>OW052248.1:43527286-48327286 GCA_932526585.2 Philonthus cognatus
ACTGCATTGAATACATCGGATACATTTAAAGGTGCTCAGAAGAACAGGAGCATTGTAAACAATAGTGTCCGACTGGTTCAATGCCAACCGACTATATTTGAATACAACTAAATCTATAAATATTACATTTTTCTGAAACAAGGCAATAAAGAGGATGGTACTGCTAGGTTTCTCAGGGTTACACTTAATTCCAAATTTACCTGGAAGGAACATGTGAAACTTTTTAGTAATAAACTGAGTAAAAACACATAATCTAAAAACTACACTGCCTGAATATGCAAAAAACAAATATTTTTAAAATTCTGTAAAACTTTTATTTTGGCGAAAATATCAATCCTATTTCCATTATTTATAAAATTATAGTTGATTTAAAGTTTGTGGAGTAAACAATTATTATTATATACAACTACATAACAAAAACGAAATCCGAGATAACTTTTCCAAATCTTCAAGCTATTCTAAACTTGAAATGTTGCTTCATTTTTAATCAAGGAGTAAAAATACTTGTTAGAAGCTTCAAATTGACCGCCTGTATAAAAACAACGAATTTCTGCAAATTCAACAAACGCTGCAAGTTTTGGGATATGCCTACTTAAAAGAAAAATTCCCCGTTTAACTGAAATCATGCAAATTGATGAGTCTGTCGGAAATACTGTTAAAATACATTGATAATTCTTTAAATCTGTGTCACTTTTATTAAAAAAGATTAGATTTTTTTAATTAATTTTAAATAAAAATAAATACTTCATATGAAATTTGCTATTATTTATTGCGAACCAAATTGGATTAGTGCACACTACAAAATAATGAATTGTAATTTAATCAGTTGACTACTCGTAATACTGCTAGATATAGAATGTTTTGATCAAAACGGATTTATTTATTTAATGCGAAATATTCATTACTCGCTTCAATGCACATACATTTTTAAACAATGTAATACTATTGAGAATAAACACATAGTGTTCAAAATGTACATTTAGTGAATAAAACTAATTAGTGAAGAAAGAGATTACTACAATAATTATTAAACAATGCGCTGTTAAATACTATCCAATATTTTTTATTTAAATCCATTAACACATCAAACTGACACTTATTTGATCGTTTAACGATCAAAAACTATAATTTTAATTCTTAAAACAATATTTACTGATTTCTTCAATATCACTCGGATTTTTATAATCGTATTCTTTCTTATAGCAGAGATTTTTTTGTGAAAGTCGCTATGAAATTATTATTATGCTTTTCTTTGATAGTGGCACAACTAAAAAAAGCTACAATTCGGTTCGATTCGCGTGCACGGCGAGATTTTATTTAATAAATAATTTCACGTCGTGACCCTGGGTGTGGTATGAATGAATGTGTGTATTTGTCCATATATAGTAAACATTAAAAACGAGGCTGGTCAATATGAACATTTAGTTCAAAAGACCATATTTAATATGTAGTTTAGAGTGAGTGGTTTAAAAAAAGACTAAAAAAAGTGATTTTTATGTTTTGCATTGAATCTGTTCCAAAGTCAGTGAACGTAGAGAACGGCATTCGCATCTTCATTTCCTCTGAATAGCCACCAGAGTGCAGTTGTGCCAGTATCAACTTGAAAACAATATACATATACCGGGTGTTCGATAAAAAACGCCCAACGCGATATCTCTGTTATTTATTGGTCGATTTTAATAAACTAAATAACAAAGTCAATCGCAGTTTTAATACCATAAATTGACACCACTTATATATTTTTTCAAAATTAACTTCATTGTCACATAAAAGTCAAATTTTTAAATGACTACATATACTTTTCTTATTTTATTATATTAAACATTGTTTTTCTGAATCCAAGTATGCTCGATATGTTCATTTTAATTCAATATTTATGCTAGAAAAAATGTATAATAAATCTGATTCACATGATTTTTTTTTTTGGCAATAAATGTAGTGTGTCTTGAAGCAAAACAAAATAAAGGCTAGTATTTTTTAAACATTACAATATTTCAGTGTTTTATACGCGTGGCGCATAAAGTAAAATTTCGAGTTTAGAAAAGCCCCGTGAAAATTTGTCTCGGGTCGCTGCGCGACCCTCGACAAATTTTCTACGCGGGGCTTTTCTAAACTCGAAATTTTACTTCATGCTTAGTCTGGGAGTGGACCGTCAAGATTTTTAACATGTTGAGATTTTTTTTTTATTGTTTTTTTTATTGTTTATTTACGGATATCCATTTAAAATAAATACATAATGCTTAGTCTAAAATAAGTTAAAAGTAATAATTAAGTTAAAATATATAAAATCACAAACAATATACACAACAGATTAAAACCACTATGCTAAAAGTAATAAATAATGTTAAATTTTCGATATTTCTATATTTTTGTCGATTTATTCACAGTTTGTTATTATCTTAAATGCAATATTAATATTTAATAAATACTGATTTTCTTAGGAATAGAATAATAACCTATTAGAGCCAAGCAAATTATAAAGTTAACTCTAATAGTTAAATTTAGGTTATATTTTGAATATTTTTCTATATTACATACGTCGATTTTATAAAAGAGTTAAATTTAAAGTTCGAACGACTGTTTTCACTCTCAGACTAAGCATGAAGTAAAATTTCGATTTTAGAAAAGCCCCGTGAAAATTTGTCTCGGGTCGCTGGCGCGACCTTCAACAAATTTTCTACGCCACGCGTATAAAACATTGAAATGCTGTGAAGTTATAAATACACTTAAAAAATGAGGCATAATCAAAATATTGAAATAACAAAATATTTACATTTTACTTTCAAACATTAAGTTGTAACGTAGGTATTTATTTGGTCGTCAACGAAAACAAAAAACAAAATAGCTTTAAAAATAGGGGTATACATTAGGTCAACCTGGTCGTCAACGACCAGGTTGACCCAATGTATACCCTCATTTTGAAAGCTGTTTTGTAATTTGTTTAATTGCTTTGTGTTTATATACTTGTTTTGTTTCTAGTTTTATTTACTACATGTTTAATAATGGCAAGCTTATGTTGCCAAAACTGCAGTCACGTAAATAAAAAAGTGTTATACAAACAAAGTAAAAAGTGTTTTATTGCTAAATTAACATGTATAACGAAGTAGAAGCCTCCGCAATACAAAATATGTTGTATTTATAGATCAACTCTTAATCTTTTGTTTAAAAACAAGATGGTCGAATCAAAATATTTTTTTAAAGAAAATATATCTAAAATCACCTTTCTTTTCAATGAAACATACTTTGAAGGGAATCAGAAACGTATTATATTTTTGATTATTGCACTTTCATTTACGAAATTCACTGTGTGACGTGACGATAGTGGCAACCTAATGCACGTTAACGGTATTGGGTTTCCTGCAATCGTTGTGTAAAACAATTGATTTAATATCAAGTTTGACTCTCGTTTTGTTCATGTATACACAAAGGATATGTATACAGATAAAAAAGTATGATGAATAGTTTTTTCGGGTTTGGTCCCGTATTATTTTTTTGATTATTGCACTTTAATTTACGAAATTAACTGTGACGTGATGATAGTGGCAACCCAATGCACAATAAGGGTATTAGGTTGCCTACAATCGTTGTTTGAAACAATTGATTTAATGTCAAGTTTGACAAGCGTTAAATTTATGTATGTACTGGGGATATGTATACAGATAAAAAAATATGTTTTTTCGGGTTTGGTCCAGCGTTTTTTCTTGGCTCTGGTCCATTTTATTTTAAACTCGACGAATCGATTACTTCGCAGTCATCATCGTCATGTATAGTTTATACCTGACGATGATGACTGCGACGTCATTGAAACGTCGATTTCAAAATATAATGGACCAGAGCCAAGAAAATACGTAGAATCAAACCCAAATCTACGTTTTAACATAAATAGTATCTATATATTTCAAGACTGAACGTTCTAAGATCAATGGCCATTTGTAACTCTATGAGTTGAATAAATTTCGATCGCCTTAGCTTAAGATTTGGCCTTGACCTATAGGTAGAATTATCCTGTCAGTAGCATTTTTTTCGGTGTGCGCTTTGATGAAAATGAAGTTATCGCTTTGTTGGTAATTAATATTTTCCGTGGAAATTTCGGGAAAATCGTTTCTTTTTTCTTTTCGCTCAACAATGGTAAAATCTTTATTAACTGCGTTCGACCCGAATGCTCGCCCTTAGCGCAACAGGCAGCGCAATCGGAATCCATTTCATTTTCAGCCCCTTCTGTTCGTTCCCCCCTAGAGGCTTACCGAAAAGTCAGAACACTAAATTAAACGGCTTTTTGTCTCTGCAACAAATTCTCCTCGCTTTATTTATTCAAATAGCAGAAAATACGAACGCACACATAAGTACGTGTTTGTTTTAATGTGAGAATATCGTTTATGCAAACATTTTAATGTTTTTAATGTACAGTTGCGAGCGATAAAAAATTAGTACAGCAAAATATTTGGCCATGTGAACTGAACTCACTTTGGTTCTTCAAATGTCAATCAAATTGACAAATCTGCGGAAATGTCAAACGAAATTTAATTAACGTCGACATGTCTCAACTGACTGAAACGCAAAATGCGTTAGATACGCTATTAACATTAGAGACATTGCTAATGAAGTGCATGTCAACAAAAGCACCGTCTTGTTGGCCAAGAAAAAACTTGTTGTTAACCTGTACATGACACGTTTGTTTTACTAGGACAAAATACGATATTTTAGAAGCGGCTAAGGCTCCCTGCTGAATAAAAATATTAAATATTTCTTTCATTTTACAATGTAAGTAAAAATATAAGATATTTATATACCCAGTTAAATATAATAATGTTTCGAATAATGCTTTTATTTCTCTCACCCTACAAAAAAATAGAAGATTAAAAACCAACACATATGTCAATTTTTGCAACAAAAGACAGAATGTTGGGTGAGCGTGGGGAATGGGGTGGTTGCTCATATGTACAGTTAACGTACAGATTTGGGTCGTGTTTTTATTTGATGGTGTGTGACTGCTCTTGACATGATTAATTACGCTCGGACGATGGACCCCCCGTTTTCGCTACGTGTTTCCATAACGGCATAAACACATGATTAATTACGACAAAAAACGGATTAATACTTAATTAATTATTATTAAATTTGTGAATTATTAAAGCCCCGCTGAATTGAACGAAGGATATTTTGCGGATAAATTTCGATTCAGTTTAAACTAAGCAGCTCGTTTAGTTCACTTAATTAAGTTATGACGATTTTAATGAAGTTTACATCGGTTATTGAGAAACGAATAAACTTTGTTTCTACGTTGGCAAAGTAATAGTAAATCCAACGAAAATAAAATGCAAATCGCTCAAAATTGATTTAAATATAACATTTTTAAAACTGGAAACGCATTGTGTTTTATTTTAAACAAAAATCAAACAATCAAAAACATTTCTAATTTTGATGCAATTTAGAGTAATTATTAAAAAATAAATAAACTGATTATATTTTTGAAAAATATATTCGGACAGCTGCAAAGATAATTAAAGACGATTAATTAAAGATCAAAGCTAAGAAAATATCGGCAACCATGTTAATTAAAACCGAAATATTAATGAACAAAATTAAATGAGACATTAATTTTGATATTAATATTAGTAAGTAGAGACATACGTTCAATGAAACAGAGCTTATTGTAACCTCGTCAGTAATTAAACACGCCTTGTTGAAATGAATATATAATGTTGTTATTACTTGATAGTCCTGAATAAATTATTAAGTTATCACCTGTGTTAGGTAGAGCGGCCCTTCGGTGGCTTGCCACGGGGGTAATTAAGTGCCTCGAAGTGCGACAAGGTTGGATTAAAACGGCTTTCGGATTTTCGGAATTTGCATGCGTTCGGGAATCAGGAAGTGCAGGGCCCGATTTGCATACGTGCGTCGCAAAGTTATGCACAAGCCCGCATTTGCATGCTGATTACTCGTCCCATAAGGGATTTAAGAATTCATTCACTGCACAAAAAACGCACAGTATAAAAAATAACTGCAGCCATTAAATTTCTATGAATCCCACCGCACAATGAATTACTGAGAAAATTTGTGGCTGCAGAAATGGTGGATGCGCCGGGAAAATGTATTTACTAGGATAAAGTTGAATTATGAAATGCGGTGTTTGAGCTTGTATATGTGCTACGGACAAAACACGAAATGTAGACAAAACGTTGTTTTTACACAAATAGATTTTTCCATGTATATTATCAGACATTCATTTTATTTTTAAACTTTCAACTTGAAGCCTCTAACATTCCAATCCCAGATTAAGCATGAAGTAAAGTTTCGAGTTTATAAAAACCTGAAAATTTTGTTTGGTCGCTTCTTTCAAGCTTTTCTAAACTCGAAATTTTACTTCATGCGCCACGAGTATAAAATACTGATTTAAACGACTTTGTAGTTCAAAATATACTGCTTAGGTCTGATCACATGTTCATTAATTTTATAAATGTTTATATAGAATATGTAAAAGTATATAGTATATAACTAGCTTAAATTGTTTGTTAGATTGGTAAGAATTTATTTTAGAGTTTTTATAAAAATAAAAATCTTGTGCGTAAATCTGAATTATTTTATAGGTACATCAAATTGAGATTTTTAGTTGATCTTTTCAAGGTGTCAACAATACAGCGATTTTTTTCTTTCAAATTGTGTTTTTTAGGTGAACATTTTAATTCTAGTTAAATTTGACAAAATCTCAGATATTTATTTCGATGACTCAAACAGATTGGGTTAATTTATTTCTTTCAAAAAAATTATTATACTATAATTTCCGTAATATATAATCACTTGAAAATAGCTTCAAATATGCAATTTTAAATTTAGGCTTATACTATTAACACAATTTTTTAAATTAAGATAAGTTTTTAACCTTAATTGATAGATTATTTCATGCTAATCAGATTCTAATAAAACATTTTTTATTTCTTTTTAAAGCTTGACAATCAACTTTTTATTCGAATAAGAAAAAGTTCAAAAATAATTTAGTGTAAACAGCCAAAAACATAAAACTCTAATTTTGAGCTTCCACCATCAACAACATTTTCAGAAACAAAATAATTTGATAATTCAATTAAAATTTTATTTAATCCTTAAAAGATTAATTGAAAAAATATATATTTGTTTTTAAAACTCAATTTTAAATCAACTTTATATTCGTAGAAACAAATTTCTCAAAGATTGCATTTACATTTAATTTCCCGTAATTTCTAAGCTATCGAACCGATTTAATTTCCATATAAATAAAGTAGTTTATTGAAGATTAAAAAAGCTTTAATTTGAAGTAAATACTTTTTGAGACTTTAACATTGTGCTTAGCACAAGCGTTCATAGTATATATTAGTGAGTTTATTATTAATTGGTGTACCTATTATCGAGAAATAAAAATTGAAATTAAATTTAGCGATGTTTTTACTTGCCAATGTTGCTGATAGTATTAGGTTTTTATACAGGGTTATTGGTAATTCGCCGTATATCCGCCAGGAGCTGATAGGGGGGCCAAAATGCAACAAATTGAACCCTACATATGTGTGGCCGAAATTCAATAGTTTTCGAGATATTTGAATTTCAAGGGTTTTTCGATATTTACCCAAAGATTGACATTTATTTCCAAATTTAAAAAGAACAACATAATTTTTTTTAAACCATTTATTGAGGATATAAAATACAATATTTAATACCAATATAATATATAAATGTAGTTAGTAGTGTTTAACGGTTTGCTCTTCTCGAAGCTATAAGCTTGTAGAGAAGTGCAAACTAAATGAATGGGTACCATTAAAAAAATATACTGTAGCTGGCACTTCAATTAAGCTATAAACATAATTGAAAGTACTTTTTTTAACAAAATAATTAAAATGATGAGCGACTTAAAAATAATATCTTGCCAATATTTTCATTTACGCTTCTAAAAATGTTGTCTCGTTAAAAAAATTACTATGACATTAATCGTACAAATAACTAAAAAAACTTGCCTATTCTATAAGCTTTCCAAAAATGTATAAAAGTCAATTTTAACATAAGTAATTCATAGCAAAGCATGTGTTTGAATCGGCGCGGGAAGAAAAATCATCTGTATTTTTAGTTTAGGATCCTTGCTTAAACAACCGATTCTACAGGCGAAGTTCTTCGTGACACACACACCCATGGAACCGGAGACGAGTATTTTTCGATAGAAAAATTACTCGCCTCCGCTGGGGATCGAACCCAGATCATCGCCGTGACCGATTGGCGAAACCAGCGGCTCAACCGCGGGCCCTGATAATTATTGTTAAATCTTGTTTGTTAATTTCTTATTGTTTCTTGTTATGATTGTTATTATTTTTGTGATATTTTGTGATAACATGGCTTCGTACTCTAATATCGAATACGCCGATATAATGTTTTGTTACGGTTTTGGCGATGGAACCCGGCTGCGGCTCGGCGGGAATACCAACGTCGCTTTCCCGATCGTCGGCTTCCCCACGTTACTGTTTTCGGGAGCACCTATCGATGATTGTCTGAAACTGGCAGTATTCAAAGAAAACAATTAGACGCTGGTAGACCTCAACGGTACACGGCTGACGAAGAGGACACCATTCTTAAGTGTTTGATTCATGACCCAAACACCTCAACGAACATTGTTGCAAGACAGTTTGGTATAACCCAGTGGAAAGTGTGGTCGGTGGTACATCTATTAGGTAGACACCCGTACCATTATCAACCTGTCCAAACATACTACGAGGGAGATCCTGCCAGGCGATTCGAATTTTGTCGGTTTATATTAAATGCTGACGCTGACGAGGAACAGTTCCTACAAAATATTTTGTGGACTGACGAGTCAAAGTTTGACCGGGATGGTATAACGAATTACCATAACCTGCATTTTTGGGCACCTAAAGCAGACAGGAATCCAAAAAAACTTAAAAAAACTGCGTCGCAAATGAGATTGTCCCTGAACGTATGGATGGGTGTCGTTAATAATCATTTGCTGGGCCCTCATTTGTTGCCCCAAAATTTGAACGGCAAAAATTACGAGGAATTTTTAAGACACAACCTAGACGGTTTGTTGGCGGACGTTCCCGAGGAAATAAAAAACAACCTCATGTTTCAACATGATGGCTGCCCGGCACATTACCGGATTACTGTCCGGCAGTGGCTAGACGAGAGTTTACCAAACCGGTGGATCGGGAGGGAAGGGCCAATTCCGTGGCCAGCACGAAGCCCCGACACCACACCTCTTGATTTTTACGTTTGGGGACATATGAAGGAATTAGTTTATGCGACCCCAATAAATTTGGTCGAAGAACCTTCGAATAATAAACGCGGCGCAACAGATGAGAACAACGTTTACATCAAAAGTGACGAAAACCGAAGTTAGGAAGAGGATTAGAACCTGCATTCGTAATCGAGGAGCTTATTTTGAACAAGATGTCTAAAATATGTAATAAACTTTGACGTACATTGTTTAATGCATTTTATTTCATACAAATACAAATGACCCTTTCTCTCCCCGCGCCAATTCAAACACATGCCATGCCACGAATTACGTATCTTAAAATTGACTTTTATACCTCTTTGAAAAGCTTACAGAATAGGTAAGTTGTTTTAGTTATTTGTACGATTAATGTCATAGTATTTTTTTCAACGAGACAACATGTTTAGAAGCTCAAATAAAAATATTGATTAGATATTCTTCTTAAATCGCTCATCATTTTAATTATTTTGTTAAGTACTTTTAATTATGTTCAGAGCTTGAAGTGATAGCTACAGTATCATTTTTTAATAGCACCCATTACATTTATAGTTTATTTTTTCTTTGGAATTAAATGTCAAATTTTTTTTGGGTAAATATCGAAAAACCCTAAAAATTCAAATATCTCGAAAACTATTAAATTTCGGCTATACATATGTAGTGTTCAATTTGTTGCATTTTGGCCCCCCTATCAGCTCCTAACGGATATACGTCGAATTACCAATAACCCTGTATGTTTATTTTAGCCACAATATTACTTTATACTTTCATTTGGGTGGAGTTAAATTAGATTTGCTGTATCTATTGTGTGTTTAAGTTTGAATATTACTTTTTCTTATCAAACTTCACTTATAAAGTAAGTTGATAATTTTTGAAATACCATTACAAATAACAGGACTACCGTTCCGTTTTCCCCTTCGTCCCTATAATCATAATTAATCCGCGCCATCTGTTCGGTCTTCATTAGATTATCTCGCGATGTGCATGCAAATGGAATTATTAAAATATTTAAATAACATTTGTAAAGTTTGCATAATTTGCGACGGATTAAGGCACATCCCCCGATTTTCAGCCAGTGAATTGTAAATTTTCTCAAACCGGGCAACCAGCGAGCGCTGGGTTTTCAATATTTCAAGCTTGTTGCTGGCACGAATATTTATAAAGAAAATATATACAGGCTTACCTAAATTTGATGTTTTTATAGGGTATGTCGGTATTCTTAGAGTTAAAAAAAATCTGGTATACACATTATGGCCTCTTTTTTGAGGTTATAACAATGGCATAAGCAGATCACAGCCATGATCTCTATAACTAATCGAGTGAGCCATTGAATTGTAATTATGTTAGCCAACTTGATTAGTTAGGGAGATATCGAACGATTTTAAATGTTAAGTTGTTTTAAAATACTTCGTTTTCTTAATAACTACAGGATATACAAAATACAAATCAAGTGATTTTAAAAGAAAACACTTGGGTAAATTTCACTAATATGTGTAAAATTTAACCAATTGTTTTCTTCTAAAATCCTAGTTAATAAGTAAACATTATTAACTAGGATTTTAGAAAGATAAGAAACTTATTCAAGATATATGAATCAATATTCATCTTTTTGTTTTGTAAAGTATTTTCTAATAATTATTATAGTAATTCCTCTCTTCACTTATTATTTTTATTAGGTTAGATTATATTTCGAAAACTAGGTGTTCATTTTCAATAGCAATAAAATTGACAATTATATTTGTTTCAATAATTAACAGTGTCACTCAAACAAAAATTTCAAGGAGGGGATTATTTAGGGGGTTTAAGTCGAAACTTAATTTATATTTATTTTTATACATATACATTGGTTCCAACATGTGTTCGAAATGTACATCTAGCATAATAAAAATAATAAGCGAAGAAAGGAATTACTACACTTATTAATATACCAGGTGTTGACTTGGCAGACGCAACATAGGAAATCCCATGTAAATTTTTAAATGTTCAAATTTTGGCTCCCCTATTTATTTTAGAAACAAAATGTATTCATCTTTTTCATAGAGCGAAATTCTGAATTCATTAGTGTTAACGCTTATCACTTTACGTTTCTCGAAGGTAAAATAATTAAGAAAAAGCAATGTGATTTTATAAAAATAATGACATGCCATGGAATTGAAACAACAATTGCGGATGTCAAAATGGCTAAAGATATCGCAGTCACTTGATTAAAGTAAATATTTTCGAATGTTTGCGTTGTTTTTTGTCGCCAATTAAGTAACAGCAATATTTTGTGCTATTTTGATATCCGCAATTGTTGTATCAATTCCATGGTATGTCATTATTTTTATAAAATCACATTACTTTTTCTTAATTATTTTAGCTGTAAATTTTCTGACATTCGTTAAATTTAAAAGAGTTTGATCTGAAGGTTTAAACAAGGGTTTTCCACTCCCAGACGAAGCATGAAGTAAAATTTCGAGTTTAGAAAAGCCCTGTGAAAATTTGTCGAGTGAAATTTTACTTCATGCGCCACGCATATGAATCACAGATTTTAAGAAAAGTTCGAATATATATAAATTTGACAATATCATAGTGTTTTATAGGCGTGGCGCATGGAGTAAAATTTCGAGTTTAGAAAAGCCCAGCAAATTTGTCGAGGGTCGCTGGGCGACCCTCGACAAATTTTCACGGGGCTTTTCTAAACTCGAAATTTAACTTCATGCTTAGTCTGGGAGTGGAAAACACTTGTTTAAAGCTATAAATTAAACTTAAAAAATACAGGTAATATCCGCAATTGTTGTATCAATTCCATGGTATGTCATAATTTTTATAAAATCACATTACTTTTTCTTAATTATTTTAGCTGTAAATTTTTAGACATTCGTTGAATTTCAAAGAGTTTGATTTGAAGCTTTAAACAAGGGTTTTCCACTCCCAGACAAAGCATAAAGTAAAATAATGACATGCCATGGAATTGAAACAACAATTGCGGATGTCAAAATGGCAAAAGATATCGCAGTCACTTGATTAAAGTAAATATTTTCGAATGTTTGCGTTGTTTTTTGTCGCCAATTAAGTAACAGCAATATTTTGTGCTATTTTGATATCCGCAATTGTTGTATCAATTCCATGGTATGTCATTATCTTTATAAAATCACATTACTTTTTCTTAATTATTTTAGCTGTAAATTTTCTGACATTCGTTAAATTTAAAAGAGTTTGATTTGAAGGTTTAAACAATGGTTTTCCACTCCCAGACGAAGCATGAAGTAAAATTTCGAGTTTAGAAAAGCCCTGTGAAAATTTGTCGAGGGTCGCGCAGCGACCCGAGACAAATTTTCTGGGCTTTTCTAAACTCGAAATTTTACTTCATGCGCCACGCATATAAATCACAGATTTTAAGAAAAGTTCGAATATATATAAATTTGACAATATCATAGTGTTTTATAGGCGTGGCGCATGGAGTAAAATTTCGAGTTTAGAAAAGCCCAGCAAATTTGTCGAGGGTCGCGCAGCGACCCGAGACAAATTTTCTGGGCTTTTCTAAACTCGAAATTTTACTTCATGCGCCACGCATATAAGTCACAGATTTTAAGTAAATTTCGAATATATATAAATTTGACAATATCATAGTGTTTTATACGCGTGGCGCATGAAGTAAAATTTCGAGTTTAGAAAAGCCCAGCAAATTTGTCTCGGGTCGCTGCGCGACCCTCGACAAATTTTCACGGGGCTTTTCTAAACTCGAAATTTAACTACATGCTTAGTCTGGAAGTGGAAAACACTTGTTTAAAGCTATAAATTAAACTTAAAAAATACAGGTAATATCCGCAATTGTTGTATCAATTCCATGGTATGTCATTATTTTTTATAAAATCACATTACTTTTTCTTAATTATTTTAGCTGTAAATTTTCTGACATTCGTTGAATTTCAAAGAGTTTGATTTGAAGCTTTAAACGAGGGTTTTCCACTCCCAGACGAAGCATGAAGTAAAATTTCGAGTTTAGAAAAGCCCTGTGAAAATTTGTCGAGGGTCGCGCAGCGACCCGAGACAAATTTTCTGGGCTTTTCTAAACTCGAAATTTTACTTCATGCGCCACGCATATAAATCACAGATTTTAAGAAAAGTTCGAATATATATAAATTTGACAATATCATAGTGTTTTATAGGCGTGGCGCATGGAGTAAAATTTCGAGTTTAGAAAAGCCCAGCAAATTTGTCGAGGGTCGCGCAGCGACCCGAGACAAATTTTCTGGGCTTTTCTAAACTCGAAATTTTACTTCATGCGCCACGCATATAAGTCACAGATTTTAAGTAAATTTCGAATATATATAAATTTGACAATATCATAGTGTTTTATACGCGTGGCGCATGAAGTAAAATTTCGAGTTTAGAAAAGCCCAGCAAATTTGTCTCGGGTCGCTGCGCGACCCTCGACAAATTTTCACGGGGCTTTTCTAAACTCGAAATTTAACTACATGCTTAGTCTGGAAGTGGAAAACACTTGTTTAAAGCTATAAATTAAACTTAAAAAATACAGGTAATATCCGCAATTGTTGTATCAATTCCATGGTATGTCATTATTTTTTATAAAATCACATTACTTTTTCTTAATTATTTTAGCTGTAAATTTTCTGACATTCGTTGAATTTCAAAGAGTTTGATTTGAAGCTTTAAACGAGGGTTTTCCACTCCCAGACGAAGCATGAAGTAAAATTTCGAGTTTAGAAAAGCCCTGTGAAAATTTGTCGAGGGTCGCGCAGAGACCTGAGACAAATTTTCTGGGCTTTTCTAAACTCGAAATTTTACTTCATGCGCCACGCATATAAAACACAGATTTTAAGTAAAGTTCGAATATATATAAATTTGACAATATCATATTGTTTTATACGCGTGGCGCATGAATTAAAATTTTGAGTTTGGAAAAGCCCAGAAAATTTGTCTCGGGTCGCTGCGCGACCCTCGACAAATTTTCACGGGGCTTTTCTAAACTCGAAATTTTACTTCATGCTTAGTCTGGGAGTAGAAAACACTTGTTGAAAGCTATATATTAAACTTAAAAAAACAGTTAATATCCGCAATTGTTGTATCAATTCCATGGTATGTCATTATTTTTATAAAATCACATTACTTTTTCTTAATTATTTTAACTTTTAGAGACGTAAAGTGTTAAGTGTGAACATTTATAAATTTAGAATTGTTCCCTGTACAAAAAAGTATAATACATTTTGTCTCTAAAATAAATAGGGAAACTAATATTTGAACACTTCAAAATTTATATGCGATTTCCTATGTTGCTTCCGCCAAGTCAACACCCGGTATAAATCAAGTTATTTTTTTAAGTTTTTAGAGACATTCTTTTATCCCTTCTATTAATTTCTGAGTGATCATACACAGTTATATTTTACTTAATCACCCTGCATTTTTATGTAAGTACGCGCTTTAAATTGGCTTTACATTGATTAAAAAAACATGAACATTTGTGATTAGGTTTTTTTTTTAATATTTTTAATAATAATCCAACTAGATTTATATAATTCCGAAACTTTCTCGCTTTAAATTGGCTTTAAAAAACGTAAACATTTGGGATTAGTTTTTCTTTATAATTTTTAATCCAACTAGATGTATCCAATTCCGAAACTTTCTCGCTTTAAATTGGCTTTACATTGAAAAAATCATGAAAATTCGTGATTAGGTTTTATTTTTTAATAATTTTAATAATAGACTAACTAGATTTATCCAATTCCGAAACTTTCTCGCACTTCGAATCGAAAAGTAAGAAAGAAGTTACAGAGAGAGAGGGAGACAAAAAAATGATTGTGAACTTAACGAATTCGCGACGCGGATCCTTTATTATTTCACGGGCGAGCTTTTCCGGTTATAACGATCGTATAAATTACTATTAATCATCCTCTCCCATGCATTTTACATTTTATTAAAGAAGTTCCTTAAGTCTTCATCAACTTTTAAATCTATTCGCCGTTTGCGACGGCACGAATGATCTTTCACTCGAACTTTGTGCACTCTAATAATTGAAAACGTTTCCCCCCAAGAAGTATTTGACAAAAAATAAAATTGAGCTGCTAAAGTAAATAAATAGAAAATTAGAAATCCATTTAAATAAATTTATTAGAACAGTGCTAATAAACTTAATAAATAGAAAATTATAAATCTATTAAATAAATGTATTTGATACCTGTTTAATTTTGATCTCAGAAATTTTGCTTTCGTAGAAAAAGTTGAAACACACAGTCTTCAATGTTAATTAGATTAGCACAAAACCAGATTATATAGCAATAATTTTTTTGCCAGTTGATAATAAAAAAATATAAAAGTTTTAAATATTTGAACAGAGTTATTTATCACAAAATGTAATTTCCGCAACAATTGTACTTACGTCTGAAAGTTATATTATTATTATTAGTTTATTGACAAAAAAATTTTATTTAGTAAAAAAATAAGAATTTTATATTATTATATAAATTATTATTGATCAAGTATTACAAAAATTGTGACCAATTGAAAAAGAAAATGACGAAATTGCAAAATAATGCCGTCTTTATTAGTTCAAAGAAAGCATTGGTCCTTTGAACTAATAAAGACGGCCATCATTTTGCTATTTCATTATTTTCTTTTCCAATTAGTCATTATTTTTGTAATGCTTGGTCAATATTAATTTATTTAATACTTTAAAATCTATATTCTTTTTACTAAATAAGGACATTTTGTCAATAAACTAATAATTATAATATAAGTTAGAAACGTATTTTTTTTGTATAAAAATGTCATATAGGTACAATTATTGCGGAAATTAAATTTTGGGATAAATAAGTCTCTTCAAATATTTAAAACTTTTATATTTTTTTTTATAAACTCTTAAAAAATGATTGCTTTTCAATCTGGTTTAGTGCTAATCTAATTTAAATAGAAGAACGTGTGTTTTTTAGTTTCACAATATGTCAGTGTTTTTTACGCCTGGCGCATGAAGTAAAATTTCAAGTTTAGAAAAGCTTGAAAATTTGGATTTGCTAGGGAGCGACTCGTTTTCGAAATTTTACTTCATGCGCCACACGTATTAAACACTGAAATATTGGGAAGTTGGAAATACACTTAAAAATTCTTTTTTAAAATGAGCAAAAATGAAAATATTTAAATTACAAAATATTTTTATTTTTCTAAAGACATTTTTAAGTCAGGTGAAATTAACTTAAATTGTAACTTAATTACCAAAAAAACTATAATGGTGCGTTATAGCATCAATAGCGCCTAATGGGTTAATGTTTCACTTTTTTGTTAGTTTTTCAACAGATATAGATAGTACTCATTAACTTGCATATTTTCTCAATTTAAACAATGTTCTATCTCGTATCATTTAGAAGGAAAAAATTATAATGGTGCGGTATAGCATCAATAGCGCCTAATGGGTTAATGTTCAACTATTTTGTTAGTTTTTCACCTGATATATAAAGTACTCGTTAACTTGCATATTTTCTCAATTTATACGATGTTTTATCTCTTATTATTTAGACTTCTTAATTGGGACAACCTGTACAATTATTTCTTCACAGAATGTTAGTCTATTTATTATTTTTTAATAAAAAAGTAAATTAAAATTTAAAATCCTCTTTAAAACCTTGCGACACATTCGTCTCGTTTATTTTTATTTTTTTTTTTCTTGTTTCCTGTCGGCTTTTCATCTATTTCCATGCTGGGGTTTCCGGCCGTGCGGAAATCTTTTATTTAGTGCCTCGTGACGTCGTGTGATCCTGATGGGAAAACTTCCCCTCGTTCTGACCATATGCTCACACGGTATTTCATTTTATTTATTCAGAACGCCGGCTCGAATTTACTCCGCGAAATTTATTATTCGTTATTCTTTCAGGACGCTCGACCTCCTAGAAAACCGGACCACTTTTCATACGAATCGAATCCGGAACGGGTGGATTTTTCAATATTTGAAAACTTCATGGCTTCATCAAAAATTTATATTGTGTTGATTTTTTAATATTTTAAAACTTGAGGTCATCATCAAGGATTTATACAGGGTGCCCGTATTTCAATAGAATGTATAGGGATCTCGGTTATTTAAAGAGATAGAGACTCAGTTAAACTATGGCAAAGTTGCGTATTTAAGCGCTCAATAATAATCTAAAAACAAATTTAACTTATCTTCTTTCGTATTTGAAGTATTGTCAAAAAACGGAGTTTTCGTAATTTCGTTTTAATTTTTTAAATCAAAAACTATTGAATCCAGACATTCACAAATTTGACATTACACAGCCACTTTTTACCGATTAATCTAATAACATATATTATTTTGAGAGCCAACTTTTGTTTTTCTTATAGGCGCCATTTTGGATTTTTACACCTTTTGGAAGAATATTTTTTCTAAATTCAATGATTTATCATATTTATAGTTTAATTTTATATAAAAAATGTTATTCTTTTGTTTTTTGTAAAGAGTGCCTTGGAAACAGTTGAGTAGCTCATTTATTTGACAACTCCTAGGACTCATAATTTACTTACAGATCACCCCTGAAGACGGGCATCCGACAATATTTTAACAGTTGTAATGTATATTAAACTTACTCTTTCAATCCCAGACTAAGCATGAAGTAAAATTTCGAGTTTAGAAAAGCCCCGCGTAGAAAATTTGTCGAGGGTCGCGCAGCGACCCGAGACAAATTTTCACGGGGCTTTTCTAAACTCGAAATTTTACTTTATGCGCCACGCGTATATACCACTGATTTACAGTAAAGTTAAAATATATAACGCTTAGATGTGATGGTGATCAATATTTACCGAGATTTAGCGAAAAAAATGCAAGAATTACTTTTTTTGTAAATAGTTTTGGAATAATAATAATAAAAGTAAAAAATTTATTTTGTGCAACTTTTATGTGGTAATTAATACTTATTATTATTATAACAATGGATTGATAGTTATTAATTATTTTGAGTGCTAACAATGATTGACTGCTTTCAAGATTTTATTAATTTACAAAATGGCGCCACAAGAAAACCAAAAGTTGGCTACGGTCCCCGGGTAAATGGTATAGTTAAGCAAAATATGCTCATTAAAAAATGTCTGTATATTTTTAAATTTCTAAATATCCAGATTCAGTAGTTTTTGAATAAAAAAATAAAAACGACTTTTCAAAAAATCAGTTTTTTGTTGATAACTCCGAAATTAATAAAAGATATTACAAAATAGTTTTCAGATTATAATTAGGCTCTAAAATACGCAACTTTTCCCTAATTTAAACGACTTTCTATCTTTTTTAAATTGTGGAGGCTTCTACTTCGTTATACATGTTAATTTAACACAATAAAACACTTTTAACTTTGTTTGTATAACACAGAAAATTGTGTTATACAAACAAAGTTGAAAGACTTTCTATCTCTTCAAATAACTGAGATCCTCATACATTCTGTCGAAATACGGGCACCCAGTATTAAGAGATGGAGATACTAGTTTAATTTTTGTAATAAATGGATTTAGGGGTTTTTGGATATAGGCGACTTAAATATACTTATTGACATGTTTTTTGTGCTTATTATTATCATATATTTTGGCACTTGTGACCCTATTAACGTATAAGTACTAGTACTTGTCTTTTAGCAAAGTGTTTGTAAGAAATGAAGGCGAACTATCTTGATTTTTCTTATAACAAATAGTTTCCCATTACTTTTCTTCCTAATTAAAGTCCGCCCCTTAAAGCGCATTTCTACATAATTAATTCCTTCATAAATAACCCGCACGGTTTAAAACAAAATTCAACCCCTTGTGTATTAAGGGGGGTTATGTGTGTGCGTCGGGGCAATAATACTTCGCAGATCTATCTTTGATTGTTTTAGCAGAAAAAAAGCGGCATTAATGTCGTTGCTCACGACATAATGCAAATACTGACGGCCGAGATAATACGGGTTTCAGCGATTTATACAACAGGTAAAAATCCAATCGTAAAATAAAAAATATATATATATTTCCTGGCGATAAAAAGGAAAACGCGAACGGACTATTTTTCTCGAATTAATCGAAAATCGCGTGCGAAATTAGAAGAAGGAAGGAAAATAGGGACAAAAAGAAACGGTTGTGCAAAATGTGCTTTAAACCGGTATTTTTTTCGTTTTAGTTTTTGTTCTGGTTCAATTAAAAAGACAGAAATATTTGCATATTGTCCAAAATAAAAAATCATCATAACTAATCTATTTAATTTAATGTAATTTATTCCGTAATACCGGCCATAAATTAAATTAAACGTTTTATTCTCTAAATAAAATTAACTTTAGGAATAAATTAATTTATTCCAAAGATTTCAGTATTATAAACACAAAATAATTTTATTTGGTTAACATATCTCCTCAGTAAATTATTTGTTTGTTTTTCTACCAAGTAAATTTTATTCTCTAAATAATTTGATAGTTAAAAGTCAAAAGTGTATTATAATATTATAATTACTTTAGATTCTACTACTTGTATTTATTAATTTCATTACGGTTATCATGTCTATCAAATCATCTGTGTCTGATTTAAGTTCGCTTATAGTATCTTACCTGACAGTGATTAACTCGAACCACAAGACATTTTAACGAGTCGAAGACCTAGAGTTTTTCAAGTCAGACATTACCAGGGATATCTATACTTATGCATACGCTTATTTTAAATTAGTTCCATTTAAAGTTTTAAACAAGTGTTTTCCACTCCCAGACTAAGCATGAAGTAAAATTTCGAGTTTAGAAAAGCCTGAAAATTTGGTTTGGTCGCTCCGCGCTTCGTGCTACGCGATCAAACAAAATTATCAGGCTTTTCTAAACTCGAAATTTTACTTCATGCTTAGCCTGTTAGTGGAAAACACTCGTTAAGGTCTTTTATAATTTCTAATAAGCTTTCTTTTTCTTGTTCTGTGTAATTCTGTCCTATTGCCCGGTTATTCTCCATAATTATAAGGAATTATATTAAATTTCCAATTTGATTGGCAATTTAATTTGAAATATTGACAATTCAATTTAAAAAAAATGGGTGGTTCCAGCTATGGCCACAATGAAAATGTATAATTTCGGTCTGTAATCTACTAATTAAATTATTTATTTCTAGAATTGCTATTTATTTGGTAGGTTTACTTTATAATACGCAATTTTATTTACCCATTAGTTTACTAGGTAAATAAATTTACTCCACAAATAGTTATCTTATGATTTATTATCGTATATAATACCGGGCATTAATATTTTTACGAAATCTCTATTTTACATTCTACATTTCCATTTCAAAGAATATTAATACCTGTGATTAAAACATAACATAACCAAAATGGCTTAATAAATCCTTATAATTAAATATGTATCGTGGCTCAACTTTACTGTTGAATTACAAACATACCATACCTTATATACAGGAAATTTTTACTTAAAGTATACATATGCATACGCTGTACATTTTCCTATATTCGTTGTTTCTTAAAGGAGTTTACGTTAAAACTTATAACGAGTGTTCTCCACTCCCAGATCAAGCATGAAGTAAAATTTCGAGTTTAGAAAAGCCTCGTGAAAATTTGTCGAGGATCGCGCGGCGACCCGAGATAAATTTTCTGGGCTTTTCTAAACTCGAAATTTTACTTCACGCGATCTATTTATGAAACGTATGAAACACTGATTTTAATTTTTAAGTAAGATGTTCAAATATACATAAATTTCACAATATATTAGTGTTTTATACAGGTGGCGATTGAAGTAAAATTTCGAGTTTAGATATGCCCAGAAAATTTGTCTCGGGTCGCTTCGCACCCCTCGACAAATTTTAACGGGGCTTATCTAAACTCGAAATTTTACTTCATGCCTAATCTGGGAGTGGAAATACTCGTTTAAAGCTTTAAATTGAACTTTTTTAATAAACTGCGAACATTTGAAGATTAAAGTATATACGCTGTAATTGGGATATGTCTACCTAAAAGAAAAACTCTCTGTATATAGATTTCATGCTATAGTATATAATAGAAAAAAAGATATATAATAATATTTACATGGCAATTGCTACTAAGTGCCAATAAAGATGATGATAATTGATTGAAGTCATCATATTTTGAGCATTGACGAAAATAACAAAAACTACAAAATTTACGAACTTTGAATACATTGTGAAGTTAGAAATACACTGAACACAGTTAGGAATAGACTGAACACTTTATTTTTTAAATGAGTAATGACACAGACCAACAAAAAATTTGTGATTTGGATTTGTTCATTTTTTTGAAGTTTTGGTGGCTAATATAATAAAGAATCAACATTTTTTTGTTTCCATCACGCACAATTTTTTAATAAATTTACTATGTCATAAGTATGGTATTTTTTAAATATTTGCTATTTAAATTGAATGACATTCTAAAAATTGCTACGCCACTAAGATTAAATTGCCTACAAATCAATAGAATAGTATACGGGAATTCTCGAAAGTAAAATTTAATTGCTAAGATTCCCTGATTTGCATATACAATAATCATAGTTGGAAACTTTGTGGGGATTTAAACATTGTGGGACTTCTACTAGGACAGCAGTCAGAGTATAAAAAGTACCCATCTTTTTTGTGTGAGTGGAACAGTCGAAGTAGACATCGACATTGGAAAAAAGGACTGGATAAGAAGAGATAATTCAACTCCTGCATCAAAAAAAATGTTCTACACGAAAGTCTTGTTGATCCACAAAAAATCTTGTTACCTCCACTGCATATTAAACTAGGATTAATGAAACAATACGTTAAAGTTTTTAATAAAGATGGACACTATTTTTAATACCTTTGTAGAAAATTTTCCGCTATCTCAGATGCAAAATTAAAGGAACAAATTTTTATCGGTCCTCAAATAAGAAGATTAACGAAACCATTACCAAAACTGAGAAAGATGCATGGATTTCATTTGCTAATGTTATTGAAGGTTTTTTTAGGAAACAACGAGGATCCTAAATACAAGGATATTTTAAAAAACATGCTCCAGAAATTATTATAATTGGGATGTAATATGACCATAAAAGTTTACTTTTTGCACTCGCATCTTGATTACTTCCCTGAAATTCTTGGTGATGTGAGTGAGGAGCAAGGTGAGAGGTTCCACCAAGACATGAAAGAAATGGAACGCAGGTATCAAGGTCGGTGGAATGTTTCAATGATGTCATCATTGAAACAATCCACCGACCTTGATACCTGCGTTCCATTTCTTTCATGTCTTGGTGGAACCTCTCACCTTGCTCCTCACTCACATCACCAAGATTTTCAGGGATTACTGCTAGTCAATAAAAAGGGACATTCCGGCCCAGGAATACAGAAGAAAATCCACTAAACCAAGTTTTTAATCCAAGAGGGAAAGATCTTCTGGAAAGAAAATAAATTAAAGATTGTTTTAGACTTTTTTCCAATTTAAATTACTATTTGTAATTTGTTTTTGTCTCTGTATCAATAAAAGTAGCGTTTATTTTGAACAAATTTTTTATAAATTTATTTTCAACATTGATAACAAACCTTACGTGATAGGGCAAAATGACATTTGGATTTGAATTTAGCAGATCAAAATCAGATGTCAGATCGAAATCAACTTTCAAAAAATTAAAACTTGTTGGCTTGTGTAATAAACATTTGCATAACAAAATATTTACATTATTCTTTACACATTCTCAAGTCAGGTCAAATAATACAAAGCATCAAATTAACTTATTTTTTAATTTCAAAAAATGTATATAATAATGTTGCATATTTGCATCAATTAAGCTCCAATGTGTTAAAATCATTCAAATATCAAGTATTTCCTGATACAGGAAACCATCAATTCCAATCTTTCTCCAACAATTTTTTTCCACTCTCTCTTTTTCTGCTGGCACGCTGTTTATGCGGCATAAATATTTATTAGGGAGTCGAGAGCGCAGAAACGACAAATACTGAAGCCGCATTTAGTTGGCAACTAATTACTATTTCGGAAAAATGAGCGGAGCTACAAGCTGTGCGTGGTTTATTAGAACCAGGTCCGCAGTTCGGGACTTGTACAATTATGCATATTAGTTTCTGGCTGGCCTGTGTTCGTTTGTCGAGCACGCCAATTTATTGTTAACGTCCAAACGGATTTGTTTAATCGGTAATTAGCGTCGGTCATCATTTTTATTACGCACAACTTGTCTCGCGTATTTCATAAAATAAGCCCGCCCGCGTGAAACGTTTATGAATTTTATGCTCATCCTAAAATTAATGATTGTTTGCATAACGCGTGATTATTATTAATAATGAAATTTTGCGCACGGACTGCGAAATTAATTTCATGAAAATCTTTTGTAAACAGTGAAATACAAGATAAATTAAAGTCAAATATCGTATGTTCAATAAAAAAACCACTAGAGTGCTATAATTTTATCTTTTTTAAATTTATGTTGGCTACACGCTTTAGGAGTTGTATAAAACGTCAGAAATAATAATTATAATGTATAATTTCAGAGTTGCCAACCTACAATTTATTCCATAGCACTAGAGGTTTTATTTGATCGAACATACGATATTACCCTTTTACCGTGACGTCACAAAAAACAAAACACAGTATCATAAACGCATGTCCACGTTTTTGTTTGATTTTATTAATTTAATAATTTGACAAACCTGCCAGTGAACAGTCAAATTATTTTAAAAGAAGGAACGACAAACGAGAACGAACTGAAACGCGTAGAACAGTAAACCTCAAGTAAATTGGATACTAACAATCTACGCAGTATTTGATTAGTAACAATATTAATACAAAATATACGTTTACAATCATAATAATTTCCTCTGTGACAAATTATTGGAGATCAGTCTCTTTGGATCCTCTTTATTTATTACATTTAAATTATTTTTGTATTTACTTTCAATGCAAACCTGTTTCCCACTGTTGGAAATTCGATAGGTTTCTTTTTCAAACAGGCTCGCCAAAGTTCAAATGTGATTTTGAGCATTTTCGTAAAATGAACGCATTTGAAGTCATTTCAAAGTATTTTTTTATTATACTTATCTGAAAACACTTCGTTTCCATATGCCTCTAGAATAATGAAAACGTCACTTTTTCAAGCCACCCCACGGAAAACATTTGTTTGTGCGCTCTTTTCGTGAGCTCTTAAATGTTCCCATAGCAATGATGTATTTGTCACTGACGTTTAATTTTACGTAAGTTTGGTTGAAATGTACGCAGACTTAGAAGACATTGCTTCTATAGATGATGTTTCGGATAATATTTTAACCCAAGTGGCACAAGTAAGCGTAGAATTACTACTAGTAAAATCCAAATATAGATACGTACACGGGCGGAATGGGAACTATAAAATACACGAACATTGTGAGTGATGATGTATAACTTCTATTTTATTTTACTGAAAAGGCCAAATCCGTAAAATCGTTGACCTTATGGTATTGATTCGCCTTGTTAAAAAGATGTTTGGCTTTAAAAACATGCTAACCCGATTTAATTTCTGGTATTCAATTTAATTTTCTTTCGAATTAGTTGTTTTGTTTCACTACCATAGATATTACTTGTTTAAAAATAAAAACAAAATTTAAGTTTTCAGATAAGTATAATGTTTTCAGATAAGTTTAATAAAAAATAGTGTCCATTACACGTCCAGAAACGGATTTTTCCATGCTTGCATGACTTCCCGTGTCAAACAATTGAAGATGTTCTGTTTCAATGAGAATCCATTGATCGAAAACAGATATAAGTCAGGGTAAAACGATAATATGTTGACTGTAGTACCTAGTATATTGTGAAATGCATATCACACTTTTGATATTCTTTGAAATATTCAGGAAATTTCGTTTTTAAGATAAACATCTTTAGACATAGAAAGACTGTTATTCCTTACTTCACTTTTTATTTTTATGTTAGATGTACATTTCGAGACACAAGGTGCTCATTATCAATAACAAACTAAATTCTTAAAACTATGTGCGCGGTATATATAGTTGACGGGATATCGGAAAAACCAAAAAGTAATTAAACCTATTGTTAGCGGCTAAAGGTTCTAGATGGGTGCCGGCGTCATTACATTATCTGCGGGATGGGACAGCGCGGGCGGCTTATGGATCGGGAAGTTGGTCGGTAGGATTACATTCACTGAAGGATTATTTTTGGGTAACAAATCTAATAATGGATTTACTAAGGGACTAAGATCGAAATTCAGCAAAACATTTTTATTTTTATACATCTTTAGTGTGAGCAATTGTCTCATCTTGCTGAAACCAAATTTAACATTATTCGATGGCAATAAACTTTAAGATTCATTTAACACAATGAAAATAAAAACATCTAAATAATAATTATAAGGTCGCATGATGTCAAGAAATGTTATGGTTATATCATATTTAATGAAATCAAGTTACGATTTTATTGAAAAATTATAAATTTAATATATTTCAGTGTTTTAGTATATTACCTAGCTGTGCGCTGTGCGCGCCCAAGAGATAATAAAAGATTAAATACTACTTTAATAAAAGATTATAAAATACATTTTATTTGTATTTACTGTCACATGTCACATGTCTCATGATAATAAATATTGGAGTGATTTATTAAAAAATAATTAATCACATTTTGACCCGACTTTAGACGGTGTGAAAAAAATTTAAATATTTTGTTTTCGATTATTGCTTATTAAAAAAAGTGGTTTCAGTGTATTTCTTACTTTACAATATTTCGATGATTTATACGCGTGGCGCATGAAGTAAAATTTCGAGTTTAGAAAAGCCTAAAAAAATTTTTAGGCTTTTCTAAACTCGAAATTTTACTTCATGCTTAATCCGGGAGGGAAAAACACTCGTTTAAGACTTTAAATTAATCTATTTATAAACCAAACGATTGTTGGAAAAGTTACAGCTCATGCATACATGCATGTATTTTTAAAAGAAATAATCCTAGTATTGTTTATTTACGGATATCCATTTAAAATAAATACATAATGCTTAGTCTAAAATAAGTTAAAAGTAATAAGTAAGTTAAAATATATAAAATCACAAACAATATACACAATAGATTAAAATCAAAATGCTCATCACTATGCTAAAAGTAATAAATATGGTTAAAATATAAATCACAAACAATATACAAATAAAACAAAGTAAACAGATTTAAATGTGAACAAAAATAAAAATCTAATTTGTCTCACGGAGCATGGACTTAAGATTCTTTTTGCTTGTGGTAGCAAAGTCTATATTCGCCGAGTTGCAGTGCGCGGCAACTCTAGCCATACCATAGTTTCTACCATAATTGGTACGATGAAATGGTACGTTGAAGAGGTCGAAGGAACGCAAACCCCTGCTAGGCACATTGATTTTAAACTGGCCCAGAAGGTAAGGGCAGTCGATCCATCCGTTTATCAAATTGAAGCCTAGCATTACATCCGCGCTCCTCCGTCACTGCTTCAAAGTATTCATTTCTAGTATGTTTATCAAATTTTAGTGGTAGCAAATTGCTCTTCTATCTAAACCAGTGTTTCTGACATTATCAAGTGAAAAAAATCCTTTATCAATATCTGACATTTTATCAATGTTTACTTTCCCCCATATGCATAATAAAGGGAATGTATTGTTTTCGTGAACATTTTCAAATCAAGAATGTTAGTGGGACCTCAAAATGAATATATTTTGAGGTTTCCCGAGTTGATTAAGACCGTTTGTGAAAAATGTCTGTCTGTCCTTCTGTAGTTCTGTCGCCACGATAAACAATAAACCTTGATTAAGTTATGTCTTATTTATTTATAATTTTTATAATTTTTGGAATTATGATATTTTTGCTGTACAGTAATTTTAATATCTAACCAAAATTACCAACTGTTTCCATGTTTCGGGTCGTATTACAGAGAATATTACCCACTTTTAAATTACCGCTAATTTTACATCACTAAGTGCAAATGATAACACCCTCAAGAGAATGACGAAAACCACAATTCTCTATCTTTGTTAGTTTGGGAGGTATTTAATGTTTACGAACCCACTACAAACGTCATTTTTTTAAAAATAATTCGGATACCAACTTTTCATAAGAAATTTAAAAATCAAATAATGATCCATATAAAATAAGCAATATTCACTACTGTCGTTATGGTACGCTTTGTATGGATTTAACTATTTTAAATAATGCAAACTTCGATATAGATGTTTTTTTTTGTTATATACTAATTAATTTTAATTTAATGCAATTAATCATTTTGTATGAACTTTGTTACAATGACACTTACACTTAAAGAACTATTGTTATCATTCAACGACTTAGCTGAAGAATGTATAATCTTGTGAGAGAAATATTTAATATAAAAAAAATAGTTTTTTTTTAAAGGCAATTAGAATAATCTCTGTGTGCGTCTATGTTTGATTTGTCACATTAAGAGAGCGCCCGAACAGAAAAGCGGTAATCCCCCTTAAGGCGCTTAAATTGTGCTGAATGCGAGTGCTACAAAGCTCGGGAAAATGGACGATCTTATAAAATATCATAAAGCCGACATGTCGCACACCGCCTCCTATGCATTTATGCCGAAAGTTGCGCGAAAAAGTTTTACCCGTAGGGCAAAAAGGGAGAGCGAGAGAGAGAGATACAAAAAAGTTCTAATCAAGCTCATATTCCTCCTAGAGGAGGGATTTTTCCTTCGTGAACTTTAGAGCTGGAGTACATAATTAGTTACATTGGAAGTTTAGGGATAAATATCTGAAAGTGGGAAGTGTTGGTAGAGAAACATTCCGTTTCTGTTTTTCTGCTAATTGAATGAAAGAATGAAAAAATCTTTACTCTTTTGGATTGAAGTTATTGGAACTTGGAATTTATTAAAATAAACTAAGTGACAAAAAAAGTGAACACCAAGAATTAATTATTCTATTTTGATGAAATAAAATTGTATGTGTATATTTTGCCATAAAGAATAAGTGATTAAAATATCATTCTTTAAACCTTTATTCTTTTTTGTTATATTTACATTTTTTGTTTTAACATCTGCATCATTATACTCAACGTTTGTTGCTTCAGTATGAGTTTAACTTTTGACTGCTTTTTAAAACGCTTACTTCTGCTATTAACTATGCTAAGAGTCCAAAGCTATGCCAATTTTTGCCAACTTACTCAGTTTGAGAGAGCTCGCACCGTATATAGACGGATAGTTAGTTTTGGTTATTTTTCTTACCGCCCACCGTTTGTGTTACCTCTAACCCCACAGCATAAACATATAGAAACACACATACAGAAATAACACACACTGAATAAATGAACGTATTAATTTATAAACTACACAAATTAACTTAATTCCAACAATTGACACAGTTAACTCACCCTTGAAGGTGGATCAAAGGATTTTCCTTTTATTGTAATGGTCGGCAGTAACAATCAGACCACCGCTACACTCTATAGAGTAATTAATTTCATTCGCCCTTTGTGACTCCTCAAAGGTGCTAATTGTGTTATCCTCACTTGGGATTAATTGCTGGCTTTAATGTAATGTATACGTGTGCACGTCTATGGAACTCGGGCACATGGACGGGTTTCGGAATTGCAGGAATCTTCGACGAACGGAAGCTTATACAATGTGGCTAATTTATGTCGTGTATTAATAAGATGTGGAGGACGCGTGTGTTGCGTGCAAATGTCCCGTTTGTGTGTTGTGTCCATCCATCATGTGGAATTAATTCAATTGTGTTGATGATGATTATGATGGGTTTGAATTAAACAAAAGGGAAAATTGTTTTATTTGCAATTAATTTGTTAAATTTAATGTTAGTTGTGAAATATCGTTGAAAACAAAGCAAAAATATTTACTGCTGATTAATAAAAAAATCAAGTTTAACCCTTTCGACCCTGACGGTGGCATTTGCCACTACCAAGGCCGTAGCTAGAAAAAAAATTCGGGGGGGGGGGGGGGTATAAACATTTCGGGGGGGGGGGGGGTGAGGTTACTGGTAAAAATATTGTTTTTGCTTTTTCAGGGCCGCTTTTACATACAAAAAAATTATCATTTTGAAAATTATTTCGGTGGGAGGGGGGGGGGGTGTAAACCCCCATATCCCCCCCTGGCTACAGCCTTGGGCACTACTAACATTTGGTAAGCATACTGGGATTTTTTATATACGTACATGTATGCATAAGATGTTACTTTTCCGATAATCGTTTGTTTTTTTAAATAGTTTAATTTGAAGTCTTAAACAAGTGTTTTCCACTCCCAGATTAAGCATGAAGTAAAATTTCGAGTTTAGAAAAGCCTGAAAATTTGGTTTGGTCGTGTAGCGCGTAGCGCTACGCGACCAAACCAAATTTCCAGGCTTTTCTAAACTCGAAATTTTACTTCATGCGCTACGCGTATTAACCACTGAAAACACTGAAATATTGTTAACAAGAGAACTTCACTTGAAATCAGTGTCTTATACGGGTGGCGCATGAAGTAAAATTTCAAGTTTAGAAAAGCCTGAAAATTTGGTTTGGTCGCTCCGCGCTTAGCGCTACGCAACCAAACCAAATTTTCAGGCTTTTCTAAACTCGAAATTTTACTTCATGCCTAATCTGGGAGTGGAGAACACTCGTTCAATACTTCAAATTAAACAAAGACAATCTTTCAACAGTTTTCCGGAGAGAAAGTTGGAAACACTGGTTTAGATGGAAGAAGACTTTAATTACAATTTGGAACTTCGATTTTACATTTCTATTTGTACTGTAATATGACGTGTATTGTTTACTTTACAATATCCTTGGGATTACAGATTAACCTATATTGTTTATTTTTTATATCTTTGGGAGTTCCAGTAAAACTGTAGCGTAGTGCTACGCGACCAAACCAAATTTCCAGGCTTTTCTAAACTCGAAATTTTACTTCATACGTTACGCGTATTAACCACTGAAAACACTGAAATATTGTTAACAAGAGAACTTCACTCAAAATCAGTGTCTTATACGGGTGGCGCATGAAGTAAAATTTCGAGTTTAGAAAAGCCTGAAAATTTGGTTTGGTCGCTCCGCGCTTCGCGCTACGCAACCAAACCAAATTTTCAGGCTTTTCTAAACTCGAAATTTTACTTCATGCTTAATCTGGGAGTGGAAAACACTCGTTCAATACTTCAAATTAAACAAATACAATCTTTCAACTGTTTTTCGGAGAGAAAGTTGGAGACACTGGTTTAGATGGAAGAAGACTTTAATTACAATTTGGAACTTCGATTTTACATTTCTATTTGTACTGTAATATGACGTGTATTGTTTACTTTATGATATCCTTGGGATTACAGATTAACCTATATTGTTTATTTTTTATATCTTTGGGATTTCCAGTAAAACTGTAGCGTAGCGCTACGCGACCAAACCAAATTTCCAGGCTTTTCTAAACTCGAAATTTTACTTCATGCGCTACGCGTATTAGCCACTGAAAACACTGAAATATTGTTAACAAGAGAAATTCACTTGAAAGCAGTGTCTTATACGGGTGGCGCATGAAGTAAAATTTCGAGTTTAGAAAAGCCTGAAAATTTGGTTTGGTCGCTCCGCGCTTCGCGCTACGCAACCAAACCAAATTTTCAGGCTTTTCTAAACTCGAAATTTTACTTCATGCTTAATCTGGGAGTGGAAAACACTCGTTCAATACTTCAAATTAAACAAAGACAATCTTTCAACTGTTTTTCGGAGAGAAAGTTGGAAACACTGGTTTAGATGGAAGAAGACTTGAATTGCAATTTGGAACTTCGATTTTACATTTCTATTTGTACTGTAATATGACGTGTATTGTATACTTTATAATATCGTTGGGATTACAGATTAACCTATATTGTTTATTTTTTTATATCTTTGGGAGTTCCAGTAAAACTGTAGCGTAGTGCTACGCGACCAAACCAAATTTCCAGGCTTTTCTAAACTCGAAATTTTACTTCATACGCTACGCGTATTAACCACTGAAAACACTGAAATATTGTTAACAAGAGAACTTCTTTTGAAATCAGTGTCTTATACGGGTGGCGCATGAAGTAAAATTTCGAGTTTAGAAAAGCCTGAAAATTTGGTTTGGTCGCTCCGCGCTTCGCGCTACGCAACCAAACCAAATTTTCAGGCTTTTCTAAACTCGAAATTTTACTTCATGCTTAATCTGGGAGTGGAAAACACTCGTTCAATACTTCAAATTAAACAAAGACAATCTTTCAACTGTTTTCCGGAGAGATAGTTGGAAACACTGGTTTAGATGGAAGAAGACTTTAATTACAATTTGGAACTTCGATTTTACATTTCTATTTGTACTGTAATATGACGTGTATTGTTTACTTTATAATATCCTTGAGATTACAGATTAACCTATATTGTTTATTTTTTATATCTTTGAGATTTCCAGTAAAACTGTTTATTATTATTTTTATTATAAATCCTTAAGACACAGTAAATTGCTGCTTTTATATGACGTGTTAACATCCCATAAAGTGTAAAATAATAGTGGGAATAAAAGTTTTCGCCGGTGACAAACTGAGATGCTCTTGGCGAACCTTTAACATGCCACCGGGGGTGCTTGAGTGTAGTGTCTGGGGTTTCCTGATAATGTCAGTCAAGTCGACTCTAGGTAACTTTAAACGGCTTTGATATCTATTTGCTCTTGTTAAACATTACCCGAGCAGATCGATAAATACGTTATGTACACTGTCCCTCGATTGATTCACATCTCTCGTAAACATCATTAATAATTTACTACCATAATAATAAATAGTAACAAACATTATTACAATTTATACTAATGAGGGATAAATTTCGAAACGCGCTCAAGACTTTTTCTTTGAGATAGCCAATGAATTAATATTCATTCCTTGTAATTTTTTTAATTTATTTCAATCTCCTGTTTGTTCATTTAAAAAGAGAATAATTAGACCTGATGTTACATTTTTACATATAAATTATGCATAGAACAGTAAATCTGTCGTGTTACTCAAATATTCATTGTTTAATTCAATATCTGCCAGGGTATTAGCTCAAGAAGTAGTTGTTTCAATGAATATTTGGAAAAGTCTCAACGAGACTAGATGTTAGCAAGTTAATATTAATTTTAATTCGTTTTTATATATTTCCAATATTCTGCAATTATTTGGCAAATTAAATTTTTCTTTAAGTATTACAACTAAATAAATTGAAAATATACGTGTTTTCTTCAATAAAATATTGGCATTGATTATTTGGTCTTTAACCACAACTATTTTCTTTTTTTTAATGAATAATCCGCACAATGTTTAAAAAAAAATAAAATTGTAATATTGTAATTACAGTTTTATTTAACAAAAAAGCGTACACTTAGGCCTAATTCATACTGAAATGGCGAAGGCGCGGCGCAGTCGAGGCGTAAGCGACACAGGCGCAGGCGAGCTCAATGCACACAGAAAAGGCGGCGACGATGTGCGGTTATCGCGAGAAACACTTTGACAGATCATTTGATATTTGTCAAAATGATTTCAGACAACGAAAGAGACGAGGACGTTTTAGACCTCTTAATTTTATTACATTTAAACAACCTGAGGAGTTTTGGGTTCATCTTTTGTGGTTGGAAAATCGAAAAAAGGCAAGTTTTTTGCCGTGAAAGAGCTAGAAATGTATCCGGATAGGTTTCACAATTATTACAGGATATCCCACGAGGGTGTCTATAGAGTTGTTATCCTGGTAAGCCTTATAAAAAAAATACTTATTATAGAAAAGCTGTTACTCCAGAATAAAGGCGGTAATATCATTAGAAACAAGAAAGATAAAACTGTAAAAACTCAGCAAAGTGGTGTCTGCTTACTAACTTACAAATACTGCCCTAAAATGTACGTAGGACAAACCAGAAGATCGAATATAAAATAGGGCCCTTTACACGTACACTTTTGCGTCGACGATTAAATGCCACATGCCGGAGTTGACGCAAAAGTGTACGTGTAAATGCAACATTTGCGCGGAAACAAGAATGACAAAATTCGTCGACCAAAGAACGGGGTCCAGTATGGCACTTCTGAGTCGAGGAAAGAGTGGAGAGAAATTTATAACAATAATTTATAACATGTTGGAAACTATTTCTTCGACTGAAGAAGTCACAGTATGGCGAAATAGTTGTAGCGTCTTTTATAATAAACCCACTTGTACCGCAGATACTTAATCGTGGTTAAGATGTTAATCACGATTAACCTTCTGATTAAGTCAAAATTCGACAATATAAAAATATTTTAAATGTGTAAGATCCTAAACACGTTTCCTTCATCAATATGCAAAGTTTAAACAATTTGTGAATAAAATTATTGTGTGTATAAGTTCTAATTCCTAGTCAAAGTTAATCAGCTGTGATGCAATTGGGCATTAATTTAATTAAACTTGAACAATCAGAGACGGTTTTAAGTTCACTTTTTGTGGATCATCTCGCATATTATCTAAAATAGACAAAAAATAGCTAATTAATATTAAGAGGCGTACGAGAGGTGTGCCTCTCCAAGTCAACTTGGAGGCGTGAAAACGGCGAGGCGCGGGCGGAGAGGCGTGCACCTGCGCTTCGTCATCTCGGTGTCGTTTGACTCATCATTATATTGAAGAGGCGTGGAAGCTTTGCGCTTCTCGCCTCGCCTACGCCGCGTCTCCACCAGACGCCTGTTCGATGTAAATTAGGCCTTACTGTTTTACATTGTAAATGTTGTTATAAATTCAGGTAGTTGCTATGAAAATAAGTTTTAAATCTGAAAAGGTACTCATACAGTTGGAAAAAGGGCGGAATCACATTAGCGAAATACTGTTGAAATCAGGTTCAGTAGTTTTACGCTTTTCTATTAAATCGAACTATACATCATGCACATTTATCTGTAAATATTGGTTGCTATGGTAATACGTTTCAAATCGGATAACCTACTGATACAGTTAGGAAAAACATAGAATCACATTACCGTAATACTGTTGAAATTGGGTTCTGCAGTTGTACGTGTTTGTATTGAAGAGAATCATCGTCTACTTTTGTCTGTTAATATTATTGGATGTAATGCATTTCTAATGCCAAGGTTTCACTAAAGCCGACAGCGTTTAATTAAATTATGGTTTCCCTGCATTTTTAATTAAATTACCAACTCGTGCAAGCGCCATGCAACAAAGCAATTTTGCAATTTAAACTCAATTAATAGCGAAATGTGTTTTTACTATAAAACCTCATAATTAATACAAGGACAATATTTTAAATTTTAATTCTCTTAATTTAGTTTTATATTATTGAAATTACGCCCGGTCTTAACAACACAGTTTAAAGGACAGTTACGCTTAAATAAGTAAATACCCTAAAAAATTTAGAGGTAGCAGAAAGATCGGCCCTAAGAGTGTTGACGAAAATCAGACATCCCAACAACCCCCTTTACAACCCCTCCAATAACCTGCTTTATCAAAAAACACAAGTGACTCCCATAGAAACTCGAATTATCCACCCAGCCCATAAATTTGCATCCAGACCCACTAACCATGATCCTATAAACCACCTTTACCTACACAGAAACCCCAACACAATCCCCAAATTTAAATTTCCACATTCCACCATCGCTGACTTCATCTTAGAAACACCTACTAACTAGAACGACATTTATTCATACTATTCATTCATTACCATATCTATTTATAACATATTTTAAAAGCACAAGCACTCACTAAAACAATGGCAGAAAGACCTCGGGTCGATAGCCTATGATATAAGAATACAAGATCGTATAATATTAAAGAATAATGTACATAAATTCCTTGAATAAAGATATTTGTATATATAAGTAAATATGCAGTATTACCAACCAGTTTAAAATATCGTTTAGCGGATAAATACCCGTTATTGTTAAATGTCGACATTCCTCCCTGTAACAATTTGAGTGGTGATTTAACTTGACGTTTCTAATTTTGAGGTTAAATTATAGTGATTTCCGTTCGGTTATCGTTATTAATACCGGTAAGCGTTAATACTCATGAATTCAAGTTTGTCAAATTTTACAAGCGACTCTTTGGATATAGAAATATTCAATTACGGACAAAAAGATTAATATCAGTATGTATCTAACAACATAACGATATGTAGGTAACAGAAGACGTTAAAAAAATATAAAAATGCGCTGTAAAAAAATTCTTAGAACAATATCGCTTCAACTTTTTATTTGATAAATAATACAAACTAATATACAGGGTATTTTTCTTTCAAATATACGTATTCAAAATTCAGCTTATTTTCTTTAAATCTTTAGATATTCGTTGTTTTTTTTTAGAAGAGTTCAATTTGAAGCTATAAACGAGTGTTTGTCTCGGGTCACTGCGCGACCCTCGACAAATTTTTACGGGGCTTTTCTAAACTCGAAATTTTACTTCATGCTTAGTCTGGGAGTGGAAAACGCTCGTTAAAAGTTTCAAGTTAGGCTCTTTTGAAAAACAACGGATGTCGGAAAATTTACAGCTTGTGCATATGTTTACGTAAATGAAAATGTTCACGTTGTTTTTTTTTAAACGAGTTCAATTTAAAGCTATTAACGAGTGTTTTCCACTCCTAGGCTAAGCATGAAGTAAAATTTAGAGTTTAGAGAAGTCCCGTGAAAATTTTCGTGTTTTCTGGTCTTTTTTAAACTCGAAATTTTACTTCATGCGCCACACGTACATAACAAAAATATTGTGAATTTATGTATATTTGAACCTCACTTGAAATAAGTGTTTTATATGCGTGGCGCATGGAGTAAAATTTCGAGTTCAGAAAAGCCCAGAAAATTTGTCTCGGGTCGCTGCGCGACCCTCGACACATTTTCACGGGGCTTTTCTAAACTCGAAATTTTACTTCATGCTTAGTCTGGGAGTGGAAAACACTCGTTAAAAGTTTTAAATTAAGCTCTTTTGAAAAACAACGGATGTCGGAAAATTTACAGCTTGTGCATATGTTTACCTAAAAGAAAATGTTCTCTTTGTTTTTTTTTTAAAGAGTTCAATTTGAAGTGTTTTCTACTCCCAGGCTAAGCATGAAGTAAAATTTAGAATTTAGAAAAGCCCCGTGAAAATTTGTCGAGGGTCGCGCAGCGACCCGAGACAAATTTTCTGGGCTTTTCTAAACTCTAAATTTTACTTCATGCGCCACACGTACAAATCAAACATATTGTGAATTTATGTATACTTGAACCTCACTTGAAATCAGTGTTTTATATGCGTGGCGCATAAAGTAAAATTTCGAGTTTAGAAAAGCCTAGAAAAATTTCACGGGGCTTTTCTAAACTCGAAAATTAACTTCATGCTTAGTCCGGGAGTGGAAAACACTCCTTAAAAGTTTTAAATTAAGCTCTTTTGAAAAACAACGGATGTCGGAAAATTTACAGCTTATGCATATGTTTACCTAAAGGAAAAATTCCTTGTATAACCAAACAAGTGTTTTATAAAACGACACTAACGAACTGATTGTAAAAATTATAGGTTATAATTCAGTGTTACCTACCTGCAAATATGAATTTCACCAAAACGCCATATACAATCTATTGCCAACAGATCTTAAAATGATATTTACCTAAAAATCCTTAATAATACACATGACAATTTTAAATGTACCTTTAACCTAAACATCATTTCACTAAATGCCTGTTAAAAAAAGTTGATAATACCGGGCGTTAGAGATAAAATATGTTTTTGTCAAATAACTCTATTAGTAACAACAATAAAAGTTATTATTGAATTAATTAATCAATTTTTTCTTTTAAGTTGGGACGGTTTTGTTATATAAAAATAAAGTGAAACTCTCCCAACTCAGTTGTTTTCATTTCAAATGTTAGGTATATTAAGACTTGATTTATTCACTGTTTTTATTAATTTCATCATGTATCCGTCTCGTCAATTAAATGAAAAAAAAATATGCTTAATATTTAGTATAATAAACTTCTTTGTTAAATAAATTATTACAAAAAATCCCAAAAATCAACAAATCGTCAGACATGGCATTGAGTGTGTGTAATATTCACAGACATTTTTAAGAAATAAATATAATTTGTCATTACGTTGAATAAATTGAAATAATTACAGGGAATAAATATTAATTCATTGGCGATCTCAAACAAAAAGTCTTAAGCCATCTATGGACGCGTTTCGAGATGTATCCCTTATCAGTATAAATTGTAATACTGTTTGTTACTATTTATTATTATAGTAGTGAATTTATAATGATGTTTACGAGAGATGTAAATCAATCGGGACGGTGTACATAACATATTTTTTGATTTACCCGGGTAATGTTTAACAAGAGTAAATAGATATCAAAGCCGTTTAAAGTTACCTAGAGTCGACTTGACTGACATTATCAGGAAACCCCAGACTCCACTTGAAATTATAGTTGTTTCACTTTTTTTGATTAGTAAATATAATAAATGTATAATTCTTACCTGTAACTATTTTAAAAGGCATGATTTCTTGGTGCCTAATGGAGCGGGTTGGTGATAAGCACCCCCCTTGGCTACGCCCATGTAAACATATCTAATTAAATAATTAATGAAAACCAAAGTAAAGTTTTAGAGGATAATATTTTATTATTTAATACATAGTTATAAATTAATTAAGTGTATAAAATTCCGTTGATAAATTATATGAGTTTTGGGAAAGTTTCGGTTGTGAAAAACGATAATTAACCGCCCCCTTTCCACCCTCGCCCCCCTGTTCTGTTCTGCTCTGCTCCGGCAAATTTTCAATCCCTTAATTCATCTAATCTAATCGTTGTTTCGGTGCACCTGCTCGCCATTTCTCCCCATCCTCCTCCCTTTTCATCTTGTACATAATATTAAATTGGAGTTTTATCTACATCCGACGTTTTCCCCTGAGGAGAGCCCTCCATATAAAATAACGTCTTTACCCTTTTTTGTCTCCCTCTTTCCTTCCCTCTATTTCTTGAAATTCGAACTTTTCGTTTGTGCATGTTTTTATATATAAATCCGACTTATCTTATGTGAATTGAATGGACCTTAAATTGATTTCCACATCATTTGCTTATATTTTTATATCAAAATACAAACAAACAACATTCAGATGTTTGTCTTTACAATTTTACTTAAAGGATCATAAAGTTGTTTGTAAAATTTATGAATATTATCTTAAATAGGTTTCTAATCTTTCTTGTAGCGAAACATATTTAACTTAAGTTTAAATTGTCAAAGAAAACGATTGCTTTAACTTCACTGATTAATCGTTGAAACAAGTCGGAATAAAGAAACAAGAATACGTGCAAAGTTACCAAGTATTTTCATTGAAGTTGATTCATTGAGTTACGTATAGATCAAATTAATTTGAGGAATAAAGCACTAATAACCTTTCTTCATACGTTTATTTGAACTACTAAAAGTACATACATTTCGGACACAAAATGAGCATTATCAATAGATTAACATGTGTAGAGAAAGGCTATTAGCACCGAGTACAAATTTACAGAGCTGCAACCCCAGCTAAAAATAGCGTCACGCATATTCGCCCTCTCGTGAGTGTCGACATCTAGTTCGACTGTTGAAAACACATTAATAGCTGAAGTGAGAAGTTTTCTGTTTAAAATCACAGAAATACACCCAGAGGTCAATGACTTGATCGAATGGCGTGGATACTCATAAAAGCGATTGAATTGCCGAAATCGTATCTCTGTCATTTCAAAGAGTAAAAACACTCCCCGCTCTCTCTCAAGCACAATTACCACGACTTGTTTATTCTCATAAGTACACCGATTTTGTGTCTACAAAAATTAACGCGCCCCATCAGCGTTCTGGCACCTTTTATCTTGGCGTTTTTTTAATTTAATTTTGATTGATTTTCGAGCATTGCAGATTTACGATTTGATTGTGGTTGAAGGGCGATTGAGACGATAAGTCTGATGCATAGAAAAATGAAATAATGTGCATGATTATATACCGGGTGTAACACAAAACAGATGTATTTATTATTTTGTGTGTTTATAATAAAAACAAATTTGAGTTTAGTAGTGATAAGGAAACTTTTGTTACGCTTTTAGTTTCACAATTTTAATATTTTAAATGAACCGCCATATAAATTCCATTAATTTTTCCAATAATTTAACAAGTTGAGTGCCACGCGAATTAACGAGAAATTCCAAAAAATAACAATTTGGAATAATAGCGATAAAATGGGTAGCGCTAAAATTGACTATTTTTTATCAATATTATTAAATAAATCTTGGATGCATAGTAATTCTAAATTAGTTAGCAGACACATGTGATATGAAAATGCACAGATTTAGCACACACCAAAGCATAGTTCATAATATTATTCGGTGCGTATTTAGCAATAAATAAATACATTCATTATAATTTAAACTTTTAAAAACTTGCAATATTACGAATAATAATTCAAATATTATATTTGTAGTATGCACTAAAACAATTTTGTTCTCATTTACGAATAGTAAATTGAACATTAAGTATTTATTTTTATATAAAACAGGAAAATTACTAGAATTTATGAATAAAAATTGTAGGTCGCCCCACCGGTCTCCTATTTGGTTTGGATCTATCATAACCTAATCTAACCAACGTATTTATTTTAAGACGCATATATTTTTTCCATGGCAAACACGTTTTCTGAAATAGTTACAATAAATGTTCATTCTATTCAATGGGCCCGTTCATCAAAATATTCAACAATAAACATGTTTGGATTTGTTTGTGATGTATGTTGGGATCTAATGAACGGTCCTCCGGGTGGTCTATTTTGTACGATTGTACAAATTCACGTTCACGATTAACAATCCGGTCATCAGTGAATACCCCAACAGTTGGGAGTAAGCTCCCAACTGTTGTCTCTGATGAACAGGCCCAATAAAAGCGCATTTAAATTGTACCGCTAATAAAAATACTGCAATATGATTGTCATTGATGATACATTAATATGTCGATTAACGTATACAATGTTTACAACATATCAAGTAAGATATTTTTGAAGTTACATAATGGAATAAAATATAATTTTATATAATTGTTAGATAAATCATTATTTCGTTTAACAATCTAGTAACTTTCACAAATCAATCCCCATCATAAATAATAATTCTTAGAAACAATTTATGGTATTGTCGTCTTTTTTTAATTTTTTTAATTAAATAATTATATTATGATATAAATAACTATAACTATATCTATAACTATAATTAGTGCTGCAATAAATTTGTTACAATGTAAAAGTATCCTGGCATTAGTAAAGTTCGGCCGAGAAAGCAAAAAGCAGACATGATTTTTTTGTTGAAGTGAATGTGTGTATGTTTATATTAAACGTCCTTGAAGATATAACGCTGCGGCGCGGCAGCTCTTGCGAGCAGTGCCGATCGGAATCATATTTACCAAACAGTTCATAAAGTCTCCACCGTACCCTCGTAGCAGCATTTTCCAGCTGATAAATACCGCTAGTGCGTGACGCTCAAAACCCTACTGGTTACCTCTCTTTGTAATAATTACTCAATGTTATTAGTGCTTTATTTGTCAAATTTTTATTGAATTTTTTTTACTTGTGAATAGTGTTACATTCTTTCACATTTTGAGATGATTTTCAATTAAAATATAAAAATAATGACCAAACACGTTTGGTAGATCTAATTTAATATGAGATGAGAATAATAAAACATAAAATAAAATATATTGTCCGGTTTCATCAACGTCAAATAAATCTTATTCAAAGATTACATTTATTTGTAGATTGAAACAGGCATTTCACATGTCTTCAATGTCAGAAAATATAATTTGATTAATGTTTTTAGCATAGATTTAACTATTACTACATTTTATTCAATCATGCCGATTTAACTGACGGTGGCAAAACCCGACATAAGGGTTATTTAATCATAGCTTTATGTTTAGTTTAGTTAGTGTAGTTCAAGGCCGTAACCTGGAGGGAAGGGGGATATGGGGGTTCAACCCCTCTTCCCCAGAAGTTTTTGAAATGATAAATTTGTCTATGTAAAAGCTGCCCCGTACGAGCAAGAACAATATTTTTACGGTTAAAACCCCCCTGAAATTTTAAGATCTGATTTTTCTTCTGGCTAAGGCCTTGGTGTATTTTAATTTATGTTTATTCAGTAATTAATGGCATTAAACTACATGTTACACATTATAAAAGAACATTGTCAGAACAAAATGTAACTTCAAAATAATTGATCAATGCAAAAAAAAACAAACATTAAACAACAAGAGCAATTTATGTTATGTTAATATTGGTTTAAATTATATTACGGTTACATTCATGCTAAAACTAAACTTAAGCTAAATTTAGTATAAATTATTATTAAAGAAATAGTCTTTCCGGATTTTTAATACACTACGATATTTAATACAGGGAATATTTCTTTTAAGTATGCGTAATCTGTAAATTTTCCGACATTCGTTGATTTTTAAAATAGTTCAAATTGAAGCTTTAAACGAGTGTTTTCCACGCCCAGGCTAAGCATGAAGTTAAATTTCGAGTTTAGAATAGCCCCGCGTAGAAAATTTGTCAAGGGTCGCGCAGCGACCCGAGACAAATTTTACTTCATACGCCACGCGTCTAAAACACTGACACGATGTGCAGTTCGGAATATACGTTTTTAGCATACTGCTTTAGTAATATACTTTGGTCTTTACTTGAAATCAGTGTTTTATACGCGTGGCGTATGAAGTAAAATTTCGAGTTTAGAAAAGCCCCGTGAAAATTTTCTACGCGGGGCTTTTCTAAACTCAAAATTTTACTTCATGCTTAACCTGGAAGTGGAAAACACTCGTTTCTTTTCTTGGAAAAAAAAACACACAGCGAATATCTGAAGATTAACAGCATTGGGATTTGTATACCTAACAGAAAAACTCCCTGTATATAATATATTATGATATTTTACTCTATTGAATTATTGTTTTACTTCTGAAATTAATTTTAGATTACTTTAATATTTAATTTATGAGCAATACTTGATTGTGTTTTCATGATTGAAATATGATTTCACCGGGAGTGAAAATATTGTTGAATACTTGAACGCAATCTGTACCCGAAACGTGTTTGACTGGATAATCAGTGAACTATCAATGGTCCACTAAATTGAATCTCTCTTTATCGCTTTAATGACGCACGGTGCAATGTTTTCATAAACTTTGGATTGTGTTTCGGGATTTGCAAATATACAATCCAATAACAATACATAAATACGTATACGTAAATTTAATCATGATAATTATTTTGATTATTAAATTAATAATTAGTTGTAGTTTTGCGTAAATTAATTTTTCGTGTGATTATTTTAGTTCTTCAAACATATTCCTATTTAATAGTAGAACTTTGATTTACACACTTGGTTTGTTTCACTGCTTTAAATTAGTAAAATAAACCAAGTGTTTTTATCAATGTTCTACTATTAATTAAATATATTTCACCACAGGTTAAGTGAGAAATTAATTAAACATATTCTTCTTTAATGTATCATTTATTTTCATGATATTTCAACTCTGGTTCATTTGTTTACAAAACAGTGACGAAATCTTTTAAATATCTCTCTTTGCAACAGGTTGTTTAATGACTATCTAGTAGTCATTATCCAACTTAAAGTACTACTAGATAGTCAAAACTATGGTCACAAATCAAGTGCTAAATACAGTGGTTAAACAAAGTAAAAAGTGTTTTATTTACAAGTAAATTTTAATTGTTCATTAATGCACATTATGTTCATACCCCTAGATCCCCTCCACAATGCGGGGTCTTACATCCACTAGTTACGCTGCAGACTGTAACCGGAACTTCATTAAATTATTCAAGTAAATTTAAACTGATATACCTTATATTTATTTTGATTTCCTTTTTTCAGGTCTTCTTAATTAGTAAAGTTTTCAAAAGTTTTCCACCCCTTGATTAAGCACCAAGTAAATATTTTTTTATAAACTCAATATATTTACCGAATTTAATGTTGATTCGTTAATAATAACGTTTACGTGTATTAAATTGCTCTGGTAAAAAAAAGCCTTACCATTACGTTAACATTTCTTGTTGCTTCCCACCAAGGCTAATAGACCTATTTTATGTAACCCAACGTCAGAGGGAAAGAGATGGAGATAGGGTTGGTTGGAAAAAAACTGTACAGTTTATGTATGAAAATCAATTCGTGCGATTACATCAATTTCTTGTCGGCTTCTGTGAGGGCTAATTGATTATGTGATGCCGTCGGGCGGGCAAAAACCCCCGGCCCTGTAAATAATAAGTTAATGAACAAACCAAGTCACCGCCGGAAACATCGGACCCCTTTTTTTAGGGGTTGATTCCGTGCGAGGTCTCAAAGGGAACGTTCGTCAGTCGCTTTTGTGTTGTGCCCTTTATTAAGCACGCCGGCGTGAAAAGAAGCGATTCGCATTAATTACGATAGTTTCTTTTTTGCTTGTTTATAATTAAGTTGTGATTTTAAGGTTTGCAAAGAAAATATTTACTGAAAGATAGTTAAAATAAATAATGATGTTGGATAATAGTAATATAACTAAAGCCAGGCAAAAGCCAAACCCAAAAGAAATATATATTTAGAAGTGGGAGCAGAAGCAGGTCCAGAGAGCAATGTTAGAGGGGACAATTACACAGGCCAACAAATTTTTACTTTTTGAAAGTTGATTTTGATCTGACATCTGATTTTGTATAATTTTGACCTGCTGAATTTAAATCGGAGTGTCATTTTGCCTTATCACGGTTCTTTTTATCAATGTTGAAAATAAATTAATAATATATTTGGTCAAAATAAACGCTACTTTTATTGATACAGAAATAAAAACAAATTACAAATAGTAAACTAAATTGAAAAAAGTCTTAAACAATCTTTAATTTCTTTTCTTTACAGAAGATATTTCCCTCTTGGATGAAACAATTCGTTTAGTGGATTTTTTTCTGTATTCCACGGCCCGATTGTCCCTTTTTATTGACCAGCAGTAATCAGCCATCATTAAAACATTCCACCGACCTTGATACCTGCGTTCCATTTCTTTCATGTCTTGGTGGAACCTCTCACCTTGCTCCTCACTCACATCACCAAGATTTTTGTAATCAGATGCGAGTGTAAAAAGTGAACTTTTATGCTCATATTAAATTCTAATTCCATAAATTTCTGTAGCATGTTTTTCACAATTTTCTTGCAGTTAGGATCCTTGTTGTTTCCCAAAAAACCTTCAATTACATTAGCAAATGAAATCCATGCATCTTTCTCAGTTTCGGTTATGGTTATAACAAATTCTTGATCTTTCGTTAATCTCCTTATTTAAGGACCGACAAAAATTCTTTCCTTTAACTTTGCATCTGAGATAGTGGAACATTTTCTACAAAGGTATTTGAAACAGTCTCTTTCTTTATTTAAAGCTTTAACGTATTGTTTCATTAATTCTAGTTTAATATGCAGTAAAGGTAACAAGATTTCTTGTGGATCAACAAGACTTTCATGCAGAACATTTTTAGATCCGAGAGTTAAATTATCTCTTCTTATCCAGTCCTTTTTGTTCCAATATTGATGTCTACTTCGACTGTTCCAATCACATAAAAAACATGGATACTCAGTATACCCTGACTGCTGTCCTAGTAGAAGTGCCACAATTTTCAAATCCCCACAAATGTTCTAATTATGATTATTGTATTTGATTTTTTCTAGCATTACTTTAAGATTTTCGTAGCTTTCCGTCATTTGCACAGAATGGGCAACTGGTACTGATGAGAAAACATTCCCATTGTGCAAGAGCACAGCTTTAAGGCTTTTTTGGAAGAATCAATACAGTTTGTTTATCAGACTGGAAATGTCGGTGCAATAAACTAGACAACCACTTTTTTCAAAATAGAATGAATACTCGGATAGGTGTTTCCTAAAATACGAGATTTTAACGTCTTCTGCCAGTAAATTTTTATTTTGAAGTCTGGATGCTAAAATTTCAGTCTGACCGCAACTCAAAAAATCCCAGCAATTACATTATACTTTCGGGAATTCATCTATACTATTCTATTGATTTGTTCACAATTTAATCTCAGTGGCGTAGCAATTTTTAGAATGTCATTTATTCGCAAATATTTAAAAAAACATAAATATGACACCTAGTAAATTTATTAAAAAATTGTGGGTCATGGATACAAAATATGTTGATTCTTTATTAGATTAGCCACCAAAACTTAAAAGAATGAACAAATCCAAATGACACATTTTTTGTTGGCGTGTGTAATTGATTTGTGTATATTGAACAAAACGAGTAATCAGTCTTTCTCCCACTTTAAATAAAAATTAATAATTTGATAAACGTTAATATATAAATTAAAGATAGAGAGGTAAGGGAATTTAATTCATTTCTTTATAAACGATGTTAAGTAAAGCGCGTTGATATTAATATATGGATAACAAAATTAATTGAAAAATCAGTTTCATTTTCAATTTAAATCAGGGGTCACCAAAGTATTTTTCAAGATCCAATTAATTGATAACAATTTTCAAACATTTTACAAATCATCGTTATAATATTTTAAAATACGAAAAATGTTCAACCAGTCGCGGGCTGGATTCATGCAGGTCTAGGGCCGCATTTGGCCCGCGGGCCGTAGTTTGGAGACTTGTGTATTAGACTATCTAAGTATATTTGAAATTAATTATAGTTAATTAACAAACATCACAGTCAGCAACGAGAAGTGGAATTACAGTCACTTAGAAGCAAACGTGAAAGTTCCTAAATATTTGATGAAAATAATCATTTAACATTTCTTCTGAGTGGTTGTAATGCCACTTCTGGTTGCTACATTTAATGTTTGGTAATTAATATTCATTAAATCTTAATATAGTTTAAAAACTTTAAAGCACAAAATATCAAACATAATTACACTCACACTTACTGGGCATTTTTCTTTTGAGTATACATATCAATAAAATTACAGCGTTTTTTTAATAAAGGAGTCGAAACACTCGTTGGTAGTTTGAAATTTAACTCATTAAAAAAACAACGAATATTGTAAAATGCATACGGATCAGGATATGTATACTTGAAAGAAAAATCCCCTGTATAAGGGTACAGGTATGTAATTAATAATAGCAAACATTAAACATTATTATTGTATTACGTCAATAAAAATTGAATATACAGGGAATTTTTCGTTTAGGTATACATCTGCATACACTGTAAATTTTGCGAAATTCGTTGTATTTTAAAAAGACATCAATTTCAATCTTTAAACGAGGGTTTTCCACTCCCAGACTAAGCATGAAGTAAAATTTCGAGTTTAGAAAAGCCTGAAAATTTGGATTGGCCGCGTAGCGAAGCGAAGCGGCCAATCTAAATTAGGCTATTCTAAACTCAAAATTTTACTTCATGCGGCACGCCTACTAACACTTATTTACAATGAATTTAAAAAAATACACGCATACAACAACGATAATAGGCAACCCGATATACGTTCGAGTTATTGGGTTGCAATCACTGTTTGAAACAATTGTTTCAGCGCAGAATTTGACTCACGTTTTATTCACGTTTACATATTAGACTGCTAAAGCCGCATATTTTAAAGTTTACGATATTTCAGTGTTTAATACGCGTGGCGCATGAAGTAAAATTTCGAGTTTAGAAAAGCCTAATTTGGATTGGCCGCTCCGCTTCGCTACGCGGCCAATCCAAATTTTCAGGCTTTTCTAAACTCGAAATTTTACTTCATGCTTAGTCTGGGAGTGGAAAACCCTCGTTTAAAGATTCAAATTGATGTCTTTTTAAAATACAACAAATTTCGCAATTATTAGGCTTTTCTAAACTCGAAATTTTACTTCATGCTCAGTCTGGGAGTGGAAAACCATTGTTTAAAGATTCAAATTGAAATCTTTTAAAAAACAACAAATGTCGTAAAATTTACAGTGTATGCATATGTATACCTAAATGAAACATTCCCTGTATATTAAATATTTATTGACGTCATAGACAAATAATGTTTAATGATTGCTATTAACAATTACATACCAGAACTCTTATACAGGGATTTATTCTTTTAAGTATACATATCCTGATCCGTATGCATTTTGCGGTATTCTTTGTTTTTTTAATAAGGTAAGTTTGAAGCTACTAATGAGTATTTCCACTCCTTCATTAAACATGAAGTAAAATTTCGAGTTTAGAAAAGTTTGAAAATTTGGTTTGGCGTGACCAAACCAAATTTTCAGGCTTTTCTAAACTCGAAATTTTACTTCATGCTTAATCTGGGAGTGGAAATATTCGTTTGAAACTTAAAATTATCCGCTTTTACATAAAACAATAATCGCCTGACATTTTACAGCGGATGTATCAAAATATGTACACCTAAAAGAAATCTTCCCTGTTTGTATAATTTCCAGTTACATAAAAGATTCTGTCTGTATCATATTTTCTTTTCTATAATAATGCCAGTGAAAGGGCAGCAATTACTTAAATTATTTATTAGTTCTAATTTTGCGAGTGGAATAATTGGGAACAAGAGCGCGTTTTCTTTCTCAACTAATAATATCCGTGAAATATCGCAAAGATTCCCGGAGTTCCCGGGATCATTAAATACCACTCTCACGAGGGGGAGGCAAATAAAAGTTCCTAAGCGAAAATCTACACAGCAAACACTCATTATTTACATCTAACCGGCTCGCCTGGTGACATTATACTTATTTTATTTCCATTATTCATTCCTTACTTACACGCGCTTCGTAAAAACTGTTGATTTCAATCCGAAAAGTAAAATAATTTACAGCAGAAAAGATCATTTTATTGTTATAATTCAGTTTAAGAAATATAAAATCGATAATTCGTTGTTTCAAAGCGGTTAATTTGAGGCATTTAACGAGTGTATTCCACCCCCAAACCCAGCATGAAGTAAAATTTCGAGTTTAGAAAAGCCTAAGAACCTGGATAGGCCGCGTAGCGAAGCGAAGCGGCCAATTCAAATTGATCTTTTCTAAACTCTAAATTTTACTTCATGCTTGACGCTCAAAAACACTGATTTACAGTGAAGTTTAAATAATGCACACATACAACAACGATTATAGGCAACTCAATATACGTTACAGTTATTGGGTTGCCTATAATTACTGTTGATATTACAAAAAGTATAAAAATACGATCTATCTTACTTTCTACAAATATTTTTATTTTATTGTGACTTTATAATGTAATTCCTTCCTTAGGAACGAACAATTCACTCAATAAATTCATCAATAATTAAAAAAATGAAATAAGACAAATCGTATAAATCCACTAGCTCTGGCGTATATTTGTTGAAATGTGGGGGTTGCCCCAAGGTATATGTTGAACAAACTGGACTGTATTTGTGAACATTAAAATGCTTCGAATTAATGAAAACTTCCTCAGCCTGTGCCACTCATTTAATCGAATACTGACATAATTTCAACACTAAATTTAAATTTTTGCACGAATGTAACTGTTATTTCATATTTGTTATACAATTCTGTTTATTAATATGATGGGCGGTGCTCAGTTGCCTCTGTTGATGGGTGGTAAGTTTCATCCCTCCCACAACAAGGGGTGTACCTGCAAGGGTACTAGTGCTCACTCTCGAGACAACTGACGAAGATTTCGCATCAAAAAACAACTTGTGAACCCCTGCGAACTACCCGGCTAAATTTGTTTTAATAAAAATAAATAAACGGCTGATTTTATTCACAAATATATTAAACCAAATTTAATAACAGTAAGAAAAGTCGTAAAATAAATTTAAAATTTGTTAGAAGAATTAGAAATTAATAAATATAACAAAAAAAGTATTCTTATAAATGATCATAGTGAAAAAAACAATTCCTCTTTAATAATTATTTAGTTTTCCTCCAAAATTGTTTGTATTAGTTTCAGCCTAATTACGTTCATAATTACCCCGCTTCCACCCATAGCTGTAATTTCATTAGTATATAAAGTCTTTACCTGTAATTTGTAAAATCAGTGAATGCCTGATGCCACTGCCTGGTAAAATAGACTGCGTTGTTTTATTTTAAATATTCCTTAAAACAATTCTTTATGAGCTAATACGTAATTGTGAGACTACAGACAGTTAGAAGGCGAACAAATTAAATTGACATGCAATAGACTAAACAATGATATAAAAAATGATACTTGAATACAAAACACATAAGTGGCTAGATGCTTGCAATAAAATCAATTACTTGCAAGGACAAAAATATTGGACAGAAATTAAAACACTCAGAAAGTATAAATTTTACAACAATATAACAGAAATCATTGACCCGACAACAAAACTGAAACCAACCAACAAGAAACATTTGCAAACCATTTTCAAAACGTAAACAGAATGAGATTTGACCCATCTTTTGATCATGAATTCTACAATTCAATATATATATATATATATATATATATATATATATATATATATATATATATATATAAATATATATATATATATTGAAGCTCAAGGCGTATATGAAATTCCATGTGGTATGTGTGAGAAGAGCTATGTAGGACAAACAAACCGGAAAATTAGTACTCGTCAAGATGAACACATTTTAGCAGTAAGAAAGTCTGATCCACAATCTTCTTTATTTCAACACGTAAACATTTCTAAACATACAATAAATTTCGAAAAAACGAGAATTTTAGAAAAGACAGACTTCTTCCACGCGAGGATTATTAGAGAAGCGATAGAAATTGAAAAGAGGCCGAACAGTCTAAATCGAAGAGATGACGCTAAAAGACTACAACCAATTTGGAAAACTTGTATAAATTCTGGTCAAAATATATTATCTCCGAACAACAACCAAGAAATTCAAAATCCAACCCCTTCCGAAAATAATATTGAAATTGTCACTACTACATCATTAGAAGAACAAAACAGAAGAGTAACACGAAGCCAAACAAGAAATTCACGCATCAAGTAGTACGTAAAAGTCAAACAAGTGGTTGCTAGAGCAATGGAATTTTGATAGTTATTCCTGACGATGATGACTGCGACGTCATCGAAACGTCGAATTAAAAATAAAATGGACCAGAGCCAAGAAAATACGCGGGACCAAACCCGATGAAACAGTGATACATACATATATATATATATATATATATATATATATATATATATATATATGATATATATTATTATACACATATTTGTATCCCGTATTTATTCGTTAGAAGTTCATTTTATATTTGTATAATTTTCCCTGTAACAGGATAATTGTATATCTGTTGGAAAATAAAAGTATTATTATGATCATTATATAATGTGATTCGAATAAAACATCTTGGTTATAACAAATAATACAATTTTTACATTAAAAAATATATATATATAATTATAGTGTGTTTTAAACAATCACTTTGGCTTTATTATATTTTGACATATTTCTCAAACTTCAAAGGTTGCATCATTAATTAAACAAGCTAAGTAGGTAATTAATTTTCCGAGTGCATCATTAAACTTCGCTCAACTGTAGTTTTAATAATGCATTAAATACCCCTTCCTCTTTATCTAGAAAGCGTTTACCGTCGTAATTAATAAAACATTATTCCTTTACCAATTTAACTAAAGTTTCAACAACCAAATCATCATTGAACTATTAATTGAAACACATGCTATTGTTTCACAAAATTTAAAGTAGGTTTTGCACTGTTTCTTACATTATTTCCAATTTAGAAGGAGTTCTTCTTTTAAGTATACATATTCCAATTACACCGTGTATGCTGTAAATCTTCAGTTATCGATTGTTTTTTAAATAGAGTTTAATTTGAGGCTTAAAATAGTATTTTCCACTCCCAGATTAAGCATGAAGTAAAACTTAAGTTTAAAAAAGCTGAAAATTTGGTATGATCGCTCCGCGAAGAAAGAATTAGCCTGAATAAATTACAATGTGGGGAAACATTTATAGCGAGAACAATACAATTTCATTTTAATATTTTAAGGCTCATTTGCACCCCGACTAATTAACTTTAATCAACTACTAATCAGGGACCCTGTTAAAACAATCACACTATTTTTGACACCCATTATGCTGGTCTTCTTTTCATTTTCTTACATTATTTTGGTAATTTCTTTCAAATAAAAAAATAAAGTACGTACTCGTATGTGTTAACTTCAAGAAATTAATATATCTGTAATATTTCACAATTTATCCATTAAAAAAAAATCAAAATTAAATAGAAATAGTGTGCTACATGTTATGCAAACTGTAAATATATAAAATGTTGTGTTGATTTTGGTTATAAAGCCCACTATGCTAAAATCAAGAATCTATTTCTTACAAGAAATCTTCTCTCTTTAAAATGTCATTCCTGAGCGATCGTCTTGTGGATATTTTGATCGGGTCCTATTGATTAAACCTCTGATTAAGTCATAATGTTTTAAATTTGTAAGATATCCTAAACATGTCTCTTTTATTATTATGCGATTTTGTAAATATTTTATAAATAAAATTGCTGTGTTTTTAAGGAGTAAGATTAACTTAATCGACTTGGTTGCAAACGGGCATAAGTGTTTTATTTAATAATTCATTCAACAAAGTGGGTCTTATTAGAGATTGGGTTACAAATTGAGAGACACTTTTTATACGAATATTCTTATAATTTTATATTTATTAAAACTTCTCATCTTCATTTAATGTTAAAATTCTCTTCTTTTCATAGTTTACAGTTCTTTTAAAACAACCATGTTTATTCACTTTAGCAAGAACATTAATTTTACATACACCCCTTTAACCCCTTTAAAAACAACAAAATGGGTCTTACACACTGAGAGAAACTTCATATACGAATATTCTCATAATTTTATATTTATTGATATTTTTTTTCTTTCCATAGTTTACACTTCTTTTAAAACAACCATGTTTATTCACTTTAGCAAGAACATAAATTTTACATCCACCCCTTTGAAAACCCCGCGTTTCCCTCCTTTAAATTTAACATCCCTCGAGGAATGTTTGGACATCGAATAAACTACAAACACAGTTTCCACTTTCCCTCTTCTTCCTGCCCTTTTCTTTGCGAAATATAAATTATTATTCCACCTGCGTTTTCCTCTCTCCGAGATGGATTCTTTCATATTGATCACTCACGTGTGCATGAAAATTTGTATGCAAAATAAAGCAAAGTATGTTCACGGGCGACTTATTCGATTTTTGTTTTGTTTTTAGAAATGTATCAAATACATGCGTTTTTTTTTTATCTAGGTATACATAGGGATTTGTATACCGAAATAAAAAATTCCCTGTAAATTTCCGAAAGTTATTGTTTTTTAAAAGAGTTCAATTTGAAGCTTTAAACAAATGCTTTCCACTCTCAGACTAAGCATGAAGTAAAATTTCGAGTTTAGAAAAGCCCCGTGAAAATTGCCGAGGGTCGCGCAGCGACCAGAGACAAATTTTCTGGGCTTTTCTAAACTCGAAATTTTACGTTATGCGCCACGCGTAAAAAACAGAGATTTTAAGTGAAGTTCGTATATACATAAATTTCACAATATTTTAGTGTTTTATACGTGTGGCGCATGAAGTAAAATTTCAAGTTTAGAAAAGCCCAGAACAAATTTTCGCTGGGCTTCTCTACTTCATGCTTAGTCTGGGAGTGGAAAACACTCGTTTATAGCATCAAATTGAACTTAAAAAAAAGAATATCAAGATTTACAAAAAATAGGCTGAATTTGGAATACGTATACTTAAAAGAAAAACTCCTTGTATATATTTCTCAAAAATTGTGTGCAAGTTGACCACACTGATGACTATCAGAAAGTCCGAAATGCGTATGCAAATTATAGTTCTATGAAATTCTGAACTTAATATTGGTATTGACCACACTGATGGGGATCAAAAAGTCCGAAACGCGTCTGCGAATTATAGGTAAATTTAATTATAGGAATCCGAAGTTTAATCTTGGTATTATAAAATATAAAAACGAATTGAAATTAATATCGACTTTCTGCAAGCATTTTGTCAAGTCTTCAAATAATTATTGAATCAACTACTTTTCGAGCTAATACCCCGACAGATTTTGAATTATACAATGAATATTTGAGTTACACGATAGATTTACTGTTCTATGCATAATTTATATGCAAAATGCAAAATGCAACAACATTATTGGTGTTATACACCCACACTGATGAGGATCCGAAAGTCCGAAACGCGTCTACATAATGACGTTGTTAAATTCTGAACTAAATGTTCGTATTAAAATAAATCCACACAATGAAAAAGGAAAACTTGTGCAGTATAAACAGGAGCGTTGCGATATAATGCGATCATTTCGTGTGGGGGAGAGAATACGTATATAAATCCCGATGTAATATCATATGATCAAATAACAAGTTCAATATAAGTCAAGCAAACCCTAAAACAACTTTCCCCTTGGGGGGTTTTAAGTTCCGGTGTGTGTGCGCGTCTGTGTATCAAATTCCGATCCCCAATAATCCCCCTCTGCCCCCCACCCTTTTTCAACCGATCCGAAAATGTAGGGTTGTCGATTGATGCGAAAGGGAATCCCACGCGACACTGTAAAAATAAAATAAATAGTAAGAGTAAAAGGATAAGGCGATGTTGAGCAACGGGAAAAATATAAGGTGGCATTGGTGAAATTGGATCTTGACTGGTTTATAGATAAAATTAAATAATCGAAAATTTCTTTGAAGTAATTCAAAAGTATAAAATAAAGGTCTCTAAATTACTACAGACCCAGTTTAAAGCTAGAATAGAATTAGGAAAGAGCAAAAAACATTTTCGACGAGTCCGACTAATGTTTACAAAGATTGTTGTTTTCTCTACCTTTATTCGCACCCTGCAACCGCAAAACAAACGCTTGTATTAACATTGCAAATTAACAATATAAACAAAACGAAGCATGTATGATATTTAATATAAACCCTCATCCGATAGTCCTAACACCATAAACTAATTGTACGCGCCTAATCGGGACCTCACGATCTCCGAAACAGAATTGGGATAATTGGGTCGTCTGCCTTCCGACTTTCAACAAGTCCTAACAATTCGATTCCGATTATTAGGGGCCAGGTCGGCCGCCGTCGGGGGCTCTAAGTAAATGAGTTTCATTTACCTAGGGGACCCGATATAACGTAATTCGCAAATTCGTAATTCCGGAATGCGGATTTCCACTCTCGCCAGGCATTCCGTACCGATAAAATTGTTACTCTCTTCCCAATTCCCGCAGCGGAAAACCCGAGACGGACTAATTGAGGTAATCGCAAACCACCGTGGATAACACGGAAATGGGAAAGAATGTCGGAATTGGGATGGGGTTTGGATATTAAAAGGGTCAACACCGCAAATTGTTATGTTTATTCGCAATTTTATCTTAAACTGTTAAAGCATGAAAAACAAATTACACCGTTGTATTCAGAATCGAAAGAGCTTTTAAACGATATACCCCACTTTCCCTATTTAACATCGGGGGGTGAAGTTAGATTAGGTTAGGTTAGGTTAGGTTAGGTTATGAAGGTCGAAATATGATCAAAAGTTGTCCCCTTAAAAAAAAATCGCCGAGAGTTTTTCTTGTTGTCGGAGATTTTACTGTCAGGATTTAATTTTATAAGTTCAGCTGTTCATAAACCATCCAAAGTTTTTCCCTTTTTTTAAATATCTGTTTGTGCCCAAGAAAATATGTCACAATACACCTCTTTTGATTTTATGACAGTTGGATTATTTTTTTCTGATTCTGATTGCAACAGTTTTACTGATAGTAAGACTAGCAGTATTTAAGAATGTGTTAGCTGCTTCCTTGATATTCCAAAGCCCAACGTTGGACATATTGATGACATTAAATGCCGGAGTGTATCTAGCTGATTCTATTACATTGATAAGATCACCAGGAACAGAGGCATTCATTACTCTTTTTCGTTTCTCTACTAGTGCAAAATCACGGCCGCGTGGCATAAAGGTGTGTAAGACAAAAATAATCATTCTATTTTTGTTCTGGCCCGCACAGTTATCGGACCATATTATCAAATTTTATTTGTGTGTCAGTAACCCCCCATTAAGCAGATAAAGTAAACAAGACGCAATTTCGTTTCCACCACGTCCTGCTATGCCCTCGTGCCATACACACATCACGGATGTTTCTGTATCTCCTGTGTGCACTCAAAAATTATAACAGGACAGCTGAGAAAGATAAAACATATCAGAGTGTGTTAGCGTTGATACGAATACAACCTGCTCCAAATCCATAGACAAGGAACATGCATTGTTTCCAGGTTCTTGAGAACGAGTAAACTGTTGTCGCTAAAGCTTTTTTTAGCTCTACGCTTATGTAGCTCAAGCTTAGTTTTAGCAGAACTACTGGATTCTACATTGCCCTGACTTTCACAGTGCAGTTTGTCGCACATGTTGCAGGTATCTGTTCTTGGTCGATGGAATTTCAGGTCTCAAAAGTCTCGCTGAAAAACCGATCTGTAATATTTATAACATCAGATTCTGGGTGTAGCTTCTTGAATGCTTTGGAAAGGCGATGGATGTTTAAATCTGGGCTTAGGTACTGCTTACTAGATTTTGCCCTCCTGTAATGACTTTCCTGTCGTGGAATGGAATTAATATAGGCTTTTAAACACTGGCGATCAATCTCAGAAAATTTTTTGACTTAGTTTGGTTAGTTCGTATATCTGTGTAACAAGTTTCGCAAAGTTTATTTTTAGTGTTTTTAGCGCTGAGTAAATGTAATCTCTTGTGTGAAACACAAAACGTTTTTGCATAAGCATTTTTGCATACATAAATAAACTCGTTATTTTCATCAGGTAAGGTGTAGTTGATTGTCATCTGATGTTTACTTTCATTAGAATTCTCATAAGAACCGTGACGACGTTTTTTTAATTCTAGAGAAGTGAATTAAATAGGTTTTTTAAATTTTTTAAATAGAACTTTTCGCTTTTCATAGCTTACATTTTTGCATGAAAACTTGCATTTGCAGGAAACCTGCAAAGAATTATCTATATATAAGATACTTTCAAATTAGTTGGTTCCGTTTACTGACCTCTCTATACGGTCCCTCCTTGTTGTGTTGCTTAACACCTTTACGCGTCTTGTATGATTCTACAGATTCTTTTAAATGTCTTTGTACTTCATTGAAAAGCCCATTAGATTTTTCACTGATCTTTCAGAACAAATCAATCACCAAGCACGTGTTAGTTAAAGCCTCCGTTTGTCAACATTAAGTAACGACAAACCGCCATGTGGCACTTACAAACTTTGACGAACAATTCGACGCGAAAATACACACACCGACATCTTTTGACACAAATTTGAAACATTAAAAATAAAGATAGGCACATATTCCTTTTCTCAGGCATAAAGCATGGCACATACAACGTTTCTACGAAAAAATCTCAACTTCTGAAAAAATGGCATTTGCCCCCTTTGACACTTCCACTTTTCAATTATACAACTACAAAAAAATACAAATAGTTATTAGATACAAAATGCAACATTATTGTACTCAGAGCACGGCGCTGGTTATTAAATAAAAAAGTAATGGATTGAGAATAACTGAAGCTAAGTGACGAGGCCCGCAATTTTCTAATATCGATTTTCCGTTTACGATTCAATTTACCCATTTTGTGCTTTTCCATTATATGTTGCCTCAGCATTTGATGTATCATCAAAAAACGCCTAATTGATGTCCGCATAAACCGGACGGGAGAGGAAAATGGGGCGACTGAAATGGCACGAGTCCGTGTAATATTGCGGCGGGCAGATAAAAGCACCAATAAAACCAGCGTTTTCCTCCTAAATCCACCTAATGGATTACTGCTAAAGGCAGATAGCGAACGGTTACGTGCAACTGCATGTATCAATATTACCTCCTTTTATTACAAAATAAAAAAATAAACGAAAAGGGAGAAAATGTACGAAAACCTAATTGTTTCAACTTCATCATTATTCGAAAATTAATATGAATTAAACTCTACTTTATTCCACATGAGAGTGCACTCAAGAAGAGTCTATTTGGCCTTTGTCTCATATTGGTTGAAATCGACGACAGATTTAAACAGGCGTCAATTTATTTTCCATTTCTTAAAAAAATCACAATTTCATAAAACATTCTAAAATATTGTAGACACAATGGGCAGTATAATTTCCTTTCGGTAAAGCTTTCGTAGGCTAAATAATTGATTAGAGTAAGTCAAAACATTAAAACAAGCATATATGACTAAAATGAATAAAATGAACTACTGTCTCTAAATTGAATTTGAGTTCAGTATTTCGGCACCAGATACCCACAGACTTGTTTCGGACTTCAAGGTCCTTGTCAGTGTGGTCCCGTCCCAAGGCTGAGGAATACTAAACATTTCTGACTATATCAAGCCAATATGTGAAAACTATTAATGGATTCGATAGCTAACGTCATCTAATGCTCCATAGTGGCATCGTCAATGACACGAATGCAGAAAGTGTTTCACCGGGACTACACTGACGAGGACCTTGAAGTCCGAAACGCATCTGTGGGTATCTGGTGCCAAAATACTGAACTCAAATTCAATTTTGATATTTTTTTTCTGGTTTCACAGAGTATAGCTCGTTCGTGGACGAAACATTGACCTGTAGATGCACTTTGTGCATTCGTGTCATTGACGATGCCAATATAGAGCATTAAATGACGTTAGCTATCGAATCCATTGACTGTCTAACTTTAACTCACATTGGTGAGTATGATTCACCAATGTGTGTTATTTATTTCAGTAATCCTCAGCAATAAAACTAACTAAATATATATAGAACATCTTTATTCAGACAATTACAATACAATAATATAATACATGTATATTTATTCATTTATATACAATATAGAGTAAGTCTGTCTGGGCTATCGACCAGAGGTCATTCTGCCCTGTCTTGAATTTAATTTATTTAAAAAAATGTAGTTCAGTGCTAGGCTTGTGAACTGTCTTGAACGGAACAAATAAATTGATGCATAGTGAGAGAAGGATTTTTATAATTGGGATAGATATTTAGGTTTCTAGAATACAGAATTTGTCTAGGAGTTCTAGTTTAGAGCTCTGTGCAGCGAATTTTTCGCTGAGGGTTAATATGCGTTGGGAGATTAGTTACTTGAGTAGTTTCATAAAGGATAATGTTTGGGGGATTATAGAGAGGATTCGTTGGGTGTCTAAGTTTTGTGAGGATTCGTAGGGCTGAGCTTTCAGCGACTTGGACATGGTGTAAAATTGAAGAATGGATATGAAGGAATAAAATTGCACCGTAATCTAACAAGGGCCGGCATATCGTTTTATATATTTTAACTGCTGTGTTTTGTAGAAATGCCTTCTTGTTTATACGTCAAAAATCGGAAATGCCTAGCCCCTGTTTTGATTTTTGTTTTGATGGATTAAGTATGTGGGAGGAAAGTTTTGAAACCAATTCGATGCCTAGGTATTTACAGGAATAGGATGAAAGAATTGTGGTGTTATTAATTACAATTGTAGGAGATAGTGGAGTGATTTTATGGTGAGGGATGAATAATTTGGTTTTCGAAGGATTTCATTGTATTCGCCATTGTTTCGCCTATTTTTGCACCATTTTTGTAGGGAATCAAGAGACTAAAGGATATTTTGGAATTGTTAAAGCTTTGAAGCGTGGGAGATAAGGGAAGTGTCATCAGTAAAGAGGAGGGTGTATTTTGTTGGAATAAAGTAGGAAACTAAAATTAAATTTAAAACACGAATTCTTGTTCTTAGTAATAAGCAAGTTTTTTTACAATGTGAATGTGCATTTAATGATAAAATAAGAAGATTTCATTGGAAAACATGTCCTTCTCTAATTAATTATAATAAATATTTTCATCTAATGGCTTGGCCTGAATTCATTAAATGGGGGGAGTCGTAATCTTAGTATTAAGCAATTGGTTATATTTTATGTAAGGTGGTGGTATATATAAATGGTATAAGTAAAGAATTTATAATAAAATTCCTTTATTTCCAAAACACAAGTACCTCTCTCCAGATAATCCGATAAACAATAAATATATCATAGCAAAATATGTTGTAAAGTAGTGGGGATAGAGGAGAGCCTTGCGGGACACCTTGTAGGAGAAGGAATAAGCGAGATACAGTTTGGCGGATTCTTACTTTACAGGATCTATTTTTCAGGAATTGTAAAATAAAGATTATTAGATGCTTTGGGATTTTAATTAAATATTTTTGCCAATATTCAGAAATATTATTTCACCCAATCATTAAATACTTACACAGAGAAAACTCTCTCATCTAATTGTAGCTCGAACAAAACGTTCGCCGCAACAAAGGCGAATTAAATTTTCCCGGAGACGAGGCACACAGGAAAAAAACCGCCGCGCGCGCTCGCAAAAAAAGTCGCGTTCATTAAATATTTCTAAATAATTAAAGGACGCCCATTTATCTTTTCCCTTGGCGCGAAAGCAATTTGCATTAATGCGAATCCGCATGAATGGGTTAATGATCAGAGAGCGTAGACGGCTCACCTTTTGTGCTGCAGATCCTCCAGACTCAAGCATGTGCTCTTAAAGAGATAATTATGTTGATACGCCAGAATAAGCAACTCACGTTAATATTAGTAAATCCTTAGGCATACTCATAAATTAGTTATATATACAAAATTATTAGAATAAATAATACATGCAAACAACATTTTTATCAAGATTTATCATAGCAACAGTTGATTCTTTTGTTAACGTAAGATTATTTGATAAAACACTGGTTAAATCTATGGTGAATGCGCCAGGTAACCGGAAAATGTATTTATTAAAACTGCTATTTCTACTTAAAAATATATATAACAACAACAGCAATCTTTATTAACAACAAGCGATTCAATAAAATGTATATTTATATATAAATTTATAAAAAGTTGATATTTTGTTGTTAATCGACTATCGACCCGTGGTCTTTCTGCCAAAATTGTAAATTGTTATGGTAATGTCGTTTGGTACGTCAGTTAGTGATATATGGTAGTGTTTAGGTTTTTGAATTTAGGATAGATGTTAGGGTTGCGTGTGAGGCACAGGTGGGACACGGTGTCTAGGTTAATAGGGATTATTTTCATTTTTACGTATAGGAGGTTATTTGAAGGATTGTGTAAGGGATTATTGGGATGTCTCATTTTGGAAAGTGTGCGAAACGCTAAACGTTCAGCAACTTCGATTTGTTGTAGGACTGCGGGAGGAGAATTGTGTAAAAGGATGGCTGCATAGTCAAAAAGAGGGCGACAGATCATTTTGTATATGTGGACTGTGTTGGTCAAAATTCCTTGATTTCTATAAGTTAGTGATCTGAAACGCCGCGCTCTCTTTTTGACCTTGTCTTTAAAGTTTGGGGCATAGGATTTAAATGTAAATTTAGAGTCGAATATCATACCGAGATATTTGCAGGATGAGAATGGTGGGATTTGATTATTGTAGATAGTGTTTTAAAATGGAGAATTGTTACGGCGGTAAAAAGGGATAAGGAGTTTGGATTTATTGGGGTTAATTGAGATGTTCCATTATGCTAACTACGTTTGAATTGTGTCGATAAGTTCTCGAAGGGTATTTAGAGCTTTTTTAAACGTGAGCGCATGTGTCAGTAGGGCAGTGTCAACTGCGTATAGCAGGGGATAGGCACAAGGGTTAAGGAATTTATTTAGGGTCGGGATTGTAAATATCTAGAACAGATAGGTTGTGAAGAAGAGGTGAAAAAGGTGATACCTGAGGAACCCCTTGTTGAGTGGAAATGGATCGTGAAATGGTGTTACGGATTCTGATGTTAATCGATATGTGTGAGAGGAAGCTGTCGATAATATTCAGGAGGTAGGGCGGGATATTTAATAAATTACATTTAAACAGCACACCTCGGTGCCATACTGAATCAAATGGTTTCTTAATATCTAAAAAGAGGACGGCGGATTTTTTTCCTTCGAGATGTGCTGTCTGGCAGTTTGAAGTAGCGATGGAAAGGGAAAGTGAGGTAGCTCGGTGTTTTACAAAACCAAATTAGTGTGGGGGAATAAGGTTTGAAGCATATTCAAGGATTTTATCATTAATAATGTTCTCAAACATCTTGCCAAGGACTGGAAGCAGGGTATTGGGACGATAGCTAGAAGGTGAAAGAGGATCATTATCGAGTTTAGGGATACAACAGTGCCCCGCTTTCATTCCTGTGGCAATTCTTGTGTCTGAAAGACATAATTAAGGATTTTTAGAATGTGATCATATATATTTACAGGGAGGGATTTGAGGACTACACGGGAAATGTTATTATAACCGGGGCCGTATTTTTACCTTTATGTAGCGTATTATAGTATTGTTCCACTTTTATTTCATCATCGTGGGAGCGGCATACGACACTTTGTTTCAGTGACTCAGTTGTCTACGTTATTTAGAAAGTCGTTGTCATGTGTATCGTCATAAGTAATTAAATATAATATATATTTATATAAATATATATATATATTTAAAACGTTTTAAAAATAAATACATGAACAATCTCGAAACCACTAGAATATGATTGTTAACTTGTTACACCTATCTAAATCACCTTGTATTTAAAAAAAGTATCATGTAATAATCAACGATTTTAAGTAATTTTGTATCTCTTACATTAAAAAAATAAATGCGTTTTTTTAATATCTCGACTATGTAAACTTTTTCGCGAATGGAAAACGTGTTTGAATATTTCAGTGTATTAAATTTCACGAACTGGGAAATCCAATTTCTCTTTTTAATACAAAATTATGACGGGATTTCAATTATTCGAATAAACGTAATTACGCGACGTGCGGCTTTTGTGTACTCCAGTCGACATGAAATTTCCACAGACGGGAAAAAAGTGTTTACCTTGAAAAAAATGTACTGTAACTCTTCTTAATTAAATAAATTCCCTCCACTTTATTTTTCATTAAAGTTGAATTGTTGAATTTCTTTTCTAGAAGTTATTTTATACACCACATCGATTGCCAGTTGTTTAACAGTGAATTACCTTAAACTTAGTTTAAATATAATTAGGGTGAGTGTGGTAAATTAAAGTTACAGGAAAAATTGGAAGTTAAGTGAAAGAAGAAATATATTACCTACTTTTTTATTATTCTAGTGTAGGCAAGGCCGTAGCCAGGGGGGGGTATGGGGGTTCAACCCCCCCTCCCTCTCATACCCAGATTTCAAGTAAAGTTCGAGTATACATAAATTTCGCAACATTTTAGTGTTTAATACGCGTGGCGCATGAAGTAAAATTTCGAGTTTAGAAAAGCCCCGTGAACATTTTCTGGGCTTTTCTATACTCGAAATTTTACTTCATGCGTCACGCGTATAAAACACAGATTTCAAGTGAAGTTCGAATATACATAAATTTCGCAATATTTTAGTGATTTATACGCGTGTTTTATACCAAATTCCACGGGGCTTTTCTAAACTCGAAATTTTACTTCATGCTTAGTCTGGGAGTAGAAAGCACTCGTTTAAAGCTTTAAATTGAACTTACAAAAAAAAACAAGGAATATTTAAGGATTTACAGAAAATAGGCTGAATTTGGAATACGTTTACTTAAAAGAAAAGCTCCTACTATATATTAAGATTAATAAAGTAAATGTAATAAGGTAATAAAGACAGTTGACGTTTTATATTGTTATTGTTTACAATTAATTTATTTTTATTCTTGATATATTGGTTTAAAATTGAAAAAAAAAACGTAAAATAAATAAAGTTCAACCAAAATATGGCAAATGATATATTTTGGATAGCTTACGAAAAATGGAAGCGATTAATGACATGACCAACTATGATTTATATTTAAAAATTACAACTTTATGTCATATCTCATACAGGTTAAACCCAAAATAAACCTGATATATTCAGCGTATTCTACGTAATAAGTGTCTTAAGAAAGTTTTTCCCGCATGTCAATATCTTTTTAAATAAAAAAGTTATTTCAGTATTTCACAATAGGCAAATTTTAAATTTTGACGTATAACTCGAAAACGATGATAAACAAATTTTGAGTAGCCACATGGAATATGCTCTAAAAAAGAAGTATGTATTAGTTTTAGTCTATCATTCATATTTCTGGTAGTTTACTTGAAAAAGCCATCGAAAATGCTGCACCCTATACATTTTCAGATATACGTCCTATTTGAAAAAAGTTTAAATTGAAGCTTTAAACGAGTGTTTTCCACTCCTAGATTAAGCATGAAGTATAATTTCGAGCTTAGAAAAGCCCCGTGAAACAAATTTTCTGGTATAAAACACGCGTATAAAACACTAAAATATTGCGAAATTTATGTATATTCGAACTCCACTTGAAATCTGTGTTTTATACGCGTGGCGCATAAAGTAAAATTTTGAATTTAGAAAATCCCAGAAAATGTTCACGGGGCTTTTCTAAACTCGAAATTTTACTTCATGCTTAGTCTGGGAATGAAAAACACTTGTTTAAAGCTTCAAATTGAACTCTTTAAAAAAACAACGAATGTCGGAAAATTTACAGCCTATGCATATGTTTACCGGAGCTACCAAACCAAATTTTCAGGTTTGTCCAAACTCAAAATTTTACTTCATGTCATCACTGATTTCAAGTGAAGAGAAAATTATACTACTAAAACAGTATAGTAAAGATATATATTTTGGACTTTACAATATTTTAGTGTATATAGCGGACCCGAATATTACAAATATATCAACATATTTTTGCATTTCAAGCGTTGTAGTTCTAGTAAGTGAATTTTTAAAGACTGTGCCAACTGACGTGGTAAGGGGCTCGTATATATTTGTATGGGAACGAACACAAATCAATGTACATGATTCTATAACGAATAAATGTTCCTGCATTAATAAAATAATTATTTTAAAATTGAATTTGTGTTCAGTATTCCGGCACAATACCCACAGACGCGTTTCGGACTTCAAGGTCCTAGTCAGTGTGGTCCCGACCTAGTGCTGAAGAATATTGAACATTTCTGACTATATCAAGTCAATATGTGAAAGCAATTAATAGATTCGATAGCTAACGCCATCTATCCATTTATTATTTTAAGTCAGAATTTATTGTTTTACTTTTCCCTTTGTAATATTACTTTGAAATTATAGATTATAACAAGTTATATTATAACAATCAGCAAAATATATTTTTCTCTAAAATGCAGAGGTTTTGTGCTTGTTCTTCAATTTTTATGTTAAGGCCAGAGAGGAAAAAAAAACGGGCAATTATATTTCGTGGAATAAAAAATGGGCTAACATCCCTCTCGTAATTGGAACTCGGGTTCCTGCCGTGGCTTGGGGAGGGGGGTGTAAATGATGAACAGGGGGGTGTAAGTGGTCTGGTGTGTTCCAGTCAAATGAATATTTATGCCTCCGGGTAATTACCTCTTAATAAAAATACACCGCCGTTCGTTTGCTCTTTTAATAAAGTGCTGCCCGAGACCGGCGCAAGGGTGGATTGTTTAAGTAAATTATGTGGAAGCAAACACACCCTTTTCCCATTTCCTTCTTTACCTTTTAAAACTAGGATAACGTTCACAACTCACACACACACATAAAAATGTAGACTAATGAAGTTGGTATAGATTCAATTATTTTCTCGATTATAAAGTTTATTAGTTATATTCCTAGAATATAAAAAGAAAACATGTCTTATCGTAATGGAAAATAATCTTGATCAAATATAATTAAACTGAATAAAGCACTAACATTTTCTGCGCTAAAAGCATTTATTTACGATAATTCTACATTTCAAGCACTACGTGCTCATGATCAATAGCTACAGCTTATAGCTTACAGCTTACAGTAAGCTATTGATAATGAGCACGTAATGCTCGAAACGTACATTTAGCGTAAATATACGATCTTCGTGAATAACGTGTTAGTGTTTTATTAAGTTTAATTATATCAAACTGTTTACACAAACCACAAACCAAATACATATGATCAAATATCGTATGTTCAATTTTGTTGGCAATTTTAAAAATATATATTGTATTTATTATGTCTGACGTTATATATGCTAACTCCTGAAGCGTGTAGCTAACTTAAATCATGGCACTCTAGAGGTTTTTTTTATTGAACATACGACATATATATATACTTTATTATACGAGATCCATTTACAATTAAATTTATAATAAAATATTACAATTTAAACATTCTTACAAACTAACAAAAATACACTACATACATAAATGGTAGATAAATAATACATAATTAGTTGCGCCTCATAATTCCTTTAAGGGAGTTCAGGCGTCGATTTTATAAATAAAGATCAAAATCAATGGCATTACAATTGGCACTGATTCTATTAAGACCAAAATTAGCAAGATAGTCTGTTCTATGTGTCTGAACATAAAACGATGGTGTATTACGTACGTCTACCAGGAACATTAATATCCAACGAGCTGAGTAGGCCTGGAGATATGACTAACTCATTCAACAGCTTAAATGCAAAAATACGTCGTTGTTGCAAATATTGTAATCTAAGAAAATGTATAATATAATTAGCTGAATAGTTAACATTATATTTAAATCTAAGAAATGTTATATGTTTTGCCTGAACTTTTTCTATAGTATTGACGCCATGTAGGGTACTAGGGTTCCAAATTATAGAACAGTACTCAAGGTGTGATCTCACAAGCGATACATATAAAGTAATGATGATACGGTTATTTGTAAAATCTTTCGCTTGTCTCTAATGAATCCAAGCCTTTGAAAAGCTTTAGATGCTATAGCTTCAATATGATCTGTGAAGTTCCATGAACTTGTAAAAGTGAACCTAGGTCTTTAATAGAATATATATTAGCTATTTCACATTCATTTAAGGTATACTGTCTAAATACATATTAGAAAAAGAAGAAAGTAAGTATTCTTCTTTTTCTAATATGTAACAACCGAACATTTGGAGATATTTAATTTTAAATTATTCAATTGACACCAAATGCATAGAGCGTCAAGATGTGTCTGTAAATTACTTGAATAGTGATCGTTCTCGATGGCAGCAAAGGTTTTTAAGTTATCTGCAAAAAGAAGTCAGTGGGAATATTGAAAGCAATCAACAATGTCATTCACAAAGAGATTAAATAATTGTGGCCCAATGTAAAACCCCTGGGGTATACCTGATGAATCCATTATTGAATAAGACCGAGAATGCCCAATTATAACTATGTGTACTCTGTTGGCAAGGTATGATTCAATCCATGACAGTAGCGTACCACTTATACCTAAGTTTTTTATCTTATTGATTAGAATGTGGTGATCCACGGTATCAAACGCCTTGGCAAAATAGGTGTAGATTGTGTCAACTTCAGCTCCTGCTTCCAAATAGCTGCAAGTGGTTTCACCAAAGATAAGTAAATTCGATACCGTGGATCGACCCTGCCGAAAACCGTGTTGACTATCAGATAAAATTGAATCTAATAATAAAGATAAGTAAATTTGATACCGTGGATCAACCCTGCCGAAAACTGTGTTGTTTATCTGATAAGATTAAATCTAATGATAACAAATATCCTTATCGTTAGATGTAATCTTATCTGAAAAACAGCACGGTTTTCGGCATGGGTCGATCCACATCATTCATCATCGATTCGATTAATATACAGGCAACTTTTCTTTTAAGTATACATATGACGACGCCTACTCTGTAAATGTTCAGGGAGACAATTGACTTTTCTTACGTTCTTAACAAAGTTTGGCAATCACCTGTATGCAAAACTAAATTTACAAGAAAGATTATGTTGTAAGATGGTTTTACATTAAAGTAAATCGAAACAGCAATCTTAGTTCAATAAACTGCAGGCAATTTATAAAGAAAAAAATGCATTTAATCAGGGGTTTTATATAAATCAAAGTTGATGATCTTAATTGTACATGAAACTTTCTTTATAATAATTTAATTCAATATGTAAGATATTTCCTACTCTATTATGTATTTTTTTTATCTTCTTCTTGAGAAAGTTTATAACTATTTAAAGGCGCCTTCAATCTCCCCGCAGGGAAACTACTTCCGGTTGAGCCAATATAAAAACCATTATAGATGCCGCATACTGAGTCCATAGATTTGCATAGACTTCGGGGGGAAATCGCGACCAAGTGAAGTGTGGAAATAGAAGTGATATTTTATTTATCCACTCTATTTTGGGGAAATCGATTCGGCGGGGGATTTCTCCCTTTACGTGTGTGCGGTTGAATTGGGTTTGCCTGCCACGACAAGTCCGAAATTTATTAAGTAGATGTTTACTGAAAGATATAACATTTAGTAAATAAATATAGAAATGATTAAACTCTTATTAGATTTTTAAGACAATTTATAGGCTAGTTTTTTTAACATTACAATATTTCGGTGTTTTAAACGCGTGGCGCATGAAGTAAAATTTCTAGTTTAGAAAAGCCCCGCGTAGAAAATTTGTCGAGGGTCGCGCAGCGACCCGAGAGAGCTTCTCTACACGCGGGGCTTTTCTAAACTCGAAATTTTATATCATCCTTAGTCTGGGAGTGGACCATTAAGATTTTCAACATGTCCAGATTTTCGTTATTTCTAGATTTTTGTCGATTTATTCACAGTTTGTTATTATATTAAATGCAACTTTAATATTTGATAAATACTGTTTTTCTTAGGAATAGAATATTAACCCATTAAGAGCCGAGCAAATTATATAGTTAACTCTAAAAGTTGAATTTAGGTAAAATTTTGCATCTTTTTTTCTATAATTTCAATGAATGATTCATTATATTACAGACGTCGATTTTATAAAAAAGTTAAATTTGAAGTTTGAACGAGTGTTTTCACTCCCAGACTAAGCATGAAGTAAAATTTCGAGTTTAGAAAAGCCCCGCGTAGAAAATTTGTTGAGGGTCGCGCAGCGACCCGAGACAAATTTTCTCGGGGCTTTTCTAAATTCGAAATTTGACTTCATGCACCACGCGTATAAAACACTAAAACATTGTAATGTTTAAAAAATACTAGCCCTTCAAAATCAAAGAGTTTAATAATTTCTATATTAATTTACCAAATGTTATATCTTGCAGTAAACATCTACTAAATAATTTTCATGGGGCTTTTCTAATATCGAAATTTTACTTCATACGCCACGCGTACAAAACATTTAAATGTTGTAAAGTTATAAATACACTGAATACACGAAATGTTATATCTTTTAGTAAACATCTACTTAATATATTTCGGACTTGTCGTGGCATGCAAACCCAATTCAACCGCACACAGGTTGAATAGGGTTTGCATGCCACGACAAGTCTCAAATATATTAAGTAGATGTTTACTGAGAGATATAACAATTCGTAAATAAATATAGAAAAGATTAAACTCTTATCAGATTTTGAAGACAGTTGAAATATTTCGAATAACTTTAAAAATATTAAATCAAAGCTGAAATATTAGTTAAAAAATAGCAATATTATTTTTAAACCGAAATATTTTCTTTTAATTATACATATCAAAATTACAGCGTGTTTTCTGTAAATCTTCAGATATTTCTTTTAATTATACATATCCTAATTACAGCGTATTGGCTGTAAATCTTCAGATAATTCTTTTAATTATACATATCCCAATTACAGCGTATTTGCTGTAAATCTTGAGATACTCGTTGGTTTTTAAGCGAACATTTAATTTTAAGCTTAAAACTAATTTTTTACACTCCCAGATTAAGCATGAAGTAACATTTTGATATAATCGAAAGCGTAAACGCCATCTAATGCCCATTAGATTAAGTAGCATCGTCAATAGCTGGTAAACCAAAGGTTTGTATACAGCAATTGTTCATGAATGGTGAATGAATGAGTACTGAACACAAATTCATATTCTTGATAAAATTTTGAGTTTAGAAAAGCCTGAAAATTTGGTTTGGCTTTTCTAAACTCAAAATTTTACTTCATGCGCCACGAGTATAAACAACTGATTTATTCTGAAGTTAAATAACAGCTAAATATTATAACAAACTAGAAGCTTAAAAAAAGGTTGGGAACCTTTCTTTGTTTATTAGACAAAAGTGGCGTAAAGTTTATAATTTTGCAACCTTGTATTATAATACTGTGTAAGAGTTACGTATTTTGTTTGTACTCGAAAGTGCACTTTGGTGCCCTCTATTTATAGCGCCCTAAGCCCCAGCCTAGTGCACCTAATAGAAAACCGCCTCTTAATATAATTTATTTTTGGTTCTCTTGAACCCAGCTGCGACAATATTGCCCTGAAATTAGTCTTATAGATACAAATATCGTAATTTTTAGGATATTTTCAGGCTTTTCTAAACACGAAATTTTACCTGATGCCTAATCAAGGAGTGGCAGCACTCGTTTGAAGTTTTAAATTGAACACTGTTATACAGGGTGGCCCATTTTAATTTATCCACTGGAATGAATATCTTGACAAATATGCATCTTACAAAAAAATGTTTCGAACAAAAGTTTAATGGTTTTGAGAGGGCCATCCGATCCTATGACATTTTTGTTACCCCCGCCCCCCTAGGGGGTAGGGGAGGAGCGCAACTTTGAAATATTAAATAGGAACCCCTATTTTTTATTGAAAATTCAGATTCTACACAAAAATGATAAGGGTTTTATTCAAGAAATTTCTTTGAATTCGTGATAGATAGCGTTTTAGTCGCAAAAATTGAAACATTCCCGGTAAACCTGAAAAATCTGCTGTGGCTAACACGGGTACCGACCGCAAATTATAATAATACAGGACTAGAAAATGCATTATTTTGATGACTTATTGAAGTTTATTTGTACAATAAAATGTCTGTTACTGGCAAAATGATTTTTTTCAACTTTATCGTTAAAAAAATACTTTTTATTACACTTATCTGAAAACACTGCGCTCTGAAATGTTTCCATAGCAACAAAGTATTTGTCACTGACGTTTTATTTTCCGTCAGTGAAATACGTAAATTTGGTTGAAACGTACGCAAATTTAGAAGAAATTGATTTTGTAGATGATATTTCGCATGTTATATTAACCCAAGCGGCACAAGTAAGCGTAGAATGACTGCCAGTAAAATCCAGATATAGACACGATCACAGGCGAAATAGGAACTATGAAAAACACAAAAACTGTTAGTGACGATGTATAACTTCTATTTTATTTTTCTAAAAAAGCCAAATCCGCACAATCGTACACCTTATGGTGTTGATTCGCCACGATAAAAAGATGTTTGGCTTTAAAAGAAAGTGCTAACTCGATCATATTTCGAAAAACTGGTATTCAATTTAATTTTCTTTCGAATTAGTTGTATTTTTTCACTACCATAAAAATTACTAGTTTGAAAATAAAAAAATAATTTAAGTTTTTAGATAAGTTTTCAGATGAGTATAATAAAAAATAGCGTTCATTACACGTCCAGAAATGGATTTTCCGTGCTTGCATGACTTCCCGTGTTCGGCTACGCCTCACGCGCGCGGAAAAATCCCTTTTTCTAGACTCCTAATGAAATATACTATTCTGTTGGCCTAAAAAAACACAAAATAACATACACACCGTAGAAAAAAATAAGGATTTTTTGGTAGCATTAAGAAAATATTTTTATTACCGAAAATCCAATTGTAGCATTAAAAACATATTTCTTTTTTTTACCGAAAATCGAATAAAAATATAACATTGACGATTCTACTGGCATCTATCAGGCGTTAAAAAAACCCTAAAAGTAAACTTTATATACGTTTTTTTTCATAAGGACTCACGGTCTCCGTAAAGGCTGTTTTTTCAGGTATTTTCATTCGTGCGGTTACAGCGCCATCTATCAAGAATTTTAAAAAATCATTAATAAAACCGAGTATAAAATAAGAAATAGGGGTTCCTATTTAAGATATCAGTTTCCCCCTTTTTCTTTTACCCCAACCCCCCCAGGAGGCGGGGTCGAAGAAAATTTTATAGGATCGTATGGCCCCCTCGAAACCATTAAAGTTTTGTTAGAAATTTTTTTTGTACGATGCATATTTGTCGAGATATTTCAGTGGATAAATTAAAATGGGTCACCCTGTATAAACAACGATTGCCTGAACATATACAGAGTACGCATCGGGATATTTATACTTAAAAGAAATATCTATTGTATATTGCTTTGAAGTCCTCAAAACATTCTGATTTTATTTAAACCACTTAAGTTTTCATTCTGACAAAAAAAACCTTTCAATTATTCGTCTATATGATTTTCTTTATTATTATCCCCTATTTCGTTGAGAAAATATGTTGTTGAATTTATTAATAATTATTTTCACATTAGGGCGTTATAAAATTCCCCCTGTAGCGTTACACAAAGCGTTCGCTTATCTTCCTGCGTTCAATATATGTTTCTTTGAGGACAGAAATGAGAGCGTAATATGGGGCTGCCGTAATAAACAATGTTAACCCGTCTTTATGGGGGTGTATTACAAAATGGTAGACATAAAAGAGAGCCGCTCCAACTGAGCGTATTTCAACCCTGAAATATACGAAAACTTGTTAGTTATTAAAGGTATAATTTTCTACACTTAGTTAAAACATTTATTAGAGACAAATTACAAAAGCAAAATAATATGACGTTTCAAATAAAAACAATTAGACAAAATATAAATTTGTAGCTAAAATAAAATTAGGATAAATACAGGGAATTTTAATTTTAAGTATACATATCCCGATGTATGCGCTGTAAAATTTCAAGATTTCTTTGTTTTTTTAAATAAGTTCAATTTGAAATGTTTCCACTCATTGATTAAGCATGAAGTAAAATTTCAAGTTAAGAAAAGCCTGAAAATTTGATTATTTATTGATCGATTTGAATGAACTAAAAAACAAAATCAATACCATACATTGACACTAATTATATATTGTTTCAAAATTAACTTCATTGCCAAATAAAAGTCAACTTTATATTTTTAAATGGCTGCATATACATTTCTTATTTTATCATATTGGACATTGTTTTTCTTCAATTATGCTTGATGTGTTGATTTTAATTTAATATTTATGCTAGAGAACATGTATAATAAATCATGTTAACATTATTTTGGCAATAAATGTAGTGTGCCTTGAAACAAAATTGGACTTTTAATACTGATCAAAATTTATAAATAGAATTAGTATGTATAATCAGCTTAGAAGATTCAACACAATTTGTCAACCAACCGAACAAAATAAAGGCTAGTATTTTTAAACTTTACAATATTTCAGTGTCAAAATTTGTCTCGGCTCGACAAATTTTCTACGCGGGGCTTTTCTAAACTCGAAATTTTACTTCATGCTTAGTCTGAGAGTGGACTGTCAAGATTTTCAACATGTCGAGGTTTTCAATATTTTTAGATTTTTGTCGATTTATGCAGTTTGTTATTATATTAAATGCAACTTTAATATTTACTAAACACTGTTTTAGAATATTAACCCATTAAGAGTCGAGCAAATTATAAAGTTAACTCTAAAAGTTGATTTTAGGTAATATTTTTCATCTTTTTCTATGATTTATTATATTACATACGCATATTTTATAACAGAGTTAAATTTAAAGTTCAAACGAGTGTTTCCACTCCCAGACTAAGCATGAAGTAAAATTTCGAGTTTAGAAAAGCCCCGCGTAGAAAATTTGTCGAGGGTCGCGCTAGCGACCCGAGACAAATTTTCACGGGGCTTTTCTAAACTCGAAATTTTACTTCATGCGCCACGCGTATAAAACACTGAAATGTTGTGAAGTTATAAATACACTTAAAAAAATGAGTCATAATCGAAATATTTAATCATTTGATAAATCACCTCGTGTTAAATTTAAAATGGCCATTTTCCTGTGTTTTTATTCACTTGAAAATGATTTAACTTAATACTAGTCGGAGACTAATAAATTAACAAGGAGTAAATATATAAAATTACGAAAATATTTTTTGTGTAAAATGCAAATAATGTGTCTTAATTAATAAGACAATAAATATCCGTTAGAACAACTACTTCCCGTGCAAATACACCTCGATTTATACAATGGAATATTTGAAACCTTATTTTAATTGATTTGTTTCAACGCTCTATCAAAGTATATGTAACATTAAGGTCAAACTAACTAATAAAACTAAAGAATGAAAGCAGAAATTTTAAAAAATTAGAACTGAATGGACTTGGATTAAAACTAATGTCTTTGGCCAGCTATAGACGCATTTCGAAATTTATCTCTCTTCAATACAGCTTTGCTTTTACTTACAAAAAAAACTTTAGGCATAAAATTGAAATAAACACACTTGGAAAAAGTGTTGTGTGTGCAATGAACAGGTACACAAAGATGAATTGAGTAAAAATATCGTTGGTATTTATAGGGTAAAAGAGGATTATGTCATTAGCAAGTATGAAGAATGTGAGACCTAATTATCTACTATACGGTACAGTTCAAACAAGATTAATTCCAATTCAAAAATGTTTGAATTTGAGAAAATAAGCTTACGCTTCTTATAGTTTGCACACTTTAAATAATATATAAAATTAAAACAAAAAAATTCTTGTAAAATGCAAACAATGAGTCTTAATTAATAAGACAGTCTTTTTTGTGGAATAATCACTTCACCTAGACTCAAAACATACAGTTACATTTAAAGTGGACAGATATTTCAAAAAGCTATTCGTTAATTAATATTTAGTAAAATTTTAAACATTTTACTTATCAGTAATATTTTTGTGGAACATTTCGAAATGTTTAAATACGCGTGTGTTAATAACAATGATTTCAACAAAATTTTTAAATAATATTATCCTTTCGGGAACCTAGTCGTTTTGTCCACATCGACTCGACAAAGAAGAGCCGAACATGAAATCTAACACTGAATTCTAGAAATGTTAGAATCAATTAGAACTATTTGCAATTGGTTCTAAACTTTCAAAGAACATTTTTTCGTGTTCCATTTAATAAATTTTAATAAAGATCATTTTAATTGAATTAAGTACTTCAGAAATTCATAACCTGTCTAAATTATTGACATTACTAGAGTAATGTATGTATGTAATTGTAGGGGCTCGAAAATATTCTTAATATTTTCTTAAAACTTTCTGTAGTTTTTATTAATAAGACAATAAGTCACTATTTTCCAACATTGCATTTCTAAATGTCAAACAGTATGGGTATAAGAGTGTGAAAAATGTATCTTTATCTAACTAAAGGTTAATTTATTTACATATTAAATTAAAATACAATTCACTTCCGTTGACTTTCCATCAACAAAAATAAAAAATACTTCTACCAAACATTTACAACAAAATGCATATTCATGAAATACGACGAAATTTTTCGCGCTTGAACAACCCTACATCATGTTCTCTCGTCCTTTTTGTTTAGCATACTACGCGTATGCATGAGCTTACTAAATGGGGAGCTCTATTAAATTCGGATTAATACGTTCAAGACGAGACGTTTTAAACTGCATGAAATATAGGCTGGAGCGTATTCCGCGCTGAATGCGATTACTCTTCGTGTCGGTCGAATAATTGCCATATTACGTGTTGACTCCTTCCGACGTCGTTCCTGATAAATGCACAAAACGCAACCCTTTCATAATTCATAACTCCATTTGGAACAAACCGTCAATTAATTAATTACACTAATTGTCAAATTAATTGATAGCTTCACCTAACTTGATAAAGCACGATTGGGTATGAAGTTTTCCGAGCTATGCATGTTAATAACTTATTTTTTTAATTATTCACCAAAAATATTTATAGGCGAGTATTTGTACCTGTTATTTCGCATTCGAATAGAATAATATTACTAATGTTACTGATACAGCTAAGTAGTATACAGTATTTTTTTTTTAAAGAAGGTTGATCGGACGAGAAATCGAGTCGGGGAATGAGATTTATTTGAAGGAATTAACTTAGGCGGGTAGCCATTTAGTCACGACTAGTTGTTAAATATATTTCATTGTTTTTTGTTTTCTTAATGACAATTTGGGGACCCTATCAAAACATTCACATTATTTTTGCCACCCGTAATGATGATCTTCTGTCTACTTTCTTGACAAAATTTTGATAATTTCTTTTAAATAAAAAAGTAGGGTACTACGTACTGGTATGTACTAACTGTTAGAAATTTAAATACGAGTACCAGTAATATTTCGCAGCTACTCCATTCAAATGTGCAATTTAATTTTAAAAATAGTGTGCTTAATTTACCGCGAATTGTAAATATTTTCTTTAAAACCAATCGTGTTGGTTTCGTTTAAAAAGTTCACGTTGCTAAACCAAAATATCAATTTTTAACAAGAAATCTCCGCTCGTTAAAATTTAATTCTTAAACATTTTTCAGAGTGACTGTGTGGATGTTTTGATCAGGTCCTAAAATGTGGACACACAAATAACACCCATGGAATCTGGGACGAATATCTCTCGTCACAAAAATGTATCGTCCCAAGCAAGATTCGAACTCGCATCTCGCTAGTATACCGTAATTTACCGTAAATAACCGACGCAACTTACGACTAATATCACTAGTCATCCCAAATGGTTATCCAAGTAGAAAAATAATTACATTAAAGATGTTTTTTACAATCCCACAAAATCCCACCTTTGAAATCTTTTCAATTTCAATTTGATATGCTCACTCTCTGCCTGTGTGAGTATGTGATAAAAAGTGTCAATAAATGGAAACCCGATCGGGATATATGGGGTCTAAGTGGTTTAGGGTTGCTTCTTTTTAGTGGATGTATAAATCGCACGCTGAAGGGATGAAGGGATACACCGTTACTTGTTTTGGGCTCGAGAGCGCGAAACGGAATTTTATGGGGATAACGAAAGTTTGCTTTCACCTTTTGTCACTTTTGATGTACGCCACCTCTTTCTTTTCTTTTTACTGCTTCATTTCATCCGGATTCAGCTTACTCGAAAAATTACTCACGAATTTATTGACTAGAAATAAGTTAATAAGAAAAAATATCTTACATATTACTTTACTAACAAATTTATTGACTTAAATAGAAGAGGCTTTAATACTCGAAATACATCGAACCAAATTCTTTAAAAAAATTAATGCAATCCTCATAAAGGGATTTTTTCTGTTAACGCCCACAGTCCTGGAATTTTTCTGATACCCAAAAAAATGTTTTGTGCACGGCATATTATTTATTACTATTAAAGATATACAGAGAGTTTTTCTTATTAGTATACATATCTCAATATACTGTATACGCTGTAAATCTTTAAATATTTGTTGTTTTCACAAATATTTCAAATTGAATTTTTATACGAGTGTTTTCCACTCCCAGATTAAGCAGGAAGTGAAATTTCGAAATTTTTCTTCATGAGCCACGCGTACTAAACACTGATGTGATGTGATGTTCAGAATACACGTTTTTATCATACTGTATTAGTAGAATATTATGAACTTCACCTAAAATCAGTGTTTTATACGCGTGGCGCATGAAGTAACATTTTAGGCTCTTCTAAACTCGAAATTTCACTTCATGCTTAATCTGGGAGTAGAAAACACTCGTTTAAGACTTCAAATTATACTATTTATAAAAACAGACGATTTTCGGATAAGTTACAGCTCATGCATACATGTATGTATATTTAAAAGAAAAATTCCTAGTATATTTACCAAATTTTCGTGGTAGCAAATGCCACCCTCAGGGCCGAAAGGATTGAGTAGGTATACATATCCTAATGCATACGCTGTAAATTTTGAGAAATTCGTTGATTTTGAATGAATTTAATTTAAAGATACTAACGAATGTTTCCACTTCGCGGAGCGACCAAACCAAATTTTCAGGCTTTTCTAAACTCGAAATTTTACTTCATGCGCCACATGTATCAAACACTGATCTAAGGTGAAGTTCAAAATATACTACATTGCCATACTGCTTTTGCAGTCTATTTTGAACTCAAAAATATTTCAGTCTAGTGTACGCGTGGCGCATGAAGTAAAATGTCGAGTTTCGAATAGCCTGAAAATGTTCTGGCTTTTCGAAAGTAGAAATTTTACTTCATGCTTAATCTGGAAGTGGATAACACTCGTTTAAAGCTTCGAATTGAACTCTTAAAAAAAGCGTATGCATACAAACCAGATTTTTTGGCATTTCTAAACTCGAAATTTTACTTCATGCATAATCTGGAAGTGAAAAACACTCGTTTAACGCTTCAAATTGAACTCTTAAAAAAGCGTACGCATACAAACCAAATTTACAGTCTTTTCTAAACTCGAAATTTTACTTTATGCTTAACAGGGAGTGGAAACGCTCGGCAGAAGTTTTAAATTAAACGCTATACAAAAACAACGAATGCCTAAAAATCTACAGCGCAAGGCCGTAGCCAGGGGGGATACAGAAGTTTAAACTCCCTCCGAAATTTTCAAAATGTTGAATTTTTGTATGTAAACGAGGCCCTGTAAGAGCCAAACAATATTTTGCCTATTAAAATCTCTTCCCGAAATTTTGATAACCCCGTCCAAAATTTGTTTCTGGCTACGGCTATGATACTGCGTGTGTATCAGGAAATGTATACTTAAAAAAAATTCTCGATTTATTTATTATTTTATATATTTGTTTAGAATTTATTATTATGTTTACATTCATTTATGTGAATTTGTAAAGAAAATAACAACAATCTCCTTTTCACAAAAAGAAAGTAATTTGAATAATTATTGCTGGAATTTCCGTTTTACATTTCTAAACATATTTATTTTAACTACCTAGCATCAGGAAGAAAATACGAGATCCAGGTTGTTAACGTTAAATACATTTTACAGGAAAACATTTCCAAGCGAAATAAATTACTACAGGAAAAAACGGAACGCGATTTCTTTTCTCCGGAGAATAAATAAATAATTTTAAGTGGAGGTCGGCCGCAATCTAAACGTAAAATGCTCAGAATATTGTCGTCTTAGCTACATTCTTATTGTAGTGATGAAATATTTGAAAAAAAAAAAAATAGGTATACTTTAAGATAACTACATACTCTTCCTTATTTTAATAAAATATCTCTAACTTTTACCATTATTTTATAAAAAATATGGAACTAGCGTAATCACGTATTTATAACAAATCTGAATAGAATTGTTTATTGTTTATTGTTTATTTACGGATATCTATTTAAAATAAATACATAATGCTTAGTCTAAAATAAGTTAAAAGTAATAATTAAGTTAAAATATATAAAATCACAAACAATATACACAACAGATTAAAATCAAAATGCTCATCACTATGCTAAAAGTAATAAATAAGGTTAAAATATAAATCACAAACAATATACAAATAAAACAAACAAAACAGATTAAAATGTGAACAAAAATAAACATCTAATTTGAACTGTACAACTTGATATAACATAAGCGATACATTTTATTGTTATATTGATCAAACATGCTATTTGTATTATTTTTTATTTGTAGTTTTTTTTTGTAATTATATTTATTTTTTGATTTGGTATATTTTAATTTATATTAATTTTTACAATTCAAAGTATTTACGTTAACGTTTAAAGATTTAATTTAAAATCAAAATCATTATAATTTAAAATCATGAATTTACTACATTTTTTGAGGTTTATTTTGAAGTTTTGCTTATCGAAAATACTGAAATCGAAAAAAAAAAATTATAAAAAAAATATATTGACGATTTATTTATGTTTATTATTTTAATCAATTTTTAAAATGTCGACAAGTCGATGATTTCAATAATTATAATAATAATAATAATCTTTATTTTATACAAATACACAAAATACATTCTGGTATAATGTAAAAATAGTGTCACATAAAACAGTATTCTCTACAATTTAAAATTTAAAATTAAAGAAGTCTTCAATGTTGTATGGTTCTATCTTACAGATTAAATCATAAATTAAATGTTTATATGATACATGATTCTTTTCTTGTTGGATATGTCTAGGCAGGTGATTATAGAAACGCAAACTGGCATATTGGACTCCTTTTTGGGTAAATGAATGATTTAATTTCGGGTATCGCATGTTTAGTTTATTTCGTGTGTTAAAATTGTGTCCCATTTCATGGTTATTAAATCTGTCTTTATATTTCCCCAGAAATAGGAGACATTCGTAGATATAGATCCCTATGGCTGTCAAGATATTTAGTTTAGAGAATTTAGTTCTACATGATTCTCTAGGTTTTAATTAAAGAATTATTCGCAAAACACGTTTTTGGATAACCAAGACTCTATTTAATTCTGACGTGCTACCCCAGTGAATAATGCTAAACCTCATTATTGACTCAAAATTGGCAAAATATACTGTTTTTACCAATTTTGTATCCACATTTTTAGCAAGGACACGCAACATGTAACAGCTACTACTTAACCTATGACAAATAGCATCTATGTGATGTTTCCACCTTAGGCCAGCATCAACATATACCCCAAGCACTTTTGATGACGTTGTTAAGTCATAATTTGACTTGTTAATGTGCATTGTATTTGGATTTTCGTTTCGTTTATTAATGTGAAATAGGACGCATTGTGTCTTATCTTTATTTAATAGCAACCTGTTTTCGTTAAACCAATTTTCTAAGTATGCTAGGATGCTAGTTGCATTTTCTTTTAGCTCTAGATAGTCATAGCCTCGAACTGCCACATTTGTATCGTCTGCGTAGTTTATGACAGCACATTTGTTATTGGTCACTTCATTAAACAAATCATTTCTAAATAATATAAATAACAACGGCCCTAAAACACTGCCTTGAGGAAGTCCTAATGTTATATTCAGAGGCGCGGATTCAAAATGTTTGTTGTCATGAGTTATTTTTACGATTTGTTGTCTGTCTGATAGGTAATACCTAAGCAATGTATTTGCTGTACCTCGTATTCCATATGAGTTCAGCTTATCTAATAGGCGGTCATGCGATACACTGTCAAATGCTTTAGACAGGTCCAGGAAAATACCGCATGCTAGTTCAATATTATCCAGCGCATCATATATAATCTTAGTGAAATCAAAGAGTGCTGTGTTTATATTTTTCCTTTTTACGAACCCGTGTTGCTGGTTGCTCAGAATATTATGTTTTTCGATGAAACTTATCAGTCTTTTGGCTATTGCATGCTCAAAATTTTTTGAAAATGACGGAAGAAGACTGATAGGCCTGTAGTTACACAGAGAATTTACCTTTCTCTTTTTATAAATTGGTTTAATCACCGCTACCTTCATTTCTTTTGGGAATACTCCTTCCTCAAATGTAGCATTTATTACATGGCACAGGGGCCCTGCAACAATATGAATAACAGTTTTTATTAGACAAACTGGGATGTCGTCTACGCCACTACTTTTTTTGTTTTTTAATGAATGCACTATATTTATTAACTCTGATTCTTCTATTGGATTTAAGAACATAGAACAATATTTAATGGAAAATCAGTTTTCTTTTTATTTATAAGTTTTTAACAAATTTAATTTGTTTTTTAAATTAATGAAAATGTATGAACATGAAATCCATGAAAACTACTAAGATTTTAAAAATTTACGAAAATTTATGAAGTCTCAACATTATAAAAATCAACGAAAACTGTCACAGTTTTAAAAATTAACAAAGATTTAGGAAATTTATAATAACTGTTTTCAATTTAAAACAATTTGAAAATCGACAGAAATCTTGAAATTTTATGAAAAGCACCAACATTTTCTTTAAATTAACGAAAATTCGGGATATCCATGAAAACTGTAAAGATTACAAAAATTGATGAAAACTCATGGAAACTGTTTTTTAAAAGTCAACCAAAAGCTAACATAGCCGTCAACATTTTGGAAATCAACGTAAATTTTATGAATATGAAAAATCTAAAATAATTTAAAAATCAAATTTTGCAAAATTCATGGAATTTGTCAACATTTTTTAGTTTAACTTTTAAAAAAAGAGAAAAATTTGAGATATCTATGATAGAGTTTTTTTTTTTAAATTAGTGAAAATTATAGAAATTTGCGCAAACTGCTAACATTTTAAAAATTGAAGAAAATCTTAAAAACAATCGAGTCTTTATAACTTTACTAAGAACTTGAAAAAGTCATCAATTATTCTCTAACGAGTGTTTTCCAATCCCGGATTAAGCATGAAGTAAAATTTCGAGTTGAGAAAAGCCCCAAGAATTTGGATTTGGAAAAATCCAAAATCCAAAATCCAAATTCTGGCTTTTCTCAACTCGAAATTTTACTTCATGCGCCACGCGTATTAAACACTGATTTAGTGTAAAGTTCAAAATTTACTGCTTATTTTATATTTAAATTTTCAGTCGACTTTTAAAACCTTGGCAGTTTTCGTAAATTTATTAGATTTTTGTAATTTTGATGAGTATTTTAATATTTCGAGATTTTCGTCAGTTTATAATGTTTTCATGAGATTTTATAACATTGATCCATTTATTTTCTAGCAGGAAACATTTCCCGATTACAAGACAAAAACAAAACAAGAGCCTGGTACATATTAATAAATATAATATTAATTAATAAAATTAATTTACAATAACTCTGTCACAATACAAATATCAACGATTTATACAATTTTCGAATATATGTGTACACAATGTTTATACAAAAATTGTAGATAATCAAAAAATTAACATTTAATGTAAATGTAAATTTTTTGATAATCTACAATTTTTCTTAACATGATTTTTTTTTATATGATCATATTAAAAAATAATCCAAAACAATGCTAAGAGTGAACTACCACTTCCTGTTTGCACATTTTCACCAAAAATTGATCGGATACTACTATTGTGATAAAATGCTTAAGTTTATAGTGTATTCTTAACAGCTCAATCGGTTTAGACTTTATAGTGGCGACAAAGGGACAGAATTATGAAGGATATAACTACAGGACAAACATTTTCCAAAAATTTATCAACTCGGTGATCTTAAAATGGATATATCCAAGAACATTTTTGATTTTAAACGTTTCGCGAAAACAATAGTTTCCCTTTGTTTTGCATATAGGGGAAAATAAAAATAAACAGTTATATTTTATTATATAAAAAGGATATAATCAGGGTGTTATAAATTCAACAATATTAAAAACAACAACACTCAGGTGTGTAAATTCTGTAACATTAGAGTTATTCGACTCGAATTTGTGTTTGTTGTGCGGATGGAAATTTCCAAACTAGGGCCCGCTTTGTTTAAATGCAATCCCCCCAGCTTCAGTTTTTCCACCGCAAATTGCGAATTTGCATATTTTCCGCGGCACGCTGATGGTTATCTAAATGCGGAATAATGCACGCTGGCAAAATGGTTTATAAAACAAACTTTTTTCCTACCTACATGTATTACTCATTATAAAATAAAATTAAAAAGAAAAACGCAACATGATATAATTTTATTGCTTTTTATTTACTGGTACCAAATTTGTTACTTTCTTACCAAATTTTCAGGTTTTTCTAAACTCCACATTTTACTGGGGGCTCCAATTACATACTTGTAAATGCAGGTACAATACGTTTAAATACAGCAAAATAAAATACTTAAATTAATTGCTCACATAATAAAATAGTATTGCTTTTTATTTACTGGTATCAAATTTATTACTTTATTACTAGGATTTTCTAAACTCTACATTTTACTGGGGGCTGCAGCTCCAGTTACATACTTGTAAATGTAGGTATAATACGTTTAAATACAGCAAAATAAAATACTGATATTAATTGCTCATTTTAAAATAAAATATATAAAATTACGAAAATATTCGTGTTAAATGCAAACAATATGTCTTACTTAATTAATAATTTTACTCGAATATATTCTTAATTTTAAATATTATGTTTAAAGTGTGCACACTATTCTCGAATTCATAGTTTTGAATTTGATTTATTCTCATTTTAAAATAGTTTAAGAATTCTTATTTTGAATTTAAATTCATTCAAGTTTGCAAGAAGCTTTAAATCTATTTGTATATTGTAATAAAGCTTTACACAAGCATAAATGTAGAGAATGGAAAGAAAACGAATATTTTTTGTATCTAAATAACCATAAATTAAAAATAGTAGAGAAATTAAAATTGTAAAAGTGCAATCTTGATTTAATTAAAATATCTTGCAATAAAACCTATAGGTAATTAAGGCAAATTCCAAGATTCCCCCAGCTTCGCAATAAAAAGGGCGCACCCCATTCTAGCACCCGAAGTTTCCTTTAAGTACATTTGAGGTGAAGTACATAGTAAAGTTGAAGTAACTCCGGTGACATCCAATTAAGTGCTACGGGGGGAGAAAACACAACCTACCCTTCATACCTACCCTTAACCCAAACTCACCCTCCCACGACCCTTAAACTATACAGCCCACGTAAATCTTCCACCCACACTCTGAAAAGTCAACCCTTGTAAATATACAATTCGATGGATTTATTAAGATAGGTAAAATTAGTAAAAATCGATAGCTACGCCATCTATTGATTTTGACACCAATTTGTGTTAAGTATTTCAGTATTTCGGCAACAAATCGTAAAAATCGATAGCTATGCCATCTATTGATTTTGACACCATTTAATATATTTTTTTTACTGTTTGGTTATTATTTATAACCATATTTGCTGTAGAATTGTATCTCCAACAGAAATTGATTATTTAAATCAATTCTGGTACTAGAGAATTTCGTTTCCTTGGCTAAAAGTTACTGAGGGTTAGTTTTGTTAACTATAATTTTATCAATGTTTAATTTTATCAATTATTAACGTGGCAAAAAAACATTGTCTTAGACTAATTTCAAACTTATTACTGTCAGTGATTTTTTTGATTGTGTTAAGTATTTTAGTATTTCGGCAAGAAAATCGTAAAAATCGATAGCTAGGCCATCTATTGATTTTGACACCAAGTTGTGTTAAGTATTTCAGTATTTTGGCAGCAAATCGTAAAAATCGATAGCAACACTGTCTATTGATCTATAGTGGCACCCCACTGACGAGGACCTTGAAGTCCGAAACGCATTTGTGGGTACCTACAGACGCGTTTTGGATTTCATGGTTCTCGTTGGTGGGGTGGACCACTATAGATCAGGGTTGTAATGTTTAGAACACTTTGTTTTAAAACAGTGTTTTACACATGTTTAATAACAGTCGTCGTGTTTTAAACGGTTTTGTTTTAAACATGTTTTAAATCTTAAATTTGTGTAAAATATGTTTTAAATTTGTTTAAAACGTTGTTTTTACTATCTTAAATTTGCTAAATTATATTTTATACTACTTCATTAAGACTATTTGTTTACGTTTTTGAATTTTAGCTAAATTGTTGAAGATTTTTCAAATTACATTATTGACCATAACATTTTATTACGATAAAATTCACAACTGTGTGTGCATAAATTTGATTTTTAAATCTTCTTTCTTCTTTCTTTCATTCGGGTGTACATAAGCATACACTGTCAATTTTACGACATTCGTTGTTATTTTTAAAGGCTTCAATCCAAATCTTTAAACAAGAGTTTTCCACTCCCAGACTAAGTATGAAGTAAAATTTCGAGTCTAGAAAAGCCTAAAAATTTGGATTGGCCGCGTAGCGAAGCGGAGCGGCCAATCCAAATTAGGCTTTTCTAAACTCGAAATTTTACTTCATGCGCCACACGTATAAAACACTATAATATCGTAAAGTTTAAAATATACGGCTTTAGCAATCTTATATGTAAATGTGAATAAAACATCAATCAATTTCTGCACTGGACACATTTTTTAAAACAGTGCTTATAGGAGACGCAATAACTTTGACGTATATTAGGTTGTCTATAATCGTTGTTGTATGTGTGTGTTTTTTGAACTTCACTGTAAATCAGTGTTTTTAAGCGTGGCGCATGAAGTAAAATTTCAAGTTTAGAAAAGCCTAATTTGGATTGGCCGCTCCGCTTCGCTACGCGGCCAATCCAAATTCTTAGGGTTTTCTAAACTCGCAATTTTACTTCATGCTTAGTCTGGGAGTGGAAAACACTAGTTAAAAGCCTCGAATTAACCGCTTTAAATCAACGAATTCTTGCAAATTTGAAAAAAAAAAACACGGTAATTATCGGAATGGGCAGGTGGTGGCCGAGCGGTAACGTCGTCTGGCTGTATCGCTCGGCGAGCCACAAACTCGGGTTCGATTCCCGTGCACGGGGAGACTTAATTTAAAAATAATTTCTCGTCGTGTCCCAGGGTGTGGTGTGAATGTGTCGTGACGTCCAAATATATGTTAAATTAATTAATACAATCATCGTTAGTGGCTGAATGGCTAGAACCTATGCCAAACAAACAAAAACAAAAAAAACAAAAAATTATCGGAATATGTATACTCAACAAAAAATTGCCATGTATATTCTGTTTTAAACACGTCTTAAACGTGTTTTAAACTGGTTTAAACACGTTTTAAACACGTTTTAAACACGATTTAAACACGTTTTAAACATGTTTGTAATTGCTATTGTTTAAAACGCTGTTTTAATGAAAAAAAAAAACACGTTTTGTAAAAAAAACTGTTTTAATTAAAATGAAAAAAGAAACGTTTTTTAACAACTCTGCTATAGATTATTAGATGGCGCAGCTATCGATTTTTATTAGTTGTTGCCGAAATACTAAACACAAATTCGATTTAATTAAGATAGTGTTCAGTGATTTGATATTACAGAATTATTTATTATAAATTAAAATTGTAGCATAAATATCACACATTTTATTTTTAAATATAAATGTAATTAAAACTTCAACTTACAAATGCGCCTAATTTAATGAATAACTGATGTTGATGTTTACAACTTTCAGATTGTCAATTTTCGTTATCGAGGCGTAATTTCGGAAAGTCCCTTTTGCTAGTGCATCTATCTGTTGTTGTTGAAAAGTTTATTTGACCGAATTTATTATCAAACTTTTATCGTGCGCAATAACGCCGCGAAATCTACAATAAGCGGGGCGTTTCCGCAAAAGTGTTTTAATGCATTGTGTTGAGTTTCCAAACGAGTTTGCCACAGTCAAATTGAATCTTCGCGTTTGAATACCACACCAGTTATATTACTAGAGTATCAAAATTATCTGGTGGTAAGGAAAATGCAATTAGTTTTTTTTCTTTTAAGTATACATATGCATACGCTTTTTTAAGAGTTCGATTTGAAGGTTTAAATTAGATTTATAATTCTGCCGTTGAGGCTATGTTTGTATACAAACTCACGTGGATCAAAGTGCGCATGCCTTAATGCTAAAATGTGATGAAAATAGAACATTTCGTATAAGAATTTAGTATCATCACGTTTTCTGTGTTACACGGTGTTAAAAAATTGGATCCAATTGTTTTTCTTAAGAATTAGTATCGTCTTGTGGCTTTAATAGATTATTAAGCTAAATAATTGCCCTCGCAACGTTTGGTTCTTCAACTATGTTTTAAAATCGACATTAGGGATAATCTGTTGTTCAATTTGAAATAAAACGATAAAACCTACGATTTCCGTTCTTCTATTTTTCTAATTAAATTGTATTAACTACGAGAACAAAACTGTTTACTCCCACTTTTAGTCCCCAATTGCAGCGACTGTACTTTTTCATCCCCTATTTTTTCCATCCCTATTGACTCAGGCCTAGAATCGAAAGCACATTACCATAAACAAAGTAAGCGGAGCACTCCGCTCTGTACACGGCAATCGAGCCAAGTTAATTGCGGCCAGATTCGAGTTTTGTAGTAGGGGATATAAAATCGGATTACAATTTAATGGGGACAAATCCACTAAACGCGACCATAAATTATTCAGGCCGGATGCTCTGTTGCACCCTTTTCCAGCGAGACGGGGTTGCATTATTCAGTTTATTAAACAACTTCGCTTAATTATAATTTACGCCTGCAAAACTTAAAGCGCTCTCGCTCTCTCTGTCTCGGAAGACGCGAAACTTTCCCCATTCTTAATAATATAATCAGTGTTGCCAACCCCGGGTTTCTCCAACGCTCGGTTTTCTAGGTGTGAAATTATTTGAATAGATAATAGTTTTCTATAAACTGTTTTATTAAAGAAATTCCTGTGAAATTAAGTTCATCTCGCTATTGATGGTGTGGAAAGCCTTGTCAGAATGTATAAATTAAACGATACATAAAATAAAGTATGTTAATATTAAATAATACATATCTTAGATTTAAACTTAAAGAGTGAAATAAATAATAATTTTGATTTTTTATATTTTGTAAATATTCTGTAAACTTTTTTATTTAAGAAATTTCTGTGATTTCTTGCTATTGATGGTGTGGAAACTCTCGTTAGAATGTATAAACTAAACGATAGATAAAAAAGTATGTTAATATTAAATAACACATATCTTAAATTCAAACTTCAAGAGTGAAATAAATATTACTTTTAAGTTTTTATATTTTGTAAATATTGGCAAACTCAATTTTTCTTTATGTTAAATAATAATTGATATTTTTTATTTCAGGTTGCAAAATGGACTACACTCGACAAAACCTCCTGATCTCCATCATCATAACAACCGGTAAGTTGAAGAGAAAACTCTATTCACATATTAGCGTGTGGCATAATTTTATCAAAAGGTAATTTTTATACGTTTCGCTCTATTACGCGCCATTACACAAAATTGATATAGTTTGCAACTTAAACGTGGGTAAGCTTTGAGTCTTCTGCCGTCGGGGGCGGTGGTAATTGGTTTTTCCTCGCAAATAGCCCATTTACGTGATACGCTCAAATATAATATTCGTTACGTTAGGTAAATACCACGGTAATGACTGATTTAAATATTCAACATCACAAATGAACCTTGATGACCCATTATATAAAATCTTTATATTAAAAAAGAAAAAAAAAAACATCGCATTTACCAGAACTTCACACAAACAATAATAATAATAATCATTTATTTCTCAGCAGAATAAATTCTATTTACAGAGAAATATACAGTATTTTTTTTAAATATACTAACTAAAAATAAACATTAATACTAAAAATAAACATTAATACAAAATGGTAGAAATAAAGTAGAGTAGTGGATAAATTATATGGCATATTTGATAACAAAAAAACAAAAGAAAAGACTTATATTAACGGTGACAATGAGGTTCTGATATCAAGGGAGCAACAAAGTGAAGTAAAAAAATCATAGAAACAGAAAAAACCTCAAATCTGAAAAAATTGAAATTGTCTAACCATTTTATTTATAAATGATTTTAGTAATCAATAAAATTATGAAATCAGTTTTTTTCAAAATATTATCTTTATACGCCTCTGTGAATTTGTTTTTAATAAAACTTATAATATTGAGTCAGTATTGATTTAGAATGTTCGATATTTGATACATAAAAGATAAAGTACCCTTGAATCTAATATTTATAATACTTTATTATGTAAGTACTTTACACGTGCTACGATTTTATTATAATTAATAATAATAATAGAAATTAATCGATATTGCAATAAATTAATTAGAAAACACGATCGAATGACAATTAAATTAAAAAATGTCTAAGTTGTCCAAAATGCGGAACATCAATATGTTACTTCATGACATATAATAAAGTAAAGTCAACATTTGGTATTTGTTATACCATACATTAATAGTTTGGAAAATATTTCAAAGAGTTTAATTAGTTTTGTTTAATTCGATTTCTGGTGGATCGAATTTAAAGAAGTTTAAAGTTAAATAAACATTTTTAAATTAGAGAAAGTTTTGTATTCTCAATAAACATTAGCTATAAAAAAAACGAAAGATATTGGCAGAGCTCGTATTAATTAATACAGTTAATAATGAAAAAAAATCATATTCTAGTAAATATATGGATTTTTTCTTGAGTATACTTATACATATGCGCCTACTTTTTTAAAACGAGTTTAAATATTTAAACAAGTGTTTTCTACTCCCAGATTAGGCATGAAGTAAAATTTCGAGTTTAAAAAAGCCTGTAAATTTGGTTTGGTCGCGAAGCGCGAAGCGCGGAGCGACCAAACCAAATTTAATGTGTGATATTTATGCTACAATTTCAATTTATAATTAATAATTCTGTAATATCAAATCACAGAACACTATCTTAAATAAATTAAATTTGTGTTTAGTATTTCGGCAACAACTAGTAAAAGTCGATAGCTACGCCATCTATTAATCTATAGCAGAGTTGTTAAAAAACGTTTTATATTTCATTTTAATTAAAACATTTTTTTTTTACCTAACCTGTTTTTTTTTGCATTAAAACAGCGTTTTATACAATAATAATTACAAGTATGTTTAAAACGTCTTTAAATCGTGTTTATAACGTGTATAAAACATGTTTAAATCACGTTTAAAACGTGTTTAAAACAGAATGTACATGGCAATTTTTTGTTGAGTACACATATTCCAATTTTTTTAAATTTGCAGGAATTTGTTGTTTTAAAGCGGTTAATTTGAGGCTCTTAACTAGTGTTTTCCACTCCCAAACTAAGCATGAAGTAAAATTTCGAGTTTAGAAAAGCCTAAGAATTTGGATTGGCCGCGTAGCGAAGCGGAGCGGCCAATCCAAATTAGGCTTTTCTAAACTCGAAATTTTACTTCATGCGCCACGCTTAAAAACAGTAATTTACAGTAAAATTCAAAAAACACACTTAGAACAACGATTATAGGCAACCTAATATACGTCAGAGTTATTGGGTCTCCTATAATCACTGTTTTAAAAAATTGGTTCAGTGCAGAATTTGACTCATGTTTTATTCGCTTTTACATATAAGATTGCTAAAGCCGTATATTTTAAACTTTACGATATTTTAGTGTTTTACACGTGTGGCACATGAAGTAAAATTTCGAGTTTAGAAAAGCCTAATTTGGATTGGCCGCTCCGCTTCGCTACGCGGCCAATCCAAATTTTCAGGCTTTTCTAAACTCGAAATTTTACTTCATGCTTAGTCTGGGAGTGGAAAACTTTTGTTTAAAGATTTCTATTTAAGTCTTTAAAAATAACAACGAACGTCGTAAAATTGACAGTGTATACTTATTTATACCCGAGAGAAAATAGACACGAACAAATTTAACTGTAAAGTTTTATAATTTAAAATGACTATAAACTATTAGTTAAAAACACTTGGTATTGTATCATTGAAAAAAATAACTCTAAACTAATAAATAAAACAGTTAATATTGTTTAAGTGAAACAATACCACGTATTTGAATCAATAGTTCAAAATGTTTCACTACGGGTTAAGTAAGAAATTAATGAATGATAGAAAAGGACTAATTGTATTGAAATAAACATTACAATATTTTGAAAATAATTAGCGAATTAAAATTATTTAAAAATACTTTATAATTCAAAATATTACACCACGGGTTAGGTAAGAAATTAATTATTAATAAAAAAGGACTAATTGTATTGAAATAAATAATAAAATATTTTGATAATAAGTAGAGAATTTAAATTATTTAAAAATACTTTATAGTTCAAAATGATTCACTACGGGTTAAGTAAGAAATTATTGAATGATATAAAAGGACTAATTGTATTGAAGTAATCATTAAAAAAATTGTGAAAATAAGTAGAGAATTAAAATTATTTAAAAATTAAAGCATCAGAAAACAAAGGTTTCACATACACATATATCGTATGTTCAATAAAAAAGAACGTCTAGAGTGCCATGGAAAATATTGTATGTTGGCAACTCTGATATTTTATATTAAAACTATTATGGGGCAGGTGGTGGCCGAGCGGTAACGTCGTCGGGCTGTATCGCTCGGCGAGCCACAAACCCGGGTTCGATTCCCGAGCACGGGGAGTTATTTAAAAATAATATCTCGTCGTGTCCCTGGGTGTAGTGTGAATGTGTTGTGACGTCCAAATATATGTATATAGATATATAAATCATCGTTAGTGGCTGAATGGTAAAACCTATGCCAAACAAACCAAAATAAGAACAAAATATTATGTATTACATATTATACGACAATTTTTGAAGCGTGTAGCAATCTTAAATTTAAAAAAAGAATAAATCATGGCACTCTAGAGGTTTTTTCATTAAACATACGATATATTTTTTATGTAAAATAGAAGTGTCGAGCAAAACAATTCATATGTGGCACACAAGTAAAAGCAAATAAGCGGATGACAATAAATCAAAGCAAAAAAGCGAATGACGTTATTTTACTTTACAAAGAATTTGTAAATTTGCGTTTGGACTGCAATAAAGGTTTCAGTATTGTAATTGATTTTCCAAATAACTGTAAATACTCATTTATTTATCTATGTAATTAATTAATTTCAACTAAAATAATTACAATTATTTCAACTTTGTTCATGTAACAAACGGATTTAATGCTGCAGCTGTTCATTTAACTAATGTGTTTTTTTAATTAAATCTGAAATTTAGTACAACTATTGAAAATGTTCACTTGGAGAGCGAAATGTACAGGGTGGTGCATTTTGAAGGTGCCACATTAAAATTATCACAATTATTTCAACTTTGTTCATGTAACAAACGGATTTAATGCTGCAATTGTTCATTTAACTAATGTGTTTTTTTTAATTAAATCTCAAATTTAGTACAACTATTGAAAATGTTTACTTGGAGAGCGAAATGTACAGGGTGGTGCATTTTGAAGGTGCCACATTAAAATAATCACAATTATTTCAACTTTGTTCATGTAACAAACGGATTTAGTGCTGCAGTTGTTCATTTAACTAATGTGTTTTTTAATTAAATCTGAAATTTAGTACAACTATTGAAAATGTTCAGTTGGAGAGCAAAATGTACAGGGTGGTGCATTTTGAAGGTGCCACATTTTTGTTTGTTTGAAGAGATATTGCAAAACCGTTTTCGCGAGCCAGAGTCGCCGTTTTTATGTTTTAATCAATGGTGGAAAGAAAAGTTCATAAAAATGACATTTTATCAACTTCCGGTTATAAAGCGGAAACGGTTAGAGATAGATCAAATCTCTAACCGTTTCCGTTCTATAACCGGAAGTTGATAAAATGTCATTTTTTATGAAATTACTGTAACTCATTTGTTATTAAAGTTATAACCAAACTGTAAACATTTTCCTATGGCAACTTTTTACTCTTATTAAAATGACATATGTGTTTTATTTCAAGGATGTTTCGTTTTTGTTTTCCTACACCAAATTCACTTTTTTCTTACGGGCGCATATGCATATCATTGAACAGCATTTTTGATGCCGATTGCAACGATGTGCCACTTGTGTACCTTTCTGAGGAAAATATTATTTGTCATATTCGAAAAGCACAATAGCAGTTTATATCAATCAAGAGTGCTTATTTATAAAACAAAATATACCACATCGATAATGGTCACATTTTTAAACAAATTACAAGCATCACCTAGTAACGAAATTGTTTACCGGTTGTCATGGCAACTTTGTCAATTACTTTTTTTTTGACAAAAGAAGGCATGTGGCACATGATTGAAATCATGGTTAAAAATGCTGTCTAATGATGTGCATATCTCCATATGCGCCTGTAAGAAAAATGTGATTTTGATATAAGAAAACAAAAACGAAACGTCCGCGAAATAAAACAAGTACGTCATTTTAATGGGCGCAAAAAGTTGCCATAAGAAAGTTTTTACAGTTTGGTTATAACCTTAAAAACAACTGAGTTACAGTAACTTCATAAAAACGACATTTTATCAACTTCTGGTTATAAAGCGGAAACTGTTAGAGATATATTAATTTTCTTTTCACCATTAAGTAAAACACGAAAAAGTGACTCTGGCTCGCGAAAACGATATTTCAATATCTCTTCAAATAAAAAGTTTTCCATATGTGGCACCTCCAAAATGCACCACCCTGTACATCTAGTGATTAAAATAAACCAGTGGAGAAAAAAGATAACTTGTTTCATTTAATAATAAATTCATCTGCACGTAACTCATTCCGAAACATTTACTGAAATTATCATCCGTAACTCAGTAAGTCTTGTTGTTCAATTATGGTGAATGCGCCGGATATTTTTCAATGCGCCGAATCAATTAGTTATTCTTGTAAATATTGATTGTGTGGGGTTTATTAAATTATAAACGTTTCTTCAACAAGAAAAAAATAAATTGTATAAAAGCAGGGGAATAGGAAAATTCCGATCTTAATCAATCTGAATCGATTTAACAAATATTTATCAAACAGAAAGAACGAACGGCTGTCGGCGCCCGGGCGAGCTCCATTATGCTGAAAGGTCTCTAATGAAATGAAATTATGAAATTGTTTGAGTAGGTGGGCCCGGGGAATTTTCGATACGGCCTCGTGTTCTCGTAATAGAACTCATTTGCGTGAAATTTCATTAAATTATATATGTGTGTATTTTACGTGTCGTGTATTATTTTAGCACAATAATAAACTTTTGTATTATGTTTAATACATACACACAAACATATCATTGTTATATATATACACTTAGTATTAGTAGGAAGTATAAGTCAAGAAAAAAATAATTAACAGTTGTCACAGAGTTCGTGTGGAAATCTACAAAATAATCTTCATTTGTGCAGGTATGGCCGGTATCAACAATGACACGTCGAATATGTTATTGTCGACGCGTGTAATATTACGTCGACGTCGACTATTTGAACATTACTGACGCCGACAATGTGTACAATTGTTTCTATAAGTATAACATTCAAAGTATTCAGTATAATGAGATGCGGTATTGGCAAAATGTTTTTAAGTATGCAGAGTATTTAAAACACCTAAAAATATCCATTACCATAACATATATTATTATTTCAGCACAATAAAAACCGTTTGTATTTTGTTTATTACACACACAAATATATCATTGTTATACATACACTTAGTATTACCAGGAAGTATTAGTCGCGAAAAAAAAAATTAAAAGATGTCACAGAGTTCGTTATGCCCTTCGAAAACCTACAAAATGATCTTTATTTGTGCAGGGATAAGCGGCATTACTAATGTTAAGTCGACAATCTCATTGTCGAGGCGTTGAATATAACGTCGACGTCGACTATTTGACGTCGACAATGTGGGCAATTGTTCATATAAGTATAACATTTAAAGTATTTAGCATAATGCGATGCGGTATTGGCAAAACGTTTTTAAGTATACATAGTATTTAAAACACCCAAAAATATTCATTATAACAACATATACATTATAATAATATAACTTATAAATACTATTGTTGACATTGTCGACATTTTTGACGTTCTCGACATTGTCGAGAACTAAATCGTTGATTTCAGAAACCCGCTAAGCGCCAAAACGACAGAAAATAAATAGTTTTAAATTATTACTATTTGAACGAATGCATAAATATATCAAATTTGTAGGTAAATAATGTGTTAATTGCAGGAACCCGCCAAGCGACGGCATTTAAAGTTATTCATTAGTTTTTTCAAAATGAGCGTTTGGCAAGTTTCTGAAATTATCGATTCAATTCAAGGCGACACGTCGAGGCTCATCTCTGCATTTTTGTAAAATTAAATTTTTGCTCAACATACATGTATATTTTTTTTAACGTATTATATTTATACAAAGAATTTTTCGTTTAAGTATACATTACATATTTCAATGCGTATGTATTTAGAGGTATTTGTTTTCCAGCAGCAGTATATTTGTAAGTTCAAAATATTTCAGTGTTTCATACGCTTGGAGCATGAAGTAAAATTTTGAGTATAGAAAAGCCTGAGTTTGGATTTGGACTCTTCGCATCCAAATCCAAATACTAAGGCTTTTCTAAACTCGAAATTTTACTTAATGCTTAGTCTGGGAGTAGAAGACACTTGTTTGAAGAATGATCAACAATTATGTAATAATATTTTATATACAGTTAAGTGCCACGTATTCTCTGAAAGAAAAGAGAAAAGGGAAATTGTACTGACTTTCAGTCTAGACTACTGATCACCTGTTGGCATAGATTACCTAAACCTGTCTAACTCAGTTCGGGGAGTTTGGTCGTGGGATATATGTAATAAATGTTTTCTGTTGGGCGCCAGTAACCATAAAGGAAAATAGTTGAGACCCAGGTTCAGAATTATTAAATATAAAAATATTCGGCTACTAAATATTTTCCTTTATAGTGACCAGTAAGTCCAGCAAGTCCAAAATAAAGAAAAGAAATCGCCAGTTAAATTATAACTAAAGTAAACTCTTTATTATAAATAAAATTAAAACAATGGAAAAATATAAGAATATATATATATATATATATATATATATATATATATATATATATATATATATATATATATATGTATGACGAATATAATTTAGAGAGAGTTAGTAGACATAAACATTTAATATGTATCAAAACAAATTATAATATTTCATTACCTTGAATATCACTTTAAATAAATAAATATTCCAGTTAACTCTCAAATCTAATCAAGTCAATAAATCAAAAATGCTGAATAAACATTCACATACCCAACTAATATATCTTTAATTCAAAAATACTAAATAAACGTTTAAAATATTATACTCAACTAATGTATCTTTAAGTTAAGTTGAGCCCACCTATATAACTCACAGAATATAATATTATATTATTATACCATCAATGATCATTTTTGGTTTACAGTTTTAATACAGTAGAACCATTATATTACACCAGCAAAATAATGTGAGAATAATCCCTTCAGTAAAACTCTATTAATTCATTAACATTAATTTGTGACCTAATTAATTTCAGTTATCAGACATTATTCATTCCTAAATACTTAATAAGCAAAATGTAAGTCTTAAATTAATCATCATATGACAAATAAATCCAGCCCCAAATAATTCAAGAATGAACAATGTGTTAGATCGGTAGAAAAATATACTTTAAAAATTAGTTTGAATATTTAAATTGAAAAACATACTTTAAGTAGGAAAATTAAATAAGAGATGTATATAGTATTACTTGACATAAAATATTATATTATTAACCTCAAATATGGTAAACTTGAATAAAACTCAACGCACAATGACTAAGGCGAGCAAATTGTACGCTTTAACTCAAAATTCAAATGTAATGGTAAATATTTTACTCCTGAATGCACTTATATCTTGTGTAACCATCCGGTACTGATGTAGAACAGTCCTCCTAGAAAAAGGGATGCTTTCTACTCCCTATTCCAAGACAATCCGCTCCCTTAAGCGTTCTTCACAGTAAATTCCTTAAGGGTAGGCGACAGATAAAATTCTGTTCAGCAACAAGCCCTCAACAGCAAACTAATGATAACGGAACCATATCCAAAACAGTAAAAGGAAAAACTCCAGTGAAATCCCAAAAATATCCTCAGTTATCCATAAATTAGTCCAACACAGAAATCCTAAAAGGGCCAATGGTGGTATTAGCGATATGCCACGAACAAATGCAGGCTAATGTGAAGTTTACGGGATGTTCTCGAAAATTGATTTTTTATATTGATACTTGTAGAATCGCGGATGGAATGGCCGAAAATGACGAAAAAAAAGTGCGGAAACAACGTTTAGCCCCATTTTGGGGCCCCGAAAGGTTGGAAATCCGTTTACTTAAAATGTGTTTTTTAGCCGGAAAAAAATAAAATGTGGTGATAATATGTATTCGTTTCACAAAACTCAATTGTTTAAATGTGTTTTTATAAAGATAGGACTTACGGATTGCTTAAAACTTCTACTTAAAGATTACGATTTTTGGCAGGTTAAGTTGTTGACAATTACTTCTTTTGTTGATTTTTGTTGACACACATAACCTGTCAAAAATCGTAATATTTAAGTGAGTTTTAAGCAAACTGTAAGTCCTATCCTTATAAAAACACATTTAAACCATTTAGTTTTGTGAAACGAATACATATAATCACCACATTTTATTTTGTACACACCAAAAAACACTGTTGAAATACACCAATTTTCACCCTTTCGGAGCCCCCAAATGGGGCTAAACGTGGTTTCCGCACTTTTTTTTCGTCATTTGCGGCCATTTCATACACGATTCTACAAGTATCAATATAAAAAATCAATTTTCGAGAACATCCCGTAAACTTCACATCGGCCCAAATGCATAAAACACGAATAAATGACAATTCTCCCAATGCAATACCTGAATCTGATTAGATGAAAAATAATCTCTTACCTGAGCTAAGACAACATACCCTACAAAACCATGTGCCCGACAAAACCTCTTCAGCGAAATAAAATCCTATCACGAGTGATCACAGGGGAACATCCTCAACGAAACAGCCACAATAATATCCCAAATTAATCCAAAGTTTCCCCGATGAAAATGGATATATCAATCAGAGCCACAATAATAGTGATATAAGACGATCTGATAAAATCCAATCGCTAATTAAGTCTGGCACGTTTGACAGATGGTAATGAAATGAATCCGGAAGCGAATTAAATGTCATTTCGCAATTTCGTACCAACCCAATTAATCAATAATTGATGTATGAACGATTCATTGTCGAAGTACACAAAGTTGCCTATATTAAAACGCTACAAGGAGAATAAAAATATCGGCATATATTTAAATTCGTTTTCAAACTGTTACATAAGTAAAGGAAATGCGTCGATTTTTTCTTAAATTTACATATGCATAAGTATTTTTTTAAGTTTAATTTGACGCTTTAAACGAGTGTTTTCCACTCCCAGACTAAGCATGAAGTAAAATTTTGAGTTTAGAAAAGCCCTGTGAAAATTTGTCGAGGGTCGCGCAGCGACCCGAGACAAATTTTCTGCGCTTTTCTAAACTCGAAATTTTACTTCATGCGCCACGCGTATAAAACACTAAAATATTGTGAAATTTATAAATATTTGAATTTCACTTGAAATCAGTGTTATATACGCGTGGCGCATGAAGTAAAATTTCGAGTTTAGAAAAGCCCAGAAAATTTGTCTCGGGTCGCTGCGCGACCCTCGACAAATTTTCACGGGGCTTTTCTAAACTCGAAATTTTACTTCATGCTCAGTCTGAGAGTGGAAAACACTCGTTTAAAGCTTTAAATTGAACTTAAAAAAATACTTATGCATATGTATATTTAAGAAAAAAATCGCTGCATATCCTTTTCTTAACTGTATATAAAATATTATTACATAATTGTTGTTTAATCTTCAAACCAGTGTCTTCCACTCCCAGACTAAGCATGAAGTAAAATTTCGAGTTTAGAAAAGTCTGAGCGTTTGGATTTGGACGCGAAGCGTCCAAATCCAAACTCAGGCTTTTTAAACTCAAAATTTTACTTCATGCGTCACGCGTATAAAACATTGAAATATTGTGAAATTTATGAATATTTGAATTTTAATTGAAATCAGTGTTATATTCGCGTTGCGCATGAAGTGAAATTTCAAGTTTAGAAAAGCCCACCCTTGACTAATTTTCACGTGGCTTTTCTAAACTCGAAATTTTACTTCATGCTTAGTCTGGGAGTGGAAAACACTAGTTTAAAGCTTCAAATTGAACTTAAAAAAATACTTATGTATATGTATATTTCAGAAAAAAATCGCTGCATATCCTTTTCTTAACTGTATATAAAACATTATTACATAATTGATGTATAATCTTCAAACGAGTGTCTTTCACTCCTAGACTAAGCATGAAGTAAAATTTCGAGTTTAGAAAAGCCCAGAAAATTTGAATCGGGTCGCTGCGCGACCCTCGACAAATTTTCCGGGGCTTTTCTAAACTCGAAATTTTACTTCATGCTTAGTCTGGGAGTGAAAAACACTCGTTTAAAGCTTCAAATTGAACTTAAAAAAATACTTATTTATATGTATATTTGAGAAAAAAATCGCTGCAAATCCTTTTCTTAACTGTATATAAAATATTATTACATAATTGATGTTTAATCTGCAAACGAATGTCTTTCACTCCCAGACTAAGCATGAAGTAAAATTTCGAGTTTAGAAAAGCCTGAGCGTTTGGATTTGGACGCGAAGCGTCCAAATCCAAACTCAGGCTTTTCTAAACTCGAAATTTTACTTCATGCGCCACGCGTATAAAACACTAAAATATTGTGAAATTTATGAATATTTGAATTTCACTTGAAATCAGTTTTTTATACGCGTGGCGCATGAAGTAATATTTCGAGTTTAGAAAAGCCCAGAAAATATGTCTCGGGTCGCTGCGCGACTCTCGACAAATTTTCACGGGGCTTTTCTAAACTCGAAATTTTACTTCATGCTTAGTCTGGGAGTGAAAAACACTCGTTTAAAGCTTCAAATTGAACTTAAAAAAATACTTATGTATATGGATATTTGAGAAAAAAATCGCTGCAAATCTTTTTCTTAACTGTATATAAAATATTATTACATAATTGTTGTTTAATCTTCAAACGAGTGTCTTTTACTCAGAGACTAAGCATGAAGTAAAATTTCGAATTAAGAAAAGCCTGAGCGTTTGTATTTGGACGCGAAGCGTCCAAATCCATTTTCAGGCTTTTCTTAACTCGAAATTTTACTTCATGCGCCATGCGTAGAAAACACCGAAATATTTTGAACTTACAAATATCTTGCTAAATTAGTATTAAAAACAAACAGCTACAGCAGGAACAAAAATATTCTGCTAGACAAGAATATTTTTAATTTTACAATATTTAAATGTTCTATACGAGAGGCGCACAAAGTAAAATTACCAGTTTAGAAAAGCCTAAAGAATTGGGTTGGTCTCGTAGCGCTACGCGCTACTTGACCAAACCAATTTTTCAGGCTTTTCTAAACTCGAAATTTTACTTCATGCTTAATCTGGAAGTGGAAAACACTCGTTCTAAACTTAAAATTGAACTTATTAAAAGAACAACGAATGACTTAAAACGCATACGCCGAATCAAGATATGTGTCCTTAAAAGAAAAATTCCTTGTATTCATGACCTTTGCATAGTTATTCTATAATTTTTTAATTTTTTTGCATTTAAAATTAATTGTATTGAAGAAAAGTAAAACAAATTGTAACAATATATAAAAATATATAAATTAAATTTTGAATTCAGGATTTTATTTTCTTATAAATCATTTTAAAAAAAAACGGTATCACGAATACAAAAGAAATCAACTCGATTTAAAATAAAAAGACCGTCTCTGCTCGCACAGACAAAAACCACCCCTTTTCAGAAACAACAATGTAAAAAAATATATAAATTAAATTTAGAATTCAGGATTTTAATTTATTTATAAATCATCTAAAAAAAACACGGTATCACGAATACAAAAGAAATCAACTCGATTTAAAATAAAAAGTCCGCCCCCCATCGCACAGACAAAAACCACCCTTTTTAAGAAACAGGAGGGGTTTCTTAAAGGGGTGGTTTTTCGCCCGCTCCGAGAAATCATCCATTTCCGGCCTATATCGCTTGACATCCCTTCCTTACTGGAACAAATCGTCGCCCGGCGAAATAATCTCTTTCACCCAGACAATACCCCCAAGAATTCACAGAAGAAGCACACAAAAAAAATATATCGCGATGATTGATTCATTCCCGTGATGAAATATTAAATCCTGTCCGGTTTTCTGGGACATCAAAAGCGGACTCGTTAAAAGCCCCAAGGGATTATAATAGAGTCTTTGACATCCCTTGGAATTATTAAGGAGGCTTGATTTTAAGTCTAGTGTTTGATATTGCACATGCTTCGAAGTTTTAGATCCATTGATCCGGGAACTAAAGCGGACGGGCCGAGTATTCCATAAATGTTTACTTAATAAGCTCTTTTGTGTTTATCTTTAGTGCGCCCCGCTATTATTATACATTTTGTATAACGGATAGATACGTTTATTTTTTGAGATAACGAGAAGGGAGGTTCATTATTTTCACAAAAGATTAAATTACAGAGAAAAATAAAGAAGCGTGAAGATATTCGAGATTGCTAATAATCTATTTACAAACATTACAATGTAGATTTACACGTTTATTTAAGTGTCTTTGTACTGTCGTTTTATTGATTGTAACTGCAATTTAATATTGTTCGGTGGAAATCTGATTGCGGACTCTCCAATGTTTTCTGAGTCCATCTAATTTGCATCGTACATCTATCTGAAAATAGTACAACTTTTCCATACTATTCATATATAGGTCATCATATCTTTAACGGGGAAAGTGCACCTCATATTTTTTGTTTATTTATGTTTTGTATGATATTCGATACTTATTGTTATTATTACAAAAAATGAACAGTTATTAATTTATTTTGACTGCTAACAAGGATTGAATGCTGTCAAGATTTTATTGATTATTAGATATGACGTCTTTGTTTCTAAGCCACTCTTTGCAAAACATGAAATAATATAATTTTAAATATTAAATCTAAAATAAATTATGAGTGTGGTACATTGCTGAGTTCAGAACCAAAAATTCTTTCAAAAAATATGAAAATCCAAAATGGCGCCTATAAGAAAACAAAAGTTGGCTAGGGTCCTCGGGTAAATGTTATAGTTATCTTAGAAAAAATATGCTACTAGGTTCCTCAATAAAAAGTGCCGGTATATTTTAAAGTTATAAATGTCCTGATTCAATAGTTCTTGAATAATAATATAAAAACCATTTTTCAAAAAATCTGATTTTTTGTTGAAATCTCGAAAACAAAAAAAAAATATTTTTAAATCGTTTTCAGATTATCGTAAAAGTAAGTAAATTAAGTTAGCTAAATATTACTCATTGATCCATTTGTGATCAGATTGTTTTATAGTAAAATACAACTAAGTGTTTTGCAAATAATAAAAAAAAAGATTATCGTTAGGCCTTAAAATACGCAACTTTTAACCGACTCTCTATCTTTTCAAATAATTCATAATAATTTATTTTTAAGATCCCCATTCATTCTGTCGAAATACGGACACCCTGTGTAGCAGAAATTGCTTTGAACTAAAAATTATATTTTATGCCCGGTATTATAAAACGTTTTATTCCCGAAATAAAATTTACTTTACGAATAAATTAATTTTTTTAAAGATTTCGGTATTATAAAGACAAAATAACTTTATTTGGCTAATAAATATCCTCAGTAAATAATTTTTTTGTTTTTCTATCAAGTAAATTTTATTCTCTAAATAATTTGACAGTTAAAAGTCAAAAGTGCATTATATTATTATAACTACTTTAGATTCTACTATTTGTATTTATTCATTTCATTACGGTTATCATGTCTACTATATCATTTGTTTCAGATTCAAGTTCGCTTATAGTATCTTCCCTTACAGTGATTAATTTGAACCACAAGAAATTCTAAGGCATCGAAAACCTAGAGTTTTTCAAGTCGGAAGCAACCCGTTGATATAACCAAGGATTTTTATACATATGCATACGCTTCTTTTAAATTAGTTCCATTTGAAGCTGTAAACGAGTGCTTTCCACTCCTAGATTAAGCATGAAGTAAAATTTTTAGTTTAGAAAAGCATAACTATTTAAACTGTACAGGGAAGATTTTTTTAAGTGTACATATTTCGATGCATGCGTTGTAAAATTTGAGGTATTTATTGCTTTATATAGACACTGCAAATTTTCAGACGTTCGTCGATTTTTTAAAAACGTTCAATTTGAAGTTTCAAACGAGTACTTCCACTCCCAGACTAAGCATGAAGTAAAATTTCGAGTTTAGAAAAGCCTGAAAATTTGGGTTGGTCGCGTAGCGCGAAGCGCGGAGCGACCAAACCAAATTTTCAGGCTTTTCTAAACTCGAAATTTTACTTCATGCGCCAAGCGTATTAAACACTGAAAACACTGAAATATTGTGAACAAGTTAACTTCACTTGAAATTAGTGTCTTATACGCGTGGCGCATGAAGTAAAATTTCGAGTTTAGAAAAGCCTGAAAATTTGGTTTGGTCGCTCCGCGCTTCGCGCTACGCAACCAAACCAAATTTCCAGGCTTTTCTAAACTCGAAATTTTACTTCATGCTTAGCCTGGGAGTTGAAAACACTCGTTTAAGTCTTTTATAATTTCTAATAAGCTTTCTTTTTCTTGTTCTTTGTAATTCTTACCCATTTCACTGTTATTTTCCACAATTATACTAAATTTGATTAAAAATTAAATTTGAAAGATTGACAATTCAATTTTGAAAATTGGTGGTTCCATCTATTGTCACAATGAAAATGTATAATTGTGGTCGGTAATCTACTAAATAAATTATTTATCTCTAGACTTGCTATTTGCTTTGGAATATGCAATTTTATTCGCCCAATATTTTACTAGGTAAATAAATTTACTCCACAACTAGTTATCTAATGATTTATTAATCGTTTATAATACCGGGCATTAAAGTTATATTTTAAAATTTTTAAAATTGTCATTTATTTTTATTTAGTCGTATATGTCGTTATTGTTAAAAATGTTTCACATAACCGTTATCAAATAATCAGTGTAGTTTTACGAGTACTACCCTTGGTAAAAAAATATTCTGAAAAGCTAGAGCATTTTTTACTGCAAACAAATGTTCAGTTATTGTATGTGTGATAGAAATAGAACACCGCTTTGTGTCAGATTTGTTGTTGTATTCCACAAAATTTCAATTAATCCATCGTCACTCACCGTGATAAATCGACTTTTTGCGTAATTCATTACGTTATTAATATTTTCCCTTTCTCTTTATCCCTCATTTCGCCATTCATTGCAAAAATCCTGGTGGAATAAAGCCATCCGCAAAGCCGTCTTCCATTTCATTTTTTTTTCTTCGAATAATTACTTAATCTCACAATCAGAACAGATACTTTTAATTAAACGCGAATGTTCGCGTTGTATTTTCTTCAATTCTATTCATCAAATGACTATGATTAATGTTACGTTTCTTTGATGATTTTAGTAGAAGTTATTTTTGAATTGAAAGTAATGAAATTATTATGATTGAAAGTTTCATGTCTTTAATTTTTAGTAGTTGTTTTATTTCTTTGATATATATGTGTAAGTTATTTTTGAATTGGAAGTAAATAAATTAATATGAATGTACGTTTCATCTCATTGGTTTTTAGTGGTGGTGATTATTGAAGCTGTATTACTTTAATTATTTAGAGGACGGTAATTTCATTTTAAATTAAATGTTATTAAATTATTATGATTATACATTTCATCTCTTTGAATCTTAGTGGTAGTTATTATTGAAGTTTTATATCTTCGATTTTTAGTGAAAGTTATTTTTGAATTGAAAGCAATTAAAATATCATGAATCAGTTTAATCTCTTTGATATTTATTTAATTGATGAGGCGGATACATGATGAAACTCCATAATACTATTTGAAACAAAACAACACAGTTGGGAGGGTTTCACTTTAATTGTTGAACACTGCAACATGTTTCACCACACAGTGGTTATTTCATCTGCCTGATGAAGCCACTGTGTGATGAAACATGTTGCAGCGTTCAACAATTAAAGTGAAACCCTCCCAACTGTGTTGTTTTATTTCTTTGATATATAGTGGTAGTTATTATGCAAGTTATATTTTATTGATTATTTATTTTATCTATCAAAATTCATTGTTCATATGTCATAATTTGATACGATTACTGCGTCTATTTAAGTCAATATCTGAAATAGCCAGAAAAAATAGTTGACTATGCCTGCCTCTTCTTCTTCTCTCTCTCCCTCTCTTCTGCTTCTTCTTCTTTTCTACGACATAAAATTACGAATAATAGTCTGTGCATTTACTTTACCATTTGTTATAAAATCATAAATATGACACGGTTCGGAGAAACATTAAGGATTCATTGCATATCGATTTACCATGATTTTTGAGATTCTAAAAATGGAATCAGGGTAAAGGTGTATGGGAGGCAGGAATATAAAGTTTGTTGGTTAAGGCGACTTGCCGCTTGGCCGCAAATTATTTTAAATAAACGTCAGTAGACGTCAATTTTAGTGTAAAATTAATATCGTGATATTGACTGAATCAATGAAGATAACACTACAAATTGGATAATTTACGTCATCATTTTGTAGAAAATTCCATCATGTGTGTAATAGGTATCCCTAATGTGCTTATTTAGCCAAAAATACGACCATATATAACCTCAAAAGTGGAACTTAAAATTTAATTTGTGGCCAGACGGTAAGTCGCCTTAACCAACGAACTTTAGATTCGTGCGTCCTATACACGTTTACCTCGATTCCGTTTTCAGAATCTCAAAAATCAAGGTAAATCGATATACAGCAACCCCAACATCAACGGCAGAAACTGACAAAATTGGTAAAAACTCCATACCAATAAATACAAATATAAGCAAGACAAATGTATGGCGTCAATTTAAAAAAAAATGTGAGCCTGAAAATAACAAATTGGAGGAAGCAACTGTAAATGGAGTGACAGCTGAAATTTTAAGAATTGGACTTGGAATATGCGGGAATGACTATAAGGAATATAGAATTAAGGTTATGTGGAACTCAACTGCGAAAAGTTGTTGCTGTTACATTATGAATGATACAATAAATAATCTTTATAAATATAACACGACCTCTTCAAATAGCGAATATTATTATTTTACATAATTTGTCTTGAAGTCTTGCATTTTTAGACAATACAACTCGAGATTTCAAACATTAATAATCAAAGATTTAAGCCGTCGAGCTAAAGCTTTTGGGCTTTAATCAGATTATTAATGCTTGATATTTGAGGCGCCTTATTCCGAATACTCCTAAATCTATTGTTTTCAAAAAGATTTGGGGGTTTTTGCAATTAGGAGACTCATTTGGTCTCGTTTGAATTGTTAAAATGCAAGACTTCTCAACAAATTAGTAAAAAATAATAGTCGGCCGTTTGAAAAAGTCTAGTTGTATTGCCGTTGATTGTTTGGTGCAGTGGTCTCCAAACTACGGTCCGCGGGCCAAATCCGGCCCGCGACTTGCATGAATCCGGCCCGCGATTGTTTGTAATTTTTTTTGTAAATGTCATATTTTGAAATATTGTAACAATTGTTCCTTAAATTTTTCATAATTTTATAAAATTAATCGGATCTTGGGCGACTTTATTATGTAGAATTGTATTTGTGGCCCGCGAAGAAGATAGTTTGGAGACCCAGGGTTTAGTGGATGATATTTTTAAATTGAATATAACTAAATTTTAATTATTGAACATTTTGTCTTTGTGATTTGTAGTGGTAGTTATTATTGAAGTAGTTATTATTGAAGTAGCATTTGGCTTTTTTAGTGGAACTTTGTTTTTTAATTATTATTTCTGATTTATTACTGATTTAAAAGTAATTAAAACATTGTGGAATAAAAATGTCATCTCTTTGATTTTTAGTGGTAGTTATTATTCAAGTTATATTTCTTTGATTATTTAGTGGATAATATTCTTTAATTAAATATAATTAATTTATAATTATTGAACATTTTGTCTTTGTGATTTGTAGTAGTAGTTATTATTAAAGTAGTATTTGTTTGCTTTTTTAGTGGAAGTTATTTTTGAATTAAAAATAACTACATTATTATTAGTAAAAGTTATTATATTTCTTTGAATATTTAGAAGACAATATTTTTAGATTACATGTACTTTAGTGATGATGATTGAACATTTTTTATCTTCATTTTTAGTGGTAATTATTATTTATTTAACATTTTAGTAGAAGTTATGTTTTAACGGAAAGTAATTAAATTATTATGATGGAATGTTTTATCTCTCTGATTTTTAGTGATAGTTATTTTTTTATTGAGGATACATGACAGGATCTTTTGAAGCGCAGATGGCCGCTGAAAGGTTTTCCTAGCTAATTTATAATTAAAACCAAGTGTGAAAGTCGTTAAGCTTTGCTAGTGCGCTGGTGAGTGTTTGCGGTGAGGCTTCTTAGGCAAGTTGGGAATTTATTGGTTTAATTAGTTCGGCGGTTTGATTTATACGTTAGTTGGATTTTGATGACTTAAAATTGATGCGTTTCTCATTAAATAAATTTCTATCTCAATTAAATGACATTGATTTATATAACTTTCACTACACAGGGAATTATTATTTTAAGTAAAGACATCACGATATGTACATTGTCAATTTACAGGCACTGTTTTTAAAATACGTTATATTTAAAGCTACTAACGAGTGTTTCCACTCTTAGACTAAGCATGAAGTAAAGAAATTTTACTTCATGCGCCCCGCGTACAAAACACTAATTTCAAGTAAAGTTCAAAGTATATTACTAAAGCAGTATGCTTAAGACGTATGCTCTGAAATGTACAGGGTGCAGCATTTTCGATGGTATTTTCAAATAAGTACCATTTTTATAAACGAAATAACTTCTTTATTTAAAAAGATATTGACAAGCTGTAAAAACTTTCGTATGCGCTTTTGTAAGTAGAATGCGCTGATGATATTTTTGGAAGGCTTTTAAAAATCCTATCGACTGAAGTTAAAGCAACTGTGATTTGTATTTAAAATAACACAACTGTATGTCATATTTCATAAAGGTTAAATTAAGACAAAATCTGATATAATCAGAATATTCTACTAAAATAAGTGTCATAAGAACGGTTTTACCGCGTGTCAATATCTTTTTAGATAAAGAAGTTATTTCAAAATGGCCAAATCTTGAGTTTTTGCGTATATCTCGAAAACAATTAAATCAAATTTGCTCTACAAAAGAGCTGTGGAAGTATATATCAGTATTTGTCTGTTATTCATATTTATGGTACTCTACTTGAAGAAACCATCGAAAATGCTGCACTCTGTACATCAAATCAGTGTTGTATACGCGTGGCGCATGAAGTAAAATTTCGAGTTTACATAAGTCTGAAAATTTGGTTTGGTCGCTTTGCTTCGCGGAGCGACCAAACCACATTCTCAGGCTTTTCTACACTCGAAATTTTACTTCATGCTTAGTCTGGGAGTTAGGAACTGAACTGAATTGAGAACTGAATTGAATTGAACTCTTTAAAAAAAACAATGAATATCGGAATATTTACTTCGGATGCGTACTTAAGAGCGCCAATTTTTGTTAGTTGTGTGTTTCTAGGATACGAGATGGCGCAGAGATAGCAAAATTGCTGAAAGTAGTTTTGACTATGGATTGGTTTATAGTGCCTGCCGAATTTGATTAGAAATTATGAGCGCGGAGCGCGTTGTTTGTTTGTTTAGATAGCGCCGGCTGAATGAATGGGTATTGAATTACACTAGACAAGTAAACTGAATAAATAAATATTCACGATTTTAATTTCAATCGACATACATACAGCTGTTTTTGCTTGTCTCATTTCCAATACTTATTTTTATTATATTGTTATGAATTACAATCAATATATATATAAATATATATATAAAAATTAAATTTACACTAGAAACCGAAATACATAATACTATAAATTTCTTAGATCTAACTATAAAAAACAATAATATTAAACACGACTTCTCAATATACCATAAACCAACGCACACTGATATGACAATAAATAATAATTCATTTTACCCGATACAACATAAATTATCTGCTTATCGATCCATGATTCATCGAGCATTTTCAATAATAATGTCAAAACAAAATTTTGAAATAGAAATTAACATTATTAAATACATTGCAGTCAGAAACAATTTTAAAATAGATACAATAAATAAATTAATAATTAACAAAGAAAAAGAAATTATAAATAAATCAATATTCCCCACAAGAAAATGCAAGGTTGAAAATTATGGATCAATAACTTATAATGGCTATTTATGCCAAAAAATCACTAAACATTTAAAAAAATTAAACATAAATGTTGCGTTTAAATCTAACAACACACTATCAAAAATAATAAAAAAAACAATAAGGATAAAACTAAAAAGGGTCAACACTGTGGGGTTTATATGCTTAATTGTGCGGATTGCCCGAAGATTTATATAGGCCAAACCGGGAGAGCATTCAGTGAAAGAATAAATGAACACCAAAAAGCGTTCACTCGTCAAAAAGACAATTCAACTTACGCAAACCACCTAATTGAAGAAAACCACCAATTTGACAACAACTTCAAAATCCTCCACATCTCTAATAAAGGACGGAAATTAAATTTATTGGAAAATTTAGAAATAAATAAACATATAAATTCAGGAAACTTGCTGAACGACCAGCTTGAACTCTCCAACTCCCCCCTACTTAAACTGAAGAAAAACACCCCCTCCACCCACACATCTGAAAACTGTTTTCAATGTAAATCAGTTTGTAAAAATTGTATTATATTTCTTCACCTGAAGAAGCTACAGTGTAGCGAAACAATTGTAGTGACTAAATAAAAAGTTGAAAATCATAAATAGTCTGCTATTATATATATATATATATATATATATATATATTACATATACACATTTATTTATGTGTATACAAATTAAGAAAATATAATTGATGTATATTAATACCATCTTCATTCAGACTCCAGGTCAAAGGCACAAATTCATTATTTGTGTTGAGTCGAATTAAATTAAAAGGTACACTTAACCAAGGCCGTAGCCAGAGGGGAATATGGCGTTTAGAAAACAAAAATAAAACTAAATTAAAATAATAATTATTATATGAAGATGTGTGTACACTACATAACGAAGTAGATGCCTTCACCATTAATGATTTGAATTCAATATTTCATATTATTATTTAAAATATTGTTAACAAACAGTTAAATTATAGCAACATAAAATATAAATTCAAGTTTTTTGCAACTGCATATTTAACTTAAATGATTACTATCAAAAATCAAATATTAATTGTTGCCGAGTGCCGCACATTCAATTTGGTAAATTATAAATGAAAAAGGAATTTTTCAGACTCAGCACTTGAATCAACATTTATTGGCATTCCACATTCCTATTTAAAACACGAATCCAGAAATGCAATTATATTTACAAAATGTATTAGGAAATATTTCAACAACGTCTTCCTTTGTTGTGTATCAAAAATAATGAGTAAACGGTCCGCGTCAGAAAAAATGCATTCGTGATTCAAGGCCGGGAGCCGGGAACCAGGAGCCGGCGCGCGACTAATCCCATACACGAATTCTACATATCAAATCTATCTTCTTTTCACATGTTTTTAGAAGTCATAGTATATTTTTAAAATATCACGAAAAAGGCACGATGCTGCCCCCTATTTATTTAAGGCATAATCAACTTTAACATTGCTTTTATGGAAGTTTCTAAGCAACGATTAGTTTTATTTACGATTTATTTTCAATCAATCTATTTAATACAACATATTTATGATAATTACCCCAATATATTAAAGCAATATGAAGAAGAAATAATGTTTCCAATGGAAGTATTCCATGGATTTGTGTAATCGTTTGATAGTGTTCTATTATTTAATTTATATTTAATTTAAGAACCACTTCTTTGGAAAAAAAATACTGTCAGTTTATTCGCAAAGCTTCAATGTACAATATGTATAAGTTTCAAAGATCTATTTTCATTATTGTGGAAAATTAATCGTTGTTCGTTCTTATGGCCAAATAACATGTAAATTTCTGACCTTAAAAGAACAATTCTCTGTATGTATTATGTTTGAATTAAGACTAACTACATTTGAATTTCGTGTATTTTCTCATAATATTGAAAATGTACCAAGCAGTTAAGATTCAAAAATTTGTTTAAATTATTAATGGAGTATTAGCTCGAAAAGTAGTTGTTTTAATGAATATTTGAAAAAATCTTGGATACACAAAAAATTAGCAGAAAGTCGATATTAATTATAACCAAAATTATTCCAATTTCCTAATAATATAAAAGTTATCAGAAAATTTAAAGAGGAAGATGAAATATTTATGATTTATTCAAATATTTCTCGTGAATTATATACTAAGTGTATTCTTTTTGTTGCTGTCGAGTTTGAAGTTATAAATTTTATCTGCGTTGTCGGGGCCCGGCTTCCTGAAAACCGATCGAAAGTGCGACAGAGAGTAGCCCACTAAATATTGGCGTCCATGGCGACTGCAATACATTTGCTTATGGATGTTTTGCCTCAACAATGGCAGAATTTACGACGTCCTGTTTTCGACGCGGACGGTTCCCTATAAACATCGTTTTGAACTTGTTTCCTGTCGGGCCAACGAATTGATTTTCATTACTGAGATGAATAACTCTACATGTTATAAAAATGACAAGAAAAAAAAAAACAATGTGGGACTACATTCTTGATCTAGGGATTTATATGAATTCTAAATCAAAATCAAATACCCATTTTTAAGTGTTTTGTGTTAAAAGTGTCTGTTTAACCACTGCATTCGCACTTAATTATGTGACTATAGTTTCGACTATATATTAGTTATCGACTATATATTAGTTATTTTACAAAAGTAAAGTTGTAAATATTTTCAATTTCTTTTGATTGAAAATGACAGTGGAAACTATAGTGCTTGCTCATATGAACGGGCGGAGTGCCCATGACTGTTTAGATATATGCAAAATGTAACATTCAGGTCAAATTATTGCCAAACCAAACTAAACAAACAACGAAAAACAAATAAATTGCATTTTTTTCAAATTTCTTGACATATTCAGAAAATGATAATTGTCGTATCGAAAACATATTTTACGTTGATTTTAATATCGTATGTGTACATGCGAAGCCTATAAATGGCAACGCGCGGAGCAATTCAGGAAGCCTCTGCTTCCTAAAATGGAACTCAAGAAAATCCCCTGGTTGAAACTCCAGAACTTCATAGAAGACACAGGAGTAAACAGGGAGTAAACCGTCCAGAGGCGTACAAAAGGACCACGGAGACTGCAGTGCAGCGACGCAAGCGACACCACCTCATGTGACAAAACAAATATCGTATGTTCAATAATAATAAACCTCTAGAGTGCCATGGAAAATATTATAGGTTAGCAATTTTGTATACATTATAATTATTATGTCTAAGATTGTATATGTCAATTCCTGAAGCGTGTAGCCAACCTAAATTTGAAAAATGATTAAATCATGGCACTCTAAAGGTTTTTTTTTATTGAACATACGATATTATGAAAACTTAAATACAGATTTTATGATAAAATATACACATGGATTAAATCAGTGTATAATTTCTGAATTTATATTAAAGCACAGATGAAGGACTGGAGCGCGTGTATATCCGGAAGGGATAATCCTTCGGACATCAAGTGGTCATCTGTGTTCGCAGGCGTGTCGGTGGCGGTGCACACGGTGTAACGAATTATTCGGGTCACTTGGCCGGAGCCAAACGGGAAACGCGCTTCGGAAATTGACCCCACCAAGTCCGTCCCTCGGGATAATTATGTCCCGTTTCATTATACACGCCGAGCACATAAGCCGACCCAGCCCCGTGTCTCGGCGAGTTACATTTTATATTTACACTTTTCAAACATAACTTGAGCAGACACGAGTTGATGTTTGTCTTTGCTCAGATTATATAAATCATATGCATGGATTTATGTTTGCTAGACTAGATGAAGTAAGCTTTCAAGTTAAAATAAATAAGGCGTAATTAGTATGTTAAAAAATAAGGATTTTTTTTTTAGAATAACGCGAAATGAAACAAAAATCAATAAAGGCACTTTTCAATTTCAAATTGGGACTCATTATTATCAAACTCAGGCTTATCAATATCAAATTGAGAATAAACAATTTAAAATGAAGATTCCATAGCTGTCAGTTCAAACACAATTAAAACAACATCAAATTAAGAATAAGCAATTTTATATTGGGATTCAACAAATGTTATTTAAGAACAAAAGTATATCTTCTACATTTCGAGCTATTAGAATGTATTCTGGAATATAAACGATATACTTTTTTTTTAAGTATTCATATTCTGATGTGTACTTTGTTAATATTTAGATATTCGTAGTTTTTCTTAACTCGAAATTTTACTTCATGCGCCACGCGTATGAAACACTGGTTTTAAGTGAAGTTCAAAATATACGTCGTTAGCATACTGTTTTAGTAGCATAGTGTGAACACAATATCTGAGTGTTTTAGATGCGTGGCGCATGAAGTAAAATTTTGAGTTTTAAAAAGCCTGAAATTTTACTTTATGCTTAATTCAGGATTGGAGAATACTCGCTTAAAACTTTAAATTTAACTATTTTTAAAATCAACCAATATACCGGGTGTTTGATAAAAAATCCCCAACGCCATATTATATTTCTAGATTTTTGTCGATTTATTCATAGTTTGTTATTATAATAAATGCAACTTTAATATTTATTAAATACTGTTTTTCTTAGAAATAAAATATTAACCCATTAAGAGCCAAACAAATTATAAAGTCAACTCTTAAAGTTGATTTTAGGTAAAATTTTGCATCTTTTATGCGATTTCAATGCATGATTTATTATATTACATACGTCGATTTTATAAGAGTTAAATTTAAAGTTCGAACGAGTGTTTCCACTCCCAGACTAAGCATGAAGTAAAATTTCGAGTTTAGAAGAGCCTTAAAATTTGGTTTGGTCGCGTAGCAGCGCTACGCGACCAAACCAAATTTTCAGGCTTTTCTAAACTCGAAATTTTACTTCATGCGCCACGCGTATAAAACACTGAAATGTTGTGAAGTTATAAATACACTAAAAAATTAGTAATGATCGAAATATTGAAATAAAAAAAAATTTCCAAGTTACCTTAACTTTTATTCTACATTAAGTTGTAATGTAGGTACTTATTTATTGTTTCGTTATTATTAATCTCATAACCTCACAATAAATGGCATTTGTTACTATTTTTACAAGGCACACTAATTATACTTTTAAAAATGTATAAATTTAAATAAAGATTAAAAAAAAAATTGAACAAATACAAGAAATTGGGCGTTATTGGATTCATAAAAATAATGTCGAATGTTATAAAATTACAAATTTATAGGCACCTATTTAATAATCTTAAGTTGGCTATTATTAAGAAATGAAGTTATTATTGAAAAAAAAAAACAATATTCATGTCATTTTTTAGTATCTTAACGGCTATTGACTTTGGTTTCTAGTTTAATAAAATCGGTCAACAAATAGAAGAGTTATCTACAGATACAGATATGCAGCATATACACTGTATTTGGGACATGTATACTTAAAAGAAAAAATTTCTGTATACCAGACGAAATACAATTTTAAATACAATCCAATAGATTGTGAATATGTCACTGAACATGTACGTAAACTAAAGCAGAGTTACTAAATCCACTGATGTTAGAAGGAAACACAACACTCATCATAAATTAGAAGATTAATGACAACAAACGTGAAGAAATCACTTAGATTGTATAATTTAGTTTTTATAAGAAATAGCCCACTGAGCACATACATTTAAGTAATGTTTCAACAACATTAAAACAACGTTTAATGTTGCTGCAATATTGATACAACGTTATTGGTTTGTTTTTTGCTTAGTGGGAGCTTTAGTTTTCTCTTGTAAATACTTATTGTACATATAATGTTAACATTTTCTGGCAGTTTATTACAATATAAAAATGCTAAGTATTCTGCTGTATGCTCACAAAGTGTTATTTTCTATGCTAGTGCAGTATATTTTTTAAATAGACGTGAGTTAGATGTGTGGTTTATTACGTGATTTTTTAAATGTTTAATGTAAAAAATAAGCAATTTATAGATTTATAACTCAAAAATTCCTCTAGATGTTTCATTGCAAGCCAAATTAAATATTATTCTCAGTATTTTCTTATGTAGTATATAAATGTCTTTAGACACGAGACTACTACTAAACTACTAAAGTGTGTTAATAATACTCGATTATAGCTTTTTAAGTTTTACTATGTAATCTATAGCTATTTGCTAATATTAGAATAATGAGAATATATTGTATACAAAATATTACACATAAATTAAATGTATTTAACAGATCAAATTGATTTAAAATATAAATCAGCTTATACGATTAAAATTACGCGCATATCACGTTTTAAAATATTATGATTTATTGTGTATCATAGTTGAATATACATTTTTGGTAAAATACATTTAAAAATCAGCTCAGCATATTTGCACTTTAATGATATTAATATGATATATATTGTTAATAAATACGTAAAACGTACTTCATGGAGATTGTTGAAATACTGCAATGGTTGTGCAAATATCATTTAATTACGGGTGAAAATGCGAACACGTATGCCTAGTGAAATGTATATTTATAATGCATTTATACATATTAAATGATAATTTAATTTGAGATTATTTGGCAAAAAATAAACTGATATATTGTTAAATTCGAATTGTTATTTTTTACCAATATATTTTTTATCCTGCTTTAGCAGTTTTTGATACTGATTTTACAGTATATTTTTAATTTCACAATATTTTAGTGTTTTATACGCGTGGCGCATGAAGTTAACTTTTTATATGTTTCATTAATTTCTCACTTAACCAGTGGTGGAACATTTTTGAATCTAATTAAGTATCCAGAGTTAACTTTTACGTTAAAAAAACTTGAAAAAAGTTTGGTTTGGCTTTTATTCAGGCTTTTCTAAACTAGAAATTTTATTTCATACTTAATCTGGAATTGGAAACACTAGGTTTAAACTTCATATTAAACGATTTTATGAAAGCAATAAATAATAAACTTAATAAAACAGTAACACATTCTTCAATAAAAAATAATTTTCGCTAAATGTTAGTGAAGAAAGTGTTACTGTTTTATTAGGTTTATTATATTGAACTCTTCACGTAACTAAAATCAAATACAAAAGCAATGAAGGCATGAAATTTTACAGCGCATCGTAATATGTACACATAACAGAAAAATTCTACATACAGGGAAATTTAAATTTAAATAATTTAAATAGGTACTCGAATTTTATACTCCTAAGTTTTAACATAGTAACAGCAATTTAAATAACAAGTGTCTATGAACTGTCGGCATTTCGGTTGCTTTGAAAAACAAAATACATATCTTAGATTAAGTCATAGTATTCGGTTATTCTCGGAAAAGGCAAATAAATTTAAATATATGTCTAATTACGACTTATGTTTCTGAAGTTAGAACCGACGGGAATTCCGACAGTTTATAGACACTCGTTTGAAAAAATCCTTATCATATGCAAGATGTGCATTAAATTAGTTTATATGCAACATGTGCATTAAATTAGTTTCTATTTTTGTATATCTTCAACAGAGAAAATCCGCATTTCTGTACTAAAGTACAGCTCATTTTGTTTATGCGAATAATTGGCTTGCGAGAGCTCTCGAGCAAGATTGCTAATCGACGAGAAAATTAATTACAAACACGGAAACGTATGAAAAGTAAACACTGGGGCGAAAAATATCTATGCCGTAATATATACCGCCAGCGCTTTTGAAGTTTAATTAAAATTTCGACAAGGAGAGGGATAAAGGGTGAAACACATCGACGTCAAAAGGTATATTTTCTGTCAGATTTAAGTGTTTTTTACGTCCTGGAAAAAATATACATTCCAGGTCAAAGATAAAAAAGAATGGGAGACATGGAATTTATGTTTAGGATTAATTAAATTTTAGGGGTGTATTTATTAATGTATGTCTGTCGAAACAAAACAAAAAAATGTTACATTTTAAAACAATTTCAAAGTTATAAAAATATAGTAATAGAGAAGAGTATACACTTAAAATTTTACGAATAAATTATACAAAAAAAACCTTAAACTCTAAATTGTGTACTGTGGAGGCTTTTACTTCGTCATACATGTTAATTTCACAATAAAACACTTTTTACTTTGTTTGTATAACACTTTATATTGAATGTGACTATAATTCTTTTCTAAACTACCTTAGATTAATGTCAATAATTGTATAGGACAAACAACTTGTTTTTTAATTTGAACTTCAGATATGAACTGCAGCTTAAAGGTTCATTAAATAGACAACATTAAAAATTGTATTCATTTATAAACATATTCAAACTCGAATATTCAAATATTTGAATATTTAAAATATTCAAATAGTTGAATATCTTTTTCTATGATTTCAATGAATGATTTATTATTTATAGTATTTTTAATACTTATTTGGAAGTACCAGTCGATTTAGTGACTTGACGTTGCAGCTTCTTGAACACACACACAAAATTAGGTTAGAAATTTGTCATGTCAAATGGCTGACATGTAAACCATTATTCTTAGGGCATTGGTGGAGTAACTTGATATTCAATATAATGAGTGGCTGTGTAGGATCACAAATATTACTTAATTTCATAATATGGAACATAATAATGTATATGGACGTTATGCTGTTATGTTATTATAATACAACTAAAAGTTCCACAAAATATATTATACAGGCCAGAAGATCCAAACACGTAATGAATTTCGAATTTAGATGGAACTTGTCTGCAAACGTTTCCCTTAGCAAAATTCGAATTACGAAGAATACTCTGCATTTTGAAGATATTTAAGTTAGTTATAAAATATAAATCTATCCAAAACCAGAGAGTGTGTAAAAATATAAAATATCTATAAAATGGTGATAAATAAATTAGCAATGGCCCTGTTTTAAATACAAAGTAAACTAACTGTAACAAAAAAATCATGATTGTAACAACCAGTAATAATATTTAATAACGGTTCAATTACATTTATTAAATTACGAAGTGATTTTAAAAGTTTAAAGTCTAAATATCTTCTTGATTAATACTTTCGCTTTTTGAAAAAGATAGTTTGTCGTCAAATTCATTCGACACAGAGATATTGGTTCGATATTTAACAAGTCCAATTTATTTTCTACCTCACATGCCTCAGAAATAATTTTCTCTCGAATGGTTGATGTAATTTTGTCAGTGCCGTTGCGGTACATTTCTACAACGTTATTCCATATATTTAAAACTTCAGCAGGTAATAACGTCTTTTAGTCTCTGAACACAAGGAACATGCTCCGCAGCGTATTTATCCAAATGATAATTGTTTCCGTCACTGTTTGCTTTTCAACCAGATTCCAAACAGCATCTTTTAAAATATTATTTGGAAAAAAGATTTTCCTCTTTGCAAGCTAATCTAAAAGACGTTTTTTGTTCCAGCTTTTTCTCGGAATTGCTTCTATTAGACGACTATGATAAGTTGCGTTATCTAGTATAATTAAATTACTTCTCAAAATTTTCGGTATTCATATTATCGTGATAATTGCCTGTTTTCTTATTACATTTCAAAATTAGGGATCCATTTGTCACAAATCCATTTTTATTTCCGGCATGAAAAATAACGTAACGTATCCCACTTCCAGTTTTTCTAAAATTACTGTATTTACTGTCATTAAAAGTACGTCTCTTCCAGAAAAACCGGTCCATAAATGTTCTCTTTTTAGCAACTTGATATTTATTTAAAAATAAAATTCTCTTCAATCTGATTCCAGGCATTACCAATAAATGTTTTCTTCCGTTCTACTTTTTGGAGCTAAATCCCATTTTCTTAATTCACAAATATGAAGAACTTTTCGAGATTTCAATTTATGGAAGAATCACTTCCATAAATTGCCAGTAAATAGTTTCTAAAGTAATATGTTCCTTTCGGGTATACATTTTGTAAATTAATTCCCTTAAAAATAGCAGAGTATTCTTTGTAATTCGAGTATTGCTCAGGGAAACGTTTGCAGACATATTTCTTCTAAATTCTAAATTCGTTGCTCTGTTTTCATCTTGTAGGTTGTATAATGTGCTTTGTAGAACTATTAGGGTTTAAACGCTTTTTGAATTGCCTTAAATCGAGATCCTAATTCATTTTAAAAATAACTTACTACATTTAACATAAGTAATTAATCAGTAATCGACGTTCATTTTTGATGGGAATTTTTTGTTTCATCTGATTCATGATTGATAAATAAGGATGGGGATATTCCAAATAGGAATTAAAAATACTATACATACATCGATTTTATAAAAGCGTTAAATTCAAAGTTCGAACGAGTATTTCCACTCCCAGACTAAGCATGATGTAAAATTTCGAGTTTAGAAAAGCCCCGCGTAGAAAATTTGTTTTTGGGTTTTTCTGTTTTTTTCACGGGGCATTTCTAAACTCGAAATTTTACTTCATGCGCTACGCGTATAAAACACTGAAATGCTGTGAAGTTATAAATACACTTATAAAAATGAGTCATGATCGAAATATTGAAATCACCAAAATATTTACATGTTTCCTTTACTTTAATTCTACATTAAGGTGTAACGTAGGTACTTAGTTGATGTTTCGTTATTAATAATGGCACAACCTTACAATAAATGACATTTGTCACTTTCTCTACAAGGCACACTAATTATAATTTTAAAAAAATATTTAAAATTATAATTAGTGTGCCTTGTAAAAAAAGTGACAAGTGTCATTTGTTGTGAGGTTATGCCATTTATAATAACGAAACAACAAATAGAAGATTTAAAAAAAATCATCTACCAAAACATTGGACAAAAACAAGAAATTTATCGTTATTAGATTTAGAAAAATAATGCTTAATGTAATAAAATAAAAAAATTGTTGGCAGCCATTTAAAAATCTAAAGTTGGCTATTATTTGGAAGTGAAGTTATTATTAAAAAAAATCAATATTCGTGTCATTTTTGAATATCTAAACGGCTATTGACTTCGGGTTTAGTTCAATAAAATCGGTCAATAAATACAACAGTTATGGCGTTGGAAGCTTTTTATCGAACACCTGGTATAGTATATTAAAAAAAATCCCAGCATGTTTACCAATTTTTGTGGTGGCAAATGCAACCGTCAGGGCTGAAAGGGTTAAATTAAACATACATAATAATCATGTTAACATTAATCCAATCAAGTAGTGAAATATCCTTCATGTAAGATTTTAATTTACGACCCTCGTAAAAATGTGTAATTTGTGTATGTTTTTTTTATAGTAGCTTTTAATTATATAAAATATATTAGCTATGACATGCACACAAGAGGGCTTAATGTATGCTGCCGGCACACGGTGCAATATGAAGCAATAAAATGCGATTGTAATTTAGAAAATTTGCATAAACACAGTGCTAGTGCCGGTGTAATTAATTTGAGTACGGCCATATATCACCTGCCCATTAAATGCCTATTACAATGATTCCCCGTTATTGCCATCCATGTTCATATTAAACGTTTTATTAAATGCTTTTATGTATTAAACAACAATGCTCTCTATTTTAAATTTTAACATTAATTTAATTATTGTATATTTTTACCAATGTGTCCGTTGTTTGCCATTTTATTAACCCATTAAGTACCATTACTGCAATAACGCAATATTTTTTATTTTTTTCTTTGTTTAATTACTAAATAAGTTGATATAATATATTGTACTATTTGACCTGACTTGAGAATGTAAGATCAATAATGTAAATATTTTGTTATTTCAATATTTTGATAATTACTCATTTTATAAAAGTATTTTTAAATGTAGCTCTAACTTTAAAATATTTTAGTGTTTTACACGCGTGGCGCATGAAGTAAAATTTCGAGTTTAGAAAAGCCTGAAATCGCACAGCAAACGTTCAGGCTCGAAAAACTCGAAATATTACTTCATGCTTAATCTAGGAGTGGAAACATTCGTTAAAAATTTCAAATATAGCGTTTTTATAAATTTGATGAATACCTAAAAATTTACGGCGTATACATTATGTATATTTAAAAAAACAATACAAGTATGTAATACAATACGTCATTCATAATAATCATAAAAAGAAGAATTTCTGACTGTGGTGTAAGTCCAAAAAATAACAAAATTGTGATTTGTAATACTACTAACTGTGCATCTAGATTTATCAAGTCAGCAACTGGTGTGGCTCTAAACTTTGTAGTTTTGCCGTAAAATCTTTTGAGCTTTAATTCAATTATTGTTCCCTTCACGCTGATATGTAATCTATTATTTTAAAACTTATTAAATATAAACGTCAAGTCTACCGAAACATAAGACAAACAGACGTTAAAACAAAAGTTTAATAAACTAAATAAAGATTTTCATAATCTAATTAAAGAATACAAATCCGATCAATGGATAAAAGCATGCAAGAACATAAATGTATTACAAGGAAAAAAGTACTGGGAAGAAATTAAAAAAACTTTCCAAGTACAGGAAAACAGATTTTATAAACAAAATACGGGACCCGACAACAAATATGACAGTAACTGTAGACAGACAAATTGCAGATATTTTTGCTGATTACTATAGACAAACGTACACTATGACAAATATCGATACATATGACAATGACATTTTGAATACAGTAAACTCCTGGTATAATTCTTATAAAAATAACCGTTATCCTTGCACCTCCGAAGACGACATAAAGGAGGATGAATATTTTAAAATTTTACACAAACGCAAAAATACTGCACTCGGTCATGATAACCTCCCCAGATCCATCCTAAAATCCCCGATAATATTCACAAATACATCCTTAACACATTTAACTTCATTTATTCGTCTCAAAATATTCCTTTCGAATGGAGGCACACATGCATCACTAAACCAAATAACGACCCATTTTTAGTTACCACCTATCGTCCAATTACCCTGCTTCCAGTACTACGTAAACAGTTTGAATCTATCATGAAAAATAAACTGTTAAACCATATTTCCGAATCTATTCCACCATATCAATTCGGCTTCCTTGATCATCGGTCCACTTCCCTGCCACTAGCTATTCTAACATCTAACTGTGAAACAGCACACCTTGAGGGCCAAATATCTGCCATCGCATTTATGGATATCCAAAAGGCTTTTGTTTCTGTCTGGCAACATGGTTTGTTGTTTAAATTAAATTCCTTAAATATACCCCAACACTTCATTAACCTCCTTGACAGTCTCCTATCAAACAGAACCCTCCAAATCAAAATCCGCAACACATGTTCTATCTCATTTACCACTCAACAAGGCCTACCTCAAGAATCCCCTCTTTTCCAACTTTTCTATAACATTTTTGTCAGTGATATTTACAATTCCAGCCCGAAGTTCCCTAGCAAAAAATCATATCCTCTATTATATGCAGATGATACAGCCCTCATTTCACATGCCCCTGCACTACCTAAAGCTTTGAGTACTTTGCAAGGTCTCATCGACACTATACAACTATGGTTCGCCAAATGGAGAATCACCATAAACCCTAACACAACACATCTCCTAATTCCAATTCATCATACTAACAACTCCCCATTTCGTATTTTCATAATAACCAACCTATATCTCCCTGTCGCACCTACAAATACCTCGTAATAACCTTTGATCCCAAATTTACCTTTAAACCCTGTTCCCAAAAACATATAGAAAAAGGATAAAAGCAGGGCAGGGCATTTCAGAACACTTACCTATAAACAACAAGGCATCTCTACAAAAACTGCTGTCCATGTTTATAAAATGAGTTGCCGACCCCTGCTAGAATACGCCGCTATCCTTTTTCATAACCCCCGTCCTACTGTGTTAAGAATTTTCAAGTAGCTGAACGATCAGCTCTCGGAGTTCTCACCAAAATTAGGCGCCCCCTTAATCCCCTTTATAACCCATCCAACACTCTTCTCTATGAAAAAAACAATATTACTTTTATCGAAGAACGTCTTCTGTATCTATCGCAAAAATTCGCCTCCAATCCCAATATCCTGGAAATCATCAATCATATATGCATCCCTCATAACCTCAACATAAAATTCAAAGTCAAATTCCCAGAACACACAATTCATCAATTCATATCATCATTACATACTGACAGCAACAATCACAATGACGTTGAATGACAGTGACTTGACACAGACAACGTTAAATTTACAATAATTAAATTAATAACAACAATAAAAACAGGCTGAAAGGCCTATGGTCGAGCCATTTTACCGAATCAATTTTAATTTCTGTATACAATTTATAATCTGTTTGTATTTATAAATATTATGAAAATTCTATAAATAAAGATGTTATGTATATATTATCTATAAAAATATCAAGCACGTAGATACAAACCTGCCCACAACTTCAGCACCTACTACCTTTTTTAGCAATTTGAAATTATAGGAAAACGCCCCTATCGTAGAATTTGAAATGGTAACATTAAACAATTTCAATGAACCTTTTCAAATTTCTTACTAAAATACATTGAGCATATTGATAAATCATCCACTCGACTGGAACTCACCACCGGCATCAATCTAATTTAAATGCTGGCTGGCCAATCAATTCCCTTACCAAATTGGTAGCGCGTATGTGTGTGTGAATATAAGGAAGGAGCAATGATATATTATGGCCGGATTCCCCGTCGAACTAAATTTAATCCTGCGGCCTCGTAATGGACCCAAACTAAGTTTCCTTTAGGTACGATAGTTGTTAAGTCCGCCTTTCATTATAAGCAGCCCTCTCCTTCCCCTCGCTCTTGTCATCCATATACTCGTGCAGCTTGCATTAATTATAATGAGCATGTGTTTGCCATCGAGAGATCCAGTCTATGCTCTAATAATTATTAATTGAAGTTGTATTAATTAATTCATATGTTATTATATCTGTATGTGGAAGGCAAACTACGCGAAGTCCTATTTTTAAAATGTTACAGTAGTATTTACCTGATATGATTCGAGTTACAAATACTCAAATAAAGGATTCGTAAGAGAAAAATATGATTCGATCCACGGATGCAAATCCTTAACAAATAAATTCGAATTTTAAATTTTTTGCGATTATTAACATTTTTTTAAAGTCTGACGCCCGGTATTATCAACACATTGTAAAGCACAGTTAAGCTTAAATGATAATTAAGAGTAAATATGCAGTATAACCAACCAGTTTAAATGTAGTTTAACGACCCGTTAGTCTTAAATGTCGAAATTTCTCCCTGTAACAATTTGAGTAGCGATTTAACTTGACGATTCTAATTTTGAGGTTAAATTAGATTAATTTCTGTTCGGTTGTCGTTATAAATAGCCGTTAGCGTTAATATTCATGAATTCAAGATCGTCAAATTTCCCCAGCGACTCTTCGGATAAAGAAATATTCAATTACGGACAAAAAGATTTATATGAGTATGTATCTTACAACATTACGATATGTAGGTAACAGAAGACGTCAAAAAAATATAAAAATGCGCCGAAAAAAAAAAAAATCTTAGAATGATGTCGCTTCAACATTGTATTAGATAAATATTACAAGCTAATATACAGAGAGTTTTTCTTTCAATGATTAAAATTAAGAATTAATTAAGAATATGTAATAATAATTAATTAGTGTGAATACACAACATAAGCATGAAGTAAAATTTCGAGTTTAGAAAAGCCCCGCGTAGAAAATTTGTCGAGGGTCGCGCAGCGACCCGAGACAAATTTTCGCGGGGCTTTTCTAAACTCGAAATTTTACTTCATGTGCCACGCGTATAAAACACTGATTTAAAGTGAAGTTAAAAATGCACTGAAAACCAACCAAACTTCGATATTTTTTCAAAATCAGATGTTTTCTTTCCTATCCATGCTGTAAACCTTCAGATATTCGTTGTTTTCTTGTGAAAAAACTTCGATTCCCTGTAGTTCTTCGGTCTCCGAAGACCATGGTTGGTCCTTCGAGCTGTAGCCTTTGTAAAATGGTAATAAACTTAGTAATCTAGAGTGATCCTTCAATTTGAAACTTCTAAGAACCAGTGTTGTCCACTCCCAGACTAAGCATGAAGTAAAATTTCGAGTTTAGAAAAGCCCCGCGTAGAAAATTTGTCGAGGGTCGCGCAGCGACCCTCGACAAATTTTCACGGGGCTTTTCTAAACTCGAAATTTTACTTCATGCGCCACGCGTATGAAACACTGATTTCAAGTGAAGTTAAAAATATACTATTAACGTTGGATATTTTTCATGGTTAAGTATAACCAAATATGCATTCACAAATATTTGAATTATTCGAAAATTTAAAAATTCAAATATGAATAATTTAGTGATTTAAATATTCATATTAGAATATTTAACTATTTAAATTAATTTCAAATATAGCTTGTTTTCTTTAAATCTTTAGATATTCGTTGTTTTTTTTAAGAGTTCAATTTAAAGCTATAAATGAGTGTTTTCCACTCCCAGGCTATGCATGAAGTAAAATTTCGAGTTTAGAAAAGCCCTGTGAAAATTTGTCGAGGGTCGCGCAGCGACCCGAGACAAATTTTCGGGGCTTTTCTAAACTCGAAATTTTACTTCATGCGCCACGTGTATAAAACACTGATTTCAAGTGAGGTTCAAATATACATAAATTCACAATATTTTTGTTTTGTTCGCGTGGCGCATAAAGTAAAATTTCGAGTTTAGAAATGCCCAGAAAATTTTCACGAGGCTTTTCTAAACTCGAAATTTTACTTCATGCTTAGTCTGGGAGTGGAAAACACTCGTTTATAGCTTCACATTAAACTCTTCTAAAAAAAAAAAAACAACGTAAACATATGCATAAGCTGTAATTTTCCAACATCCATTGTTTTCCAAAAAAACTTAATTTGAAAGTTTAAACGAGTGTTTTCCACTCCCAGACTAAGCATGAAGTAAAATTTCGAGTTTAGAAAAGGCGCGTGAAAATTTTCTGGGCATTTCTAAACTCGAAATTTTATTTTATGCGCCACGCGTACAAAACAAAAATATTGTGAATTTATGCTCAGCGACCCGAGACAAATTTTCTGAGCTTTTCTAAACTCCAAATTTTACTTTGTTCGCCACGCGTATAAAACACTGATTTCAAGTGAGGTTCAAATATACATAAATTTAACAATACTATAATGATTTATACGCGTGGCGCATGAAGTAAAATTTCGAGTTTAGAAAAGCCCAGAAAATTTGTCTCGGGTCGCTGCGCGACCCTCATGAAATTTTCACGGGGCTTTTCTAAACTCGAAATTATACTTTATGCTTAGCCTGGGAGTGGAAAACAATCGTTAATAGTTTCAAATTGAACTCTTTTTTAAAAAAAGAACGAATATCTAAAGATTTAAAGAAAAGGAAATATTCCCATTCGCCTAAGTCACATAGAAACACGCTCTTTGCACAAAAAACGGATTCTTCCGTTTGGATGAAGTTTTTACGGTGCTAACGTTTGTTCCGCTTTGAAAAACACTCGATTTGAGAATGATTTCTGTTTACAAACGCGTTTTACGCGGATTATACTAGTGAGAACGCCGGAGATGTTGACGCGTTACTTCGTACTTTAACAAAATGGCATTGACGACGTCATCAGCACCATGGTCAAATCTAAGAAAATAGAAGCTTATTTGACTAGCACAGCGCTGTTACTATATAGCGGCAAAAGATCTAACTATACATTTATTAATATTTGTGTTAAAAATCCACATTTACCATGCAAAGCCCGTGTTTAATGTACTTTAGTGTTAAATGCAACCCATTTATGCTGCTTATACAATTAAATAATCCACATATTATAAGATTGTCGTGAACACAATTATTTATTTTACCACTTGTTGTAACTTTTCAATGATACAGGAATCATGCTCCTTCCTTTGACAAAGTTCTAATCAATTTTGCTAGTAAAAAACACGGCCACCTTCTGAAGCGAAACTTTTATTTGCCATAAGTGCGTTTCGGCGGTGCCGATGTGAAGTTTCAGATTAACACCCACGCGCTGAATACCAAAAAGCAATTCGCCTTTTCATAAAATTCGCGCCACGCGGAATTAAAGTTTGCCTAACACGAAAACTTTCCAAATCTAATTATTATTAAATTATCGCGACAATTTTAAAGTCGCACAATTAACCGCAAGCAGCGCACAATCATTATCAATTCAAATTTTCGTTATCGCTTCCGGAATTTTCAGACGGCTAACATCACTAAGTGTGCAGCAGTTTCTTGTGCGTTTAGTGAATTTAAATTTTGTGTTTTGAGGGTGTAATTAAGGAATTGGAAACGATAATATCTCCTTAACGACACATCGCTGTTGGATGTTAATCCGACAGGAATCGTTATTTCTGTTAAACTGAACGTTACAAGCACGGGATAATGCGTTGTAATTGTTGGAGGGTGGATCGTGATGAGTTTCAAGTGATAAATGGGAGTGATATCGGAAAATTATATTAATCCCTTTTATCTAGATTAATTTTGCCGACAAATAATGTTCTTGTGTGGTTCATAAGTTAACAAAGATTAATCAATAGATTTGTCAACACAGACGAATTTTGTCTTACAAAGACTAAATCAAACACTCATTGAAAAAGCTACTTTCCAAACTAATACTCCGACGGACATTCGATTAAAAACAAAGTGTTTTCTGTTACATAGAGTAACCTACTTTAAATGTAACAATTCATGTCAAATTCATGTCAAATTCTTCAGGCCATCTATAAATGCGTTTCGAGATTAATCTCTTATAAGTTTCATTCATATTTTATAATCTATTTAATATTTTTCAAAATTTTATTTAAATTGTGTTTTACACTTAAATTATGTACTTTCTTGAAATGCGCTCAAGAAAGTGCATAATAAACGCGTTTCGAGATTAATCTTTCATCAGTTTCATTTATATTTTATAATCTATTTAATATTTTTCAAAATTTTATTTGAATCGTGTTTTAAACTTTTATTATCCACTTTCTTATCATGCGCTCAAAAACTTGCACAATAAAAGTTTAAAACACAATTTTAATAAAATTTTGAAAAATATTAAATAGATTATAAAATATATATGAAACTGATGAGAGATTATCTCGAAGTTTCTGATATTTATATACATAATTAACTCTAGAAAGCAGTTTATGTAATTCTTTTTCGTTTCGGAAGGTTGACATCCGGCGTAATTTAAAATTTATCGCAGTGAATATTTTCCGTAAAAATTCCGAGAGCAGTAACGGTATTTTCGTTATCTATCTTTATGTGCATATTCCAGAGGGCGCGCGGATATATATAAAGATATCTGCTGCATTATGGAGAGGTAGACGGACGGAAAACGCGCCTTATCTTTCCGGGTAATAAATTTTAATTAAGTATTATATTGAAAAGGCTGCTTGAATATTTATTGTGGAAGAAACGGCGAGATCCAGACGGACGCATTGTGAACATTTTGAATAATGGAATATTTTGAATAAAGAGTATTCTTTTTAACTTTTATTGTTGTTATGGATTCTTTGAGTTTAGTTGCATTGAATATGGTTAAAATCCCTGTTTAAAACATATAAATTTAGGGAAAGAAAAAAAAGTTTACTAGTAAGCCGGTTTACGTAATTACCGGTAAATTGTAATAAAGGCATCCTAAAATTGACCTGCAATATTGTGTTTCTAACAAGTATATCGGTTAATTAGTATTATTTGATCGGTATACATAGAACTTTATTATCTTATCAGTATACATTTGTGTATATTTTTTAGAAACATTTTTTTTTGCTCACGCTCATTAAATTTGTTCTTTTAGCCCGCAGTGACTTAAATATAAGGTTTAAGTCTAATTGGATAACCACAATTGAGTCGAAATCACAAAACTTGATACTTGCGTCATCAAAAATATAGGGAAAATTACGTCCCCCCCACCCCCAATGGTCAGTCGACAATTAAAAAATTATGTATTTTTTGTTAAGTTTAAAATTTTTAAATGTAGATTAATAGCACCTAGTTTATAATACCATTAACAAATTGGAGAATCAAATATATATTTAAATACATTTTTAATTGGTATATGTCCCCCCCCCATAATTGCTCTCTGGATCCATTTTTAAAACAGTTTTTAAATGGTAAATGTCCCCCCCCCCCTAAAATTGCTTTATGGATCCACCACTGGTCTTGATGAACTTAAGTCTGAGTCGATAAATGTCAAAAATGATATATTAAATGTCGAAATTATTGAAAATGTCAAAATTGTCAAAAATTTTAATAAGTGATGAAATGTGAGCAATCCTCAAAAAATAATTTTAATTTCAATTGATGCCCATATAATATTATTTCTTTTATAAAATGAGAAAAATATTTTAAACTTTAGAATAAATCAGTGTTTTCGTACGCGTGGCGCATGAAGTAAAATTTCGAGTTGAGAAAAGCCAGAATTTGGATTTGGACGCTGCGCGTCCAAATCCAAATTCTTCAGGCTTTTCTCAACTCGAAATTTTACTTCATGCTTAGCCTGGGAGTGGAAGACACTCGTTGGACAATTGTCAATACCTTATCCTGTGTTTTTCAGTTTTATACAAAAAAAACTGCAATTCTAAGAAAAGTCGAGAAATGGTAAATATTAAGAACAGCTATAAAATTTGTTCACAGTGAAAAAACCAGTGATGTTTTCAAATAAAAGTTGAAATCATCAATTTTTATGAAAATAGATTAAAATCTTGTGTATTTACGAAAAGCGTTAACATTTTAAAATCGAAATATTGCAAATTTATGTAAAACTAGGATGTTTTACATACATTTTCAGTTTGAAAATCAACAAAAATCTATGTAAATCGTCAGGAATCATTTTTTTTATAAAATCTAAAAAAATCATAAAAGGCTTCAATTTGTAACATTTTGGAAAATTGCAATATATGCAAAAGATGTCGACATTTTGAAGATTAACGAAAATTTAATTTATACAAATCTTACGGTTTTCAAGGTATAAGTCATTTTTTAAATTTTGGCGTAGTTTTCATGAATTTCTTAGATTTTAATAATGATTTCTTGGACTTTTGTTAATTTTAAAATATGCCGATATGAAAAATATGAAATTCAAAGATTTAAGTTAATTGTCAAAAAATCGTGATTTTTTTTAAGATTTTCATTAATTATAAAAATCTTGTAAATTCATGGCGCTTTCATGAACTTTTAACTTGAACTTTATTTTTATTCAAGTATGCCACTTATATACATAAAATACTGCAAACATAAGGTACAACTATTTTACATACAGCGGATATGAACGTCACAGATACAATAAAAAAGTATAATACGACAACACATGTAAATAGACTAACAAATAAAATATAAACTTTTGTAATTGTCAAATCAAAATCCAGTCTACTCAGTTTGTTATAAATTCTGATAATGTGTAGTAGTTATGTACAATGAGATGATTTTCTATAGTTGTTAATATTTGTGATGTCTTTTTTCTGAGTTGGCAATTTATTATATATTTTTGTGCAAGAATAGATTGTTGACTTTTCATATAAGGTACTTCTATGTGCTACTATACTTATTTTGTTAGAATATCTTGTGTTATATTTATGTAAGGCTCCATTTCTTATAAATTAGGCATTGTTGTTATACACATATACAGCGCATTTGTAGATATATAATCCCGTAAGTGTAAGTATGTTGTTATTTTTAAAGATATCACGACAAGATTCTGAGTGTATAATATTAAAAACTAACAAGATTCTTGTTCATTTCGTGAAATTCTAAAATTTTTGTCCATTCGTGAATTTTCAAGATTATGAATTTCCTGAATTTTCGTTCATGAATTTCCAATTCTAACAATTTTTCCGATTTTCCGATAATTTCAAAAAATGTTGACGGTTTTCATGGAATTCAAAGATTTAAATTAATTTTCAAAAAATCATGATTTTTTAAAGATTTTCATTAGCTATAAAAATCTTGTAAATTCATTTCATGAATTTATACAGGATTCCTGTTCATTTCGTGAATTTCTAAAATTTCGGTAAATTTTCAAAATGTCGATGCTTTCGTTAGCTTTAGATTCTTGACAGTTTCCATAAACTTCCTAAATTTATGTTAATTTTAAAAATCCTGTCGATTTTCGTTTGATTTTATTTTCGGTGAAATTCAAGGGTTTTCGTTGATTTTCAAATTCGCGATGCTTATTAAGATTTTTAATGACCTTTAATCTTGTAAATTCCGGGCGCCTTCACTCCTGTTCATTTAATATGGAAATTTTAGTAAAACTCAAAGATTTAAGTTAAGTTTTAAACAATCGTATTTTTTTTCAAGATTTTTATTAACTATAAAAATCTTGTATATACATGGCGCGTTTATGAATTTACAAGATTCCTGTTCATTTAATTTGAAAATCATGATGTTTTTTAGTGAATTTCAAAAATTTCTGTTAATTTTCAAAATGTCGATGTTTTTGTTACCTTTCAAATTCTTGACAGTTTTCGTAAACTTTCTATATTTTTGTTGATTTGAAAAATACTGACGATTAACGTTTATTTTTAATTTCCGCGAATTTCTAAGTTTTCCGTTAATTTTTAAATTCGCGGTGCTTACTAAGAATCTTAGCGATTTTTAATAAAAATGTAAGATTTCAATTTTTAATGAAAAAAGCAGGTTTTTATTAATTTTTTATTAATAATATCAACATCATTCTGTGTTTGTGTGCATCGAGTGCATTTTAATTTGGTTTTATCTCAAAAAGTGACACGGATGTGACCTTGTTTAGTGAATAGTTTAATGTTAGTGCCCGTAGGCCTCTTGGAGATCAGAGTGTCTTTGCTTAAAAGCAACCGATTTAGTTATTTTTCTTATTAATAGTCATATGGCTCAAACTAACCTCAAATTATTTTCTGTTGTTCGAACACCATTCATACATTAAATCAAGATTGTTTATTCTGAGATTTAATTAAATTTATTTTACTGATGAGCATATTAGCTAAAGGATATGAATCCGACTGTCATGCAGTGGACACAGGTTCGCTTCCACAGCTAGGAGACTTTTATTTATGAATTATTTATTCTTTATTTAGGTAAATTAAAATTAACATATAATATAACAACTTTTCCTTTGTTCTCTATTGTTTACCCTCCCGTGGGCTACCTGTGCTTGTTTTTATTAATTCACCCTGATAGCCCCCTGGGTGTGTTGTGTCCTTGTCTTTGTCCTTACTGTTTTTACTATTTAAATCAAAATTGTATTTTTGATATATTTTTATGAATCTAATTATTTCAATTTAATTTAACTTTAATTTTAACCTGTAAATTGCGCTGCATATACTAATGCACTATGAATTGCTATAAATGTACGAGATCTGTTGCATCTAGATTTACTTGCGCGTATTGCAACTCGGTTTTTCATTTAAGTTGCTTAAAATGTTATAAAGGTTTCTCTGATATTGACCAAAATATTACGTCTTTATCACAATGCCCAGGCTGTAAAGCCTTTGATAAAGATAGAGTTGATAATAAAACACCTACAACTCGATCACAAACAACTAAATTTCCAGCTATCTCTGATTCCGTATCAGGTGTTAACATTTGCAATGATGTTGATCATTGCTTTTTACACGTTGAGGTAAAGTTATTAAAACAGGAAATTGTAGAATTGAAATCATTTATTAAGGCAATGGAACATGATTTTGATCTCTCTACAGAAAACCTAATTCTTGCCAATAATAATGAGATAAAAATATCATTACTTCTGCATTATCATCCTTATCTGATTCTGCTGATACCATAGGTGTGTTAACGTGGAAGCATGTAATAACTCGAATACTTCTAGCAAACCTATAACTATTAAACACTGCAAATAAAAACATTAATAATAATAATCAAAATCTAAAAAATTTGAAAACTACCGATAATTTTGTCACAAGGATTAGTACCAATTCATCAGCGTCTACTGAGCGGCCTATTGGCGAACCTACAGTTAAAATCACTGCTTCTAATTTATGCTTAGACGCTAATAGTGGCTTAAATACTACTACAAACTCAAAGGTGAACAGTTCTAATACACCCCACGTTATTTGCGGTACTGCTAATAGCACCGTTATCAAGTGTGCTCCTAATAGAGTTTTTTACTATGTTGGCAACTGCGCCCCGAACACGAAAGTTGACGACATTAATTCCTGGCTTAATACTATGGATGTACATAATACAGTATGCATTCCACTTATCAGCAATAATCTATACAGTTCTTTCAAAATTGGCATCGGTTGCGATGAAGTGGATTCTATTATGGTAGCTGATAAATGGCCAAATTGTGTTACTGTTCGTCTCTTCTGAAATCGATCGAAGAAACAAAAATCGAACGCTTTTTTACCAGGAACAACAGCGTCTTCGGTGATAATATAACCAAATATTCTACATCGTCCGTAAAGGTGGCTGCGCCTATGCCCAAACTACGGGTTTATTACCAGAATGTTCGCGGTCTTCGGACAAAATTAATGGATATAACTACAACAATACCACTAATGGATTATGATGTTCTTATTCTAACGGAAACTTGGCTTTATGACAACATTTCACTTGGCTTTATGACAAAACTTCGAGTTAAAAAAGCCTGAACAAACCAAATTTCCATGCTTTTCTAAACTCAAAATTTTACTTCGTGCCTAATCAAGGAGTTAAATCACTCGTTAGATGTTGCAAATCAACTACTTCTAAAATCAATGAATATCTGAACATTTACAGATATGCATCAGGATCTGTATACTTAATAGAAAAATTCCCTATATTTTAGAAATCACAATTCGCAACTGCTTTTATTATTTAATCGATTCAGAAAGATGTAGGTGCAGTTTTCGCAGTGGTGGAAAATCATGATTTTCACGGGGGATTTAAATTTTATTGTCGGTGAAAATAATAACACAAGCCCCACGCAAATCGGATACCAGACTATAATATTCATATTTCAGGATTTAATGGGTTGACTGTGTAATGGAAATCATATATTTACGAGTTGAATATAGCGAGCCAAATTTTAATTCGGGTTTAATTATAATTAATAAAGGCTTAAAGAAAATTAATGGGCTTGTGCTTTTGCTACCAGAATATTTTATATTAAAAGAAAATAATTAGGAATCATTTTATAATTTTTATATAATCTAGTTTGCATTAATCATTTTAATTCTGCATAACTGTATGTTTTTGAGTTTACGTGAAGTGATTATTACACATAAAAAAGACTGCAATTCCTTACTTCGCTTATTCACTTTTCTTCACTTTTTAGTTGTATCTAACGATATAAATAAAAAGTGAAGTAAGAAATAACAGTCTTTTTTAATTCAGGATATTTAAAAAACCCAGTGTTTTAGTTTCACTAATTTATATTTTCTTCGACTAGTTTCGACCATTGGTCATATTCAGGAGGAATGTCGAAACTTGTGGGAGAAAATATATATCAGTGAAACAAACCAAGTGTTTTAATTCGTATCCAGAATTAGATTTAAAAATGCTTCACCACGGGTTAAGTGAAACATTAATTAAACATTAATCATTTTAATTTAATTATGATGAAACGTATTATTTTTTAATGTACGTACGATTTTGGCATATTTTAATTCGACTTTAATTATAGTTATTAAATATATAAGTGAAACAAAACCAAGTGAAATTAATTTACAAAAATAATATATTTAAAAATGTTCTACTAAATGAATAATAAGAAAGAAGTATCCGATATATAGTTATCAAAAGCTAAAAGAACATTATTTTACCCTATAAATTATTTCATTGAAAGTATTGGTGATTGCATCTTGTAAATATTGTTCATTCATTAAGAAGAAAAAACGCACATAATGAATAATTCCCGATACGCGAGATTACACAAGAAATTGAATTATGAGTCTCCATGGAGTGGCTTTTAAAGTAGCCCCAGAGGCGCACTATTCCATTTGCTGGTGCCTCGGAGTCTCCGGAACTCATAAATACATAATGGCATGTATCATATCTACTATACACATCATGTTTTATTCTATTGTGGAGTATTTCTTTCGCATCTTTTGATTCATTTTTTTACTTTCTTACTCCCCATAGATTCAAAAAACTAAGATAACTATTTATGTTTTTATTTATGTTACGGATAGGTACTTTAAATCCGCTGAGGTTTTTTAAATAATGAAAATCGGTCCTCTGTTTATTTCTAATATCGCCTTTAAATGAAATCCTGAATAAGATGTGATTTGTTTACTCCCATTCTGAATATACTGCTTATAAAGAATATAAATTTGTGTTCAGTAGTCATTCATTCACAGGATAACTATATACGCGTTTCAGGCTTCAACGCCATCATCAGTATAATCCTGAACCAGTGCTTAGAGAATACTGAATATCTTTAATGATTTTTTATGACCTGTGCAATTTAGATATGCATATACGCGTTTCAGGCTTCAACGCCATCATCAGTATAGTCCCGAACCAGTGGTTAAAGAATACTGAACATCTTTGACGATTTGTTATGACCTGTGCAATTTAATAATAATAATAATAATAGTACATTTATTCCATAAATCAGCAAATACATACATATATACATTTATAGAACAAGTCAAGAAAGGAAAAAAGAAAAACATGTGAACATTAGTCTAATGAACAATTTAAATATTCGTCTATAGAATAGAATGCGTGTTTTATGAGCAATTCTTTGACTTTTTTATTAAAGTGGTATCTAGACTCATAGACTTTTAAAGAAGTTGGCAGGTGATTGTATAATATGCAACCATTATATGCAAATGATTGTTCATAGATAGCTTTAAGATGGGCAGGCATGACAATATCATTTCTATGTCTAGTGTAATAATTGTGCAAATCCGAATATAACTTATAAGATAATTTTCCAGAATATGCAAAGTTTATTATTTCATAGAAGTACATACACGGAACAGTCAAAATATTATATTCTCTGAAACTACTTTTGCAAGACTCGTTGTATTTTAATTTAGCAATGATCCATAGCGCTTTTTTTTGTAAAATAAAAACTCTCAAGATGTTACTTTTATTTGAGTTTCCCCAGAACATAATTGCATAATTTATAAGAGAGTAGATTTTCCCAAAGTAAAATGTTTTTAAAGCGAATGTATTACATTGATTTGAAAGTATGCGCAGAACATAGAATTGCTTACTTAATTTAGTAGATAGATCATCGATGTGATCATTCCAGCTTAGGTGATTGTCTAAAGTCGTTCCTAACAGTTTAGTTTTAGATGACAGGTGAATTGTTAGGTTCGAAATATTTATGTTATTGGGAATAGATAAACGTGATCTCTTATTTTTAAACAAAATACAAGATGTTTTCTCTGAATTTAGAATTAATTTGTTGTTATCTATCCACTGTAAAAGTTTGTCATATATTGTATTAGCTTCATTTGTGACTTCATCAATATTTTCGCCTATAATAAATATATTATTATCGTCTGCATATGAAACTATTGCATTGTTGCCAATATTAAGGGACTTTGCCAGATCATTTGCATAGAGTATATATAGGGTAGGACCAAGAATTGATCCTTGGGGGATCCCCACTTCAATAATTTCCTTAGGTGATCTGTATTTGTACAATTCTAAAAATTGTTGACGATTTTTTTAAATACGATTTAATCCAATTTAAGGGATTTTCCCGAATTCCCATATGTTCTAGTTTCTTTAGGAGAATAGCATGGTTCACGCAATCGAAGGCTTTGCTTAAGTCAACAAATAGGCCTAAAACGACTTTGCCACTGTCCAGAGATCCTAATATTAATTTTAGCATATCTTGGAGTGCTGTGTTTATATCTCTCGATTTGCGAAAACCATGCTGCGCCGCTGAGAGACCAAATGTTTTTGTGACAAAATTAATTAATCGACTATTCATTGTTTGTTGATAGAATTTTGAAAATACTGATAATATACTTATTGGTCTGTAGTTTGTATAGTCTCGTTTACACCCTTTCTTATATACCGGTTTAATCATTGCGGTTTTTAGATAGGTAGGAAATTCTCCACACGTAAATGATAAGTTGATAAGTTATGCAATATGATTTGCTATGGGCGATATACAAATCTTAATTAAAGAACACGGTATGTCATCAAAATCGGCACTTTTTGTATTGTTGAGATTTCGAGATATATAAATTATCTCTTCAGGAGTCACAGGGTGTAAAAATATGCTCTTGAGATTAGGTGTTGATCCTTGATTTAAATATGACAAATCTATATCCTTAGGCAGTTTTTCAATTAATATTTTAGGGATATTTGCCAAGTAATTGTTAAATAGATCAGCCGCTTCATTATCAGTGAGTTCAATATTATCAGCATTTATCTTTATGTTTGGCCTAGCAATACTTGGACATTTATTTATATATGTTCGAAAACGTAAACGCCATCTAATGCCCATTAGCTTAAGAAGAGTCGTCAATACCCGGCAAACTAAACTAATGGGCATTAGATGGCGTTTACGCTTTCGAACATAAATTGCACAGACCATAATTAATGGTCAAAGATGTTCTGTATTCTTCAAGTACTGGCTCGGGACTATACTGATGATGGCGTTGAAGCCTAAAACGCGTATATAGTTATCTGGTGAATGAATGAGTACTGAACACAAATTTACATTCTTGATATTTGTATTCTATTAAATAAAGCCGTGTTGTGGACTAACAATTGCTATTTACAAATTTTACTTAGCGTTTATGCTTTCGAATATACCGGGTGTTGACTTGGCGGACGCAACATAGGAAATGGCATGTTAATTTTGAAGTGTTCAAATATTGGCTTCCCTATTTATTTTAGAAAGAAAATGCATATAACTTTTTTGTAGAGGGAAAAATTATAAATTTATTAATGTTTACACTTAACAGTTTACGTTTCTTTAAGTTAAAATAATTAAGAAAAAGTAATGTGATTTTATAAAAATAATGACATACCATGGAATTGATAGAACAATTGCGGATGTCAAACTGGCACAAGATATTGCTGTCACTTGATTAACGACAGAAAACATAAAGCAAACATCGTAATAACTGTGGTCTACAAAATACCACTTTATTATTAGGATTTTTTCTTGTATAGTGTTTTAAATATTAATGTTCCCTTTTTACACCGCAGAGAGTTTTTTCTTTAAAGTATACGTATTCCAAATCATTCTATTTTCTGTAAATCTTGAGATATTCCCTGTGTTTTTAAAGTTCAATTTAAATCTATAAACAATTGTTTTCCACTCCCAGACTAAGCATGAAGTAAAATTTCGAGTTTAGAAAAGCCCTGTGAAAATTTGTCGAGGGTCGCGCAGCGACCCGAGACAAATTTTCTGGGCTTTTCTAAACTCGAAATTTTACTTCATGCGCCACGCGTATAAAACACTATAATATTGTCAAATTTATGTATATTTGAACTTCCCTTAAAATCTGTGTTTTATACGCGTGACGCATGAAGTAAAATTTCGACTTTAGAAAAGCCCAGAAAATTTTTCTCGGGTCGCTGCGCGACCCTCGACAAATGTTCACGGGGCTTTTCTAAACTCGAAATTTTACTTCATGCTTAGTCTGGGAGTGGAAAACACTCGTTTAAAGCTTCAAATTAAACTCTTTTAAAACTCAACAAACGTCAGAAAATTTACAGCTAAAATGATTAAGAAAAAGTAATGTGATTTTTAAAAATAATGACATACCATAGAATTGCAGATGTCAAAATAGCACAAGATATTGCTGTTATCAACAAAAAAACATAACGAAAACATCGCGATAACTGTGGTCTGCATAATACCACTTTATTAGAAGGATGTTTTCTTGTCTAGTGTAAATCATTTCGAAAACATTTACTTTAATCAAGTAACTGCGATATCTTTTGCCATTTTGACATCCGCAATTGTTTCAATTCCATAGCATTTCATTATTTTTATAAAATCACATAACTTCTTCTTAATTATTTTAACTTATAGAAACGTAAAGTGATAAACTGTTACACAAATGAATTCAGAATTTTTCCCTCTACAAAAATGGTAAATACATTTTGTTTCTAAAATAAATAAGGGAGCCAAAATTTGAACATTTCAAAATTTACATGAGATTTCCTATGTTGCGTCCGCCAAGTCAACACCCGGCATGTATACTTATATTAACAATTTTTACAAATAATTCATTCCTATCTTATCTTTCAAAATCGAGCGCCTGTACAATATGTAGGTTAAAAGTAAAAAAATTCATGTATAATTTTATCAAGTCTTACAATTTAAAAATAGTAATGTTGATATATTTGCGTATAATGTTGAAGGTTTTATAAATGTCAATTTAATTTTTTCGTTCATTTTTTCCCCCAACAACTTTCCATTCTCTCTTTAAACTAAATTAAATATGTAAATGTGTACCAGCACGTACTTGCACATTCCCCGTTCGTTAAACGCTCCATTGTTAAGTTTCAATCCGTGTATTACTTGGCATAAACTTATAATTTGAATAAGCAATAAGCCTCGACTGAGAATTGCAGTGGTTTGCCGGTAAGAGGGGGAGGTGGGACGGAGAAAAGTAGTTTATGAGCGCGAAAGGGGAAAACTTTCATGTTAAGCGCTAATGAAAAATGCATCGGCGAATTAATGCGTGGAAATGTTGAAACTTTTCCCATTGCGAAATTTTAACGCTCATGGGAGGAAAGAAATAACCGAAATGTTTAATATATGCAGCACAATAACAATTTTTTTTTCCAGCAGATCCATATTATAAGTTATTAAAAAGTATACATGTATAATGGTAATATTTCAAAGTGTCTTTAAATAAAAAACTTCTATAAACTTTTTTGCGGAAAAGCGGTAGAATTCAAAGAATTCTAGTATTTTTCAACATTTTTTTTATATTTCATCATATTTCGACATTTCCATCAATTTTCACATTTTCGACAATATTGAGAGTTTTTAACAGTTTTTCGTGATTCTCATTTTTTGCATTTTAGATTTTTTTACAATTTCAACAATTTTAATATAATCGACAATTTCAATATGCAATATCTGTATACTTCTATTCTTTAAATAAAAAACTTCTCTAAACATTTTTGGGGCAAAGCGGCAGAATTAAAAAAATATATTTGTTTTTTAAGACAGAAATTTCGCTTGAGTTTTCCCAGCTTCTTCAGGGCAAGTTAAAACTAAAATATTTTAGTTATAACTTGCCTTGAAGAAGCTGGGCAACATCCAGCGAAATATTGGCTTAAATAAAAACAAGGTTTTTCTGGCTTATAAGACTAATATAATTTTTGAATTCTCAAACATTACTCCAAAAAAGTTTATAGAAGTTTTTGATAACTTGACGGCAAAAAACTTCTACTAGTCCTTTACTTTAAATATACATAATCATAAAGTAGCTAATTCTTGGTTGTAAAATATTACAAAAATATAAAAAGTAATAGAATAATTTGACCTGATGTTGCATTTTGCATATAAATTATGCATAGAACAGTCAATCTGTCGTATAACTCAAATATTCATTGTATAATTCAATATCTGTCGGGATATTAGCTCAAAAAATAGTTGTTTCAATGAATATTTGGAGAAGTCTCAGCGAGACTAAATTTTTGCAAGTCGATAATAATTTAAGCTCGTTTTTCTATTTTGTAAATATTCTGCAAACTATTAGCATTCAATTTTTCTTTATATTATAAGTGTGATTCTTTTTGCAATCTTTGGTCAAGAAATAATAAATATTTCAAAGTATTGCAATCTGCAACTAATCTGTTTTACTAATGCCCGGTATTATAAAACGTTTTATTTCCTAAATAAAATTTACTAAATTAATTTATTCCAAAGATTTCGGTATTATAAACACAAAATAACATTATTTGGCTAATAAATCTCCTCAGTAAATTATTTGTTTGTTTTTCTACCAAGTAAATTTTATTCTCTAAATAATTTGACAGTTAAAAGTCAAAAGTCTCTAATACTATTATAATTACTTTAGATTCTACTACTTGTATTCATTAATTTCATTACGGTTATCATGTCTACCATATCATTCATGTCAGATTTAAGTTCACTCACAGTATCTTCCCTGACAGTGATTAATTCAAACCACAAGACATTCTAAGGAGTCGAAGACCTAGAGTTTTTCAAGTCAGACATAACCAGAGATTTTTATACTTATGCATAGGCTATTTTAAATTAGTTACATTTAAAGTTTTAAACGAATGATTTCCACCTCCAGACTAAGCATGAAGTAAAATTTCGAGTTTAGAAAAGCTTGAAAAATTGTTTTGGTCGCTACGCGAACCACCTATTTTTTAAATTGAATTGCTAATATTTCCAATTAAATTGTCAATCAAATTGGAAATTTAGTATAATTCCTATTAAAGTATTATAGAGAATAACCGTGAATTATTACACAGAACAAGAAAAAGAAAGCTTATTAGAAATTATAAAAGACTTTTACAAGTGTTTTCCACTCCCAGGCTAAGCATGAATGAAAATGTTCAGGCTTTTCTAAACTCGAAATTTTACTTCATGCGCCACGCGTACAAGACACTGATTTCAAGTAAAGTTCACTTGTTCACAATATTTCAGTGTTTTCAATGTTTAAGAAGCGTGGCGCATGAAGTAAAATTTCGAGTTTAGAAAAGCCTGAACATTTTCATTCTTTTCTAAACTCGAAATTTGACTTCATGCTCAACCTGGGAGTGGAAAACACTCGTTTAAAGCTTCAAACACTATTTAAAAAAAGAAAACACGAATATCTGAAAATGTACAGCACATTAAAAGAAAAACTCCCTGTATATCTATATTCTTAGAATGCAGAAAAATATTCGACTTCTTTTAGAATAATTGTCTTCTTAAAGGGTTCAACTCTAAAAAAACCTAAAAGAACAATTCCCTGTATATCTATGTAAAAGATGTTTTGTAATATAAAGTAAACAAATACTTATGTTTTTGTTAGTTGTTACAATTATTTATTGAATCTTATTTTATTATCCTACCAATAAAATTCTAACAAAAAAAACTATTTACAACCAGCACTTGAAACTTTTGTCTTTAAATCCCCTTTCATGCGAAACTCGAACTTCAATAAAAGCGTTTATTACTTTTCGAATCAAATAAATTCATCGGGGCCGCCGTGAAGCAATAAAAGCGCATCGATGAGTTTTACTGGGCCCAACACCATGAAATATTAATGGAAAATGTAACTGTTTTAATAGTTTCACCCGCACAAGTTTCTGGTTTTAATTCGACTTGAACTCTCAGCTCGTAAATGTAAATGGAACAAAATAAAAATATAATTACAAACAATTTTAGACTCTTTGGAAGAAAATTAAACACCGTGGTTTGTTTAACCTCTTTTTGACTTACGATTTAAAGTTACACTTAAGGTGCAAACAGGGATTTTTTCCTTTAACCTTTAACTTTTACATATTCCGAAAAAAACAAACAGATTAGCAAGAATAAAATTTGTTTTATTGTTTTTAACTAATTGTTGCAAAAAAATATTCTAAAGTTAATTTTAGATTCTCATTTTTCCATTATTTTTATTTGAATAAATTTTTATATTTGGAGTTTCTCTACAGTTGTTTAGCCAGAAGGGTTTATATATTTATTTTATCGTGGGCCATAGGATTTTACATACTAAATATTGTATGTTATTATACAACTTTGAAGCACATGTTTATTGTTAGTAATAAATCAATTATTTTTCTACATAACGCGCTTAATTGGAATAATATAAACATTTGTATTCCATTAATTTAGTTAATTGAGTTACATATAGATTTTAAGTCACTTAATTAAATCGCAGTTAAATTCCTTTCTTCACTTTTATTTTTCGATGCTAGATTTACATTTCGGGTACTATGTACCCATTATCAATAGCTAACTAAGTTGGCTATTGATAATGCGTACATAGTACCCGAAATGTATATCTAGCATGGAAAAATAAAAGTGAAGAAAGGAAAATAATTGCGTTTTAATTAAATGTTTTATTCTAATAAAAATAAAATTGTTTAATAATATTTTAGTAAACAATAGAAATAAAACAATAACAAAAATCACAGAAATTGTTCGGCGTTTAATTACTTGTCTCACTAATGAATCTGACATTTCAGAATTTACTGACGTTAATTAACGCTTTAAATTTAACACAATTCGACTTTAAAAATTCTCGATAAAGTGATTAATATATTTAAAGTTTCTTTATAATTTTTTGAAAAGAAAATATCCCTAGGCTAATTGTATAAGTTTTTAAGTTGTTTTAACGATTCAACAATTTTTTATAATTTTGTAAACAACAACCTCCTTAAAAATTAACATTTTTCCTTTTTTCGAACAAAATTCAACTTTAATTAAAAAATGCTGATAAACTTATTGCGATATTTAGATTTTCTGTTTAATATTTTAATAAGCAGTTATTTCCAAGTAAATTCTGTGAGTTTTAAGTTGTTACAGAGATTCAGTAATTTCTTATCATTTTTCAAACAAATCTCCTCAAAAATAAGAATTTTTACTCTAATAAAATTCAACTTTGATTAAAAATTGGTGATAAACGAAGTAATTCATTTAAATTTTGTGGTAAATATTTTAAGCTGTTATTTTCAAGAGAATTCTATGAGTTTTAAGTTGTTACAGAGATTAAATAATTTCTTATAATTTTCAAAGCATATCTCAAAAATATGAATATTACTCTAATAAAATTCAACTTTGATTAAAAATTGCTGATAAACCAAGTGATACATTTAAATTTTCTAGTTAATATTTAAAGCTGGTATTTTTAAGTAAATTCTCTAAGTTTTAATTTGTTACAGAAATTCAATAACTTCTTATAATTTTTAAAACAAATCTCCTCAAAAATAAGAATTTTTACTCTAACCAAATTCAACTCTGATTGAAAATTGCTGATGAAACAAGTAAATCATTTACATTTTCTGTTTAATATTTTGAGTTGTTATTTACAAGTGAATTTTGTGAGTTTTAAATTGTTTCAGAGACTCGAAGCAGCGTTTTTTCGTTTTTCTAGCAAAATGCAATTTTGATCAAAAAATTGGTGATCAACCAACTGACACATATCGATTTTCTCCTTAATATTTGAAAGAGCAATTATTTTCAATTTAATTCTATAGGTTTTAAGTTATTGCAGAGATTTAATAATTTATAGTAATTTTTCAAATAAAAGTCTTCCTAAGAAATGAGCATTTTTTTAATAAAATTTAAGGTTGACTAAAATTTGCTGATAACCCAACTGAGATATTTCGATAAACTGTTTTAAGAGAATTTTGTCAGTTTTTAATTGTTTTAGCCACTCACAATTCATTATATTTTTGCAAACAGAAGTCTCTTTAGAATAATGTTATTTCCAAGTGAATTCTGTGAGATTTAAGTTGTTACAGAGATTCAGTAATTTATTATTATTTTTGAAATAAATTTCCTCAAAAATAAGAATTATTACTTTAACAAAATTTAGCTTTGATTAAAAAATTGCGATTGAGATACTGCAAGATTTTCTTATATATTTTTACAAATAATTATTTGTAAACGAATTCTCAGAATTTATAATTGTTTTAGCAGTTCAATATTTTCTCCTAATTTTTCAAAGTAGAGTCTAATCAAAATTAGAATTATTTTCCAGAAAATTCGGTTTTGATTACAAAATTCTAATAACGCGATTAAAATATTTCAATTTTATGTTTAAAATTTTAAAGAGCAGTTATTTCTAAGTTAATTCTATGAGTAATAAATTGTTTTAGTCATTCAATATTTTCTGACATTTTTTCAAACAAAATGAGCAATGTTCGTGATGTATTTCCTTAAAATAATAAAAATATTATATAATTTTCATTTATTTTCAGAAAAAATTATAGAATATTTTGAAGATGTTTAATATAAAATAAGATTTTCCCGTAAATAGAAAAAAAAATAATCATTATTGCTTTAATGTAAAAAACTCGTAAATAATTCAATTAGATTTTGACTTTAATTTCCGTAATGAATTTGAAAAAGAAAAATAACCCAACAAGAGATGAAGCTAACATTAAATTCGTGAATAATTCAATTAGATTAAGTCTTTAGTTTTCTTTATGAATTTGTAAAGAAATAATCTAAGAACGAATTAATTTTAAAGTCTCTGTCAACAATAAATAGCTACATTTTCATAATTTAAGACTTTTAAATATTATATTGTAGTCTTTTTTTATTTGATTATAATTAACGAGGGTTTTCCACTCCCAGATCGCGTAGCGCTACGCGACCAAACCAAATTTTCAGGCTTTTCTAAACTCAAAATTTTACTTCATGCGCCACGCGTATAAAACATTGATTTAGTTTAAAGTTTTTTTTTGCGAACAAAATATTTACAAAAAGTATTTCATTAAATGTTTGGATTTAAAATGTATACAAAAATCAATAATTTTTATTGAAATAACCTACAAATAATTCATTTTTTATGTAGAAATAATATATGCACTTTAATATTCTGAAGAGAAACTTGAATAAACAATTCAGTAATTGTATTTAGAAATTAATTCATTTAAATATTCTGAAAACAAAATTAAAATATTTCAACAATTATATTTAGAAATGTATCCAATGAAATATTCTGCGGAGAAAATTGAAATAATTAAAGATTTTTTAATGAAAGTGGAATACATACAATATCGCAAATATTTTTTTGTTGTTTTTGTTTGTTTGTTTGGCATAGGATTGGCATAGGATTCAGCCACGAACGATGATAATATATATTCAACATATTTGTATTTGGACGACACGAAAAGAAAAATGAATCTTGTAAACTATGAGAGCGGAATATTTTGTGAATTTTCTAAATTATTAAAGTGAAATATTTTCAGAATGCATTTTGTAAATTATAGAAGAGGAAAAAGGCACTTTTATTATTTTTTGATCAGTTATTTATGTTAAATAATTTATTTTTTAATGAACTAAAACATGTTTAAGTTATTCTTATTAAGCGCATCATGTAGAAAAATAACAGTTATAATTTGCTTAAAAATATATAATAAATACTATTTGAACGTGTGCAAGCGAACAACTGCGTTTAATGCCAAGTTCAACAAAGGTTAAATTCTCACATCAAATTCTCAACTATCAACTTCGATACTGAAAATTCCACGCGTATGAGGGTGATAATTATTTACTATGGCTGATGAAGGAGAGAGTAGTAATTGGGAGACTGATGGCTACACCCAAGTAACTTCAAAGAAAAGAGGCCGCCCAGCAAAATACTGCACCGGAAAACCGGCAAAAAAGGTAGCAACAGGTAATTTAAACTTACCCAAAACGACAAACAAACAACTACAACAAGCCCTTAAACATTTAAATTCCATTCAAACTCCCCAAAATACTCAACAACACATTCACCATCAACCAAGGCAATCACAACCACAGTCAGAATCACAATCACAATCACAACCCCAACCACAACAAACATCACACAATAAGAACATCAACATCAATTACAACCCTCAACCACAATCAACAAATACACAACAGCAGCAAAACAACTTACCAATTCTACCACAATATACACAATCACAAATTCGTTCTAACCAACAACAATATAAGCACACGTACACATTTACAAGCGTTAACGATCTCTCAAGAATTTAACTGGTACAAGTTTGGTTTAATCACCAGTTTGATGTTAACGCATTAATTATTAAAACCCAATACGGATTCATTTTAAAATCAAACAACGAAAAACAGCTCATCGAATCCAATATAGATATTTTAAAATCAGAAAAAACTGTCATTGAGTATCGCGCACTATCAGCGGCCGGCCGTGGCGGCGCGAGCGCGACCGGCGCGGCGCTGGCAACTCAACAACGTCAGGACAGCGCGAGATTCAACCACCATCGTATTGCTGTATTATTAAAGGCGTTGAGCCTGAAATACAGGACACCACAATAAGCGCTCAGCTAAACACTGATGGCATAATGCATCGATATTGCAAGCGAATTATTGCAAAAAAGGACAATTACATCACGCATATGATCAGAATAATAACACCATCGCAAGAGGCTTTTACTAGACTGCTCAAAAATCAATTTAGATTTATGTGCAAAGTTTACACAGTAATTGAAAGCAAACCACCGACTCCAATTCCAGTGCCGTGCTCAAAATGCAACAAATTCGACCACACAACTCCAAACTGTACAGAACAGATCATCTGCTCCAAGTGCGGAGACACTCACCACACGAATACCTTTGCTTCCACTCTTCCAATGAAATGCAGGACATGCGGAGGGACCGATCATGGAGCATGATCAAAGAGAAAAAACACAGCACCCGGTTACGATAACATCCCAAGACTGATGCTGAAATCCTTACCTGATCACATACACAAATACATTATTCAAATTTATAATCATGTTTATAGTACTCAGGACGTTCCTTGTGAATGGAAGAGGGGAATAATAACATGTATTCGAAAACAAAACATCGATTTACTAGCTGTTTCTGGCTATCGTCCCATCACCATGCTTCCAGATATTTGAAAACTCTTCGAGTCTATAATCAAACACAAAATATTGCAACATATTTTTGATCACATCCCTCCTTATCAATTTGGATTTCTTGAGCATCGCTCTACATCCCTCCCTCTATCAATCCTTACCTCAAACATTCAAACAACACACCTCGAGGGCCATACATCCGCCGTAGTATTTCTCGACATACATAAAGCCTTTGATTCGGTTTGGCATCGAGGTTTGTTGTTTAAATGTCACTCACTAAATATCCCTCCACATGTCATCAACCTCCTAGACAATTTTCTCTCAAATAGATCCCTTCAAGTTAAAATCCGTACATCGCTTTCCAATACCTTTATACCAGAGCAAGGTTTACCCCAAGGCTCTCCTTTATCACCTCTCCTCTACAATATATTTGTTCATGATTTGTATAATCCCAATGCAAATTACCTAAATAAAACTGCATATCTTTTGCTATATGCCGATGACACCGCCCTAGTATCCCACGCTCCCACAATCCTTAAGGCCATGGGCACTCTGCAGGAACTGATAGACAGCATCCAATTATGGTTTGCAAAATGGAGAATAACCATAAATCCCAATAAATCCCAACTCTTTATTCCATACCACCGTCCTCTCCAATCTCCATTTAAAATAATATTAAACAATAATTACATTTCCCCGTCTAACACCTGTAAGTACCTTGGTATTACATTTGATACAAAACTCAGCTTCAAGCCCCATTCCCAAAGCCTGAAGGCAAAAGTCGGGGAGAGAGCTCGGCATTTCAGAATGTTAACCTATAAAAACCATGGAATCACAACAAAAACGGCGGTTCATATTTATAAAATGATATGCCGACCTCTTCTCGACTATGCCGCCATCCTTCTCTTCAATCCTCGTCCAGCTGTCCTACACAGTCTCCAAGTAGCTGAAAGATCAGCCCTCAGAGTGCTCACTAAAATCAGACACCCTTTAAATATTCTTCATAATCCTTCTAATACACTCCTATACCAAAATTGCAACCTCATCCCTATTGAAGAACGCCTCCAACACTTTGCTCACAAATTCTCTAAGAATCCCTTCATCCCTGACATCATAAACCACTTATTTATCCCCCGAAATCATAATAACCCCAAAATACAAATTTCCAGACATCACGATTTATGAATTTATTTCATCCACATTCTTCATTGACAACAATGATCATGACGTTGAAGAACTGCCGGTTGACACAGACGAATGACATACTTCAACTTTTAGACAAAGACAGATAAACTGACATTAGTGATCATGACACTTTACTACTTATTTTTATAATTAATTGACAAAGACAGGCTGAAAGACCACCGGTCGATATCCAATTTGCAGAGAGCTATTATCATTTTATTATTATTAATTATGAATTATTTTATTTTTGTATGTTGTCTGTAAATAAAGATTATTATTATTATTATTGTCTTCTTGCTAAAAAATTTAGATATATAAACCCTTCTGCTTAAACGAGTTCACCTCTTCTTGCGTTTAGTTGAACGCGGAGCCCAGTTATTACGTCATATTTGTCTCCCTCGGCGAGATTTTCCGGAAAATCGGCGGATGAATAAAAGTAAGTGGATGACTGATGACTTAAAACCGAATATCGTCCCTTCCAGAATCCGGGCACTTGTCATCCTTCTCATTCCACCGCGAAAGGCGATAATTTCCACCTCGCCGTGTTCGCCGATCGATCCCAGACATATTTTAGAATCGAGTGGCGAACTTTGGTATAATAAAGGGGATGAAAAATGGGGATGCATTATGTATAACTGTGGTCTGTCCAGTAAGGTTTGTTAGGTTTCGAAGGGAATAAATTGATAATCTTTCAAGAGTGGTTTTTGTGTATAAGGGAAAGTTGTATTGAAAAATTATGTTGAGATGAAGATAAATATCTTTAAATATTATTATGAGTAAGGTTCAATTTTGATCGATAGCCATTTGTAAATTTGTACGTGGTGATTCAGATTAAATAAATATTAGTCTAGTTAATTAACTTGAGATTAAACATAAAATCAAGCTGAGTCGGCTATAGGTGAAAACATAGTAAGCCTCGACTTTATGACTTATAGAGCCAAAACATAGTGAGCCTCGACTCTATGACTTATAGGATCAAAACATGGTGAGTCTCGACTCTATGACATAGGGTCAAAACATAGCATGTTTTGACCCTATGAGTCATAAGTGCCTATATTTCGCCAAAATGTGTTAGATTCTTCAGGGCAAAATTAGGGTTGGGCAGTGTAAAAAAGTTGTCAAGTTGTTGAAAACTACATCATAATTTTTACAAATTACCTTATTTTTGCCTTGCAGAAGCCAACAAATTTTGGCGAAATATAGGCACATATACATCAGAAGATCAGTAACAGGTTAAGCTGACTGAACTTCGCCTACGCTTATAAGTATTTATTTTGTATTTATTTTTTGTATGACAAATAAAGGCATTATTATACATATATTTAAAAAAAATCTTATTTTTCAAATAAATTTCATACAAAATTCTACAATATAGTCTCCGTCTCCTTAAACGCCGCTTAAATTAAAAACCGAATTAAAACTGTATCATCATTCAACATTAATTATCGTGCGATTGTTTTCGCAATCTACAACAAGTTAGTCTTACAAAGACTATATCAAACACTCATTGAAACAACTACTTCCAGGGCTAATACCCCGACGGACATTGAATTATACAACAAGTGTTTGCTGTTACATACAGTAACCTACTGCAAATGTTTGAAGTATTCTGCAACCAAGAATTGGCAATTTCATTTATATTATTTATCGTGTTTTCAACATATTACAATTATTTTTTCTTCTTGTAAACTTTTTGAATTTCTAATTGCAACTGTAATGTTTATTTTTGTAACATACTTTAACTCTATAATTTCTAAATTTTTTGTAATTTAAGAGAAATATATCATTTTATTTAGGTTTTTTCAACATTTAAGATCTGTTTAATTTCTTATCAAATTCTTAGAATTCGAGATGCAACTTTAACATTTTTGCACTTTTCAACTTGAATTATTGTCTTGAAATAAAACACTTTTAACATTTTGTTACGATACCAAAATGGTATAGAATAAGTTTGTTAAAAAAGGCTAAAAGTACTTTGGTCCTAGTTATTATTATCTTCACGTAACTCATCCAAATACATTTATTTAAATTGTGTTTATTGTGTTTTTAAAATGTTACGACCATTTTTTTCCTCTTGTAAACATCTTGGATTTCTAGCTGCAATTTTAATGTTCGTATTTCTAACACGCTAAAACTTTCTAATGTCCAAACTTGTTGAAATTTGAGAGAATTTCATACAATTTTAGGCTTTTCGACAAAGTAAGACTGTATCATTTGCAAAATAGTTGAATGCAATTTTATTGTTTGTCGTTTAAAGATGTTAAAACTGTATCATTTGAAAAATAGTAGGGTGTAATTTCAATTTTGTTTTTTATCATGTAAGACCGTATCATTTGCAAAATAGTTTAAATTTCTGAATCCCAAACAAACGCTTTTGTAAACATCATGAAAACCTTACAAATTATCCTCTCTTGTTAAAAAACATCAATCAACACAACGGACAATTAAAATTTCTGCTGCGATAATTAATTAAGCCCTTAAGAGGCGTATTCACCCGAAATATACAGCACCTTTTTAAAGGTACGAGAGCGGGCGTTTAAGGGCCAAAAGACTGCTGGATTTCCCGTGCAACTATTGTCCCTTTTCAGAGTGCCTTATCCGCCTTTCGTGCCGCGATAAATAGCGCCCCACGCAAGGAACAGGGGCGGATATTTCCATTTAAAAGGCAACAATAAATACATTTCATACGTTAAAATTTAATGTTATTCGCCAAGTTTGGGAAAGTTGCGAGTTTTGCCGGACGCGAAGTTTGTCCGTTTTCTCGAGGAAAGTTTTTCTGTTATTTCTTTATTAAACAACTACGGACAAGTTTAATATGGGAAGGGATGCGGGGGAGGGGGTGTTGTTTTGTTTCATGATTTATTTTTCAAGATTGCAGGAGAATGAACAAAAAAGGTTTTAAAACAATGTAGTTGATTTTAATCAGAATAATTATTACAGTATTTTAGTATTTTGTTAATTATCGTTGATTGTTAAAGTACTTATTTTAAAATAGAGCTAGGACGAATCCTCGTAAAAAGGATTTGAATCACGAATCCGAATCACCTAATATAATTCGAATCACAAATACTCGAATAAAGGATTCGTAAGAGATAAATTTGATTCGAATCAAAGATTCGAATCCTGTTTTCTCGAATTACGAATACAAATCCTTTAGAGATTAATTTAATTTTATTATTTTTTTTGCAACCATTAACATATAAATATCGTTAGCAGTTGTTTTAACAAAAATATTCAAAACCAAATTATTTATTATTAACACTAAACATCGTCAACAACAGACTAAATATCTGATTCCGTGTTACTCTGATTTAAGATGTATTTGTGTGTTTTTGAACTTCACTTCAAAACAGTGTTTTGTACGCGTGGCGCATGAAGTAAAATTTCGAGTTTAGAAAAGCCTGAAAATTTGGTTTGGTCGCTCCGCGCTTCGCGCTACGCGACCAAACCAAATTTTCAGGCTTTTCTAAACTCGAAATTTTACTTCATGCTGAACCTAGGAATGGAATCACTCGACGAATGCTTAAAAATTAGCTAAATACAAAATTCACTGAATATCATTAAATCCGTGAAAATCAGAGAAAAGTCAAAGAATTTTATTCAAATTGACTAAATCACTAACAAAAACGCCATATGATATTATTAAATAAGTCAAAATCAACAGGCAATTTAAAAATTACGAAACACCTAAAAATTTATAAAACCAACTTAAAAATTGACAAAAACAATGAAAACAATTAATTATTAAAAGGTCAGGGAAAAAAATCTTGAATCACGGACATGTCGGAAAAATGTAAGATTCAGATTGTGGCTACCATGTCAGTTTTACCTCAAATAATATTAAATAAAATTTTGAAAACATTTTCAGTCATTTAATTTTTGCATTCAGTTTGAAGTTTCGAACGAGCGGTTCCACTCCCAGACTAAACATGAAGTAAAATTTCAAGTTCAGAAAAGCCCTGCTTAGAAAATTTGTCGAGGGTCGGGCAGCGACCCGAGACAAATTTTCACGGGGCTTTTCTAAACTTGAAATTTTACTTCATGCGCCACGCGTATAAAACACTGATATAAAGAGAAATTTAGAAACACATAAAACACATTTTTCATGTTAATGCTCACAATTAATTCGAATTATTTTTGACGATTCAAATTCTTTTATAAGTATTCAAATCCTTTTATAAATATTCAAATCCTTTTATAAGGATTCGAATCACCCGCATTCTGATTCGAATTCGAATCCTCATAAAAAAATGTAACGAATCCGGATCACGAATCCAGTTTAACTAAAGTATTCGGATGCCTCTTTTGAACCCTCTAAAAGGATTATAATCCAAGATTCGAATCCCTTATGATTCGAATCCTGCCAAGCTCTGTTTAAAAGAAAAACATCATTTTGACTTAAACGCTGATTTTCTTCACCTATTCCTAATATTATTTCTTTTCGCCCGGCGGATGCATCATTTATTATTTAATACCATCCTACATATATAGCGAATTTCTATTGAATATGCTTTACCTTTACTTTATTAACGATATCCATTTGTTTGCATAAAACAACTCCAAAATAGAAGACAATTACACAATAATTAATAACTAACAATACAAATAATCAAACGTAACCCGATACCATAGATCGGCATTTTTAGTCGATTGATGACTAAAACTAATAACTAATTTTGCATTGACATTTTTTTATTGTAAATTAAGATATGATATAAAAACTAAGGAAATGATGGAGGTAGAGAAATATTGTACCATTAATGTAACCACTTTAAAACTCGAATGAGCTTTATTTGTATTTTTCAAAAGTTGCGAATAACTCAAGAACTAACGGTGATACAGAAAAATGGTTCGAATAAATGCTTTAGATAATAAAATTTTAGACAATTTTTCTATCCTCAAGTTATTTCGTAGCTATCTTATTTCTTGCAGAAAAACGATAGTTTGTTGAAAGATTCGTAAAAACTTATAATTTTTCGTTAATTTGGTTCTCATTAATCACTTGATGAAACATGTTTACAATATTGATAATTAAATAAAAGTCACTTGGTTTGTTTCACTACAATTTTTTTATTCTCTCCGACTAGTTTCGACTTATCGTTATATTCGTCGTATTTACGAAATCAAATGTAGAGATGGCCTGAAAATTAGCAAGGCAATAAAACAGGGAAAACACATCGTAAACGAGTACGAAGACATCTGGAAGTCCCCAATTCTTAAAGCCCTTATTACCTGACCTTAAAAAAAATTCTCCTTGAGAATGACGATGAGTCGAAATTAGTCGGAGAGAATAAATATAAGTAGTGAAACAAACCAAGTGACTTTTATTTAATTATCAATATTATAATTTTTATATCTTGAACAAGTTTCTCATCTTTCACGTGGTGAAACATACTTAACTATGATTTGAAAAAGAATACAGTTGGTTAAATTTCACTAATTTATATTAGTAAAATTTAACCGTGTTTTCTTTTTCAAATCAACTTTATAATTTTTATAAAATTATGGAATATCTTGGAATTATTTATTGGAATTTGTGTGTTTTTAAACTTCGGGATAAATCAGCGTTTTACGCGCCTGGCGCATGAAGTAACATTTCAAGTTTAGAAAAGCCTGAAAGGTACATCTTAAACGTTTGACCGTTAATGGTGCAACTCTAATTCTAAGAATTTTGGTGAGTGTGTGCAGTTGTAAATGTATCACTGGTTCAAAACTGACACGCGTTCTGCTTTAAATACAAAATGTTTTGATTATTTCGTTTAACAATCTGTTTGTATTTTATTTCGGACATTGAGTAAAACTCGTTGCATTTAATTAAAAGTTGTGTATATTCATCAAAGTACAAAGTTGGAATGTTTTTCAAAAATATTTTTACAAATATGAAATCTTAATCTAAGGGGGGAGAAAGTGGAGGTGGTATGTACATAATATAAACAAGAAGGGATGAAATGGAAAAGTACAAAGTATATACAAGCAATATTTGTTTGGTCGATTTTGACCACCGTTATGCGGCAGGCAATTTACGATTTTTGAAATACTGTTAGGGTCGGAGTTGTAAACCATCGCAAACCCTGTAATGAAATTGGTACGCAAATAATAATAAAATTAAGTGCAATTTACAATAAATAATTTCAGTTCCTGAAATGTACCAATAAATGAATAAAATCATAAAATATAAATTTCTTAAAATATCTGTAAGCCGAAAATATGAATGCATTTTTAACATTGTAAAAGTAATTTGATATAATAAATACAGTGAATGGAAAGGAAAATATAATTCTGTGAATCCCAAACAAATTTGATAAGAAGAAAAGACAGTACTGAAATATCAAACATACAAAATTTAAAGGTGCGTTTCTAATCCCACCAATTTTACAAATTATACATTTTTGTTAACATTGAATGTTCGAGTATCGAAATCTAATAGTGCGGAAAAGTTGTGCATGACATGCTGATTACGGAACAAGTACTAAACAAATCTTATACAGGATATGTTCGTTTTAAGTATACCTATCTCGATAATTATTAGTAAATTTTCAGGAATAAGTTGTTTTATGCTTACATTATTTCCCCTCCTTCGTTTATTTTCACTTTTGTGCGCCGTGTCTTCTTTACTGCGTCTTTATTTTCTTTTTGTTCTTTTTCTGTAATATGATTTGGGGGGAGATGAACATCTTGAGTCTGGGTGCGTGTTTGAGTTAAATATTGAGGTCGGGAAGGAGGAAGACGAGAGGGATAAAACAAAAACAATAGGTCGCCCCATATTTTCCATAGGGCGTTACGTGAATTCGAGATGGGCCCTAATCTAATATGTGGGATGTGCGACCCGTCGTGCACACCAAATACATTTTATAATGCCATGCAATAACATCGGGAAATATTGCCGCTACGGCCCGACCACTGGATACGTGTTCCCGGTTTTAAATCTTCGAAATGTGCATCTTGCTCCCTTACAGTTTTCAGTCAGTTTCCTTTACTTGAATCTCTACAAATGCAAATGTGATCATTTTGAAGATTTGAATCAAATAACATACATGTTGCATAAAACTTAAAAGGTTGTAATTTGTCTCGAATTTTTTAATGCAGGCTTAATAGAATACTAAGATTAACACATTTTATAACACTTAAACTGAATTATCCAATTGTACACTGAGTTACAAAAAAATGGTCCACTCAAGTTTTTCTTTGTAGTGTTGTTATTCTTTGTTTATGAAACCAAATATCGACAGAGATAGCTATGAAAAATACAATTACCAATATTTTTTACTTAATTTTTTTAAACAAAGATTTTGTAACTAGTAAAAGATCAAAAAACGCAATACATATAAAAAATTAAACACCGAAAAATGCAATAAGACATTATCTTAAATTAACTAAGGTTTTTTGATATTAGTAGCGAATGTTATCTCCCCGAACATCCAGCAATGCTTGAATCCGTCTTACTTAAATTCGAACTATCAACCTTCAATTATTCCTTATTGGACATTGGAGAATCGACCATATTTCATAAATTTATATTTCCCGCCTTGCTTCTTTAAGGCGCTCTCTGCGCTTGGTTTAGTGTTGCCCAGCTTTAGGTATCTAATCCTTGCTAGGGCCTCACATTGGCACAAGATGTGGAGATAGTCCGCCTCTTCTTCCTGGCAGAATATACAAGTCGTATCCTCTGCCAGATCTATTTTGCTAATGTGTTTGTTGAGCCTACAGTGTCCTGTCAGTAGACGTACTATAGCCTTAACTGTTTTCCTCTTTTGGTTGAGAAGATCGGTCGTAAAAGTCGGCGTTTGTTTTTTGAGAAACTGTTTCGCCTGCCTCCGTCAATTTTTTTATGGATTTTCTGACTGCGGTTTTTGCGATACCGCAGGAGGATTCCGGGCTAGTGAATGCGCGAGCCTAGTTTGGCCAGTTCGTCTGCTTTATCGTTCCCTTGATGAGTCTTGTGTCCTGGGACCCATACCATTGTCACTTTTTTGCGACCGCCCATTTCGTTGAGAGCGCTTACACAGTCTCACACTAGCTTGGAATCGATCTGTGTGGTGCTTAGTGACCTTAGCAGCGCTTGGCTGTCCGAGAAAATAGCTATTGATCAGCTTTTGTTGTTTGCCTTGCTATTTCTCCCATGCAGAGGTGAGCCGCGATCGCCTCTGCCTGGAACACTGTGGTGTCCCTCACCAGACTGACTGAAATCTTTGTTTCGGGTTTTGTGCTGTATATTCCGGCTTCGACTCCTTCATCTGTCTTTGAGCCGTCAGTATACCAGTTCGATTCAGCGTTGGTAGGTGGGTTGTCCGCCCAATCTTCCTTTGCCTTCAGTTCTTCTTCTAGCCTTTCTTACTTTTTCCCGTGTGATCGGTTTATGGGAGCCTGTCTTTGCATTAGTCTGTATGTTACGGCCCTAGCCTTCCCTTGTATGAAGATGTGCAATGGTAGTACGTTCAGGATAATGGTAGGGCTGCTGTCGGGGTAGTGCTGTTCAGGAGTCTTATCGCCCCCTGCTGCTCCGTCCTTGTCCACCACACTACTGCTCCGTAGGTTATCATGGGCCTGATTACCCTTGTATATAACCAGAGGGTCATTTTGGGGTTGAGCCCCCAGTTTTTCCCGCACATTCTTCTTCCCAATGCTATTAAAGCTTTTTCGGCGGTTTTCGTGATGTGCGTCCTCCACGTCATTTTGTCGTCTAAGATTACCCCCAGGTATTTCGCTTCCTTGACGAAGGGAATTTTTGTGCCAGCGAGCGTCGGTGGCCTTAGGCCTTCTAACACTCTTTTCTTTGTAAACACAACACTTTGTGTTTTTTTCGAGATTAACTGTTAGTCGTTCCCGTCGACACCAATTGTCTACTATGTTTAGGGCCCTTTGTGCGAAGCGGCCTATGTAGACTATGGCCAAGTTATCCGCATACCCTAGGCAGTGGATGCCTTCTTTGCACAGTTTCCTTAATAAGTGGTCCACTAGAGTTGCCCATAGCAGTGGAGATAGTACCCCTCCCTGCGGACAGCCTCCGCTGGCTCTAGCTTCAATGGTGTGCCCTCCTAGAGTAGATATGATTGTTTTTTCCTCTAGGCTAGCCCTTATCACTTGGTAGAGGCTAGGCTTGCTTGTGTCTCTATAAGCGAGTTGGCTGTGACATTGTTGAACTCCCCTTCTATATCTAGGAATGTGACTATAGCTATCTTATTGTCTTCTACTGACTTTGTGATCCTTAGTGATCAATTAAAACCAAGTTCAAATGTTTCTGATTGTTTTATAAAACATGTGAACGAAATTTAAGATTTTAGTCCATTAAACGAATTACCTTATTAATTAAATAATTAATTTCCCACACCCTCATCCCGTAAGGATCGTTTCAAAACATTCATAAAACCATAAAATATCCACCGAGGAAATAATAAATGTACGAGAATTTGAATAATTAATTCTTGAGAGAAATGGATCCTTAAATCCGTTTTTCAGGGGGAGCGATTTAATAGGGGAGATATTATACATGCAACCTTTGCAGGCTTTTAAAATTAACGAGCCAACTAACATTCTATTCAATTAAAAATATCTGTCCCGAAACCGCAGCGTCCTATGTTAATTGAAGGGACAGATGTCTCAATGTTTGTCCCAGACGTAAATACAGTTGCTGACTGCATTATTAACCGAAGGAGAGGAGGAGTAATTTTCGTAATTTAGTGTAGGGTTTATGCGGTGTATTAGAGCTTGAGGGCCCTTTTCGGTTATTGTTGAGATCCGGTCAATATTTATGGGGGTAATTAAAGTTGGAGAGGCGTCCAATGTCAAATGGATATTTTGATAGTTTAGGATAATGCTATGAAAGTTAAGCGATAATTTAGCATAATTAATGAAGTAAAGGTTTGTTTAAATGAATACTGTTTTTAACAGTTTGTTCAAGGACCAATTAATTTAAAATTATATTTAGCTTTAGATTTTAGTCGATACAGTCAAATAAACATTTTATTTTGATTTCTTTGGATTTTAAAACATTACATTCAAGAAGACTTAAATTAAAAATATGCCTTTTTTATAAATTGCTTTCGGGTAATGTTCGATGTAATGCTTTATTAATGTTGATAACTTTTAATGTTAATCCATACAGTATTTGGCATATACATTCTTTATTATTCGATCTAGGTATAAATAAAACCAACTATTTTTTTTAACAAATTAAACACCACTGGTGCAATAATGCAACATTATTAATTAAAAAAAAAATCCAAATACACTACCCCTTATGTTTGATCCTTACTTTATATATTATTATGGAGATTTCGTATTTATACAGGGAATTTTTCTTTAAAGTATACATATCCATACGCCGTATATTTCACGACATTGGTTGTATTTTAAAAAAGTTTAATTTGAATCTTTATACAAGTGTTTTCCACTCCCAGACTAAGCATAAAGTAAAATTTCGAGTTTAGATAAGCCTGAAAATTTGGTTTGGTTTAATGTAAAGTTATGAATGTACGTCTTTAGCATATTGCTTTACTAAGTATATTTTAAACTTTACTTGAAATCATTGTTTTATACGCGTGGCGCATGAAGTCAAATTCCGAGTTTAGAAAAGCCTGAAAATTTGGTTTGGTCGCTCCGCGCTTCGCGCTTCGCACTACGCGACCAAACCAAATTTTCAGGATTTTCTACACTCTTAATTTTACTTCATGCTTAGTCTGGGAGTGGAAAACACTCGTTTGAAGCTTTAATTTGAACTCTTTGTAAAAATATTTGAAGATTTACAGTTTTTAATATATGCATACCTAAAACAAAAATTCCCTGTATATATATATATATATATATATATATATATATGTATGTATACAGGGAGCAATTTATAAGAGAAGCATAACTCCAATCTAATTCAAATTAGTGATCTTGCTTATAATCCATAAAATTATTAAAACCTATCTATTACATTTCGTAAATGGCAAAAACTATTGCTGGTGGACCTAAGAGAAAGGTTATTATTAACTTTTAGTACTGATAGCTGAAACATGTAATTTTAAAAATTCGAAGAAAAATAGATCCTATTGTTATATCATTATCGGACTATGTTTAATAGTTGCGAGATGAGTAAGTCTTTTAGAAAAAAAAAAAAAAAAATCAAAGAATCGATCAGTACGTGTTTTATGGAAATCAACATTTTATATTAAAAATTAGAAAATGTTATAAAAATATGGTTTTCAAAATTTTTTCGATTTTATATTCACAAAGTATTTTGAAAAATAAAAAATTAAAACAAAAAGGTTGAAATCGGCCAATTTTTTTGCAAAGCATTTAAAAAAAAGAAACGTTTTTTTTTTCAAAAATCGATGTCTCGAAAGCGGCTGCACAAATAAAATTGAAAAAAATCACGGATGCCTCTCCTATTTGGTACTATAATATAAAAAATTATGAAAAAAATCAGAGATGCAAAAGCCAGATGGTATCCGATTTGGGGATATATATACGAAATCGAAACACCGTTAGTCTAGTACTTTCCTTTTAACCGAATTAAATAAATTAAATGTAGGGCATGTACATATATATATATATATATATATATATATATATATATATATATATATATATATGTACATGCCCTACATTTAATTTATTTAATTCGGTTAAAAGGAAAGTACTAGACTAACGGTGTTTCGTGTCTCACCCTATAAAAGTAAGAAGCTAGAGGGATTTTCTATCTAAAATAGGGATATTTTCAAGCCTCATACATGAGGGAAAAGCATGTTATTCAGTTATTAACACTGGTTAAGTAAGCCATGCGTAATACCTTAGATCAAACTACATAGAATGGAAAGGATTCCTAGTTTAATTCTCCAAAGCTCATAAACCATGATAGGAAACCCAAAACATTACTTATATTGCGATGAACTACGAGTGTAATAGCTTTCATAATTCATGCAGTAAATGAAAACTAAAAACGCATTTATTGCAATAACTCACTTCTTCAGTTAATCCAGTTCCAGGTATTTGCGCGCCCGCGAGTTAAGCAAACAGGAATTAACGCACTCCCTCTCACACAAAAGAAAAGGACAAACATCGCGCTTAAAGCTCAACGCGCGGGAGCTCAAACACGGCGCATAATCTTTAGATGGGAGGAGGGTGAAGGCTTTATCAAATCAAATTGTACAAAATTAAGTATTCAACTCTCCGCGAAACTTTGCTTGATAGTTTAAATAATTCACGGCCGTCGGGATTTTGACGACGGCGCGCATTAATGAGCTAATGAGCTTTCGGGCGAAATACTTTGTAAGGTGGGGGGGAACTCAGTGATCAATCAAGGGATGGGGGGAAGTGTAAGTGCGACGCCGGAAGGGTGCTTCACAACGCGGCGTAATAGAATTTTGAGTTTGTTATATTGTTAGGTAAACTAAACTAGTGTGCAGAATTTGTAATTGGGTTAAAAGTACGTAATTTTCTATTATGTTACAATGTAGCTATTTATAATTAACACTGACATAATCTACGTTAAACTCTTAGAGTACTGTTTTGTTAAAAGGTAAGCAACAAAATATTATTTCAAAGTTATTCAGAATAAAAAAAATGAAGTATTTATTCACGGGGTGAGTTTGTTTTCATGTTTTCTATAGGGATCTCGAAAACTATAATCGATTTTTCTCGTTTATTAAAAGATATAGAAAAAACTATAAAGGGCAAAGTTTTAGATAATTTTACACTAAATAATACAAATTTACATTTTTTTAATTGAAAACCATAGTTGGCTATGTTGTCATTAGAATGGGATTTTTTTATCTTTAAATTTCACTTTAAATCAGTGTTTAATACGCGTGGCGCATGAAGTAAAATTTCGAGTTTAGAAAAGCCTGTTTGATCCTCACTTAAATACATTATTATAGAGATTTTGTATATATACAGGGAATTTTTTTTAAAGTGTACATATGCATACGCTGTAAATTTTACGACATTCGTTGTTTTTTAAAAGAGTTCAATTTAAATCTTTAAACGAGTGTTTTCCACTTCCAGACTAAGCATAAAGTAAAATTTCGAGTTTAGATAAGCCTGAAAATTTGGTTTGCGACCAAACCAAATTTTCTGGCTTTTCTAAACTCGAAATTTTACATTATGCGCCACGCGTACAAAACACTGATTTGATGTGAAGTTAAGAATATACGTCTTTAGCATACTCCTTTACTAAGTATTTTTCAAACTTTACTTCAAATAAATGTCTTATACGCGTGGCGCATGAAGTAAAATTTCGAGTTTAGAAAAGCCTGAAAATTTGGTTTGGTCGCTCCGCTCTGCGCGCTACGGCAAACCAATTTTTCAGGCTTTTCTAAACTCAAAATTTTACTTCATGCTTGATCTGGGATTGGAAACTCTCGTTAGAGGCTTCAAATTGAAGATTTGAATCACTACGCTGACTTTTTATCGTATATAGTCAACACATTACCTTTCTACCCTAACGTCATTAACACCTTCAATTGTTTGGCACGTGAAATGTTAGGTTTGCGTTTTATTATTATGACATTTATAACAATCAATCTTTCCAATGAATCCAATCCAATATAATCCAATAATTCTTTATTACAACTGGTTAGAAACTATTTAAAGAAGAAAAACATCCGATTACTAATAGTGGGCCATAAGGAGACATTAAAAGTAAGCAAAAGAATAATTTGAAATAATAGAAATTACGATGACCCCCAAAGATTGAGCACTTACAATTTGTCGCAGAACCAACAGGAGAATATTTAGCTGTATCCATACTTTTTAGCGACCCTGTATATTTCTACAAGCTCTAGCTGCGGTATCTTCTCCATAAAAGTACCATGTTAATTTAGGGTCTAATGTAACACCTAAGAACTTGTTTATTTGTTGTTGATATTGGAGCCTGCCTTAGAGAAAAGGTTAGATTAACGGTTTTTTCTTTATTTTCGATTAACTTATTACTCATGAACCATTTAGATATAATAGATTCACATTCTTTATATTCCTCCAAGGCAGATTACAATATTATTGATTAAGTTAATATGGTCGTATCATCAGCGTAGAGGAAAAAAACTACATTCATTCGAGGTACTGGGTAGATTATTAATATAAATAAAGACAACTCATGGGGTGCCACAGGGTTCTATATTGGGGATCCTTCCAATATAGAATCCTGTGGCACCTTATGAGTCAACCCTACTTTGTCTGAGAGTTGTTAATTTATTTTTATTACTTGTGTTCTTTCCGACAAATATGAATTAACAATCCTGCAGCTAGAGGGATTGAAATTATAGTAATAACATTTTCGTATGAGCGTCTCGTGACAGACGCAGTCAAACGCCTTGGTGGGGTCGAGAAATGAAACGGTTGAATACAATCCTCCTTCAAATCTTTCAAGGATTTTCTCAACAAGTGATCCAATCGAAATCCATACTGCAGTTGTCTAGCTTTTATGAACTCTATTATTTGGCGAAGTAACACTTTTTCAAGGACTTTTGAAAAAACTAGCAAAATTGAAATGGGTCTGTAGCTATTCATATCTGTTTTGTCACCTTTCTTTATAAATTGAAGTCACTCAAGCAGTTTTTAGAGTTTTGGGGAAAACATTTTCACGAATGCATGAGTTATTTAATTTAGTTAATGGTATTGTTATATAAAACATATATTTTTTTGAATAATATGACTACTCCAATATGCTAATATTCAATTTAACTGAGGTTTATTGTTCTATTGGTTTCCTTATATTCATATTTGTCGTTTCTTGTATAAAAATAATTCGATTGCTCACTGACAGGTTTCTCAAATAAATGAATTAATAAAATCCAACAAAATGGTAGATATGCGTTTGTGATACTGTGTTTTTTTTGTGACATCAGGGTAAAAAGGTAATGTGTTGACTTTACCTTATATCTGCTAAAATATTGAAGACGTAAATAGAAAATGAATATGAAACTCATCGCACGCATCGTTTTTCCATAGCCTACCTATTTGCCGGAAAATTTTCAAATTTATTGTATATTTGAATATTCAGATATGAATAGCTTAAAGTTGACTAAAATTTACTCGTATCTACTAAAATATATATAAAAATTAAGATTTTATTAAAATTCATAAAGGTTTAGGACATTTTAAAAAACTTTGTTCTAATGTTAAAAAATGGGTTGCCTTTTAGCAAAATTATTAGGCATTCGATGTTTTTTGAAAGGGATCAATTTGAAGCCTCTAAAGAGTGTTTCCAATCCCAGATTAAGCATGAAGTAAAATTTCGAGCGTAGAAAAGCCTAAAAATTTCAATTTATTTATCCTTATTTTCACGTATAAATCCAAATTTTTCACATACAAAACTTCAAAGTTTAAGTGACAATTTGTACGAAATCTTAGTAAAATCATTTTTTTATAGGAAAATATTGCATAAAATATTTCGAGTATGTAGAATTACATCCACGTTTTTTATAAAGATTACAAAAATTTAATAACTATCATTATTTAATTGCCTAAATACTAAATTGGTAGTTCGTGACTTTTTATTTATCGGTGTTGTCAAAAAGTTTGTACTGAATCATTTATTTATTTATTTATTTAACGGATTAGACCATTTATACAACAATAATATATACATGTAAAATACAATACATTTATGTACACATAAAATTAAGATCAGAATCAGAAATATTTTATTTATTAACTTATTAAAGTTATCATTGATTTTATAAATTAAGTGCCTCAGTAATCTAAGAAAACATAAAATTGGTTAGATGTTCATTTAAACCTTTCAGTTAAAAAATACTGTCCGTTATATCAAATTCATTTAATAATTATAAAATTTTATGTGTTTATAAATTCTATGCATTTTAGTTAACTTTCAACTTCTGTAATATTATTTCTAATCATTAGATTTAGTGTTTTCAAATTACTATGTATTTATTTTTGGCAGTTTATTTTTTTAATAACGTGTTTTTTTAATAACTTTTGTGGATATTATTGAAATATTACATTTTCTGCGTTTAAATAATTATAGTGTATATTTTTTCTATGTGTTGTTACAATCTTACGTTCCTCAAATTTAATTAAGAAAATATAAATTTTATTTAATAAAAGTGTATTTTTTTAGTAATCACAGATTGATAAATAAATAAACACTCTCTGCATTTTCAAATATAATACTACGACTATTAAAAATTGATGTTTTAAGCTTACATTTTCAGAACTTTTTTCTAGAATATCCTAATTTAATTAAATACTATATTATGATGTTATTATTTCTAGATTTACTTGAAAAATATACTATATACGTAATTGATAAGAAATTTGTTCAAGATATACTATATACTTTATATAGTTTGTTTTAACTATTGATGAAATCAACTTGTCAACATCGCATTTTCATTAATCAAATTTACTGTAAACAAGTGTTGCCACTCCTTGATTGGGCATGAAGTAAAATTTCGAGTTTAGAAAACCCTGAAAATTTGGTTTGGTCGTGTAGCGCGTAGCGCTATGCGACAAAACCAAATTTTCAGGCTTTTCTAAACTTGAAATTTTACTTCATGCGTCACGCGTATAAACCACTGATTTTAAGTGAAGTTCAAAGTATACTAATTATGTAAATTTATTTAAAAATCATAAATAAATCCTAGCACTCATAAATATATTTGATCGATTTCGTACATTTCGTTGTAGCCATTCTATTAATTTAGTGAAATATTATTTTTGACAGTTTATGATATTAACAAGAAAATCTTTATTATTTAAAATTGTTTTGAAATGTTTTTCATTGTATATTTTCAACACAAATCATGGGTAGCCCGTGAAAATATTTCGAACCCAAGCCCGCTTTGGCGTCGTTGCGCCACTGTTCTTATCTAATCACTAAAAGAAGGGAATTTGGTCTGTTGTTGAGGAGACACTTCTACTTCTGGAATTAAACAAGTCAGTCAAGTCTTAATAATTCTAAATCTAAATTCTAATTCTATTTCCAAACTCTAAATCTTTAAGTTTTAAATCTATGAAGTATCAAATTAAATATCAAATTAAACATTGAAACCCTTTGAATGGACCAAACTTGACGAAATTGTGTGTTCGACAACAAACCTAGTAAATTCAAAATAAATAATTGAACTGTAACGACAATAACGCTACAACATGATTATTACTACATTACGTTCCAATATTATTTTAATAATTGACTATTTTGATTTTGTGTCATATTTTAACACTCGCATATTTAATTTCCCAGCCTTATTATTATTAAAAGCAAGTAAACTATACCACAAATAGCCTATTTAAAATTTCTCTGCAATGGCAAATTAATAGCCAAGTAAACGAAATAATGCAACTCATTTAATATTAAAAATTCCATTTACCCGACAAAGAATTTGTGCATCGTGAATAATTGATGGCAGACTGTTTCCAATCGTAGCAACTTTTAAATACCACTAACACTGAATCGAATGAATGTTTTATTAACATCTACACGGATTGTTAGAACAGCATGTAATGCATGTTAGGAACATGGTAATAATAGCACCACTATAAACTACAAGGCATGTTATGTAATGAAGGTTTATGTTACATACTCGTGCATGCTTGAAATCCACCAAGGAGGGAAATAGGTACGTGTAAAGTAAAGGCTTTATTAAGATTGTCGTGCATATATGGATATTTAAAGAGTATGGAATTGATATTGAATAATTAAAGGCAGTTGGTTTGATTAACTTATTTCTATATTTCTCCAACTAGTTTTAACCTATCGATATTTTCAAGAAATAACGACAAGTCGAAATTAGTTGGAAAATTAAAGAAATAAGTTGAAAAAAGGTTTAATTTAAATTTATTATTTTTTTAAAAAAATTATCATGATGAATTCGAACTAAATTAAAGTTAATGCAAATACAAACACGAACTAAAATAGACTTTCTACAAACATATTGTCTATTTAACACTTTTCCAAATATTCATTGAATTAACTATTTTCCAACAGAAAGTGAATTATACAATAAATATCAAAATTTTTGAAACCTTTACTACTTGGTATTCCTTGGTATTGACTTAGATGGTTAGCCATTCAGTCACGACCATGGTTGTTAAAAAAACCTTTTTTTTTTCATTTTATTTAAAACAAACAGTTTTTTCAACAAAACGTGTTTTTTTTTCATTAAAACAGCGTTTGAAACATTAAAAATTGAAAATATGTTTAAAATGTGTTTAAAACATGTTTAAAATACGTTTAAAACATATTTAAAACAGAAAATACAGAGCATTTTTCTTTTGAGTATACATATCCCGATAATTACAGCGTTTATTAAATTTGTGGGAATTCGTTGTTTTAAAGAGGTTAATTTGAGACTTTTAACGAGTGTTTTTCACTCCAGACTAAGCGTGAAATAAAATTTCGAGTTTAGAAAAGCCTAAGAATTTGAATTACCCGCGTAGCGAAGCGGAGCGGCCAATCCAAATTAGGCTTTTCTAAACTCAAAATTTTACAGTAAAGTTCAAAAATCACGCACATGCAACAACGATTATAGGCAACCTAATATATATTAGAGTTATTGGATCGCCTATAATCACTATATTAAACAATTTGTACAGCGCAGAATTTGACTGACGTTTTATTCACATCTACATATTAGATTGCAAAAACCGTATATTTTAAACTTTGCGATATTTCACTGTTATATACGTTAGTTTAAAGATTCAAATTGAAATCTTTTAAAAAAACAACGAATGTCGTAATATTTACAGTGAATGCATATGTATACCTGAAAGAAAAGTTCCCTGTATTTAAAAATCACATTAATGCACACACAGTTGTGATATTTTATTGTAATAAAATGTTATGTTTAATAATGTAATTTGGAATATCTTCTAATTAAGCAAATTTAAGATAATAAAAAACACGTTTCAAATAAATGTAACATGTTTTAAACATACCTAAGATTTAAAACATCTTTAAAACAAAACCGTTTAAAACACGCCGGCTGTTTATAAACATGTTTAAGACACTGTTTTAAAATAAAGTGTTTTAAACATAACAGCCCTGGTCACGACAAGTGACACTCATGGCATCCGGGACAAATAAAAAAATGTCAATAAAAAATATTGTGTAATGAAACATAGTACAACTTTTCTATTTATAATTTATAGAATATGTGGGAATAATTTGACCTGATGTTACATTTTGCATACCAATTATGCATAAAAACAGTAAATCTGTTTGTGTAACTTAAATATTCATTGTATAATTCAATATCTATCGGGGTATTAGCTCTGAAAGTAGTTGTTTTAATGAATATCTAGAAAATAGTCTAAATGTTTGCAGAAATTAGATATTAATTTGTTTTTATATTTTGTAAATATTCTGCACACAATGAGTAAATTCAATTTTACTTTACGTTTAAGTGGAATTGATTATACTAAGTAAATTTAGTATATATAATCCCCTAGTAAAAATAATGTTAAATGTCTAGATCAAGGTTTCTCAACCGCCCCATTATGGGGGCGCGGCAAGTTATCAGGGGGGCGCCATAGATTTCCTCAAGAATAGGTGAAATAAGGCTATAATACTGTTTCAATCTAACTTAAAAACCTAAATAAAATCAGGGAGGAGGGGAGTGGAGTTTTCAGGAAAGGCGCAACATAAAGAAGGTTTAGAACCCCTGGTCTAGACAATGTTTTTTTTTAAGATTAGAATTACAATTTTTACAGTTAATATAAAAAGAATAAAAACTCTAATTACGTGTGAATTATTGTTATTAGATCCCCCAATGGCTGTATAATCTCTACATTTTTAGCTGATTTTTCAAAACGAGACAAACCGCCATCCAATAACATTCCTTAACCATCCCCGCAGTTAAAGCGATTCCTCGGGATAAAATCACCCCCGATAAAATTTAACGTTTCAACTCTCTTTTCAGGGGGATGGGAGTTTCCACATTAAAGCCCCCCAAACGAACACAGAGTCGAAAAATAAAACTTGCTGCGTGACTCTCCTTTATCTCACAGAAGACGAAGAAGAAAAAAAAAACAGATACACGTTTACCGATAAAATTATCATAAAAAATGAACGTGAGGTATATAAGAACGAACAATATATTACACTACAAATTGCAACAGACGATGAAATATTTAAATTTGACATTGATCTGACATTTAGATATAAATTCTTAAGAATGACTCAAAGTTGAAAACAAAACATTAGTGAAATTTAACCCAATCACAGTTAAAATGCTTTACCACGTGAAAGATAAAAATCATATTTAAGATAAAATAAACTCTTATTAATATTTAAAAATTAAACGAGAAAACTTTGATGTGTAGATAAAAATCATATTTAAGATTAAATAAACTCTTATTAATATTTAAAAATTAAACGAGAAAACTTTGATGTGTATATTATTATAACGTGTTTTTAATTTCTTATGTAATTTTTTTAAATACAATCCAATGTTTTGCTAAATATTTAAATTTTAATTTATTTATTTACGAAAAATATCCTTTATACAATACAATGATAATAATAATCATTTACTTAAACATATGTCACAAGTATAATCATCAGTAACAGAATAAAAAAAAACAATTAACCTAAATGGTCCAATGTGGCGATATTAAAAATATAAAGGAACATTAGAAACGGCAATCTCAGTGACACTAATTCCCGATATTATAAAACGTTTTATTCCCTACATAAAATTTACTTTAGGAATAAACTGATTTATTCCAAACATTTTTGTATTATAAACACCAAATAACATTATTTGGCTAATAAATCTCCTTAGTAAATTATTTGTTTGTTTTTCTACTAAGTAAAGTTTATTCTGTAAATAATTTGACAGTTAAAAGTAAAAAGTGTATTATATTATTATAATTACTTTAGATTCTACTACTTGTATTTATTAATTTCATTACGGTTATCATGTCTACCATATCATCCATGTCAGATTTAAGTTCGCTTATAGTATCTTCCCTGGCAGTGATTAATATGAACCACAAGAAATTCTAAGGCGTCGAAGACATAGAGTCTTTCAAGTCAGAAGTAACCCGTTGACATAACCAGGGATTTTTATACATATGCATACGCTTTTTTTAAATGAGTCATTTAAAGCTTTAAACGAGTGCTTTCCACTTCCAGATTAAGCATGAAGTAAAATTTTGAGTTTAGAAACGCCTGAAAATTTGGTTTGGTCGCGTAGCGAAGCGGAGCGACCAAACCAAATTTTCAGGTTTTTCTAAACCCGAAATTTTACCGTATGGGCCACGCGTATTAAACACTAAAAACACTGAAATATTGCGAACAAGTGAATTTCACTTCAAATCAGTGTCTTATACGCGTGGCGCATGAAGTAAACTTTCGAGTTTAGAAAAGCCTGAAAATTTGGTATGGTCGCTACTCGACCAAACCAAATTTTCAGGCTTTTTTAAACTCGAAATTTTACTTCATGCTTAACCTGGGAATGGAAAACATTCGTTGACGTCTTTTATAATTTCTAATAAGCTTTCTTTTTCTTGCTCTGGCTAATTCTGTCCTATTTCACGGTTATTCTCCATAATTATCAGGAATTATACAAAATTTCTTATTTGATTAACAATTTAATTTGAAAGATTGCTAATTCAATTGTAACAATCGGTGGTTTTACCTATCGCCACAATGAAAATGTATAAATTCGGTCGGTAATCTACTAACTAAATTATTTATTTCTAGAATTGCTATTTATTTGGTACGTTTGCTTTTTAATACGCAATTTTATTTTTACTATGTAAATAAATTTACTCCAGAAATAGGTATATAATGATTTATTAATCGTTTATAATAGCGGGCATAAATAAATTGAAATATACATTTGTTAATAACTAAAAATAAATAAATTCAAAATTAAAAAATAATTAAATAAAATGATATCACAATATTGTTTTAAAGATGGAATCACAGATTGAGTTAAATTTATGTAGCAAAAGCAATATATCACAGGTATTGGACCTACAATATTGTATCACAGATGGTATCCCAGATTAAGTTTAGTTATAAAGCAAAAGCAATATATCACAGGTATTATACACAAAATAGTCGATAACAAGCCAACAAAACAAATTAAAAATAGCAAATCAAATATTAATAAATACCAATTTAAAATTAACATAAAATTTACATAGAGAAATGACATCGGATAAATTTATGCGGTGCGAGATTTAAAAGTTGCAAAAGAAGAAGCGAATAAAACAATATTGTTGTTATTCTCCAGGTTATTAAATATTGTTAATTATTTGATAGATGACCAAGAAATCTAATATAAAGAAATTTTTCTTTAAAATATACTTCTAAAGTTTGATCATATGTTGATGAACATTACAAATTACGTGTGCATTTTCAAAATTGCGCCTTGTGCAATTTGCTGTCAGATTTTTTCTTGTTATATTTACATATCCCAATGCAAATTAATAAAATTTTAAAAGCGCAAGATTTGGTTAGCTAAAATAAACATTTATTAAGTAAAGCAGTATATTTGGAACTTCACTTTAAATCAGTGTCTTATACGCGTGGCGCATGAAGTAAAATTTCGAGTTTAGAAAAGCCCCGTGAAAATTTGTCTCGGGTCGCTGCGCGACCCTCGACAAATTTTCTACGCGGGGCTTTTCTAAACTCGAAATTTTACTTCATGCTTAGTCTGGGAGTGGAGAACACTCGATTAAAGTTTTCACTTAAACTCTTTTAAGAAACAACGAATATCGGAAAATTTACGGCGCATCCATATGTATACTTCAAAGAAAAATTCCTTGTATGTATAAATGTCTGTGATTTTTTTTTAAGAATTAAAAATTACGATGTATGCATAAATATTTTAACTTGCTTAACTGAACACCGAGAAGTCTTACTTATATTTCATAGCCAAATACGCTTGATTAATGTTTGATATTACATTAATAACATAGTTGTAAAATATTCTGGAAAATAGCTAATTCAAAAGGAGTACAGCATCACGGGAACACATACAAGCGATAACATTTCAAAGGTAACCTGATAGAAAACATTTTGTTCCACACTGTGTTATTATTGATAATCAAAACTAGGACATTACGTAAATTCAAATTCTACATTTGCAACACGACTAATACCATGTATTATTTCCCTATATAATCTAATATTCACACACGCACTAGGCGTATTAAACACATCCAGCCTCTATTTAGCATTTGCAGCCGTAAACACAACGCACACATATATTCGTATACGTTTCTCGATCCACACATCTCGGTCCGCATAATAATTAGGGCTATAAATAGTAATTAAATTATGAGTGGGATCCGTGACAGTCGGGAATTCCTAATTTACATGTTTAAGTCTGTCCAAAGATCAGGCATCTAACATTAGCAGGAAATATGGTAATTACTTGAGATGCATGTTTCATGTTGCAATTTATATACTTATTATCAAGAATATGCAGTTATATTTTAAATCACTACACAAAATTTTCTTAAAATTATAGTATAAATATGAAATATGGATAAGTATAACTATCAACAAGCATAAACTTAAAATAACAATAACGATAACATATTATTATTGCAACACATAAAAAGACTGTTATTTCTTACTTCATTTTTTATTTGTATCGTTAACGATACAAATATAAAGTGAAGTAAAGAGTTACTGTCTTTTTTATGTGTAATAATCACTTCACGTAAACTCAAAAGCATAACTTGTTATTGCAACATTATAAATCTAAATTTAAAGGGTAAATTTATTTCGTACACTGTTTTTTTTAACAAATAATATTACTTGCTTGGAAATACCTTTTAACGATAGAATATTGTACAACGAGCATATAATGATAGCTATTAATTACGAAAACGAGATTTGCGGAACGAGCCGAAGGCGAGGGGAGCAAGTCGTTCGAGTGATTAATAGCTATTATATACGAGTTATACACTATACTTTGTTCACGACATCATCAATATATACTACAGCATTTATTATATATATATATATATATATATATATATATATATATATCAAATACGCGTCAGTTTTAATGGTCGGTTTTGTTTTATAATAATTTGACAGGTAAATGATGACATATTGCGGTACTATGATTTGAATGTATAATAGGGTTAATTCCACTTTAACACACATATGAAAAATCGTTCAAGAATAAATAATACTCACATAGTTTACCCTTTCGTCTGTTACATAGAAACACGCTCTTTGCACAACAAACAAACTCTTCTGTTTAGATTGAGTTTTCACGGTGTTAACGTTTGTTCCGCTTTAAAAAACACTCGCGACGGATAGAAGCACAATTGTTTAACTGAGTTAAGAATAGTTTATGTTTACAAACGCGTTTTATGCAGGTTAAACAAGTGAGAATGGCGGAGATATTGACGCGATACTTCCTACTTTAATAAAATGGCGTCGACGACGTCATCATCACCATAGTCAAATGTAAGATACAAGAAGCTGATTTAACTAGCACAGCGCTGTTACTGCATAGCGACAAAAAATGAACTAGGCAATTATGTATATTCTTGTTAAAAACCACATTTAACACAAAATCTCGTGTTTAATGTACTTGAGTGTTAAATGCATCCCATTTATGCTGCCCATACAATTAAATAATGCACATATTATAAGATTGTCGTAAACAAATATATTTATTTATATTTTATTATTCAAAGCCTTTTAAACATCAAGAAAGGAGGAATACACGTGTTTTCCATCTTTGCGTCAAGTAATTTTCTTTTCCTTTTAGGAAGGGGTTTATGTTGGTCTGTGTTTGATTGTAAAACTGCAGTTTTATCGAGTGGCCCTTTCTGCCCTTCTTGATGGCGAGCTCGAGGGGCCCCGGACCGGCCATTACATTCCCTAATGCACGCTTTACGTCTCACACCAATTGATGATACGAGAAATTGGATGCTTCTTGTTGTGTATACCACCACTTAAATGCAACAATTTACACGGGTTAAAAGATGTTAGGAAATATCGATTTTTATTTGGAGAATTTGAGATGCGTCTTCTATTAGTTCAGAATATATCACATAATCAAGCTTTTATGTGTAAGTTATTCATAAAAATACTTTTTAATACAATATTTTAAACCGTATGGTATTTTCAATTTTTTACAATTGAGGCACTAAATAGCAAAGAGAAGTAAATGCCAATTCGAAATAAATGAAGTACATGCAAGGGGGCAGTTTTTTTGACATTTTGCAAGAGGTATATATCTTTAATTGGTAGGTACTGCTTCCCAATATAATTTTTATAAATCCTGATAACCATTCTGCAATTTTGTTTGTTGGCTTTAGTATAACTTGCATTTTTAAATTTAATTTCTCAATATTTTATTTAGTCCCTGATCCCTCTCTACTTCCAGGTGATTCAATTCATAATAATTTTATCATATTAAACTTATCAAATAAAGATTCTAATAATAATGGATAAATATATATATCTCAATTAACCCCAATAAATCCAAACTCCTGATCCCTCGTCACTGCCTCAACAATTTTCCATTTTCAATCACTATTTACAATAATCTAATCCTACCATCTTCATCCTGCAAATGTCTCGGTGTGATATTCGACCCTAAATTTACACTTAAATCCCAAGCCCCAAACCTTAAAGACAAGATCAAGAAGAGAAGTATGTTTTTAGACAAATTTCATACTTTCGTTAAAGGTTCTAAGAAATAAAATGTATCCCTTTTAATTATTGCCAATAAGTTTTTTTAGTGAATTTACATAACATTAAACTTTCAGAGAAATAATAATACATGACTATTAATAATCAATCAAATGTTCAGACAATTATCATCATAATAAACCTAAATAAAAGATTCTAAGAAATAAAATACAAATAATTTCTCTTCTAAGTAGACATATTACGATTCGTCAATGTTCAGAGAATAGTTGTTTTTGAAAAGCTTTCAGTTCGTTGCTTCTCTTCGCGCTAGCAAATCCAAATTTACAGGCTGTCTCAAACCCGAAATTTTACTTTATGCTTAATCAAGGAGTGGAAACACTTGTTACAATTTTAATTTTTCATGTTTTTTGAAATCACTGAATCCCTGAAAATATACAGGAAATTTGTCTTTTAAGTATGTATCTATATATATGCATACACTGTAAATTTTCCTACATTCCTGGTTTTTTAAAAAAGTTCAGTTTGAAGCTATAAACGAGTGTTTTACAGTCCCAGATTAAGCATTAAGTAAAATTTCGAGTTTAGAAAATCCTGAAAGTTTGGTCGCGTAGCGCGAAGCGACCAAACCAAATTTTCAGACTTTTCGAAACTCGAAATTTTACTTTATGCGCCACGCATACGAAACACTAATTTGATGTGAGGTTAAGGATGTACGTCTTTAGCATACTGCTTTGTTAGTATATTTCGAACTTTACGTGGAATCAGTGTTGTATACGCGTGGCGCATAAAGTAAAATTTCGAGATTAGAAAAGCCTGAAAATTTGGATTGATCGCTTCGCGCTACGCAACCAAGCCAAATTTTCAGGCTTTTCTAAACTCGAAATTTTACTTCATGCTTAATCTGGGCTTGGAAAACACTCGTTTGAAGCTTCAAACTAAACTCTTCAAAAAAACAAGGAATGTCGGAAATTTTACAGTGTATGAATTTGTATGTATACTTAGAAGACAAATTACCTGTATATACACTGTATATTTTTAAAACCCAATTTTATGGCTTTTCTAAACTCGAAATTTTATTTCATGCTTAATTTACGAGGGAAAACACTCGTTTAAAGCTTCTAGTTGATTTTTTTTAAAACAACGAATAACTAAATGGACAGCATTTACCTTGTAATTGGGATAGGTATATTTAACGAAAAACCCCTTGTATGGGGATTTGTACGTTTTAGATAAAAAAATTACTGTATATGAAGTGATGACAATCTTTAATTGATCAATAGAACAATAATAATATTTTAATGATCAATACAACTTTCAAACTATTTTCATTCTATTAAACATTCATGAAAGATTCTAGGAAATAAGCCATTCATCAATAAAACCTCTAAATGTTGTCTCAATTTTATTTTGTGTACAAGATGTTAAAAGTTGTAAATGTTGTACAACGTTTTATCACCCTTACGTCGAGAGATTCATTAATTCGGAAGTATGTTTAATTAATGCATCACAGTGAAATGCGGCCATTTTCGCCGACTTAAACCCCCTTTATACGCCTCAATAACTGCGAACACGAGGAGGAATAAACCAGATAGTTTTACTTTATTGCAGCAACTGCATTCGACGCATATCTAGAATTAACATTGGCTTGATTAAATGGCTGAGTTCAGATGTTTCAAAGTTGTGAATAATTTCTTTATTTAAACAGAAGTTATAACTGTAGCAAAAAAGGAAAATTGATCATTCACATTATAAATTCATACATTCCAAAATTATATAAAAGTTTTAGTAGTAAATAACTAAGGATTATAATTTAAATTCTATACTTAAATGAAAAAAAATCCGTGTTTATCAGGAAATGTATACATAGTTAAAAGCAAAATTCCTTTAATGCAAAATATAACGTTCTGGTCAAATTATTATTATACCATGCATTCCTTCTCAGTTTTTTCTGTTCGTACACAGAAAGAAAATATTAAACTGAGAAGGAATGAATACTAAAAATACAAGAGAAAGTCCTATGTCACCTATAGTACTTTCTTTCAATGAATATTAAAATTTTACAGTCTCTGACGAATTTTAAATTACCAAATGTACATACATTTTGGACACAAGGTGACCAATATCAATGGATTAAGACAGTGTTAGTCCATTGATAATGGTCACTTTGTGTCCGAAATGTATGCACATTTAGTAATTTAAATAAACGCGTGAGGAAAGGTTATTAGTGCTTTATTCGTCAAATTAATTTGTTCTTCACGTAACTCAATCAATCAACTTTTACAGTCTCAATAAGATAAAAATATATTTGTAGAAAGCGACGTAAATCGCATTTTATATTTTCCGAAGTAAGTATTTATTTAACTTTTAAAAATATAGTAACTCAATAGTTCTGTATTTATAATTCTTCATTAGATAGATAGATAATTGTAGGGGTGGCCTCGGCCTGTACCACCGCTACCATTGCAGATCTATTGTGGATCCCTGTTATCTTAGATGACGTGCTTGAGCTTCGCCCCTTGATTAGCCCTATTAACTCTGACAGTGAGCCTTGGGTGTAGCTCTCTGTGCTTGGTTTAGTGTTGCCCAGCTTTAGGTATCTAACCCTTGCTAGGGCCTCACATTGGCACAGGATGTGGAAAGGGTATTTCTCTTCTTCCTGGCAATACCTACATATCGTATCCTCTGTCAGACCTATTTTTCTCATGTGTTTGTTGAGCCTACAGTGTCTTGTCAGTAGACGTACTATAACCTAAACCGTTTTCCTCTCTTGGTTGAGAAGATCGGTCGTAAAAGTCGGCGATTGTTTTTTGAGAAAGAGTTTCGCCTGCATCTGCCTTGGTGTGCTCGTCCACCAAGTTTGAGTCTGTGTCTCCGTCCATTTTATATGGATTTTCTGACTGCGGTTTTGCGATGCTACAGGAGTGAATGTGCTTGACGAGCCTTGTTTGGCGAGTTCCCTTGATGACCCTTGTATCCTGGGACCCATACCATTGTCCCTTTTTTGCGACCGCCCATTTCGTTGAGAGCTCTTAATTCTTCATTAAGTGCGATTTCCCGTAATTCCTGTATCAAAATTTGCGGACACTTGCATCACCTTTAGAAAAATGTTAGCAGATCACTATCTCACCCCATTAGTTTGCGATCCTAAAATTTAACATCCTTGGAGAGCCCATTTACGAAATATCAGTGTAGACAAATTCTCGGAATTTCCAGGATATTATTACTTTCTCACAAGACATAAGAAACAAATAAATATAATTATGCCGGAAAATTTCCGAAAGTAAAACCCCACCTCTACATACCTCGAAATAGTAGTTTTTAAAATTGTTTTTCTCAAATATCCTCCTTACTATTCATGATTTGAAATTGTCAAAGATGAAAGAAAGCCTGTTGTCCCACATACCTTTATACGCGAATATGCCATTCAATAAAAATCCATCGAGGAAAAACCAGCGAGAGACGTTGCTTCCTGCTAGGAAATAAAATATAAGAAAATTTCAAACAAAATTCTCTCGAGGGTGCATCATAAATTATTTAGCGCACGAAGAGGGAACATGAAAAATGAAACGCGTGAAAACCGCCGACAAATTTCATTTAAGAAAGCCCCTCCACCCCCGCACTAATGCGACTAAATATATGGGAATTAAAACGTAATCTCTGCAGATGCCGTAAATAATGAACCGGAATTAAGTACTCCTCGTCGACTGGTTACGGGTGGCGGGGGGATAGAGGGATCCAGGGTAGAAAGCGCAGTCTCCAAACAGTGCATCCATTAAAAGTGCATCGTGGATAAGTAATACCTTGAGGGAGTTTACGGTTAATGCGCAAAAATAGTAAAAATGAACGCATTGATAATTACAAAAATAAGTACTCATTTTATTAACCCTTTCGCTACTCAGTTTGGATTTCAAATGTGCCCCGCCCCGCGTACGGTGTTCGAAAAAACAATGCGTATCTGTACGTATTTCGTACTACAGGCTCATACCGGCATATACCGTGTGTCCCAGAAAAAATGGCCGAAGCTGTAGCAACTCTATATTTGAATAGAAATGAAAAATAAAAGATATTATAAAGCAGGGGTTTGATTGCCACAGTCTGCCTTTAACAGTTTTTTTGCAAAAATGCACAAAACAAATTAAACAAACGTTATCCATGGATTTTTTCTTTAATTATACACTGTATAGACTGTTAAGTTTTACCTCACGTTAATAAATATTATTATTCCGTGCTACATAACATGAAAACAATATTTTATAACTGGTTTATAAATATTACCTAAGGTAATTAATTAACTGGGATGTTTTTTACTTCAGTTTTTTTTATTTGACTTTACTTGTGTTTTATATTCGAGTTTACTTGAGTTTTTTATTTGAGTTTACTCGATATATTTAGGTGTATGTTTTTCTTTTAAAAATATCTGTGTACGGATCTACAGTTTCTAATTTTCGTGTCCGATTTACTGCTGAAAAGACACAAAAGGAAAATAATCAAACGGGTAATATATTTTAATATTTTAAATCTACACAACATTTTTTGAAGTTACTAACTTTATATTTCTTCATAAACTACATTTATTTATAATGATTATTTATTGTAGTCTCTCTTCCCAGAATATATATATTTTTAAAAGAATTATGTTCAAAAAATATATGCTTACATATGTTATTTATGAATAAGGCTAACTCCAGGTGGGTCCCCATTGACCTCACCCCTCATCCCTTACCGCACTGAAAAGCATAAAACATCGTTAGCACCTTTTCTGCAGCCCGTTTTTTTATATCAAAAATTTGTGCACAATACATCAAAATATCCACAATACAGGAAGCTGTCCGATGGCGCGTGTGATATATAACCCCGTTCCCGAAAAATATCGTTTATATCCCTTGCACACTGGTCGTGTAAAAATCGTAATCCCCCCTCTTAAATATCCCACCCTCAGTGATATTTTAGTGTCAAGAACACAACGCGACGCTAGTATAATATATATAATTTTGCAATTCGGATGGCACGTCCAATGTTATTTAAATTTATATGAGTATATTTTTTATAGGTAATGAAATAATGCAAAAATTAGAGGTTATAATTCAGTGTTATCTACCGGCAAATATGAATTTTACCAATAGGCCATATACAACCTATTGCCAACAGATCTTAAAATGACATTTACTTAAAAATCATATATTTATAATACACATGACAATTTTAAATGTATGTTTAACATAAACATCATTTAACTAAATACCTGTTTAAAAGAAGTTGATAGTACCGGGCGTAAAAGTATTAAATTTGAAATTTGGTACGAGTGTTTCCACTCCTTAATTAAGCATGAAGTAAAATTTCGAGTTTAGAAAAGCCTGAAAATTTGGTTTGGTCGCCCCGCTTCGCTACGCGACCAAACCGAATTTTCAGGTTTTTCTAAACTCGAAATTTTACTTCATGCGTAATTAGGGAGTGGAAACAATTGTTAGAAATTTCTAACTGAACACTTTTTTTATAATAACGGATGACTAAACATTTAGAGAGACAGTAAATGTATACTTGAAAGAAAATATATTCCTTGCTGTAGAAAAAGCCTAATTAAAATTCCAGCCCTTCATTTAAATGCCAATTGTTTTAAATCCCTTGATAGCGGTAAAAAAACGCATCAATTAAAAATACAATTTCTTTAAGATAAATAAGTAATTTATAATGTACTAAATTACTTATTTATCTCAAAGAAATAATATTTTTGATTGATGCAAAATAATCATTTTTGTTAATACTTATTTAATTGCATATACATTAATTAATTTAAAATAATTGTTATTATTACTCTATTTATTATCTTGTAGTAAGTCTTTTTCAAATTCTGCTTTTGCTAGAGAATCTTTTATAAATGTTGGTTTGATGAATGTCTGTTATAATAAGTGTCGTTGAAGGATTTTCGGTCGTTTGGTTTAATACTTTCACATACATAAAAGTGGCCCAATTACGTCGAGCATGCGAACACATTAATATCCTTGCTGTTGGTCGGGGATGTAAAGCCCAATGTTCATAAATAACTTCATCATTTCCGTTCTGAGAGGGCGTACCGTTTCATTTCCCAGACAATTCGGATGGAGCGTGTTTAAAATATTATTTGATGGGAAATTACATGAAAACTTACATCAAATATTAAAATTTAAATTAGAAAATACATAATTATAATAATAGCCATTTATTTTTAAGAAATAAATACTTACAAAGTAATGGGTTTTTCATTAAGAGGTCCTATTTTAAATTTCCTGCTATTTTTAATTTGTTAAATAGAGGGCCTTGATTGTTTCACACTTTTCAAGTGAATAATGTACGATTTGTGAAAATGAAATGAAATACGCTCCAACAACGTAAAGAAATGGTAAAAATTCATTATCAATTAACGATTTAAGAAAATGGAATGAAATACGCTCCAACAACGTATAGAAATAGTAAAAATTCATTATCAATATAGTGAAAATTTCGCCTAGACAGATAGCAGCGTACGTATGAATCACCTTCTCGCCGTGCCATTGTGAAACTTATTATTTAATTTGAGAAAAATTGACAAATTACTAATGTAAAATAGCCAGTTAGTACTCGTATCGTCAGGTCAGCTAAGAACATTTCCGCAATTCAAGCGTTTAAAGAAAATATTCGAGCGGTTATTGGTCAAATAGGAGCCAAGGTTAAATAAAATGCTAAACTTTGATGCAAAACTTTTTCAAAAGAATAGCCATTTGCAGAATGCCGAGGTGACCATTTACCATATATCATTTTCTACAACAATTTGGGGAGTTTGTACTTTGTTTTAAAATAATAATAGTTGCCACTATTTCATAAAATAAATATTGTTTTTAGATAAGTAAAATAGGACCACTTAATGGAAAACCCTATATATTTGTTACTAAATAAAATGCTAACATTTTGAATTAGTTTTTGTTTTGCCAGGAGTTAAAGAAAAAAATTAATCAAGAACTGTATACTATTACTAACCCTTATAAAATCACAATTCCCAATAGTTAAAAAAGTTCTGCTATAAAATGAATGAAAAAAAGCAATTTTCTTATTTCGTACACCTTTTCTTGCTTACTTATTTTATGTATTTTTTTTTCTTATCACAGTAACTTGTATGCATATCGTGTTTTTTTTTTTCAATTTTCCTTCATTGTATCTCCTTATTCTGGCACACATGCGTGCTGATAAGGAGGACAAAAAAACGTGGCGTTATCTCAACGTCCTGTATTATTCTTCTCTCTGTCTCTTTTTTTTCTATCTAGGCCACGCAATATCCCTTATCCACCCCGATTGTAACGAGCTGCATCACAGCCCTTATCATAAACACCCGTATTTTATTAGCGCGCCAGCATAAAGTCTGATCAAACAGGATTCCCGTTTAATTTGTAGTTTAAAATTAAAAAAATCGAAATTAATTTTTTAATCAAAGGAAATACTGTTCGAGAAGTAAAGTTATTCTCAATTTAACAGCGTTACAGGAAAAAAAACGCGATGAAAATAAGGAGATATATACCGAGCAAATATATTGCGAGAAATGTTTGTTGAGAAAAATTTATCGTGTAAACAATAATAAAAAAAATACGTCATATATTTTGAGCCAAAGATTTAATGCTAAAAAAATGGTGTAATTTGTAACTCCTAACTAGACTTTAGTTAGAAGTTACAAATTATACATCATTTTTTTTTATAGAATGTTTCCTATCACTTTTAAAATAAACTAAACAAAATAATAATTCCATGATAAAATAAAATTTAGGACTTATTTTACATTAATTCATTTTTTACAAGTTTTCTTGTATTTAAAATATTCTTTAGAAAATACCGCTTCTAATTTCTAAATAGCAAGTTTTCCTACATATCAAATTTCACAACTTAATAACTATCAAGTCCCCCAATTTGCTAGGGCACTTTAGGCGGGACAAATTGGAACCTGCACTCGCCCCCAAAGCGTGCACTTCCTGTATTAAGTTAATGGCCGGCACTTCGCCGCTCCGGATCGTCTCTGGGACAAGTTCCGGTTTATTTGCGCCCTTACACACTGCCGACGTCTTCGACACACCTCTAATTATATCCTTTGTACGAATCTATTTTTTCCAAGAAGCAATCATACGTTTATTTAACAAAAGTACAATTAGAAAATTGAGTTCATTTGTATAGAGTAACTTTTATGCTTCAAAGTCAATGGATACTGCTAATCAGGGCCGCAGTAAGGACAAATTGAACAAAATATAGGTGACACCATGCCTATTATATGGAAAAAAAAGTTGACAATCGCTGCTTTGACAGTTGTCATCGTATTATTTACCAAGTCAGTTTGCAAATACGAGTATATATGGTTTGTTATACTTTACTCTAAATATAAAAAAGTTAGAAAGGGATGGAACACCAAACTGGGTGATTCAGTTTGGTGTATTGGCATTTTTGACAGTATTGTATTACTGATGTTTTTTTGGGCCATTGTAATATTTTTCATATATTTGAATATTCGAATATTTGAATATTCAAATATTTGAATATTTGAATATTTAAATATTAAAATAAAATATTGAGTATCCAAATATTTGAATAATTTAAATATTTCAATATATTTTTAAATGAATATTCTAATACTTAAATTTGAAAAATTCCCACATTCATTTAATGCAAAGATCAAAATAAACTGCTTAGGGTGTGTACCTTTACTATTATAGAAAGATAAAGTCTTTTTTACATTTATTTTTATTGTGTATCTACTACTATTATTTAGGAATAAATCATTTTCTATTTGTAATACAAACATAATTTTCTTTCTGTATACGTTTACGCTGCCGAGGGATAGGCTCATGCCATACGATCCCCCCTCTCCTTCGGCTGCGCCTCTGCAAGTGTAAAAACACCATTAGAAAATCAATATGAAAAAGAAATGCAAGAGGTAAAATCCATCATCATTTGTACGATTTACTTTTTAGGTCAGTGTACGAGTAAGGTTAAAGTTATAGATTATAGGAAATTAAAGAAACCTTTTTAGAAAATCAACATTAGAAAAATACAGTGTTTGGATTATTAATGGAAATTTAAGAAATCTCATAAAAATATTAATATCTATAACTTTTAAGCAAATCACAGTATCAACACATTTAACTATATTGAACATACCATTTCAACATAAATATTAACCAATGTTCATGTTGAACATGTCGACTAACACCATCACTGATTAAAATGATCCGTGTTATGTGGCCATTATGCAATATAATCCCGTTAAGGGATTATCGCCCTCCGGGGGCAGCGACGAAACGAAAATCCAAGAATTAATAATTCCTTGCCGTTACCGATACGGACGGTTAAATTGCCGGACGGCATGATTATAAATTCCCGTCGGTAAATAGGGAGCAAATTAGATGATCCAAAATTGATGCGGTATAATCCGCGTTCGATCGTAATAGCCCGATCATTAAACGCTAGTCCACGCAATGAATTAATGAATTATTGATGGAAAATTATCCTACTTATTTAAATTGTCAGAAATTTATCTTAAATAGGGGAGAGGAAGTCAAAATACAAGAAATTTATTTTTTAAGTATACATATCTTGAAACATATATATTTTCAGGCATTCGTTTTATTGTGGAAAAGTTCTACTCCTTGATTAACCTTTAAGTACTCGCGCTGGTGTAAAAAGTACACCCAAAATTACAAAACAAGCTGCAACTTTTTGGTGGCGCGTCTCCACTCAATTCGCTTCATGTGTCCTTCGTTTAATATATTCTTATGATATCTCCAAAGTTGCAAACCAGATACTGATGCTGACCTTTAGAGGACCCTCTCAGGGTTGACACAAGTATCTGATTTTCAACTTTAGAGGTATCATGAGAATATATTAAACGAAGAATACATGAAGCGAATTGAGTGGAGACGCGTCACCAAAAAAGCTGCCGCTTGTTTTGTGATTTTGGTGCTTGTCTGATTGGTAAAACCATACAAAACAATTGTAACGAGTGTTTTTCATTTTTTGATTTAGCATGAAATAAATAAATATTTCGAATTTAGAAAAGCCTGAAAAATTAGATGCTGATAAAAAAAAAATACTATTAAATGTTCTTTACGTTTTAAGATACGGTGAGTACGGTTTTGCCATTTTTTCTTATTATCTTACATTGATCTCCTATTTTTTATTTATATTTTCCCTTTTCTGCAGGAGACAGATACTTTCAATTTCCTCAATTTATATCTGTGTTTGTCTGCGAAGGATATTATGGACCTTAAACTTGTCCCCCCGTTTCGGAAAAGATCACCTCAATAAATTATTATTTTACGTGTGTGGGGAGTCGAGCAAAGCCGCGATGCATAAACAATTTAAGAGGGGCCTCAAAAAATAATTCAACAACCCTCACCCCTCCTGGTGGCAGTTTATTTTCACTGAGTGTGAGAGAAGAGGACGTTACGATAACATAAAATAAACATGGGCACAAAGTACGAATGGAACGTCCATTCGGTGTTTTATGCCTTCAACAATGGAAAACTCTAAAACTTTGACGACTCTTTACCCCGTCAACAAATAATGATAACAAATGATTAGGAAAACGGGTAATATACATTCTATAAAAAAAACATTAAAAATGTTGAAATATCAATTGAATTAATAAAAAAAATGAAATACGGAATACCGCCAACCTAATAAACATCTGCGTGTAGAATTTAAAGCAGTTAATTTTAAAATCATTCAGAATTTAATTTAAAGAAAAACTGTCACTCTTGATTTTTATTAGAAGGACTGATAAAAATCGAGACAGTTGTTGTCAATTTCTTTTCTGCTAGAAGAAGTTAATTCCTATAACGTACATCTGTATGTAATTAATTATTTTATTTGTGCGCTTCACGTATTTTATTGAATGTGGAAATAATGTTGGGCAATAAAAAAGCGGTCGAATCAATCAGACATTAGTTTTACGGTTTAATAAATTAATATAACGGTTTTCGGCCAGGACAGTAGCCGGTGATAAATTGTCTGCGGTCGATGTTTCCACAGTTGTTGATTGTTACGACAAATTTAATTTATTTTCGTTTGACGCGAATCGATATGCATGTTACATATGCTTTCAACATTTGACTGTTACAAACGCTACTATAAAATATATAGTCTGAAATTTCAACATAATCTGGTTTCCTTTCGACATTGTTAATGATATCTTTTTTTTGTGTGGAGAATGTATGATTCTCGGAGGTTTTAACAACAAAAATAACACAGTGCGAGACTAAAATTCTGAACAAAAATATGAAAATGAAAATAAAAAATATATTCACATTTTTCAATTTTGTTTTCAAATAAAAATTTAGAATTTAAGTATCGCACTGTGTTATTTTTGTTGTTAAAACGTCTTAGAAACACACACAAAATTATATAGACTTAGATTAAAGTGATCTTTTTGATGAATAACTTCGAAACTTCAGACTTCGACCTAATATTTAAATAAATAGATGTATTTATTCTTTCATACAATATTATCGTTTTTGTTTTCAGATTTCAATTTAAAAAAACTTTGAATTTGCCGCACTATGTAATTAGCGCTGTGTCTGTAAACCATACGTGTCAATTTTCATATAAAGAAATTTTCTTTTAGGTTTACATATTCAAATATACTTATACTATGATTTAGTGTTTAAAGTTACATCTAATATTGTATCTTGCTTGAGGGATGGTCACTTTCATCCAAAGCAAATTCTACTATCAAATAGAAATATCCAAATCAGATAATATTGTTGTTAGGTCATAAGAAAATATATACCTATTTATCAGAATTCCGATTTACATGCAAACCTGACCTAATCAATCTGCAACTAATCCCTCATACTCACACACACTATTCAAAACGTAATTAGATCAATTCCCCCTCAAGGCGAAATGAACTTTAGCCCGGAAGGGATGATTTAGGGACATCCTAATTGGTGTTTGATGAGACGTTCGGAGCAACCATTTGTCCATTTATCCGCCTCTTGCGAATATCTCGGCACTACTTTGATTTGAATGAGAATCCACAAATCATCCGGTTCGGTCTATTTTTTTTTGCGAATTCCTCCTCCTTTATTTCCCGGTCTACACGAACACGTGTCTCTAAATTGCATTAATCTTGCGAGCACGCTGGAAAAAAGGTAATGTGCTCTCGGGGGGTGGGGATGGGGTGGAGATTGCCGCTCTCCGGAATTAATTTTAAAATTGCACAGATTTATCACCGCGCGTTGGCGTATTTGTTTCAATTAAGCGAAGAGTTGAAAGAAGGGCGGTTTCATTTGTTAAAGTCCCGCAATGATTGTCAAATTCATTGAGTTTATTAAATTAGTTATACTTATATATTTTTACATTCAAGGAATTTGATATACATCATCAATGAATTCGTTAGTACGTCCTTGTCTGGGCTATCGACCATAAGTCTTTCTGCCCTCGATTTGTATATTTTCAGGCATTCGATGTTTTCAAAAAGCGTTTAATTTTAAGTTTCTAACAAGCGAAGTGGGGCGACAAAACCAAATTTTCAGCCTTTTCTAAACTCCAAATTACACTTCATGTGCCACGCGTACAAAGCACTAGTTTCAAGTGAAGTTCTGAACTCCATATTATACTTCATGCGCCACGCATACAAAGCATTTATTTCAATTGAAGTTTAAAATAATCAGTTTTAGAATACTGTCTAAGAAGTATATTTTGAACTTCGTTTCAAATCTGTACTTTATAATTTGATATATGACTTATGAAATTTAATTTTTGCACATAAAAAATCTATACATCATCACTCTTTAATATTTACTCATAACTTTTGGAAATTAACTCCTTAAGACCGCCATCATATAAATTTCCGCAGTCGCATCTACCAGTGGGGAGCTATCAAAAAGCCGGCGCTCATAAAAACTCATATACGAGCGAAGAGACGCGAACGCTTTCCTAAAACCGAGATTTATTTTTATTAAAGGGTCCCAGGGAGAAATCGGTACGCTCTTCCCTCTCCTATTTACGTCTCAATAAAGTATTCCGTATCCGATATTACCACCTGGAATTAATATCTCCGAAAACGGAGGACGGCCACGAGTGCATTTTCAATATTTATTTAACGCGATGAAAGGGGGGAAACGGACCGGCGAGAAAGAGTGTAGAAGTTGCAAGGGAGACAACTCTGGGAGAAAATTTAATATTGAGAAAGATTCGGAAGGAATATCGAAGAGGTTGGATATATATAAATTGTTGTTCGATAGTATATTAAAAAGAAACGTACTATTCAATAACAATAATTTTGCGCTTGAGTTTGAGTTTGTTATTGATAATGAGCACCTTAGGTCTCGAAATGTACATCCAACGATACAAATAAAAAGTGAAGTAAGGAATAATAGTATTTTTATGTGTAATAGTCACTTTACCTAAACTCCAAAACGTACAGTTCGCAATAATTGTAGTAAAATACACAAATTAGGTTGACAAAAAAGAGGGATCGTTTTACTTTCAAATTAAAATAAAATAACAATGTTTATTGTTAAATCCTGTAGTGTTTCCAACAAAGTGAAGTTCGAAATATTTAATACTATTAACACGTTAACCAACGCGTCTGAAATCGGTTGAGGAGCCGTAGGCCAATTACTAAACAATATTGTTTCAATATGGAATAACATTCGTCATTCGATGACAGAAATTCGATGAATCTAAAATTTGTGTTAATAATCACTAACAGATAATTAAATGTAGAAATTCAATGTATGTACAACATTGTTTCAATAATAAATTTCATTGAACATTCAATGTACACGCCAATACAGGAATATGTGCGTCCGTGTCTGACTGACTGAACGTCTTCCGAGTCTTATTTTTCCATTGCATTCGTACTAGCAACAAGTGGTTCTTTGTGAGCATTCATAATTATTATTTCGTGGTAAGTAGTTCTTATAATTAATATGCAAAATATAAACTGTGTCAATATCCATCTAAATCGATCATTATTCAAACCTCTTATGTAAGCAAGATGTTAAAAAAAACATATTCGGTTTCTAGCCTTATATGTTAAATCCTTAGAAGTTAAAGAAAAAATTACAAAATAGGTACAAATTCATTAATAATTATCGCTTTGTAATAATTACAAACACTTGGTGACATTTATTAGTATATGTATTATTCTAGCGCATCGCTGCCGGCAAGTGTCGTGCTTTTCAAGTGACAACCTCGAAATCATTTAAACATGTATCATGATTTTGAGGTTGTCACTTGAAAAGCACAACAGCACTTATTAGCAGGGGTGCTATCAATAATAACATTGTTATTATTATGATTTCATTTTGTATTTATTTAATCTGTCACATCACTTATTTAAATAAAAGTAAAGTTTAAATGATTGTTGTTTTAATATCATTATAAAAAGTTCAAGTATTTATTTTAAATAGAAATAATGTTACAATATATTTGTTCTAGATCTATTCTGAAATGTCTTACTTATGGATCAATGGGCATTATGTGGTACTTGCCATAGATATCAATTCAGTTCTAGAGTTACACAATGTAGTGGTAGTTTCATAATTTTTTTTTAAATATATGTGTACAGTCGTAGAAAAAGTGTAGAGTACAATTCGCATGGAATCACCATTTCCCACTCGTATAAATTGCTGCACTCGCCTGCGACTCGTGCAGAAAGTTTTGTACTTATAAGCAATAATATGATTCCATGCTCGTTGTACGAGGGGAGTCCGGTATTAAAGGTACATGCCAAAATTAACTAACATACTTTTAGAGATAATATTTAATACATTCTAAAATAAAAACTGTAGTCCAGTATTAAAGGTACAGGCCAAAATTAACTAACATATTTTTAGAGATAATATTTAATACATTTTATAAAAAACTGTATACTTTTGTCTATTTCTCGACATATTCTCCATAAAGATTAGGATATTTATCCCAGCGTGACAGTAGTTTGAACATCCCTTCATGGTAGTGTTGCCTTTCAATTCGATTATAGTAGTCTATAACTGTATCTTGCAATTTTTGTTAATTTGCAAAGCGTTTCCACGTCAAAAATGTCTTCGGGGGTCTGAATAAATAAAAATCAGAGGGGCCAAATCGGGACTATATAGCAACCATTTAATATATGTCAACCATTCCTTGGTTTGATTTGACGTATGCGGTCTTGCGCCATCGTGCAAAAGTTTAACTCCATCGTGCAAAAATATAGCTCCTTCAATATTTCGTTTGCGGTGTTTGTTTTACAGGCAACTTACCTTTAATTTTGGACCCCCTCGTACAATATACTATTTCAGGTTTGTCTTGATAAACAGTACAACTAGCCTTGTGTGTTCGGTGTAGCACACATTCCAGTTTTATGTAAAGTTTAGTAATTCAGACAAACTTTCTATATAATGTAACATTATTTTCATAACAATCTCTAGTAGACGTTCTTTATTGTTACCAGATTAAATTACAACTTGAAAAATAAAATTGAGACAACTTGAATTAATCTTGAAGTACAAGTTAAAATTCAAGATAGAGACAATCTTAATATTTACCGTTGAGTGAAGTTGTATCAACATGGCACTATATTGTATCAACTTGACGCAATCATGTGTCACTCTTGTATTAATATTTATTTTCAAGCTGTATTTCAATATTGTCTCAATCTAGTGTCGTGGTAACATCCAAATATAGCTACAAGATTGGGGAATTGAAATTCTATATTGTTCCAAGATTTTTACACGATGTAATTTTCACTAGGGTGATACTGTATAAAGAAACTTGTCATTAAAACTTTAGTGCGTCCTACATTTAAAAAAAAAAACAGGACTAATCTGCTGAACTTTTGAAAAACGCATGTATTTTAGGTACCTATTAAAACTATTTATACATACAGGGAATTTATCTTTTGGGCATACATATTCCGATGCATGCACTGTTAATTTAAAGGCATTTATTGCTTTTTTTAAAGCGTTCAATTTAGTTTCGAACGAGTGCTTCCACTCCCTGATTAAGCATGAAGTAAAATTTCGAGTTTAGAAAAGCCTTAAAATTTGGTTTGGTCGCTCCGCGAAGCGGAGCGATCAAAGCAAATTTTCAGGCTTGTCTAAACTCGAAATTTTACTTCATGCGCCACGCGTATAAATCACTGAAATATTGTAAAATTAATAGAATACTATTAAATCCAAATTAGAAATAAACTGTATAAGCAGGGTTAAAAATATAGTGCTAAACAAGAATATTTTCAATTTCACAATACTTCACTGTTTTATACGCCTGGCGCATGAAGTAAAATGTCGAGTTTACAAAAGCCTAAAAATTTGGCTTGGTCGCTTCGCTTCGCTACGCGACCAAATCAAATTTTCAGGCTTTTCTAAACTCGATATTTTACTTTATGCTTAATTAAGGATTGGAAACACTCCTTAGTAGCTTCAAATTAACCTCTTTATAAAAACAACAAATACCTCAAAAAGCATACGTATAAGAATATGTATACTTGAAAGAAAAATTCCTTGTCTGTTTATGCAGCCCTACCAATAATAATTCGAGTCGCCACTGAAGGTAATAGTCATTATTTGCTTAGATAATATAATAATCATATCAATATCCTGTTTCTTCCACAGATTTAGAAGATTATTCCAGAAGCATTATTTTATTAAATATGAATCGAGTTAATTAGCATTGTGAGATAATTATGTTGAGCTTCTGATAATTGAATTATACGATGTGCTTTAGTTGGAATAAGCTTATTACATTATATTAGATTATATTCGATTAGTAACAGAGATAATTATTATACACATAACTAATTAATTAATTACAATAACAAAATTCCTTTCAATATTTTAAATCATAAGGGAGTTCAAAATCTCCCACATGTTGATCTTGCTATGTTTATTAAAAATGTCCAAATTATCCAAACTATCTCTCTATAAGCTTATCATGAATTAATGTATTATATTAATTTTAGTTAATTAATTTAATAATCAACTACCAACTACAAAAAAATCCCTATCATAAACAGACACTTCACTTTGGTGTTTTCATTTTTTCTTGTAGTTCTCGGTGTAATTCAACGAGGGCTCCCCGGTTCAGTTCATAACAACTTCATATAGGCCATACCCGAAAACACAAGAGGAGAGTTTAATACCAAAGTTGCGAGTTTGCATCAACAGTTTACAACTTGTATCCATCTTGGGTTGAATCATCGTGCCGGAATGTAACGCGCAAACTTTGCACATAAAATTGACAATATAATCACCCCACAGCCCCCTCTACAGCCCTTCTTTGTACCCCCAACCCCGCCTATTAGTTAATAACATTAATACTGATTAGATTACGACAGATAATTACACAAAAGGAGAAAATCACCGCATAGAAATGGCTGTTTTCAAGCTAAACGGTATTTATTAATTATGTTAAATCATTATTGTATTCTATCTGTCTGTCTCTCAGTGTGCCTCTCAATGTATTTTAGTGACTCTCAGTACGACAATGAAAAATACAAAGACACATACCGAGAGATACTCAGACTTGATCGCTTTTTGCCTGCAACAATTTTAAAATATATGATTTCTTGGTGTCTAGGGCAAGACACTAACAAATACTTAAAGACACTGCGCTCGCTTAATATTACAAGGTTCTATGTGACATTTTTTTTTCGATTTTCAATTTGTAATGTTAGACGGCTCTATGTATGCAGGTAGAGCTCTGTAACATCACAAATTGAAAATGGAAAAAAATGTCACATAGAACCTTGTAATAGTTAGCCAGCGGCAGTGTCATTAAGTACTTTTGAGTGCCTTCCTCTAGGCACCAAGAAATCATAAATTTTAAAATTGTTGCAGGAAAAAGCGATCAAACCTTTAAGTATCTTTCGGTATGTTTCTTTATATTTTTCATTGTCGTAAAATGTACCCTGGTGTCTTTTGCTACCTCCCAGTGTCTCTTATTATATATCTTCGTGTCGATCAGTGGCTCTAAGTGTATATCATTGTCTACAAATATCTCACAGTCTTTTAGTAGTCCTCAGTGTCTCTCGGTGTATTTCAGTTTATTCAAGTGCCTCAGTGTTTGCGTATATCAATGTCTACTTTGTTTGTAAATCAATATCAATTTTCTAGCAAAATTCCTTCTTTTAAATCCTCTCACCCGAATCTTATTTTGCTTTCCGTAACTTCTACCGATTATTATTAGTAATATAATCTGACGACACAAACCGGCGTCAAGGAAGAACGTCTCAACACGAACGAAGAGAAAAATACCGTATAATATCTTTATAGTATACAATTTTTTAGTTTGCCCTAGTAGAAATGATCTTGTAGCAATATTGTAGTTTTATAGATATCTTGAATATAGATGGAGTTTTTTGTTGGAGTATATACAGAGAGTTTTATGTATCACCGAACATGTTTATAACGAGAATTATTCTTTTAAGTATACATACACATACGTTGTACATTTGCCGACGCTCGGTTTATTAAAAGAATTTAATTTTAAGCTATAAACGAGTGTTTTCCACTCCCAGGCAAAGCATGGAGTAAAATTTTGAGTTTATAAAAGCCTGAAAATTTGGTTTGGTCGCGTAGCGCGCAGCGCGGAGCGGCCAAACCAAATTTATAGGCTTTTCTAAACTTGAAATTTTACTTCATGCGCCACCGGTACACAACGCTGATCCACAGCTTAGCGGTGTGTTTTGAACTTTGTAATATGTCAGTGTTTTGTACCGGTGGCGCATGAAGTAAAATTTCGAGTTTAGAAAAGCCTGAAAATTTGGTTTGGCCGCTCCGCGCTTCGCGCTACGCGACCAAACCAAATTTTCAGGCTTTTCTAAACTCGAAATTTTACTTCATGCTTAGCCTGGGAGTGGAAAACACTCATTAACGCTTGAAATTAAATTCTTTTAATAAACCGAGCATCAGCAAATGTGCAACGTATGTTAATGATTACCTAAAGGAAAAACTAAACTTATTTAAAAAAACAACGGTTATCTAAAGATTTACGGCATATATTCTGTAATTGGAACATGTATACTTGAAAGAAAAACTCCTTGTATGTACAAGTGTAGGCAATAATTGCGATTGATTGTCTACAATTTGTAATAGTCATATAGGCAATTCGATTTACACATAACTTGAAAATTAAAGGTGTCTAATTCTACTGCATGAAAATGTTCGGTGTTACATAAAGCTCTCTGTATATCTCAAATATGTGTTGTAGATTTTCGAATATTCGTTGTTTTCTTAAAAGAGGTCAATTTGAAGTTTAAACGAGTGTTTTCCACTCCTAAGTTAAGCATAAGGTAAAATTTTGAGTTTAAAAAAAGCCTGAAAATTTGGTTTGATCGCGTAGCGCGAAGCGCGGAGCAAGCAAACCAAATTTTCAGGCTTTTCTGAACTCAAAATTTTACTTCATGCGCCACGCATACAAGACATTGATTTCAAGCGAAGTTTACTCATTCACAATATTTCAGTGCTTTCAGTGTTTAATACGCGGGGCGCATGAAGTAACATTTATCCAAGTGCCTCTTAGTGTTTGCGTATATCAATGTCTACTTTGTTTGTAAATCAGTTTCAATTTTCTAGCAAAATTCCTTCTTTGAACTCCTCTCACCCGAATCTAATTCTGCTTTCCGTAACTTTTAACGATTATTATTATTAGTAATATAAACTAACGACACAAACCGGCGTCAAGGAAGAACGTCTCATCAACAGTAAACACAGAGAGCTTTTAACGCGTTATAAAAAAAAAAAAACAAACAAACATTCGCGCGCCTCGCTAATAATTTCTCGACAATTTACCGAAAGCAATGTTTCGTGTTATTAAATTCGCTTTTCTCTCCCACTTCACCCCCGCTCCCTTCCCCTCCTCTGGGGAGATATTTCGACAGGGCGAGACATTCAATCAGCTCAAGTAGTGCAAGCAATCCCGGATCCCATAAAAATTTCCGTCCCGGATCCGGCGAAACGGGGGAATTTGTTAAATTGTCAAAATTTAATCGTTAAGTTGATCCCGTGAAAACATTCTCTCTCTCTCATTAATTTCGGCTGGTGAAAATTGCCAGATTGTTAAATTTAATTGTTCATCTGTAAAAATAAAAAGATATATCTCTGTTTTATTGTTTAAACTGTAAAAATCGGCGAAGTGAGAAATTAGTTTAGTTCGTATAAATCTTTTATTACATAGGTAGATTTTTAATGTCATCTGTCATTGATCACTGCTTGATCAAACATGACCTAAATATTTCAAAATGTTTCGTTATGAGTTATATGAAAATGAATTTAATAATAAATGAAACAACTTAATCCTTTATTTTTACACTGGTTTATTATAATCGCTAGATGTACATTATGTTCACCAAGTAAACATTTTCAATAGTTGTACTAAACTCAAGTTTAGTACAACTACTGAAAATGTTCCCTTGGTGAACAAAATTTACATTTAGGTCCATTTGCACCCCGAATGATTAACTATAATCATTCACTAATCATTGATTAAACCACTGATTAAGTCAAAATTCTAGAATAAAAGAAAGGTAATCATAAACGATTGTGTAAACAATATGTAAATAAATTTGTTGCATTTTTGAAACTGTTTTAAGTTCTAATCACTGAATTATTTTTACGAATAAAAGCACAGATAACCTTTCTTCACGTGTTTAATTGAAATACCAAATGTACATACATTTCGGACACAAAGAGACCATTATTAACGGATTAACACTGAGGTGCCAATGTTGGTAATTCTAATAAGCTTTCTTCGTACGTTTATTTGAATTACCAACATTTGCACCTCAGTGTTAATCCGTTAATAATGGCCACTTTGTGTCCGATATGTATGTACATTTGGTATTTCAATTAAACACGTGAAGAAAGGTTATCTGTGCTTTTATTCGTAAAAATAATTCAGTGATTAGAACTTAAAACAATTTCAAAAATGCAACAAATTTATTTACATATTGTTTACACAATCGTTTATAATTACCTTTCTTATATTCTAGAATTTTGACTTAATCAGTGGTTTAATCAATGATTAGTGAATGATTAAACTTAATCATTTGGGGTGCAAATGGACCTAAATGTAAATTTTGTTCGTCAAATTAATTTGATCTTCACGTAACTCAATCAATCAACTTCCAATCACTGATTAAGTTAATCGACTTGGTTGCAAACGGTCCTTAAATTAAAATAAATCAGTGGAGAAAAAGGATTACTTGTTTCATTTAATATTAAATGTTTCAAGGTTAGGAAAGATGCGAAACAATGCGAAGCGACCAATCTAAACTGTTACCATCTGTTCTAAAATGTTTTCGCCTGAAGAAGCCACAGTGTGGCGAAACAATTGTAGTGTTTTTTTTTAATATGCGGTTTTCACTGCTTGAATAAGCATGAAGTATATTTTATAAGTTTAGAAAAGTTGCGAAACAAAGCGAAGCAGCCAATCTAAACTTTCACCACCTGTTTCTAAATGCTTTTGCCCAAAGAAGCCACAGTGTAGCAAAACAATTGTATAAAATATATATTTGGAAATGTTTTAAATTGTTTTATTTGTATAAAAGTGACGATCAACTTTTAACAATTATCAGCCTTACCGATCAATATTTTGTTCCAAAATATTTACCACTGTTCTAACGATCAACTTTTAACAATTATCAGCCTTACCGATCAATATTTTGTTCCAAAATATTTACCACTGTTCTAAACCCCAAATCAAACTATACAAGTTATCAGGGAAGTTAACTTTTATAGTTTGCTAGTTGGAAAAATCAACACGTTATCATATTTCTTACGATACAACACTTTTTTTATCGATGATAATAATAATTAATCTGATCATGTCAGTGTGAGCGCAGGAAATCGAATTATGTATTTATGCATGTTGGAAGTTCCCGGATGAAATTCGATTTAATTCGCGCGTTCGTTTTGCTTAATTGTTCTCGAAATCGACGAGGAATATAAAGGAAGGAAAGTGAATTAAGACTGCGCTTCCCCCTCAATTTCGGGACTCCGTGCATATTCCGGCGAATGGATGCTGTAATGGGACTGAATTATCGACTCCCTCACAATTACGTCACTTTATTTTCAGCGGGGAATCGATTCTACTCAGAGTTTCATAAATCCAATCGCAAACACGAAATTTATGTCAGCCTTTTCTGGTAGTAATAGAAAAACATAATAATATAAGAATTTCGAAATATAAGTTAATTTATCAGCAGGTAGTATTAGAATAAAAAGTAAATAAAACAAGTCCAAAATTCGAGACAGTTTTTCAAGTAGTAAAAGAGTAAAAAAGAGTTGTCAATATTTTTATTTACATATAAAAACCCCAGTTATATAAACAAATTAAATTTTAGACAGTTTTTTTAAGTAGTAAAATAGTAAAAAGAATGTCAATATTTTTATTAACAAATAAAAGCCCCAGTTATATAAATTAAAATAAAAAAAAGATGTCAATATTTTTACTCACAAATAAAACATAATATATAAAATTACGAAAATACTATTCGTGAAAATGCAAACAATGTTTAAACTAATAAGACAACTTAAGACGATAAATATCCATTGAAACAACTACTTCCCGTGCAAATACACCTCCGGATATTGAATTATACAATGAAACATTTAAAATCTTATTTAATTTGATTTGTTACAACGCTCTATTAAAGTATATGTAACAGAGCTGGGATGAATCCTCAAAAACAGGATTCGAATCACGAATCCGAATCACCTAATATGATTCGAATCACAAATACTCGAATAAAGGATTCGTAAGTGAAAAATATAATTTGAATCAAAGATTCGAATCCTCATTTTTGAATCACGGATACAAATCCTTTAAAAATAAATTTGAATCTATTATTTGTAACCAGTAATATTTTATTCCATTAGTTTCTATTAACCAAAATGTTCATTTACCGACTAAATATCTGATTATACAATGATTTTATTTAATGATGATATATGTGTTATTGAACTTCATTTTAAATCTGTGTTTTATACGCGTGGCGCATGAAGTAAAATTTCGAGTTTAGAAAAGCCCCGTGAAAATTTGTCTCGGGTCGCTGCGCGACCCTCGACAAATTTTCTACGCGGGGCTTTTCTAAACTCGAAATTTTACTTCATGCTTAGTCTGGGAGTGGACAACACTGGTTCTTAGAAGTTTCAAATTGAAGGATCACTTTAGATTACTAAGTTTATTACCATTTTACAAAGGCTACAGCTCAAAGGACCAACCATGGCCTTCGGAGACCGAAGAACTACATGGAATCGAAGTTTATTTACAAGAAAACAACGAATATCTGAACGTTTACAGCATGGATAGGAAACAAAACATCCAATTTTGAAAAAATATCAAAGTTGGGCTGGTTTCAGCGCGTTTTTAACTTCACTTTAAATCAGTGTTTTATACGCGTGGCGCATGAAGTAAAATTGCGAGTTTAGAAAAGCCCCGTGAAAATTTGTCTCGGGTCGCTGCGCGACCCTCGACAAATTTTCTACGCGGGGCTTTTCTAAACTCGCAATTTTACTTCATGCTTAGTCTGGGAGTGGACCGTCAAGATTTTCTAAATGTCGAGATTTTCGATATTTCTACATTTATGTCGATTTAATCACAGTTTGTTATTGTATTAAATGCAACTTTAATATTGAATAAAAACGGTTTTTTTTAGGAATAGAATATTCACCCATTAAGAGCCGAACAAATTATAAAGTTAACTCAAAAATTTAATTTTAGGTAAAATGTTGCATCTTTTTCTATGATTTCAATGAATGATTTATTATATTACGTACGTCGATTTTTTAAACGAGTTAAATTTAAAATTCAAACGAGTGTTGTCCACTTCCAGACTAAGCATGAAGTAAAATTTCGAGTTTAGAAAAGCCCCGCGTAGAAAATTTGTCGAGGGTCGCGCAGCGACCCGAGACAAATTTTCGCGGGACTTTTCTAAACTCGAAATTTTACTTCATGTGCCACGCGTATAAAACACTGATTTAAAGTGAAGTTAAAAATGCACTGAAAACCAACCCAACTTCGATATTTTTTCAAAATCAGATGTTTTCTTTCCTATCCATGCTGTAAACCTTCAGTATTCGTTGTTTTCTTGTAAAAAAACTTTGATTCCCTGTAGTTCTTCGGTCTCCGAAGACCATGGTTGGTCCTTCGAGCTGTAGCCTTTGTCAAATAGTAATTAACTTAGTAGTCTAGAGTGATCCTTCAATTTGAAACTTCTAAGAACCAGTGTTGTCCACTCCCAGACTAAGCATGAAGTAAAATTTCGAGTTTAGAAAAGCCCCGCGTAGAAAATTTGTCGAGGGTCGCGCAGCGACCCGAGACAAATTTTCACGGGGCTTTTCTAAACTCGAAATTTTACTTCATGCGCCACGCGTATAAAACACAGATTTAAAATGAAGTTCAATAACACATATATCATCATTAAATAAAATCATTATATAATCAGACAAATTTTCACGGGGCTTTTCCAAACTCAAAATTTTACTTCATGCGCCACGCGTATGAAACACTGATTTCAAGTGAAGTTAAAAATATACTATTAACGTTGGATATTTTTCATGGTTAAGTATAACCAAATATGCATTCACAAATATTTGAATTATTCGAAAATTTAAAAATTCAAATATGAATAATTTAGTGATTAAGATATTCATATTAGAATATTTAACTATTTAAATTAATCGAATTCAAATCCCAGCCTTAATAGCGATGATTCGAATTATTTAGGAGGATTTGAATCCGTGTATGAGGATTCGAATCCTTTTATAATGATTCGATTCCTTTTATAAGGATTCGAATCCTTTTATAAGAATTCGAATCCTTTTATAAGGATTCGAATCATCTACGTCTGGATTCGAATACGAATCCTTTTAAAAAAATGTAACGAATCCGGATCACGAATCCGTTTTCACTAAAGTATTCGAATACCTCTTTTGAATCCTCTAAAAGGATTCGAATCCGGGAATCGAATCCTGAATGATTCGAATCCTGCCCAGCTCTGATATGTAACGTTTAGGTCAAATTCTCTTCAAACCAACTAACAAATACAAATTTTAAAATAAAAGGAGAGATAACAAAAAATTAGAAGTGAAAGGACTTGGATTAAAACTAATGTCTTAGGCCATCTATAGACGCGTTTCGAGATTTATCTCTCTTCAGTGTAGCTTTGCTTATGCCGTTTTTAAAAAAATTTAGGAATAAAATTGAAATAAACTTACTTGCAAAAAGTGTTGTGTGTAGAATGATCAGGTACACAGAAATGGAATAAGTGAAAAATATGGTCGGTATTTATAGGTAGACCTTATCATTTACGGTACAGTTCAAACAGTTTTTTCGTAATTTTATATATTATGTTTAAAGTTTGCAAACTATAAGAAGCGTGGGCATATTTTCTCGAATTCAAATAGTTTTGAATTTTAATTTATCTTGTTCACAAATAAAAGCCCCAGTTATTCAGAAAAAAAATAAATTTTAGACAGTTTTTTAAGTAGTAAAAGAATCAAAAACATTGACAATATTTTTATTTACAAATAAATGCCCCAGTTATACAAAACATTAAATTTTAGACAGTTTATTATGTAGTAGAAGAACTGAAAAATTGTCAATATTTTTATTTACAAATAAAAGCCCCAGTTATACAAACACATTAACAGTGTCTCATTTTCGTTAAAGTTAAACAGCCTTATTACTAGACGTTGACATACGTTTATTGCGGTTCTAAGGTTGATATTAACATTTTCATATTATTAAAACGCTTAAGTAGATCGCTATTGTTAGTTTACAACTAATAATTTAATAGTATGGTACTCCTAGTTTAAGTCTTATACATAACCTCGATTGTCATACTAAAGTAGGGTTATTTAGAATTTATTTAATAATGCTTTGAATCACTAATGATCACAATAATGATATTATCGACAATTCTATAAATAAGGCTCAAAGTGTTGTACACATATAGAGCATTTTTCTTTTAGGTATACACATTCTGATGGATGCGCTATAAAATTTGGGGAATTTATTGCGTTTTTTTTACGTTCAATTTAAAGTTACGAATGAGTGTTTCCACTCCGTGATTAAGCATGAAGTAAAATTTCGAGTTTAGAAAACGAAATTTTCAGGCTTTTCTAAACTTGAAATTTTACTTCATGCGCCACGCGTATAAATAAATCACTGAAATATTGTGAAACTAAAATTATACTGCTAAATCAGGATTAAAAGTAAACTGCTGATGCAGGATTTAAAATATACTACTAAACGAGAATGTTCTGAATTTCACAATATTTCAGTGTTTTATAAGCCTGGCGCATAAAGAAAAATTTGATTTGATCGTTTTGCGAAGCTTTTTTTCAGGCTGTTCTAAACTCGAAATTTTGCTTTATGGTTAATCAAGGATTGGAAACATTCATTAGTAGCTTTAAATTAAACTTATCAAAACATGTTTAATTAATTGGTCACTTAGCCCATGGTGAAACATTTTTGAAATAATTCTGGATATTTAAAACACTTGGGTTGTTTCACTAGTTCACTAAAGTAGTGAAACAATAACAGAAACAAAGTGTTTTAAATATCCACACTTGTTAAAAACCTAAAAAAAAACAACGAATGCCTTAAAATTCAAACGCATCAGTCTTCAATCAACCACACAAGGATTTTTTTCTTCAAGAATTCATACATGTATAGGAATACTTGAAGAAAAAAATCCTTGTGTGGTTGATTGAAGACTGATTACCAATTCATATTATATAAAACTGGGTTATTTGTTTTAAAAACTGTTTAAATGACAATTTTATAAATATATATATAAGTTAGAATAAAAAGTTAAAAGATCTTATTAAAAATTGATTAAATATATTTCTAAGAAAAACTATGAATCTAGGTGTGAAAATTGCGATGATTTATAATATGTTCTCGCTTCTTGAAATAACATAAATGTGGAAAATTTTTCTTTCGCGTGACTAATGGCATAAGGCTTCCAGCTGGAAATCCGACGTGTGGCCATTTTGCATATTTTATATCAATTTTCCTGTGGCGTGCCGTAAATTTAACTGCCGTTTATGCAACACGGTGAAAATTGCAAAACACTAGAAAACTTGCGCCGCGTCCCGGTTTGAAATTGAATGTACATGTATGCGAATAAATCGAATGTACACCACATTACGAAAATAAAATTAAAAAAATGAAACGCAATCGAATTGGTTTTATAACAGGTTGTTAGAGATATATTTCGATGGAACTAAAATTTACTGAAATGAGTAATTACTTTATTCATTTAACAAACAATTTGATTGCATTGATCAATATTATAAGTTCTTCAAATAAAAAAGCAACATCGTTGCGAAATAATAGAGTGAAATACAGAAAAAAATACTTTTAGTAAATAACACACTCGGTTAAGATTTCGATGTTCATTGATTAACACTGCAACAATTGTTTCCCCACACAGTGGCTTCATCAGGCAGATGAATAATGTGTCAATCAATAATCAGTGAAATCTTAACCAAGTGTTTAAATTACTAAAAGTGTTGATATGGAGTTTCACCAAGCAACAGCCTCAACTATTAAATTTAATTATTCATTCAATTAAGGCAGATGCATAATGTGTCAATCAATAATCAGTGAAATCTTAACCAAGTGTTTAAATTACTGAAAGTGTTGATATGGAGTTTCACCAAGCAACAGCCTCAACTATTAAATTTTGTCAGAAAAAATTGTTAAAAATAATGAAGTGTTTTAATTAGGTGATCATGGAAAATTAGCTACCTCAACTATCTACAATTCGAAAAATGCCATTTTCAGTAACTTGAAGAGGAAGGGGTTTTGAGCAAACAATAAAATAAAAGATCTCCCTTAATTTTTGCTAAAAAATCAGCTATTAAAATCATTTGCATGAATTTAGAAACACCCTCAATATTGTCGAACTTTGCTTTATCCCCATTGTCGATAGCTAAAGACGACTTTCTAGTACTTTGCAATAAAAGTAAAGAAAACAACATAACTTTGTGTAATAATCTCCATGTAACTCAGTCCCTGTCTGTGGAGTTGCTAATGTGCCAAATTTATTATAGCGACAATACCCCGAACTAACTCTAAAGTTATATTATATTCAATAAATATTAAATGATTAAATATGAATTAAAGATTTTCTTTCGGCCACTGTATTAGAATACATTATTTTATCAATTGAAGGAGTCCGCCGAATAACGTTGTAAGCGCCAACTTTTTCGAATTAAGGTTTTACGGAATATCGAAATATCCTTTTATATATGTTTAATTAATTTTTCACTTAACCCGTGGTAAAACAATTTTGAAATAATTCTGGATATTTAAAACACTTGGTTTGTTTCACTAGTTTAACTAGTGAAACAAACCAAGTGTTTTAAATATTCAGAATGCTATTAAATGTTCGTTTCATTTCTAGGTTTAAAATGGCAAATACGTTTATTGTTGCTACTTTAAACCTAGAAAAGAAAGGAAAATTCAATAGGATATTTCGATTCTCCGTATAACCTTACTTCGCAAAAGTTGGCGTTAACACCGTTATTCGACAGACCCCTTTAATTGTTGAAGTAATGTATTTCAATGCAGTGGCTGAAAGATAATCTTTAATTTATATTCAATCATTAAATATTTATTGAATATAATATTACATTAGAGTAAGTTCGGCGTATTATCGCTATAATAAAATTGGCGGATTAGCAAGTCCCTAGACGGGAAAGTTAGCGCACAAGTGCAGAAACTGCAGCGCGGAATAATTGATTTGACAGCTACAGAATATGCAAGGCAATATTTTACCCCCCCCCCCCAGAACCAATTTGACAACGTACGCCCCAGGCCCGTAATTTATCCCGTGCGCCAAAACACGTTAAAACTAAATCAAACTCGAGAAATGCCCATTCACGATTATTCATACATAATTTTTATTTGTACGATGATTGCATTTTTTTCATTTCTATGGTCTTACATTTTTGACTTCTAAAAGGTGTAAATATTATTGACTGTTTTTCTACTGAAAAAAAAAAAAAACAATAATATAAATTTACAAGCTTGTCTATGCCTGTAATTTTATTATTTCGAACGAAAAAACAAGAAAATATTTTACACGCTTGCAATTTTGTTTATACATTTTAGTTCCTCTATTCATAAACATTTCTACAGTTTATAGTTCTTGAAATTATTCATTCCTTCTAATTAATGAAGTTTTCATTTGTTTCTAGTTCCTGAAACTATCTATTCCTTTTAAGTCATTAAATTTATTATTGCTTCTAGCTCCTGAAAGTATCAATTCCTTCTACGTTATTAAATTTGCTATTGCTTCTAGATCCTGAAACTCTACATTTCTCTTATTTCTTGATATTTGCTATGTATTCTGATTCATAAAATTTTCTATTTTTTCGAATTTATGGCCTTACAATTTTTGTTAGCACCTGATATTATCTGTTCATTCTAATTCATGAGGTTTTTTTATTGCCTCTACTCATGAAATTTGAAATTTCTTCTACTCCTTGAAATTCTCTATTCCACCTGATTAGAAGAAATTGGAAAGCTCTTAGATCCTCTATTATTTAAATATGACATTTTCTATTGCTTCAAGATCTTGTACTTCTTCTTAAAATTATTTATTTCTTTTAATTCGTGAAATTTGCTATTGCTTTAGTTCGTGAAATTCTCTATTTCTATCAATTTATAACATTTGCAATTGCATTTGATTTCTGATATTCCCTATTTTATTATTCCTTCTACAGGGTCCGCAAGCGTTACCTGACAGTTTTTAAAATAGCACAACTCACTCAATTTTCAAGATATTTTATTTAAAAATAAACAGGAAGATAGGAAGTTTATAACGTATACTAAAACTTAAAAAAAACCTTAAGTAGCGAAAATAACATCGGGTAAATGATGACCTCCGTTTTTGATTCACAACTGAAGTCGGATGGCAAAGTTAGTCATCACTCCTTGCAAAGTTGCTTAAGGAAGTTGTAGTTCTTAAAATTCGATATTCTTTCTAATTAATGAGGTTTTCTATTGGGCATCTCTCTTAAATTTGTCCATTTCTTCTTTTTAACAAATTTTCATTTTCATCCAGTTATTAAAAATCTCTGTTTAACTAGAATTAATAAATAATTATGCAATTATCTATTGTTTTCAGATATAGAAATGTTTTTTTATATATTCTAGTTCCTATAATTATCCATTACTTTTTATTCATGAAATTCGCAATTACCTCTAGTTAAATAGTTAAATATTCTCTGTTCCTCCTGTTTTATTTTTTTCGGAAACAGGAAATGGAAGTTTACTCTATTTTTAGTAACAATAACAATAACTCCTGTGCTCCAATTATTTACAACAAAAACCATTACATGTTTTAAAATTAAAAAATTCTATGTCGATATTAAATTCGATAAACACAAATAAACGCGAATTGAACTATCTATGAATAAAAAGTGTTGCCAACTGCATCAGTTATTTTCAATCACAGCGTAATAACAAAGGAATTAAAAGTTAAAATAGTTGCAATAAACTCCGAACAATCAAACGAGCGGGCGTTTTCTATGGAATATGCGTTAGAGCAGGAATTAAATTTTACAAATTGAATTTCGAATTGTAAAACTACACAATAAAACAGCACCCTGGTGTGCGCGTCATCGTGAGTAAGCATTTGCAACAATCGAATTATTCGGTGCGGAAAAATGTTCAAAGAAAATGAACCGTCATTAATTAAGCCCGCATTAAATACGACGCGGGATAAAATTTTCATTAACAGAGCGGAAACAAAAAAAAACAGGGTAGTGTTTGAATTTACGAGTGTTTGGTCAATTGAAATTAAATTCCACCAACTTAAAATGAATGGAAAGTTTCATGAATTTCTATTTATTATTTAGAAGCAATACAACATTTCAGAAACTAAAAGAAATCGTTAATTTACAGAGTTTTTCTATTGCTATTCACTTTATATCAAATATATATCCCTTTATCTCAAATAAATTTCCCATTTATCAAATACATTTCCCTATATACCACTACATTTCCCTATATGTCAAAATCTTATCACAGTTTGCCAATTACACTTCACTTGTCAGCAAACTGGCAGCAGTTCATCAAAAAATGCATTTTAGCAATGCACTAAGAGAATTCGTTATTCGGAGAATGGATGCTGGCGTGAGTAGTGTTACATATGTATAAATAAAAATGAAATATTTCCAGAAGAAAGTAATTATTACTGAAGGGAAAATATTTAACAAATATATTAAAGGAAAAAGTATTTGGTATATAGTTGAACTGATTTCGTAAATTGGAAAATCATTTGGCATATATTTGACAAGGTGAAAGTTATTTATGATAGTGAATCTCATTTGATCAATAGTGAAATGTAATTGAAAAACCCTGAATAAAATAGAAGCAATCATAAATTTTACAGACTAGAAGGCATGGAGAAAACTAGATATATTAAAATGCCTAATAAAATAGAAATAATGTATAATTATAGGAACTAGAAACAATTAAAAGCTTTTAAATTAGAAGAAATACTGAATTTTAGACGCTAGAAGAAATTGTATTTTTTTAATCATTGGAAAATTTTAGAAGCTAGAAGCAACAACAAATTTAACGAATTAGAAGCAATGGATAATTTCAGTAACTCCAAGCAATATAAAACTTTATGAATTAGAAATAATTAGAAATTTAAAGATCTATAAGCATAAGTATAAAAAAACATTAAAAGTGCGATTCTTTTCGCAATCTACAACAAGTTAGTCTTACAAAGACTATATCAAACACTCATTGAAACAACTACTTCCCGGGCTAATACCCCGACGGACATTGAATTATACAACAAGTGTTTGCTGTTACATACAGTAACCTACTGCAAATGTAACAATTTGGGTCAAATTATTCTGGCCATCTATAGACGCGTTTCGAGATTTATCTCTCATCAGTATAGCTTTGCCATTCCCTCTAAACAATTTGACACCTTAGACTGGCGGTCACGTTACCGTTCAAACATAAGTATAAATGAAATTGCCAAGTCTTGGTTGCTGAATACTTCAAACATTAAAAGTGCGATTCTTTTCGCAATCTACAACAAGTTAGTCTTACAAAGACTATATCAAATACTCATTGAAACAACTACTTCCCGGGCTAATACTCTGACGGACATTGAATTATACAACAAGTGTTTGCTGTTACATACAGTAACCTACTGCAAATGTAACAATTTGGGTCAAATTATTCAGGCCATCTATAGACGCGTTTCGAGATTTATCTCTCATCAGTATAGCTTTGCCATTCCCTCTAAACAATTTGACACCTTAGACTGGCGGTCACGTTACCGTTCAAACATAAGTATAAATGAAATTGTCAATTCTTGGTTGCAGAATACTTCAAACATTAAAAGTGTGATTCTTTTCGCAATCTACAACAAGTTAGTCTTACAAAGACTATATCAAACACTCATTGAAACAACTACTTCCCGGGCTAATACCCCGACGGACATTGAATTATACAACAAGTGTTTGCTGTTACATACAGTAACCTACTGCAAATGTAACAATTTGGGTCAAATTATTCAGGCCATCTATAGACGCGATTCGAGATTTATCTCTCATCAGTATAGCTTTGCCATTCCCTCTAAACAATTTGACACCTTAGGCTGGCGGTCACGTTACCGTTCAAACATAAATATAAATGAAATTGCCAATTCTTGGTTGCAGAATACTTCAAACATTAAAAGTGCGATTCTTTTCGCAATCTACAACAAGTTAGTCTTACAAAGACTATATCAAACACTCATTGAAACAATGAGTGTTTGATATAGTCTTTGTAAGACTAACTTGTTGTAGATTGCGAAAAGAATCGCACTTTTAATGTTTGAAGTATTCTGCAACCAAGAATTGGCAATTTCATTTATACTTAGCATAAGTATATTTTGAACTACACTTTAAATTAGTGTTTAAACGCGTGGTGCATTAAAATTTCGAGTTTAAAAAGCTTAAAAGCCTGGATTAGTCGCTCCGTTTCGCTACCCGACCAAGCCAAATTCTAAAAATTGATTTTCTATACTCGAAATATTACTTCATGCTTAATCAAGAATGGCAAACTCTCTTTAGAATCTTTAAATTAAACTTTTATACAAAATCAATAAATGGAAGAAAAAGGAACTATTTTATCTTGTATTATAAATACCGTTCGATCGTTTAAAACATGATTTAGAGTAGGTTATGTGTTTTAAATTAGATTAGCACCACTGACTGTAAACACATAGTTTAGAATAACCCCAAGTTTATTCCATAATTCAATTATTATTGTGGGCAACCGCACAAAAAAATGCTGCCTACTCTAAATCATAATTTAAACGATCGAACGGTATAATACCGGCATACGAAACCCCGGTTTAAATAAACATTTGTGAAATATACCGTAATAGTATTAAATTTTAAACAAATCTTACTCTTATTACTTACTGGTTTAAATTGAATGAAACATTCTCGAATGAATTTATATACTCATCAACTTTATTTATAAACCACATGCTGCTCGCAAATAATCCACGTCTAGCAGACTTTTTATTTTTACCATATGCGGCCAAATCGATTTTCCCTGCGCTAGCCAAAAATTGCAACTTTCACTTCAAATATATATAAAAAAAAACTACAAGGCAAAATGAAAAATTGCTGCCTCATATCACACACACACAGAAAGCTACATTCTGTGTCAGTCTCCAAACCACTGACAACAGACATGCATTTCTGACAAGACTGATTTTTAATTTAGACGTACTTTTTATTTAAATTTCGTGTAGAATATTACGTAATAATTTTCTAGAGTCTAACATATACAGGGAATTTTTCTTTAGGTGTACATATTCCGGTGCATATGATGTTAATGTTTACGAATTCGTTGTCCTTTTTTTAAAACGTTTAATTTGAAACTTCTGACGAGTGTGTCCACATCATGGTTAAGTATGAAGAAAAAAATTCGAGTTTAGAAAAGCCTGGAAATTTTCATGCTTTTCTAAACTGGATTTTTTTTTTCATGCGCCACGCGTGTAAACACTGAAATATTATGAAGTTCAAAATATACTCATTTTTACTTAAAAAAAAAATATATTAGAAGTATAAAGTATGTGCAATACAATTTAAGGTATTGCAAATGCACTAATTTTGAAAGCCAAAGATTTTAATAAAGAAAATAATTATTTGTAAAATTTAATAACGTCATACCAAACACAATCAGTTTGTTTTGAACTTCACTTTAAATCAATGTTTTATACGCGTGGCGCATGAAGTAAAATTTCGAGTTTAGAAAAGTCCGAAAATTTGGTTTGGTCGCTCCGCGCTACACGACCAAACCAAATTTTCAGGCTTTTCTAAACTCGAAATTTTATTTCATGCTTAACTAGAGAGTGGAATCACTCGTTAAACGTTAAAATTGAACTTTTTAAAAACAACGAATGCCTGAACATCACAACCTATACCTCAGAATACGTATACTTAGATGAAACTTGTATAGGGTATTCACAGAATACAATAATCTGAAAATATATGTTAAAATACCAGTTATGTTATAATTCAAACAGACAAATGGTCATTTTACGCCTGTTTCAACGGAAATATAATACTTAAATACTTTGAATGTTTAAATTAAACTTAATAAAAATAAACTATAGCGAGAACTGGGTTATTTAATAGTTATAATGTATTTTAGGTGCCTTTTTAAAATAATTGTTAAACGAATTTTGAAAAATATATTGTTGAGTAGAAGATACAATTTTTGGAAATTTTAACCTGTGTGTCCTGTTCAAAACTCATCAATACATTAATTAAAAATAAATTATAGCGTGGCCCGTGTTGTTTATTATTTGTTATGTACTTAAAGGTTATTTTTTTAATAATTGCTACAGGAATTTTCAAAGAATATATTGCTGGGTAGAACATATATTTTTTTTAAGTTTTAACAATAATTGTCCGATTCGAGACTCAGAACTAGTTTAACTTAAAATAAACGAAGGCGAGGTCTAGGTTATTGGTTTAAGGTTGCGATTTATTATAGGTAAAATCCAACGTTTTTGGTAGTCACTAGTTTCAGCACCATTCATATTCTAGTTATGGGAAAATATTACATGATACATTAAAATACTCCTAAAACTCAAGAGATTTTAATGTCACCAATTTAAAACGAGTAAGATATTTAGTTTTTTTTTTGTGAAAAAAATCCTAAAAATAGCTATTTTTGAATCATTTATTTACGCCTTTTTAGGCAACAAAAACTTGTACTACATAAAATTCAAGGGTGTCTGTACATTCTGCATGCAATTAGCTCAACATTCATCAAAAAGATTTCCATGATATATTACTTTTACCTGTTTATGCTGGAAATTAAAATATAGGTCTATCTCACTCTAGCAAATGGCTGGGTAGAGTCTGACTCATTCTAGTAAACCCCAACCTTAAACAAATGTTAAAGGCATTTCTGAAAAATATATGGCCGGGTAGAAGATATGATTTTTTTAATTCTAAGAATTTCTGTCTGAAATAGCGGAGGAGTCGGGCATACTGCTGGAAATATTGCCAGCTTCACACTCATTCAATCTCTCCTCAAAATATTAAATGTTTGTCAACAGCTAAGTAACCAATCATTATTCGTAACTTTTTTATATTGAATATAATCAATATACAAAAAATAATCAGGGGTAATACCACGAGTGGTTTGAATTTGGCCGGATACATTTTATTTTGAACAATTCATCGATATACATTTAGAAATTATTAAATAATTTAAACGTTTTTCAATGTTATTCAATTGGAACGTCCTGTTTTACTAGAAAAGTACTACGATGGACACATCACAATTTCAAGATTTATATTTCAAAATAGTACACGCTAAGTTTACTAAAAAAAATAAAGAAGAAAAAACAAATAATGCACACGAATCCGTGTTTATTATAAATTGGATTGAAAAAATAACATTGATTATTTATTATATGCCATGGATTTTAAAACGCAGAAAACAACAAAATAAGTTTCCGATTGATCTTTTAACGCGGGTTTCCACTCCTAGGTTAAGCGTGAAGTAAAATTTCGAGTTTAGAAAAGCCTAAAAATTTGGATTTGCCGGGGCGCGCGAGCGAAGCGAGTCACGCCCCGGAAAATCCAAATTTTCAGGCTTTTCTAAACTCGAAATTTTATTTCATGCGCCACGCGTATAAACCACTGACTTCAAGTGAAATGCTTAACCAATTCGTAAGAATGAAATATATGTTGTATGTCAACTATCAATTTTTCAAATGATGGCGAAAGTGCTATGATAAAGACATCACCATTTTATACGTGAGTTGAATTATCAAATAAATAAAATCATTTTTAACGTTACTTTAAGAACAAAAAAGAAAGAAAGAAGTTTCAAAATGATGAATACCTATTTAATTTTTTATTTAAAAATTGTTATTATTAAGATTTATATTTCAAAAGTTAATAACCTAAGTTTACCAAAAATAGAAAACAAATAATGACACGAAGTTCTGTTTAAAAAAATAACATTGACACTATTTATTATGTCATAAATTATAAAACGCAGAAAACAACAAAATAAGTTTCTGATTGATCATCTAACGAGGGTTTTCACTCGCAGGTTAAGCATTAAGTAAAATTTCGAGTTCAGAAAAGCCTGAAATTTGGATTTGCCGGGGCGCGCGAGCGAAGCGAGTCGCGCCCCGGCAAATCCAAATTTTCAGGCTTTTCTAAACTCGAAATGTTACTTCATGTGCCACCCATATAAACCACTGACTTCAAGTGAAATCTTCAACCAATTCGTAAGAATGAAATAAATATTGTATGTCAATTATCAATTGTTCAAATAATGGTGAAAGTGTAATGATGAAGACATCACCATTTTATACATGAGTTGAATTAACAACAATAAAGAAAGAAAGGAATTTCAAAATAACGAATACAATTATTATTTTCAATGGTTTTTTATTCCTTATTTTGAACCTTACCCTTTAAAAAATTATTGTTATTTTCTTGCAACGCCCAATATTGCTGACGCACAATTTTGGGTGTTGCAAGAAAATAACAATGGATTTTTAAAGGGTATGGTCCAAAATAAGGAATAAAAATCCAATTTCTTAGTAAGACTCTTATATACGTCTCAACTTAAAACTCGATTGAACTGTATAATACAATACGTGACAAGTGAATGCTGTATAAAACGCGTAGTTTGTAAGATGACAAGTGAATTTCCGCAACAACAAAATCGCAATTTGCCGTATGCTTTCGAAACGCGACGAGTCTGAAGTAATTGCGTTCACTATTTCCACAGATGCTGAAATGATATACATTTTCACACCCAGTTAATCGCTTATCAAGGTGTAAAATCGGCGTTTAGGAGTTATTTACGTTTCAGTTTGTTTACACGGCGAGCGGATTACAAAGAAGAAAAAATGTAGTTCATTCCGGCGCATAAAGTTTAATTAAAAGGTGCGCTGTTCGGTCGCAGAGTCGTTAAGATTTGGAATTAAGATTTCGCGGTAAGAATTATGGAAGAGGATTTGGCGATATATAAAAAAAACGCTGCCCGATGAGGTGCTTATAATAAACATGCTGATTTGTTTTGTGTTTTATTGAAGCTTACTAACAAATTACATATCTTAGATTACACTTGTAAATAAAACACTTTTTACTTTGTTTAACCACTGTATTTTGTACTTAATTTGTTACTATAGTTTCGACTATCTAGTAGTCATTATCAAACCTAAAGTGTTTTTTAAGTTTGATATTGACTATATATAGTCGAAACTATAGTCACAAATTTAGTGCAAAATGCAGTGATTAAACAAAGTAAAAAGTGTTTTATTTACAAGTGTATTTAAGATGTACCACAATGAACGCCTACAACACAAAACAGTATCTTAGATTAAGTCATACGATTTGGTAAATCTCAGAAACGTCAAATAAATCTAATTACGACGTATGTTTCTGAAGTCAGAACCTACTGAGATGCCGTTTATAGACACTTGTTATTTTTTCTAATAACCCTTTCTAATCTTGACATAAAATTACGGGTTACTAAAAAAATGGATAGAAAATAATAATTTTGATATGAAATTAGACGTTAATTGCGTTTTTTTATCAGAGATTTTCTAAATGATATTCTAAACTAGGGATCAACTAAAAAAAATTGATTTAAAATGATTGATAATTATTACAATGTAAAAAGGGGCAAACATTTGTTTAATCAACCATAAATACAAAAAGTTGCTTTTAACCTTTTTGCGAGTATGAAGTATGCATAGCATAAATCAAGATCCCTAATCTACAGATCAATCAGCCTCACAGCATTTACAGGGACTTAATCCAGGGTAAACATCTGACCTTAAGCAAACCGATCCTATAAATAATTCACCGAACTCCGTACTCAGGACAAACATTTAATAGCCCTAATTAATTATTAACCCCGCAGAAAAAAAAGGCCAAATTAATGACAAAATAAAACTTTCCATCCTCCATCAGCGTTAATTCCTCTCGAAAAAAAAATCGAAACGTGGTATGTTGAATAAAACATAAGCGGGATAATGCGCGGCACACGGCACACGTTCCCGTTGTCCATCATCCCGCGGATATTGCTCTTCTCTTCTGGTGAAATAATAAAAAAAAAATTGGGATGCGTCTGAAATTTGTAACTGCACATTATGTGTCGATGCTATGCGGGGAGAAATTTCTACATAAAGGATTCGTTTCGGTTGGGTTTTTTTTCAGTAGCGCGCGTTTTTACGGCGAGCGCTGAAAATTCCTGATAAAATTTTTCAGCGCTGAATGATTTTTACACAAATCACGTTAAATTTCAGTCTGATAGTTGTGCCGTGCCGTTGGATTTTTATTAATGGACCGGTGTTAACATTTCAAGTGATTTACTTGTTACAAATGAGAATTTATTAACTTGTTATGCGTTTGAATTTGAATTTATATCTTCTCCGTGAATTTTAATTAAACTACATAATGTAACATATTACTGCGGTATTTGTTTTGCATATTCTTAAAAAACAATGCTAACTATTCACAGATTGATATTTTTAAATATTTTATCAAATTTTCAGAACGTGAATTTTGAAAACTTGCCCTCAAAATTCCAATAAAATCGCATTTTGTGTTTTGTGATTTTTTTTAATCTTATTTTCTCTTGAATTTTAAAACAATACACCTTCTATATGTTTAATTGATCACAAGAAAGAGGCTATTAATTAGGATTTTGACATATTCTGAAAAAAATATGTTTACAAAATCCCCATAAAATTTTATAAATAATTATCAACACATTTTGAAGTTGTCTTCTTTTTCAATTTAGATTTCCCTTAAACTTTACATTATTTCACGTTTCATTGAACATAACTCAAAAACTATTGGTATGATATTTTTTTTGATTTTAACATACAAGGAATTTCTTTATTAAGTAGGTCTACAGTTAATTTGTCGGACACTTTTTTCTCATTAATCACTTAGGAAATCATATTCAAAAATATATTAGTTTGTAACTTAAATTCACTTGGTATTGTTTCACATATATGTATTTTATTTTCTACTAGTTTCGGCTTCGGCATTCTTAATAATGGCATTAAGCCGAAACTAGTAGAAAATAAAATGCATATAAGTGAAACAAAACCAAGTAAATTCAATTTACAAACCGATGTACAGTTAATTTGCCTTGAACTTGACACTTTTTTACGTTTCACTGAATATAACTCAAAAACCGTTGATAGGATATTTTTGGATTTTTACCATACAGCAAATTTCTCTCTAAATCGCTCAATTTATACCTTCTAACGAGTGTTTCCACTCCCTGATTAAGCGTGAAGTAAAATTTCGAGTTTAGAAAAGCCTGCAATTTGGATTAGGGCGTGGAGCGAAGCGTAGCGCCATAATCCAAATTCAGGCTTTTCTAAACTCGAAATTTTACTTCACGCGCCACGCGTATAAAACGCTAACTTTAATTAAAGTTTTTAGTATACTTCAAAAGCAGTATGATAAAGCAGTATATTTTGAACTTCACTTGAAATCAGTGTTTTATATGCGTGGCGCATGAAGTAAAATTTCGAGTTTAGAAAAGCCCGGAAAAGCCCGAAAAATTTTCACAGGGCTTTTCTAAACTCGAAATTTTACTTCATGCTTAGTCTGGGAGTGGAAAACACTCGTTTAATGCTTCAAATTGAACTTAAAGAAGAATTTAATTTGATGCTTTAAGCGAGTGTTTTCCACTCCCAGGCTAAGCATGAAGTAAAATTTCGAGTTTAGTAAAGCCTGAAAATTTGGTTTGGTCGCGTAGCGCGTAGCGCTACGCGATCAAACCAAATTTTTTTTTTCATGCTTAGTCTGGGAATAGAAAACACTCGTTTGAAGCTTTAAATTAGATATTTTAAACTAACAACCAATGCTCAAAAAGGGACAACTTATGCATCTGAATATCTATACTTAAAAGAAAAATGACCAGTATACAAATAAAGCACAAAATTTCATGAAGACTTGCAAATTATTTCCAGTTTGTGATTATTTTTAATTTCTTTAATATTATAAAAAAAATGTATTTTAAAAAAATTCACAAATGAAAGGGCCGAGATGGGCCGTAGGATGGACCTCCTGGAGTCTTTGGAAATTAACAAAGCCCGCGCTAATACGTAAATCCCTGTCATCAACGACCAGCTTGACCCAATATAAACCCCAATTTTGAATGCAATTATAAGACCTTAATTTCAAGTATACCTGTTCAATTGTTAGTTCAAATCACTTTGAGTTTAAAAATGACAAGTTAAATTTGTCGAAACTATACTCAATAAGGTCTCAGTTATACAAACAAAGTTAAAATCGTGTTTTATTTGTGAATTATGATATATTTAACAAAGTAGAAGCCTTAATCGTTGACAGTTTAAAAAAATTGATGGAGAATTATTTAGATTTTTGGAAAGTCTGGTGTGGTCCAGGCAAACAAAGCAATGAATGCGACTAATCGATAAATAATTGTGCAAATGTAAAACTAATAAGCAAAATTTTTACATCTTCTTAAAGAATAATGTTTACTTAATATCCACGTGCATTTTTATTAAGATTTTCAAAGAATGTCCAAGTTTTGATTTTTTTTAGTACTAATTTCACTTGAGTTTTAAAAAAAATCAATTATCACGTTCTATTGAACGTTTATCCAAAATTATTGGTACATATTAATGCGTATTATGAGACAGAAATGTTCACTTAATAATCGTAGAAAATTTGATAAGGATGTCTGGGCAAATTTCCAGGTTGTGAATTTTTAAAAGTTTAATTACCCTACAATTCTGAATACATCGTATTTCGAGTATATGACATTTATTTGAAAATAAGTTTATAACAATTGAAAGAGTATTTTTGGAATGTTACATGTTCTTAGAAACCAATGTTCTCCTTATATCCACATATAATTTCATCAATATTTTTCAAATAATGTAATAGTTGTGAATTGTTTCATCAGAACGTTTGATTAAACATGACTCAAAAACTATTTATGGGGTATTTTTGTGATTGTTTTTGTAAATTGCATACTTAAAATAATTCAATGGCGTATTTATGGATTGGGACAACACTGGAACAGGCACGGAAAATAGCTGCAAATAAAAAAGACTGGGTCAAATTTGTGTATAAATAGTGACCATACTTATTATTTTGTAAAGTATTATTTTGTAAATATTTTGTATATACCCAACACCCGAAAGGGTAATAGGGACTTTGAATATATATATATATATATATATATATATATATATATATATATATATATATATATATATATATATATATATATATATATATATATATATATTTATGGATTAATAGATAATAGTGCTTTCCTAACATCTATTTTCATTTATGATTTATGGCATTATACATTCTTTAAGAAATGTTCATAAAATTTGTTTGATGAACATTTCTTAAAGAATGTACATCTTTGGGTACATTTTCTAAATTTCAATTTAATTAAAATGCCATAAATCATACATTAAAATATTTAATCAGTGAATCTTGAAGTTCACAATATTTCAGTGTTTAATACGGGTGGCGCATGAAGTTAAATTTCGAATTTAGAATAGCCTAAAAATTTGGATTTACCGGCGCCCCTTGCTTCGCTTGCGCGCCGGCAAATCCAAATTTTAAGGTTTTCTAAACTCGAAATTTTAGTTAATACTTAATCTGGGAGTGGAAAACATTCGTTGGTAGCTTGAAAATGTATCTACTAAAATCATGGGATTATTTTAAAATGTTTCAATTATCACAATATAAATCAACAACATTAACGAAACCTCGTAAAAGTCACAGATGTTAGTTAAAATATGAATGTTAGAGTGAAAAAACATTGACAAAATACGTATAAATTGGTAAAAATTTAAGAAACTATCAATCACACAAAATTGTCGTTCGGTTGATTACTTATGAAAATGTTGAGAAATCAATTAAACTTCAATAAATCGATTCATATTCTACATGTGTATTATACTCTTATAAAAGTACTAAACATTGATGAAAACTTATTAAGAAAATTTTTTATTATTAATATTTTATTATTAATATTAACATAGATAAGAAATTAATAAGATTCGTTCTCGTCTTGTAATTTTCTGATTGATTATTATTTGCTTCATTTCACAAAATGTTTACCACTTATTAATAATTTTATCAATCATCTCAATTAATTATATTTATTTGTTTCGTAATTTTATATGATTTTTTAATGATTTTCATTAATTTTTCCGAACATAGTGAATTTATTTTAGTTCAAATCTGTTGATTTGTATGCATTGTTTACTTTCCTCGTACGTAATACGTAGGAACCGCATAGTTTTTGTGAAAATGTTCAATTTTTGTTTATATTTTAGGAATTATTGAGAATTTTTTTAAATGTTTCAAATTAAAGTTGAAAGTGTCGTCGAAATTCTTAATATCCATTCATTTATACTTTTCTCTAACATAAATAGTTTTCAAATTATGACAAAATTCATGAAGACCGACTAAAATCTTACAAAATAGCAGAAGTGATAAAACTTATTTAGTCTGATACCCGAAAATGTAAAATCCCGAATAAAGTAGTAAATAATTGTATTTTATTTTTCGATATTCTTAAATACGGGGAAAGAATTACAATACGATAAATATTTTTTGAAAACGCCCAAAATATGCCTCAATAATATTTTAATATTTTTAATATTTGTTAAACAGATGTTGTCCACTCCTTGGTTAAGCATGAAGTAAAATTACAAGTTTAGAAAAGCCTAACAGTTTGGTTTGGTCGCGCAGCGAAGTGGATCGACCAAACAGACTTTTCTAAACTCGAAATTTTATTACATGCACCACGCATATAAACCACAAAAAAAAGTTTAAAATATTCTGCTAAAGCAATATGTCAAAGCTGTATATTTTAAACTTCATGATAAACCAGTGATTTATACGTGTGGCGCATGAACAAATATTTCGAGCTTAGAAAGGCCCAAAAATGTAGTTTGGTCGCTCCCCTTCGCTACGCGACCAAACCAAATTTTCAGGCTTTTCTAAACTCGAAATTTTACTTCATGCTTAATCAAGGAGTGAAAACATTCATTAGAAGTTTTAAATTAAACACTTTTATAAAAACAACGAATGCTTGAATATTTACAAAGAGTGCAAGGATACGTGTATACTTAAAAAAAAATCCCGGTCATATGTAGGTAAATATGAGTATACATGTTTTATGAATTTCATATTTTTCTTCTTTTCAGCCCTTGGTTTATCGAGTGGAATCAACTTGACGCACGATAGCATCATCAGAGAGACAGACACGACGTTCCTGGTGACGTGCAAGGATCCCGCTGGAAGAGCCGTGGTCTGGTCGGGGCCCAAAGGGCCCCTCGGCGCTACTACTCATCCTAAAGTTGAGACCGCCTCCTACGGGACCTCATTGCTTTTCACTAAAGTCACTATAAAAGATAGCGGTAATTACACGTGTAGCGTCGACGGCGAACAGAAAGTTCTTCACCTCAAAGTTGAAGGTATATACAAGTTCTTTAATTACTAGTTTTTATTGAGAGAAGTGTGGAAGAATGATAATGTATCAAGATTTTAATGTAATTTGTGTTTAATAGAACTCAAACATCACATTTAAATTTTATTTAGAGATTAAATTTATCTATCCTTTTAAATAGACATTTTCCATGTCATGAACGTCAAAACAAGTATATTTATTATTTTAGCTTGGCATGTATGTAACTACAACAACAACAAATCATTATTCCTAGAGAATACAAAATAAATACATTATTCTATACAATAAACAAATAAACTTAAATTCCTCCTAATAACTGTCTATCGACCAGAGGTCATTCCGCCGAGAATTGATGATGATGAGAATTGATGATGATGATTATGTTATTTTATTTGTCTGTTAGTGTGGGTGAAGTGATTAAATGAAGTCGAAAATGGCAGATGCGGGATTTTTGTGTTTTCAGGTAACATGAAGGTTTAGGCGTTTACAGTATTGGGAAAGGAATTGGAAGTTTGAAGGGTTTTTCCCGAATTTTTCTGCTAGGTACAGTAGTCTGTTTTCAATTGGGGAAACACTTTTTGTAGTGTAGAGGAGTTGTTAGTATGTAACTATTATCTAATATTTGATAAATACCTATTGTTCGATTTGAATGACGCTGGTGAAACGCCGCATTAATAAGTTAAATTGTAAATTATTAATTAAAACACTTGGTATTGTTTCATCGATTTTAAATTAAATTAAAGATATAAGTTAAATTGGTTAATCGTCAGAATATGCCAAGAGCAAAACATACGCTATTGGTACTTTTCGAGTTATTTTCAATTGAAAGCCAAAAAGTAGAATTTTATGTGAATATTTAGGGAAATTGAAGTTTATACCATTTATAACATAGAAACATAATTTTCGCATTTTCATATATTTTTTATTTTATTATTAGAATCAATGCTGTTTGAGAAAAAAACATATCAGTAGTTTAATTACAATCAAACAAAATAATGATGTTTGGGAAAAATCTAGGGGTGGTTAAAAGTAGATTTATTGAGGCGCATGCGGATTATACCCTCATGCGTCGGTTTATTAGGCTAGCGCACTGAAATTTAATGAACTGAACGCGTTTGATGGTATTTAGTTTGGTCGCAAAGGGCAGGAAATAGTCGAGTATTGTCACGTTTTCCTGCGAAACTTTTAACTATATTACCGTCAGGAGGGAAGTTTTTCCACTTATATTTATTACCCATCAAAATCTAGATTAATCGTAATTACTGAAGGTAACTTCAGGATTTCTTACAGGAAATAATCTCTTAGATATTTTTTATTCAATTTAAGGTGTAGAAAAGCCTGAAAATTTGGTTAAGTCGCTGCGCTTCGCTACGCGACTAAATCTAATTGTCAGGCTTTTCTAAACTCGGAATTTTACTTCATGCTTAATCAAGGATTGGAATCATTGATAGCTTCATTATATTATCAAAAAAGAAACACGAGCCTCATAATTCGCGTCGGAATAGATATACTTGAAAAAATATACTTGTCATAAATCTATTCATGTTTCTGTAAGAATAATAAATAGATAACTAAGTAAAATCATAAGGTAATACTAATTTATATATAAGGAGTTTCTTTTTAGGTATACATATTCCAATTGCAGCGTATTTGTCGTAAATCTTCACATATTCGGTGGTATTTGAAAACAGTTTAATTTTAAGCTCTAAACGAGTATTTTCCACTCCTAGGCTAAGCATGAAGTAAAATTTCGAGTTTAGAAAAGCCTGAAAATTTGGTTTGGTTGCGTAGCGCGTAGCGCTACGCGACCAAACCAAATTTTCAGGCTTTTCTAAACTCGAAATTTTACTTCATGCGGCATGTGTATTAAACAATTAAATATTAAGAAGTTCACTAAATTCTACTAAAGCAGTATGCTAAAGACATATATTTTGAACTTCGCTTAAAACCAGTGTTTAATACGCGAAAATATGGTTTGGTCGCTTCGCGCTACGCGACTAAACCAAATTTCCAGGCTTTTCTAAACTCGAAATTTTACTTCATGCTCAATCTGCGAGTGGACAACACTCGCTTAAAACTTCAAATTGAACTCTTTTATAAAACAACGAATGTCGAAATGTAACCTTAAAATAAAAAGCCGCTGCTGTTGCAATCCCTAGTTAAAATGTATTGATAATGATATATCTCATTACTATCCCTTATTTTAATGAATTTTATAAAACCCAAATTGAAGGAATCAATTCTACTTTTCCTCTTTCATTGCACTTATTTATTCTATTTTTTTTTTATATTTTTTAATAAAATCGTACGTGCTGCATCGGGTTTCCTGGGTTTATGGTTGAATATCATGCTTGGGTCGGGTTGTGTGTGTCTGTATGTATTATACATTCAGTGTGTTCTCATTTCGCAGCCGGCACACGGGATAATCCCATATTCCTGCTGCTGGTATTCCCACTTTTCCGCCTTTAACCCTGCGTGAACTTTGGGTCATCCGGAAATTGCAGCTGTTTTAACCGAGTCAGCAACACCTTTCCAGATGATATTCCCTGTTTACATGCTGTTAATGTGCCAAACAAATTAATAACGTATAATACAAGAATACATTTAATATTTAAAACATCATATGGAGAATATTACACTAGTAATTATGTATGTATACAGATTTTAAATAGCTTAACAAAAGTATAAAATAACAATGTATACTCGTACATTAAACACATTTTGCTAGTAGTGCACACTAAGTTTAATTGTTGGTTTACGAGTATGTCTTTTCATTTAACATTTGAAATCAAGGGGAGAGAGTTTCTAATTATGATAAATGTTGGTTTCTTTCACAGATTTTGCTTTTACTCATACTAATTTTGTATAACAGACTGTGTTCAGGAGTAAATAGTTTTTTATTCAATTGCATTTTTTATGATGAGCTCTAGAGCCACTTGTTTGTAACATAGGCAATAAATGAACTTTAGTTCCAAATGTCACGAGTACGAACGGTACGCTGATATCTGGGACGCAGGGTTACAAAATTATGTCCTCGAACTCCTCTAAAAAAATATTGATGTCAACATTTTTTTTTTTTCTAAACATGCGCAAAATACCGCACCCCATCTATCTTTAGTTTCTTAATTTTGAATTTGTATATTTTTCGTCACAAACATTTTGTCACCAAAAGACAAACACGCGTCTGTAAAAACTTTTCATACTTTGCATTTTGGAATTGTAATACCTTATTGTAATTCCGGTGATTAAATAAAACGGTTTTTTTTAACTCATATTTTATTTAAACGCCATTTCCCAAACTACCGGTTGTGTCTTAAAACCAAGAGACCGCAAACAATCGGACAAAACAGACTGAATATATGATTTCTTGTTATTCTTATTAAAAATGAAATACGTGTTTTTAAACTTCAGCCTAAGAAGTATTATACATATAGCGTATAAACTAAAATTTTCAGTTTAAAATTTTAAGGATATAAATTTGGATTTACCCGTGCGCCTCTCTTCGCTACCACCAGAAAATCCAAATTTTGCTGTTGCTTTAAACAGGCCTTAGTTAGTTCCAGGTCACTCTACGAAAATTATTTAATACACCACAACCTTTAAATATATATTTTTTTAATTACCGGGTGTTAAGTTGTATTTTTTGTGAAGCTTGCTAAATAATTCGTTAAAAATAAGGAGCATAATTCGAGCGATCTTTTGAGAATATAAACATGAGAAAAGTTGAAGATGGGCTGCTGAAATCAAAATCATTTAGGGGTTGTCGTGTATAGAATAGTTTTGGTTGAGCGTTCTGGGAATAGTTGCTGTTTGGAGCAACAACAAAAAATCAAAATCTGGTGTTAACTTGACCGACCCGCTTTACATTATTAACAACAAAATTACTCCCGGCGCATTAACCAAAAGTCAGTCAGTAAACAGCTTGTTTTTCCTCATGTTATTTTCTCACTCAATTATTCATCTTTCTTGTCCACCTATAACTATAAATAATTTCCATACACTTAAACTACACCGAATATCTCTCTCAATCTTTGTTTGTGTGGCGAGTCAAATGCAAAATTGAGGAGAATTCCGCTAAAATATTAATTTCGCTCACTCGGACCGAACAGCAATGCATAAACCAGAAGAACGATGACCTTTGCATATTTACGCGCGCGATTTGCATAATCTCCGGGAAAAATCACGACAAAGTTTAATTGTTTATTTCCACCGTTGGCGGAATTTGCATTTGATACAAATAACGGACGAACACGCAAACGTGCGCCACAAAGTGCTGATTTAATGCAATTTTTGGAAAACTGGGGAATTTCTGATGAGCTCTGTATTTTGCGAGTGAAGGTTTAATTAATAACGAGGTCAAGAGTATGATTATTAAGCAAAAATTATTGATTACAGTTTGCACGATAGAACAAAACGGATTTACATTAGCAGTTAAGTAATAATGTTCTGTATTCCAGAAATTATTGATTGTAATTTTACTGTATACGGTGATTCAGAACAAATGTAAAAAATCACATCTTTTAAATCAAATCAAATCAAATGTATTTCCACAGAACATTAATACCTATTATGAGTTTGTCAACTATTAAATAGAATTATTAGATAAAAACATTACTACTTAGAGGTAATCAGTACAATGCAACAGAGTTTTTACATGTTAAAAAGAAAATACATAGAAATCATTGCGCACTAAATACTCGTTAGAAGCTTCAAATTGAACGCTTTTTAAAACAACGAGTGCCTGAAAATTTACAGCGCTTATATCAGGATAAGTATAATTAAAAGAAAATGTTCTTGTATATTAGTAAGTTTAGGAAGTCGTTCTAGATCCATTGCGATTATAAAAACTTTTTAATTATTATCACTTTTTAATTCTTCATAATAAATAATTTTTCTAAAATTAGTCACCTTTGTCACTAGTTTTGTCAATTTAAGCTTGTCATTATCAAACTAATTATTTAGTAATAAAAACATGTATTACGGAGTAAGAGTTTTGAGGCTTTCACTTCGTATTCAAATTTAAACTGTTGTTCAATATTCCAGTACGTGTAGGGCCAGTTGGACCAAACATGTTGAACTGGTTCAACTCTGAACTCGAGTTCAAAGTGACATTAAAACAATGGGAACTGTCATCTTAAACTCAAGTTCAGCTTAAACTTGAGTTTAACGTTTTTAGTGCAACTGAGCCTTTGATAGACACGTTTCTCACTTTTTAAATTAAAATTTCTGTTGAATATTCCAGTACGTTTGTCTAACGCTCAGCTATTTTTATGCTTTCTGTACTGCAATGTACCGAATGGAATCGTCAACAATTTCTCTGTCTCACAGTTTTAAGTCTGTGTGTATTTGTAATTATACCCGTTATTAAATTTTAGTTAAGTATTAGTTTCAAGGATCTTAGACAGCCGTGTTGAGAAGCCTGTGCGGCTTATAGTTATTATTACACTAATAAGTGAAACAATTTAGTGCCATCAAGAGCACTAACCCCGTTACGTGACTTGCTTTCAACCCATGTCATTTGCATTAGATGAAGACGACCAACAAAATGGAAAGGCTTGGTGGAATTTTTTTTACATCTACACAGAAGCAATTATAATGGAAAATACGTTTGTTACAAAAACTAATGATTTCATTTTCTGATACTGCCTTCTCGTATATTTCTTATTGCTTCATTAAAACTTTTATGTTGGTTTTCACGTACGTGTATTTTAATTGGTACTCTTAAAAATGCACACAAAACATGGAGATTATTATTTATATTAGTTTTCGTTGATATTTCAATAATTACAATGAAACAGATTTTTTATATTGTTTTCTGTTATTTTGCAGACATTTTTCTCTATAAGAATTGGGGTTTGCAGATGAATTTACGCAGTTTTTTAATTATAAACTGAATATGATAAAAATATCGAATTAAAGTAATTAATTCCTTTGTGAATTATCGTCATTATTGATTGAATCAGGTGTCAGAAAACTGCATTTATAAATATGAAACCAAACAAGTGTTTTAGTTTAAATCTAATATATCTAGCAAATACTAACGTTTATTTTGTCGTTCCAGTGGCGCAACCTAAGATGCGACCACAAAAATTGTAAAAAAAAAAACGTGAACATAACATTGTCAAATCCAATAAAATTAAAATCTAGAACATTTACATAATTTAGAAAACTTGTTAAAAATTTAAAAGTTGATGAAAGGCATGAAGATTGTCTTAATTTAAATAATTTATAATTGGAATATTGCGAAAACCTCAAAATGAAACACAGGTACAGTTGCAAGGAAAAAAAAAAACTAGTACATCAGGGAGCTTTAGCCACTTCTAAAATATCATATTTTTTATTTTGTGAAACAAACTTGTCCTGTACAGGTTAATAACGGTTTTTTTCTCGGCCAACAAGATGGTGCTTTTGTTGACATGTACTTCAATAGCAATGTCTCTAATGCTAATACTGTTTGTAAACGGGTCGTTATTATAGCTTATTGCCTTTGTCAGTTGAGGCATGACGACGTTGATTTAATTTCATTTGACATTTCCGCAGATTTGAAAATTTCATTAACAATTTGAAAAATCAAAGTGAGTCCAGTTCACATAGCCAAATATTTGACTGTACTAGTTTTTTGCATTCGCAGCTGTACATCAATTGATAAAATCAACTAGATGTAACAACAATCTTCGAAATTGAGATATTCAATAAATAGTAATAACAATAATGTGTATTGCCCAACAGGAAACAAATTCCCAATTACAAGATAATTTATTATTAATATAATAGCTTGGAAGCTTCAAACTGAACTTTTTTCAAAAACAACGACTATATGAAAATTTACAAATTTATTTATATATATTATTTATTTCAACCTACGATATAATATTACAGAGAAATTTTCATTTCAATCTTTTTATGAAAATTTACGTCTTGAAGCGTTGTAAACACATTTCCCAAGGACAGACAACTTCTACGCTAGAGTTTCCTTGAAAATTTAAACTAGCCCCATAAAACTCGTCTACACTGACGTACGGATTTTCTAATAAACATAATTTACACACACATACACAGGAGAGAGCTAAGGGTTGGAAAACCGGGGCGCGATATAATAATGAATTATTACCCGCCCTTGTATAAATATCAAAGCCGCGACATCTAAATATAAAATATGATTGTGGATGTCTATTATTTACGACCCCTTCTAGAAGGAAAATGTAAAAAACAACCCCCGCGACACTCTCGTTCTATCCTCGGGGGACTCCTTTGACACTTTGACGTGGATTATAATGAGGCGAGCTCCTTTTACTGATTCCTTTTTTTATATTTTTTTGTTTTAAATGGATTGGGGATGGAATATAAATGGGGTCGGTTTTCTGTTTTGTGAAAGGGGGGGCGGTTTTAATTAAAGTTATTGTTGCATGCGAGGCAATATTAGCCGCCTCGTAAATAATGCGGAAATATGCGGGTTTCGGATTAATACGAATTCGCTGTTTTGTCAACGTGTTTTATTTTTGCGTGTTGGACCATCAATAAATCTTTTGCTTTCTCTGAATTTGTGATTAACAATAAATAATGTGTGCGTGTTTAAGCATAAATCAGCGTTAAGACATTCAATTAATATTTAATATTAATTTCGTACTAAGACCCAGGAGTGGATCCAGCGAGGATTTTTTCAATTACTCGTTTGAGATTTTACGTTTTTCTTGATTTGGTAAATTATTACTGTTTTTTAATGTATCCTAATTATCACAGTTTTGAAATATTTGTAAAATTTGATGATGTGTGTTGAATTTGTTTAAATCCGTAACAATGATTTAAAATTTAGGATATTTAAAATATGGCGACAAAAGGACAAAATAACAGACATTTTTCGAATATGGTCATAATCAACTCGGAGGACCTCAAAATGAATATATCTACTAAAATTTGTAATTTAAGAATTTTCGCAAAAATAATACTTTCCCTTTGTTTTGCAAATGAGGGAAAGTAAAAAAAAACAGGATTTGCTAACTCAGGAGTGTAAACACTCGTTTAAACAGTTATTCTGTCTAAAACTAGAAGTTATTTTAAACAACTTTTCTACAATAAAACGCATTAGTCACGATTTTCTGAATATGTGTAAAAATTCGTCCATTTTTACACTGCCAAAGGCATTCTCATTCTCCCTTTTTTTTCTGTCGATGGGAAAATCTCCGAAAAGAGTTTTATTATACTTTCGCCTCGGTGCGGTGAACACGTCGATGGAAAAGCAGAGCTTTTTAATTTAATGCTCCAGAAAGCCCGGAGCCCACGCGGTCGCTTTCCCTATGGAGGGGCGAATAGGTCGAAAAGTTACGATTCATACCTAAGGGCAGCCCACAATAAAGTCCGTCACTGAATTATACTTTCCCACTTCGACCTTGTTATTCCCGTTCAATTTTTAACCTCTTAAGGTCCCCACAAAGAGAAACATTAGCTAAAAACATGATTTATATTGAATGTAGTTAGAATTGCTTCAAAAATTAAATTTCGATTTTAAAAGTTATTAGCATTATCTATGGAAAGGGAAGTCCAAAATGGTTCAGGTAAAGATTGGCGTGATTGGAACAAGGAAGGTGAGAATAATTAATCTTTCGAGACAAAGGAAGAATAAATAAAATGAATAGTCCGCTTATCGTAAATAACGTGTGACTAACTAAAATAACATCATAGTTTTACTTGTGATTTTATAAAAATAAATTTAAAAAAATAAAATTTTAAAAACCATTCAGTAATTTCATTTCTATTTTGATATACTAGTACAACCTGAAAATCCAATAATAAATGCTGAAATTTATTTAATAACTAAAGATAAATACATAATATACACACTTTTAGCAAATAACATACTTGGTTTCACTATTTATTAGTTGACACTGCAATTGTTTCGCCATACAGTGGCTTCATCATCATGAACGACGAATGGTAAACTATAGAAGTTAACAAATAATTTGTTTTCAAAAATTCCCAATTTTTATGATTTAAAAAAATACACTTGGTTATATTTTAGTAATAAGTGTTTCCTTTTAAAATCATAGTTAAATATATTTCATCATGTGGAAGGTAAGAAACTTTTTCAAGATATCTCATATTATTATTAAATAGAAAAGTTTTTACCTGTATTAAGTAATCTAATAAAGGACATTATTTTTTAAACTTATTATTTGGAATGTCTTGAACGATTCAACTCGGTCTCGAGGTGGGATTATTACTCGTACAATGCGGGCGAACAATACCTTTCCCAGTTCCTGGAAGTTTATCATAGTTTGAAAACCGAGATACTTTGCGGAATAAATTATCGCCGGTAATTATACCCGAACGTAAATAAATGTTTAGGTTGGGCTTATCGGGGTAGCAACAGGGGCCGTATATCACTATCCTGATTCATTTGCGTTATAATATATTCTAAAAGCCAGTTTGTGCACACACACATAAGTACATACATACATACGTGTTTGTATACGATAGAGACGGATTAGTGTGTGCGAGTTTGTGATTTATTGAGGGTGTGCAAAGGTTTTATTTTGTAATAATTAATGTAGATTATTATATGATAATGTTTTATTGTTGTTCAAGGGTTTTATACGTTGATTTTCAAGAATTTGAACAAGTTCAACGGAAGCAAAAAAAAAAAACTGTCCTAAATCTCTCTAATTTTACAACGTGGGCTTATTTTCTAGAATATAAATAGTTTTGAATTTTAATTTTTCTTGTGTCAATAATCGTATACTGTTTGGTAGCTGAGGATGGGTGACCCGTAGTGGGAGGCAGTACAATGATGTTTAAGTGCATTGAAACAATGCGCACTCCCCCTTATACCAGATACCAGACCAGATACCAGCTCTATAAGAAGCGTACCAGCGGAAGTGGCCTCTCCAATTCGAGAGGAATTAAAGGACTAACCTGGTTTAATCCTCATACGTCTTGGGGAGGACTGGCGGTTTCTTCTTCTCCTTAATTCAAGTTGGGTACACTAATAAGCCGGAGGCAATTCTATAGCCGGGGGCACGTTCAATAAGCCGGAGGCTCCACTATTTAAGATCGGTAAAACGCGGACGTTATCTTATTTTCGAGTCACACGTTAGAATATTTGGGTATTGAGGAGGGGACGCATAGGCTGGAGAGACCTCTACCCGATTTGCACAGAACATCTACCATTTTTTTGAAAATTCATCATTATTATCAAACCAAAAAGGCGCAATAAAATAATTCCATTTTAAGATAAATGACCTTACCAAATAAAACCATCCGACATCGTAAAACATAAAACGCCTCGTTTTGTACTAGGTACGAGAAATGTCGCTTTCTGTATCCACACTCGTTTATTTTTTCGCAACGGAGGAATAACGCACATTCAGTGCCGGGGAATCGCTTATTTTAGAGCGCGAAATCGCGCGCGCGGTGCACATTGTCGGGAAAGATGCATTGCGCGTCCTTAAGGGAATAAAGGGATACGAGAAATAGGGGAGGAAAAGAGAGACGGGCCGGAAAATGTCAACCTAATAGCGCTTAAATGTAAATACAAACGCGCGAGAGGCAAACTTTATGATGATTTATGATCTCGCGTGTTATTTCACACTGACATGTCGAGATATTTATAAGTGCTATTATGAAATAATTGTTTACGGCGTTTTATACGAACTAGGTTGGAAGGAAGCCGATCAAAAGATATACAGAGTCTTTCTGAAGAATGCCCAGAAATTAAATTTTAAGAAACGGAGATTTCTTGTACAAATTTTATTTTTGGATTGCGCATAGTGGGCTTTTAAAACAAAATCAACACGATTGGTTTTTAATAAAATATATACCGTTCGCATTACATTAACCCATTAAGCGCCAATGATGCATGCACGCAATATTATCATTTGTTTGTTAGTTAAATTACTATATAAGTTAATTTGATATATTACATTATTTGATCTGACTTGAAACTCTATGAAGGAAAAGGTAAATATTTTGTTATATTAATATCTAGCTTATTACTTATTAAAAAATATAAAGGTTTGTGTATTTGTAACTTTACAATATTTCAGTGTTTTAAGCGCGGGGCGCATGAAGTAAAATTTCGAGTTTAGAAAAGCCTGAAAATTTGGTTTGGCCGCTCCGCTTCGCGGAGCGACCAAACCAAATTTTCTGGCTTTTCTAAACTCGAAATTTTACTTCATGCTTAGTCTGGGAGTGGAAACACTCGTTCTGAACTGCATATTGCACGTTTTTATATAAAATTGACGAATGCCTGAAAGCTTACAGCGTATTCATTTTGTATATTTAAAAGAAACATTGACAGTACGTAATACAATAAGTCATTCATAGAAATTATATAAAGAAGTGCAAAATTTTACCTAAAATCAACTTTTAGAGCTAACTTTATAATTGTTCGGCCGTTGATAGGTTAAGCAATCTATTTTTAATTTAAATTGCATTTTTTAATAGATAAACAGTGTAATATTACTAATAGTTGAATTTCTGAAAGTTAGAATATTCAAGTTCGTACTTAAAATTTTTCATTTAAAGAAAATTACTAAAATTATGTAAAACAGTGATAAAAGACCAGTTAATGGGTGGCAAAAATAGTGTGGACGTTTTGATAGGGTCCCGTTTAGAAATTTAATAGTTCATAAGTAATGGTTCTTCGTAGAAATCTTAGGTTTAGCCATTAACGAGTGTTTCCGGCTGGTTTGGTTCCCTAACTCTAGGCATCCCAACTTAAAGGCCTCAACAGTCCAATCACAAATTACTACCATTTTCAACACTTACAAGATACGGGCTCGTTTATATTTGATTGACCCACTTATAATGAAATTTCAATACTTGGTTGTAGAATATTTGAAAAATATTAAAAGTGCGATACTTTTCGTAATCTAAAATTATTTGTATTTACTAAATGTTCACCGTTTTAACAGATACGCCGGGTTTAAACAAAGACCACATCAAATTTATAACGCGGATGCAGCTGTTTGCCCTAAGGGAGTTGTGCAAGTGGAATTAAAAAAAAGGCGCACCTGCATTACCAGAAAACTGGGTCGATTGCCTGAATTTATGGACCGCATCACGCCAAATCCCGCATTTCGGGTTATTATCGCCTAGGTTTTTTTATTTCTCGCAGGATTCTCTCCACAAAAGAACTTTAATTCCATTAAATGAAATGAGTAAAATAAAAGTAAAAAAGAAAACAAATAAACAAGCAGGAAAATGCAATTAAACGCATTTCTTTGTCAAAGGAGACTGCTTTTAATTTGCCAAGCTAATTTTCAGAGAAAGAAATAAAATAATTAACAATCGGAAACACCTATGGTCGATATCCAATTTCAGAATTGAAAAATTATGATAAGTATATTCTTGTACTCTAAAATTATCATTTAGTAAAGTAAACTTAGAAATACATATAATTATACGTATAATTAATAATTGAGATAAATTTATAATAATAATAATTTATAATATAATTATCTAAAGAAACAATGCAATTGGTTAATTATAAACATTACTTTAGTCTAGTTGCCAACCCCTGGGCAACTTTTATTACTAGAAGCAGTAGCGGCTGGTGGCAATTTTTATTGGAGGGGCTGTAGACATAAACATACAACGACGTTTCTTTCAAGTATAAAATCCCGACGAATATGCATTTTGAAGCATTCGTTGTTTTATAATGAGTTTAATTTGATGCCTGAATTAAAAGTTTCATGACACAATTATTAGTTATTTATACATACTTCGATGAATACGCTGAAAAATTTCAGGCATTTATTACTTTTTTTCAACGTTCTATTTGGAGTTTCCAACGAGTGTTACCGATCCTCGATTAGGCATGAAGTAAAATTTCGAGTTTAGAAAATCTTGAAAATTTGGTTTGGTTGCATAGCGAAGCGAAGCGAAGCGAAGCGGAGCGACCAAACCAAATTTTCAGGATTTTCTAAACTCGAAATTTTACTTTATGCGCCAGGCGTATAAAACACTGAAATATTGTGACATTACAAATATTCTTGCTTAGCAGTATATTTTAAATACTGCTTCAGCAGTTTATTTTAATTACTGATTTAGAAGTATCTTTTTAATTTAAAAACATTTCAGTGTTTTATACGCGTGGCGCATGAAGTAAAATTTCGAGTTTACAAAAGCCTGAAAATTTGGTTTGGTTGCTTCGCTACGCGACCAAACTATATTTCCAGGCTTTTCTAAACTCAAAATTTTACTTCATGCTTAATCAAGGATTAGGATCACTCGTTCCAAACTTCAAATTGAACGCTTAAAATAAGCAATAAAATGTTACAGCGTATTCATCGAAGTATGTACAAATAACTAGATATTGTATCCACTAAAGATTGCGTCATGAAACTTTAAATTTAGGCTTATTAATGCAATCTTAAGATCCATAAAACTTTTTGTAAAAATCCGAAAAACGGGAGTAGGTTCTATAAGCGACTGTAGTACCAGGTTTACCGGTACGACAGTCGCTTATGAAACCTACTTCCCGGATTTTTACAAAAAGTTTTATGTTAAAATCCATATAACTTTTTGTACTGCAATAATAAGCCTAAATTCAAAGTTTCATGGCGCAATCTTTAGTCGACACAATCTCTAGTTATCTTTAAAAGATTTACCCGTAAATTGTAAGAAATGCTCTCGATAATTTAATCGTAATTTACAATTTTTTACCGGTATTTCTTATCTATATAAATGCATTGAATTAATTTAATAATAAGGCTGATAATTTATCCTGTTATTAATGATAAATAACTCTTCAATCAATAACATATACAGGTAAAAGTAGTGAGATAGTTGCAAAAATGTTAAAATACATCAATATTAATATTGCATTTAAAACCAATAATTCATTAGAAAGCATAATTAAAAATAATAAAGACAACACGACAAAAACTCAGCAAATCAGTTTTGAACAAAAAAAAAACAACTTTGCATTTGCGAACCACCTCATTGAATTAATTGTGTAAAACAGTGATTACAATAATTATTATTGCTATATATGTTTTTAAACTTTACTTTATATCAGTGTTCTGTACGCCTGGCGGATAAAGAAACATTTCGAGTTTAGAAAAGCCTAAAAATTTGGATTTGCCGACGCCTCGCTTCGCTCGCGCCGGCAAATCAAAATTTTCAAGCTTTTCTAAACTCGAAATTTTTCTTTATGCTTAATCAAGGTTATAATTTACTGGTAATTGAATAAGTCCGTAAATTTACTATGCCTTATTGTTAACTTTTTGTTTTCGAGATATTTTGAGAGAAAATAGATCCAGTAATCTCAGTAAATATGTGTAATTTTAAAAATTGTCTAAACTTAAAGATTTACGGATTAAACAATGGGTATTTTTGGTATATATATTTTTTTGTTGTACGTATTTAATAGAAAAGAAATGGAGATAATAAAAAACAGTATGGATGTTTACTGTTTTATAAAAACAGAGAAATTAATATATTTTTTAGAGTTAACAATTATAAAATAACTTTAACCGTTGTTGGATTGATATGGAAATGCTGTCATTAATAACAACTTGTTGGAAAATAACCAACTCCCCCCCCTCAAAAAATAAACTGAGAGATGAAAATATAAAGAGGTAAATTTGAATACGACAATTTTGCGTACATTAGTATCGTTAGAAATCTTTAAGAAATCATAAAATGTTAAAGTTGGTGCGCTATTAAGATTTAGCAGTCGACTTCATAAAATAAATTCTCGTAATCTATAATATCTTAAAAATCTTGAATCTTAAAGTTACACCTAAATTAGCGATTGTAAATTTATAATTTTTGATCAATTACCAGCAGTTCGGTAAATTTGTAAATCAAAGCCAGTTTACCGATAATTTATCTACAAATCACAAAATCATTGATTTAGGGGTCCGCGGTCAACATGTGGAACTTAAAAGTTTTAAATCTCCGAGTTTCACTTCTACAAGTGGTGTACCCCAGGGGTCTAATTTAGGTCCCCTCATATTTAACTGTTTTATTAATGATATCGTATTTGGTATTAAGTCAGACATACTCATATATGCTGATGATATTAAGCTTTATCGGGAGGTAAAATCATTAGCTGATTGTGACATCTTATAATGAGATATCAACCGAATTCATGATTGGTTTATTACGAATGACCTTTCCCTAAACCTGAGTAAATGTAATTTTGTTAGTTTTAATAGGAAAACAAATCCCATTGGTTTTAATTATGCTATTTGCAACGAAATCATAGCAAGCTGCTGTATAATTAAAAGATCTAGAAGTACTATTTGACTCCAATTTAACCTTTTATGAACATATTGGAAATATATGTAAATCTGGTTACAGAATGTTAGGTTTTATTGCACGTAACTCAAAGGACCTTAAGAACATCGACACATTAACTAAAATCATACACGCATTAAAACATCATCTTTAATAAGAACAAAACAGAATCAGATATATAGTTAACTAAGTAGGTTTCGGTAATTAACAACGCTTTTCGTAAATTTTTTATTTTCCTTAAATTTTTAAAATTTTGACAATTTGCCTGAATTTTTGGTAATCCTAAAAATGTTGATACTCTTTATAAAAAAATTAAAAATTAACGGAAATCTTGGAGTATCATAAAAAAATCATTGTGACATTACTGTGTGTCAATTGTTTATTGACCATTATGAATTTTTGTCTTAAAATCACTTAGCCTTCTGACTGTCATAGTATTTTATGATTAAATGACTATTGTAACATTTTGACGGTAATTTCACTATTATGGCATTTTGATAGTTTTTTATTAACTGACATTTCGATACTATTTCATCATTAAATGACTATTGTAACATTTTGATAGTATTTTATCATAGTCAATTGTAATTTCACTATAATGGCATTTTGATAGTATTTCATAATGGTCAATAAACAATTAAATGACTATTATAACATTTTGATGGTAATTTCGCTATTATGAGATTTGAATAGTATACTATCATAGTCTATTACTATTTCACTATTATGGCATTTTGATAATATTTCATCATTAAATTGACTGTAATTTACCAATTAACTTCCGAATCCTTTTTACTTGTATCAAAATTGACATTTTCCGTCAATAAAACGACAATAAACTTATTACGTCAATTTTCAATTGTTTCAATGATGAAACAAATGAGTGTCTTCCACTCCCAGACTAAGTATGAAGTAAAATTTCGAGTTTAGAAAAGCCTGAAAATTTGGCTCGGGCGCGTAACTCGATATATTACTTCATGCGCCACGCGTCAATAACAATGATTTAATGTGAAATGGTCTTTACCCAATTTATAAGTAAAATAAGTTTATTGTGTCAATTGTCAATTGTTTAGGTTTCAAGAAAATCAATTACTTCATTATTAATTTATATAATTTGTGATTGCGAATTCGATAAATAAAATTCTACAAAAAACCTCCTTGTTGTAATAAACTTCAATTTCAGACAGAATATTTTTGTTTTCTATATTGAATTATAATAATCAATCAATTTTAAAATATTGCTGAGTATTATAAATAACTTTAAATGTAAATAATTTATAATTATTTTTTTTATTATAAACTACAAAGAAGTCAATTAATTTCATTCAATTTTATGTTTTGAGTCCTCTAACTATGACAGATTAAAGCATAGTTTAGTTTTCTGTATAGAATATTGTAATTGTCCCACGTTTTCGACAATTTTTAAATAATAAAATTGCTTTTTTAACATTAAGAGCTTGTTCTAATCATCACTTTTATCTCAAGAAACGTAGTTACAATTTAATTTAGAGTTTATTTAAAACTTATACTTATTTTCTTTATTAAAACCTACAAAGAAGTCGATTATTTCCATACAATATTGTTTTGACTTCAGAGTCCTCTAACTATGACAGATTAAAGCATAGTTTAGTTTTCTGTATAGAATATTGTAATTGTCCCACGTTTTCGACAATTTTTAAATAATAAAATTGCTTTTTTAACATTAAGAGCTTGTTCTAATCATCACTTTTATCTCAAGAAACGTAGTTAAAATTTAATTTAGAGTTTATTTAAAACTTATACTTATTTTCTTTATTAAAACCTACAAAGAAGTCGATTATTTCCATACAATATTGTTTTGACTTCAGAGTCTTATAATTGTGAGATTTTAAAGAATCGTTCAGTTTTCTGTATAGAATATTGTAATTATCCCACGTTATCGACAATTTTTAGATTAAAAATTGCTTATTTCACTTTGAGAGCTTGTTCTAATCATTACTCTAATCTTAAGAAACGTAGTTACAATTTAATTTAGAGTTTATATATAATTTATAATTAATTTTGTTATTAAAAACTACAAAGAAGTCGATTATTATCATATAATATTATATTTTAACATAAGAGCCTTTAAACTTTGATAATTTAAAGGATTGTTTAGTTTTCTGTAAAAAATATTATAATTATCCCACGTTTTCGAGAATTTTTAAATGATTAAATTGCATTTTTTACTTTACGAGCTTGTTTTAATCATCACTTTTGTCTCAAGAAACGTAGTTGCAATTTAATTTAGAGTTCATTTAAAATTTGTTAACTTACGTTCCATAAACTTTAAAACACAGTTTAAATTTACGTGTCTGTATAAATTTGTGTCAATTTTTAAACGTTCAAACTGGCAAACTTTTAAAACACCGACAAACTAGAAACGCAAACACACAAGCATGCGAACTACTTACTTAGGTCCGTAACTTTTAAATTCCAGATCCCCTGACTTTTATGGACACTTCGCCGATCCAGACGGGACGCGAGTACACCAACGTAACGCTCAGGTGCGAGGTGAAGGGGGGCGTGGGCGGCAAGCCCATAGTCACTTGGAGCGTGGAAAACGGCGTCATAAAAAGTAAGTAATATCGTTTTAAAATTACGCCGTGGATCCGAAATCCTCGCCACTCGTTTCTGCGTCATTAGGGGTGAAAATGACGGATTGTAAAATAGGGGATTAAACCTGTTTTTGCTGTTATCGCAGAGTTGTTAATTTTTTGAGGTTTTAGAGGAGAACAAGTTAAAGTCATAAATTGTAACATCAACACACCATAAATTGTGGTTTCTTTTCTTTCATTATACTCCCGCGCTTGTAGAGTGTGTCTCTCTTCAAAATTTGCTGGCTCAGACATTTTGGAGAGGCCCTTTCCAAACATCATTTTTCAATAAGGTCGAAATTTGCTCTGGTTTATGGCTTTTCGTTGCAGTTGGAGTTTGGGCGATTGTACGTAGTAGTCGAAATGTGCATCTAGTAAAATAAATTATATTGTGAAGAAAGTGTTAGTGTTTTTATTTCAAGTCAAGTTCAAATCTTCACCTAACTTATAAAACCAAATTACTGAAAGACTTATTATTATTATTAATAAACCTATTTTAAGCAGTGTAACAAAATTTAAAAGATGTTAAATAGTAGCCTATTTTGTCATATAATTAATTGACCGCATTTAAAATGTATTCAGATATTTTTAAATAATAGAAAGTCTAATGATGAATTTTATGCCTAATATTTATTTTTTAATGAACTAAATATAGACATATGAGTTCTTAATTTTACCAAAAAATTGTAATAGCCCGACGAAAAATAAAAGTGGTATATACCCCCTAAATCATTATTTCCTAAAGCGCATTTACAGCGTGAATAAACCTATTTTAACTACTTCCACCACTATGAATTAGTTTATTTCTGTTTATTTAGGATAAAATCCTCTTTTAATGACGCTTTCCGCACTTAAAACCGCACACACACAAACACACACATTACCCGATTAAATTCCAAATCAATAACAAACCAACATGTCGTGATGTATGCAATGGTGGCGAATATTCCATGTAGGCAATTTACCGGATGTTTAAGTAAACTGCAGTGGTAATTAGTCAGCATTAACCCTCTAGGTTGGTGGTGATAATTAACAGCTGCGGATAGATGCGGCTAATGTCGGTCCGTGTGGTCGACTGTAAATCTTAACACCGCCTCCGTGTTTCGGTTTTGTTCTTCCATTCCCGCGCTGTAAATGTGTATTTAAATTCGCTTGTACAATTCTCGCTAGGCACATTATTTTGGATGTAGGCGAGTTTCGCACGCTAGTGTGTTATTTGTTCCAGGGAAACAATGTAGTGCTATTGCAACCATTGTTTTATTTAATGTGCGTAATGGTACAATAACTATTATACATTTTTATGTAAGTGCCAACATCTATGTTAAGATAAATTAACAAATATAAAGGTTTTTTTTACCGACCGCACATTAATGTGTAAAGGAAGTATTGGGACTGTACAGTGGTCAAAATGGTAAATAATCTGTTCAATAGTCGAAAAATGTATCATATATTTGTAAAAATGTCTACATAGGGGGTTTAAGATTGCTAATTATGAATATTAAGTTGGTATTTAATTAAATGTTCTAATGTAAATTCGAATAGTGGGATATTGTATCTTGTTGCAATTATTATTATGTATTATCTACAGCTAACGCATGAATTATTTATGTGCATTCAAGATACTACTTATTATTATTACAATAAAATACCCTATTCATACGAGGTTTTTACAAACAAACCGTATGTCGAAAAAACAAAATAAGATTTTTATCGTACTTCATATGATGGATAAACAGGAGTTTTTTTTAAGTATACATACCTCAATATATACATTGTAAATTTCCGAGTTTTACTTTTACTTTATGCTTAATCTAGGAGTGAAAACTCCCAAATTAAGCATGAAGTAAAATTTCTAGTTTAGAAAAGCCTGAAAATTTGGTTTGGTCACTCCGCTTCGCGACGCCACACAGTGGGGCCAAATGGTCGAAAAAACGCGCATTCTATTCTATTCTATTGAAAGTGAGTGGGTAGTTATGCTACCCTCCACTGCGACCGCAAGGATCTATTGTGGCTCACACTTAAGGTCGAACATCCGACCTTACAGCTCGCCTTCCAAGTCCATCTTCTTGATGAAGTCAAGGATCTTGTCAGGTAAAGTTTTCTGCAGGTCCTTCAGGTTTAGCTTCGGTGTGCCAAACACCGTGGTCCTGATCTGGTTGCCAGCTGGACAGGCACATATGACCTGCTCTGCTGTTTCATCATCCTTTAGGCATAGGCGGCACTCAGTGGTGTCGCTTAGTCCTAGTTTGTTAAGGTGATGCCTTAGACGGCTGTGTCCAGTGAAGAGAGCAGTTAATGTGTGAACCTCTGATCTGCTCAGCTTCATCCATGAGGCCGTCCTGGCCGCAGATGGTCCACTTGTTACCGCTCTGAAATGTCTCATCCCAGGGCGGTTTTGCCAGAAATCCTGTGCCTCGTGTCTCATCCATCCGTTGTTACGGTCTCTAGCTGTTGATCTGGGTATCCCCAGAGCGGGTTCTGGTCCGATGTAGGCTGTACGCGCCCCCTCTCTGGCTAGGGAATCGGCACATCAGACTGACCCCGTTTACCTGTGCCATTTGGCAGAGGGCTTCCTTGCAGTTCCGTACAGCCAGCGAGGAGCATCTAGAAGATGCCAGGGCCCTAAGGGCCGCCTGGCTGTCCGAACATATTTCTAAAAAACGCGCATAGGCAGTGTTTTATAATGTTACTGTATGTGAATCTCTGAAAAAGATTTTCTATAGGTTTTATGGTCCGCACAATTCTAATCAACTATTATTTTGAACGATTGACAACTGACAACAATATAAAATTACGTTTTTTTAACACTTTTGCGATGTTTATAGATGATTCTGAGTAAAATTCACTGAGTTCAAATTATTTATCATTCTGATAGATTGTCTCATGAAAGATTGTCATGACAACTGTCAATTTTATCAAAATAAATGTTTTCAACATATTTATCATTGGCTAAAATTATTTGATTAATTCAGATTTGTTAAAGATATATTTGGTGCATGTCTAAAACAAAATATTATGGTAGGTAAGGAGGTAAACGTGTTGAGCCAGATAAGCGTGTAACAGAGCTGGGCAGGATTCGCATCCTGGATTCAAATCCATTTAGAGGATTCAAATGAGGCATGCGAATACTTTAGTTAAACTTGATTTGTGATCCGGGTTTGTTACATTTTTTTAAGAGAATTCGTATTCGAATCCAAATACGATTCGAATCCTCATAAAAGAATTCGAATATTTATAAAAGGATTCGAATATTTATAAAAGGATTCGAATATTTATAAAAGGATTCGAATATTTATAAAAGGATTCGAATACTTACAATAGGAATCGAATACTTCAAAAGGATTTAAATCGTTAAAAATAACTCCAATTAATTGTGAGGATTACCATGTAAAATTTGTTTTGTGTGTTTTTAACTTTCTCGTTACATCACTGTTTTATACGCGTGACGCATGAAGTAACATTTCGAGTTAAATTTTGAAAATTAGATTGTTATCTTTAAAAACATTTTCAGTCCTTTAATGTTCATATCAAAGCATTCAGTTTGAAGTTTCGGACGAGTGTTGTCCACTCCCAGACTAAGCATGAAGTAAAATTTCGAGTTTAGAAAAGCCCCGCGTAGAAAATTTGTCGAGGGTCGCGCAGCGACCCGAGACAAATTTTCACGGGGCTTTTCTAAACTCTAAATTTTACTTCATGCGCCACGCGTATAAACCACTGAATTAAAGTAAAGATTCAAATATATACTGCTGAGATGTGATAGATGGTTACTAAGATATAGCGAAAAAATGCAAAAACATGTTTTGTAAATGTCATAATACTTATAAAAGAAGAACAAAGTTAGTCATGAGCAGCACGTTCAACATTTAAGCAATGTTTAAACAACAACAACACACTATCAAAAATAATAAAAAACAATAAGGATAAAACTAAAAAGGGCCAACGCTGTGGGGTTTATTTGCTTAATTGTGCTGATTGCCCGAAGATTTATATAGGCCAAACCGGGAGAGCATTCAGTGAAAAAATAAATGAACACCAAAAAGCGTTCATTCATCAAAAAGATAATTCAACTTACGCAAACCACCTAATTGAAGAAAACTACCAATTTGACAACAACTTCTAAATCCTCCACATCTCTAATAAAGGACGGAAACTAAATTTATTGGAAAATTTAGAAATAAATAAACACATCAATTCAGGAAACTTGCTGAACGACCAGCTTGAACTCTTCAACTCCCCCCTACTTAAACTGAAGAAAAACACCCCCTCCACCCACACCCACACCCTTCTGAAAACTGTATATAATGTAAATTAGTTTGTAAAAATTGTATTATATTTCTTCACCTGTAGAAGCTACAGTGTAGCGAAACAATTGTAGTGAGTTAAATTAAAACTTGAAAATCATAAATAGTCTGCTATTATATTAAGCAATGTTTAAATGTTTCGGTGTTTAGTGGGTAGTTACCAGTTACTTAGATAGTTTATAAAATCGTACAATTTGAAGCTTTAAACAAGTGTCATCCACTCCCAGACTAAGCATGAAGTAAAATTTCGAGTTTAGAAAAGCCCCGCGTAGAAAATTTGTCGAGGGTCGCGCAGCGACCCTCGACAAATTTTCACGGGGCTTTTCTAAACTCGAAATTTTACTTCATGCGCCACGCGTATAAAACACTGAAATATTGCGAAGTTAGAAATACACTGACATTTTCTGTTTTTTAAATGAGTAATAATTGAAATATTTAAATTACATTTTTTTTTCATACATTTTCAAGTCAGATCTAAAAGTATAATATATCAAATTAACTTATTTTGTAATTTATTTAACAAAAAATTTATAATGTTGCGTGTATGCATCCATGTAGCTTAATGGGTTAATGCGAATTAACTTTGATTGTGCACGTTATGGATACCGTACACGTTTATTGATGCAAATTAAGTTTAAAATGTGCACGTTATGGGCAACGTTTACGTGAATTAATGCGAATTAACTTTAAATGTGCAACGTACACTTTTATTGATCCGGATTAACTTTGAATGTGCACGTTATCAATAACGTACACGTTTATAGGCGTAGATTACCTTTAAATGTGCAGGTTATCAATAAAGTGTACGTTTATTAATGCGCATTAACTTTAAATGTGCACGTTATCGATAACGTTCACTTTTATTGATGCGCATCAACTTTAAATGTACACGTTATCGAAAACGTACATGTTTATAGGCGCAGATTACATTTGAATGTGCACGCCATCGATAATGTGTGCGTATATTAACGCAAATTAACTTTAAATGTGCACGTTATGGATAACGTACATGTTTATTAATGCGAATTAACTTTAAATATACATAATCGGTAACGTACACTTTTATTGATTCTTGTTACCTCTGAATGTTATCGATAACGTGTACATTTATTGATGTGATTTAACTTTGAATGTACACGTTAATTGATGTGAAATAACTTTGATTGTGCACGTTATTGATAGCCTTTTTTATACAGTTACAAGTAGAAATCATCTCATCGTTTTTCCTCTTTCGCATAAACGTGTACGTTACGTTTATTGACACGGATTACCTTTGAATGTACACGTTATCGATAATGTGTACGTTTATTAATGCAAATAAATTAACCTTAAATGTGCACGTTATGGATATCGTACACTTTTATTGATTTAGATTACCTCTGATACTGTGTACGTTTATTAATGCAAATGACCAAAAGTAACGAAAATACAATTCTGATACTTTTGCAATTCCCGTTTCAAAGCCGACATTTTCAGGGTCGCAAGTGGACGCAGCTGCAATTAAACTCAAAATATAGTCCATTGAATGGGCATCATTTTGGAAAAATCCCAGCTTTGTGATTCAATGTGTTTGAAAGTTGCACCATTTTTAAGAAAGACGTAAATTCCCATTGAATTTATATTGAGTAAGTATTATCGAGTTAAAACCTTCATATTGTGATCGTTGTCTGATAAACGACATGATCTGGTATTGCTACAATCTTAAACATTACCTAATATGTACTTAAACATTGCAAATAATGATCAATTTTGCCGTTACAATGACTTTTACGATTTCTTCCTATGCGCGTCTTTTTTCTGATTTGGGCCCATTGCGCGCCATCAAACTAAATTTTTAGGCTTTTCTAAACTGGAAATGTTATCATGCCTAATCAGGGAGTGGAAACACTTTTTAGCAGTTTCAAAATAAATGCTTTTTAAAAACAACGAACGCCTAAAAATTCTCAGAGTACTTATTATTTCTTTTTAGTATGCATACATATATGCATACTAAAAAGAAATACTCCCTGTATAAAAAAAACAAAACTTTAATTTCTCCCCCATCCCTCAATTTAATTAGTTTCAATTAAGACGATTAGTGTAAGTGCCCGGGCATTATCCGGCGGTGGCGTCAACTTAATTTCAGTCCTGCACACTGCTGCTGAAAAAAAAACGAGTGCAGATAAATTGGTTCCTGAAAGTCGCCGCCAACGACGCTGAAACGAAATTAAAACCGGGCCCCTGATGGATATATTAAATTTTTATTATAATAACGAAACGCCGTTACGTCGACCGCTATTTATTACGGCTATAATTTAATGTTAACCATTAAGAGATTTTAAAACCGGGACCGCACAGGGCTGTTCAAAATTTAATTAAAAGATTTTTAACGCCACAGAGAGAAAGAGAAGGGAATACACAAATACAGATAGAGAAAGAGAGAGGTTTAAAAAGAGAGAGAGAGAGAGAGAGAGAGAGAGAGAGAGAGAGAGAGAGAGAGGAGAGGTGGAAGGTTCAGGTAATTATAAACTTAATTTTAATTATTACTATTAGTATTACATGTAATGATTTGTGTAAAACATTATGTTAATGCACCAATAAAGGATAGATAGATAGAAGGGAATACACAAATACAGATAGAGAGAAAGAGAGAGATTGAGAGAGACATAGAGAGAGAGAAAGAGAGAGATAGAGAGAGAGAGAGAGAGAGAGAGAGAGAGAGTTATTTCTGAAAATATTTTTTATTCTACAATTATAAACTTATGCAATAAAGATTTAGTATTTGTAGATGCATTCGTTGGTAAGTATTAGTTTGTATGCACGTGTGGAGGATAAAGATGTATTGCGGTGATATTTTCACGGCGCCCGAGGTGATCTCAACTTTTAATTGACAATTTCCGTTCAAGTTTTTATCGTGAAATAGTTTCCAGACTCTGGCCGGGATAGTTGGATAAAATGCATTTCCTAAAAAACCCCGAAGGTTTCGGGATGTGTGTTGTAAGAACGATCGATATTCAAAAATATGTTTTTTGTCAGTGAATAACTCTAATAAAATATTCTGCACTATAATATGTCAAATTAAATCTTAAAAGCATATATTTCTTACAAAAAAAAAACACATTTCTGTACTCTGGATAATTCATTAATTTTAGCCAATTTTAAGAAACTGTAATTTCAATGACACTTTCAATAAAAACAAAACATATATTAATACAAAAACTGTTTATTTCTCAACAATCTTTGAACATTTTTATTAAAATATGAACTTATTAATACAATAAGTTTCTTAACAATATTTGAATATATATAACAAAATCTTTATTATTTGAGAAGTATGTACAATAAATATAGTATTAACAAAACAAAAATATTATTATATTGCGTTCCCAAATAAGGGCTATTGACCATAAGTCGTTTTGCCCTTGTTTTTATTGGTGGTATGGTTTTTGAAAATTATGTAGGGGTACAAGGGTGTAGCGATGATATATATTCGAATAAGGTGATGGGCGGGTTTTTGAATTTAGGAGGAATGCCAGGGTTTCTGGGGATGCACATTTGTTTCAGTAGATTTATTTGAATATTTTTATTAAAATATAAACTTTCCTTCTTTTAAAAGGAACAATTTTAGTACTCTGAAAAAAAAACATATTTTAATGAACTCGGAAAAAGTGTAACTTGAATTTTAGTGTATCAATTTTAATTATTCAAATATCAACACAAAGATTGTTGATTTCCAAAGAATCTGTAATTATATTAACTATTTTTTTAATATTCAATTTCTACACCCTGAGAAAATACCAGAATCCAAAATAGGATTAGAATCGTGTATTTGAATTACTTAATATGATTCAAATCGCAAACAATCAAATTAATGTCTTGTGTTTTTGAACTTCAGTTTGAATCAGTGTTTTAAACATGAAGCGGAGGAAGTAAAATTTCAAGTCAAGAAAAGACTGAATTTTGATTTGGACGCTAAGTGTCCATATTCAAATTTTCAGCCTTTTCTAAACTTAAAATTTTACTTGCTTAAACAAAGAATGAAAACACTCGGTAGTGTTTTAAATTGGACGTTTTTAAAAACAATTGCTGCAAATATATCAAACGCTGTAATGATCGGGATATGTACAGGGTGTTCGATTAAGCGTGGCCACCAGTTGTATCTCAGAAACTATGTAGCGTAGCATGTTGGGGTAAAAAATTGCAAGTGTAAGTGGCCAAAAAAGTCACTGGAAATTAGTTTTAAGTCCCTACCTCCGCTGCTAGAGGGCGTAACATCTATCGCTAAATACAGAAACTGATTTTTATCAAAAACTGATAAATGAAGCTATGTTAAAAATAATCATAATCTACGCTGAATTTAACTCAGTTTTAACTACTCACTTGTTTCTTTATCTCGCACGTATGAAGGAGGGAGAGCGGGAAAGTGTGATCATTAAACTACTTGTAACTTTTGTTAGGATTAACCGAAATTAATCAAGTTAGTCTCATTAGATAGGTAATTGAAAGCACTTTAAGTCACTGTCTACAATTGTTTACTTTAGTTCTTATTGAAAGCGCCAAAGAGCGTTTTTGTAACAACCGTTATATATTCTAGATTTTCTTAAAATGTTTAAAAGATAAGCTATAGTTCTCATACGCTAATTTATTACAGGAAGGAACACTAAGAAAAATGGTGACAACCTTATCCTTATATCTTTATCCTAACGAAAACTATAGTAATAATATAGATATATATATATATATATAAAAACATATTTTAAAATCTAGTAGCCCTTTAAGCTCTTTTGTTTTATGTTCGAGAGGTTAAACACAATAATTTAAAGAATAATGAAAATTACTTTTTTCCCTTTATATGTTTTAGAAAGCGAATATGTAAGTAAATCCATGATTATTTAAAATCTCAAAGTATTGGAGACTATGAGATCAGTAAATTGTTTAAAACAGCGTATATTTACTAAAATTAAAATCTCTTATTAAAATAATTTCTTTAGTAGAACAATAACAAACAAAATAAAACAAATACAATAATTGAATCTAGCTTCGCTATTAGAGAGTGCAATCTCCATCGCAAGGAAAAAAACAAGATTTTATTCAAAATGCCAAATATATATAATGCTACATATGTTAAAAATATGTAAATCTTAGTCTAATAAACATTAACATTGATCTAAAGTACAAATTTATAGAAGTGGCCTAAAGAAAATTAAATTATATTACTTGAATACTGTAAATAATAACATCGGACTGAATTATGGAGATGAATTGCAGTTCCAATATGAGTTCACTATTACCACATAAAAAAAAACGTATATTCGGATTATTGTCAAATTTTTATTCTATTCAAATAATATTAACATTGATCTGAAATCCAGAGATAAACTGAAGTTTAACGTTTTAGCAACTGGCCTAAAGAAAATTTAAATTTTATTTATATATTTTTTCCTCAAGATAAAGAAATAACAACGAATAAATATGAATTCTTTAAGGAGTGTCATGCCCTCGTTTACAATATTTTACCAATTCAGACACTAAATTTTCTCTTGCAAAAGTTAAAGTGAATTTTCTTCCATTCAGGAGTGTCATAGCCCTCGTTTTCGTTTGTTTTAAGCGCCCCATCGGCATTGTCCTAATGTTCCGTCCATCGATTTTTAATAATGGGCGAGGTACGTGACCGAAAAATATATAAAAAAGCCCCGAAATTGGAAAGCACTCCCCCTTTTTTCCCTTCTCTAAGACGACCTAATTACCCCATTCAATTTGCAATAAATACCAATAGCGATATTGAAAGGCGTTCTCGTTCTTTTACAACCACGATAATGATGCTGAGTTTCAGAAAAATACGCTTACTATCTTAAAAAAAAAACAATAGTCAATTAATACTGTCACTGATACTTACAGCCAGTATTATTAATGTTTGAATAACAGTTCATCACTAAAAATTGGATTATCTGAATAGATAAAAATAAAAAGGAAATGAAAACTGTGACGGAAAAGAATACAGCTGTTAAAATATTAAAATTTCAGTTTATCAGTAAACTCTAGATCATCTGAATAATTAAAAATTAATAATACGATGAAAACTAAACTTGGGATGATCTGAATGAAAAAAATAAAAGATGAAATGAAAACAGTGACGAAATAGTTATTTACAAAACAAGTGCGGGAAAACAATTTTCCCGAGTGACCGCATTTTTGAAGCACGAGCGATGAAGGAACGAGTGCCTTTAAATGCGTGAACTCGGGAAGATTGTTTACGCACGAGAATTGTACAATATTTTTTGAAACGAGCAAAGTCATCACAATAATGCTGTCATGGAAAATGTGCAAGATCACTTATATAAATAATTTTAAATTAAGCTACATAAGACAGTTATCAAAATTAAAAACTATTTTGATAACTGTTATCTTATGTAGCTCAATTTAAAATTATCCTCAATGCAAACGGGTATCAAGGGTGCAAGGTGCGTCAAAATTGCGACTGCAAGCTGTAAATGCACACGAAAACGCATCAAAATCGGTCAGAAACTGGAGTTTTGGCGATTTTTTAAAGATATCGAAACACGCATAAATAAATCACACAGGAAATCAAGAAAATTGTAAAGCCTAATGGAAATCGATGGTCTTATTTCCAAATTTGAAATAAAAATGTTAATTTCACAGCTAATTAAAACAACAAATTCAGTTTATTTCTCACCCGAGTTCAAAACAAAACTTGAATATTCTAAAAGTGCTCAAGATCTAATTGCTTGAATTGAAAATTATACCATGAATCGTAAAAACGAAAACGTCACTTTCAATCAGTGTTTTGTGCGCGTGGCGCATGAAGTACAATTTCGAGTTGAGAAAAGCCCGAATTTGGATTTGGACACTGCGCGTTCAAATCCAAATTGTTAGGGCCTGTCTCAACTCGAAATTTTACTTCATGCTCAGTTTTAATTTTTACTTCATGTTTAGTCTAAGAGTGAAAGGCACTCATTTAGTTTGCTGAAAGTAAAGTAAATTTTCAAGATTTTAGTTAACCATCACCAAAGCCAAGAAAAACCATAAAAAATTACCAAATCAACAAAATGTGTAAACATCATACCAACAAACAATTACAATTATTATCAATTATCGTTCAGTTTTCAAGCTTTTAACGAGTGCTGTCCACTCTCAGACTAAGCATGAAGTAAAATTTCGAGTTTAGAAAAGCCTGACCGTTTGGATTTTCTAAACTCGAAATTTGACTTCATGCGAAATGCGTATAAAACACTGATTTAAAGTAAAGTTCAAAATATACTGCTGAAGTTTGATCTCACGTTAATAAATATTTAAAATATAAATTTCGTTTATGAATTTAGAATATAAATTTTGATTTATGTTACATCACATATTTGTAATTTTGTTTGTTGCCTCTATGTGATTTTTTTTATAAAACGGTATTATTATCAAGGGACTCTACGTTATCTGCCCAATGAGTTTATAAAACCTCCTATGAAGTAAAGTTATCTCCTAAATCTTATACAATGATTCGTTAAAAAAATTGTTTAAAAATAGCTACTTAACTAATTTTTTTTTAAACGGATTTTGTGTTTCCTAAACATTTTTGTTTAACGCATTACAGAAAATCCCAACGAAATCTACGTAGGGAAGTGTGCCTAAAAGCCTGAGAAGAGGGAACATGATTAGAGGTATTATAGATGGGTAATTCTTAGAATTAAATTCCGCACCAATTGGGCGTGTTTATAAGCAAATCTATTTTGTAAGTTTAAACATGAACATCGGGAAAGGTCTCGTTGTGTCGGCCGTGTTTTCGGAAACACTCGGCCTCTGGTGAGCAACCCCAGTATACAAAGTTTCGTTATTGTGGGTTAGAATTTGAGAGTTGGATTTTTCAAACGCTTACCAAAAATTGAATTCTGCATATTTTAGTTTATCATTAAACTTTAGATCATCTGAACGAATAAATATTAAAGATAAGATGAAAAGTAACCTTGTGATCATCTAAAAAATTAGAAACAAAAATGAATGCCATCTGCAAAGAAAAAGAAATCAGCTATTTTATTTTTATTCGATCATTAAATCATTTTTACTAAACTATCCAATATTTCAGATTCTACTTACAGACAGTTTTATAATTATTGAAATTACAGTTCTTCACTTAACTTCAAATTATTTGAATGAACACAAATAAAAAATCTGATAAAAACTGCAAAGAAAGAGAATACAATGTTTTTATTTTTATTCGTTGAATGAAATCATTTTTACGTAACTAGCCATACATATTTAAAATCATTTATAATTTAACTATATTAAAATGACAAGAAAATGACAGGTAACTAAAGTACTTAACGACGTTTGCTTCTAATTAGATAAAAGATAAGCCTGTTTTTCAAGCAGAGTATCTTGTCAGCATATTTTTTTATAAGTGTGGAACACCAGTTAAGTGAAAACTGTTGCTGTTAATTAGATGAAACACAAGACTGTTTTTTTAGTAAAGTATCTCGGCATCATTTTTGTTATAAGTGTGGAAAATCCATTAAGTGGAAACTTTAGCTGCTAATTAGTCGAAGCAAAAGTTTGTTTTTTAGTAAAGTATCTCGTCAACATTTTTGTTAAGTGTGAAAAATCCGTTAAGTGCAATTGATTTCTTTCTGCTCTCGTTTCAATTGCTCGTATTACATTACCATACACGCTTAAAGCGAGCACTTTGGACCAATGAAATAAATCGCAGTGCGGAAAATAAGGACCCTCAAATCGGATATATTACACCAACAGCAGCCTTTGGCTTTAAAAACGGAGGCGAGGGAAAAAATAAAAGCGCGGGAGGACGGAATCAATTGAGAGAAAATCGAGTTTACGTAAACATAAAACAAGTCGTCTGGATAAATGCATACACAGATTTTATTGAGTATTGACTTGCAATAGAAATCGTTTCACAATTTCACTTTGTTTAGTTTGCCAATTAAAGATTGTGTTATTGAAATTGTCGAGATAAAATATTATAACATGCATTTTATTTTAAAATTATTAGGTAATAATATATTACGTAACGAGAGCGGTATGCAGCAGCGGCGAGTGCAGTATTCCGCGAATATGTAATTGCCATACCACTCGAGAAACAGACGATACTTTACCTACACCCTAGCAAATAATTTTTAATAGTAACATGACAATGATGAAAGGTAAATTAATACTTAATTAATATACTGAGAATATTTCTTTTAGGTAAACATATGAATAAAGCTGTACATTTTCCGACATTCGTTGTTTTTTTTAAAAGTTCAATTTGAAGCTTTAAACGAGTGTTTTTGACTCCCAGACTAAGCACAAAGTAAAATTTAGAGTTTAGAAAAGCCTTGTGAATATTGGGCTTTTTTAAACTCGAAATTTTACTTCATGCGCCACGCGTATAAAATACTGATTTCAAGTGAGTTCAAGTATACATAAAATTCGCAATATGTTAGTGTTTTATATGCGTGGCGTATAAAGTAAAATTTCGAGTTTAGAAAAGCTCAGAATATTTGTCTCAAGTCGCTGCGCGAAACTCGACAAACTTTCACGGGGCTTTTCTAAACTCAAAATTTTACTTCATGCTTAGCCTGGGAGTGAAAAACACTTGCTTAAAGCTTCAAATGAAACTCTTAAAAGAGACAACGAGTATTTAAAGATTTAAAGATAACAAGAAAATAATGTCTTTTAGATAAACATTAGCCTAAGCTGTACATTTTCTGACATTCGTTGTTTTTTAGAGGAGTTCTATTTGAATCTCTTAACGAGTGTTTTTCACTCCCAGAATAAGCATAAAGTAAAATTTCGAGTTTAGAGAAGGCCCATGAATTTTACTTTTAGGTAAACGTATGCCTAAGTTATACATTTTCTGACATTCGTTGTTTTTTAAAAAAGTTTAATTTGAAGCTTTAAACGAGTGTTTTCCACTCCCAGACTAAGCATGCAGTAAAATTTTGAGTTTAGAAAAGCCCCGTGAAAATTTGCGAGGGTCGCGAAGCGACCCGAGAGACCCGCATATAAAATACTAACTCCAAGTGAGGTTCAAATATACATAAAGTTTACAATATTTTAGTGTTATATACGCGTGGCGCATGAAGTTAAATATCGAGTTTCAAAAAGCCCAGCAAATTTGTTACATAACTGATATTGTTACAATTGTATCATAATATTTTATTTTTTATACTAGAATAATTTATTCCTGCAAGGAATAATGCAAATAACTTTCCCAAAACAATATTAATCTCTTCTATAAATTACCAAGCATACAAACAAAATTGACAAGTCCTTAATATATTCATCCCCAACATCCAGACAATTTAATAACACACGTTTACGTTCGGATAATTAATGGCTCTTATTCAGGACGGAGCTTCTAATTAAGCCCCGGGCATTAATCCCGCTGATAAGATGCACTTATCCGCTTTGTTGTACAATTCCAATTCTCCAATTTAAACCAAGATCTTCGTAATCCTACAAGAAGAAAAACATGAGAAGTTCATAATCCCTTTTAATTACAATCAAAGTTCTAATTTCAAATTTAGTATAGAAAGATCTCTGATTTAATTGTTGTCATTTGTGGCATTCCATACATTTAAATTTTTTTAACGTTTATACAAAGCCAAACATTTACTTTAAGTATTTCAGCTTTTTTTATGGAAACTACAATTGTCTGTATCGTAAAAAATACATATTTTATTTGAGTCAAATTTCACTAATTGTACATCCGACTTAACTTTTTCACCCGTTATAACACAGTTTGTTAATTTGTTAATAATCTCTGACAATTTCATTAAAATGTGACGATTGGTTAGTTATATTAATTAAAGTATTAATATAATTCACGCTTGTTAAAATTTAATCGAATCATATATTAAGAAATTAACAATGCTGTATGAGTAAATTCAATCTGTAATATTATTACCATTTAATAATTTTCGTCGATGGCCAGTTATCAAGAGGAATTAAAGTTTATTTATTTATTGTATAGAATAATGTATTTATTTATCTCATATCGCTAAAATATCTCTATGATCACGTTTTTACGTATCTTCATACCTATATTCTCAACAGCATGGCTTTATTCCAACAGTAACTAATTTGACCATTATTGCACATGATATAGCTAAATCATTAGATTCAGCAGGGCAAATTGATGTAATATATACTGATATGTCAAAAGCGTTTGACAGGGTGGACCATCAATTGTTAATAGGGAAGCTTAGCTACTTTGGTTTTTGTGACAATTCAACCTCCCTTATAGCATCTTATCTTACAGATCGTGAATCGTATGTCGCAATAAATAATTCTAAATGGAACTGATACTATCCAAGTTCAGGTGTACCCCAAAACTCGATTATGGGTCCCTTACTTCTCAACCTTTTTATATATGATCTTTCTTATTTATTAAAGTGTAAACACCTCTTATACGCGGATTACAAAGATTTACTTAACAATTTCTAACCCTGCTGACTGCCAACGCTTACAAAATCAACTTGATGTTATCTCGAATTGGTGTAGTATTAATAATCTTAATTTAAACAGCAATAATAGCAAATTTATATCTTTAACCAAAAAAATTATACCAATCTCATTTAATTATACAGTTAGCAATAATTCTATTGAGCAAGTTAGAGTCTTCAAAGATTCAGGTATTTGGTTTAATTACAATTCAAAGCGTTAGGATTGATACATCGTAACTCTGCTAATTTTCGAAATCCGAATGCTTTGAAATCTCTATTTAATGTTTATGTCCGTTCAAAGTTGGAATATGGATCTTTAATTTGGTATCCACAAACTCAACTTCAGATTAACCTAGTAGAAAATGTTCAACGTAACTTCCTAAAGTTTCTGCACTTCAAAGTTGAGGGACTTTACCCTGACAGAGGCTCTGATCATTCACTATTGTTGGACAGATTAAATGTCAAATTTCTTGAATGCCGACGTCACAGACTAGGCATCACGTTCTTAACGTTCATGATCGAATTGACAGCCCTGATATTTTACAGCTAGTTGGCACGCATATTCCAACTTTCAATAGTAGATATAAGACCACATTCAATTTGAAGTATAATAGAACTAATTTTGGATTAAAATCGCCTATTAATGTGATCTGCAATTTTTCTAATTACCTTCCACCAACTTGTTACGTATTTCTTCAACCATTGATATCCTTATTAGAATTTCGGTAATTACGAAGTAAAATTTTATTATTTTTAATTTATAGTTTTAAAACTTTTTTGTTAATACTAAATGGCCTTGTAATTGGGAATTTGTTTCCTTTAGGGCAATAAACATTATTAATATTATTATTCTTTATTTTGTACCCTTTAATATTAAAGATGTTTTGCTGTTGTTAAAATTTTGTATAAGTAATAAAGGTATATTTTATATAAATATTTAATATTCAAAGCTATTTGAATTTGAGAGAATAATCTTATGGCGTTAGCTATCGAATGTCTTAATAGTAAAAGAAAATTCTAAAGTTTTAATAGAAATAATAGTTTGTTATGTTGTCTAAATAATTGTTGGGGTACATTTTGCTGGAGAAATGATTTAATAAATAAGTTGTGATTCGTCAAATAATTATATAAATAATTCATGTAACAAATCATGAACTTTACAATAAATCAGTGTTTTACGCGCCTGGCGCACGAAGAAAAAAAATCGTGTTTAGAAAAGCTTTATTCTTTTCTATACTTATAATATCTTTTTGCTTTAAAAAAGAGTAGATACTAATTGTTTAACGGTAATTTAACTATATACTTCTTATACATGATAATAAAATATCGATCAACTTAAAATAATTAGAAGCATATTTCTGAAAAAGCGTTTTGTAATTAAACATTTCTAAATAATCAAGTATAATTGTAATTCCATCGTTCTGTAAATCCATTCTGCTACTCATTGCACAATAATGGCTTTAAAGTGTAATCCAAAACTGCAGAGCATTGTGTGTGTGTCTGAATAGACGCGATGGCGGATCTCGGATGAAGAATCGCAGTATAGAAAAAAAAATGTGACCGGTCTCTGTTGTTTTGCTTTTGTTTGCTCGAGGAATTGATCCTGTGCCAAGGGGGTTTAAATTTCAACCCGGAATTTATGGCTCTGTGTTGGGAATAAGGACGAATCTATAAGCCTTCACTGTAATCCATATTTCATTTGAAAATTAATCCTAGATTTTTTTTCCGTATTAGTCCGTATTTTATAAAGCCACTTTTGATGTATTCGATACAATAAAATAATTACATTATTTTTTTAAATGGAAATCCATTTACTTTTTCCTATAATTTTAATAAGTAGCTTTACGTTTCTATTGAAAAATATTTGATAATGAATGTATCTGTACCATTTTATTTTAGTATCTCTAAATATTGAATTTTCTCTATAACTGTGAGCGATGAGAACAAACCGATATTAATTTTGAATACACACTGCTGAAAAATATAGAGTTTAAAAGGGCAGGGAGTTTGAATATTCTAAAATTAAAAATAGTAAAATATTTAAATAATTACACTATTATTTGTATATAATCCGTTGTAATTTTTAGGCATTCGTATTTTTAGAAATGAATTTAGTTTGATTTTTCTACCAAGAGTTTCCACTCCCTGGTTATGCATGAAGTAAATTTTCGAAAAGCCCTGTGAAAATTTTCTGGGCTTTTCTAAAGTCGAAATTTTACTTCATGCGCCACGCGTATGAAACACTGATTTCAAGTGAGGTTCGAATATACATAAAGTTCACAATATTATGCATGAAGTAAATTTTCGAAAAGCCCTGTGAAAATTTTCTGGGCTTTTCTAAAGTCGAAATTTTACTTCATGCGCCACGCGTATGAAACACTGATTTCAAGTGAGGTTCAAATATACATAAAGTTCACAATATTTTAGTGTTTTAAACGCGTGGCGCGTGACGTAAAATTTTGAGTTTAGAAAAGCCCAGATAATTTGTCTCTGGTCGCTGCGCGACCCTCGACAAATGTTCACGGGGCTTTTCTAAACTTGAAATTTTACTTCATGCTTAGTCTGGGAGTTGAAAACACTTGTTTAAGGCTTCAAATTAAACTCTTAAAAACAACAACGAATATCTAAAGATTTTAAGAAAATAAGATAATAATTTCTTTTAGGTAAACATACGCCTACATTTTGGGACATTCGTTGTTTAAATGAGTGTTTTCTACTCCCAGATTAAGCATGAAGTAAAATTTCGAATTTAGTCTAATAGCCTGAAATTTGGGTTCAACAAAAAAACTATTTTTTTTAATTAATTAGCTTTGGTATCTATCTATCTATCAATATATATATTTAATGTTTTTAACCAATTCTAATTTCAAAATTATATTTAGGATGCCACAACACATTCACACTACATCTATGGTCCCGGATGAAATAATTTAGTATTCATAACTGATTTCACCGGACGGGACTCCAACCCGCGACCTCTGGGTTTGTAGGCATAGTCTTTACCCACTTGGCCACGTAGGCCCCAAATCCTCAAATGATAAATATTATTTCAGTTAACAAAAAAAAAAAAAATGAGAAATGGAGTTAGGACACTTTCAAAATAAATGGCTCAATTATAAACTAATTTTTATATTGACGAGTGTAAACTTTTTCTTTGTAGTAGCACTAATAAAGAATAATTAAGTCGCCTATTTCCAAGAATAAAAAACAAACTCAATTTTCAATATTGGCTTTTGTCAAACATCATTATTCTTAGTTAATTTTAGAGTTTAAACACTCTCATTTGAAAACAGATAAAAGTTTTTGGTAAAGAAAGTATTTAACTTAGAAAAAGCATATCCAGAAAAGGCCCGTGAATTTTTCTTTTAGGTGAACATATGCCTAGGTTGTAAATTTTCCGACATTTGTTGTATTTTAAAAGAGTTCAATTTGGAGCATTGAATGAGTGTTTTCCACTCCCAGACTAAGCATGAAGTAAAATTTCGAGTTTAGAAAAGCCCCGTGAAAATTTGTCGAGGGTCGCGCAGCGACCCGAGACAAATTTTCTGGGCTTTTCTAAACTCGAAATTTTACTTCATGCGCCACGCATTTAAAACTGATTCTAAGTAAGGTTTAAATTTACATGAAGTTTACAATATTTTAGTGTTTTATACGCGTTGCGCATGAAGTAAAATTTCGAGTTTAGAAAACCCCACAAAATTTGTCTTGGGTCCTCGACAAATTTTCACGGTTCTTTTCTAAACTCAAAATTTCACTTCATGCTTAGTCTGGGAGTGGAAAACACTCGTTTAAAGCTTCAAATTTAACTCTTAAAAAAACAACGAATAACTAAAGATTTAAAGAAAATGAGCTAAATTGAGATTACGTATACTTTAAAGAAAAACTCGCTGCACATCAAATGATAAAGATAATTTCAGTAATCAATAAAAAAATGTTAAATAGAGTTAGGCTACTTTCAAAATAAACGACTCAATTATAAATTAATTTTTACATTGACAAGTGTAAACTTTTTTTTGTAGTAGCACTAATAAAGAATAACTTAGTCGCCTATTTTCAAAAATTAAAAATAAATTTAGTTATCAATATTGGCCTTTAACAAACATGATTATTCTTAGTTAATTTTACAATTTTACCATAAGTGAGTTTCAACACTCACATTTGAAATCAGTTAAAAGTTGTTAGTAAAAAAGTATTAAACTTAGAAAAAGCATGTCTTTGTTCTCAATTGAAAGTGGTAAAACTCTAAAATAAGTCTTTAATGCAACGATTTTAAAGTTTACAGTCGTAATGTGCATGACTGGTGAAAGCGCCGGGATCCTATTTTCTTTAGTATCAATTAATTTCATGAAATCTTTTTAATCTATTTACATCATTTTTTGCTTCCCGTGCAATATTTAATTGCTTGCAGACCTGTTTACTGTAAAAAATATTTAAAAGCAATAAGATACACGATATTAAACAAACCGATCAGAATTTCCCTCATGCCTGATTAAATCCCCCGTTCCGAACGCGGAAAATTTAATTCGCCCTTATAACAAATCTCGTTACGTCCGCCTCAAGAAAATACCCAACCCACCTCCACCTTTTTAACCCTCGCAACTCATTCGTAGGAAAACGCGATTTAATAACGAGATATCGGAACAAGGAAAACGTGCATCTCCATCTGGAAAAAGATAATAACAATCATCCATCTATAGGAAATTACTTCAGACAGGTGCTTTCTAAATCAAAATCGAGAGGAAGACGTTTACCGAAATTGTCACGTGTTGATTATGTAATGTAAAATCGAGGTTGGATGTTAACTGAGATTGTCAGCTTTTGGATTAGGTAGTGCACGTAAGTTACTCAAGTAATTTGAACTGAAAGCGACGGGTGTTTACTACAATTGTCACATTTTGATTTGATAATTTGCAGCATCAGAGTTTGATTTATGTGTCTCGTATGAATTAATGGATGAAAATTATAATAGTAAAATGTAATCCTTCCTTTATATTTTTCGCGATAAATGTTTACCGCTATTTTTTTAATATGTTTTTCATAATAATTTATCCTATCATTTTTAAACATGAATATTTCAGATTCAAAACTAATTGAATCTGAGAGAATAAGCTTAGGCTTCTTTTAATTTGCAAAATATTAAATGTAATATATAAAATATTTTCATAATTTTATATATTATACTATCGTTTATTTTTTACTTTTCTCGCTAAATATGTTTCTCTGGTAAAAAGTGCATCTAATTACATATATGTAAATAAATTTGTAAAAATTAATAGGAAGGGAAATCACTTGGTTTGTTTCACTGATATTATGTATTTATTACGACTAGTTTCTACTAACAGTCATTTTCAAGGAATGTACAGATTTTACAAATTACACAGTTTATACAGGGTGGGGCATTTAACGTGTTCTTCGCAAATATATTGAAAACAAAGCATTTTACGCAAAACTGACCCTAATGAAAAATAATTGTATAGAATGGGGCCATAATTATGTAATACTGGTTTTCTCGCGCTGTTGTCGCTAAAACAATGTCAACTCAATTTGTTTTAACGGGAACCCCTATATTTGATTGCAGATTCAGATTCCTTGTAAAAAAATATGAATAATTTATTCAACAATTTTTTTGTCAGCCCGATATATGGCGCTGTAATCGCGAAAAATAATAATGCGTTCGGATGTGATGTGATTTGCGGGTAGATTCAATTTAAGATATAATGGCTGAAAAAGCAAAGAAAGTGTTTCGAAACAAGCAGAAGATATTTTACAAAAGAAATTTTTTATTTTTGTTCAGTTAAGAAATTACAAAATATGCAATATTGGTCAAATTCCAGTTATTTTTTATAAGGTAAAATGATACAATTTTTAATCTTGATAATATTAATCCTGCTTGTCATTTGTACGTGCTGACACTCTAATAACAAGCGTTTCATTCTGAGACACTAGAACATCTTTCATGTTTCACCTGTCTCGATTACAGTGCCATTTATCAGGCTGACAAAAAGTAAGGTAAATAAATTCTTATTATTTTTTTACGAGTAATAAAAAATAGGGGATTTTGTTTTTGAGACAACAGCGCCACCTGTGAGAAAACAAATATTACATAATTATGGGCCTCTTCTGTACGATTTTTTTTTACTCGGATTCTTTCCGCGTAAAATGCTTTGTATTCGAAATATTTGCGAAAAACACACTTGTATACAATATTTTTGTGTATCAGGTAAGAAGGGCGCTCATAATCGGGGAATTCATCTAATTACATCTAAGTTGATTGTCTTTTGATCATAATTTATATTATCTTTCACTATGGTCTCATTAATTACTTAAAGAAATATGATTAAAAAATATAAATAATAATTTTAATTAAAAAACACTCGGTTTGTTTCACTAACTATTTAATTTATTTAGTAATTGGTTTCGAGTTATGTGAAGTTGTAAACTTGAATTAAAACACTTATTTGTTCCTTTCTTCACTTATTTTATTTTACTTGTTAGATGTACATTTCGAGTACTACGTACTCATTTTCAATAACACACACATACAACTACATTCACTCTTCATCAACAACGCCCATCAGGCATAAACTCGCAGCATTCAATAGTATGATTTATAACGCAATAAACTTACCGATTTCAAAAGAAAACAGACAAAACTAATTAAAATTCATTAAAAACATTGCAACTTCATTAGGATATAAAAGGAACATAATTGAAAAACTCATTAATAGGCATATGAAAAGACATTTGATTAAAAATACCACAAAGCTGAATACCTCAAAAGAAACCAGCGACATTAAGAATAACAAATTTGTTAAATTCATTTTCAACCCTCTAGTTCACCACCAAATCAACAAAATATTCAAAAAATTCAAATTAACAACTGCTAACTACAGCAACACAAAATTAAACATATTATTAAACAAAAAAATCGAATAACAGGGATAATTTAAATAAATCAGGAATTTACATGATAGAATGTAACAATTGTGAAAAAGTTTATATAGGTCAGACTCAACGGAATTTATCAAAAAGATTCAAAGAACACACGTATCATATAAAAAATAGAAACCCCGAAAAATCCGCGATAGCATACCATAATTATGAAACCGGCCATCAATTCCCAATAAAAAATGTAAAATTACTCAAAGAATCAAACAGTTATCGATTAAATATGTTGGAATCAATAGAAATGTATAAAAACAAAAACAAACTACTTAATTTTGACCTGAGTCCCTTAGATAATCCTCTTTTAACCCTCCTTTCGGAAAATTGTAAATCACCGACACTCATTAACACCAATCCACCCCAAACAGGTAACCGACATAATTAGATTAAGGTTTTTCCACTAATCCTCAAACCATATATAAACGATTGTAAATTAGTTTTAAGGCATTCTGTTATTGAAAATGAGTACGTAGTACTCGAAATGTACATCTAACAAGTAAAATAAAATAAGTGAAGAAAGGAACAAATAAGTGTTTTAATTTAAACTATTTAATTTATTTCAAATAGTTTCGGCTTCTAGCCATCATAAAGGAATCCTTGATAATGGATACAAGCCGAAACTAGTCGGAATAAATTAACTAGTTAATGAAACAAACCAAGTGCTTTTTTTGTTAAAATTATTGTTCAAACATTTAAAATAAGTTTAATGTTTTGCATTGTGACTTCTACTTCGTTATACGTGTTAATTTATCAATTAAAAAAACGTGTAATTATTGTATCACACTTACTAGTGTTGTACAAAGTAAAGGCTATTTAAAAATCAAATTAACAAGTAGATTTTTTAGTATAAATGTCCAGTTATTTGTTGTTACAATATAATCATTAATTTTGAAGCATTTATTAAGTGTTTCCACTCTTTGATTGAGCATGAAGTAAAATGTCAAGTTCATAAAAGTCTGAAAATTTGGATTAGGGTGCGGAGCGAAGCGTAGCGTCCAAATCCAAGGCTTTTCCAACCTCAAAATTGTACCTTATGCGCCAGGCGTGTAAAACAGTCAAATATTGTGAAATTCAAAATATACTTGTTTGGCGGTATATTTTAAACCCTGCTTACGCAGTATAATATTAATACTGATTTAGCAGTATGTTTGTAGTTTTGCAATATTTCAGTGTTTTATACGCGTGGCGCATGAAGTAAAATTTCGAGCTTAGAAAAGCCTGAAAATTTGGTTTGGCCGCTCCGCGCTTCGCGCTACGCGACCAAACCAAATTTTCAGGCTTTTCTAAACTCGAAATTTTACTTCATGCTTAGTCTGGGAGTAGAAACAACCGTTCAAAACTTAAAACTAAACGCTTTTATAAAGAAATTTGGTTGTGACCAAACTAAAATCTTCAGGCTTTTCTAAACTTAAAACTCTACTCCATGCCTAATCAGCGAGTGGAAACAGTCATTCGTAACTCTAAATTGAACGCTTCGAAAGAAAAAAGGAATGAATAGCTCAAATGTTATTGTAATTATTGCATTGCTACTAAATCTAAATTACACTAATCTCAAACTGTTACTTAGTATTCAATATCAGATTTGAAGCGCCCTATTGAACTCCATTTCCACTCTCGTCCAGCCGATTCGAATTTCCATTTCTAGATCGATTATGTGGAAATGTCCAATAAGCGTGGACAAAACCACTTGCTAATTGATTCACGGTGACGGATGCATTTCAGCGGTAATCTCGCGCGCTTTGAAACCCGACGTTAATGCTGCTTAAATAAAGCATCTCCCACAAACCGGTTTATGTAATTAGTTAAGGGCCACCTGGGGTATTTGAGGCACGCTTAATCCCGCGTTTTATGCGCTGTTTACTATCTGCGATATGGAAATTTATCGCGCGAGTTTTCCCCGAGTTCAAGAAAATGAAGATGTATATTAAAGCTAATAACTGTACACTAAATCTTCACTATTAATCTAATACGAAGTTTATTTATTGAAAAACAAGCACCTAATTTTTGTTTTTATATATTTTATATAACATGATACAGTTATAAGATTTGAATACACTCGATTAAACATTCTAAATATCTCACTTCTCAAAATGTAATTAATCATCCCTTTACACCTTACATTCACATCTTTGTGCGAATCCCTCTCCCGTTTTCCACGCGCGAAATCTTGTGAAATGACGACGCGATGCTCGTCCGACTGTAAACATAGGACGGGGAGAAAACATTCTCTCCTCTTTCTGGGTGCGGAGAAAAAGCTGACAGGAACTGAAACACTGAAAACAGGAACTGATTTTTTCCTCCTCTCTCTCCCATGCCGGCCAGATTTGACAGGACTATTAATAATGATGGATGTTTTCATTCCAGAGCCCAAGTTCGACGAAATTGGTGATGGATTGGTCATAATGAATCTGACCAGGGCCGACAGCAAGACCTACATCTGCAAGGCCACCCAGCCCAGTACTGGGGATATTAAGGAGCAAAAGATACAACTTAAAGTTGAACGTAAGTAAATATTCAACACCTGTATATAAATAAATTAGTAAAAGTGATATAAACTATAGTAATAGTTTCATTTAATTTTGTAAGTAAATAAATTAATGCCCGTTTGCACCCAAGTCGATTAAATTAGTACTTCTTAAAAATACAACAATTTTATTTACAAATTGTTTTCACAATCGCATATTGATGAAAGAGACATGGTTAGGTTATCTTACAAATTTATAACATTCTTATATTCTAGAATTTTTACTTTACCAAAGTGGAAAATTATGAATTGTGGAGGCTTCTACTTCGTTATACATGTTAATTCAATGAAATAAAACACTTTAACTTTGTTTGTATAACACACTATTTTTATTTTCGTGACTGCAGTTTCGGCAATTCAACTTGCCATTATCAAACTGTTTGATAATGGCAAGTTGAATTGCCGAAACTGCAGTCACGAAAATAAAAATAGTGTGTTATACAAACAAAGTTAAAGTGTTTTATTTCATTAAAGTGGAAAATGTACATAATTATGTTTAAATCGATTAATTGAATATTACAAGAGATCTGAACTTGATTACATTTAGAAATTAAATTTTTTTTTCTCTATGACATATCTATGGATATGTCATAGAGAAAAAAGCGAATCTCGAACACAAAGGTTGAATCAATGATTAGTGGGTGGTTAAAGTTAATCAATTGGGGTATAAAAGGGCCTTATGCATTTTAAATGAACTGACTGAAATAACAAAGTAAACATGAACTTAACAAAAACAATATGTAGCGATATTTCCTTGCAAGTAACCCTACAAATCCTGATGCATACGCTGTAATTTTTAGATATTTCTTGTTTCTATAGATTAACAATTAATCTTAAGGTGGAAACACTGGTTAGAAACTTTAAATTTAAAGCATTTATAAATAACACGAATGACTAAACGTTCACAGCATATACATCAAGATATGTATAGTCGTACAACTCTTTTTAATAAAAAAGCATACACTTACTTTTTTACATTGTAAATTTTTATTATTATTAAAGTGGTTGCTATGGAAATACATGTCAAATTCTATAACCAGTTGATACAGTTTTCAAAAACTACGATGTGTCCCTCATAGCACATTTCCCGTTAAAGATATGACGATTTAAATATCAACAATATGGAGAAGTTGCTTGAACTAAATTTATTGTACTTTTAATATTTTTATTTAAAAACTATTCACAAACAATAATACTTGAATTGTTTCGCTACATTTCGGTAAATATTGATCACTATCACATCTAAGCGTTATATAATTTTTAATTTACTGTAAATCAGTGTTTTGTACGCGTGGCGCATGAAGTAAAATTTCGAGTTTAGAAAAGCCCCGTGAAAATTTGTCTCGGGTCGCTGCGCGACCCTCGACAAATTTTCTACGCGGGGCTTTTCTAAACTCGAAATTTTACTTCATGCTTAGTCTGGGAGTGGAAGGCACTCGTTACTTTAAAATATGCCACAAGTGTTAAAATGTGTATAGTAACTGTCACAAAACAAAAAAATAACATGGCGATCTGATTATAGTTCAATTCAAACTCGTGTCAAATTAGCACGATTGGTTAAATGTCGGTTTGCGCCAACTTATGTCAACTGTCATTATAGATCAAATTCAAAGATTCAAAATGTCACAAGTGTCAATATTCAGTCAATTGCATAGGCGTAGCCAGGAAGGGAGGGGGCTGAGCAGGGGGGATGACCGGGTTCCCCTCTAAAAACAAAAAAATCATACGTTTTAAAATTGTTGCACGCATGTGTACCAAAATTAAAATAAATAATTAATTATATAACGATTACAAAATAAAATATTCTTAACTTAGGAAATTATCTACTTTAAAATTGACAAATAGCTGTCAAAATTGATCAAAATTTATAAATAGAATTAATATAAGATAAATTCAAATTCAAAACTATTTGAATTCGAGAAAATAAGCTTACGCTTCTTATAGTTTGCACACTTTAAACATAATATATATATATATATATATATATATATATATATATATATATATATATATATATATATATATGTAATATTAATATGTATAATTAACTCAGAAGATTCAATACAATTTGTCAATCAACCGAACAAAATAAAGGCTAGTATTTTTAAAACTTTACAATATTTTAGTGTTTTATACGCGTGGCGCATGAAGTAAAATTTCGAGTTTAGAATAGCCCCGTGAAAATTTGTCTCGGGTCGCTGGCGCGACCCTCGACAAATTTTCTACGCGGGGCTTTTCTAAACTCGAAATGTTACTTCATGCTTAATCTGGGATTGGAAACACTCGTTCGAACTTTAAATTGAACTCTATTATAAAATCAACGAATGTCCGCAAATGTACAGAGTATTCGAATAAATAAGGTAATGGTAAATTAGAATGTCACATATTAATGATTTTTGTTGATTTAGAATAATTTTACGTAATGTTCGGATTTTTTATTGTTAGTTTTAGTTTTCTTATTATAATACATATTATTTCTATTTGTATTATTTTTCTATTAATTTGTAGTTTTTTGTCAATACTTTTGTTAAAATAGAGGATGGATATATTATCTTAATAATTTATTTCGTAAATTTTAATTTGTGTTAATTTTACAATTTAAAAGAGTATTGTTAATTTTTATATGAATTACAAATCATTTCCAATATTATTTATTATCAGTTAAATAAAAAAAAATAGGAAAGAAATATTTCAATATCGAAAAATTTTATTTCAATAAATGTTTTGAGATTTAATGATTTTTCCCATTTTAATTTTTTTATATATATATGCAAATATCTATATTCAAGAGATTTAAGTACACTATTCCATCATTCTATAATATAATTTAATACGATCTTGTATATAAAATTCTCTTACCATAGGCTATCGACCCGAGGTGTTTAAGCCATTGTTTTACTGAAATGTGATTTTAAACTATGATATGAATAGATGGTAATGAATGAATAGTTTGAATAAATGATATTCTAGTTAGTGGGTTACTAAGAGGAAGTCTGCGATGGTGGAATGGGGAAATTTAAATTTGGGGATTGTGTTGGGGTTTCTGTGTAGGTAAAGGTGGTTTAAATGATCATGATTATTGGGTTTGGATGCAGATTTATGGTCTAGATGGATAATTCGTGCTTCTGTAAGAATAACTTGTGTTTTTTTGATAAACTTACGTTTTAAAATTGTTGCACGCATGTGTACCAAAATTAAAATAAATAATTAATTATGTAACGATTACAAAATAAACTATTCTTAACTAAGGAAATTATCTACTTTAAAATTGACAAAAAGCTGTCAAAATTGATCAAAATTTATAAATAGAATTAATATGTATAATTAACTCAGAAGATTCAATACAATTTGTCAATCAACCGAACAAAATAAAGGCTTGTATTTTTAAAACTTTACAATATTTCAGTGTTTTATACGCGTGGCACATGAAGTAAAATTTCGAGTTTAGAAAAGCCCCGTGAAAATTTGTCTCGGGTCGCTGGCGCGACCCTCTACAAATTATCTACGCGGGGCTTTTCTAAACTCGAAATGTTACTTCATGCTTAGTCTGGGATTGGAAACACTCGTTCGAACTTTAAATTGAACTCTATTATAAAATCAACGAATGTCCGCAAATGTACAGAGTATTCGAATACATAAGGTAATGGTAAATTATGATGTCACATATTAATGAATTTTGTTGATTTAGAATAATCTTATGTAATGTTCGGATGTTTTATTGTTAGTTTTAGTTTTCTTATTATAATGCATATTATTTTTATTTGTATTATTTTTCTATTTATTTGTAGTTTTTTGTCAATACTTTTGTTAAAATAGAGGATGGATATATTATCTTTATTTTTTTATTTCGTAAATTTTAATTTGTGTTAATGTTACAATTTAAAAGAGTATTGTTAATTTTTATATGAATTACAAACCAATTCCAATATTATTTATTATCAGTTAAATAAAAAAAATAGGAAAAAAATATTTCAATATCGAAAAATTTTATTTCAATAAATGTTTTGAGATTTAATGATTTTTCCCATTTTAATTTTTTTTTATATATATGCAAATATCTTTATTCAAGGGACTTAAGTACACTATTCTATCATTCTATAATATAATTTAATACGATCTTGTATTTAAAATTCTCTTACCATAGGCTATCGACCCGAGGTGTTTAAGCCATTGTTTTACTGAAATGTGATTTTAAACTATGATATGAATAGATGGTAATGAATGAATAGTTTGAATAAATGATATTCTAGTTAGTGGGTTACTAAGATGAAGTCTGCGATGGTGGAAGGGGGAAATTTAAATTTGGGGATTGTGTTGGGGTTTCTGTGTAGGTATAGGTGGTTTAAATAATCATGATTATTGGGTTTGGATGCAAATTTATGGTCTAGATAGATAATTCGAGTTTCTATAAGAATAACTTGTGTTTTTTGATAAAGAAAGTTGTTGGAGGGGTTGTGGAGGGGGTTGTTGGGATGTCTGATTTTTGTCAACAGTCTCAGGGCTGATATTTATGCTACCTGTAAATTTTTTAGGGCTGTAGGGTGGGGTATGCAGTAAAGGATGGCCGCGTAGTCAGTGGACGTCAGATCATTTTGTATATAGTCACAGCAAATTGTGTGATTCCATCGTTTTGATATGTGAGGCATCTAAAGTGCCGAGCCCTTTTCTTTACCGCGACTTTGATATTTTGGGTGTGGGCTTTAAAGGTAATTTTGGTATCATACAAAATTCCAAGGTATTTACATGTAGGTGAGGAGGATATTGGGATGTGATGTATGAAAACAGTGAAAGGAGGGTTATAAAATTTATGATAGGGAATGAGCAGCTTGTTTTTTTGGATATTGATGGATATCCTGCATTTGTTGAACCAAACTGCTGTTTTATTGATCAAGACCTGAAGAGTGTTGACGGCTTTTGGTATAGTGGAGGAGTGAGCAACTAGAGCAGTATCATCTGCATATTGTAATATATAGGAGGAATGATTATGGTAACTTGGTTTAGGATTATATATATTATAGACAAATATATTGTAGAGCAAGGGAGAAAGCGGAGAACCTTAGGGGACACCATATAGTGGGGAGATAGAGTATGAGAAGGAAGTTTTTATTTTTACTTTAAGGGAACGGTTGTGTGGGAAATTGTATAGAATATTTATTAGGTGGGGTGGGATGTTGAGGCAGGAGCCTCAATAGACCCTGATGCCATACTGTGTCGAATGCGTTTTTGATATCAAGGAACAGGATCGCGGATCTATGACCCTGAAGGTAAGTTTTATGTAGGTTTGAGGTGAGGATAGTTAGGAGAAGAGTGGTAGAAGGGGGTTGCATAAATCCGAATTGATATGGAGGCATGTAGTTGGAGACATGTGTAAGGAGTTTCTTTTTTAGGATAGTTTCATACAACTTGCCCAAGATAGGGAGCAAAGTAATAGGTTGATAGCTAGATACGTTTGATCTGTTGTTGTCAGGTTTAAGTATGCAGGTTATTTATTATACCCTGCTTCCATTCCTGGGGAAAGTGTTGTGAGGAGTATAGGTTGTTAAAATTCTTAAGGATATGGTGGTGTATGTTGTCTGAAAGAGATTTAAGGATCATTCTAGGGGTATTATCATAACCCAGCGCTGTGTTTTTACCTTTATACATGATTTCTAATTTTTTTCGTAATTTTTTTTCATTTTATGTTATTTATTTTGATGTTTATTTATTTTGCCATGAAAATACTAAAATTAAATAAAATTAGATTTGATTTTTAGTTTAGAATTTTTTACTTAAAAAAATGGTATTGATGTAATTCTAATTTTGCCAATCTTGAAAATGTTGCTTAATTTTAATATTTGTAAATATTGACGAATTTATTTAAAATAATTTTTCCAAATTTCTAGAATAATTATTAATTATTGAGTTAACTATTTTTTTTGTTAACTTCAACATTTTTTAAAACTATATTTTTAGTGTTCGGCATTTTGAAGATTGACTTTTATTTTTAGTTAACTTTGAGCAACTTTAATTTAACCCAATCTCATGAAAAATTAATTTCAAAAAATTAAATCTATAAATGTTTAAAATATGATAAACATTTTTAAATTGACAAACATCTCGAAATATTGAAAATCTCTTGAACATTTTATAAATCGTTAAAAGTTTCGAAATATTAAAAACTTTATAATTCTCGAAATAACGAAAATTTGACAAAAGTCTCGATGTGATAAAAATCTGTTGAGAGTTTTATAATTTAATTTAACTTGTATCTATTTGTAAAGTTAAATCTCTGGTACCCAGCGCATTCACGATAATTGTACAAGCTCCCTCGTTAATCAGTTTTCACTTGCAAGATAAGATCTACTTTTTAAATGTTCTTCTTTAAAATGCATAACAATGAAATATGATAGAAAATATGATAGAAAATATGAAAGAAAATATGATAGAAAATATGATAGAAAATATGATAGAAAATACTATCAGACAGACCATCACTTACAATTCTGAAATTACCTCTATTTTCTTGTGACTTTCTTGGGCGTCCTTTTCCAATTATTATGTGAAGTCGCAGTGGCGTCTTCGAGCATTTTGGCTTTCGAGGAGGAAATTTAATATAGAAATTGTGTACGCTGGATGGCGAGAGGGCACATGCACGCGCATAAAATAAGTTTTATTGGGAATGTGCGGTTTCCTTTAGAGGAAATGGAGTTTGGGTGCGGAGTTTGAATACGGTTAACATGCTGCCGTGTTTACAGACAAAGTTTTGGTGTTACCCAACACGACACACACATACAGAACCACACAGAAAAATTCAATTTAATTTAAAAATACAATATTTTAACGTTACTCACAATCATTAAATCTAAACTGTTATGTATAATTAACTGATAAGGAACTGTATAGCTTTAGAAAATACATATAGGTTTTTTTAAGTATACATATCACGATGTCCAGTAGCGAGAAAAAAAAAACTAGTACAGCAAAATATTTGGCTATGTGAACTGGACTCACTTTGATTTTTCAAATTGTCAATCAAATTAACAAATCTGTGCAAATGTCAAACGAAATTTAATTAACGTCGACATGCCTCAACTGACTAAAACGCAAAAAGCAATAATAACGACCCGTTTAGAGACGGTATTAGCATTAGAGACATTGCTAATAAGTGCATGTCAACAAACACACCGTCTTGTTGGCCAAGAAAAAAATTGTTGTTAACCTGTACATTGCAAGTTTGTTTTGCAAGAAACAAATACGACATTTTAGAAGTGGCTAATGCTTTCATCTGTACTAGTTCTTTTCTCTCGCAACTGTATATGCTGTGAATTTTTAGACATTTATTGAAATGATAAAAGCGCTCAATTTAAAGGCTGTAACGAGTGTTTTTACATCTTGATTAACTCATTAAGAACATCATTAATTTTTTGTTAATTAAATTACTAAATAAATTAATTTGATGCATTATATTATTTTACCTGACTTGAGTGTGTGAAGAAAAATATAAATATATTGTTATTTAAATATTTTATTTATTACTCATTTTAAAAATGTATTTTTCAGTGTATTTCTAAGTTCATAATATTTCAGTGAGCATGAAGTAAAATTTCGAGTTTATAAAAGCTTGCAAATTTGGTTTGGCCGCTCCGCTTTATTTGTCACTTTTAATGTTTTAAAGTAAACTACAGTAATTGTTTTCGATATTTATTAGCTTTAACATAATTGTTTTTACTTGTTTCGAAGATTAAAAAGTTTAAATCAATCATTTCACTTGAGTTATCACGCTTTATTGTGGCATTCTGTATTGGATAATGAAAAATGATTATTTTTAAGTACACTATATAGAGTGAAATTCATTTTTACCATAAATATAATTATGTTCTTATCAGAAGTCTAAATCAAATAATAAACTTCTTTCGATTTTAATTTTAATTCCTTTTATATTTTGTAAATATTCTGCAAACTGTTGACAAACTCAATTTTTCTTCATGTTAAATTTACTTTATAATAAAATTTTTTGATATTTTCAATTTACATGTTATAAATTTAATTTTGAAAAGATAGTATTTTTTCTGTATTATATAATAACAATTAAGATAACAATTAACAGCAATCGCTTTGTATTTTTTAATAAACATATAGATAATCTTAAATTATTAACAAACATTGAGTAAATGTATTGACTGTGTATTGTGAATTAATGGGCATTGTCGTGTGATTTGTGCGAATCATTTAAACATTTCAGTGTTCTCATCGAGGCTCGTTACTTCTGATTGAAATTGATCGATTGCCAAACATCAATTATTAACGCCCTATTGTCGACTCCGATCACGCCCCGATAGGTCACATCGGGGTTAATTGCTTGCCACGCTAAATTTTTCAAAATCAAATCGAAACTAAATTAACAAACACACAATTATCGGAGTAAATTAATGTACGACACCCCGATAAATAGTGTCAATAAAGTTGCTCATATGTAATGAGGTAATTGAACTTTTATATTACAATTTTCTATACAGAGAGAATTATTATTATTAAAAATAGTTTCAATTAAACTAAATTATTTTTACCCAAACATATATTTGAAATATTCAGTTTCTGGTAATTTTTTAATTAGGACACCTAACTTTGTTTTACACTTTTATTTTACTAGTAAAATAAAGTTAAGTGTATTAATTAAATTGTTATGAAGATGTACTACAAAGTGAACGCCAGCCGAATCAAAGTTCTGTTAATTTTATTAAAAAAATTGACCTAATAAACTTTAAATTACTTGCAACTTAAAAAAAAACATGCTTCTCCACTAAATTATATTTCCATGATTTAATAAACTTTAAATATTTAATTAAAACACTTAACTTTGTTCTTCCACTATTATTTAAATAAAAGTGGCAAAACAAAGTTAAGTGTTTTAATTAAATTGCTATGAAGATGTACCACAATGTGAACGACAACCAAATTAAAGACTTTAAGTATTTACTTCATGCTTAATCAAGCCTCGGAAATTATACAAGGAATTTTTCATACGCATACGCTTTATTGGAAATAAAAGATAATTAGAATCTTCTAACGGATGCTTCCAATCCTTGATTAAGCATGAAGTAAAATCATGCTACCGATACATCGGTATATGTATACCTAAAAGAACAATTCCCCCTATTTTAAAAAATCAAATAGAACACCATAATAAAAAATGTTAATGTATATAATTCAAACTCCCTAAGTTTAACGATCTTTATCATTTTGAATTATTTCATTTAACAATAATTAGTAATATAATATTCTTAATATTTTGACTAAGTACAGGATACGTTTCGTCTCATGCCCCTCTCTGGTCTATAAACTAGTTACGCTTATGATCTTCACATTCATTAATTATTCCAATAGCGATCGAAGTTGTTTTCACCATAAATATTAATGTTATTATGTTATACACTTTTTTTCTCGAATAATGGGTTAACAGAACTGAAATGTTAGAGCTGTTAATAAGAATCAGAAAATTGTAGTTTTTTAAAAATACTAATAAAACACCTAAACAAGTTAGTAAATCAACTTAACTTTTTAAGTGTTAAAATTTTATATTGAAATAACCACAGTTTTCCTATTCTTAATAATGATTTGACCTTTTCAGTTCTGCTAACTCAATATTCGATATAAATTTCACTATTTTGATAAAAGTAGTAATGCAAAATTAAGTGTTTTGTTAAAAACATGTATAAAGATGTATCACAAAGTGAATGCCAACTAAATCCAAGATGTAGTTATTTAATTGTAACCAATGTTGACAAATGTAAATAAACTATTATATGTAAGTATGTAACGTGAATAAAATTACTTTTACTATTCAAAGCGTAAACGGATTAATTTGCAACTATGTGTTAGTGATTATTTCAAAGGGCGTAAAATTCAAATGTTAATTATCCCCGTTTACGAAAATCGTTAATCAACTTGATACACCATGAATAATTTATTGTTACACCGTAATGAATAATATGTGGACGCATTAACATATCAATTATCAAATTTGACTAACGAATAATAACGACATAAAGCTGTTAACCTACGAATCGTATGCATTATTTTGTAATTTTAATTAGCGAACATTACAATCCATTTGATTATGTGTGTATCTGTAATACATAAATGTTATTCAATATGCCTTTTTAATAATTTACGTACACGCACACTGTGTGTATTTATGTATTTATTCCGTTTTAACTTATTTAACTTCCAATCCATTACGGGTCGTATATTTGTCGTTTAAATATTCCATGAAAACAGGTCATACATGAAAGAAATGGAATTCCTGAACAGGTCTCTTCTATTCATGATTAATGTACCCTTTTCCGACCGTTCAGAAAAAGAAAACTGCTGCTTTATGGTAATTATTGTAAACATTTACGTACGGGAATTATTCAAACGTAAAAGTTATTTTAGTTTTTACTCGTGTTTTATAAATGGTTTGTAAAATTGTTTGAATCATTGGTTAAATAAGTGTTTTTCTTCTCCAAATTTGAATACAGTTTATAGTTTACAGTTAATAAACATTTATTATATCATTTAAAGTTTTCAAATACATATGTTTGCTATTTAATAATCACAGAGAATAGAATAAATTTTTAATTTCAAAGTGTCAAGTTACACTAACACAATTAAAATAGCATTAATTTAAGTCTTAATCTATCTCAATTAACATATGTGTGTATATTCTAATGAATATTTACAATATAACTGACAAACATTATAAATTAATGATATTTCTACTTTCAAAAAACTTTTAAACTATCCTACGCTATTTATAAATTCTTAAACCGAATACGGTCTGCAATAATTTAAAGATTTATGATATTACAAGAAAAGACCTTTATATTTGTTACGACCATCGTATAGATACAATTAATTACAAACTTAAGCCTCCTATGATCTATAATCTAGTTTATGTATTGATCTTCTGTAATTAATAAGCTAGTAGGCTGATAGTCTTAATCGTTCGACCACAAACCATAATAACAGACAATGGAATTAGAACGCACAGTATGTTGACAATCGTAATAATTAATGGCGATTTAATCTATTGCCTTATCACATATAATACATTGATGCGTGGAAACGACCACTGTTGTATTTAATTGATAGACGGAATTCAATTGAGCCACGTTTGATTTGAATTCCAACGAAATACAAATCAAATTGAATTACAGAAATAGTTAAACATAAAGTAAAATAAAATTTGTCAATTATTTGAAGAATATTTAGAATATATAAAAACAATAATTTTATTGCCTTCAAGTTTCTAACAAAACACAAATCAAACTGAATTACAGAAATGGTTACATAAAGTAACACTTAGTTTGATAATTGTTTGCAGAATATTCACAAAATATCAAAACCAAACAAAATCGACTTTTTGTAAAAAAATTGGGCTTAGGCTTAGAAAAGCCTAAAAATTTGGTTTGGTCACGTAGCGAAGCGGAACGACCAAACCAAATGTTCAGGCTTTTCTAAACTCAAAATTTTACTTAATGCTTAATCTGGGAGTGGAAACACTCATTTGAACAAATTGAACACTTGCAAATAAAACCAGTAAATACCTGAAATTTTACAGCATGTGCATTGAAATATGTATACTTAAAAGGAAAATTCTCTGCATGTACAAACTATTACTAAATCAGTATTAAATATGTATTGCTAAAGACGTGTTAAAAATATACTGCCAAACAAGAATAATTTAAATTTCAAAATATTTTAATATTTCAAAGTATCAAGTTACATTAACAAAATAAAATTATCTTAATGTACTGGTTTATTTAATAATAAGCGTACACTTACGCTTCGCGGAGCGACCAAACAAAATTTACAGGCTTTTCTAAACTCGAAATGTTACTTCATGCTTAGTCTGGGAGTGGAAACACTCGTTAGAAGATTAAAATTGAACTCCTCAAAAACAATTTTTTGTAGGTTATCTAATGGTTGATCGTCTTACATTGTTTTTCTTAACATATCTGAATAATCCATTTTTAAATAATTACGTTAAGTAAGCTAAAAACTTTTACCTCACAACGAAAACTTCAAATGGATATAATCTCGTTTGTTAAATTTTCACCTGGAGGGCTCAGCTTTAATAATTAAATTAATATATATATAACACGCGAGTTAATTCTAATTAAAGGATCGTCCTTTAATCTGCGGATGGGATCTGATTTTGAGAAAGTTTGAAGAGAAGAGTCGGCCTTCCTAAATTACACCTGACGTCGAGGGCAAAGAGATAAAGCGTAAAGTTTATCTTTTAGGACGTGGAAATAGTTTTAAGTGAGCGGAATGAATTTGCGGTTTTACGCCGAGCCCGCGCGCACTTTATTTTTATGGGCATTTTAAGGAATTGTTAAAAAGAAACGGGGCAGTTGAGAAAAGGGCTGGTCGTGAAACAGGGAAGTGGCTGCCTTTCTGAATTAAGGGTGTAAATGTGAAACAAGTTTACATTTTGTTGAATTTAATGGGAAGAGAAATAAATTTACCTTCAATAATATGTTTCTTTAATGTATCTTGACTTGTGTAAAACTGCCTTTGATAGCATCAATAACATATCATTATTATTATATGCTTTAATAAACTTAATGCAAGCTGTACAAACACTTTGAAGCGTAGTTCATTTATAAACTATTGAAGATCAATTTCTTGTAATTAAAATAAAATTTACCAGTGGTTGTAAACATTATTGTAACTGGCGAAACCCAAACACAAAATATGTCAAAATTTTGAGATATCTAACTTAACCTAACCTAATCTTACTTTTAAATCTAAATCTAACCTACCCTAACCCTATCATCTCACAACTGCTCCATCCTAAATCCGAAATTCGTCACCTATCCGTCATTCGTCACCTATTCAAACCTAACTCTATAACCTATCCTAACCCTATCATCTTACAACTACTCCATCCTAAATCCGAAATTCGTCACCTATCCAAACTTTGAATTTTAAATTAGATTGACACTACTGACTGTTAACACATAGTTTACCATAACCTCAAATTTATTGCACCATTCAATTACCATTCTGGGCAACCGCACAAAAAAAAATGCCGCCTACTCTAAATCATAATTTAAATGATCGCACTTTCCCAAATTTATTATCTAACCTAATGAAAAGTTTGTTATAACCCAACTTAATCTATTATTTTGTAAATAGTAAGTATATGCCCTTAAACTTCAAATTAAATTAGCTTTTAACACATGACGTAAATATTTTAAGTTTAGGAAATCCTAAACATTTAGAAAGCCACTCCAAATGTTCAGGCTTCTATTTTAGGTGAAGTTTATAATATTCTGCTTATGTTTGATTTAATCTTAATACATTTTACAAATGATTATTTGTTGTTTGCATAACACTATTTATTTTTATGTGACTGCAGTTTCGACATAGTTTGCCATTATTAAACACTTTATGTTTGCACAAACAAAATACGTATGCCCGTTTGCAGCAATTTTATGTATAAATTATTTACAAAATTGCATAATGTTAAAAAAACATGTTTAGGATATCTTAAAAATTTAAAACATTCTTATATTCTAGAATTATGACCAAATCAAAGGTTTGATCAATGATTATTGGTTGATTAAAGTTAATCAGTCGGGGTGCAAATGGGCCTTAAACTTTGTTTGTATTGCTGAGGTTTTTATTGTGGCTATAGTTTCGATAACTTTAACTTGTCATTATCAAACTGCTCTGACTTTTAGTTTGATAGTGATAAGTTAAAGTTGTCGAAACTACAGTCACAAGAAATATTTCAGTTATGCAAACAAAGTTTAGATGTCATATTTGTGTAAATAATGATGTAAAAGGAAGTAGAAGCCTCCATTGTTACCACTTAATGTTTGATAATGGCAAGCTAAATTAGCCCAAAATGCAGTTACATAACAATAAATAGTGTTGTACAAACAAAGTTAAAACGTTAAGCAACCTTTTCACTGCACCATAAATGTAAATTTATTTCGTATACAGTCCACTATAATCTCATTTTCTTTAAAGGAAAATCTTTAATCGTCATTTATAGCGTGTCTTTGTTTGGTTGATTTATTATTAAAGTGGAATCCTTAATAACATTTTATTATTTCTTTCGTTCTGTGGATTTATTATAAGAGCTGAAATCGGCGTCTCGCGTTTTCCAGTCGGATTTCCGGGCGTAATTACGGCCAATTTAGCGTAATTTGCGGCGTCCTTATTAACCCCCGGAATAAGTTATTCGGGACTGAAATGCGGACACATTGTGGCAGATAGGGAGCGCGCAAAAAAAGCACAGACCGAACCGGATTTAGGACGGGCATTGAGCTTTTCGGGCGTGTCTCGTCCTCCGGATTAATAACCCTCACTTAATTCGCCATGCATAAAAAATGGTAAAATAAAGTTAAAATTTAAGTATAGAAACAATGGAATTTATAAGTAATACCGTTTTTTATAAGCTGGTCTATATGGGAGACGAGGGCTCTCTCAGTCTTTCAGCAATTGCGGTTCACTCCAATCACATTGGCGGTTTGTCAGAATTTTATTTGGTGAGAAATTTTTATACTATGCAGATATTTCACAAAATGTTTCTCTTCAGTCTCAGTAAAGTATCAGTTTAGTCTCAAATCAATCCCAGTCTCAGTTCAGTCTTAGTTCAGTCTTTGTTCAGTCTCAGTTCAGTTTCAGTTCAGTCTCAGTTCAGTCTTAGTTCAGTCTCAGTTCAGTCTCAGTTCAGTCTCAGTTCAGTTTCAGTTCAGTCTCAGTTCAGTCTCAGTTCAGTTTCAGTTCAGTCTCAGTTCAGTCTCAGTTCAGTCTCAGTTCAGTCTCAGTTCAGTCTCAGTTCAGTCTCAGTTCAGTCTCAGTTCAGTCTCAGTTCAGTCTCAGTTCAGTCTCAGTTCAGTCTCAGTTCAGTCTCAGTTCAGTCTCAGTTCAGTCTCAGTTCAGTCTTAGTTCAGTCTCAGTTCAGTCTCAGTTCAGTCTCAGTTCAGTCTCAGTTCAGTTTCAGTTCAGTCTCAGTTCAGTCTCAGTTCAGTCTCAGTTCAGTCTCAGTTCAGTCTCAGTTCAGTCTCAGTTCAGTCTCAGTTCAGTCTCAGTTCAGTCTCAGTTCAGTTTCAGTTCAGTCTCAGTTCAGTCTCAGTTCAGTCTTAGTTTAGTTTCAGTTTAGTTCCAGTTCAGTCTCAGTTCAGTCTCAGTTCAGTCTCGGTTCAGTCTCAGTTCAGTCTCAGTTCAGTCTCAGTTCAGTCTCAGTTCAGTCTCAGTTCAGTCTCAGTTCAGTCTCAGTTCAGTCTCAGTTCAGTCTCAGTTCAGTCTCAGTTCAGTCTCAGTTCAGTCTCAGTTCAGTCTCAGTTCAGTCTCAGTTCAGTCTCAGTTCAGTCTCAGTTCAGTCTCAGTTCAGTCTCAGTTCAGTCTCAGTTCAGTCTCAGTTCAGTCTCAGTTCAGTCTCAGTTCAGTCTTAGTTCAGTCTCAGTTCAGTCTCAGTTCAGTCTCAGTTCAGTCTCAGTTCAGTTTCAGTTCAGTCTCAGTTCAGTCTCAGTTCAGTCTCAGTTCAGTCTCAGTTCAGTTTCAGTTCAGTCTCAGTTCAGTCTCAGTTCAGTCTCAGTTCAGTCTTAGTTTAGTTTCAGTTTAGTTCCAGTTCAGTCTCAGTTCAGTCTCAGTTCAGTCTCGGTTCAGTCTCAGTTCAGTCTCAGTTCAGTCTCAGTTCAGTCTCAGTTCAGTCTCAGTTCAGTCTCAGTTCAGTCTCAGTTCAGTCTCAGTTCAGTCTCAGTTCAGTCTCAGTTCAGTCTCAGTTCAGTCTCAGTTCAGTCTCAGTTCAGTCTCAGTTCAGTCTCAGTTCAGTCTCAGTTCAGTCTCAGTTCAGTCTCAGTTCAGTCTCAGTTCAGTTTCAGTTCAGTCTCAGTTCAGTCTCAGTTCAGTCTCAGTTCAGTCTCAGTTCAGTCTCAGTTCAGTCTCAGTTCAGTCTCAGTTCAGTCTCAGTTCAGTCTCAGTTCAGTCTCAGTTCAGTCTCAGTTCAGTCTCAGTTCAGTCTCAGTTCAGTCTCAGTTCAGTCTCAGTTCAGTCTCAGTTCAGTCTCAGTTCAGCCTCAGTTCAGTCTCAGTTCAGTCTCAGTTCAGTCTCAGTTCAGTCTCAGTTCAGTCTCAGTTCAGTCTCAGTTCAGTCTCAGTTCAGTTTCAGTTCAGTCTCAGTTCAGTCTCAGTTCAGTCTCAGTTCAGTCTTAGTTTAGTTTCAGTTTAGTTCCAGTTCAGTCTCAGTTCAGTCTCAGTTCAGTCTCGGTTCAGTCTCAGTTCAGTCTCAGTTCAGTCTCAGTTCAGTCTCAGTTCAGTCTCAGTTCAGTCTCAGTTCAGTCTCAGTTCAGTCTCAGTTCAGTCTCAGTTCAGTCTCAGTTCAGTCTCAGTTTAGTCTCAGTTCAGTCTCAGTTTAGTCTCAGTTCAGTCTCAGTTCAGTCTCAGTTCTGACTTAGTTTAGTCTCAGTTCAGTCTCAATTCAGCCTCAGCTTAATATCAGTTTAGTCTCATTTAAAAATCTCAGTAGAATTGCAGTCCAATCTTAACTCATTCTTCAATAATCTCAGTCCATTCTCTAATAGAATAGTTTATTAAGTCTTATTACATTTAAGTTTACACGTGTCAAAATTACAGTATCGTACAATACAATATATAATTGCGAATTAATATTTCATATTAAAGTACATAAATAGCATGTCGGTTGATAATATCTCAGACATGCTAGAAAACGATTTATTAATAAAATATTCTTTGTATAATTTTTAAATAGGCTTATTTCGTTCAGAAATTTTAGCCTTGTGTGATTTAATTTCTATTTTAGCGATTTTTTGTTAGCCTGAAAATAAAACTAGTTGATTTCGTATCGCTACCAAGTTTATCCAAATATTTTTCATTTTTGCCATAAAAGTCCAGTATTAAATATTAATTCAACATTTTAGTCAACTTTCAACTTCTGCCATGTAACATCTTTAAGTCTCTCAATTTATTTATTTTCCACGTTAAAACAATGTTTATTAATTTCCAATAATTTGTGCAAATTTCATCAATATTTGAAGTTTTGGTGATATTTCAAAGGATGTTTTAATATAAGACACAGTTTCTTCATTTTTAAACAAAATCATCTTTGATCGCTTGCTAATTGTATTCCCCCTTCCATACATTTCAAAACAATGTTTATTCATTTCAAAGTAATCTCTAGAAATTTGATCAAGAATTGAATTATCAATGATTTTAAAATGTTATTTTTTTAACAAGAGATCAGCCTATTTTCTGTAAATCTTTAGATATTCCTTTTTTAAGTTCAATTTGTAGCTATAAATGAGAGTTTTCCACTCCCAGGCTAAGAATGAATTAAAATTTTGAGTTTAGAAAACCCCCGTGAAAATTAGTCGAGGGTCGCGCAGCGACCCGAGACAAATATTCTAGGCTTTTCTAAACTCCAAATTTTAATTCACGCGCCACGCGTATAAAACACTAAAATATTGTCAAATTTATGTATATTCGAACTTCACTTGAAATCTGTGTTTTATACGCGTGGCGCATGAAGTAAAATTTCGAGTTTAGAAAAGCCCAGAAAATTTGTCTCGGGTCGCGCAGCTTTTTTAAACTCGAAATTTTACTTCATGCTTAGTCTGGGAGTGGAAAACACTCGTTTATAGCTTCAAATTGAACTCTTAAAAAACAACGAATGTCGAAAAAAGTGCAGCTTATGCATATGTTTACCTAAAGGAAAAAATTCACTGTATGTTGCTTGTATTAGGATTTTGCCAAGAAAATTGAGGATACCATATTCATATTTTATATTTTTGTGGCAAAGCCATACAAGATGTCAAACATTATTAACGGACAAAAAAGCATTGAAATGAACCATTTTTCTAAATTTTTATAAAGATATAAACATATTTTAGTTTTTATGTTTTTGTACTACTGTTTTTTATACTTCTTGTCAATCAATGATGACTATAAAAACTTAAATGAAGTGTTATATTATGTTAATCAACCATAATAATTTTTAGTTAAATCGAATAATAATAATAATATTAATATTAATAAATAATAATAATATTAATAATAATAATAATAATATTAGTAATAATAATAATAATAATAATATAGAGGGTGACCATTCTTTACAAATAAAAATAATAATACTAATAATAATAATAATAATATTTATTTCCAATGTAAGTTCAGTTACATGACAAAAATACAAATGTACAAACATGAAAACTGGTCAAAAAATATATTTAGATCCTAGCTACGTAGATACATGGTTTATAAATTCGTCTGTGTTGTATGATTCTACATTAAATAAGAAGTCGAATAATAAACGTTTCATCCGGCTAAAATTATGGTGCTAAGTTTTTAAAATGAATGTTAAACTCCCTAGCTTGTTGTACGATATCATTGTTTATTGGTAGGATGCATTTTTTCGATTTCTTCGTACCAACAACTTCATTTATGATTTTTCAGGACATTTTGGATTTATTAGACGATGTATCTAGTTTATTCTTATAGTGTAAACAGCGTTCCTTAGTTCCGTTGTAATGTATTCGTGTTGGTTCATTAATTGTTAAAACAGCATTATACGCCATTAACAGATTTTTATAGTGTCATTGCATGATTGAGATGTATTTATATTAAAATCTCCTGCTATAATGAACGTATCGATGTCACCTTGAGGAGGCCTATATATACATATAACATATATGTGCTTATTGTTAAGAAAGAGCTCAGTGCATTAAACATTTCTGATTTCTGAAATAGGCGTGATGAAAAAATTTTTTTTTTTGCTTTTATTCCTGCTTTGCAATAAATTGCAACTCCACCATGTTCATTCATTCGTCTACAAATTTCGAAAATTTTCGTATAGTTAGGAATATTGCAATACTTAATTTCGTCCGTATCTTGCCAATGTTCTTAGAGATAGGATATCAACCTTATTTAAATCAATGAGGTGTATTATATTATTTACACAATTGTTTAGACACTGTACATTTTGATGTAATAGTTTAAAATAATTACATTTCGTTTTAGATTGAACGTTGGGTGTAATATTATCTATTAGGATGTGAGTGTTTTCTTTAGGTTCTCGATAAAAAAAATTATACCGGGAAAACATTATACCACTGTCCCAAAAGTCTTCATTCGCAGTTTTTCTAGGAGTGAAAAGAGCGCTCCTATCTTAAAACTACTGAAGGTGGGGTTAGGGTACTTAGGAAATATTTAGTCACGAGTAATATCTTTACAATTAAGTCGGTTACACAACAATAATTTCCGTTCATCTGGTTTTGTCTCCTTGGGGTAGCGTGTAACATGCAGCCATGTACGTTAAATTAAATTTAAATTTTTAATTTTCATCTTAACTTCGTTTTCCTACTAGCGCAGCTTGCTTTTTCAGTGGTGTTTTTCGTTTTCTTTTAGGTTCGACTAGGGTATATCCATCTTTAGTAGCAGATTTATTTTGAAGTACAGTTGTACTACTTTCGGGTGTGTCCAGTGGTCTGTTAAGGGTTACTGTTTCCTATTGGTTGGTCGCAGTCATATCTACAGGAACCTTTGTTGTAAGTCCAATAGCAGTTTCCTTCATTGTGGCTTTGGTTGATGGTAGTTTTACAGGGTTGGTTCATATCTTTGCTAACTTTGTTTGTGTTTATATTACGAGATGTTTCTTTTAACTCTGATTGGTTTTGTTTAATAATGGAGAAGTGATCTTCCATTGTGTTATTGATTTTATTGATTATATTAAATAATGACTGACCTTCTTCAAGAAAATTGTGGCAGGTTGAACATAACCACACTATGTTCCTTTTTCCATTAAGAAGTCTTAATTCGTTGTCCCTAAGGCCTGTACAGGGTGGCCCAAATTGGATGTTACTATAGAAAATCTCGGTTATTAGAAGAGATAGAAAAAAATCGATGGCGCATTCTCAAGCTCTTTTTCGAGGAAAACTCAATGTCGAAAACAGAAATTAGCTATCGTCTTTTGTTTTTAAATTATACCCAAAAATTCAATATTTTCCATATTCGATCTTTATTACCTAATATCTCAGTCATTTATTATTTTATCAAGATAAGAATTGTATGTTCTACAGGTACTTTTTTGAAAAAAAGCAGAAGTGAAAAAAAAAATTCCGTTCTTACACTATTCGAAAAAGACACCATTTGAACCCTGAGGATTTTGAACGAAGATTAGAATTTTGTAATTGGTACAAAGCTGTTTAACAAATCCGAACTTTTACAACGACATTATTTGGACCGACGAGGCATACATAAGCTCCGCGGAAATATTTAATAAGCACAATGCCTATTATTGGGCTAATTCTAACCCTTATCGGACTGTTGATGTTATGGCATATGGAAGATTTGGTTTTAGTGTTTGGTGTGCTCTACTGGGAAACCGAATCTTGTGTTACAAAATTTTCCAGGGAAACTTGAATGGACTGAAATGTACACACATTTTACAACAAAATATTATTGAGAACTATTTAGACAATTTACCATTAGTTCAAGGGAAACATTTGTATTCCCAACAAGACGGCGCACCTCCCCATAATTGCAGAGAAGTGACAAATTTATTAAATGTTAATTTTGGAGCAAAATGGTTAGGCACAAATGGACCGGTAAAATGGCTTCCGCGATCTCCGGACCTAAAACCGCTGGACTTTTTTGGGGCTATATAAAGGACAGTTTATATAAATGAAATAACAATAATATCAATATTTTACGAAAAAAATTCATAAATATTGTAAATTCTATATCACATATTCATATTCATAATGCATGCAGAAGTGTCATAAATAGATGTAACTCATGCATTTTGAACAATGGCAATCAATTTGAGCATTTATTGTAATTTTTCTGTCAATCTTTAGTATAATCGTTGTTTTTTTTTGTATTGACCAACCAGATTTGGTGACTTTTTTTAATAAAAATTTGGATACTCTGGTTGTAATTGTGACTTTTGTCTTCAACATAAATCTGAGGCTATGATTTTTGTTTACAGGTGGTTGCCATGTCGTAAAGATTAATTTTACGGCGGAAAAGGTTTCATTTAATAATCCCACTTTTTGTCAAATAATTAATCAATGGCAACATTGCATTCATATATCAATGTCATTTCATGGAAAATATTCAAAGAACCTAAGAAAAATAAATCTGAAATCTGGTTGGTCAATAAACAAAACCTAGGTATAATATCCATTTATTTTCATTTGATTTTTTTGAAATAATTTTAATTATTATCACATCCTAATATAAGCCTACTCAAATTCCAGCAATTATTAGTTTAATATTAAACATGCCTACTGTCATTAATAAGAATATTTAAAATTACTAAAATATAATATATATATTAATAAATTTCAAATAAAACATCAACATGTTATATATCAATGAAAAGGGAAAAAAATAATATTTTTTTTAATAGCACAGCCAACTATGACTTCTATTTAAAAAAAATATAACTTTGGGCTGTATCTCTTTTAATAATGAAGATAAAAATAAGCTGTAAATTGTATTCGATTCTCCCCAAAAAGTATCTGTAAAGCATACAATTTTTATCTCGATAAAATAGTAAATGACTGAGATATTAATAAAAATCAAAAATGAAAAATATTGAATTTGTGGCTATGACTCGAAAACAAAAGACGATAGCTAATTTTTGTTTTCGGCATTGAGTTTGTCTTGAAAAAAGAGCTAGAGGATGCGCCATCGATTTTTTTCTCTCTCTTCTAATAACCGAGATTCCCTATAGTAATATCCAATTTGGGCTACCATGTACAGCTACAGTGTACGACTCCATTGCATAATCCAAAGCATTTGTTTTTCGCAGGTCTTACACTTGGTTGCACAAACTATACTGCGCATTAGAGAATAAACCAAATTTTATTCAGCCAGAGCTTTCTCAATTACTTTGAATACAATTGGTAAAAGAGATATGGGCCTATAATTGTTTCTGTCAGAAGGATTACCTTTTTAATGTACAGATTCTACGCAACAGCGACAAATTTTAATACATTCATTAATAAGTAAGGCCTAGTTGCACCAGAAATGTTGAACTCAGGTTCAAGCTGAACTCAAGTTTAAGATGACAGTTTCTATTGTTTTAATGTCACTTTGAACTCAAGTTTATAGTTGAAACAACTGGCCCTAAGAAGTGCAATAATAAAACCAGTTATGTTTTCAGTATATCTGTAATAATTCTAAGAATATCTCTATCAATATGTTGTAAGTTAGGTGTTCTGTATTTTTCTATTTTATTTTACTCGTAATTCGATTTTATAAATGAAAACATTGTATTATTGTAATATTTATTTTCAACGTTGCACTTCTTGCAATCCCGGGTGCATAATTTGGACTTGAAAGTATCTCTCCCGGAAAGGTATTAGCAACCGAGCAACAGAGACACTCCTATCAAGCTAGGAATTGTGCAACCCACCAGCCGCACAAATATACACACAGAATCAAACAGAGAAGAGAATACTAATTTATTTTCCCGGTGCGAATTGAGCCCGACGTCTGTTAACGCAAACTACAGCGCGTTTAATCATAGTGAGTTAGTGTTTCTTGTTGCCAGTAAGGGAGATGTATCTACATCCCTTCGGTGTTTCGATCCCTTCGATCATTCACGCCCTGTCTGTGTAGCGGGGCGTGATAAATTATTTTTATAGATGTGATTGTATTTCAAATCGATTCGAGTTTTGTCGTCGGGATATCAATTTATGTTTGTTGTGTATTGCGAGAGATTTGTTTGAGTGGGTCAGTTGTGTAGATGCGATCAAAATTGGACGTGAGGAGAAATTGATCCAATTTTTCTTTTCCTTGTCTTTATTGATGTTACCAATAATGATTTTAAAAACAGTCTTTGTCTAGAATCTTCGCTCAATCTTAGAAATGACTATGTCTACTTTATACCTTTTCAACTTCAAATAGAGAATAATCAATATCAAATTGGGAATGCACAATTCAAAATTGGGACTTCAAACATAGTTCTCAGCTTAAATACAATAAAATTTAGCATAAACAACATACAATTAGGAATAATCAATTCTCAATTGGGACTGAAAAAATTATTTAATGTTTTGTTTGTTTTGTTTTATTTCGCCATACAGAGCCATTGTATTGTTTCATATAATATTTTAACTAATTTGCAAATATTTAATTCAATTCGTTTGCCACAATACATTCACACTACATCCATGGACCCGGATGGAATCATTTATTATTCATAAATGATTCCACCGGATGAGAATCAAACTAGTGATCTCTGGGTCTGTGGGCATGGTCTCCACCCACTCGGCCAGCCACCGAGGGCCCTTCAAAATATAATTCGAGGATACACCATATGACAGCATTTGTATGTAGAAAATGGTTTGAAAATTAAATATTATGGAATGGTGGATGAAAATTTAACAGGATATTAATACTTAAGTAAGCTTACAGCTTTTACCGGTTATTTTTTGAACTACATTATTAATACATTTTTCTACGAGTAATTTCCTTCGTATAATATATTATAAGAAACTCCAGAGAACGCATTCATTCGTAGCTTCTCGCCAGATTGGAAGCGATATATATCCCGATTACATTATACCCCTAGCTCGCCCTAATGGATGCCCTTTCAATACCGTTCCTCTTTCCTCTATATACCATAATATATATTTAATCGAAATAAAATTAATACCCATCTTTATTAATAAATCTCCAAAGGATTACTTTGTCGGAACAGCTGGAGCGAAAAATTCACGATGAAAATATTTCAAGCACAAGCTTTAAGTATATTTAATTATCGTATGTTTAATTAAAACACCATAATTAGATTAAAAAATGATCTTTTAATAATAAATCACAAATATTTAATTATCTCTCGATTTGGTTTTAGTCTCACTCAAGTTTTAATGGGGCATATAATTCAGGCTTCTACTAAACTCAAAATCTTACTTTATTTATGTTAATTCAATTAGTGACATCATTTTATTTTACTTTGTGCTTAATGAAGAAGTGAAAACATTTGTTATATTTAAGAGTGTAATGTTTTTTTTTTAATAAATAATAACCGTTGAAGGTTTAAACCTTTAGTGCAATAATTTATTTTAAATTTAATAGATGTTTAACATGTTTTTTAAAAGCAATTCATTTTAAACTCCTAACGAGTATTACCACTCCCAGACTAATCATGAAGTAGAATTTCGAGTTTAGAAAAGCCCCGTGAAAATTTGTCGTGGGTCGCGCAGCGACCCGAGACAAATTTTCTGGGCTTTTCTAATCTCGAAATTTTACTTTATGCGCCACGCGTATAAAACACTGATTTCAAGCGAAACTTAACATACTACTTTATTTATGCTTAATCAAGTTATAACAAACCAACAAACAAAATAGCACAGTGATTATGTAGATTTACAAACAATATATTAGGAAACAGTACATATCAATTAAAGCTCGACATCTCTTTATTAATTAATAAAAGAACTGTTCCACTTGCATATACTACATCTTTAAAATTGGCACTAACATTCTCTTGCTTCAAAGTGTACGTATTTATTTACAAATGCTTTAACGGTTTTAGTCTTGTAAAGCCCATTCTTTCCTTCAAAGTCCGTTACATATTTTAATAAAGTCTTAAGTTACCAGCAAAGATTTAATAAGGGCTTTTATTGATAATTGAATTATGAGTACAATAGAAATAAACAATAAATATATAAATCAGCATTAGTTTTGTTAATAATAAAAATCGGACCTATGTTTATTTAACCTACTTTCTTTAAATGAATCCCTGAACAAGATGCGATTTTTATCACACTTCTGCATCACCTTGTACATAAGGCAGATAGATCATGTTTTTTTAGCCTATCTAGACAAGTAATACTTAATCCGTAAGAGCAGTTGTATTCTACAATTTGTTTTATTAATAATAATCTTTATTACGGAATCACCATTTTAAAGAAATAATACAAACAAAAATATACCAGTGTTACAATAAATCAATACATATGCAAAAAAGAACCTCAAAAAATATTAAAAAATAATAATGATTGGGACAAAAAATTAAATAACAATTAAGAGATAACATAAAAACAAATTCTTCAGTAGTAATAACAATAATCGCCAATTACAAAACAAATAAAAAATAATAAAATACAAACCAGATTTTCCAACAATGAAATCAATAAGAATTACCTAATTACAAATCCAAAATTAAAGTCGTAGTTTTCATGAATTCCTCAAATTTTTCATCAATTCCTTTTATTTATCATCAGTTCCTCTTATTTTTCATCATTTCCTCTTATTTTTGTATGTAATAACAATAATCGTCAATTAAAAAACGAATAAAAAATAAATAAATACACACCAGATTTTCCAAAAATAAAGTCAATAAGAATTACATAATTACAAATCCAAAATTAAAGTCGTAGTTTTCATGAATTCCTCATATTTTTCATCAATTCCTTTTATTTATCATCAGTTCCTCTTATTTTTCATCATTTCCTCTTATTTTTGTATGTAATAACAATAATCGCCAATTAAAAAACGAATAAAAAATAAATAAATACAAACCAGATTTTCCAACAATAAAATCAATAAGAATTACATAATTACAAATCCAAAATTAAAGTCGTAGTTTTCATCAATTCCTTTTATTTTTCATCAATTCCTTTTAATTTTCATCAATTCCTCTTATTTTTTATTAATTCCTCTTATTTTTGTATGTAATAACAATAATCGCCAATTGAAAAACAAATACAAAATAATAAAATACAAACCATATTTTCCAACAATAAAATCAATAAGAATTACATAATTACAAATCAAAAGTAATGTCGTAGTTTTCATCAATTCCTCTTATTTTTGTATGTCTTTATATTTTTCAGCATAAATAAGAGTGTTGAGGATCCTTTTAGCAAACTAATATTAAAATACGTTCACTTTTACGGCCATCGTAAACAAAAAATAATATCTCTGCACAAAAAGAAAAGAAAGAAAAATCAGGATGAGAAAAGTGGAAAAAGTTTGTTTCTTTAAATGAAAGTAATAAAAGATTAAAACCGCGCTTTTATCTTACGAGTTATGAATTTTTACGATCCCCCCGATTCGGTCAGCCTCTTTGATTTACCCCACTTTCGGTGTTTGCTTTCCTCGAGTGGGACTTTCCAGTTTTACCCAAAAGAATGTTTCAAGTGGGGTTATAAATTTTCGTTTGGCGTGGATAACGTTTTTTTTTGTTTGTGTGTGGAGGAAAGTTGCTGATAAAATGAGCGAAGATTATTTTGTATGTCCAAGCAAAATTAATATCAATAATATGTTGTGAATGCAGATATATTTGAGCGAAGATTATTTTGTAAGTCCAGGCAAAATTGACATTAATAATATGTTGTTGTAAGTGTGAATAGATAATTCGGCATGTGGTTCCACTCCTTGATTAAGCATGAAGTAAATATTTCGAGTTTAGAAAACCCTGAAAATTTGGATTGGTCGCGTAGTAAAGCGGAGCGACCAATCCAAAATTTCAGCCTTTTCTAAACTAGGAATATTAACTTTATGCGCCAGGCGGGTTCACCAATAATTTAGTGTGAAGTTTAAAATGTATACTGTACTTATGTATGTTTATGTTTTACAGCCAACTCGGATTACATTCAATTTAATACTTGATATAACGGCAATGGAAATTTATTGAATACTGAAGAATAAACATTTTTGTTATTTCAAATTCGCATAAATAATGTGAATAAAATCTGCTATTATTTAAAATGTTATGAATTCTTGATGTCCAGTTGGTACAAGTACAGAGTATTCTAACAATTTTCAAAATCATTTTTCATATATTTGACACATTTGACATATTTCATATATTCAAAGTATTATACCACTATAAGTATTTCCTCATTTTTAAATATTCGACAGTTTTTGAATTTCACTTAAAATGAGTGTTTTATACCCGTGGCGCATGAAGTAAAATTTCGAGTTTAGAAAAGCCAAAAAATTTGGTTTAGTCGCTCCGCTTCGCGGGGCGACCTAGCAAAGTTTTCAGGCATTTCAAAACGCGAAATTTGACTTTATGCTTAATCTGGGATTGGAAGACACTCGTTTAGTTTTTGAGTGTCGATGAATTTTCAAGATTTTAGGTAGTTTTAGTTAATTCACAACGCTTTTCGTAAATTTCCAAGATTTCCTTAAATTTTTTAAATTCTGACGGCTTTCCCGAATCTCCTAAATTTTTGTTAATCTTAAAAAAATTGATACTTTTTATAAAAATTTGTAAATTAACGGAAATCTTGGAGTATCATTAACGTTTTTTAAGGTTACAAATATTGAAGAAATTGATAAAAATGACCAAGAATTTAAAAATTAAAAGAAATTTTGAAAATTTATGATAACTATTAACAAAAATGTAGGAAATACAGGGAAAAGAATATAAACTACTTACATTTATAATTCGGTTGATGTCTTGTATACAGATCTTTCTAAAGCGTTTCATCGCATGTCTCATGACTTGCTAATACAAAAATTACAGCTATTTGATTTTTCCCTCAGCATCATTAATGTAGTAAGCTCATACCTAGTGAACAGAAATCAACTTGTTGAACTATGTGGACATAAGTCACATTGCTATATTCCGAAAAGCGGGGTACCTCAGGGATCGAACTTAGAACCATTATTATTTTGTTTATTTATTATTGACTGCGGTGTTCTTATATATGCAGATGACATCAAACTCTTTGCACCTATAAGGTATTCGAAGGATTGTGACTCCTTACAACATAACCTCGAGTTGCTGAGCATTTGGTGCATTCAGAATGAATTGTCCCTGAATCCCAGCAGATGTTCAATTGTTTCTTACGCAAGGAACTGTTCCCTCATTGTATATGAGTACAAAATAGATGATGTCCTCCAAAAAAAGGTCAATGAGATGTGTTATCTGGGTTTACTATTTGATAACAAACTCACTTTTAACGCTCATATTATGAATATTATAAAAATATGTAATAAAATGTTAGGTTTTATTATTAGAACAACTAAGGATTTCAGAGATCAACCGACCCGTATGCTACTGTTCAATGCACTGGTTATTAGTAAACTTAAATATTATACTCCTGTATGGAACCCTCACTCGCAGCTATATATTCGGCATGTTGAGTCATTTCTAAGGAGATTCTTAAAATATCTATATCTAAAAAAACATGGCAACTATCCTTATCAATAATGACTTGCTCTTAGATATATAATGACTTATGCTCGTATAATGACTTGGTCTTAGAATTTAATATGCTGTCTATTGCTAATAACCACAATTTACAAAATGTAGTTACACTTCATAAATTATTTGACCATAAAATTGACGATATATCATTGCTACAAGCACTGTCAATCTATGTACTACGAGCTAACTCTAGGAACCCCTTAACCTTTACATACCCCACACCAAACTCAATTCATCACGCCAACTCTCCTATTATGAAAACGATTCGGGCCTATCATCATGTTCAATATAATATTGATATTTTCATATGTTTTCAAGCATTCAGAAGAAAAGCTCTAGAATATATCTCAGTTATAGCCCAAGTTTAATTTTAATGCTTATTTTAATTTTTTACCATTATTATTATAATTATTATGTTACCTTTAGTTTTATATCTTTAATATTTTGCGCATATATTAACAAATTGCATATGTAGTTTAACTTAAGTTTGCACATTTATTTGTAAGACGTTATGTCTATTGCAAACAAATGGTTATTATTATTATTAGAGAAACTGGTAAAAGAGCAAAATAGTGCAATTTTATGGGCCGAATAATATCATGATTTTTATGTCAGAAATGTAAGTCTTAGCCAGATATTTTAAGAATTGTAAAAAGTACTGAAAATATCGATATGTTGCGTGAATTATTAAAGCCTAAATGAAAAACTAGTTTTGCTTCACATAAATTATGTTGATGATATTATTAAATTTCGAAGATTTTTATGTTAAAATTAAAAAAAAATCTAATTTAAACTCCTATTTTAAAACAGAAGAACAAGCACAATATGACTATTATACCCCCTCCTCTAGCTAGATAATAACGTACCCACTCAACCGACAAGACAGTAACAAGCTCTATTATATCAAATCCATTCAGACACCGCCAACTATCCGAAGCATTCATCCGCCGAACGTCGCATACCCCGCTCCATTATGCATTAATTGTTGGCAATTTCCACCCAGAGGGGTGGCATCATGAAAATAGTAGGAATTTACAATGAGCTTTCATTATTTAAAGGAGGGTGGGAGGGAGAGAAGGGTAATAAGGTATCGATCAGCGTCTTGACCTACGGTTTAAAAGCGTGGGAGACGCTTTTCAGGAAGTGGGTTAGCTCCTGGAAAAATAGAGCTTTAGGGCTTTTAGGGGAGGAAGTGTGTCAGCGTGGCGCCGCGAAAGTTCCCCCTTGGTCGATATGTTCTTAAGGGGAAACTGTTCGTCTGCCAAAAATTGGCTGATTTGCATGAACGGAATCGCTCGAGTTTTTATCATGCGATAATATGTACATAATTATTCACAATTTAAATTTGCCTTCCTCTTTAATAATGAATTATTATTTTATACATGATTTTTTATTCTCCAAATAAAGTACAAATACAGTCAAAATTATATTTGTATAGTATTGAGCGTTACTACGTGGTAATCCACATTAATTATTTAATATTAATAAGTGTTTTAATAAAGTGGTATAAAACATTAAAACACTTTTCAATATTGGTTAATTTTAGTCAAAAGCGATAATGTACAACGGATATAACGAACAAAATAGTCGGTAATGTACAAAGGATATAGCGAACAAAATAGTCGGTCCGTAGAACAACGTATACAAAAAGGCATTGATGCTTACAACGAGAACAAACTAATTTGTAGGAACAGAGCTTGTGAAAAATATCACTTATAACGTATAATTCACGTCTTTTGTTGTATGAAATAAAAACAAATACGTTTTTGACAAGTCATATTTGCAAGTTTGCCGTTAAAATAACATCTTAGAAATTACCAGATTTTATGCTGAGGTTTTGATTTGAGTATACCTACATATCCCAAACCGATTTGCTTAAATTTTGAAGGCATAAGATTTGATTAGACGCAATAAACATTTGCAAAATTTAGTAATGTGAGAATAAACATAAAATTAAGTTCAATATATTTTGAATTTCACTTCCGCCCGGTATTATCAACTTTTTTTAAACAGGCATTTAGTTATATGATCTTTATAAAGTATTTTTAAGTAAATGTCATTTTAGGATCTGTTGGCAATATAATGTATATGGTGTTTTGGTAAATTTCATATTTGCAGGTAGGTAACACTGAAATATAACCTTTAATTTTTGCAGTCAGTTCGTTTGTGTGTCGTTTTATAAAACATTTGTTTGGTTATACAAGGAATTGTTCATTTAGTTAAACATATACATACATAAGCTGTAAATTTTCCGACATTCGGTGTTTTTCAAAAGAGCTTAATTTGAAACTTTAGGCGAGTGTTTACCACTCCCAGACTAAGCATGAAGTAAAATTTTGAATTTAGTGCGCGACCCTCGACAAATTTTCACAGGGCTTTTCTAAACTCGAAATTTTACTTCAGGCGCCACGCATATAAAACACTGATTTTAAGTAAGGTTTAAATATATATAAATTCATAATATTTTTGTTTTTTACGCGTGGCGCATGAAGTAACATTTAGAAAAGCCCAGAAAATTTGTCTCGGGTCTCTGCGCGACCTTCGACATATTTTCACGGGGCTTTTTTAAACTCGAAATTTTACTTCATGCTTAGTCTGGGAATGGAAAACACTTGTTTGTAGCTTCAAATTGAACTGTTTTAACATTTTCTATTAGGTAATCGTATGCATAAGCTGTAAACTTTCCGACATCCGTTGTTTTTCAAATGAGCTTAATTTGAAACTTTAAACGAGTGTTTTCCACTCCCAGACTAAGCATGAAGTAAAATTTCGAGTTTTGAAAAGCCCTGTGAAAATTTGTCGAGGGTTGCGCAGCGACAAGAGACAAATTTTCTGGGCTTTTCTAAACTAGAAATTTTACTTCATGCGATACGCGTATAAACCACTGGTTTCAAGTGTGGTGCAAATATACATAAATTCACAATATTTTTGTTTTATACGCGTGGAGCATGAAGTAAAATTTCGAGTTTAGAAAACCCCGGAAAATTGGTCAAATTTTTACAGGGCTTTTATAAACTCGAAATTTTACTTCATGCTTAGACTGGGAGTAGAAAACACTCATTTATATTGAACTCTTTTAAAGAAAATAACGAATATTAAGATTTATAGAAAATAAGCTGAATTGGAATACTTGTACTTAATAGAAAAACTTCCTGTGTATTTAATTTGGTTGGCATTTACTTAGTGGTACATCTTTATAACAATTTAATTGAAGCACTAAACTTTGTTTTACCACTTTTATAAATAATAAAAGTGGTAAAACAAAGTTAAGTGTTTTAAATAAATTCTTGTATATTGGTTTGTATTATTTATCTAATACAATGTTGAAGCGACATCGTTCTAAGAATTTTTTTTCGGCGCATTTTAATATTTTAAGGACGTTTTTTGTTACCTACGCATCGTTATGTTGATAGATACATACTCATATGAATCTTTTTATCCGTAATTGAATATTTTTTCATGAAAGAGTCGCTGGTGATATTTGACGAACTTGAATTCATAATCAATAAAGCTAACGGGTATTTATATCGACAACCGAAATCACTGTAATTTAACCTCAAAATTAGAAAGTCAAGTTAAATCGCCACTCAATTGTTACAGGGAGAAATTTCGACATTTAACGCTAACGGGTATTTATTCGCTAAACGACATTTAAACTGGTTGGTAATATTGCATATTCAATCCTAAATATCTTTAAGCTTAACTGTCCTTTAAACTGTTTTGATAATACCGGGAGTTCAAATTCAAAATCAAGATATAAATGATTTCAACAAACATGTATATACTAAGATATATAGTTAGGTAAGTACATTTGTAAATATAGCATTGGTTAGAGAATTAGACATGTTTTACTTTTAAGCCAACATTGACGCAGTTTCACTTTGTACATGTTGTGAATGACACTTTAAAATAAAGATTATTATTATATTTGTGGAGACACTTCAGTGCACGCACGGCGCGCGAAAAGCGCTCGCCAGTAGGGTGACTCACCACCCTGCGGTATGTCCCGCGGTACGAGCGGGGATGAAAGAGCCCAACCGCAAGGGTTAAATAGGGCGCACACCCCCACAAACAGCATCAGTTCCTTCTAATCTAGCTAGCTAAGTAGAGGAACAGGCTAAGCGAGCTCACCATAGCACACTAGGCCAAAACAGAATCGACACGGTAATGCCGGAGTCTGCCCCAACCATAACAACCTCCGAACCGGGTACCCACGCCCGCTTCCGCAAGAGGCTCCGGAACGCGATCAGAAGGTCGGCCAAGTACCTGGTGGCACCGCGGCCGCTGTCTCCGTTGCCACCATCACCCGGGAACGCGCACAGGAGGCGAAGGACCTCACCATACCTGTGGGTGCCACGCCCGCTCTCTCCAATACCTCCGTCACACCGCAAGGTACGCGGGAGGATCGCGGAGGGACCACCACGTCCTCGGCCCGTCGACAGGAACAGCGCGGGGACACCGGCCTACCCGACACTACGGCGATTGCATGCGCCGCCTCTGCCATACACCGGGATCGACCTAGGAGTCTCCCTACAGGACCCCCGCAGATTCAGCATCCGAACGAAGAGCAGGAGGGCCGCTGAAGCGCAGCACCTGTATCCATATAAATGTGTAAACAAATCCATTGTAAATGAGTTTGGGTGAGTTACGTGAAGATGATAATAACTTGAAATAAAACACTTTTTCTACTTTCTTCACAAGTTTATTTTATACCAGATGTACATTTCGGTCACCATGTGACCATTATCAATGGTTTGATACTGAGTCGCTGGTGATATTTGATATTTGGTCAAACCATTGATAATGGTCACATGGTGACCGAAATGTACATCTGGTATAAAATAAACTTGTGAAGAAAGGAGAAAAAGTGTTTTATTTCAAATCCATTGTAAATACGCACCGCTGTAAATAGAAACATTAACCAACGAACTATTCCCTTGAATATAATACAACAACCCCAAAATTATTATTATAAATCAGCGTTTTATACACGTAGCGCAATTAAAATTTCGAGTTTAGTAAAGCCTGAAAATTAGGATTTGTCATTTGATACCCCTTGAGAAAAATTCTGCTTAATCCGATAGATGTAGTGACTAATAAATAAAGAGTTAAATTTCTGGATATTTATTTACGACACACTTAAATTTAACCTCTCATAATAAGTTAAGCCCTATTCACATAAAACCTCCCCCCTATTTTGAAAAAACACGAAAATTACACCGGCACCGTGTTTACAATACGGAAGGCAAACAGCGACGCGTAAAAACACACAAACAGGTCTCTCCCTTTAAAAACACCCTCCGAGGGCCATAAATAAATTTCCATCCCCTTTCGCGTTCACCTGTTCGCCTGCGACCGGCGGGGGGGTGGGAAAATCATCCCTTGGAAATTATGCTTCCAAGATGGAACGTGGGGGCTAAAACGCAGAAACTTGCCAACAAACTAATACTAATAGGAGATAGTAGGTCAACTGAGAATGAGTACAGTTGCCAACATTCAGCTTCGTGTACATGGCCTAAACACAAATATAACTCCCAGCTGTCCGCAAAAGTTGCTTATATTGGAGTTGTCATGTCTGGGATGATCTTAATATTTTATTTAGATTTACATTTGAGTGTGTTTTCTTGAAAGGGTTAAGTTTAATCATTCTTAACGGATGTAATCTAAATAGGGTTTAAGCATTATAACTTCTTAGTTAAATTTACTCTTACTTCATTTTATGTTTTCAAGAATAACTTTATAATATTAATACACATGTATTTATTAAATTGCAATTAAAAGTATCAATTTTTTAATTAATAAAATTAATGTGAAAATCCGTCTAAATGAATCTTTGTTTTCCTAATTTAAACATTATTCTGGTTATATTTTCTATGAAACGTATCGCAATATTTTAATTTTAACAGGTTGAGGTTTATTGTTAATCAACCTTTTGTATGCTATCTAAAGATGTGTAGATATTTAGAAAGCATAAAAAATAAAAGGCAAAAATATTTGATTTCTTAAATTACAAACAACACTGCAACATTTTTATTTAGAAATCGACAAGGTGTCCATAATTATTAAACAATAAAAATGCTAACTTTCTTAGCTATTAATCATCCGAAAAAAAAAAAACAATGATAGAATGTAATTTTATCAAAAAGCCACAGTTTGTAGGTGACTTAAAAGTGGCCTAATGAGAATATGATGGAAAAAACATATTACATAAATTAAATTACATTCTTGTTTTATTTTATAAAAAGTTTCGTAATTACAATATTCAACGCGATTAGTTAATGAACTAATCGCGTTGAATATTGTAATAACGAAACTTTTTTACCGACGTTGAAATATTATTTTTCGCGTAAGGGAGAAAGAGTTTTTTTTGTTGAATGGGTGTCCAAATAATTATCGCTAAAATAGTTTACAATTAGTTAGCGAAGTTATCCGGCAATTATTAAACAGTTTCATAATAACCCCACGCTTGAAATGTGTTAATTAACTGGAAATGATGTTGCCGGATAATTTTCAAATAGTTTATTATATTTAATTTAATCAGAAAATACACATAATTAAAATTATATTATGTTCCCGGTAATTTTCGAATAGTTTGTTGATGACAATTAAGGGATATTATACTGTTATTATTATATGCGTTTAATATTAACAGAAAATACGCTTCATTAAAATTATACAAGGATATTTTCTTTTACGTATACATTTCTTGATGTTCCCCGGCAAATCCAAATTTTCAGGCTTATCTAAAGTCGAAATATAACTTCATGTGTCACGCAACACTGATTTTAAGTGAATTCAAAATATATTCAACTCGATTGTATATTTAATCTGTACATTTTTTTAGGCATTCCTTGTTTTTTTAAACTTTAAATTTGATGCCTCTAACTAGGGATTTTCATCCTTGATTAGTCGTGAAGTAAAATTTCGAGTTTATAAAAAACTGAACATTTCATTTGTATATTTAAATTAGTTAATGTAATAGTTTTGTAATTGGGGTCTACCGTAAATAAAAATCAACATAAACAAGATCTAAGTAAATGATAGCAAATAATTGAAGAACTTATTGTTTTGACTAATTTTTATATCTGCTGTCTAAATGAACTTATGTCTAAGTCAATGAATATCAAAAATGACATATCAAATCGTCGCATCTGTTCTTATTTGTGCAATGCAACCAAAACCTAGGATTGCATGGCACAAATAAGTACTGATCCCACGAAATGTTAAAATTATTAAAAATGTCAAAATTGCCAAACTTTTCAAAAAGTGATGAAATGCCAACAATCCTTAAAAAATGCGACATTTGTTAAAAAAAATGTTTTAAAATTTTAATAATTTCAATTTTAATTGATGCGACTATTATATTATTTTTTTTATTAAATGAGAAAAATATTTTAAACTTTACAATAAATCAGTGTTGTATACGTGTGGCGCATGAAGTAAAATTTCAAGTTGAGAAAAGCCAGAATTTGGATTTGGACGCTGCGCGTCCAAATCCAAATTCTTTGGGCTTTTCTCAACTTGAAATTTTACTTCATGCTTAGTCTGGGAGTGGAATACACTCGTTCGATAATTGTCAATAGTTATTTTGTGCTCTAAAATTTGTTAACAATGAAAAAACAAGCTATGATTTTTTCCATTAAAAATTGAAATTATTAATTTTTTCAAAAATTTAAATCTTGAAAATTAATGTAAAACCCCTTAAAATTTAAAAATCACTAAAAATATATGAAATTTACGAAACTAGTCAGGATTAGAATTTTATATAGAATTCACAAAAAAAAAAAAATCACAAAATTCGTCAAAGTGTTTACATCTTGGAAATTTGTAAAAGTTGAAATTTTAAAGAATAACGAAAATCTTAAGAATTCACGTCGACAATTTGAAAATTATCTAAAAGCGTGGACATTTATAAAGATCCTCTACATTTTTTTTTTATTTTACGAGAGTTTAGGAAAGGCAGAAAAACTGCCAAGATTTCAATAATTGATGAAAAATCATAATAAGTGTCCAAATTTTTTAAATCAAAGAAAATCGTGAATATCGTCAAAATTTTGAAGATTAACTGAAATCTTGTAAATTTATAAAAAAAAACCTTTCATCATTTTTAAATTAAATGGAAATTTGGATAAATATTGTGTTACGATTAATTAAAACTGACAAATTTTATTTTCATTTATATTTACTAATCCATATATAACATTTAACAAACATTTGCAGCTTTAATTTTGGCGTTTTATAGAAAATTGGAGTATTTGGTTGTTTATACATACATACATACATATTTTTACTTATAAGGTATAATTTATTTTCAAAAATGACATGCTGTTAAAATTAGTTCAAATCATTACAATTTATTAAGACAAAACTTTACGTAATCGTAAAATGTCTGTATACATTGTACGTTTATGACCTAATGATAAAGGTTTCTTAGGTATTTTGTTTATCATAGTAATAAATAGTTACATCACATAAATTATAAATGAATAACAAATTATTTTAAAATGAAATTTGCTACACTTCAAATCACCAATTGAATACATCAAAACCAATATCAAATTCTAACGTTATAATAATAATAATAATAATAATAATAATAATAATAATAATAATAATAATAATAATAATTCGTTTATTTCCCAACAGATACAAAGAATCTAATAACAGGGAAAATATATCAAACATTCAAACTTAAATATAATAACATAAAACAAAGTTGAGTATACATACAATCAATGACACACATGTAATAGTATGAGTTCGAAGCATATTATTTATTGGCGAGTTAAAATAAAGGTTGTAAAACTGCGCTTATATATGAACGTATCAAATTTCTACTACCACACCGCGGTACATATATGTTTATGAGAGAAAGAATATTAAGATCATCAATTTCTCCATGTAATACCTGATATAACCATCTCATGGAAGTTATATTCCTGCGTGAAGCTAATGATTTATTCAAAAATATAACGATACGTTCATCACTTGTTTTTGTTTTTGTCTTATAATTGGGAAATGTTTCCTGTTGGACAATAAAGGGATTATTATTATTATTAATATTATTATTATCACTGAGAACTCCTTCAATTCTTTTTTGTTTTCTGGCGCTATTTCTTAAATTACGTTTTTATAGGAATGAATTCTATAAACATTATTAAATTTTATGGTAAAATTATATCTCAAATATCACACGGTGTCAAAATTACTTCAAAATCTCAGATTTAAATTTAAATTAATATTAAAAATATGTAATTAGTAAAACTAATTAAAATATTACTGTACAGAAACTAAAATAACTTTCCTAAAATTGCGGTCGAGTCTTCGAAGTCATAAAATGTCTTGAAATTCTCAGAATTTTCCAAGAAATTTCCATTGCTACAATCCAATTTTGTTTATTAAATTCTCTAAAATAAGATGTATGAGATTCTTAAACGAGCATACACTAAACTTCTTCAGGCTTTTATAAACTCGAAATTTTACTTTATGCGCCAGGCGTACTAAATATTGATTTAATATTAATTTTCATGCATTGAATTAGAAGTGTATCTTAAAATAATAAATCTCCTGTTAGAATTAATTGAAATTGTTTTAATACAATTTCGCATTGTAGTGACATCTTTCACGACTTGCTAAAAATGTTACTCAGTAACTTGGAGCCGACTATGAAATAATTATTCTTATTTAAAAATTTGTTTTTTTTATATTCACAGGACACGCCTTTAACATTTAATAAGTAATTTTATTGTTACAGAATTATTATAATTTAATTATTATTATATTTTTATATTCACCGGGCCTTTGTTTTGTTTTTGTTTTGTAATTGGGAAATGTTTCCTATTGGACAATAAATGGATTATTATTATTATTATACATTGCAAGAAAACAAAAATGTAGGTTAATATTTCTTGTTTTTATTCCTAATCAAAATTAGCTTAAGTTAAAAAACTGACGAAATTATTTGCGTTAAAGAAAGTTGATCAGAATCATCAAAAAGTACAAACAATAAAATACGGTAAATATTGCAATTTATAATTGTGTGCCAAAAATGTAAACCTGCTAGATATTCGTGTATGTATAGAAAAGGTTATATAACATTAGGGGGTCGATGAACATTGCTATTCTTTTAAAAGAGGTAAATGATAGAGAAAGGTTGGAAAAACCTGGTCTAGAGAATCTGGTTTACTCTGCAATTAACAAAGAGAATAAACATCTTTTACGTTAAACATCTTTTACGTTAAACATTCTACTTCGCAAAGTACATACAGAGAGTTTTATGTAACACCGAACATTGTCATAACGAAAATTGTTCTTTTAAGTACACATAAGCATACGTTGTACATTTTCCGATGCTCAGTTTTTTAAACGAATTTAATTTGAAGCTTTAAACGAGTGTTTTCCACTCCCAGGCTAAGCATGAAGTAAAATTTCGAGTTTAGAAAAGCCTAAAAATTTGGTTTGGTCGCGTAGCGCGAAGCGCGGAGCGGCCAAACCAAATTTTCAGGCTTTTCTAAACTCGAAATTTTACTTCATGCGCCACCGGTGCAAAACACTAATGCAATATAAAGTTTGGCGGTGTGTTTTCAACTTCGTAATAAGTCAGTGTTTTGTACCGGTGGCGCATGAAGTTAAATTTCGAGTTTAGAAAAGCCTGAGAATTTGGTTTGGCCGCTCCGCGCTTCGCGCTACGCGACCAAACCAAATTTTCAGGCTTTTCGAAACTCGAAATTTTACTTCATGCGCCACCGGTACAAAACACTGATGCAATATAAAGTTTAGCGGTGTGTTTTAAACTTCGTAATAAGTCAGTGTTTTGTACCGGTGGCGCATGAAGTAAAATTTCAAGTTTAGAAAAGCCTGAGAATTTGGTTTGGCCGCTCCGCGCTACGCGACCAAACCAAATTTTCAGGCTTTTCGAAACTCGAAATTTTACTTCATGCGCCACCGGTACAAAACACTGATGCAATATAAAGTTTAGCGGTGTGTTTTAAACTTCGTAATAAGTCAGTGATTTGTACCGGTGGCGCATGAAGTAAAATTTCAAGTTTAGAAACGCCTGAAAATTTAATTTGGCCGCTCCGAGCTTCAGGCTTTTCTAAACTCGAAATTTTACTTCATGCTTAGTCTGGGAGTGGAACACACTCTTTTCAAATTTCAAATTGTACTCGTAAATAAAAACAACGATTATCTAAAGATTTACAGCATATACGCTGTAATTGGGACATATATACTTGAGACTATGTACAAGTTGAGGTATTAATTGCGATTGATTGGCTACAATTTATAATGGTCATATAGGCAACCCGATTTCCACATAACTTAAAAATTAAAGATGTCTAATTGTATTGGATGAAAATATTCGGTATTACATAAAACTCTCTGTATGTGTAACTAATAATACTTGCGGCGTGGTCGTAATTTCCACATGCCCGATTTTGATAAATGCCATTGAAAGCTCTAGGGGAGTGCACCTCTGGCTCACCCCCCATGAGTGCGAGTTCGATAACAAATTGCACACATGTTAATTTTATCCGGGTCGTTGCAATGTAGGGAACTTTGTTGTCTTATTAAATAGGTCTAATTTATGGGGCACATCTATTCCGCTAATTTATTACTTTAATTTATCCGTAGAGGCATTTTCTTCAATCTCGTTACGACCGCCCGTGCACGGAAAACCCATTGCGATTAGTTCGCTTCCATTTAATACGACCCCCTTTCCAACAAGGTTTTACCTCAAAACACCCCAACTTCTTGTTATTATATGCAAAGTGCATGCATTGTTATTTACGTGGTGGGAAATCGGGATTTTATAAAAACGATTAACAATTCAATTAAACATCGCTCGCCTAAACTTAAAGTTAAGAGTCGACAAAAAAATAAATTCCATTCATTTTAAATATCTGATCAAATAAGTTTCTGATTGATTGTTTAACGAGGGATTTCGCTCCCAGATTAAGCATGAAGTAAAATTTTGAATTTAGAAAAGCCTGAAAATTTGGATTTGGCAAATCCAAATTTATATGCTTTTCTAAACTCGAAATTTCACTTCATGCGCCACGCGTATATAACACTGATTTCAAGTGAATTTAAAATATATTCAACTTAATTTTATTTTTAATCTCACATTAACTAATTTTACAAATGTTTATTGCGTCTAACCAAATCTAATGCCTGCAAAATCTAAATGTTCATTTACCGCTGACCCTTTAAACATGCATAGTCAACAAAGTATTTATTTTCATTTCATGAAACGAGAGACGTGATGAATTGTAAGATAATTTTAGCCACTGTTCCTAGACATTTGTTTGTATTAACCGATGTATTCGTTGTAAGCAATATTAATGCTTATTGTATCAACAATATGAATTTGTGTTCAGTATTCATTCATTCACCGGATAACTATATACTCGTTTCAGGCTTCAATGCCATCATCAGTATAGCCCCGAACCAGTACTTGAAAAATACTGAACATCTTTGACCATTTATTATGGCCTGTGCAATTTATATATGTTCGACAGCGTATACGCCATCTAATGCCCATTAGCTTAACTAAGCTATTGACGATGCTACTTAAGCTGATGGCATATACGCTGTCAAATATTTGTCAATGCTTTTTATCTATACGTTATTTTACGGACCCACTATTTTCTTCGTTATATCGGATTGTATAAGATAACCAAATAAGTTCGTTCGGTTTTTGATTGTAAAATCTAAATATTTATTAAGAAACAATTATACACAATTATTCTTCAAAGTAATTATCATGACACTCAATGACCTTTTGCCAACGTGACACCAATTCTTGTATGCCAGTTTTTTAGAACTCTATGGATTTTATATAAAAGAAATGACGGACTGCATTTAATACATCCACTAGAGTTTTGAACTGTCTATGCCTCATACAGTTGTCAAGAGACAAAAAAAGGTGCCACTCACTTGGCGAATTGTCAAAAGAATATGAAGGGTGTCTTAACGATTCCCAGCCAAGTTCAGAAATTGTTTCCTGGGCCACTCTTACGGTAAGAGGCCTGACGATAACCTGATCGAAGAAGACTGTTTTTAGATGAGTTACCCGGGAGAAAAATTCGGAACTAGGACGGGAAACGTTACCATACCCTCTATATGCCCCTGACATCTCGCCAAGTGATTACCACCTTTTTTTGTCTCTTGACAACTGTATGTTCTACAAAACAACTGTATGTTCTATAAAACCGGCATACAAAAATTGGTGTCACGTTGGCAAAAGGTCATAGAGTGTCACTGTAATTAAATGCAGTACGTCAATTTTTTTATTTAAAATCCATAGAGTTCTACAAAATCGGCATACAAAATTAGTGTCACGTTATTGAGTGTCATGGTAATCACTTCGATGAATAATAGTGCATAATTCTTTCTTAATAAATATTTAGATTTTACCATTAAAAACCGAACGAACTTATTTAATTACCTGATACTTTATAGCCGGTGTCGTTAAAGGCGATTTTGTTAATTTTATAGATTTTTCAATTCTTTAAAAAAATGGTCGTTCGTGCAAAAAAAAACACTCCATAAAAAAGGACGCCTAAGCACGTTATCATCCCCCTTTTACAAACAAGCAAATATTATTTGTCATGACTTGTGTGGGCGGGGGTGTGATGAATATCCGGACTTCAACGCGAAAAATTGCTCTAAAAATGACGTTCCTAATGTCTGGCTTTTACTTGAATAAATATTATGTTTCATCCCGAACACCCTCGACTCGACGCGATTTCGATTTCACGCCCTGATTTCCCCTCCATTGTTCACCCCTTGTGCGCCGGAGAAATATTGTTTTAATATGCATTATGAATATGGACGTCAGCGTCGATAATATTACGACGTATTTACGTTTTGATATGTGAATTAATATGTATGCGTAACAGTTGAGGGGACTGCATTTCTCTGTTTACACATAATACGTGCACTAGATGAGAAATGAACGAGACACAACATTTATGTTTTATAGGAGTAAATTAAACGTAAACCGATTTTATTTATCAAACATGTAATCGACTCGGAATTTAAATAAGCTTAAAACTGAGGTAACGATCATTTTTCTAGGTTGAAAATTGTGTTCTTGGTGGGCGCTTAAAGTTAAAATTGCATTAGTTATTTTAGTGGATGAAAAATTAACTAAAAAGTTATAGAATTTTTTTTCACTAAAAAAATTAACTTATAATCTGTTTTTTTTAATATGACCAATCAAATTTGACATTTCAAGAATTTAGTGATGGATGCAGGTTGTGTGTTTTAGGATAGGACAAGATTAATCACATTTTATGTTGTAAATCAACTTTTAATTTGTAGGTTATGTGAGAGAAAATCTGACATTAATATGACAATTCAATTTACTCATAAAGATTACGATTACAAATTTATTTACCTATCACCGCCTCAAATTATTTGTATCTACTACCAATTTAATAGTGTCGGAGGATCAGGTAGGATAGGAAGATCAGGTAATATTCCTTGCTCAGGAATATCTGTCTTCTTTATTATCTGCTCATTTATATGTTCGAATTTTAAAAAAGTTCTAAATACAAGGAATTTTTCTTTTAGGTATACATGTTACGATTTTTCAATGTATATTTTCAGACATTCGTGATCTTGTTAAAAACTTTCAATTCAAAAACTCTAACGAGTGTTTTCCATTTCCAGACTAAGCATGATGTAAAATTTCGAGTTTAGAAAAGCCTGAACATGTGGCTTGGTCTCGTAGCGCAGCGGAGCGACCAAGCCAAATCAGGCTTTTCTAAACTCGAAATTTTACTTCATGCGCCACGCGTATAAAACACTGATTTAAAGTGAAGTTCGAAATATACTGCTTAGTTCTGATCACATGTTAATTAATTTTACAACAATGTATGTGTTGGAAAGTTGCAAGTTGTAGCATTCTCTTTTTTGAAAATCTCTACATCGCACAGTGGGCCAAAGCATGGAAAACCTGGTCAAAATATGATGATGTGTAACAATATGCTTCAAATTGGTTCCTTTGTGGTTTTTGGGGTCGCTGGTTACGAACTTGATGTCAAAAATTAAAAATTCATAATGGCGGATCGAATATGGCGGATCAAATATTGAAAAACCTGTACATAGATAGTTAATGAAAAGGTTTTTGAGGTCTATGATTACGGATTAAATGTCTAAAATTTAAAAATAATATTTAAAAATCAATGAAATCGTACAAAATTTACAATATTTAGGTTTTCGAAGTTGCTGATTGTAGATTTGATGTCGAAATTTCATAATTAAAAATGGCGGATCCACTATGGCGGATCAAATATTTAAAAACCTGTACAGAATTAGTCTATCTATACTTATTACGAAAAACGTGTACATCAAAGTTTTTTAGATCACTAATTACGAATTAAATATTAAAAATTCAAAATTTTAAATGAAATTTAATAATTTGTGAAATCGTACAAAATTTACAACATATAGGTTTTCAAGGTCTGTGAATTTACTAATACGATGCCTGCCAGGTATAAGGTATTGTCTGTTGACAGATAACGCGATTTCCGCAAACGATCCTCGTGTCAAGCATGGCCGGTAGTTTACGCGCTGCAGCGCGTTGCTCAGTAAAATCGTCATTCTTAGAAAAATAGCAAGTAGTAACAGCTAGTTCTTGGTTTTTCCTCTTCAGTGTAAAAATGCGAAGCAGGAAAGCTATTTTTCCAAGCGGAAAAATGCGGAATTATTTAGTACGCCATAATTTGTAAATATTTTACACTCCTGAAATGAGGTTAAAAAGAACGCGAGATTTGTAAAGATATATTCAATATATTCGTATGTATATCTGTTAAAATTACCTTTCGGAGTGCAATCCATTATTTGAAGATGCAAATTGAGGCCAGGATTGCAGATTATTCGCGCAGCACACTCACAATTACAGCTTTCAAAACGACCATTTTTCACTATTTTGATTTCACTTGTCTTCGGCGGGTCATTCAAATGAGATTGGCGACTGAAGTTTCATTCGAACAGTGAATCAGTGTACACTAATGCCATTCACATCTAGTTTTAAGAACTAAAATTCGGTCGGTAAACTTTTTCTTTTCATTTTGGCCAGGTTTTTGTATGCTTTGGCCTACTGTGCATCGTGATAATTTATTTGACAAATTATGATTTATTTGTCACATTGATAATCATTTCCCATCTGGGGCCCGCCGTGGCCGAGCGGTTGAGCCGCTGGTTTTGCCAATCGTTCACGGCGGTGATCTGGGTTCGATTCCCAGCCGGAGCGAGTAATTTTTCTAACGAAAAATATTCGTCCCGGAGTCCATGGGTGTGTGTGAATGTGTTGTGACGTCCAAATATATAGTTATAGGTAATTAGCAATAAGTTAAAGAGATAAAACAAATACAAATATAAATAAAATGATGTTGGCTAATGGGCAAGTTCCCAAGGCCAGGCAAAAGCCAAACCCAATAAAAAAAAAAAAATCCCATCATCTCAAAATTTGATATTTAAAATACCCTACTGTTAAAGCAGGAGTACAACTGTTCGCAGTAAATACACCCTAAGTTTGGTCATATTAAAAAAAAGAGTTTACATGGTTTCTAACGTCACACAGTGGGTGAAATTATGATTTTAATTGAACAAAAGTCTAAAATATCGATGCATTGAAATTGAAAGAAAAAAATACACATTTTATTCCCAAAATATATACGATATAAGATATCATCATCAGGAATATCGGAAAACCATGGTGATAGCTATACAAGATTAGTAAACGTAAGTATTATATTAACAAACAAAATAATTCTGCAAACAGTATTGGTTATATCTTTGAATTAAAGAAGACTTTAATTAAGTTTTATTACTTTATCAAAAAAGAAATCGGGATTAAAAATATTTCAAGCACGATTTCCAATTACAATCATGTTTACAATTTCCGTTTGTTTGCATGTGTATGAGGTTGGTATGTTCGTTGCGGCTGATTCCGAGTTTGCACGTTAATTAAGATGATTACTGTGATGATGTGCGGAAATTAAAGGGATTCATTAGCGACTTCGATTTTGTATTATTATCATTACAGACTCGAGGCTGTGTTGATTGTGAATCTGTGTTACACACTTGGTATTAGTGGTTGTGCATGTGTGCTTAAAATCAGGATAGATGTGTTATTATTGTTTTAAATAAAAATAAATAATATAACTAAGGCACTAAGTAGCAAATGGGTGTAAGTACAAATATCTAGATTACGTTATATCATTTAGAAAATTGAAATTTCACCTTAAAAATCACAATAAGTGAACTGAACATATTAATATTATAACTAATAATTTGACAAAAAACACTACTTTTTAAATGTTTACTCCTACAATAAAATATCACCTTAAAAATCACGATAAGTAAACTGAACAGATCAATAATCTAGCTTTAATAATTTGACAAAAAAACACCCGTTTGTTAATTTTTTACTCCTGTAATGAATTGTTTCATTTATGGATCCGTAACTGTAAGGCAGTAGACGAAATTGAAGTATTTTATATAATAGAAAAATTACATTTTCAGAAAATCCTCTATTGAATAAAACCCACAAAACCATTTCTGGCCAACGTCCGTCTAAAAGTGGAAAAGGGCAAAAGTAATCACTGTCAATTATAACCAGAAAATCCTAGCGCAATCAAAGCGCTCGCATTTCCCGGGGCAAACTGCCGAGGAGGACGTTAATATATAAAATATGGCGAGGAATTAAAGTTCGCCATTAAATGAAGAGAAATGATTGCGGGAATTGCGGCCGTAAATTCATGTCCCGGGACGTAAAAATTTAAAGAACAGGAACGCCCTTGTACGACATAAATTCGAGGGAAATTAGTCTTCCTTTCGACCCCCTCTCTCTCTATTTTTATACGTTTTTAACGATGCCGGTCCTGTTATTTTCAATTACGTCAGACATTCTTCTTTTAAACATCACCAGCATTTAAGTGAACGTGAATAATGTTGATTTTTTTACCTAAAAATATTTTTTTTAAGGTTTTGCGTATATATGAGTTTAGCAGATTTTTTGCATCTATAAAGCTTGTATTAGACGACACTATTTTCAATCATAGGGTAATACCCTAAATATGACCAAACGCAAATCTTGTACAGTTGTGTATAATGGACACAGGACATGTTCTATTTGGTACATCTTGATAGAAAATAGTATACTATTTTCTTGTACAAGAAAACAGTGTCGTCTAATACAAGCTTTAAAATATGCATGGAGAATTTTTTTTAAAGTATATAAATCCTGTACATTTTTAGACAATCATTTATTTCATAAAAGTCTCATTGATTGTCGAGGCACTTATTTTTTGGATATCCATTATCACTTACATATAATAATAGTAAATTATTTTTGATTTTCAACTTTTTATTAAATTCACTACAATTGTTTCGCTACACTCTAGCTTCTTCAGGTGAAGAAATATAATACAAAAATTCTACAAACTTATTTACATTATATACAGATTTCAGAAGTGTGGGTGAGGGGTTTTCTTCAGCATATGTAGGGGGGAGTTGGAGAGCTCGAATTGGTCGTTCAGCAAATTTCCTGAACGAAGTTTTTTATTTATTTCTAAATTTTTCAGCAAATTTAGTTTTCGTCCTTTATTGGAGATGTGGAGGATTTAAAAGTTGTTGTCAAAGTGGTGGTTTTCTTCAATCAGGTGGTTTGCGTAGGTTAAAGTGTCGTTTTGATGAACGACATAAACATAAAAGTGTTTAATTTAAAATTTGTGACGGGTGATTGCACTCTATTATTAAACATGAAGTAAATTTCGAGCTAAGAAAAGCTTGAAAATTTGGCTTTCCGTGTAACAAAGCGAAAAATCCAAATTTTTAGGCGTTTCTACACTCGGAATTTTACTTCATGCTTCACGCGTATAAAATATTGATTTAAAGTGAATTTAAAAATATACTGCTTACTTTGGATACCAGGTGATGCATCGGCTTAGGATATATAGAAAATCCAATATAAATTTTAAATGGGACAATTATTGGCTCCTCTATTAAATTTTCCAGAAACTTGTATTGAAACTTTTTTTAAAGTACTAGATTATATAAAAATACCCTGAATTCTTTCTATTAGGCCGTTTTGAAGTTATTTGCCGAATTATGTCAAAAAAATGTAATTTAATACTGCAGTCACTAGGAACCATCAAAATAAAAGACATTTAGTTTTGGTAGGCATTCTTATCTGATCTAGTACTTTAAAAGGTTTCAATACAAGTTTCTTCAAAAATGTATAGGGGCACAATAATTGGCCTCTCTTAAATTTATATTGGATTTCCTACATGCCCTAAAACGATGCATCACCCTGTATATTATATTATACGTACATTATATTCTAAAATATAAAAACGAATTAAAATTAATATCGACTTTCTGCAAAAAGTTTGTCTCCAAATATTCATTGAAACAACTACTTCTCGAGCTAATACCCCGACAGATATTGAATTATACAATGAATATTTGCGTTACACGACAGCACTGCTGTTCTATGCATAATTTATATGCAAAATGCAACATCAGGTCAAACTATTCTCAAACCAAACTAAATGAAACAAAAGGAAATTGAAATAAATTAAAAAATTACAGGGAATGAATTCTAATTGTCTTAAGCCATCTACAGACGCGTTTCGAGATTTATCCCTCATCAGTATAGCTTTGCTTTAGACTTTTAATAAAAAAAATATTAAAATAAAATAAACAGGAAACTTACAGGAATGTCGAAGTGTGTCGTCGAAACAGGTACACAAAACTGGGGCGAGTGAAAATGAAGGAATGTTTATAAAATATTTATAATTATATATTTATAAAATATAAAAACGAATTAAATGTTGCATTTTGCATATAAATTATGCATAGAACAGCAGTGCTGTCGTGTAACGCAAATATTCATTGTATAATTCAATATCTGTCGGGGTATTAGCTCGAGAAGTAGTTGTTTCAATGAATATTTGGAGACAAACTTTTTGCAGAAAGTCGATATTAATTTTAATTCGTTTTTATATTTTATAAATATTCTGCAACCTATTGACAAATTCAATTTTTCTTTATGATAAATTTTCTTTATGTGAAACTGTACCCTTAAGGGCGGTATGTCACTCTCTCTCAGGTATCAAATTGTTTGCACCTACTAATGACTTAATCCTTTACCTATAAATAACATTCCTTCATTTTCACTCGCCCCAGTTTTGTGTACCTGTTTCGACGACACACTTCGACATTCCTGTAAGTTTCCTGTTTATTTTATTTTAATATTTTTTTATTAAAAGTCTAAAGCAAAGCTATACTGATGAGGGATAAATCTCGAAACGCGTCTGTAGATGGCTTAAGACAATTAGAATTCATTCCCTGTAATTTTTTAATTTATTTCAATTTCCTTTTGTTTCATTTAGTTTGGTTTGAGAATAGTTTGACCTGATGTTGCATTTTGCATATAAATTATGCATAGAACAGCAGTGCTGTCGTGTAACGCAAATATTCATTGTATAATTCAATATCTGTCGGGGTATTAGCTCGAGAAGTAGTTGTTTCAATGAATATTTGGAGACAAACTTTTTGCAGAAAGTCGATATTAATTTTAATTCGTTTTTATATTTTATAAATATTCTGCAACCTATTGACAAATTCAATTTTTCTTTATGATAAATTTTCTTTATGTGAAACTGTACCCTTAAGGGCGGTATGTCACTCTCTCTCAGGTATCAAATTGTTTGCACCTACTAATGACTTAATCCTTTACCTATAAATAACATTCCTTCATTTTCACTCGCCCCAGTTTTGTGTACCTGTTTCGACGACACACTTCGACATTCCTGTAAGTTTCCTGTTTATTTTATTTTAATATTTTTTTATTAAAAGTCTAAAGCAAAGCTATACTGATGAGGGATAAATCTCGAAACGCGTCTGTAGATGGCTTAAGACAATTAGAATTCATTCCCTGTAATTTTTTAATTTATTTCAATTTCCTTTTGTTTCATTTAGTTTGGTTTGAGAATAGTTTGACCTGATGTTGCATTTTGCATATAAATTATGCATAGAACAGCAGTGCTGTCGTGTAACGCAAATATTCATTGTATAATTCAATATCTGTCGGGGTATTAGCTCGAGAAGTAGTTGTTTCAATGAATATTTGGAGACAAACTTTTTGCAGAAAGTCGATATTAATTTTAATTCGTTTTTATATTTTATAAATATTCTGCAACCTATTGACAAATTCAATTTTTCTTTATGATAAATTTTCTTTATGTACATTATATTCTGTTATTTTACGAGAGAAAAACGTTCTGAATATCAAACTCTCAATTAATTTGACGTATCAACTTTCTACTTTTTTCTTTCCTTAAAAGATGTGTTTTACTTTGCTCGCATGCACGCGATGATAAAGAATGTTTTCAACGTCAGTCGCCTTAAGTTTGTGTGTTCTAATTTCTTTCGCGTGTCAAGTGGATCTTCTTGTCTGGAGATAATTGTGTGCTCTAGGTTTGTGGTCAGAGAATGAGGACAATTAGAAACGAGGGAATAAAATTCAAGTTTACACAGTTCATTGTCTTCTCATTCCCTTTTGTTTATCTTAATTTTAGCGTAGCAATTTTAAAAGAAAAACAGAAATGTTTATATTTATAAAACATAAAAACTAGTTAGTAATCACAATGTAAACTTTAAAAATAATTATTTTATTGATTTTTAAAGTTTACGTTGTAAATACTAACTAGTTTTTATGTTTTATCAAGATAAACATTTCTGATTCTCTTTTACAATTAATTAAAAGGAAAATAAAAATTGGTAATCGCAGTTGGGAGCTTAAACAAAAGTTATGTAAATATACGTTGATAATATACATCGATTTCTTGTCTTTTAATATTTTAGCACATATCCAAGTGCAACTTTATGCGATCGAAATTTGAAAGCTTAAGATTAGGTCAGACAAAATTAACATTTATAAAATTTACTAACGTATGATAATATATAAGCAGTATATTTTGAACATTACATAAAATATGCATATGAAAAACGGAAAAACAATTTAGTGACATTTGTTCTGGACTTGGGTTAACCTGTTGGGCAAATAAAGATATTATTATTATTATTATTATTAATAAGAAGTACATTTTCCGTCATTCGTTGCTTTACAAAAGAGTTTAATTTGAAGACTTTACCGCGTGTTTTCCACTCCTAGACTAAGCATGAAGTAAAATTTCGAGTTTAAAAAAGCCCCGCGTAGAAAATCTCTCTTTAGTATACTGCTTTAGTAGCACATTGTAAACTTCACAATATTTAAGTGTTTTAGACGCGTGGTGCATCAGGTAAAATTTCGAGTTTAGAAAAGCCTAAAAATGTATTTCATGATTAATCTGGGAGTGGAAAACACTAGTTTAAAACTTCAAATTTAACTCATTTAAAAAACAACCAAATTTGAAGATATACAGCATATATATTGTAATTGGGACATATATACTTAAAAGGAAAACTCCCTGTATAATTAATAAGCAATATAACTTAAAGAAAATGTAACATAAAGAAACTTTTTATTTTTCAATAGTTTGCAAAATATTTACAAAATATAAAATCGAATATAACTATTATATCCATGAACAAGAATTATTATTATAAGGTTGATACACATCGGATAAATATCATGATATTTTCCAACCTTGATTTAAAAATATACTGCTTAAGTTTCATTAGTTTTGTTTTAAACAACATCTTTCTTTTTTGTTATTTACAACATTCTTATTAAAATGTATCTCAAGCCTTATACAATAACTCTTCAAACATTATTACATCCTCTTCCTCGCCGCAAGAGCAACAACACAACCGGATTTCCCCCCCTTTTCCTTATTCTGTCTCACGTGTGTGATGAATCAGGAAACATTTGGTGGTGTTCGCATCCCCGGAATGGATTACCCCCGAGCAAACCGTTATCTCGGTAATTAACGAGGGGGCAATTAATTAAAAGTGCATGCCGTGTTAATTGTATGCGCTTAAATAAATTACACATACACGCGCATGTGTGGCCCGAATTTCGAGGTAGTTTGCATAATCTGTAAGTCGAGTTGAGAAAATTCTAGGAGATTTATGCTAAGGTTGTGAAATACACAGGAAATTCGTTGAATTGTTAGGGGCAAGTAGAAACGTATGCTATGTAATTCTTGAATTTTGGAGGTATATTTTCATTTTTGATATTAATATAACACTTAATTTTTGTATGCCACTTTAATTTTACTGTTACTAATAAGTAAAATAGTATATTAATTTCTCTAGTATATTTTAACAAATAAGGAAATCATCGATGGTGAATTATCGTAATAATTGATCATTCGCAGACAGGGCAAAGAGTTTTATTATATGCGTCTGATGATTAAAATAAGGCTGCGGCAGCATAACTTCCTTTTTTAAAAACTTAATTATTGTATGAATCAGAAAATTTGTATTTGTTTTTTTATATTGTAGGCGCATACCTAAAGTATTGTTTTACATAGTTTTGAAGATCAAATCAGGTAGATGACGTCCCCCATTCTCTATACACTGTGTAAACCAATTTCTGGCGTTTGTCATGACTCTTGCCAACATATCAGGCGGTATGTTAACAATTTCTTTCTGGATGTTGGCCTTCAAATCTTGTAGGGTCCTTGGACGGTTCACATAAACATGGGATTGGATTTCAAAAGATCCCATAGAAAAAAATCACAAGGGGTCAAATCTGAAGAGCGGCCGGCCACTCCAAATCTCCCCTAATTGAGATGAGGCGCTTTGGAAAGTGTTCCCTCAAAACAGCCATCAGCAACAGTTCTTAAAGTATGCGCCGTTGCACCGTCTTGTTGGAACTGAATGTCCCCTATGTCCAACTCATCTAGCCGTGGAATACAAAATGCTAGTAACATGTTTAAATACAGGTCCGAATTCACTGTAACTGTGACTTCATTTTCTTCAAAGAACCAGGGACCAATATTTCCAGCTGAGGAAATTGCACACCACACTGTGACTTTAGGTGAATGTAAAGGCCTTTGATGCAGTTCTCGAGGATTGGTGTCAGCCCAGAAGTGCATATTTTGTTTATTGACGGATTCACACAAATGAAAATGGGCTTCAGCACTAAAAAAACAATAGCGTCCTCAATAACGACTTCGAGAAGAACCACACACGCGTTTCTCCGAGAATTGAAGTTACGTTCCTGCACAATCGCCATGTTATAAGGATGGAAATGAAGATCATTATGAAGAATTCTCTTCACAGAACTCGGAAAGTCCAAGGATAGACGCATGTTTGCTCGCAGAACGCCGCGGTGATTGTAACACTGAAGCTCGCACTGAATCAATGTTCTCAAGTGATCTAATGGGCCGAGGGACTCCAGATCTTCGTCTTGCTTCGTACTTGCAGTTTGTCTGAACGTAGTGACCCACGCAATGATTGATTTGCAGTCCAGAACAGGGGCCATTCGGACTAAATTAAAGCGTTTTCGAAAGGCGCGCTAGTTGCGATCACAGAACATCCGCTCGAAAAGTAAGCCTCAACGACAAAAGCACGCCACTCACTGCTCCAACGCATGATGGCAAATGAACTGTGCCGAGACAAAACTTTATAGTCCCGCCACTCGAATGAGACCACTAGCGCTCCGCTACATTAACCAACTGAATGGCGCGAATTTTAAAAAAGGAAGTTATACTGCCGCACTTTGTATAAATACACGTACACTTCTGTGAAATAAAATTAAGCACACAAAATATGTTATAGTTTAAAACGGACATGATGAGTTTTCTAGTTACGAAAATATGTAAATATGTCATTTTATTTAATGTGAAAATGCTGCGTCATTTAGACAACAATTCAAAAATTCGAACTCTAACTGAAATAGAAGATGGCTTTTCTATTTCGGCTTTGTTATAATTATTACGAGCGTTATTTTTCAAAAGGTCTTAGTTTTCGTTTTTTTAATAAAGGTGTTATTTTCAAGTTATGGTGTTTTATCAATTGTTAAAACTGCTGCTAGGCAATTAACACAGACCCGAATTATACAATTAGAATATTGTGAAAAATAGTTATGAGACTTGTGCTTAATTTCATTGCACAGAAGTGTACATTGGGATCAATGGAATTCGTATTTGCAATTTTTTTCAACATTTTTTACTTTATTTATTTTAAAGAAAAAAAACTTGTTGATTTTCAAAAATTTGAATGTTTATTTACTACAATTGTTTCGAAAATTTATTACTTCTTCAGGTGAAGAGAGTTACAAAATTTACAGATTTCTTATGACTATCTATATACAAACTACTTTGGTGGGAGGAACATTTTCAGTAGTGGGGAAGTGAATAATTCTACTTAGGTACTTACTTTGACTTCTACTAATATCGTCATTTTATTAAAATTAAATTTTTCTAGTGTTTTTTTTAGGTAAATAGAATCAGAAAAAGATCCTGACAAATCGCGCCGTTCTCTCCAATTCGACCTTATTATCTCGTTTGTCTTACAAAGACAGGGGATTCCCCCCAAGGAACGACGTGGCCGGACTAAATGCCGGATCGTCCCATGTTTATCAAGTGGTCCTTCGACCGGGGCACGCATGCAAGAAATTGTCCCAAAGATTTATTCCCCCCATTTTATTTACCATCCTCTTAACAATAGGAAAAAATCGGAGGGTTTCCTTACAGAAATCGACAGAAATAATGGCCTTAGCTTTAATCCCACACTCGGATAAACTAAACAAAAAATATGTAAGAAAAATATTTACATTGAGAAATGACAAAATACTTTGAAAAAATAGGCAGAAAACAGTGTTTTAATAGAATAATAATTCTGATCTTGTTTAGGGCTAAGACAAAATATTTACTGCTTTACAAAAAAATAACGTTAGTTTATTTAAAAAAGATGATAACTCGGCCATTCTATAAATAAATGCTCACTTTTTGGGGGTACATCAGGGATTTTGGCGAATTTCACATACATAGAGTTTTATGTAATACCTAACATTTTTATAACAATAATTTTTCTTTTAAGTATCCATATTTTATTAAAATAATTCAATTTGATGCTTTAAGCGAGTGTTTTCCACACCCAGGCTAAGCATGAAGTAAAATTTCGAGTTTAGAAAAGCCTGAAAATTTGGATTTCCCGGGCGGAGCGAAGCGAGCCCGGCAAATCCAAATTTTCAGGCTCTTCTAAACTCGAAATTTTACTTCATGTGCCACCGGTACGAAACACTGATTCAATGTAAAGTTTAGCGGCATGTTTTAAACTTCGTAATATGTCAGTGTTTTGTACCGGTGGCGCATGAAGTGAAATTTCGAGTTTAAAAAAGCCTGAAAATGTTCAGGCTTTTCTAAACTCGAAATGTTACTTCATGCTTCATCTGGGAGTGGAACACACTTATTTTAAGTTTCAAATTAAACTCTTTTAAAAGAGCAGCGTTTATTTAAAGATGTTCGGCATATGCTTTGTAATTGGGACTTTATACTTGAAAGAAAAACTCCTTGTATTAACAAGTTGAGGTATTAATTCAGATTGATTGGCTACAATTTGTAATGGTCATATAGGCAACCCAATTTACACATAACCTAAAAATTAAAGGTGTCAAATCGTATTGGATGCTTTGGTTTGATAAATAGAACATACGAAAATGAACATTGAAAATGTTCGGTGTTACATAAAACTCTCTGTATATTATAAAGGCTATCAAGACAGCTTTTGGTTGTTACTAGAGGTTAAACAAATTATTGTGTTAAAAGTTATAACAATATAAACTTTTAGTACACTTTTATTTTGAACTTAAAAATATCGTAAACCGTTACCGAAAGAAAAAAAGTTATTCTCTACTTTTTTGTGCTTAAATGTTCAAAGTTTAAAATATTTTTTTAAACGAAAAAACTTTTAGATAGATTTTTTTTAATAAATAAAACAAATCTCAAAAAATACTCAAATTCTCACGTTTTACTTTCTTTAAACAGATATATGTGTGACAATATATACAGAGAGTTTTATATAGCAGCGAACATTCTTAATGTTAATTTCTATACAAAAAATGTTTTTTTTCAGTATACACAATGTGTATACTTAAAACAAACATGTTTAATTGTATATTACACATGCATACGTTGTACATTTTCAGACACTCGGTATATTAAAAGAATTCAATTTGAAGCTTTAAACGAGTGTTTTCCACTCCCAGGCTAAGCATGAAGTAAAATTTCGAGTTTAGAATAGCCTGAAAAATTTGGATTTGCCGAGCGGAGCAAAGCGAGCCCGGCATATCCAAATTTTTAGACTTTTCTAAACTCGAACTTTTATTTCATGCGTCACCGGTACAAAACACTGATTCAGTTTAAAGTTTAGCGGTGTGTTTTAAACTTCGTAATATGTTAGTGTTTTGTACCGGTAGCGCATGAAGTAAATATTCTAGTTTAGAAAATCCTAAAAATTTGGTTTGGTCCCTCCGCGCTTCGCGCTAAGCGACCAAACCAAATTTTCAGGCTTTTCTATACTCGAAATTTTACTTTATGCTTAACCTGGAAGTGGAAAACACTCGTTTAAAGTTTCGAATTAAACTATTTTAAAAAGCGATTATTTAAAATTTACGGCGCCTATGCTGTAATTGGGACGTGTAAACTTGAAAGAAAAACTCCCTGTTTGTACTGAAATAAGTTGAGGCGTTAATTGCGATTGATTGGCTACAATTTGTAAGTGTCAAATGGCCCAGTTTACACATAACCTAAAAATTAAAGATGTCAAATCGTATTGAATGATCTGTTTTGACAAAGAAAAACTCCCTGTATGTACAATTTGTACTGAAATAAGTTGAGGCGTTAATTGCGATTGATTGGCTACAATTTGTAATGGTTGTATAGATTACCCAATTGACACATAACCTAAAAATTAATGTCAAATCCTACTGAATGCTCTGTTTTGACAAATCGGACATACAGAAATTACCATTGAAAATGTGCGGTGTTACATAAAACTATCTGTATATGACAAATTTTCTTTTAATTGTAGACACTACAACAAGTTGATTTTCGCACTTTTTGATTAAGCATGAAGTAAATATTTTTAGTTTAGAAAAACCTGAGAATTTGGATTGGTTGCTTAGCAAAGCGGAACTAATCCGAATTTTCAGGTTTTTCTAAACTAAAAATATTTACTTCATGCTCCAGACGTACCCAGCATTGATTTAAAGTAATGTTCAAAAATATGTATATTATTTTACTATTAGAATATTGTGTCAAAAACAATAATTATTGCGGCCCGTACAATAGTTTTTAATTTATATTCGGCGCAACAATAATAATGGTTGCTCATCACTGATTTAAAACATTTTTAATATACGTGTTTGAATCGAACCGAAATAAACCAATATTTTTGTTTTGGTTCCGCTCTGGTTTTCACTCGTTAATTTTTTTTTGATTTATGCTTATTGGAGTTCAAGAAATGTTGAACTCAGGTTCAAGCTGAACTGAAGTTCAAGATGACAGTTCCTATTGTTCTAATGTCACTTTGAACTCAAGTTCAGAGTTTAACCAGTTTAACGTGTTTGTTGCAACTGGCCCTAAAATATTGTAAAGTTAAAACTATATTGCTTTAGCTTAGTGCTTTATTAGCATATTTTAAACTTTACAATATTTGGGTGTTTCATAAACGTGGCGCTTAAAGGTCACGTCAGCAAATTAAAATTATCAGGCTTTTATATACTCAAAATTTTACATAATGCTTAATCAAGGAGTGTAAACACTGGTTAGAAGTTTTAATTTAAAAGCATTAGAAAAACAATAGATGTTTGAAACATTATAACATAAAAAAATTATGTTGTACACCAAATAAATTTTTATTATTATTATTTTTCTATTTATATTTTTATTTTATTTTTTTTATTTAAAAGTTTTACTGTATTAATTATGTAGTAGTTTATTTTCTTTAGTGTACAATAGAAAAGGTTTAGATATAAGAACAGTATGAGTCCAGTTTAGGACTCAGACTGAATCTCACCTTGTGATTTGTAATGTTAAAGAATTATAGTGTTTAACTTTATATTATCTTTGGGATTACAAATAATGCTGTTTATTATTATAATTACTATTATTATATGCATTGAAGAATGTATACTTGATCAAAAAATTCACAGTATTTAGAATAATGTGTTGTGTTTAAGAATGAATAATCTACTTTATATTTTAAAATAAGTACATAACCATTACAGCATAGTAAATTTATCAGTAAATCCAATTTCAAGCTTCGACAGACAGTCTCTAGCAGTAATTAAACACACTTTAATCTTAGTTAATAGTTGAACAAGAATCGGTGCGTGTCAGACCGTTAAAATTACTGACAAACTTCGCCCACAAACTTGTGCCAGACAGCTAAAACTAGTGTACCTATTTATTTAATGCCGGAGCTTATATAACAACATCAATAATACGTATAAAACAAGATTTAGCAGGAAATAAATTGAGAATATTGAATTCGTTTTAAATTTGATTAAATAATTGTTAATTAATATGAATTTAGTGATATTTAGTTTGGTCAATTTTTTTACTTTGATTTAACACAGAATCAAACAAATTTAATTAAAGTTAGTCTTGGTAAAAAAAAAACACGTATTGAAAGTGCTATTTTTCGTAATTTACAAACATGAAAATTGAAGTTATGCCTCTGGCAAATACACCGGCAAAACCTAACGACTCCCTTGAGTTTATTTCATTTTAAATGATCTGTTAACAATTTAATAGAGGTTGTAAGTGTTTTACAAAAGTAAATTGGTGGTCTTGTAAATAAAATACTTTTTACTTTGTTTAGACTCTATGTTTTGCACTTTGTTTGTGATTATAGTTTCGATTATCTAGTAGTAGTTATCAAACTAAAAGTGAAAAGTCGAAATTATAGTCACAAATTATGTGCAAAATATAGTGGTAAAACAAAGTAAAAAGTGTTTTATTTACAAGTGTATTTAAGATGTACCACAAAGTGAACGAACGCCTGCAACACAAAACAGTAAATTGGTGGTGTTGAATTCCATTGAGATTTGAATTCCATGGATAAATTAAAGTTACGCCTGGTAAATAAAAAATAATTGTAGAAGTACTACAACCACAAATGTTATTATATATAATAATTAATTGAAAAGCTATAAGTGTTTTGGATTATTTATGAAAATGGTGTATTGTATTTTATTAGAAATCATATTTTGTTATATTTTAAATGCACTTGAAAGGATTGTGAGGTTTTGTACTTTAGGCGCAAGTTATATCTTCCTGGGATTTGTCGTGCGATGCATACAAGGGGCAGGTCCTTGTAAATTTTGAGGCGTGTACATGACAAACTAACGCCGATGCATCCTGAATGCATTATCAGTAAGAGGCAGGTCGCTCCCGAGGGACGTGTGTTACCTAAAAGATTAATGTATGTTTATGCATGGGGCATAGATCCCTTACATTCCCCAATGAATTTGACAATTATTTACTAACGAAAGTTAGCAACAACTAAGTTATAAGGCATCTAGTTGAATAATAAAGTTATAATTTCCTAAAATAAATTCTCAAAAAAAGCAGATGAAAATAAATGATGAGAAACAAGTAACTGAAAATATTTCTTTCTTCTTTTTTCTCGAGGTATTTTAAAGTCAGGGTATTTATTATTTTTAGTTATAAGACAACTAAGTTATTGGGCATCTAGTTGAATAATAAAGTTATATCTTCTTAAAATAAATTCTCAAATAAGCAGATAAAAATATATGATAAGAAACAAGTAAATGAAAATGTTTTCTTTTTTTCTCGAGCTAATTTAAAGTCAGGGTAATTATTATTTTTAGTGGTGACATCTTATGTTTTAAGACAAAAATAAAGAAAATTGCGCTAATGAGTTTAGTATTATAATTTATCACCTCATTAATTAAACTAAATGCCTTAACCACTAAGAAAAGTCGAGACAGAGAGAGGAAGATATATCAAGACTGTGTGGATAAAAGGAAAACTTCCTCCTCTTTGGAAGATATGAAAGGACTATGTAAATAAGTCAAGTTTTATGCAGGATGTTTGTGTTCTGTTTTCAGCAGGAGAAAATAGTTCATTCAATTTCCATAAGGGCCCGCGACTTTAAAGGAAAAGCCGGATCTCTCTTTCTAGGTCTTAGGGGCAAAAAATGGGGGAGTAATTTATTATGAGCCGGCGGATTTACAAATTTCATTAAGCGAATAAAACGGAATGGTGCGGCCAGATGCTCTCTCTACAAGAGACGCGAAGAGGAGAGGGAAAAGGAGAAAGACACGGGAATGAAATAAATTACATCCGCTTAACCAAGAATAACGCATAAATGATGAATCAAAATTTGACGCTACAATGCTGTATACACTCTAAATTTATACAATCCTTGCTTATAGCCATTAATTACTTGTTAATTCAAAGTATTTCAGAATAATTTATTACAAAATACCATTTCTTAAAATCTGGTATTCATAATTCGGCATGTGGAAGTCAATTTTTTTTACAAAATACGTTTTTTTTATACATAATATATAAAATTATGACAATGTTCGTATAAAATGCAAACAATACGTCTTAATTAATAAGACTACTTAAGGCATTGAAACAACTACTTTCCGTGCAAATACACCGCCGGATATTAAATTATACAATAGAATATTTTAAATCTTATTTTATTTGTTACAACGCTCTACTATAGTATATGTAACATTAATGTCAAATTCTCTTTAAACCAATTAACAATTAAAAACGAAAAATGAAGGAAGAAATTGTAGTTTTATTTATTATGTTCAAAGTATGCAAACTAAAAGCAGCGTAAGCTTATTTTCTCGAATTCAAATAGTTTTGAATTTGAATTATTGTTTTTTATACTGTAAGAATCAGGATTTTTGACTCTCTCGAGAGGTAAATAGCACTGTAAAATTTAAAAAATGTGACTTGGTGTATTACATATAGAATTAATAACGATATATAAAACACTATCCTTATAAATTTACTTAATCACTCTCTTATCTAGGTCCATCCTTTTCTCTTCTCTTGCCTATTAAGGGTCGGTCCTAAAACAAGAACTTTAATTACATGTAGAGTGTACACTAGGGTTTAATCTAGTTACATATGGCAGGTTTATATAGCGTACATGTTGTGTATATATGTGTGTGTCCACTAATGACTATGCTAATGGAGAAATGGCTAATGAAACGTACGTGTTTTTGCAGACAAGCCGGTGCTGAAACGTCCGCTGTGGGCCAAAGAAGAGGAGGCCTGGGGTTACATCGGGGGCACAGTCAATTTGACTTGTGAAGTCATCGCCGAACCAGAGGCCACGTTCTCCTGGTACTGGAATAATAATAAGAATAAGATACACGACGGGAGAGTTCATAATGATACGCATAAATCTGTCTTACAGGTAAATGTTTATTAGTAAAATAATGGTGATCTTCTTACAGGTCATTTTCTATTATTGGGCAATGATGAATTTTAATTATACAATTCGCTTGTTTTATTTTACTTATCATTGTGATTTTTTAAACTATCGCGAATAAAGTAAAAATCGTTTAATTGTTCGTTTTACCATGATTTTGTTATTTAGAGCGATATCAAGCTGAAATATGCCCGGAATGACATCCGAGAGACAAAACAAAATTAACAAATTGTATACAAGGCAGACATCAAAGATCAAATTTTCTTGTGGCAGCCATATTTGATGTTTACGCTATTACAAAGAGCGGGAAATTTGAGCTGAAAATAAAATATGCCAAAAACAGAGAACTGTCATCTATTAAAAAAAAAAAAAATGGGACATGCTGTATAATATCTGTCAATTATTGTATTTCTGAGGACTCGATTAAGTTATGTACCAAGTATTAAGTCCATTTCTCATAAATAACAAAGTTATACTAAGAATGTAATTTAATCGCTTTTCACTTTTTGTCACATCTTTTAATTGAATAATGCTAGATCAAAGTTGCTAGAATACCTCTACTTACATTAAAAATAGTTGAAACTTCAATCTAATTTACCCAATTTAGTATTTTTAATAGTCTATAGTTTTTAATTAATATTTGTATTAACGATTTAATTAAAAAAAGGAAAAATCGATAAATATTATTTTTATTAGATATTTGTAAATTAAAGAGATATTGAATAAAAATTTTGTACTGTGCTATAATAACCATCTTTTCATTTAAAAAAGACTACAATAGTCAAATTTTCTTTTTAAAGGGACGATAATAGTTAAATATTCGTTTTAACGTGACGATACTAGTCAAATGTTGGAGTCATCACTGTAATAGTCACATTTTTACTAATGACTTAATTAAATATCCAGAATTAGATTCCAAAATGTTTGACCACGAGTTAGGTGAGAGATTAATTATACATAAGACATTGACTATTGCTGTCAAATGTTCGTTATATTGTGATGCTAATAGTAAAATGTTCGTATTAAAGTGACAATAATAGTCACATGTTGGCAGTATCGGAACTTTGGATCACTATATTAGTCATATTTTGACTATAAAAGGACTACAATAATCAAATGTATGTTATAATGTGGCGATAATAATAAAAAGTTTTTTATAAAGTGACAATAATAGTTAATTGTTTATTTTAAACTGACAGCAATAGTGAAATTTTGGCTTTATGGTTTTATTTATAGTTTTTATGACAGTTGGCATTTATGACATTTGTTAAGGTGAAGTGCCAATAACTTCACTTTAAGTCAGTGATTTATACGCGTGGCGCATGAAGTAAAATTTCGAGTTGAGAAAAGCCCGAATTTGGATTTGGACGCTGCGCGTCCAAATCCAAATTCTTAGGGCTTTTCTCAACTCGAAATTTTACTTTATGCTCAGTCTGGGAGTGGAAGATACTCGTTTAATATTTTTAAATTGTTGATGAATTTTTAAAATTTCAGGTAATTATCAAAGTTTTTACCATTTTTAGTGAATTTCCAGTTTTACTAAAGTTTTAACGCTTTTCGTAAATTTACAAGATTTCCTTTAATTTTCGAAATTCTGACGTGTTTCCTAAATGTCCGTTGATTTCAAAAGTTTCGATAGTTTTCATCAATTTTTAAAAATTTCCTTTAATATCCCAATTATTGGCATTTCCTAGGCAATCGTTAACTTAAAAAATGTTGATTTTTGATGAAATTCTAAAATTTTTGTTAGTTTTTAAAGTTTTGACGGTTTTACCACATTTCCTAAACTTTCGTTAGTTTTAAATATAGTTATCATAAATTATCCAAATTTCGTTCAATTTTCAAATTCTTGGTAATTTTCATCAATTTCTTAAATATTCGTTAACTTAAAAAATGTTGAAGTTTCTTTATGATACTCCAAGATTTCCGTTAATTTTCAAAATTTTTATGAAAAGTATTTAATTTTTTAAGATTAACGAAAATTCAGAAAATTCAGGAAAACCGTCAGAATTTTTAAGAGGAAATCTTCTAAATTTACAAAAAGCGTTGTAATTTAACTAAAGCTACCTAAAATCTTGAAAATTAATCGACACTTTTAAAAAACTAAACAAGTGTCTTCTAATCCCAGATTAAGCATGAAGTAAAATTTCGAGTTTAGAAAAGCCTGAAAATTTGGATTGGTCGCGTAGCGAAGCGGAGCGACCAATTCAAATTAGGCTTTTCTAAACTCGAAATTTTACTTCATGCGCCATGCGTATAAAACATTATGTAAAAGTAAAATGAAAAAAAAAATTAAACCGGGTACATTTTTAGCACTTTCATGACATAAAACTTGCCTGTTTTTGATTTTCCAATTACAAAAGATAAACCTAAGACCCTCTCTGGTTGTTCAAATGTAATAAAGTTAAGAGATCTAAAACGTCCTCGCCACTTTTGTTGTCTGAAATCACTTTCTGTCAAACTGTAATTAATTCAAAAATTCACATTTTAAAACGATTATAATAAAATAACTAAAAGAGCTGCGACATAAAGTAAATACGCATTAAATGACAGAAGGACAGAAGAACAGAAGAACAGAAGAACAGAAGAACAGAAGGACAGAAGGACAGAAGGACAGAAGGACAGAAGGACAGAAGGACAGAAGGACAGAAGGACAGAAGGACAGAAGGACAGAAAGACAGAAGGACAGAAGGACAGAAGGACAGAAGGACAGAAGGACAGAAGGACAGAAGGACAGAAGGACAGAAGGACAGAAGGACAGAAGGACAGAAGGACAGAAGGACAGAAGGACAGAAGGACAGAAGGACAGAAGGACAGAAGGACAGAAGGACAGAAGGACAGAAGGAGAGAAGGACAGAAGGACAGACGGACAGAAGGATAGAAAGACGGAAGGACAAAAGGACAGAAGGACAGAAAGGCAGAAGGACAGAAGGACAGAAGGACAGAAAGACAGAAGGACAGAACGACAGAAGGACAGAAGGACAGAAGGACAGAAGGACAGAAGGACATGACAGAATGGCAGAAGAACAGAAGGACAGAAGGACAGAAGGACAGAAGGACAGAAGGACCAATGAACAGAAGGACAGAACGACAGAATGACAGGACGACAGAACGACAGAACGATAGAACGACAGAAGGACAAAACGATAGAACGACAGAAGGACAAAACGACAGAACGACTGAAGGACAGAAGGATAGAAGGACAGACATTTTCCAGAAATTGTCTTAGTCATTAATGAAAAAGCGTTATTTGAATTGACAAAATGTATCTTTCAATTCACACATGCATACGTTTCTTGTGTATATAAATATCTTTATTGACAGAACTACTTACATAAATCAAAAATTATTTCTTCTGCCAATTGGCTATCGACTATTGGTCTTTCCGCTTGGATTGTGCAGTTTCTGTCACTGTCGATTATGGTGTTCAAAAGGGTCATGATTGTTAATGTCGTCAATTGTCTTGTCAAAATGGTACTGTCCTATAATTGTCGTTAATGTTATGAAATGATAAAACGAAATCATGAATGATGGTGCTGGGGTGTTGTCGCTTGGGTGTTGTGTTCTTATTTCGAATACTTACGGGTTAAGAAGGTCGTAGAGGATAGGGTTTGAGGCAAATATTTCAGCTAAGTGGGCTAGGCGATCATCTATGGGGATAATTTTAGTCAGCTCATACAGAAGCATGTTTGAATACGCTTCTTATTACTTTCAAAACTAATATTTCTTTAACATTATTACACTGAAAAAAAGTAACATTTACATAAATCAATTAATATGTTTACATACGAGCCTACCAAGTAATATGTTTCTGTCAAACATTCTAACTTGTTTGAATGTTTGATAGAAACACGTTACGTGTTTGTATCTTGTTAGGATCTTTGATATAAATACATTATTAGACAAGCTCGTATATTGTTTTCTGTGTATTATTATTTTAAAAGTAATATTATTTATTTATTATTATTTCAAAAATAACTGTATTCGTGTACATTTTGTGATTATTTCAAAACATAGGTCATTACTATTGAAATATTAACAATAAAAATAACACGTCGCTGATTGGATTATACAAATTTTCGCGAGTGAAAAACGTGACACGGTCGTAATTAGTTCAAACCCGAACGGAATATATTTATATTTTCAGTGAGGGAGAGTGGCGAAACGCGCTAGCGTTCAAATATGGAAAATAACGACCTCATTATTTGCTCCAGCTGGCGTAAGATATTGGACGGTCTCGACGTAAATTCCCTCTCCCGATATGAATTTATTATTATCTTTAGAGACCCGGGGCCTCAGAAAGAAAGTGTGTTTATGGACTTTCACTCCTTGCTCGTAAATAAATAATTGGTCTTGTTATGTTTATGTTTACACCGAGAATACTTGGAATCAACCAGAAAATTAATATTTCACTCTATTATACACTATATTCTTATGGAATAGCATCGTTTTGAAATTGTTTATGTATACACCGAGAATATTTGAAATCAACCAGAAAATTATTATTTTATTATATTATATAAGGTGGTCTAATGGAATTGTACGGTTTTGAAATAATTATCTCTGTAATTATTTTGTAAAGTTCGAAATCCGAATATAAAACCAACATTTAAACAATCCTCATCAACTATTTTCCAATCTTATTTTTCAACACGCCAATCTATAAACAATTTAACACTTAACTAATATTTTACAAAACATTTCGTACAACCAAAATCAATAAATTATATAAATAAGGGCAGAAAGACCATTGGGCGTTAGCCTGTTGTCAATTTAAAGTTATATTACCATTAGTTTTTAACTGTTATGTATATATATATATATATATATATATATATATATATATATATATATCAATTGGTTACATAAATAAAATTAAATACATATAAATACAAATAAAAATAAAATAAATTCTATTGTCAATTGGCTATCGACCATTGGTCCTTCCGCCTGAATCCGGATCACGATTCCGTGATCCAGTTTCTGTAACTGTCTATTATGGTGTATAAAAGGGTTGTGATTTTAAATGTCGTTGGTTGTCTTGTCAAAATGGTACTGTCCTTTAATTGTCGTGATCGTTAATGTCATGAAAATATGAAATGAACTCATGAATAGTGGTGATGGGGAGTTTTTGTTTGGGTGCTATGTTTTTGTTTAGGGGAATACATAGAGGGTTTAAGAGGTCGTAGAGGATGGGATTTAAAGCGATTTTTTTCAGCTAAGTGGGATATGGGGATGACTTTTGTTAGCTCATACAGGAGCGTATTTGGAGGATTATGAAGGGGGTTTTGGGGGATGAAAATATGAAATGAACTCATGAAAAGTGGTAATGGGGAGTTTTTGTTTGGGTGTCAGAGCTGGGCAGGATTCGAATCATACAGGATTCGATTCCTGGATTCGAATCCTTTTAGAGGATTCAAAAGAGGTATTCGAATACTTTAGTGAAAACGGAATCGTGATCCGGATTCGTCACATTTTTTTATAAGGATTCGTATTCGAATCCAGACGTAGATGATTCGAATCCTTCTAAAAGGATTCGAATTCTTATAATTCGAATTCGATTAATTCAAATAGTTAAATATTCTAATATGAATATTTAAATCACTAAATTTTTCATATTTGAATATAAATATTTAAACTTTCGAACAATTCAAATATTTGTGAATGCATATTTGGTTACTTAACCATGAAAAATATCCAACGTTAATAGTATATTTTTAACTTCACTTAAAATCAGTGTTTAATACGCGTGGCGCATGAAGTAAAATTTCGAGTTTAGAAAAGCCCCGTGAAAATTTGTCTCGGGTCGCTGCGCGACCTTCGACAAATTTTCTACGCGGGGCTTTTCTAAACTCGAAATTTGACTTCATGCTTAGTCTGGGAGTGGACAACACTCGTTCTTAGAAGTTTCAAATTGAAGGATCACTCTAGATTACTAAGTTTATTACCATTTTACAAAGGCTACAGCTCGAAGGACCAACCATGGTCTTCGGAGACCAAAGGACCACAGGGAATCGAAGTTTTTTTACAAGAAAACAACGAATATCTGAAGGTTTACAGCATGGATAGGAAAGAAAACATCTAATTTTGAAAAATATCGAAGTTGGGTTGGTTTTCAGTGCATTTTTAACTTCACTTTAAATTAGTGTTTTATACGCGTGGCACATGAAGTAAAATTTCGAGTTTAGAAACGCCCCGCGACCCTCGACAAATTTTCTACGCGGGGCTTTTCTAAACTCAAAATTTTACTTCATGCTTAGTCTGGGAGTGGACAACACTCGTTTGAATTTTAAATTTAACTCTTTTATAAAATCGACGTATATAATATAATAAATCATTAATTGAAATCATAAAAAAAAAATGCAAAATTTTACCTAAAATTAACTTTTAGAGATAACTTTATAATTTGCTTGGCTCTTAATGGGTGAATATTCTATTCCTAAAAAAAACCGTTTTTATTTAATATTAAAGTTGCATTTAATACAATAACAAACTGTGAATAAGTCGACATAAATCTTGAAATATCGAAAATCTCGCATGTAGAAAATCTTGACGGTCCACTCCCAGACTAAGCATGAAGTAAAATTTCGAGTTTAGAAAAGCCCCGCGTAGAAAATTTGTCGAGGGTCGCGCAGCGACCCGAGACAAATTTTCACGGGGCTTTTCTAAACTCGAAATTTTACTTCATGCGCCACGCTTATAAAACACAGATTTAAAATGAAGTTCAATAGCACATATATCATCATTAATTAAAATCATTATATAATCAGATATTTAGTCGGTAAATGAACATTTTTGTTAATAGAAACTGATGGAATAAAATATTACTGGTTGCAAATAATAGATTCAAATTTATTTTTAAAGGATTTGTATTCGTGATTCAAAAATGAGGATTCGAATCTTTGATTTGAATTATATTTTTACGAATCCTTTATTCGAGTATTCGTGATTCGAATCATATTAGGTGATTCGGATTCGTGATTCGAATCCTGTTTCTGAGGATTCATCTCAGCTCTGTTGGGTGCTATGTTTTTTTTAGGGGGATACATAGAGGGTTTAAGAGGTCGTAGAGGATGGGATTTAAGGCGATTTTTTCAGCTAAGTTGGATAGGCAATATTCTATGAGGATGACTTTTGTTAGCTCATACAAGAGCGTGTTTGGAGGATTATGAAGGGGGTTTTGTGGGTGTCGGATCTTAGTTAGCACTCTAAGGGACGATCTTTCTGCAACTTAAATATTTTTAAGCGTCACAGGGTGGGGATTATGGAAAAGGATAGCAGCATAGTCAAGTAAAGGGCGGCATATCATTTTATATATATATATATATATATTATATATATATATATATATTATATATATATATATATATATATATATATATATATATATATATATATATAAATACATATATGCACAGATGTGTCTATACGTATACCTTGTTTATTATAGGTTAAACTTCTGAAGTGTGCCGGCCGATTCTTGACTTTTGCTTTAAGGGTTATAAAGTGGTTCTTAAATATAAGTTTGGATTCGAATTGTGTACTTAAGTTTAGACGTGGTTGAGGGACGTATTATATGATTATTTATGGATATTGAGAAAGAGCTGTTGTCAGGTCGGTGGAAGGGAATTAAGAGTTGGGATTTATTTGGATTGATCAATATTCGCCATTTCGCGAACCATGTTTGGATGGTGTCTATCAGGCCCTGTAGAGTGCTAAGAGCTATAGGTAGTGTGGAGGCATGTGCGATCATCATCGTATCATCGGTATAGAGAAGAGGATAAGCTGACTTATTTATATGATTAGGATTGGGATTGTTTTTACTGTTATTTTACTATATTAAATTGCCGATACATATGTTTTTCTTTTTGTGTGGAAGGGTAAAGTCCATTTACGGACGAAGTTTCGGACTCCCTCCAAGCGGAGGACTACCGATTAAAAACCCACCCCACCTTACCGGCTTCGACTATAAGGTCATTAGCCGGTTTAACAACTAATTAACAACTAAAATAATAAGATAGATAAATAACAAAATATGTTATTGTTGTTGTTATTGTTTATAACTCAGTAAATTTTGCTCCATTTTTTTTATTTCGAGTTTTACACCGAATTTGAGAGTGTATTTACTTGCGATTTAAAAAAATGGGATCATTTAAAAAACTATTCCTCTACATCAATTATTATCATGACAATTACCCTAACGAGATTTCAGCTATCAACTTTCAAGGTGGCTTAATGAGACCCTACTCCTGGCTCATTTTCTCCCCAATTTAATCACCTTACTTACTCTAATCTCTTCTAATTTCCGCGTTCTGTTGCTGATACCTTGCGAACGAAACAGATGCCTCCCGCTGGGCTTAAGTTCAACAGATCAGGGTCACCGAATTGAACCCTTTCGCACCCTTGTGGGTAGAACCGATAACGTAAAGATAATGCGAGTAATTGATCTTGAAAACACACGAATATACGAATATACACTGCGTTTTATGTAAGTATGGCTATAGGCATTTACATAGTAAAAAATGTACCCGATGTTACCTTTTATTATCGTACAAATTTGAAACAATTTTTTGGTTTCATTAATAAATCAAAATTTTTGCTTTCAGAGTTGAAAATAATAATACAAATAATTAAGCTAAATAATCAACTTGGAGAAAATGCCATAAAGTAAATATTTGTTTTGCTAAACTCGAAAGCTAAAATAAAGAATTCTAACATGTTTATGTTCTTCTAACAATAAACATTTCGTAGAAAAATGTTTGATTTATTAATAAAAACACAAAATTGTTATGAATTTGGACGACAACAAAAGTCAACATGTGGTACAATTTTTACCATGTAAATTCCAATAGATATTCGAGTTAATTCCACCCATAAAAATAGTGTTTACTTAGAAACCAAGATATAATATTGAAAGTAAGTATCAAACCGTTGACAGTTGTTATAAATTTGGACGACAACAAAAGTTAACATAAGGTACAATTTTTACCATGTAAATTCCAATGGCCATACTTAAATAAAACGCACGTATAGATATTCGAATTTATTTCACTCATAAAAAATTGTGTTTACTTAGAAACCAAGATAAAATATTGAAAGTAAGTATCAAATCGTTGACAATGGTCATTTTGTGTCCGAAGTGTACATCATGTAAAGAATAAATTTGAGATGAAAGGTTAAAAGTGTTTTATTTGAAGTTATTATCATCTTCAAGTAACTCACCCAAATTCATTTGAAAGTATGTGTTTAAGCATGAAATAAACTAGATATCGAGTGTATTCTACTTTTATAAAGTAAGATAAAATGTTAAAAGATTGCTTTTTATCACAGAATAAAATAAATATTCGAGTTAATTTCACTATTAACAAGTAAGATAAAATATTAAAAGCTTATTTTCAAGCATGAAATAAACTGGATATTCGTGTTTATAGTAGAGCTGCGATTTAAATACGAATCGTTTAAACAGTCAAATATTCGAATATTTTAATAGAAATATTTTAGTTACTAAATTAATAACGTATTTGAATATTTGAATATTCAAATAATTCGGATATTTGAGTATGTTTTTAAACTAATATTTAAATATTTTAATAATTCAAATATGTTTTGGAATGAATAATTGTATACTTAAATTTGAAAAATTCTCTGTCTAGTATAATATAAACTCGAAATTTTACTTCATGCGCCACCCGTATAGAACACTGATTTTAAGTGAAGTTTATATTATACATAAACTTCACTTAAAATCAGTGTTTTATACGGGTGGCGCATGAAGTAAAATTTCGAGTTTAGATAAGCCAGAAAATTTTACTTCATGCTTAGCCAAGGAGTGGGAAACACTTGTTAGAGAACTGTAAGAACCTTTAATGACAATACTGCTGTCTTAAAAAAATGGAAACAAACAGAAACTATTTCTATTTTCATAATCTTTATGAGTTTTGTTTATTAAAGGTTTTAATAGTTTACTAACAAGGGTTGTAATGATTCGACTCTAGATATTATACAAATTTATAATTTGTATTTTATTAACGTTGTGTTGTGTATGTAGTAACCTTTTTAATTTATTTAACAGATTCGTTGTTTGTGTCAATATGCATTATCGTAAATACTGTGTCTTTCTTCCCTTTTAGTGACCAGGAATATGTGTGGACAATAAATAAAACAGGATGTGAGTTTAACGGATCCAAAGTTTATTGACCTCAATTATGACATTTCTAATTAATTTGTGTTTCTTAAATTATTTATATTCTCAAAATACTTTATCATTCGTTTGTGCTTAGAAGCCATGTGCGTTTTAGTTATACTTAAAAAGTTTATGACTCTACTTGTGGGAGCAAAATTAAATAACCCCTGCATTTGCATTACGAGATGGAAAACCCACAAAAACCATCCCGGAGCTTACCAGACAACCAACTAGCGGGAACATTCCTCTGATTAGCAAGCAGATCCCGATCTCATCCGTTGATTGTTTTGTGTTATTGACTAGCGGGAACATAACTTTGCAGTACTAACTCGGGACGACCACACCCGTTAACTGTTTTCAGGCAATTAACTAGCGGGAATACTCCTTCGTTTTCCACGCACACCTCGACCACATCCATCAATTGTTTTTGTGCTATTAACTAGCGGGAACATAACTCTGCAGTACTAACTCGGGACGATCACACCCGTTTATTGTTTCCAGCCAATTAACTAGCGGGAACACTCCACCGTTTTCACGCACAGCTCGACCACACCCGTCAATTGTTTTTGTGCTATTAACTAGCGGGAACATAACTCTGCAGTACTAACTAAGGACGACCACACCCGTTAATTGTTTTCAGGCAATTAACTAGCGGGAACACTCCTCCGTTTTCCACGCACAGCTCGATCACACCCGTCAATTGCTTTTGTGCTGTTAACTAGCGGGAACATAACTCTGCAGTACTAACTCGGGACGACCACACCCGTTAATTGTGATCAGCAATTAACTAGCGGGAACACTCCTCCGTTTTCCACGCACAGCTCGACCACCCCCGTCAATTGTTTTTGTTTTATTTTTTGTTGTACAGTATTTGCTTTTGTTGTATAATATTTATTTTTGTTGTTATTCTTATTTTTGTTGTATGATTTTCATTTTAGTTGTATAATTTTGCTATTGTTGTAGATGTTGAAGTCATTTTGAAGATTGTTTACCTGATTTCTATTTTCTCCTTTGATTTGGAACTTGTGGTGCTTTTCGTGATGTTCTTCTTCCGAACTGTCTCTTGACTTCCCCTGTTTTTCGCTCCGCACAGCTTTTATAACTTCTGTTTCCCACCCGATCGTGGAGATGGAATATTTTGCCCAGACCATATATGGTTATAAAATACCATCCATCCCTGACGTCACGTAATTCCCCCAACTTTACAAATTCGTTATGTTTGCGCTTGCTTAAACCTTGAGCCCAATTTTTCTTAGCGTATCAGCATCTCCTCACGCGCTCGAACTTGTTTGTTATATCAAGGCGATGCTTCGGTCGTTAATTCTCTTATGTGAAAAATTGTTATCGATGTAATTCTCGTATTTACTAAATGTTGATTTTGCTTCTATTATTTTCTTGGATGATTTTTAAAATAATATTGTAAATTATTTTCCTCAAAAAATTATTTGCACATGACCCCTATTGACCCATTATAGGGTTTTCCACTCTTAGATTAAGCCTGAAGTAAAATTTCGAATTTAGAAAAGCCTACAAATTTGGTTTGGTCGCATAGCGAAGCGATGCGACCAAACTAAATTTTCAGGCTTTTCTAAACTCGAAAATTTACTTCACGCGCCAGAATTCTAAACCATTCATTTAATATGAGGTTCAAAAACAAACTAATTCGTAATTCATCACAAAATTACAATAGAATAAGGATACATGTTTTGATTGATGCTGGGAATTTTCTAAATTGAAGTATTTAAATAATTATTTGAAAACATATTTAAATTCAAATATTAAAATATTCCCATAATTCGAGTTTTTGAATATGTTTTTGATTGAATATTCAAACATTACAATTTTAAAAGCTCATGACCTTAGTTTATCGCAATCTTATAAAGTAAGATAAAATATTAAACGCTTCTTTTTAAAAATGGAGTAAACTACAAGGTGGCGCAATAGTCATCATCCTATCGGAAGATGCTATAATTTTTGCAAATGACGGCAAATATTAGTTCTGTTTTGATATTTGTAAGGTAAACGGATACAAAGTAAACGACAACAATACATGAATCGCTACACTCCTCAAGAAAGCGAAATGATGGAAAATGCTATAAATCAGTCCCGTACTTCATCAATTCTGCCGGCTGCCATTTGGTCGATATAATTTTCTCGACTTAAGGCAAAAAAAAAATGTGGACATCAAAGAAACACAATCCAAAAGTAGAACCAAAGTTTTTCATTCATTAAAAAATTACAGCCAAAGAATATCAGGCCCCTGTGGGCGTTTGAGACTTTCACGGGGCAGTTGAAAACCTAGAGAAAATTAGGGGGCGTATAATATTACATGTTTAAATATAATTGTGGCAATAGCTATTTAAGATTCCCAACAGATGGTAAGTAAACAAAGTTGGGGGGCTCTAAAAAATATATTTTCAAAGTGGGCGGTGAGCAAAATAAGGCTGACTAACCTATGAACTAGATACTCGAGTTTATACTATTTTTAAAAAAGTGAAGTAAAATATTGAAAGCTTGTTTTCAAACATATAATAAACTAGACGTTCGAGTTGTTTATACTGTTAGAATTGAAGATAAAATATTGAAAACATGCTTTCCAGCTGGAACAAACAAGACATTGGAGTTTATTACACTTTTAAAAAGTAAAATAAAATATAAAAACGTTCTTTTCATGTAACTATAATAATTCACATCAAAAACATGATTTCTCGAAACATTGTAACATAAATCCATACGCGCAATATTTACAAATTTCTTTCCTAAGGCCCGATATTTCCACGTAATCCGCATTCGCTGTCCTGTTAAAAATCACCCCATCATCCCGAAAACTCACCCACATGCTGGATTGTTTCCATGTGGGGAAAACGAGGGTATATATTTTATGTACTCGGGGAGTGCGCGTTTTGAAATATGCAAGCCCGATGTAGAAATCTTGCACGTATGAAATTTATTGATGGATCGTCTTACGATCCACTCAAATAATAAAAATACGAAATCCCGACTCCCACTCTCTTTCAGCTCAATACGTGGAGGTATTGTTGTGAAGGGAAACTTACGCTGGATGTTTTATTACTGCTCTGTATAAAACTGGCTCGAGGAACTCTTGATAAAGTAATCTATTTATTTATCCGTTTGAAAAAAGTTTTATTAGAAGTTAAAATCATCTTTTATTTTAAACTTTAGTTAAAGTAAAAGGCGATTGTTTAAATAAATTCTTTTTTATTAGTACTTACAGAATTGGTCAAATACACAATTTTTTTTCAAGCATTTACTTTATTGTGGAAACTATTATACAGGGTCTTCATTCAGGAGCCACCCTAAATAACTCTAGATCTAACGTAGATAAGGTTTCAAGAAAAAAAAAAAAACACGTCAATATTGTTTTCAAAGGGAAACTTGAAAAACACTTTTTTTAAATTTTAACTTTTACCCCCTACCACCCCAACTTTTTAATTTTATAAGGGCATACAAATTACTATCCAGCAAATATTTATTTAGTAAAGTTAACTGTTAAATCTTACAGAGGGATTTATTAAAACGTATTATTTGAGAACTACTTAAATTATTTTTTAAACAGTTTTTGTGTTTCCTAAAATTTTTTGTTCAACTCACATAGGAGGTTTCATCAAAACAACGACAATATGTTATTAGTTTTGACTGTATTTTTTATTACAAAAACTTAATTAGTTTTACATTTAAATTTCTTTCGCTCATATTTTTTGTAAACGTTAGTTTAATATGATTAGAACATAACGTGGTAAATCTGCAATCTTTTTCTCGTAAATTTTTTTTTGCACTCGGAAAATCCAGTGGCGCGCATAATGCGCACCTCTTGCCCATAAAAGTGGCAATAAATTATTAGATAAAAATTCTGCCTTTAGAGCGTAATGAATACAAAGTTCCCCTACATAAAAATAATGCTGAAGAATGGAGTCCGTGAATAACGATGTCGCGAAAATGACGCGATCCTTAAAATAGGATAAGGCAATTGAAAAAAGATAAATAGAATTGACATATATATATATATATATATATATATACATATATATATATATATATATATTTATTTATATATTTATTTATTAACGAAATCTCCATTTTATTACATAAGTGTACATATACATATTGTAATATATGACAGAAATAACAAAAAAACATAAAAATCATATAAAGAATTACATTGATTACAACCGACTAAATTATTACTGAACAAAAATAACAAAAACCATATAAAGAGTTACATTGATTACAGCCACCTATATACAGTGTGTATCAGCCAAATGGAATAAATTCGATAATAAATAATTCGGGGCGTGTTCAAAATAACCCTCGGACACGTCGATTAGTATTTTCAGTTGCGCATTTTTTTTCAACAAAAACATTGTATACAGGGTGTCATGTAACAGTAGACAATACCAAAATTTCTTATTTTAAACGCAACACCCTGTATTATATTCAATTTTTGGATTCTTCAGAAATTTCTAGACATATTTCATGTACAATGTCCTGTACCTATTATATTAAATATTAAATATTAAGTGTTTTCAGGTTAATCGAAAAAATTAATTTAGCTTCCAATTTTTATATTTTGTACAAGAAATGTGCGTATTTTTAAGCCGATACATTTTATTTCAGAACCATTATACTTGAAGTATTTTGACTAAGATAACCTAAATTTGACTGTAAAAAAGCTTGAAACTAAGCACAATATCGAGTATTCGACAAAAATTCCAAAATGAGGTTCTGAATGAAAATGTATCGGTTTCAAAAACAAGCACATTCCTTGTGGAAAATATAAAAATTGGGAGCTAACCAAGACTTCGCAGTTGATTTTTCGGTCTATTGGAATCTTAACGAACATGGCCTGATGGGTCGATACCGTCACACTTGAAAGCAACATTTTTTTGCGTGCCGGTGTTATTCATGTTTTTGACAATGTACATGACATTCAATTCTACTTCCGAAATCTTATTAAAAAATAAATAAATGAATGGATTGCTCATCTCATATACAGTGAACGTTTTAACCATAATTATACGTTATTAGGCAAATCTTTGGCTAAAGTAACTACCAATAAAAACTTAGGTATTTACCACCAATCTTTCATGTATCGCATGTATCTTATATAGTATCCAAAGCCTTCCAGAGGCTAGGATTCGTAAAAAGACATTCAAACGAAATTTGTAACACTCGGACCCTATGTACTCTTTACAATTCTTTGATTCGTCCCCACCTCGAGTATTGTTCGCCTTACACGGCAGTCGACAAACATAAGATCAAGCAAGTACAATAAAAGTTTGTAAGATTCATTTCATTTAAGTTTAATCTAACCGCTAGCTATACCGAAATTTATTCTGCGCTTGATTCTGAATCAAGCGTCGATACAAGACGTCTCAACGCACACGATATCTTGGTCTACAACCCTTTAATGGCCTTATAGACTGCCCTGACTTGCTCGAAGAGAAAGTGCAGTATATTATTTTCCCTTTAGGAAAACGGACTACGTACAGAACTCTGCAGCCATTCGAGTGCTAAGACACGCGAATATGATAGGCAGTCATTTTGACTTTTTTGCTAACAGCCTTAGAGCTTTACGCCACAGTATCTCACTTTTACAGCCATGAAGTATCTCTATTTTGTTGTTTTAAATGTATCTGTTTTTATAGTTTATTGTTTATGATTTATGTCTAACACAGGGTGGCCCAAATTGGATGTTACTATTGGGAATCTCGGTTATTAGAAGAGATAGAAATAAATCGATGGCTCATCCTCGAGCTCTTTTTTCGAAGAAAACTCAATGTTGAAAACAGAAATTAGCTATTGTCTTTTGTTTTCAAGTTATAGCCAAAAATTCAACATTTTCCATATTCGATTTTTATTACTATTTCAGTCTGACGACTAATAATAATAAATAACCTTTCTTCACACTTTTATTTGAATTACCAAATGTACATTTCTGACACAAAGTGACCATTATCAATGGATTAACACTAAATACAAAACAGAAATTTTAAACTAAACTTAGCAGTGGGAGTGCAAATAGAGAAAAAAACGTAAATTAAGAGATGAACCGAAGAAATGAGGGTGGTGGTAGAACCAGGTAAAATGGATTAGGGGAAAAACACAGATTAAGGTGGTGCAATTAAATCTAATAATGCATTGTGAAGTGGACTTAAATCAAAATGTAATAACTTATTTTCATGTTTTTTCATTTCAATGGCTTCTAACATGTTTAAACGATAATATGATGATTGTTTTAATAATATAAAATGTGTTATGTGTTCTTTGAATCTGGTATTTAGAATACGCTGTGTTTGACCAATATAAACTTTATCACAATTACAACAATTGATTGTATAAATACCAGATTGGTCTAGTTCATCTGGTTTGTTGAATGTTTTCCCTAAAAGTTGCCGTAGTTTAGAATTCACACAAAACGCGGGGGCTAAGTTGAATTTTTTGTTTATTTTGTTAAAATGGTTTCCTGAATTGGGGGAATGAATTGGGGTTTATCGGTGAAAGAGACGCGGTATTATGAAGTTTAATTTTGAATTTATGCATATAATGGGCGTTAATGTTTTAAATGTTCTTTTTAGAAATTAAACTCATTAAGTTTCACTACACATTGTGCTTATGTTCAACTCTGTACAATCTAAATCAAAATTTTGATAAGGTTTTAAAATTCGCCCGTTTTGACCACCTTGTATTATATATTATATATTTTATGCATTTATTTTACGGTCGACCATCGTCAAATAAATAAATAAATAAATAATGTAACGAATTCATCAACCGCAAAATCAAATCGACGACAATTTATCTTTATCATCACTGACTCGACTACCTACAAATGGCCATTATTGCAAATATAATATTGGATTATGCGGCGGCAGATTGGATCCACTCAATGCAGCCAGCACAGAGTAATTACACTGTTTGCCTTCGGCCTGCAAATCCTCCCCCGAAACTGAATCACTGCTAAGTAAATATTCATGATTTAGCGGACGTTTTGGTTTAAATAAACGCGGCGGTCGCCGATCGCTTTTCAATTGCCACCGCAAATAGATATTCGAACCGATCCGGTTGCGCTGTTTGTTGTCCATAAATATTATATGATTCGATAATATTCGAGATCATTTGTTTGATAAGTTTCGTGTTTACTTGCTTGTTTGTTTGTTTGTTCAAAAGGATTGGTAATGGTTCTAAGCATGAAATTGTACTTTATGTTTAATCAAGAAGGAGAAACACTTTTTATAAACGTATTGATCACTTTAATAAAAACACTGAATTCTTACAAATCGGGAGAAGTAGACAGTGTAGTGTAAGTTGAATTTTTAGAGCCAGGATATTTATAAGGGAGGGACACGAGAAAAAACACGTATATGTTAAAATATCAATTATTTTTACATGTAACATCAAATATGTCGCGAAATAATGAATATCATGAATACTAACAATTGTATAGTCAAGTCAAAGAATGCCAGTTTAGACAAATACGAAATATCAGTATTGGGTCTGTACTGGTCTAGTAGGAATTAACTAGCATTAAATTATAGGGATATTAATGGGAATTCAATTAATTAGTCTGTATATGTTTTAACTCTTACCTTGCCGCTAGACTCGTCGCTCTACTATGTTTCGGCCTTAATCTGTTTAGTGTATCATTCTATTATCTGTTGTTTTTTTTTATAGCTATATATAAAGGATGCGACAGTTTTTGGTAACTACATGTGTGTGGCGACGAACAAAATTGGAACCCTGGAGAAAATCTTCAACCTGCAGCAAGGGGTGCGTCCGTCTCCTCCTGATTTCATTGAATTACGGGGAGAAAATTCCAATCTTCTTGATATTGGTATACACGCTCCGAAAAACGCCGAAAAATTCCCAATAGCCATGGATCCGATCGGCTACCGAGTCGAATACAAAGCCAAAAAGGAGAAGCACTGGAGACAAAAAGACTTCGATATTAGTCCAGGTAAAAAAAACATTAACCGTAATTAGGAACTCTCGTGGGTCAGTGAGTAGACCTCCTGTGCTTAGGCCAGAGGGCCGTGGGTTGATTGATGTTGGCCAATAGTCTATGTTACTAATGACAGGTAAAAGCCAAACCCAAAAAAAAGGTAATTAGATTTAAAATTTTTACTGAAACAAAAACATAACTGTATGTTTTTGAGTTTACCTGAAGTGATTATTACACATAAAACATTATTACTGATAACAAATTATTACATATAAAAAAGACTGTTATTTCTTCCTTCACTTTTTATTTGTATCGTTAGATGTACGTTTCGAAACACAAACAATCAATATTATCAATAACAAACTCAGTTTGTTATTGATAATAAGCACCTTGTGTCTGGAAATGTACATCTAACGATACAAATAAAAAGTGAAGTAAGGAATAACAGCCTTTTTTATGTGTAATAAAAACATACTTAATGAAAAAAATACAGTTTGCACCACGTTTGTTTTTACCTCTGTGAAAATTAAATCTTTCGTTTCAGGTTTAAGATATTTTTCGCAGATCATTATATTTATTTATGTATTTACGTATTTTAAATATTTATAACTTAACAGGAGCCAAAATTAGCTACTTCAAACTTGACCTTATATGCTGTTAACTAATTGATAGCACAAAGTTAATGTTTCGAGTTTAGAAAAGTTTAAAATTTTACATCATGTTTAATTTAAGTCAATGAATGCTGTTAATTTTTCATGTATTTAATTATTTTTACCGCTAAAAGAAGAATATTGTAATTTACGGGAAAATTATTAATAATACTGATAAATACTAAAAAAACAAATAACCGATAACTAACAATGTTAATAAATTTTACATTGGAATCTTCGTAATTTAAATAAATTAAAAAATAAATAAATTGATAAATTGATGATTTATTCGTCAATTTTTTTTGTAATTTATCTTAAATTGAAATATTTCTTTTATACGCGAAATAATTCAAATAACTTAAGTACAAGTTATTTGCATTATTTCACTTATAAAAGAAACATGACAACTTAAGATAGATTACTGAGATTCCAATGTAAAATTTACTGATATTTTCAGTTATCGGTAACTTGTTTTTATTTGTATTTATCAGTATTATCAATAATTTTGCCGTAAATTACAATACTGTTCATTTAGTGGTAAAAATCATAAAATACATGAAAAATTAATAGTATTTAATGACTTAAATTAAACATGATGTAAAATTTCAGACTTTTTTTTGATATATTTTTATCCCCTCTTAAATTATTTATACTATTTTTAAGTAGGTAATTAATCGCAACAGTATTATAAATTATGTCCGGCGATTAAAACTATTCGTTAAATTTTATAAATTTTATCCGTTTGCATGTGTCATCCTAATCAAAATTTATGAGCGAATGTCATGTTGTGAAGTTTATCTATTTATTGTATCGCGTTTGGGGATTAGCGTCGATTTTCTCTAATAAAGTTGTGAATCGCTAATCGATAGAGTTGTGTATGTGTGCAGACGTGGATTAACAACCCTCTGACAATTACGTATGTAACGATTTCGTTATATGTCAAACCATTCCCGGATTCATTCGATGTGCGTGCATTTGTATTCATGGCTGCGATGGTTTTCATCAATCCGAATAAACAACTACGTTAGGCAAAAGATAAATAATACAAACTGGAATTTTGGTACAAAAAGTACATGCATACTACACCTAATAACTTAAAACTTAAAAGGAAAATTCTATGTATACCATCATAGAATTTTCCTTTTAAGTAAACATTTGCATAGGCTGTACATTTTTCCACATTCGTTACATTTTCAATTTTTTGAGTTCAATTCTAAAGCTTTAAACGAGTGTTTTTCACTCCCAGACTAAGCATGAAGTAAAATCATCATATCTTTAACGGGGAAAGTGCTTTGATGAACACATCACTATTTTTTTATCAATCATCAATTACTCATTTTCATTCATTCTACATATACAGGGAGTTTTTCTTGAATATTGATATTCGTTGTTTTTTAAAAGAGTTCAATTTAAAGCATTAAACGAGTGTTTTCCAATCCCAGATTAAGCATGAAGTAATATTTTGAGTTTAGAAAAGCCTCGTGAAAATTTGTCGAGGGTCGCGCAGCGACCCGAGACAAAATTTCTGGGCTTTTCTAAACTCGAAATTTTACTTCATGCGCCACGCTTATAAAACACTGATTTGAAGTGAATTTTAAATGTACATAAATTTCACAATATTTCAGTGTTTTATACGCGTGGCGCATGAAGTAAAATTTCAAGTTTAGAAGAGCCCAGAAAATTTGTCTCGGGACCCTCGACAAATTTTTACGGGGAGTCTGGGAGTGGAAAACACTCGTTAAATGCTTATAATTGAACTCTTTAATAAAAACAACGAATAGCTGAAGGCTTACAGAATTTGGAATACGTATACTTATAAGAAAAATTCCCTGTATGTAGTTCAGGATTAAAATGAGTTATTGATGATTGATAAAAAAAATGGTGATGTGTCCATCATAGCACTTTCCTTGTTAAAGATATGATGATTTAAATATCAACAATATGGGAAACTTGCTCAAATTAAATTTATTTTACTTTTGTTATTATTGTTTCAAAATAATTCACAAAAAAGTAATTCTTGCATTATTTCTTTAGATCTTGATAAATATTGATCACCATCATATCTAAGCGTTATATATTTTTAACTTTACTGTAAATCGTTGCTTTATACGCGTGGCGCATGAAGTAAAGTTTTGAGTTTAGAAAAGCCCCTTGAAAATTTTCTAAGCTGGGTTTTTCTGAACTCGAAATTTTACTTCATGCTTAGCCTGGGAGTATAAGACACTCGTTACTTTAAAATATGTGACAAGTGTTAAAATGTGTATCGTAACTATCACAAAGAAAAAATAAATACATTTCTTTTGTCTTAAATTTCGTGATGCTAAAGAAGTTCACCTTGAGAAGTTTTAGTTGGTGGATAAGTACGGTCGAATTTAAAGGAGACAAATTTTAAAAATCGACGGTGGAAGCGATCCAACAAAAGAGAGTGACTAGCATAATTAGGATCCTAGATTAAACTATTATATTCCAACTTACTCAATACAAAGGCGGAATATAGATATTTTATAGAATCAACATTACAAAAGTCGCGGCTAATATGCAGAGTAAATCCCAAGGCCTTAGAAGTATTTGTTCGGACTGAGTCGATATGGTTTTTAAAAGTGAGTTGGTTGTCAAATAAATTTCCTAAATCTTTAACAGTGGTACATCTCGACAAAGACTTACCATTAATCTGGCAACTTGTTTCACGTGAGGTACGGGTGTGAAAATGATTACCAACACTTAGTACTTTTTGTCAACACTTAGTACTAAATTAACTTTATTGCACTAATTAGCAATTATATCTAAATTAGGTTGTAGAAAGTCTGCAGGATTTGATGTTTTAATAGATTTTAAGGTCGTCAGCGTAAACTAAAACAGGACAAGTAAACATTCTCAATAATTCATTAATAAAAATATTACTAAATATTGACAAGAGCCCTGCGGGACACCAGTGGAAGGCGAAAACTCGTAGAACTTAAAGCCATTGTAAAATACATAGCATGAACGATTTAGTAAATAAGACCGAATAAGTTTAGTGACCGCAGGGACAGCATTCAATAGTCTTAGCCGGTGAGTTAGAAGCTTATGATCAATTGAGTCAAATGCGCGCAAAAAATCAATGTAGATTACGTCAACTTGACCACGAGAATCCAGGGAATCAGCTAAATATTGGGATACTGTAGCCAGATTTGTTGTTGTGGATCTAGCAGGCATAAATCTGTGTTGATATGGTGATATAAATGATCCTTAAAATATGTCATTATGCAGCACACATTCAAAGATTATTGCAAAGTTGAAGAGGATCAAAATTGGACGATAATTATAAATTTTAGTTTTGTCACCTTTCTGGAAAATGGGACATAGTCTAGCACGTTTTCACAGGTCGGGCAACTGGCATGAAGTGATTGAGTAATTTAAAATTATACACAATGGATTAGCAAAGGATAATCTAAAATCTCGAATTAAAAAACTAAGTATTTTATCATCACCAGCGGTGAATTTATTTAGAAAACGTGACATAATATCAATAAGTGCAGATTCGTCTACTTTATGAAACAGGAATGACGGATATACAGTTGAATCGCTACACAGTATAGGATTATAGTCCAAATAGCCGACATTTGGACGTCGACTTATGTCAAGTTGACAAAATGGACTAATTATCGGCTAGCGCCGACTTATGTCAAGCTAAAACGATAGACTTATGTTAGTCAACCTAGTGATTTACAGTCATAAATTCACATTTTGACTATTTATTTATTTATTCCAACAGTTTACAAAAAACTGATTACAGTATAAATTAAATTAAATTAAACATATTCGCGCTACATAGGTTAGTATACTGTGAGTTATAAATCACCTTACGCAATAAAAATAAAAGAAAACGAAATAAATCAATAGTAACAAGTAACCATATAGTATAGTATTGAACAAAGAGGTATTATGTAGATTAAATAAACAAAATATATAATTTATAATAATTTGGACTTCAAGCAATTCAGAAAACTTGAAAGATTAATGTGAAAAATATCGATATAATTGGAAAAGGAGTTAACTGTATTACACATTGACATGATGGGAAAAATTTATAAAAATGTGTGTAATACAGTTAACTCCTTTTCCAAAGATATCAATATTTTTCACATTAATCTTTCAAGTTTTCTGAATTGCTTGAAGTCCAAATTATTATAAATTATAATTATTATGATGATTGGAATTGGCTCTGTCACAATAAAATGTATATTTGTACCTGCTTGCTTTCCTTGGAACGTAGAAATTTAGTTTTAATAGTATATAGGAGTCACGAATATCATTATGAATGAGCTTATATATAAATATACTTTCGGCTATACTACGTCTTTGAGCGAGAAAAGGAATATTAAATTCTTTTTGTAGCTCAATGGTATCATAGCCTTGTGAGGGATAATGACGATGTTGCTTCTAGTATAACGCCTTTAAAAATGTTCTTCGTATGTTCTCTATTTCATAAATGTGTACATCATAGTAAGGAGGGCAGCTTGGTGGTGTAGTGGTTAGAGTGTTGGACTGCTACGCCACGGGCCGGGGTTCAAATACCGGCCTAACAAGTTGTCTGCATTTATATAAGTTAGGATAAAAATGCCAAACACTCCGTCTTCTCGGATATGACGTTAAATGCATGTAGGACCCGTGTACTACCTGGGTGTTGCGTGCACATTAAAGATCCCTACCGGTGGGTTGGAACTCCCACCGGGTTCGGAAAAATTCCCGGATAGCTGTAGACCTAATATTCGGCGTCATGATAGGCCATAGCAGCGGAAATAGATGACGTAAAACCAAAAACAAAACAAAACAGTAAGGATTCCATATTATCAAGCAATATTCAAAAGTATTAATTGTTCTAAACACTTTTAAGTCATCAGCATAAAGCAGGCAATTCGAGTTTAAACTGATGGCTATGTCGTTGATGAAGAGTAAGAACAGAGTTTGCTTGAGCAAACAAACTTATGAGATTTCACCGACCGGTACTCTACATATGCTACTCGATTATGTAAGTAATATTGTGACCTTATGACTGTAAGTCACTTAGTTGATTATGTCTCTATGGACTGTATTTCAACTATTCTGTTATTATCAGGTGACTTACATTCACATTAGTTAAAACATGGTCAATAAAGATATAATATAACAAAATCCTATGATAGTCCAGTCAAGACAGTCAAGCAATTTATTAAGATTCAACAGTCACAAATATCAATATACAGTCGATCGAGTAATTTAACCCGACAACAAACGTTTAGGCTTTTCTAAAACTAAAAGTTTACCTCATGCCTAATCAAGGAGTGGAAACACTCGTTAAAAGCTTCAAATATCCGGATATGTTCGTAGGAATTTTTTCGTTCAAGTATACTTTCACATATTCCATATAAACATTTGTAAAATTAATGAATATGTGATCAAAACTAAGCAGTATAGTTTAACCTTCACTTTTAATCAGTGTTTTATACGCGTGGCGCATGCAATAAAATTTCGAGTTTAGAAAAGATTAATTTGGCTTGGTCGCTCGGCTGCGCTACGCGACCAAACCAAATTTTCAGACTTTTCTAAACTCAAAATTTTACTTCATGCTCAATCTGGGATTGAAAACACTCGCTAGAGTCTTCAAATTGAAAATGTTTAATAAGATCACAAATGTCTGAAAAGTTACATTGAAAAATCGTCATGTATATCTAAAAGAAAAACCCCTTGTATAAAAAAATAGAATATATATTTTTCATTATATATTTAGACATTTTTATTGCACTTGAGCATTTGATTTCATTTGAGCAAAGTTAGAAATAATTAAGATTTTTGAGATTACTACGCATAGAAATAAAAGAAAGACCATAGAAGATTGATGTAGGCAAAAAATCTAATTGATACATCCCTTTATTCTCATAGAAGGAATTTCCATAAAAATTCTAATAACGAATCTCTGCATTCACTCATACACAGTAAAAAATCAACGAATATATGTGTATAACATGCAATGGCTCAGAAAATTTTACGATTTGAATACACACAGACACTGAAAGAAAAAAAGTACACTCACACACTCGTATACTCGGGATTTGAATTTCCACATTCACACTCACATGCGGAGATTTATAGAGGCAAGTCGACATTTTGAATGTAATTATCCCTCGGTCGCGTATTAATATGGAAATGTGCGGATTTTTTTGTGAATCCCTTGGACGGAATGCAAATGCACGCCCCAAATCCCGGTATCTAATGGAATGCAGATTGTGTACACACACACACATACGTCAGCCCATCATTTAACGATCTTTTAATAGAGTGATTAATTTTAATAAATTTAAATATTTTTGCATTAAATGTTGGATAAGAAGAATAATAAAATTGTTTTCATAACATTTCAAACGTAAACGTGAAACTGATTTCCAATTTCGAATTATAAAATAAAGATTATTTCTTATTTATCACTGCAAAAGAAGAACATAAAACAAATTATAAACTGTTGATGGCACAACTCATCAACGCAGGGCTTCTTAAATCTAGGAGATCTCAAAGAAATGTTGTTTTTTACATTTACTATATTTAAATAAATTTAAACATAACTGCACAACAAAATTATTCATTAATTGGAACAAAAAAAAAAACAAATAATCAAGCAAATAAATCAAATCTAATAACTTGAATAAATAAATAACTTAAATTATATAATCATTTTAATTCGCGCAAACATTTAAAGGATAAAATTTTGACGAAAACAATATTTTTCATTTGTTTTATTTTACATACAATAAAAAAAATAAGACAAAAATAACATAAGTCATTGTTTCAATTTACGACTGTGTTCCAAAAAAATCTTGTACATTCATAAATAATCTATGATTCTGAAAAGTATAAGAACCATTGTTTTTAATAATAAAGGGTATCCCAAAAACGTAAGATTTAAATTAAATAGGAAACACTGTTTTTAATCTTTAAATTGTTATTTTTTTATTGAATCATAAAGTACAGAGGATACATAATAATAAATAACCCTGTAGTATAACACATTGGGCAAATGACCTCCACGGCTTTGTTAGCACATACGCACTCTTTTGCCGAAATTTTCCATAAACATTCTGAATAAATATAGCTGAGTTTCGTTGATGCAACGTTTAATTTCCTTCTGTAATGCATGGATGGTTGTGGGCTTGTTGACATAGACTTTTGACTTTAAATAACCCTATAAAAAGAAATCTAATAGTGTTAAATCACACGATCTATGGTGCCAATTCTGATCACTCAAACGAGAGAGTACACGTCCAGGAAATGTCTCATGCAATTGAATTGTTTCACGGGCTGTATAGCATGTGGCACCGTCTTGTTGAAACCACATGTTGGCCACATCAATATCATCCATTTTTTGCAGAATGGTCATGGAAAATTTTGACAAAACAGTGCGTATGTGCCAGAAAAGCCATAGAGGCCATTTGCCCGATGTGTTATTCCATAAATAACCCTATCCTATGTACTTTATGATTAAATAGAAAAATAACAATCTCAAGACTAAAAACTGTGTTTTCTATTTAATTCAAATCTTGTGTTCATTTTGGGACATCCTTTACATGCATTCGTATATTGAATTGAGGACTTGAAACTCCATTGCAAATTTATTTTATACAGATACAAGCCTCTAACGGAACATTTAATTTTACACGATGATTATATTTTTATGTTTAGATAATAGTTATCCTCTGAAATCCCTTAACCACGACACCGAGTACGAAGTCCGCGCGGCCACGAGGAACAAAGCCGGCTACAGCGCCTTCACCAACTCCTCGGTGTTTCGGACGCTAACGTCCCAAGCGGACGGAGCAACATGGCGGAGGAACACGCTGCTTCACACTGTTGGAACCATCATCATGCTAGCGTCGGGTATCTGGTGATCCCCCATTTACGGTTTGTAAATCAATTTAAAAAAAGGCGCGACTCATTCGTTTCTTCCCTTTTTGTACATTAACTGACGAAACAAAGAATATAAATCGATTTAAGGAATAAAAAAAAAACGGATCAAAAATTTATTAAATGAGAAAGAGAGAGTATTGTTGCTATAGATGTTTTATTTTATGAAGCGTATTATATATTGAGAGTTCTATTCATTATTGCGCGATTGTTGAAATAAGAAAAAAAAAGAATTTTATTGAGGTTTTTATTGAAGTTAAAGTGAAAAGCTCTTTTTTCTGAGTGATACGTTTGATAAGATTAAAAAATAAAAAAATGGAAAAATTAAAAATACTTAAAAATAATTTTAAAACACATAACTTTCAACTAACCTTAACTTGCTTTTATCACTTTTAAAAATAGTAAAACAAAGTTTTGTATTTGAATATTATTTTCACATCAAGATATACAAAAATTTGAAAAAATACTTAATTGTTAAGGCTGATAGTAAATTAATAATTTTAAAACACTTAACTTTCAACTAACCGTAACTTGCTTTTATCACTTTCAAAAGTAGTAAAATAAAGTTTGGTGTTTTAATTTTATTTTCACATCAAGATGTACTAGAAATTGAAAGCCAACTAAATCAAAGAAAAATACCTAATTGTTGAGGCTGATAGTAAATGAATAGTTTTAAAACACTTAACTTTTAACTAACCGGCACTTGCTTTTATCACTTTTAAAAACGGTAAATTAAAGTTTAGTGTTTTATTATTATTTTCACATCAAGCTGTACTAGAAATTCAAGGCTAACCAAATCAAAGAATTATCTTAAATTTCTGACAGTTTTGTAAAAGCGATCTGTTTTCTTTTCATTATTGCTAAAAAAAGATGGAGTAAATGGATTTGAATTTTAGAAGAAATCAGTGTTCAAGTAAATATTTAGACTTTAGAAAACTTTAAAAAAATTAGATTGGTTGCGCCACTTCGCTTAGCGACTAATCCAAATTTTCAATGTTTTCTAAAGTCCAAATATGTACTGCATGCTTAATCACTAAGAGGAAAAACACTCGTTTATCAGTTCAAGTATTTAAATATAATCAGATTTCCACGAAAACAGAAATTCTTTTAATTCCATATAATAAAATGATTTCAATTTGTGTTAAAACAATGTTTATTTTTGCTTTGTGCGTTATAAACGTACGTTGAGGGAATTATTAATTATTATTTCAACTAAACTTATTACGCGCTTGATCAAATATTCGTGTTTATCTCCGAAATTAATTAAATACTTTGCCGAAAATTGGTTTAATTAGAGCACTGCACGAGAAATGTTTATGATTCAACTTAAATGAATAATTCAACATTAATAAATACTGGAACTTTACTTTTTGGATGTACAATATACATTTATTAACTATACACAGAAATGGAATAAAATCAAATTTGAATTAATTAAAGCTCTTGATAAAAGAAAAAACAAAGAAGCTCAAATCTGAAAATTTGCCACTTTTATAAAATACAATATTGAGATTTAAAGAAAAGTCAATAATTCTTGTTTTTATTAAAATTATTGCAGGATTTTTTTTAAAAAGAAATAAAAACTGTAAATCTGTAATTACTTTGTGTTACACTAATTTTAAAATAAAGTATATAGCATTTTAAAATTAGTATAACACAAAGTAAGTATTGCAGAATTACTTTCTTCAAAAAAAATCCTGCAATAATTTGAATAAAAACAAGAATTATTATAAATGAAATTGCCAATTACAACAACAACAATTACAATACAAGAATTATTGACAAAATTACAGAAAGTCAAAGTTGAAAATTACCTACTTTGATAAAATACTTTACTGAGATTTAAAGTAAAGTTTAAAACTATTTACTTCATCTTAAGACTATAATAACAAAAAGTAGATATTAAAGATTTTTTTCTTTGTTAAAAAAATCCTGCAATTACTTGAATTGCTAAAAATGTAAAAAGTAAGATCATTTTATGCGTTTTGTAAGAAAACATATTTGTTATTTTGATGCTATTTTCATTATTGAAAATATGTGAATTTGCAATTTTTGTTAAAACAACAAAACATAACAAAAACATCTTTTTCGTTCTGCATCTTAACAATCTTGATTAATATAAAATCTCTTTTACCTCCTTCATCTTTAAAATTTTAATTTATATAAAATATGATTTTAAAAGAAAACACTTGGGAAAATTTCACCAATATTTAGGTTTTTTATTCCAACTAATTTCGACTTTGAGTCATTCTCACGGAATACAGAAAATAACTTTTTTACAAACATTTGCCAATTCATTTCAATTTCCTGTTGGTTCGTTTAGTTTGGTGAGAGAAGAATTTGACCCGATGCTGCATTTTGCATATAAATTATGCATCGAAGAGTAAATCCGCCGTGTAACTCAAATATTCATTGTATAATTCAATATCTGCGGGGCATTAGCTCGAGAAGGAGTTATTTCAATGAATATTTGGAGACTTGTCTCAATGAGACCACATTTTTGCAGAGAGTCGATTTTAATTTTAATTCGTTTTTAAATTTTGTAAATATGCTGCAAACTATTGGCAAACTCAATTTTTCTTTATGTTAAACATTTGCCAATTATTTTCAGAATATTTACAAGTGTTTTCTTTTAAAATCATACTTAGAAATATTTCACAACGTGAAGATAATATAAAATATCTTTTCCCTTCTCCATCCTAACAATCTTAATAATTATAAAGTAAAATTTTCCATTTATTTTCAGAATATTTACAAAATGTTTATCAGCTTTCTAAAATAATGTTATCTTGTTGAGGTTTTTCTAAAGTAGTTATTTCAATGAATATTTAAAAAAGTCTTAACGAGACAACATTGCTGCAGAATGTCAATAAATTAAATCTTTAATAATTATTTCTCCATATGTTTGTTAAAATTAAAAAAAAATATCGTTATATATATATATATATATATATATATATATATATATATATATATATATATATATATATATATATACCCATTCTTTACCAATCTCTACAATCTTAATCATTTTTTTTTCTCTGGAAGGTAAAAAAACTGTTTATTTTTTATCATACTGTAATTTATTTTATCAAAAAGTGCGACTGTATATCTATACACCATCATGTTTTTTTCTTCATCATTTAATTTCTATTTATCGAAAAGTGTAAGTGTATATTTATACAAGATCTGTACGGTGATTGAATTGCGCGTATTGATTGCGTTTCGAAATTGGGGTAAATATCGTGAATAAGGCAGGAGTTGGGGGGAGGAGGTTTGCACGTCTGTCTGTTCGAGATAAACACTGTTGGCTAAATCAAAGTTTATCGGTTTATCTTTCTCTGTCCCGATCCTTTAATCGCGGGATTCCGACTAACGTCTCAGTGCGCACAATACATCCAATTATTTTTAATGGAGGGGTCTTTGAGTCGACTTACTTAACGTATTTTTAACGTTTAAACATTTTAGAAATATTTGTTGTTAATTTATCAAGATACTACAATTTAAAAAAAAAAAGATATTTGGATAAAAAGAGACAGTTAGTAATCTTTTTAATTCTCAAACCTAATAAATCATTTAACGTGAAGATTTTCTTTTTCTAGATTTTTATGCAATTTTGTGTGAATATTAATTAAAATTGTCTGTTTAGGAACACAGAGAATTTTTCTTTTAAGTATACATATGCAGATGCATGCGCGATAAACTTTCAGGCTTTCCTTATTTGTAAAAAAGTTCAGTTTAAAGTTTCTAACGAGTGTTTCCACTTTTGATTAAGCATGAAGTAAAATTTCGAGTTTAGAAAAACCTAAAAATTTGGTTAGGTCACGTACCGAAGCGGAGTGACGTGCCAAATTTTTAGGCTTTTCTAAACGCGTGGCGCATGAAGTAACATTTCACTTCATGCGCCACGCGTATAAATCACTAAAATACTCTGAAGTTCAAAATATATTTTTTTTGCAAACTGATTTAAGAGTATATTTTAAACTTTACAATATTTGAGTGTTTTTATAAAATACTGAAATACTCTCAAGTTCAAAATATACTGCATTAGTAAACTGATTTCGAAGTATATTTTAAAATTCACAATATTTAAGTGATTTATACGGGTGGCGCATGAAGTTCAATTTCGAGTTTAGAAAAACCTAAAAATTTGGTTAGGTCACTCCGCTTCGCTACGTGACCTAAAAAAATTTTCAGGTTTTTCTAAACTCAAAATTTTACTTAATGCTTAATCAAGGATTGAAAACACTCGTTTAAAGCTTCAAACTGACAGATTTTGAAAAACTACCTGAACAAATACAACGTATATTATGACGGGTTGTGTATACTTAAAAGAAAAATTTACTGTATGTGATAATCTAACAATGCCCCAATTATAGTTTTTAAATAAAATGGTTATCCTCAAACTTCCAAATCATTTCCCGTAAATGTTTTTAATTTGTGTGTTTGTTAATTAAATCATAATTTATTTAGAATATGTGAATATCTATAAATACCCCATTGATATTTTCTCCGTTTTGATTTGAATGTTCTACATCACGATTTTTGAATGATGTTAAGGCAAAATAACATAAAACGGGTAATTTTATTTCAGCCCTATAATATTTGATGAATATACATATCTGTGGATTAATATCCTCAGAAAAATGTTTACGTATATAATTAAGTTACGTATATACGTATATAATTGATATCATCAGATAAATGTTTTCGTATATAAATAATATCATCAGAAAAATGTTTTTGTATATAATTAATATCCTCAGAAAAATGTTTACATAACTGTAAACATTTCTTTCAAAATATGCAAAAAAAGAAAATACCTCATTTACGGGTTTTCGGTGAATTCGATATGAATGTTCAAAAGGACGATCTAGCCGATTTTGTGGCAAACTAATATTTAACTTCAACATTATGAAATGGATTTTTATAACAAAACGTCTGTAGACATTACTTAAACTATGCACTTTTAGAATACATGCAGAAAAAAAAAACAGAAAATATCATTTATCTTAGTTAGATTATTTTGATTTGAATATTCAATATTATGATTTTTGCTCGCTCTGTAAAAAAGGGATTTTCAAAAAATATAATTATTCATCAGATTTTCATGACATTTTTCGTAGATATTGCATATTAAACATTGCTTGTTTATTCTTAAACTTAAGAACAGATTAGGAAATATCCAGCGAACAAAAATCTTTCTTGTTTTTTTTATTTTTGTTAGCATAGTTATTTCAGTAGAAGTGATATTTTTTGCTGCTGTTCTCTTACTTTTTTAGTAATAAACAGTTTTCTTTTAGGTTTTCGCATCAATTAATTAATTTTAATAAAATGGGAATTTCATTTGATAAAAAGAGAAAGTCATTTCACAAATAGTGCATTTGATTTTCATTATTTTTTAAATTACTCTCTTATTATCAAATAAAATTCCCATATTATTAAAAATAATTAATCGATGTAAAAACTGTTTATTACTAAGAATGTAAGAATACAACAGCAAAAAATATTACTTCTACTGAAATAACTATGCTAACAAAAATTAAAAATTAAGAAAGATTTTTCTTCGCTGGATAAACCCTGTAATAATAATTAAAACACAACATAATTCAAAAACTTGAAATGATTTGCACTTTTAAACTGTATTTCTCCTATTTGACCTATTAATTCCAATTTTCATTTTAAATGATGATAATAATAATATCAATTATAAGAACATTTCACAGAAATCCGTATAAGACTTATAATTTAATTGGTTTTTAATATGCTTGAAACTTTATTAAATCACCAAATTTGAATTAATAAAAACAAAAACAACAAATATTTTATCAAACGTATCTCTCTTTATTTATTAAAACTATATATATTCTATTCCGGATAAAATCTTCAAACTATAAATATACGTATATAATTATTAAAAAAAGAGTTATTATAAAATTACGTTGACAAAAACAAAAATATGTATTTTATGGAGTAAAAAAAAAATCGGTTAGACACAAAAGTCTGAGTAAATATATATATAAATAAAGTATAGGAGTAAAATTAGGAATCGATTTTTTCGCATTTGTACGCAAAAGAGAAAATATCTGTGTTTTTCAGTTGACGCTTTTACGAAAACAATCATCCCCATAATATTTCAAATCTAATAAAACCCCCCAATAAATTAATAATAGAAATCATAAAGGACCAATCGTTTTAATCCATATTTTTATAAGCATAATTTTCAATACTTGAGTTGCCTATTTCCAAAAACCCCTAAATCCATTGTTTTCAAATGGATTTAAGGGTTTTCGGAAATAGGCGACTCAGTTATATAATTATTCTATTTAGTTTATTTAAATTAATCAACTTCCTAAGCGAGATGTTTATTTCTGGCTGAAATGAAACAGAACTTTTTACTTTTTAATAATCATTATTAATTGATATTTTTTATAATCATAATTTTCAATAGTTTTGCAAAAAAATAAGTTGTTTTATGTAAGGCCAGTTGTTCTATTCTGGTTAAAATAAACCAGAATTTTAAATTAATTAATACCTAATCATTATTTTTATTGTAAAAATCAAAATTTATTTATTTATGACCAGTTTTTAAAATGTTGATAGTATTAGCTTAAATTGAAAAACTGGCCTTAAAAAAAATCATTTTTTTATACATGTTAATTTATCAATAACAAAAAATGTTTTAACTTTGTGTAATACTATTTATGTTTACGTGAAGGCAGCTTCGGCAAACTTAGCTTGCCATTATCAAACACGGTTGATAATATCAAGCTAAATTAGCCGAAACTATAGTTACTTAAAAATAAATAGTGTTATATAAACAGAGTTAAAACGTTTTATATTGGTACATACATTTTTACACAATTTAATGAAAATATAGTTTAAGCTCGTGATAAGAGGTTGTTAAACAACTGGCCTATTAATTGATATTTTTTGAAGCAAATTTTATTGCTTTCATAAAATTACACATTTAATTTCAACAGAATAGCCAAATTCCAGAGTTTTGCAGAAATGATTTGCTTACATCAGAAAAACTCTAAAATCTAGCTTTTCTGTTCAAATTATTTATTGTTTATTCGTTAATCCTTAAAAGAAATAATTAAATCAAATGTACTGCAATATCATGAAATCAACATTTAAAGTATAAAAATAAGAACATTTAAATTAATTAAAAATAAATGTAAACGATCCAAATATTCAAAATATTGCAACACGTATGAATGGTCTAACTGCAAAACTCACATTCTCCACTTTTGAAAGCTGTTTACTAATTGCAAAAAACACATGTACTTCAACATTGCGGACATAAAAAAACCGCCAATTCAATTTCCACAAAATGTGGAGTATGTGAGTTCTGCAGTTATTTCAAGCGTTTGGTTAATTTTTTTTTCAATTTGGGGGTTTTTCAGTATAATTAATAAACATGACTCTCTGAATGTTAACATTAATATTTTTGAAATACTTAATCACAAGTCTTTCTAGCTAACATAACTGACAACAAGTATTATTACTTATTATCTAAAGCCAATGTGTTGAGAAGAAATTTGAGCATGAAATTGAAAGTCGCTTGAAATTGCACAGATTCAGAAATAAAATGAATAAACTCATTGAACGTTTATGTTTTTTGTTTAGTCATTTTATGCAACCCATTATATACAAGAATTATATCATTTAATTATATATATTCCTAAGGGCGTAAAAATAATACAAAATACAATTAAATGTTTATCTATAAAATTATTTATTTCGTGCAATTAATTTAATTTTACAGAGGCCAAAAGTTATTAGTTTAAATATAATATAAAATAAATAATTACAATTTATGACTCATGTATAAATAAACTTTACAGACATATAATTTAAATACAACTAAAATATATTGTATAAATAAAACAACTGAGTCGCCTATTTCCAAAAACCCCTAAATCTATTTATTTTTTCAAATGGATTTTGGGGTTTTTGGAAATAGGCGACTCAATTAATCCTTATACTGTATTTAGAAAAGGCACAATAAAATAATACAACAGTACGGTATTTTTTAAACTTCGCACTAGTTCAGTGTTTTATACGCGTGGCGCATGAAGTAAAATTTCGAGTTTATAAGAGCCTGAAAATTTGGTTTGGTTGAGCGACCAAACCAAATTTTCAGGCTTTTCTAAACTCGAAATTTTACTTCAGGCTTAATATGGGAGTGAAAACACTCTATAGAAGTTTCAAATTAAAGGCTTTATAAAAATAGTGAACGCCTCAAAATTTTTAGAGTGTTTTTATATGTATATAAAAATATTATAAAAATAAAAGAAAAATCCTTTTATTATTTGTTGCAAAAATGAATTAATTTATAGGTATATTTGTTGTAAAATAGAATTAAGTTGAGTTTAAACATTAGAAAATGATCAACAAAACACAATACACCTATATTAAATATTATGTATTGTGTTTCCTTGATAATTTTCTATGATGCATTAACTGACTAAACCTCTTTGAACCTGTGAAAATTACAAAAGAGTTTATTCATTTTTAAATCTGTGAAATAAATTGAAATATCCCAAACATAATTTTAACGTACGAATATCTCATGCTGAAATTTTTAATTCGTAAACTTTATACTTACTATTTCATAACCTTCCTAAGGTAAGCTGTAAAAATTAAAAATAAATTTAAGCTGTGAAATTTTTGAATATTATGTGCAAATCGAAACTAGTCAGAAAAAAAAATTGTTTTTTAAATTTATGTACAAGAATTTAAAAACTAATTAAAATTAATAATTATTATAAATTTATGTGATAGAGTGTTTATTTCTTTTACCTTGCTTAAACATATTTAACTATGTGTTAAGTGAGAAATCAGTTCAAGAGTTAAATGTTTGTAAATATAATAATATTGAGCTGTAAATTCTCATAATCATTTTTGGTTAGCTTTAAGAATGATATTGTCTCTATTTATTTTATAAGTTATTAAGTGTATATAATAAGACAATAATTTCTTTTAAGTATACATATTGTTTTTATAAAATCAGTCAATTTAAAGCTTCGAACGAGTGCTTCTGGTCCTTGATTAAGCATGAAGTAAAATTTCGAGTTTAGAAAAGCCTGAAAATTTGGATTTGCAGGCGCGCGAGCGAAGCGAGGCGCGCCGGCAAATCCAAATTTTCAGGCTTTTCTAAACTCGAAATTTTACTTCATGCGCCACGCGTACAAACATTTATTTAAACTGAAGTTGCAAAATATACTGCTAAATTTGGATTCGTATATTTGTATACTAAAAAGATTAATTCATAGTATAACTTAATTTCTGTGTTTGTTAACATAGGGATGTTGATAATTTTATTTTATTATTTGTTAAACATACACACACATAATGTTTTAAGTTTTGTCCTGTAATTGGTTTTCTGTTGCGCAAATAAAATCATTTCAAATAAAGTTAAATCATGATGAACGTTTTTAAATGCTTAATTTGTATGAAACTTTCAATAAATTTCTCACAAATGAATTCAAATGATTGAATTAATTTGTTAGAAACTTATTGAGTCCCTTACAAATTAAGCATTCAAAAACTGAATGATAACCAATGAACAACATTTTTCTTGTCTATTAATTATATTATATTTCATGAAACAAATATATAAATAAGTATTTAACTTTCAATAAGTCTCTTACAAATTATATCAATCATTAATTATTGAACAAGATTTCTGTGTCTATTCATTTTCTTATACTTTATGGCACAACTATATAAGTATCTGACTTTCAACAAGTTTCTCACAAATTAATTCAATAATTAATTATTGAAGACGTTTTATTTGTCTAATAATTTTATTACATAAAATACATAAGTATTTCAAAGATATAAAAATATTAGCACTTTGTACGCTCATTTCTAATTTTCTGTATCCAATTACATGTAACATAAAAATTCTCTGATTTTAATTTCAATAGGAATAACGTACTTGTAATAAAAGTTAAATGAGATTTAATCGCAGCCGAAGAAAAAAAACAAAAAATACTAGCTGATTAAGAACATGTCTTTACGTCTTTATTTTCAGGTGTCATATAATTTCTTTAAATATAAATCGATGTAATTAATAAAGAGGGGAGTTTTATATATATACAATGCGGGGCTAGCTTAGGGCCGTTATTTTCTTATTGTATTTATTCGTTTAATTCGAGAAAGAGAGAGTTTAGAGTTTATGTGATTAACATGAATATACATACTCGTACATACAGACTAACAAAGAAATTGGAGGATGTTTATTGTTATGTTGAAACCTGTAATAAAAATTTTAAGATAAAAATAATTTTGGTTGTGTTTATTAATTCCATGTTTTTGTTGTAAAAGGATGCTATTTTTTTGTTTACAGGTGAGAAAAGGTGTAATGTCTAAAAAGTAATGTTATTAAAATCATTAAGAAAACATTGTGGTAAAAAGTGATGGTTATTTAAATCATTGAGCAAACATTGTGGTAAAAAGTGATGGTAATTACAATCATTGAGCAAAAATTGTGGTATAAAGTGATGGTTATTAAAATCATTAAGCAAACATTGTGGTACAAAGTGATGGTTATTAAAATCATTGAGCAAACATTGTGGTAAAAACTGATGGTTATTCAAATCATTGAACAAAAACTGGTATAAAGTGATGGTTAATAAAATCATTGAGCAAACATTGTGGTAAAAAGTGATGGTTAATAAAATCATTAAACAAACATTGTGGTAAAAAGTGATGGTTATTAAAATCATTGAGCAAACATTGTGGTAATATGTGATAATTATTAAAATCATTAAGCAAACATTGTAATAGAAAGTGGTGGTTATTAAAATCATTAAGCAAACATTGTGGTAAAAAGTGATGGTTATTAAAATCATTGAGCACACATTGTGGTAAAAGTGATGTTTATTAAAATCATTATACAAACATTGTGGTAAAAAGTGATGGTTATTAAAATCATTGAGCAAATATTGTAGTAAAAAGTGATAATTATTAAAATCATTAAGCAAACATTGTAGAAGAAAGTGATGGTTTTTTAAATCATTGAGCAAACATTGTGGTAAAAAGTGATGGTTATTAAAATCATTGAGCAAACATTGTGGTAAAAATCAACATTTCTTTTCTGTAAATGAGACGTTCTCTTTAGTTTCATTTACTCTATTGTGATATTTCATTTTTAATCACTGCATAGAAATATTTCACACATCTTTGTAAATTATTTTCAACACCAGAAATTAGGATTTGGTTGATTAACAAGGTGTTATTTATGCACAGAAGCTTAAATTTACCTAATTTAAAGAAATATACTCACGTAGAATTTTTATTTTAAGTAAACATATCTCCGTGCAAACTTACAGCGTTTGCATGAAGATATGTTTACTATGTTTATTTTCCAAGATTCGTTATTTTTATATGGCGTTTAAGCTTCTAACGAGTGTTTCCAACCCTTAAGTAAGCATGAAGTCAAATTTCAAGTTTAGAAAAGCCTGAACATATTCAGGCTATTCTTAATTCGAAATTTTACTTCATGCGCCAGGCGTATAAAACACTGATTTAAGGTCGAATTAACAAAAATACTGGTTTAGTATTTTGCTTTATATATAAATTTATATTTTATATTTTAAAGGAATGACAAACAATGTTGGCGACATGTAGGCACATATATATATTTTTTTTAATGAATTTAAAAAAATAAATTACATACAAATTTCTACAATAATGTTTCGTCTCTATCTTATTTTTTAAATTGATTTGGCCGCTAAAACCAAAAACCCAATTAAAATTGTATATTTTAAACTTACAATACAATATTTTAGTTTTTTATACGCGTGGCGCATGAAGTAAAATTTCAAGTTTAGAAAAGCCTGAAAATTTGGTTTGGTCGCGTAGCGCTACGCGCTACGCGACCAAACCAAATTTTAAGGCTTTTCTAAACTTGAAATTTTACTTCATGCTTAATCAAGGATTGGAATCACTCGTTAGAAGCTTTAAATTTAATTCTTGAAAAACGATCACCTAAAAATTTAGAGCTAATACCTGAGGAGAATTTCATAACTATCATGTGCATTGTATTATTTGTTATATGTTTAATTTACACACATTTATTATTATATATATATTTAATGTAAAATGGAGATTTCCGTACAAATAAATAAATAAATAAATATGTATACATAAACTTAAAACAAATAATCTCTATACGTATATAGTTGTACATACAATGTTTACTGGATATTTCTGGATTAAGTATTTCTGGATTAGAATAGACCTATGTGCAATTCAATTGCATGTAGGTAATATTCAAATTTACATCGAGCACTTTTTTCTTATTAACCACTTTATAAAAAATGTTCAAAAATGTTTTGTAAATTAAATTCACTTGGTATTGTTTCACTTGTATCAATTATCTTGTAAATAACATTAGATCGAAACTGGTGGATAAATGAAATACGTACAAGTACAACAAAACCAAGGGAATTTAATTAAAAAAAAACTAATATATTGAAATTTACTTATCTTCTAAAAATATGCACGCATCATAAAAGCTGCAATATACAACCGTATCACAGATAAAATTCATATTCAATATCTGAACGTTCAATAGAAATAGAAAAAACAATACCAATTACCGTCACACATAAACCAGAAAATAAAGCTAGAATACTCGAAAACCTTTCTGGCTGCAACAACACAATATCAAAACCCAATAACAAAGATATACATTCCCTAATAATATCTTATGGGCGATATACAAACACAGCGCTTTACGAGAAGTACAAATATTGCACTAGGGAAAGAATATCTCGGATGAAAATAGAGGTAAGTTTTTTTTTATTTTATTAACGAGAAATCGAATAAACCCGATATTATTTGCCGTTACCTTTAGAGGCCAATCTTGGAATGCTGCAGTGATATTTCCGCTATTTTTCGGGCGTTATTGTTATTTTTATGCGGGTTACAATGTTGCCTCTATTGTGTTTCTGTGTGGCTTCGGATTAAAGATATCGAATCAATAATGTACGAGAGTAAATGTGTTTCATCTTTATGCATGAGGAAATGGATATTTTATTTTGCCATTTTGAAATAAAAATAAATCTGAATACGTCTTTTAAATTTTAAACACAACGAGACTTTTAATAACTCATGTGATGATTTGTATACAAGGATTATGTTTATTTGGTGTACATCTTCTGATGTATACGATGCACATTTTCAGGAATATTTTGGTTCGGATCAATATTGCATTTAAATTTTTTTATACGGGTTATAAACAGAGCTCAGATTTTTAAGCAAACAGCCTAGGCTGAAAATTAGAAGCATCAACATAATTTCATAAAATGTGTACACATTATGGAAAGTTGAATCATTTGACACTATTTTATTTGTTGCTATTTTTTGTCTATTTTGAGTGTTATACTTATTTTGCAATTATATGCTTATTTGGTGCTTATTTCATCAAATTTTAGATCGTAGACAATTGTTATATGTGCGATGAAAACACGAGCCATTAATTAATTTATCTAGTTCTGTGGTTTTCCACCTGTTTTTGGCGATGAAACGGGTTAAAGCATTCAATATTTTACGGAGCTTCAAAATAAATTCTGGTCGCCGATTTATTGTAGACACTTTTTGTTTACTCTTGTACTTTTCCTCTAAGACCATGGAAGCAGGAAATGTTGACATATTTAAGCAAATTCTCAGGAATGTTAACCTTTTTGGGAAGAAAACAATATCACCATTCGATTCTTTAATACGGCTTTTGTAATAATTTGTTTGTCCTAATTCTCTAGGAGTAGCCGTTTTCTCAAAAAATAAATGATGTTCAGAATTAAGTGCGCACTTTTGCTAACTTTGCCATTGTCTCATTTACAGAGCGGGTTAAATGAGAAAAGTAGTAGGAAATTTAATGACAATCACAATAGTCAAATCAGAGAAATAATTGAACATCGTATTTTTAAGAATTTAGGAAAATAAAGGTATTTTAAAATGGAACACCTTATAAATTTTATTATTGAACAATAAAGAAGATTGTTCCCAGACAAAAAGTTATAATACATCGTTACAAAAAATAATAAATAATAAATTTATTCACATATTTCTGTTTTGTTCAATACAGCCGCCATAAACACCAAAGGGGATTCTAACAAATGATCAAAAGAAAATCTGTTTATTGTAGCTGTCAGTAAAATGTTAAGTGATTTTTATCGTTCTGTGCATTTTTATACAATTTTTAATATTTTCAGGGCTTCTTTTATATCTAAAATAATTTCTTTTTGTTAAAAATAATGCTTTTTGCATAAAATAATGCTTTTTTGCATAAAATAATGCTTTTTCGCATTATATAATGCCTTTTTTTTATAAAATAATGCTTTTTGCCAAAATTGATGCTTTGTAGTTTTTTTTTTTCAATTTTTTGTGCTTAGAAATCCGAGCTTTAGTTATAAAATAACAATTACTGGAAATAACGCTTATCTCTAAATGCATATGTAACAGTAAATAAAAATAGTTTAGAATTTTCTTAGAAAATGTAAACACGCTTATTATATCTGAGTATTAGGGTTTGTAATGCCGATTAATCAGTAAACAGTTAAAAATTGCTACGTCAGTTGATGATGTTTACCAGTACTTTCATAAATTAAATTATTACGTAATTTGATGATGTTTACCAGTACTTTCATAAATTAAATTAAGCTATTGTTGTATTTAGCGAATTTAGTTCAATATTTTTTTGTACATAATTGTGTGAAAATACTAAGAAAGCACTGGCAACTAGTTTAAAGACCTTATTATTTATTATTAACACTGAACATAGACTAAATATCTGATTCTGTGTTCTTGTTATTCTAATTATAGATGATGCTTTAATGTGTTTATAACCCATGGCCCATAAAGTAAAATTTCAAGTTAAGAAATGATTATTTTTATTTTTATTAGAATGTCCATATTTTGCAACATATTTGTTAGCTTCTTCATGGAAAAAAAATCAAAAATAAATAAATAGAAATACTTTATTTGTAGAAACAAAATGGTGATACTTACATATTTCTGCGATTCTTATATCAGAAATATTTGTCAGTATAAACATGTAAACTCTTTGACAAACAACATTTTTGTATAAATAATATCAAAACAGACACTAATGGTTTACATGCCATTCATTAATATTTCATAAAATTAACATAAATAAAATCTCAAATCAATAGTGTTCTAAATGTTTAATTAATTTCTCACTTAACCAGTAGTGAAACATTTTTGAATCTAATTCTAGATATTTAATTAAAACACTTGGTTTGTTTCACTGAGTTTTTAAATCAGTGAAACAAACCAAGTGTTTTAATTAAATATCCAGAATTAGATTCAATAGTGTTCGTTTTTCAATTTTTAAAAATAATTTATTTATCTACAAAATATTTACGTGGCTATATTTTAACAAATTTCTCTTATATATGAAGCCCACATGCTTTTCTAAACTTGAAATGTTACTTTATGCCTAATAAGATGAACACTTGTTAAAACTTATGTATACTTACTAATTGTTTAATTGAGTTGTGTGGAGTAAAACTTTTTATTAATTACTTCACTATTACTTTTATTAGTTCAATTATAAGATATTAATGATCTAACAATTAGCTACGCTTTTATATGTACCTGACAGGGAGGAAAAACCTAATTTTAATTACATCTGGTGTCGCAAGCTAAAAAATATTAAAAGGATTTTACATTATAAGCTGTTGTGGGGATTACAAATTTTCGGAACCTTTAAAAGGTTTAAAAGGTTGTCTAAAGGGCTTAAATCATAATTAAATAAGTTATCTTAATGTGTGTATATTTTGATAGCTCCCAACTTATTTAATTAAAAATGGGATGACTATTTATAAAATTGAATAATATCTGTTGAAAAAAATATATTGTTTTTAAATTATTTTTAAATTATTGTCAGCTAAAGCGGATTTATCTGTTTATATTTTTGGCGTAATATATCTAAACCTCCCCAGACCAATTAACAAGAAAATATTTGTTTTATTAAGGTAACGCTTCTTTTCGAAAATGATTTTTAAGATGTGTTTTTCAATCTGAGAAAAGTTTGAGTGTCTTTTACAATTTTTTTTCAACAATAAGAAAAATAATTGATAATTTTATTTAAGTTATATTCCTGTTATTATTAATGCTTTATAATTTTCAATGTGTTTTAAGTTATGTATTCTAATTTTGAGAAATTGTACTACTTAAAATGCGTGCATTAAAATTTCTTAAATATATAAAAATTGGCTACAACTTACAAATGGCTAATGCAATTTAAAATATGCAAGTATTGAAAATGTCTTAAAATATTCCAATCTTTTAGCAATAGTCACATTCAAAGTTCTGATCATCGAATGAAATTTCCTCACGCCTCTGGCAGCGAAAATATAATTTTGAGTGATACCAATTTCATCTTAATTTGAAGCCTTGAATAACATCTATTGATTACAATAAACAAAACTTTTATAATTTTTTAGTTTCTTGTTTATTAGTCTGGGGAGATTTAAGTGAGACACCCTGTATATGTACCTCAAATCTGTTTTAAAAATTCCTTTGAGTTTAGCCTATGTTACATTTATCACAACCATTGCACGCAATTGAATAAATTCCCGACTCTTCTAAGTGGTTTCTTTTTCTAAATTGATTGAATATCAAAGCTCTTAATTTGTAGATATAACACAATGCAGGAGTTATGTATACTAAAAAAAGAATTCCCTCTATATTTAAGTTGAGTTTGATGTAAATATTTTTAGTCTTATTAATAGAATTGCCGTTAATATCATTATTGTTTAATGTTAGTTAATTTTTCTTGGTAAGTACAAACATTACTAACAGTTCGTATTAATAGAACATTATCTACATGTTATTCTATCAATAGTTTTTAATTATTAATAAAATGAAAATAGCAACATTGAATTTTCATTGTGTTCTAACTTGTAATCCAGTATTTAGAATTACTTACACTGTTTTTGTTTATGTGTGTGAAAATATATTTCGTCTGCTGAATTATTTGATTGAAATTTACTTCTAACGAGTGTCTCCACTCCCAGATTAAGCATGAAGGAAAATTTCGAGTTTAGAAAAGCCTGAAAATTTGGTTTGGTCGCGTAGCGCGAAGCGCGGAGCGGCCAAACCAAATTTTCAGGCTTTTCTAAACTCGAAATTTTACTTCATGCGCCACGCGTATAAGACACTGATTTCAAGGGAAGTTTACTCGTTCACAATATTTCAGTGCTTTCAGTGTTTAATACGCGTGGCGCATGTAGTAAAATTTCGAGTATAGAAAAGCCTGAAAATTTGGTTTGGCCGCTCCGCGCTTCGCGCTACGCGACCAAACCAAATTTTCAGGCTTTTCTAAACTCGAAATTTTACTTCATGCGCCACCGGTATACAACACTGATTTCAAGTGAAGTTCAAAATATACTGATCGGGTAAGTACATTTAAGATTAATAGCGTTATTAATTAAATCAATTCTAAATAACCCTATTTTGTTATAAAAATTGAGGTTATGTATAAGACTTAAACTATGGGTACTACGCAATTAAGTTATTAGTTGTAAACTAGTAATAGTAATCTACCTTTTATCAATTCAGAAATATTAATATCATCCTCAGAACCGTGTTAAAACTGTATGATAATGTTTATTAATAAGGCTGCCTAAAATTGGAATTTGTGTTCAGTATTCTAGCTCCAGATACCTACAGACGCGTTTCGGACTTCAAGGTCCTCGTCATTGTGGTCTCGACCCAGTGCTGAGGAATACTGAACATTTCTGACTATACCAAGCCAATATGTGAAAACTATTAATGGATTCGATAGATAACGCCATCTAATACTCCATAGTGGCATCGTTAATGACACGAATGCACAAAGTGCATATACAGGTCACTGTTTCGTCTACGAACGGGCTAAACTTTGTTTGCAAAACTAGAAAAAAAATATCAAATTAGAATTTGTGTTCAGTATTCCGGCACCAGATACCCACAAACGCGTTTCGGACTTCAAAGTCCTCGTCAGTGTGGTTCCGACCCAGTGCATTCGTGTCATTGACGATGCCACTATGGAGCATTAGATGGCGTTAGCTATCGAATCCATTAATAGTTTTCACACATGCCACTATGGAGCATTATTAATCATATTAGATAATATAGTACCTAATTGTGAAATATACTAACCCTGTTCTTCACTTTTCCTTTTTTCTACACCAACTAGAAACGCACATTACATTATAGCGTAATTAAATTATGTTTTAATTAAGCAGATCCATTAAGGTGGAAACACTTTTGAGCAAAAAGGAAATCTCCTAAGCAAGTATAAACCAGGATGAAGTTTCAATTTCATTAAGGGTAACGGCGTTATCTTTCGCGAAGAGCCGGAATTACGCTGAGAGAAAGCTCGATGATGAAAAGTCACAATTTTATTGAGTTATGAGTATTTATTTGAATTTATCTAACGATTCAATATACAAGGTGGCCTGAAAATGAGTGAAGAGTTTTAGGTAACTTGATTCGTTAATTAATTTTTAGTATAAAATCCAAATAAAAAAATATTGTATGGTTCTTTAATAATGCTCACGACGCCATTGAAATTCTAAATATGTCACAAGTAATCAACTATATTTTTGAAATGATTTGATTAAAATCATATTTATCAACAACCAGATAAACATTATAAAATATTAAAAATTAATTCTAGCCACATATTTATAATACAGTGCTATCATTTAAATTATGATTTAGAGTAAGCGGCATTTTTTTGTGCACTTGCCCAGACTGCTAATTGAATGATGGAATAAATGTGAGATTATGATAAACTATTTGATTGTTATTCAGTAGTGCCAATCTAATTTAAAACTCAAAGCTTACTCTAAATCATATTTTAAACGATCGCACGTTACTAATGGCCTCGTGAGGTTTACTGAAGAATCATACAATATATTTTTAAATGTTTTAAATGTTGTAATTTATTTTAATTTTTCAGAAATCAGTGTTTTATACGCGTGGCGCATGAAGTAAAATTTCGAGTTTAGAAAAGCCCAGAAAATTTGTCTCGGGTCGCTGCGCGACCCTCGACAAATTTTCACGGGGCTTTTCTAAACTCGAAATTTTACTTCATGCTTAGTCTGGGAGTAAAAAACACTCGTTTGAAGCTTCTAATTGAACTTTTTAAAAAAATAACAGATCTCGGAGGATTTACAACTTATACCTATTTACCTAACAGAAAATTTTCCTGTATAACCGATATTTTGATATTTATATAAACATTTCCAAACAACATATGCCGAAAGATTTACAGCTTATGCATATGTTTACCTAAAAGAAAAATTCGCTGTATATCCGATATTTTGATATTTATATAAACATCATCATATTTCCGAGCCCAAACTGGAAATGCTGCAATAATGATTAACTGCATAGCTTAGATGATTAGCTATGCAGTTAATTATTATTGTAGTAATTCCAGTTTGGGCTTGGAAATATGATGATGTTTATATAAATATCAAAATATCGGATATACAGCGAATTTTTCTTTTAGGTAAACATATGCATAAGCTGTAAATCTTTCGGCATATGTTGTTTTTAAAAGAGTTCAATTTAAAGCTTTAAGTGTGTTTTCCACTTTCAGACTAAGAATGAAGTAATATTTCGAGTTTAGAAAAGCCCCGTAAACTCGAAATTTTACTTCATGCGCCACGCGTATAAAACACTGATTTCTAAAACTAGAATTATTGAAGGGCAGGAGTCTAAAATTGATTGTCATTTAAGGTAAAGTAACTGCAGAACTTTTGATCTGTTGAATTTACTTCAGTAATAATTGGAGATATTTTAATTAAATTAACCGTAAAACTGTTCTACTATAGATTACAGCAGTTATGAGTTAATTAACTGTAGATTACCTAAATAAATTGCATAAGAAACTATTGAACTTTAAGATCTTTTTAAATATTCAATAATTTAAGTTATTCAAATTACATTTTCTACAAGATTATAAACATCTGTGTTGTTTAAAAGTGTTGATCCGTAAAATAAATAATTAAAATTTAGTTCCCCGCCATTACTCGTTCCATTCCGCGATTAAATCGCAATTCTGAGAGCAATCGTCCTTATTGTGTCACGGCGATTTACTTCCAGCAATTTCCGCGCACTCGCTCCTCGGGCCCAGCGAGCCCTTAAATAAATAAATCACAACCACTTTTCCAATATTCCCTCTTGTGAAATCCTTACAACACGATAACCAGCCCGACTACGCAGTTTTCTTTATGATGTCACTATAGGGAAAAAGTCACTTTTGATGACAGAAGACAAATTATTAAGGGAGTTTTGTTTAGGTTTGTAAAGGTATTCAGAATTAATGTAATTCTAAAAGTCCATTTTCTCTAAGGTTTAATATTTTTTAACTTGACGAGTAGGAAACTACCGAAAACTGGTTTTTGAAAATTCACTAAAAGGATAATAGCATTCATAAAAGCGTAATTTTATTACATCGAAATATTTAAAGAATATTTATTTATTAAATTTATATAAATGTGAGAAATGCAATTAAAATCACTCCTACATGTTTTAAATGAATAATTCATTGTGTATATTTAAATGTGCGAAATTGCAAAAAAAAGATATCTGCATTGTTGATATTTTGTTGAAATTTTCAGGCAGCGCTGTGAATTCATTTGGATGATAATTCACACATAATTTATAACCCAAAATAATGTTCATATATCCAGTTGCAATTTATATACGGGTTCGCTGATGGCAACGCTTCCAGTCAGAATTAATAATTAATACAACGATTGGGTTTCAAAAATAGTAAGCCTGGATTTAAAATACGTGAAATATGAGCGACGCCAATAATTATGAAATTGTTAATATATCCAAGCTGAAAATACATTAATAAATCACAATAAATTCATTAATTAATGGGTTTTTTTTATTATTCAGTAGTAATTTTTGAAAATTATAATATGCTCAAATGTTACTCTGAAATTTGTATATACTGTCTTCAATTTGGTACTTATTAATCACTTGAAGGAACATGTTTACAACATTGATAATTATATAAAAGTCACTTGGATTGTTTCACTACTATTTTTTATTCTTTCCGACTACTTTCAATTTATAGTCATTCATACTCCTTGAGAATGACGATAAGTCGAAACTAGTCGGAGAGAATAAAAAATAGTAGTGAAACAAACCAAGCGACTTTTATTTAATTATCAACATTGTATACACTGACTAGAGATTCGAAATAATCTGTAGCAAAAATTGTATATTTTAAAGTAAGAAAAATACACACTTTACACTCTTGTAATACTCTCCAGTTTCATTTCAACCCCCGCTCGACAAAACCGTAATTATCCCAAGCTTCACTCCTCCTCTGGCTTCCAGCATTGAGCACATCTGAGGGTTTTACTCGGTGGAATTAATATAATATCCTTTTTGTCGGAGCAATCTTCTTAATACTTGTCTATCCCATTGTGCGCGACGTGAAATAAGTGTGCGGATTTTTTTTCCGCAAACAACCCTAATCTGTACAACTACTCACCCCACGCTAGGGGATTTTCTTTTTTTTTTCAGAAGCGCAATTAAATACTGATTTTGCGGGAGATTGGGATAATTTAAGTGACTTCAGAGAAAAATGTATGCAATAAATTCGGTAGTAATTAACTGCGGATTGTATAAAGTTGTATGTGCATTGAAACAAGTACTAGGCACATTAAATCGAATAATTTGCGCATTAATAAAGCGTATTGGGCATTAAAGAATAACAATTTTCACATTAAATGTACAAGGAATCTATCTTTTACGTATATACAGGGAGTTTTTCTTTTAACTATACAAATTCCAAATAGTGTACTCGTACATGCTGTAAATCATTAGATATTCGTTGTTTTTTTTTAAAGGTTCAGTTTGAAGATTAAAACAAGTGTTTTTCACTCCCAGACTAAGCATGAAGTCAAATTTCGAGTTTAAAAAAGGCTGGAAATGTTCAAGCTTTTCTAAACTTTAAATGTTACTTCATGCCTCACGCATATTAAACACTGGTTTTAAGTGAAGTTCAAAATATACGTCTTTAGCATACTGCTTTAGTAGCATTTTGTGAGCTTCACAATTTTTAATTGTTAATTTAACCTTTTGGGCATTAAAGAATAACGATTTGCACATTAAATATACAAAGGATCTATCTTTTAAGTATATACAAGGAGTTTTTCTTTTAACTATGCAAATCCACTAATTTGTACTCGTATATGCCGTAAATCTTGAGATATTCGTTGTTTTTTTTTAATAAGGTTTAATTTGAAGCTTTACCGGAATGTTTTTCACTCCCAGATTAAGCATGAAGTAAAATGTCGAGTTTAGAAAATCCTTAAAATTTGGTTTGGTCGCGTAGCGCTACGCGACCAAACCAAATTTTCAGGCTTTTCTAAACTCGAAATTTTACTTCATGCGCCAAGCGTACAAAATACTGACTTGATGTAAAGTTCAGAATGTACGTCCTTAGCATACTGCTTTAGTAGTATATTTAAAACTTCACTTGAAATCAGTGTTTTATACGCGTGGCGCATAAAGGAAAATTTCGACCAAACCAAATTTTCAGGCGTTTCTAAACTCGAAATTTTACTTCATGCTTAATCTGGGAGTAGAAAACACTTGTTTAAAGCTTCAAACTCTGGGAGTGGAGAACACTCGTTTAAAGCTTCCAATTGGACTCATTAAAAAAACAGCGAATGTCGGAAAATTTAGAGCGTATGCATATGTGTACTTAAACGAAAAATTTCCTGTATATTTAAGTGATGATCTTTACGTAAATTGAGGACACTACGAAAAAAATTCTGGCGATTCAAGTGACTTTTTCACTGCGCGCGATCTATATTTATATAGCAATTTAATTAAAATATTGGCACACTTTGATTAATGATCAAATATTTTTCGTATTGTTTATATAAATTACCGTTGTATTGCAGCTTTATTTAATTAAATGCATACATTTAATTATATTGGAGCATTCATATTTATAAAAGCACAAGCATTTATAGTAATGAATTTTATGTTTGAATACTGATATATTTTTTTTATTGTTTGAAAAAAACTAAATAATGCAAATATCTATATGTTTTTAATTTTATGGGTATTCTTTTAATGCAAACATATTCTATCAAAAATGTTTTACCACAGGAGTGACATATTCTATCTAATGTTTACAATGAATTCTTTACCAAATGTAGGCAAACAATTAGTTGCAATATTTTTTCTATCAAGTTATGAAGTCATTAATTCTACTTTTTGTATACTATCCTTGGTCTTTTCGACCAGTTACAGAATCCTCTCAAGTCACTCATATTTTCTCAAAAATTCATATGACAAAAGGATTAAAAAAAAAAAGAAATACTTCTAGGTTGTTTTGTATCGTAAATTATTTTCTAAAATATTGCTTTTAATCTTCATTTATACAAAAATAAAATGAGTTTATCTAATGTGCTTTTAAATTGTTCTTTACAAAATGTAGGCAACAAATTAGTTGCAATATTTTTTCTATTAAGTTAAGAAGTTGCTATTTGTACTTTTTGTATACTAGCTTTGGCTTTTTAGACCAGTCATAGAATCCTTTCAAGTCACTCATATTTTCTCAAAAATGTATATAACAAAAGTATATAAAAAAATAATAATAAAACAACAAGAAATTAGGAAATATTGCCAGGTTGTTTTGTATCCTAATTTATTTTCTTAAATAATTCTTTCCTTCTTTATTTATAGAAAAATGATATGATTAGGAACTATTTTTTTATTAATATCAATACTTTTTTAATTATCGAAACGCGTTACCTAAAAGCATATCACTTATTTTCCGTCCACCATGTGTAGCTTAATATTCAACAACAACAGATCTAATATCAGAGGATACCAAATAAATAAATACATTATTTTGTACAATATATAAATATATTATTCTACACAATAAATAAATGCAATATTCTATATAATAAATAAAAACATTATTCTATACAATAAACAAATATAAATAAACTTAAATTCCTTTTGATAACTGGCTATCGGCCAGAGGTCTTTCCGCCAAAAATCAATGATGATGATTTTGTTATTTTATTTGAAATGATGTGAAGTGATGAAATTAAGTCGAACATTTTAATTTTCATTTTATGTGATTTTTGAAGAATAATCGTTTCATTATAACTCTTTTCCCTCAAGAACTTTTTTTTTAAATACATTTGGTATCTCACCCATTCAAATTGAATACAAAAGCAGCGTTCAAGTTGAATCAACTAAATTAACACTTTTAATTATACAACAAGTGAAGAAAAAAGGAAACGTTCCGCGCCCGCATTTTACGTACAAAACTACACTGTATGTAATTGAATTTCCTCCTTACTTGCTGCCATGATTAAAATAAATTCCCTGTGCATTAAATAATCATTATACAGGGACTTGACTTATATGCATAATTGGGAGTAACTCAGGGACTTGACTTATACTCACAATTGGGAGTAATTACAGTTCGCGATGTGTAGTGATGGAAAATGAAAAAAAAATTTGTAAAAGTTATTTATTAACAGAGATAACAAATTAATTTTGTAACTTAAATGCAAGTATCACAATACGTGTTCGAAGTGATTTCCTTCGTTTTCAATGCACAACTGAGCGCATGTTGCCGAATTAACTCGGCATCAGCATGTATACGATTTCATAACTCTTCCTCGCTGTGTCCCCAAAAATTTAGGTCAGGCGAGCTAGGAGGCCAAGCAGTTATCCGAGACCTATCCATCTTCCTGGAAACGCAAAATGTTATGGTGCGCCATGGTTAAGGAACCACATTTGCTGTTGAATGTCAATAATAACTTCCTCAAACAATTCTGGTAAATTTTCTTGCAAACAGATACAATTGAAGGCAAATGCAATAATTTTATCAGCACACCTATCTCAACATAATTAATTCCTTATCTCTGTTAATACAAAACTGTTCCTACATTTTTTTGTATTTCCATCAATACACATTACGAACAATTCCTCGCAATTATGCGTATGTCAAGAATCACCCTGTATAATGGTTATTAATTGCAGAGGGAATTAATTTTATTCATGGGAGCAAGTAAGTAGGAAATTCAGTTACTTCAGACCAGTTTTGTACGTTAAATGCGGGCGCGAACCGTTTCCTTTTTTCTTCACTCGTTAAATAATTAAAAGTGTTAATTTGGCTGATTCAACTTGAACGCTGCTTTTGTATTCAATTTGAATGGGTGAGATACTTGTTGTATTCCAAATTTATTTTAAGCAAAAACAGTGCTTGAAGAAAAAGTGCTATACACATAAAATGAATATTAAGATTTTCGACTTCATTTCATCACTGATGTTAGTAGGCTTCGCGCTACGCGACTAAACCAAATTTTCAGGCTTTTCTAAACTCGAAATTTTACTTCATGCTTAGTCTGGGAGTGGAAACTACTCGTTTAAAGCTTCAATTAGAACTTTTTTTATCAAAGAGAAACGAATATGTGAAGATTTACAGTATATACGCTGTAAGGTGTATACTTAAAATAAAAACTCCCTGTATATGTAAAACATTTTGAATAATTCCATTACTTTTTAATTATATCAATTTCAAGATGAATTAATTACAATCTAAATAGTTAAACAGGTTATTCAACCCAATATTATCTAAAAATGTAAAACTAATGAATTTTACAATAATTGGTGTAATTTAGACTCTCATATTGTTTTATTATCGTAAAACATAGTTAAACTACTCGGAACTCAGTGGTGAATTTTTCCTTATTATTTTAATGTCATGTATATCATAATTTTATACTTGTTAATCGTTCAAAAGGTGGCGGGGTTTTTTGCATTAAAAAATTACATTACCGTAACTTAATTGATTAGCGAAATTGCAAAATTGTGTCATTTTGACTCTAGTACTATTATCATTGGTGTTGTTTATATTCCCCCTGACATATCTTACGAATTCTAACTTTACATTTGGAATGTCGTTAATTTGATCAAAAATGTGTACTTATTGTTTTTTTTAATCTTCTGTAAACACAGAATGAATTATGCCTGTTTGGTCTCAAGTCGATTAACTTAATCAGTGATTAGTACTTCTAACACAACAATTTTATTTAAAAATTGTTTACACAACCCCATATTGATAAAAGAGACAAATTAAGGGTGTTTTACAAATTTATAACATTCCTATATTCTAGAATTTTTACTTATTCAGAAGTTTAATTAATGAATCACATTACCGTAACTCAATTGTTACTAGCGAAATTGCAAACGTAGATTCTCTTGTTGATTAGGTTTTATGCAAGTGTTATTTTGACTCTAATACTATTATCATTGGTGTTGTTTATATTCTACCTGGCATATCTTACGAATGCTAACATTACATTTGGAAGTTCGTTAATTTGATCGAAAATGTGTACTTATTGGTTTTTTTTTAAATCTTCCGTCAACACAGAATGATTAAAGTTAATCAGTCAATGTGCAAATGGTCTTTAAATTCTAAATGTTCTTGTTTTAAATATTTCAACGACATACTTAACATAAAACAATATAGCAATATTTATAACAAACACAATTCGTGGTTAGATGATACTGATTTGTCTGTTTCACATGCAGAGTTGGCTCTTGCCAGTGCTCAGAAAAAGTATTTAGTGACATTTTTATGTAGTACTATTATTTAGATTTGTATTTACTTGCTCAATTATTTACCTGTATTTTTTCTTTCTTCTATATTCAAAATGTTGTTTTGTAATTGGGTTATTCTGTTGAACAAATAAAGATATTATAATATTATTATTAGAAAGTCAGAGTTGCCTCTTGCCAGTGCTCAGAATAAGTATTTAGTGACATTTTTATGTAGTACTATTATTTAGATTTGTATTTACTTGTTCAAATATTTATTTACCTGTATTTTTTCTTTCTTCTGTTTTCAAAATTTTGTTCTGTAATTGGGTAATCCTGTTGGACAAATAAAGATATTATACTATTATTATTAAAAGGTCAGAGTTGCCTCTTGCCAGTGCTCAGAAAAACTACTTAGTGACATTTTTATGTAGTCCTATTATATAGATTTATATTAACTTATTCAATTATTTATTTACCCGTTTTTTGTCTTTCTTCTGTATTCAAAATATTGTTTTGTAATTGGGTTATTCTGTTGGACAAATAAAGATATTATAGTATATCCAAGAATCCAGGCAATATGTCAATGGGTTTAAAGTCCCCGCATTGTTGCCAAGATTTTTCGGACGAGTTTTTAGGTTATGTTGAATGTTTACACGTAGTAAACATTCAACATAACCTAAAAACTCGTCCGAAAACGTTAGTTGCTAGATGCCTAACGTTGAGTTATAAATGGTTAAAAAGTGGTGAATTAAGGTTTAGCTGTAGTGGCGCAGCAAGGAGAGGGCCCAGATCCGAACCAAATAACATATATCTACCATTTATCAATTTATCAATATGAATTTGAACGTGCATTGAAATGTTAGTACTAATTGGCATTATTATGATGTGACTATGATTCGAACCCCTCCCCCTGCAATAATACAAATACCACGAGGGTCTCGTTGAAAGTCATGTTTCTGTTGTTAGAATGTTTGATATAAAGGAAGGTTAATCAAAGTTATATTTTAATTAAACATTTATTAATATTACAATATCTGTTATGTTATTACAATTCACTCTTCCTCAGACTCGGAGTCTTCGCCTGGATTAATTACGAGTGGTGGGATGTCTTCAGCATCAAGCACTTGCTCTCTTTCCCACCAGCTTCGTATGACATCCTCCGTGCTTTGAATTGTATTTGCCTATGTTTCTCCAGTCACCGTCCCTAATGCCTCGTTCCACATGGCAAGGCAATTTTCAATGTCTTTTCAATGCCTAAGCCATCCCGACCTAAATGTCTATTGTAATAGGTCTTACACACCCCCCACATCATTTCAATTGGATGAAATATGCAATGACATGGGGGCGGCCTTAAGACACTATGGCCATATTTTTCTGCCAATGTATTGGCAATATATTCATTTCGCGTTTTTTTTTATAGAAACAATTTCTAAGAGTTTATTTTTCAAAAAGTGTTCTTCGAACAACAAATTATTATTGTGAAGCCATTCTTTAATGTCGTCTTTTTTTCCAAGCAGTTGTCGGTGATTTATTCACTATTATGCTGTGGTACCTTGCATTGTCCATAATTATAATTCATGGATTTTGCAAGCGTTCCTCAAACCACAGGATACATGTTTTGGAATTCATTTTCCCGTGGTAGTCCGGATCGGTAGTTTTGGAGGAAAAAATTAATTCCGCGTGTTCTATAAATTCATGTTTATTACCCGCATGGACAATAATATAACGTTTGCCATCTGATGTGATGCGTCTAATGCTCTTTACGTTTTATCCTGCCAGGATCGTCCTATTGTCCCATTTTGGAATATCCATATCTCGACTAAATAGATGAACTCCCGTTCATTGGTCTTCTAATTATCTATATATTTTTTTAGAAATTTCACTCGTGTAGACGTTATTTGAGGCGTTTCCATTAATCCCCTTTTAGGATTATCAGTTACATGTTTAAAACCAATCTCTTTTAAAATAATTCCTAGTAAAGAACGTCCACCTTCAAAAATACATCTCTCTTTTAAACTTAGTAGCAGCCTGTTGAACGAAATATGTTTGTCTGAAACAGTTTGTATTCAAAATATATTAAACTTAAAATTGAATTCAAAATTGTTTAAAAGTTTTATTTAAAAAATCATTTATGTAAAATTACGTTATTGATGCAAGTCGTTAATTACATTATGTATCGCAGCTTGTTGGTTATTAGAAATAGACACAACAGGTCTAGTTCGTGCTCAACCTTTTTTTGGCTCTTGTAAGCCATCATCACTTTTGGAAGCACTCATTGTTCTAGATACAGTACTGGTATCAAGTGCGTCGGTGACCCTCTGGCGTACCTGGGAGACAGGCAAAACGGCTGCATTGTTATCTCGCTCCCTTTCAAAGTAACTAAAGAGTTTCACCACTAGCTTCTTCGCGTCCAATGACAAAGGTTTCGGCATTTCGAAGGTTAGTTCTGATAACAACTGATTTTTTATAAATAAAACAACAATAACGGTAACTAAACTTCACACGTCACACGCTGTCAACAGTTGACAATAATGTGATGACGCGGCAACGCTGCGAGGTCTTACCAACAAAACGTCATATATTTAACGCTTGCTGTAACGTTTTGCTAAGGGAATTTAGAGATGTCGGAATGGCAATGAAAACAACTAGATATTGCTTGCATTCTCGGACAAACTATATATTATTATTATTATTATTATTATTATTATTATCAAGAGGTCTATTCAGATTATTTTTAATTACCTTATCTTTTTCGACACAACAAAACGTGTTTATGTTGACCAGTAAATCCAAATGCACAATTCAAACAAATCACACGAATATTATCATTCAATTTTCGAAATAACTCTCACCTTTATCCACATCTCGTTTTACTTTTCGCCGTTTGTCGCCGGTGCAAATGTTATTTTAATTAAAATTTAATTAGCGAAAATTATACAACCTACACATGACTCGTACCAGAGTTATAATTTAATTAGCGACGATGTCCCGTAAATTAAATAAACTGCGCGAATTATATAATCAGATCATTTTGTGTACGTGTGTAACTCGGTTTGGCGTATAATTTGCCAGAGTTTGTACACAATTTTAATCACGGAAAATTAATAATAAAACGTCGATTTTGGTGCGTTTTATTGAATTTTGCCTGGTTTATGTTTTGATTAAATAAATTATTGCTTTTTAATTAAATAGACCATGATAAACTTTTAAAAAATTCTACCTCAACACTTTATGAAACATGTTTAATTTGTTACCTATTTGCTCTAACGTGATCATATTTATTATTACCATGTCAATACATTTTAATAAAAAATTCTTAGATTCTAATTAGCTATCGTAACGTACTTAGCATAGTAAGTGTGAGTACCAACATAGATGTATTTTTTCTTTTAGTATACTTACATATCCCAAAGCAAATTGTTCGAATTATGAAAGCGCAACATTTAGTTAGACGAAATAAACATTTTTAACATTTAGTTTATGAGAGGATATTCGTAGAATGTAGAATGTTAAAGTGAATTTAAACATAGGCAGTATATTTTTGAAAAAATTTTATAAAACCAACGAATGCCTGAAAGACCGAAATCAGTGAGTGTCGACATTAAACGAAGAATGTCGACACACACCAAATTCATCGGTAAAAAACCGAATATATTCGTATATTACTAAACATTTAGACCTTCGCCGGTATATGTTGACAAACACAGATACGTTAATATCGATAATGTTACAGGAAGTGAGCTTATACAGCTTTTAAACTAAATGATCGTTAACAGCACGGAATCAGTAACGGAAAGTGAAATGTGTAAAGGATTTATATTCCTGATGTGTGCATAAATGTGTTTGCCATCGTAAATAAAATTTAAGTTATTTTTAATAATCCTAACCTAATCTAACCTAGCACGTCCTCATATCAAGCACCGTTTGGACAATATGAGTCAATTTCTATAAAAAGAGCAGCCGCAAAAGGAAATTTTTTAATCCAAGCAACGAAAATGTTACGAACCTTTAAAAAAATGTCTTTCTCCTCAAATTGGTGATATCTTACGAATACAAGTTACTGACGTAGACCGTGGTCGTACAGATCCTCGAAATGTGTTAGAGGTTGTTGTTGGAATTACTATCTATAAATACAATTGCTTCTCAAGAACTGACGCTAAATGAAGCAGCTGAAATTAATTCAAAAAGTGAAGGACAATGTTATAAACGCTGTCATTGTAAAAAGAAGTGCATTTCAAATGCAGCTGTAAAAGCAAGGGACTCATGTACAATTTAAAGTGTCATAATAGTTTAAGTTGTTGCAATGAATAAGGTTGTATAGTTTTAAACTCACTCTTTGTTATGTGTAAGTATGTTCTTGTTTTTTTACTGAAGTTCAATAGTTTATTTAAATTTTATTACTTAAGTTTTCTACTAACTTTTATCACAATATACTTTAAAAATAACTTTTGATATACTTACAAATTTTTATTTTCATCTCAATGCATTAAAAATATTTGTATTCAACATTTACCATCAGGACATGCTAAATGTCGACATGCTCCGGTGTAAGTGAGATATAATGACATTTATCCCATATTTAGAACATACACCAAGCGACTGTGTGTACGCTAACAATCACCGAAGAATATCGACATTAGCCAGATTTCGGTCTTTCGCGGTAACATATACATAACATAAAAATTTCCTGTATATTCAAGTCAGTTTCATAAAAGTTTAATTATTAATTCATTTGTAAAAATGAATAGAAAGGGAAATCACTTGGTTTGTTTTACTGATATTAGTGAAACAAACCAAGTGATTTCCCTTTCTATTAATTTTTACAATTTAATTTACATATATTTTAAACATGTTTTATGAAGTGATCAATGAGAACTAAACCAAAGATATAATAGTTTCTGTTTAATTACTTCCTTCCGAAAGAAATATTATATGTGTAGTAAAAAGCAAATATCTTCGAAAATGAATATTCATTTTATTATACGTCTTCATAAAAAAATCTCGTTCTTTGCAAAATGTTTACAACCACACGCTAAAGCCCTCCTGCCATAAACTTAATAAGCACATACTCAAACTATTTACTGTAGTTATAAAATATTTATATTTATAATAAACACAGGATTTTTATTACTTCCTGATAAAAGTGGGAATACAGTAGGCGATATAATAAAACCTAGAAATATCTTAAAGCTCTGCAGATTGTTGTCTTAAGTACGTCTTTAAGACGTATCGTTCCGTTTTCGTAAAATTTCGAGTTGAGAAAAGCCTGAACATTTGGCTTGGTCGCGGAATATATTCTTTATTATATTATCTTTGTTTCAGATTTTATGAAACATACAGAAAACTCTCCGAATTTTTGATGATTCAACAGGGAACCCGAAAATAATCTATCTATGATAAATTCAATAATGGAAATTGCTAATACTTGATTGTAGAATACTTCAAAAACATTAAAAGTGCAATTCATTACGAAATCTACTACAAATTTGTCTTACAAAGAATGAATCAAACACACATTGAAACAACTGCTATTATTTTTTTATAAATATTTGTTTTGATGAAAAAATATCATGAATAATAACATTATTACTAGGTATCTTGATATTATTAAAAATCATTTTTAATTGTTTATTTTTGGTTCTCGTATTAATACAAATATATTTTATCATTTAAGAGTCTCTAATGATTTTACAAAAATCTGCCACTTGGCAACGTAAATACAAACACCATTTTTTTAACAAAACTTTAACTTTACTGCTTATATAAATTTTATCTGAAATATGGCAATTCTTCGACTCTTTACGAGTATCAAGATAAAAATTACTTGTATGAAAATGTGTAATTCGTATTACATTCTGTAAAATAAAATTGTGCTAACATAAATTAAAATTTTAAAGTGACTAACAACTAGTCAGATTTTCCAATAACAATAACTTCATTATTTTTGAAAAGCGACGAATTTAAAGCTACTAACGAGTATTTCCACTCCCAGATTAGACATGAAGTAAAATTTCGAGTTTAGAAAAGCCCCTTGAAAATTCGAGACAAATTTTCTGGGCTTTTCTAAACTCGAAATTTTACTTCAAGCGCAACACGTATACAATACTGACTTTAAATGATATTCAAAATATATTGCTTGTATTTAATCTCATTTTCAGGCATTTATTGATTTTATAAACGCTTTCAATTTAAAACTTCTTACGAGTGTTTCCATTTCTTGATTAAGAAGTAAGAAATTTCATTTCGAGTTTAGAAAACCACTCCAGGTTTGATTAAGGTTGCAATTTATTTACGCATAATAAATCGCAACCTTAATCAAATCTAGAGTGGTTTTCTAAACTCGAAATTTATTTTTTTAAATCCAACGTTTTTAGAAGTCACTAGTTCCAGCACCATTCATGTTCTGGTTATGGGACAATATTACATGATACATCAAAATAATTCTAAAATTTGGGGGATTTTAATGTCACCAATTAAAAACGATTAAGATATTTAGTTTTTTCGTAAAATATTCCTGAAAATAGCTACTTTTTGAGTCATTTATTTATTCCTTTTTAGTCAACAAAAACTTGTACTACATAAAATTCAAGGGTGTCCGTATATTCTGCATTCAGTTAGCTCAACATTTATTAAAAAAATGTCAATGATATATTACGCGTACCTTTTTATGCTGGAAATAAAAATATAGGTCTATCTCACTCTAGAAAATGGCTGGGCAGAGTCTGTCTTACTCTAGTAAACCGCAACCTTAACCTTCATAAACATCTGTAATAATAATGAACGTATAATTAAATGAAAGCAGTATATTTTAAACTTCACTTTAAATCAGTGTTTTATACAGGTGGCGCATGAAGTAAAATTTCGAGTTTAGAAAAGCCTGAAAATTTGGATTGTTCGCGTGAAAACACTCGTTAGAAGCTTTAATTTGAACGTTTATATAAAATCAACGAACGCCTGAAAATGTACAGCGTATTTATCGGGATATGTATACTTAAACAAAATTCCCTGTATATAATTGTAATGAAGTTTAAGAGGGTTTTAAGTTTATTGTTGGTTAATTTCTGGTTATTTACTTATTTAAACGTTTATCCTTATTTCGATAAACTTTTTTAGTTTTTAGTTTTGATAATTACTGTTTTGCACAAAGCAAAACCGCATCTTTTGTTTTCAACGCAACACTCATTTTCCACGTTGAATTATGTGATGAATGAACCCGAACTGTCCATTATGACTTTGAAACGATGAAAAATTGACGACCGGCTTCAATCAATCAATAATAACAAAAAAACTACAAATTCCCGTTTTTATATGCTTTCCAAAATGTATCATTTGGGTTGATTCATGTGCATTGTTTAATGTTGTCTGTTGTGCCCTCTCTCGCTGTACGTGACGCTTATGGCGAGAACGTTAATCTGGATTTTCGAATGCGCATTAATTCCACAATTTAATATTCCTGTGCATAACTGCAATGGTTTCGTGCTTCTGTTACCCCCTGTGCTGATGGAATTATTTGTGGTCGTCCAGATATCCTAGGGAGCGAGCGAGAGAGGGAAACGGACACAGATTTGTCCTGAATTTCTAAATGCCAGTAATGGCTGTAATAATTTAATCTCGCAGATTTTAACAAAATAATAAAGACAATAGAAAAGCTCCAATAAATTTTAAATTTATTTCAGATAAAAGCAGAAATGATGTAAGTATTTGTTGCATGCAGCAAATCCTAATTTTTAGGCTCTTCTAAGCTCAAAATGTTACTGCGTGCAAGGCGTAAAAAAATCTGATTTGATCTGAAGTTCAAAAACACATTCATCATCAAATTTTACAAATAAGACATTCTTATTTATAACGAGTGTCTATAAACTGTCGGCATCTCAGTTGCTTTGAACTAATTACATATCTTAGGTTATGCCATACGAATTGTTTCCAAGATTCACATCTTGGAAACATCAAATACATTTAATTATATGTCATTGAGTAGTGTCACAGTGCTGAATTTAATTACGATGTATGTTTCTGAAGTCAGAACCTACTGTGATGCCGACAGTTTATAGACACTTGTTACAATTTGATAAAGATTACGTGGTTCTTAAGAATCCTCTGATAATTTAAATTTCGAAGCTTATGTATTTATAGGGTCAACAAATTTACTTAGAGCATAAAAAATATCATCGCCAAGGACAATAAAAACCATTATTACTAATTTACTAAAAATTTAAATATTTATTCGCTTTTAGGGCCAACACATTGAACACTTCGATAGCTGTGCGTAGTGTACATTTGTTAAATGTTTGGCTTGCCTAAATTAAATTATTGTTTATAATTTAATCATTTGTAGCTATGACGTTATTTTTTTATTTTCTTTAAAAAAACAGTGAGTGGAAAACGCGCACGTTTCAACACAACTCAATTCAATAAATGAGGGGCTTATTGTTATAACATGATATGCCACAAGTAAACAAAACTGAGATATTAGACTTTAAAATTTACAAAAATATGTAAAATGTATTACTATGGTATTAAGAATTAATAGTAGACTGCTTGACAAATTTTGAAATCTTCGGTTTGCATGAGAATATGAGCAAATTGTAGCTTTTTATATTACTGCTTAATCAAATCGAAGAATAATTCAGCATTTTTTGGTTGTGTGGCTTATCATGTTATTACAATGAGCCCTTTAATTATTGAAATATTTTATCACTGTGAACCCTTACACGTAATTTTTTAATTCATTATCATAAATGATAGAATTATTCTCGAAATCTACAACTACTTGTCTTACAATGAATAATTCAAACACTCATTGAAGCAACTACTTACCAAGCTAATAGTCTCACAGACACTCGTTTACACAATAAGTGTTTGCTGTTACGTACAGTAACTTACAGTAAATGTAACAATTTAGGTCAAATAGACTGCGAAAATAATCGCAGTTTTATTTTTTTAAGGTATTCTACGACAAATAATTTACCTACTGAGCAAGAAACAAATAAATTACGTTTTATAAACATTGTGACAATGGCAAACGATAATTTAAAGTCGATGAAAATAATAATTATAATTATCCTAATGTAAATCTGTTATTATCATAACTAATTATTGGTTTATATAAGTAATGTTTCTTTTAAGTCTGCATATCCGGATATGTAATCTGTAAATTTTCAGGCATTCGTTGTTTTCAAAAAGCATTCAGGTTGAAACTTCAAACGAATGTTTCCACTCTCTGATTAAGCATGAAGTAAAATTTCAAGTTTATATAAGCCTGAAAATTTGGTTTGGTCGCGTATCTCGAAGCGCGGAGCGACCCTACCAAATTTTCAGGCTTTTCTAAACTTATGAAACTATGCATGAAGTAAAATTTCATTCTTTTCTAAACTTGAAATTTTACTTCATGCGCCACCCGTGTAAAACACTAAAATATTGTGAAGTTTAAGACATTCTGCTAAAACAGTATATTAAAGCAGTATATTTTGAACACCACTTTAAATAACTGTTCTATACGGTTGGCGCATGAAGTAAAATTTCGAGTTTAGAAAAGCCTGAAAATTTGGTTTGGTCGCTTCGCGCTTCGCGCTACGCGACCAAACCAAATTTTCAGGCTTTTCTAAACTCGAAATTTTACTTCATGCTTAATCTGGTAGTGGAGCAGTCTTTGGAATCTTCAAATTCAACACTTTTATAAAAACAACGAATGTCCGAACATTAACAGAATATGCATCAGGATGTATAAACTTAACTGTATGTTTTTGAGTTTACGTGAAGTGATTATTACACATAAAAAGCCTGTTGTTCCTTACTTCACTTTTTATTTGTATCGTTAGATGTACATTTCAAGACAAAAGGTGCTTATTATCAATAATGTTATTGATAATGAGCACCGTGTGTCTCGAAATGTACATCTAACGATACAAATAAAAAGTAGGGCAGGTGGTGGCCGAGCGGTAACGTCGCCGGGCTGATCGCTCGGCGAGCCACAAATTCGGGTTCGATTCCCGTGCACGGGGAGACTTTATTTCAAAAATAATATCTCGTCGTGACCCTGGGTGTAGTATGAATGTGTGTGATTGTCCGAATGAATAGTTAAATACTACAAATTTTAAATTGTAATAAAATTAATTGATACAAAAATATATAGATTGATGATGGCTAATGGGCAAGTTCCCAAGGCCAGGCAATAGCCAAAAAAAAAATAAAAAATAAAAAGTAAAGAAAAGAATAACAGTATTTGTATATGTATATCCTTTAACAAAAAATTTCCGGTTTGTACAAACGTACGTGCATTGTATAAATTGAATAAATTAGTAGTGTTTTCTATTAGTTGAGAAAATGAACATTTTAGTTTAATTTGATCATTATAATTAAATGTATAAAGTGCATATAGATCTAAATACATGTAGGTTCTAGTATCTGTAAAATAGAGTTAGTTACCATGTCGAGTAGACCACCCAGGGCTATTTAATTATAATTAGAGTAATGCAGCGGTATTTTCAGTTTGGAAAATGCACAATTGGAAATTTCGATGCAACCGCCTATTATAGTAAATGTAATTATTTGATGATATAAACTAATTAACTCATATAAATCGAAAAAATTGTACGTGTATTTATAACTTCTAAAAAATACAGAACCAAAATGTATAGATTTAATAATTTAAATAGAAAAATTGTAACATTTATTTGCTATCACAAAGCAGACTATTTGTAACGTAGAGATGATTTTGACAAATTATTATTTCTTTTCAATTCATGCTCTAAAACTACTTTAACATTGATTCTAAAATATCGCAACATGGTTATAGACATTCTATGAAATAGAAATTTGTAAAAAAATGTTATAAAAAAGACAATTCCACGCCAGTTTTTAAACAACACGGCTTTTTATTTTTTCCATAGTTTTGTTGATATTATCGAGATTCGCTCTTTTTCTGAGATAATTTACCACGTGATTCTTATTTTTTGATTAAGCATGAAGTAAATATTTCAATATGTTTCGAAAGCGTAAACGCCATCTAATGTCTATTAGCTTAAGTAGCATCGTCAATAGCTGGCAAACTACAGAGTGGGCCATCTAGTGGTTTCTTTTTAAATCATAGGTTATTTTGACCTGACATCTTTTTCCCGCTCGAAATCTTGACAGAAAGTCGGTATCATTCCTCCGCGGTACGAAATGAGTCGCTTTACGCTTGAACAACGTTGGGAAATATTGCAAACTTATTTCCAAACAGTGCGTTTGTTGAAAAGAAGTTTTGGCCGAAATGAATCACCCGCCGCGCCTGCTGTACGCAAGTTTGTGCAAAAAGTTCGTGAGACTGGTATGCTAGTGGACAACACTCATGGTCCTCGTTCTCGTACGGTGCACACAGACGAGAATGTGGCTGCTGTAACCGAGAGTGTGAGATTCAATCCACGAACATCAACTCGCCGGCGATCTCAACAGCTCAACATTGCACGCACTAGCCTGAGGAGAATTCTGCACAAAGATCTCGGATTATTCGCTTACAAGGTCCAATTGATTCAGCAATTGAAGGCGCATGACCATCCGCTTTGTTATCGCCTCGCAGTTTGGGTCTTAGAGCAGCTTGAATTATACAATGATTTTGGGCGAAAAATCATCTTTTCTGACGGGGCTCATTTTTATCTAGGCGGCTACGTTAACAAACAAAATTGCCGCATCTGGGGCTCGAAAAACCCGCACGTTATTGTCGAGAAGGTAATGCATCCCCGGAGAGTGACAGTTTGGTGCGTATTGTGGAGTGGTGGCATCATTGGACCATTTTTCTTCGAAAATGAGGCTGGAAACAACGTTTCGGTCAACGGTAAGCGTTACAGAGCCATGTTTTCCGACTTTTTTTTAAATGAAATTGAAGACATGGATTTGGACGACCTCTGGTTCATTCAGGATGGCGCGCCATGCCACACAGCCCATGCCACAATCTATCTTTTGCGCACCAAATTTCCAAATCGTGGTATCAGCCGTCTTGGCGATGTCAAATGGCCGCCTCGGAGCTGCTATTTAACCCCTTTGGATTTTTTTGCGGGGAACGGTGAAGGGCCGATGTTATGCCAACAATCCAGAAACGATTCAAGCACTTCAGGCCAATATCATCCAAGCAATCCGTGAGCTACAGCTCAAAACCATCAACAAGGTCTTGGAACATTGGAGTGACAGAATGCGCTACTGCGAAGCCAGCCGAGGCAGCCATTTGAACGAAGTTGTGTTCCATAATTAATGGGAATGTTCGCTCTTACTAATAAAGCCATAATACATGGAAAAAAAATAATTTTGTTCATTTTATTGCATTTTTAAAAAGAAACCACTAGATAGCCCACCCGTTACATGTTTGTATACAACAATTATTTCTCCATTACATTGCATTATTATGGCCTGTGCAATTTACATATGTTTCGAAAGCGTAAGCGCCATCTAATGTCAAAGATGTTCAGTATTCTTTAAGCACTGGTTCGGGACTATACTGATGATAGCGTTGAAGCCTGAAACGCGTATATAGTTATCTGGTGAACCAATGAGTACTGAACACAAATTCATATTCTTTAATATTTCAAGTTTAGGAAAGCCTGAAAATTTGGATTTGGGCGTTGAGCGAAGCGTAGCATCTAATTCTAAATTTTCAGGTTTTTCTATACTTAAAATATTTACTTCCTGCGCCAGACTTGAAAGAAACGTATTTAATGTGACGTTCTTATTTCTAGTTTTGTAATTAATTTACATTTGAGTAAAAAAAAGAAAAACTACACTGCTCCAAGAAATGTACGCACCACCTGCAATTGCTCCTACATTTTAGAAATGTGTACTCTTTTCGTGTATTTAACGTTAGCGTCTTTGAAATGGCAGAATGCTTTGCGTGTTGTGTTAATTTTAGAAGTTGCAAACAAATTAAATGAAATAAAGACAAACCTAACCTTTAAAAAATATTTTTTAATGAAGTTGTAAAGTGATCCGTTCATTATTTGGATCAGTGTAGTACACTTAAAACGTTAGCATCTTTTGTTTAATTCATCATCAGACATAATATATTTAACTGTATATAAATCATATATTGAGTAGAATTTTATAAATTACGTAGTTGATGAACCGACAACTCCCTAGTTTCTATTAGGTAAAATTAAAGCTACTGTAATTTCATCATTTTTTTTCCAACATACAGCACTTCTTAACTTTGTTTATATGAATGAGACTTTATTTAATGACTATACCAACTGAGCAAAAAACAAACAAATAAAGTTATATCAGCATTGTAGCAACATTAAACGTTGTTTTAATGTTGATGAAACATTGCTGAATTATGTTTGCTCAGTGGGTAGTTTTGACAACTTAAGTTGTCATTATCAAACAACAGTATCTAAATATAGTCTCAGTTATAGAACCTAAGTTTCTTGTTGTGGATTTTGATGCATAACGAAGTTAAAGTTTCCAACGATAATTTTTGTTTATTTAAACTGCTGAAAATGACAAACCAGTTATTTTAGGTTTTATTTTCTTTTTACACAACAGAGATAAATGGTTAGGTGAATGACAAGGTTATATGTAAAGGGTCCGCCAATAAGCGCGCTCGATCTTTGACAGCTGATGGCGGTCATGTTGTTTGTGGTAGAGTTGTCAAACCTAGTTGTTATTATTCAGTATATCTTCACAAATTACCATGAACCAATTCAGCCGCGAGAAACATGTGCAAATCATTAAAATGTATTACGAAAATCATTCATCGGTTCGGGCAACGTTCCGCGCGCTCCGCCAATTTTACGGTGCAATTGGTCGTCCTGCTGAGTCGACTATCCGTCGTTTGATAAACAAATTCGAGGCAACCGGTTCGGTGAACAATAAGCCAACACCGACGCGTCGTCGAAACGTCCGATCTGCCGCGAATGTCGCCGCTGTGCGCGATAGTGTGCGTGAAAATCCGCGACAGTCAATTTTACGTCGCGCACAGGAACTCAGCCTTTCGGAAACATCACTTCGCCGAATCTTGCATCTGGATTTGGGCATGCATCCGTACAAGATCCAGCTGACACAAGAGCTCAAAATAAACGACCATAGACAGCGCCGTATCTTCTGGGCTTTAGAGCAGTTGGAAGTCGACCCCGAGTTTGGTCGCAAAATCATCTTCAGCGATGAGGCACATTTTTGGATAAATGGGAATGTCAACAAGCAGAATTGCCGTTATTGGGCCGAGAACAATCCACAGGAGATCCACCAGGTCGCAATGCACCCAGCAAAGGTAACTGTTTGGTGTGGATTTTGGGCCGGAGGCATCATCGGGCCGTATTTCTTCGAGAACGACGATGGTGTGGCCATCACGGTAAACGGCGAACGATACAGATCCATGATAACGAACTTTTTCTGGCATGAAATCGACAATATGGATGTCGAGGATATGTGGTTTCAGCAGGACGGCGCTACGAGCCACACAGCGCGCGCCACAATGGATCTTCTGCACGAGCGCTTCGGAGGAATGGTTATCTCGCGCGGAGGCGACATCAACTGGCCACCGAGATCGTGCGATTTAACCCCACTAGACTATTTCTTGTGGGGTTTTCTTAAATCGCAGGTCTACGAAAACCAACCACAAAACACTGATGACCTCAAAGTCAACATACGCCACGCCATCGATGAAATGCAGCCCGATTTGTGCGCCAGAGTCATTGAAAATTGGACTTCTCGTATGCGCGCCACCAAGCAAAGCCGAGGTGGCCATTTGAACGATATTATTTTCCATACATAATGCCTTCCAATACTCTTTCAAACAAAAAATAAATTTCATTTATACCTCTCACACAACTTGCTTTATTTTATTTTAAAGATCGAGCGCGCTTATTGGCGGACCCTTTATATTTATTAAATTCACCATGTATACATTTATTTATTTGTGATTGAATTTATTAAGGCAGTGTATGTCATTTGAATTTAGAATGTACCAATATATTCGATATTTATTCAGTGAATAAAGAATATTGAAATATGAATATGAATATGTATTTTCGTTGACATAAAATTTAACTAGCACAATTTCATATTACAGGAGTATAGCTAACTTAGACTTTCAATACTAAAAAAAAAAAAAAAACATAACACTTACATAGGAATGATAAAGTGTGCTGGTCACACAGGTAAACAGATTTTTCAATTTCACTTTACATTTGATGTTTTATCTGTGTTATTGTTCATTTGAGCATACTAGCGACATCCAGTGTGGAATTCTAAAACTTCGCTAAGAAAAGCAAAATTATTACAGAAAACAAAATTTTTCAAGTAAAGATTCCTGTAATAAAAGCTTAAATGTTGCTTTCATTACAGGGATCTTTGAAATATAATATGTAACAAATCACCAAAAAGAATATACAGGATTTTTTTTTCTTTTAAGTGTATGTATTCCATAGTAAGAAATTGTATTTCATGTTTAACCAAAGAGTGGCAACACTCATTAAAAGCTTAAAATTAACCGCTTTTATAAAGCCAACGAATTCCCGAAAATTCACCAACACAAATCATCGGGATATGTATACTTAATAAAAAAATTCTCTTTATATTTAAATCATGTTTCACGAAAATAATAATGAAAACATATTTAATGGTATCGCATGTTCAATAAAAAAACCTCTAGAGTGCCATGGCATTATCTTTTTAAAATTTAAGTTGGCTACACGCTTTAGAAATTGGCATATGAAACGTCAGACATGATAATTATAATACATAATTTCACCTACAATATTTTCCATGGCACTCTAGAGGTTTGTTTTTATTGAACATACGGTATAGAGATCTTAAAAACTTGATATTTTTACTTGCTCATCAACTTTAGATTATGATCTAATATTGGTATAACATTATTTAAGCATTATTTACATCTTCTTGTTCTCGTTTATATACATTTGCAGATATGATTAAGTTCATTACATAATATACTAATGTACTGTTATTCTGAATTATGAGATAATTCTAAATAATAGCTTTTTTGGAAATTTGCGGCTTTACCTCGAAATCAATATTTTCTTCGAATTATACAAATTATTATGATGAATGCTCGGAACCGTTACTTAATTTCACATTCCGAAACATTGAAAAACAATTAACTAACTTTGCTGTGTTCATTTATTACACGTGTAAAAAAAATATGTTATAACAACCATAGAATTATTATTAAACAATTTTAATCACAAAGTTGTATAAAATGAAATATTTTTCTTCCAATTCAATTCGTAATTAATTAATATCAAATTCAAGCGAGGGATACATTTTTTATTTTTAGAATTGAAACAATAGTTAAATAAATCAAGTTAATGATATAATAATAACTTCTCACTTATCTTGTGGTAAAAAAATGATTCAATTTTGTTAAGAAAGAAGGACTTTGAGCTAGTTTCAAGTGAGGCTTAAAATATACATCTCTGGCATACCGCTTCAGTAGTACCTTCTAAACTTCAAGTTTAAATTAGAATAAAATGACAATATACAGGGAGTTTTACTTTTAATCATACATGCAGCAATGTCAGTATAGATGCTGTAAATCTTCAGATATTCGTTGTATTTTAAAAGAGTTCAATTTGAAGCTTAAAAGGAGTGTTTTCCACTCCCAGACTAAGCATGAAGTAAAATTTCGAGTTTAGAAAAGCCTGAAAATTTGGTTTGGTCGCGTAGCGCGAAGCGCATAGCGACCAACCCAAATTTTCAGGCTTTTCTAAACTCGAAATTTTACTACATGCGCCACACGTGTAACACTTATTTTAAGTAAGTTTAAAATATACGTCTTTAGAATACTGCTTTAGTAGCATATTCAAATCTTCATTTTAAATCAGTGTTTTAAAATTTCGAGTTTAGAAAAGCCTAACAATTTGGTTTGGTCGCTCGGCGCGTAGCGCTACGCAACAAAACCAAATTTTCAGGCTTTTCTAAACTCGAAATTTTACTTCATGCTTAGTCTGGGAGTGGAAAACAATCGTTTAAAGCTTCAAATTAACCTCTTTTAAAATACAATTAATAACTGATAGTTTACAGCAATTACGCTGTGATTGGAATATGTATACTTAAAAGAAAAAATCCTTGTGCATTGTCAATTTATTCTAATTTCAACTTTAAATTAACAATGTCAAAGTAGAATATTCTAGAAAGAAAAATTAGCAGGTTGGCAACGAAAGTGTTCCACGTTACCCTTTCGAATACCGCGCGCGCACATTCTCCAGTGCACACCGGACGAAACTATTTTAATCAAATTTTAATTTAAACCAGTCGCGAATAAACAACCGTGACGTTCGAATACAATCGAACAAATATTAATAAAATGACTCTGCCCGATGGATTTGGAAGAGGTTATCCGCGCCATCCGTCCGAGAGGGATTTCAAAAGTAAGTCGAATATACATACATAATTTGCGAGTGTGTGATTATAACCTAGACCTTAACCTACCTCAACATTGATTTTAAAACATTGCGACATGTTTACAAGAGGAACATTTGTTAGTTGAAGTTTCACGTAAGATGATAAATTACTCGTTGTTTGTATGTAAACAACACAGGTTTTAATTTGTTGGATTATTTTGTTGAAATTAACGTGTTTATTAGTTTAAAATAGAAACGTATTTTCCACTCCTTGTTTAAGCACGAAGTGAATATTTCCGCTACGAAATCCTAATTTTAAGGCTTTTCTAAACTCGAAATATTTACAATTGAACCACGATTTTAACTTTGTTCGTATAACTGAGACTTTATTGACTATAGTTTTGACAACTTTAACTTGTCATTTTCAAACTTAAAGTTTAAAAATAACAAGTTAAAGTTGTCGAAACTATAGTCACTTTATTAAGATTTTTTGTTTACACTTTCAAATTTTAACTAAATTGTTAGAGATATTTGAAATTACATTATTAACCTTAACATTTTATTACAATAAATTATTACAACTGTGTGTGCATAAATGTGATTTTTAAATACAGGGAATTTTTCTTTCAGGTATACACAGGTATAAACTGTACATTTTACGACATTCGTTGCTTTTTTAAAAGATTTCAATTTGAATCATTAAACGAGGGTTTTTCACTCCCAGACTAAGTATGAAGTAAAATTTCAAGTTTAGAAAAGCCTGAAAATTTGGATTGGCCGCGTAGCGAAGCGAAGCGGACAATCCAAATTAAACTTTTCTAAACTCGAAATTTTACCTCATGCGCCACACGTATAAAACACTGAAATATCGTAAAGTTTAAAATATACGGCTTTAGCAATCTGATATGTAGATGTGAATAAAACGTGAGTCAAATTCTGTGCTAAACAAATTGTTTAAAAACAGTGATTATAGGCAACCCAATAACTCTAACGTGTATTAAATTGCCTATAATTGTTGTTGTATGTGTGTTTTTGAACTTCACTGTAAATCAGTGTTTTTAAGCGTGGCGCAAGAAGTAAAATTTCGAGTTTAGAAAAGCCTAATTTGGATTGGCCGCTCCGCTTCGCTACGCGGCCAATCCAAATTCTTAGGCTTTTCTAAACTCGAAATTTTACTTCATGCTTAGTCTGGGAATGGAAAACACTCGTTAAAAGGCCCAAATTAACTGCTTTGAAACAATGAATTTCCGCAAATTAAAAAAAAAATCGCTGCAATTATCAGGACATGTATACTCAAAAGAAGAATACACTGTATGTTCTGTTTTAAACATGTTTTTAATTGTTAATGTTTTAAACACTGTTTCAATGAAAAAACATGTTTTGTTAAACAAAACTGTTTGTTTTAATTAAAATTAAATTTAAAGAAAAAATGTTTAACAAACCTGCTGTACATATTTTTTCAACAACCCTGCTGTACATATTTATGCTGGAATAACCTAAACCTTAACCTACCCAATACTGATATTAAAACGAATCAAATTTTTCAGGCTATTCTAAACACGAAATTTTACTTCATGCTAAATTAAGGAATAGAAACACTCATTGTAAACTCGAAATTGAACACAATTTAAAAATAACCAATGCTTGAAAATTTACATCGGGATATGTATACTTATACGAATAATTTCTGGTGTGTATATTTTATGTTATAAATAAATTATATAGAGTATTTCATTAACTATTTAACATTAGTTATTAATGTTAATACGTTTTATCAATTTTTAAATATTATTGTTATTATTTTGTACATATTCTTTGTAAAAGGGGTTTCCCGTGAGAGAATAAATAAATAAATATTTTTTTCTAAAAATTACTTAGTTCTGAATTTTACAAAAATATTATAAGTGCTATTCTTTTCGTAATCTTAGACTAATTTTTTTTTTCGTTTATGATTTAATTATTATAATTACATTAATAAATAAATCATAAACGAAAAGACAAATTAGTAATTAAATATTACTGATCTTACTTCTATACAAAAAATACAAAACTCTTAGAAACAATTTTGTTTAAACATGATTTGTTTCTTAAGCGATTTTTTTATACATCATGTGGGATATTTTTAATTATACAGTTTTACGAAAACCTTGAAAGTTATATGGATGAGAAGGCACCGATTGGAATCAATTCCGTTACACACAGAATTAGCAGGCGATTATTTAATGCTTATTATAGTGTAATTTTAGCATCAAACCGATGTTTATTTTAATTAGTAAATTGGATGCTTTTTATAAAAATTCATAATTATAATGTACATTACTTTGAATGCTAAAATATTTTATACCGCAATTTAGGGAAATATAAATTATTTTACAATAATAATTGAATTAGACATGAAGCGTTATAATAAATAATTATTATTGTTAACATATTTTATCAAGTGATTAATAGAAACTGCCCACTGAGCAAACACAATTAAGCAATGTTTCATCAACATTAAAACAACGTTTAATGTTGCTACAATGTAGTAACATTATGAATTCTGCCGTAACCAAAGAAAAGAAAGCATTTATCGAATTCTCTATTAAACATAATCCATTTTCTACTTGGAAATGTTTAAAAAGTAATGGAATAGCTAGTAATCCTAAAACAATTATACCTAATTGCATTAAGGATGTCAATGCTATTAATTAATGCTTTTCCAATTCCTTTAACAGCTTAACACACACTGTTCTTAATCAATTTTACTTAAATCATATTCATAAAAATGTTAATGAAAACTTATTTGAATTTAAACTAGCTACGACCGAACAAATCTCTTGTGTTGTTAATAATATTAAAACTAATGCCGTTGGAACCGATAACATCAGTATTTCTATGAATAGATTTTGTGGTTATTTTTTAATTTCTTATTTAACGCACATCATAAATTGTTGTATTAAACAATCTTATTTTCCAAATGCATGGAAACTTGCAGATATTGTGCCTATCCCAAAAAACAACTCTCTATTAAACTTTAATGATCTTAGACCCATAAGCGTTTTACCTATTGTATCTAAAATATTAGAGAGGATATTATGTATTCAAATTGTAGAATATGTTGAAAATAATTGCTTACTTCCCCCAACTCGATCTGGGTTTAGAGCTAACTACAACTGTACTACTGCATTATCTAATGTTTTAGATAATATTATAACTACGACTGATAAAGGTTATGTTACGTGCTTGATTTTACTAGACTATAGTAAAGCTTTTGATATAATCAGTCACAGCTTAATGGTTTCTATATTACATCATTTTGGCTTTTCCATTTCAGCGTCAAATTTAATAGATGCCTATCTAACAAATAGATATCATGGTATCATGGTATTATGGTAAAATCTGGGGTTCCTCAAGGCTCAATATTAGGACCTTTACTGTTCTCCATTTATACATCTTTTCTCACAAAGGTTCTAACAAACTGTTCTGCAACTCTATATGCCGACAACACACTGTTATTTTCATTTAAACCGAATGATGTTATCTTGGCGAATGCTAAAATCCACTCAGATCTCTCAAACATTTTAGAACAGTCGCGTAAACATTCACTTAATATAAATCCGAATAAGTCGACTGTAATGTTATTTGGCCCACGTAGGTCTTTTCAATATGTAAAAGATCCATTGAAAATAACCATAAATGGTGCCACACTGCCTTTTGCTGTTTCTTCGCGCAATTTAGGATTAATTAGTGATAATGATTTGCGTTTCAAATCTCATATTATTAAATTCATTTCTAGAGCCCTTTTAAATTTAAAATTAATCTATTCTAGCCGACATTACTTAAATATTAAATTAAGAAAACCACTTTGTAATACACTTGTATTAAGCCATTTCAATTTTGCCGATGTAATTTACAATGCCTGCCTAGATAATGTAACGAAGCGCCGCACAATGTGCCAAATCGGAGCGCGAGCGCCAGGGGGGGATTTTGAGGAAAAAAATTAAATTAAAAATTTCGAGAAAAAAACATATCCACTCCATTGTAGATACATGAAACCCTTCTAATCTTGCATGTTTATATTTTTCAACCCCCTATATTATTAACAATTAACGCTTAAAGTTGAGCGATTTAGAAAACATCAATTTTACGGCGTTTCACTCGCAAGTTTAAATAATTTATTACATGGATAGTAGACGTACTATCAATATAACATTATACACTATTGTTTATAACATAATACTGTATATTAGGGTTGAAAAATCAAGTCTCTAAATATTTTAGAACAAAAGTTAAAAAAAAATTGAATATGAAATATATTTTAAATATAAATTTTAACTTTAGAAAGTGTTATAAAAAAAATGTCAACTCGATGAGGTCTGGGACTATCACTAAAAATTAGTTCTATGTTTTCTCTAACTACCCTCAAAATTTCGTATCTCCACCGGTGCGTTTTTGGGGTCTATTTAATTTTTTTATTTGACGCCACCAATTAAAGTTGGGTCGGGCGAGGCCCGTGTGCGGTGAGTATCGTGGAGTCGAGCGCGCGCTATTCTCGAGCAGCACGCAACATGATTTTTACGTTGGCCCCGAACAAAAAATAATAAAAACGCACATGTAAAAATTCAAAAAAATTAGGGCAGTTACAGAAAATATTAACAAATGTTTATATGATAAAAAAAATAATATAATAATAATTCAAGGCAGCAAAATTATATACAATTGTTATAATCATTACATAGGTTGTGACTTTCACCAAAAACTGTGGTATGTTTTTAAATGCCCTAAAAACTTCGTAACTCTACATGTGCGTTTTGTGTCAGGTTTTTGCGAATGACCGAGTCGATTTTTATCGGTTGCGCCTAATAAAAAATAAAGCACCTCAAAAAAACGTACAAATGTGAAAAGTATCTGCTGTAGTTTAAAAATAATTTAATCTGTTGTTTAAAATATGAATTTTTAATCAGAATATACATTACATTTTCCTGATTTTGCACAACGAAGTTATGTATTTTATACTGTTTTATTTACTTACTTTTTTAAAATGAAAAATTGTCAGTATCCTCATCAGTCTGTTCGTCTTCGTTGTCACTTGTGTCCGTTTCACAAATAACTAATTTTTTAGCGTCTGCAGGTAGTTGTTTTTATGAATTTTTACATCGCTTCTCAAAGAAAAAATTATTGGATCAGAACATACAAGAAGCATATTAAATAAATCTCGAATTGTATTAAGCCTAGAGTTTTTCCTAGTATGGTTTTCTCTAACTCTCTTATATATTTTATTGGTTGCTTCCTGTGCCTCTTCCGAAAGTTCTCCGATTGGTAAAAGACATTGTCCAATTATTTTGCTCCCGTGATTTAAAATTTTATGGACACTAGGAGGCATTCTATACCATCCATATAACGAGGTGTAAAGTCGGGCCGGGCCGTATTTTCTGCATATTTATCAAACATCAATATATTTATATTACGAGAACTCGACATTGTTATAAGAATTGTATAAAATCTGTTCAATAATTCTTCATTCAATTCAGTGATGACAGCTACTTTCTCATAATTTCGAAAAAATATTCGAGCAACGTTGCCAGTATTTGAAGTACCTCCTCCTTGCACAACAATATCAACCCTTATCCCTAACTATTTACGTAATAGTTTTTGTATTCTAGTTTTCCGACTAAATATATTATTTTTCTCTTCTATCGTACATCCGTGAGTAGTTGTTTTCTTCAAATCTAATTTATAGGAGATATGAAGAACACATTCCATGAACTTAATCCATGCATAGAGGGAAGAAATACCATAATTTAAATTATCTTCGATAATAGGAATATTATTAATTCTTTCAATATCATTCATCTCCTTCGGAGAACATTTGCATATAAAACAATTTGAGCTCAGAGTATTTGTTAAGGTATTTATAACTTTGCCGTCGATCATTGTAAACAACAAATTAAATTTTACCTCTACATGGTTACCATTAATATAAATTTGTTGTTTTTCCAATAAATTTACCTCTTGCCTCATACTCTTAACTTCATCTAGAATAAGCTGTTTTGTTTCTTTAGCATAAATACATTTTATCGGTCTACATAATTTAATAGATGAAGGTTTTTCGTTTTTCCAAATAACACTTTCATCAGAAAATAATCTAAGTGGAACCAGTGAAAACACAAAGACACTCTTCTCTGTAATTTCTTCTTCATCTGTACTGCTATCATCAGATGGCTTTTGCATATAAGTAGAGTGCCCTGAGCTGCCATCGCAACCATATTTACACAACAAAATTAATTTACTAAATGATGTATCTTGAGGAAATTTAATTGTTGATATTAATCTACATAAAGTATGCTCAAGAAGGCTCTGCAAAGGTACTGATGCTCCATTTTGAGAAATAGAAATATTAGCTGGGTAACACATTGTCTTCATTATTTTAATTTTATTGTAAGATGGTAAAAGGTCTTTTGCTCCATGAGAACGTAGTTTTTTTCTTAAATTTTTATAACTTGCTGCCGTCATTTTTGAATCAATAAAAATTGATAGAGCTTCTTCATCTGTAAATTTTTTACAGTTTCAATTTCATTTGTTTTTAAATAAGTTAAGACTTTTTTTATTTTTTCCTGTGAATCCGAGGAAGCACTTTCCACTAATTTGGCCGCTGGTATATTTCCTTTATCGCGTAAAATTTTTTTTGCTGCTGAAAATATTTGTTCTGGTGTATTTTTGGTGATCAATAAATTAGTTTGTCTTCTTTTAGATGTATTACTTTGTATTGTGAACTGTGTACCTGATGTACTTGGTATTGGTGAAATATTTTCTATATTTTCAAAGGGGTTTGTATTTTCAATTAAGACAGAACCCTCGTTGTATTTAAAAGGCAGCAGTAACCAATTTCTATTTTTTTTTAATGAAATTGATATGAGATCTTGAGCACATTTTCCACTTTCTATTAAGAGTACTGCAGAAACCCTTAACTTTTTTAAGAATGTCATCATTTTCACTATTGTTTTTCGTCGAAACATTTTCAATATATTTTATTAAATAATCAATGGTATTGCTTGACTGAATAAGGTTTTTAGGTTTTAGTTCGTACCATACCTTATATAAATCACCGTTTGTAATTTTAATTTTCTCCATTATCACTCAGCGTTTTGGATTAATTAAATTACACTAACACTAATCACTAGTTTAATTAAAGTAAACTATTTTATACACAAAAAAACTCTAAATCAAAGAAAGAGTATATAGTCAACAAATTAAATAACACTTAACACTAACTTAATTAATAATTACTTTATAATGTTCAATCGTTCGCTTAGGGATCAGAAAAATATGTGAACTGTTGGAGACTTCGTTCAACACTAAACGCATATTTTGCTTTCAAGAAAATTAAGAAAAATCCATTTCAGATACTTAAACCGTAAAAACTGTGTGACAAGAATGCCATTTGTTACGGTAAATGACAGCTCAAATCGGACCCCTAATAAAAATGTAAACACAAACCAGATGACCTTTATCAGTAACAGATGTACACCCTTATATATCAATAAGAAAAAAACCCATAAAACTATTTTTGTAAATGTGATTTAAATGGTGCAAAAAATACTCAGAGAAGAAATAATTTCCCTATGATATATACCTGTATATTAGAAAAATTGTAGATTGTGAGGATTATGACTATTATATAAACATTTGTCAATATTTTCTGTAACAGCCCTAATTTTTTTGAATTTTTACATGTGCGTTTTAAGTGCGTTTTTATTATTTTTTTGTTCGGGGCCAACGTAGAAATCATGTTGCGTGCTGCTCGAGAATAGCGCGCTCGACTCCGCGATGCCACCGCACACGGGCCTCGCCCGACCCAATTTTAATTGGTGGCGTCGAATAAAAAAATTAAAAAGACCCCAAAAACGCACCGGTGGAGATACGAAATTTTGAGGGTAGTTAGAGAAAACATAGAACTAATTTTTAGTGATAGTCACAGACCTCATCGAGTTGGCATTTTTTTTATAACACTTTCTAAAGTTAAAATTTATATTTAAAATATATTTCATATTCAAATTTTTTTAACTTTTTTTCTAAAATATTTAGAGAGTTGATCTTTCAACCATAATATACAGTATTATGTTATAAACAATAGTGTATAATGTTATATTTATAGTACGCCTACTATCCATGTAATAAATTATTTAAACTTGCGAATGAAATGCCGAAAAATCGATGTTTTCTAAATTGCTCAACTTTAAGCGTTAATTGTTAATAATATAGGGGGTTAAAAAATATAAACATGCAAGATTATAAGGGTTTCATGTATCTACAATGGAGTGGATATGTTTTTTTCTCGAAATTTTTAATTTAATTTTTTTCCTCCAAATCCCCCCCTGGCGCTCGCGCTCGGATTTGGCACATTGTGCGCCGTATTCTGAAAATCCAAAACTCTTGCTCACTAATTTTTGGTATTCGAAAGTTTGATCACATATTTGATAAATTAATGGAATTAATATGGCTTAACATGAACAAGCGCCAAACGTTGCATTGATTAAAATATTATCATAAAATTACTGTTACTCATAAACCCCCGTATCTTTACAATAGAATAGTATTCCGGTCTAATGTTCAATCAATGTGAGATTCAGAGGTATTATCTTACCTCCGCTCCACAAGACGGCTTTATTTCAAAGATGTTTTTCTTATAATATTTATAAATTATATAACAGCATGCCATCTCATATTAAAAATCTCACATTGATGAAGTTTAAACCCGAGATATGTCATAATTTGTTCAGAAATACATTACTTTAACATTTAACCAATGTCATTTGTTTTATTAACTGTACTCATAAACCCCCGCATCTTTACAATAGAATAGTATTCCGGTCTAATGTTCATACCATCAATGTGAGATTCAGAGGTATTATCTTACCTCCGCTCCACAAAGATGTTTTTCTTGTAATATTTATAAATTATATACCAGCATACCATCTCATATTAAAAATCTCACATTGATGAAGTTTACTTTAACATCTAACCAAAGTCATTTGTTTTATTAACTGTTTAATGATCTCTTTGGCTCTAATGTATCGATTTACCGAGTATTTCAAATTATAGATAGGTTAAGTGGAAGAGCAGTTGATCTGACTATCAGATCGACTAAACTTCGCCTATGTAATTTTGCTGTACGTTCTACACCTTGTATGTTATTTGTATAAATAAAGACGTTTATTATTATTATTATTATTGATATAACGTTATTTGTTTGTTTTTTTGGTCAGTGGGTGATTTAAAAAATATTAAAAAATACTGATTTCATAAAGTACTCTCTATAACTTATTTTTATTTGTGAATAATATGCTGGAGTAAGGATACATTTAAATTTCTTAAAAACACGTCACGTAACTAAAAAAAAATATTGAAAATAATTCACTATCATTTAATACTTTTAAATAAAAAAGTCTCCATCTAGTTTATTTGATCTAGGTATTTATTTGGATACACCGAGTATTTTTTAGTTAATGCCTTAAACCTAACGAGACTTACAGGACTTATAAAGATTACATGCACTTAATTACTTTTACCATTAAACTAACGAAAACAAAATACTGTTGAAACACAATTTCAATTCGGCTCGCAATGATAAACTACGTTAATAATATGCATAAGGTAATTTTTGTAAAATAACTAAATAAAAGGAACCCATAAAATAATGAAACAATAAATTATTATAGTAATTCCTTTCTTCACTGATTACTTTTATTATACTAAATGTGCATTTCGAACACTATTTTCAATAGTTATTAAATTGATAATAAATATTTATCTAATTAGTGGGATAAGAGCATTATTAATGCGGTGAGTTGCTGAGACGAGGGCGTAGCCCGAGTCGAAGTAATAGCATGAGTCTCAGTTAATATGCCTTATCCCACGTATTAGATACAACTTTTAATCTACGACTGCTCAGAATTACGGAAAATATACTTTTGAATTGAATTTGATGAAAAATTAGAATATAATAGTATGTACGTAGAACCATAGCAACATGTAATTTGAATGTCAACAATTTAATAGTCAAAACTTCAAGAATTAATTTTCTAATTTCTGTTTTGCTGTGAAATAATGAGCGACTCCGAATCTCTGCCTTCGGATATCGAAGAATCGGCCACGCAGGTAGTTTCAATGTTATTGCCGGAAAAATCAAAAATTAAATATGAGCAAGCTTATGAACGTTTGCCGAAATGGTGCGATGAGAAGAAAATAAAAAATGAAGCAAATGAAATGGTACTTCTAGTATATTTTGAAAATATTTTGAAACGCTATAAACCTTCAAGCCTATGGGCATATTACTCGATGATACGTGCTATGATATCCATAAAGAAAAATGTAGATATCAGTAAATTTATTCAATTGGTCGCATTTCTGAAAAGGCAGTCAGTGGAAATTTCTAAAACAGAAATGTCTTCAGGAATACACTTAAATAAATGTAAACATGTTATTATTAATGTTCATAAGTAATTGTTTAATAAATTTGGTGGTTAGTTGGTATTAAAAAATAAGTGTGTTTTTGATTTTATTACCTAACTAGTTAGGTAATGAGTTTCATTACGTGACTCAAATGATTGTCAAATTCGTCACTTATTCAAGCAGTCGTAGATAAATATATTTATTTCGTTAATTGACAGTGTCACTCAACGAAAATTTAAAGGAGGGGATTATATAGGGTTCTAAATGAGTGACAGTGTCAATTAACGAAATAAATATATTTGTCAATTTAATTACAATTGAAAATGAACACATAGTGTTCGAAATGTGAATTTGGTATAATAAAAATAATCAGTGAAAAAAGGAATTACAATAATAATTAATAGAAAACACTTCACGTAACTAAGAGAAGAATATTATTGAAACAATGATTAATATAACTGGTATCTATTTTTGTGAACATTTGCTGATCATGAAGCCATCATGAGGAGATCGAATGAACTTCACGCAAGGTTTGTTTATATTTATAAATGAATCAGAAGTCCTCTGCTGCCAAATTACAATTACATAACTGCAGTTGATTAGAATAAATTCTGGATTTAATCTGTTCGAAAAATTTGATGTTATAAATTACGATAATTATCTTGGTTGACACGGTGTGTTTACACACCAAATTGTATAATTATAAACTGTTATGCGAAAACTGTTTGTTTGTTAAGCAATGGAAATTTTTATACACATTAACATACGTGTATTTGTAGTTGTAGGGCAATTTAAATAGAGAGGCATAAATTGCCCCTGGAAATCATTTAACTATGAGATTTAATTTTATTCGATATTAATGCTACTTAAACTATTTTATCATTTGAAGTTGTAGACAATTTTCTCATTTCATCATGATTATTATCAGCATAATCATCATGGAAATTTATTCAGAGATCAGTGATAACATAATACAATACAGTGCACACTAATTTGAACAAATCAGTACAAGTTACAGTAGTTACAATATTCGCAAGTGCATACAATTAATCCAGTTAAAAGATAAAAATACTAAACTTATAAAGGGCTTTTTTTTCTGACTGAACAGTTTCAGATTTTCGTTGATTTTATAAAAACCGTTCAATTTAAAACTTCTAATGAGTGTTTTCCACTCTCAGATTAAGTCTGAAGTAAAATGTTGAGTTCAGAGAAGTCTGAAAATTTGATTAGGTCGCTTCGCTTCGCGCCCAAATCCACATTTTCGGGATTTTCTAAACTAGAAATGTTACTTCATGCGCCACGCGTTTTTAACACTGAAACATTGAGAGGTTTAAAATATACACTTATAAATTTGTATGTTGAAGCAGTATATTTTAAACTTAAGAGTATATCAGTGATTTATACCAGAGTTGTTAAAAAATATAACGTTTTTTTTTCAGTTTAATTAAAACAAACAGTTTTTTTTTTAACTAAACGTGATTGTATCATTAAAACAGCGTTTAAAACATTAACGATTAAAAACATGTTAAAAACATATTTAAATCATATTTAAAATACGTTTTACTCGTGTTTAAAACAAATCATGCAGGGCATTTTCCTTTACATATTCCGATAATTATACCTTTTTTCAAATTTGCGGGAATTCGTTGTTTCATAGCCGTTAATTTGGGGCTTTCAACGAGTGTTTTTCACTCCCAGACTAAGCATGAAGTAAAATTTCGAGTTTAGAAAAGCCTAAGAATTTGGATTGGCCGCGTAGCGAAGCGGAGCGGCCAATCCAAATTAGGCTTTTCTAAACTCGAAATTTTACTTCATGCGCCATGCTTAGAAACACTTATTTACAGTGAAGTTCAAAAACACACACATACAACAACAATTATAGGTAACCTAATATACGTTAGAATGTATGTTGAAGCAGTATATTTTGAACATAAAAGTATATCAGTGATTTATACCAGAGTTGTTAAAAAATAAAACATTTTTTTTTATTTTAATTAAAATAAAGAGTTACTTTTAACTAAACGTGATTTTATCACTAAAACAGCGTTTAAAACATTAACGATTAAAAACATGTTAAAAACATATTTAAATGATATTTAAAATGCGTTTTACTCGTGTTTAAAACAAAACATACAGGGCATTTTCCTTTACATATTCCGATAATTATACCTTTTTTCAAATTTGCGGGAATTCGTTGTTTCAAAGCCGTTAATTTGGGGCTTTCAACGAGTGTTTTTCACTCCCAGACTAAGCATGAAGTAAAATTTCGAGTTTAGAAAAGTCTAAGAATTTGGATTGGCCGCGTAGCGAAGTGGAGCGGCCAATCCAAATTTGGCTTTTCTAAACTCGAAATTTTACTTCATGCGCCACGCTTAAAAACACTTATTTACAGTGAAGTTCAAAAACGCACACATACAACAACAATTATAGGCAACCTAATATACGTTAGAGTTATTAGGTTGCCTATAATCACTGTTTTAAACAATTTGTTGAGTGCAAAATTTAACTTACGTTTTATTCACATCTACATATTAGATTGCTAAAGCCGTATATTTTAAACTTTGTGATATTTCAGTGTTTTATAAGTGTGGCGCATGAAGTAAAATTTCGAGTTTAGAAAAGCCTAATTTGGATTGGCCGCTCCGCTTCGCTACGCGGCCAATCCAAATTATCAGGCTTTTCTAAACTCGAAATTTTACTTCATGTTTAGTCTGGGAGTGGAAGACCCTCGTTTAAAGATTCAAACTGAAATCCTTTAAAAAAGCAACGAATGTGGTAAAATTTACAGTGTATGCATACGTATACCTGAAAGAAAAAGTCCCTGTATATAAAAATCACATTAATACACTCACAGTTGTGATATTTTATTGTAATAACATGTTAAGTTTATTAATGTATTTTAAAATATCTTCAACAGTTTAGTTAAAATTTAAAGATGTAAACAAAAAATTATAAAAAAATATTATTTAGCAAATTTAAGATAATAAAAAAAAAACTTTTAAAGAAAGTTTAAACATTTAAAACATGTTTTAAGCAAATTTAAGATTTAAAACATGTTTAAAATAAAACCGTTTAAAACACGACGGCTTTTAGTAAACATGTATAAAACACTGTTTTAAAACAAAGTGTTTTAAACGTAACAACCCTGATTTATACGCTGGGCGCATGGTGCAAAATTTCAGGCTTTTCTAAACTCGAAATATTTACTACATGGCACAGGTGCGCAAATGCTGGTTCAAGGGGTGTTTATTACGCGATCGTTTCACCACTTTTCAAATTATTTGGTACACATAAGATGTTACTAAAATATTATCACAGAAAAAAATATAGTTTATGGTATTTATAATATTAGGGAGAAAACCCAAGGCCGCGGTTACGTCGATACGCCACTGAAACGAGCTCTAATTTCTAATGGTAATGATAGAGAGGATAAACACAGATGCAAATAAGTCAATGTCAGTACTTGGCAATCGACTGGCTTTCATGTATTTGGCAAAAACGCAATGCTATTGTTTTCACGTTCTCAAATTCGATTTACTTTTAATACAATCAACGACAGTGATGGTGCTATATTTCAAACGACTTTACAAAAATACCTTTGTTTTTTTATATAATTAATTTAAAATATGTGAGTTTTAAACAGATTTCAAGTGTATATATGTCTAACAAAATAATTAAAGCATGATTGTTAAGTCTAATTCTGGATATTTAACTAAAACACTTGGTTTGTTTTAAGCCAAGTGGTTTAATTAAATATCCAGAATTAGATTCAAAAATGTTTCACCACGGTTTAAGTGAAACATTAATTAAACAAGTTTGCTAAGATTTGTGATTTAAATGATTGCGACTATAAACATATTTAATCCCTACTGTATATTAATGGCTTAAAATGGTATCCAAACACATACATAAATTTATTCCCGATTACAAAATCAAACGCATTTTTGTTCGCATGTGAACATCAAGTTCAATCCATAATCAACCAGAAAGTGTAAATATTATTTCGAAACACCGATAGAACGCATCGTTGTGCAAATAATTTTTATTTGAGTTCGATTAGGCGATCCGCTTCAAACTATATACATTATTGTTTGGACAGATAAACTCATTGAATAAGACTGGCGCCTAATTAATTTCTACTAGTGTTTAGAAAAACCTAGAAATTTGGTTTGGTCATGAAGCGAAGCGGATCGACTAATCCAAAGTTTCAGGCTTTTCTGAACTCGAAATTTTACTTCATGCTTAGTCTGAGATTGGAAACACTTGTTCGAAACTTCAAATTAAACGCAATTATAAAATCGATATATTTCTGAAATTTTACAACATATACTAGGACATTATGTACAGTATGTTAAATTAAATAAAATCTCCAGAGTGCAATGGAAAATATTCTAGGTTTGTAACTCTGAAAATATACATTATAATTATTATGTCTGACGTTATATATGTCATTTCCTGAAGTGTGCAGCCAACTCAAATTTGAAAAAAGATTAAATCAAGGCAGTCTAGAGGTTTTTATTTTATTGAGCATATGATATATTAAAAAAAAAAAATCCAAGTATGTAATATAATAAGTAATTCATAGAAATTATTATAAACTAGTGCAGAACTTTACCTAAAATCAACGATTAGAGTTAACTCTATAATTGCTAGGGCGTTAATGGGATATTCTACTCTAAAAACATAATTAGTTTAACAAAAGTAGCACATTTGGATTTCTTTTCAAGCATTTAAAAAACAAATCTTTACATTCGCATTCAATAATTATTAGTTAGAAATCGCGTTTACTTAATAACACTATGTTGATAACTACGGTAAACAAATGATCGTCTATTTTAACCTACCTCAAAGCAAGAAGCGTACAAAAAATATCTCGATCGACGGCGCGCGCGATTTTCTGTGTCGTCAAAAAGTTGAGCGCGATTCGCCGAGCGTTGTAATTAGATAAGCGACGTCTGTATATAAGTTAAGTAGGGTTTCGGCGGGCTACTCAAGTAGTAAGATTTGCCAAGTCGAGAGGAAAACGTCTTACGGCAGAAAAAATAAATATTTAATTAATAGGGTGGATACATATTTATTAAGAATATAAAGGATTATCAGTGATTGATTCACAAAAGCCAATCAATTTATTGGATTCAATAAGAATTGATAATATAAAAGAGTTATATTAAGATTGACTATTGGATACGAAAGGATGGTGCAAAATGACGTTCCTCCGCACCACGACGATCAAGGATACTACGATTTAGAAATAGAAGGTAACGATTATTTTGTTTATAGAGGTATCGGATAATTCTTGCAATAATTTTACTACGTCTATAAATGTAGTTAATTAATTATTATTACGCAAATATAATTGTTATTCCACTAATAACCAGTTTAAGCAATTATCAATTTTTTTTCTAAATTTGGATCGATGATCCTGGCATAGACTCTCGCCACAGCCATATCTCTTATGTATTTATTATTATTATTTTATAAACATTTATCGAGAATCAGGAGAAGTTGAGAGGATTTTTTTTATATTATTTCTAGCCAGTGAGGGCCGCCACGGCATTTAGGTTTCCACGTACAGGAGTGGGCCAATTATCTATTTAAAGTTAATCATTTTTTTCAAAATATTTCATCTTTAATAAGGAGGTAGTTAAGATGACAATATGCATAGTTTTCTACGTTTAGATCTTGGACCTTTTCTTAAATATTTAAAACAAAATTAATTTAATTTATTGTTTTCAAAAATATTTATTTGAAAGTTGATGCCAAATCTATTCTACTAGATTTGGCATCAACTTTCAAATAAATATTTCTGAAAATGTACCGGGTGTTCGATAAAAAAATTGCCAACGCCATAACTCTTGTATATATTAACCGATTTTATGAAATAAAAATCAAAGTTAATGGTCGTTTAGATACTAAAAAATTACATGAATAATGATTTTTTTTCAATAATAACTTTATTCCCAAATAATAGCCAACTTAAGATTTTTAAATCGCTGTCTATAATTTTTTAATTTGATTACATTAGACATTATTTTTCTCAATTTGATAACGACCCATTTTCTGTTTTTGTTCAAGGTTTTGGTCGTTTTATTTAATCTTCTATTTAAAATTATATTTTTTTAAAATTATAATTTTTTGCCTTGTAAAAAAGTGACAATTGTCATTTATTGTAGGGTTATGTAATTATTAATAACGAAACAACAAATAAGTACCTACGTTACAATTTAATGTAGAATAAAAGTAAAGAAAAAATTTAAATATTTTGTTATTTCAATATTTCGATTATTACTTATTTTTTAAGTGTATTTATAACTGTACAACATTTTAGTATTCTATACGCGTAGCGCATGAAGTAAAATTTTGAGTTTAGAAAAGCCCCGATTTTAATTCAATATTTATGCTAGAAAAAAAATATAATAATTATTGTTCACATGATTTTTTTTGCAATAAATGTAGTGTGCCTTGAAATAAAATTTGACTTTTAATACTGATCAAAATTAATAAATAGTATTAGTTTATATAATGAGCTTAATAGATTCAACACAATTTGTCAACCAACCGAACAAAATAAAGGCTAGTATTTTTTAAAGTTTACAATATTTTAGTGTTTTATACGCGTGGCGTATGAAGTAAAATTTCGATTTTAGAAATGCCCCGTGAAAATTTGTGTCGGATCGCTGCGCGACCCTCGACAAATAATATTAAATAATATTCTATTTCTAAGAAAAACAGTATTTATTAAATATTAAAGTTGCATTTAATATAATAACAAACTGTCGACAAAAATCTAGAAATGTCGAAAATCTCGACATGTTGAAAATCTTGAAGGCCCACTCCCATACTAAGCATGAAGTAAAATTTCGAGTTTAGAAAAGCCCCGCGTAGAAAGTTTGTCGAGACAAATTTTCACGGGGCCTTTCTAAACTCCAAATTTTACTTCATGCGCCCGCGTATAAAACACTGATTAATTGTAATGTTTAAAAAATACTAGCCTTTATTTTGTTTGGTTGGTTGACAAATTATGTTGAATCTTTTACGCTGATTATACATACTAATTCTATTTATAAATTTTGATCAGTATTAAAAGTCCAATTTTGTTTCAAGGCACACTACATTTATTACCAAAAAATCATGTGAACAAGATTTATTTTAATTTTTTTCTAGCATAAATATTAAACTAAAATCTACTAAATCGAGCATAATTGGATTTAGAAAAACAATATCCAATATAATAATATAACGAAAGTATATACAGCCATTTTAAAACTCAAAGTTGACTATTATTTATCAATGAAGTTAATTTTAAAAAAATATATAACTAGTGTCAATTTATGGTATTGAAACTGCGCTTGACTTTCTTTTTAGTGTATTCAAATCGATCAATAAATAACAGCGTTATGGCGTTGGGCGTTTTTTTATCAACCACCCGATATACAAGGTATCCCATTAGTGCGTTTTTGAAATATAACAGCTCTCGTTAAAGCAAGAAACAACTTTTTTAAACAAAGTTAATCGACTTTAAGGGCTGCATAATCTAAAAATATTATAACATATACAGGGTGCCCCATAATGACACTAGCGGATGTAACTTACTTATTTTAAATGAATCACCTTGTAAATTATTTTTTTTAAATCCCTAATAAAAACATTCGGTCTAAGTCGTAAAGTTTCGGAGTAATCTGACATTTTTAGAAAAGAAAAATTGTTTGCAGAGGCTTCGTGAAACTAAAATTTCACCGAAACTAAATAAAAATTATTCAAATCAATCAATAAATAATAGAGTTATGGCGTGGGACATTCTTTATCGAACACCCAGTATACAAGGTGTCCCATTCGTGCGTTTTTGGAAGATATATCGGCTCTTGTTAAAGATACAAACAACTTTTTTAAACAAAGTTAATTCACTTTAAGGGCTGCATAATCTAAAAATATTATAACATATACAGGATGCCCCATTTTGACACTAGCTGATGCAACTTACTTATTTTAAATAAATTACGCTGTATATTATTTGGTTTTTAAAACCCTAATAAAAACATTTGGTCTGAGTCGTACCGTTTCGGAGTAATCTGATATTTTTCGAAAAAAAAGACGTTTGCAGAGGTCTCGTAAAACTAAAATTTTACCAAAACTAAATAAAATCATTAGTTGCGGGTTTCGCAATAATCCTAAAAATATAAGGCGCTATCAGTTGCAATATAAAGTTGCTTCGTTCGAGTTAGGTAGCTACCAAATAAAAAATATTGAAGTTCGCATGGACAGGTATCAGGCTTTCCTAAACTCGAAATTTTAATTCATGCTTCAATAGAGATTGGAAGATACTCTTCAGTCACTTAAGTTAAAAGAAAATTATGTGATGAATTAAAAAGAAATGTGTTGATGTTTGAATTCAATTACAAATAATTTCAAGTTAGAAGAATTTTCGCAGTTTTTCAGTAGTTTTCCTGTATGTTTTTTTTATCACAAATTTATTGTTTTCTTTATATAAGTTATAAGATTGTTTACTGCAAATGTTGTATTCATTATATTAACTGAATATGATCATTAAAGTAAATCGATGCATTCAGGCATATATCAATTACAAACAATGTAATAGATCGCTTATTGTTTTGTTGTTTATTGTTGGAAGAGTATTCAGCAACCGCACGTTTCACAATTGTTATAAAATTCCAGGTTTTGCCGATGAAATGTTATATAAGTAAAATAAATAACAAATGGTTTTATTATGATATAATACATTAAATTTCAAATTAAAACATTTTATCAGAATTGATACAATGCTTGTTCTATATAAATAGACAATTTTTAATGCAATATTCATTTATAGTTAATATTGCAATTATTTTATGTACTTATATTAACTTCTAATGTTCGACGAATAAAATGTTCGTCATGTGAATTCTATACCTAAGTCTGTCTGTCCGTCGCACTATTTGTAGAAAGAGTATATTGATAATAATTTATTTAATTTTATTTATTTCCAGTAAGAATATGTACAGTTAAATTTACGAAAAGTGTTCTATGATTGCAGATTTTAAATCTGTAGTACAACTTTTTTTGAGGTATTTTGATAATTACATTATTTCTTTTACTTCTGTGTACTTTGTTGCAAGTTATGCTGAACTGTCTAAAGTATTTGATTCATATTATCATAGTCACTTTAATTTGAACTTAAATGTGATAGGACACCTCTCGTGAAGGACTATAGATAACATTCATGGCTGAGTCATTTATTTGAGATGATTACAATAATAATAATTATAACATTCATACATAGGAAACTATATTTGTAATTCTCTAAGTACTTCCAAAATATATTATAAATAAAAAGAATAATATTATAAAAAGAATAGAAAAGAAACGAATTCTAATCTAAATAATTACTGAGATTCAGTTGAGCACGAAAAATATGAATTTAGAAATTCAGCTTTTAAATTACTAGAGGAAATTAAAATAAAGGAGTTCTTTTACTCAAAATATTTTTCGAGTACCTTTACTTGAATCTTCTTCCAAATACGGTTAAGTGGATTTTTTTCAAATACTGTTTAATGAGTACTGTGACAGATTATTTCGTCTCTGTTATATCAAAATGTCTTGTATAAAAATCTATACATTTTAGTAACTAATAAAAACTACTGTTTTCAATTTGTATTAAACCTAATGACTTGTTACCATAATTTTAAACTTTGGTTAGCACATCATGCAATATATAGGTACTGGTTTTAACAAGTTTGAGCAGATGTAGATAACAAATACACGTGTTATTTCTCAATAACATTTTTTTGTCATTTTAAAATACATTTTAATATAACAGCCTCCTCGAACAAAAAATACTCATACATGTTTTACCCCATATCCCTATCTATCAATAGGGCTTTCTTCCAAATCGCTCCACAACCCTACCCTTAATCATTCTTACATCCACCAACTGCCAAATAATGCATCTAAAAGGTAACAAATCTGCCATCCTATTCCTAGATATATATAAGGCCTTCGGTTCCGTTAAGCATCTGGACCTTTTATATAAATGCAGTATCTTTAAATTACCCAACCACATTATCAACCTAATCCAAAACATCCTTTTCAACCGCAAACTTCAAATCCGTAAACGACAAACCTTATCATCGACATTCCATCCTGAACAAGGTGTTCCTCACGGCTCCCCTCTATCTTCTCTATTATACAATATATATTGCTCCGACGTATACCATCCTAATCCCAACTTTATAAACCCAACCTATTATCCCCTACAGTTTGCGGATGACACCGCCTTAATCACCTATTCATCAACCCTAGCCTCAGCCCTTAACTCCCTCCAAGATTTTATAAACAAATCAAATCGAAACATTTTCGTAGCCTGACATACAAGAATCAAGGAATTAGTACCAACACCTGTACCAAAATTTATAAAATTATTTGCCGTCCCATCCTAAACTACAGCTCCATCCTTTATATAAATCCATGCAATGTCACCATTAAAAACCTCGAAGTAGCCGAAAGATCCTTCCTCCGTACCCTTACAAAACTTCGACACCCTCAAAATCCTCTCCACAACCCATCGAATGTACTCCTTTACGAAAAAACACAAATTACCCCAATAAAACAAAGACTTCGATTTCTCGCAAAACGATTCGCATGTAGTCGAATTATGACTACATTAAAAATATGTGCATTCCTAGAAACCACGATATCATCCCAAAATACAAAAACCCACCTAGAACCCTATACGAACTTAAAACTTAAACTGAACTTAAAAAAAACACACACACACACATAACACAGGGCAAAAAGACCTATGGTCGATAGCCCTTGTAAGAGAGGGAAGTAAAAACAAATATTTGGAAATATATTTATACATAATAAATTGTATTTTATTATAATGTATTTCTTTCTTTTCCAATAAACATAATATAGTAATATAACAATTAGGATTAGTATTCTGAATTTTTCTGATATTTTCTCCGTTGCAGTTTTACTACAAATTTGTCAAAAACTTGTTTCCCATCATTTGTACTCGAACTTGTCTGGAATACCTTTACTGGAAATTGTTAATAGTAATATATTAAGTGCATTAAAAATAATCGAAAATTTTGCACGAAAAGCCGTTGCCTAGAAACTGCATGAGTCCATTTTGATTGTGATTTGACAAAAAGTGCCCGAGACGCGAAGCGTCGAGGGCACTTTTTCAGTCAAATCACAATCAAAATGAACGAATGTAGTTTCTTAAAGGCAACGAGCTTTGAGTACTAAATTTTCAGAGCATTTTTAATGCACGAATTGTATTTAATACACTATTTCCTGAAAAAGACGATTTTTAATCAAGTTGACGTATTATTTAAAATATTAATTATCAATCAGTATCACTCAATGTGTCAACATGAATCGCTTCGGAAGTTTTTCTTCGAAAGATATATCGAAAAATATCAAGAAAAATTCATCCGAAAATACAAGAAAGAGTAAAGAGTTCGTTTGGAGACAATTTATGACATTCTGTGATGAAAGAAAATACGAGTTAGATCAAAAAACTTTAATTTTGAAAGATTGAGAGATATTGATTGATACCTGACATGTGACGTCACAACAGTGCAATTTTCGCTGTAATTTTTCGGAGAATTTTCACCTACTATGCAATTTTTTATTTTTTTCGATATTGTCTAAGGTACTTTAGTAACATCACTGGAATATTTTTCAAAGTATAACAATACCAAAATCCTTTATGAAAATTCGAATTAAAAAAGAAATAAGTTGGAATGGGTACTAACACATTTTTTTTACACATTTGTGTTATGAGTGTGTGTGTGTGTGGAATTATAATTTAAATATTTCTTATTAAGACATGTTATACATGTTTTAAAGGTCTATGGATGAATTTTTGGAGGCTATATTATTATTATCCAACTATTTCTCTTGTAACCTTCGATCTAGCAAATATTTTTATTTACACATCCAAGAAATTGTGTCAATGCGATAATGCAAAGAAACAAATCAAAGTTATTATTTATCGTTTGTAATTATTTTTCTTGTGAAATGGATTTCGCCCGCGAAATTATCAACATTTTATCTCGCAGAAAATGTGGGTCATTTTTTTTTTCTAAAATATAATAACGATTATCAAAATTCTTATTAAATTAATTATTATCAAATCTGAAATGTTGAGAATTTATCACATCTCATATTGCTAATTCAAATATCGTATCAAATTAGGTGTATAATAAGATAATTTTACAGGATTTCTCATTTAATTCCGACCTGTTGTTGATCTCCAGTAATTAATTACTAGATCGCTTGGGTGACGTCTTATTAGGATCAGTTCTTAAACTGATGAGATTCTTTATAGAACACAAATTAAATGCTATAAAATGTTTACTTTTTCTATTAAGTATACATAATCTATGAATTTATAAGTAATTGTTCTGCTTAAAAAGCGTTCAGTCTAGAACTTCCTACAAGTATTTCCACTCCCTGATTAAGCATAAAGTAAATATTCGAATTTAGAAAAGCCTGAAAATTTGAATTGGTCGCGTAGCGAAGCGGAGCGACCAATCCATATAGCATATTTTAGTAAATTTGAATTGGTTTTAATAAAAATGCAATTATAACATTTACATGTTATACATCATTGAAAAAAGCTATTAATGAAGGCCAAAGTCAACTATGACTTCGTTTCAAAATAGTACAACTTTGTGTTGTATCTTGTAATAATAATTGTTAATAATAATAATGAGAATAATAATATGTATTGCCCAACAGAAAGCAAATTCCCAATTACAAGACAATTTAGTATTATCAAAAAAGTTTTAAAACTATAAACTAAAAATAATAACATTCACTTCGTAATTAACAACATTCTACTAAGTATGTCAATGGTTGACAAAATACGTCACAAGTTGGTGGAAGTTAATTAAACAAATTGCAGATCACATTAATAGGTGATTTTAATGCAAAATTAGTTCTATTATACTTCATATTGAATGTGGTCTTACATATACATATTGGAAGTTGTAATATGCAAGCCAACTAGCTGTAATATATCAGGTATGTCAATTTGATCATGCAGAAGCTTGTGTAAGAACGTGATGCCTAGTCTGTTACGTCGGCATTCAAGAGATTTGACATTAAATTTGTCTAGCAATAGTGAATAATCGTAGCCTCTGTCAAGGTAAAGTCCCTCAACTTTGAAGTGCAAAAACATCAGGAACTTACGTTGATCACTTTCTACTAGGTTAATCTGAAGTTGAGTTTTTGGATACCAAATTAAAGATGCATATTCCAACTTTGAACGGACATAAACATTAAATAGAGATTTCAAAGCATTCGGATTTCGCAAATTTGCAGAATTACGATGTATAAATCCTAATGCTTTGAAAGAACTCTTAACAAGTGTTTGAACATGAGGATTAAATGTAAAATTGTCATCAAACCAAATACCTAAATCCTTAAAGACTGCAACTTGCTAAATAGAATTATTGTTAACTATATATTTAAATGGGATTGGTTTAGATTTTAGAAACGCATAAAAATTAATAAAAATATAGAAATTCTGTAGATGTAATTCAATTCACCTTCAAAAAGAACATGCAACTCCTATCTTAATGAAACAATAAATAACTGAGATATTAATAAATATAGAAAATATTGAATTTTTAGCTATAACTCGAAAGCAAAAGGCAATAGCCGATTTTTGTTTACACCATTAAGTTTATCTCTAAAAAAGAGATTAACAATGTGCCATCCGTTTTTTTCTATCTCTTCTACTAATCGAGATTACCTATAGTAGCACCCAAATGTGACTACCCTGTACATACAATTGACTTTGTAGCGATATATATTTTTTTATTGTGACGAAACGTATAAAAATATACTCACCACTAATCACAAAACGACCGACACCATTGGCTTGATAATCTCGTTGACCTCAAGAATAAACTTTGGCCGTGTTTTAATGCCCAGTTCCAGCAACTCTTGTCAGTTTTCCGAGACAAGTCTCACCGTTCGCGTTTCCTACAAATTAGCCGATAGGGCTTAACTTCTTCTGCGATGCTCTTATAATCAACGCTAAAGACATGTCTTCCTATGTTAAACCAGATGTGGTGGCCTCCACCGGAAGCATGATCGTCGTCTCCAACAGACTACCCTTCGTCCTCCAGGCAAATAAGGATGGAACTTTATCTAGAAAAGCAAGGTAAGAATTCATCAACATACATTTAGTAGATCGAAATTGAAATCAAACTTATGACGCGATTGATTTTGTTTTTAATTTATAATAAAAGATAATACTTTGATGAATTACTGTTTCTATATGCAACTGAAGTTGTGAGGATATTTTTTTTTTTTAGGTTCAAATTGTGAAGGTCTTTTTGGATAAACAGGGGGGCCGTATTTCGATAGAATGTATGGGGATCTCAAGTATTTAAAGAGAAAGAGAATCGGTTAAATTGGCCTAACAATAATCTGAAAACAATTTTGAAACATTATTTTTTGTTTTTGCGATGTCAACAAAAAACTGATTTTTTAAAAAATTGTTTTTATTTGTTTATTCAAAAACTACTGAATCTGGACGTTTACAATTTTAACACTATACAGGCACCTTTTAATGAGGAATCTAGTAGCATATTTTTTAAAGATAACTTTATCATTTACCCAGGGACCTTAGCCAACTTTTGCTTTTCGTATGGGCGCTATTTTGGATTTTTATATTTTTTTCTGAACTCAGTTATGTACTCTACTCAATTTATTTTAGATTTGATATTTACAATATTTTCTTTCTTGCAAAGAGGGATTTGGATACAATGACGTCATATCTATTAATCAATAAAATCTTGACAGCAGTCAATCATTGTTAGCAGTTAAAATTATTTAATAGCTGTCAATCTTTTGTAATAATAATAATAAGTCTCAATTATCACACAAAACATAAAACAAATCAATGGTGATGTGTCCATCATAACACTTTCCCCGTTAAGTATATGATGACACAAATATCAACAGTATGAAAAAGTTGCACAAACTATATTTATTTTACTTTCATTATTATTATTCCAAAACTATTCACAAAAAAAGTAATTCTTTCATTTTCACTACAGCTCAATAAATATTGATCACAATCACATTTAAGCTTTATATATTTTTAACTTTACTGTAAAATAGTGTTTTATACGCGTGGCGCATAGAGTAAAATTACGAGTTTAGAAAAGCCCCGTGACAAATTATTTACGCGGGCCATTCTAAACTCAAAATTTTACTTCATGCTTAGTCTGCGAGTGGAAGACACTCGTTAGTTTAAAATACATCACAACAGATGATGTATTTTAACAAAAATTATGTGTCCTAGGAGTTGTCAAATAAGTGAGTTACTCAATTGTTTCCAAGGCACTCTTTACAAAAAACAAAAGATTAAAATGTTACATATAAAATGTACAATAAACTATAAGTATGATACATTACATTATATATTCTTCTAAAAAATATAAAAATCCAAAATGGCTCCCATAAGAAAAACAAAATTTGAGTAAATATTATAGTTATCTTAAAATAAAATATGCTACTAGATTTCTCGATAAAAAGTGCCTGTATAATGTCAAAGTTGTAAATGTCTGGATTTAATGGTTTTTAAATAAAAAAAATAAAAACGAAATTCGAAAAAATCCGTTTTTTGACAATATCTCAAAAACAAAAGAAGATATTTCAAATTTGTTTTAGATTATTATTGGGCCCTAAAATACGCAACGTTGCTCTAATTTAATCGACTCTCTACCTCTTTAAATAATCAAGATCCCTATACATCCTGTTGAAATACGGGCACCCTGTATATGCAACTGGAGTTGTTAGGATATTTTATTTTATAAGGTTCAAATTGTGAAGGTCTTTTTGAGTATATGGTTTGTCTATATATTCAAAAAGACCTTCACAATTTGAACCTAATAAAATAAAATATCCTTACAACTTCAGCTTCACTTCAATTCACTTCACTGTTTACAGAAATATATAAACGCAATATTTTATTTGCAGTGTAAAACGTATACAGGGTTGGTGATTTTTCAGTATCCAGCTTATTTCTGCTAAAAAATTAAAAAGTGTTCAATTTGATACGTCTAACGAGTGTTTCCAATCCCAGATTAGGAATGAAGTAAAATTTGGAGTTTAGCGAAGCGGAGCGATTGAACAAAATTTTCAGGCTTTTCTTAACTCGAAATTTTACTTCATGCGCCACGCGTATAAACTGATTTAGAGTCAAGTTCAAAATACACTACTTAATATGATTACTGATATTCGCTGCCTCAAATTTCGGAAGTCTAAGCATTTTTCCAAGTTTATCGGTGTGAATTGATGATAAAAACTCAATGGCCTTGTCGACTTTTAACACGACCTACTCTAAAATTGTAAACAATCGATCATATTTTTCATTGTCGTATTTTTAGCGCTGGAGGTTTGGTGACCGCTGTAGCTCCAGTTGTGGTCAACTGCAATGGATTATGGGTAGGGTGGCCAGGAATCCATCTCAAGGATGGCGATTCTGCAATACCCGAATCAGATCCCAACGATATCACGCCAACGGCAGGATTAAAATCAGACAGAGTAAGATACAAACAAAAAGATAATTTTGTACTTTCAAATATATCTATCCCGATGGATATGGTGTAGATTTTCTAGCATTCGCTATTTTTTACATTCAAAATAGCAAATGCCAAAAATGCGACTCTTTCAATAAATAAAGAAATGCGACCCTTTCGTTTTTTCGGAATTATAGACCAATCGCGATACTTTCTAACTTTTCCAAAGTTTTTAAACACGTTATTTATAACATCCTTTATAATCATATCAAAGTTTATATTTCTCCACATCAACACGGTTTTCTAAAAAGTCAATCGACAGTTACAAACCTAGCAGTTATGACACGAGATCTGTGCGAAACTATCGATAGCCGGGGACAGGTAGATGCAATATAAACCGACTTTACACAGGCTTTTGACAGAATACATCATAAGTTGTTACTTTGTAAACGAAGTTCCTTTGACCTGTGTAAAAACTGGATACTCTTTGTAAAGTGCTTTTTATGTAACCCTATAAACTATGCTTATTTCAACGGTTTTTCGTTTACTAGTTTTCAAACTTTATCTGGTGTCCCTCAAGGTTCTAACTTAGGCCCCCTTCTTTTTATTATGTTTATAGATGATCTGATCAGTTCATTATCGTATCCGGTACTAGCTTATGCCGACGACCTAAAAATCTACAGCAATATAAATAGTGTAAATGATTGTATAGTACTTCAAGAAAACTTGCATAAAATAGCTGATTGGTGTACAATAAATAGACTGCCCTTAAACATCAATAAGTGTGCTGTAGTCTCATATCCTAGAAAACTACGACAAATTAATTTTAATTACACAATTGCTGGTACTTCTTTCACGAGAGATACTAAGATGAAAGACCTGGGTATGCTGTTTGATTCACGTCTTACTTTTAAGGACCACATGCAAAAAATTAGCACTTCCGTCTGTAAAATGCTAATATTTATTATGCGAACATCCCAATACTTTAAAGATATTGATATATTAAAAGTGTTGTTTTTTTCTATGGTGAGAAGTAGACTGGAGTACGCATCTATGGTATGGTATTCTTATTATACATGTAATACTTTAGTTATTGAACGTTGTCAAAAAAGTTTTCTTAAGTTTCTTGATTTTAAATCAATAGGAGTATACCCCGATTTTACAATGGACTACAATACATTGCTCTTTAAATACGACTGCACTTCTTAATCTGAATGGAGATAAACTTGTAGTGCACAGTTTATGTTAAAATCAATAAAGGGTTTAATTAATTGTCCTCAACTATTAGCAATGATACAATTCAATATATCTCGTATGTCATCACGTCAATCGTCGAGTTTTTAAATTCCAGCAGCTAAAACAAACTTACTACTCAGAGCGCCAATTAAACATATGTCACGTAATTAAAATATTTCACATAAAGATATATTTACAGGAGTCTAATATTAGTTTAGTCTAGTTAATTATGTTTTCTTTATTGAAGTGTTGAATCATATATATTTATTATATTTAAGTTATATGTATCTTTTTGTAAAATTAATTTTATTCCTAATGAAACCTTTCCGTTGAATAATAAAGATTATTATTATTATTATTTAAAAAAAAACTACAGCGTTGAATATGAGACTTCTAACAAATGTTTACATTTATTTATTAGGCATTCGTGTAAAACACTGAAATATTATGATGTTTCAAATATAAACAAGGGGGATCGACGGGAAATCTCCTAACGGGGCGAACGACCAAATAGAGACAGGATTTGTTTATTTCAAACTTTATTGCTTTCGGGACTTAAATTTGTCTCTTCTTCGGGGTAACATTCTAGGTAATGAAAAAACAAGTTGATTAATAATAATTTATAGTAAAGAAAAAACTAAAAGGACCAATTTGAGTACCGAAAGCTTGGTCATTCAATAAAGTTTGAGAGAAGTAAATCCTGCCTCTTTTTAGTCGTTCGCACAGTTAGGAGTTTTCCCTCCGATCGCCTGACGTTATACGACTGTTACTTCTTAATGTGATTCAAAATATACTGCTTGCTTTGTACATTTTAACATCTGTTTACTTTGCCGAACCAAATCTTGCACATTTAAAATCGAGCGCCTGGAGTAATTTGCTTTAAAATATGTACTCTACAAAAAATTACAGCAATTATTATTAATTGTTGGATTATTGGAATATTTAGATAATAAATAAAAAACTCATTTACGTATGTCTACATTGTAGAATGAAAAAATATATATATTTAAAAAAAATTAAAACGAACTTGAGAATGACTCAAAGTCGAAACTAATTGGAGTAAAAAAAAAACAATATATAAGTGAAATTTAACCAACTGTTTTCTTTTTTAAATTATATAAAAACGAATTAAAATTAATATAAATATATATTTTATATCCAATCTGGAACTATTCACTTTGATCCGCATTTAATTTAGAACATTAACCGGAATTTCATAAGCAAAATTATTGTCAGTTGTTAGATTATTGGAAAATTGATGATGCAAAATGTTTTGAGTTTTACAACTCTACAATGTAGACATGCGCAAAAAACATTCTATTTATTTCCTAGATATTCCAATAATTCAAGAATTATCAATAATTACTGTTTTTTTTAATCAGTTCCGGTTAATGTCCTCAATTAAAAGCGGATCAAAGTGAATCCTTCCAGATTGGATATAACATATATATTTTTTATTTTCATTGAGTTGGTCTTGACGATAAGGCAAACAAATCGGTCACATGCTAGTGACGATGTTGCAGCTTACTGACCTCACTGTGTGATTGTGGTGGTACGCATTATTGAAAATATTCTCTATAGTCTAAACATGATTCTCTTTTTACACCATTGATGTATTTACACAACAAATTCGCGACCTCTAGGAAAATAAACGAGGTATTTGAAAGTCGCGATCGTTACGAAAACTAAATAGTAAATAAACGTAGATAAAACATCATCAATCAATTATATTTTAAATAAATAGTCATGACATGAGGTCTCAATACTTTGAACTTGATTTCACAATTCTCCTTGTACATTGAATCAATTGAGGTGTTTTACCTATTATACATTTTGTTTGTTTTCGTCAAGTTTCAACTCAATAAACATAATTTACGTAAAATAAACCAAGTGATTTAGAAAAAAATATACAGTGAAGTTTTCTTTCAAGTATACGTACGTATACGATCCTTCTAAAAGATTTCAATTTAGAGCTTTAAACGAGTGTTTTCCACTCCCGAATTAAGAATGAAGTAAAATTTTCAGGCTTTCCTGAACTCGATATTTTACTTCATGCGCCAGGCGCATTAAACACTGAAAACGCTGAAATATTGTGAACAGGCGAACTTCACTTGAAATCAGTGTCTTATACGCGTGGCGTATGAAGTAAAATTTCGAGTTTAGAAACGCCTGAAAATTTGATTTGGCCGCTCCGCGCTTCGCGCTACGTGACCAAACCAAATTTTCAGGCTTTTCTAAATTCGAAATTTTACTTTACGCTTAATCTGGAAGTGGAAAACACTCGTTTATAGCTTCAAATTAAAATCTTTTAGAAGGAGCGTAATCATTTGTATATTTGAAAGAAAAATTTGCTGTATATTTTTTCTAAATCACTTGGTTTATTTTACTTGAATTATGTTTATTGGGTTGAAACTTGTCGAAAATAAATAAAATGTAAGATAGGTAAAATACCTGAATTGATTTCAGGATTATCTAAAGTCAAAATTTAACTTTATGCCTAACCTGAGAGTGGAAAAGTCTCGCTTAAAGTTTCAAATTAAAAAAAAATATATCTGAAGATTTGAAGCATATACACTGTACTTAGGGTATGTATACTTAAAAGAACAAACTCCCTGTATATAAAAACTAAATAATATCGACTTTTTGTACAAATTTAGTTTTTTTAAGACTTCCAAATATTCATTGAAACAACTACTTCCTGGGACAATACCCCCACGGATATTGAATTATATAATACTTATTTCAGTTACACAACAGATTTACTAGTGATTTTTTTTTTTTAGGAGTCAAAGGAATAACAATATTTTTAATTTTTTCTGTATTTTCTAATTATAGCACCATTTTTAAAGCTAGAAGATAGCGCAAAAAATAAAACTCGGCATATTGTAGCCTTAACTACGTTTTTGATTTGGGATAAAATATTAAAAAAAAATTGATATACTTTAAGGAAAGTGCAAACTTTGTAATCATATCAATAAAATGGTACCTCCTCTCATGGTTGATTAATAAAATTATATTAAACATTGCTAAATTAGCTCAATAAGGTAATTTTGTCATTTGAGTTACATGCAGATTTAAGTTACATTTTACTTTAGCTAGGCCGCATTCTTTAAAGATGAGTTGCCTGCACGTTTGGACGAGAGGAAAAAAAACAGATGACATATTTCCTTAAATAAAGAATACTCCTTTCTTCATCATTTACCTTAGCTAGGCCGCATTCTTTAAAGATAAGTTGCCTGCACGTTTGGACGAGAGATTAAAAAAAACGGATGAAATATTTTCTTAAATAAAGAATTTGGTAATTTGCGCTTGGGCCGCATTCACACTCGCTTTTTGCCGCATGAGGGTTGGACACCCTTGCACTAGGGTGTCAGAATATTTAATATCGCACGATATCCTAGTGGATTTATTATACGATAGAAATAAATAAAAACAAATACAAATCTTTACATATTATAATATAATATACAATATTATAGTTTGTACGAATTCGTTTTCCAATATATTTTATAGATATTGCATAGATCAATCAAATTCAAGACGTAATTACGCTAGTTTACCAATGTTTCATACTTTTTGTTTGTTATGAAATAACAATAATAGTAAGAAACAGTTTTTTGAGGCAAGCGCAAAGTTTGTACTTTTGTTAAAATATATCAATTTATTCTTCAAAAATATGCATCCAAATATTAGTCATTTGTTGTTAACTTAAAAGTGTAAATTTTATTTGAATATTTTTTTATCTTACTGCAATTCATTTTTGTATAGGTTGTTGCTGTAAGGATTGATCCAGCAATTTTCGACGATTACTACAATGGCTGTTGCAACGCAACTTTTTGGCCACTTTTCCATTCGATGCCGGACAGGGCCACTTTTCATGGAGAACATTGGAAGGCTTACATCACAGCCAACAAAGAATTCGCAAAATGCACACTACATGCTCTGAGAAAATTGTCAGAAACAGAAAACGGAAGTGGACACGACGTTCCATTAATTTGGATACATGACTACCATCTGATGTTAGCAGCAAATTGGATCAGACAGGTACATTCATATAAATATAATATATTGAAATTGTTATTTATCTATTTATTATTATTAAAGATGAAAATACAGGGGATTTCTCTTTTATGTATACATATCTAGATGATTGCAGCGTTTGGTAAATTTTGAGGAATTCTTTGTTTTTATAAACTTTTAGTTGATTAATATATGAAATAACGAAATATCCGTGTAAATTAGTTCGTTTTAAAAATGCGCATATAATAAAAATGCAACAAATATTATCCCATTCTGTCGACCTAATTTTACAGTACATTTTCTTGTACTGGAATACTATTTCATCTAAATTATTTCCTCAACTGCATTTGCAGTAGCCCATTTTGTCAACCCAATTGTTCAGTACATTTTTAATCGTTTGAGCCTCTATTTGGCAAATCTACAAAATGTAATTAAGTTACCCGTTTATTAAAACATTTGAAAGGTATAGAAGTCGAAGACCTATTGGCATCTACGAAATACAGATGTTCAAAATAAATTATATTGTGACTTTGGACTTTCTCACAATTAAAAAAAAATTGTAGGTGATAAGCATACTGGATTTATCAATGCAAGTCTATTTCGAGTGGCGAAGAAATCAATCACATGGCTTTATCGAATATCAATCACATGTTATGAACCCGATTGTCTTCTGCAAATAATTGTAATAAAGATTACTAGGACGCTCTGACTCAGATACTACAGACGGTAGTATTCATCTGTTATCAACAAAATATTAATCAAGGTCGTTTCGATGCATAAACTTCAACGAGCGAGTTGAAAGATTGTACCAAGTTCTTTCAACTCGTTCTTTTATTCAACGATTTTTTCTGTAGTGTCAAAATAATGAACAGAACGCCAATGTTTTTTATTCAATAATTAAGGTTTCAATAATAGTTTTATTTTGAATGGATGTATTTTTAGATAAAAGTTGCATCAATTCATTTTCTTCGTAGCACAAAATTAATTAATTTTACCTAAAGAATTGCGAACATGTTTTTATCTCTTTTTATCTCTATCAAGTTTATCCGTAATTCTACCATAATTCACGTTCGACAAGTTAAATAGGTCATATCGTGAGACTATTGGTTTTTTAAGCACAAATGTATTCTAATTTTTTGTCCAGGTAAATGGAACGAGCTATACAGGGAGCTTTTCTTTTAAGTGCACATATTTCGATTTGTACATTTTTGTATATTCGATGTTTTTGGAAGGCGTTCAATTTGAAGCTTCAAACGAGTGTTTCCACTCCCAGACTATGCATGAAGTAAAATTTCGATTTTAGAAAATCCTGAAAATTTAATTTGGTTGCGTAGCGAAGCGGAGCGACTAAATCTAATTTTCAGAATTTTCTAAACTCGAAATTTTACCTTATGCTTAGTCTGGGAGTGGAAACACTCGTTTGAAGCTTCAAATTGAACGCATTTCTAAAACATCGAATATCTAGTAAGGTACAAATCAAAATTTGTGTACTTAAAAGAAAAGTTCCCTGTATAGCTCGAGTTTAGAATAACCTTAAAATTTGTTATAAATATATATATATATAAAATTTTATATCCCTAAAAATAGCGGACATTTATCTACATATTTGCTTTTAATTTTTTCCAGATATTATTTAAAATTTCTAAAATATTACATACATATTATGTATATATTATATGATTTGGTTTGCTGGGTAATTCTCAAAAATAAATGATCCTTAAAGGGGTAGAATAAAAATGACCTGTAATAAATACAGTAATCAGGTTCAATAATTATTTATTTATTTTCTGTTGTTAAGAACTTTATTGCATATTTGATTTATAGATACAAAATTATACTGCGATTTTTTCAGTAAATATTAAAAATCTTGTTTTATTTTTCTACTTAGACTGCCGAAGATGAGAACATCCCTTGCAAGCTAGGTTTCTTCCTCCACATACCTTTCCCCCCATGGGACATCTTTAGGCTGTTCCCCTGGTCGGACGAGCTCCTCCAAGGTATGCTAGGCTGCGACATGGTCGGTTTCCACATTACAGACTACTGCCTAAACTTCGTCGACTGCTGCCAGAGGAACCTAGGCTGTCGAGTTGACCGTAAAAATCTCCTGGTGGAACACGGAGGAAGGACAGTCCGAGTGCGTCCGTTACCAATAGGCATTCCTTTCGAAAGATTTGTGGAATTGGCCGAAAAGGCTCCGAAATTGTTATCGACAACGCAGAAGATCATCTTAGGTGTGGACAGATTGGATTACACGAAGGGATTGGTGCACAGACTTCTGGCGTTCGAGAAGCTTTTGGAGAAGCATCCCGAGCACAAGGAGATGGTTTCATTGTTGCAGATAGCCGTGCCTTCGAGGACGGATGTTAAGGAATACCAGGAGTTAAAGGAGGAAATGGATCAGCTTGTTGGAAGGATCAACGGAAGGTTTACTACACCGAATTGGTCTCCTATCAGGTAATAATTCTTTGAAAGTGTTCATTTTTGTTTACACTTATCAAGTGGAAAAACCTGACGGAAATGGCGTTATAATTAGGAAGTGGACAAGCCAAACATAAAAGCTATAATCCCTTAACTCATATTTGAGGGGCTCGGTGAAAAAGTAGTCTAAGTGTAATAAAACTTCATTTGAGAAAATTGGAGACAAAGATTAACTTTCGTAGAAAAATCTGTGGACGTATTATCAATAACATTTTATGTATCTCTCAATATGATACAAAGAGATGGAATAATTGTTAAGTTTCCAGAAGGACAACATTTGTATTGTCCAATTTTAAAAAAGGAAACTGATTCTGTGTACAGACCTATAAAAATGAGGAACTTAGTGAAAAAGGAGTCTAAGTGCGGTTTTCTTAAAAATTGATATAACTACAGATATCTTTAAATGAGATTCATATTTAGTAATTGAGAAAATTGTGCAATTAAAAACTGTATGTATCTGTCAATATAAATACATAAAATATTCAATTGTATCATTATTATTAAATATGAATCTTATTTAAAGATATCTGTAGTTATATCAATTTTTAAGAAAACCGCACTTAGACTCCTTCTCCACCGAGCTCCTCATTTATATAAGTCTGTAAACAGAATCAGTTTCCGTTTTTTAAATTTGACAATACAAGTGATTTCCTTCTGCAAACTTAGTCATTCCATCTTTTTGTATCATTTCCTTTTATAAATTTATCAATTGTTCTATTTGTTTTTTTATGTAGATATATTTATGGTTGTGTGAGTCAAAATGAATTAGCTGCGTTCTACCGTGAAGCAGCTGTTGGTTTAGTAACCCCATTGAGAGACGGAATGAATCTAGTCGCAAAAGAATTTGTCGCTTGTCAAATAAACATCCCTCCAGGTGTTTTGATCGTTTCACCATTTGCTGGAGCTGGAGAAACGATGCATGAAGCGCTGATTTGCAATCCTTACGAAATCGACGGAGCCGCTGAGTGCATACACAGAGCTTTAAACATGCCTGAAGACGAGCGGATTCTAAGGATGAATTACTTAAGGAGAAGAGAGAAGATCAATGATGTCAATTACTGGACGAGGAGCTTTCTATCGGCGATGGGGTCTTTGATCACGCAAGAGGATCATGATGATGTTGGTGCTGTCACGATGCCAGCTGTTACTTTAGATGATTTTGATGAATATTTAGCTAAGTAAGTACAAACATGAGTTGTGTTTGTTTTTTGTTTCCTAATTCAAGCACCATTATCAAGATTTAATCATCTTGATTAAAGCATGAACTTTGGAAATAATACACATATTTTAAGCCCTTGTCTTTTTCAGACAAATTTCAGAGTAAAGAATTTTTGTGTAACTAAAAGTTACTGAATTCAGTTATATCTTGGTTTTAGGTATATAGGAAACACGCACAAATTAGCTCTCTTGTTAGATTATGATGGTACGTTAGCACCAATAGCTCCACATCCAGATTTAGCCGTAATTCCGACTGAAACCAAACACATTTTGCAAAGACTGTCGAATATATCAGATGTTTACATCGCTGTCATATCTGGAAGAAACGTCAACAATGTTAAAGAAATGGTAAGTTTTGAATACAAAATTACAAAATATGATATTCATCGGCACTTGCGCTTAAAGTCGTAATTAACAAAAATACCTAGGGCCATGTATTACATTTATTTATATTTTAATGTTCCTGAACAAGGACCTTTATTTATTTGAATATTATTCTATTTTTTTTAGTTTTGTTTATTTTTTTGTAGGTTGGAATTGAAGGTATAACCTACGCTGGTAGCCACGGCTTAGAAATCCTCCATCCGGATGGTACGAAATTCGTCCATCCAATGCCCACGAAATACCAAGGTAAAGTCGGCGAGCTCCTGAAGAACCTACAAGAGCAAGTTTGCAAGGACGGCGCTTGGGTGGAGAACAAGGGCGCCCTTTTGACGTTCCATTTCAGGGAAACGCCCGCGCACAAAAGGGGCCCTTTGACGGAGACAGCTAGGAAGTTAATTGTAGAAGCCGGTTTTACGGCGGCCGATGCTCATTGTGCAATCGAGGCAAAACCACCAGTGCAGTGGAATAAGGGTAGGGCCTCGATTTACATTTTGAGGACCGCTTTCGGGGTGGATTGGAGCGAGAGAATTAGGATTATTTATGCTGGGGATGATGTTACTGACGAAGATGCCATGCAGGTAAAATATTTAATAGTTAACATATGTAGTAATACATTGACAATAAATTAGGTATTGGAAATAACCATTTTTTTTTTTATTTAGCTGTAATTTTGGAAATTTGAGAATCAAAACCGGTTTAGCGATAGTATTAGTAAATCACAATAACGTTATATTTGTAATTCCTTTGAGAATGGTCGTCATTGACCAAAACACGTGTCAGGAAACTGAATACAACAACATGAAACTAAACAAGTGTTTTAATTTGAAATTACCCAATATTATAATTTCGTCTCATCAAGAGTGCAGTGAACAAAGTATTTACCGTACAATAACGTTGTTTTAAGGGTATAATAGGTATATACCTTTTTTTATTTGTGGGGCCGCATATATATATATATATATATATATATATATATAAACATACAAGGACATTCTCTTTTAAGTAACATATTCCGATGTATATGAATTTTGAGGCATTTTTTGTTTTATTATAGAGTTCAATTTGAAGCTACTAACGAGTGTTTCCATTCCTTGATTAAGCATGAAGTAAAATTTCGAGTTTAGAAGAGCTTAAAAATTTGGTTTGCAATTATAGGTGTTAACAACATTCTACAATCATTACTATCTAAATACATGCCAATATAAGAAAAAAACAAAAACATGACTACTACGGTAAAAATAAAATTTAAAGAAAGTTTAGTTAACGTTCGGTAATCGTTTAAAGCGATAAATCAATTTTACACAAAATTACACAAATCGTGCTATGAATTGATTCCTCACCCATCCTATTCTAAAGATTTGGTCACATGATACATTTTTATCTTTTCATTTTTGTCGAATAATACCCGAAGATTATTATGCAGATTTTCACACAGTCTATATTTGTGACAGTATTAACAAATTGGAAACTCCCTGGATTAAGTGTAAAGGAGACTATATTGAAAAATTAAACAGATTTAAGAAAAAATGTTTTACTGGCTAATTCATCACACTTATCAAACGACCCACGTATACATATTTTTGCAGGCTTTGAAAGGAATGGCTGCCACATTTAGAGTGACTAGCTCTCAGATCACGAAAACCTACGCCGAACGGAGATTACCCTCAACTGATTCAGTTTTGACGATGTTGCGTTGGGTGGAGAGGCACCTGAGTCGCCGAAAGCCGAGCATAGACGCGAATTTCTACAGGAGAAATTCTAGGTCGAAGCAAGGCGCTGTCCAGATGGAAATGTCTTTTATGGGACCGACTGCTGTTTCAGAAAAATGAACTGACGAGTTAAAAAAAACAGGGTTGAATCATAAATAAATAGTGTAAGACATTAGAATTCACTTTTACTTTCTTGGAAAATTCAGATTGTTAGTTAAATTCAAAACCACTTAGATTTAATAATTCTTTATTTTTTTAATACATGGACAAAGCATGCTTTGAAATGAAACCCATAATATTTCCTCAGAATAATTAATTTTTTAGAAAATATTGTGACTTTTATTTAAAATTATTTATTAAAAAATAAAGAATTAAACAATCTAAGTGATATTTCATTTAAATTACTTTGCACTTCATTTTGATCATAAAAATCGTAATTGTTTTTTGTTTTAACTTTTATGATATTCTATGGAAGACTCATAATACTAGCGTTGGAATCCAGTTAATTTATAACTTACCTACAATATTGGAAGCTTTTAAAATAAATTCATCTAGCAGGATGAATTTATTTCCAAGGCTTTTACTCGTGTTTTCCTATTATTTAAAAAACATATTTGCAGACTTTCAAATCGAAGTGTTTAACAAGTATGATTTGCTTGGGAAACTACATAAACTAAATAAGATAACTAAAATGTGTAAAGGCAGTTGTAAAACAAAACTGATTTTCACAACGAAATCAATATTGTACATCATGTCTTTTAATGCTGAATAATAAATCAAAATACAAAATAAATCAAACAATCTAAAAAAAATTACAAGGCTAAATTTGAAGATCTGTTCATCAATTTTGAGTAAAGTAAATCAAGTAATATTAACTAAAAGGGCCGATGGAATACTTTTCGTCATCTACAAATAACTTGCCTTACTAAGACTAATCCAAATAATTTATATTGTAGAGACCGATCAAACGGAACATAGGATTTTCAATTGTTAACTTCTTTATATTTTAATATTACCTTCCATAATTGATTTACAGTAAACATTTTAACTAATACTTTTTGTAAAGTAAAAATTTCAGCATGAAAATATTATTTGCAGTCATTAAAATGCCCCCCAGCCCCACCCATAAAAATTAATAAAAATAGCAATTTTTGACAATTTCTTTTTACTTGTTTACTTTAATATAATTCGAGTATATGAGTGGTCTAACTGCAAAACTCATATTCTCTACTTTTTTGTGAAAATTGAGTTAGTGATTTTTTTAATACCGTTAAGTTGAAGTACACGTGTGTTTTGCAATTTACCAACATTTTTCAAAAGTGGAGAACGTGAGTTTTGCAGTTAGACTACTCATATATTCTAATATAAAGAAATTAACAAAAAATCCATATGTTTTTTTTTATTTATCTACATCCTAATGTATTAAATAATTTGACACTAATACACTTTTTGAATAGTTTCAATAAAATGTTGTCCCCACAACTTTAAAGCTTAGGCTATTAATTATAAAAAACTAAGAAGAGTTCACATAAAAAGCTATGTGTTGTCGAAATAATATAAAAATAATATTTTCCCAATTTGAATTTGAATTATGTGATCCTTTTTAAAATTTGATTTTTTTATCGAATATGTGATTCATACTCACTTTTTTATAATACTCTTGTAATAAACTAAAGATAGCTTAAATAAAGTAAAAACTCAATGTTCAGAGAAGTATACCTATTCAAATGTGTATTAGTAATAATGTACATATTTCTAAAATCAATATTAAATGACTGACGATGGAGTTTTCTGAACTCTATTTGTGTTCAGTTTAATTAATTAGTAAATGAGGGATATTCGAAATTTCTCATCGATACTAATAGAAATTATATATAAGATTTGATAAAGACTATATTTTTTAGTCCAGAGTTTACCTTTTTTATAAAGAGATTTTTAAAATAATATAAAATTGTAATTTTGTAGAAATATTTGTCAAAGAGAAAATGCTGGTAAGAAAATTATTTTTAAGTTGTTTTCTTTTCTATAGTTGATAAGTTTTAACTGTTTCATTTGAGTTAATGTGATTTATATGTGTTTTTTTTTTCTCTTAGCGGAAATGTTGCTCTTTATTAGTGAGAATGATTTTGTAAATGTATACTTATATATGTAAATTATAGAAATTAAATAATATTTTGATATGATATTGTGTCTTAGTTATGATTCATTTTTTATTATTCTATTGCCTCGATTTTTTATTTTCAGAAAAGATCACGAATACGATTTAGTTAAATACATTTTAATAAATAAAAATTCCCAGGATTGAAAGTATTAGACTTTCAATCCTACCCAAGAGCATGTAATTATTAAGGAAAATCACATGGACAGAAGCTTCAATTAAATAAATCTTGATTATGTTATTGAAATCTGATCGGAGATTAACTCATTTAGTGTAATGCAATAACTTAATATTATTCATTTTTTGTTTATAAAATAACTAAACCTGGAGTTAGTTATTTTATAAACAAAAAAATAATTATCAACTTTTTTGAAACAGGCATTTAGTAAAATATTGCTTAGGTTAAATGTACATTTAAAATTGTCATGTGTCTTATAATTCTTTGTAAAGGATTTTTAAGTAAATCTCATTTTAAGATCTGTTGGCAATAGATTGTAAAAGGCCCTTTGGTAAATTTCATATTTGCAGGTATATACAGGTTATAATTCAGTCTTATGAATTATAACCTGTAATTTTTGCAGTCAGTTCGTTCGTGTGTCGTTTTATAAAACACTTGTTTGATTATAGGGGGATTTTTTTTTAGGTAAACGTATGCATAAGTCGTAAATTTTCCGACATCCGTTGTTTTTCAAATGAGCTTTATTTGAAACTTTAAACGAGTGTTTTCCACTCCCAGACTAAGCATAAAGTAAAATTTCGTGTTTAAAAATGCCCCGTGAACATTTTCTGGGCTTTTAAAAACACTGTTTTCAATAGAAGTTAAAATATACATAAATTCACAATATTTTTGTTTTGTACGTGTGGCGAATAAAGTAAAATTTTACTTCATGCTTAGCCTGGGAGCTAAAAACACTCGTTTATAGCTTCAAAATGAACTTTTCTAAAAAAAAAAGTCAACATTTTTCTTTTTGGTAAACATATGCATAAGCTGTAAATTTTACGATATCGGTTGTTTTTCAAAAGAGCTTAATATGAAACTTTTAACAAGAGTTTTCCACTCCCAGACTAAGCATGAAGTAAAATTTCGAGTTTATATAAGCCCCGTGAAAATTTGTCGAGGGTCGTGCAGCGACCCGAAAATTATTTTCTGGGCTTTTCTAAACTCGAAATTTTACTTCATGCGATGCGCGTATAATACACTGATTTCAAGAGAGGTTCAAATATATATAAATTCACAATATTTTTGTTTTGTACGCGTGGCGCATGTAGTAAAATTTCGAGTTTAGAAAAGCCCAGAAAATTTGTCTCGGGTCGCTGCGCGACCCTCGACAAATTTTCACGGGGCTTATTTATATAAGCCCCGTGAAAATTTGTCTCGGGTCGCTGCGCGACCCTTGACAAATTTCCACTGGGCATTTCTAAACTCGAAATTTTACTTCATGCTTAGTCTGGGAGTAAAAAGCACTCGTTTATAGCTTCAAAATGAACTTTTCTAATAAAACAACGTCAACAGTTTTGTTTTAGTTAAACATATGCATAAGCTGTAAATTTCCCGATATCCGTTGTTTTTCAAAAGAGCTTAATTTAAAACTTTTACCGAGTATTTTCCACTCCCAGACTAAGCATGAAGTAAAATTTCGAGTTTAGAAAAGCCCAGTGGAAATTTGTCAAGGGTCGCGCAGCGACCCGAGACAAATTTTCTGGGCTTTTCTAAACTCGAAATTTTACTTCATGCGCCACGCGTATAAAACACTGATTTCAAGTAAGGTTCAAATCAGAGCTGGGCAGGATTCGAATCATTCAGGATTCGATTCCCGGATTCGAATCCTTTTAGAGGATTCAAAAGAGGTATTCGAATACTTTAGTGAAAACGGATTCGTGATCCGGATTCGTTACATTTTTTTAAAAGGATTCGTATTCGAATCCAAACGTAGATGATTCGAAACCTTATAAAAGGATTCGAATTCTTATAAAAGGATTCGAATCCTTATAAAAGGATTCGAATTCTTATAAAAGGTTTACAGCATGGACAGGAAAGTAAACATCTAATTTTGAAAAAATATCGAAGTTGGGTTGGTTTTCAGTGCATTTTTAACTTCACTTTAAATCAGTGTTTTATACGCGTGGCGCATGAAGTAAAATTTCGAGTTTAGAAAAGCCCTGCGAAAATTTGTCTCGGGTCGCTGCGCGACCCGAGACAAATTTTCTACGCGGGGCTTTTCTAAACTCGAAATTTTACTTCATGCTTAGTCTGGTTGTGGACAACACTCGTTTGAATTTTAAATTTAACTCTATTTAAAAATCGACGTATGTAATATAATAAATCATTCATTGAAATCATAGAAAAAGATGCAAAATTTTACATAAATTAATTTTTAGAGTTAACTTTATAATTTGTTCAGCTCTTAATGGGTGAATATTCTATTTCTAAAAAAAACCGTTTTTATTAATTATTAAAGTTGCATTTAATACAATAACAAACTGTGAATAAATCGACATAAATCTAGAAATATCGGAAATCTCGACATGTAGAAAATCTTGACGGTCCACTCGCAGACTAAGCATGAAGTAAAATTTCGAGTTTAGAAAAGCCCCGCGTAGAAAATTTGTCGAGGGTCGCGCAGCGACCCGAGACAAATTTTCACGGGGCTTTTCTAAACTCGAAATTTTACTTAATGCGCCAGGCGTATAAAACACAGATTTAAAATAAAGTTCAATTACACATATATCATCATTAATTAAAATCATTATATAATCAGATATTTAGTCGGTAAATGAACATGTTTATTAATAGAAACTGATGGAATAAAATATTACTGGTTGCAAATAATAGATTCAAATTTATTTTTAAAGGATTTGTATCCGTGATTCAACAATGAGGATTCGAATCTTTGATTTGAATCAAATTTTTCACTTACGAATCCTTTATTCGAGTATTCGTGATTCGAATCATATTAGGTGATTCGGATTCGTGATTCGAATCATGTTTTTGAGGATTCATCCCAGCTCTGGTTCAAATATACGTAAATTCACAATATTTTTGTTTTGTATGCACGGTGCATGAGTTACAATTTCAAGTTTAGAAAAGCCCAGACAATTTCGCGGAGCGACCAAACCAAAATTTAAGGCTTTCCTAAACTCTAAATTTTATTTCATGCTTAACTTGGGAAAGAAGAGCAAAATTTTACCTAAAATTAACTTTTAGAGTTAAGTACAGTTTGTAATTTATAATTTATAAAGAAATCTTATGGACAGTTTCTACAAATAGGCATAAAATATTGATTTTATAGGCCTGTAAGATTTTATAGAAATCTAATCGACAGTTTCTACAAATAAGCATAAAATATTGATTTCATAGGCCTGTAAGATTTTATAGAAATCTACTCTAAGAGTGAATATACTTACAATATAACTATTATTAAAGAAATCTTATGAAGAACAGAATTTGTCTTAATATTAAAATAAAATCATTCTACAGAAGCGTAGGCTAAGTTTAAGCATGATTTTACAATCCAACAAGCATTGATTATAACAGAAGTTTCACTCAAACGAATAAATCTTACAGAAATCTAAATTATGTTTGTGCACTTAATGTACAAAATATTGATTCTATTTTCGTGAGAACTTAAGTTCATGAGTTGTTTCATAGATGGCGTATGCCTTAACTTATTGATCAAATTTCCTAGAAAATAAAATCGAGCTTTATATAATACTGTTAGTGCATTTTATTTCCAAGAAAAATAATAAGAAATAATAACAAGTTCTCTAAGATTATTAGGGAAAAGCGCGCATATTTATTTAAATTTTAGATACAGGAAATGTTATAATAACTTAGTTCTCTGAAACATATAAGCAGCATAACTTATATTGCAAGTAAGTTAGTGAGTCTAAGAATTAATATAAAACTTTAATGTGTATTTGGATAACCTAAGATTAGGATAAACGTCCTTCTGCGAATTCTGTAGTTATTTTATTTGTTATATTATTATTTTAAAACTGTGATGTTTTATATATTGCTACATGCGGGGATCTTTTTAATTCAATATACAAATACCGATGTGTTCGCAGTCTGAAGGGTTCAATTTGAAGTTTCTAACGAGTGTTTCCACTCCCAGATTAGGCAAGAAGTAAATATTCGAGTATAGTAAAGCCTGAAAATTTGGATTAGAAACGTAGCGACGCGGATTTACGAATCCGCTTAGCTACGTGACTAATCCAAATTTTTAGGCTTTAATAAACTCGAATATTTACTTCATGCCTAATCTGGGAGTGAAATCACTCGTTAGGAACTTGAAAATGAACCCTTTCAAACTGCGAACACATTGGTATTTGTATACTTAATTAAAAAAATAACTCTGGTTATTCAGTGTTTTATACGCCTGCCGCATTAAGTAAAATTTCGAGTTTAGAAAAGCCTAAACATTTGAATTGGTCGCCCCGCTATGCTACGCAACCAATTAAAATGTTCAGGCTTTTCTAAACTCGAAATTTTACTTATTGCTTAATTAGGGAGTGGTAACACTCGTTAGAAGCCTTAAATTGAATGTTATTTAGGAACAACAGACATACACATTTGCAGCGCATGTATCGGAATGATTATAATTATTTTAAAGAAAAATTTGCTGTAAGCATCACTCTTAATATACGTGGTTATTTCAGTATTATAATGTATTTTTATTATTTTGTTTTTTATTTTAACTTTTTCCCATATGCAAAACAAAGGTAAGGTTTTGTTTTCGGGAACATTTTCAAATCAAAAATGTTAGTGGATATATCCATTTTGAGGTCCCCCGAATTGATTAAAACCATTTTTGAAAAATTCTAGCGGAATTAAAAAAAAATTGGATTGGTTTCATCCTGTTTTTTGTTTACTTGGTAGTAATTTGATGTTATCAGATGCAACGAGGAGAAATGGATTTAATTACTTTTCGCGTACAGCCATAAATAAAAATCACATAAACGTATAGCGCAAAGTCTGCGCTTCAGTGCCGGTTATTTTTATATTAAAAACGTACACGGGCCATTAATCAGCCAACGTATGAAAGTTTGATTGATGTTTACACTTGTCAAAAACAACAACACTCGTACATGTGAATGTGTATCTCTCCCATGCAGACAATTCGAAATCGTCATAAATTCTTATGATCAACAGACTATGAAACATCTATGAAAATAAGCAATATTAACAACAATAAGAAAAACGAATAATCTAAGAAAGTATTCACAAGAAATTAAGTAATTAAATCGATATTCATTCTATTAAAGATATCTCTTACTGAATTAGAAACTATAGAATTACTTCAAATTATGATTCAGAAATTTCATGATATTTATATAAATATCAAATTATCGAATATATGTGTATCGATATTTATCTGATAAACAGGGTGGTCCATCTCAGAGGTAACAAGCGACTTTGTTGAGTTACGCGGCATTTTTGAAAAAATCGCCGAGACACGTCGATCTTTGTTTCGGAAGAGACAATTATTGATGACATTTCCACCTTCATAACCTAAAGCCCCTAACGTAACCTAACTGCACCCGCCGATTTAAAATCTGGAAAGTGGGTCGAGTGATACATCGTTGAAAAGCTTTTTAGATTCTGAATCCAACGGCGTAATTTGTTTTCGTTTTTATTTATTTCTGAGGAAACGGCAACATATTGAAATAGCATTTAAGGCAGGGTTGTTAAAAAAAACGTTTTTTCTTTCTTTTCGTTTTAATTAAAAGAAACAGTTTTTTACCAAACGTGTTTTTTTCATTGAAACAGAGTTTAAAACATTAACAATTAAAAACACTTTTAGAACGTGCTTAAAACATGTTTAAAACTCGTTTAAACCGTGTTTAAAACATAACATACAGGGCATTTTTCATTTGAGTATACATATCACGAAAATTACAGCGTTTTTCAAATTTGCGGGAATTCGTTCTTTCAAAGCCATTAATTTGAGGCTTTTAAAGAGTGTTTCCTAGTCCCAGACTAAGCACGAAGTAAAATTTCGAGTTTAGAAAAGCCTAAGAATTTGGATTGGCAACGTAGCGAAGCAGATCCAAATAACACTTTTCAAAACTCGAAATTTTACTTCATGCGGCACACTTAAAAACATTGATTTATAGTGAAGTTCAAAAAACACACACAACAACAACGATTATAGGCATATATAGTTATTGGGTTACCTTTAATCACTGTTTTAAACAATTTATTCAGCGCAGAATTTGACTCATGTTTTATTCATATCTACATGAAATTTCTCCGTGACTGACATTTTTCAATTTTTCTGTCAAAGACAGCTCAATATAACTTGTAACAGTTTTACATCATATGCACAATCATTTATCGATTTATAGCATCATTGGTTTGCCTGGACCACATCGGACTTCCCGAAGTCCATATTAGATTGCTAAAGTCGCATATTGTATACTTTACGATATTTCAGTGTTTTATACGTGTGGCGCATGAAGCAAAATTTCGAGTTTAGAAAAGCCTAATTTGGATTGGCCGCTGCGCTTCGCTACGCGGCCAATCCAAATTTTTAGGCTTTTCTAAACTCGAAATTTTACTTCATACTTAGTCTGGGAGTGGAAAACCCTCGTTTAAAGATTCACATTGAAATCTTTTAAAAGAACAACGAATGTTGTAATATTTACAGTGTATGCATATGTATACCTGAAAGATATTCCCTGTATTTAAAAATCACATTTATGCACACATAGTTGTGATATTTTATTGTAGCAAAATGTTGTTTTTAATAATGTAATTTGAAATATCTTCAACAATTTAGCTAATATTTAAAAACGTTAGCAAAAAATATTAATGAAGTAGTATAAAATATAATTTAGCAAATTTAAGATAATAGAAAAATAAAAAAAAAAAATTTATTATCTTAAATTTGCTAAATTATATTTTATACTACTTTATTAAGATTTTTTGTATACGTTTTTAAATGTTAGCTAAAATGTTAAAGATATTTTAAATTACATTATTAAACAAATTTAATGTTTAAAATATGTTTTAAACAAATTTAAGATTGAATACATGTTTAAATTAAAACCGTTTAAAACACGACGGCTGATTTTAAACATGTTTAAGACACTGTTTTAAAACAAAGTGTTTTAAACATAACAACCCTGATTTGAGGTAACAAGCTTAGTGCATTTATCTCAACAATATCTCAAATACATGATTTTTAAATTTGTTTTAACATGCAAATTTTGACATTTGTTCTGTTTTGAAAACGTACAGCGTATGGCGTTATGATATAAATACTTAAAAGAAAATTTACTGGGTGCAACAATCAAAATTGACCAAATTAGAATTGTGAAAAATAAAAAAAACTTACAATAATAATACTGATAAAAGAAAAACATTTAACACAACCGAGAAAACGTAGTAATTTATAAAATCAACTAGAAAGGTTGTACCTATATACAGGGTGAGTCACTAAGCGGAAATCGGTCTATAGTGGGCATATCGTTGAAAATAGCTAAAAAAGTTTCAAATAAAAGTTGTTCAGAATCAAGTTTTTCATAACCCAAAATTATTGCTAAATATGGCGGCCTTGCGGGTATACCGGAAGTAAACACCAACTTCCTTATTTTAAATAGAACACCCTATATATTTTTACATTTTTGGATTGCTCGTTAAGAATAAACATGAGTTTATTCACACAACATTGGGTCTCAGTTGAACCGTTATCGAGATATTTCATTTTTATTTTTGATAAATTTGACGATTTCAGAGCTCGACGCTATTAACAATATCTTCAAAACGAAATAAGTCAGAGTTGTGCGGCTTACGGTTTTGGATTCAGGAAGAAATGTAGTATTTGTTTAAGTTTTTGCTATTAGTCAGATTTTTTAAATTGAACCGAGTCCGTCGGCGGTATTCTTCAGTACTTCAAACATGCATAACTTCATTTTTTTAAATGGAACCATCTATCTTGTGACACTTTATCTGATGCCAAATTATGGCAAGAACCCGGTATCAATAAAAAGTTAATTTAATTGAAATCAGTTACAAAAATAATCATAATCTATATGTTCTCAAAATTGACAAAAATCATAAATATCAAATACCTATCATCGTCAAAATCAACAAACATACAAAATACAATTATTGTATGCTGTTATGTTTTGTGATTTATGTATACAATTTGAAATATTTCTTATTTTTGAAATAAATTATATTTTTAGTAGATTTTTGTATTTTTTCAAATAAATACATATATTTCAATTTATTTATCTAATTTATATTCACGTAACTAAAAGAATAATGTTAAAAATTTATAATTTCGAAAAATATATTTTTCAATTTACTTAAATTATAATAACATTAAATTCATTTCAAATTAAAGATAAAAACAACCTAGAAATTACCAAAACTAACTAAAATTATAATAAATATCAAATCTATTTAATGCATTTTGCTTTAGCGGAAGTAAATATTTCTATAAAATGTAAATAGATACGTTTTGTATATATTAGTATGTCACAATGAAAAACTTTTAATTCCTTAAATCATTTTTATTTTTATTCAATAGAAACACATTTCGAGTGTTAAGTACTCATTATCAATAACTAGATTTAGTTATTGACATTGAGTGGTTAGCACTTGAAATGTATATCTTACGAATACAAATAAAACTGAAGTAGAGAATAAAAATTCATACAAAAATGTTTCTGACATTTGTTGTTTTTATAAAAGCATTCAATTTGAAGTTTCTAACAAGTGTTTTCAATCCCAGATTAAGCATGAAGAAAAATTTCGAGTTTGGAAAAACCTTAAAATTTGGATCAAACCAAATTTTCAGACTTTTCTAAACTCGAAATTTTTCTTCATGCGCCACTCGTATCAAAAACTGTTTTAAAGGGAAGTTTAAAATATATTGCTTAGGTTTGATCTCACGTTTATTAATTTTACAAATATTTATAGAAAATATGTAAAAGTATATTTAAAATAAAAAATCCCTGTATACACATACTAACATAAAACAAACTGTTGGAAAAAAGTCTGATTAAAATTACGAGTTTAGAAAAGCCTGAAAATTTGTGTGAACAAAAAAATTAGTAGTAATATAACTATAATGATATAATTAATTATAAATTATTATTATAAGAAGATTAAGATTAATCAAAGCGTGCATATTTCTTCATGCGAATAGTATACAATAACACTGTCAAGAGGCAAGATTTATGCGTGAGTTTACACATAATTCATTATATATGTAAAGTCATTTATCATCGTTCCATTTACCTAATAAATCGATTTACAATTCCTCCGGCCGTGATTTGCGCCGCCTTGTTAAGAAGTTGTTCCACCCATTCCAGAAACACACACACATTCACAATTTGATGGAATCAATAGTTCTTGGAGGGTCGGAACAGTTACATCGCGCCCTTTAGTGCAAGGGTTTCGCATTATTCCTTCTTCAGGGGGCAAACTTGGTGTTTGTAACTGTTTGCTGGCATTACTGTAATCTCGGATATAATTCAGGGAGCGGGGAGGGGATGGGATCTCTTGTTCAGACAGTGGCGATTGTGTTGAGATAGTCATTATGCGCTTTGTTTGAGAGTTTCGAGTTTCTGAACTCAGTTTGTGTCGCGATTTTTCGGCGAGTTTGGCGTGTGTACATAAAGATGCGATCGGGGAACTGGTAGTCACTACGTTAACATTTGATTTTAGTGGCTAATAACAAAGTTTTCGAATCGAATACAGTACTGCGATAATTTCAAGTTTATCACAGATAAAACAGTAAAAGAAACGATCAATATTTTAATGATGTAATTTAAATACAAGATCATATAATATAAACAGAACGGTTTTTATTGTGACTATAGTTTCGACAACTTTAACCTGTCATTATCAAGTTAGAAGTAATTTTAATTAACAACTCGTCAGGTATATACAGGGTGAGTCGGGAGGAGCGCACCAAACTCTAGGAGTGTATTATACACGTGAAAATAATGTATAAAAACTCATTTGTTCTTATCCGATTTTTATTTGGTTTCAAGTTATAGCATATTAACAAATAAACAAGTTATTATACAAAAAAATGTTCTTAATCATAGCGTTCTTTCAACAAATATTCAAAAATACCGCCATTGACTTCTAAACATTTTCTGCTTCGTCTACGAAGAGCGTTTGTTGCTCTCCCAATTGATTCATTTCTTTCTTCTTTTATATGGGCTGCAGTATCCTCAATTCGTCTAATTAGTGATTCCCGTGTGTCCACTTTTATTTTGTAGACTTCATTTTTCATCCAGCCCCATAAACAATAATCTAGTGGTGTGAGGTCTGGAGATCTTGCAGGCCAATTAATAGGACCTCCACGACCAATCCAACGCCCTGGAAAACGTTCGTCCAAATGTTGCTTGACTTGACGAGCGACATGTGCAGGAGCTCCATCGTGCTGATAGTACATCTGCATTCTAATATTTATAGAACATCTTCTAGCAGGCCTTGTAATTCATTTTGTAAAAAATTGAGGTAGTTGCCTCCTGTGAGACGATTCTCCAAAATGAAAGGGCCGATTAAATAACTGTCAACCATACCACACCACACGTTTACAGAAAACCGATGTTGAAAATTGCTTTCGACTGTTGCGTGGGGATTTTCATCAGACCATACATGAGAGTTACTTACGAGTGTTGTTAATGCCATCACGGGTAAATGTAGCTTCATCCGTAAAGAGTATACTCGATACATTACGATGATTATTATTTATCCACCGACAAAATTCCGTACGGTTAGCGTAATCCCCTGGTTGTAGGTGCTGTACTCTCTGAACGTGATAAGGATATAAGCCTTGCTCGTGTAGCGTGTTCATCACTCTTTTTTGTGGAATTGCCAATTGAGTGGCAATTCTCCGTGAGCTAGTAGTTGCATCTTCTTCTACTAGATGCAGAATATTTTCTACTTCTACAAAACCTTGTCGAGCAGCGCGCTCATATGTTATGTTAGCACTGGGAAGCTTACCAGTCTCGCACAATTTGTTGAAAACTCTAATAAATATGTTTTTATCAGGATGTCTTTGGTGTGGAAAACGTTCACGATATTCTTCAACAGCAGCTGTAGCATTTCCATTACAGAAACCATATACAAACACCATATTTGCATATTCTAAATTTGAATAAGTATGTGGCATTTTGCAACACTAACAATCACATTAATTCGAACTTAAACGTTCAGTTACTGTTCACCGTAAACTGACAGTTCATCAAAACGTCAGAATTATTAAATGTTTATAAGCCTCGAACATGGCATACTTTGATAATGTTAAAATTCAGATAGAAGTGGAAAGCTAGATGAACATTTTTAATTACGCCATAACTTGAAAACAAATGAAAATCGGATAAGAACAAATGAGTTTTTTTACATTATTTTCACGTGTATAATACACTCATAGAGTTTGGTGCGCTCCTCCCGACTCACCCTGTATATATAAGTGAAGTTTTTATTGTGACTACAATTTCGACAACTTTAACTTGTCGTTATCAAACTAGAAGTAAATTGAACTAACAACTCGTATATATATATATATATATATATATATATATATATATATATATATATATATATATATATATATATATATATATATATATATATATTTCGATGTTCTCTATGGGGATCTTGGAAACTATAAGAGATAGAGAAACGGTTAAATGGGGAAAGAAGTGTAGTTTTATAGGACGAATAAATTGACACTTTCAAAATATTTGAAAAAGTCAAGGGTAACTAGATATTTTGAATAAAGTAAAATGTGTCAATTTTTTGAAATCAATATATCTCTATTATTATCATAGATAGATAAAAACTGTAAGGGACCAAGTTGTAGAAAACTTTACACAGATTAATAACAAAAAATCAAAAAAAAAATTTCGCCCATATTTTGGGAGATATGACATAAACTTACCTTTTTTTAAATGGAAACAATAGTTGGCTATGACTTTATTAAAAGGGCTATTTTTTCCCTTCAATTCGATATAACATATGCCATAGTTATTTTTAAAATAAAGTAAGTTACAGTCGTTTTTAATTTTACCATACACCAAAAAATAGTTAGCCATGAAAAAGACAAAAGTAAAACAATTGCAGTTGTCTATTCTAAGCACATATTAATTCATTTCCATATTTGGTTTGTTTCGATAAGTTTGTTTTGTATTTATTTGGTGTTGAATGTTTTTTAAAGTGATAATGAATTTTTCCAACGAAGAAAAGCGTGATATGCTTGTTTGTTACATTCAGTGTAATAAAAACAAAAAACATGTGCCAAGAGGATAATACGTTCCCTACAAAAATAATTTGGACAGATGAAACGCGATTTACTAATTGTGGGATTTTTAACCGGCACAATGAACATGTTTGGAGTCAGGAGAATCCACGAGAAGTTGCACAACGTAGACCACAAATTAAATTTGGATTTAATGTATGGTGCGGTGTGTTCGGATCGAGAATTCTAAGCCCATATATTTTTGATAACACATTGAATGGAAATGATTACCTTCGTTTTCTTCAAGAAACATTTGAAGATATGCTCGATGATTTAAATTTATCAGTACGGGCAAGATTGAAGTGGTTTCAACACGACGGAGCTTCACCTCATAGCAAGTTGGCTGTGCGAAACTATTTAAATGATGCTTTTCCTAATTCATGGGTGGGAAGAAATGGACCAATCCTATGGCCACCTAGATCACCCGACCTATCCGTTTTAGACTTTTTTCTGTGGGGTTATGTGAAGAACAAAGTGAATCAACAATCATATCAATCCGTGGAGGATCTTAGACTAGCGGTACTTGATACATTTAATTCTATTGACATAAGAAAAGTCATCCATTTCCCCAAAAATGTTGCCAACGTATAAAATGTTAATTAAAATGTCAAGAGTTTTGGTAGTTTTGGTATTGAGCATCAATATTACAAAAATATGTTTTCTATACAAGTTCGTTGTTTTTTAAAGACTTGATATTACCTGATCGACATATCATACCCTTTATATACCCAAAGTTTTTGTCGTTTTGATGAATTTTTTTAGGTTGGCAACATCTTTAAGGAATATTCCTATGACTATTCGATTGTTCAAGATGGCTTCTGTAATAACATTTTTAACCCGTTCAGTGAAAAAATTATTGACAGGTGGTCTGAATCACCCGGTATACCTGACGAATTGTTAGTTTAAATTAGTTATTGAACATTTGGTTTATATTTAGTTACACTATTCCGGTGTTTTATTTTGACATTACCAAATATTAAAATATGCAATTCAAATGATGTGCAATGTAAAATCCCATACATGCAATTCCATCAAAATATGAATGCAAAAATAATACACCATAACTAGTAATAATCAACACTCAAACTTCGTATGTATTTGTGTGTGCATATACAATTAACACGGATTCCGGAGCTTCCGGTCACACGACCCATAAATTAATTAACGCGTTCAAGTGGAACAATTGTCGCCCCGCCAAAGAGAAATTAGTCCGAAGCCGAAACGCCCGGGTTGAATTTTTAAGCGGAAAGTTTGCGCGGGATTTATTGTATGCTGCCGCTCCAGTCTTCCCACCGCGCTGAAATATAGATGGCGCCGGCAAAGGAATAATAAAGCAGCCGAAACATAGTTCCTGCATAATGTACCGTTAATTATTAAGTTGTCGTCTGTAATTGCGAGATCCCTTTGAAATTCGTCGGCAGTGGTATTATATTAATATCTGGCGCGGGCGGACCTACACTGAACTTGAAAGCAAAGAAAGAGCTTTGATATTTGAGAGGATTATTTTAGAACGGACTATTGTATTTGAGATATTTAATTAATGATTTGTGTTATGTATAGAAATAATTTATCGTTTGATTTTAATCGTATACGCCAAACATTTTATCTAAAGAATTGCAGATTATTAAAGGCACACCTATCATTTTTCTAAAAGACACGCCTATTATCCAATCTAAAGACACGCCCATTATTATATCAAGAGACACGCCCACTATTATATAAACAGGAAATTTTGCAATTATATTTAAACACGCCCACTATCCTATCTAAACACACGCCCACTATCCAATTTAAAAACACGGCCATTATTATATCAAGAGACACGCCCTTTATTATATAAAAAGGCAATTTAGCAATTATATTTTGAGATACGCCTACTATCCTATCTAAACACACGCCCACTATCCTATCTAAGCACACGTCCACTATCCTATTTAAACACATGCCCATTATTCTATACAAAGACACGACTACTATTTTATGCAAAGGCAATGTCACTATTATATTTATAGATACGACCATTATTGTACCTAAATATGCTCTCAATATTCTATTTGAAGACACACCTATTATTCTTTTTAAAGACACGCCTACTATCCTCTCAAGAGACATCCATTATTCTGTCCAGAGACACGCCCATTATTATATCAAAAAAAAATCCACAGTGGGCCAAAATCGTTCAAAACTTGCCAAAGGTAGAAAAAAGTAAGTTTCGATTTATGTCAATTTAACTATTTACTTAGATTATATGACAGATTTTGAGCACTTTATAATTACAGTGAATGGTAAATATATGCCCCTAACTCACCAGGTTATTATAAAAGTGACTGTAATAAAGTGTCGAGTTATAAAGTAAATATTTTTAAAATTTTTGCACCAATTTTAATGTTTTTTATTCGTAAGCTATATATTTATTGTACACCATCATCTTGTATTTTTTGTTTTAGTTAAATTCAAAATATGCATTTATAAATTTCACATTAAGGCAGTGTTTTATACGCCTGGCGCATGAAGTAAAATTTCGAGTTTAGAAAAGCCTGAAAATTTGGTTTGGTCGCTCCGCGCTTCGCGCTACGCAACCAAACCAAATTTTCAGGCTTTTCTAAACTCGAAATTTTACTTCATGCTTAATCTGGGAGTGGAAATCACTCGCTTGAAGCTTTAAATTAAACCCTTAAAATATGATTTATAAAATATTTTTTTCATTTGATATTTTGATTAAAAATAAAAATTAAAAATAGTGGAATCGGACTTATTATTGATTACAATCCCTACACAATAGTTTTTATATGAACTAACTTTATTTTTATGAAAAATTTCCGCCATATTAGTTTCTCCATTTTGAGTTTTTATAATCCGAGTTTAAGTTTAAAATGAGCTGATAAAAAAGTATCAGAATGTAAAGTATTATACAAATCGAATGATTTTTACATATTTTGACCACATTTTATATTTTTGGAATCACTTCTTGAAAAGACGGCTACTATCTTAATAAAAGCCATGCCCTATTCTATCTAGAGACACCCCCACTATTTAATATAAAGATAATTCTACTATTGTACAGGGAATGTTTCTATTAAGTATACATATCCGGATGTATACGCTGTAAATGTTCAAGCATTCGTTTTTCTTTTTTTTATATAATTCAATGATGCTACTGACTTCATGCGCCATAAACACAAAGAAATCGTATATTTTTGACGTTTCAGGTAAAAATAATGGACATATCAAACATTTTTAATAAATATTTTGACTCTTGATATCGATTCTGGCTACGACCATCACATTTAGTAAATTATGTTTTATCGTTTCCAAATCAAAATCGCAAACATTAAAATTAAAAAAATATATTTTAGAGTGGGATGTGGTGAGTCTTTTTACTTTTGGATGACCCACGACATCCTACTAAAATATTTTTTTCTTATTCTTTAAGTCTTTTTTAATTTTTTTTTTAAAGAAGCTGCACAAACTTGCACACTTTTTTTAAATATAATTTTATTCTTTTATAGCCTGCGAAGCGCATAAAGGTATAAACTTTTACAAATTTACAAAAATAATAATACTTCTGGACAAATATATTAATATCCCGATTGTGAATTAAGTGATCAAAAATCGAAAATGTGTTTTTCTTTTCTAAAGAGTTTTAATGGTTTTCGAGGTCGATGATTTCAAATTTAATATGCTATGGTAAACGTAAAATTACAAAATAATTCGATTTTAATTAAAATATTACCGTGCACTTCGAGGTCCAGACGAGATTTTATAAACCATCGAAATTCTTGATAAAACTACTCCTGATTTTCCAACGAGTGTTTCTCAATCCCAGATTAAGCATGAAGTAAAATTTCGAGTTGAGAAAAGCCTGAAGAATTTGGATTTGGGCGCGCAACGTCCAAATCCAAATTCTGGCTTTTCTCAACTCGAAATTTTACTTCATGCGCCACGCGTAGAAATCACTGATTTATAGTAAAGTTAAAAAATACTGTCCATTTAATAAAAAAATTGTTATATGGGCATTAATAAATTCTTCACACTTTTTTTAAAATGCGTTGACATTTTATTTTTAACATTTTTTACATTATGTGTAATTTATAGAAATATTTTCATAATTTTGTTTATCGAAAATTTATGAAACAAATTTCAATAAGTTTATTTTAATTTAATTCACAATTATATATTATTTTCAAATTATTCGCAATATTTTATGACTTTCCGTTCAGTTTAAAAATGTTGACGGTTGTTGAAGATTGTTCATTTTTAAAGTTTCGAGAATTTTTAACTAAACTCCAATATTTTAGTTAATTTTTAACGCATTTCGTAACTTTTCCAAGATATTCTATAATTTTTAAAACTCCTGAATATTTTAGAGTTTCAATAATTTTAAAAGTTTTGATACTTTTTAATTTTCCAGTATTTGTGAATTTACAAGATTTTTATTAATTTTTATAATTTTGTTGCGTTTTATAAAATTCTGAGATTTTCGTTAATTTTTAAAATGCTTTCGGCCTAGGAAATTTTGTAAATTTTAAAAATTCATGAATTTTCTAGATTTTTCTCAGATTTTAAATCATTAGCAATTGTCGTAAATTTCCTAAACTTAAATTTCAACGATTTTAGTTAATGTTAAACACCTCGAACATTTTTCATCGTTTTAGTCATATTTTAAAATATAAACTCTTTTCGTAAATGTTCAAGTTATCTGTTAATTTTTAAAATTCCTACGGTTTTTGTGAAATCCAAAGATTTTCGATAATTTTCAAAATATAGACGCCCATCATTTTTGAAGTTTTTTAGTAATTTTTAAAATCGAGACAGTTACGCGAATTTCCAAGATTAATACACGTTTGCAGCCAAGCTGATTAACTTAATCAGTGATTAGTACTTTTTAAACACACAACATTTGTATTTACAAATTGTTTATACAATTGCATGTTGATGAATAAGACATGTTTAAGATATCTTACAAATGTATAACATTCTTATATTTTAGAAATTTGACTTAATCAGAGGTTTAATCAATGATTAGTGGATGATTAAAGCTAATCGGTCGGGCTGCAAATGGACCTTAATATTCAAAATCTTCACCTCAGTGTGAATTTGTAAGAAGTTCGTTAATAATCAAAATTTATTATAAATTTTCAATAATTTTTCCAACATTGCCATTAATCCCCACCCCCTGAACGTCAAGAAATCGTATATTTTTCAGGTGAAAATAATTGACGTCATAAGTTTTTAACATATTTTTACATGATTAAACATTTTTTAACAAGTTAGAAAACTATTTTAAAAACATTATTTCCATATTTACTTATCACATTTTAGGAGTGAAAAGATACACGCACAAAGACATAATACTTCACAACAGAAATTAAATATGATGAAATACCATTTCAACGGTCGGGTGGTGGCATATTTAGATTAATGCCGCCTATTTATATTCAGGTGAAACGGTGTTTCTGGGCCGATTTACACTTGCTTCCCGCCGCCTGCTGAAGTTCGCATTCAGGCCCGAAAACGTCGAGGGCACGCCACCACCACGTCTCCAATAACCTAAATAATGCAAAACGCGCCATTCCCATTGCACCTAAGTGTAATTATAATTGGATATGCGCGCGATTTTAATTAGCGCAGCGCGTTCAAATTAAAATTTATGCATCGTCAGTGTTATGGTGTGTGTGTGTTTGAGCGAGCGCGAGTACGTGAATTTTAATTAAAATCTATCCTAATTAAATTTATTTATTATTTATCGTAATTAATAGTTATTGAAATATACTTTTAAATATAATATTTATATGCTTAATTAAATTTCGATAAAAATACTGTTGATAAATCTGTATCTAAGTAGAAAATTTGTTTACCATATACCAGTAAATTAGTAAACCGGCTTACAGGTATTACAATATGTTCAATTAATTTCTCACTTAATCCGTGGTAAAACATATTTAATTAATGGTAAAACTTTGATTAAAACACTTGGTTTATTTCAGTAAAACAAACCAAGTGTTATAATCAGCTGTAATATTACAAGTGGTATGATTATCACCGATAATATTCATGAGTGACACCGAGCTGCAGATGAATGTACTGCTCCGGTTTCATGAATAAATATTAACGATTATTAATCACACCACGAGTTATGTTTGATGAGAGAATATAATGAATTTCACTATATTTCTGTCTTGGAAACCTCACTCCATCGCCCGGTTGGCATTTTTAATTATCGACTGTCAGATTTGACAAATAATATTCGTAGCAAGGACCAAAACAAGGTGATAGGATTCTATCACCGCTGTGATAGCATGTATTTATGGAAATAAGCGGTTCTGATCAGAGGGAATGGTGTCATGTTGAGTTATATTCTCAAAGGAGTACTATTTTGCTATTACAATCCCTAAATACGATCACTAATGCCTCTATGAGTCCACTATTCTATCTATTTTATTAACATAGTAAACAATTCTCTATTTTTGGATTTTAAAAAATGAAATCTTGAACACCTTTTACATTCTATAAGTTTTAGTGTAAAAAATAAATAACCATTGCTTGTGAAAATTTGTGTAAAATTCCCAAATTACCGTTTTAATACTGGAAAATGTTCAAGATTGGTTTGCTACGGCATAGTAAAGCCGTGTTCCTCAACGACGAAACAACGAAAAACACTTCTTTGCTAATTTATTGAAATATAAATTCGTATATTCTCTATACAATAAATCAAATAATTGATCAACTAAAATTATTTCACGAATAATTCCATCCGAGGATGAGGTAAATGAGTAAAAACGTCAATCATTTGCGAAAACCTCCCCCGACATCCCTTAACGAAATTGATTGACTTTAAATCCCGCGCGTTTTAGGGGGAAGTTCCTCGGCGCTTAAGTGAGTTAGCCGGGGCGATATTTAAAAAGTTTCGCTCAAAACGGTAACTTTTTATTAAATCAATTTAATAGGAGAAAGCGATTCCCTCTCATTAATTTTTTACCGCGGCGCCCGCGACCGGAAATTTCCGCTGTCGCCAAACGTCAAACTCTGAAATGTCAATAATTAAAGTTACCCCCACAAATAATATAAATTGCTTTTATACAATTAATTAGATCAGCGATTCCCAAACTGGGGGATACGTCGATTTGTTGTTAGTGGGTAGAGGCCAAATCTTGAATGTATATTTGAGATAATATTAAAGTGCGACACTTTTCGAAGATTACGAAAACACAAAACACACTATATTTTATTAAGTATCACAGTTTTATATTCAGGATAACTTTGTACATGATCGTATTTCCGTTGCGAATACATTTTAAACTACACGCATTATAAAAATCTTCACGTTTTACATTCGATAAAACTCCACCGATAAAAAAAATATACATCGCTACCTATTTAACTTATCCTGAAATAAATTCCGCGCGATTGTTTCGCAGCCAGGGCTACGGGAAATTAGAAAAAAGTTTCTTACGTTTTAAAACTGCGGAATTTATCGTGCAATATCAATATTGGCAATAAATTTCACGGAAAAACGGGCGAATCAAGAACACACAATAGTAGGAGGGACGCGGTTGTAAACAGAAAAGTTTCCCTAGTTGCGACGGTAAATGGTACAGAATGTTCCGCGCAAATACATAAATTATATGCAGATGGAAGTCGGAGTTAATGTAATTGAATTTGATAACAAATGTTTTGCTATCAACAGATAAATATATTTGTTATTGGGATGTGTGTGTGTGGAAGATGTAGAAATTCAGATTGTTTGTCGAAAAAAGAAGAATGCCACAGAATATTAAATATTATTTAGAATATTTGTTGATAAAAGAAAAATGCTACAAAATATTAAATATTATGCAAATTGTTTGTCAAAAAACGAAAAATGTCACAAAATCAATACAAGATTAGGCAGATTCAGATATTCAGAACGTTTGTGAAAAATAAAAATGCCACAGAATATTAAATATTATTTGGAATATTTGCTAAGAAAAGAAAAATGCCACAAGTATTAAATATTATAACATATTATACGAATTTTTTGTCGAAAAAAAGAAAAATGTCACAGAATATTAAAATATAATTTAAAATTTTTGTCGAAAAAAAAAATTCCAAAGAATATTAAATATTATTTAAAGTATTAGTTGAAAAAAGAAAAATGCCACAATATTCTTAAATATTATACAAAATTCACCACTCCCATCTCCTCCTTAAATAATATTCCGACATAAAGACTGCGATATAGACAAAGCGACAAAAGACATTTCTGACTTTATGAATAGCCACGAGACAGTAGACGCGACCTGTATATTCTTATTTCACACTTCTACATACACTAAAAATCCCTACAAATATCCACTCTCTAACTACATACTGAGACTTATAAAATATAAACGTCAACTATATAGAGACCAGCGATTAACGGACGATACTAGCTTAAAATCAAAATTTAATAGTTTGATCAAAGATATCCATAAGCTCATAAATGAATATAAAACCGACACTTGGATTAAAGCTTGCAACAAAATAAATGAACTTAACGGAAAACAATATTGGCAGCAAATTAAGAAACTCTCAAAATATACAAAATATGACGGAATGCACAAAATACAAGACCCAATAACAAATAATATCAGTACAGATCATTAAGAAATAGCTTGCATTTTTTCAAAATACTTTGATGAATGCTACACAATGACTGACAATGACACCTACGACACCAATTGGTTTAATTTCTTAAATTCCTGGTATGACACATTTAAAACTAACCCCATTCCTATCCCCACTAGTGATGAGATAAAAGAAGAAGACTATTTTGAACACTTGTGTAAAGGCAAAAACACAGCACCAGGTTATGATAATGTTCCTAGAATGATCCTAAAATCCCTTCCTGTACATATCCACAAATATATAATTAGAATATTTAACCAAATCTATGTTACTCCGGAGATTTCTAGCAAATCGAAGCAAGGTAGAATAACATGCATTCGCAAACAAAATAATGACCCGCTAACAGTATCAGCCTACTGCCCTATCACCTTGCTTGTCATTGGAAAACTCTTTGAATTTATTCTCAAACATAAAATTACCCAACACATATCAGATCGCCTTCCTCTTCACCAATTCGGATTCTTTGAACATCGATCCACATCCCTTCCTCTCTTAATCCTCACCTCAAACATTCATACCACACATCTCGAAGGTCGTAAATCTGCTATCGTCTTTCAGACATCCAGAAAGCTTTTGATTCCGTCTGGCACCGCGGACTGTGGTTTAAATGTTACTCCCTAAATATTCCACCTCACCTCATTGGACTTATAGACAATCTGAAATCAAACAGATTTCATCAAGTTACAATCAAAAGCTCTCTCTCTAATACTCTCACTCCAGAGCAAGGGTTACCGCAAGGTTCCCCTTTACCCCCGAGTCTATACAATATTTTCGTTTATGATCTATATGATCCTAACCCAAATCACTTCAATAAATTTGCCTATCCCTTATTGTATGCTAATGATACCGCTCTAATTTCCATGCACCAACCCTCCTAAAAGCACTAAGCACTCTAAAGGACAACTGTGGTTTGCCAAATGGAGAATCACAATAAATCCGAATAAATCCCAATTATTTATTAATCACTATCGCCACCATCCTTGCACCCACAACGTCAAAATATATAATAATATAATATCACTCTCCTCCACATGTAAATATCTCGGTATACCCTTTGATAGAAAACTCACCTTTAAAACCTACTCCCAGAACCTCAAGGCAAAAGTCAGGTCAAGGGCTCGGCACTTCAGAATTTCAATATACAGCAACCAAGGTATTACGACAAAAACCGAAGTGCATATCTATAAAATGATATGCCGTCCTCTACTCGACTATTCTGCCATCCTTTTCTTCAATCCCCGTCCTGCTGTCCTAAATAACCTCCAAGTTGCCGAAAGATCAGCCCTTAGAGTGCTTACCAAAATTAGACATCCTCAAAACCCACTTCAACAAATAAATTCGCTATAAAGCCATTTACGCGGAATATCATTAATAACCTATAAATTACCCGCAACCCTAACATAGCCCTTCAATGTAGATATCCAGAAACCACCATTCATCAATTCATCTCATCGACAATGACGAATGGCCATGACGAATAACTTAGACAGACATTAATAAATATGACATTCTTATAACTAAAACTAGATCATTAAATAATAACAGGCTGAAAGACCACTGGTCGATAGCCGATTTACGGACATAAATGTATTCTTCACAGAAATAATGCAAGAATAATAAGTAATTTTAATTAGCCAACAAATAATGCCTTATCAAAATTTGATCTTTTTCATGTATATTTAATTTAAATTAGCAAAAAAATGCATTACCAAAATTTCATAATTTTTCCACAAAATAATTCATCGCTTTCCTGAATAAATAAACACCCGTTACGTTCCTTTTCAAGCGCAAAATTGGAACTGAATTGAAAATGAAAATTACGCCATAATAATAGCTCTCGCTTGCCTTAATTACATTTTGATTAAAAAAATCCCGTTAATTAAATTTTCAATTGCATTATTCTATTTGACAGGATTTCATTACCCCGGGCCGCATACAAAAGATTAATTTAATTTCGACTGGAGGACTTATCTCATTGTTGTCGTCTTTCTTACCTCCGTGCGATTTTTTTACCCATCTCTTCCTCCTCCACGTTCTTCCCTTGCTCTATTTTCATCACGGCACACCGGTAACCGAGACTTCTTTAATCGATCTTCATTACAGGCGTCTTTCTTTGAACACGACAAGCACTATTAAATTTATTGTTTCCGGGTCTTTTTCTCCACAAAAGGAAAAAGAAAATAAACGCATCGATTACAGCAAATTTCAAGCTGTCCATGTGACCCAGTCAATTGTTTCATCTTTATCTAAATGTTATAATACAGAGTTTTTTCTATTGCACTCTACTTCGAAAGAGTATGTCAATTAAATTTAACTCCTCAGCAAAATAGCTGCAGTTCGACAAAAAATGTATCTTAGCAATGAACTAAGAGGACTCTTTATCCGGAGAATGGACCATTTATCAAATGCATTTCCCTACATACCACTACATTTCTCTTTATGTCAAAACTGTATCACAGTGTGTCAATTACATTCCACTTCTCAGCAAAATAACTGCAGTTTGTCAAAAAATGCATCTTAGCAAGGAACTAAGAGGACTCTTCATCCGGAGAATGGATGCTGGCGTAAGTAGTGTTACATACAGTGAATTTTTCTATTAGGTAAACATATGCATAAGCTGTACATTTTCCGACATTCGTTGTTTTTTAAAAGAGTTAAATTCGAAGCTTTAAACGAGTGTTTTCCACTCCCGGACTAAGCATGAAGTAAAATTTTGAGTTTAGAAAAGCCCCGTGAAAATCTGTCAACGGTCGCGCAACGGCAATATTACTTCATGCGCCACGCGTATTAAACACTAAAATATTGAGAAATTGATGTTTATTCGAACTTCACTTGAAATCTGTGTTTTATACACGTAGCGCATGAAGTAAAATTTCGAGTTTAGAAAAGCCCCGTGAAAATTTGTCTCGGGTCGCTGCGCGACCCTCGACAAATTTTCTACGCGGGGCTTTTCTAAACTCGAAATTTTACTTCATGCTTAGTCTGGGAGTGGAAAACACTTCTTTATAGCTTCAAATTGAACTCTATTAAAAACTAACTAATGCCGGAAAATTTACAGCTTATGCATATGCTCTTTACTTCCATGATATATTTTTTTTGTTTTTTAAATCGAATACTGCTGTGATTATTTTCGTTTGTTTTGCCTTTATTAATTGTGTATTCTGTGTGACTTTGCGTTTCTAGTTTTAGTTCTGTGGATATAAATTTTTCTATAGCGTCCTTTATACTTTTCTTCCCCCTATCTTCTCTCTAGTCTTTCCTGTATCCTATATTTTTACCTTTTTCTGTTTCCACTTTGGGCTTTTTTTATTTCCTGCATAATGTCCTGAAAATGTTTTCTATGTTATTTCATCTCTTTAATACTATGTGTATCACGAGCTTTTGAAATATATTTAAAACTTCAGTTAGTAGTGAATATTTTCCTATTCATATTATATATAAATATTTAGAGGTTTTAAGTAATCTTGTTTGGATACAGTTATAATTATGCGAGATAGAGTGTCTGTGTAAGATGTACGCATTTAATTTCACGCATATAAATTAATGTAAATGAGTGGGAAATGGATTTGTATTTATTTAGGGCGGGCAGGGATAGTTAATAGTCGGCGTTATTACGGGGGATATCCCGGGGGCGATTACATTATCGCAGTCACGAGTCCGAATCTCCACCTTTATTGAATTAAGGATATATGCGGAGATAGAGAGGGTTTCGGAAGCAATTGAATACTGCGAATAATCTAGGGGCCAGAGATTTATTTTCTCTACATATTTAATTAATTAGTGATCATTTAATTGATAAATGGAGAAAGGATTCTATCTAAAGAAACTCCTATTATTCTCTGTAGAGACACGTCTAATTCTATATAAAAGACACTCTCATTACTTTATTATTGTTCTCTGTAGATACAGGGCCCATATTCACAGCACCGATGCAATTTGTCATCGGTGAGAAGTCGCACTGAAATGACGTATTTTGGGAAGAATTTACCAAACCGTATGGAGTTAAATGACGTTATTTTAATGCAAGTTCATACCTATGACAAATTGCATGGGTGCTGTGAATATGGGCCCAGAGCTGAGTAGAATTCGAATCCTTTTGGAGGGTTCAAAGGCACTATTCCAATACTTCAGTAAAAAAGGATTTGTGATCCGGATTCGTTACGTTCTTTTAAATGGATTCGTATTCAAACCCAAATGTGGGTGATTCGAATTCTTTTAAAAGGATTCGAACACTTACAAATGGATACGAATCTTTCAAAGAGATTCGAATCATCAAAAATAACTCGAATTCATTGTCAGGAGTCGCATAACTTTGTTTTTTCTATTTTTTTAGGCCTGGTGCATGAAATAAAATTTTGAGTTTAGAAAAGCCTGAAAATTTGGTTTGGTACAGGCTTTTCTAAACTCGAAATTTTACTTTAAGACTTAAATATAAATACGAATTTTTGTACAGGCTGTCACTAGAAATTAATGTTTACTTTCCTGCCTAACCAGGGAGTGGAAACACTCGCTAGATGTCTTAAATTGAATGCTACAAAAACAGAAGATGCTGAAAATTTGTTTAAAAAAAAAACTACGTTTTATAATTAGAAGTGATCTATTTTCGAATAATCAAGTTTTGTTTGATATTATTTGAAATGAAAGAAATATCTATATTATTTTATTATTGTATGAGGGTTTCCAGTCCTTGATTAAGTATAAAGTAAAATTTCGAGTTTAGAAAAGCCCAATTCCAAATTTTCAGGCTTTTCTGAACTCTAAATTTTACTTCATGCGCCACGCGTATAAACACTGATTCAACTTAAAGTTGAAAAACATATACATCATGTTCAGTTTTAATAATAAATAATTATGTTTTAAACTTTTTTGTTAATGAAAAGTAGTAGCACTATTAAAAGTATTTTTACTAGTATTGTTTTTGCAATATCAAAGTTGATATCCGTAAATAAATACTTTACTTTACTTTACTTTAAAAATGTTAAAGGATGCAAAAAAATAAAATTTATGTTTCCTGGATTTTTGTGATATTTTTCTTTTACGAATCTTGTATTCAAGTATTTATTATTTGAATTATATTAGGTGGTTCGGATCTGTGATTCAAATCCTATTTTTGAGGATTCGTTAAAGCTCTAGGAGGGACACGCCCACTATTATTTATAAAGACACTCCCATTATTCTATTTAGAGACACTCCCATTATTATCTGTAGAGACACGCCCACTATTCAATCTAAATGCACTCCCACTATTTATTCAAAGGCACTTCTATTTATCTTTGTCAACATGTTAGGTTTTATTTTTTATGACGTTTTATTTATGATATATCGTACCGTGCGATCGTTAAAAACATGATTTAGAGTAGGCTTTGAATTTTAAATTAGATTGGCACTACTGACTGCTAACACATAAGGTTTGTTCAACACATGAACTGGTGCAGTACTTCTTACACTTTTTGCACCAAAACCGTTCGTTACATGCACTAAGTTGAACTGAACTGTGTTCGTTTGAGTCAGTTCACTTGCACCGAAGCTGCACTTTTTGCCCCTGGTCCAGAGTAGGTGTAACTAGTGCAGGCTAGAAAAAGAAAAGGGTGGGAGATATACAATTTTCAAAGATGGAAACAGGAAATGTCGATGGTTGTGCAATGTGTGAATTAACGAGCAAACGTTTTAACATCGTCATTCAACAACCCAAATTTTTTTTATTAAATTATGAAACACGGATTTCTTTCAGTTTTCCTGGTTGTATTTGTTTATAAAATACAGTACCAACATTTTATTATTCGTGTCTCCTTCAATTGTTTTGTAGTGTATTGCAGAAATTATATATTTTTTAAATTCTACACCTAAAGCGTTCGTTTGTTTTCAGCTCAGTTCATGTACACTGACATGAACTGACCTGAACCGGTGACGTCACAAACTTAAACTTAGTTCAACTTCGTGCAGAACAAACGAACAAACCTATAGTTTACTATAACCTAATTTAATTTATTTTATCATTTAATTAGTATTTTGGGCAACCTCACAAAAAAATGCCGCCTACTCTAAATCATAATTTAAACGATCGCACTGTATGTTTAATAAAAAACCTATACAGTGCCATGAAAAATATTGTAGTTTGGCATCTCTGAAATTAAATGTTATAATAATTATGTCTGACGTTTTCTATGTCAATTTCTAAAGCGTGTAGCTAATTTTGATTTAAAAAAAGATTAAATCATGGCGCTTTAGAGGTTTAATTTTATTGAACATAAGATATTTCCTATTGAAAATCCTTGAACGTATTTTTCTTGTTCACTTTCTAGAAGTGTATACAGAAAAAAAAAAAACAGTAACGTATTCTTCTCGTCCATCGAGCATCGTAAAACGGAGGACTTAATCCCCACATTAACACTCGATGTCTCCAACTGCGATCTAAATCCCCCTCCCACAAGAAAGTCATAAAACCGAAAGTCATAATCTCCCAAACTGACGGATCCCCTCCCGATTTTATTACCCCATGGCTTGTACAACCCATCGAACAGAACTTACCTGTTTTATTCGCCCGTTAAACACAAGGCCCGCATTAATTAACTGCCTTTTTATACAAGTACCTTAACCTGCTATTCCACTTGGATTTTTCGGCATCCACTTCATGATCAGATTTTTTTCATCGGTCCCTTTCTTTAGTTTATTATTTTATGAGAATTTTATTGTTTTTTTTTCAACCTTGTAAAAAAGTCCGTGATGTTTATTAAATCAAAATCCTGTGTATTTTGTTTAGTAAATCAGAAGGGGTTTATTTGAAATCAATCGCGAAAATACACATGCAAAAATCTGCACACGAATTAAAAAAATTCGGTGGGTGGTTTGTTTGAAATCACACGAATATTGTAATAATCACATGTAAAAGATGCAAAGTGTCAAGGCCGTAGCCAGGGGGGGAGGATATCTGTTAAATATTATTAAAAAATCGGCAGCATAAGGACATGGAAGTTTTTTTTTTAAAGGCTCACCAGTGAGGCTTGAGGTTATTCAATTATTGAATCTTAAATGCAACGAGCTCTAACTTTATAAAAGTGATCAACGTATAGCATTAAATGAGTGTTTTCCACTCCCAGATTAAGCATGAAGTAAGTTTAGCTGTTTAGAAAAGCCTAGAAAAGCCTAAAAACTTGGTTTGGTTGATTATAAACACTTGTTAATTTCAAATAAATCCTCCCAGAACGTACTTATTAGTTCTCGCCAAGAGAAGTAGTCCAAAATACGTCTGTTTGTGTTAAATATATTAATTTTGTAGATTTCTATTAACATTCCCTGGATCAGTCGCATATAAGGATTAATAACGCATATGTTTATTGCAGAATATCAAACTGAACTTTAATCTTGATAATAACACGCTCTGTATTATTCGTATGTAACTGACTAAATAAGCGGAACGTAATCGAATTACCACTACATAGACACAGTGGTCTCATCATTGCTAGGCAATATGACATGTAGCCCTATCCTGTTGAAACCAGATTATTGACTAGCTGCACTAAATATGTTGAACTGTCATATTAAAATCGTATTTAGAGATGAACAAGAGTTTAAACTGTCATATTGAAATCGTATTCAGAGATGAACTCAGTTAAATTTTTTGATGCAACTGGGCGTCGCGAACATAACCTCAAACGTTCAGCATTCTCGACATAACAATTTTCGAATGGTGGTTAATTAAAATCAGCCATTTCAGATAAGCATGATCTGTATTATTTTTAACGCATTAACTAAAATATTGACTCGTTGAGAATTTGTATGCGTTTCACGATTCAAATTAGATAAATATCCGATCCGGGGCGAGCGCAGATTGCGATTATCTATCATTTCGGCGGATTAATATCTGGCCGCAAACGCATGATAACTGCGCCCTTTCCGTAATCCCCATAACGAATGTTTCGATTGCGCCCCATAAAACTATCACCACTATATCACGGACCCCTTTCGCAACAGAACTAGATTTTCCTATCGGGATAAACCGCACTCACACACTGGTTTCGATCGACGAGAGCGAGTCGTAAATATTTGGCTATTAACTCCAGACTTAATGGCCTAATCCCGATTTAATGGGGTTTCCAGTGATACTGTTTTAGATTTTATTAGAGCAGGGTGATACATTTTAGATTGAGTAATTATTTTTATGAATGTGTGCTTTCTAATAAATTTAGTTTAAAATTTACATTGTAATTAGAGAATGTAATACCGACTTTTTTCCCGGTATTACGATAAATCAGTAAAGCTAAGTGGATGATATAAACACTATACCACTGTTTCCTAAAAATGTTTGTTTATCATCTTAAAAATTCTAATGCCCACATACATATTTTGTTTTACCCGACTTGTGAAGACAATTAAAGTAATTGTCTAACTAACCTAACCTAACCTAATCTAACCTAACCTAAAGTAGGTCACATGAATTGTTACAGAGAAAATGTGAGGCATTTCAAAATTTGGTATAAATTTGGACTACGACTTTATCCTATACAATAATTTCACATCTTTAACTAAACTGTTGGCAACAATAAAAGATAAATTAGCTGTTTTTGAACTTAAGAATAAATTAGTGTTTTATACTCGTGGAGCATGAAGTAAAATTTGGAGTTAAGCATATTACAAATCTAAGTACAGTTGCGAGGGAAAAAAAAACTAGTACAGCAAAATATTTGGCTCCGTGAACTGGACTTACTTTGATTTTTCAAATTGTCAATCAAATTGACAAATCTGCGGAAATGTCAAACGAAATTTAATTAACGTCGAGATGCCTCAAATGACTGAATCGAACACAGCGATAATAATGACAGTATTAGCATTAGAGACATTGCTAATAAAATGCATGTCGACAAAAACACCGTCTTGTTGGCCAAGAAAAGAATTATTCTCAACCTGTACATGACAAGTTTTTTTTTACAAGAAACGAATACGATATTTTAGAAGTGTCTAAAGCTCCCTGCTGTACTAGTTTTTTTTTTTCTCGCAACTGTACATATACTGGACGCAATTTTTAAATCATAATCATGATTTAAAGATAAATTTAAGCTCATTTTCTATCGGACTAACATTGATTCACAATTAAACAAAATGCAATGTAAGACTGAAAGGATCAGGAATAAAATTATACAATTGTGTTTTTCCCAATATTCATTAAATCAGTATAAATTATAAATAATTACAATAACTTAAAATTAAAAACTCGACGGGCGAAGTGCGAATTAAACAAAAAATATTAAAATGATCATCAATTTCCATTTTTAAGAATGACAAACGCCCGGCAATTAACGAAACCCTCTTCCTCTGCGCCTCATTTTTCGGACGCAAAGCGTCGCACGACTCTTTTTTTTCCTGCCTTCCTCCCCATAATTTCATTCAATTTGGGGAGTCGCTTATGGAGGCTATTTTTACAATTTAACAAGGGAGCCCATTATTTTCGTCATTATAATCTGCTTAGAGAGAGGAGCGAGAGGCGGAATGGCGAAACGGGGCGCATTGTCTGTTTTAGTGCGCTTAAGTGTCGTCTGCATATTACACAGAGAGAGGATGAGAAGGAGAATTTCACCGGAGGTAGACAGAAGCCAAGCTATTCCCAGAATGATAATAATTTGACAGGACAACATCTCCGGGAATGTACATTAATTTCAAGTATTTACTTAATTAGATTAAATATTTAACCTCCTTTGACTTGTTTTTTTTGTGTGTGTGCGTGTGTATTAGCTAACATTATAATTTATCATAATTCGTCTTCACTCCTCGATTAGGGATGAAGTAAAATTTAAAAATATGGCTTGATCGAGTAACGAAGCGAATCGACCAATCTAAACTTTCAGGCTTTTTTAAATTTAAAATTAATTGAACATGTAATTTGATTTCATCATAGCAATAAACATAGAACTAAACGCATCAATATTTTAAAATAAACACTCTTCAATTTTTATATAAATTGTGTTACTGCTGTTATTAGCGAATTCAATTATTTATTTAAATACACGCTCGCAATTCATATTACATAAATACATGTATGATGTTCAATTTTTGTCCATATCTACGGTTGTATTAGTTTTTATTTGCGCATTTCAATATACGCGCGCAATAATTTATTTCATAATGTAAATGTATTATTTATATTATCATTTAATTTTCATGCGCAAAATTCAGTATTCAGAGAGTGTTGTATTTCGAAAATTCACTCTCGATATGCATACAATGCAAATAATCGAATCATTAATTTCGAAATAGATGGGCGGTATCTTGAATTAAAATATGTAACTATTTTTAGAAATTGTTTTATTACAATATTATAGAGTGCTTAACCAAATTTTCAGGGTTTCCTGAACTTGAAATTTTTCTTCATTGTCAATTGTTTAAATTATAGTCAGTTATTTAATTCTCAAACAGTAAGTATATACTTTTACAGGTTTAAATTTAACTTGATGTGTTTCACATAGAGATAGGTTTAGTAGCTTGACTCTATATTGCGCACGCAATATCGATACAGCGTCTTACCTCGCTACAAGGCCCGACGCTAGGTTTGCTACTGTACTATGTATCCTAAATTATTTCGATACATGAGTCGCCTATTTCCAAACACCTATAAATCCACTTTTTTTTCAAATGGATTTAGGCTTTTTTTGGAAATTGGCGACTCATATTTACAACTGAATAAACAAAACGTAAATTAAAGTTATTACTTAAAATTTAGTGTATAATTCCGTTTGCAGGTGAAATCCATCGATATAAAAAGAATAATGCGAAACATTCTAGCGAAATCTGAATCGAGCAGCGGTCCTACACTCTCCTTACTCACGTAGAGAGCAATAAAAATCCGGACAATCGGAGCGGACTCGATTGGCAATAAATCAAATCAGACGCGCGCGCGGGGCAAGAGCAGGAACAGAACAGGACTGGGGGAGAGATTGAAATCGTACCTTTTGTCTGTATTTTCAATATGGACTCGGACTAAGTCGATTGCCGCGGCCGTTTCCCCATTGTACCGTCCCCGAGGACCAATTCAATATTTTACGCACCGGAATTCCATCAGGAGGGAAAGAACGGGGTTCCGATCGCCATCCGAAATTGATAGAAATTATCTCCTGCTTGCACACTCAAGAATCGAAGTGGAGAGGGCGAGTAGAAAGGAATGATGAGAGAATGGGAGGAAGTCGAGTTGAGTATTTTTTTCCTTTTTATTATAAGCTTGATCTTTTCATATTCGTGAAAAGCTGTTAACGTAATGATGATGCTTTTCTTACAGAACATATTTGAAAGAAATTTGTTAAATATTGAAACGTTGCTGATTTTGAATAACTAAAATGGTTTTAAAATCAAATAAAATACGCATGGGAACTTTTTAAATATTTTAGATTTCTTTATAAAAATAAAACTTAAATCGAAAGTTTGAGATTTTGTTTTTAAACGCTTTCGCAGCGGCGCACAGTATACGATTTGACCATTCCAGCGGGACAAAATTAAAATTCTGAAATATGAAAATAACAGATACATCGCTACAAATTATTCATATATAGGGTGTCTACGCCACTAATATATAGGGTGTTCTATTTAAAATTACAAGTTTGGTGCTACCTCCGGTGGAACCGGAAGTGATATAAAGTTGAAAATATTTCACATGAGGAGAACTGATTCAACCCTATGACAAGGATTTTTTTTTAATTTTTAGTGCAACGGCAACCCCATAAACTTTTAACGAACGGTTTAGCGTAGACACCCATCAGAAAAATATTCCTGATACAAAATTATTTCTTTTTACTTTCAATATCAGAACGGTGTTAGCTACTATGGACCAAAAATATACAATAAAATCCCTGAACCGATAAAAAAACTGAACATTAGACAATTTAAAAAGGAAATAAAAAACTATTTAATTAAAAAAGCGTTTTACACGATAGAAGACCTCATGTCTGACAACTACAAAATATTGTAAACACATTATTTATTTCTTATACTATATATACGTCTTTTTACTCTACTCACAATTTTTAGTTTATATGTATGTCTTTTGACATTTTTAAATTGTATGTTTGTCATTAATGTGTGTATGTCATTTGACATTTTTAAGTTATATGTTTGTCATTTGGCAATTTTAAATATATGTATGTCTTTTGACATTCAGTACTTATTTGTTAATAACTGTCCAGTCTGATTACATACATTATTACTTTGTTTATTTACACTTAGCTTTAGTTGTTTCGTCCTTAGATTTAAGCTACTTTTATATTTTATTTGCGTTTCTTGACTTGTGTAAGCAATTATTGTAATGACACAAATTACTAATAAATAAATAAATAAATAAATAAATAAATAAATAAATATCCTGCGATATTAAAAAGCAAAATTGAAATATACAACTAACTCCATTTTTTATTTTAGTTATTTATTGATTTATTTTATTATCAATTATTTTAAAATTACATCGTTTGATCAAAGCTGAATATTATTTTCATTTTAGCGTCTTCTTCTGCTACAATATCATATATTATTTATGTAAATATAATATAGTAAGAAAACATAATAGATTATCCAATTTCTGATAAAAACATTCTCTTTTTTTGTGTAATCGTCATAATTTACTAGCTTTGAGTTTAGGAAAGCCTGAAAATTTTGTTTGGTTGCGTAGTGCGTATTTAACACTAAAGACACTGAAATATTGCAAACAAGTGAACTTCACTTGAAATCAGTGTCTTATCTGCGTGGCGCATGAATTAAAATTTCGAGTTTAGAAAAGCCTGAAACCAAAACCAAATTTTCAGGCTTTTCTAAACTTGAAATTTTACTTCATGCTAAACCTGGGAGTGGAAAACACTCGTTTAAAACTTCAAATTGAACACTTAAAAAAAAAAACTACAACGAATATATAAACATTTACAGCATATCATTGGGATATGTATACTTAAATGAAAAGCACCCTTTAAATCATCTTTATAGAAATCATGTTTAAACCCTTCTTCAGAAATATTACAGCACGGAGCGACCAAATTAAATTTGTGTAATTTGAAAATTACATTTAGTACAAGCGCTGAAACTTCAAAAGAAATGTAATAACAGTTCAAGCTGGGCGCCTCGAAAAGTGTTGTTTCTAAAGTTAATAGAAATGTTCGTGAATTTTTTTGTTATTATCAAAAATGATGCCTATAATTATTAAAAATCACATACATTAACAATATAAGAGACAATTTGGACAATTTATTATACCAGGAAAAAGTTTACACTACTTATTGAACTTGTATAAACAATACATATTTTGAATATTTTATTATTAAGGTGTCTCGGTATTATCCTTACGAGTGTTTTCCACTCCCTGATAAGCATGAAGTAAAGTTTCGAGTTTAGACAAGCCTGAAAATTTGGATTTGCGCGCGTCGCTTTGCTCGCGAGCCGGGAAATCCAAATGTTCAAGCTTTTCTAAACTCGAAACTTTACTTCATGCGCTACGCGTATTAAACACTGATTCATTGTAAAGCTAAAAACACATACTACCTTGATATTAGATAGTATAAACTAATCGACAAATTGTGAAAACTTGAAAATTTATCTCGATAATCACAATATTGTCATTTTAAAACCACATAATAAATTGACATATTCAAATTTTCCTAATTTATATATCTATATATTCTACCTGTCGTTTCTACGAAATTATTTTATTTTTCGTTTTTATTTAGTCTATGTTCTGCTGTAAAGGATAGTTTTCTGATTTCTTTACGATCCATATTGAATGGAAATATAAAATTACGAAATAATTCGTATAAACCACAAACAGCAGGTCTCAATTATTGACACTGCTAAGGCAATAAATATCCATTGAAACAACTACTTTTCGTGCAAATACACACATGAATAATAAAATAAACATACAATGTTCTGCAAACTAAAACGCGTAAGCAATTTTTTTTTTTTAATTCAAGACAGTTTTGAATTCGAAATATAATATATATACTATCCATTCAAGTTTTTATCAAAAGTCATAAGTAAAGAAAACATAGACCGCCTTCGGATAAAAACTTGCTACGCCACTGTGTTTACTATCAAAATTCCCTGTATAATTATTGGTAGGCTGAAGCACTTAGGTTGGTAGCCATGTGTTTGATTTCTGATTCTGCAATAAATGATAATTAAAGTTATTAGCTTATTCTCACATTGTCTTTACTTTAAATGAGTGTTTTAAGCTTCAACCTCATTTTTTATTGTCATTTATTTTACCTAATGCTCATTTTACTTAATGTTTAATCAAGGAGTAGAAAACACGTGTTTGGGTAATAATTCAAAAACATTACTTTTATTTGTAATATCCCATCCATTTATTTCCGTCGGTAGTGAGTATCAAAAAAAAGCAGGTACTTTTCAGGACAATCGTTTTAAAATCGCGACAAAAAAACTAGTTGCAAAAGATTGGGGCAGTGCTGAAAACTCGGGACTATCCAATGAAAACTGAGACCTTTATTAATTATTATCTTTTACTGATGAAATAATAATAATTTATTTTGACGGAAATCCTTTTAACTGGTTTACACGTTATACTCGTAATAATAAAAAAGTTAATAAATGTAAATAAAACAGACTAATGCATTTAGTATATAAATTGGCGAGATCGCATTACAGAAAACGTATTATATTCGTGATAACAAAAAGGAACGAAAAGATAAAAAGTCAATTTCCCCGGATTATTATAAAAGGGGCTTACTGCGGGAGCAAGGGAGAAGAGCAGAAATATCAAACGCGTTATAATGGGAAAGTTGGTGAAATTATCCTATTGAGGTATTCCTGGAAAGGATTAAGGGTTGCTTTTCGAATGTTACAATGTTATTATAAGGTCTGTGTTGTGGAATAGAAACGAGTGGTATGAGTGCTCTCACGTGTAGCCCTTAGCCTATTATAACTTAATATTAATGTAAGGGAAAAGTTTTTTCATTATATTTTCCGAGGGCAAAGTTTTACGAAAAGTAAAGCGGGGCCACAACGCTTGATTAATAATGAATAAATAATAAGCGACTTTCGAACTCTATTCATATTTCAGATGCTTATAACGCAGAGATTGGATTTTTTTATATTATAAAAATAAATATAAAGAAGAAACTAGTTTTAATTAAATTCTAAGCACTTATTATTTTTAAATTGCATTAAATTAATTCCACGATTCTCATACAGAGATTTGTTTGTAACTATTAAGCAGTGGCGGCTCGTGATAACTTGTATTGACATAAACACTCTTTCAACTATACATATCCCGATGTGTATGAATTTGTAATTTTTATTTTATTGGTGTACACCACAAACAAAAGTGTGTTAAACAGATCCAACTAATCTAATCTATACTCTATCTTTATCTCTAGGGTTATCCGATCACCTGGAGATTTCAATAATGTATGTAAAATAAAATATAACATATTTTTGATTCATTGGTGTTTACTTTCGATTAATTTTAAGTTTCTGACTAGTGTTTTCATTTTTTGATTAAGCATGAATTACAGTACAGTAATTATTTTATTCGAAACTAACTTTATTTTAGCAAGGCGCATTCGCACCACAGCTGATTAACTTTAATCATCCACTAATCATTGATTGAACTTCTGATTATGTCAAATTTCTACAATATACGCATGTTATAAAATTTATAAGATATCCTGAACATGTCTTTTTCATCAACATGCGATTGTGTAAACAATTTGTGATTAAAATTGCTGTGTTCTTAAGAAGTACTAATCACTGATAAAGTTAATCGACTTGGGTGCAAATGGGCACAAATGTATTAGGATTACCACTATTAATTTAAATTTAACATTCAACGTCTTGTTGTATTTTTTACACCTAGAAACCACTCAGTTATTTTTTTGTATTTTCCAATGGACTCCTCTCTTGCGAATGGGCCGGGGGAAAAAGTGGAGGGATCCGCTCGGTTAAATTGCACATAAATTCAAAAACTAGGCGGTCGCCTGTAAATAACCACACCACTGATGGCAATATTCTACATTTCTTACAGGCGCCATTCTGAATACAAGAAAGCAAAGCGGAAAAAAGCGGTGCTCTGGAAAGGGGGCCGACGAGTCAAGTGGTTATTGCGAAAGTTTGCCAGAAAACACGTAAACAATGTTATAAAAATCATTCATTTTCGCTTTGGCGATTTTTGATGGGTTTATTGTCAACGCCTTCTTTTTTATTACTACTATTATTGTTATGAAAGAAATTGTTATTTTAAAGGAAGAATTTAATTTCTAAGCCTTTATGTACTCGTACTATTTAAAATCAATCATTTTTAACACTTTTTTTGGGTAGGTATAGGTAAATATGTATTAGAGGTGAAGAATTTTATCTCCATGTTTTGTTAAATGGAGTTAATACACTTTTCAATATAATAGTAATAATAATAATAATACATTTATTTTCAATGTTTTTACAAAATATATACATGATATATACAGCAATTACACGAAAACAGGTAAAAAAAGATAGTATTAATAACAATGAATTAATATAAAAAAATAAACTCGCATTTAAGCTTTAATATTGTTGTAGAATTCTTTCATCGTGTAGGGTTCTATGACAACCAGTTTATCAAAGAGCATGCTTTTCATAATACATAGCATACGTAGCATAAGATTCAGCTTTTTTGATATCTATGGGCAAACTATTGTACAGTTTAATACATGCATAGTATGGGCCTCTTCCAAACAGGGTAAATTTGTGAGATGGGAGACTATATTCAATTCCATTCGTAATAAATTTCCACGAAAAATATTTCGATTTATCCAAAGAAATTTTACACATTCCAGAACATAAACACCAGTGCAAGTCAATAATGTTTCCCTCTTAAATATCCCTCTACAGCTGGCATTAAATTTTATTTTGTACATAATGCGTAGTGCACGTTTTTGAACCTTGAACACTGAATCAACTTCTGAGCTACTTCCCCAAAACATTATACCATATTTCAAATTAGAGTATATATATGCATAGTAACATATTTTAGTAATATTTGGGTTAGTATTCCTTGACAAAATTCTAAATCCATGCGTTTCTTTGCTTAGTTTGTTGATTAGGTATTCTGTTTAAAACTTAGAGTCTCGTCTAATAAAATTCCCAAAAATTTAGTATGGTTAGTTAAAGGATGTGAAATATTATTGAGTGTTATATGTTGTGGGATTAATGAATTTTTGTGAGTTTTAAAACAAATACAATTAGTTTTTTCTGCATTTAATATGAGGCACTCTTCAATTTTTTTCATTACGGTATTTCCTGTGTTTGCTATATCTGTAATACTAGATCCACATATAATTATGTTGGTGTCGTCTGCATAACTAAAAAAATTGCAACTGTTGGTTATGATATATAAATCATTTATAAAAATAATGAACAGTAAAGGGCCAAGGATGCTTCCTTGAGGAATGCCCATGTTAGTGTTTAGGGTATCGGATAGAATCTTTGTACCTTCACCGTCACTAATTTTTACAATTTGCTTCCTATTTTGCAGATAATATTTAATCCAATTATTTCCTTTTCCGCGTATACCATAGTGATCTAGTTTTGTGCTCAGAATTGAGTGTTAACAGTGTCAAAGGCCCTTGATAGATCTAAGAAGACTCCGCATACACAATATCCTCGATCAATATACGAATATACGGAAATTAGGTAATCAAACAGGGCAATGTTAATAGACTTTCCTTTTATAATCCCATGCTGTGTTTCACTAAATAGATTATATTCATTGAAAAAGGCAATTATCTGAGTTGCTACTACTGATTCCAGAATTTTAGAGAAGGTGGCCAAATTACTTATTGGTCGATAATTTTCAAGTAATTCTGGATTTCCCTTTTTGTAAATAGGTGTTATTAGGGCGCATTTTATCCTATCTGGATAGGATCCTGTTTTAAGTGAATAATCTATTAAATGTTTAAATGGTTCGATTATTGATTATATGCATTTTTTTATTAGTGTTATTGGGATCTCATCTATACCGTAACTTTTTTATTTTCCATTTTATTTATAATGTTTATAATATCCTCATTGGTACTAGGAAGTAGTTGAAAACATGTAGTATGCTTCGGTATTGTGCATTGATATTGTGTGCGGTTAGGAATTTTATTAGACACAGTCTTTGCTGCCACGTCTTTAAAGAATGTGTTAAATTTGTTTGCCAGCTGTAAAACATTTGTTGTCGAAGGGAGTGTAGCCTTTTTTAGGCCATCTTTGTTCGTAAATTATGTTATCAATTTCCATGATGCCTTTGATTTGTTGCTACAGTTTTCAAGCTGAGTTTCATACTGTTTATTTTGTTCTGCCTTTAGTAGCGTATTATATTTATTTTTTTCTTGTTTCAACTAGTATTTATATTCGGGATATGGAATAGATAAGGACTCCAATATACTTATTCGGTATTTAGATTCTTCAATTTCCAAGTTAGTAACGGGATGTTTGACTTTTCTAGTACTAGATGTAATTTTTTTGACAGGAACATGTTTATTGAAGTACACAGTGAAAGTATTTAAAAAACAATTGTATTTGTCATTAATATTGTTTTGTATGAATGTGTCGCTAAAGAGTTCTCCCTCTATATCTTGGCAGAATTCCTCAAGTGCAGTGTCAGAAAAAAATTTAAATTGTTCATTTTGAGGTTGCTTACTTATAGTTAGAATTGAGTTTAGGAGTTGTGCATCATAGTCTGAGGTATGCATTTGAATTATATCAGTGCTTACGTCTTCTTTGGAAAGGTTGGTTACTATATTATCAAGGCACAATTGTGAACCAGTAACGCGTGTTCTCGTTACTTCATTTACTGTTAATATTGTGTTATAAGAACTTAATCAACTGTTAAATAACAATGTTTCACTATTATTAATTAAAAAGTTAATATTAAAATCTCCCGCTATGAATAACGGCATATTATCCTGTGTTAAATATTCTAAAATATTTTTAAATGTATTTGTAAAAATAGACATATCTCCATTAGGTGGCCTGTATATGCATGCAATATTTACTGTGAGGTTTGTAAATTTTAGTTACAGATAAGTTATTAATTGAACTTATAGGTGTAGATTCGATGTCTTTGTGGCAATAATATACCAGGGGCTTATAAGTTAATGATGGTGAAGGATCTTAGGTTCATTATTACTAGTCGTAAAAGTCGTACTGAACATTTCCCAAACACTATTCCCATATTATGAAACTGTAATCCTTATTTTCTTTAAATCCATAATAATGGAGATACGATTATTTACCTCTAGAATACAGCTACAGGGAATTTTTCTTCTAAGTATGTATATGCATACGCTTTTTAAAAAGAATTCAATTTGAAGCTAAAAACGAGTGTTTTCCACTCCCAGGTTAAGTATAAAACACTGACAACACTGAAATAATGTGACCAAGTGAACTTCGCTTGAAATGAGTATCTTATACGCGTGGCGCATGAAGTAAAATCTCGAGTTTAGGAAAGCCGGAAAATGTTTTGGTCGCTCCGCGCTTTGCGCTACGCGACCAAACCAAATGTTCAGGCTTTTCTAAACTCGAAATTTTACATCATGCTTAGCCTGGGAGTGTATAAAAAAAGTAGAACTACAATATAAAAACTAAAATAAGTTTTTTGTGGCACACCTTATAAAAATTTAAAAAAAATATTACTTCAAAGATTGGTTTATTTGAAAGCTTATTTGTCTGTTAATAATGTTTGTTATCTTGTACAGTTTTGCCACAAAAATATAAAATATAGATATGGTATCTTCAATTTCCCTGGCAAAATCCTAATACAAGCAACATACAGTGAATTTTCTTTTTATGTAAACATATCAAACATATGCATAAGCTATATATTTTCCGACATTCGTTGTTTTTAAAAAGAGCTCAATTTAAAGCTATCAACGAGTGTTTTCCACTCCCAGACTACATGAAGTAAAATTTCGAGTTTAGAAAACCCCGTGAAAATTTGTCAAGGGTCGCATGGTGACCCGAGACAATTTTTTTTTACTTTTCTAAACTCAAAATGTTAGTTCATGCGCCACGCGTATGAAACACAGATTTCAAGTTAAGTTCAAATATACATAACTTTCACAATATTTTAGTGTTTTATACGCGTGGCGCATGAAGTAAAATTTCGAGTTTAGAAAAGCCCAAAAAATTTGTCTCGGGTCGCTACGCGACCCTCGACAAATTTTCACGGGGCTTTTCTAACCTCGAAATTTTACTTCAAGCTTAGTCTGGGAGTGGACGACACTCGTTGAAAGCTTTAAATTGAACTCTTTTTAAAAACAACGAATGTCGGAAAATATATAGCTTACGCATATGTTTGATATGTTTACATAAAACATACATTAAAGCTTTAAATTAAACTTAAAAATAAAAAACAAGAAATATCTGAAGACTTACAGAATTTTGAATGCGTATACTTAAAAGAAAAACTCCTTGTATCTGTTTGCTCCGGAGGAATATGAATAAGTATAAACCATAATGAAGATAACAATTATATCTTAAAAAAACCTCGTTAATTAAAATTAGACACAATTGACGTCTGTTGAACAATGGCGGCAAGAAAGAAAAAACATGTATTTTTAATCACCCGAAAACTAGATTTCGTTTTTACTAAATAATAAAAAATAATTTATGCATTTTATTTTTTTGTGGCAAAACCGTACAAGATATAACATTATTAAGAGACAAACAAGTACGTTGAGTTGTCTACTTTTATATAGAGCTCAAAATAAATGTAGAAATAATTATATTTGTCAATTCAGGAATGTTCGTTAAAATATCAAAATCTAAATAAAACTCATTGTGTGTTGGTATTTTAATACTAGCTTAAAGTATTTTTGACTTTAATTGTAAAGATAAATCCAAGCGTGGAAAATTGTTGAGTATAATAAGAGGGAGTTGGAAAATGAAGCCCTTTTCATCCGTAGAATGCGTGTCAGTTGTAAAATCCTCGTCGTAATAATTTGCAGGGAGGTTATGACTCGACGAGGGCGCAATCAGGGTGGCCCACGTTATAAAACAAAGGCCCTCCGTCAGTCCTCAGCCCAGGGCCACGTTACAGCCCTTCAAATAGTCAACACCGGCTGTGTGGACGAGTGTCCCTCAAGTGCCATTGATATGCTCTCCTTATATTAAAATATTCGAAAATAAGAAGATATCAATGTATGTAGTACATTATGTTTCCCATAATTATAATAACAATGTATGCATTACGTTTCCTATAAATATAATTACAATGTAATGCATTACTTTTTCCATAATTATAATTACAATGTAATGCATTACGTTTCCCATAATTATAGTTACAATGTAATGTAATTACGATCTATAATTATAATTATAAATTTAATTAAATTACATTTTTACCGAACACTGGTAGTACATAAATGACTAGTTGCAGCAACAAAATACAAATTAAATTTTGAGGCCCCCTCTAAATCATTGATTACAAACTAATACTTTTCAAAAACACAGCAACTGTATGTACAAATTATTTACACAACTGCATATTGTTAAAAGAGGCATGTTTAGGATAGCTTACAAATCTATAACATTGTTATAATCTAAATTGTTGATTTAATCAGAGGTTTAATAAGTAAAGCTAACCAGTCGTAGTGTAAATAGGCCTAAATATCAGATGTTGTTTTAATTAAAGATAATGTTCTCATCAGTGACGTAACTAGGATTATGGGCCCCCCGCAAAACATTTTCTAGTCCCCCGTCCCCCTTTTAAAGATATACAGATTGGAATTCTAAGGGTAACGTGAGAGATTAAAAAATGAAAATATGCAAACATAAATGCAATTTGCTTTTAATACTATCATTATAATTGAAACTAAAATTATAATTGAAAAAGACATTACCTTAAAATTGATATAGTAAACTTTTTATAAAGTATAAAAGAAGCACTTTTATGCGGTAAACAAGTCGGTTTGCCGTTTTAACTGTGAATTTAATATTTTTGTAAATTACATTACATGAACCAAAATATAAATCGACGGTTTATCAATACGCAAAATATCAATCTAAATACATTTAGGGTTGGTTTTAAGTAATTTAAAAGTTGGATGAAGTGTTTTGTGAACTTCAGACTAAATTAGTGTTTTGTACGCCTGGCGCATGATGTAAATATATCGAGTTTAGATAAGCCTGAAAATTTGGATTTCATGCTTAATTCAAGGGGTTCGAAAATTTGCATCTTATCTTATCAGGATATGTGATTTCCAAAAACCTCTAAATCCATTTGAAAACCATAGATTTAAGGGTTTTTAGAAATAGGCGACTCATGTATACTGAAAAATTCCGTGTATGTACACACTCATCTGAATTATATTATTTACTGTCTGGATCAATTGCACTAATAAAATGTAAATTATTTAGTAGGCGAAGGAATTCTCTTTGTCTGCAGTAATAAAATGATCACACCGTATATTCCCAATTGTGTTCGCAAAATTAAATTCCAACCACCGGCGAAATGATTCCCCATCCCCCTCCAAATGCAATGAACGCTGTTTGTGTGTATAGGTGCCTGTTGGCAATAAAAATAAATTGTAATTTCACACTTAACCGAACTATTAATCCATGTCGCATAAAATCACGCCTGTCTACATCTGCACATCTGACTTACCGCACTTCATTAAAGCCCCGACAGCGAAAATTAAATTTACATGCCCTACAATAAAATAATAATAGATACGCGGAGCCCAAAACAAAAAGTTAAATATTGTTAGATAATTTTGTGTGTGTATGTATAAAAATCCCAGTGAATAATACCTTGGATTACAAAAATAAAAGATGTTTACTAATAGATATTTTATATATTTTTTCTTTTAAGTATACATAACCCAATCATATGCTGTAAATGTTCAAATATTTGTTGTTTTGCTAAAAGTGTTTAATATAAAGTTTAAGTGAGTATTTTCCACTCCCAGGATAAGCATGAAGTAAAATTTTGAGTTGAGTAAAGCCTGAAAATTTGGTTTGGTTTCAAGCTTTCCTTAACTCGAAATTTTACTTCATGCGCCATACGTATAAGACACTCATTTCAAGTGAAGTTTACTTGTTCACATTATTTAAGTGTTGTCAGTGTTTAATACGCGGGGCGCTTTTCTAAACTCGAAATTTTACTTCATGCTTAACCTGGAAGTGGAAAACACTCGTTTTAAGCTAAAGCTAAAAGAAAATTTTCCTGTAAATTTACCCTAGAGGTACACTAAACGTTCAGGCTTTTCTAAACTTGAAAATTTATTTCATGCGCCACGCGTATAAAACATTGAAATATTGTCAAGTTATAAATACACTTGAAAGATAGATAATAATCTAAAAATTTAAGTTACAAAATAATTGTATTTTTCTTAACACATTCTTAAATGAGGACAAATCATACAATGTATCAAATTAATTTATTTAGCTAACTAAAATTTCAAAAAAATGCGTTATTGCCGCAATAAGGCTTAAATGGTTGAAATGGTTGAACAAAGTTATAACGTGTTTTAAATACAATTGTAACAAAGATTAATCGCCTATAACACAAAACAAATTTAATTTAACTGGAATAAAAATAGTGTCAATTTTAAGCTCTCATTAAAAGCTTATAAAAAAAATTGTACATGTAAACTATGTAAGTACAAGATTTTTTCTTACACCTCTGTCATGATGTCATTCTGGACTTTAATCCCTCTATCTGCTTGGCCCTCGCGTTGTATCGCATTCCAGTTATTGCTGACATAATGTGAAATATACGCGCCCGTAAATTTCAAAATGGCCAATAATAATTTATCGCTATTATCATTATTATCGCATTTATCAAATCGCCCGTTCTACATACATAGATATAATTCGAGTGCTGGGGATAGGGGGCGTTTTTTTAACGTTGCATTTTCACGGGCAATTAAACACGTACAATGTGAATATTTTAACAATGTTGTTACACTCATGAATACACTTTACGATTGTACTATTTTTGTAACAACAGTTCAACAATCATAAGAGTAGAAATAAAACTGTATTTCCACTCCTATGATTGTTGAACTGTTGTTACAAAAATATTGCAATCGTGAAGTGTATTCATGAGTGTAACAACATTGTTAAAATATTCACACTGTACGTGTTTAATTGTCCGTGAAAATGTAAAGTAAAAAAAATTGTAAAACAGTACTAAGTGTTTTCCTTTCAATTCCTATGTACAGGGATATTCAAAATAAATGAACAGATTTCAAACATTTATTTCTTCTAAGTTACAAAAGATAGAAACACGATTCTGGAAAGAGAAAAGTTCAATTTTGTATGCATTCAATATGAGCACCATGTGTTACAAGACAAATATCAAAACGGTGGCTCATTTCTTGCCACACACAAATCAGCTGATCTCTAGTTATCGAATTCACAGCATCAACAATTCGATGTCGCAACTTTTCAAGAGTGTCAGGCATAGGAGGGATAAAAATACGGTCTTTTACTTAATTCCACAGATAAAAATCACAAGGAAATGCTTTTTTTGTTTTGTCGGAACGTCTGCCTGAGCTGTTTAAATTTTAAACTTTGGTCTGTTCAGGAACGGTGGAATTTTGGTTCTACCTTTTGTAGTTTGGAACAAAGAAATGCTTGAAATCTGTTCCATTTTTTTAATAGCCCTGTATAATGTAATATGTTTCACCGAGAGTTGAAAAATGGATTCATTAAAGAAATTATAAATACTCTTATAATTACAAATATGGTACAAGCATAAAGTGCATTTTTTACATGATTTCGAAAGCATAAACGTCATCTAGCTTAAGGAACATCGTCAATAGCTGGCAAACTAAACGTTTGTATACAGCAATTGTTTGTCCACAACAGGGTTTTATTTTATAGAACACAAATATCAAGAATATGAATTTGTGTTCAGTACTCATTCACTCACCGAATAACTATATACGCGTTTCGGTCTTCAACGCCATCATTAGTACAGTCCCGAACCAGTGTTTGAAGAATACTGAACGTCTTTGACTATTTATTATGGCCCTGTGCAATTTACATGTGTTCGAAAGCGTAAACGCCAACTAATGCCCATTAGCTTAAGTAGCATCGCCCTGTTGTGGACGAACAATTGCTGTATACAAACGTTTAGTTTGCCAGCTATTGACGATGCTACTTAAACTAATTGGCATTAGATGGCGTTTACGCTTTCGAACACATGTAAATTGCACAGGCCATAATAATTGGTCAAAGATTTTCAGTATTCTTCAAGCACTGGTTCGTGACTATACTGATAATTGCGTTCAAGCCTTAAACGCGTATATAGTTATTCGGTGAATGAATGAGTATTGGACACAAATTCATATTCTTGATATGTGTATTTTTATTGTTTGTTTATATTTTGTTATACCATTAAATCTCTAATGAATTGTTGAATAATAAACGTTTTATATAAATTATCTAACGACTAAGGACCTATAATGGAAATTCCGCCATCCAAAAAACCCTTTAGTCAAGCCTTCAAATCAACCATTGTAATGTACAACTAAATAAATAATTTGTCCCGATTTCGTAATCGCCTTCTATGCGTATCCAATAAAAAAATCTAAATACCTCTCAATTATCATTTAATGTCACAATATTGTAAAATATCCGCAAATCGCTCGAAGATAAAATTTGTCATGAACCATTTTTGACCTTATTTTATCGCATAATCTACTTAAATTTACACTATAGATAAGCCACCTTTTTTTACGACTGTGCCATATAGCTCTGCTTCGCTTCTCTACGTGACTAAACCAAATTTTCAGGCTTTCCTAAACTCGAAATTTTACTTCATGCTTAAACTGGAAATGAAACCACTCTTTAGGAGCTTCAAATTTGACCCTGTATATAGATTCTTTTAATAACAAGAAAACCTCTGCCAGAATCACATTCAACATTGTCTATGTTTTGTTTATATATTTTCCATATGCACAGAATAAAAGAATTTTAAAACAAACCTTGTATATGACATTTATCTATCGCAAATTGAATTAGACATCCTTCAAAAAGCACTGCTGCGCTTTTTTTTTGAATAAAATGGTAAAAGCGCGCAATGTTTATTTTTCATAATGGAATTTTATTGAAACTAATACCCGCTTTTCAACAACAACCCGTTTAATTGTTGTGCATTTCATAATGAAAAAAGGCACTATCGCAACACGGGAATATTACAACACCGGATAAATATAAAACAATCCCCGGGCGTGAATCAATGAGCAAATCGCATTATATTTATAATTTTCGAATAAATAACATTGCGCTCTATATGAAATCGTATTCTGTTAGTGCTGCACACAAGAGGGTTGTGCAAATATTGTTATGTTGGAATAGGGGTGTTTGTTTTATACAATTTTATTTAATTATTATATTAAATGGATATACGTATTCATTAATTGTATAGATAAAATCAAACTTCAATATTAAAAATCCGAAAAAATGTTTGCGATGAAAATTGCATAGAATAATTTTTTTTTATAGCGCAAAACATTTTTTGTTTGTTTGCCGGGGTGTTTTTTGTATTTTAGTTATGTTTTTCAAATTAAATATTAAATGGATATACGTATTTAGTAATTGTATCAATAAAATATGCAAACTTGAATAATAAAAATCCGAAAAAATGTTTTTGTTGGTTTGCTGGGGTGTTTAATTTTTGTTTTTTGTTATATTTTTCAATTACAATATTAAATGGATATACGTATTTAGTAATAGTATCAATAAAATATACAACTTCACTAATAAAAATCCGAATAGAATAATTTTCTTCATAGCAAAACATTTTCTTTTTGTTTAAGGGATTGTTTTTTTTAGTTATATTTTTTCAAAATTTTAGTATATGTGTGAATTCTTGTATTGTGGAATAATCTCGCTGTAATTATTGTTATATTTCTATTCACCTTTGTTATATTTTCTACCTGTTTTTACATTAATCATCATTATTATTAATTTTATGTAAAAGTGGGCTAACTCGTAAATAAATAAATAATTTATAAACAATATTAAGTCTATTTTATTATTATATGATTTCTAAAATGTTTACGAAATTCTGTTTTCAATGTTATGTTCGTAAACATTTTAGAACACGAATTTAGTCAGTTTTAATGAATTTGTATAAAATTACGAAAACACTTTCGTAATTTTATATATATATTTATAAAACTTTACGGTTCAGCCGGCATTAGTCGGTAAAGTTCAAAAAAATATTATTAATTTTATTTGTAACGATTGAGCGCTACATACGATTTTACTGAAATTCACAATGGTTGATTATCATAATATAACACTTTTTTTGTTTCATTGGCCTCGACTTTCGCCATAGAGCCATCTGCCATTGTATTATTGTTTTTAATTAATTAATTAACTAAATTCCACGTATTTAATTCGTTTGGACGCCACAATTCATTCACACTACATCCATGGACCCGGATGGAATAATTTATTACTTACAAATTCTTCCAGCGGACGGAATTCGAACCCGCGACCTCTTGGTCTATGGGCAGGGTTTCTACCTATTCGGCCACCGAGGCCCCAATATAACACATCATATAAGTAATTATGGTCATCATTAATTGACAAGAAGTATAAAAAACAGTAGTACGACAATATAAAAACTAAAATATGTTTTTATTGGCGCACCTTATAAAAATTTAAAAAATATTACTTCAAAGACTAGTTCATTTGAAAGCTTTTTTGTCTCTTAGTAATGTTTGATTTCTTGTACGGCTTTGCCACAAAAATTTAAAATATGAATATGGTATCCTCAATTTTCTTGACAAAATTTGTATACAAGCAACATACAGTGAATTTTTCTTTTAGGTAAACATATGCATAAGCTGTAAATTTTGCGACATTCGTTGTTTTTCAAAAGAGTTTAATTTAAATCTTTAAACGAATGTTTTCCACTCCCAGACTAACATGAAGTAAAATTTCAAGTTCAGAAAAGCCCCGTGAAAATTTGTCGAAGGTCGCGCAGCGACCCGAGACAAATTTTCTGGGCTTTTCTAAACTCGCAATTTTACTTCATACGCCACGCGTATAAAACACTGATTTCAAGTGAGGTTTAAACATACAGAAATTCACAATATTTTTGTTTTGAACGCGTGGCGCATGAAGTAAAATTTCGAGTTTAGAAAAGCCCAAAAAATTTGTCTCGGGTCGCTGCGCGACCCTCGACAAATTTTCACGGGGCTTTTCTAAACTCGAAATTTTACTTCATGCTTAGTCTGGGAGTGGAAAACACTCGCTTAAAGCTTCAAATTGAACTTAAAAAAAAACAAGGTATATTTAAAGATTTACAGAAAATAGGCTAAATTTGGAATACTAAGTATACGTATTCCAAATTTAGCCTATTTTCTGAAAAACTCCCTTTATATGTTTGCTCTAGAGGAATATGAATAATTACAAACCATAATGAAATTAACAATTAATTCTCAGAAAACATCTCGTTATTAAAATTATACACAATTGACGTTTATTAAACAATGGCGGTGACAAAAATAAATCATGTATTTATAATCACCCGAAAAATTCGATTTCGTGTTTACTAAATAATAAAAAATAATTTATTTGCATTTTATTTTTTTGTGGCAAACCCGTACAAGATATCAAACAATATTAAAAGAGAAAAAAGCTTATAAATAAAATAATAATAAAAACATATTTTAGTTTTTATGTTGTGGAACTATTGTTCATTATACTTCTTGTCAATTAGTGATGACCATAATAACTGAAGTGATGTGTTATATTATGATAATTAACCATAATAAATTTTAGTGGGATCCAATAAAGCGTTCAATTGTTATAAATATACCTAATAATATTTTTTTGAACTTTGAAGACTAATTCCAGCTTAACCGTAAACTTTTGGATATAGATAAGTTATATTAAATCATCATATTTCCCAGGAATCTATGGTTAAGCCATTTCCTCACATTAACGGGACACCCGATATTATTTAAAGTGTGCAAACTATAAGAAGCGTAAGCTTATTTTCTCGAAATTAAATATTTTGGAATTGGAACAATTCTTAATAAATTTTACCTAATTTTAAACTTCGGTATCTTATTTCACTCGTGATAATTGTCCTATGCTTATAGAAATAGAAATAGAAATACTTTATTTACATTATCCAAGTTTAACAAATAATGTACATGCAAAATTAGACGTTTTGCATGTACATTATTTGCTAGAAATTACTTATAAAACATACATAAAACTAAAGTTCTTGCTATTCATAATTCTTTAAAAGTTAACAGAAATCTGATTTATTTAAACTACTGTTTTAATAAATCTGTGATCATTATTCAATGAGTTTTTATTATTTAATATGTAGGACAATGTTTTAATGTTCAAGGACTCATTTTCAATTCACATGCGAACAACAATGCAACATATTTAACGAACAAGAAAGTGCAGCTCAATTTAAACTTTACCCATATTTTTTCCTTTCCTCTCGCTCTCTCTCTCTCTCTCTCTCTCTCTCTCTCTCTCTCTTTCTGCTCTTTTCTGGATCTTTTTGTGGTGAAATTATCCGAAAGGCGAGGTGCCGAGGCGAATGTAAATTTCCCAGAACCTTCTTCTTCCGTGAAACTTTAACAATTATGCAATTTTAATACGGAGACTCTTGTATGAGATCCGCTTAAAATGTGTGTAAGCATAATTGCGAGAAGGGAATAATTTAGAAGGGAGTTTTCCCGGTTTTCTGCGGCGGGAGAGAATTTTCAGCGCCATAAATAAGACGTAATCTATATCGCCTCCAACACTTTCAGAAAATAAAACGGAGAATTATAATAAAAGTTACGTAATTAAAATTATATAAGTTTTCGTTTAAACGAATAACAAATATATGATTATAGAGTTAGATTAGTCAACCTTGTCGGTAGGGATGAATCTGAGGATATTTTAAAAGGTACCTTTTTTAATTGTGCTGTAGAGTAGTCCTGTTTTTGAACTGTCAAGCTAAAAAAATTATACAATGTAGATATTTTTTGGAATATTTTTCTTCATCCATTTCTACAAAATATATTACTTAAACGAAATAAACTAGAACACTCTTAAAATATATGTCATTCAGATGTCGGATAACTCCATATTGGTACCACTTACATTTTTGTAAAGAATTTAAAAACCATATAATATACAGAGTGATCCATTCAAAATAAGGATACTGCATTCGCTACTGTAATTATTTTTTAGTTAAGCAGCTTTTAATATTTTTTCTTCAAGATAACTTAAGATTCTTATAATTAATATTCATTCCCTGTCATTATTTTTAGTAAAGCAGCTCATAATATTTTTTCTTCAGGATAACCTAAGATTCAATTATTATTCATTCTCTGCAATTTTTTGGTTATATCAATTTCTTGTTGAATAATTTGGTTTGATGAGAGAAAAGTTTGACCTGATGTTACATTTTGCATATAAATTATGCGTAGAACAGTAAACGTTAAAAAATGTATTTGTAAAGTTTCCAGCTTTCGCGACTTGTGTTACTTGTAAGGTAACTGTTTGTAACGACCGGTATAAGATGAATGTCACCGAATAAAATAATAACTTTTAAACAACTCGTATAAATCAACCTAACACTTAGAGGTCTAAAAACAGTAAATTTTTACAAGAAAAATATATACAAGAAAATATACAAAAACGAAAAAATTTATTAAATTTAAAAGTGGGGGGCAAAAAGGTTTTCGTTTCTACCAGGGTGGCGATTTGGCATCGTCGCAGGGTCAGGTAGAAAAATAAGAACGGGATAGTCGTCCCAAGGCGTGCAAGGGTGCACATTTTTCTATGAATTGGTCAAGCAAATCCGTGCCTACGCATAAATTAGCGACTGCGCCATTGTCTGTACTTCTCCACTGGGGGTGTATGGAATATCGTATTTCGGTAAACGAAAGAGAATTTTTAGAGTAATAAAAATTCCTCGTCTAATCCGAACAGTATTTAAGGTCAAGAATTTAACATAATCATGACTAACCCAATAAATTTAGGCAAACTCCTAGTAAATAGCAAGCCCAAAACTGATAAATTTAAAATGTGCGGAGTGTATTAAATCCAGTGCGACTATTGTGACTCAATATACATTGGCCAAAGCGGGAGGAATTTCAAAAAACGATTGGAAGAACACAAAGCTTCAATCCTAAATAAAATAATATTTTACTGGGTTAGCTAAACACTGGATTGACAATAATCACTTCTTTATTAACCAAACGCTAAAGATTTTATACACAGGCAATAAAGGACGTCATCTCAACTATCGCGAAGGGCTGGATTTCCAGAAAGCAATAAAACAAGATAAGCCAATAGTTAATGACATCGAAGATCTGTGGAGCTGACCTATCATAACAGCCCTTATTAGCCTAACCATAAAATTTAAATTAATCCTCTCTTGTATATAATGTTTGTAAAAATATAATTTCCTGTACTCCTTGAGAACGACTCAAAGTCAAAATTGTTGGAATAAAAAACCAAAATATTAATGAAATTCAACCAAGTGTTTTCTTTTGTAAATCATAGAACAGTAAATCTGTCGTGTAACTCAAATATTCATTGCATAATTCAATATCTGTCCGGGTAGTAGTTGTTTCAATGAATATTTGGAGAAGTCTCAACGAGACTAATTTTTTGCAGAAAGTCGATATTAATTTTAATTCGTTTTTATATATGTAAATATTCTGCAAACTATTGGCAAATTCATTTTTTTTGTTCTTAGCTTAATATATTTAACGAGACCTGAGATATCCGCACAAATGAGACAGATATATTTAGTCATAATAAGAATAAAACAAGAATATAACTTAATTGTTACATAATGTATCAGGAAGTTTTCGATTCTACCATCAATAGTTCATAATTGAAAAACAAAGTTTGAATTATTTATAACATTTCTAAAAAAAAACATGAAACGAAAGTAAGTACTAATTTTAATATAAACAGCAGTGTCCAGCAGTATCATCAGTTCCTTTATTTTTCGATTTTTTTAATGAACGAAATTCTGTTGCTTTGAATTAACTGTACAAAATTTGCAATTATCGTGAAATAACATTTTTTATATAAAATAAATTACTTTGATATATGAGTTATTCACATGCTAGGAAAAAAATATATGTTGGTGTCATCATTAAGTGTAATAAATTAAGTGGAAACTATCGTTTATTTTTATCGCAACTTATAAATTTCGTGTGTGTGCAAAAAGTAACGAGGAGGCGAGATAAGTCAGTCGACTATTATAAATTAAGCCACCATTTATCAAACATACTCTTTTTTTTAATTGCTGCGTTATTAAGCTCCCGAAATTCTTATCGAAAATGCCCATCAGGTTTTCAGAAAGAAAACACTAAAAGGGAAAATGGTAACAAATAACTTTTTCCATTAAGTTGTATTCCATAACAAAATGAAATTACGATTTTTTTAAATTAAAAATGATGATTTTACACAAATCAATAAAAGCAACAATAACACAGCAATCGGTAACTTTCTAATTAGAAAAAAATAACTAAAAACGTGCTTGACCTGTTTCTGCAATAAATATGCACATCAATTAATCAGAAATTGTGGTCAGAATCTTGGTGAAACTTGTTGGTTTTTCAACATGGTTAAAATTGAAGCTTTAAACGAGTGTTATCACTCTCAGGTTAAGCATGAAGTAATGTTTCGAGTTTAAAAAAGCCTGAAAATTTGGTTACGCGTATTTGCTACCACTTAAACATACTAGGAATTATTCTTTAAACTTTTTTTAAACATGCATGTATGTATAGTTAAAACAAAAATTCCCAGTATGTTTACCAAATTTTAGTGGTGGCAAATACCACCGTCGGGGCCGAAAGGGTTAACCGTACCCACTTCAGGTAAATCACAATTCATTATAATATATCATAAAATGTAAATCTATTATTGCGTTATTAAATTCGAGATTCCATTAATAAAATAAATTAAATTAAACGAAATTAAGTGCATGGACATAGTTTTCAAACCGACGACGACATTTCATATCAACAACATTATATAAAATTATCAGCCATGAAGTAGGCCAGAAGCCGCCACTGATTTAATGTAATTATGACAGATGAGGGTAGTTGAAGGTCAATTTTGTCGTTGATTATGTCACTTTTTATCAGTTTGTGTTGTGTGGATGGCGTTTATTGACATAAGTGATTTTAAACGTAAAAATTGAACGGATAATGCCAACAATGTCAACGTCAAGGTTAAATATCATCTGCATTTTCAAGATTTAAGGCTTTACAATTCGCTTGTGTTGATATTTTGAGAAACATTAACTTAATTAGGTGTATCCAAATGTACTCAAGTTAATTTTGCGATCTATAACCGTGTTGTTTCCAAGTACTTGAAAAATAAAGTACTAGTAGATTTAGTACTAAGTATTAAAAGTGCGATTCTTTTCGCAATCTACAACAAGTTAGTCTTACAAAGACTATATCAAACACTCATTGAAACAACTACTTCCCGGACTAATACCCCGACGGACATTGAAATATACAACAAGTGTTTGCTGTTACATACAGTAAACTACTGCAAATGTAACAATTTGTTGTATAATTCAATGTCCGTCGGGGTATTAGCCCGGGAAGTAGTTGTTTAAATGAGTGTTTGATATAGTCTTTGTAAGACTAACTTGTTGTATATTGCGAAAAGAATCGCACTTTTAATGTTTGAAGTGTTCTGCAGCCAAGAGTTGGCAATTTCAATTATACTTATGTTTGAACGGTAACGTGACCGCCAGTCTAAGGTGTCAAATTGTTTAGAGGGAATGGCAAAGCTATACTGATGAGAGATAAATCTCGAAACGTGTCTATAGATGGCCGGAATAATTTGACCCAAATTGTTACTTTTGCAGTAGGTTACTGTATGTAACAGCAAACACTTGTTGTATAATTCAATGTCCGTCGGGGTATTAGCCCGGGAAGTAGTTGTTTCAATGAGTGTTTGATATAGTCTTTGTAAGACTAACTTGTTGTAGATTGCGAAAAGAATCGCACTTTTAATGTTTGAAGTGTTCTGCAGCCAAGAGTTGGCATTTTCATTTATACTTAGTACTAAGTACACGAATAGTACTCAGAGTACACATTTTGGGCAGTCGAGTACTGCCCAGTTTTGGGGTGGCTTAAGAAAACGTTTTAATCGACCCTAACAAATAAAAGAATAGCTAAATGAGAGATAAATCGGGCTTGTGTTCACACGCGAAATAATTAAGTAAATTGGTAAGGAATATACGAGTACATATAAAATGTTATATTTGACATTTTACTTATCACTTTTGACATCCTACTTTTTTACAAATTATATTTAATAAACCTTAAATAATAGAACGACGGTGAATCTATTAAAAAAAAACTGCTAACATTAACTCAAAGAACCGCTTACATTAACTCAAAAAGCCGCTTTCATTATTTCAAAGAGCCGCGCTTTTTTCGACTCCTGTGTGTGGTTACATTTAAAGCATAAAATATTTTAATACAAAGCACTTAAAAAAGTAAGTAGTAGTTAAATAGTAGCAATAATGTGAAATTACAAAAGTTTTCGTTTTATTAAGAAATAAGTAAGTGGTGGAGAAGATATAAAAGGAAGTAAGAGTAGTAGGGTAGAGTAAGTTAAGGTTTTGCAACATTCAGAACGAATTGTTCCTCGGGCGGTGATTCCGTTACGATTTACGTTCGCCGACGTTAATGAAGCGTTCGCGGATAGCACCTGCCGCTAAGTCCCTCACTTCCGGGCCGTACGCGTGAACCGGAACCGTTCCGGAAGGGGGGAGGGCGGCGGATCGATCGATCGCGCCTCCTTAAGTGGACCCGGCGCGATTGACCAATCCGACATCTAATTCCGGATGTGAAGAAGCCCGAAAATGAGAAGAGAGACGTATTTCCGGTTACAGCCGATATTTACGGCCCTTCCGGACGTGACGTATTCGCGCTCATTACTCGCCGTTTCACCACCCTCTATCGCGCTCTCGCTGCGCTTTCCTCCCGGGGGGATAGGGGATTTACAACCTGCAACTTTGCAGGATTGCGCTTTTTGTCGTTCACTAGTCGAGACTCACGCCTCGGCTAAGAAATTCTAATTTTTATAGCTCCGGCTCGGTTAATATTCGACGAACTCGTTCGCACTTACGCGAAACATTATTTCCTCCCTAGGGATTAAAAGATATTTCATTCTGTAAATTTTACTCGTCTTTGTGTTACGAATATTACATTCTAGTCCTAAAATTCAATGTAATTACATACGAATAAGTAAGTACTTGATATCATCAACTAACGGTTATTTAAAATGTGGTATTGTATTTTTATAAATTATCTATTGTACAGAAATTATTTTTTTAAGTACACATACCCCGATGATTACAACGTTTGGTAAATATCAGGAATTCATTATTTGTCTGAAAGCGTTATATTTAAAGTGTCTAACGAGTGTTTGCATTCCTTGGTTAAGCGTGAAGTAAAATTTTGAGAGTAGAAAAGCCTGAAAATTTGGCTTGGTCGCGTAGCGAAGCAGAGCAACTAATCCAAATTTTCAGGCTTATCTAAACTCGAAATTTTACTTCATGCTTAACAACGGAATGCAATTACACGCTGGACTTGAAATATAACGGTTCTATGAAATTAGCGAATACCTGAAAGTGTACAGTAAATTCCTCTATGTATACTTAGAAATTACATTCCCTATATAGTCTATAATGACACTTGTTTTTGACATCGTTGATTGTTAAGGCATTTAAGTGTTGAAAATCCATATTACTTTACTTATTTTAAAGAAATAACTCGTTGATTTTCAAAAATTAGAATGTTTATTAAGTACAATTGTTTCGTAAATGAATTGTTTCTTCGGGTGAAGAGAGTTACAAAATGTATTATTGTCTTTTAGATTTGAGGGCACGAATTGGATATTTGGCCAAAGGCGCAAGATTTCTTCCTTGCGGTGCTGACTGTATTTTCTATGTAATTTATGAAAATATACTGAATATTAAGTATTTTGAAGAGCTTGTATAAATGCAAATGCTTATAGAGTGGACAGTCCGCAGACTGAATGAATAATAGATCGCTTGTTGATTTATGCGTAGACTAACAAGAAGGGAAAAAAGCGGAAAGACATCGTGAGCCCGGAGATAACGAAAACAAATTTAAAAACATGGAAACCTATTAGATTTTATCATCGGGAACAAATTCCCGCAAACAAACTGAGAATATTCGCGGTGGAGGGGATGGCCAGAAGCCATCCGACCGGATAGCCCGCAAACGTTATTTAAAAGATCTGATAAATAAAACTCATCAAATAGATTCAAATCAACATTAAAACTCCCGTTGGCGCGGCGGCCAGATCTGAAATGAAATCTGCTCCAGATACGAGATGGGCGCGCATCCAAACAATATGTCCCCTTATCAGTTGTTGTTAACAAGTTTTCTGGCTGTAATCGACGAAAAGTTCAAGTCTTGGAGTCGCTATCGCCCGATTCGATCTGGGGGATGTTATGTTGTTCGCCTAGCTGCACTTGTCAACTACTTCTTATTTCTTCTTCCTCCTCTTGGAGAGACCACCTTGCTTTTTTGTTATCCGCGAATGTCTTTAGCAGCCCCTCAGGGAATGGGGATTTGATATCGCGGTCTTTTATCTTCCACCGGCCGGGCATCGACGTTGTAGATTAAAGTTGGAAGTTTTGGATTTTCTCTTCCTGGCCCAGGGAAAGTATTACGACCGATACAGAAAGTTTTTAATAGCAATACACTAACACATTTTTTTCCGAAATCTTGTATATTTTTAATATATAAAATTACGAAAAACTATTCGTGAAAATGCAAACAATGTCTTATTTAATAAAACAACTTAAGACGATAAATATCCATTGAAACAACTACTTCCCGTGCAAATACACCTCCGGATATTGAATTATGCAATGAAATATTTAAAATCTTATTTAATTTGATTTGTTACATCGCTCTATTAAAGTATATGTAACGTTTAGGTTAAATTCTCTTCAAACCAACTAACAAATACAAATTTAGAATGAAAGGAGAGATAACAAAAAAATTAGAAGTGAAAGGACTTGGATAAAAACTAATGTCAAAGGCCATCTATAGACGCCATCCATCTTGTATATTTTTTTCAAAAAAAAAAAAAAAAAATGTTGATGTGTCAATGATACCACTTTCCTCATTAAAGATACAGTGCGATCATTTAAATTATGATTTAGAGTAAGCGGCATTTTTTGTGCGGTTTCTCAGAATGCTAATTAAATGATGGAATACATTTAAGGTTATGGTGAACTACGTGTTAACAGTCAGTAGTACCAATCTAATTTAAAATTCAAAGCCTACTCTAAATCCTGTTTTGAACGATCGCACGGTATGATGATTTAAATATTAACAATATAGAACAGTTGCTCAAACTAAATTTATTCAATTTTTTTATAATATTATTTTAAAACGATTCACAAAAAAATCTTCCATTTTTTGCTACATCTTGGTAAATATTGATGACCATCATATCTAAGCTTTATATATTTTTAACTTTACTGTAAATCAGTGTTTTATACCCGTGGCGAATGAAGTAAAATTTCGAGTTTAGAAAAGCCCCGAAAATTTGTCTCGGGTCGCTGCGCGACCCGAGACAAATTTTCACGGGGCTTTTCTAAACTCGAAATTTTACTTCATGCTTAGTTTGGGAGTGGAAGACACTCGTTACTTTAAAATATGTCAGAAGTGTTAAAATGTATATCGTAACTGATAAAAGAAAAAAAATAACATGGCGATCTCATCTCATCGGCGTTTTTACCATAACCATTTTTTTACCACTTTTAACCTATTAAATACTAATTATTTTCAAACAATCAATTGTAAAACTAACATACATTTTTACCTAATCACAAACTTTTTATATAAAAAACACATCGCGTTGCTCCGTGCATAATTATAAAAAGATATGTACCATATATCCACAAATCACATTAAAACAATCGAACGGCATATACTTAAAAGAAACATTTTTCACAAGTTCTATGTTAAAAGAAATTTTGTTAAAAGAAATTCTCATTTTCATATGATCGTGAAAGAAAACTCCTTAAAAACGCCGTCTATTTTTTTCCGAACCTATGCAAATATAAAAGTCAGGCCACAGCAAAGGAAATCTCCTTTGACGAGACGTGTGCGGGTGGTGAGGGGTTGCGGGATGAAAGGAGGTGTCCGGAGATGGAGATGGAGTTCGGGAGATGATCGTGCAACGTGCCGAAAATGCTTTTATGTTTTTCGCCCTCGCCGAAATTATGTACACAAAGAGTGGATGCGCCGGGCGAGCGCGCGAGATAACACCATCCGAACTTAATGCGTTCCGTGCAGCTGATGTGAATATATATAAGATTTTTCTTTATGAACAACGTAGATACGTGTTTGCCTCTGACTTGTAAATACCGGCTCCGCGGACAAAATAACCGGAGCTTTTGATATTTCCACATCAAAGCAAGCCGACGTATGGAAATGTCAATAGTTTGAAAACCTTATTCTTTAATGCGATCGAGTTAACTCGATGAGAAATGTATGTATTATAAACAAGATAACTCGCTAGATACACAGAACAGTGTTAAGAAATATAAATTATAGAATACAAAATGATACAATTTATTAAGTCATCGTTAGAATGCATAACCCAGGCTATTGTTTTTTTTTTTATAATAAAAATATTGGCGTTTGTTAAACTCATACGGTGGATTTCACAAACATTTATTTAAGCGAGGTTTCTGTAAGACTGTATTATATTTGAATACTGGATATCTTTTTTTTGGATTGCAATGGCGATGAGAAATGTATGTATTATAAACAAGATAACTCGCTAGATACACAAAACAGTGTTAAGAAATATAAATTATAGAATACAAAATGATACAATTTATTAAATCATCGTTAGAATGCATAACCCAGGTTATTGATTTTTTTTTTTTATAATAAAAATATTGGCGTTTGTAAACTCATACGGTGGATTTCACAAACATTTATTTAAGCGAGGTTTCCGTAAGACAGTATTATATTTGAATACTGGATATCTTTTTTTGGATTGCAATGGCTTTCAAACTCCATCTTTAAGCCCGGTTTAAAATGTTTGGCTGTGTAAACACATTTTAACAAATGAAATAGTACAAAGTATAATTAACAACGGCCGACAATGATGTATTTATCATTTTCAGTCGTTGCTATTTGAACTTTGTTGTTTCGTGAAAGTGTAAAAGGTTATAAGAATTGAAAATATAGAGGTAAGAACTATGCAGAAGTTGAGAAATTATGACGCGTGAAGTAAACGATGCTCTTAAAAAATATGTTATAATCCAGAAATACCTCATCAATAGTTTTTAAATTATATTCAATTGCATGGAATTTATAACTATATTTTAGGAGTATACAAATTTTATAGCATCAGTAATTAAAAACGCTTCTTGATTTCATGATAAAATTTTGTGTGAATATTAGCCCATTAAGTGCCATTTTTGCAAAAGGCATTATTATTTTTTTTATAAACATAAATTACTAAATATTTGGTGGTGGAGGCGGTTACTTTGTGAAACATTTTACCTATTTAATTAAATTTAAATAAATAAATAAATTGAAATAAATTGAAATAACAGTTTTTATTTTTTTGCATTTTTTTCTATTTCTACGGTGACTAGTTTCGAATTGTCAGTGGCTTGGTTTGAGAATGACGAGTCGAAACTAGTCACCGTAAAAATAAAAAAGTGAATACAAAAAAGTCATAAGTGGTATTTAATAAAATAAATGATTAAATAAGTTAATTTAGTACATTGTATTATTTAACCTAACGTAAAACCGTGTAAAGAAAAATGTTAATATTTTGTTATTTTGATAATTACTCATTTTAAAAAAAGTGTTAAGTGTATTTCCTGCTTAACAACATTTCAATGTTTTATACGCGTGGCGCATGAAGTAAAATTTCGAGTTTAGAATAGCCTGAAAATTTGGTTTGGTGGCATAGCGGAGCCTATCGACCAAAACAAATTTACAGGCTTTTCTAAACTCGAAATTTTACTTGATGCGCCACCCGTATAAAACACTGAAATATTTAAAAATTAAAATTATACTTCTTAATCAGTAATAAAGATATACTGCTAACGCAGGATTACAAATATACAGCTAAACAAGAATATTTTGAATTTCAGTGTTTTATACGGCTGGCGCATAAAGTAAAATTTCGGATTTGGAAAAGCCTGAATCTTTGTCTGTTTATATTTACTGTCACCAATAAAAATTGATATTGAGTTACTAAATTTGACTCACTTTTGAATATCTCATTTTATTTGAAAATAAATAAATGAAATTATACAGAAATATACGTGAAACTTATGTTTAGCTATAGCATTCAAGTGATTACTTAATTAATGTATTAATTAATTAGGTTTTTGTGTCCTTGTAAAACAGAACATGATATTTTTACGCTGTGTACCTACATGATTATTTTATATTATTTAACAAACTAAAAATAATATTTACCCGTATGGTTTTGCACTACGCATGTAATAATTATTGTTTGTTTTAAGTTGTGTAACAAATTATCCAATTTACATGATTCGTTCATATTAATATAATAAATTTTGAAGCACGTGCGTATGCTGCACACCGCGTGGAATAAAAATGTTGTAAAATCAATATCGGACGAAAACGATTGTTCGGAAGTTATCTAAATATTGTTCTGTATTTTCGTTTTGTGTGTACTGATTTTAAATTAATTGGGTGCAGTTAATTTGTTTGTTTGTTATACTAACCTATTTAATTAAATTTTGGAATTATAGGTATTTATTATGTTTATTGTACAGGTTGCAGCATTTTCGATGGCTTCTTTAAATAAAATATAATTTACATGATAAATATATATTCAAAAAGAAATTGACATGCGGCTAAAACTTTACTTGTGCTCTTTTATAAGTAGAATACCATAATTTAGAAAGCTTACAAAATATAAAATCGACTGATGTTATGACCAACAATGATTTGTGTTTAAAATACATACAACTTTATGTCTCTTGAATAATTTTCTCACTTATCACTTAGTGAAACATTTTTAAATATTGACAATGAAGGTTTAAATTAAATTACACTTGGTTTGTTTCACAATTTTTTACTTTACTCCTGATAATGCTGTAAAACGCGAAACTAGTCGAGTAAATAGTAAAGTAAAAAATTGTGAAACAAACCAAGTGTAATTTAATTTAAACCTTCATTATCAACTTTATGTCGTATCTCATAATAACTTAACTGAAAACAAAATCTGATATAGTCAACGTATTTTACTTAAAACAAGTGCATTAAAATAGCAATTACATGTCAATATATTTTTTAATAAAAAAGTTGTTTCAATGTTTTAAAATTGCAAAATTTTAAGTTTTGACGTACAACAATTAGTTTAGTTTAGTTCAGTTTATGGACGGATAATCAACTATTCCAATAATATACACAAAAGAAAGAGTATAAGTAAACAATATACAAAAAAATATATATATATATATATAGAAACTAAATTCATGTAACCTTAAACTAGGAAAACTAGATAACGTTTAGTAGTCATTTAAATAGAAAAAATAGGAAAAATGGAGTTAATACTAATATAATAAAATTAAAATAAAAGAAATAATATAACAAAAATAAAGTATAAAATATCCGTATTTCAAACAAATATTTGAATCTATAAGCCGCAAACGATTCTTAAATCTTATAATTGAGTCATCAAATACATCAAAATTAGGATTACAATTTAAAATGATACAATATTTCATAATTCTATTTACAGGATTATGCATTGCATAATTAGTGGTATGCGGCATTAAGCGGAATAATGCTTTGGATCGTGTAATCTTCGTGGAACAAAAGTTAAAGTTTAAATTGAAGAACAACACACCACAATCAACAAAACCATTAATTAATTTGAAGCCATATGATACATCATATATAATCTGCCTATACTTTAAAGATGTTAAATTTAAAGTTTCTAACATATTTGAATGACTAAAATTGGTGTAAGATATTCCTAACTTAAATAAAATCATTTTCAAACATTTACATTGCACGGCTTCTATTTTGTTTGAGTGTATAGCGTAGAACGGATTCCAAATTATCGAGCCATATTCAAGTTGACATGTTCCTAATATGATATACAGAGAGTTTTATATAACACCGAACATTTTTATAACGAGCATTTTTCTTTTTAGTATACATAAGCATACGTTGTACATTTGCCGATGCTCGGTTTATTAATAGAATTTAATTTAAAGCTTTAAACGAGTGTTTTCCACTCCCAGGCTAAGCATGAAGTAAAATTTCGAGTTTAGAAAAGTCTGAAAATTTGGTTTGGTCGCGTAGCGCGAAGCGCGGAGCGGCCAAACCAAATTTTCAGGCTTTTCTAAACTCGAAATTTTACTTCATGCGCCACCGGTACAAAACACTGATGTAATGTAAAGTTTAGTGGTGTGTTTTAATCTTCGTAATATGTCAGTGTTTTGTGCCGGTGGCGCATGAAGTAAAATTTCGAGTTTAGAAAAGCCTGAAAATTTGGTTTGGCCGCTCCGCGCTTCGCGCTACGCGACCAAACCAAATTTTCAGGCTTTTCTAAACTCGAAATTTTACTTCATGCTTAGTCTGGGAGTGGAACACACTCATTTCAAGTTTCAAATTGAACTCTTAAAAAAAAAACTATGAGTATTTAAAGATTTACGGCATATACGCAGTAATTGGGACATACTTGAAAGAAAAACTCCCTGTATGTACAAGTTAAGGCATTAATTGCGATTGATTGGCAACAATTTTTAATGGTTGCCAAATTGTATTGGATGACAATGTTCGGTGTTATATAAAACTCTCTGTATAAGAGTTTAATGGTTTGAATTGAAAAATTAAAAGAATATCTACTTATTTCGCCAAGTGTTTTAAAAGCTCTCTTAGAAATTGAAATAATATAAGAAGAATAGGTCAATCTACAGTCAAAAAGAATTCCTAACTTCATCAACACATCTAAGTTCAGAGTTATGAATGGTGTAGGTAAATTTTAACAATTTGCAGCGACTAAACGAAATTGATAAAAAAATTTTAATATTTAAATTAAGTTTATTTACACTACACCAAGTTGTAATGTTGTTAATGTTTGAAGTGCAATACTATCATTAACACTCTGTATTGTTGAGAACAATTTCAAATCATCAGCAAACTTAAGAAATTTAGAAAAGCGGATACACAAGCTGATCTCATTAATAAAAAGTAAAAACAAAATGGGCCCACAGTGGGAACCTTGAGGTACCCCTGACGTAACATAAATCACATTAGATAAGAAGTTGTCAACTTTCACATACTGTATACGAGATGAAAGAAAGCTTTTAAACCATTGAACTACTAATTCGCGAAAGCTAAACCCCGAAAATTTGTTTAATAATAAGTTATGGTTAACACAATCGAAGGCTTTAGAAAAGTCAATATAAATAGCGTTAACTTGGGATCCTTTCTCCAACGATTTTTACAAATAACATTGGTATGACAATAAATTACTAATCGTAGATTTTCCCTCCAAAAAACCATGTTGTTCATCACAAATAGTATGCCTACAAGCCCACATTACTTGCAATTGAATATAGATGCATTTTAATTTGAGACATAGAATACGCTGCAAAAAAAGCAAGAGGAAGTATGGTCTTGCTATTGCCTATCATTTATAAAAATGGTACTTTACTTGAAGAAACCATAAAAAATGATACACCCTGTACAATAAGTGTAATTAAAAAAAATAACCTAGGTTTAATAAAAAACAACAACAAAACGTAACGTAACAACGTAACACAATATGCATTTTTTATCTATGTGTACACACACATGTATATATTTGTATTTTCACAGAAATTTATATTTTTTTGTGTGTATCCATGTTTGCTATGCTAAACTTTTGGGTGGAAAACTGAATATAAAGCTTTGAAAATAACAATAAATATTCAGCGCGAAGAGGGAATGAATTTATTGACCCCAGTCCTGCACGAGGACAGATAACGAACCTCGCCAGTCCTGAGGATTTTCGCCTACACCCAACCCAATATCTGCGATTCATCTTTATTTACTTCGATTTTGTTCTAAATAGTTCGTAGTATTTTTTTTTAAATTAAGTGCATATAAATTCAAATTTATATTTGTTAGTTGGTTCAAAGAGAATTTGACCTACATGTTACATATACTATCATGCGAGGAATTTTTCTTTCAAGTATATACAGCAAATTTTTATTTTAAGTATACATATGGATATGCTGTGAATTTTCCGACTTTTGTTGTTTTTTATTTAAGTTAAATTTAAGCTTTAAACAAGTGTTTTCCACTCCTAGATTAAGCATGAAGTAAAATTTCGAGTTTAGAAAAGAATGGTTTGGTCGCGTAGCGCGGAGCGATCAAACCAAATTTTCAGGCTTTTCTAAACTCGAAATTTTACTTCATACTCCAGGCGTATAAAATGCTGGTCTTAAGTGAAGTTTAAAATATACGTCTATATAATATTTCCTTAGAAGCATATTACAAACTTTAAATTATTTGAGTGTTTTATACGCGTGGCGCATGAAGTAAAAGTTCGAGTTTAGAAAAGCTTGAAAATTTGGTTAAGTCGCTCCGCGCTTCGCGCTACGCGACTAAACCAAATTTTTATGCTTTTCTAAACTCGAAATTTTACTTCATGCTTAATTTGGGAGTGGAAAACACTCGTTTAAGTCTCAAATTAAACTCTTAAAAAAATCAACGGCTATGTGAAGAATTACAGAATAATTAGGATATGTATACCTAAAAGAAAAACTGTATAGCGTTGGAACAAATTAAATAGAATTTTAAATCTTTCATCGTATAATTCAATATTTGGCTGTATATTTGCACGGGAAGTAGTTGTTTCAGTGGGTATTTAATATCTTAGTAGTCTCAATAATTATGGAGCTTGTAGAAATAAAGGTTGAGATTGAGAAGATTATTATTATTTTTATTACTAATTGTTTGCAGTTTATACGAACATATTTGTAGTTCTATATGTTATATTTATATTTTTTATAAATACCTTTAAAGTTCTTAAGATTATTTTACATATACTGATAAAAATTATTAACAAATTCAAATTCAAGAGGATTCAATTTTATGTCACATAAAGCCTTGTAACATCAAAAATTGAAAATCGAAGAAATGTCACATAGATCCTTGTAATAGTAAGCCAGCGTAGTGTCATTGATTTATCGATTTGAACACACATGTTTGTTATTCTTACTATTTTAGAGTTTATATTCGTAAGTAATAATAATTGTATAATAATCCTATTTCTTGACACTTGGAGGCGTTTACTCCGTGGTACATTTTCAATTTGATATAAAGAAAACATTTAACTATTTCATACCACTTATATTTTACTTTTATGACTAGTTTCAATTACACGGTAATCATTGTCAAACTTAGTTTGACAATGATTACCGTGTAATTGAAACTAGTCACAAAAGTAACATAAAAGTAGTATAAAAAAGTTAAGTGTTTTCTTTATATCATAATCCTATTTTTATAAGCAATTATTTCCATCAAATCTGATTAACTTTTCAATTTTGTGTTATATTAGTAGCTGCTCTTTTTTGTGTGCGGGTTTAATGGCCGTTTTATTTTTATTGGTGTTGTTGTCAGTTTTGATTAGCCCCGAAATTATAATTGTTAAACAAGATTAATGGAACTTGCATGAAAGTTTGACGCCGAAGGTCAGGGCCAATGAGAACTTGCGGATTTAGTTTCGGTCCGATTCAACCAAAGCAAATTATTAAATTCTGCGGTTTTCGTAACGAAACCTCTATACACCCCCTCATCTATCCAACTTGTTTCGGAGTTTGCTAAATTAAGATTATACAGAAATTGAATAAGACTAGAAATTATAAAATAAAAGGAAGATTGATCATAATTAAATTTAATATCTCTATTCATTTATCAATTCCATTTCTACATAAAGTTGGTGAAAAATTATTAAAATTTAAAAGGAAAGACACTTTTAGAAAATAAAACGGATAATTATAATAAAAGTTACGTAATTAAAACAAGTGTTAAGCGGGTGTTTTTCGCTCCCAGATTAAGCATGAAGTAAAATTTCGAGTTTAGAAAAGACTAAAAATTTGGTTTGGTCGCTCCGCGCTACGCGCTACGCGACCAAACCAAATTTTCATACTTTTCTAAAGTCGAAATTTTACACTGATTCTAGGTGAATATTCTACTAATGCAGTATGCTAAAAACGTGTATTCTGAACATCACATCACACCAGTGTTTAGTACGCGTGGCGCATGAACTAAAATTTCAAGAAATAAAATTTCGAGTTTTTAAACCAGGTACTAAGCATTACTGGTGATTAAACGAGTGTCTAGAACTGTATATTATTACTTTTCAATAATTTATTTGAAATAACAAGAAATTGCAGAATTGTATCTAGATATGAACTGCAGTTTAAATTTCTGATACAACTGGTCCTATTATGATTAAGTAGTTAAAATACTAGATTGATTCAAATACAATTTTCTCTTTGATTAAATTCAATTTTTATTAAATACAATCCTTGCGCGAATTAGCCTAAAACACCCCTCGACGATAATTCGCGAAACTATTAACTAGTTTGCAGATAACCGTGCGAAATTATCACACCACATACACACACATATCAGTTAATACCGTGGCGCGATTATTAGAAAGTTCGCAATCGGATTTCATAAGGGCCTTGTCATCCCGCCCGAATCGTAATTTCTCTTATCAATTAACCGCCTAAACTATAAATTGCCATTTTCTGTGTGGTGGGTGGAGGGGTTGGCAATTAGCTTAGGCCCGTTCGGTAACTTTTCACTCCGCCCCCTATCGTTTAATAACTCAAGTTCTTATCAGCGGGAGCAGCCCCGGTTGATATTGGCATAACGTGCAAGTTCACTAAATTTAATGACAAATGGACAATCTATTCCTTGCGGGATGTCAAGGATAACGAAACCCCATGAAAACATCCACACAGTATTTTCCATTCTAATAGGGGGTCGTATACCCACTTCAAAACAAATACTTTACACATAATGTAAATAGATTTGTGGGTTTTATAAATGGTCGAGAAAATGAGTGGCAAAATAGATTTATGTATTCCCTAAATGATCGAAAATATAATGGAAACAAATGTCACCGAATGACGAGGCTTGAAAGGAAAGGGCGGTAGGTAAACATGTAATACGCTTTCAGTATGAGTTAGAACTTGCTAGAGTCATTTGGTTGTCTGTAGCAATTTTTTTTAAACAGTTTTATCTAGTACGTTCGAAAAATAAGCGACATCAATTTCGAGCAAAGGTGTGCTATCAGGTTTTGCTTCAGAATTGGGCACATTTCAACGAAACCTTTTGCCAAACTTCAGCAGATCTACGGAAATAGTGTATCGTCCAGGTTTTTGGGTGGTTTATGGCATTTTAAGAACTGGGGGAGTCGATTGAAGATGAATCACGCAATAGAAGGCCTTCATCTTCAAGAATCTATTCAAATGTCTACAGAATCCTGAACCCTGTGCGTTCAGATCATCGGTTGACAGTCAGAATGATCGGGAAAGAGTTTAATTTGACTTACACCACCGTTTATAAGATTTTGACCAATGGACTGGGAATAAGAAAAATCTGCACAAGAATAACAATTTCAATAAACTATATATTTAATTAATTTCTCACATAACGCGTGGTGAAGCATTTCTGAATCTAATTTTGGATATTTAATTAAAACACTTGGTTTGTTTCACTGATTTATATTTTCTCTTTATTAAACTAGTTTTTGGCCAGTGAAAATATTCCTGTGGCCAATCAGCCTCCTTATTCGCCTGACTTGAGTCTTTGTGGCCTTTTCCTCTTTCCGAGATCTGAAAATCACCCCAAGAAAACTCATTTTGGGACGCTCTTAAGCATATGAACGGTTGTAACCGACCAGCAGAAAGCTATTCCAGTATCCTAGGTTCAGCACTGCTAAGAGGATTGGAAGAAGCGTTTCCAGAGCTATGTGGCTCCCCAAGGAAGTTATTTTGAGGGAGACAATATTGAATTGTAATTCTATTCAAATTAAAAAAAAATTAATCAGTAATACTTCGTATGTCTTCACCCTTTCCAATGAAAATTATAACTAGCCTTTTCTACAATGAATGAATATTATCTGAAAAAACCGTAGGCCATCTATAGAATAAATATTAACCCCTTCGGCCCTGACGGTGACAAGTTACAGCTCATGCATACATGTAAGTATATCTAAAAAAAAATATCTCAGTACCTTTATCACATTTTAGTGGTGGCAGCTAAAATTTGATAAACATACTAGGAATTTTTCTTGTAAATATACTTACATGTGTCCAGGTTCTGTAACTTTTCAAATTATCGATTGTTTTTTAAAATAGTTAATTGGAAGTCTTAAACGAGTGTTTTCCACTCCCAGATTAGGCATAAAGTAAAATTTCGAGCGTAGAAAAGCCTGAAAATATGGTTTGGTCAGGCTTTTCTAAACTCGAAATTTTACTTCATGCGCCACGCGTACAAACCACTGATTCTAGGTTAAGTTCAAAATATTCTACTAAAGCAGTATGCTAAAAACGTGTATTCTGAACATCACATCACAGCAATGTTTAGTACGCGTGGCTCATGAAGTAAAATTTCGAGTTTAGAAAAGCCGGAAAATTTGGTTTGGTCGCTCCTCGCTTCGCGGTACGCAACCAAACCAAACTTTCAGGCTTTTCTAAACTCCAAGTTTTACTTTATGCTTACTCTGGGAGTAAAAATCACTCGTTTAAAACTTCAAATTAAACTAGTTTAAAAAAGAAACGATTATCTAAAGATTTACAGCGTATACAGTATATCGAGATGTGTATACTTAAATGAAAATCTCTTTGTATATCTGAGATAGTAATAAATGATATGTAGTGTATAAAACATTTTTTTAGGCAAAAGAAAAATTCCAGAGCTGAAAAGGTTAGAGAAAAAGTCTAAAATAAAATGCTTGGCAAATCGTAATATTAAAATAAAAATTAAAAGAAATTCCAAATAATATTACAATAATTATTTGTTCTTGAGGAGTTAATTTCTCAACAAAAAATCGACTTTTGCTCAAATTTTGATTTTGGTGAATAATTTAGTACAATATTTCATGTTTTCAGGGAATTCTGCTTGTGATATTTTACAATCAAAACGTTTACTAAATTCTTTCATGCTGTACAAAGACTAAAACAAAGTGAGAGATCAACCTTGTTTTTGTGTGTTAAAATTAACAATTTCACGGTGTGTTTAGGGGGTATAATCTGCGAAATCCGAATACCCGAAGGGATGGAGATGGGGGTGAAGTGTATATGCGGCTTTTGGGGGAATGGTCCATTGTGCAGACCATTATCAGTGACACGGTCGACTAGTTAGGCACAATACATCCTACTCTGCATGCTCCGTCAACTCGCGACACTTATTAACTACAAAATATCGATCCGCCCCAAACCGCCCCCCATAACTCAACAACTCACCCCCCTGACGATCACTTAATCATAACGACTTTTTACACCAATAACGTCTCGGGGGGATTAGGAACGACTTACATCCATCATTCACTTGCTATCTTCTGAAGATTATTAGAAATTTCAGATGAAATTATCAGGATTAATATTTAATTTTAATAAGCATGTAAGTATTGGATGATAAACTATTAGTATTATTACACAAGTATTTTGTATTTTGTATATAATATATTCCATTTGTTTCTGGATCTCGCCTAGCCATGCTTTCGTGTTGTTATGTTGCAGTATCAACATTTACATTTTTTATAAGTTGCCACTCCTGATTCCTTATTTTAACAGTGTTGCAATAATTTATGATATCATAAGTAATCCTCTATTTAATTTTCAAGGGGTTTATTGTTAATCTTGCAACAATTATTTCGCCACGCGGTCGCTTCTTCGAGCATTTTATTATTAAATCAAATTAATCTAGTGTTGCAATGCTGTGTCAATGTCAAAGTGAAAAATAATTTCAGGCACATATTAAATATTAACATGCCAAAGATTATCTCTGAATCAAAAAGGTTAGAAATTCTGAAATCCTACAAACATTTTAGGCAAAGTAATCCAAATCTACAGCATCACAATATTATTACGATTTTAATAGATATTTTTGGGGTATGTCTAGTATTTTAATTATCATATATATTTAATTAAAAATAATTACGTTTCAGGTAGGGAGATCTTCATTACAATTAATTTTACGACAAAGACCTGACGAATTGAAATCTACTACTTCTGGCAAACGATCTAAAAACAGCCATTTTTGGAATCACCTAGCTAGAAAAGATCTGCAACAACTAATTTGGCAATATAACTCTAGAAATCAGTATTTTACTTTGAGAGATCTTTTGAATGATATGAAAGAAAATTATGAGTTCCATGGGAGTAGAACAACACTTTATAGGGTTGTTAAAAGTATGGGGTATAAATTGAAATTAATTAATAGGCGCAAAATTCTCTGTGAACAAAAACATGTTGTTGCAGCTAAAATTATTTTCCTTAAAAATTTTTTACAGTATCAAAATTCCAGTGAAGATATCCAATTCGTATACCTGGATGAAACATGGATATATCAGAATGGATCCGTGGTTCGACGATGGGTACATGAAACGGATATAAAAAGTAATCCAACTAAATTCAAAAATGAAGGCAAACGCTTCACCATTCTACATGCTGGGTATAGGGGTGGGTTTTTGGATGGGTGCGATTTTTTATTACATTCGAAAAACAATGACCGAGATTACCATGCCACAATGGATGGTAATACTTTTCAAAATTGGGTGGTTAATCAACTTATTCCTGCTTTGGCTAAGCTTTCAGGGAAATGTGTAGTTATTATGGATAATGCTGCATACCATTCTGTGCAATTAGACAAAACTCCTTAATTTTCTTGTAAGAAATGCGAAATGCAGGAGTGGTTGGTTAAACACAATGTAAAATTCAATCCAAAATTAACCAAAAATGAACTATGGGCTTTATTTATACCTTTTCGATCAAATGACAAAATTTACGTAGTTGATGACATTTTGAGAAAGAACGGGCACGAAGTTCTTAGATTACCGCCATACCATTGTCAATACAATCCAATTGAAATGGCATGGGGGTTTTGTAAGACTTACTACAATAAGCACATAAATTCTAAGCAACCATCTAAGGATCGTGTTCAGAATTTATGGCTTGAGTCTCTCTCAAAATGTACATCCGATATGTGGCAAAATTTGTGTGATCATTGTGAAAAACTTATTTCGGATGACTGGACAAAACACATGGGGAACCTTTCTTTTGAAACCATTCCTCCTTTTATTATTTCGCTTGGGGAATCTGGCTCAGAACAAATATCAGAAGATTCAGATGCAGGTTCTCTTGACTAAATAATAAAAGTGGAATGAGGGCTTAAAAATTGTTTGACATGAAAATTATCAGTATCACAAGAGGGTGGGAATAAATTTGCAATTCTACAAAAAAATACTGAGGGCCAACAGAAGAGAGAATGACCAAAATTAAGGTGGATGGATAGAGTTGATCAAAATGTGTTAACGGGAAGACCCAAGCGAGAAATACAAATGGATGACGAAATAAGTTTGCAGAGCCGAATTCATTATATTTGTTATATACAATATTATTTCTGTGTTTGTATGTACAAAAACCAAGTAGTAAATTTTGTTAATCTTAAAACTGTATATTATTATCCTTTTGTATCTGAAAATTTGTAAAACAGGCAACAGTGTAAGATTACAATAGTCAGAAATTATAACCTTAAAATCGAACATCTGATAGTGACATTTAAAAACCCTGATTTAAAACACAACCAGCCCCATTTACAATACTTAAACTGTCACTTTTCCATAGCTAGGCGAGATCCAGAAACAAATGGAATCGTGTATAACTGAGACTTTATTAAGTGACTATAGTTTCGATAACTTTAACTTGTCATTTTCAAATTCACTTTGAGTATGAAAATGACAAGTTAAAGTTGTCGAAACTATAGTCATTTAATAAAGTCTCAGTTATATAAATCAAGTTAAAATCGTGTTTCAATTGTGAAATATGATGTATAACAAAGTAGATGCTTCCACCATTAACAGTTTGATAAACATGTTTATTTTAAAGTAAAAGTTAGTGCTATCAAAGTTGATTCAGTAATTCATGATTGTTTTTTAATTTTTCAAACAAGATTACCTCAAAATCTAACGCTGTTTTCACTAAACCTCAATGTTGGCACGATTTAAAAAAAAACAGCTAAGGTATTGTTTATCAGAAGTTTCAGATAAAATTATTAAGGTTAATATTAAATTTTAATAAGTATTTAAGTATTTGATGATACACTATTAGTATTATTACACAAGCATTCTGTAATTGATAAACCGGCGAAAACTCTAATCACGATTATTCTGCAGAAAACTATTATTTATAGTATACATATGCCGATGCATATCCTGTAAATTTGTGTTTTTAGAAATTTCAATTTGAAGCTGTTTCAAGCAACATTTTGAGTGGGAAAAAGCCTGAAAATTTGGTTTCATCGCATAGTGAAGCGCTGTGTATTTTGAAAAATCAGTGTTTTACACGCGTGGCGCATGAAGGAAAATTTCGAGTTTAGAATTGCCGTTGATAATTTGAGCTTTTCTCTTGCAGCTGTTTTTTTCTTTTTGAAGTAGGTTGCGTTTTTTATCCACTTGTGTTGTGTTTGTTTAGTGTGAGATTATCTTTATCCGTTACTTTGTGTTTTTAATCAAATGTTTGCTTTCTATTTTTATGTATATAATCAAAATATTGTGTTTATGATATTATTAATCGTGTGCATAATGGGATTAAGCTATAGTTGACAATAAAGATGTGCTTTCATTCAAAACATTGAAACGATCGTGTATCTGTTGATTTAAAAGTACACGCTGTGACAGTTGAAAGCAAAATGTTAATATGAAATACTGTGTAATCAAGAATAATTCAAATTCAAAACTATTTGAATTCGAGAAAATAATCTTACGCTTCTTATAGTTTGCACACATTATACATAATATATAAAATTACGAAAATGTTATTTGTGAAAATTTAAACAATGTCTTAATAAATAAGACAACTTAAGACAAATATCCATTGAACTAACTACTTCTCGTGCAAATACACCTCCGGATATTGAATTATACAATAAAATATTTAAAATCTTATTTAATTTGATTTGTTATAACGCTCTATTAAAGTATATGTAACATTTAGGTCAAATTTTCTTTAAGCCAACTAACAAATACAAAAAATGAAAATATTAAAATGAAAGGAGAAATTACAAGAAATTAGAAATAGAGCGTTGTATCAAATCAAATTAAATAAGATTTTAAATACTTCAAGGTATAATTCAATATCCGGAGGTGTATTTGCACTTGAAGTAGTTATTTCAATGGATATTTATTCTCTTAAGTTGCCTTATTTACTAAGACATTGTTTGCATTTTCACGAATAACATTTTCGTAATTTTATATATTACTGTGTAATCATTTTAAATATAAATTACAGTAGGCGGTGTTGTTTTTGTGCAGTTGCCCAGAAGGGTACATGAATGATGGAATAAATTTAAGGTTATGGTAAACTATGTTTTAACAGTCAGTAGTGCCAATATAATTTAGTTGCCCAGAATGCTAATTAAATGCAAGGCTGGTAGAATAGAATGTAGAATAGGTTGGTCCATATCCGTGCATTCGCAGTAGTAACTGTCAGTGGGTGGAAATTAGTGATGGGAATAATCGATATACTAATTAGTAATTAGTCGATTATTGAAATAAATCGATATAATCGATTATTATGCGAAAATAAGTATATACTAATTTAAGCGATTATTTGATCGGGTAAATTAGTAATTACGAATTAGTTATTACTAATTAGTAATTACTAATTAGTAATTACTAATTACTAATTACTAATTAGTAATTACTAATTAGTAATACTTATTAGTAATTACTAAGTGGTAATTACTAATTTAAGTGTATATATGATGGGGTAAAATAGTATGTACTAATTTAAACGATTATTTGATCGGGTAAAATAGTAGATACTAATTTAAGCGATTATTTGATCGGGTAAAATAGTATATACTAATTTAAGCGATTATGTCGTCGGGCAAATTACTAATTGGTATACTAAAATAATTGATTATTATCTCGGTAGACTGGATTATTAATTATTATAAGCAATTGTATCTCTTATTATCTTAGTAGACAGGACTACTAATTATTATATAGTAATAATAATTACTTATTTAATGGTTGTTTTGTATTTCATTAAATAAATCATTAAATAATTATAATTATATAAAAGTTCTAATCTTTACTACTATTAAACACCAACCCCAGGGAAAAACGCTTATCAAACCACGGGCTTAAAAACAAACCCTTAAAATCACTCCCTCAAAATTCTACACACTAAAAGACCACTCCTTGTAAAAACTTTTATAGAAAACCACATCAACGGAAAAAAAGCACGTCATGAAAAACTGCCACATTTAAAAAGATTCCTGGAAAATCAGCTCCACTTCCTAAAAAACATCTCCCGAAAGGAACAATCCCCCTAAATATCATCCTTACGAATAACTATTCCTGAAATTCATACCCCGAAAAAAACCCTCCATAAAAATCACTCTCTGAAAAAAATACCTCTTGAAATACCACCCCCTCGAAATACCATTCCCTCAAAATGCCATCCCCTCGAAATAATACCCCAAAAAACGACCTTTCGAAACAATTACCCATACAAAAACTTTGCCTGTAATATCACCTTTCCTCCCCCCCCCCAAAAAAAAAACTACCACCAAAAAAACCACCCTCAAAAATACCCCTGTAAATACATTCCTGGGAAACCACTTTATATCGCTTGTTGTTTGTACTACATAAGTATTAATTTTAAATTATAACATTTTAACGCCCCCCCCCGCTCATTATATGTTTAAACTGAAAGGTTAACCACTAATTTTCAACTACTAATTTAATCGATTATTAAAATATCTCGTTTTAAAATAATCGATTATTAAAATATATCGATTATTCCCATCACTAGTGGAAATATAATAATAATAAGAATTAATAGAGGTTATGTCAAACGTCATTAATGTCAAGAAGATCAAAATTGGTTAAATGGAATCCTACAAAATATGATATCTATCACTAATTGAAAATGAAATATGTCAGTGAGTGGAATTTTGCATCTGTTTCCTCGCAACTGCACAAATAAGCCGGTAACATGGCAAAACGACGAATAGACCAACCTTCTCAATAAACTCAAAATTTTACTTCATGCTTAACCAAGGAGTGCAATCACCCGTTAAAAGTTTAAAATTGGACGCTTTTATAAAAGCAACGAATTCCTGAAAATTAAAATCATCGGGATATGTATATTTAAAAGAAACATTTCCTGTATATTTATTTAATTATCAGGAATGATATTTCTATGCAACGTACTAATATCATTATTTTAAAACGTGTTCAATTTCGGTGTGATAATTTTCACTAACGCCTTCTGGAATTTCCCATTTGCTTCAAAATTGATTATTCCGGGCGCAGCATCGACACCTCAGAAGGATGTATGCTAATAAGGTAATACGTTCCTACGGAAATCGCCCGAATCTCCGGTAAAAATTGAAATTCCGCTTGAACAAAGCGACACCGGAAAATGACCCCGAATTAAATCCCCAATTTTTATCTTTACAAATCGCCTTGGATATTCCCGCAGAGATCTATTCCGCACAACTTATCTTTTATGTAATCTTACATGAGATAGAAAAATAAGTGGAGAAACGATTAATAATGTGTTTTTTTTACAGATAATAATAAAAAATCAGGGGACGGAAAGACCTCGGGTCGACAGCCTGGACCAGGGGTTTCGAAACTTTTTTCTTTGCGTTCCACATATATAATTTTTCATAAATAAGTAGGCCAAGATGTAAGTAATTGTACAGGGTATCCACAAAGAGTATGGGGGTATTTGTTAATTGAATTAAAAAAATGTCAGAAAAAAAAAGTTTTATATTAATCTGTAGACAAAGTTTTGGAAAATTAAGTGCCAATGATTACGTTGTTCAAATGTTGACCCACACGCTGCTGGCACTCCTCTAACCGATAACGGAAATTAGCCGCTACGCGTCTATACATCTCTCTGGAAATTGGTGCGGATGTTGTCCTTCAATTGCAGTACAGTTCGTGGTTTGTTTTTATAAACTTTCTCTTTAATACATCTCCATAAGAAATAATCAAGGGGTGAGGGATCGGGGTTTCTCGGAGGCCAGTTGATGGTGTATCCACGAGTGATCACTTTTTCCGAGACTAGTTTATTGACAACCTTAAGTGATTGGTTTGAGGTGTGGCAAGTTGCCCCATCTTGTTGAAGCCATGTTTCCATATTAAAACCTTCAAACACCCGCAGTTGTGGAACCAAAAAGTTCCTTAACATTCGCCTGTCTTCAAAAAAATACCTCAAGAAGAAAGTTTCTAAAAATAAACCACGAACTGTACTGCAATTGAAGGACAACGTCCGCACCGAAAAGGCCGCAGTTTCTAGAGAGATGTGTAGACGCGTAGCGGCTAAATTCCGTTTTTGGTTAGAGGAGTGCTAGTAGCGTGAGGGTCAACATTTGGACAACGTAATCTTTGGCACTTAATTTTCCAAAACTTTGTCTAAAAATTAATATAAAACTTTATTGTTTCTGACTCTTATTTATTTCTTTATTCAATTTACAAATACCCTCTACCCTTTGTAGAAGCATTTCTAAAAACTTTAATAGAAAATTGTAAAGATTTAACTGTTGGACGCGGTTAAGATTCGTAAAAGTCGCAAGCCATAGTTTGGAGACTCTTGGTCTAGACCAGGGGTGCTTAACCTGTCGGTCGCGATTGACTAATCGATCGCTGGATTATTTTTAGTCGATCACCTACCGGTTTCAGCTTTCGGTGAGATTTTTTAAAAAATAATTTATTTTTCAGTATGATTGATGAAAAATATTGTTGGTTTAATCTACAATTCGTCTTTTGCTATTGTGACCGAAATTTTTAATCGATGCACTACAATAAGTTTTTTTTTCTAGAAAAAATCCGAGATACGAAATAATGCGTTTATAGAAAAGAATTCCCGCCATATTAGTAAAATTAGTAAACAAATCAATATCAGTCGTTATTGCTTAGTTAGTTCTTTCGTTTTTTTTATTTTTTTTTTTCTTCTGAAAAACCAGTTATTATCTTTTAATTTCAACTCTAGGTTCTTAAAACATATTTATATCTGAGCAAAACAAGATTACTTTAAAATATTACGATGGTTTAACAAAATCTTAACTTTGACAGGATTTTTCAGAAAAAAAACAGTCGAGTTATTTCAAATCCGACTTTAGGATCTCAAAACTTGTTTGTTTTTATAGAAATAATTAATGTTTTTTAATAATTTTTCAAACAAGAAAATACCCGAGTTTTGAGGTACTCTGATGCTTTTTTTACTAAACAGAATTTTTCAGAAAAGCCAGTTTAGATATGTAACTCCAACTTTCAAAGTTGATTTAATAATTTATGATTGTTGTATAATTTTTCAAACAAGACTACCTCAAAATCTAACGCTTTTTTAACAAATTTGGCATGATTTTTTAGAAAACCTAATTATATTTTAACCCTACTTTCAGAATTTTAAAGCGTGTTTATTTATGTCTAAGCAAAATTCAATCCCAAACAAGATTGCCTCAAAATCATACGACTATTCGTATTCATATTACGATTTAATTTTTGTAGGTATTCATAGTTTCTGAACTGTATTCAATTTTAAGTTTTCGAACGAGTATTACCAGTCCTAGGTTAAATATAAAGTATAGTTTCGAGTTTAGAAAAGCCTGAAAATATGGTTTGATAAATCTAAATTTTAAAGCTTAAACTCGAAATGTTGCTTCATGCTTAATCAAGGATTGGAAACACTTGTTAGACGCTTCAAATTTAGAGCTTTTAAAAAACAACGAATATCTGAAAAATACAGCAAAAATCGTGATATGTATAGCGGAAAAAAAAATCATAAAATCACTAAAATTAATATGTAAATAGAATAGTTTACGGTTTGTTTTATTTAAATGAATAGAAGCATTTTAAAGTTGAGTCGTTAACGAAAATTTAAAAAAATATTATTAAATCGTAAAGCTTGATGAAATTAATTAACAATTACTGTTAAAATTTGCAAAATAAAAACCGTGAACTTTCAAGCATTCATAAATCGTGATTATTTAAAAAAAATTACAGATTACCTTGAAAATATTAAAGTTGGTTAAAACCGCGAGGGTTATTTAGATTTATCTAATTCATAATTAGAATGTTGCTAAAATCTACAAATAGTTGTAATAATTATTGTCAAAATTGAAAAAAAAAACTTTCAAAAGGCAAGACTTGCCAAAGCTAAAAAAAATGAAACAACCATGAATCCAATCTAAGTCAAATTTTGTGACACGTTCAGTAAAATTAAACAAAATAACAATTTCACCAAAATTGTAAATCTAAAAATAAAATTACGTCATAATTAAATAATTCCACAAAAAATTAACAATATTTGTGGATATTTTATAACTTTTTTTATAGTTTTGTAATGCAATAAAACTAATAGAATTGTTAACTCGACAAAATCAAAAAAAATAGTGAAGAAAATAATAATCAAGAATGTATACTCTTCATTATTTTTTCTTCACTATTTTTTTTTCCTAAAGTTAGAGTAAAATCATAAATTTTAAATAAAATTAAATCAGAAATGCTAGCAGATTTTTTATTTATGCATTTTTTTAAAATCTAAAACAAAATATTGAAAAACCAATATCTCAAAAATTCTCAAAAATGCTATATCTTCAATAATAAAACAATAAAAGTGTGATTCTTTACTTAATAATAATAATAATAATACTTTATTGGTGCTAATACATTTTTTTACAATGTTTACACAGGTCATCGCTACATATAATATAATTAAAATACGTATATAGATAAAAAGGTCAAATACATATAGATAAAAAGGTCAAATATTGTCATCCTCCAAGAATTCTTCCCAGGAATAATATGCTTTCTTGATCAGCAGAGATTTTACATATTTTTTAAAAGCTTTTTCAGGCAAACAACGGATCATTGGCGGAAGCTTATTATAAAATTTTAGTGCCCAATAGTGAACGCCGTCCCTTGATTTTGATAGTCTGTGGAAAGTGGAGACTAGATTGCCTTTATGTCGAGTGCTGTGGTCATGAATTTCTGATGCCATTTGATAGTTGTTAATGTGTTTTTTTATGAATGACAAACAGTTCAGAATGTATAGACAGGGCAGTGTCAGGATATTTGAAGATACAAATAAGGGCTTACAATCATCCCGATAATTTGCATTGGCTACTATTCGCACTGCTCGTCTCTGCAGTGCGAACAGTCTGTGCCTGCATGCCGAGTGACCCCAGACTATTAAGCAGTATGATAAGATGGACTGGCATGTGGCGGAATAGGATGTTTTAAGAACAAAGGTCGACACTGAGTTAGCCAGATTCCTCAAGAGAAATATATTTTTGCTTAATTTGTTTGCTATATAGTTCCCATGTTCATTCCATGTTAATAGTGGATCTATTTGAACACCAAGGAATCTTACTGACTGAGAAAGCTGGTGTTTATCATTCCTGAGACAGAAACACATATGAGCAGTCTTATCCGCGTTTAAGTGAAGGCGATTTGCGGTTAGCCATTCCTTGCAGGTCTCTTGTGTATTTCTACTGCTTTCAACAACCCTGTCACTGCAACTACCTGATGTAAAAAATGTTGAGTCATCAGCATAGAGTATTACGTTGCTGCCTTTAGTTGAGGTTGGTAGGTCGTTAATGAAAATTAAGAACAACAGAGGCCCAAGAATGGAACCTTGAGGCACACCGTGTTTTAGTGGCAGGGTTGTTGATACATGTGAATTCACCCGTACTATCTGAGATCTATTGGATAAGTACGATTTTATGAGTCCACACGCAGCGGCTTGGAAACCATAGGAATGCAATTTTGCTATAAGTATTTCGTGATTTACAGTATCGAACGCTTTGCTCATGTCAATGAAAGTGGCTAAGGCAAATTCTCTGTTCTCAAAACACTCTACTATTCCGCCAATTAGAGCATTAACTGCATCAGAAGTAGACATACCTGCCCGAAAACCATATTGAGAGTTAGAAAAAAGTTTGTTTCTGGAAAAATACTCATAAATTTGGGCGAAGAGTACCTTTTCAAAAACTTTTGAGAACACAGGCAATATGGATATAGGACGGTAGTTCTTGGGATCCTCAACATTTCCTTTCTTATGAATAGGTGTAACAAGAGCAGTCTTAAGTACATCAGGAAACACATTTGATTTAATGCAGTTATTTAGTAGGGCAGTAAGTGGGCCTAAAATAACTTCCTTACACGACTTAATAACATCTGTAGTGAGTCCATCAATGTCTCTTGATCTGCTGGTGTTAAGGTTACATATAGCAATACGAACAGCATTCAATGAAATGGTTCTGAAATCAAATGTTGAGTGCGATGCAAGTGGTATTTGTCTCGTACTGACACTGCCCGGGAAAGCATTAGCAATTCTTTCCACCTGTTCAACAAAGGAAATGTTAAAGTGATTGGCTGAAATTTTACACTGCTGAGTGCGGTTTGATTCCTTCTTTCTGTAAGAATTCAGGACTTGCCACATTGCTTTGGGCTTACAATTGCTCTGATTAATGAAATTTTCATTCGCTTTAATTTTTGAGAGTTTTACTTCCTTATTGTACAGGTGTCTGTAATTGCTAAATGCTTTTGTTGTTTCAGGTGTCCTGTGTAATACGCTTACATTTTTAAGTAACTGTAACGTGTCTCGCATTTTACATCTACAACAAATATGTCTTACAAATACCAACTCAACGAAGTATTGGCAATTTTAATTATACTTATAAATTAAATAATACTTATGGTATTATCATTACTATTATAATTATTAGTCAGAACCAACAAACATTATAATAATTAACATAGAATTTTAAAATCAATACAAATTTACCAAATCAGTAAAACAAACCATGTAAACATTTATAATTTCAACAACAATTTAAACAAGAACTTAAAACATAAATAACAATAAAAATACAATAAATAAACTACAACAATCCTTAATTAAGCAATTTTTTCAAGAATATTGACATAACAAATCGTAAAAATTGACAAATTCTAGAAAATTTCACCGAAACCTATAAATTCAACATAAAATGTTAAATATCTTTAAAATTAGCAACTAAACATTTGTATTATCTTTTGTACTGTAAGTTGATTTTTATTATTCTCATAAGGATTACTAAATAACAATAAAACATGTTATTTTTGTATCAGATTATTATCAAAAATTAATTAACGAATTACGTTACTTAAAGCTTTTCACTCAATTTTGACCCCTGTATATTACACATATAATTTGTGATTTTTTTGCCCCTCTAAAACAAAATTCTAGCTGCGCCACTGTATATACATGTATATTTATCTATTTGAAAGCAACAATAATCTATTTCTATATAAACAATTGCTTAGTCTAATTATTATAATTATTAAAAAAATGCTAAGACAAAAAAAGCATTATAAAATATTATATTTACGCAAAATGCATCTCTGTCCACGGGTCAGAATTAGACTAACAATTAATGTCTATAATTTCAGTAACTATTTTTAGGTTTATTTGTATTTTATTTTATTTGCGTCGTAGTTTTTAAAGATCATTTGTTTTCTTACAGCTTCGGTTTACATATTTCGAGTGTAAATAAACCTGAGAATTTTAATTTGGACGCGAGCTTTGGTCCTCACCCAGATAATAATCTTTAGGTTTTTATAAACTGAAATCATTTACTTCATGCTCAATTAAAGAGTGCAAAAATTCGTTTGGGTGACATTTACCCAACAAAAATATTGTGGTTTTTATTAATAAAAATCCAGTTGGACGCAATTCCAAAACTTCAATAAAAAAAAAAAAAAAAACTTGTACTGAACAAACACAAATCCCAGCAAAACGGAAAACGCCGATGATTATTAAAATAATAAATACCCAAAAACGCACACGCGCCGGATTAAAAAAAACAAGCCCTCTGAAAAAATATGTAATTCCGAAAAGCAATCAGCGATTGATAACATTTTTATTAATGAACGCTCGGTTTGATTTTACAAAGAGGCTTGGGTTGATGGGGGGAGAAAGATAAATCGGGTTTTAATGAAAGGGCTTTGTCCGCCATCGGTAGATAAAGGATGTGCCCAATTGAATGGCGGAATGGGCGGTTTTCAAAACCGGATAGTTCCTTTTAAATCTACCCCGATAGTAATTAGTGATTCTCTCCGGGTGACGATTGTGTAAAATTCTTCCGATTTTCTATGGGGTGGGTGGAAAACGAGGTGATGTGGGGATTGGATTGTAAAGGGGATTTTCGGTAACAATGCGGATGTGTATTTAATGCTAATTACTTTAGAAAATAGATTGTTTGTTGCTGAATGGTCGGAGTTTTCAGTTTGTGGACAATTGATTCTGGTCCGTTGGTCGGTCGGGTTTGTTCGTGGTCAGTCTGTGTACAAATTTTAACAAAAACTGCTTAATAAATGTTTATCAATTTTTGTAAAAGCATTTTACTCCAATATATCTCGAATTTATTAATTTTTTAATATAATCACAAAACCAAAGTGGATGTAGAAAAAAAATTAAATAATGTCTTAAAACCAGTGGCGCAGCCAGATGTCTTATCGGGGGCCCAATACGAATCGGGGGCCCAATACGAATTAAATTTGATCAAGTATTTTTAAATGTGTCTAAATTAGTAAAACTATGCACTTAGTTACTTGAAAGTTGACAAAGAGTTGAAGAAATTTATCAAAATATTAACAAAAATTATAAATTAATAAAATTCTATTCGTTTTTAGTTTTCAATATTGGTTTTCACAAAGTTTACTCCGATACCCGAATAATAATAAATATAGCCAGAGTAAATTGAAGCAGAAATCATTAATTTATAAACTTGAAAATATCAATCTTTTGCTATAAATCGTTTCTAATATCTATGGAAAAATTGGTCAGGATTTGTTGGGAATTTAAAAGAAATTGTGTTTTTTTTTTAAAGAAAATCCTGTTTTAAAAATTATTATTAATAAATGTATAAACGAGATACTTTTATGTCGCAGTTTAATGATTTCTATTTTATATAAGTATTTGTATTTGTTTTGTATATGATGAATTAACCTTTCCGTAGTTGCTGTAGGAAATAATATGTGTTTGATATTGATTGATCAGAAGTTGCAGACTGCTTAATTTCCTCCCGACTCCGAAACAATTTCCTTCTTATCAAGCGCCATCTCCGATAAATACGTGCGCGCACGGTTTGTCTCCACGCGCGCCATTGCCAATTCGGGGCACAGTTTTGAATGGTTAACATTTCGCCGAGATTGAGTTTGCGGCCTGTTATTGAATAACGTGCATCTCTCGTGTTTATACCTCATACACACATACACAACACCGCTGTAATTTGAAAAGTTTTCAATTTACGACATAAATGTTATCTATCTTGAATTACGATATATACTTGAATAAAGTGATAAAGATAAGGATTGATATTTAAGGAGAATTTAATTTCGTAAATAATGAAAAAAAAATGTAACCAATATATAAATATTGAAAATGGTAGTATCGTTAGTAATAGTGAGAGAAAAAAAAGCATGTTTGTGTTTCTACAAACAAATAATGTATATGTATAACCAAAGTTGCTCAAGTGATATTTAACCTAAGTTGACAAAGTGACTTCTAACCTTACCTAACTTGAGGATGTGACATCTAACCATTCACATTACCTCACATTTTTACTGTTTATATCACTCTTTGGAGTATTTGGCATTTTAATTTTATGTTACTTTCGACATTTTATATAACTTTTTATCATATTATTACCCAATCTCTATTGATTGCATTTATTATTATTTAAGTAAAACAATGAGTTATTTCAATTTTTATTTTTAATTTTTTAATTTTTTTTCTTTTTACAGTTTGATGTTACAAACAACGCCAACAAGTGTTTTTGTTGTAAAATAATTATTTCCATAACTTTTCACTTACTTTTTCAATCATCAGAAATTTGCTAGAAAATAGAAAGTCCAACCTTGAACAGAATTTCCGATTTAGGAATATGTAAGCTTATTTAACTCTGAGTCAATTTTATTTTGAGTTATTGAAATCAGTTAGCGTTTAAATTATTTAAATGTTGTTTCCTAATGTTATTTTTTGCTATACTTACACAAAATCAATATATTTTGTATAAGAACAGGGGTACCTCAAGGTTCCCACCTTGGACCCCTCTTATTTAACTTATTCATTAATGATGTTGTTAACTGTTTTTCATATGCCGAAACTCTGTTATTCGCGAATGACGTGAAGATCTTTTTACGTATTAATTCATTGCAAGACACAAATAACCTTCAGGTAGACCTCAATTCTTTTTGTAACGTGTAGGATGAACAAACTGTACCTCAAGGTTCCCACCTTGAACCCCTCTTATTTAACTTATTCATTAATGATGCTGTTAATTGTTTTTCATATGCCGAAACTCTGTTATTCACGAATGACATGAAGATCTTTTTACATATTAATTCATTGCAAGACACAAGTAACCTTCAGGTAGACCTTAATTCTTTTTGTAACGTGTAGGATGAACAAACTGTACCTCAAGGTTCCCACCTTCAACCCCTCTTATTTAACTTATTCATTAATGATGTTGTTAACTGTTATTCATATGCCGAAACTCTGTTATTCGCGAATGACATGAAGATCTTTTTACGTATTAATTCATTGTAAGACACAAATAACCTTCAGCTAGACCTCAATTCTATTTGTAACGTGTAGGATGAACAAACTGTACCTCAAGGTTCCCACCTTTAACCCCTCTTATTTAACTTATTCATTAATGATGTTGTTAACTGTTTATCATATGCCGAAACTCTGTTATTCGCGAATGACATGAAGATCTTTTTACGTATTAATTCATTGCAAGACACAAATAACCTTCAGGTAGACCTTAATTCTTTTTGTAACGTGTAGTAGTGTAATGTGGATAAATGCAAAATAATTTCATATTCAAGACGAGCATCCTCAGTAGATGCCGTTTACCATTTAAATGATAGGAATATAGAGCGAGTCAATTCTATAAAAGATCTTGCAATTATAGTAAACAATAATTGGACTTTTTCAAACCATATTTCAAAAATTGTTTCTAAAGCATATCAACTAGGTTTTATTAAGCGTAACAGCAAAGATTTCACTGACGCAAAAACAATATTACTCCTCTATAATTCCCTAATCCGTCCACATTTGGAGTATTGTTTATCTGTTTGGTCACCTTACACACAGTGCAACATAAATAAAATTGAGCAGGTACAAAAGAAATTCTCGAAGTATCTTGCATTTAAATTCGATGTGCAGCGTGCATACCAAGGATTGCTATATAGATATGGTCTTAAGAGTCTAGAGCAGAGATGCTGATATACTTTTAGTTTTTAAACTTTTGCATGGGCATATGAACTGTCATGATTTACTATCAAAAATTGATATTCGAGTTCCAGCTAGAATGCTGCGCAACGATGACAATTTTCATGTACCATTTAAAAGTACAGATTATGCGAAATATTCGGCCTCTGTGCGTATACTGCGCCATGCTAATATGGTACAATTCGATATTCTTGCAGGAGAGTATTCTACTCTAAGAACCTATTTGCGTAGCCAATAAAATGGTATGTTTCATTATAATCTTTTCTATTGCTATTTTATGTATTTATTCTTAAGGTGATTATAGTATATTTTTACATTCCTACATTTACTTATTATTTATTATTTATTTTAAGTACTTTAATATATATATGTTTATTTATTATATATTGTGATATAATTATTGTAAATAATTGTTTTTTGTAAATTGTCCGGCGTATATAATAATATAATATAATATAAACAATAACAACAATTGAAAAACTATGAACAGTGGAAGTAGAAGCTTCGTTATAAATGTTAATTCCATAAAATGAAAAACTATAACTTTGTAACGACCCGGTTGATTAGGTTGATTTGTGAATATATTCTTGTATTGTACCGTCATTTAAATTACTCAGTTTGATAATGGCAAGTTGAGTTGCCGAAATTGGTAAGTTTAGTCACGAAAATAAATAACAATGTATTTTACAAAGTTTTATTAAGAAAACTTTTCGTAAATAAGAATTTTATTCTAAGAGTGTCCAAAAAGAAGACAAGTCTTCACGTCAAGTACTTTTGAAGTGGATAAAATCGGTTTGCAAAAGCTAACCCTTTTCTTTTTAAATATTACACTTCTCAATTTCTCAGTAATAAGATTTATGTAAGTAAGTAAGCACTACTATTGTCTTAAACATATTTTTAAATGATAACAGCACCTTAAATACAATTATAGATCATATTTTTGCGATTATACGTTGTTATTAGAAGATACTAGAGAGTTTTTATTAATAATTGTCGGTTACTGAACAAGAATGATAAATTAATAAAAATCTGTTCGTATTTATTTTTTAATATTGGTATTCACAAAATTTACTCCGAGACTCGAATATTATTAAATATAGCCAAAATAAATGGATTTTAATTGTCAGTTATTGATTTCACTTGTATCTCTATAAAAGTTTAGTGTTATGTTTCAATCCGTTTCTAAATTGATTCAGAGCTGTTTGAGAGATTAACATGTTAATTAAAATCCAAAGTAAATTAACTAAAGCTAGAAATGCAAATTTTAAAACAAAATTTGTACATTATAAAAATGCGAAATTACAAGGATTAAAAAGCTAATTTTAAACAATATTTTTACATTAATAAAATACAAAATTATAAAAAAAATATCTCTAAACCTCGAAAAAATGTATTAAAAATGCTAATACCTTCCAATTAAATTTTATATATTAATTCACGTATTTCAAATTAAATTTTATTATAATGAAACAAGGAGGGGGATTTATTATAATTGAATTTTCGTGTTTTCGCGCAGTTGATATTAAAATTCAATTAATATTAAAATTCCGCTGCTTGTGTGTTTACTGTACATACAGATTATTTTTTTGCTTCGAGGCTCAGGATATTATACATCATTCATAGTTTATGGCTTCCTATACGTGATACTGATATGAGATATTGGGCAGTTTTAAGATTTATATTGGAACATTCTTGACGTATATATTACTGTGTTGTATTTAGTTTTATTGATGAGGAATTTGACTGAAAGGGACAGAGTAATAAATCATAAGGATTTATTCATTAATATTGATTTTATTGTGTTTTTGTTAGTCTCTTAAGGTTACACTTTTAATATAAATCTGAATAAATCACTCGATTAACTAACAATTGTAAAATGTTATATTTGTATATTCATTTAAAAACAAAATATGTGAATATATAGTTGGCTAATATTATTTGAAAATTAAAGAAACTGTAAATTTTAGGCACTTAGTTTGATAATGACTAGCTTGTAGTCAAAACTATAGTCACTGAAAAATAAAATAAAAGTGGCAAAACAAAGTTAAGTGTTTTAATTAAATTGTAAATTTATGTTCTAGAAGAAAAAAAAAATCACACAAACAATTTAATTCGTGAACTTTCTGCGAATTATAAAAAGAAACAGTCATGTGTAATCTTTGTGTAAATATAAAAACACTCAAATTAGAACAAAATTGCAGAAGCTGGAAAATTAACAAATATTTTGAAATTTGTGTTGTATTTAAAGACGCATTTGCTCATTAAGAACCATTGATGCAATTACGCAACACTATTTTTTGGTAATTAAATTACTAAATAAGTTCATATTGTACATTGTATTTTTTGAAAAGACTTGAAAATGTGTAACTGTATGTTTTTGAGTTTACGTGAAGCGATTATTACACTAATGAAGACTGTTATTCCTCACTTCACATTTTATATTTATCGTTAGATGTACATTTCGAGACACAAAGTGCTCATTATCAATAACAAACTGAATTCTTACAACTATTTGCGCGGTATATGTGTCTAAAGGGATTTGGAAAAACCAATGAGTAATTAGCTAAGTGTAACGGGGGCTAAGGGTTCGGCATGGTTTTCGGTGGGATTACATTCTCTGTGGGGTACTTTTTTGGTAATAAATATAATAATGGGTTATCTAGGGGATTAAAGTCAAAATTTAGCAAAACATTTTTATTTTTGGGCATTTCAATTGATTCAAGCATATTTTATCTACGATGACCAGACTGCTTTAAAAGTTTAATATTGTTAACCGAAAATGTGTCCTGTTTCTAGTGAATGGTATGCAACCGCTGATTTGTCCGGGTTTAAAATTTTAAAGTAATATTGGTGTTCCTTGAATCTTTTTAATATATTGCGTTGTGTTTGGCCTACGTATATTTTATTGCAATTGTTGCAGTTTATTGAATAAATTCCGGATTGTTCTAGGTGGTTTGTGGTTGCAAAAGTGTTGCCAAGTAAACTTTTTAATTTTGTATTGACATCAAAAGCAGGAGAAATGCTAAATTTATTCAATAAACTACCAATTCTCATAGTAATTGATGGGTGGTAAATAAATCTAGCAAACTTTTTTGGGACGGTTTCTTTCGAGTTGATTAGGGTGGTACTTAATTTTATTTTGTGATTTCTATGTGTGTTGAAAAATGTAAATAGTTTTTTATTTAAATATTTCAATCTCTACTCATTAAAAAAATATGTTTTTAGTGTATTTCTAGCTTCACAATATTTCAGTGATTTATACGAGTGGCGCATGAAGTAAAATTTCGAGTTTAGAAAAGCCTGAAAATTTGGTTTGGTCGCGTAGTGCTACGCGCTACGCGCTACGCGCTACGCGACCAAACCAAATTCTCAGGGTTTTCTAAACTCAAAATTTTACTTCATGCTTAATCTGGGAGTGGAAACACTCGTTTGAAACTTGAAATTGTACACGAAAATGTACAACGTATACATCATGTATATTTAAAAGAAATATTTTCAGTATGTAATACAAAAAATCATTTAGAGAAATTAGAAAAAGAAGTGCAGAATTTTTCCTGAAATCAACTGTTAGACTTAACTCTATAATTGCTCGACCATTATTGGTTAAAAATGGTTGAAATAAAATAATGAGCACTATTAAACATACACAGAATTTTACAGAAGGTAACAAATTCACCCAGAATTGGCTTTAATAATAAATATAAGAACCAGAGATCTGTTGCATTCTTTAAATAAATAAAAATCAATAAAACCCAAGATTTTCGCAAACATTTTCAGTTATTATTAAGTAATAAAGCAACACTACTATTTTTTTGTTAATTAAATTACTAAATAAGTTCATATTATACATTGTATTTTTTGACTCTCTACTTATTAAAAAAACATGTTTTTAGTGTATTTCTAACTTCACAATATTTCAGTGATTTATACGCGGGGCGCATAAAATAAAATTTCGAGTTTAGAAAAGCCTGAACTTTTACTTTATGCTTAATCTGGAAGTAGAAACACTCGTTCAAAACTACAAATTGAACACGAAAATTTACAACGTGTACATCATGTAAATTTAAAAGAAATATTCTTAGTATGTAATACAATAAATCATTTATAGAAATTATAAAAAGAAGTGCAGAATTTTACCTCGGCCATTAATTTGTTAAAAATGGTGGACATAAAATAATGAGCAATATTAAGCATACACAGAATTTCTTAGAAGTTAACAAATTTAGGGACCCAGAATTGGCTCAAATTATAAATATAAAAACCAGAAATCAGCATTTTTAAAATAATTTAAAATGAATAAAACCCAAGATTTTCGTAAACATTTTCAGTTATTATTAAGTAATAAAGCTTTCGTTAGTTGAAGCACAACATTTCTGGAATAAGAAAGAAACTGAAAAGCTTAGAATTCTGAAAATCACAAAAAATGTCGTTGTGTTAGAAAATAATCTAACAGGATTTTAACATTAGAATTTCGAATACATTTCAGAAATTACTAACAGAAAAAATAACTTTTTTTCATGTAGGCATAACTACAATTCCTCTATTGAAAAATGAACACATAGAGTTGAAACTTAAAGCTATGTATTTTCAAATACTAAAAAAAATAATTTTATTATCAACTCTATTTGATTTAACTCATAAATTTTACTATAAAAAATTAAATAATAAGATTTTGATTATAATCTAACGAAAAACTTCTAACCATACACTTGTGAATAAAACACTTTTTACTTTGTTTAACTACTGTATTTTGCACTTAATTTGTGACTATAGTTTTGACTAAATAGTAGTCATTATCAAACTTTAAGTTTGATAATGACTTCTAGATAGTCAAAACTATAATCACAAATTATGTGCAAAATACAGTGGTTAAACAAAGTAAAAAGTGTTTTATTTACAAGTGTATTTAAGATGTACCACAAAGTGAACGCCTACAACAGAAAATACTTATAATCATCTTCAATTGATCTTCGTTAGACAATAATCAAAACCTTATTATTTAATATTTTATAGTAAAATTTATGCGTAATAACAAATGGAATTGATAATAAAATTACTATTTTATTATTTCAAAATAAATTAATTGAAAAAGCACGAACTCGGAAATTTAGTTTATTCCCAACGATTTTCATTCAGTGTTAATAATAAAAATTATATATTAATATTATAAAATTCTGCAAATAATTGGCAACTTTAATTTGACTTTATTTAATTATGTTTCACTAATTAATCGACGCAAAAAAGTTAACGATTCACAAATTAATGATTAGTCAGTTTCAAATAGTTTTTGGATTGTTTCACAAACAATTCTCACATGTGTTAAAAACATAATGAACTTCGTGTCGTACCCAACGTGACTATTTTTCTCCTACTATTTTTTCTTTGTGGTCGGGTATTGGTGAAAACCGAATTTGCATGCTGTCGTCGGGAATTTTACACGTCCCGCTGCCGTCAGATTGATTATGTAATATATAAAGTTCGCCACGAGTTTTCATGAATAAATTTCAGGCTCATTAACGACTTAATATCAAACTCCGTGTTCACATGGACGTTTTTTTTCTCTCTCTTTTTAACGCCGAGCCAAACGTGTTACACGAAATGCAGTCACAATAAATTGGATGATGATGCTTCGACACTATTTACAAGATTAATTAGAGAGAAAAATAAATAGCTCGCACAAAACTATGACAGCAAAAATTTCCACACGAACACAGAAAAATAATTTTAATGCATAATTTAACTAACTAATAACAAGTGTTTCTAAACTGTCGGCATCTCGGTTGCTTTGAAAAACAAATTACCTATCTTAGAATACGATTCGGTGATTCTCGGAAACGTTAAATAAATGTAATTGGACATATAATTACATTTATTTGACGTTTCCGAGAATTACGACGTATGTTTCTAAAATCAGACGACGTGTTTCTGAAATCAGAACCTACTGGGATGCCGACAGTTTATAGAGACTCGTTATTTTTTGACTAAATAAAAATACAGTTAAATTACCTGCTTTACATGTTATATTAAAATGAAGTAATAACAGCAAGATCCTTCTAATGAATAATTCAATTAATATTTTATTCAATATGGAAAATAACAGTAAGATCTTATGATACAAACCTTGACATAACTCAAGATTAATAATAATTGTTAATATTTATTGGGAAAATCTAACCATACTTAAGTTAGCTTTACTAAAAGCAATACTTAAATTATATTTATTATTATATTAGCAAAGGTTAAATTATCGATATAAAAGTAAAACTCATTACTTGCTATTAATTTGATTTGCATTTTAATTTGATTTGCATTTAGTGATTATGTTTATTTTTAACGAACGTATAGTTAACGTAGTTTTACCCATGTGCCCGGCGCAGGCACCATTGTTTCACTTCTTCTGAACTTATCCCGAACTGACATATAGACCTGTAACGAAACTTTTTGTACACCCTCTATAATGCATTAAAGAATATGATTTTTTGATCTTCAGAATAAATCACTGGTATATATGCGTGGCGCATGAAGTAAAATTTCGAGTTTAGAAAAACCTACAAATTTGGTTTGGTTCAGTTTTTATATTTGTGTAAATATAATATAATATAAAAAATATAATATGTTATCCAATTTCTAATAAAAACATTCATTTGTTTTTTGTCATTGTCTTAAATTACTAACTATTTTCTAATGATCCTTGAGATATCTTATTTACGATAAATCTTGGCAAATTATTAGTGCGATTTTTTGCGATTACTAAGATATTTAACATTTTTGTTAAGTGTAAAAAGTAGGTTAAAACGCCTTATTTATTATCAACATTTCTTATAATTCTGATAATATCTACAAAGTCTTACTTTTCTATAGTTCGTAAAAATTAGGTAAAAACCCCTTATAGAATTATTTAAGAATTATTGTTAATAAAATAATTCTTAAATAATTCTATTTTAACTACAAACTTGTGCAGTTTCTTTTTAAGTTAGAAATATGTGCGTTTGTTTAAATAAACTTATTCTATACTATTTAAGAATGTCTTAGATAATATTTTTTAACTTCCTGTGTATTTAATAAAGGGAATTCTTTTTTCAACTATACATATCCTAATTACTGCGTATATGCTGTAAACCCTCAGATATTCGTTGTGTGTTTTTTTTAAGTTCAATTTGAAGCTTTATAACACTCATTTTCTACTCCCAGGTTAAGCATGAAGTAAAATTTCGAGTTTAGAAAAGCCTGAAAATTTGGTTTGGTCACTCCGCGCTACGCGACCAAACCAAATGTTCAGGCTTTTCTAAACTCGAAATTTTACTTCATGCTTAACCTGGGAGTGGAAAACACTTGTTCGAAACTTAAAATTGAACCCTTTAAAAAAAATAAATGCTTTATATTTATTTTACAGCGCATGCATCGGAATATGTACACTTAACAGATAAAACTGAACTACTGCGCAATATTAAAATACTCTTCAATAATTAATTAAATCTATCTCCTACCTCGATTACTATTATTTTATTTGAAGCACTTAGTGTGTTTTATTATGCCAGCGATTTAAATTCGAAACGTATTAAAGCGGTTTACTGCCAATTAAATTTAATTGTGGTCATAAGAAGCCGGCGCAATTTAAGTCCAATTACTTTCTTTAAACAAACAAGGTTGTTATTTGAGGAATTCACCGGATAACGATCAACTTGAAATAATTGCTCGGCGAAGAGGACGAATGCCAATTTTTGCTCGAATTGGGGAAATTAAGCGTTTCCTTACAAATATATTTAAAAGCCCTCAAGGGATAACGAAATAATAAAAGTCTTTGGTTATAACCGGACAAAAACATTTTGAACTGCGGTTTAGAGATAAACTACGTTTAACCAGGCCCAGTGTTACCATCCGTCCAGTATTTACTGTACATGGTATTTTGGGGTAAATTCCGATATACGAAAATTACCATCTTCAACCAAAATGATAGTTTAACCAAACTATTTACATTTTTTGTAGAAAATGTCATAATTTGAGTGTTATTTAATTATTTTTTTTATTCTTTAATCAAAACAAACATTTTATTTAAAAATCATCATTTCATGTGCCAATCATAGTACTTTCCCCATTAAACGTCCAGTGAAATGAAAAGCTTTCACTTTACTTCTTTTTAAATAAATGTTTTCATTTTTCCATATATTTTATTATAGCAATAGCTGACTTATTCAGATAAATTAACTCGAAATATTAGATTTTTTAAATAATATTTAAAAGATAACTAAAAGAGCTACGACATAAAGTAAATACGCAATTAATGCGTATTTACATTATATCATAGCTCTTTCAGCTAGTTTTTTTAATCATCTACAACATTTTTTAACAAGATTATTTTATATGATCAATCTTGAAGAAAAATCCAAAAAATGCTAAGAGTAAACTACCACTTCCGGTTTCCGCCTTTTTACCATAAGTTGATCGAATACTACAGTTTTAATAAAAAACTTAAGTTTATAGTGTCATCTTAACAGATCAATCGGTTTGGACTTTATCGTGGCGACAGAAGGACAGAATGACAGACAGACATTTTACCTTAATCAACTCGGGGCACCTCAAAATGTATATATCCACTAAAAAGTTTTATTCGAAATTTTCGCGCAAACAATACTTTACCTTTGTTTTGCATATAGAGAAAGTAAAAATAGTGCGCCTAATTTTGTTTTGCCTAGGGCCGCCAGGTAACTTTGGGGTGACCCTGTCATCCACCACTATAATATAAAGACATCTTCGTTAGAGGATATGATGAAACTGTTAGAAAAAAAAGGTGTTCTCTATGTGCACTGAAACATGAAGCTGGTTTGCAACTAATTTCTAGTTTCTTCAGTGTGCCAAATTAATATTTTTCAACAGTAGTTGATAAATAAATTGTCGTTTTCTGTCCAATTTTACAGATGCCACTTTAGAACATGATCCCCTATAGCCCTGCCCCCAGGCGAATCGTAGTTCTGCCACTGTTTATAATTCAGATGCAATTTTTCATAATTGCATTGTGTTATTTCTAGTAAAAACACAATTTAATTCAATTAGAAAATTATATTGTCGTAACAAAGACTAGAGCAAACATCATGTTTGAAACAAAGCAAGGCAATGCCGAGTAAGCTAATAGGAATAAAACAACCGCCAGAGAGAGAGAGAAAGAGGAGCAAAAAATCCGTGCTCGCAGTGCATTTACAAGCTCATAAATTCATATTCCGGGAGAAGCAAACTGAAGTCAGCAATTTAATTTTTATCTGCATGCAAGTGCAAGATGAATTCGTAATTAGTGCGCGGTTTATAAAGCGCGCGCGACCGACGCTTGGAATTTATTGTTTGCTTAGCACTCTATTCTACATTCTGCGCTCCACGCCGCCGGTTTTCCGTGTTTTGATTGAGAACCACCGGCGGCTCTATCGCCGCAACAATTTCTGATTCGGTGTAACGCGCTGGGAATGTGTGGATTATTCTGCAGAAAATATCTCTATTGTTCATTGATGCTGATTTTTTCCTGTACTAGTTAAACAATTGTAAACGAGAAATGTTTCCAAACATTTCAAAAGGGTACTAATTATTCTTCCACTACATATTTTATGTATACCACTGGCGACTCGTGAGACTTATTATTCATGGGGCTATACAGAACCTTCTTTTTAAGTTTACATATCCCGATGCTTATGCATTTTAAGGCATTCGTTGTTATTGAGTACAATTTGAAGCTACTAACAAGTATATTGAAAACTAAAAATTGTACTTAGAACTAGCGCTCAATATTAAATTTTAGGGTGTTTATTGATGTTTTTTAAAAGTCGAGAAAAGTCGACAAATTATTTTTTACTTGGAGAAATAAATAGCTCAGATTATTTCCAAAATTAGTCAGAGTGTCTGTGATTTTTTTCGGATTTTTCTAAAGATATTTATTTGTGTGTGAAAATCTTGATTTTTTTTACATGCTTGGCCCCCTTACGAAACTATAAATTTTAATTTTTATAAAAAAAAAACCATGCTGCTCACTAGATATATCAGTATTCACTAGGGAAGTTATATGCTCGCTTAAAATGGATTCCAAGGTTTTCGAAAAATTACTAACGATGGCCATTGTTCGATAATTTCCTGCGCTACTTTTTCCAAACATCCGGAAAAACACGTTTTAAAATGAGATTAAATATGTATGAGACAGCGGGGGCTAATACATGAGCACAGTCGTTCAACACCAATGACGGCACCTGGTCCAATCCCATTGTTAATTTTGAACCTAATTCTTTAAGATGAGTAATGACTAAATCTTTGGAAACTCTGAAATCTCCTAAGTGAGCATAATTGTCAATCCGCTTGTAATGAATATTTTTTTCGGCGGTATGCACAGAGTTAAAGTGATCTACAAAGCAGTTTACAATATCACTAGCTTTGGTGTACTGCTTATCCTTATATGTTATAGACCCTGGAATTCTTCCCTTTTAAGGAATTAATGTATCTCCAAAATTTATACGGATCTGCGTTGACTCTATCTTCAGCTGTTCTGATATAGTGGATTCTAACTGAATGAATTGAATTTGTTTTTGTCATCAATTAGTTTGGATTTACGATAAGCACGACGCAGTTTATTCTTCTTTGTAATAGTGGCGATAATTATATCATTAAACTAAGGGGGATAATGTGAAGTTTTTCTGTTTTTTTATTTAATTTTGGTACACAGAGATCAAGGGCTTAATTGATATGCTTATACAGGATGTTGAAGGAATCTACAATAGCTTATAAAATTGTTTACTTTATTATTTGAAATAAAACAACGCAGTTGGGAGGGTTTCACTTTTATTGTTGAACACTGCAACATGTTTCACCACACAGTGGCTTCATCAGGCAGATGAAAAATAATGAATCATCTGCCTGATGAAGCCACTGTGTGGTGAAACATGTTGCAGTGTTCAACAATAAAAGTGAAACCCTCCCAACTGCGTTGTTTTATTTCAAATAGTATTATGGAGTTTCATCATGTATCCGCCTCATCAATTTAAAATGTTTACTTTATTTACATTAGTTGCAAAGTTTTCTTTATTACTGATGTATTCCGGGATATTGAAGTCCGCCATTATTACAATGGGTTTAAAGATATTTATTTGTTTAACTAGTGCCTCTAATATATCAGAGATGCAAATAAGATTCACGGTAGAGATATCATCTAAGAGCTCCACTGCTACACATTCAATGGGAGTATTATCCGAGAACTTTTTGATTATTAGGTACGGAAAACTTTATTCTTTTTTTGCGTACTTAATTACTTTTACTCTTAAAGTTATGATATTTTCTTATACTTATACTGTAATTTAGAATTAATTTTATTCAACTACAATAACATGGAATTTATCAATTTCAAAAACTAATTTTAAGTTCCTAATCTCCGAAACTGCAAACAGAAATTATTTTTTTTTATTTTTGTTCATCTTCGAAACTTCCTCCCCTTAACACGCAAAATATTTGCATGCATTCATTACCCCTCTCAAAAACAAACGCGAAACCTTCATCCCGGACAGATTACGCGTGCATTTTCTCGCCATCTCGCGCCCCCTCACCGAATGCATACAAATGAGCCCCTCATCCATAAATTCACACTGTTGACTAGTTTTTCATTAAAAACGCACCGCTCCTGAATAATGGTTGAAGCCCCTCTCTTTTCGTGTTCCTCTTGCCCTTTATTTATATCTGACGTTCGCGACGCGGCTCGTCTTTTTGACATCTCACCGTGGATGGGGAGGCCGGAAAAGCTGCAAAAGAAAACTAATTACTGGCGGAGCTTAAGTGCTATCATAAACTGCCAGCCTCCAATTATTTTTCCATCCACGGATTAATTGCCGAAGAACAATTTTATGACGGTGTAGCTTAACCCTCATATAAAGAGGGGACAAAGTTGACAGTTTACACGAGTTTGTTTCAATAATGAGATTGTAATGCATTAATAATATATAATATAGGGGAAAAATGTATGAAACGCGCCCAATGTTGTCCGCAATTTTTGAACGTCACAATATTGTTTGTTACATGGGCTTTTCCAAACATTGTATCACATTCAATCACTTTTTTAATACGCATAATTTTAAGATTTTTCATTCAGGTAATAAGGGATATACACTAAATCTAAAAGAAGGCCTGGATTTTAACAGGGCCATAAAAATTGGGAAACATCGTAAACGACAACGGGGAGATTTGGAATTCCCCAATTTCGACTTCCCTTATTACCTGAAACAAAAATATGTATACATACCTAGACAATATTTTATTCTGTACATTCCTTTGAAAATGGTCTAACAAACCGAAACTAGTCGGAATAAAGTTTCAATTAATGAAACAATACCAAGTGTTTTCTAATTTAAATAACATTACATATTCTAATATGTTTCACCAAGTGCCAGATGAGAAATTAATTCAAGAAAAAAAAAAATGTTTGTTTCAATAATGAGATTGGGATGCATTAATAATATAAAATATAAGGAAAAAATAAGCTGTAAAATGGATGAAACGCGCCCAATGTTGTCCATAATTTTTAAACGTTAATGGTTGTATGCTTTAAAAAATTCTTTAAAAAAAGTTTTTCTTTTTCATTATCACACAAATTAAAATTACTTCTCCCGCTATAAAACTAGCAATAAATCCTCTGGCTGAAATTTCCGCGCGCGATATAAATTAATCAAGCCGAGAGCGTCCAAATTGCTGGTAATTAGCGAGCGGGTGTTCCCTTCCTTTTCTCAATAATCGCAGGTGGCAATGCGAACGTATGCGGAGAATGTTTAATTAAAAACACCGCCCCTTCTTAATGACGGGGAATTTAAATAACGGATCGCGTTTAGTTTTCACTATTTAATCTTAATGCCCGTCTGAGAGGGTGCGCTCCTCTTTTGGGATGAGGCGATGGGGAAAAAACGGGCGATAATGGTCTGAAAAAGAGAAGAGGATTGTATAAATGGGTAGAGATTTAAAAGGAAAATGACCGCAGATAGAAAGAAATGGTTTAGCACGTTGTGAAAAAACAAAGGATTCAAATAAAAAATAATAATTAAAACATATTTTTCTATTGTAAATTACAATATACTTTACATTCGGTTACAATGCAACACAGAATCTTACAATTTTATGTGCAGCGTTTGTCGAATTTTCACTTATTGTGTTTTAATGTGCTACATTTCACAGAGTATTTAACTGATTTAGTTTATTCAAATAGTAAGCAATTCGTGATTATATGAACTTTAATTTAATGTATAACCATTGTGTGAGACTTAAAAATTGTGGTTAGAATTAGCACTCAAAATCCAGTTTTAGTGAGTTTATTAATTTTTCGTCAATTTTAAAAATTGAGAAAAGCTAAAGAAATATTTTTTTCTCGAGGAAGAAAATAGCTCAGATTGATGTGATTTTTCTAAAAATATTTTTTTTTGTGTAAAAAACTTGATTTTACCAAAATTTCCATGTTTCGATGAACATTTTTATTTTCAGAAGTATATTTTTATACGTTACATTCGGTTACAATGCAACATAGAATCTTATAAGTTTATGTGCAGCGTTCTATGGGTCAAAACATAGTGGACCAGCAAGCTTAGTGGAGGCTAATGGCGAGGTAAGACATTGTATCGATATTGCGTGAGCAACCGAATTAAGCAACAAGACTTAAAAGCAACATAGAGACTTATAATTTCATGTGCAACATTCTAGGGATCGAAACACAGTAAAGCAGCGAGCTAAGCGAAGGCGAGATAAGACGTTGTATGGATATTGCGTGAGTAACATAGAATTTAATTACAAGAATTATTCGAGGATTCTATCGGGAATTTGCGCAAACTCGTGTAATTATTTATTTGTCGTTTCCCCACAGGGTTAAAACCAAACGTTAAATAATGATATCTTAGGAAAATTAAAATTACTATTTAGTATGTTATACAGTGTACGCGTACATTAGTAATACCGGAAAAACTAATCAAATTAATAAAGATGACACTAAGAAGAATAGAAAACGCAGTCACCATACATGGAGCATCATCCGAATCGTTTCAGGTAACGAATGATCTGAGACAAGGAGATCTGCTATCGACAATTTTTTTCAACATTGCACTAGAGAAAGTAATAAGGGAGAGTAGAATAAATCGACAAGGAATTATATACGCGAAAAACCATCAATGTTTAGCTTACGCTGACGATATAATAATTATGGCAAGGAGAGAGAAAGAACTAAAACGAAGAGTAAAAAATTTAATAGAGGCAGGAGAAATAATGGGGCTAACGGTGAATGGAAAGAAAACAAAGTATATGGTCATGAAGAAAAGGAAGTCAACGACCAAATTAATGCAAAATTGGCAATCAAAACTTGGACAAACGTAGAATACAACTTTGAAGTGGTAGAACAATTTATATATCTAGAAAGTAGTTGTTTCAATGAGTGTTTGCTATAGTCTTTGTAAGACTAACTCGTAGATTGCGAAAAGAATCGCACTTTTAATGTTTGAAGTATTCTGCAACCAAGAATTGGCAATTTCATTTACATTTACATCTAGGAGTGGCAATAACAGAAGATGACAAGGAAAAAATTGAAATAGAATACAGAATAAGCTAACAGAACAGTAGGAATGCTAAGAACCACATTGACGTCAAAAAAATCTCACGGAGAGCAAAACAGAGAATTTACAAAACAGTAATCAGACCAACAATAATATAGGGATGTGAAACTTGGACTATAATTTAAACAATGCAACAAAAGTTAAAGAGGGGGCAAAGAAAAAAGCTAAGAAAAATATATAGGGGAAGAAAAGTAGGCGAAGAATGGACAAGACGATCAAATGAAGAATTGAGGAATATGTACTAAGAGGCCGAAATAGGAGGAATCATCAGAAGCCAGAGGATAAGATGGTTCGGCCACGTGCAGAGACTCTGCTCTAACCGAACAAGAAAGAAGATCCTGAGGCAGGAACCAATAGGAAGTAGAAAAGGGGGCAGGCCAATAAGAAGATGGAAAGAAGTAGTTGAGGAAGATTTAAAAAGGCTCAACATCTCAAATTGGACAGAACTAGCACAGGATAGTTGTATGTTAAAAATCTTGAAAAGTTGAACAATTGTTATATATGAAATGTTATACAAATTAAGGTGTTTAATTATGAATTTAATATTAATAAACTTATAGTCATGTTTTACCAAATGATCAAAGAGACACAAGTTAAATACACATTTATTAATCCCACTATTTTTGAACATTATAATATTTTTATATAGTCGTGAAAATGTCAGGTTAGAATAGATATAACTTTGTCGAGTCAGGTTTGTTTCTATCTTAAATGTGGCAATTAACCTAACCAAACTTTTGACACATTCGGCGTTGTATACCACTATCTCAACACTTAATATTATGTATCTTCATGGCATATTGTAATATTTGATCGCACTTTTTTTATAATTTCAGAATAAAGCGTGAGAATATCTCATATATTCTGGTCCCAATTTTTAGATTATCTAGTTTTATTGACCACAGTTTTTCGTTTTTCTTTACATAAAAACAAAGATTATCTAGTTTTATTGACCACAGTTTTTCGTTTTTCTTTACATGAAAACAAAGTTTTTTCTTATAATTTGTTTATTTGTATTTATTTCATAGATTATCGAAATAACGCAAAATGTATTTTGAATAATTTCTTTGAACTTTGAGCTTCTATTATAACAATTTTAATAATTTGCCTAAACAGTCTACTTATTTGTTGTATCTTCAATTTTCCATTAGCCATTATTACCACGTTACCAGTAATATTACCGAGACAATCACAAACATTTTAATTACCGGTTATTTTATATTAGTAGTTATGATTTAGGTTTGCAATAGAATAACTTACGAATCCTTTCCACACGCTTAAGCTAATCGTAAGCATTTTTTTCGTGATCGCATTTGTTCGTGGGGTTTGTCGTAAGCGCTTGTGTAGAACGCATTTTTTTGCATAAAACCCAAAATTATGTTTTAAATCGGACTATGTCTGTGAGCAGTGGGCATTTTGCGTTTTGTCTAATTTCGTATTTTGTCTAAAATATATATACCGTGCGATCATTTATATTATGATTTAAAGTAGGCGACATTTTTTGTGAGGTTGCTCAGAATGCTAATTGAATGATGGAATACATTCGAGGTTATAGTAAACTAGGTGTTGACAGTCAGTAGTGCCAACTTAATTTTAAAACTCAAAGCCTACTCTAAATCATGTTTTAAACGATCGCACGATATAATACAGGGTGTCTACGCTAAAACGCTCGTTAAAAGTTTATGGGGTTGCCGTTGCACTAAAAATTTGAAAAAAATCCTTGTCATATGGTTGAATCAGTTCTCCTCCTGTGAAATATTTTCAACTTTATATCACTTCCGGTTCTACCGGAAGTAGCACCAAATTTGTTATTTTAAAAAGAATACCCTATATATTAGTAATTTTTTTGGGATCCTCGTTTAAATTGCAACATATTTTATTCGCACATATGTACACTTATCTCTTGTAGTTTTCAAGAAAAGAAAATATTTCTAAAATTCTGACCTCTAAAAGGCATCTTGAAACCTTTTTGTAACTTCTCTTAAGAATGAGATCAAAATATGATTTATATCTCTACTTGTAACTAGAGGATACCTCTATGAGTAAATTAATTGGAAACTGTCAATTTTGACAATTAGTGTTCTTAAAATGCCAATATCTAAGTGCCCTCTTTAATATCTAGTAATTCAATTTGAATGACCCAAGTTTTATTACGTGGTATGATTGGGGGGAAAATTTCCTACAAAAAAGTATTATACAACTATACTCCTAAAGCAAGTAGTGTTCGAATTTGGGACATGAAGTAAAATTTAGAGTTTAGAAAAGCCTGAACATTTTCTGGGTTTTATAAACACTGTACCTTAATATTCGAACGATCCTTCTCATATGATATTTTTTTTTGTTTGTTTGTTTGGCATAGGTTCTAGCCATTCAGCCACTAACGATGATTGTATTAATTTAACATATATTTGGACGTCACGACACATTCACACCACACCCAGGGACACGACGAGAAATTATTTTTAAATAAAGTCTCCCCGTGCACGGGAATCGAACCCGAGTTTGTGGCTCGCCGAGCGATACAGCCCGACGACGTTACCGCTCGGCCACCACCTGCCCCCATATGATATTTATAAACTATACAATTCGTTACTAGAGTGGTATAAGATTCTACCCTTACATAAATTTAAAAAATATATAAAATTATCTGTGGTAAGGAATGGTTTGCTAATAAGATAAGTTGTTTTATGCCAATGTTTGTATTATTTTGCTATCATATGATAATTGGTTACTCTTACGTGTATTTTTATTTCTATATACTTATTGAATTATGAATTAATTTTATGATTAGATCTTATTTATTATTATTTTTTTCTATATATTCTATACATGTCATTCAGCCTGACTGAATCCCACCTATTGATTCACAAGTGTTTTTCTCTAAATGAAATATAATTTGTAAAACATAATTGTTATATGTGAATAAAGATTATTAATATTATTATTATTGTTATGAACTCCAAATTTTACTTCATGCTTAATTCGGGAGTGGAAAACACTCGTTTAGCTTTTAATTTAACTCTTTTAAAACGTGTATATACTTAAATGAAAAATTCCCTGTATTTGTATTTTTAAAATGGATCGGGCATGACCGGATTCAGCAATCAAACTAACATGAAATAACATCGCTGTAAATAAATACTGAAATCACTGACTAAACTGCGAAGCTTCAATTAGCGGGTTTTCATCCCCCGCAAGAAGCGCTCCGCGCGTTTGGCCATTAACTGTTTTTATCGTCCGGTCCGAAATCGAGGCTACTGAGAGTTGAAAGAGAGAGAAAAAAACGAAGATGGCCGCTTTCTAATGCGTAATTATTTGCGGATGCTAATCAAAGTGTTTAGGACTTTTTTATGGACCCTCTGGATCTGACTGAAACCCCCTTGATAATTGCCTCCGGTTTCCGGGGTTTTTATCAACGCTCCCTCCGAAGAGGTGAAGGGCGGTAGAATAATTGAAATGATGAATGCGAATAGCGGATAATTGCAGAATAAATACAGAGAGTTTTATGTAACACCGAACATTTTCATAACGAAAAATTTTCTTTTAAATATACATAAGCATACGTTGTATATTTGCCGATGCTAGATTTATTAAAAGAATTTAATTTGAAGCTTTAAATGAGTGTTTTCCACTCCCAGGCTAAGCATGAAGTAAAATTTCGAGTTTAGAAAAGCCTGAAAATTTGGTTTGGTCGCGTAGCGCGAAGCGCGGAGCGGCCAAACCAAATTTTCATGCTTTTCTAAACTCGAAATTTTACTTCATGCGCCAATGATACGAAACACTGATGCAATGTAAAGTTTAGCGGTGTGTTTTAAACTTCGTAATATGTCAGTGTTTTGTACCGGTGGCGCATGAAGTAAAATTTCGAGTTTAGAAAATCCTGAAAATTTGGTTTGACCGCTCCGCGCTTCGCGCTACGCGACCAAACCAAATTTTCAGGCTTTTCTAAACTCGAAATTTTACTTTATGCTTAATCTGGGAGTGGAAGACACTCATTTCAAGTTTCAAATTGATTTTTTTTAACAACGACGTAATTGGGACATGTATACTTGAAAGAAAAACTCCCTGTGAATACAAGTTGAGGCATTAATTGCGATTGATTGGCTACAATTTTTAATGGTCATATAGGCAATTCAATTTACACATAACTCAAAAAATAAAGATGTCAAATTGTATTGGATGAACATGTTCAGTGTTACATAAAACTCTCTGTATACAACACATTAAAATACTGGCTACTTATTGGCAAAAGCGTTCGATTAATGATTGAATTAGCTTTAGTTTGAGTTGTAAAATGTGTTTCATCCTTAAAAAATGTGCTTAAAACAAGCGCTTAAACTTGATATTTTAAGATTTTTTTATGGTTAAAAAATTTTTAGAAGTTGATTAACAAAAGTATCCGATGAGATAAAGAGTAGCTAAGACTCCTTTAAAATAATTTTGTTTACGACAATCTTATAATATGTGCATTATTTAATCGTGAGGGCAGCATAAACGGGGTGCATTTAACACTCAAGTACATTAAACACGGGATTTGCGTGATAAATGTGTTTTCTTAACACGAATATATTTTTTGCTGCTATGCAGTAAATATGCTGTGCTAGTAAAATCAGCTTATTTTATATTACATTTGGCCATGGTAGTTATGACGTCGTCGACGCCATTTTGTTAAAGTACGAAGTAACGCATTAACATCTCCGGCGTTCTCACTAGTATAACCCGCATAAAACACGTTTGTTAACATAAATCATTCTCAAAACTGTTAAACAATTGTGCCTCTATCCGTCGCGAGTGTTTTTTAAAGCTGAACAAACGTTAACACCGTGAAAACTATATCCAAACAGAAGAGTTCGTTTTTTGTGCAAAGAGCATGTTTCTATGTAACTTAGGCGAAAGGGTAGACTGTGTGAGTATTATTTACTGTTATACGATTGTTCATATTTGTGTTAAAATGGAAATAACCCTATTACACATTTTAATCATAGTACCGCAATCAGTTATCATTTATTTGTCAAATTATTATGTAACAAATTCGACCATTAAGACTGACGCGTGATTGATAAATATATATAATAAATGTTGTGTTATATATTGTTGTTGTCATTAACAAAGTATAGTGTATAACTCGCATATAATGGGTATTAATGACTAGAACGACTTGCTCTACTCACATCCGGCTCGTTCCGCAAACCTCGTTCTCGTAATTAATAGCTATCATTATATGCTCGTTGTACAATACTATTAATAATTTATGCATTTTCATGCTTCCGAATTTATTGTAGAAAAAATGTACAAATGCAATAAAAAATTGCATCTTGATTCTATGTTTCCGTAGCTATCTAATCAAAATTTGACGTTTACAATTTTTATCGAATTAAAAATTACGTCAGGAAATAATATTTTGCTTAAACAAATACGTTTATCTTTGATTGTCACTCCATTCTAAACGCTTCGTATGAAAAACAATGATATTTCTCAAATTTGTAACTAAGTTGGCATATGTTTTGTCTCGTTATTTACACACTTCATACTTTACAAAACCCAATTTATCTCCTAATACTTCTCACATCTCTAGAGGAAGTGCAAGAATTTTCTTTGTAAGCTTCACATTAGTCTTTTTCAATTGTTTTGTCAGGTAATTCTGCTGGCTTGTTATTTTATAGTTTCCTATTTATAGTTCCAGGTTCTTTTTATCCATTAAATACAGCTTTGCACAGTTCTTTGTAAAGTTTGGCAACTTTTTGCAAGAGTCGAAGATGAAATTGAGGGATGTTCAGTCCATTTACGCACATTATTTTTACGAACTGCATGTTCATCAAAAGATATTTTACAATTGATCAACTGAATGACAGTATCATAATAGCCCAGGCTTCTGTGTATTAAAATTCCTCAATTTATTACAAATTAGGCATTATTGATCAACTTTTGTCAGTATCATAATAGGCCTTTCTAAATCCCTTACAATTTATTGGAATTTAGGCATTTTATTGTTGAATTTGTTAAACCACAAGCATTTATACAAATGCATAAGAATGATTTTCTGGTGATTTAAAAAAGAAAATGGTAAATGCTCGTATTAAAATCTGATAAGAATAAAAGAAAATATTCACAATGTGTTTATCTGTGTGTGTGGAAACAATTGTTAAAAGTTGATAGAAGCAAACATGAGAAACATCATCCCGCTTGGAATATATTTCCATATTTACATAACAAACTGTAAAGATGCATTTAAGAATAACAAACAGTCGTTGGCGGTGGTATTTGCGATGAATAATGTCTGTGAATCGGGATTGAGTACGAAATAAGGATTTCGGCGTGCGCTTGATATACCCCAGATGTGTAGCGAGGGTGCGAAGGGAAAACCTGCATGTGTATAGTAAATAAAGGGCATTTGGGATGGATGGATTGAGTGGTGCGATTGTGTGCGCCGAAGAGTAGAAGGAGGACTTCCAGATCCAGCATCCCTTTCTTGTCGATGGTGGTAAGCGGCTTATCGCACGCGGCGCAGCAAGCAGCCCGCTCTCGGATTCTAGATTCCGAGATTCTGGATTTCGGATTGCCGGAGCTGAAATCCGACATCGACAAGGATTATTAGCTCCCCTGGCCTTGTTCACTAATCTGGGAACAATGATCTTCACTCGCTTACCTCTCCTCCTCCACCCCCGCCGCCACCGCCGCCGCCACCACGCCCCTGTCCATTTGTTTTCACTAATTAGTACTGAATACGCAGCTCCCGACTCTGCTCCTAAATCTCCATTCATTTCCACGTCACTTCATTAAACACGGAAATCTTGGAAATCACGATTGCCCCGGAAATACTAATTACCACTCGCGCGCTCTATTTCCACGCAACCGGGGTTTTGATTTAATCGCCTAGTTTTCCAATTTTAGTGCTACTAAAATTAAAGACCTACTTACCTAGACAATATTGGAAGCACTTCAATATTCTTATGCGTTAATTAACATCAATCAATACATTTGTTGATCATTCTAGAATCGCCGCAGATCCTTATCTTCATCATCTAAAACAGTGGTTCCTAACCAGTGGTCCGCGAGAAGTTAAATATAGTCTGCGAAATATTTTAGAAACATTCATTAGTTTGCTGATTTTAATAAGTTTTTTGTAAGCTTTATGAGAAATCCTTCCCTAGAGATATGTATACTTAAAAGATAATTCCGTGTATATCTTACAGACAAAACATGAAATTAGACTAAACGCGTTTTGTCTAGACAAACAATAAAAGTCCACTGCTCACATACATAGTCTGAATTAAATAGTAGATTGTTTGACAAGTTTTGAAAGCTTCGTATTGCAAGCGAATACTAAATTGCATTTACGAGCCCGCAGGGCGAGTAAATTAAAGTTATGAGTATGCAATGCTGCTTTCAACACGTGTTTAACACTTTGCTTTTTCTACCACCAAACAGCGGCGGCGCACAGTATAACCGTTGCACTGCAAATTGGACAAAAATACTAATAAATAAAGTTAATTAATTTGCAATGTTTATGACATATATGTGTTCTAATGACTTCAATTAATACTAATAACATTTGTTTTAACACAAAAATGTAATATAAAAAAAAAAAAACGTTAAATTTCTTGTAATGATTAGGCTTTTATAAAAAAGTTTAATTACATAATAAACTCACAATGTGAAATCAAAATTGACACTATTATAAAATATATTTCTATTACTGGTTATTTACCTTAATGGTTCACATACAGGGTGTTTTTCTTTAAAGTATACGTATTCCAAATTCAACCTATTTTCTTCAAATCTTTAGATATTCGTCGTGTTTTTAAAAGATTTTAATTTGAAGCTTTAAACGTGTGTTTTCCACTCCCAGACTAAGCATAAAGTAACATTTTGAGTTTTGAAAAGCCCCGTGAAAATTGTCTGGGCTTTTCTAAACTCGAAATTTTACTTTATGCGCCACGCGTATAAAACACTAAAATATTGTGAAATTTATCTATATTTGAACCTTACTTGAAATCAGTGTTTTATACAAATTTGAAAAATTTGCCTCGGGGCTTTTCTAAACTCAAAATTTTACTTCATGTTTAGTCTGGGAGTAGAAAACACTCGTTAGAAGCTTCATAACATTAAGTGTTGAAATAGTAGCTTAGTATACAACGTCGAATGTGTCGAAAGTTAGGTTAGGATAGGTGCCACATTTAGATTACAACCTAACCTAACTCGACAATGTATCATCTATCTTATCTTAACATTTTCATGACTGTCTAAAAATATTATTTGTTTTTATATTCAAAATATGCTTACATTTAACTCATATTTCGATAATCAATAATGTTTCTCAGTGTGAGATGGTGTTTGTAAGTGTGTGTGAGATTATAAATTTAATATTTGTGAATTTTCGAAAATGCACAATAGATCATTTTAATTAACGTGGAACGGGCGGCGATACTTAAGAGCGCAAAAATGTTATAATCAGAGAGCGCGAGCGCGAAATTAATTTCGCAAAATTGTTCGCCGTTTGATTTATGGGCGCAATCATGCGGAACACTTGAAACGCAATATTATTATATATTGCAAGCCCGACCCTCCCGCACAACAGCCAGCGATGAATTTAATAATTGATGCATGCACGGGCCCTTAAAACCTCAACGGCTTTCACGCTAATTGATGCGGTTCCCGACATTTTTGATCGCCCGAAAGAGTTACCTACCAATTTGCGGCCGGAACTATTGGCCTGCTCGATTTATACGGTTAATTGAATATCGGATATACCTGTATGGATACGCAGTTGACTAACAGGCGAGCTATATGTTCGTTGATTAAATCTAAAATTAAATGTTGGAAATATTAAATATTAAAATATATATGGGGCACTCCACGCCAAATCGGATACCATCTGGCTTTTGCAACTCCGATTTTTTTCATATTTTTGCCTTCTTTTGTGCACTTTCCGGCTTCAGTCCATTGTTTTGGCTGTTTTTTTCGCTCTGGTATATAGTAGTGGATCTAAACTTTAACAACAGTAATAAAACGACGTTTAAAATCCATTTTATTTTGCTTAAAATATACCAAACACGTTTGAAAAATATGCATGCGAATGATTTGTTGGTCAATGATTAGCAAATGTGGCGCCCATCTTGCACAAAGCATTGTCATATCTAATTCTTCATTCAAAATAAATACAACGCACAACCTCCAGTATGGGCATATACCGGGTGTTCGATAAAAACGCCCAACGCCATAACCCTCTCATTTATTTATCGATTTGAATAAACTAAAAAACAAAGTCAATCGCAGTTTCGATTCCATAAATTGACACTAACTATATATTTCTTCAAAATTAACGTCATTGCCAAATAATAGTCAACTTTATATTTTTAAATGGCTGCATATATTTTATTATATTGGACATTCTTTTTCTAAATCCTATTATGCTCGATATGTTGATTTTAATTTAATATTTATGTTAGAAAAAAATTATAATAAATCTTCTTTACCTGATTTTTGGCAATAAATGTAGTGTGCCTTGAAACAAAATTGGACTTTTCAATACTGATTAAAATTTATAAATAGAATTAGTATGTATAGTCAGCTTAGAAGATTCAAAGCAATTTGTCAACCAACCGAACAAAATAAAGGCTAGTATTCTTTAAACTTTACAACATTTTAGTGTTTTATACGCGTGGCGCATGAAGTAAAATTTCGAGTTTAGAAAAGCCCCGCGAAAATTTGTCTCGGGTCGCTGCGCGACCCTCGACAAATTTTCTACGCGGGGCTTTTCTAAACTCGAAATTTTACTTCATGCTTAGTCTGGGAGTGGACCGTCAAGCTTTTCAACATGTCCAGATTTTCGATATTTCTAGATTTTTGTCGATTTATTTAGTTTGTTATTATATTAAATGCAACTATAATATTTAATAAATACTGTTTTTCTTAGGAATAGAATATTAACCTATTAAGAACCGAGCAAATTATAAAGTTGACTCTAAAAGTTGATTTTAGGTAAAATTTTGGGCAGGTGGTGGCCGAGCGGTAACGTTGCCGGGCTGTATCGCTCGGCGAGCCACAAATTCGGGTTCGATTCCCGTGCACGGGGAGACTTTATTTCAAAAATAATATCTCGTCGTGACCCTGGGTGTAGTATGAATGTGTGTGATTGTCCGAATGAATAGTTAAATACTACAAATTGTTAATTGTAATAAATTAATTGATACAAAAATATATTGATTGATGATGGCTAATGGGCAAGTTCCCAAGGCCAGGCAACAGCTAAAATAAAAAAAAAAGGTAAAATTTTGCATTTTCTTTTATAATTTTCAATGAATGATATATTATATTACATACGTCGATTTTATAAAAGAGTTACATTTAAAGTTCGAACGAGTGTTTCCACTCCCAGACTAAGCATGAAGTAAAATTTCGAGTTTAGAAAAGCCCCGCGTAGAAAATTTGTCTCGGGTCGCGCAGCGACCCTCGACAAATTTTCACGGGGCTTTTCTAAACTCGAAATTTTACTTCATGAGCCACGCGTATAAAACAGTGAAATGTTGTAAAGTTATAAATACACTTAAAATATGTGTAACAATCGAAATATTGATATAACAAAATATTTAGATTTTTCCCTATTTTTATTCTACATTAAGGTAACAACTTAATGTAGAATAAAAGTAAAGGAAAAATGTAAAAATTTTGTTGGTAGGTACTTATTTGTTGTTTCGTTGTTATTAATCGCATAACCTCACAATAAATGACATTTTAAATAGAAGATTTAAAAAAAAAATTAACAAAAACAAGAAATTGAGCGTGTCTAATGTAATAAAATTAAAAAATTATAGGCAGCCATTTAAAAATCTTAAGTTGACTATTATTTAAGAATGAAGTTATTATTGAAAAAAATCAATATTCATATCATTTTTTAGTATCATTGACTTTGGTTTTTAGTTTAACAAAATCGTATATTTTCTTATATTGGACATTCTTTTTCTAAATCCTATTATGCTCGATAGTTGATTTTAATTTAATATTTATGTTAGAAAAAAATTATAATAAATCTTCTTTACCTGATTTTTGGTAATAAATGTAGTGTGCCTTGAAACAAAATTGGACTTTTCAATACTGATCAAAATTTATAAATAGAATTAGTATGTATAGTCAGCTTAGAAGATTCAAAACAATTTGTCAACCAACCGAACAAAATAAAGGCTAGTATTCTTTAAACTTTACAACATTTTAGTGTTTTATACGCGTGGCGCATGAAGTAAAATTTCGAGTTTAGAAAAGCCCCGTGAAAGTTTGTCTCGGGTCGCTGCGCGACCCTCGACAAATTTTCTACGCGGGGCTTTTCTAAACTCGAAATTTTACTTCATGCTTAGTCTGAGAGTGGACCGTCAAGCTTTTCAACATGTCCAGATTTTCGATATTTCTAGATTTTTGTCGATTTATTTAGTTTGTTATTATATTAAATGCAACTATAATATTTTATAAATACTGTTTTTTTTAGGAATAAAATATTAACCCATTAAGAGCTGAGCAAATTATAAAGTTGACTCTAAAAGTTGATTTTAGGTAAAATTTTGCATTTTTTTTTATAATTTTCAATGAATGATATATTATATTACATACGTCGATTTTATAAAAGAGTTACATTTAAAGTTCGAACGAGTGTTTCCACTCCCAGACTAAGCATGAAGTAAAATTTCGAGTTTAGAAAAGCCCCGCGTAGAAAATTTGTCGAGGGTCGCGCAGCGACATGAGACAAATTTTCACGGGGCTTTTCTAAACTCGAAATTTTACTTCATGCGTCACGCGTATAAAACACTGAAATGTTGTAAAGTTATAAATACACTTAAAAAAATGTGTAACAATCGAAATATTGAAATAACAATATATTTAGATTTTTCCTTATTTTTATTCTACATTAAGGTAACAACTAAATGTAGAATAAAAGTAAAGGAAAAATGTAAATATTTTGTTGGTAGGTACTTATTTGTTGTTTCGTTAATAATAATCGCATAACCTTACAATAAATGCCATTTTAAATAAAAGGTTAAAAAAAATTGAACAAAAACAAGAAATTGAGCGTGTCTAATGTAATAAAATTAAAAAATTATAGACAACCATTTAAAAATCTTAAATTGACTATTATTTAAGAATGAAGATATTATTGAAAAAAATCAATATTCATGTCATTTTTTAGTATCATTGACTTTGGCTTTTAGTTTAACAAAAACGGTCAATAAATACAAGAGTATATTGAAAAATAAATAAATTAAAAAAAAAGGTTAAAATCGTTCCATTTTTTACAAAGTTATTAGCATTTAAAAAAATAGGAACTTTTTTTTTTTTTAAAATCGATATCTCGAAAGCGGCTGCACAAAAAAAAATGAAAAAAATCACGGAGGCCTCTCTCATTTGGTACTATAATTTAAAAAATATGAAAAAAATCGGAGATGCAAAAGCCAGATGGTATCCGATTTGGCGTGGAATGCCCCATATATATAATTCTAGTTCCGGAAAACGCTTCAAAAAATCAATTTTATATTAAAATAAATAATAATTATTGCTATGCATCTGTTACATTCATTTGAGAACGAATATACATAGGTCACGTATTTTTAGATATATCGTCAAGTTCACGAAAGATGTCTTGTGTTAAGTTCAAAATAAAATAATTATAATAATATAAATCCTTTAGTTAGGAGAGTTAAACACAAGTTGCAACTAAGCACAAAAAAGAGAAGAAATAATGTGAATATGAAAATACCTCAAAGAAAAGAGGGACCATATATTTCAAATGTGTAATCACAGGATATCTCTCGTGAAATCTACTATACGTACACACTAGTACATGTATATACGAATAGGAATTGTAATGCTCTAAAAAACTTAATGAAATTTTAGCGGTTTTTTGGTAAATTAAATTGAAAAATACAACTCGCTATATGTAGCCACATGGAACCTAAACTTTACGTCAAAGTGTTTTTAGCGCATATTTCTTGTATTTGTTAATACAAATCAAACACGATCAAATGTTTAGATAAATTAATAAAATTTAGCAAAATTAGTGAAATTATGCACTTATTTACTTAAAAATTAACAAAGTTAAAGAAAACCAAAAATTGACAAAAATCTTATAAATTAATTACAGTCTATTTGTATTCGATTTACTTTTCTAAGCTGGAAATATTTACTTCACGCTTAAAGAAAAAACAGTATCATCAAATTAATATACGTTACTTTTCAACAAATCTTTAAATACTGGTATTTTCCCAAACATTTGGAAACATTCACTTATTTCGCCACATTTCATGAAAGGCAGTAAAAACGTAGCAGAGAACTACCGTCTAATATCGTTATTGTCATCCATTCCTAAAATATTTGAAAAAATGGTTACAGAATACTTTTGTAATGACTTAGAATCAATCTTAACCAATTAACAGCACGGTTTTCGACCAGGATACTCTTCTACATCAAACCTACTTATCTTTAGTGAGGCTGTCACTTGATGTTCGAAGGAAGGATACGAAGTAGATACCATCTACACAGATTTCTCCAAAGCGTTTGATAGTGTGGATCATGGTGTCCTGGTCGAAAAACTTGCTTGGTCTGGTATTCATGGCACTATGCATGAGTGGATCTATTCATATTATATAGATAGATCACAATTAGTGTGCATAGATGACTGATTATCTCGTCCTATATCTCCGACCTCCGGTGACCCACAGGGAAAACACATAGGACCACTACTTTTTAATAGATATATTAACGATATTGTCGGTTGTTTTCAGCATTCTAATTGTCTTATTTTTGCAGACGATCTCAAGTTGTATACTTCTATTAAGGATACATGTTCATCATGTTCCTCAGTAGTTGGTGTACTTTAAATTGCTTAAAGTTGAATGTTTCCAAATGCTTAGTTTTTTGTTATTCCAAAAAGAGAATTGAAACGCAGAAAAAATCATTTCCTGTCGAACACGCAATTGAATCATACACACATGATAAGACATCATGGTGTAACCATTAATAGCGCATGGAATTTTAACATGCACATTGATATAATAACATCTAAAGCATCTCAGATGTTGGGGTTTGTAGAAAGGCAATGCATCAAATAGAACGCGTACAGCAGACATTTCCAAGGTTCATTATACTTAAGTTTTATCCTGGTATGATATACACTAAAATATTATTTAATATTAGTTTGCAAACGCTCGAGCAACGTCGGTTTAATACGGACACAAGTTTTATATTTAAACTAATTAATGGTTTCACGTGCTGCCCAGAACTGTTGAATTTAATTTATATTTATGTTCCAAACCGTCCACTGCGGAATACTACGACATTTTTTATTCAAATGCGCAGAACAAACTATTGCACTCACTTCGGTTTAAGTAGATTATGCGCAAACTGTAAAAACATTGATTTTGATTTTTTCAATGGCAATTTAAAATCTCTTCGATCCTTTTTAACCTTTAGTGAAAGTTTTATACCTTAACTAATTAAATCAATGTTTATATTTATGAGTGTTTGTAAATGGCTACCGTTGATTTGACAAATAAAATAAAATAAAATAAAATAAAATATTTGGAAAATTCTCAACGAGACAAAAAATGTTTGCATATAAAATACACTAAAGTTGATATGTTGAAGTGAATTAAAAAAAAAAATGGGACAAAATACGAGTTAATAAAATATGCAGAATCAACAGACTATATAGGTGACATTTTTTGAGCCTTAGTTATTAGATTTAAGTTAGTTTTACGTTTTATACCTTTACTATTGTAATTCATGTTTATATTTATGTATTTTTGTAAATGTTTTCCGTTGATTTGACAAATAAATAAATAAATAAATATGAAGATCTGAAAATCCAAATTTTCAGGCTTTTTTTAACTCGAAATTTTACATTATGCGCCCGGCGAATGAAACACTGAAATATTGTGAAGTTTATAATATACATGCTTTAGCATTTTACTTAAGCAGTACATTTTTAACCTTACAGTATTACACTGTTTTATACGCGTGGCGTATGAACTAAAATTTCGAGTTTGGAAAAACTTGAAAATTTGGATTGGTCACAGTGGCGTAGATGACTTTGACTCAGTATTTTGTTTCATAAATTTATTTCTTTTAACTTCTACGAAAAGAAGTTTTAAAAATGGTTCTATTTTTCACTAAGATATACAGGGAGTTTTTCCTTTAAGTATACACATCCCAATTATTAGCTGTAACATTTCAGATATTCGTTAATTTTTTTAAAATTTAATTTGAAGTTTTAAACGACTATTTTTACCTCCCAGGCTAAGCATGAAGTAAAATTTCTTGTTTAGAAAAGCCATAAAAGTTTGGTTTGGTCGGTCCGCGAAGCGGAGCGGCCAAACCAAATTTTCTGGTTTTTCTAAATTCGAAATTTCACTTCATGCGCTACGCGTATAAGACACTGATTTTAAGTGAAGTTCACTTGTTTAAAATATTTCAGTGTTTAAGTGTTCAATAGGCGTAACGTATGGAGTAAAATTTCGAGTTTAGAAAAGCCTGAAGCCTGACCAAACCAAATTTTGTTTAGGAGTGGAAAACACTCGTTAAAGCATCAGATTAAACTCTCTTTAAAAAAGCATGTGCATATCTATACTTAAAAGAACAATTCCCTGTATGTATACTCAAAAGAAAAATTCCCTGTATATATATATATATATATATATATATATATATATATATTTATTTTTAGGTTTTCGCGAGCAAAATATAACTGGCTTGAATTTTTTGGGCTGCTTTCTCGCGTTGGCTGAATTATTTGCGCTCTACGTTTCGGCAGCATCACTTCTGCCATCCTCCGAAGCTTTTTTGTATACTGAGTGATAGATGTCACGTTCACTGTCAGAAAGCGAGAAAGCAGCCCAAAAAATTCAAGCCAGTTTTATATATATATATATATATATATATATATATATATATATATATAAAACAAAAACTATAAGATAATAAATGGCTAACAGAAAAAGAGCCTATCATTTTATTCTTCTATTTTAAAGACTTATAGTGCAGTAGTTGTACAATAAAAAGCCTTAATAAATATGCAAAATAATAAATAATGCCAAAATAATTACAAATGAAATAATCAATAAAACAAATACTAATTAATACAAATTCTTAAAAATAAACACATATGGTAATAAATAATAACAATAAAATAAATAAACACTTATATGGTAATTATTTATAACAATAAAAAAAAATATTAAAAATAAACACTTAATAATAGTTGTATACTAGGTAATAAATAATAACAATGAAATAAATTAATCCTATTAATATTAGTATACTGGGTAGTGTAAATGGAATTAACATTTTATGCTATGAAGTAGTGAAAATCAGGCGTGCACCTAGAAATTTGTCTTAGGGGGAGAGGGGGTTTACGCGCGTCTTTAAGTGAGCACATCCCGGTCTTATGGGGCGCCCCCTCCCCCGCCCCACTTATTTAAACGGCTCACGTAATTAAACCATGATGCCTAAAATCTCCCATATCTACGTCACAGATTGGTCACTAAACTCAAAATTTGACTTCATGCTTATTCAAAGAATGGAAACACTCGTTAGATACTTTAAACACTTTTAAAGTGCAATTATCATAAAGAAAACCATCCCTCTATATTATATTAACCGAATTATATACACTATAAATAATTTTTAATTTTTCCTGTGAGCCAAGAAACTCGAATAAACATATTTTGCTTGCCAAAACATACGATTAAATATCATATTTATATATATTCTGTACATGAAAATCAACTGCAAACTGAAATGTTTATATTGGATATAAAAGCGCGATTAAAACTCAGTACGAATAACACGCACAAAAGCGAATCGCAAAATTTACCTCTTATCACCCACCATAGTCGAATGTTCGCACAGCCGAAATATCCGCGCAATTTTCGAAAATGAAGAGCAATTTGCGGGCGCTAATTATTTGTTTCCGCGCGCGCTCTAATTCGGCCGGCTTACACAAAATAATAACCACTTTAATTTACCGCCGGCGCGCACCGTAATCCGCACGAGTCGGCAAATCACGAACTGATATTACTTTTTATTACACTTTGTTGTGTGTATACGCTCCCGTCCCTTTTTTATATTTATTTTCACGATGCGAATCACGTTATAATTGGTAAAGTTTCTCGCTGTGTTATTTTTGTCTGCGTGTTTTCCCCCGAAAACCATCCTCTTTTTGTGAATGGCCTCGCTGTAAAGCCCTGAGTACAGATATTACCACGTCAATCGGAAATTAAATTACATCCAGAAGGAAGCGTTTAGCGAGGGATGCAACAATAACAGACACACAGACAACAGTTTTAATCATGAAATGTACTTACTTTTAATGTTTAACGCTAAACTTGACGAAAATATGGAAATGTGCGTGGTATATTTAATACTTTGTAATATTTGTATACTTATACTAAAATTCCCTGTATACTAATGCTCACTATTACTTATCCATCTGTGACATTAAGATGATGAGTGTTTATTGTATACAAACAAAAACAAAGAAAATTGATTGTTACGTGCGGTATCGATTAAATTATTGTTTGACTGTGCTGATGCTCATTAAATACCTTGTAAACGATAACTCATCCCTTTTGGTCGGAATTACAGAATTATAGGTAATTTGAGCTATTTACTTTAGGATAAGTACCCATTGTCCTGAATCGCAACAAGCGTCAATCGATAATGAATTACCCTTCCGAAAATGTAATGGATTTGTGGTGTTTGCCTTGATCAAAACCTTTCTCCATGTTAATTAATGGCTATCATATGTATTATGTTAATTCCTGTGTAAATACAAATGATGCATTACAACGTTTTATAAATAAATGTATTGTTTGTAGCCTAATGAATGATTTATGTTGAATTAATATATTATTGAGTTACTGTGATTACTTTGCTTAGACATTAAATTAAAAAAACAACTAATAGTAAACTATATGAACTAGTTCGAACAATAGTAGATTGTTTGACAAGTTTTGAAAGCTTTGTATTGCATGCGAGTTTTAAAGGTATGAGCATGCAATGCAGCTTTCAAAACGTGTTTAACACTCCGAGTTAGAATTGAACTATAATGAGATCGCCATGTTATTGTTTTTCTTTGTGACAGTTACGATACACAATTTAACAGTTGTAACATATTTCAAAGTAATGATTGTCTTCCACTCCCAGACTAAGCATGAAGTAAAATTTCGAGTTTAGAAAAGCCCCGCGTAGAAAATTTGTCGAGGGTCGCGCAGCGAGAGACAAATTTTCACGGGGCTTTCCAAAACTCGAAATTTTACTTCATGCGCCACGCGTAAAGGTAAAAATATATAACGCTTAGATGTGATGGTGATCAATATTTACCGAGATGTAGCCTACGATCACGCAGCGTCAGCGTTGAATGTTTTTCGCCACTACTCATTTTATTTTAATAATTTTGACACTGACGTTTGAGCAATTTATTTTTAAAACTAGTTTTGAAAATTCAGTTTTTAAGCGTGACAATACTTGTCAAAATACAAACATACAATTGACACCTTTCAATCCACAGGTATAGAGACGAAATGTCTGTTTTTGGGAGCGGTCGTAGCAAAAATTTATTGTAAATTATTACTGTGTATTTCCTAAAATTTCTAATCAACATTACAGTTTGTTTTATTATTTTAAAATTTTTCAAAAAAAATCTGTTATCTTTTATCTACAAAATCTCATAATTTATTAGTGAAACAACTTGAGATATATATATTTTTTGAAGTAAGATAAACTTTATACGTAAATTCATGTATAAATGTATAACCCACATTTTATGTAGAGACTGTAAATTTACTTACTTTTTAATAATAAGTATTTCGTTTAATTTTTGAATCAAACCCGGTTGTTTTTAGCGGTAATTGACATTTAAAACATGGATATTTAATATCCTTTTGTGTTTCCACCCCTTAATTAAGCATGAAGTATCATTTCGAGTTTAGGAAAGTTTAAAAATTTGGGATTTTCAGGCCTTTCTAAACTCAAAATTTTACTTTATGCTTAATTTAAGGAGTGCAAACACCCGTTAGATGCTTTAATCCTTTCGCTATGAGGAGCGTATCAATACGTTTCATTTGTATATGCTCCATGTGCGAAGAACGTATATTTTTAAAAGCCTGTAAATCGTGAGCAGAGATCGTACGAAGTTTGTGTACCTCGTTAATGCGCATTCTATACAGTGTATAATTAAAAAAAATCATGTCCAACTTTTCTTTGTTTACTTTTTTTGCATTCCGCCGTTCTTAGAAAAAAATCTATTACAGGCAGATTGTAGCAACCAAGACCCAGTCTTTTTTATTCAAAAATAAAACCGCTACAGCTTAGGCCTTTTTTCCTAAGGCACACGGTATATGCTTGTTTAAAACATGATTTAGAGTAGGCTTTGAGTTTAAAATAAGATTGGCACCACTGACTGTTAACACATAGTTTAGCATAACCTCAAATTTATTCCATCATTCAATAAGCAGCTTGGACAACCGCACAAAAAGAATGCCGCCTACTCTAAATCATAATTTAAACTCACGGATACGCATTGTGTTTTTGAGCTCCGTACACTGGGCATGCATTTTAAATTCAAACCGCGTAGCGAAAGGGTTAAATTGACCGCTTTTATAGAAATACTAATTCCTGCAAATTTACTAAACACAGTAATTATCAGGATATGCATACTTAATATAAACATTGCTAGTATTCCTTATTATTTAAAGAGAAAGTGTGTATATGGTCGAAAGCGCTAAAAGCCATCTAATGCCCATTAGCTTAAGTAGGATCGTCAATAGCTGGCATACTAAACGTTTGTATACAACAATTGTACTATACTGATGATGGAGTTGAAGCCTGAAACGCGTATATAGTTATCTGGTAAATGAATGAGTACTGAACACAAATTCATATTCTTGATAAAAAGAAAGAAAATTGTATGAAATATTTATTAACTTTTTTGTGGTGTTGGTTTTTTTTTAATGATATTTGCGTATACTAACTTATCTGTTATGGTTAGTTGTATGAGTTGTGTTTAAATCAAAAAGAGTAATACAAAAAATGTAAATTTAAAAAAGTTTTTAAATAAAACGAGCTCTGGGTAATAAAGTGCATTAGTGTATGATCAGATTTTCCGTAACAACTTGTTAATGGAATATAACGCCAGCGGGCGTGGGTTTTAATTCGAAAACTTTTACTAGATGTGGAAAATTCAAAAGTGGAACAGAAAGATTGTTTACACACACACACATACCATCATACACACATACATACATACACACACATATCGCACGAAGGAAATTGCTTTTTCGGTATTTTTGATTCTCTCAACTTGCCCCAACAACTGCTTATTGATGCTCGCTTATTGCTTTCCATAACTTTTGATTGCGGCGCAAATCCACCTTTTAAACTCGCATGTACGAAAACCAGATTCGAACAAGTTTCCGCCAGTTCTCCGCCCGCCGCGGAAAGTTCCTTATTAATGTTGCAAATGATCCGATTTTACATGGACCAAGTTAAATGCTATAAACATGTAAGCCCGGCCATAACACACTTTTACCATTAAGGTCGGTGAGTGGCCCTTCCGGCTTTTCCTGCTCTCTACTGCAAACTAATACAAACAGCCGGGGCTAAATGGCTGGCAGGAATTAATATCTTTTTATCCCGGGACAATTTCATTTCGGGGAGAGTTATGTCGGGGCCCGGCCTGAAACTAAGGGATAAATTCTATGATGTTTACCGTTTAACGGTCTTGGAAGAGACGGTGGTGATAAAGTCGCCACCGGATGCAATTCGTTTTCATTTTATGCGCGGCTTTTAAAAGGAATCTTGTGTTAATTCTAGTGAGTGATCAAGTACTATATAAAATACTTCAGAAGAATACAAATGAAATAAAATAATTTGTGATTTAATTACGCCGTAACCGGTACACTGTGGACTGTCAAAAATTTCACACACTTTGATTCGTAATAACTTCGGCTACTAAACAAACAGAGCATTGAAAATCCACCTGAATACTGACAATAGACACACTTGAAAGTAGGTATAAGGTCAATGTAATATTTTAAGGAATGGTGATGTTAAAGATGTTTAAATATTTGCTAGTGTCTCTTCTCCGCTTCGCTACGCGACAAAACCAAATTTTCAGGCTTTTTTAAACTCCAAATTTTACTGCACGCTTAATCTGGGAGTGGAAAACACTTGTATAAAGCTTTCAATTACATTTTTTTTTTTATAAAACAACGAATTTTCAAAGATTTCCAGCAAATACGCTGTAATTGAGTTATGCATACTTGAAAGAAAAACTCCCTCCATAGTTTGTTTGGAATGGAATTATTTTGTGAAACGTTGTTTTTTTTCGTGGGCGATTACCTTGACTTTTCTTAATGCAATTTGCTCCGGGGGAGGAATCCTGGGTAGCTCCGCAATTAAATACGCAGGAGATGACAGGATGACGGAGAGGAAGGCATTAAAATGAAAGTAATTCCTGATGAAAAAGACGGATCGTCGCGTTCCTCCCAAATTACTGTTAATGAGGGATTTATTAAATTTGCGTCTCCGCACCAGCGAAAAAATAAAATTGAATAAAAGAACGACGATATTCGACAACAAACCTGTTTTTAAAATAATGTAATCGAGATGATTACAATAATTTAACATAAATTTTATCAACTTCCAACAAGTTCTTTTCCCCTAAAATTGAGAGACAAATGGATAGATAGAAAGAAAGATAAACAGAAAAACAGACGGAATGATAAATACAAAGGCGGTTAGAGACAAAAGAAGACAGACACAATGATAAATAACGAGTGTCTATAAACTAGAGAATACAACTCACAGCCTACTAGAACGAATTTTCAACCAATTAGATGAAAGGAAAGCCTATATGCCTATCACCGCGATGATAATAAAACAAAAAAAGGGGTAATACGTTGTCCTGTTATTCAAAACGTCAAAATTGACAAAAATCGCTGGGCTAAAGTTTCGTGCAGTGACATTTATAGAGAAGTGAAAAGTGCGACGCCAAAAAATACCGTCATAAACAAAGAATCCCAGTGGCCACAGTTTACGAACTTTTGTGCGGTTAAAAAATTCACAATCAGTAGGGAAACAACAATATCACAGCTGTCGATAATGTTGAGAGATTTGCATTATTTAATAGTCATATTCTCTCACTAAATATAACTCGTGATATGATTATTTATCGATGATATTTTGTCGTTGAAACTGAAGCAGCACATTGAACTCGTGCCGCGCACTCGTTGAATCTGCAGCACGGTTTCAACTCCAAAATATCATCGCTAATAATCATTTCACTTGTTATATTACGGCTGAGAATATAACTTAATCGTCACATGATTACATTCCCTTCAATCAAAATCGCTTATTGCTATAGATACATGTTATCACAGCGGTAATAGAATTTGATCACCTTGTTTTGGTCGTTGCTATGAAAATTATTTGTCAAATCTGACAGTCGATAATTAAAAATGTCAACCGGGTGATGGGGTGAATTTCCGAAGCCAAAAATATAGTGAAATTTGTTATATTTTCTGATCGTATATAACTCGTTGTATGATTAATAATCAATAATTTTAATTCATGAAACCGGAGCAGCGCAGTTTCGGTTTTATTCATGAATATTATCGGTGATATCATACCACTTGTTATATTACAGCTGATTATGCCATACGAAACGGTGAATCTTGAAAACGTTAAATGAATTTGATTATATGTCATTGGGTAGTGTCACAGTGCTGAATTTAATTACGACGTATGTTTCTGAAATCAGGACCTACTGGGATGCCGACAGTTTATAGACACTCGTTATAAAGACGATTAGAAAAAACAAACAAAAAGACGGACAGAATGATAGACAAAAAGACTGATACACCGACCGACGAACCAACGTCATAAAGGAAAAACTTGATTTTGGTTGCTAGGATGATAGAACCTAAACTTTCCTCAAAATAGGATAGAGATTAAAATCAAAGAACATTTTATTTAAGTAGTTCTTTTGTAACTCAATCAATCAAATTAGTTCATTTTGTTGAGCATTTTTATGGGCGATGCCTTAAAGAATTTAAAAACTCTTTAGCATACCAAACACGAACTAAAACATATCTGGAATTTAAAGTTAATTTTGTTTACACTCTGTGAAAAATTCAGATTGATTGGCTAAAATCGTGACCCGTAGTTCAAGGAAGGAATGACCGTCGCTAGGGGAGGAAAAAAGAGAAATGAGGGCCTCATTTTGGAGCGTTTAGGCCTTACCTCTAGGGCTTAATAGAAAAAGTGGCGGAGGTCCCAGACGTATCGACACCTCGTGTGGATTGATGGAAGGACATGAAGAGGAAGAGATGGAGCGGACGTTGCCAATTACACGCTTCGTTTTCCCCGCGTGGGCATTTTTTTTCAACCCCTCAAAATCTACTCAATTATTCATTGAGAGATAAATAGGGATACGATCGAAAGATTTTGATTATTTTTTCGTAATTTAGTCCTAATTTACTCACTTCGCTTACGCCGAGAAATGAAATTTTCGGGCATTTCCAAACTAGAAATTATACTTCATGCCTAATCAAAAGGTAGTAAACACTTGCTAGCAAAAAATATTAAATAAAAACATTCAGGTCCATTTGCACCCCGATTAACTTTAATCATCCACTAATCATTAATTAAACCTCTGATTAAGTCAAAATTCTAGAATATTAGAATGTTCAAATTTTGTGAAATATCCTAAAAATTTCTCTTTTATCAATATGAAATTGTGTTAACAATTTGTAAATACAATTGTTGCGTTATTAAGAAGTATTAGTCACTGATTAAGTTAATCGACTTGGGTGCAAACGGGCAATAAATGCAATGTTTTAAATATTTTAAATATTTTTACTTGAATTATTTTATTGTGAATTTAAATAAGATCAATTTATTGAACCTCATTTATTTTAACAATATCCTACGCCAACTAATACAAGTTTCACAATAGGACTGAAAACACAATCTCGTATTTGTTTACACGCGTATATTTTCATCCACCAGAAATTGGTCTATTCACCATCCGGAAAAAAATGTCCATGTCGTTCGTCGAAAAGTAAATCTAATTTTTTTAAATTTGTTTTCCGGGGCGTTCGGCCCTCACAAAAGGGTGTTGCGCCAGTTCTGACGTGTCCAAACAAATCCACTATGGAACAATTAACTTTTCCTCCAGCATGCAAACACACACACACACACACACACACACACACACACACACATACACACACACACAAGCAAAACAGAGTAGACACAATACAGAAATGAAATTAAAAATTGCATGAAAGAACAATAGAAGCGAAGTTTATTAAGGGTTGTATGTATAATATACTCATACTGAAAAAAAATGTAGTTATATACAAGAGAGAAATAAATAGATTGGAAATGTTATGATGTATACAAGTAGAAGGAACCTAAATAATGTAGAGTAAAAAAAACATATAAGAAAGAAGAGAGTCATTTTGGCAAAAAAAAACTAAACAACCTCAATTAGAAGGTAAAAAGATAGTTGGAATGGAGATGGAATTTGTAGAAGAGGTAGACGGTGTAGCGTGGGTTAAATGCCAAAAGGGGGAGTGTCAACTGGAAGTAGGGGTGGTTTACATTAATAAGAACTGGGCCGAAGTGCAGAAAGTGGTAGATGAGAAAGGCAACAAAGAAGGGAGATGTGTAGGGGGGGAGATTTTAATGCGAGAATAGAGGAGATGTGGGGAGGAGTGAGTGGTCAAGGTAAACTAATAGTAAGGACGTCTCAGGTTCAACTGATCAACGGAGAGGGAAGGAGGATGTGAGGTGCTAAACGGATGCACAGAAGGTGATTGGGACGGGAAGATAACGTATGTGGGACAACAAGGATCTTCAGCAATTGATTATATCGTAATAAAGGGATTAAATAGGGGAGAAGTTAGAAGAATGGAGGTGGAGGAAGTCTTAGGGTCGGACCATTTGCCAATAATGCTAGAGATAAGGATGGGGGAATGTAAGGAAAATGAACAAGAGCAGGATGCGTGGAAGATAGAATATAGTGTGAGGGTGATTAAGAACATGGGATAGCGCTTGGAGAAGATAAACTGAAATGAAGTAAAAACAATGGAAGAGATGGAAGAGATAATCGTGGGTTGTGGAAGAATAGTGAAAAGGGGGGCGGAAAGAGTTGCCCATGGTGGGATGAGGAGTGTCATGACGTAAAGAAGGAAATGAGGAAGACAGTGAGGGAGTGGAGCTTGGGTAGGGGCGAAGAGCAGGGGGTGGTGGCAGCGAGGGTTAGGTACGCCAAAGTATGCAAAAGAAAGAAGAGGCAGGCTTTGGAGAGAACGACCCTGGAACACTCTGCATATTTAATAATTTCTCAGTATTTCTAAGAGCTCATTTAAGTTATGTATACAATTTCAGCCTAATATTTCTTTAATTGACAATATTATAGTAAGAATATTTTTTAAGCGATTTTCACTTGTCTTTATGATATCTTTACAATCATATGCAAATTGAAGGGCTATCGTTTTTTAATTAAATCAACTTAATTTGCTATGAAATAAAAAAAAATGTACGAAAAAGGAATCAAACGTTAACAGAATTATATTCTAAATAAATTCAAAGCTAACTAAATTCCTAAAACTGTAAGACATTTATTTTTAATTTAGTTCTCATTGACATTTATATTTTAAGTTTTAATCGAAAATAAATGACGATTTTGTTGGAATGGTCGGCACACCTTTTTAGTTCCTATATAGGAAATTAATCAAGTTGGTTTCAGTGCTAGGAAAAACAAATTAAGTATGAAAAAATGAATAAAATCAATCTCGAATGGATTCTTGCACACTTTTACAAAATCTGTATTTTATTTACTTTGAAACTAAAGTGATCTGGATATAATTTTATTATTATTTAAAGTTTTTTTTTTTAGTATAAATATGTATATTTTAATAAATTCTGACCATTTTGACCAATCGTTAATATAAAATAGAAACGTCAAAAACACCAATAGAATAACAAATGATTTTTTTAAATGTACATGTATTTGTTGTGTGTTCTTTTTTATTCATTTCAACAAACTTCAAAGGAATGTTTCAAAGATTGCTAAAATATCAATAAAGAGTGAAAAGAATGTTTAATTTTTCTACAAAAAATTAATATACTTTAAATTCAATATTGAATTAAAAAATACATATATGTTACTCGCTTAAACTAAGTAAAACTAAATGTAAGATAAATTAATTCAATTTATTCAGTGTACTGTCAATAAATGATATTTTGTTTAAAATATTTTTCAAATTTAAACATTTATTTAGGCATATTTAGCATGCCAAATACATTTTTTATAGTATCTTAAAAAATAATTGTTTATTATATTGACAAACTGATAATTGATAAAATTTTAAAATTAAGAAAGAAATGTTTTTAAAATTAGAAAAAAAGTATATTAATATTATTTATATTAATTGTAGTGAAAATAAATACAAGAAGTTGAAAATCAGAAATATTTTATTTATTAATTTATTAAAGTAAAAATATATTATAAGACATTACAAAAATTGCAATACTTTAAAATATAGTAAGTTTGAAATATATTTATTATTTCGTTTATAAACATCCTGCTAATAATTGGCGAATTCGTTTATTTTATTTCATGTTGGGTCAATTTTCACGATTTCCTAATAATTTTTACATTTGCTGTTATTACAAATTCGTTCAATTTAAAACTTTGAACGAGTGTTTTCCACTCCTTGACTAAGCATGAAGTAAAATTTCGAGTTTAGAAAAGCGTGAAAATTTGCGCAGCCCGAGACAAATTTTCTGATCTTTTCTAAACTCGAAATTTTACTTCATGCGCCAGGCGTATAAAATAATATAATATTGTAAAGTTTTCGTTTTTACGGTTTAATTTATTTGAGTTAAATATTGCATCGTTTTAGAATATTTCTGTTTTGTTTTAAACTAGTAAGAAATCAACTGAATGTTGTGTTGTAATTAGAAGAAATTGCAATGAAATCAACTTATTTTTAGTGTCAGAAAGGCACCATCAGTTTTTAAAAAGTTTTACAATCATTTGTTAATTTCATAAGATTTTATTTTGTCAACTTGTATTGTTATTATTTTATTTATAAAATGTTATCAAGCTGGTCGATCATTACGGGGATTTCCGAATTAGCGCGGGGTTTTTAAATTTTTAATGATTTCAGTCAACCTTACATCTCTTTACTGCATTTTATTTTTTGGTAGGTGAACACTTTCCATTTTCGGAAAATAAAAATGAATATTTATAAACTAAAAACGAATCCTTTATAAGTATACATTATTGGAAAACTAGCTTTGTTTAGATTGCGGTGCAATACTGCAAAGATTTATCACTATTCAACACAATACTAAAAGTTTCAATCCGAAATTAATATAAGAAAGAATATATATATTGAATATTTCCTCTGTATTTTTTACATGCTGTGTGAATTTGATAAATTAATAATTGCGGTTGAAATTGGCCCTCACCTTAAATTGGTAAATTCGCCGGGTACACAAGCGGATAATTGTCGTGCATGTTGCAACCATTATCACGGACACAATTACGTTTCAGGAATATTAAATTAAACGGAATTGGAAACAACAAATTAACACTGTCACCGCAGACACGAAAGACCAATATAAACGGCCTGGGGAAGGTGCTCGCGTGGAAATTAACAGGGCGCTGTGCATACATTCGATGTTCATTTCGTTTTAAACTGCATCAGCAATTAGTTTTTATTGTTAATTAAATAGAGAACAAAAGAAATAATTAATCATCAGTAAACTATTTGGTTATAATAAAAGAGTTGACATTATTAAATGATTCCTTTTTTTTGTGAAGTAATTTTTATTTATATTTATCTGCTGTGTATTATTATTATTGAACCATAATAATAATATACAAAATATTTAAAAAATAATTAAAAAAAATTATTGAACCAGCGTACAAAAAGACCACGGAGATGGCAGTGCAGAGACGCTAAGCGACACTACCTTATGTGACCAAACAAAAACATTAAACCATTATATTTTTATATATATTCGATAGCATAAACGCTATCTAATACCCATTTGCTGAAGTAGCACAGATCACAATAATTGGTCAAAGATGTTCAATATTCTTTAAGCACTGCTTTGGGACTATACTGATGATGGCGTTGAAGCCTGAAACGCGTATATTGTTATCCTGTGAATGAATGAGTACTGAACACAAACTCATATTCATTATATTTTTGTTAATTATACAGGGTGCCCGTATTTTGAGAGAATGTATGGAGATCTCAGTTATTTATAGAGATAGAGAGTCGGTTAAACTAGGGCAAAGTTGCATATTTTAGGGCCTAACAATAATCTGGAAACAGTTTTGAAATATCTTTTTTTGTTTTCGAGATATTTACAGAAAACTGATTTTTTTAAAAATGGTTTTAATTTTTTTATTCAAAAACTACTGAATCTGGACATTTAGAACTTTCACAAAACAAGGCACTTTTTAATGAGGAATCTAGTAGCATATTTGTTTCTAAGATAACTATAACATTTACCCGGGGAACAATTACGTCATATCTGTTAATCATAAAAATCTTGACAGCAGTAAATCATTGTTCACAATCAAAATTAATTAATAACTGTAAGTCTTTTGTAATAATAATAAGTATCGATTATAACATAAAGGTTGCACAAACTAAATCTACATTTATTATAATTATTATTACAAAACTATTCACAAAAAAGTAATTCTTGCATTTTTTCGCTACATCTCGGTAAATATTGATCACCATCTTATCTAAGCGTTGTATATTTTTAACTTTACTGTAAATCAGTGGTTTATACGCGTGGCGCATGAAGTAAAATTTCGAGTTTAGAAAAGCCTCGTGAAAATTTGTCTCGGGTCGCTGCGCGACCCTCGACAAATTTTCTACGCGGGGCTTTTCTAAACTCGAAATTTTACTTCATGCTTAGTCTGGCAGTGGTAGACACTCGTTAGTTTACATCACAACTGTTATATATATATATATATATATATATATATATATATATATATATATATATATATATAGTCGGATGCTCGTCTTCAGGGGTAATGTGTAAACAAATTATTGGTCCTAGGAGTTGTCAAATAAGTGAGTTACTCAACTGTTTCCAAGGCACTCTTTATAAAAAATAAAGGATTAAAATTTTACATATAAAATGTACAATAAACTATAAGTGTGGTACATCATTGAATTCCGAAAAATATATTCTTTCAAAAAATATGAAAATCCATATTTGTCCTAGCTAAATGTTATAGTTATCTTAAAATAAAATATGTTACTAGATTTATCGTTAAAAAGTGCCCCTTTAATGTCAAAGTTTTAAATGTCTGGATTTAATAGTTTTTGAATAAAAAAATAAAAACAAAATTAAAAAAAATCCGTTTTATGACATAATCTGAAAAACGATAGAAGATTACAATTTTTAATTTTAGTGGGCCTTAAATTACGGACACCCTGTATAGAGAATACATTATATTGTATGTTTATTTTATGCCAAACAAAAAAAATATTTATAAAAAGAATTGTAAATTATTATTAAAATTGTGTACTAACTTTTCATTTATTGAAATAAAAATAATAATAAATTTTTCTTGTGCAACGAAAAAACAAAAATGAACAAATTACGTATACAATAATCAATTAAAAAGACGAAATTATAAAGTGTACATGCAATGCAAAGATAAACTAATTAGGAAAATAATTTTAACTTAATCTTATAATCCATTTACAATGATCAGTAAAATTAAGTGTTTACTTACAGCTAATATATTTAAAGAATTTAGAACTTTTTTCACATGGATTCTATTAATAATTTGATATGCATGGAACGCTCCAAAATTTGTTGCCTGTTATTTGACAATAGTTTCATGTTGATTGGTAGGTTCGTATAATTGTCGTTTGAATTAAGGATCGTATATCAAAAAATACAGTTTCCATGCAAGTGAAGTTTGCCTATTTATACCACTTTCGCGTTATAAAAGTTGAGTTAAAGCGGCACGAGTGAAAAGTTCCAGTTATTTACAGTCGTGGAAATGAAATATAACTAAGTAGGGAAAACTGAGAATGGCCGGGGTTTTATTATATAAAAGTTTGAATAATTTAATAGACACCAGCCGATGCATTTCAATGCTTGATTATTACTCTTTGTGAAGGGTTCAGAATTGCAACCCATAAAGGGAATTAAACACATTTATATTGCAAATCAGTTTTTTTATAGAATTATCTTCAAATTAATGAAACACTTGTATCTTTTCTTCACTTATTTATTTGGAGTACCAATAAATGCACATTTCGATCACGATGTGATCATTATCAATGGTTGACAAATACGTATTTGTCAACCATTGATAATGATCACATCGTGATCGAAATGTGCATTTGGTACTCCAAATAAATAAGTGAAGAAAATATACAAGTGTTTCATTAATTTAAAACCATCTTCACGCAACTCAACAACAATTAAGTAGAATTATCTTCCCCTGAACATTTTATTTGTTTTTACAAACACGTATTGATAATCAATATTTATAAGAAAATCAATTATAAGTTTCTAACGCGTGTTTCCACTCCTTGATTACCTTACCAAGTCAATTTTTTGTTGATTTCTTTTATACTTTTAATGAATTTGGATTTGTTAACATACATACAAAATTTCATAAAAAACCATTTTAAAATTATTAAAATAAAATGGTAAAAAATATTGAAACACGTCTCAATATTGATGAATTCATTTAAGAATCGATTTTTTATTTTTTAATTAAAAAAAGATCAATAAAATAAAAAAATCTTTTTTGTATACGTATGAATACCTTGCAATTTTCCAACATTTGACGCTTTATTAGAGTTGAATTTGAAACTTCTAACAAGTGTTTTAAATTCCCAGATGAAGCATGAAACAATATTTCGAGTTTAGAAAAGCCTGAAAATTTGGATTGGTCGCTCTGCTTCGCGAGCGACCAATCCAAATTTCCAGGCTTTTCTAAACTCTAAATTTTATTTCATGCGCCAGGCGTATAAAACATTGATTTATTCTAAAGTTAAAATAAGTGAAGTTATAAATGAGAAACAACATTTTAAAGGGCCTCGATAATATTCGTTGCCTCGGCATTTAACTCTGAAACGAAATGGAATTAGAAGTATAAAACTTATATCCTTCTACTTTTTTGAAATAAAAAGTTGATCATCAACAAATTATTCAATCAACATCTATGGAGGGATGATATATTTATTTTTCGAAAAAGGGGGCGTTAGAATAAATAAATGATTAGGAATTTATCAAGTCACATGTTAAAAATAGTTTTAAATAGATCAATCCTGTACAGGGTTGTTAAAAAAAGTTTTTTTTTCATTTTAATTAAAACAAAGTTTTTTTGCAAAACGTAATTGAAACAGCGTTAAAAAAATTAGCGATTAAAAACATGTTTATAACGTGTTTAAACGTGTTTCAAACATATATAAAACACGTTTAAAACGCGTTTAAAGCAGAATACACAAAGCATTTTTCTTTTGAGTATACATAGCCTGATAATTACAGCGTTTTTTGAATTTGCGGGAATTCATTGTTTCAAAGCAATTAATTTAAGGGTTTTAACGAGTGTTTTCCACTCCCAGGCTAAGCATGAAGTAAAATTTCGAGTTTAGAAAAGCCTAGGAATTTGGATTGGCCGCGTAGCGAAGCGGAGCGGCCAATCCAAATTAGGCTTTTCTAAACTCGAAATTTTACTTCATGCGCCACGCTTAAAAACACTGATTTACAGTGAAGTTAAAAAAACACACACATACAACTATTATAGACAACCTAATATACGTTAGAGTTATTAGGTTGAGTATAATCACTATTTTAAACAATTTGTTCAGCGCAGAATTTGATTCGTTTTATTCACATCTACGTAATAGATTGCTAATGCTGTATATTTTAAACTTTACGATATTTCAGTGTTTTATACGTGTGGCGCATAAAGTAACATTTCGAGTTTAGAAAAGCCTAATTTGGATTGGCCGCTCCGCTTCCCTACGCGGCCAAGTAAAATGTTCAGGCTTTTCTAAACTCGAAATTTTACTTCATCCTTAGTCTGGGAGTAGACTTGAATTGAAATCTTTAAAAAAACAACAAATGTCGTTAAATTTACAGTGTATGCATATGAATCGATTTTAACGGCTTCAAAATTAATAAAATTTGAACTAAAGAAGCATTATAAAGCATTTTTAGTTCGAATTTTATTAATTATCAAATCGTTAAAATCCATTCAGGATTGATCTATTAAAATCTATTTTTATCATTTTTATCGACAAATTTACCCGGCGCATTCACCATTGTATCTATGGTATTTTTTTAACATAACCACTTAGTTTAGGGTAGAGTCCTAAACCAGGAGTTTTAATTTTTGTATTTTTATGTTTGTTTTTGTTAAAAATAGAGTCTTGTTTTATGAATCAATCCTGAACATATATTTTATGTCAAAAAGAAAAACTTGTATTATCAACAACTTAACATCCCTTACAACACACATTCACAAAACCTAATTCCACCCTCACTTCTATTGTTACCAACATATAAGGCGGCCTTAATTAAATTAAACGCAAGGGTTTTAAAGAAACGTCTATATATGACGTTAATTCAGACTCAATGACCCGGAAGGTCAGGAGTGACCCTTAATTTATCACGATACGTACACCGAAAACGGTCGCCTCCGTCGTGAATATATTTCAGGCCCGAACAACGGGCGCACGATGAACAAAAGACACACTATTATACACGGGCAACAATTTATCTATATTGTGTTACTTTGGAGTTTACATTGTATCAGGTCTCCTCTGGTTAATGTAGAACCGCGCCAGGACACAATAAATTACACCCCGAAGAGGGCGTTATTTCACAATATCATACACACTCTCCGGCTTCAAATTGTAAGGAGCGAAATGTGGAACGGGGTTTAATTAAAATTCGTAATTGTTTTACACATCTAGCTAATAAGAAATTTATTGTAAAATATATAGTGAGTGAGTAAGAGCGGAACATTTTTAAATTGATTATATTAGAGGGGTTTTCGTTTGATTTTCAACATGTAACAAATGAAAATCCCATATGTCAGTTTTATACTTACATATTTCAGTATTACTCAAATTATTTTTTTTTATTAACCCATTAAGCGCCATTATTGCAGTAACGCAATATTATCAATTTTTAATTACTATTTATATTGATCGAAGGCAGAGACATTGTGAACGTTATTAAGACAGCTCGAATAAAATGGTTGGGGCATGAATGGAGGACAGGGAGTAAAAGTAATATAAAAACAGTAATGGAATGTACATCAAACAAAAAGAAACGCAAAGGAAGACCAGAAGCAGATGGCAAGACGAGGTGAACATTTCAACACGTCATTTCAACACGTCAACATTCCAAAACACACAATAATATTAAAAAAGATTGACTTCTTCCACGCAAGAATTATTAGAGAAGCTATAGAGATCGAAAAGAGGCCGAATAGTCTAGTTAAAGAGATGATGCTAACAGACTTCTCACCAATTTGGAAAACTTGCATAAATTCCAGTCAAAATGCAATATCTCGGAACACCAGTCAGAAAATAATCTCGAATTAAAACTGACAACACAGATACACCATTAAAAGAACAGAACAGATGAGTAACAAGAAGCCAAACAAGAAATTAGCGCATCAAGTAAGTAAATCTAACAAGTGGTGCTAGAGTGATAGTATTTTAATAGTTTATACCTGACGATGATGACTGCGCCGTCATCAAAATGTCGAATTCAAAATAAAATGGACCAGAGCCAAGAAAACACGCTGGATCAAACCCGAAGAAACCGCTCAACTTATTATTTGTAGAGAAAGTTGTAGAAGATGAATATTTTATTATACTTTTACTTTTTGGCGCAGCCCTCTTCGTTTTTAAGTTATTTAAAAGTTATAGAAAAAATTGAATAATTTAAACATTTTTCGATTGATTTTTCAGTACTATAATAGACACATCACCATATCAAGATTCATAATTCAAAATTGTTAACGTTAAGTTTACTAAAAAAAAAAAAGAAATAGTGCACACGAGTTTGTGTTTATTCTAAATTTGAATTAAAAAATAACAACGATTTTATTTTATGTCATAAATTTTATAAAGAGTACTATGATAGACACATCATCATATCAAGATTCATAATTCAAAATTGTTAACGTTAAGTTTACTAAAAAAAAAAGAAATAGTGCACACGAGTTTGTGTTTATTCTAAATTTGAATTAAAAAATAACAACGATATTATTTTATGTCATAAATTTTATAAAGAAGGAAACTGCAAAATAAGTTTCTGATTGATCATCTTGCGAGAGTTTCCACTCCCAGATTAAGCATGAAGTAAAATTTCGAGTTTAGAAAAAAAGCCCCATGAAAATTTGTCGAGAGTCGCGCAGCGACCTTCGACAAATTTTCTGGGCTTTTCTAAACTTGAGATTTTACTTCATGCGCCACGCGTATAAAGCACTGATTTCAAGTGGAACCTTTAACCAATTGGTTAAAATTAAATTATTATTGAATGTGGGAAAAGTGCTATGACGGACATATCACCATTGTTTCTTTTTATTTCGTGAGACCGTTTTGTGTTACACCCGGTATATAATTTAACTATCTTGGTGTTAAAATCTCTTTCACTTTTCTAACCATATTATATTCATTAATATGTTGACAGGTTATATTCAATCACAGCCAATTTCAGGAATCGAATTTTGTAGCATTTCTATCACTCATTCCAAACTATCTATTACGTTATTTATATTCTTTTTTGACATTATTAATGTACACATGTAGTTCTTTCTAAATTTGTGTGTTGTTTTTAAATAAAGATATTATTTTTATCTTACTATTAAAACCTCTTTTACTTATAATTTTTGTACTTGCCTAATCCTCAAACCCCCCTCGATCTAGAGAGTGTTATTAAAAGTGTTACATTTGAATCTTTATTATAATGCATTAAAACAACAGCATCTTTATTTATTTGTAAATTTATTCCAGTGGAATGTAGTAGAAAATACCCGCTCGAGGGGGTCGAAATGTAAAACGGGCTTTATGGGGCGGGTGGGTGGTCGGAAAAACACACCCCAGAATGCATACACTTAACACACAAGGAGCAATACTTACACAATAAATTAGTCCGGGGGGCTTGGTGTTCTTCCGCAATGTTAAGCACGGCCGGCGCGAAATAGCCCCGAGGAAGCCCAGCCGGAGCGCGAGGGGGATTACCGAAAAAGTACACCCCATTCCCTAATACAGTTATTCAAATTGCCGTTTCTGTTCTTCGGCGTCTCAACGATGTAAATGGGCTTGAATAATTCGCCTACTGTGTAATTATTAAATTTCTTAACACTGAACTTCCCATCCACTCAAAGCCATCAAAGGTTGTAAAAATTAAACGGAATTAATTGAAAAACAAGGTTCTCAAATAATGTCTTTAATATTTCTACTCTGTATATTCTTTTAAAATCAGATTATTGGCAATGATGTATCACAAGTACTATGCGCCACGCGTATAAAACTAATTTTAAGTGAAGTTCAAAATATACGACTAAAGTAGTGTGCTAAACACCTCTATTCTGAACTTCACATCAAATCAGAGATTAATACGCGTAGCGCATGATGTAAAATTTCGAGTTGAAAAAGCCTGAGAGTTTGGTTTGACCACTCCGCTTCGCGGAGCGACCAAACCAAATTCTCAGGCTTTTCTAAACTCGAAATTTTACTTCATGCTTAGTCTGGGAGTGGATAACAACTGTTACAATCCATGTGACTTAAAGTAGTTGTGTTTACAGGTCGATTAAAAAATATATGTACGTGGTGGGTCATGGGGGCATTCAAACTTTTAAGGTCAAAAAAAGGTTGGGAAACACTGATCTAAAACTTTGCAAATCATCGAGCAAACTGGATGAAGCTAGATTTGAAGAACTCTTTACAATTCTTGAAAAAGCATGAAGTAAATTAGGATAATGTATGATATAAATTGCAAACAATAAGTCTTAATTAATAAGGCTACCAAGACAATAAATATCCATTGCAGAGATTTTCAAGAGAATTTGATCTCAGTATTTGATTTTGAGCTAAGTATTATATAAAGTGTGTTCAAAAAGTTCCGGGACGGTCAATATCTCGAGAAATACACATCGAATGGAAAAACAAAAACGCACATATTTAAAATGTTTAAAAAACCTATCCAATGACACCAAACACGACCCCCACCTCTACCCCTTAGGAAAAATAGTAATGGATTCGATAGCTAACGCCATCTAATGCTCCACAGTGGCATCGTCAATGCCACGAATGCACAAGTGCATATACAGGTCACTGTTTCGCCCACGAACGAGCTAAACTTTGTTTCTGAAACCAGAAAACAAATATCAAAATTGAATTTGTGTTCAGTGTTTCAGCACCAAATTCAATTTTGATATTTGTTTTCTGGTTTCACAAAGTTTAGCTTGTTCGTGGACAAAATAGTGACCTGTGTATGTACTTATGCATTCGTGTCGTTGACGATGCCACTATGGAGCATTACATGGCGTTAGCTATCAAATCCAATTATGGTTTTCACATATTGACTTCAAATAGTCAGAAATGTTCAGAATTCCTCAGCACTGGGTCGGGACTACACTGAAGAGGGCCTTGAAGTCCGAAACGCGTCTGTGGGTATCGGGTACCGGAATACTGAACTCAATTTCAAAAAAATATTGTTTGTCATGATTCTGGAAGAAAATATAAAAACGATTTTTCGAATAATAGGTTCAAATCAAAAAAACAAGAACACTTGCATCTACAAAAGTTTATTCTTACAACAAACATGGATTGTTAAATTAAGTGTTCAAATTGTAGGCCATTATTCACTTCACAATAAGCCAGTTGATGATAAAACGCTGTGATAGAATTCTTGACATATTGTGCAGGCAATAGTTTACATTCATCAATGATTCGACGACGCAATTCTTCTAAAGCAAGTAGTTTTGTTTTAAATATTCTACCTTTGAGATATCCCCACAAAAAAAGTCTAGAGAAATCAGATCTGGCTGGCCATTCAATTGATCTTCTTCGACCAATCCATCTGTTAGGAAAAACTGTGTTTAAATAATCACAAACGTTGCGGCCTAATGAGGTGGAGCACCATCTTGTTGCAACCACATTTGTGCAAAATTTTTACCAGCAATTCGTCTTATTTCCGGAACAATTTAATTTCGAAGCATAGCTTCGTACGTTTCAGCATTAAGATTACCACCGGAAAAAAATGGCCCTATCACTTGATCGTTCAGTATTCCTGTCTAAACGTTTAATTTTTGTGGATATTGCGTTTTGCTCTCTCGCATCCAAAAAGGATTTGTATTCGACCAATATCTACAATTATGTCGGTTAGAGTTACCACTTAATTGAAATGTAGCTTCATCTGAAAAAACAATATTAAATGGCAGGTCAGGAGCATTGTTAGTTCTGTTGATCATATCCTCGCAAAACTGCAATTGTCGATCAAAATCATCTTCATTTAGCTCATGGAATTTTGTGGACAGATGTGGCACTTATTTCATGCTCTTGTGCAGCTTCATGAGTACTGCTGTGTGGATTTTCAACAAAGAAGAATAAAATCTCTAATGATTTATCGTCATTTGTAACCATTTTTGATCTTCTAGACCTATTGCGATCTTTAACACTACCTGTCTCTTCAAACCGCCTAACAGTTTTTTCGACGGTTGATTTTGAAATCGGTTGTCCTTAATTCCAAAATCTGTCATTAAAAACATCTTAAACGGCAGCATAAAATATTTGTAATCGCCCCCAGCCTCTCATCATTAATAGTTATTCTCTGTCGTTCATTAAGACGTTCCATTGTGCAAATACGTTCTCTCACGGCGACAGTAACGTACACTTGCTTTCGAAACTTTCGGGTTTACCTATTTTTCACGTAATCAACTCTGACGTTTGAACTTGTGAAAAGTCAAAATCTCTCACTGTCTTGAGGGACCGATCACATTTTTTTAATTCTGTCAGTGTCATCTTCAACCTGATTTCAAAACTATCCGGTCACACAGCAACATTTTTGCAAAATCGTTGTTACTTGATTTTGAATGTGTACGCGAAAGATTAGAACGCAAGTGTACGAAATAAAACATGAAATAATAATGTAGCGTAAAACCTTCTCAGTGTACACGAAAAGCGAACAAAAAATAGATAATGCGCGTTAACAGTGTTGAGCCCGCGTGCCGTATTACCATTCTATCGGAAAAAAGTTTCATACAAAATCTACTTACTTTTAGTCGTACTATCCGAATCTACAATGAAACATGAGGGTTCCCATATAAGATTTCAAAGTTGCCCCTCGCCCCACCCCTTAGGAGTGGGGGTGGGGGTCGTGTTTGGTGTCATTAGATAGGTTTTTCAAACATATTAAATATGTGCGTTTTTGTTTTTCGATTCGATGTGTATTTCTCGAGATAATTGACCATCCCGGAACTTTTTGAACACCCCGTACACTATTAGATAGCATTCTAACAAATTAAATAAGATTTTATATATGTCATTTTATAATTCAATATACAGCGGTGTATTTGCACGGGAAGTAGTTGTTTCAATGGATATTCATTATCTTGGTAGTCTCAATAACTAAGACATATTTTTTGCAGTTTATACATGAAGTATACTTTCGACTTTAGAAAACCTTAAACATTTGGATTTGCTTGCGCGCAGTGAAGGTGTATTACATACACATATTCTGAAATTCAAAAACACGTTGCATTATAATTCACTAATAAACATGTTGGTAATTGAGAAAATTCTAATATTGTTAATATTGTAACTCAAATCATACAGATAATTGGACAAAGCTTGTTTCGAAAAACTGGTCTTCAAATATTAATTTTAGGGATTTTTTTGCGAAATATGATAATCCCTTATTTCGTACAGAAAAAGCACCAACCCTCATTATCCTTCAAAGTACTTGTAATTAATTACTTTCCCTAAATATTTACATACAATACACTTTGATATTTGTCTCTGACATATCATCTTTACACAGACGAATAGTTATTTGTTTCGAGGGGGATGAAATTAATAAATAACAGACCCTCGGATGGTGAGGGTGCGACGTCCCCTTTGTGCCGGATAACTCATTACACACCGCCGAAATCCCCGACGCTATTATTCAGTATCAGAGCGGGATAATAAAAAAAATTGTAATATGATAGTCGGGGTAAGTTAGGGGGTTCCCCCTTATTCGATACTAATAGGCAGGATGTCCAAATAATGTATTCATTGCTAGCGAGGAGGGATTTTATATAGTCTGTCAAGATTAATATCCAAGTTATTAAATAGTCGATTTATCAAAATGTTACATGATAATAATGATTTATTAAAGAGATTATTATAAAAACAGATTGAGTTAGGATTATCAGTGATTAAAATGTATTTATTGTGCTGATACCCTCAACTGATATCAGCAAAATAAATACATTTTATTCACTGATAGTCCTAATCCAATCTGTTATTATAATTTACCACAGCAGTAATACGTTAAGAATTTAGCCATAAAATATTTGTTTACGAAGTATTGTGGCTAAGTTCTCAACTGACATATTTTGTACAGTCTGTTAAGATTAATATCCAAGTTATTAAATAGTCGATTTATCAAAATGTTACATGATAATAATGATTTATAGAAGAGATTATTATAAAAACAGATTAGGATTAGGATTATCAGACAATAAAACGTATTTATTGTGCTTATACCCGCAATTGGTATCAGCACAATAAATACATTCTATTCACTGATAATCCTAATCCAATCTGTTTTTATAATTTACCACAGCAAAAATGCGTTACGAATTTAGCCATAAAATATCTGTTTACGAAGTATTGTGGCAAGTTCTCAACTGTCATTTTTTTAAGTATAAAGATTTATCAAAATATATAAATCTTTACATGATTTAAAAAGGTTTTTGATGCATGGATTAAGATTATTAGTGAATTAACTGTTTTTTTCTTCTGAGGCTAGTTGTGGATTTAGCAGAATATATTTTGTCCTACTTTGTGGTGAAAAGTGGCTTATTACTGATTTAGATGTTATTGGAATCAATACATTTAGTATTCTTTTAAAATTTTGTATGAGAATCGTAATTAGACTGAAATGGAAATACAGGTTGTCCCGTTAATGTAGGGAAATGGCTTAACCACAGATTCCTGGGATAAAAATATGATGATTTAATACAACTTATCTATATCTAAAAATGTACGGTTAAGCCGGAATTAGTTTCCAAAAAATATTATTAATTTTATTTGTAACGATTGAGCGCTATATTTGATTTGACTAAAATTAATTATAGTTGATTATCATAATATAACACATCATTTAAGTTATTATGGTCATCATTGATTAACAAGAAGTATAAAAAACAGTAGTACCACAACATAAAAACTAAAATTTGTTTTAATTGGCGCACCTTATAAAAATTTCAATAAATATTACTTCATTTGAAAGCTATTTTGTCTGTTAATGTTTGATATTTTGTACGGTTTTTCCCCAAAAATATAAAATATGAATATGGTATCCTCAATTTCCTTAGGAAATCCTAATACAAGCAACAGTGAATTTTTCTTTTAGGTAAACATATGCATAAGCTGTACATTTTCCGACATTCGTTATTTTTTTAAAAGAGTTTAATTTAAAGCTTTAAACAAGTGTTTTTCCCTCCCAGACTAAGCATAAAGTAAAATTTCGAGTATATAAAAGCCCCGTGAAAATTTGTCGAGGGTCGCGCAGCGATCCAAAACAAATTTTCAGGGCTTTTCTAAACTCGAAATTTTACTTCATGCGCCACGTTTATAAAACACAGATTTCAAGGGAAGTTCGAATATACATAATCTTTACAATTTTTACTATTTTATACGCGTGGCGCATGAAGTAAAATTTCGAGTTTAGAAAAGCCCAGAAAATTTGTCTCGGGTCGCTGCGCGACCCTCAACAAAATTTTCCGGGGCTTTTCTAAACTCGAAATGTTACTTCATGCTTAGTCTGGGAGTGGAAAACACTCGTTTATAGCTTCAAATTAAACTTTAAAAAAAAACAAGGAATATCTAAAGATTTACAGAAAATAGGCTACGTATACTCAAAAGAAAAACTCCCTGTATCTGTTTGCTTCGGAGGAATATGAAAAATTATAAACAAAAATGAAGATCACAATTAATTCTTAAAAAACAGTCGTTAATTAATATTATACACAATTGACGTTTGTTAAACAATGGCGGCGACAAAGAAAAAATGTATTTTTAATCACCCGAAAAACTATATTTCGTATTTACTGAAACAGAAAATAATTTATTTGCATTTTATTTTTTTGTGGAAAAACCGTACAAGATATCAAACATTATTAAGAGAAAAAAAAACTATTAAATGAACTAATCTTTTAAGATGTATTTTATAAATTTGTTTATACTTTTTGTCTATTGATAATGACGATAATAACCGAAATGGTGTGTTATATTATGATAATCACTTTTAATAAATTTTAATCGGATCGAATATAGCGATCAATTGTTATATATAAAATTAATAATACTTTTTTCAACTTTGAAAACTAATTCCGGCTTAACCGTAAACTTTTGGATACAGATAAGTTATGTTGAATCATCATATTTTTATCCCAGGAATCTATGATTAAGCTACTCCCCAAATTTATGGGACACCTTGCATAATCGAAAGAAATTAAAAATTACGCAAAAATAAAACGGAATATAACGTATTTGTATATTTTCATCCAATTGATCTAAAAGCTGTACATTGCAACCATCTAGATAACGTATTTTATATTTGTATTTGTACTACAATTATTTGTATTTTAATCTCTAATATTATAAATTTTAGGAAGTGGTAGTGGGATTTTCAAAAATTAGGAACCGGAGCAGGAGTTGTAGTCGGATGAATTATGTTCCGACTCGACAGCACTCTCAACAACTATCATAATTTTTTAAGTATAAAGACATGTAATTCCGAATTGTCCAGGACGTTCGTGCACTCAATTACAGTGGCGTAAATTAGCGGTCGGGCTTTACGTGACGAGTGCGTCCCTGGGCGTCCTCCCCCCGTTCACTTCTGTCCCGAGGGCGTCGGGACGCACTAAATAACCGACCCGATTGTCCCATATGCGGGCAATCTCCCCTGGTGGACTCCTTTCCCTCCCCGATACCCACTATTTTAACATCGCTTTATTGCTGCATCGGCCACGTCCTATATATTGAGATTGGATACGCGAACGGGGGATAGAAACGACATATTCCCTTTTCGGCTTCAATTTATGAACTCATTTTTTCTTGCCGTCTTCGGGATTAAATATAAATATTATGATGGAAAGAGCGAGTCAAATATAAATTGGAGTTTTGGATTTATTCAATTAAGTTATTAATCAGAACTTTCTGAGTATATTAGTCTAAGATATCAAAGTTCTTCAAAGGTAAATGTATTTTGGAATATGTATATATAACTTTACTAATTATGTAAGTTGGATTCCACATTAATCTAATTTATATTTTAATTTTAAACCCTACTCGTATATCTCCATCTATACACAATTCCTAAAGGTATGATGAAATAACTGTAGCACCAAAATTATGTACATAAGCGTAGCCAAGAGGGGGTGAGGTAGGAGCACTTGAATTGCCTTTGCAGGCGAAAATTATTAATGTAATAATCATTGCAGATACGAGGACATAATATACAGATAATTGTTCTTTTAAGTATACATATACGTAAGTACTAGGGGTGTCAATCCCAAACCATTTTTCCAATCCCGGGATTTTTGCAACAATGATCAAGTAATCCCAAGACTAGTCCCGAAAAAAATAAAAAATTTAAATGTTTAATTTTACAAGATTTATTTAATTATTTAAACTTAATTATTGTGTATTAATTTGAAATGAACCAACAAAACATATAAATATATTAACAAAACATGTATAAATATAAATATATATTATATATATGTATATATATATGTATATATATATATATATATATATATATATATATATATATATATATATATATAGGGTGATCCAGAATCAACGCCCTTAACTGAATGAGCAAAATCCAGGTGAGATATTTTAAGTAATTTTTTCTTGCTGATGTAGAATTCCCGCTCTAATTGGATACCTTCAAGCGCAAACAACGTTTTTAATATACGTATTACGAAATCCCGGGACGGGACTATTTAATCCTGGGTTTTCTGGGATCGTGTTTTTAACGGGTTTTCCTAGTAAGTACGTAAAAATGGTCGATCGTGTAAAACACGCCGGCAGTCCCGGGTTCAAACCCCGGTGCCGGCATTTCGGAAGAGATTGTCCTGCAGTTTTCCCACATCCCTAGTATCGAATGATAGAAATGTACCTACACCATCTATAAGCCGCCTGCAGGCGCAAGATGGCCTACAATAGTAATATAAGCCCCCTGTCCCCCTCACAAGTGCTGAGCTTAGGAATACAGGTTGAGATTGGAAAAAAATCAAGATGAAATGATTTAGTTTAATATACAAAATTACGACTATTCTTGTGAAATGCACACAATACGTCTTAATTAATAAGACAACTTAAGACAATAAATACCGATTAAAACAACTAATTTCTAAATTTAGTTTTATTAAAAAGACTATATTCATAAATGGATTAAAGATTCATAGCTTTTTTTATAGCTACCACTGTTTAAACTTAAACCACTATATGAATATTTTTTTGTAGGATCATCGCAATAAATAATCCTTAAACCCCAAAATCCCTAAAAAAACCGCATTCCTCCAACGAATACATGGCAATATCTAAGAAATAACGAGGGCAATTTACAGAAGGCACGTTTTAAAGTTTAGGCTAATTCTCGCAAGCAAGACGAGACAATAAAAGAGGCAATCCGCGTGCGTTTCCTCGCTTGCTCCACAAAATAAAACCCATTACGCCATCCATGTGTGTGTGTGTGTTTATAAGGGAACATTCTTATGTGTATGTGTATTTATACGAGGGTAATAATAAGCAAGACACGCCGAATACAAACTGCCTTCAGCCCGCAAAATTTTAAATCCTCAGACATATTTATATTCAGCGTATTCAGAGGATAGAAGGGGGGTAAAAGTGGAGGAAATCCCACGACTCGATCTCCCCCTATCTATCACATCTCTCTTATAATCCCATGAAGAAAAAAAATACGGGAGGGAATGTTTTATTCAAATTCTTCTCGGAAATTTAACAAAAGCCGGGGCGCCCATTCCTCTCGATACATTAAACTCCGGTTTGATTCTTATCCGACGCTTCGGGGAATATATCTGTCTGCTAATTTTGCAGAAAATTCAGTAGTTTAGGTCATATTAGCCTATTTTGCTAAAAAAAAATTAATAATATTCTGTTCAGTGCAACTAATCAAACATCGATTTAAAAAGGAAAACACTTGTTTAAATTTCACTAATATTTTTGTTTTTTATTCCAACTAGTTTCAACTTTGAGTCATTCTCAAGGAGTGGTTTTAAATCATAGTTAAATATGTTTCACCACGTGAAAGATGAGAAACTTGTTCAAGATAACCAAACATCAATTAACATTAAATTATTATTTTATAAATGTCGACGCACAGCGCTATTTATTGCTCTAATTTTAATTATGATTACGACTGGTGTAACTTAAATAGTATTCAAGATGCAGAAAAGTATTACATATAGATTTTAAGTCACCTAAAGCTTCTAACGAATGTTATACTGCTTTTTTTTTCTTCCTGTGGGTGCCGTTTTCCTTGCGGATCCGGATGCACTGCAGCCTAGGTTACTCACGCAATTATTCCAAACTCGATCCCCTGCACCTTGTGCAGGTCCTTCAGGGGTTGCGTGTGGAAATCATTTTGACTGTTTCCAAATATGAGCTGTCTTTCGTTTTTCAGCGCATTGCATCTACACAAAATGTGCATTGTTGTTTCCGGTGCCCTATCACAGAGCCAACAACTGGTGTCATCGTTGTATAGACCGATTTTCCTTAGGTGCTCTTTAACAGTCATGTGGCCTGTTAGTAGTCCTATGGTTGTTTTTAGATGTGCCCTACTTAGTGTCAGTAGTGCAGCTTAGTTAGAGTTAGGTTCATTTATAATGGCCTTACTGTTGTCTGTTTACCCAGTATTCCTTGTGTTTGTTGCGAATCCACTTTCTGACTTCTAAGCGACTCGACTTTTTTGTAATGCCTAAGACAGGTTCAGGTCCTATTAATAATATGGTAGCTCCCGGCCTTGCTAGCTCGTCAGCTTTTATATTTCCCTCAATACCTGAATGACCCGGCGTCCAGACAAATGTGACCTTGGTTTGTCTCGCCAGGTGATTCAGTGTGTCGAAGGAGTCCAACACCAGTTTGAATGAAGACTTTTTGCTCTTTAGAGCCTTCAGTGCCGCCTGGCTATCGATCATAATATAGATTTGCCTGCCATGACAGTCCTTCTCTATGTTGGTTCTTGAACATTCTATAATTGCGAATATTTCAGCTTAAAAGACTGATGCCAAGCAGCCCAGCCAGTGGGCATAGCCTGTCTTCATGTTTTCATTGTCGATTCCTGATCCAGTACCTATGTCTGATTTAGAACCATCCGTATACCAGATCATGCTATGTTTGTGAATATCTTCCCTAAAGTCGTTCCATTCGTTACGGTCTGGAATAGTGACTTTAAAGAGTGCGTATTCAAGATATCTGACTGTCATATGGTCCGACCTCATCTGCAAGAGAGGTCCCCTTATATCTATCAAGAGTCTTCTGTGTGGATTGTCAACTCTTATTTTGACTGATGATAGCTGCAGCCTGTGGAGTGCCAATATTGCCTCCCCCACTATCAGAATATAAAGTGGTGTGCGGTCTAGGAGCGTCTCCATGGCTGCAGTGGGTGTGGTTCTCATAGCCCCCGTTATGCTGACACAAGCAAGCCTTTGAATCTTGCTAAGGGTTTGTATGGTTGTGTGTTGCGTGACTTTTTTTTTGTTAAGCATGAAGTAAAATTTCAAGTTTATAAAAGCCTAAACATTTGGATTGGTAGCGTAGCACTAGAACTGCTTAACTACAGAATTTATGAACTGTGCAAGTACAATGCGATTATTTAAAACATGATTTAGAGATGTTTTGAATTTTACATAAGATTGGCACTATTGGCTTTTAACACATAGTTTACCATAACCTCAAATTCCACCTTCATTAACATTCTGGGCAACTTCACAAACAAAATGCTGCCTGCTCTAAATTAAAATTTACGGCACTTAACTGACAAAATGCAGAACTCACAGTTAATGTGAGACGGAAACATTGTTTACAGCCAATTACTTGCCTGTAAATATTTTAACCCTATGGCAATCGTTTGATTTTTTCATAATATTTCTCAGAAGCCTAATTCCAGGTTTACTCTTTGTTGCAATATTTTCATATTTCCTTATAAGCGCAGTAACACTCTCAAATCCCAACAAATTCATGTTTTCCCATAAGCATACAGCTTAGCGATACGCTGTAATAAAACCCAGAAAAATAAACTCAATTTTTATTTAAAATTGTACGTAATCCGAATTTGTATTTAAAATAATCTTTAATTTTTTTGTATAGAGTGCATAATGTTTAACTTAACTTTATTTACATTTACGTACGCCAGTGTATATAAATTTTACTGCGTCGACGAGGAAGTTACGTTTATGGAGAGCACTTCTCTCTCTCTCTCTCTCTCTCTCTCTCTCTCTCTCTCTCTCTATCTCTGTCTGTCGGTTGAAGATTCCCGTCCCGAAAACATGATTAGTTTTATTACAAGCAGATGGCCGAGGTTCATTTTAGGTACGACTGGAGTTAATAAGCTTCTCTCTCAGATTATTCGCAGTTATGTAAATATTGTCGCGGGCGGATGATGATGATGAAATGTTTAATAAGATCCTGTGTCTGGCTATTTAGATATAAAGTCCAATATAATACAAACAAATCTAGGACGATTCATATGATGAACACTATTGATTAGTTTATATTTAATCCAAAACCAAGAATTTGAAAATCATATTACTTATTATAAATTAAACAATCGTTTAAAGCTTCAAATTGAACTTAAAAAAGCAAGAGGTATCTTAAGATTTACAGAAAATAGGCTGAATTTGGAATACGTCCAATGTATCTGTTTGCTCCGGAGAAATATGAATAATATAAACCATAATGAAGATTACAATTAATTTTTAAAAAACACTCGTTAATTCATTTTATATACAATTGACGTTTGTTTACGAATGGCGGCGACAAAGAAAAAAACATGTAATAAATAATAAAAAATAATTTATTTGCATTTTATTTTTTTGTGGCAAATATTATTAACAAACAAAAAAGCTTTTAAATGAACAAATCTTTCAAGATGTATTTTTTACATTTTTATAAGTTGCGCCAATAAAAACATATTTTAGTTTTTATGTTGTGGTACTATCGTTTTTTATACTTCTTGTCAATCAATGATTACCATAATAACTGAAATGGTGTGTTATGATAATCAACCATAGTAAATTTTAGTCGTATCGAATATAGTGTACAATTGTTATAAATAGAATTAATAATATTTTTTTGAACTTCAAATACTAATTCCGGATTAACCGTTAACTTTTGGATATGGATAAGTTATATTAAATCATATTTTGATCCCATATATCTATGGTTAAGCCATTTCCCCACATTAACGGGATACCCTGTAATATTGTTTCAGCACTTTAAATCCATATATCTCTTTTAGTATGCACGCTCCAATTAAATTTAATGTAAATTGTGTATTGTATTAAAACAATGATTAATAAAAAAATGGACGATTTTATTATTTATTTCATTAATTCTGTCTGTGTTGTCGTAATTGGCAATTGTTTTCGTTTGATTGTTTTGTTTTGGCGTGAGGGAAGTTTGTTTAATCCAAATTTCCCGCAATAATTTGTTACTCGCTGATTGTTTGTTAGTGAGCGTAGGTGCAACACTTGTAAATTACTTGGCGGTGGGTGAGCGCAACTGTTGGGGGAGATTAATCGCGGACGCAAAAGGTAAAAGACCCCAATTTCAGGGCAGTAAGGGCGGGACTAAATCACGATTACAGTTCTTGATAGTACAATTTGAAAGTTTCACACGTTAGAGTAGTAATAATGATAATAATAAAGGAGACAATCTTAATAATCATCACATAATTGTAATAATAAAGATGATACACAGAATTCAAATATACGAAAATAATTTCTCTAGTTTTTTATTTGTATAAGTATCCTTGAAAAATCTAACCTTTATTTGATAGTAATGGTTTTTTGTCATTGTTTATTTAATATTTTTGCATCTGTTTTTTGTATACTAGAGAAGTATGTTTGAATTTATGTTTATACTTATAAGTGTGTGTGTGTGTGTGTGTGTGTGTGTGTGTGTGTGTGTGTGTGTGTGTGTGTGTGTGTAAAGAATAATAGAATTGAATTGTACCAATAATGCTCAGTGTCTATATTTTTATTTCATCATACGATAGAAACTAATTTTATAGTCAGTTCTTCAAAAAAAACGGACTTTAATTTAACTTAAATGATGAGAGATAAACCAATAAATAAAAACACGAAATCTACTATCAGTGATGTTACAACATTTAAGTCGCCCAGATGCAAAACCAGCAATAAGTATTTTGACAAATGAATTTAGGTGAGTTACGTGAATATGATAATAACTTGAAATAAAACACTTTTAAACTTTCTTCACAAATTTATTCTTCACCAGATGTACATTTTGGACACAAAGTAACCATTATTAATGGTTTGATAATAATATCAAACCATTGATAATGGTCACTTTGTGTCCGAAATGTACAGGGTGAGCGAAACTCGATGTCTCAGCTCTATTTTAAGAAAACGAAAAACGATAGAAAAAGTCTTAACAGAGGTTCATAAAGAAGATTGAGTGAGGTCCGTTTTAAGCCAAAATTGCTTATTTTTCTAAACTTGTAAACTAAAGTAGTAACGTCATCGAATAATTTTTTTCCCAGAAACAAACTTTGTAGAAAAAAAAATATGTCTTCTTCCGTTAAAAAATTATGAGCAAACTTGAAAGAAAGTATTATCAAAAATTTACAATTGTTACGATTTAAACAAGGAGCTTGGAAGCAAATATCAAAGTTGCATCTGTCAATAATTAAACTTTATTAATTACCATCATTGATTATCATTAATTAAACATTAAAGATCACATAATATGTTACTATATTACTAGTATTTATTATTTATTTATCTATGGATTTCTCCTTTTTACAACGTTACAAAAAATGTATAAAAACAAAATAATAATACTTAAAAATGACAAGAAATAAATTTCGCGCTTAATACTAAACAAAAAACACTAAACAAATGACCACAGAAAGAAATAAAGTATGTAGACAATCATTACAACAAATGTTTAATGCAACTACCTCCTACTTCTTCTAAAGCCGTACGTAATATTTTTCTAGATAGTTCATCGCAAGAATGTCCGATTATTTCTTTTAAATGTTTTAAGTTCCAAGTGGTGTTTTGTAAACTTTGTTTTTCAAAGTTTTCCACAAGAAGAACTCTAGTGGGGTCAAGTGCTGTGATTTAGGCGCCCGCTGTATCGGTCGATTTATTTTCTCCACAAGTTTCATTTAAATATTGCTTTATGCGGTGGAGATCCGTCTTGCTGAAAACATATGTTTGCTCGCAGCTGTAATGGCACGTTTTTGAGAACACAGGAAGTTGTTCTTTAAGAAATTGCAAATGTTGCTCACTGCGTAAAACTCCTTTGTAAAAATATGGACCAATCAAATGCCCATTAATATTACCACCCCAAAACGTTAACACCGAAGTATCCTTGGTATTCAATCGGATTGACAAAATGTGAATTTTCAGTAGCCCAAAAATGTTCATTTTTTATTGGGCTTACCGTTACTAACAAAATGGCTTTCATCTGTTCACAACACATGCTGGAAAATCGATGGTCATTGATCTTTAAGTTTACCATCACTTAGGAAACAATTGATTCCTAATTGTTGATGTTGAATTGACAAGTGTTTTAAGTAGTGAAGTTTATAATCATGGTAACCATTTTTTTCAAAATTTGTCGTACTAAACTATATTTTAAACTCAACTCACGACAGGCTTGCCGAATCAAGTTCCTTGAATGGTCTTGAAAATACCGGAAAACAGTTGCAATAGTACTGTTAGAATTGATCCTCTTAGCAATTTGTTTTCCATTTCGAGAAGAAAATGCCTCGTTATTTGCACATAAATTGCATTCAAATCTTGCAAATATTTTAAAAGTTGGAATAACACGTTCAGGTGTATAACTGAACTGCTCTTCTAGGGTTCATTTGAGATTCTCTATAAACTACTAACATGTCGACATTTTCGTTGTGCGTGAACATTTTCCAAAATCAAATGCCAACAAAACAATATTTGTGAACCATTAGTTAAATTATTAACAGATGCGACATTGTTATTTGCTACCAAAGGCTACTTGTTTCAGTCGTGACAATTGTGCATTTTTGATAATACTTTTTTTTAAGTTTGCTTATAGTTTTTGTCCGGAAGAAGATAGCAAATGTTCTTCTTTACAAAGTTTATTCAGAAAATTAGTTTTTTTCTAAATATCTAAAAATATAGGTATGTTTCTTGAGAAAAAATATTCGATGACGTCATTTCTTCAGTTTTCAAATTTAGAAAAATATGCAATTTTGACTTAAAATGGACCTCAATCCTATTTATTAACATTTTTTCAGATTTGTTCTATCGTTTTTCCTTTTCTTATAATAGAGCTGAGACATCGAGTTTCGCTCACCATGTACATCTGGTAAAGAATAAATTTGGGAAGATAGATTAAAAGTGTTTAATTTTATGTTTTGACAAACTTGTGGTAAAATGATAAAAACTGATTTGGCAGCATAAATTAAAATTGTAATTAATACGCGTTGTATCAAAAGGGAACTAGAAAAAAATGTAAAACTAAGTAAAACGTTGCTAGGTTTCACAATTGAAATAATATGTCAGCTTTTGCAACCAAAAATGCAGCAGGTTTGGCATTCAAACCCAAACTTTTAGGCTTTCCAAAACTCAAAATTGAAGTTTATTATATACTTGTTATGTTTTATCTCACGTTTATGAATGCATAAAGGTCTGTTATGCAAATTACAAGAGGCGTTTGAGGTTTGGAAGATTTAGTTATAAGAAATTAACATTTCTTATATTTATAAACAACAGATCAAACTTTATCAAAAGATTTTGAACTTCACTATAAATTAGTGTTTTATACGCGTGGCGCATAAAGTAAAATTTTAAGTTTAGAAAAGCCCCAAAATTGGAAAGTAGAGATATGCTAGTTTTATAAAAGCGTTGAATCTGAAGCTTTAAATTCAACGCTTTTATAAAATCAGCAAATATCTGAAAATGTACAGCGCATACATTGCGATTTGTATACTTAAAAAAATGCTCTGTATATAAAATATATTATTATTTTATCAAGCCCACACCTGTTTTCTTTTATCAACTTGAAGCTTTTTACGTAACACAAAAAAAACGGTAGTGTTCCTTCCATTTCCCATTTTGTTGGTGATCTGGTGAATTAAGGGGGGTGAAAGCGTGTTACTCGCCATACCTCCTGCCCCTTAAATTAATGAAAATATTAACCTACTCCTCCTCGGAATATCAACGGGCAAAACAACGCTTTAATTTCCGTAATATGTGTGAAAGCTTTTGCGGGCACAAAAACTGGAGCCGCTGAAGTGGCATCCATTAATTTTCATAAAAGTTATTGTCTGCGGGATGAAACTCACCGGTTTTTGATCAATGATGTTACATCATAATCAACGCAATTATTTTTTGGTTTGTTTTGTAAATAAAATAATCATTTAAAAAAATAGTTTTTTAATGTTATGAATTTTATAGAATGATTTTTCCTTCTAAGTATATATATTGCTGTATACGTTGTAATTTTTAAGGCATTCGTTGTCTTTGAGAAACGATCAATTTGAAGCTTCGAACGAATATTATCACTCCCAGATTAACCCTTTCAGCCTTGGTGTTTTTCTGGGGACCAAAAAAAAAATGTTTTGTACACTGCATATTATTTATTACTATCTCAGATATACAGAAAGTTCTCTTTTTAAGTATTCATATGACAAAATACTGTATACGCTGTAAATCTTCAGATGTTCGTTCTATTTACAAATGTTTTAAATGTTACTTTCAAACGAGTGTTTTCCACTCCCAGATTAAACATGAAGTAAAATTTCGAGTTTAGAAATGCCTGAACATTTGGTTTCGTCGCGTAGCGTATACAAAACAAAAATATTGTTAATTTATGAATGTTTGAACCTCACTTGAAATCAGTGTTTTATACGCGTGGCGCATGAAGGAAAATTTCTAGTTTAGAAAAGCCTGAACATTTGTTTTTTCAGGCTTTTCTAAGCTCGAAACTTTACTTCATGCTTAATCCGGAAGTGGAAAACACTTGTTTAAGACTTCAAATTAAACTATTTTGATAAACAAACGATTATCAGAAAAGTTACAGCTCATGCATACATGTATGTATATTTAAAAGAAAAATGTTTAGCAAATTTTAGTGGTGGCAAATATCACCGTCAGGGCCAAAAGGGTTAAGCATGAAGTATGAAGTTTCGAGCTTTGAAAAGCCTGAAAATTTGTATTTGGGCGCTGAACAAAGCAAAGCGTATAATTTGTTTTACTTATTAATATTATTTATTAACGGACAAGTATGTTTAGCAAATTTTAGTGGTGGCAAATATCACCATCAGGGCCAAAAGGGTTAAGCATGAAGTATGAAGTTTCGAGCTTTGAAAAGCCTGAAAATTTGTATTTGGGCGCTGAACAAAGCAAAGCGTATAATTTGTTTTAATTATTAATATTATTTATTAACGGACAACACTTTTTTTTACAAAATAATAACATTATAAATTCAATTAAAAAAATTAAGATACATGTTTATTTTACTTATATATTGTATTAACTTGAATTAAACGAATAAACCTGAAAGTATTCTATCAAGTCAATTACAATTAGACGATGTACTGCTCGTGGCCTGAATTTTATTTACAATGTTCTTAAATATAAAATGGGATGTACCAAATAAATCAAATTTATCATGATTATTCATTTGATTAGCCGATCTCATGCAGCGGTATGTAGGACTATGGTATATATAAATTGAAGATACGGTCTGTTATCTTAAAATTGGTTTTTGTCTTGATAATCTCGTGGGACTGTCATAGTTTAAACATTGGAGCAAATCAGTTGAAGTATGGCCCTAAATAATGTTGTGCAACAAAAACAAATCAAAATTTGTTCTACGCACCTCCAAATGTTCTATATTTAGATAGCTATATACCAGTTCATAATTCGTAAATGGTAGATTCAATTTAATGTACCTGCAAAATTTCTTTTGCACAGATTCAAAATGGTACGAGTATTTTTTATAATAGGGTGACCATATAGAGAAGTACAATATTCTAAATTAGATCTCACCAATCCACAATTAAATGCTCTCAATGTCTCGCAACTAAAATCTCTACAATGTCTTGATAAAAATCCTAGCAATCTGATGGCTTTTATTACATATCTGTGAAATATGAGCTGAAAATGACAGTTTTGTATACATTAAGACACCCAAATCACGCATTACCGACATTTTTTCCAGACTCACCGTTCATGTCATATGTGAAATCAATGATCCTTGTTCATTTAGTAAATGTAATGGATTTACATTTCTTAATGTTGAGAAATAGCTGATTTTGTACACACTAATTATATAAATTATTCAGTTCCACTTGCAACTCGAAATAATTCGATACATCATCAACGCAATTATAGAATTTGAGATCATCAGCAAACAATAAATAATTAGAGTGCAGAAAAGAGCTGCTGATATCATCAATAAAAATAAGAAATAATAACGGTCCAATATGTGATCCCTGTGGCACATCGGATGTCACCTAAATAGTAGAAGATATGAAGTTATTGATCTTGACCGCCTGACGATGCTCATTTAAGTGAATTTTTAAGTAAATTATAGTATATTTTGTGTTTTTCTTCAAAATTAATGTACATACAAATAATTTGATATTCACATTACAATTATAAAAGTCTACTCCACATAAAAAACCCTCGCAATTTATCTTCGACCTTCTTTTTTTTATTATTAAATAACACCGCTCTCTGAATTCTCGATCTTTTCCCTTCTCAAAAAGAAGCGAAAAAAAGAAAACTCCGGGGACTTTCGCGTTACAAAGTGATATGATGATTAGGTTAAATGGCGAAGAATAATACCTCGTTAGACATTCATTGAAAACTTTCGACTCCCCCAATTTCCCCGGGTAAAATTCTAGTCTGCCTCTTCCAGCTTTTCTAATTTAATGTCCTCGAGCCGACTTCAACGCGGTGTTGGTGGCGGTTCAAGGGCTTCACATTGTTACTCGTTTTAATTAAGTTTTCTATTTGCGTGCACTCTCCCTTTTTTTCTGTTATTCTCCAAGCAAGTTTATACACACGAGGCAAACGCAAAATTAATCATTTTCTTATGAATTTGCATTTGCATATCAAACTTTAGTTTCTGTGATTGTGTTATATATTTTTTTAAGGACGTTGAATTAATTATTGCTTTTTGTTATTATTTCAGCCACACGTATTTATGAATAATTTAAATAAATATCATAATTGGATTTAATTTCAGGTTGATCCTTATTTATTCAAATGTTAATAACTATAATTGCGCTTATATTGATAACAAAATTACTAGGAATTTTTAATTTCTGTATACATTTTCTTAAAAAAATAAATAATTATCATAAATAGATTTAATTTCAACTTGATTCCTATTTAAATGAAGTTTAAATTTACATAAATTTTACAATATTTTAGTGTTTTATACGCGTGGCGCATGAAGTAAAATTTCGAGTTTAGAAAAGCCCAGAAAATTTGTCTCGGGTCGCTGCGCGACCCTCGACAAATTTTCACGGGGCTTTTCTAAACTCGAAATTTTACTTCATGCTTAGTCTGGGAGTGGAAACACTTGTTTAAAGTTTCAAATTGAACTTTGAAAAAAACAAGGAATATCTAAAGATTCACAGAAACATTTTCAATGAGTATGATTTGTAAGATAAATCATTTGTAGATTGCAAAAATATTCATAATAATTTCATATTTTTAACATTTAAATAATTTATATGTGCTAATAACAATTTGATTACTTGTATTTAATTTTGTGTTCATGTTGAAAATTGACCAATAAATTTTGTGTAATTTATTAATATAGAATATTTCAATGACTAATAAATGTGATTATAAACGCCAATGATTTCAAATTGTTCATTTATTTGCCGTATAATTTAACGTAATATATTAATTAAACAAAGATTCGCCGGTGTTTTGATGAATTTGCATACGGGCGCACATTAATATAAATAAATAGAATAATTACGCATCAGGTTGGTGTTTGATAAACAAATGTACGTTCGCTGTTTGCACGTGAAATTTGCAATGTTTTTTTAGGTATATACCAGCATTGCCAACCGTCAAATTGAAATACTGTATATTATGCTAAATATTATTGTATTTGTGACGAAAACAAATAATACTACTGTTATTTTAAATAAACTACATAATTACATACAAGGAATATTTGAAAATATAGTAAATTTATTTCTAAAAAATAATTATAACTTTAACACGATATGAAAACATTACCTAAATATATATTTTACATTATATTGGAAAAATATGTTCGATATTAAATTAATTATAAATGATTCTCTATGGGTGGTCTATCTAGTGGTTTCTTTTTGAATCATACGGCTCTTTTCCTCTCGAAATCTTGACAGAAAGTTATAATTATTACGCGTTATTACGCGGAACGTAATGAATTTTGGGCCTTAGAGCAGCTCGAAATGGACAACGATTTTGCTCGAAAAATGATCATTTCTGACGAGGCGCATTTTCATCTCATCGGCTATGTTAACAAGCAAAACGGCAATGCGGCAGCATTCGGGGATCGGAAAACCCGCACTTGATTGTCGAGAAGACAATGCATCCTTAGAGAGTGACAGTTTGGTGCGGATTTTGGAGCGGTGGCATCATTAGTCCATCTTTATTTGAAAATGCTGCTGGAAACGCCATTTCGGTCAACGGTGAGAGCTACAGAGGCATGAGACCCGATTTTCTGTGGCCGGAAATTGAAGACATGGATTTGGACGATCTTTGGATTCAGCAGGGCGGCGCGCCATGCCACACAGCCCATGCCACAATCGATCTTTCGCGCGCCAAGTTCTGTAGTCGTGTTATCAGCCGTCTCCGCGATGTCAATTGGCCACCTTGGAGCTGCGATTTGACGCTGTTAGACTTTTTTTGTGGGGTGCCGCGAAAGACCGATGTTATGCAAACAATCAATTAACGATTCAAGCCCTTAAGGCGAATATCGAGCAAGCCATTCGTGAGATAGAGCCAAAAACCGTCTCCAAGATCTTGGAAAATTGGGTTGACAGAATGCGTTACTGCGAAGCCAGCCGAGGCAGCCACATAAAAGAAATTGTGTTCCATTAATAATAGGAATATTTGCTCTTTCGCATAAACCAATAATTTATTAAAAAAAAAAAATGAATTTTGTTCATTTTTTTGAATTTTTATAGACACCACTATATGGATTTATATCTCTGCGACCCCACTAATAAAGAATCTTACAAGCCGCCACTGAAAATAATATTTTCACTGCTTCGTCACCAGTGTTTTTGTCATTTCAAAACCACATAGTAGAAGTAGTAGTAGTAGTAGTAGAAAAGTAGAAAAAAATCACTTATAAGTTTTTCTCATTTATGCAATAATTTTAAAATATCTGGTTAAATTTGTGAGATTTCTGATAACCTAGGAGGGGATGGGGGGATATATGCCCTCTGCTGCCCCCCCTCTTTGCTACACCCATGTATATTTTCATGTAATATACTCGTAAATAATATCTACCATCTGAGTGTTTGTTGTGGTTTGGGGAAAACCGTGCATAACTTTTAATTGGGAATTAGAATTTAAGGGCCCAGCACACTAATTACATTCCGATGAGCCTAATTGAAAAACTTTTATTTCTGGCTCAATTTGCCGCAACGGTGAGCCAGTTTATTTCCAACAACTTAATACGCTCGGTTATTTTATGTTTATATAATTAAACATTAAAACCTGCTGTTTGATTTGTTTTTAATATATTGTAAAGAATTATTTTTGTAAGCCCAGATCATTCCTATCGCCAGTGTTGCCAGATGTGGCGATTTTGTGAGTTCATTTGGCGAAGATAATCTTAAATGATAAATATGTGATTTTTGTTTGCTGGTGATTATAATGTTTTTGTAAAAAAAATGTGTTTTCTTTCAAAATGTAACTTTGAATTCATTTTTAAAATCGTACAAAAAATTCGAAATATTTGTTAAAAACTTATGTTAGGTCAGTTATATTCACCCGAAATGTCAAAAATGTACCCTATTTCCATTAGCTCGGGAAAGGAATAAAAGGGGAAAGTCATTTGACAAATAGTGAAATATATTAATGACATGCTGACATGTAGGATTTTCATTTAAGAAAACGGCAATTTTATTTAAGAAAACGAAAAATTATCTGAAACAAAAATTAGAGCAAACTATGTTTGGAAAATTCAGGAAAATAGTCATCTTTTTCAGTCAGAAATCAAATCAAATAATTCAGAAATCAATAGAAGTTAACATTATTCAAAAGAAGAATTCCATTTTCTTTACAAATTTTAAGTAATTTGGTAATGCTTTATAATTCTGAAAATTAAGTAATTTTTCTTTAGAGCAAGTTAAAATGTATTAAAATAAAATTAAGTATTTAGTTTGATATCCTGCTTTTAGATCGTATCTTATTAAGTATTCAATAATATTTTACTATGTATTTTCCAATCCTTGATTAAGCATAAAGTAAATATTTCGAGTTTAGGAAAGCTTGATAATTTGGATTTGTCGCGTTAACTCAAAATATTTACTTCATGCGCCAAGCGTGCTAAACACTGATTTAGTGTGCAGTTCTAAAAACATTGTTTTCGTTATGACAATAACTAAAAACCAACAAAAACCTATTAAAAGATTAATATTTTACACTAATACGATTTTTATTTTCAACCTATTCTAAGTTGACAAAAGGCATAATATTCGCAGTAAATTTGCCAGATATTCGCTAATCCTCGCCAAATCAAATAAGCATCAATTTGCAGTTGTCAGTGCTTACACGATCTCAACAGACGATATATACGATATGTTCCTATTGAAAGTAGAATATACGAGAGGGGGTCCATGGAGTTACTTGAAGTGTTCGTTATAGATAAGTAGTGGTTAAATTCCTTTATCTTCACTATTTTATATAAATTATATAAAAACTAATTGAAATTAATATCAACTTTCGACAAAAATGAGGTCTCGTTGAGACTTCTCCAAATATTCATTAAAACAACTCATAAGTTATAGATGCACGATGTGCTACTTTTCAATAGATTGCCGTTAATCTATTCAACAAGTGCACATCATGCCTAAATAATACATCTAGAATTTAAATAAAATAGTGAAGATAAAAGAGTTCAACTACTTCTTATCTATAACTACTTCCCGAGCTAATACCTCGACGGATATTGAATTATAAATTGGAGCCACACAAACAGATTTACTGTTTAATAAATAATTTGACTTAATGTTACATTTTGCATATGAATTATTGCATTTATATGCAAAATGTAACATTAAGTCAAATTATTCCCTTACCAAACTAAATTGAAAGAATCTTAAGCTTTCTTAAAGCAGAAGTCTTAAGCCATCTGTAGAATAATTTATTTCCTAATTTCATTACAGCTAAAGAAAATTTGTGCAATTAAATATCAAAAATGGTCTTAGCAATTATGTTAATTATTCTCATGAAATTTGAAGAGATTACTGTATTAAATGTTTAATATTAATTTTCTGTTAAAATAAGAAGAATTCTCTACTAGAAAAAGTCCAACTTGAAACTTCTAAATAGTGTTTAAAACAGCATGAAGTAATATTTCGAGTTTAGAAATGCCTGAACATTTGGATTGCTAGGCATATCACGATTTTCGATGTATATTTTCAGACATTCCTGGTTTTGGTAAAGACGTTCAATTTGAAACCACTAACGAGTGTTTCCAATCCTAGATTAAGCATGAAGTAAAATTTCGAGTTTAGACAAGCCTTAATATTTGGTTTGGTTTGTGGTTTGTGGTTCCCAAAAAAATGTTTTGTACATTGCACATTATAAATTAATATCTCAAATTTACAGAAAGTTATTTTTAAAAGTATATACACCTCAATAAATACTGTATACGCTGTAAAGTTTTAGATATTCGTTGTTTTTACAAATATTTCAAATTGAACTTTTAAACAAGTGTTTTCCACTCCCAGATTAAGCATGAAGTAAAATTTCGAGTTTAGAAAAGCCTGAAAATTTGGTTTGGTTGCGTAGCGCGAAGCGCGGAGCGACCAAACCAAATTTTCAGGCTTTTCTAAACTCGAAATTTTACTTCATGCGCCACGCTTATAAAACTTTGATTTAAAGTAAAATTCAAAATATACTGCTCAGATTATGTACGTTTGTGATTCTACGCTGACTCAGATTAATTTTGTTAGATTTCACGGTTAAAAAATTCAGCAAGCATAAAATTGACGATATTTATAGAAAATTAACATTTACTTTAAACAGAAAATCACAGTAAACTTACGTAGCATGAATTAATGTACACTATCGTTACAGAAATATAGTATTTTTTTATACTCGTAGATAGACATAGTTTCAAATAATAATCCCACGTAATATTTTCTCGGAACGTACATTTTCGAATTTCCACGATAATAGGGATTCCAAGGGGATGAAATATAAGAATAGGGAATTGGGTTGCACTTACTGACAGGTACGTATACCTGTGAACCTAGATAACCTGAGGGTAGTATCCGCCCCATTCCGCACATTCCTCCTACGGCCCTTCACATAAATTCCGGAAACGGCGGACGTATTTTTGCATTATTGCCATTTTCAGCTCTCCTGTTTGTTGTGCAGAGTGAAAAAAATAACGTAAATCCCGCAGTGGAGATTAAAAAACAAGTCGCTTATTATAAAGTTTAGTTCTTGAACAAAATAAAATAATAGAAAAGGATTTTGTAGTCCACGTTAGGAGAGCCAGTTGAAATTTGAAGTAGGTAATTTTTTATTCATATATGACAATAAAATTTATTTACTTCAGAGAGATATAAAATTATTTATAAGTTATAATTTCATAAAAATCCTCCTTGAGATTGACTTAAAGTCGAAACTAGTTGGAAAAAGAAAATTAGTGAAATTTAACCTAGTGTTTTCTTTTTTAAATCATAGTTAAATATGTTTCACCACGTGAAAGATGAGAAACTTGTTCAAGATATTCATAAGTTATTATTATTATTAATACAATTGATATGTATCGACTATTTATACTGAAATACCATTGATACAATATTGTATATGTATTGAATATTTATATTGAAGCACCAATTATGTTCAATTATGATACAATATTGTACAGAACTTGAATATTTACATTATAGGGTCATTGATATTCATTATTAATACAATTTTGTACAGGAGTTGAATATCAATTATTGGATGATCACAGAAATTAATTATTGACACAATATTGTACAGAAATTAATTGTCTGTTATTAAATTTTCATTGTTGGTACAATATTGAAACATGAATTATTTTTATACCAGATTTATACAATATTGTATCTATAATAAATATTAATATAGTATCAATAACCGCAATCTATATAGTGACCATATTGTGTGCACATTGATTGAGATTTTCAAGATATAAATATATACAATATTGCTACAATGTAAATGCAAGATTAATACATTAGCATTAATACACGAGTTCATTACAATCTATTTCTGGTGGCCGAAAGTTTGATATAAAGGAGAGACTATAACTCAAGCGTCACATGACTACATCTCCTCCAATCAGAATCGTTTATTTCCATAAATACATGTTATCACAGCAGAAATAATTTTTGTAGCAATTTTTGTAGCAACGACCAAAACAAGGTGGTAGGATTCTACTACCACCTTGTTTTGGTCGTTGTTACAAAACTGATTTCTCAAATCTGGCAGTCGATAATTCAAAATTTCAACCAAGCGATGGGGTGAGGTTTTTTTTAACCTGTACTGAAATTCGTTATATTCTCTCATTGAATATAACTCGTGGTATGATTAATAATCGATAATATTTATTCTTGAAACTGGAGCTCGTTGAATCGGGCTCGTTGAATCTGAAGCTCGGTTTCACTCATGAATATTATCGATGATAATCATACCACGTGTTAGATTACAGCTGAAAATATATTCAAAATAGAAATTGTATTTTAATTTAATTATCTAAATTTTCCAAATTGTTGAGTTACATTTTACTCTGAAATTAAGCATATACCTTTGTCTTTCAAAATCATTGTGTAAACGGGTTAAAATCTTGCCCTAAGATAGAATTATTACATGGCTACCATTCTATCTCTATTTCTAAACTAATTGTTCATATAACTCAACACACTACTCTTCAGCATTTAACAATTAATTAAATATTAAGCCCCACATGTTCCGATTGAAATCCCTTTATAATTATCACGCATTCCGCCCGGCACTAAGCCTCTTCCAGGGGTCAGAATCTTATAATCGGATTCCGGGGGAGGGTTCCTGTAATAACCCCAAATTGAAATTGAATTTCGTTGCGAATGATTGGAAGGAGACTGCGAGCGGACATCCAGTATCATTTCCCACACGCGAAATTCAGCGCTTGTATTGTTTATACAGCATCATGGGAATTGTGTTTTTGTGCGCAAATTGGCACTGTGTTCCTGACGTGGAGTTTTCACCCATTATTATTATGTCACTAATATGCACGGATGTTAATTAATATTTCATCAAGCAAACTGGTTTGTAATTGAATTTCGGAGTGATGGGTGAATTGTGTAATACGTTGATTTGTGTATAATATAATAAAATTATATTTAACATCTCTAAAAAAATGTTTTTATACAATGGGTAAATTTTAGATAATATGCCCGATTTATGGTGGCGGATAAAAAGTTGATGGTAACATTTGTCAGAAAAACCCAAAATTCATTGAGCAACAGTCTCAAAATCAGCAATTCTTAATTTTATTTAATCGTCATTATAAACACTATTAAAAATTCATACTAATCATCATCTTCATCACCAACATCTACTGGAGCTAAGTTGTCAAAAAAGTGGTAAAGACTTACTGCAGGAGACTTCAGATTGCCAATTTTACAAGCATGTACAAGATACAAGATAACTGTCATGAAGTGACTGCAGCAACCAGCAGTTCTACTTCCTGCGAAACAACCGCATATATAACCAACAATCAGATCAAGATCAATACCGTTCAAATTGAGAAGTACATTTTGATGATAGTTTTTGTTCTTCTTGTGTCTTGAGAACAAACGACAGTTTATCCAAACATAGCGTTATAAATATCAAAGTAATCATTGTAGTCAATAATATTGTCTTTTAGAACTCGATACTTGAATGAACCATTATGTTTAATAGTTTAAAAAATAGTATGACGGCGCTTGTCGAAGCTGATAAGTTCCAAGTGCAAATGATCTGAGCTGATCTAGCGTAAGTGATGGTATGTCTAGTTCCTCCATCGATTTCTGTATGAACCAGGACTTAGTGCCATTGATATTCTTTGTTTCCATCACTTCGTCTAACTTGTTTGGCATATGTAATCTGTCGTTCAAAGTGCTTGCATATTCAAGTTGATGTCCTTGATCAGATTCAATTGAATTGCGAGTAAAATTATATATTGCGCAGGCAACCATGAAATCTTGGGACGCATGTTTGATGTTAGTATTCCTGATGATGTCATGAAAATAATGGAACTTTCTCTTTAAATGACCATTAACTGTTTCAACCACAAATCGAATTTTTGTTATGAAGCGTTGTCTATTGCTTTCAAGTGCAGTCAGTCTTCGTTTACTAACACATGGTATCATTTCAATCTTAAATTGGTTTTCTAGCAACTATTTCTCAGCATCTCGAAATCCTCGATTTAAACAAATATATCACCAAGTTTGAAGAATTGCTGGGCTTTCTCAGTTTGAAGGAACTCAACTAATATCTGGCTATCTGACTTTTTACCAGAATATGGCATCGCAACAGATACTATACGTCCTAAACTAGTGATCATCATGAATGGTTTCACACAGTTATAGCTTTTGTATGGACACCAGGAATTGATTTGAAAGTCATACTTAGAACTTTTCTCACATTTCAAATAAGTTGAGTCGCATATGACAATTAAACTTGAGCTGACATCAGTTGATACTTGTTCGAATAATACTTTTGCAAATGATGATTGATCGTCTATTAGCAACGCACGTCTCTCTTCAGTCATTCCCAATTGCAAAGGTACAAATTCTTCATACAAAATGTATCGTACTTTCTCTATTCTTCTACTGATCGTTCACCGATCGAAGAAGAATTTAATACCAGGAGCTTCGTACATCATATATCGTCTTAATCACATCATAAATAAACCAAATAAAAAACGTTATTTCTTTGTTGTACCAATACGATCACTGAAATAGTTAAACTGTTCGCGAGGCAAACCAGTTTCATATCGCAAAGAATCGTCTTGAATATTATCAAAATAAGCTTCACTGGTTCCATCCTTTAATCTTAACAATTTAACGAAACTGTCTAGTATCTGAACGATTGAATTAGAATCGAGTCGAGCTTCATTTGTTACTGGTGTCAAATCAGGTAGTTCTTCAAAGTTTAACTGACCATTTTTATGGAAATGTTTGACGCACGCTCTTGATCTAATGTCAACCAAGATTCCTGTTCTCATATATAATAAGCAATGATCCTTTTTCTTGATATCCTCACAATGTTGTTATTTGACATTCAAAAATGCAATTAGTAACACCTTTCAAATGTCTTGCTTTTGGTATATTGATCACAATTGAATCAGCGCTTAGCGTCTCTCTGCTTGTTCTCAAACTTAAACGGCTTCAATCTATTTATTTAGAAACACATTTGTTAAAAACACGCTCGCCTTCAACTAATGTCCATCCTTGAGATCCAGTTTTTCCAGATTTAGGCGATTGTTACAATTGAAACGAGAACAAACGTTCAAACTTGATGAAGGCATCGTTAAAAAGTAAAAAATTAGCTAAAGTCACTCTTAAAAAACCATACAAAGAACTTAGGGACTGCTCCCGAAGCGCAATATTTTGTTTAATGTTTAGTTCACGATTGAAATGTCAACACGTGTCGCATAGAACGCTAAAAACGGAAAAAGAGCAATTATCGTTTTTCAGACTGATGCTTGCTGAATATCGACTTGACCTTGAAGTGGTCGAAGTCATTTTTGATGGCAAATATTATTATCAACGTTTTATCTGCCGCCACCTCTCGGGCATATTACCTCAAATTTGCCCATTGTTCTTTTTAAGCTTTTCTAAACTCAGAATTTTACTTTATGCGCCTGGCATATAAAACTCTGCTTTATTATCAATTTATGATTTAAAAAATTTCATAAAAATAATATTTTCTTCTTGAATTATATAGGGAGATGAAACCATTGAATGTGTTTCTCAAAAATCTTCTCAATTTGTAAGTTAACTTTGATTCTAAAAAAATTAAGAACCCCTTCGCTAATGCATTGTTTAGTTTTTCTTGCAAGAATAACAAATATAGAATAAACATGAACGCAATTTAAAAAAAAAAACATTTCAGCGCAGAATATATTAGACCCAATAAAGCAAAACAAACGTTAATTTGAATAGAATCGATAAATCCGGCAGCGAAATTCCCGCCCCCCGCGAACGACATCGCAAGACCAAAAGGGGCCCACCTAATGGAATATATAAACAGATTGCGATATTATACGAGTATTTGTCAAATACACGTTTTCAAAGAGAGCGCAGAAACATAGCCCTGGTATGAATAATGCGATATGATTGCTTCATACATATTTAATACAGGTTTCGAACCGATTGTTTCTCCGCCCCTGTTGCTCTTGACAATAGCTAGAGGAAAAAATATAGTAAAAATCTACGCAGCTACCTTTTTTTCTTCTTTCGCTCGCAAATGTGGGAATAATAAACAAATTTATTTTCGATCTGGGAAATTGGGTTTTTATATTCTGGGCTATGTTTCGCCCACGTTTGTATTCATCATTATCCCTGATAAGGCCATCAGTATTTATATTCATGGCCGCGTTTTGCCGATATTAGGGTCCCGCTTTAAAAATTCCAAAGGAGATTCACTTCGTTTTTGTGTTTGGGGAAAATGAGGATTCCGGGATTACTGAATCATTTATCAAGCGGGAGAACTTTCACGCACACATCCATGTTTGAATTTTCTCTCGATTTGAGAATAGATATATTTTTAAATTAAATAAATTCTTAATTTAATTAATTACACTTTTATTTAACACAGAAAACATATAATTTACAGAATATATGTAGAATTTAATGGATTTTGACTTCCTTTAAAATAAAACACCCTGTATGTTAGTTAGTCCCGTTAATGTATTTAACACAACTTATCTACATTAAGAACTTTACAGTTAAACCGAAATTAGTCTTTATAGCTAAAAAAAATATTATTAATTTTATTTGTAACGATTGAGCGCTATATTCGATTTAACTGAAATTTATAATGGTTGATTATCATAATATACCACATCATTTAAATTATTATGGTCATCATTGATTAACAAGAAGTATGAAAAACAGTAGTACGACAACAAGAAAACTAAAATATGTTTTTAGTGGCGCACCTTATAAAAATTAAAAAATTGACTTCAAAAATTAGTACATTTGAAAGCTTTTGTGTCTCTTAATTATGTTTGATATCTTGTACAGTTTTTTTATTTCACTAAAATATAAAATATGACACTCCGTGCGCAGACTTTGTAGCGTACACATTTATTCGCAGCATACAGTGAAAAGTTATCACAATAAAGTAGTGAAAAGGCCTATTTCTGAACTAGAAGAATAAGAAGACACTAGTGGGGAGTACATAGAAGTGGTACCAAAAAAAAACGGAAGCCAAAGCTAACCATTGGAAAACCTACCGCAAAAAATGCTCCACGCTTATAGGTACATACAAAGAGTTTTATGTACCACCGAACATGTTAAAATGTACTCAATGTTAATTTTCCTATGTTCGATGTGTACTGGGACGCATCAAAGCATTGAGTGCGATGTGATTTGCTACGATTTCTAATTGTAATATAGTCAACTTAATTTACACCTTTCCTTCAAAAATAAATGTTCTCTGTCAGTTATCGCAAGCAAAAGATATTGTTATTGCTTTTCTAGCACTCGAAGCAGACGTAGAGGAAAAACGGAGAGTTGAACATATCAATAATATTTACAAAAGATAAAAAGATTTTTCTGGTAAACTTATACCATGAAGAAAACAGTTCAAGAAATTCCCATGAATCATTTTCTGTAAAATTTTCTGATTGACTAATATTATTTATTTCAACCAATTCGAACCATAAAACAGTATGTATGGATACATTTCATGAGCGAGGAGTTAGAAGCCCGTCGATATTATTGGAAGAGATGAAATTAAACAATGCATCTTATGTCGAAGAGTGTCTAATAATATTCTTACTTTTGCAAAATTCATTTAATATTTAAAAATTGTCTATACATAAGAGTTCTACAAGAATTTAAGTTTAGGTCCTACAAATTCCAACATAATTAGTTATTAGTTATTAGTATGACAAAATTACGCGACAAAATGTTTGTAAAATTATATTTAATATGTTAAATTAAACAACGAAATATTGCGAAAAATTGTGTTCACTGATGAAGCGTTTATATCTTCTTACCATCTTTGAACTAAATGATATAATAATTGACAAATTTTATTTTTGACGGGAAGAGTGTACGTTGAGTTGATTATATTATCATTAGAAATCGTAGCCAATCACATCGTACTCCATGCCATAATGCGTCATAGGAAAATAGGAAAATGTACATTGAGTACATTATAGCATGTTCGGTGTTACATAAAACTCTCTGTATAATTTACCAAAAACAACCAACAAAGTGCTGTTTTATATAATGTACTATAAAATTCTATAAATAAAGATATTATTATATTATATATATGATATATGAAATATGAATATGGTATCCTCAATTTCTTTGGCAAAATCCTAATACAAGCAACATACACTGAATGTTTCTTTTAGATAAACATAAGCATAAGCTGTAATTTTTTTTTATCTATGAAGTAAAGTTTCAAGTTTAGAAAAGCCCCGTGAAAATTGCGCGACCCGAGACATAGTTCTTTTCTAAACTCAAAATTTTACTTCATGCGCCACGCGTAAAAAAACACAGATTTCAAGTGAAGTTCGAAAATACATAAATTTCATAATATTTTATTGTTTTATACGCGTGGCGCATGAAGTAAAATTTCAAGTTTAGAAAAGCCCAGAAAATTGGTCTCGGGTCACTACGCGACCCTTGACAAATTTTCACGGGGCTTTTTTAAATTCGAAATTTTACTTCATGCTTAGTCTGGGAGTGGAAAACACTCGTTTAATGCGTTAAATTAAATTAAAAGTAAACTTGAAATATCTAAAAATTTAGAGAAAATAGGCTGAATTTGGAATACGTATACTTAAATGAAAAACTCTATGTATCTGTTTGCTCCGGCGAAATATGAATAATTATAAACCATAATGAAGATAACAATTAATTTTCTAAAAATACTCGTTAATTAATATTATACACAATTGAAGTTTGTTAAACAATGGCGGCGACAAAGAAAAGACTTGTATTTCATTTTTACAAAATAATAAAAAATAATGTATTTGCATTTTATTTGTTTGTGGAGAACCTGTACAAGATATCAAACATTAATAAGAGACAAAACAGCTTTTAAATGAACTAATATTTCAAGATGTATTTTTTAAGTTTTTATAAGTTGCGCCAATAACAACATATTTTAGTTTATATGTTGTGGTACTATTGTTTTTTATACTTCTTGTCAATCAATGATAACCATAATAACTGAAATGTTATATCATGATAAACAACCATAATACATTTTAGTCGGATTGTTATAAATAAAATAAATAATATTTCTTTTATCTTTAGAGATTAATTCCAGCTTATCCGTAAACTTTTGGATGTAGATAAGTTATGCTAAATTATCATGTTTTGATCCCAGAAATCTATGGTGAAGCCATTTCCCTACATTAACGGAACACCCTGTATATCAACTATATCTATTCGTCGATTGTTTGTATTCCTTATATAATAGGAAAGTATTTAAAATGTCATTGCGGGATACGATTGAAATTCAAATTTTATTAAAAATCTGCGTTTTAAGAAATATATCATTTCGATTCAGAGTAGGTACTTCTTCATCTGTTGCTGATTCAAAGCAGTAATGATCCATATGAAAATATTTGTATAATAAATCCTTGTTATATAATTTAAAAGTAATGCCGTTTAAAAAGGAAGGCAATAATTCAAATACCTAGACCATTATTATGGGAAAATCGAGAATACATAAAACCCCGGGGTAAAAGTGAGGGGAAAGATCGCAGATCCCGAGATCCATCTCATTCAAGCGGACGATCCGTTTTCGAATCCGCGTGCTAAGGAGGAGACGTCCTAATCCTGGCCTGGGGGGGTTTTAGCCCTGGATCCCGGACGATCCTCAAGTTAACATTTGACCGGCTTCTCATCCGCACTCCCAGCGTCTTTATTTCAAAACTCATTTGAATATTTCCACCGCAGAACTACTCGACTTTAAGGAATTAGGGAGGACTCCGGCAAAAGTCACCCTTTTAGTGCTCAACCCCCACGCAAGCGGAGCCCCGACAGGAAATCGCATTCACTTACTGACTGACTGCGGGGCTTTACGGAATGTGCACTAAAGAGAGGAAAAATAACAATTTGCTTAAATGGGGGAAATGTGTATGGTTTTTGGCGTTATTGTTCCGCTTTTGGGGATTTTAACAAAACTACCCAATTTTTATTCGTTTTATTTTCGCTACCTTTAAAATACATTATTTTAAATTAGAATCTGTTTTATTACTAAACGTTAATACATAATTTCAATGCTTAATTAAGCAACATGTAGTATGATTAACAATCTGCTCCAGATGCTTACATTTAGATGAAATCAATATTTGTAAAATTTATTAAAATAAGATGAAAAGTGGATTATTTAAAACTTAAAAGACCCCAGACTCAATTCAATTTGAATACCCACTCTAAATATTTTATATGGACTTAAAATAGCATACAAACACTTGAAGATAATTTGCCGTCAATTTGAAAATGGGTTCATCTCTAAATAACATTAGAACAGTAAAATGAAAAATATACCGCTGAATCAGTATTAAAAATATAATAATAATAATATATTTATTCGTGCAATTAACAATAATACATAGTTTACACAAGTCATGGATTTACTTAATAATAGATATAGAATATTGAACTCGATAATAAACAGCCATGTTATAATAGTGTATAAATAAAATCAAAACAATGAATAAATTAATAAATACAATATGAAAAACAAAGTGTACTAATCAATTTATAAAACAAAGAGTCGGGTAAACTTACAAATACGGACAAACAACTTAAGAACTTAAAATAAAATCTAAGGAGTAATATAATGATCAAATCCATCACACATTAAAATTAAATATTAAAAAATCATCAAAACTGTAAAAAGCATTAGAAAGCAAGATACTTTTAACTTCTCTTTTAAACTTTCTAAAATCAAGTTGTAGCAAAGTTGTGGGTAGATTGTTAAAAAAATTGACCCCAAAATAACTTTTTCCAGTTTGACTTCGCGATAATCTGATTTTATGCTGGTACAGTCGACGCATCCCAAATGTGAATGCTCTTTGGTTGTCATAGTATTTCTTACTGAAATTCATTCATGTAATTCCGGCTTTGGCCAGTGGCATTACAAATAGAGGCGTCATCGGCAATTTTTGACAATAATTTTTTTAAGTTGTCAAATTTAATTGCGACGAACGACTATGATGCAAAGTGTAAATTACACCATTAAATTTTGGCGTTTAGATTTGGGTTGCGCCGACTGTACATATTATCTTTGTTTTTAGTGTTGTGAGCATGGATGTCATCGTGTAACATGAAATTATGCATATTCCTTTTTACATACAGCAGGCACTCAAGAATAAACATACTGGGTAATGTCAATATTCGTAGCCTAACAAAATGTAGTTTACAGTCATCTTGGTAATTATTACCTGCAACTATTCTAATAGCTCTGCTCGACATGAAGAGTGACCCCATATAATTATACCATTGGCTAAGTGGGTGTGAGCTAAGGAGAAATAAGCCGTGCGAACCATAGATGGCGGCAGGTTGTTAAGCAGGTTAAGAAGTAAAAAGAGTGATTTGTTTACTTATCTGGCTATATTTTCTCCCTGTTCAGACCACAGTTGGCCTTGGTCCAGATACATTCCCAAAAATATAACTGCTTCATTACTCTGAATTGACTTGCTCAGGGAGAATGTTTCAGTGGCCGTTTTTTCCTTATTTGAATTCAACCTATTGCTCTTAAACCAGGTTTCAGCTTGAAATAGAGTAGCTGTATTTATAGAACGTGCGGTATTTAGATCCCGACCAGTTGCAATTAAAGTGGTGTCATCTGCAAATCGGATCACCCTGCAGCAGTCAACCTATATAGGGAAATCATTGATATAAATAAGAAAAAGTAACGGCCCAAGAATTGAGCCCTGAGGAACACCGTAATTTGTGGGCAATGGCTTTGAAAGGGTTCCACTGCAAAAAACGACCTGTTTTCTATTTGCCAAATAACTTTCAAAAAGTTTTCGGCTGGTCCAAATACTGCTTAAGCAGGATTAAAAATATATTGCTAAACAAGAATATATTGAATTTCATAATATTTCAATGTTTTATACGCCTGACGCATGAAGTAAAATTTCGAGTCTAGAAAAGCCTAAAAATTTGATTTGGTCGCGTAGCGCTACGCGACCAAACCAAATTTTCAGGGTTTTCTAAACTTGAAATTTTACTTCATGCTTAATTAAAGACTTCAAACACTCGATAATAACTTCAAATTGAACTCATTAAAAAAAACAAATGCATTAAAATGCATAGGCACTTTTATGATAAATATCTTCAGTTTTTTGAATATGATAAGTTAAATATATTATGCACTTTATGCAATGTTAAAAAAATAACATAACTTGATGAAAATTGATGTTGCTTATAACACATATAAAATGAGTAATTTCTCAGTAATTTCTGCTAGCTAAAAATACATTCATTTGATTTCATACGAGTTCAAAATATAACGATATAATTAAAACTTTGCAATATCTAATTAGAATTTAAAATTCGTGCCGAAATTAAAATGTACAGGCTCTTTTAAGCACGAAATTTGACTTTATGGTTAATCAAGGAGTGAAAACATTATTAAAGTTACAAATCTTCATCGATCTTAGCCTTTCAGTTTGGCTTCCATATATTCCATTCTCGATATCATCCTATAATATCTGCAATTAAACCCTATGGTTTTCCAGAAGGCCGGAATCAATATAAGAAGGGAGCAAAAGTGTGATTTAACTTCTCTTCCAGTTCATGTTATAGCAATTTAAGGAAGGACCGTCCACTCGGCCATCAAGAAAATATATGGTCTCCCAGATTAAAGTAGGGAAAAGGCTCCTGCGTCATTTATACAAGCTTCCCCCTAGCTATATATACCAAGCTTTAACTCATAAACTAAATACTTGAATCAAGACTATTAAGTTTAATAATTTAATAAATTTCTAAAACATCTTTACTACATAATATATAAAATTACGAAAAAACTATTCGTGAAAATGCACACAGTGTCTTAATTAATAAGATAATTCAAGACGATATATATCCATTGAAACAACTACTTCCCGTGCAAATACACCTCCGGATATTGAATTATACAATGAAATATTTAAAATCTTATTTAATTTGATTTGTTACAACGCTCTATTATAGTATATGTAACGTTTAGGTCAAATTCTCTTCAAACCAACTAACAATACAATTTAAAATGAAAGGAGAGATAGCAACAAATTAGAAGTGAAAGGACTTGGATTCAAACTAATGTCTTAGGCCATCTATAGACGCGTTTCGAGATTTATCTCTCTTCAGTATAGCTTTGCTTATGACGTTTAAAAAATTAGGAATAAAATTAAAACAAACTTACTTAGAAAAAGTGTTGTGTGTGGAATAAACAGGCACACAGAAATGGAATGAGTGAAAATGATGGTCGGTATTTATAGGTAAAAAAGAGGATTATGTCATTAGCAGGTATGAAGAATGTAAGACCTTATTATTTACCTTACGGTACAGTTCAAACAAGATAAATTCAAATTCAAAACTATTTGAATTCGAGGAAATAAGCTTACGCTTCGTATAGTTTGCACACTTTAAACATAATATATAAAATTACGAAAAAACTATTCGTGAAAATGCAAACAGTGTCTTAATTAATAAGACAATTTAAGACGATAAATATCCATTGAAATAACTACTTCCCGTGCAAATACACCTCCGGATATTGAATTATACAATGAAATATTTAAAATCTTATTTAATTTGATTTGTTACAACGCTCTATTAAAGTATATGTAACGTTTAGGTCAAATTCTCTTCAAACCAACTAACAATACAATTTAAAATGAAAGGAGAGATAGCAACAAATTAGAAGTGAAAGGACTTGGATTAAAACTAATGTCTTAGGCCATCTATAGACGCGTTTCGAGATTTATCTCTCTTCAGTATAGCTTTGCTTATGACGTTTAAAAAATTAGGAATAAAATTAAAACAAACTTACTTAGAAAAAGTGTTGTGTGTGTCTAAACGTTACATATACTTTAATAGAGCGTTGTAACAAATCAAATTAAATAAGATTTTAAATATTTCATTGTATAATTCAATATCCGGAGGTGTATTTGCACGGGAAGTAGTTGTTGCAATGGATATTTATCGTCTTAAATTGTCTTATTAATTAAGACACTGTTTGCATTTTCACTAATAGTTTTTTCGTAATTTTATATATTATGTTTAAAGTGTGCAAACTATAAGAAGCGTAAGCTTATTTCCTCGAATTCAAATAGTTTTGAATTTGAATTTATCTTGTTCATCTTTACTACCTTTCAAAGCCTTATATTAAATCAATCTATAAAGGAGTAAGTTTTATACAGACGTTTTAAATAAGTTGAGAACAGCGTTACGTATTGCAAGAAAATTCTATCGCTCGTAGGAAAGAAAGCTCGGATCAATGGAATCAATTGAAGGGAGCGTATTATATTTCAGCATGCATGTGTACATTGAGGGAGAGAGAGAAAATTCAAATGTAATTCTAGTTTTAGAAATATGTCGGATATTCAGCGTCCTTTTGTCCCATGTGAAATGCAAATACCGTCAATAAAAGTGCACACACAAAAAGTTCAGCGCGTTCGTATCGAACCAAAGTCGCGTACAGATATGGCCGCGAATTAGCATATCATATGAAAATAGTCGCTCGCTTTAAAAACCGCCAGCGTTCAATGGGGCTTGATACAATATCATATATACATGATATTAAAGTGTCATACAAGAAATAATAGTAATAGGCGCATTAAAGGGGATTTATAAACAGCATTAAAATAACCTTATTTTGCTTCTTATATTGATTGATTCAAAACTGCTTGGAAATACTAGGCCTGTTCAGATAACAACCGAACATTTTGAATTACGTGCCAACGGAGATATTAAATGGTATACTGTTGGCGGCAATGCCTTGTGCAAAACCTCCATTGTAAGCGCATGTTCTTGGATTGTTGATATCTCGTTTAGTTTTCGTGATATTCTTATTTAAGTGCAATGTGTTTAAGTGTTAGTGGTGATTTTTAAAATGTGCGAGTTTCTGGAGCAACGATACAACACAAAGTTTTGGGTATAACTGGGGGAAAACGTTCACCGCAACGTTTAATCTTTTGAAACAAGCTTACTGAGATTATGCTCTGGGTCGTACGCCATATTGCGAATGGTTTTCATGATTTAAAAGTTGTAGTCAGATGATCGTCGACTGGGAAGGCCTTCCACTTTAACTGATGACTCTCTCGTTTAGAAAATCAACGATCTGGTGCGTGTAAATCGACCATTGACTACCAGAAAACTTGCTGAAGAGGTTAGCATCTCAACTGGGTCATGTCATGCAATTTTGACTGAAAAATTGAACATGGATAGAGTTGCAGCAAAATTTGTTTTTAATTTAATGATCGAAGAACAAAAAGAAAATCGAGTGGATATTTGTCAGAAACTCATTGAACAAGCAAATGCGGATGAAACGTTCATGCAAAGAATCATAACGGGAGACGAAAGCTGGATTTATGCCTACGACATTGAGACAAAAGGTTAATTATTACAATGGATTGGCAAAGGATCCCCACTCCCCAAGCAAATTCGTCACCGAGCTTACAGAACATCACAAATAAAGCTATCCAAGACTGCTTCGCGAAATTAAAACACCGCTAGGAAAAGTGTGTGAATTAGGGAGGGGAGTACTTTAAAGTGGACAAGGACCAATAATCTGTAAAATGAATAATACAGTTTAAAAAAGTAAAGTTCGGTAATTATCTAAACAGACCTCATATTGTTGAAATAAAAAGATGTTTTGATAAACTTGAAACAAATTTTCGCGGTACACTTTTGAGAAAATCAGATCTAGCAGGAAGCATAGGCTAGAATATATTTTTCTGAGTTGTGTTAGCATAGAGACATTAAGGGTCTAGAGTTAGTTAGTAATTTTCTTTTTTTTACATGAACCTCACTTCACGTACAAACAAGGGAATTACTATGTTGTCCTGTATTAGGTGAGCTTAAGTTCATGCTGTCCTTGATTTAGTTATGTTACATGACGTTACCAAAAGAGTTTATTTGTGTAATAGTTGTGCTAGTTTGTTTTTGTTTAACAGTTTTACAGAATTGAGTAACAATTGATGAACATTGAGTCTCGGAAAGGTTGAATCCGACAATTTTCATTTTTTCTCATTTTACGATAGCGGTAAACGGCGACTGCTGCCAGACGCTGTATAAAACATGGGACGTCATAAGTACACCGGAATAGAGTTTCTGCGAGAGATAGTCTTCAATTTGGCAGCAAAATCCGGAATATACTAGAGAATAACACCGCTCCGCCGACGGCCCGGCATAAATCAGCCTTCCCGCCGTCCCCCCGCCCCCCGGCCTCCAGTTCGCCCGCCGGCTTATTACCAGAGGCACCGATAAATCATGGCCCCCTGAAAATATGTGGCCAAAAAGTAGCATCGCCCTCCGTAATGGACCATTGCGCTGATTATAGCAGTCCATTGGCGTCGAGAATTATCGAAACCATTCCGCTTCTTCTGTTATTAATAACCCAAAAGAGAAAGGCGACGTCTTGTTCTTTTCACAGATTGTTACACTAATCGGTAAATAATTATGAATTAATTTGAGGTATTAAAAAAATAGATTCTAACAAAAATCATGAAGACGAGTATATACGGATAGTTCTAGGTTCCACTACGGTGCATGATGTAAAAAATGTCAAACTTGACATTATCTGACGGTTATAAGGTGTGTAGCGGCAAGGACGGTCGTGTATACGATAAGAAGGATCGACAGAATCGTAAATTTTGGAGTCCCCACTCCCCGTAGAGATCGCATACGTCATAAATGCGCGCTAAATTCAAATGTGATTACTTCATGTAAACATTCATAAACTGTAAATTGTCTGATATTGGTTTTTTTTTAAGAGTTCAATATGTAGCATTAAACGAGTGTTGTCCATTCCCAGACTAAGCATGAAGTAAAATTTCGATTATAGAAAAGCATTGTGAAAATTTGTCTAGGGTCGCCCAGCGACCCGAGACAAATTTTCTGGGCTATTCTAAACTCGAAATTTTACTTCATACGCCACGCTTATAATACACTAAAATATTGTGAACTTTATGTATATTTAAACCTCACTTGGAATCAGTTTTTGACACGCGCAGCGCATGAAGAAAAATTTCGAGTTTAGAAAAGCCCAGAAAATTTTTCTCAGGTCGCTGGGCGACCCTCGACACAGGGGCTTTTCCAAACTCAAAATTTTACTTCATCCTTAGTCTGGGAGTAGAAAACATTCGTTTAAAGATTCAAATAGAACTAATTTAAAAAACAACGAATGTTGGAAAATGGACAGCTTAGGCGTATGTTTACCTAAAAGAAATTATTTTATTATTTTTTTAAAATCTTTAGATATTAGTTGTTTTTTTTTTAAGAGTTCAATTTAAAGCTTAAAACGAGTGTTGTGTACTTCTAGACTAAGCATAAAGTAAAATTTTCAGTTTAGAAAAGCCCCGTAAGAATTTGTCGAGAATCGCGCAGCGACCCGAGACAAATTTTCTGGGCTATTTTTAAACTCGAAATTTTACTTCATGCGCTACGCGTGTCAAACACTGATTCCAAGTGAGGTTCAAATATACATAAAGTTCACAATATTTTAGTGTTTTATACGCGAGGCGCATGAAGTAAAATTTCGACAAATTTTCACAGGGCTTGTCTAAACTTGAAATTTTACATTTCTAGAGATTCACAGAAAATAGGCTGAATTCGGTATACGTATTCCAAATTCAGCCTTTAAAGTAAAACACCTAGTATAATGTAAATACATTATTTAAAGATAAAACTTTATTATTTTTAGAAGCTAATATTAGCAATTTAATTAATTCTTTAAATTACTAATATTAGGTTTTAAAAAATAACAATGATTTTAAGAGCAACATTTCTTTAATAAAATAAGATGTAAAGAGGAGAAAATTTAATAAATTGTTAATAAATAAAATTATTAACATGTTTTAAATTCGTATATTTAAATATGTTTTTATTATAACCCAATCAACGTCAACATATTTTTTTAAATGTAATTACACACAAACTATATTTTTACTCACACTTAACACTAACACAAAGTCGTATTTCAATGACACTTATTTTCAACACAAAATATTAAAAAATCTCTATGAAAGTACAGCGAGACCTGAAAGAGAGGTTATGATAGACTCTAAAACGTAACCAAATACAACGTCATTGTTCTCTCTCGCACGAACTAGGGCCTGCGGGGAAAGGGATAGGAGAAATCATTGAAATATCCAATTCTGTCATACCTTGTAACACATATGTGTTCATATGTGTTACTCCCATCGACGTACCTTGGTGTAGTGGTTGACTAATAATAAACATTTTTAGAAAATGGGCCAGTCACCACTGAATCCAACATAATTAAAGTCTTTATCTATTATATTTTTATAAAATGTTAATGTTGGTTTTCAAATAAACTGTTGTTTAAAATAGTTAATAACACTATTGAAATAGCAGGCGTTTCAGCTTACAGATTCACTGAATGCCTCCAACACATCATTTATACACATCACAGAATAGAGCGAGTGAATGTGAATTATTAGTCCAAGGTAATATCAGGCGGCCCTCTATTGAAAATCGGCATTTTGGCACGATTGGAGAGTGCCGGCGACAAGCGCCGAATCGCCCTGGGAATTCCGTCGATTCCATCAAACGTCCACTCTAATATTAATAGGGCCTCGGTAAACTGGCCGATTGGCCGATATCACAATCATAAGCCGATAATCAAATAACGGCCGCGGACGGACGCGCCAGTGTTGTCATCTGCATTATAGATGAGACCGAATGGACGTTCCGGCCCTTCAACCCCATTCATCCCTTACATATAGCGCTTGCTAGCGAGGGGGTGGGAGTGGGGGGCGAACAGTGTCGGCTGCTAATAACGCCCGCACGCACGACTTATCGCACAGGAAACATCATTTCGTATTCTACAAACAGACCGCACTATTTACTACACGTACGACGCCTCGCACACGATCGATGCTGTTTACGCAAGGCGAATTATTGTGATTATTATCACGTTTTGTTTTCACCCCCGCTCTCGCACATACAAACACAGTCATGTGCCAGACATGATTCACTTATAGAATTCTGTGGAAATAATATCATCAACGTGAACACACAAGAAAATCTAATCTAACCACGAATTTTCACTCATATTAATAACACGTGTTACAGCCACTTATCATATTAAATTTCTAAATATTTTAGTTTTCCGTAATAAGCAATGTTGTCAGATGTATTAAACAAATGGTTGAGAATTAATGCACAGTTTAGAATTAATGAAATTAGCAATAAAATATATTTTTAAAATTCAAATCGCGTAAAAATATGTACGAGGGCAAGGCCGTAGCCAGGGAGGGGGGTATGGGGGTTGAAAACCCCCCGAAATTTTTAAAACTGCTAAACTTTTGTATGTAGGGGTACGATATAAATGGTACAGGCCAAAATTAAGTAACATATATTATTCAATAAAATATTTAATAAAGGGTGTCTCAACATAATCTGACATTTTAAATTGCGCGCCAATTTTTTATGTGGCGAACATAGAGTACAAATCTTTGACAACTGGCATTAGAAAGTATTGAGGTTTAGTCATGAATAATTACACGATCGAGCAACGCCTAGAAATTGTGAAAATTCTTTACGGAAATGGTGAAAATTTTGCAGAGACGGTTCAAAAAGTCCGCACGTCTTTTTTTGGTCATCATAACGCACCATCTCGCAACACTCTGGTGCATTTAATAAGAAAAATTGAGGTTAGTGGTTCAATTCTAACCGCGAAAAGCAGTGGCCGTTCTCGTATCGGTCGGTCGATTGAAAACATAGCCGCAGTGAGTGCGAGTGTTGAAAAAAATCCTTCCATCTCGATTCGCCATCGTGCTCAGCAATTGGACGTTTCAAGATGCTCTGTGCAGCGAATTTTGACTAAAGATCTGCATTTGCATGCTTACAAGATCCAATTGACACAAAACCTGCAACCAGCAGACCATGCGCAGCGCCGTACATTCGCCAATTGGATAGTGTAGCATCAACAAATCGATGGTGATTTTTCGAAGAAAATCATCTTCAGCGATGAGGCGCATTTTCAACTTAATGGATACGTGAATAAACAGAACTGTAGAATTCGGGGGACCGAAAATCCACAAGTGATCCAACAGCTTCCCATGCATCCACCACGAGTCACGTGGTGGAAGCATGAGAACTGGTGCGGATTTTGGGGTGGAGGAGTGATTGGACCGTACTTTTTCGAGAATGCTGCGGGAAATGCGGTTACCGTCAATGGTGTTCGTTATCGTGACATGATAACCAACTGTTTATGGAATGATTTGAACGGCATGGACTTGGAAGACACATTCTTTCAACAAGATGGTGCATCGTGCCACACTGCGAACGAAACATTGCAGTTATTGCAGACAAAGTTCCATGGCCGTGTTATTTCGCGCCACGACGATGGCAATTGGCCACCAAGATCGTGCGATTTGACGCCATTAGACTTCCTTCTTTGGGAATTATGAAAGGAAAAGTGTATGCTAATGATCCACAGACCAGTCCCGAGCTTAAGGAAGAAATTACACGCACCATTAATAAAATTGGTTCGCAATTATGCCAAAATGTTATTGTAATTTTGTCAAAAGAATGACCGTTTGCAAACAAGTTCTAGGCGCCCATTAATCAGGTATTGTGTTCCACACATAACCTCTATATTTGTACCTCATATTAAAATAAAAACCTTTGAGACACCCTTTACATTCTACAAAAAAAAACTATATACTTTTGTTCATTTCTGGACATATTGTCCATAAAGATTAAGACATTTATCCCAGTGTCACAGTAGTTTGAACATCCCTTCATGGTAATGTTGCCTGTCAAGTCAATTAAAGTAGCCCCTAACTGTGTCTTGCAATTCCTGTTGATTTGCAAAGCGTTTCTCCGCAAAAAAAATTCTTCAGGGGTCCGAATAAATAAAAATCGCAGGCGGCCAGATCGTGCAAAAGTTTACCGCCTTGAATATTTCGAATTAGTTGTTTCAATTAATATTTGGAAAGTCTCAAATAGACTACATTTTTGCAGAAAGTCGATATTAATTTGTTTTTATATTTTATAAATATTCTGCTAGTTATTTAATTCTACTCTATGACATTTTTAATTTGATTTACATGTAAGTCGAAGTTCTAACATAGAGAAAACACCTCAACGTTTAATTAAGTTGAAGCTGTTTGACAAATAAACCCGGCGATTTTCCAGCGCAATTTGTTCGAATAGTGTTCGCGTCAAATGCACTTCGCCCATGTTTTGTATTTAACAAACAAGCGCATTGTCATGTATTGTGCACTACGCAAAATGTTCATAAATTCATTATGTGCATTTCAAACAACAAAAATCATCGTTCAATTATACTCATAGTTAATTAACATTGACAATAAACTGAAATTGAATGTTTTAATTATTTGCGGAATATTTGAAAAAGAGAATGTATCATCTTCTGCAATAATGTTGTCTCACTCAGATTTTTTCAAGTTTTCTTTGAAATAATTGTAATTAAAATATTAATAACGTTACATCAATATACAGTCTATCGAAAAATTATTTGGATTATTTTATTTCAATGTTTGTTCTACATGAGTTTCATTTTCTTTTTATTAAATAAAATTTAAGATACCTGGAGCAAGTTATATAAATTATACAGCGATGTTTTCTTTTAAATATATTGGCTTCAGTCGCTAGAAATATGAAATATTTGATTAGGTAAAATAATATTTGTATAATTTATTATTGTGAGATCATATAGTATAAAATCAAGCTGTCTCGTATATTTTGAACATCACAATATTTCAGTGTTTTATACACGTGGCGCATGAAGTAAAATTTCGAGCTTAGAAAAGCCCGAACAGTTGGTTTGGTTTAAGCTTCCTGAATTTTTTAACCGCGTAATCAAACATAAAATTAATCTGAGTCGGCTAAGAATCATAAACGTAAAAAATCTGAGCAGTCTATTTTGAACTTTACTTTAAATCAGAGTTTTATTCGCGTGGCGCTTGAAGTAAAATTTCGAGTTTAGAAAAGCCAGAAAATTTGGTTTAGTCGACCAAACCAAATTTTCAGGCTTTTCTAAACGCGAAATTTTGCTTTATGTTTAATCAGGGATTGGAAACACTCGCTAACGACTTGTGTACTTAAAATCAAATATCCTTGTATATTTTTTTAGCATTAATCATTCAAGCAACTAAATTATTATTAAGGAATAAAATAAACTAATTTATCATCTTTCTGCAATAATTTTATCTCGTTAGGACTTTGAGAAATATTCATTAAAACAACTACTTCCCAAGCTAATATTAAACTTCCTCTTTGTTTATTTATTTTATACTCAGAATAATTTGAGCTAATGTTACATTTTGCATCTAAATTATACATGAAATTTAGTAATTTTTTGCCGTTAAGTTATCAAAAATTTCTATAAACTTCTTTTGGAAAAATCGGTAGAATTGAAATAGTATATTTGTCTTCTTTGCCAGAAAACTTTATTTTTATTTAAGAAAATATTTCGCTGGATTTTTTCCAGCTTCTTCGGGGCAAGTTAAAACTAAAATGAATAAATACAAAGATATTGTTTTCTAAAAATATAACATAATTAGGAGGAGAAAAACGAAATTTTACTTCATGCGCCACGCGTATAAAACACAGATTTCAAGTGAAGTACATAAATTTTACAATATTTTAAGGTTTTGTACGTCTGGCGCTTGAAGTAAAATTTCGAGTTTAGAAAAGCCCCGTAAAAATTTGTCTCGTGTCGCTGCGCGATCTTTGACAAATTTTCACGGGGCTTTTCTAAACTCGAAATTTTACTTTATGCTTAGTCGTGGAGTGGAAAACACTCGTTCAAAACTTCAAATTAAACTTAAAAAAGAACAAGGAATATCTAATGATTTACAGAAAATAGGCTGAATTTAAAATACGTATACTTAAAAGAAGAACTCCCTGTATGTTTAAAAACAAATAAAATATTCCCAGAAAACAGTTATTGTTACTGCAAAAATGTTCAGCAAAAATATTAAAGGAACAAGTATTTCGTATATAGTAAAACTCATTTCGTAAATCGGAAAATATTTTGGCATATTTTGTAAGATATAAACGTGTAAAATGTTTGTAAATCAATAATTGTTTGTTATTAAAAATTGAACAGCTAACTTTATTGATTTCCAAATTTCCAAATGTTCTTTATTTTAATTTTAAAAAGTATAATTAAATGGCATGTACGCCATTTGTGTCTATTTTTACAAATTTTAAAATTCATACAAGAATTTTACTTTTCAATGTAGAACATTTAAAAAAATAATCTTGATTTATAATTTTTTCCAAATCTAAAATGTTTGTATTATCAAAATCTATTCTGTGATATTTTGAATTTGAGTGGATAGCTAGTGGACAACAATTTTTGTTCAATTTAGTATCACTTTTGTGTTTACTTAATCGTGAACTTAGCCATTGGCAGGTCTGACCCACATAAACCAAGGGACATTCTGAACAATGTAATATACAAAATCCCTTGTTCAGAATGTCCCTTTGTTTATGTTTTAACTTGCCTTGAAGAAGCTGGAAAAAATCCAGCGAAATATTGGCTTAAAGAAAAATTAAGTATTCTCCCTAAAAAGACAAATATAATTTTTGAATTCTGCTGTGTTTTCCTAAAAAAAGTTTATAGAAGTTTTTATAAATTATACATAGAAACATTAAAGTTGTTTCACTTTAAAAAAACACTTAATTTGTTTACGTTTTAAAATTATATATATTGTACTATAACAATTGTTTCACCACACTGTGGTTTCATCAGGTAGATGAACCATTCATCTACCTAATGAAGCCACAGTGTGGTGAAACAATTGTTATAGTACAATAAATATAATTTTAAAACCTAAACAAATTAAGTGTTCTATTAAAGTGATATTATGGAGTTTCAACAACTAACAGCTTCAACTATACAGTAATTAAAGTTGTTGTCTGACTCAAATATTTACAATTCATAATCCATTGGGGTATTAGCTCAAGAAGTAGTGGTTTCAATGAATATTTGGAAAAGTCTCAAGACAAAATTGTTGCAGAATATATCTTTTTAAATATTCTGCAAATAATTGGCTAATTCAATTTCAGTTCATGTTACTAGTAAATTACTATGAATTAATTCCCTTATACACAGAGAGAAATGTTGGTAGATGTGTGTATGAAATTAAACAATAATTATCGCTTTGCGCGTCGAGCAATTATCCCGAAAATGAAAATAGTTTAATAATGATCTGAAACTCGGGTACTCATCGGGTACGCATTGTGAAGGAGCCTGTAATTTCGTATAATGAAGATATAACGTAATATTGTTGGCTTAATTAACATGATGCTGGGAAGTCTTTGATGTCGACTACAATCGTAGCGATTTGTTCCACAGGCACTAATTAATAGTCATTTGATAACCTGTGACATTGTATCGGCGTTATATAATTACTACAAATTCTAATTGCATAGATAATGAGGTGAGTTATACTATATATGTACCTATTATATATTCTGTGGAGTTCTCTCAATGAAGATGCAGTATTTAAGACAATGATAATTGTTTTAATTAATAAAGTTACATTCTATTTGATAATTATCATACTTATTATGAATATAATAATTATACTATTGCTTTATCTCAAATTGAATTAATTAATTTTAACTTTATTTACGGAATCTCTACTATAATTCATTTACAATTATTTACAATGCAGAATCAAGTGACAGGGTAACACCATAACTTAAGTATACAAACAATACCATCATAACTTAAGTATACAAATAACAATGTAAAAATTTAAGATAAACATAAAATATAAAAATAAAAAAAGTATAATAAATAAGCATTTGAACCCAATTACAAATTAAGGCATTGGTTAATGTGACTAAGGAATAAACTGAAAGAATCACCAAATACATCAGCATTATATTGCACACTATCGTATGATTAGTACAGCTTATATAGTGGAGAATTATTATGATGAAGTGAATTAGAAGTATTGTAAGAAAAGGTGCTGCAAGATCCGCTTGCCAACCTAGGTACATAAAAGTTAGTTAAGTCAATGGCAGTGGCATCATCAATGATGTTAACTAGTGTGTACAGTTACATGCATGAGATACGCCTATGCCTATTATTTATGGAAATTGTGTTGAATTCTAGAAGTAAACTGGAGTAGCTAATCGTTCTGTCTGAGTATGATTTATGTTTGATAAAATATAGATATTTTGAAAATTTGCGCTGAATGCTCTCTAGTAGCCCAATGTATTTATGAAACTGCGGTGCCCATATAACAGAGCAATACTCCAATTTAAATAAGTAATAGTCATTATATAACAGAGCAATACTCCAATTTACTGCAGATTTAAACATTAAATAGTGATTTTAATGTATCCACTGATAAAAATGACTTACTATTTCTAATGATGAAACCTAGTGTACGACAACATTCCTTAACATATTTGTCAATACGATAATTGATCGTAAGTTTATTATCGTAGAGTACACCCAGATCCTTAAATCGATTAACTCTGTAAAGTTTCAACGCGTATTAAATAATTGTTGAAGATCGTATTTACTTTCCTCGAAAATGTCATAACACTACACTTATTAGTATTTAACGATAAACTATTAATATCACACCAGTCACAAATATTATTTAAATCATCCTGAAGGATACCACAGACAATTTCGTATTCTATTTTTCCTGATAATCTTCAAATCATCAGCATAAAGAAGGTATGAAGATTTGATTGTGTCGCAGACGTCGTTTATAAAAAGTGAAAATAGCAACAGTCCGAGATCTGAGCCCTGTGGAACCCCAGACGTGGCAACAAAGCTGAAAGATTCTACACCTTCAGATTCTACCACTTGCACCCGACCAGACAAGTACATTTCAATAACTCTTGTAATGTTGTCATTGATGTTGAATGTCTTCAACTTATTTATCAAAATCTAATGATTCATACGGTCAAATGCTTTCGACTAATCAGTATATATGACATCTGTTTGATAGCCGTCATCTAAGTTAGTGGATTGATGTTGAATGTCTTCAACTTATTTATTAAAATCTAATGATTCATAGGGTCAAATGCTTTCGACTAATCAGTATATATGACATCTGTTTGATAGCCGTCATCTAAGTTGGTGGATTTTTTTTTATTGAGCATACGATAGTTTGTCACACTGTCAGTATGTTTTTTGATCTCGGAGGTCAACTGCTTGCAGTCTGTTTAATATTACGCAGATTGTTAATATTAAACAGACTGCAAGCAGTTGACCTCCGAGATCAAAAAACATACTGACAGGGTGACAAACTATCGTATGCTAAATAAAAAAACCTCTAGAGTTCCATGATTTTTTTTTCAATTTAAGTTAGCTACACGTTTTAGGAATTGAAAAACATAGACATGATGATTATAATATATAATTTCAGAGTTGCCAACCTACAATATTTTCCATGGCACTCTAGCATTTTTATTTGATTGAACATACGATATTTCGTACATTCCACATAATATGTTCGCTTTCGACTTTTGAAAAATTGCTGAGTATTGAAATAATAATAATAATAATAATATATAATAATAATAGAATTAAGAAATTAAAAGATATTGTTTTGATAATTTTTCATAAATAAAATAATGATTATTGCACCTCATATTTGACAATAGCTAGCTCAATTTGCCTCAACTGCAGTCACATTAAATAAAAAAGTATTGTACAAACAACGTTAAAAAATGTATAACGAAGTAGAAGCTTCCACATTACAGAAAATAGTATTTATAATTTTACTTTTTGAAAATGTCCCCCTACACAAAACTCGAAAGTACGGTTTCATTTGTTTTTATTTTACAAGTAGAAGAAGTAAGTGGAAATATTTCTGTAAGAAATATAGGATTTACGTTTGATTTCCACAACATAAAAAATAAAATTTCCTTTTTATAAAATGAAAATCCCTCATGTCTGTTTGGCATCAACATATTGCACAATTTGTTAAACGACTTTTCATTTTTATAAAATGAAATTCCCGTTTTATTAAAAATAAATAGAGCGATTTTTATTTAAGTGTTTCGAAGAAGTGTTTTATACTGCCAGATTAAGCATGAAGTAAAATTTCGAGGTTATAAAAGCCCCGTTAAAACTTTTCTGGGCTTTTCTTAACTCGAAATTTTACTTCATGCGCCCCGCGTATATAATACTGAAATATTGTGGAATTAAATATATACTTCTAGATCACTATTAAAAATTACAGACTATGATAACATTAAAAATGGCGTAAATTAAATTTTTCTATGTAAAATACACTGATTCACTTGATGTTCGACTAGTTACAATCACCCAAAAATTGTAAAAACAAATACATGTTCACTGTATGCATATACCATGTACACAATTTTAATAATGAAAATAAGTAACAACAATAATTCTTCTTAATTGACAAGATAATAATACTGCAATGCATAATTCATTATACGAACATTATCGTAATTTTATATATTATGATAATACAATAAATTATTTTACAATACTTCAGAATATAAGTAAATAACATTATATTTAAGCTAATGGAACCGTTAATATATTCCCTCAAATAAGAGTATTTTCCACTCCCACACTAAGTATGAAGTAAATTGTCGAGTTTAGAAAAGCCCCGTGAAAATTTGTCGAGGGTCGCGCAGCGACCCGAGACAAATTTTCTGGGCTTTTCTAAAATCGAAATTATACTTCATGCGCCACGCGTATAAAACATTAAAATATTGTAAAATTTATATATATTCGAACTTCACTCGAAATCCGTGTTTTATACGAGTGGCGCATGAAGTAAAATTTTGAGTTTAGAAAAGCCCAAAAAATTTGACTCGGGTCGCTGTGCGACCCGAGACAAATTTTCACGGGGCTTTTCTAAACTCGAAATTTTACTTCATGCTTAGTCTGGGAGTGGAAAACAAAGCTTCAAATTAAACTCTTTTAGAAACAACGAGTGTCGTAAAATTTACAGCTTATGCATATTATTACAAAAAAAAAAAAAAAAATCACTATATCCAGGGAGTTTTTGTTTTAAGTATACATATTCGTTGTGTTTCTAGACAAATTCAATTTGAAGCTTTAAACGAGTGTTTCCTACTCCCAGATTAAGCACGAAGTAAAATTTCGAGTTTAGAAGAGCCTGAAAATTTAGATTGAACGCTTAGCGAAGCAAAGCTATCATTTCAAATTTTAAAGTGTTGTATATTAATCTATATGTATTTATGTTGTATGTTTTCTACATTGACTTGTGCACAAATTTGTTAATATAGCACCAATATAAGAAGATTAAAAATGTATAACAAGCTTTTTGCTCTAAAACTACTTACTTACAATTTTGCTATAGATTCAATTCTGAATCAAAACTTTAAAGATCTACTGAAAATAAAAACAACTAAGCTGAGAGGGTGTCACTGTTTTACTAACCACCGGACATGAATAATTATTATACAAATTGCAGTTACAGCTTATATTAATTTCTGTATTAAAACTTAATATTGTATCTTTAGAATTATAGAATTTCACAATAATTTAGCTTTTAATACGCCTGGCGCATAAAGTAAAATTTCCAATCTAGAAAAGCATGAAATTATAGTTTGGTCGCTCTGCTTCGCTACGCGACCAAATAAATTTTCAGGTTTTTAGGATTGTTACTTCATGCTTAATCAAAAACTGTAAATAGCTATTCGAAGTTTCAATTTATAAAAATAGCGAATGTTTAACAATGTATTAAACTTTAAATAATTTGTTTTGCATGCACCAAATAGTACTAAAAAATTTTAGGAAAATAAAATGAAAATGTGGTGGTTTAAAACCAATTTTTTTGACTCTAACTCTTTTTCTTTAAAATGCATCTCTTTTAAACACTTAAAACCTTAAAATAAATTCAAAATGCATTTTCTATAATAAATGACAAGATATTCATAATGTTATTAAGCCCATAAAATCCGTACGAAAAAAATGTATATCATGTTCTGTACACACGTGTTTACACAACACACAACACGCAAACAACTGTTTTAACTTTCACTCCCTCTCCCCCTTTCAGTAAAACTGAGGCATCCACTTTTCGCAGCAGTTGGCGTGCGTATGCTACAAATTAGAACATGAAATATTAACATAGTGCAGGTTTTAATGTCCGCCCAGAGCCCTTAATTACACACCGCTTTGACAATAAGGGATGAATAATTGAAACCCCATCCAGGATTAGTCCTTAAAAATTTCAAACCCTCGCAATTTATTTTTTTTGTTCATCAACAGCCAGAGAAAGGTAGGGTGGGTGTAATTATTTTCCACCAGTTAGGCGAACTTTTATGAGTTGTTAATATTAGTTAATCACTTTTAAGTTAAATTAATTCAAATTCACAACAATATAACAATAATTGCAAGAAACATTTACAAATAAAAAAAAAAATACGAAACATCATTTTAGAAAATGCTTTGTACAGATTAGAGCATTTTCGATGGTATTTTCAAGTGAAATACCAGTTTTCTGAATAAACTATTTTCATTATTTAAAAAAAAAATGACATTCTGCTAACACTTTCATATGCACATTTTGAAGAAGAATCCGCTAACGATATTTTTTGAAAGCCTACAATAATGATAATCGACTAAAGTCAAACTTTGATTTATATTTAAAATAACAAAATTTTATGTCATATCTCATAAAAGTTAAACTTAAGAAAAAATCTGATATGATCAGCATATTCTACTAAAAAACGTACTATAAGAACGTTTCTACCGCAGGTCAATATCTTTTAAAATAACTAAGTTATTTCAATACTTCATATTGGCCGAATTTTTAGGTTTCATGTATAACTCTAAAACAATTGAAGATATATATTTTTTTTTGGTTTGGGATAGGTATTACCATTCAGCCACTAACGTTGATTTTATAATATCTATATTAACATATATTTCGACTATTTGGACGTCACAACACATTCACACACATCCATGGAACCGGAGACGAGTATTTTTCGTTAGAAAAATTACTCGCCTCCGCTGGGAATCGAACCCAGATCACCTCCGTGTCCGATTGGCGAAACCGGCGGCTCAACCGCTCGGCCACGGCACAATTGAAGATAGATACATTTTGATTAGGCACATGAAATATGCTTTAAAAAAGAGCTCTAGAAGTTTACACCGTGCGATCATTTAAAACATGATTTAGAGTAGGCTTTGAATTTTGAATTATATCAGCACTACTGACCGTTAACACATAGTTTACCATAACCTCTAATTTATTCCATTATTAAATTAGCATTCCGGGCAACCGTACAAAAAATGCCACTTACTCTAAATCATAATTTAAATAATCGCACGGTTTTAGTGTTTGTCTGTCATTCATATTTATGGTACTTCACTTAAAGAAAACGTCGAAAATGCTGCACCCTGTACATCACTTTAAATCAGTGTTTTATACGCGTGGCGCTTGAAGTAAAATTTCGAGTTTAGAAAAGCCCCGTGAAAATTTGTCTCGAGTCGCTGCGCGACCCTCGACAAATTTTCTACGCGGGGCTTTTCTAAACTCGAAATTTTACTTCATGCTTAATCAAGGAGTGGAAACACTTGTTAGAAGCTTTAATAAACGCTTTTATAAATTTAATGAATGGCTGAAAATGTACAGAGTAAACATCGGAATATGTATACTTAAAATAAAAATTCCCTGTATGTATACGTGCATATATTTTTTAATAAAATCAACACACGCTCATATTTTCTGCTTGTAATAGAATGCTTATTGAAAATCATCGATTCGATCAAACCGCATTCTTGACATAATTTAATATTGATTGCTACTTTACGAATGCCGCACGTATTTTCTTTGTGCGTCCGCGGGGCACAATAACCGATGAAATTTTAATAAAGCCCGAATTTTCTGGGACCCGGCATTTTCGAGATGATGCATTAATTCTGCATTATCTCCACGGCCTTTTCAACAATTTATAAACCCTTTAGAAACAATCGCGTCGATAAAGAATGTAATATTTATTAGCGATATAACTTTTTTGAAATGATCGTCTTTCACGGAAAATAATATCGACAAAAAACGAAACCTAAACTTTATAGGTTAGTTTAGTTTCTAATGGATTAAGTTTAAAAAAATATTTCAAACAAGATTAAAAATATGGAGAAAAGAGAAAGAAAATTAAGTGCAAAATAATTACAAACTCTAAAGCCGTGACTTTGTGATACATCTTAATTAAATAATCATCAATTAGAAAATACAAAATAACATTTAATCGAATTTATAATACAGGGCGATCATTAAAATCATGATTTAGAGTAGGCGGCATTTTTTTTGTGAAGTTGGCAAGAGCAAGGACGTAGCCAGAAAAAAATATTCGGAGAGGTTTAAATCGTAAACATTTTGTTTTTGACCTCACGGGGCAACTTTTACATAATAAAATTTAACATTATGAAAATTTCCTCCAAGACTACGGCCTTGGGCCAGAATGCTAATTGAATAATAGAATACATTTTAGGTTATTGTAAACTATGTGTTAATAATTGGTAATGCCAATCTAATTTCAAATGCAAAGGCTACTCTAAATCATGTTTTAAATGATCGCACGGTATTTCATGTTTTAATCTAAATTTTCTTTTACAGATTGTTGTGTAATAATAATAAAAATAATTAAATTGGAGACTAAATAAAGCACAGCAGCACTAATGTAATCAGCTTTTACAGATTATTGTGTAATAATAATGAAAATAATATTAAATAAAACTGGAGACTTAATAAAACACAGCAGCATTAATTAGAGTGTACTTGAATTCAGGTATAAACTATTTATTCTCTGATATTTGTTTTGATAGACTGGTAAACTTCAAAATGTAACAAACAAGCGCTGCCTTAATTAATATACCTTGTTTGCTTCAGACAACATCCGGCATATACATTTACATCTGATCAAATAATACATACAACTACTCCCATTCCTCTTGAAATACAAGCCAGCAGAAGGGAAAGATAATAAGAAACGAAAAGAAAAGAAATTTATAAACAAACTAAATAACTTCGTACAACTAGGTTTAATTAGAATAAAAATGTTGCAAGAAATATTTCTGTACAAATAATTTTCTGAATGATCCATAAATAATTGATAGTCTATTTCAAATTTCAAATTTTCTATTTTCATGATTTTCTAAACTCGAAATTTTACTATATGCTTAGTCTGGGAGTGAAAACACTCGTTAGGAGTTTAAAATTGAACAACTGTATAAAAAATCTAGTTTTCATAATTGGAAATAAATAATTGTATATATTTCTATGGTATTGTATAGCAAAATATGGTAAATAAAGAATATTATAAATATTATCAATAACTTATATCTATAATTATTTACTTTTAAAATTAAGTAGTTTCATTTTAGTTTAAAATAAAAAACAGTGTCTAAATTTAAATAAATTCAATTAATTTCGTTAAAAAAATTGTTATACAAATATTAAATATTTTATATTTGAATTTTATATTAAAAAAAATTAAAATAATGTTTTTCTTAAGTAATCTTTATTAAACAATACATTCATTGATAGTTATATATATATATATATATATATATATTTTTAATTGTAATATTCTTAGACAGCCGTCAACATGTTTTGTTTGAATTTAGATACTTTTTTATTTTAACTTAAAAGAAAACTACTAGATTTAAAAAGAGAATATTAATAGGCATAAGTTTCACATTAAATAATATCACACCAAACCCGATTATTCGATAATTAATCACTTCCAATTATGAAATGTAGATTTTGTATACAAAGTTTATTATAAAACGTACAATTTGAAACTTCTAACGAGAGTTTTCACTCCTAGATTAAGCATGAAGTAAAATTTCGAGTTTAGAAAAGCCTGAAAATTTGGATTTGGACTCGCTTCGCTCGCGCGCCCCGGCAAATCCAAATTTTCAGGCTTTTCTATACTCGAAATTTTACTTCATGCGCCAGGCGTGAAAAACACTGATTTGAAGTGAAGTTCAAATATACTCTTTATAATTATTTTGCCACTTTATTTATAAATTAAAGTGACGTTTTTCAGTCTCTTTTTTGCTTTGTGTTGTTTAATCGATTTATTTTATAATTTAACTTAGTGATTTCTAAATATTGTCAAAATTTACTCTAATTTTTGTCAATGATAATGCTTTTCTAAGTATTTAGTCCTCATTTTGTTTATCAGTTAATTGATATCATCGTTCGTATTGTTAGAAGAGATTTCTTAAATAAGTTGTAAAGCTTGTACATATTAGATGACACTATTTTCTCGTACAAGAAAATAGTATACTATTTTCTAGCATGATGTAATACACAAAATATGACCGAACGCAAATTTTGTACAGTTTTGTATAATGGAAATAGGACATGTTCTATTTGGTATACTATTAAAGAAAATAGTATATTATTTTTTTGTGCATGAAAATAGTGTCGTCTAATACAAGCTTAAGTACTAACGCAATATTTTTAAATGTTCGTTGATTTCACTAAAAAAGACTGTTATTCCTTACTTCACTCTTCAGTGAAGTGAAGTGAAGTAAGGAATAACAGTCTGTTTTAGTGTAATGATCACTTCACGTAAACTCAAAAACATACAGTTATTTCGTTGATTATATGAGATCTCTTGTTTACTTTTTTCTCTTTAAAAACAATAAGTTACCTGAACAAAGAAATTATGTATCAGAATTAATTACATGAAGTGAAAAATAGTTAATTGGATTCGGAATAATTAAGGGTGGAAACGCTCCCACGCGGAGGCGGCAGTTAACATGTCAACGCGCGGGGGCGCGACAAACAAACAAAATTAGCGCTCTCGCATACATCACCCCCTTTTCCAGACAAAAAAATCCAATCACATAAATCAAAATCTAATCACCACAAAAAAAAAACGAGAACAATCCGAAAAATTCTCATCAGAAACCGGCGCCAAGCCGCATATCCTTATTATTACCACCGTCCGGAAGACTTAAGGGCAGAACCGTCCTGCGTCTGACAGACGATCTATTAGGATACCGAGTGTATCAATTGCAGATATCGGCGCCCTTTGTCTGCACACAAAAGAAAACGGGAATTTATTGCGGGCCCCTGCAATCAGCAGCTCGCGGTGAAATTATATCTACATCTAAATGAAACGATCGCATGGATTTTTACGACTGTCGACACACAAACACACACACACACACACAGACAAAAATAAAGGAGAATGGGATTCGTTTTCAATGCAGCCCCGATGAATGGACGTGTAATTTAGACTATTCAAGGGTTTACTTTATTATTCAGAGTGGATTTGCAGGAGTTTAATCATGCAAAGGGTTTTGATAGAATATAAGTCAATTGTGTAATGACAATCATATCGAATAATAGAAATATGGTCTTTTGAGTGAGTAAAGATTTGAACTAAGACACTTTCTTCACAATATATATATATATTTTTGATAGATACACATTTTGAGTACTATGTACTCATTATTAATGATAATGGGTAAAAGTATTTAAAAAAACTATTGTAAAGAAAGCAATAATGTTATTCTAAGTTTATTTTACCAAAGATTTATTAAAATTAACTAAAACTGACTAAAAGTATGAACATAAAATATAATTGATGAGAATAAGAATAATTTTACAATTAAGTCTTAAATTTACGATAAGCATGAGTTTGAAAAAGCACAACGTCTTATACATATACACGTTTGGAATTTTTTTACACCCATTTCTAGATATTCATCATTATACAACATTTTTGACGATTTACTTAATTTGGCATAATTATTATGTCTAGTGATTATGCTGGCTACGCCTATGCTTCTAAAATATGTATCAATCGATTTATGTAGATTGGCAGCCCTTATGAACGAGCCGCTACTTATGAGATCTATGATTCAAAAATCACATTATTTTGATCATTATAGTCTGTTTAAAAACTAGTAGGAGTAAGTGCCAAAGCCCAATTCACACTATAAAAAGTTAACAGAAATATCACTAGATAAATTTGGCGGCAATTTTAAATAATTTCATAATTACTCTTTAAATAAAATCAAATATCCATTTTGTACTTCTTAATTGTGGTTAAGTATTTTCCTTTCCATCGTACGATATCGTCAGTTCAATTAAATTGCTTATACGACATCTCCCCATATATCTGTGAAATAAAACATATTTACATTATGTTTATAATATAATATGCAATTTATATAATAATGTGTCTCTATTAGAGCTGGGACGAATGCTCGTAAAAAGGATTCGAATCACGAATCCGAATCACCTAATATGATTCGAATCACGAATACTCGTATAAAGGATTCATAAGAGATAAATATGATTCGAATCCAAGATTCGAATATTGTTTTTTCGAATCATGAATACAAATCCTTTAAGAATAAATTTGATTTTATTATTTTTTGCAACCATTAATATATAAATATCGTTACCAGTTGTTTTAGAAAAAATATTCAAAACCAAATTATTTATTATTACCACTAAAAATCGTTGATAACAGACTAAATATCTCACTCCCTGTTACTCTGGTTAAAGATGTATTTGAGTGTTTTTGAACTTCACTTCAAATCAGTGTTTTGTACGCATGGCGCATGAAGTAAAATTTCGAGCTTAGAAAAGCCCGAAAATTTGAAGTAAAATTTCGAGTTTAGAAAAGCCCTGTGAAAATTTGTCGAGGGTCGCTCAGCGACCCGAGACAAATTTTCGGGCTTTTCTAAACTCGAAATTTTACTTCATGCGCCACGCGTACAAAACACTGATTTGAAGTGGAGTTCAAACAATTAATTTGAATTATTTTTGACGATTCAAATCCTTTTGTAAGTATTCGAATCCTTTTACAAGGATTCGAACCCTTTTATAAGAATTCAAATCACCCACATTTAGACTAGAATACGTATCCTCTTAAAAAAATGTAACGAATCCAGATCACGAATCCAGTTGAACTTACGTATTCGAATGTCACTTTTGAATCCTATAAAAGGATTCGAATCTTAAATGATTCGAATCCTGTCCAGTTCTGGTCCCTATCTTACTCAAAATTGATTTGTTTCATAAAACTATACAAGGTAGATCAACTCATCTTCGGCATGTCTGCATGATCGTTTACTTCTTTTAAAACTTTATTAAAAGTTGGAAGTTCATTTTTATAGAAGAAACTATGCACGGATCTCTTCACTACGTCATCAAAACTTGTAATTATGTCCTCCAAGCTGATTAGGGCTACAAATCTCACCGTATTTCTTATATTCGCTAATGGTACGGTAGACAGTGGAATTTACAACTCCTAAGAATTAAACATTTTATTATTTGATGGATATTCTTATGCTATTTGATATCTCACCTACTGCAACAACAATATCTGATACAACAGCAGTAATTTTCATATGTGAATCATCTGTTATCATCTGCTTATACAAATTTATTATGCACTATTTTTCAGACAGATATAAATGACCCAAATCCAACTTCTTACGTTTTTTTTGAGGTGAAGGTGATATTATCACCGAGCTTGTACTGGGTTCATAATCCATCACAACAATATAAATAAAACTAACTATTAACTATGCTACAGAAACACCGCACAAAAGGATATTACGAAACAGACAAAGTTGCAACTCGGTAACGCTTTGAATAAAGGTTATGTCAGCTGTTGTGTCTAATAATGACGTAATTAGCATAGTGTAAAATGGGCGCGCTCTCGGCCAATCAGAGTTATAGGTTTTGGCGCGTGAAATGTAAAACGCTTCTCCTAGTTATTAAACAGATTATAGTACGGTTTTACTACAGTGACTTAAGTAAACACAGTGGCGACAACTGCCTGTCATCCGCCATGATGAGGCAATAATAATCAAGAGAATAGGTTATAATACAAACATCTGATATTCAATTGTGACAGCTAGTATTGTCATCTTTCACTTAAAGCGTCATCCATGGGCGGAAGCTATTCCCTTAATTTTGAAATAGGAACATATGATGGTTAATACCTCAAATTAACGTGTTTAGGTTGATTCTATTTACCATTGCGAATTTTTGAGATACGATTTTGGGGTAGGTGAAATAAAGCACATCCTCTAGACGAAACTGATGTGACCAACTTTAGACCTTCTAGCTATGCCGCTGTTTGTCCGCTATATTGGGTCAGAATTATTAACAACCATTGAAAAAGAATACCACAGTTGTGGCCACTGTGTTTAATTACGTCACTGTAGGTTTCACGATGAAGAAAACCTTAATGACGTTTACCCCTAAAACAACGACATTGTGATTTAAAGTCAACACATTACCCTTTTACCCTGACGTCACAAAAAACAAAACACCGTATCATAAACGCACGTCTACGGTTTTGTTACAAACCTGTCAGTGAGAAAATACATTATTTTAAAAGAAAGAACGACAACATGAACGAACTGAATCCCACAGAACAATAAACCTCAGTTAAACTGCCATCACAATATTCAAGAAAATATACGTTTATAATTGGTTCTGCGACAAATTGTAAGAGATAAATCTCTATTGATCCTCTTCATTTCTAACATTTCAATTATTCATTCACTTATGTTAAATGCAAACCTTTCGCCCACTATTAGAAATCTAATTTGTTTCTTCTTTAAATAGGTTTGCCATAGTTAGAATATGATTTTAAGCATTTTCGTAAAATTGGCGCGTTTGAAGTATTTTGACAGGCGTCATGAATATCATGATGATAGAAACGCAATTCAACCAGAATTCATTGAAATCGAAAGGTAATGTGTTGACTATACCAGTAAATCTATAATTCCTAATGCTCACTGGCGTCACTGGAAATTCATTTCTTCACTGAACAAGTGAAATTTCCTTAGTTACATTTTGGTAGATTTGTTATTTATGATTATATTTACAAGTTAAGATAACTTTGTGAATATTATAATAAATTCCCAAAAACACGTAATAAACATAAAGGGGATTCCAGTTAGCACTAAAGAAAACGCCAAATGGAAGTCGTGTGGATTAATCTCGGAATAGGTTCAAAGGGTTAAATCTACTTGGAACAATACTAGTCGGGGATTAGAGCGCAAGAAATTGGATACAAGTGGAGTTTCGGGGGAATGTTGGAGGGGGTTGGGTATATCTTATATCTTATAATACACTCCCTCAGCAATAGTCCTGTCTGTATAATTAGCCACTTGAGATATTGTGGCGCATTCCGCTGATTGATGTGGATAATGGATCAAATGGCATGTTAAATAATTGTCGGATCTCAAAGGGCCACGATTGATTTATTGCCGGGGACCGCCATTGTTCGCACCGCATGACAATGGGGTTTCTTAATAATAACCCCCCCTGCAACTACCCCTTTCAGCCCCCATCACAAATCCACTTTCACACTTCAGGAAGTAATATTGGGGATTGGGTTGTTAGAACGATTTATGTTTACTTGCTCTACGTAAAAAATTAAACAATCTAATTTTATTCAGAAGAATTGATTAATTTAAATTTTCATTGAAAATGTATAAACTTGTTTCTTTAAAAAGTTTAATTTGAAGATACTAACGAGTGTTTATAATCCTTTGTTATGCATGAACATTGTCAAGGCTTTTCTTAACTCGAAATGTTACTTTCCAGGCGTATGACACTGAAATATTGTGATATTCAAAATATTCTTGTTTAGCGGTATATTTTTAACAATGCTTTAACAGTATATTTTAAATACTGATTTATAAGTATATTTTTAACTTCACAATATTTCAGTGCTTTATACGCGTTGCGCATGAAGTAAAATTTCGAGTTTAGAAAAGCCTAAGCTTCGCGAAATGACCAAACCAAATTTTTAAACTTTTCTAAACTCAAAATTATACTTCATGCCTAATCAAGGAGTGGAAACACTCGTTCGAAACTTTAAATTGAACTCTTATAAAAAAGCAACGAATGTCTGAAATTGTATCACATCCATCGGAGTATGTACACTTAAACCAAAAATTCCCTGTATGAATAAATAATCTAAATAGGCACCCAAATTACACACCCCATTTAAATGTTCAGGAAATTAGCCCTGTTTTTTTGTTTGTTTTGAGTATAGGACGCCCCAAAGGTTTATTGATAACTTTTTTCATGCAATATCATCTACAAAATAGTATACTAGTTATGTAGATATATTACGGAATTTTTCTCTACATACATTTCTACAAAAATATATTATTAAAAATAAATAAACTAGAATACGTCTAAAATATCTGTCTATCTACTGTAGGGATGTTCCGAGACCGAAAAATGTATCGATACAGAATATCGACCTTATCGAATAGCAAAGTATCGATACAGCAAAACATCGTACTGGAAAGTATCGATATTCAAAATATCGATACTCTTCGATACCAAATATTTTATATTTAATATAAATATTGATTAAATACTGAAAATTATATTTTCAAAGGCCTTCACCTAAGATAGATAACATGTAATTTAATGATAGTTACAAAATCAACGATAATTAATATCAATAATAATATTAAATCAATGGATTAATTTTAACTTTACTTTAAATCAATGTTTTACACGCCTGGCGCATGAAGTAAAATTTCGAGTTTGGAAAAGTCTGAAAATTGTGTTTGGTCGTACATTTTCTGCTTGGTTTGGTTTGGTTTTTCTTCCTTTTTAAAATGTTACTTCATGCTTAATCAAGAAGTGGATACACTTTCTAGACAATAATCAACAACTCATTTTGTAATTGTAAAATTTCGAGAAGAAATAAGAAGAGTGGATAACTTTTTCATAAAAGTATACTGGCTCTTTCTTACTGTTCAATATTAGAGCAAACACTAACCAATGTTTAGCATATACAATTAAAAGAAAGTATGTTAATTTCTCAATATTTTTATGTAAATTTCATTGTAAATTAAATTTGGTAGTTTTCTTTAAAGACAATAATTTTGTAAAATATTTACCAAAACTTTAAATTCTGATAAAATTTACGGAGATTATTGAGAAATAATGTAAGAATGTAGGAACGTCGAAACAATAAAAATTGAACGAGTGGAAATTAAACTGCGAACAATTAAAATACAATATAGAAGATTTTTATTATAGAAAACTCGCGCCTTCCCAAACATTTTAATAAATAATCGATCTTTAATAAAATTTATCAAGATTATTGGGTATTAACTTTGAAAAACTTAAAGGAGTGGAAATAAAGTAGCAAACATTTTAAATATATACAATTTTTTGTTCAGAATGCACGGATATTTTCATTTAAAAAGTCCTCCAATTGCGATAAAATTTACTGATTTTATTATTATGCTGGGAAAACAAATATACAGTAACTGAAATTGATCAAATTTTATACAACTTTTGTTATTGCAGAAAGTGTACGACTTCTTGAGAAAAAAAAAAACATCAGTTTTAGGGTAACCGTATAGAGGAAATTAATTGTATTTTGTCCGTTAATACTATTCACTAATTTCTTTGGTAAATGGCTTCCGTTGATTTGATAAATAAATAAATAAATGATTTCATTTTTATGCAACTTGACTTAATTCAAAAAAACGTTGGTTAAAGAGCCCTAAACGATTAGCAAAAATAAATACTTCAATGATATCTAACTATTATATTATATATTTTTAGGCATTCGTCGATTAAGACAAACGTTTAAATTGAAACTTCTAATAAGTGTTTTCAGTCCTTGATTAAGCATGAAGTAAATTTTTAGGCTTTTCTAAGTTCAAAATTTAACTTCATGCGAAAAATATTAACGCTGCTTATGTGTGAAATTTAAAATATAAGCAGTATATGTTAAACTTCGAAATTAATCGGTGTTATTATAAAAATTAAATAAATGTTTTCTTGTTAAGAAAATAACGAAAAAAAAAACTCGATCCTTTTTGCCTTATTATACATATTCTAGTTTAAGAATTTGTAATTTTATTTAAAGTAAATATAATTTTAGTCAATATTGCTAAACACAAATGGAGTTAACTTGGATGTTTAAGTGCTTCCGCTAAAAAATAAGTTAAAAATAGTTAAGATGTAGTAAGTATAGTCAAAACGTTGGTCAAATGACCGTCAATATAATTATCAGTTTTGTGAAACAAAACAAAATTGGTGAAGACCATAAATCATTGTGAGTATAGTAAACAGGTTGGACAAATTACAGTCAATATTATTATCATTAGTCAGCCTCATGAAACTAGTTTTAACAAAATTGCTGAGAACCATAAATCAAGACGTAAATGATTTAAGATCAATATTTTGAAAATTAACAAATAATTGTCAATATTCAAGAAATTTATAAAAAATTACCAAAAAAATATTTAGATTAGATAAACATTTCCAAGAACATTTACTTCATTATTTGTTTTATCGAGATTTCGTTGTTTGTAATAATTACAAATATCGTGAAATTAGCCAAATTCATGAATTTTGGATGAAAATCTTGAAATTCTATAAAATTTATACAAAAGTTAAACATTTATGTTTATATGAAAACCTCAAGATTTATTGTTTGACAGAATCCATCAGTAGGTATTGAATAAAATTAGTGTTTTTTTTGTTTCTAAAAAGTTTGATGATGTCCTTCGATAGTTTCTAAATTTCAACAATCGATCAAAACGATAAAAGCGTTCAATTTGAAACTTTGAACGAGTGTTTCCACTCCCAGACTAAGCATGAAGTAAAATTTCGAGTTTAGAAAAGCCCCGTGAAAATTTGTCGAGGGTCGCGCAGCGATCCGAGACAAATTTTCAGGGCTTTTCTAAAATCGAAATTTTACTTCATGCGCCACGCGTATAAAACAATGATTTCAAATGAAGTTCAAAATATACTGCTCATCAATTATTTAAAAATTTGATGGCCTTGGGCAATTTGCTCTGTAATATGTAGGTATAGGTATAACTTTAAAGAAAAAAATAACTGTATATTTTTCATTTTAACTTTTCCATTTCGAACTAGAATAGCACTTGACGAAACACAGGTAATTCCCCATAAAAACATAAGCCTAGATTTAGATGGACATAGATTTCTACTTTACAATAGATGGCGTCTAATAAATAACGAGCATCATATTGTTATAATAATAATAATGGTATAATAATAATAATGGTATAATAATAATAATACTGTTATAATAATAATAATAATAATAATAATGTATATTTGTGCTAAAGCAGTCCTTATATACATCAAGGTGTACAGTGTTTGTGATAACAGAATAAAACAATAATAATATACGAACATGTGTTTGAAATTTCGCAATACAATCGCGACAAAACAAAAGCATACATCTTGCCTACTAAATAGCAGTGCTTACATACATCAAGATGTACAGTGTTTGTGATAATAGAATAAAACAATAATAATATACCAACATGTGTTTGAAATTTCCCAATACAATCGCGACAAAACAAAAGCATCATACATCTTGCCTACTAAAATTCAATCGCGACTTATGCGCGCATTATACCCCGCATAAATGCAACGAAAAACTAATTTTCGAAATAATTCGAAAACTACTTGCTTTAGGAGTATAGTTGTATAATACTTTTTTGTAGGAAATCGTACCATGTGATAAGAACCGTCATTCCGTTGAAAAAAATTAAATTACTAGATATTGAAAAGGCCACTTAGATATTGACATATCAAGAACACTTATTGTCAAAATTGACAGTTTCCAATTACTTTACTCATAGAGGCATCCTCTAGGTACAAGTAGAGATATAAATTATATTTTTATCTTATTCTTAAGAGAAGTTACAGACAGATTTCAAGATGCCTTTATGTTCGAATAAAATATTTTGCAATTTAAACGGGTAATCCAAAAAAATACTAATATATAGGGTGTTCTGTTAAAAATAACAAATTTGGTGGTCAACCATATGACAAGATTTTTTTTCAAATTTTTAGTGCAACAGCAACCCTATAAACTTTTAATGAACGGATTAGCGTAGACACCCTGTATATCAAACATCCCTAATTCACTGCCTTTATATTAAGGTTGTAATTTATTGCATACAAATTGTATACAAACTTTTATTATTGAGCATTAGTTAATTTAATATAAAAAATCAATTAACAATGATAGTTTTCAAGTTACCTTGATTTATGCCGTAATAGATAATGTTCGGTGACCTTAAATGAATTTTAATTAGTTAAATTGCAGAGTGGCTCCTTTTGGTTGATTGGGCACCAATGAGCTGAGACAAATGCGCGGATCTGACTTGCGATCAAATGTAAATAATTATTAGCATGGAGAATATCCCAATCGAATGTTATTACTACCGACTAATTGTGTGTCAATATTGGAGTCTGCGCTCAATTATCTTACGCGAAATAATTCATGCTGACGAAGAATCTTTGATGTACGTACGATCTCAAAATGTATACAAACACACGTGTTTACGTATTTAATTCAAACATTTACTGTTTGTTTATGCAAAAATATTAACGGAGTATTGGTTTAAACATGATTTTTTTTCTTTGTGCAAGAGTATCAACAGTGTTTATTATTGTTTTACGTCTGCGACATTAAATTTATTCAAGATGAGAGTATGTAAGTAGAAATTAATATGAAGAACGTTTTGTCCATAAATTTAATAATAGTAGTAAAGTTCAAAATATTCTATAGGGCACTTAAAATTAATTTTTTGTACGCTTGGCGTATAAAGTAAAGTGTCGAGTTTGGAAAAGTGAACTAGTTCTTTTCCAACCTCGAAATTTTACTTTATACGCCAAATGTATAAAACATTGATTTTAACTGCGCAATAGTATGTTTTGAACTGCACGACTGTTATTGAATTTATGGACAAAATGTTCTTCATATTCATTTCTATTTGCATACAAATGTTCATGTTGAAATTAATACACTGTTGAAATGTTTGCATAAACAAATGCCAATAGAACAAACAAACAAAAATCCTCAACTATTATTTCAAATTTTTATCACCACTTTATGCAAAAGTTAAAGTGGGAGTTTTTCAACTTCAGAATAAATCAGTGTTTAATACGCGTGGCGCATGAAGTAAAATTTCGAGTTTAGAAAAGCCTGATAATTTTGTATGGTTGCTCTGCTACGTAGAGCGACCAAATCAAATTATCGGCTTTGCTAAACTCGAAATTTTACTTCATGCCTAATTTGGAAGTGGAAACACTCGTTAGAAACTTGAAATTAAACGCTTTTCAAAAACATCGAATGTCTGAAAATGCATAAATCAGAAAATGTATACTTAAATAAATCCTCTTTATAACGTTGCACGTATCCTGGGACATTCCGTATTTTATGTGAATAAAAAGTGTTTATATTTAATATATTTATTTTTTAATCAAGTTTAGTATATTCTGTATTTTGGAGGCTTCTACTTCGTTATACATGTTAATTTCACAATAAAAAACTTTTTACTTTGTTTGTATACCACTTTTATTAAAAGTGACTGAAGTTTCGACAAATTTACCTTGTCATTATCAAACTTAATAACATTTTGATAATGACAAGCTAAATTTTTCGAAACTGCAGTCACATTGAATAAGAAGTGTTAGACAAACAAAGTAAAAAGTGTTTTATTGTAAAGTTTAGTATACTTTCTTGTTTTGTGCCCCTTTATGGTAAAAATCCTGGCTACTCGCATGCCAGCACATGTTTCATTCTTTTTAATTAATAATTAATTGCCGGGCAAATACTTGAAAGATTTACAGTGTCAGGTTTTTCGTAACGTTTCCTTGTTTGATGGATGGGGTGATAAAGTTACGCCGGCAATTATTGCAGAATGCCCCCGTGTTTTCGTTTGCGTTTTATGTCGCCGAGAGCGATACATCAAAGTAAATTGCGAAAATGGTTCGCGTACCGGAGGACCGGCGACCTCGGTCGTATGTCACGGGATTTTTGTTCTGTCGAAGACAGTTCAGATATGTGTAACAAGGTATTAACCCACTGGTGCGTTTGTTTCCTCCACTTTGTATGTTGTTGATATACTTCTTTGTTTCGGGCAAGGAAATAATGGACTGCTTATTTGAGATACGTTTTTTTTTTTTCATGTTAAATTATCATCAATCAATTGCAATTCAACACAGATTTACTCGAAACCTAACAAGATAAATTTATTCTAAAATGTAAACAAAATTAAGCCTATTTCAATTTTTATTTAGAAAGAGTAATTATTAACCCCTTAACTTACATAATATATAAAATTACGAAAATATTTCTGTTTATATATTATGTTAGTGTACAAACTATAAGAAGCGTAAGCTCATTTTCTCGAATTCAAATAGTTTTGAATTTAAGTTATTTCCTTAACTTACGATTTAAAATTACATACGTGCAGCGATTTATTCGTTTAAGTATACTCTTGCATATTGAATACAAACATTTGTAAAATTAAATAACTTAAGACCAAACCTAAGCAGTATATTTTGAATTTCTCTTAAAATTTTACTTCATGCTTAATCTGGGATTGGAAACACTCGTTAGAAGCTTCTAATTTATAGCTTTTATAAAAACAACGAATGTCTGAAAATTCACACGGAAAAATCGTGATACGCATACCTAATAAAAAAATACTCTGGATCAAAAATATGTGTTAAGAAGAAAAATGTAGATAGTTTTTATAAAAAAATACCAAAAAATTCCCTCTTGGATTACACAAACCTCCAGCGATATTTGTGAGGACTATGACACATCAAAATTGACTTTTTCATATTAAAATAATTGACGTTTCTTATGCGTTATTATATGTTGATCACGAATCATTTTTCAATGAAGTATTCGAATACCTCTTGCGAATCTTTTGAAAGGATTCGAATCCTAAACGACTCGAATCATGCCCAGCCAGAGCTGCGATTAATTCTCAAAAATAGGATTCGAATTACGAATTCGAATCACCTAGATTGATTCGAATCACGAATACTCGAATAAAGTATTCTTAAGAGAAAAATATGATTCGGTTCAAAGATTCCAATCATCTTATTTGAATCACGGGTACAAATCCTTTAAGAATAAATTTGAATCTATTATTTGCAACCGTAAACATTTTTAATATCGCCGTCAGTTTTATTAACAAAAATATTCAAAATCTAATTATTAACATACTAAATATTTGATTAATTAATTATTTTAGTGAATATTGGTATATGAGTTACTGAACTTCAAGATAAATAAGTGTTTTATACGCGTGGCGCATGAAGTAAAATTTCGAGTTTAGAAAAGCCTCGTGAAAATTTGTCTAGGGTCGCTGCGCGACCCGAGACAAATTTTCTACGCGGGGCTTTTCTAAACTCGAAATTTTACCTCATGCTTAGTCTAGGAGTGGAAGACACTCGTTAGTTTAAAATATATTACATCATAGTGAAACGTATCAATATTAAAAATATCGGTAATTTTCGATACCAGATATTTTAGATGTAATATTTACAATTATTTATTACTTTAAATTATTTTTTAAAGGCCATCACCTAAGGTTGATAATATTGCCAAGACTAATTTTATGACGGTTACGAAATTATCAATTATTCTCCTTTTTACAAAAAAAGACTTGTAGAAAAATTTAAAATATGTTGGTTGTTTATTTAAGGAAACATTCTCTTTACAAATTGAAAATAATTAAAAATATAAGTTCATTCTACAACTGAAATTACTTGAAAAGAATCGCTACTTGAACGTATACCCAAAAAGATCAATTTTGTTAATTTAAAAATGTTTTGATATAAATATCTTACACGTGACAAGAAAATATGATAACTAAGTGTACAAATAATGTTTTCTGTTAAGTATACATACAGATTGACCCAGGATAGGTAAAAAACTTTTTTATTTTCAACTTTAGGATAAAATATTACTCTATATAGAATCATTTAGATGTTTTTACAACAGAATATAAACATTTTTTAGAAGTTTATCATATACAGGGTGTTAATAAACTATTTAAAACTTCTGACGGGTGTTTCCACTCCTAAATTAAGCATGAAGTAAAATTTCGAGTTTAGAAAAGCCCCGCGTAGAAAATTTGTCGAGGGTCGCGCAGCGACCCGAGACAAATTTTCACGGGGCTTTTCTAAACTCGAAATTTTACTTCATGCGCCACGCGTATAAGCACTGATTTATCCTGAGGTTCAATAACGCATATGCCATCATTTACGAAAATAATTAATTAATCAGAATTTAGTCTGTAAATAATTAGGTTTTGAACATTGTTAATAAAAACTGACGGCGATAATAAAAATGTTAATGGTTGCAGATAATAGATTCAAATTTTCAAGTTTTAGTAACTGAATATGAATTCACAAATATTCAATTATTCGAAAATTTAAAATATATAAATTTTTGATAATGCAATATTCGTTTAAAAACAAATTTAAATATGAATAATTTTGTGATTCAAATATTCATATTAGAATACTCGACTATTTGAATTAATTGGATTCGAATCCCAATCTTAATAGCGATGATTCGAATTATTTGGGAAGATTTATGAGGATTCGAATCATTTTATAAGGATTCGAATCATTCAGGATTCGATTCCCGGATTCGAATCCTTTTATAAGGATTCGAATCATCTATCTCTGAATTAAAAAACGAATCCTTTAAAAAAATGTACCGAATCCGGATCACGAATCCGTTTTTACTAAAGTATTCGAATACCTCTACTAAATCCTCTAAAAGAATTAGAATTCGAGAATCGAATCCTGAATGATTCGAATCCTGCCCAGCTCTGTGCCCAGCTTTGAGGATTGTATACTTGAATTTAAATTAAGTTAAAGATAATTTCTATTATTTTAAAACTTTTCGCTTAAAATATTTGCATCAGGGTTGATTGTGAATAAATTTCACGGTCGGTGTTCGCCGTGTGAATAATAAATAGGATCGGTGTGTGAATCAATAGGCGTGACACGTTTCAGTAATTACAGCAAATACACAGACACGGGCGCACATATGCCATTTGAGCGGTCCCTGTACGCCACATCATCATCATCATAGGAAAATGAAATAGGGCCGGCTGCGGGGACTCGAGGGGGTGAAAGGGCGAGCCCTACCACCATGGATTATAATTAGTGAGGGACCGATGTTAAGGGACGTAACGTGATAAGGGCATGCACTCGCCAGGTGGCCCTGATAAGGTAATTGTTGGCGTCCGATTCATCCAATTATCAGATGTATTATGCGAATTTACCCTTTTGTATTAAATTCAATTGGAATTTCTTAGGTTAAATTAAATTCATTCTCAAATTTACTTTCTTGGTAGGTATAACGATATACCGATGTAGATTTAGCATTTTAGGAATAGCACAGTATTCTGATGACTTTACTGTTGCAATATATATTCAGCTATAATATAACAAGTCGTATAATTATCATCGAAAATATTTATCGTAAACCCGAGCTGCAGATTAAACGAGCCCGAAAGGCAAGTTGAATGTGCTGCTCCGGTTTCACGAATGAATATTATCGATTATTAATCATACCACGAGTTATATTCGATCAGAGAATATAACAAATATAACAGCGATCAATCCAAATGTTCAGGCTATTCCAATTATACTTTGTGCGCCAAGCGTATAAAACACTTATTTAAAATTAAATTTAAAATGTACTCCTCTTTGACCTCACGTTATTAAATTTCGTCTAACCTCCCTATGGATTTGAATTATTTTTGACAATTCGAATTCCTTTTCTAAAGGATTCCAATTATTTCTGACGACTCGTATTCCTTTTTTGGAGGATTCGAATCGTTTTGTGAATATTCGAATCCTTTTTGTAGGATTTGAATTTTTTTGTAAGTAGTCAAATCTATTCAGAAGGATATGAATCACCTACATTTGGATTCAAATAGGAATCCTTTGAAAAACATCTAACTGATCTGAATCACAAATCCTGTATTCGAATACCCGTTTTAGATCCTCTGAACGAATTTAATTCCAATACCCGTTTTAAATCCTCTGAACGAATTTGAATTCAGGATTACAATTCTGCCCAGCTCTGGTATATACTTTTTTTTTAAATTAGTTCAATTATGTACTGGTTATTATGTTTAGTTTAAGTTTATATTATTTTTTAAATTCGTTTATATCTGTTATACAGTAGAACCCCTCTAATCCGTCACCTTTGGGACTGGGTTGGAACGCAAAAAGGGTCGGATTATCAGAAAATATGGGTTTACAGTAAAAGTAAACAATCTCTGAACTCAAAAATGACTGTATTGTTCTCTACAGTAAAAACATTGCAAAAAAACGCACAAAAACCGTTATTATTACAAACATACATTACTGTAAACCTTGAAAGTAAACCTATTGTAAAAAATTACTTATAAAGAAATCAATTATAGATTTCTGTTTAGCAGATAAATTGCAGTGTTCATCGATTTCTTGATCCACAAAATAGGTGTTGAGGTTGAGTTCTGCTCGATGTACTGAATAGCAATATCAAAAGCGTTCTTGGAGTCAGTGTGTTAAATCCGGGTTGGCGGTTAGTCATCAATACAGTCCGTGTCCTCGTTCACAGTTCCTTCATCATTATTTTCCAAAACAGCGGCAAAAATATTGTTGTCATTGTGCTCTTCATTGGTTTCACAGTCTTTGTTACATTGGGCAATTCACTTCTCAACTTCACTGCCAGGGACATTTGATAGTACATCTTTTATATCTTTAACGATTTCCTGGGTGTCATGTTTTACCCATCTTTGATTTGATCACTTTCGGTCATAACTGCCGGTCAAAGCTCACGCCAAGATTTTCGCAGAGTGTCAGGTTTTATTTTCTCCCATGACTGAGCAAGCGTATAGATAGTATCTTTGATGTTGAGGGATTTAATAGCTTCAAATATGTTACAACCTTCTTCGGAGTTTTCTAAAATTATGCTGATGTACTTTATGCGATACCGCCTCTTTAACCATTTTAGAATTCTCTGGTCCATTGATTGGATAAGTGATGTGACATTTTGTTATGTCCCCTTTCACTAATTCCTCCTCAGCTGGATGTAATGATGCGTTATCCAACAGTAATAGAGCACGAACAGGGAGCTTTTTTTGTTTTAAGTCTTCTTCAACAGATGGAACGAATTTGTCGAAAAATCAAGATTTGAAATGATTGCAATCCATCCAAGCAGGTTTTTGAATGCGGTAATAAACCGGTAAGGAAAATAACTTTATGTTTTTGAATGCCCTCTTAAATTTGCCAATAACAAACAGGGGAAGCTTGTTTGTATTGTTTGTACCATCAGCGTTACTGCAAGGAACAATGGTTAGCCTATCTTTTTTAAGTTTCGTTCCCTGCCACGGTTTCATTTGATGCAGCGCGCGTTTGGTTTGTCAGCATTTTATAGTTTAGGCTTATCTTGTTTATGTTACAGACTTGGTAAGGTAACAGTTCATATTTTTTGACAATTTCGTAAAACTACAGAAAACTTCTTAGCTGCCTTGGCATCAGCAGATAGTTTTTTACCAGAAATTGATACAAACCGGCAACACGACGGGTTTTTCAGCGATCAATCCAGCCTTCACTAGCTGCAAACTCACTTCTGGCTTCTAGTTTTTTGTGCAAAACTATTGCCTTTTGTTTTACAATGGGCCCAGATATCGGGGTACCTTTCCTTCTTTATTGGCAGAACCACATGTCAAGCAGTTCAAGTTTAGGTTTATTTAATGTTTTGCGATTTTTAAGTGCGTTTTCACCATCTATTGTCACTGTATATTATTCAATATCTTTCCGATTCGTTCACCAATCTTTTATTGTCTTCACGCCTACGTTGAGTTCCTTGGATAACAGCAAGTAAACAACAATGTCGCGATAGGTGGTGAGTCACCGACAAGTCGGGACAAGTTCGGCTCGAGCACGGTCAAATCAACCGGACCAGCGGACCAGCCGAGGGTGGAGGAAAGAGGTTCTACTGTACTTGCAGTTCTTAAATATTTTGTTTTATTTAGTCCTTTTTGATTTTCTGTTGGGCAATAATGAATTACTATTATATATATTAAACGCACAAATAGTTATATAGACATACAGTCCAATGTAATTATTTGGAAGCCAAAACATGCAATGAAGGATTAGATTGCAAGACAGTTTTTGGAACCTTCCAAGGCTTTTACGTTTAAATAAAATAACAATGTTTATCAATTAATAGCGTACTTTAAATTTAGAATGATTTTACCTGATTTATAATGAAATTGCAAATGTAGAAGCCATCTGTAAGATTTTGTATTACTCATAATTTGGTTTCCTGGATTCACTTTCCCATGGACTGTCTGTATAATTGTCTGTGATTAAAACAATGAAAAATAATGAGGTTGTAGCATTTTATAACATCAACAAACATACATGTATTTGGGCAGGTGGTGGCCGAGCAGTAATGTCGCCGGACGGTATATCGCTCGGCGAGCCACAGACCGAGTTCGATTCCCGTGCACGGAGAGATGTTATTTGAAAATAATATCTCGTCGTGACCCTGGGTGTTGTGTGAATGTGTTGTGACATCCAAATATATAGTTATATGTTATACTTAGTAATAAGTTAATAAATAAATGCATACAAATAAAATTGATAATGGCTAATAGTCTCGTAACTAAGGCCGGGCAAAAACCAAAAATAAAAACATACTAATTCCAAATAATGCATTTATTCAAAAAATAAAATGTATTATTTCTAAATGTAACCTTTTATTATTACTGTTTTCATAAATATTAAATTTAAACCACAGTATCATATTTTTATAAAAGTCATTAGCCATATGTCACGTAATAGTGTGACTCAGGGGTTTGTTAACCGACCCCCAATTGAACACATGACTATCTTTCTTGATATGCACACATGTATCCCCCTTTTTTTTCTGTCGACCTCCAATGGCCGCTTTTGCAATAACCCTCACTTTCTCCATCGATCAATTCCACACACGACTCTCATATCCTCTCTTTCTTTTTTACAAATTACCCACAGTTATAAATATCGCTTTCTCTGTCGATACGTTAGTGAAACAACCCTGACCATATATAAAATATAACTGGAGTGTAATATAACGACACTACAGAGGGGTGAAACATCCCTGCAGAGAGCAGTGTCGACATGACGAACTTAATTAACTCGTGCGCATAGCGCAGCGTGTCCCATTTCAAAAGCGAGAGACGCACGACATTAAATTACTTATTTTTTCGGGGGGTTGGTTGACACACACATGTTTGGTGCGGGGCGGAAATGCACCGCCCTTCGACGTTTTGGGAATTTGCCGAGAGCAGTGAAGCATTCAGGCGTATCATTAACAAGTGTGTATCATATTTCGTATGTACACACTAGGTTATATTTTATAAAAGACGAGAGTAAATAAATGTCATGGTGATTTTATTTAAAATTTAACAATAAGACAGTTTTAACTTTGTTTGTATAACCCTTCTTTTATTAATGTTTTATACTAACAAACTAAAAATCCCGATGAATGCTTTGTAAATGTTCAAGCATTCGTTGTTTTTAAAAAAGTGTGCAATTTGAAACTTCTGACGAGTATTTTAACTTCTTGATTAGGCATAAGGTAACATTTCAGGCATATTTAAACTCAAAATTGTACTTCATGCTCCTGGGCCCGTATTCACAGTACCGATGCCATTTGTCATCGGTGAGAAGTTGCATTTCGTTCATTTCGTCATTTTACTCCAAACGGTTGAGTAAATTCTTCCCAAAATGACGTCATTTCAGTGCAACTTCACACCCAAGGTACGTCGATAGGCGTAACACATATAAACACATATGTGTTACAAGGTATGACAAAATTGGATCTTTCCTTGTTGATTTAACTGATTGCTGAATAAATTAAAAATTTGTGTTCAACAACAGCACGAGCTAGACGAGTTTCGGACTTTCTGTTTCTCATCAGTGCGGTTTGAATTATTGTATCATTGTTTTTACTTTTCAATAAATGAATGAATGCAAGGACAGTCATTTTTAGAAAGTAGTAATTTATAAATATAATGTGAGTAGTGCAAGTGACGATAATCTAAATTTAATTTCATTGTTATCATAAAGCCGGAGTGGAAAAGAGGGGATGAAGAAAACTATCATTAAATAAAGGCCGAGGGTTGAGCTCTCGAGCGCCCATTTGCATCCCCCCGTGAAAGTGAAATAAATCCGTTTAAATGGAAATTAGGGCCGGTTTGCGAGAGACAAACGGGTGAAGTAATAGCGAATAAATATTTGTGTTAAAAATAAATTCGCGCCGAAATTCCCGATTAGGCAGCGCGTTTAATCCTCTCAAGTGATAATCGCCGGATTGTATTAAGATAGAAGATATGTTTTCTTATTAAATATATATATATTATTCAAATTGTACGGGGGCACGCAGCTGACGCTGAAAGGGGTTTCAGACGGCATCAAATATAAACACTTATGTAAATGGGGGCTCGTCATGCATTATTCCAGAGCGCTTATAAATCTCTTAAGTGACCCGGTCTTGCAATTGTGTATAAATATTCATCGGGGTTTTATTATCTTTCGTGTGCATCGGGATTTGGTTATTGCAATTAATTCGCATTAGCTACGCAGAAAATTATGCATTCATTTATCTAAAGAGAGGGAGGAATTATTTTACAGTTGAATTAATTATAAATGTGAATTATAATAGGAATAATGAATTTATATACGTAAAAAAATCCTTATTTAATTTAATCTGCTTTTGTATTCTTATAATTAAATATCAAGTATGTGTATTTAAGAGGAAACCCAAATTTTTTTCCGGCTAGACACTACATGAAACACTTGTCATAAAAGCTTTGAGGCGTCCTTCATTTAAAACTTAAATACCAGGACCAGCGGGCAGTTAGGATTTCATCTTAAAGGGAGCTGAAACCGAATCACAAATTGAATATATTATATAACGTAAATTAAAATTCATGGCATTTTTCTATTATTTATTTATTTCTTTATTTTACGAAAATCTCCATTTTACAACATATGTAACAATATAATTTCATAGTACAAAAAATAAATCAAATTACAAAACTAATTAAGTATACATATCCGAATATAATCGCTGTATTTGTTCAGGCATTCGTGGTTTTTGAAAAAAGTTTAATCAAAGCTTCTAACGTTCAATTGAAGCTCCACTCCTTGATTAAGCATGAAGTAAACTTTCGAGCTAAGAAATAACTGATAATTTGCTTCCTGGTTTATCACTGAACTTATGGTGATTACACAGGCCAACAAAAAAATTGTGATTTGGATTTATTCTTCTTTTTTAAGTTTTGGTGGCTAATATAATAAAGAATCAACATGTTTTTGTTTTCATCCCGCACAATTTTTTTATAAGTTTACTAGGTGTCATATTTATGGAATATTAAATATTTGCGAATAAAAATTAAATGACATTCTAAAAATTGCTACGTCACTGAGATTAAATTGTGTACAAATCAATATAATAGTATAGGGGAATTCCCGAAAGTAAAATTTAATTGGTGGGATTCCCTGATTTGCAGTCAGATGGTCGGCAAATGAGATATAAATAGAAGTCTTTATGTAACAAGCGCATTAATTAGTCTGCTTGCGTTCGTTCTAGGCAGTCTTTGTTTAGTGAGTTTAGTGAGCTTTTTGCAGTTAAATTCGTGCTTAAAATGCCAAGACTGTCAAAATAATCCACATACTTTTTACTGTGTGTGTCGTTGTTTTATGGTCAAGAAATTTAGACGGAAAATGACATTACTGTTGAAACACTAATACTACGCGTATTTTAAAGATTGGTGATCAATACAAACATTGGGCACCACATGTTTTATGTAAGATATGTGAGGAGGGTTTAAGCCATTGGAGTAATGGAACAAGGAAATCCCTACCATTTGGAATACCAATGATTTGGCAAGAGCCAACAAATCACCATGATGACTGTTATTTCTATATGTGCAATGTACGTGGATATAACACAATAAATTTAAAAAACATCATTTATTTAACCTCAAGTCTGCAATTAGGCCAGTGCCACATGGTCCAGACGTGTCACTACCTAGGAAACCAATAAATTTAGAAGATGTTACGAGCAGTTCTGAACCTGACGTTCATGAAAGCAACTTTACCGATGCCAGTAAAATATCGAGCGTTTCTAAGCAACCGCATTTATTTTCCAAGACCGAACTTTAACGACTTAGTTAGAGACTTAGGCCTTACAAAAGATATTTCCGAAATTTTACCATTCATACTTCAAAGTAAAAATTTACTGGCAGAAGACGTTAAAATCTCGTATTTTAGGTAACGCGAGTCCGAGTATTCAGGCTTTTTTGAAAAAAGTGGTTGTCTAGCTTATTGCACCGACATTTCCAGTCTGATAAACAAACTTGGGAGACATACAATCCCTTTTTTTGATTCTTCCAAATGAAGCCATAAATCTGTTCTCTTGCACAATGGGTATATTATTTTATTGGTACCGGTTGCCTATTCTGTAAAAATACAAAAATCAAATACAATTATCATAGTTGAAAAATTTGTGGGGATTTGAAAATTGTGGGACTTCTACTAGGACAGCAGTCAGGGTATAAAAAGTACCTATGTTTTTTTGTGTGAGTGGGACAGTCGAAGTAGACATCAACATTGGAAGAAAAAGAACTGGATAAGAAGAGATAATTTAACTTCCGGATCAAAAAATGTTCTGCACGAAAGTTTTGTTCATCCACAAAAAATCTTTTTACCTCCACTGCATATTGAACTAGTATTAATGAAATTATACGTTAAAACTTTAAATAAAGATGGAGACTGTTTCAAATACCTTTGTAGAAAATTTCTCGCTATCTCAGATGCAAAATTAATGGAAGGAACTTTTGTCGGTCCTCAAATAAGGAGACTAACGAAAGATCAAGAATTTAAATACCGTGATCGAAACTGAGAGAGATAAATGGATTTCATTTGCTAATGTTATTGAAGGTTTTTTTGAGAAACAACAAGGATCCTAATTGCAAGGAAATTGTGAAAAACATGCTACAGAAATTTATGGAATTGGGATACTTTCCCGAAAATCTTGGTGATGTGAGTGAGGAGCAAGGTGAGAGAGTCTACCAAAACATTAAAGAAATGGAACGTAGGTATCAAGGTTGGTGGAATATTTCAATGATGGCTGATTACTGCTGGTCAATAAAAAGGGACAATCCGGCCCAGGATTACAGAAGAAAATCCACTAAACAAAGTTTTTCATCCAAGAGGGAAAGATCTTCTGGAAAGAAAAAGAAAAGAAATTAAAAATTGTCTAAGACATTTTTCAATTTAGTTTACTATTTGTAATTTGTTTTTGTCTCTGTATCAATAAAAGTAGTATTTATTTTGACCAAATTTTTTATTAATTTATTTTTAAGATTGATAAAAAAAACCTTACGTGATAGGGCAAAATGACATTCGGATTTGAATTCAACAGATCAAAATTATACAAAATCAGATGTCAGATCGAAATCAAGTTATAAAAAGTCAAAATTTATTGGCCTGTGTTTCTGATGTATTTTAGGAGAGTTCTTCACCAATATTTAAGTGTTGAATGAACCAACTTCCACTAAGTCTTTCATTAAACTGATACTGCGTTTATTTTCGAAATTATATTGAGTTTAACACTAGACAAGTCTTAAAGTTAACCACTGTATTCGCAGAATATTTAATTGAAATTTCACGGAATTCATCTCTTAATTTTGTATACGTTTGATGAACTTTTTCTTCAACAAGTAACATTTATAAATTTTGTATATTTAGTGTCAATTAAGTTCATCGATGAATTATCTAATATTTTCTTATGGCGTTAAATAACCTTTGATTAGTATCGATCTTGTACGTCCAATAAAGTATCATCAACTTTAATTAAAACGAACAGCATCCACTTCATCCAAATATCGTGTGAACAATAAGCCAGTTAACCCTCCCCACTCGATCCATTCAGCAAATTAAGTCGGATCATTACAATTAGAGACGGACGATTGTGACGAATTGGACAAGCACCAAGTGCGCCTGTGTGTGTGCATGTGTGTTTGTGTGCACAGGATACATCCGGTGGAATCGTTGCTATTTAATGACCCAAGCATTTGGAGTACACACGGAGTGAGAGATATTATGCTAAATAATGCATCGGAATGTCCGCATATGCGGGGCCATTAACACGACCGAAAACAGGCGAACGCCAATCGATAATCGGGGAGACATTAACATTCAGTCACTATTGCCAAAACGGACGTGGGATTGCGGCCATAACTGCCCTAGCGATCGCTAAATTCCCCGATATTTGTGTGCATGTGCCCGGCACGATAATGTCAGACTTAATATGCAAATGGTGGATATTTACACGAGATTATTGCGATACAGTTGGGGAACTTTAAAGATCGTTTTGTTTGATTTATACTATATATTTCGTGGATTTAAAATAATTTTGGGGACAATATCATTTTATTTCTTCAAAAAATTAAATCGGGGCAATATGTTTCAGATTTTAATTAAACAGTATATTATTTTCTAATAAATATTTGACATTTTAGTCTGGAGGGAATGGTATAAGTTATAAATTTAGGCTAGACCCAAATTCCCCTTCTTTTGTTTCACTTCTTCAACTTCATCAACTGAAAATTTGTGTGTGTTCATTGCAACGTACCGACATAAACATTTTATGTCGGGACTGCCCACCACTCGCGAATAATCTAGAAACATGACAACTACCCTCCCTCCCGGTATACAAGTCGGAAGTTAGTTTCAACTGTAAATTTAATATCATTTTAAAGGTAAAATGAAATGTTATCGAATGAACATTACAAATGACAAGAACCGAATTGGAAGTCATCGATTTATCAAATCTCAAAATATCAATTTTTCAATATTTTTGGGTTGGATTTGTGTTATTGTTTTGATCATAGCCTCTCCTATACATGTTATGTAATATTTTACTTTTCCTAATATTTAAAATATAGCTCATTGATGCAAAAATTGTATCTGGTTTGTACATTAAGCTTTCACGAATGTATTTCATTCTAGAACATGAAAAATTAATGTTCGCCTTTTCAAAGACCAACGGGGGTAATTTGCAAGTCGTATAATACGCTCTCGGACGGCCTTTCCGCAGAATCGCAAATCCACGGGGAAGTGCACCCTCGATGTAACAACTGTTCACCGCTGCATTCTGGCATTAATGCCCTGTTAGGCTTTCGGTGGCAGGATGCCGCATTCCCGCATATATATACGTGTTCCGCCATTCATGTTCATGTTCATGCTCAACGGACCACCATTTACCATCGCATAATAACGCTGGATTGTAAATCTCCCGACATCCCTCTTATCTTCTCTCGCTCTATCTGTCTGTACATATCTCTAGATTAATACAAATATTGTGTATTTAAATTACGAAAACAAATTTTTGTTCTAGAACATTCTAGGACAGTGTATTACCGGGAGGCCTCAACTCAATTTATGAAGATAATTATAATGAAGATATACAGTTCTGAATATTCTTAGGATTGGTTTAATAAATGTTTTTATTTTAATGAAAAATTAGATAAAACTATTACTATGTTTTTTACCACTTTTATGTATAAGAGTAGTATCGATAAAAGTGGAAAATCACATAGTAATAGTTTCATTTAATATGTATATGGATTACCACGTAGTAACGGTCAAAACCATCGTGATGTTAGAAGATATTCTTTCGAGTTACCAATGGTTAAAGTCATTTATCAGAATGCTTTCAAAGAATTTATATCAGGTATTTAGTTTAAAACCCGATCGAGTCGGCTGTAAAATTTTCAAAACGTTGTGAAGTACGTCGTACGTGAATTTGTCAGTCGTTCATGTCAATGTTAATCTCTCCTAGTTTTATAAAAGTTTTCTATTTTATTCTATATTAAAATTGCCATTGTTTATTCAGCTGGGAAAAAAGCTGGTTTATAAGAAGAAATAACACACCAACTATAACAACAAGGCAAACTAATGAGCTACTGAGTAACACAATCTGACATGTATGTCAGGTATGACAAAACGTAAATTAAGCTCCAACTTCACTTTTTTGTTTCATTTACTTATATCAAAATAGCAACTATTTCTCGATGGGGTTTTTAAATGAGCACCTGATATTTTTTAAACACATTGTAAATAATGAATACACTTGACAGAATAATTCCAGGGTTGTTATGTTCAAAACACTTTGTTTTAAAACAGTGTTTTAAACATGTTTAAAAACAGCCGTCGTGTTTTAAACGGTTATTTTTAAACATGTTTTAAATCTTAGATTTGTTTAAAATATGTTTAAAACGTTCTTTTGTTATCTTAAATTCGCTAAATTATATTTTACACTACTTCATTAAGATATTTTCATTACATTTTTAAATGTTAGCTAAATTGTTAAAGATATTTCAAATTACATTAATAAACACAACATTTTATTACAATAAAATATCACAACTGTGTGTGCAAATTACATCTTTAAATACAGGGATTTTATCTTTTAGAGATTTCAATTTAAATCTTTAAACAAGGCGTTTCCACTCCCAGACTAAGCATGAAGGAAAATTTCAAGTTTATAAAAGCCTGAAAATTTGGATTGGCCGCGTAGAGAAGCGGAGCGGCCAATCTAAATAAGGCTTATCTTAACTCGAAATTTTACTTCATGCGCCACACGTATAAAACACTGAAATATCGTAAAGTTTAAAATATACGGCTTTAGCAATCGAATATGTAGACGTGAATAAAACGTGATGCAAATTCTGCGCTGAACAAATGGTTTGAGACAGTATTATAGGCAACCCAATAATTGTAACGTATGTTAAGTTGCCTATAATCTTTGCTGTATGGGTGTGTTTTTTTAACTTCACTGTAAATCAGTGTTTTTAAGCGTGGCGCCTGAAGTAAAATTTTGAGTTTAGAAAAGCCTAATTTGGATTGGCCGCTCCGCTTCGCTACGCGGCCAATCCAAATTCTTAAGCTTTTCTAAACTCGAAATTTTACTTCATGCTTAGTCTGGGAGTGGAAAACACTCGTTAAAAACCTCAAATTGACCGCTTTGAAACAACGAATTTCCGCAAATTTAAAAACGCTGTAATTATCGGACTATGTATACTCAAAATGCTCTGTATTAAACATGTTTTAGACGTGTTTAAAACATGTTTTAAACATGTTTTTAATTGATAATGTTTTAAACGCTGTTTTAATTTAAAAAACACGCGTTTTGTAACAAAAACTGTTTATTTTAATTAAAATAAAATAAAAAACATTTATTTAACAACGCTGGATAATTCACAACCCTTCTAAATTTTCAATTTCCCATTGAATATCTTTAAATTAAATTAATCTTACTATGAAAATTAATAATCCCAAATAGTCGAGATTAGAGAATCCAGCACAATCTGATCCATAAATTCTGCCCTTATATAATCATTACCCTTCAATATTAATCGTAATAAAATAATGACGTGTGCGCCATTTATCCGAGACCGATCTCTGCCGTTTACGACTAATTAGGGCCAGAAGCTATGACCTAATTTCATTTACGGTTTGTTGTTAATTAAAAAAAAAGAGAGCCTTGTATGTGAATGTGTGCATGTCTGGACGGCATTTAAATGCGCCGAAGGGAATTATAAGTAATTTATGGAAGTGTATGTGTGTAAGTTTATAAATTACACTTATTTAAACTTTAAATCGCGCACTTTTATGAATAAATTATGAGTAAGGTCGGATTGTTTTTGCTAATAAAGGAATGATAAGATTATGTATTGTTCTATTTTTTCCTGTGTTGATTTATAAGAGTAAGTGTTGGTTATTTGCATAAATCTAGATGTTTTTGTTCATTTACTAAGCTTTTTTAAAACACAGAATATGAACACACATTCTATTATTTAACCTCGAATAATTTCATATTTTATTAAATAACAAACAGACCGTGACTGAAAGGCTCCTGCCTAAGTCAAATAAAACAGAAAAAAAATAATTTGATATTAATTTGATTATTCATCTGCCTTTTGAAGCCACACGTTGAAGTGTTCGACAATAATAGTGAAAGTGTGTTGTTTTAATTGAAATAGTATTGTGGAGTTTTATCATGTATCTTCCTCTTCAACATCAATGAAATATTTGATATATTCACGATAAAGATACGTACGTAGTGCTGTACAATTACCAGGGTTGTTAAAAGAAACTCTTTTTTGATTTTAATTATAGCAAGCAGTTTTATTTAATAAAACGTGTTTTTTTTTTTATAGACAGCGTTTAAAACATTAACAATTAAAAACATGTTTAAACATGTTTAAAACACGTATAAAACCTGTTTAAAACACAACATACAGGGCTTTTTTCTTTTAAATATACAGCGTTTTTTAAATATGCGGGAATTCGTTGTCTAATAGCGGTTAATTGAGGCTTTTAACGAGTGTTTTCCACTCCCAGACTAAGCATAAAGTAAAATTTTGAGTTTAGAAAAGCCTAAGAGTTTGAATTGGCCGCGTAGCGAAGCGGAGCCTCCAATCCAAATTAGGCTTTTCTAAACTCGAAATTTTACTTCATGCGCCATGCTTAAAAATACTGACCATTATAGGCAACCTAATATACGTTAGAGTTATTGGGTTGCCTATAATCACTGTTTTAAACAATTTCTCAAGAGCAGAATTTGACTCACGTTTTATTAACATCTACATATTGGATTGCTAAAGCCGTATATTTTAAACTTTGCGATATTTCAGTGTTTTATACGTGTGGCACATGAAGTAAAATTTCGAGTTTAGAAAAGCCTAATTCGGATTGGCCGCTCCGCTTCGCTACGTGGCCAATCCAAATTTTCAGGCTTTTCTAAACTCGAAATTTTACTTCATGCTTAGTCTGGGAGTGGAAAACCCCCCTTTAAAAATTCAAATTAAAATCTTTTTAAAAAAACAACGAATGTCATAAAATTTACAGTGTACGCATACAGGGTGTCTACGTTAAACTGTTCGTTAAAAGTGGATGGGGTTGCCGTTGCACTAAACATTTGAAAAAAAATCCTTGTCATAGGGTTGAAGTAGTTCTCCTCATGTGAAATATTTTTAACTTTATATACCTTCCGGTTCCACCGGAAGTAGAACCAAATTTGTTATTTTATATGGAACACCCTATATATTAGTAATTTTTTGGATTCCTCGTTTAAATTGCAACATATTTTATTCTACCATATGTACACTTATCTCTTAGAGTTTTTAAGAAAACGAATATATTTCTTAAATGTTGACTGTAACAAGCATCTTGAAATCTGTCTGTAACTTCTCTTAAGAATAAGATAAAAATATGATTAATATCTCTACTTGTACCTAGAGAATGCCTCTATAAGTAAAGTAATTAGAAACTGTCAATTTTTAAAATTAGTGTTCATAAAATGTCAATATCGAAGTGCCCTCATGAATATCTTGTAATTCATTTTTTTTTTAATGGAAGGACCCATTTTTTATCACATGGTACGATTAGGGGGAAAATTTCCTACAAAAAAGTATTTACAACTAGAGCAAGTAGTTTTCGAATTATTTCGAAGATTCGTTTTTCGTCGCATTTATGCAGGGAATAATGCGCGAATAAGTCGCAATAGAATTTTAGTAGACAAGTAGTATGCTTTTGTTTTGTACTCTAGGCAGCCTAGACTACAGTCTCCAGACTCTGATTATCTAGACTCTAATAGTTAATTTCTGTGCACCGGGCAGCATAGACAATAGTGTAGACTAATTATCTAGACTCTAATCAGTCTGTAGACAAGACTATAGTCTATATACTTATACCTAGACTCTAATATCTAGAATCTCTAAGCGCTGTACTATACACATCTTAAACTCTAGAGTTTTGACATTTAACCCAGACTCTAAACTCTACCTTTCAAGCAGTCGACTTATGTAAACTAAACCAAAGTTTCTAGACAGTTTAGACTATTCTGTGGACTAGTTTGTATACTTTAATTTGTAAACTCTAATCTGTGGACTCTATGTAGTCTGTAGACTCTAGTATATGGACTCTATCTAGTCTGTAGACTGTATCTAATCTGTAGACTTGTCTGTGGACTATCTAGTCTGTAGACTTTATCTAATCTGTAGACTCTGTGGGCTCTTTCTAGTCTGTAAACGCTAGACTGTGCACTCTATCTAGACTGTAGGCTCTAGTATGGACTCTATCTAGTCTGTATACTAGTCTGTGAACTCTATCTAGTCTGTTTGTTGACTCTAGTCTGTAAACTAGTCTGTGGACTTTATCTAGTCGGTAAACTAGTCATGGACTCAATTTAGTCTGTAAACTCTAGTATGTGGACTCTATCTAGTCTGTAGACTCTAGTTTGTGGATTCTATCTAGTCTGTAGGCTCTACCCAGTCTGTAGACTCTAGTTTGTGGATTCTATCTAGTCTGTAGACTGTAAACTCTATCTGATCTGTGGACTCTGTCTAGTCTATAGACTAGTTTATAGTCTCTATCTAGTCCCTAGACTCTAATATGTAGACACTATCTAGTCTGTATACTCTAGTCTGTAGACTCTATTTATTCCTTAGACTCTAGTCTGCGGACTCTATCTAGTCTGGAGACTCTAGTCTGGGGATTCTATTTAGTCTGTAGGTCTATGGACTACACTATAATATGTAGACTTATTTCTAGACTTTGGTACCTAGACTCTAATCTGTAAGCTCTGTATTCTAGAGACCCTATACTCTAGACTTTGAACAATCGTCCCAGACTCTAAAATCTGCACTTTGGACATCAAGCAGTCGACTCATGTAGATTCTAAACTGGAGTCTTTAGACAGCCTAGACTAGTGTGGACTCTAATCTAGAAACTAGAGTCTAGTCTGTAGACTAGGTTGTAGATTCTAGTCTGTAGTGCAGTCGACTTATGTAGACTCTAAACTATAGTCATTTGACAACCTAGACTCTAGTCTGTTTACTCTAGTCTGTAGACTACTCTGTAGACTAGGCTGAGATTCTAGTTTATAGTGCAGTTGACTTATCTATACTCTAGACTGAAGTCTTTAGACAGCCAGACTCTAGTCTGTTGACTCCAATCTATAGACTCAATTATGTAGACTCTTGCCTGTAGACTTTAATTTAAAGACTAGGCGGTAGAGATAGTCTGTAATGCAGTCGATGTATGTACATTTTAAACTAGAGCCTTTAGACAGCCTAAAAAGAATCAGTACAAAGTTTTACAGAAACCAACAAAATAATTAATTACACAAATCAACAAATTATCAATTTGGTTTTTATACATGGCAACTGCTATAGAATTGTTACTCGAACATGTAGAATATTTAATGAAACTTATCCACATTTGCCGCCGATAAATAAAACAAGAGTTAGAAGATTGGAATCAAATTTTGTTCAATTGGTAGTTGCCATGTACATAGAATAAATTGATAATTTGTTGATTTGTGTAATTATTCATTCTGTCGATTTCTGTAAAACTTTGTACTTATTCTTTTTATTATTTGACATTTCGCAGTACAATTGCGACAAAACAGAAGCTTACCACTTGCCTACTAAAATTCAATTGCGACTCTTGCGCGCATTATACCCTGCATAAATGCGACGAAAAACGAATCTTCGAAATAATTCGAAAACTACTTGCTTTAGGAGTATAGTTGTATATACTTTTTTGTAGGAAACTTTCCCCCTAATCGTACCATGTAATAATAAATGGGTTATTCTATTTAAAAAAAATGAATTACTAGATATTGAAGAGGGCACTTAGATATTGACATTTTAAGAACACTTATTGTCAGAATTGACAGTTTTCAATTAATTTACTCATAGAGGCATCCTCTAGGTACAAGTGGAGATATAAATCATATTTTTATCTCATTTTTAAGAGAAGTTACAGACAGATTTCAAAATGTCTTTTAGAGATCTAAATTTTAGAAATATATTATTTTTCTTGAAAACTATAAGAGATAAGTGTACATATGTTCGAATAAAAATATGTTGCAATTTAAACGGGGAATCAAAAATGACTAATATATAGGGTGTTTTATTTAAAATAACAAATTTGGTGCTACTTCCGGTGGAACCGAAAGTGATATAAAGTTGAAAATATTTCACATGAGGAGAAATGATTCAACCGTATAACAACCCCATAAACTTTTAACGAACGGTTTAGCGTAGACACATTGTATGTATACTTACAAAAAATTCCCTGTATTCAATAATCACATTTATGCACGCATATTTGATATTTTCTTGCAATAAAATGTTATTTTTAATAATGTAATTTGGATTATCTTCAACAATTTAGCTAAAATTTAAAAATGTAAACAAAAAATCTGAATAAAGTAGTATAAAGTAGAATTTAGCATATTTAAAATAATAAAAAAACGTTTTAAACAAATTTTACGTTAAAATCATGTTGTAAACAAATTTGAGGTCTAAAACATGTTTAAAACAAAACCGCTTAAAATACTACTGCTGTTTTAAAACATCTTTAAACAATTACTGGTTATATTAAATTAGGTAATATTTTCGCTAAAATTACCGAGTAAGAGGTAAACATTCGGTAATTTGATGTTAAAAATAAAATTATTCAATTTAATTAGATATAGTTTATCTTATATACATATCGCAATTAATTATATTCGTTGTTTTTTACTAAAGTAAATTTGAAGCTTTATCAAGTGTTTTCCACTCCCAGATTAAGCATGAAGAAAAATTTCAAGTTTAGAAAAGCCTGAAAATTTAGTTTGGTCGCGTAGCGAAGCGGAGCGACCAAACCAAATTTTCAAGCTTTTCTAAACTCGAAATTTTTCTTCATACGCCACGCGTATAAAACACTGAAATATTCCAAAGTTCACAAATTGCTACTAAAGCAGTATGCTAAAGACGTACATTTGGAACTTCAGTTAAAACCAATTTTTATATGCCTGACGCATAAAGTAAAATTTCTAGTTTAGAAAAGCCTGAAAATTTGGTTTTACAGGCTTTTCTAAACTCGAAATTTTACTTCATGCTCAATCTGAGATTGAAAAATACTTTTTTTAGCTTCTAATTGAACTTTTTTTTAAAAACCAAGGAATGTCGGAATATTGTATGCACATGTATACATACTTAAAACAAAAATTTCCTGTATGTATATGAATTATTGCTAATTATGAATAGTAGATTTTGGTATACGATTAAATTATCTTTCAAGTACATTAGTAGTTTTTATAAAAATATTTAATTTGAAACTTTTAACGAGGAGTGTTAACACTCTAGATTAAGCCTAAAGTAAAATTTCAAGTTTCGAAAAGTCCGAAAACTTGGATTTCCGTTATAAAGCACAACCCGCTAGCAAATCGAAATTTTCAGACTCCTCTAAACTCAAAACTTTATTTCATGCGCCACGCGTATAAAACGTTGATTCGTTATTATTATTAATATTATAAACAAATCGTCAATTATTTATAAAGTTTTATCGGGTTCCAAAACTCCACAAATTTTATATTTTTTTCATATCTTGATTTTTTTATTTATTTTTGTCGGTTTTTATCAACTCTTGTAACTTTTCGTTTAATATAAAATTATGAAGTCATGTTATTCTTGAATTAAGAAATAACAATAAAATTAAAAATTTAACTTTGTAATTTCTAGTTGAGTTTATTATAAATTAAGAAGTTTTTTTTGGTTGTATGAAATCTTGTTCTTTTATCAGTATTATAATTGTAAGTTTTGTCTTAGAATTCAAAAAATCTTCATAATTTTCACCAACTTTCAACATTTTCAACTAATTTTGTATAAAATAAATGATTTTTTTATTAATTTTAATAGTTTGAGAAAACTTGTCATTTTTTGTATGAATACTTTTAATTTTAATTCACGTTGACAGTATTGATTATCTATATTGTATTTTGAACTTGATAATGTTTCAGTGTTTTGTACGCGTGGCGCATGAAGTAAAATTTCAAGTTTAGAAAAGTCTAAAATCTACTTCATGCTTAACCTAATAGTAGAAAACACTCGGGTGTGTATACCTAAAAGAAATATTCCCTCTATGTTGTTTTTTATATAAACTTTTCCTGTATTCAATATGATTTCATCAAATATTTCCAATTCTCATAACTTTACTCCAACATAAATTTGATTACTTACATTAGCAATAAACAATTCCTTTATCAAGAATAACCTTCTCTCGTTCTGAAACGGTCCGAAATTGAAACGATTCAGTTTGTCCCTTCAGTTATATATATCTATTGCATAACTACCATCCAGATAATTCAGAAAAGTTTGGATGGACTTAATCAAGCCGGGGCGAATATCTAGGGCTGCCATCTCGCCCTCCCAATCGCGCATTGCAAAAATTATAGTCCAATGAAAACAATTCACGGACGACGCTGGGGGTATTATCCACCGTAAATTGGAAACGGCATCGTAAATTGATTGGTCGTGTTTTGGCTATTAGTCCACTATTATCAGATACTGACTGGATAATCTAATAAAGCTCTCCGGATAGATGGAAGTTTCAGCAAGAGGGGGGAAGAGAAATTGCCGGATGTGTATTGTGTCGTCAACAAATTGATTCAAGAAGAAAAAAATATGTGATATATATTTTTGTGACGAAGTTTAGTTTTCATTTTCCATCATAAAACTTGTTTTTCTGCAAGTTATTGTACAAGCATATAATGTTTGTTTCTTTTGATGGCTAACTATTACAAAATCAAAAACTTTAATCATTTTGTTAATAAATTAAATAATTTATTTGCTAGCATAAATTTTACACATAAAATCGAGATCAATAGTCAACTTCGATTTCTAGACCTATCAATTATAAAAGACAACTACAAATTATCTTTTAATGTTTTCAGAAACAAACTCACACTTTTAATTACATACATTCAAGCTCAAATGGTCCATTTAAGCATACATTGTCATCTTTTAATAGCATGATTAATTGAACTATCCAGTTACAAATAACTGAAGAAAACAGGAAAAGTGAGTTTAGATTAATTTTAAATATAGCCGGATCACTAAATTATAATACTAAAATAAATAAAAAATTAATCAATAAACAAAAAAGAAATTATACAATCCGTTCAGCTTCACGTTTAGAACCGATTATATAATCTAATACAAATAAAAATGTCTGTAAAATTATCTATGAACCAAAATTAATATATCAGTTTAATAAAATTTTTTAAAAATTCAACATCACACCTATATACTACACAAAAGCCAAAATTAAATGTTTATTAGGGAATACTCATTTAAAAACTGATGATCTAAAAAAATCAGGAATTTAATTATCAAAATGCAGTAGTTGCAACAAATTTATATTGGTCAAACTCAACGAAATTTAAAAACAAGGTTTAAAGATCACCTTTATCATACAAAAAATCAAAATCCTGAAAAATCTGCCATAGTTCATCACACATTAACCACAAGACACAAATTTATTATAAATAATCTAAAATTATTAATAGAATCTAACCATTTTCAATTAAATATGTTAGAAGCAATTGAAATACACAAAAATAGGGGTTATTTTCTAAATTTTGATTTAAGTACGTTAAGTAACTCACTTAAAAAATTAATCCCTTAAACCAGCCGGCCTTTATCTGATTTTAAATTAATCGCACTTGTTTGCGCAAATAATTTTTATTTTAATGTTTTTTTACTAATTATCAAATACCTTAAACTATTGAAAAAGGGCACATCGTGCCTGAATTGTACATTTAGAATTAAAATAAAACAGTGAACATAAAGAAATTTACCTACTTACATATCTATAACTGACACTTTACGTAACTCCAACAAGAATATCGTTTATATTTTGTATGTTTATTTAATTTTCGAATTAACCCGTGGTGAACATTTTTTTAATCTAATTCTGGATATTTAATTAAAACACTTGGTTTGTTTCACTCATTTATATTTTCTCCGACTAGTTTTGACCATTGGTCACATTCCCCCTTAAAATAGTCGAAACAAGTCGGAGCAAATATAAATCAGTGAAACTTTAATCAAAATAAATGTCCAGAATTAAATCCATATTTTGTATCTATTTTACAGTCAGGGTGATTTTAAAAAGATTTAAAAAAACTTTCAAATCTTATTCAGCAACTAATTTATTCATTAGATTGAATAAACATTTAATTTTTTATTATTTTGTTCTAAAAATAGAGCAACTAATAACATTAGATCTGTAGTTAGTAGGATAGGTAATGATTAAATGAACGCACGGGATTAATTGATATTTGCCAATTATACAGAATTTCAACGTGATGCCCTAATTTATTAATATTCGGCATAATACCGTGGAAATTCGCTTTAACAATTTACATAACGTAATGAGGACACAACGCACGCACGTAATTTCGAAGCGCGGCTTATATTGATATACATGCATACATTTACGAAGCCTATTGTTGCAATTCATCAATTGTATTTATTCGCGTACGGAGGGCATTGTGTTAGGTGATAATGTCGCATCCCTCAGCGGTTTATCTCCGCACACTGAACACGATTTATTTGTTATTTATTTGAAACACCTCAAAATAGTTATATCGACTTTAATCAAACATTGTTATATATAAGTAATTGTTTATGAATTTCACAAGTAAGAAAATAGTTATTTAGTGTGTGAAATAAGACTTTTGGGCACGATTTAGGTCAGTGCCCTAATCGGAAAGTGGCCAAAAGCTGTCGACACACAAGTTATTTTTCACAATATACATAACATAAAGAAAAATTGAATTTGCCAATAGTTTGCAGAATATTTACAAAATATAAAAACGAAATAAAATTAGTATCGACTTTCTGAAAAAGTTTTGTCTCGCTGAGACTTTTCGAAATATTTATTGAACAACTACTTCTCCAGCTAATACCCCGACAGATATTGAATTATACAATGAATATTTGAGTATCCATAACATTTATCCTTTAACATACACTGTTCATCATCAAAAAACAACTAATATAAATAGAATGTCTATTAAATAAAGTTTGTTTTCTTTTTCTACAAACCGTTTAGAAAACCTTATTGGCGCTGTGATCATCATAATAGTAGAGTCCCTATAGAGCAGGGTTTCTTAATTTGAGCTCCATGGACCTCAAAGGCGTCTATGGCATGAAGGCTCGGGGTTTATGTCAGAGCTGAAGAGAATTGCACCTCGTGAAAATTTACGGAATGGGTGTATTTTCGCGCAGGTTACTGCGCTTCAGTCAGAATTGCCGTTGTCGTTTGAAATCTTCACAGTTCGTACAGACTTGGTGTGCTCAGATTTTTACCTTTCGGTGTATATATTTCGAGCGTCCGTCTAAGGACTGGTGGATCACCGCCATATCTGCGAATCACTGCCCATCGGAGACCAACCCACGTGTTGACCTGAGGGACGCCTAGGCACCCCTGGGCTTTTCAAGGCTCACCCCCGACTCCTGATTTAGCGGCGACAGGCACCAGGGCTAAGTCAACCACGCCGTGTGTAAGTTAGCCCTATCCAAGATAGGGACACAGAGGTTATCTCAGGAAGGTCTACAATCGCCAACCTCAAACATCCATCGTCCGAAGACTCAGGTCTACACCAGGCGACTCCTCTTAAGGTGCTATGCTGGACCTCCTCACACTTCGTACAGTATTTATATATTTTGTACATCACATTTAAATATTCAAATTCCCACTCTTATATCGCGATCTACACGTTGTAAATTTTGAAGCATTCGTTGTTTCTATAAAACCGTATAATTGATGCTTTTTATGAAAGTTTTCACTCCTTCATTAAGCATAAATGTTACTTCATACTCTTATAGACTCGATATTTTACTTTACACTCGTTAGAAGCATCAAATTTAAGGCTTGTTAAAAGCAACGAATGTTGAACATTGAAAGGCCTTGAATTTAATGCTTCTAACGAGTGTTAATTAAAATTTCGAGTTTATAAAAGTCTTAAATTTAAACTGCACATGCCTTCATGCCAAAATGTAATAAAAATGAAACATTTCATACAAGAATTTATTATCTGTTGGGCAGGTGGGGGCCGAGCGGTCACGTCGTCGGGCGGTATATCGCTCAGCGAGCCACAGACCGGGTTCGATTCCCGTGCACGGGAAATTGTTATTCAAAAATAATATCTCGTCGTGTCCCTGGGTGTGGTGTGAATGTGTCGTGACGACCAAATATATATTAATCATACAAATATAAATTATCGTTAGTGGCTAAATGGCTATAACTTATGCCAAACAAACAAACAAAAAATATATATTATCTGTATAAGAAAGTTTAAGCGGTGCCTCTATCAAATGATGTCATACATTCTAGAATTGTTGAAATGTCTTCTAACATTTTGCAGCAAGTCATTATTGAAACTGAACGAGAGTACAGATGTATCACTGTGTAGCCAGCTCTTGCTTTTTCGTACATTACACATATCATGAAACGCAAAGTATAAAAAAAGAGATTCTTTATTGCGACTCAATTTTGGGAACTAGAAAAGCGGCGGACGTCTTCAATATGATTAAATGTTTTTTTTGAGAAACACGTTTACAGTTTATGTAGAGATGAAGTACTTGCGATGCTCGGAAACCTCACCGTCTTTTTAAGAAACTTTGTCACGAAATGAGATCCGAACACAAAGTACTGCTCTACTATACAGAAGTTCGCTGGTTATAAGAGAGGAGTTTTGAAGCGCTTATTCGAGTTACGCGTGGAAGTCTCGATATTTCTGAAAGAAAAAGAAAGCGCACTGTACAAAATTCTGGAGACTAAAAACTTTTTGCAAGGACTAGCTTACTTGGCCGACATTTTTAGGTATTTGAACTATATAAATCTGTCTCTTCAGGTTCCTGCAGTCACCATCGTGGATGCAACTGAACGCTTTTCTAGGCAAGCTACCACTTTGGAGAAGGAGAGTGAATGGGGGTATTATCGCAATTTTTTATGTTGCTGTCGCATAGTGAAGCGCAATCTGCAAGGAATACAGAAGGAAGTGTCAGAACACCTCGAAACACTACAGAACTCTTTTGAAAGGTACTTTCGTGAGTAGTCCATGATTGATATAAATGATATCAATGAAGTAGATCTAAGTAAAGATGATTTAATTGGCAAAAGATCAAAAGCAGTACTGCGATCTGAATTTAGCGCGAAAGATGTTTGCGATTTTCGGTGTAGTTTAGGACAAGCGTACACTCTCTTTGTTAAATGAGCAATGTCCATAATTATTCTGTTTGCTCAATAAAATAAAACCTCTAGAGTGCCATGAAATATATTGTAGGTTGGCAACTCTGAAATTATACATTATAATTATTATGTCTGACGTTTTAAATGACAAATTTGTAAAGCGTGTAGCCAATTTTAATTTAGAAATGGATTAAATCATGGCACTCTAAAGGTTCTTTTTCATTGAACATACGACATACCTTTGTGAGTCATGGCTCTCAGTATTTGTATCAATGAAAACTAAAAATCGTAACCTATACTATACTTGAAAGGTGATATGCGTCTTGCGTTGTCTAAGACAATCCCTTAAATTAATGTGCTTATCGAACGGAAGCAGCAGCAACCGCGTCTTTAAACAACCTTCACGCGCTAATGTTTTTTTCCTCTGCAATTAAGTTCGGAAGGGGTCCGTCAGATTGTTAAAATTTTGAAAGTGGTCCGTGACTACAAAAAGGTTAAAAAAACCCTGTTACAGAGAGAGTTCCGCAATTGATTAAGTTAATGCAAAGGCCTTAAACTGGCGTCAATATTCGCGATATAAATAAATTTTTAGTCTCTTCTAAACTCAAAATGTTTACTTCATGCTTAATCATGCAGTGAAAAACACTCGCTGAAAAAAATCGAACTTCCATTAATAATTCAGCGAATCTCCCGACAATAAATTATTGAATCATCACACGTGTGACTAATAAATAATTCCCTGCGAGGGGTGGCGGAGATTCAGATTCGAGATTTACAACGACACCTATTAGTTCATGATGTTGGGGGGTGGTTGGAAATGTGTGGATGTTCGAGGGCGCCTTTTGGATCTGATGGATTTAGCCGGTGGCGCGTTAATTCGAAGAAGAAGACGCTTGATTTACGGGTTCACCTTTATTAATCCGCCCCCTCACCCCCCCCCCACGGCCCTTACTTGGATATAGACTGTACTCGCTCTAATTCCATTAAGACATCAATTACGTAGACCATGAAATGAGACGTTAGTAATTCCTTACGAAAATCCACACACACATAGAGCACAAGGATTTAATTGATTTCTCGTAAGATTGACATGTCAGGTTTAGAAAACGGCAGATCATTAAAAAATGAAAATATTCTTTATTTAAGAGGAGCTCAACCTCTATCTAAACGCAGAAAACTCGGTATATTGACGTCTTAACTAACGAGTGTGTATAAACTGTCGGCATCTCGGTTGCTTTGGAAAACAAACTAAATATGTTAGATTATGCCATACGAAACGGTGAATTTTGGAAACGTCAAATACATTTATTTATATGTCATTGGGTAGTGTCACAGCGCTCAATTTATTTACGACGTATGTCCTGAAGTCAGAACCTACTGGGCTGCCGACAGTTTATAGACACTCGTTACTTACTTATAGACTTACTTATTTTATTATAGAATTTGAAGATTTTAAAAAAAACTTTGTACTTGTTTTGATGAAATGTTTCCTACTTTTGTCGGTAATTCATAAAAAATATCAGACATTAAAAAACTTGCGTAGTTATGTCTTCAATATGATTTTTGAAATATCTATAAATCTTAGAGAATTATTCTTGTAAGTACCTATACACATCCTGATTTATACGCTGTACATTTTTTGGCAGTGACTGAATCCTCATTACTATTATCATTATATTATTATTATCACAGAATTTGACTTGAATTTGACTTTTACTAATATTTATTATATATTAAGTAATTTCACATTTTTACCCAACATATCTTTTGAAATAATTTTGTATGCCCAGTTTTCCTATTGTCCATTGTGCAAATTCAACAGAACAACAAAGGAAATGTTAACAAACTGTTTAACGTATGAAGTGCCGGTCTAACAAAGGCCCTGGCCCAAACGTCCATGCGCGCAATTTGCAATATCAGGGTCGTTAGGGCCTAAGGGATGGTCAGCTGTCTACGGAAGCCGGACGACATTACACATCAGGTGGAGGAAATCCCTTCCAATGCACACAATACATTATGTACAATAAATACACACTATTATCTAATTAAAAATTAATATAAATTTTCTTTATTGTGTAAGGATAATTAATAATAAACAAACATGCTGAAAATTTGTTTGAAGTGCGTCTTGTGAAATTACCGGTAAAATAACATTGGGTAGTTTCTCGTTAACATTACTGGTAATGCGGTAATAACTCAGTATTTTTTATAGTTTAGTCAATAATGATTTGTTTAAAATGTATATGTAAAAAATGCCAATTTATGTTGAAAACAACAATTAATGTCATTAATATATGAGTAAGTATGTGTTCTTCTTCTAATTTATTGGCCTTGATAATAATTTATTACACTTGCTGACAATTCTAAGCAACTTTATTTAATATTTATGATTTTCATCAGTTAATTTAATTACTTTGATTAACCCATTAGTGACCGAGCAATTATAAAGTTAACTCTAAAAGTTGATTATAGGTAAAATTTTGCACTTATTTTTTTATGATTTCTATGAATGGCTTATTGTATTACATTCTGTGAATTATTCCTATAAATATATATAAGGTATACGCTGTTAATTTTCAGATATTTGTTAGTTTTTATAATAACGTGCAATATGAAGTTTAGATTGAGTGCTTCCACTCCCAGACTAAGCATGAAGTAAAATTTCGAGTTTAGAAAAGCCCCGCGTAGAAAATTAGTCGAGGGTCGCGCAGCGACCCGAGACAAATTTTCACGGGGCTTTTCTAAACTCGAAATTTTACTTCATGCGCCACGCGTATAAAACACTGAATTATTGCGAGCTAGAAAGCTAGAAATGCACTCACACTTTTTTTTTAAATGAGTAATAATCGAAATATTTAAATTACAAAACATTTACATTGTTCTTCATACATTTTCAGGTCAGGTCAAATAATATAATATATAAAATTATCTTATTTAGTCATGTAATTAACAAACAAATAATAATGTTGCGTGTATGCATCAATGTTGCTTAATGGGTTAACAAAAGTACATGAACAAAATAAATATATTCTATGGGGGTTAAAACCCCTCTCAACATTTTTAAAATGTTAAATTTTACTATGTAAAAGCTGTCCAGTTAGACCAAAAACAACATTTTTAATTAACATTTTTATATCCTCCCCCCTAATTTTTTTTCTGGCTACTGCCTTGGATGCATGTTTTAGAAGTTTACAATTAGTCAGTGTTTTATGCGCCTAGCGAATGAAGGTAAATTACGATAATTTACTACTAGTAAAAACCGCCATCAATGTATTAAAATAAAAAAATCTCATTTTGTTCTGCGTCAATGGAAAAATAACGGATATGAGATAACAAAAAATGAAACTGTAATTAATTTTAATCTTGTTTTTAAATTATTGTATGTAAAGATAAAGTATATCTTTTTAATAAAATAAAACACTTTAACTTTGTTTGTATAACACAATATTTTTATTTTCGTGACTGCAGTTTCGGCAACGTAACTTGCCATTATCATAGAGTATAAATTAAATTACGGTATGGTACAGGTATATATACACGAACGGTTATTTACAAAATAGCTTTAACAATGGGGGTATATCTTTTTAATCTTTACTTTAAATCAGTCTTGTATACGCCTGTCGCATTAAGTAAATATTTCGAATTCAATTACATGAATTCCAACAAGATAAATTCAAATTCAAAACTATTTGAATTCGAGAAAATAAGCTAACGCTTCTTATAGTTTGCACACTTTAAACATAATATATAAAATTACGAAAAAACTATTTAAACGTCATAAGCAAAGCTATACTGAAGAGAGATAAATCTCGAAACACGTCTATAGATGGCCTAAGACATTAGTTTTATTCCAAGTCCTTTCACTTCTAATTTGTTGCTATCTCTCCTTTCATTTTAAATTGTATTGTTAGTTGGTTTGAAGAGAATTTGACCTAAACGTTACATATACTTTAATAGAGCGTTGTAACAAATCAAATTAAATAAGATTTTAAATATTTCATTGTATAATTCAATATCCGGAGGTGTATTTGCACGGGAAGTAGTTGTTTCAATGGATATTTATCGTCTTAAATTGTCTTATTAATTAAGACACTGTTTGCATTTTCACGAATAGTTTTTTCGTAATTTTATATATTATACATGAATTCCACTTTATATAGAATTATTTATGATAAAGTAAAACTGAATTGGCTATTTTTTGCAGAAATTCGATAATTATTTGTTTTTTACATTTTGAATAATTTATGTACTTCATATTAAATTTCAATTTACGTTGAACATGATTATAACTTTATAAAATTCCCAAGAAATGTATTGAATACATTTTTCTCCCTATCCCAAATAAGTCAATATAACTAGTGCGATTGAGTTACACGAAGGAGCAAGAAAGTTGACATTCAATACTTTTTAACTAGAAATGTATTCTTCTCGCGGCTTTTAACTTAAAATATCGCGTTACACGTCGGTGGAATAATGTGTTACTTAAAGTGTGGATTTCGCCGGCGGATGAGGAGGCGTTTTTGTTTTACTTTTAGATTAGTTTATTTAAAGGGCGGGATGGGACCCGTCTTTTGTCTCGCCAACTTCGTGGCCATAAACTTAAACTTGAGCCCACCAAAACATTAATTGCTCGATGTAATAGCAATGCCAGGGCTGAAATCTGCATAAAGGGATGGTCCAAGAAGTGCTTCATGGCAGTGTTTTGCTGGATGAAAAGGGATGCATCTTATGTGTTCTAATTAATTACATACGAAGATTAGTCAAGCTATAATATTACTGACGATTGAGACTTGAGAAATCAAGCTTTTACTCTGTTTGTCAAAGCATTATTTCTCTTTTCAGCGGTTGTTTTCCACTTCTTGGTTAATCATAATACAAGCCTGTACATTTGGATTGGTCGCGAAGGTTTATATAAATAACGAAAGTCTGTACATTTATTGCAAAAAATTGTGATATGTAAACCTAAAAGAAAAATTTTCTATAAAAACTGATTCAGCAGCGTTTTTTTTTAAATAAATGAAATGGTGTTGAATGAGCGTTGTATTGAATGGGGCCGAGAAAAATTATGTAAAACTAAATACAAAGTTGGTAGATTTTGCAGTTGAAAAACTATGTCAGCTTTTGTAACAGAGAAATGTAGCAGGTTTAGGATGGGTTTGAAAAGTTAATTTATTTAAAAAAAATAACTTAAGCTACAGTCGAGTAGACTGCAGGGATACCAAACCACAAAATTTAAAAATATAGGTGTATAGCTGGTTATGCATCTGGGTAACTCAATTATACCCAGGTTGATTCAATATTAAATCATCGATTTTTCGATAATTCTATTACACCGCTATTTATTCAATGAGTAAAGTTTCGATTAACCTGTAGTTTTTAGTCGCCAGATTTTTGCTGATTAAGTACTGACATTTATCGGAAATAACTTCAAAATGCAAATTGAATTTAGTTTTTTAGAAAACGACGACAAAACGGACGTAATTTATTTAATGCATTTTGATATTTCATGACAGGTGAATCTAAAGATAAACTACTTTGATAGCAGTTTTTGTAATTGGTGTTTTATCTTCTCTTTTTTCGATCTCGTACACATTTTACAATCGTTTCATTTTGTGGCATGAATTTAGGATTTTATTAAAAAAATCCAAGTTGTCACACATATAATTTTAACATTTCCATGTTACTCGATCAGTATTTCTATTATCTATTATAATTTTATATTTTTTATTGTCTTAAGCCCTGGATACATACAGGGATTTCTTCTTTTACGTAAGGTTTTACATTTCCATACAAATATTTGTAAAATTAATGAACATAAATCAAACCTAAAAAAAATGTTTTGAACTTCACTTTAAATCAGTGTTTTATACACATGGCGCATAAAGTAAAATTTCGAGTTTAGAAAAGCCTGATAATTTGGTTTGGTTGCTCTGCTTCACGAAGCGACCAAACCAAATAAAACGTATGGCTTTACTTTTCCATACAGATATTTGTAAAATTAATGAACATGAGATCAAACCTATGAAAAATATTTTGAACTTCACTTAAAATCAGTGTTTTATACGAGTGGCGCATGAAGTAAAATTTCGAGTTTAGAAAAGCCTGAAAATTTGGTTTGGCCGCGTAGCGCGTAGCGATACGCGACCAAACCAAATGTTCAGGCTTTTCTAAACTCGAAATTTTACTTCATGCTTAGCCTAGGAGTGGAAATACTCGTTAGTAGCTTCAAATCAAACTTATTATAAAAACAAGGGGAAAATCTTTCGATAAAAGGAGAAAGACATTTGACAAATAGTGAAATATGATGATATAAAACTGACATGTGGAATTTTTATTTGATTAAATATGAATTTCATTTGATTCGTGGAGCGAACAAACCAAATTTTAAGGCTTTTCTGAACTGGAAATTTTACTTAATGCCTAATCTAGGATTGGGAACACTCGTTAGAAGCTTCAAATTAAAAAGCTTTATAAAAGTTGACAGATAGTGCTTTCATACTTATGTATTCTCATCTGCATATCTCTGAAATATTTTTTAGTATGGGAAGTTTTGATTATTTCTATATTTTTCAACGTTGGAGCAAAGTTTATATATTTCTTAATTTTTTATACTCTTGTGAAATTTTTCCTTTTTCTGTATAAAGGCAATAAGTGAACAAAATTAAAAAAAAATCTAAGATGGTAAGGTTAAAAACTGTGTTGATTTTACTTAGAATTACCGTTTAGATACAAATTATTAATGCAGTTTTAATTTCTATTAAAAATGTAAAGTTTTGTCCATTTTTACCGTTGTGGTATCTCCAATAGTTTACGAAATCCCAATGGTGAGCACGATAAAAGAAACGAACGGTATAACTAAAAACCTAAACATTTATTGCATGTAATCTATCATATCGTATATTCAATAAAAAAAAACCTCTAGAGTGCCATGGAAAATATTATAGGTTGGCAACTCTCAAATTATACATTCGGCCATTCCATAAATAAGTGCACACTTTTTGGGGGTACATCAGGGATTTTAGCGAATTTCGCATATATTATAAAGGCTATCAAGACATGGTTTTTGGTTGTTACTAGAGGTTAATCAAATGATTGTTTCAAAAATTATAACAATATATAAACTTTTAGTACACTTTTATTTTAAACTCAAAAATATCATAAACCGTTACTGATACAAAAAAAGTTATACTTGACTTTTTTATTCTTAAATGTTTAAAGTTTAAAATATTTTTTTTCCAAAACGAAAAAACTTTTTTGAGATAGATTTTTTTTAATAAATAAAACAAATCTCACAAAATTATCAAATACTCACGTTTTAATTATTTTGAAAAAAATATATTATACCCCAATCCTTCCTAAGAATATTTTCTTTTTCAAAAATATGGGCACTTTAAAGCTTTTTAAGATATGATTTTTTTACCCCAGCAAATCTCACAAAATAATCAAATACTCATGTTTTCACTTAACAAATAAAACATATCTCAAACAATAATCAAATACTCTTGTTTTAATTTTCTTTAAAAAAATATATGTTATACCCCAATCCCTCCTAAGAATATTTCCGTTTTCAAAATGATAGGCACTTTAAAACTTGTTGAGATATGATTTTTTTTACCCGAGCGCTGCATTGACGCGAGGCACTCACCGCGATCCGGGCCATTACACCATTGGCGGGAGCGCCTCATGTCAATGTAGCGCTCGGGTAAAAAAAATTATATCTCAAAAAGTTTTAAAGTGCCCATACTTTTGAAAACGGAAAAATTCTTAGGAAGGATCAGGGTATAACATATATTTTTTTAAAGAAAATTTAAACAAGAGTATTTGATTATTGTTTGAGATATGTTTTATTTATTAAGTTTTTTTGTTTTGGAAAAAAATGTATTTTAAACTTTGAATATTTAAGCACAAAAAAGTACAGAATAACTTTTTTTGTATAGGTAACGGTTAACGTTATTTTTGAGTTCAAAATAAAAGTGTACTAAAAGTTTATATTATTATAACTTTTGAAACAATAATTTGTTTAACATCTAGTAACAACCAAACACCATGTCTTGATAGCCTTTATAATATATGTGAAATTTGCTAAAATCCTTGATGTACCCCCAAAAAGTGTGCACTTATTTTTGGAATGGCCGATTATACTTATCATGTCAATATGTCAATTTCTAAAGCGTGTAGCCAACTTAAATTTAAAAAAAGATGAAATCATGGTACTCTAGAGGTTTTTTTTTTAATTGAACATTCGATATATTTTCTATGATCACTGATTTATTAACCGAATGCCGGTGCAAACTAGGGACTTTATTACTCTAATCATTGATTTACTAATCAGTGATGTTAATCGTGCAAGGTGCAAACGGACATAAATGATTTTATCTATTTTGAAAAACCATTGTGGGTTAGGATTTTATTCTATAAAATTCATTCCTGGATTTCTAAACGTGCGACATATGAAAATCTACTTTGACAGATTTAAATAATTGTCTCTTATACGCGAGGTCGTAGCTAGAACAAATATTCGGGGGAATTTTACTGGTCAAATATTATTTTTGCTCTTTCAGGGTCAATTTTACAAACAAAAAATTAACATTCTGAAAATTTCGAGTGGGGGAGCGGTGGACATCCATATCCCCTTCCTGGTCACGGCCTTGCTTATACGTCATTGTATGCGAATGGGTTAAATACATGCCAAAAAATTAATCAATTCATACTTGTTGGCGTTGTTAACATAGACAATGGGCCCGTTCGGCAAAATGTTCAACATTCAACATATTTGGATTTGTTTGTGATGTTTGTTGGTACCTAATGAACGGTACTTCGGTCGGTCTATTCCGTACGATTGCAAAAATCCCAAACACATTCACGATTAACAATCCGGTCATCAGAGAATTCCCTAACAGTTGGCAGTAAACTCCCGACTGTTGTTTCTGCTGAACGGGCCCAATGTCTACACTGAAAAAAATATATAAGCTAGAATGTTTGAATTACATTACTTAATTAAAATTAACATTTTTTTTTTAAATTTTACTATTACCTTTTTTTTGTATACTTCAATCAACAAAGAAATGAAATCTATAAATAAAATTTTACTGAAGTTAGTGAAATTGTACATAAGTGGATAAAAATGGTAAAAAATTCACTCGATAAAAAACGAGCACTTGAATGCATTTTCTTCTGTAGATTACAGTAATCTTCAATGTTTTAGTAGCGTACGAAAAATGATAAAAAATTAAAACCCGAGTGCATTTTTCGTTTTCCCTTTTTCAATCCTTTTTTTTGCGCCCCGAGATTTTCCTGCGTGTGCAGTAGTCTCCCGGGTGCAATTACTAGACTGCAGGGCTTAATTGCCCGGAAAAATAATCTAATAACGAATGAATTTCCTTCTGGTGCTTACTCATAAATGGGGAAACTCGCCGGAAAATGAGCGCGAGGCGGAAAAATAATAGCAGGTATAAAATTCGTCATATATCACGTCACTCGATGTGCGGAGAATTAAAAGAAAATACTATTCACTGTAATTATTGTTCACATTCGCAGTTTGTTAATTACAAGTGTTCATGTGCGTTTTTTTTTTAAATTAAAACCGCAATAATTTTTTTCCCTGACGCATAAATGCAAGCATTAACAAAAACATTCATTCAAGGAGGGGTTTGTATTTCCAACCAGGCGTTTGATTGCTGGAATAGATATGTATACATATTTTTTTTCTATTTAAATTAATCCATCAATGATTTGAAAATGTTGTAGCTTTTAAAATGATATGAAACTAAAAATTACTACATTTAGTTTATTTTGATTACCATGGTGGTGGTGATTATAACTTTTGTATGCTTTTGTATGTTTCTTATTGTCTCTGTTAAACAACCGCAATTAAATAACATGTTAAATATAGAGAGTACGATAAAGAAAGAGAGAGAGAGAGTATCTAAACAAATTATTTTAACCATTTCAACCAGTTTTAATGTATCGTATGTTCAAGAAAAAAAAACTCTAGAGTGCCGTAATTTAATCTTTTTTTAAATTTAAGTTGGCTACACGCTTTAGAAATTGTCATATAAATAGTCAGATATGATAATTCTAATGTATAATTTCAGAGTTGCCAACCTACAATATTTTCCATGGCACTCTAGAGGTTTTTTTTTTTAATTAAACATACCATACATTGTACAGCATTTTCGATGGTTTCTTCAAGTAAAGTATCATAAATAAGAATGATAGACAAAAACTAATATATACTTCCAAAGCTCTTTTTTACAGCATATGTCCATATGTCATGTATCTAACCAAAATTTGTCTATCTACAGTTGTTTCAGAGTTGTACGTAAAAACAAAATAAATGACAATTTTTTAAAATTGTAATATCTGTTTTTATTTAAAAAGATATCGACGCTTTAAAAACTTTCTTATGACACTTTTTATAGTAGAATATGCTGATCATATCAGATTTTGTCTTAACTTTAACTTTTAAGAGATATGGATAAAGTTGTATTATTTTAAGCTTTCTAAAAATATCATCTACCTAAAAAAGTGCATAAGAAAGTTTTTACAGCATTTCAATATCTTTTTAAATAAAAAAGTTATTACATTCATAAAAAATGGTAGATTAATAATGATTACCGTGCAATTGAAACTAGTTACAAAAGTAAAATAAAAGTGGTATGAAAAAGTTAAGTGTTTTCTGTATATCAAAATTTTAATTTATATCAAGTAACTTTTAAATATATATTTATTTATTGTTTCATATTTTTTGCAATAAAATATTTAATTTTTGTAACTTCTAAAAATGCCTTGAATAGGGACATATATGCTCTGGAAATAAAGCAATAAAAGAGAGAGAAAGAAATCAACACAAATATTACAGAGTTTTTCGTTTAATTTTCACCACGTATCAAATGGAATTCATATTTTATCAAATGAAAATCCTACATGTCAGTTATATATCAACATATTTTACTATTTGTCGAATGTCTTTCCCCTTTCATTAAATGATTTTTCCCTTGTTTTCATAATAGGTTTGATTTGAAGCTACTAACGAGTATTTGAATTTGAATTAAGGGCACTTGGTTTGTTTCACGAATTTTCTTTATTATCCAACCAGTTTCGACTTATCGTCATTCTCAAGGAATAATGTACAGAAAATATATTATTCCTTGAGAATGACGATGTCGAAACTAGTTGGATAATAAAAAAAAATCGTGAAACAAACCAAGTGCCTTTAATTCAAATTCAAATATTAGTTAAAATGTTTCATCAAGTGATCAATGAGAACCAAATTAAAATTCTACTAACGAGTGTTTACACTCCCAGGCTAAGCATGAAATAAAATTTCGAGTTTAGAAAAGCCTGAAAATTTGGTTTGGTCGCGTAGCAAAGTGTTTCCACTCCCATAGGAAGCATGAAGTAAAATTTTCAGGCACATTTTTCAGGCATATTTTCACGCAATTTTTTATTTCGATTTGAAGCTATTAACGAGTGTTTCCACTCCCAGGCTAAGCATGAAGTAAAATTTCGAGTTTAGAAAGGCCTGAAAATTTGGTTTGGTCGTGTAGCGAAGCGAAGGGCTTTTCAGGATTCTCTAAACTCGAAATTTTACTTCAGACGCGTATAAAACACTGAAATATTGTGAAATTCTCAATATCCTTGTATAGCAGTATAATTTGAATCGTGCCTTAGCAGTGTATATTTAATACGTATCTAGCAGTATATGTTTGATTTCACAATATTTCAGAATTTAAAAAGCGTGGCGCATGAAGTAAAATTTCGAGTTTAGAAAAGCCTGAAAAGCCCTTCGCTTCGCTACGGGACCAAACCAAATTGTCAGGCTTTTCTAAACTCGAAATTTTACTTCATGCTTAGCCTAGGAGTGGAAACACTCGTTAATAGCTTCAAATCAAAATAAAAAAATGCGTTTAAATATGCCTGAAAAATGTACCTGAAAATTTTACTTCATGCTTCCTATGGGAGTGGAAACACTTGTTCGAAACTTAAAATTAAAGGATTTCATAAAATTAACAAATGCCTGATAATGTACAGCGTATGCATTATGTATATTAGCAAGATAAAATACTAGTATGTTAAATAATAAGTCATTCTTAGAAATCATAAAAAGAGGTGCAGAATTTTGTTTCATCACAATACAATTTTTTGATGGGCTTTATATTTAACATCTTTATAATTATTTTGTACGAATTAAAATAAAATATTTAAAAATATATTAATAATGCTAGCAAAATTTGATGACTTTCTCAATTTTAAATTTCCGCAATGTTGTATAAATATCCTAATTGTAAAAGCCAGCGTTCAATTTTCAACGTGTGACTTTCTCTTAATCTCAATCTGCACTGAATTTTTCACAATTACAAGACACCTTTTGCCTTATTGATAGAAGTTAGTTAATAATTTCAAAACTATTGTAGGCTATAAATGTAATATACCGGGTGTTGACATGGCGGACGCAACATAGGAAATCGCATGTTAATTATAAAGTGTTCAAATATTGGCTTCCCTATTTATTTTAGAGACAAAATGTATTTCACTTTTTGTAGAGGGAAAAATTCTTAATTTATGAATGTTCATACTTAACACTTTCCGTTTCTCTAGGTTAAAATAATTAGGAAAAAGTAATGTGATTTTATAAAAATAATAACATACCATGGAATTGATACAATTGCGGATATTCCCTGTTATTTTTAAGTTCAATTTAAAGCTTTGAACAAGTGTTTTCCACTCCCAGCCTAAGCATGAAGTAAAATTTCGAGTTTAGAAAAGCCCCGTGAAAATTTGTCGAGGGTCGCGTAGCGACCCGAGACAAATTTTCTGGGCTTTTCTAAACTCGAAATTTTACTTAATGCGCCACGCGTACAAAACACTGATATATTGTCAAATTTATGTATATTCGAACTTCACTTAAAATCTGTGTTTTATACGCATGGCGCATGAAGTAAAATTTCGAGTTTAGAAAAGCCCAGAAAATTTGTCGAGGGTCGCTGCGCGACCCTCGACAAATTTTCACAGGGCTTTTCTAAACTCGAAATTTTACTTCATGCTTAGTCTGGGAGTGATAAACACTCGTTTAAAGCTTCAAATTGAACTCTTATTAAAATCAACGAAAAATCAGAAAATTCATAGCTAAAATAATTAAGAAAAAGTAATGTGAGTTTATAAAAATAATGACATTGATACAACAATTGTGGATGTCAAAATAGCACAACATATTGCTGTTACTTAATTAACGACAAAAAACATAACGTAAACATCGTGATAACTGTGTTCTGCATAATACCACTTTATTAGCAAGATTTTTTCGTGTGTAAATCATTTCGAAAACATTTACTTAAATCAAGTGACTGCGATATCTTTTGCCATTTTGACATTCGCAATTGTTTCAATTCCATGGCAAAAAAATCACATTACTTTTTCTGAATTATTTTACCTTAGAGAAACGTAAAGTGATAAACGTTAACGCAAATGAACTCAGAATTTTTCCCGCTACAAAAAAGGTAAATACATTTTGTTTCTAAAATAAATAGGGGAGCCAAATTTGAACATTTCAAAATTTACATGGGGTTTCCTACGTTGCGTCCGTCAAGTCAACACCCGGTATAATCAAGTTTTAAACTATGGATTACTTGAAGCTTATTAAGATCAAATAGTAGACAGATTTAGGGAGTTTATAAAGCTCTAATTATCCATTTTGAAGCTTTCTATTAGCGTCTATTAATATAAAATTTAAAAAGAATATTAAAAAATATTTTAATGCTATTATTTATCTAAACGCCTTTAATACGTTTCTTGCTAGTACCAAATGGTCATAATTTGTTACTAGCAAGAAAAGTAATAAAGTCGCTTGGCTGAATGATAGCATTGAAATATTTTTTATATTTAAAAACAAAAAACTATCAACGAAACATGTTTTTGTGCACATCAATATTAAGTGGATATCTATGCACTCGTGCATCCCCAGAATAACAATACGAACACGCAAAAAAAAAACAGGAAAAAATTGAATGTGATCGGATATAAATTCGATAACTGCAACAGCGTGAACAGCGTTTTATGGAAACACGCAATTCGCATAAAGTACTTTTCACGTGGATGGAGGGGGACATTTCGACCGCCTCCGGACACTTAACAAATTTCAATTATACGTAAATAAATCTCGGATTTTTGGTTTTATTTCCTGGAAATTTTATATTTTCAGTTGACTAGAGGGAGAGAGTGTAATTTAATATCGAATCGGAATTAATCGCTCGTTTTTATCAGCCTTTAATGGCTGGAAATTAAATAAATTAAATGGGGTGATTTATGGGTGTAATTTTATATGTGAGGGTTGTGTAAGTGTGTAGCGTTTGAAAAAGTGTTTTAAGTAGGAAGTATTTTTTTTTTAGTGTTTGTTTTTTTTTAGGAAAAATAGGGTCATTAAAATAACATATTTTAATTTCTCCTCTCTATAATATATGGATAATCGTACTTTGGGGTAAATAAGAATAAGTGTGTGGTTTTAAACTTCACACTAAATCAGTGTTTTTGAGACTGGCGCATGAAGTAAATATTTTAGTCGTTTCTAAATTTGAAATATTTATTAATCAATATTCAGACGTGTTTTACTGTTTTTTACCACTTTATTTGAATAATTCTACAACTTGAGTTTCTAAATATTTAGTGTCATTTTCGAGTCGTAGAATTATTCAAATAAAGTGGTAAAAAATAATTAAACCCGTCTGAATATTGATTAATTAATCATTAATTAATCGACCCGATGAAGCCACAGTGTGGTGAAACAATTGTTGTAGTATAATAAATATAATTTTGAAACCTAAACAAATTCGGTGTTTTATTACAGTGATAATTAATATGGATTACTACGTAGTAACGCTCAATACTATACAAATATTTAAATATTTACTTCATGCTTAATCAAGTAGTTAAAATATATCTTAGCATTTTATTCAAAGGCTTTAGTAAATGCCCAAAAAAGTTTTAAATGATGTAACCTAATAGTGTGTAAAAATTGAAATATTGTAGGTTGCAAAAAGTTTCGTTCTTTGAAGGATTTTGCAACTAAGTATTGACCATTGCATAAAGTATGTTGTGAATTGTATATGTGAAATGACTTGAACGATATTTCTGTAAAAACAGGCCATAGATACACTAGTCAGTCGTAAAACGATATACATATTTATAATTTTTCTTGAAAGTATAAGTATGCATACGCTGTACATTTTACGACATACGTTGTTTTTTCAAGAGTTCAATTTAAATCTATAACCAAGTGTTTTCCTCTCCCAGATGAAGCATGCAAGCAGGAAAATTGAAAAATTAAAGTTTTCTTTAAACGAGTGTTTTCCACTTCCAGATGCTTAATCTGGAAGTGGAAAACACTCGTTTAAAGAAAACTATAATGAAGTAAAATTTTAGGCTTTTCTAAACTAGAAATTTTACTTCATGTGCCACGTTTACAAAAACACTGATTTAATGTGAAGTTTAGAATATACGTCCTTGGGATACTGCTTAACTAGTGTATTTCGAACTTTAGTTAAAATCAAAGTTTTATACGCATGGCGCATGAAGTAAAATTTCGAGTTTAGAAAAGCCTGAAAATTTGGTTTGGCCGCTCCGCTTCGCGGAGCGACCAAACCAAATTTTCAAGCTTTTCTAAACTCGAAATTTTACTTCATGCTTAATCTGGGAGTGGAAAACACTCGTTTAAAGAAAACATTAATTTGAACTCTTTGCAAAAATATCTGTAGATTTACAGTTATTAAGATATGTCTACTTAATAGAAAAAATCTTTGTATATTGCGCTGTGGAAAAAACCTTAGTATTTAGAGAATTTTTTAGAAGAATTTACTTTTATATTTTGTGCAAAAAACATCTCTTCTTTTCATTTCTTACAATTTTTATATATTTTGTTTTACCACTTTTTGTATGTGACCAACAATTGTATAATAAAATAAAATATATGGACATACATTTCAATATGCTTTTGTATTAACTTTGCTCATATAGCGTTTCATGGCTCATGCTTGAATGGCCACGTTCCTTTATTTGTAACATGAAAATGTTAGTTAATGTAAATAATATCACCTTTGATATTATAATTAACGCAACCTCAGGGGTTCCACAAGGCTCCCACTTAGGACCGTTACTTTTGCTTATATTTGTAAATGATATTAATAAAAATCTTGCTTCAAATATTCGTTCATACGCAAATGATATAAACGTAATTCGTAATATAAAGTCTATACATGATTGTAATACCCTTCAAAATGATCTAAATCAGATCATGGTTTGGTGTAATGAGAATAATATTACCTTTTGAGTAATAACTGAATTATCTTATTCTTCAGAGAGAGTAGACTCAATTAATGATTTAGGAGTCTTGTTTGATGTCAAACTTAAGTTTAATAATCACATCATATATATTAGGGTGATTCTTATTTGGACCAAATTTTTTTTTTCTCAATATGTTGCGTGTCACCCTCTTATTCTGTTCTATGGCACAAAAAACTAGTATGTAATTTTTTTCAGATTTTTAAAATAATATTTAGGGGTCGCTACCAGCACATCAAAAATAAAAAAGATTTTTTTAAATATATTTAATTAATTTTCTTAATTAATTAATTTTTTTTCTTAATTAATTAATTTTCTTAATTAATTAATTTTCTTAATTAATTTTAATTAATTTAATAAATTTTAATATATTTAATTAAAATATATTTAATTAATGTGTTTTTATTACTGAACTCATATTTAATTAAGTTCAAATAAAGGCATGCATGCACAAATTATATAACTATGCAGATAAAAAAAAATGTAACTTATGCCAATAACGTAGATTTTTTTGTATCAGGGTACTTTTGCTTGAAATTTTTCACAATCAAGAGAAGGAATTGTTTTTGTTCTTCGTCGTCGGTGATTAGTTTATTGTATTCTTCAATTAATCTTACGCCTCGTTCCGCAATATCGTTCACCACTCTCATGGAACGTACAATTTCTCTGGAAGCTTTATAGTCTTCATCTTCTTCCCAAAAACAAGGTTCTTTTTGCAAAAATGCAGACGAAATTCCCAGGATTGTAAAAAATCTTAAGGTGTTGCTGGACACGAAATCCTCAATATTTTTTTCTTCGATGTGACTTAGATCGAGGGTAATTCGCTTCGGGCTATAGTCTGGGCCTTCCTCATTCAGTGCAGTCGCCATTTTTTGTTTGCTTTCAAGAGAAACTTCTTCATCAAAAAAAGCAAGCGCAACAAGTTCTTCGGATAGATACCACAAATGCCCCAGGAACTTCGTTAGAGCTTTTTTGGACATAGCTTTGTTTATATTTTCGAATTTCTTAAGATTTTTTAACAGCCACAAGTCGTTCCTTGGTGCTGAAGTTGCCGCTGGAGCTGAAAACCAGCATCTTACATAAATCGTAACAACGAAAACGCAAATTTCAGTAATCGCTTTAAGTTCCCTTTTTGTCAATTTAAACTGGGCTCTAAATAAAAAAAGCTTCAGGCAATAAATTGCTTTTGCCATCCATCGTGCACGATGAAGACCTGCTGGAGCTCTGAATGATATCCCTTTATTAGGCACACCTCCGAAAAATATAATTGTAAGATTCAACAGTTCCTTGTAATCGTCCCGTGGCTGATAACCATTTAGCTGTTCCTCAGCGAATGAAATTGTGCTGCTTGCTACATTCTCTACCCATCTTAAAGCGTCAGGGTCTGAAGAAACTGTACTGAACTTATTCTGGTCAATTTTAGGCCAAGCATTTCTAAATCGCTTAAAGATCAATATTTCTGGTCCACTTGATGGACCTAGTGCTTGAACTACCACTGCTTCTAGCATTATTTCCATTATATGGTGACGACAGGCCAACCAAAGAGCATCTTTTTCCATCTTCTGCTCTAATAGAATGCAAGCACCTCCTTTTAAACCAGTGTTGACCGCAGTGGTGTCGAAGCAAAAGCATTTTATTTTGTCGCTCAAGTTCCAAGAAAGAATAGTGTCATAAACAGCTGAAGCACATACCTCCCCAGTTCCATGACTGAGTTTGGGAACTGCCAAAAGTTGATCCACACCCTGTCCTGACACTAAAATGGGAAGGCGATCCACTGTTTCGTGTCCTGTAATGTCTTCGATAAGTTTGCCGTCCCAATGTACAGTAAGAGGCATATTTGGATTAAATTCTTTCTTCAAGGACTCCGCTACCCTTTTCCTCTGCTTCATACGCTGGCGACGAATTGAGGATGAATTTATATTGTACTCTGAGGGATCAGTGCCTGCACTTTTCAGCGTTGATATCAAGACAGCAGTTGCTTTCCTGTCACTTAATTTAGCAAGGTCGAGGCTTGCGGATAAGCGTTCATCAAAGATGTTCTTTCTGCCGCGTCTGCGTTTAAGTGGGGGTTCTAAATCTGCCGTCGAAGGTCCTGCCCTCACTGAAATTTCTGACGTTGAACTTTTCCTTTCATTATCACTACCACTACTACTACTGGAAGTCGAAGAAGATAGTATGCACTTTTGTCGCAGAGATTCAGTGTAGCTTTTTTCTCGATCTATATAACGTTGATAGCGAGCGTTTTTCTCCTCTTTCTTCGTTTTTTTCATTAAATAAACCTTGTCCACTCCACCTATTGTACCAGGACGTCCTTTTTTTCTCTGCTCAATTAAAAATAGTCTATCTTCGTCAATGGTGATTTTGTTTAGAGCATCAGCGTGTGCCATGTCGAACAGGTCTTCCAAACTATCTTGCCACTCCGTTTCTTTATTTTGTAGACTTTCAGAGCGTTTGGCTTTATTTTCTTTATTTTTTTTCAACTTTTGCCATTCATTAAACTTGTTTTCTATCTTCTTTATAACATCTTTTTTCAATTTAGTTGGAATGCCCGCTCGTGCCCACAATGCCATGAGGTCACAAGCAGCAGAATTTGCCGAACTGCGATTGGTTTTCTTCATTACGACTTTAAAGTGAAAAAATAAACTCAGCACTTCTTTTGTCGTAGGTAACTTGCTTTGAATAAAGTGATCAGAGGTTTGTCCAACTAACCATACATCTGTTTTGGTTCTGGTCAACGGACGCGAACTAGACGACGACGCCATAATGCAACAAAACGCGATGCACACCAAAACACGATCGAACGTGCACTCCCAATGAAAGCATGTTGGTTACTAGTTAGTTGCCAGGAAATGCCAAGGGTTGGTGGATGCGTGCCGGAGGAGGAGAGGGGTGGGGTACGAGCGTCCTTGGACGGAGTAATGCGACCACAAGTTGCATTAGTGTGTTTTATCATGTTTTAATGATGAATATAACAGTTTTATGTACTACTAGCAGAAATACCCGGCGTTGCTCGGGTTTTTTTGGGAAAATTTGTGTGGCCGTAAACAATAAAATAACAAATAATAAAAATGGAAAAGAAAGAATTTATTAATAATACACTCTAATAAACAATTACTAATTACAATCACTAATTACAAATAATAATTGCAATCACTAATTGTAATTAGTAATTACAATCAGTAATTGCAATTACTAATTACAATTACTAATTGTAATTAGTAATTACAATTGCTAACTAATTACTAATTGTAATTACTAATTACAATTGGTAATTGTAATTACTAATTACAAATTCAATTACGAATTACAATTACTAATTACAATTACTAATTGTAATTCGTAATTGTAATTCGTAATTGTAATTCGTAATTGTAATTCGTTAATGTAATTTGTAATTAGTAATTACAATTACCAATTGTAATTAGTAATTACAATTAGTAATTGCAATTAGTAATAAGTTAGCAATTGCAATCACTAATTGCAATGAAAAAATCATAATATTTTCAAACTTTAACACGAGGTAGCGACCCCTAAAACTCCATCTAAAAAAAAAAAAAAAAATATAGGTTCGTTTTTTAGGTGATAGAAGCGAATGGCGGGTTGACGCACTAATTTTTCAAAAGTCGAAAAATAAGAAGCACCCTAATATATATATATATATATATATATATATATATATATATATATAAATTAGAATTAACGACCTGCTTATAAGTACCAAATAAGAAATAACAGCGCTTAAGGTCATGATGTAAAAGTTATTTTTTATCAAGTGAGTGTGCAAGGAGGACAGAAGACGACGACGATCGTTTCGCTCTTTTTATGAGCTCCTCAGGCCGCCACATCCATCATTCTATACACACTCACTTGATATGTAGAAGTTGTATATATACTGACTTCGCTAACCATAAGCCGGTATTGACGTCAGTATTTTATAATTGCTACTGCATTGATAAGGGCATTGATCTCATTTTGCTTCTACAGTTAGTGTCGGTTTTTAGTTTAAACCATCGACTAGCATCGGAGCGGCGAGAAACCCGAACCAATGCGATGATAATATTCAGAACGCCGAATTAAATTAAATAAATTAGAATTAACGACCTGCTTTATTTAATTTAATTCGGCGTTCTGAATATTATCATCGCATTGGTTCGGGTTTCTCGCCGCTCCGATGCTAGTCGATGGTTTAAACTAAAAACCGACACTAACTGTAGAAGCAAAATGAGATCAATGCCCTTATCAATGCAGTAGCAATTATAAAATACTGACGTCAATACCGGCTTATGGTTAGCGAAGTCAGTATATATACAACTTCTACATATCAAGTGAGTGTGTATAGAATGATGGATGTGGCGGCCTGAGGAGCTCATAAAAAGAGCGAAACGATCGTCGTCGTCTTCTGTCCTCCTTGCACACTCACTTGATAAAAAATAACTTTTACATCATGACCTTAAGCGCTGTTATTTCTTATTTGGTACTTATAAGCAGGTCGTTAATTCTAATTTATTTAATTTAATTCGGCGTTCTGAATATTATCATCGCATTGGTTCGGGTTTCTCGCCGCTCCGATGCTAGTCGATGGTTTAAGCTAAAAACCGACACTAACTGTAGAAGCAAAATGAGATCAATGCCCTTATCAATGCAGTAGCAATTATAAAATACTGACGTCAATACCGGCTTATGGTTAGCGAAGTCAGTATATATACAACTTCTACATATCAAGTGAGTGTGTATAGAATGATGGATGTGGCGGCCTGAGGAGCTCATAAAAAGAGCGAAACGATCGTCGTCGTCTTCTGTCCTCCTTGCACACTCACTTGATAAAAAATAACTTTTACATCATGACCTTAAGCGCTGTTATTTCTTATTTGGTATATATATATATATATATATATATATATATATATATATATATATATTAGTTTTAGTAGTTATTCATATAGTAAAGTATGTTTATTGTTTGTTTTCCTATTATTTCCATTTATTTAAAAATCTGTTTACCATTGTTATTTGTATTTGTTATTAAGATGTAATGGCCTACCGTTATATATAATAAATAAATAAATATTTTCAAACAATTTAGTACTTTATTTTTAGACGTTTCCTTTTAATTTTACAAATTTTTCACAATTTAGCCACACAGGATTTTTTTAAGTATACAGTTTTTATGAAAGCGTTAAACTAAAAACTTCTAATGAGTGTTTCCACTCCTTGAATAAGCATGAAGTAAAATTTCGACTTTAGGAAAGCTTCATTCACAATATAAAACACTACAATTTAATTGTAAATAGGTTTTAGAATTACAAAAATATTAATAAAAATAGCAAAGAAATGTTGAAATCAATAAAATAAATAGATAAATACAGGGAATTTTTCGTTAAGGCATACATATTACGATTTTCAATGTAAACTTTCAGACATACGAAGTTTTATTAAAAATTCTTAATTTAAAGCCTTTGATGAGTGTTTCAAATCCCAAATTAAGCATGAAGTAAAATTTTTAGTTTAGAAAAGCCTGAAAATTTTCCAAATTTTCAGGCTTCCCTAAACTCGAAATTTTACTTCATGCGCCACACATATAAAACACTTATTTTAAGTGAAGTTCAAACTACACTGCCTAAGAAAAAATCCCAGTATATTTTTTACATTAAAAACATAAGTAGAAAGGTTAAATTATGATTCGTTTAATTTTAACGATGTTTGCTATTGAATTCAGCATGAATAAATATTTCATTTGAATAAACATTATTTATATATTGGTTGGATCATAAAACGTTGATAAAATAATACTTTAATGTTTTTTTTTTGTTAATGCTTCTTCAATTTATTGACTGTATTATAATTTCAAATGTTTAACAATCTTAATAAATTAATAAAATTACAATTTGCGTATTGCTCAGTACTGTTCTGGTAGAAAATAATTTTATAATACAATTAAAAACAGTTCAAAACTTTACAAATTATTACTTGGAGCTGAACCGAAAACCGAAAAAACCGGTAATTTCACCGGAACGAAAACCGAAATCGAACCGATATGATTTTGTTTAGTTGAACCGGAACAACAACTGAAACGAAAAAAAGAACGGTTCGAAGCCTATACTAAAATGAAAAAAGATTAATAGTATTTTGTGTATTTTCGAGTGTGTATTATGGAAGAGGAAAATTAAAGCATGCATGCATGAAGTGTATTTTTCGTGCGGTGTCAATATTCAAATATTCAGCGCAGTGATTACATCCACACGTGTGAATCACATCAGCGTCAACTGTGCACAAAATGGAGTGCAAATGCAATTCTGTTTTGATATTTGCTTCCGCGCCAGCCAATTCAGTAACGAATGTGTGCTCATCGCACCGACAATAACCAAGAATTATCTTGTAATGAAATATTCAACACACCACCGCTAATCTGTACACACCATACAAAAGATATATTTTAATCATAAATTAATTTCTTATTTATTACGGTAAATACTTTGTTCACTGCACTCTTGATGAAACGAAATTATTATATTAGGTAATTTAAAATTAAAACACTTGTTTAGTTTCATGTTGTTGTATTCAGTTTCCTGACACGTGTTTCGGTTAATGACAACCATTCTCAAAGGAATTACAAAAATAACTGGTTGTCTTGATTAAACACAGTTATATTTCTTTCTTCACTTTTATTTTTTCTTGCTAGATGTACATTTCGATTACTAAGTACCCATTATCAATAGCTAATTGAGTTAGCTATTGATAATGGGTACTTAGTACCCGAAATGTACATCTAGCAAGAAAAATAAAAGTGAAGAAAGGAATATAACTGTGTTTAATTAAGTGACTTAACACCTTCACGTAACTCATACAACTACATTAACTGGTCGTCATTGACCGAAACACGTGGCAGGAAATTGAATACAACATGAAACTAAACAAGTGTTTTAATTTGAAATTACCTAATATCCTTATTTATTAGTTTGAAACATAAAATAATTGAGTGGATTATAGAAGAGCCTCTTGTATAACAATTATTACATACAGGAAAATAATAAAAACAAATTGAGCTTTTGAATATACAAAAGCCCAAGATATTTTTTTATCTTTCCTGTATATAATACAAAAAACTACAGCTTTTCATTTTTTCAAAGGACTACAGCTTGTAAAAGTAATCGATTTTATGTTTGATAACTTTCTTATTTTCATACTAAAGTGAAATCCCTGTGAATCCTTTAAGGATCAAGTTGTAATTTCCCTTCTTTCTGGGGGAGGGCGTCTGTCTGTATTAAAATGCCTTCAATTATATAGCGATTTGTCTTTATTTATGGCGCCCCCAGTCCCGGTCCTGTCTACGTGTAGTTACTCGCCCCGCTGGAGGCGGTGAAATATTGGAATACAATGGGGTAAATGTTATTAAAATTTTACTTTCGCCGCTTAAACAGCGCTCCGAACGAGCAAAGAATGGAGAAATATGGACTGAATTCATTAAATTTATAGTTTATCGCCGAGAGAATGTTGCATGAAATTTTGCTTCCGGTTTATTACACACAAAGTTTTTCTCGCCGAAGTTTAAAACTAGGATGGAATAGATATGTTATGGATATTTTTGCTTAGTTATGTTATGTACATTTTTTAATGATTTCTTGTTTGAGTTCTTTTAATATGCTTTTCTAGTATTTATTAGTGAATTACCCGCAAACGATTGACACAGATGCAGAATATAATAGATGACCTTATCCTATAAATATTCATATACAGCTTGACTATTATTAACCAATTTAGTCACTTGACTTTAGTTAGGATTGAAAATTTAGTTGACTTTAATTCGCATCTAATTGAAAAACTAAGTAGAAAATATGATTGATGATTAATCACTATAAGAATATGGTTTTTTGAGTTACGTGAAGATTTCAAGTAAGTTGCAATGAAAATACTAACACTTTCTTCTTAATAACTAAATGACTAAATTATTCCTATCTTATATTGTCATTAGTTTTAATCATGACTAAACATTTAGTCAACTAGTACCCAACTCTGATACCAAGGGCCATGATATCCACCTTCTAATAAAGTTCCGAGTAGTTAATATAAACACAATAGCATATTGTAAAGCGAGAGTGGATTATATGACAATATCTAACAAAGGCAAGTTTGGGGCATGACGCTGTAGGTGAGTGCCCCAAATGCCGAGTGAGATAAAAGCCATATCTACCCTTATTTAACATTATGGTATAATATTCATATTAACTACTAGGAACTTTATTAGAAGGTGGATATCACGGTCCTAAATTAATATTATTTATAAATTCTAATAATTATTGGCAGAAAATCGTAACCATTGATAGAGAAATGGTCCCCAAAAGATTAGAAATCAATAATCTACGCCCTGTACATTGATGTAGGTTAAGTTAGGTAAAGTCAGCGGAGGCTAGTGGCTAACTTCATGTGAAACTAAAATGCTAAGGTGCATTGCATTCCGAAATGGAAAGGTGAGCTTGTTTTGCTGCCAGATATATGTATTAATGACAAAGGTCGTAGCCAGAAAAAAGAATCGGAGGGGGTAATAGAAATTTTAGAGGGGCTAATTTTAAAAATATTATTTTTACTCTTACAGGGCCACTGTTACATGGTAAAATTGACCAATTTGAAAGATTCAGGGGGGTGGGGGTGGGTGAAGCTACGGCCTTGTTAATGACGCATTTTGTGACCTAAAGCATATTGAAAATTATAGTGCATATGTAATAAATTTAACCTCAGATTTTGTATCTTTGATTTGAGCCTCACATGTATCGAGTGTCTATAAACTGTCGGCATCCCAGTAGGTTCTGACTTCAGAAACATACGTCGTAATTAGACCTATAGTTAAATTTATTTGTCGTCCGAGATTTACCGAATCGTATGACTTAATCTAAGATATGTAATTTGTTTTTCAAAGCAACCGAGATGCCGACAGTTTATAGACACTCGTTAGTTAGGCCACCAACCGCCACTGGGTCAAGTTATAAAAGGTTTAGGAAATTGAGAATGATGATTTTTTCATACAATAATACGCATGAACAAGTACACACTCATGCACATAAAAGCGCCCTCAGCAAATATTAAAAAAGCCACCCCAGTTAATATTAAGCGATACAATCGTAAACATAATTTATGGATCAGATAAATGCGCACATAATACATTTCCCACGTGAGTTTGTGTGTGTGTATATGTGCGCACATTACAGATATGAATTAGCGCAAATAGTCGTGCATCAACATGACAAGTAGTCGTGGACAATACTTTGCTCGTTAATCAGCGTGCAAAAAGAAGAAAAAAAGAGTGTGAGAAGGAAAAAAAATAAATGTATTATATTACGAGTGGGAAATTTCCGGCTGTGTTTGCGCGATAAGGTTTGATTTTTTCCATTACTTTTAATGAAAAGTACTGAAGAGAGCCGGGCGCGGGGAAAAAGCGCGACATTATCGTAATTCCGGCTTTCCGTCCTGACGGATGCCGTTCGAAAATTCGTTAGTTGGGAAAAGTGTTTGCCGAGATAGCCGGAGGGATCATTGGTGTGATTTTCGCGGAGAATCAATTATTGGATTGTTTGAGTTTGTCAGAAAAAGATTCGTTTCAGTTGTAAAAAAGAAAACATATGAGAGAGGAAGCCGACCGATATCTAAAACGCAGCATATTGTCGTCTTAACTACATCCTTATTTAGAAATGAAATATCGTGTGTTCAATACAATAAAACCTCTAGAGTGCCATGGAAAATATTGTAGGTTAGCAACTCTGAAATTATAACGGCCATTCCATAATTAAGTGCACCCTCGGGTAAAAAAATCATATTTCAAAAAGTTTTAAAGTGTTCATACTTTTGAAAACGGAAACATTCTTAGGAAGGATTAGGGTATAACATATATTTTTTTTAAAGAAAACTAAAACATGAGTATTTGATTATTTTTTGAAATATGTTTTATTTATTAAAAAAAATCAATCTAAATAAGGTTTTTTCGTTTTGTAAGAAAATGTATTTCAAACTTTAAATGTAAAGTACAAAATAACTTTTTTTGTATCGGTAGATTTTTACGATATTTTTGAGTTCAAAAGAAAAGTGTATTAATAGTTTACATTGTTATAGCTTTTGACACAATAATTTGTTTAACTTCTAGTAACAACCATGTCTTGATAGCCTTTATGATATATGTGAAATTCGCTGAAATCCCTGATGTACCCCCAAAAAGTGTGCACTTATTTATGGAATGGACGATACGTTATAATTAGTTTGTTTGACGTTTTATAGGTCAGTTCATAAAGCGTGTAGCCAACTTAAATTTGAAAAGTGATAAAATCATGGCACTCTAGAAGTTTTTTTATTGAACATACGATATTTTTATAAAATAGGTAATAGACTTTAAGGAAAATACAAACTTTGTGCTTGTCTCAATAAAATGTTTCCTACTTTTAGCGTTATGCCTTAATAAATACCAAACATTGGTAAACTAGCGTAATCACTTTTTAAATGTTATTTTATTTAGCGATACGATATCTATAAAAAAATGGTGATGTGTCTATCATAACACTTTCCCTATCAGTTAAACAAGTGATATTTGATGTATTAAATTTATTTTACTCTAAACAATTCGTTAAAGTTTGACAATTGAAGTGAGTATTGTATACGCGTGGCGCATGAAGTAAAATTTCGAGTTTAGAAAAGCCTGAAAATTTGGCTCGGTCGCTCCGCTTCGCTACGCGCCCGAGCCAAATTTTCAGGCTTTTCTAAACTCGAAATTTTACTTCATGCTTAGTCTGGGAGTGGAAGACACTCCATAATTATTCAAAAACTAATTTTGCTGTTTCTTTATTGTAACATTTATATCATAAAATACATAGAGTTGAGGTTTTTTAATTTGTTGTATAATTTAGGACACATTTATACGCATTATTAATGTTGTAGTCAACTTTTAACGGTTACAACTTTCTTGCCTTCTTTTAAAAATCTTTAAAAAGTTATTTAAAGAATAAATCATTATAACAGTCATGGAGATTAACCAAATCTTGTTTTATTACAGGATGAAATAAAACGAACAATTGTCAAGCAAATTGCTAAAGCTCAAATTATACTAAAATGATGTAATAACTATACTAATGACGAGCGAGTTTAAATTAAAAAAACGCACAGATTATCAAATTATTAATATATTAGGAATGCTAACGTTTGAAAAAATGAATTTAAATAATTAAGAAAGTGTCAAAAGGTAAAATCCATGTATTTTAAATAATTTCAGCTTGCAATCAATCAATGTGAATGGAAATTATTTAAAATACTCAGAAAAAATATATATACACTTATTTTATTTATTATAACACTAACATTTCTAAATTTATATTTTCAAAAGTCACAAGCAAAGTTACACTGAAGAGAGATCAATTTCGAAACGCGTCTACAGATAGCCTGTGATACTGATTTTAATTCATTTTTATTATTTTGTAATACCTTCTTTCACTTTTTATTCTTATTTGTTAGTTGGATTGAAGAAAATGTTATCTAAATGCTACATAAACTATTGTAAACGTAGAAACAAATCAAATAAGACTTAAAATATTTTATTGTATAATTCAAAATCCGGCGGTATATTTAGACAAAACGTTGTTGTTTCAATAAATTTTTATTGTGTTAGTAGTCTTATTAATTAAGACCTACTGCTTACAGTTTATACGAACATTATCGTAATTTTTATATATATTATGTTTAAAGTTTTGCAAACTAAAAGAAGCGTAAGCTTATTTTCTTACATTTAAATAGTTTTCAATTTGAAATATCTATGCTATAGTACTGTTTAGAATTGAAAATATAAAGTAAACGTTATTGATTGAAGTCAGTTCAGTCAGCTTTAAGGTAAATTAAAATATTACAATTTTTCATAGTAAATTTAGTCTCTTATATCTTGATTAAACAAACTGTTGATAAAAAACTTCCAACAGATTATTCTTCTAAAATGCCTTAATTTTATTACAAAATTTCAACTGTCAATCAATGTATTAGAGGAACGCGTAGTGGTATTCAGATTTTCTTGAAAGAAGGTGAAAGTTCAATCTGATGTTGATTATCTAAAAGTTTGATTTTGTTATACTTTTTCAAACAAAATAATCTACTTGAGTATGCCTTTCTTAAATAAATGTTAGCTTTGATTTGATGTTTTAGAATGTCTAGTAAAGATATTTGAATTTCAAATACAGCAAATCAAAGATTATTTATTTTTGAATAGATTCTATGAATTTTATATCGATGTTGTAATCTGTTTTACAGTGTTTTGCAAGAAAAGATTGACCTAATATCATTCATTTTATTGTATAATTTCAACATTTCCTATATACTTTAGAAAAATGCGCTGAGATAATTTAATTTTCTTTAAAGCAGATGTAAATGCGATAAATTCTAAGTAAATTCTGTAAATTTCATGTAGATTGTATTAATCACCTTTTTTTGTGAAATTTAAACTTTGATTTATTATTTTGGAAAATCCAGTGGAGAATGAATTTTATGGTAATGTGATAATCTGTTGAATTTTTGCAATTTATCCTAAGAAAAAATTGTCCTAAAATCATTGATTGTATTGCACAATTTCAACATTGGCTTCATATTTTTATTTTTTATTCGCATGGTGCATTTCATGCGCTCGGTTTTTTCGAAAATATCGATTTATTTTTAAGTTTCGGAGTGACTGCATGTCGTGTAATGGGAGATCAAAATTAGTTTAGAGAAGTACGATCGATTTTGATTTACGAATAAATTAGTGATTGTTTCCATTTTTGTGAGGCATATACTATGTGATCAGTGTGTATGAACTATACAGCATTTTAATTTTGATTTCAAAAAGAAGTTACTTGGTTAAATTTTACTAATATTTTGGTTTTTTATTCCATCTACTTTCGAGGTTGAGTCATTCTCAAGGAGGACAGGAAATTACATTTTTACAAACATTGTATGCAAGAAGAGAGGTTAATTTAAATTTTATGGTTAGGCAATAAGGGCTGTCAGGATAGGTGAGCTCTACAGATTTTCGATGTCCTTAACTATTGCTTTTTACTGTTATATTGCTTTCTAGATTTCCAGCCTTTTAATTTATCATGAAGAGCTATTCAAGTGATACATTTTTCCCCCCCAGCACTAACATTACCCAAAAAGTAGTTACTCCAACAAATGGCATCGAATCCTGTTCATCTCCCCCTGCAAACACAAACGTACACGACCAGAAAACACCCCCTCAACAACGACTCACCCCTAATTCCAAAAACGACAACGGAATTAAATATTGAAGCCCGTTGGGTAAACGTATAAATTCCACTCTTATTTTATCAGCGCCTCTCCCACCCCACGCGGGCACGAGAAAACAACCCCACTAACGAGTCAATATATGAAGAGTTTATTCAACTTTAATGTTTTATTCGGTTTCATCCGGAAAAAATAACAATAACACGTTCCGCGTTTAATAATAAACGACGCAATGATTACCGAACGGACAGAAATAAAACCTGGGCTGGTGTGTGAATTATTCATAAATCCGAGCGGTGTATTTTTTTTTTCTTGTGTGTAAATTTGTCAACGTTACATTTACTATTCTCGTTAAGTAATTACACACGCCGAAAATTATTCGTTACGTGTTCGCAATCTGGCGTAGCCGGCGAGAGAAACGGAAATTTCGTGTTTGTTACTGACGTTAAGTACAAGGGGTTTATTTAATAATAAATAAATATGTCGGGGTGATCGATTTTAACGCTATTTAAGTGCGCAATCTATTGTTGTTTACATGCTGTAAATTATATTGTAATTATGTATAATTAATTGTACAAAAAAGCATTTCTCACAAAATAATCAACAAAATGAGAAATTGAGAGTGGAATTGGAGAATACAAATAAAGAGCTCAGGCAAATTAAAAAACAAATGCAGAATAAGGAAAAAGAGTGGAAGCACGAAAGACAACAGCTAACACATAGGATGATGATTATAGAAGAAAAATTGGAAAAGCAAGAAAAATCAAAGAGAAGAAATAATACTGTAATAAAAAATGCTGATATAAAAGGCAATGAGATGAATAACAAAGTGCAAACGTTTATAAAGAATAAAATAAAGGTCGAAGTAAAGATAAAAAAAGCTTACGAGGTAAAAGAAAATGTAATTTTAGTCAAACTAGATAACTGGGATTACAAAAAACAAGTGATGACTAATAAAAAGCACTTGAAGAGCTCAGACATTTTCATAGAAAATGATATGACCGTCGAGGAATGGAAGATACAGAGAGATTTAAGAAAAATCGCCAAGGAGGAGATTAGTAAAGGAAAACATGTTAATGTGAGTTATTAGAAAATAAACATTGATGGAATAATCCACGAATGGAAAAACCTAGTCGAGCAACAAGTACTAAAAAACTAGATAATAAGATGATAAAAAGCATGAAGACCAAGGCAATGGACAACGGAACGAGTACGATAACTAATAGGAAAAAGTACAAAAGAAACAGAAATATAATTAAAATTGGTACATGGAACGTAAGAACTATGTTACCTCCAGAAAAAATAATGGAAATTGCAAAAGAAATGGAAAAATACAAGACGGAAGTAATAGTTTTGCAAGAAACAAGATGGAAAGGTTGTGGTGAAATAAGAAAGGACAGATTTGCAGTATTTTACTCAGGGGAAGAAAAACAAGGTAAACACGGAGTTGCATTCATTGTGACAAATAAAATAAGAAAGAAAATAATTGAATATCAACCGATAAATGGTCGACTAGCGTACATCAGAATAAAAAGTAAACCATTTAACATGTCATTAATAAATGTATATGCCCCTACGGAAATGGCATCCGATGAAGACAAAGATGTAATATACGCAGAAATAGAAAAAACCTTGGAAAAAATACCATTAGGTTATTTTAACGCACACGTGGGAAAAGAAGATAGAATGAAGGAAGTTGCTGGAAAATTCACCATACACAATACGACGAACGACAATGGAAACAGGCTGTGCAATTTAGCAGCGGCAAGGAGACTGGTTATAGCTAGTACAAAATTTAACTACCCCGCTAAACACAAAATAACATAGACACAACCATCCCAAGAGAGAGGAAACCAAATAGATCATGTACTAATAAAAAAAAGAAAAACAGACACCAATCAGAGATGTAAGAACGTACAGAGGGGCCTGCGCAGTCTCTGACCATTACCTAGTTTTGACTACGATTAAACAGAGGATAATTATAGAGAAAGGTGGAAGAACAAAGAGAAGAAAATGGCAAATTCAGAAATTAAGCAATGAGAAAGAAAAAGAAATCTATATGAGAAACATAGAAAAACATCTACAAACACCAAACAAAGACGAAATCTCCATCGATACACAATGGTACTCCATAAGGGAGTGTATTAGCAAAGCAGCTGAAGTACAACTAGGCGTACAAACTAGGATAGCTAGAAATGATTGGTGGAATGACCAGCGTAGAGAAATAATAGAAGAAAAAGCCAACGCTAGATTGATTGAACATCGACGGGTATATGAAGAAAAAAGAAGGGAAAGTAAAACAGTGCTAAGAAATATAAAAAGAAAATGGTTGGAAAACAAAACTAAAGAAATAGAAGAACAAAGAAAAAACAAAAATACGAAAAGATATTACCAAAGAATTAATGAACAGAGGAGACCAAGAGAAATAAAAACAAGCAACAAAAGTAAGACTGGAAAAATAACTAAAAACGAAGAAGAAACTAGGAAAATCTGGAAAAACACTTCAAGGAATTATTATCGACAGAACAAGAAAATGAGGATGTACTAGAAAACGAACACAACGAAAATGAAATAGAAGATATAAATGAACCTACAGAAGAAGAAATAGCTGAAATCATTAAGAAAAGCAAAAACGGAAAAACTCCAGGAAAAGACGGCCTTAATATAGAACTAATAAAACATGCTGGAAAACTACTTGAAAAATCAATATACAAACTCATCAAGAATATCTAGCAATGTGATCAAATGCCCAAGGAGTGGAATTGTGGGACAATAGTAACAATACACAAAAAAGGGGACAGGTAAACATGCACAAATTATAGGGGTATAACACTGTTGAACACCACATACAAAATAGCCTTTGACACGATAAATAGAGACACATTAACAACAGCATTAGAAAAAATGAAAATTAATGCTGAACTGAGAAGACTAATACAAATGACAATGAAAGGAACGGTGGCCAGTGTTCAAAAAGAGTATGGAGAAACAGAAGAATTCCCAAAAAATCAAGGACTGTTAAGGTGATACTCTCTCAGCAATGTTATTTAACCTAGCACTGGACTATATTCTCAGAAATGTTGACAAAAAAACATTGAGGACGCAAGGTACACAAATCATAGCATATGCAGACGATATAGTAGTAGTCGCGAAGCAAAGGTAACTAATAATATCGGTACTGGAAGACATAGAGAAAGAAGCAAAGAAAATGGAAATGAAAATTAACACTGGCAAAACAAAATTTATGAGATGCGGAAGAAGCGATGAAAACGGACATGTGAAAATAGGAAATCATAAATTTGAAGTGGTTGACAAATTTAAATATCTGGGAGTACAGATAACAAACAACGGAAAAAGGCAAGAAAAAATTATAGAAAAAATACAAGCGGCTAATAGAGCAGTATATGCTAACATATACATACTAAAGAGCAGCATAGCAACAAAAAAAATAAAAATGGACGTTTATCGAACGATGATCAAACCAATAATGACTTACGCCGCTGAAACACTGACAATGACACAAAAATAACAAAACGATTTATTAATAATGGAAAGAAAAATACTGAGAATGATATTTGGGCCCATAAGGGAGAATGACAATAAATATCACAGAAGGACGAACAGAGAGTTATGGCAAGAAATGAGGGAGGCAGATAAAATAAGGAACATAAAGGCACAAAGATTAAGATGGCTGGAACACGTATGGAGATCGAAACAAACAGCTACAATTTAGGACAGTGGCTGAATGGGACCCGGGAGGAAGAAGAAGAAAAGGAAGACCCAGATCGAGATGGAGGGATGAAGTCGAAGATGACCTTAGGAAAATGGGAATCAATAATAGGAAAGCAAAGACAAAAAATAGAAAAGAATAGAAAGAAATAGTGAACAAAGTGAAAGGAATTTTATAAACGAAAATTGGAAGAGAAGAAATAGTATCAATGGGAATTGATCCACCCCATCGGATCATGAAAGCTTCAGAAAAGAAACAGCCAGACTCCACATGGAGTGTAGTGCTACTATATATATATATATATATATATATATATATATATATATATATATATATATATATATACCTGAATTGATTAATTCAAGTAGAACTTATATGACAAGTGAAGGTAATATTTTTCAACAAATTAATGCATGTAAAATTACATCCTGTATAATAAAAATGAGTAGTGTTCCATTTAAAATTTCAAAACTCATGCCTTCACACTTTGAGATATCCAACTGAAGTTTCTTAGACACCACTAAACTTTGATTTGTTTTTAGTATAGTCCTACCAAACTTCAAATGGATTCTGAAATAATGAACAAATCTGTAGAAGTGACAGCTTTGTGTTTAACTCTGTATTTATTTATTTTTAAATAATTTTTATCAAGATGGTTGTGATCGCCATAATATGTTTTCTTTCATATTATAGATTAATAAAATATAAAAACGAATTCAAATTAATATCGACTTTTTGCAAAAATTTAGTCTTATTGAGACAATTGTCTCAATGAGACAAAATTTTTGCAGATAGTCGATATTTATTTTAATTCGTTTTTATATTTTGTAAATATTCTGCAAACTATTAGCAAACGCAATTTTTCTTTATGATATATTTATAACACGATATATAGGTGTTTTATAGTTAAAGAAATCTTGTTGCAGTCAGATATTAGAAAACATGTTTTTTTTTTTTTTATTTATGATTTCTTGGTGCTCATGAATCTTAGTGGTTTCACTCTTAGAATTTTAGTATTTGAGTGAATTATTTGAGTATTTGAATAGATTAAAACCATGAATTAATTCTCTCATGCAATATCTAGGGCATAATTCAAAGCCATCGAAGGGGAGCCTAGAAGAGTCTCCCGAAACATACAAAATTCAAACCGGCGGCATTCCCCGAGACGGTGTTCTTGTCTCAATTGGGCGATAGTTAATCAGGATTATGTTCCGTGGGGCCAGTATTTATTCGAAAGCGGGCGGTCGGTTTTATTATGCAGAATCCAATTTTCCCCCCAATACATATTATATAGGAATGCTGGAATTTTAATAAGTAATCTAATCCCCGGGCCCGGTGAATTGTTTATGGGATAGTTTCTGTGTGCTGCTGGTGCTTCAGCTGTTGGGCTGTTTGTTATTAACTGTATTAAGCCTTTGGCCGAACGCTTCCCGCACAATGCGCTCGACGGACCCCCATTGTCTTCACATAACACCGCAATTAGATACAATTGAACGAGTAACGAGGAGATTAGGTTAATTATATCAGTTCAACTCGAAAGTTCTAACACAACAGATGTCTCGTCTCTTACATTTTTCTTAAACAAGTTAGCAGTCAAAATTCTAATTTATAAGTGCAGAAACATTCCCATCAAGTTTAAATATTGTATGTGTATAAATAAACATTTATGAGCGTTTGTATAGAGGAATATTTCTGTTAAACTAAGTGTACAAATATTTAATTAAAGTAAAAAAGTCCACTGCTTCAAACTTATTATACAAGGAATTTTTTTTATAAGTATACAGCGATTTTTTTTAAGTATACATATGGATACGCTGTAAATTTTCCGACATCCGTTAGTTTCTTTAAAAAAGTTCAATTCTAAGCTTTAAACGAGTGTTTTCCGCTCCCAGATTAAGCATGAAGTAAAATTTCGAGTTTAGAAAAGCCTAAAAATTGATTTGGTCGTGTAGCGCGTAGCGCTACGCCACAAACAATTTCAGGCTTTTTTAAACTCAAAATTTTACTCCATGCTTAATCTGGGAGTGGAAAACCCTTGTTTAATTTTTCAAATTAAAAAAAAAACGATTCTGTGAAGATCTACAGAATAATTGGGATATGTATAATTAAATGAAAAACTCTCTGTATATGCATACGTTGTAAATTTTACGACATTCGCAGTTTTTTAAAAGAGTTCAATTTGAATCTTTAAACAAGTGTTTTCCACTCCCAGATTAAGCATGAAGTAAAATTTTGAGTTTAGAAAAGCCTAAAAATTTGGTTTGGTCGCTCTGCGAAGCGGGGCGACCAAACCAAATTTTTAGGCTTTTCTAAACTCAAAATTTTACTTCATGCGCCACGCGTACTAAACACTGATTTGATGTTAAGTTCAGAATGAACGTATTTAGCATACTGCTCTACTGGTATATTTCGAACTTTAATTAAAATCAGTGTTGAATACGCGTGGCGCATAAAGTAAAATTTAGAGTTTTTGAAAAACCTGAAATTTCACTTTATACTTAATTAGGGAATGGAAAGCACTGCTTTAAAGCTTTAATTTGAAGTCTTTACAATAATATCTAAAGATTTATAGTTATTAAAATATGTATACTTGAAAGAAAAACTTTCTGTATAAGTGTTATAAAAGGGATGTGATTTGTTTTACTTCCAAATTGAGATTATATGTGGTACAAAGAAATTTTGTCTAGAGTATATTGGGCATAAGTGCAAATATACTAATATAATCAGTGTTAAAAAGTGTAATATAAATAGTGTTAAGTGTTAGTGTCTGTGGTGTAATTAAACCGATTTTGTCTTTTGCTCTCATTGTATGTATTTTTTATAACTTATTTCAAAATTTCATTGAAATGTTACCTTTCGAGCCTGAATCATGCATGTGCGACATATTTTTGGGAAATGGCATTAGAACATAAAGGAAGATGTATTTGTTTGGCGATAAATAACACAAAACAATAAACACGAGATAAATATCTCTGCATGCGAGCTTGTAACTAAAACCTAAAGGTAACTTTACGTTTTTCACTTATTTAATTAATTTGAAAAGTAAACGAATTACAATTAAAAGAGCTTTTATTTTATGAAAAATGTGAACAAAAGACACATTTCTCATTCTGTATTGTGGAGGCTTCTACTTCGTTTTACATAATATTTATTTATTTATTGTGCCACTAACATATATTGTTATTACACTTGTTAATTTCACAATTAAACACTTTTTGACTTTGTTTGTATAAAACTTTTTATTAATTGTGAGTGCAGATTCGACAAATTTAGCTTGTCATTATCCAACATAAAGTTTATGTTTGATAATGACACGATAAATTTATTGAAACTGCATTCACATTCAACAAAAAGTGTTATACAGAAAATTGAAGTTAAAAGGTTTTTATTGTGACATTTCTCATGTTATAAACAAGCACTAAACATCAATTTCAGTATAATTGAGAATTGAATTTTCATAAAGAAATCTTTTTTTTGTTCTTAAAATTCCATAAAATATTTAAGTGATTTAATGTATTTAAAATTTGGCAGTTAAAGATGACAATAGCTTTAATTTTGTGTTAACAGTTGATGAGACATTAATATTATGCTCAGTCAAGGGCGCCCGCACAAATAGGCAAGGGAGGTCACATTAAAAGAAATGCAGTTGATGTGATATAAAAAAATAAAATTACGACAAATATGTGCAACATCAACACATCATAAAACTCACTAAATTTAGACAGAATTTAATAAAGTTTAACTGGTTCTTCATACATTTTGCCTTTCAATTTCAGGATAATTTAATTCGCAATACATTTTCATAAAGAAATCTATTTTTGATCTTAAAATTCCATAAAATATTTAAGTGATTAAATTTATTTAAAAATTGGCAGTTATGTCTGAAAATGCTTTAATTTTGTGTTAACAGTTGATAAGATATTAATATTATGCAGTTGATATGTGTTTGCGTCAAAAATACCGCGAATTTTGTAAATGGATTTAATACATGACTTTTTCATATTTCTACCAATTTTATTTTCTTGATGTGAAAGACTGGCTACATTTTATGACAACCCAGAGAGCCAAAAACCCTATAATTAGCAATAAATGTTTTGTGTAAAATTTCTAGTGCGACAATGGGTTTTCGGCTCTACGTGTCCGATGAGGGGTAATAGGCGCTGATGCGCCGCCGAAAAACTTTCGCCCAAGTCATAAAATGCAGGCCGGGCGAAGGAATAATTTATTCTGTTTTATCCACTTCTATCTTCCTTCTTTGCATGCTCTATTTTAATCTTTCCATATCTAAATTTTCTTCTATTTTCCAACTTGTGAATTCTCTTATTCAAAAACCAAAAATCTATGAGTCTTGTCTTGAACAGCTTATGAGTAAGTCTTTCTTTTCATACGTCTAAAACGTGAAACCTTGCAAATCCTAAACTTAAACTTTATCTCTTTAATTTGCTTTTAATCTTGATCTTTGTGTTTTGTTCATTCATTTACTTTGTGTATATTAACTTACCTTGTTATTGGAACTTTATTTTTGTAAATATTCTTTTGTATATATTTTTATGATGCACTGGGCTTGTTATTATACTTTTTTATTACATATTATTGTGTTTATTTAATTTCCAAAACAAATCGCGAAATTCGCGTAAACAATATTATATAAAAAAATAAACTTGTTTCAACTAAGTTAATCGTATAAGAGTAAAATGTTTCTGCATTTCATTCAGTTTTTTGAGAAATTATGTTAGTACTAAAATAAATAATTCTCTCGGATATCCTTATTATTTAAATTTTTATACATATATATGTACGCGTATTTTTAATGTACAAATAGAGAAAAAAAAAACACAAAATTATTGAAAAACTGCCAATTTTGTAATAATGAAGAAATAATTAAATCAAGATAATTTAATTTAGTTTATTAAATGTTCTTGTGTTGTGTAAATGTATGAGTAGGAATTTTTCCAGTCTGTTTTTTTTTTATTTCAGTAAATTACATTTCAAAATTGGATATGTGCTTAGGAAATAATTCAATACGAGTGTTATTGATTGATCAGCGTCGAATGCACGCTAGTGACGTCGACGTTAAATTCGTCATTATGAAAGAGGAAGAACATCTGTCGTTAGCCGTTTTAATTATGCCGGTGATTAAAAGCGCTATCAGATACTGAATAATTCCCCTCGAACGCTGGCCTTTTTTATATCTATGCACTCATCTTGATGTCATCAATAAATTCGCAACACAACAAAATAAAGACTGTTTTTATTTCATATTTGAACCTAATCATGCAAAAAATGAACAAATGCGTTCCTGAAATCATCAATTTAATCACAAATCAGTGAATTTTTTTGTTAGTGAAACTACAAAAGGCTTAAGGGATTTTTATAAGTATACATGTCTAAATTATGGAGTATCTGCTGTAAATCTTCACATATTGCTTGTTTAAAAGAGTTTAGTTTGAAGCTTTAAACGAGTGTTTTCCACTCCCAGATTAAACATGAAGTAAAATTTCGAGTTTAGAAAAGCCTGAAAATTTAGTTTGGTCGCGAAGCGGAGCGACCAAACCAAATTTTTAGGCTTTTCTAAACTCGAAATTTTACTTTATGCGCCACGCGTCAAAGCACTGAAATATTGTAAAGTTCACAAAATGCTACTATAGCAGAATGCTAAAAACGTATATTTTGAACTTCATTTAAAATTAGTGTTTTATACGCGAGGAGCATGAAGCAAAATTTCAAGTTTAGGAAAGCCTGAATATTTTGTTTTAAGACTTTTCTAAACTCAAAATTTTACTTCATGCTTAATCTGGGAGTAAATAACACTCGTTTAAAGCTTCAAATTAAGCGACCAAACCAAATTTTAAGGGTTTTTTAAACTCGAAATTTTCTTAATCTAGGAGTAGATAACACTCGTTTAAAGCTTTAAAGTAAACTCTTTTAAAAAACAACGAATGCACATGTATACTTAAAAGAAAAGTTCCCTGTATATCTCTCATAATTATAGAACAAAATATGAACAAATCCATTACTAATATAACAAAATAAATATAGGTTATTCCCTTGTATCATATTTGAACTTATTCATCATGCAAGAAATTAACAAATCCCTTACTGAAATGATAAAATTTAACATGAAGTAAAATTGAATTTGCCAATTGTTATATAAAAACGAGTTCGATATTAATATAAATTTGTTTATATATTTTGTAAATATTCTGCAAATAATTGGCAGATTGACGAGACTTAATTTACATTATTTGCAGAAAGTCGATATTAATTTTACTTTCTGTAAATAATGTAAACTCGTTGATTTAGTGAAACAACTACTTTCTGAACTAATAATAATAAATAAAATAATTCTATATTTATCGGGCATTAAATGAAACCAATATCGACTTTCTACAAAAATGTAGTCCCGTTGAGACTTTTTGAAATATTCATTGAAACAACTACTTTTCAAGCTAATGAAAGTAGTTTTAATGAATATTTCAAAATGTCTCAACGAGACTAAATTTTTGCAAAAAGTCGATATTAGTTTTAATTGGTTTTTATATTTTCATAAAATTTAATTAAATATCAATAATGTTTTTGTAAATGAAACTAAAACAAGCCTAAGTGTATTAATAAATATCGCACATAATCAAATAACCCCTATCAGTGATTGACAAACACATATAAATCACCCGATTGTGTTTGTATTGATTTAATTAAGCGCAATTTAAATATTTGCGTTTTATTTAAATGAAATTTTCAGCACAATGGAATGTTGTATTATTGAATTTAAATCGATTCCAATTCGACGCGCGTAATCAATAATTTTATTATGAAATTATAAATTCCGCTACGTTTTCTACGATAAAACGAGGACCGGAAAAATGTTTTTAAAACGAAATAATGTAATTAAACCTTCCTTTAAGATAAATTAAAATAAAAAACTCCCCCTTGCTGTCTAATAAATTAATATCGGTTATAAAGCGTTTTGCTTGTGTTTTGTATGTTGACTATATACATTTTTTTAAATTGGTAAATAGTAAACTCATATTAATTATTTGTCATCAACGTACCATTTTTATTCTAATAATTTGTTTTTTATTGTTAAATATTAAACTCATATTTAAATATTTTTCATCAACGTATCATTTTTATTCCAATACGAATAATACAAACAGTTGAATATTAGAATGTTTAAAAATGAATATTGCAATCACTACATTACTAACATATTTGAATATTCGAAAACTTGAATATGCTTTTAAGCAAATATTTAAATATTCGATTATGAGGGCCAATATTTGCTGGTTGTGTGTTTCTGGGATACGAGATGGCGCAGAGATATAGTTTTGACTAGTGTCCCTGTATTTAAGAGAGTAGCGCAAACTAGCATCCATCATGACGCCTTTAGGCGCCAAATTCAAACTAAATCAAATTAACAGGACGCGCGTCAATCACTATAGAATATGATTGGTTTAGTTTAAATTTGGTGCCTAAAGGCGCAAGATGGATGTGAGTTTGCGCTACTCTCTTAAATACAGCTACACTAGTTTTTAATATGTATTGGTTTATAGTGTTAGCCAAATTTTATCAAAACGAATAATAGAATTATGAGTGTATAGCGCGTTGTTTATTTTCACCGGGAGAATAAATTAATGGGTATTGATTTACAGGAAACACAAGTAAAGGAAATAAATATTCTCGATTAAAATTTCTATCCATACACATACAACTGTATTTACTTGTTTAATTGTGAATACTTATACTTATTATATTATTATGAATTACAATCATTACAAATACATATTACATATAAACATTTCTTTGGGAGTATACAAATAAAGAAAATATAATTGATGTATGGGGTTTTTCAAAAGTAAGTCGTATTTGGAAATACTGATATTTGTATCAATCATTAAGCAATTTCAAAATTAAAAATGCCTGTATGTGCAGAAAGAAATAGGATTTATTAAAAATGTTACATTTATCGTAAATGCTGTATGTGGCCGCAATTTTCTTCTTACACAAGAAGTAACCTTTCTTCAATACTATAGACCTAGATGTTCCATATTTGTTTTCATTTGCTAAATTTTATGTTTCTTATAAAACTCCAGCAACTTCAACATCTGTTACCACAGCGGGTCTTCCTGATTTCTTTTTATCTATAACAAAACCACTGTCTTCAAATTTTGCTAGCAGCTTTTGAAAAGCTCTCAAAGTGCATGCAGCTCTTAGACCGTTACGGGTACGAAACCGTCGAAAGGCTGCTGTGAAACTCCGTTCACATTCGTAATAACATTAGACAAGTCTAAGGTAAGGTATAAAAAAAATCTTACGTATGATGACAATTGCATACAATGTTATTTTTCATGCAATTGTTTTTAAACAAATTTGTTGCTATGACGACCAAAAGGTAAAAATGAAAAAATCCCATTTTCCCTGTAACTTAATACTGTTTTTATTTTAACAAATGCATAATTATCAGCCATGGTTCGAGTAGTTTAAAATACTACTTACTTATAAAAAACGCTGTATGTTAATGCCGACCACAAATCTTGAAGAAAATCTGACTAAGGTGTTGCTATCAAATTATTATAAATGAATAGATACTAATTTTATTTTGATTTACAATGTCTACAATGATTTAAGAATCGTCTATGTGAATAAACAATACAAAATATAGTTTTAATTAAGTGATAAAACTGAATTTTGATTAATAAGATTATTATATAATTAAAGTTAGTTATAGGTAACAAGGAAAATATGAATAATTCAGAAACTTGTATTATTTATTTATAATTCAAAGAGTTCAATATGTTTTTGAATAAATAATTGAATACTTATATTTTTAAAATTCCCATAATATATAATTCTTGGATATTTAAAACTTCTCCTGAAAACAGTGTTTTATACGCGTGGGGCATCAAGTAAAATTTCGAGTTAAGAAAACCCTGAAAATTTTCGTTACGCGACCAATCCAAATTTTCAGACTTTTCCAAACTCGAAATTTTACTTCATGCTTAAATAAGGAGTGAAAACACTCGTTCCAAATTTCAAATTTAGCACTTTTAGAAAATCAAGGAATGCCTGAACATTTACAATGCATCGGAATATGTATTTTTAAAAACAAAATTCACTGTATGTGGTTTTTTATATTTTTTGTAAATAATTATTTAATCAGAAGATCGCATAGGTTTGTATACAGTTTTTGCAAATAAAGAAATATTTCAAAAATGGTTAATTTTATATTGAAAACTCTAATGAGAAGATACGCAAAACGAAAAATGTTACGTCATGCTTAATCAAGGATTAAAAAAAATCGATAGAAGCTTCAAATTGAACATATTTGTAAACACTGAAAATAAAATGCCAGAAAAATTGACAGCGTATCCACGGGGATATACATAAAAGAAAAAATCGTTGTAAAATTTAGTAAGTAATAAAGTAGTTGAAAATTATTTGCAAATAATCAATGAATGAATATGTTTTAGAGTTGATGGCAAAGAAAATTGTTTATTTTCATCAACAAAATTGAGATATTTTCTGTGTTTTCTATCACATTTATTTTTGAAATTTATGATCGAAATCTAACCAAGTGTTTTCTCTAAAATCATTGATATTTATTTTTGACGATAAATTATCACCCAACTAAAAATTTATCTGCATAATACACAACCCTTTTTCCATCTTATCACCCTCCCCTCTGTCGAATAATCCAATGTCGTCGGTTCGAGTAATTCAATAAAGCGAAATTACCCTCCACCGATTTTTATTGCAAATCTAAATTTAAACCCCCGCCGTATTTTTTTATTAAACTTTACGACTTTACTGCTAGGGTGCGATAAAACAAAAATTTTCCGCGTTCAAACAAACCCCCTGGCGCCATCTCTGGCCGCTCGGGGAAACTTGTAAGTGGTGGTCGAGAGGAAGATGTTCGCGTTTTGCAGCCGGAAATGATAATAAATCGCTGCGAATTTTCACCCTATTGATTTTTTTATTTTTCATATATTCAAGACTGCATTTAGAGGAAATTTTCGTTGAAAATTGGATTGATTTCTCTAGAGCAGTGAGTTTTAAGGTTGAGTGACAATTCGGGAATCAGTAAAAATTATTGAAAATTAAATAAAAATTGGGACTATTTTATTGATTAATATTTCATAAGGTGTGAACATTTTTATTATATTCATAAAATAAAAGCGACTGTAACGCAAAATTACAGAATAAAACAAGTAATTTATTTAAATATTATTCTTGAATATAAAAATATAAATAACCTACTCTATGATTTAAAAATGGAAACACTTGGTTAAATTTCACTAATTTTTGTTTTTTTTATTTTAACTAGTTTCGACTTTGAGTCTCAAAGAGTACTTCTTGAGAATGACTTAAAGTCGAAACTAGTTCGAATAAAAAAACAAAATATTTGTTAAATTTAACCAAGTGTTTCCTTTTTTAAATCATAGTTAAACATGTTTTACTACGTAAAAGATGAGAAACTTAATTCAGAACTACTCTATTGATCAATATTTTATAAATAGTGTTAATTTTTATTAGATTAATAAAATAAAAGTGACTATAACGCTTAATTAGAGAAAAAAACAAGTGATTTATTTTAATGTTACTCGCTGATTCTTAAAGAGCAATCAGTTTCAAACAAAATCTGTTAAGTATATTTATTTTAAAGTTCTGAAAACTCAATTTTGTTGAATCATTGTCAAATGATTTAACAATCTAGAGTTTTCAGAACTTTAAATTAAATGTGCCTATAGTTATAAAGGTGATTTAAGTCAAAAATGAAAATAAAATGAGTTTATCAATTATAATTTAGTGTTACATTTATTTACATTACCTTAATCTAGTAAAGTATTTGCTAAACTGTAAACTTGCAGAATTTTTCTAAGAATGTTTTAGTGACATTAAACAAAATTCAGTAAATGTTTATTTTGACAGTGTACTGTCATTGTCAAATGATTCAACACACTTTAGTTTTAAGAACTTTAAAATAAATGTGCCTATAATTATGAAAGTTATTCAAGTCAAAAAAGAAAAAAAATGAGTTTATCAATTATAATTTTGTGCTACATTTGTTTATATTACCGTAATCTAGAACAATATTTGCTAAACTGTAAAACTTGCAGAATTTGACTAAGTAAGTTTTAGTGACATTAAACAAAATTCAGTAAATGTTTATATTGACAGTGTACTGTCATTGTAAAATGATTCAACAAACTTGAGTTTTCAGAACTCTAATATAAATGTGCTGCTAATTATGAAAGTTATTCAATCCACAAAAGAAAAACAATGAGTTTATCAATTATAATTTTGTGCTACATTTGTTTACATTACCGTAATCTAGAATAATATTTGCTAAACTGTAAAATTTGCAGAATTTGACTAAGTAAGTTTTAGTGACATAACAAACTCAAGTAAACTCAGTAAATATTTATTTTGACAATCAACTGACAGTTGAACTCTTGTCATTTTGTTGATTTTAAAAAAGTTACTAAATATTTTATTAACATGTCATCACAGAGCGATTTATGTAAATATAGGTTTTTTTTTATTTTAAGGATACATATACACTGCTCAAAAGAGAAAAGTAGTCGCTTTTTCAAAGTGGCATACATTTTATGCGAGTTTCGGAACCTTGTTGAAACTTAGTACATATATAGATACATTATTTATTTGAATAATTCTACAACTTTTATAAACAAATAATAACATTTGTACACTTTGTATACATTACAACTTAGTAGTAACAAAAACTAAAGTAATCTAGAAAATTTCCGATATCAAAATATCGTATCTAAGTCAGTTTTACTTAATGATTGTGAACTGCTCTTGCTAATTAAAAAGACGATCTTCTCCTTTCATTTGTGAAAACTTTCATTTATTGTGTATTTTGAATGTGTTCACCCCTGATTTTATAAAGCAATTTTAGCAAGTACACTAGCATTTATGCATGCAATAATAATGTTAACTACACTTTGTTTTTGGTTACTTAATTAATCTAACTTAATTTGACTAAGCACACTTGATGAAGTAGTCACTTTTTCAAAGTGGCGTAACTTTAATGCGAGTTTAAAATTATTGTTGAAACTTGACACGTGAACAGTTATCCTTTATCTTCAATAATTTCCACATATTTAAAAATAAATTAAAAAAAAATTAGAAGATAAAGGATGACTTTTTACATGTGTCAGGTTTCAACAACATTTTTAAACTCGCATTAAAGTTACGCCACTTTGAAAAAGTGCCTACTTTTTTCTTCTGAGTAGTGTATTAAATTGTAAATTTTCAGACATTTGGTGTTTTTGTAAAACATTTAATTTGAAGTTTCTAACGAGTGTTTCTAATCCCAGATTAAGCATGAAGTATTAGTATATGCTGTAAATCTTGAGATACTCGTTTTTTTTTTCTAAGAATTAGATTTGAAGCAATAACCGAGTGTCGTCCACTCCCAGACTAAGCATGAAGTAAAATTTCGAGTTTAGAAAAGCCCCGCGTAGAAAATTTGTCGAGGGTCGCGCAGCGACCCGAGACAAATTTTCACGGGGCTTTTCTAAACTCGAAATTTTACTTCATGCGTCACAAGTATAAATCACTGAAATATTATGAAATTAAAACACTTTGAAAAAGTGCCTACTATTTTCTTCTGAGTAAAGTATTAAATTGTAAATTTTCAAACATTTGTTGTTTTTGTAAAACATTTAATTTGAAGTGTCTAACGAGTGTTTCTAATCCCAGATTAAGCATGAAGTATTAGTGTATGCTGTAAATCTTGAGATACTCGTTTTTTTTTTTCTAAGAATTAGATTTGAAGCAATAACCGAGTGTCGTCCACTCCCAGACTAAGCATGAAGTAAAATTTCGAGTTTAGAAAAGCCCCGCGTAGAAAATTTGTCGAGGGTCGCGCAGCGACCCGAGACAAATTTTCACGGGGCTTTTCTAAACTCGAAATTTTACTTCATGCGCCACGAGTATAAATCACTGAAATATTATGAAATTAAAAATACACTGTTAAATCAGTTTAAAAAAATATTGCTAAGACAGGATTAAAAATATACTGCTCAATAGGAATATTTTAAACTTTACTTGAAATCAGTGTTTTATACACGTGGCGCATGAAACAAATTTCGAGTTTAGAAAATCGCCGGGACAAATTTTCTACGCGGGGCTTTTCTAAATTCGAAATTTTACTTCATGCTTAGTGTGGTAGTGGACGACACTCGTTTATAGCTGCAAACTTAACTCTTAAAAAAAACATATATTTCAGTATATTAAAATAACTTGCTATACAAAATAAATGCATAGGAAGATAGAAAATAATATTTGAGTTATTTACTCACCTAAATATCTTCATAAATTGTTTTTTTTTCCACAAAGTTGCGAATTTAAATTACCTTTTTTAAAAAATCTAAAATAATGTCTGATTCTCTCCTTAATATAAAAAATAGTTTAGGCAATTTTTGTTTTCGTGAAAAAATGAATTCACTAAAAGGTTGGACATTCAAAAACTCATATGAATCACCTAGAAGCAAAGAAGTGTAAGTGACTAATAAAAAAATTCAGAAATCCAATTTTAATGTTCAAGTTATATCACAGTTCATATATATCTAGTTATCCAGAAGTGAGATCGGCGATAGGTGTGTATAGTCGTTTGTCTTACTCTTACGTCACATCCTGACCATAGTTTCTCCTTTTCTACTCGATTTCCAATTCTCCCTTAAGCATTGGCTCCATTTGGTTCTATTAAAACCAGCAAACAATATAGTAGAATAGCTATGTAGATTTACAGAAAATATACTAGGTAACAGTACCTACCTCTTTGTTAATTAACAAAAAAACGTTTTCCTCACATCTACTCCAATTATTTAAATTGGCACTTACATCACTTTGCTTCTAAGTGCCTTATATAACAATGTAAATTTTCAATAAATAACTAACTGCCTCTTCAATTACACTCGTTCCTTAAGGAATAATTTTTCTAAAAGCACTCCAAAATAAAAAAATAACTCAAGAAATAATTAGTTTCTCGTTGATGCCGGTACATAAATCCTTCCATTCGGGCGGAAAGAAAACGGGTGTATGTGAGGGAGTACCTCTGCGAGATACGGAATGAAACATAAATAATTTCGCCCAACTGTTCGCAAGCTTTTTATTAGCGCAATAAACTCGCTTTTATTTTATATTTTCCACTATCTGTTCTCGCTCCGGGCGGCGGGGGGGCGAATTTTATATTAGCTCTATTTTCCGAACCAGCTGCGAATTACCTATTTTTCCGCATCGTAATTCTAATTATAACGAATGAACGGAAGCGTTTCTCAATGGAACGAATTGAACAAAATGGATTAAGTTTAGACTTAATTAGTAGTAATGCTGGGCATTTTTAAAATTAAAGTATTCGAATATTCATTCAAAAACATTTTCAAATATTCGATTTATTAGAATGATCTAATTAGTCAAATATTTGAATATTAGTTATAACTAAGTATGTTTTTGATTTTCACATTAAATCCGTGTTTTATACACCCGGCGCAGAAAGTAAATATTTTGAACTTAGAAAAGCCTGAAAATTTGAAATAATCGTTAAGCGACGAATTTTAAGGCTTTTCTAAACTCGAAATATTTACTTCATGCCTAATCAAGGAGTAAAAAAAAATCTTGTTACAAAACTAATAAAACCTCTAATGAATTCAGTTATTAAAAAAAAGTACACTGCTGTGCAATAAAATTACTCACACAAAATATGTTATAGTATAAAACGGACATAATGAGTTTCCTAGTTACGAAAATATGTAAATATGCCAATTTCCTTAATGTCAAAATGTTGCGTCACTTAGACAACAATTCAAAAATTCGACTTCTAACTAGAATAGAAGATGCCGTTTAAGAAACCCATAAGTCTACTAAAATTATATGTAAAAAAATAGTTTTTAAGTGGTAAATAAAATGTCGATGTTTTCATGGGGTCTCACTTGAAATTAACACCTTTATTAAAAAACCAAAGCTAATACATTTTGGAAAACAAAACACTCATAATAAACTCAACAGGGCTTTTTTGGCTTAAATGGCAAAAAAGTAAAAAAATTGATTTATGTATTTCCTAAATGGTAGAAAATAAAGTGAAAAGAGTTGACACCAAATGATGGGGGTAAGACGTTTTTTCTTATTAATAACAAAGACAAAGACATTTTTAAGGACTCTGATAACTTTTTGATGCAAAGCATCCATAGTTATCCTGAAACTATTTATTTTTCAAATTCAACAACAGTTTCCCTTCTTCTTCTTGCGAAATAAATGGCGCTGGCTTCAAAGCCCTATCGATTAACATCCCTAAATAAAAAGAAGCAAACCATCGCACTAACCTCTTAAATAATGATAGACGATCATTTAAATCTAAATGTCTACTGCTAGATTTTATTTTTAATAATCCGTTAAGCACAACTTCACTAACGACTCAAAACCCTAGCACTTGTTCTTCTTGCGTAATTAACGGCAGCTCTGTCGACCAGCCACAGCAATTTCAGCCATTGATAAGTAGTTCGTCTTTATCATTCGATGCCATAGGTTTCTATTTTATTTTTGTCGACCATTTACGAAGTCTATAAATATATTTTTCCGGTTTTTTTTCTACCAATAATACAACTTAATAATCTATTTAAATTACGTGTTGAGTGTCCGTTTTAAAGTACAAACACGACCCGCTCTCGGGGTAACAAAAACTGTGTGGATGTTTTGATCGGGTATTTTTTCAAGTTATGGTGTTTTATAATTTATTGAAACTGCTGCTAGACAATTAACACAGACCCAAATTATACAACTACAATATTGTGAAAAATGGTTTTGAGACTTGTGCTTAATTTCATTGCATAGAAGTGTACATGGTACTCGAAATGTACATCTAACAGTGAAAAATAAATTAGTGAAGAGAGGAGATCAAATCACGTAATGACAACAACGTATTTAAAAAAAAAACAACATAATTTAGGGAATTCATTAAGATTTCTACATTTCGTCATCAAAGTCCGACTATAAATACTTTATAAAAAATCAGAGTAACAGTTGTTTAAGAAAAGTCCGAGTGTCAATAGGTACTTCATGAAAAGTCAAAGTAACAGTATCTATGTAAAGTTAATTAAAGGAAAGGCACTTGGTATTGTTTCACAATTAAATCTTTATTCCGACTAGTTTCGGTTTGTTAGACCATTTTCAAAGGAATGTACAGAAAAAATTATTTAGGAAATAATTTTTTCTGTACATTCCTTTGAAAATGGTCTAACAAACCGAAACCAGTCGGAATAAAGATTTAATTGTGAAACAATACCAAGTGCCTTTCCTTTAATTAACTTTACATAGTGTAATATGTTTCACCAAGTGCCAGATGAGAAATTAATTCAAGAAAAAAAAAAAGTAACAGTATCTACTCCATGAAAAGTAAAAGTAACAGTATTCGAAGAAAAATCCGAGTAACAGTGCTAATAATATTATTACTCTATGGGAAGTAGGAGTAACAGTATTCTAAGAAAATTCCGAGTAATAGTACCCCATAAAAAGTCAGAGTAACAGTTTTCTAAGAAAAGTTCGAGTGACAGTAGGTATGCCATGAATAGTCAGAGTAACAGTACTCTAAAAATAGTCTGAGTAATAGTATTCAAGAAAAGTCAAAGTAACAGTACTCTAAAAAATGCAAAAGTAGCAGTACCCCATGAAAAGATTAACAGTACTTTAAGAAAAGTCAGAGGTATTGTACTCTAAAAATGTATTTTGAAAAAAGTACTAAAAAAATATTCTGAATAAAAGTAGGTACTCGGAAATTATTAATTAGAAATTTGATTACCTGTATGTATTCGATCTCAGAATTTCAAAACAACTCTTTTAAAATACAAAAAATGTGACGGCCAAACAGACATTTAGAAATTATCAAATATAAAAGAAACTGCCATTACTTGGTATTAATAAGTTTTAAACAAAAATTGAAAAAATATTCTTTACGCTATTTAGTACTATTATTGTATTACTATGCGATCATTTAAAATATGATTTAGAGTATGCTTTGAATTTTAAATTAGATTGGCACTACTGACCTTTAACACATAGTTTACTATAACCTAAAATTTATTCCATCATTCAATTAACATTCTGGGCAACCGCACAAAAAATGTCGCCTACTCTAAATCATAATTTAAATGATCACACGGTATATTCATATGACGAACTAATTATTCGTCGAAAATAGAGACTCCTCCTTGTATCCATCAAATTTAAATGACTTGTCGAAAATAAAGACTCGTCTTCGTCTTCGCTCTACTAAATTTTAAATGAAAAAGGTAAGTATGTGTTATTAATTTAATAATTATTCATTCATTTTCTTCTTGCAGTTAATTAAATGAATCAATTTTGAGCAAATCGTGACAAGCAAGCCAAAATGTACCGAATTTCAGACATATCGTCCGTGTTCGTTTGGTGAAAAGGGCCTGAAAGACCCTCGCGGGGTTTCCACCTCACTGTGACACGTGACAAGTCCTAGTCACCGTCCGCCCTCGGCTTAATTACGGACTTAAATCAGAATGCAGATTATTGTGTTAGATTTAATCAGCGGTAATTCGGTAATGAGTTGTGAGGTGGGAATCCGCGCATCTCGCTGATATTATTATTTATCCACCGGGGGTTTTGTTTGCGAACATTAATTGATTACAACCGAACTGTAAACATGCTAAGCAAATATTATTGATTAATACACATTCGATTAACTTGAAGTTTTTTCTTGTGTATTAAATTATAAAACATATTGAGAAAAATACTCGTGATTTATATTAAAGGGGTTTCTCTTTATAAATAAAATACCTAATTAACTCAATAACTTGTACAGGGTGGCGCGTTTGGATCTGATGTATTATAAGCAGCTGCCAAATTGTTAATATTGAAGATAGAGGGACAAAAAAATGTAAAATAAAAGTGATAATGGAAATTTATTTTTAAAATGTGGTACAGATTACTTATGGACAAAAACTTCTGTCAAATGCCGTCCTTGTTGACTGACACATTCTTGGAATCGGTGACGAAAGTTCCGCATAGATTGCTGAAGCATGTCAGTTGGAATCGCAGCAATTTTATCCTGGATTGCTGTCTTCAATTCCTAAATGGTGCAGGGCTTATTCCTGTAGATCTTCACTTTGAGGTAGCTCCATAAAAAATAATGACACACTGTTAGGTCCGGCGATCGAGGGAGCCAAAATACATTTCCGTTGCGCGAGATCACATGCCCAGAAAACAGAGCGTTAACGGCCTGCATGGATACACTAACCGTATATGCAGTAGCACCATCCTGTTGGAACCACATTTTTTTTTGTACTCACTGCAACTATAGACTCGTTATTTCGCAAAAACTGTTTTACCACCAAAATTCTATGCTCAACAGATTAAGCAGAAATGCCTATTTAACTTTCTGCTGCCAAGAACACAATGAAACTATCAGGGACCTGTCACCTTGTCCCTTTCGAATGTACTACGTATTCCAAAACCGTCAGATCCAAATACGCCACCCTGTATTATCATTTGAATAATCATTCTCACATTACAATGTATTATTCATTACAATGTAAGCGTTACGCAAATTTATAAATTAAAAATCTATGCAATGCTGTATAAAATAATTTACTACAAACAATCAAGTTTATTTGATATCAGTGTAAATTCACAGACAAAACAATTTTACCAAATAATCGAATCGACTACATGCGCAAATGGTTTATCTGGTACGAAACAATTCGTGTTATGAAAACATTCCACCGCTTTCCACGGCGCGCATACACGTGTGTTTTGCAAAAATGCCGAAATATTTGCAATGAAGGCACCGATTCCAAATAATGCCTCTACCCCGCATTGTTGGAAACTGCCTGCACAGAAATACCGTATTGATTTAAATAAAATATTATTTAAAACTGTTGGCCCGAAATTCGCCCCCACAATTATTATGAATTAATTGTGTTATATAATTCCGCACGTGTGTGTATTAATGCATAATCAATTTATTAGGTTAAATAATTTAGTTTGTTTTATTTATGCACCGTGTGGACTCGAATATTAATGTTTAAAACATGTTTTACATTGTTTTATAAATATTATAAAAGTGAACTAATGTTTTCTCTTTGCATGCTTGAATCAGTTTTCTTTGTATTTTCCATGTTTAACAAATTTAATTTGTTTTTTTAATTAACAAAAATGCATGAACATGAAATCCATAAATACTATCAAGATTTTAAAAACTGACGAAAATTCATGAAGTATCAGCATTTGAAAAATCAACGAAAACAGTCCAAATTTTAAAATTAACGAAGATTTAATAAATTTACATTAACCGTAATCGATTTTTAATCGTCACAAATGTTGAAATTTTGTAAAAAGTACCAAAAATTATTATAAAATTAACGAAAATTTAGGATATCCATGAAAACTCTAAAAATTATAAAAATTGATGAAAATTCATAAAAACTGTCAACATTTTAAAAATCAACCAAAATATACCAGGTGTTGACTTGGCGGACGCAACATAGGAAATCGCATGTTAATTTTAAAGTGTTCAAATATTGGCTTCCCTATTTATTTTAGAGACAAAATGTATTTCACTTTTTTGTTGAGGGAAAATTCTAAATTTATGAATGTTCACACTTGATGCTTTACGTTTCTCTAAGTTAAAAAAATTAAGAAAAAGTAATGTGATTTGATACAAATAATGACATACAATGGAATTGATACAATAGTTGCGGATATTCCGTGTTTTATTTTTTAATTCAATTTAAAGCTTTAAACAAGTGTTTTCCACTCCCAGACTAAGTATGAAGTAAATTTTATAGGCTTTTCTAAACTCGAAATTTTACTTCATGCGTCACGCGTATAAAACACTATAATATTGTCAAATTTATGTATATTAGAACTTCACTTAAAATCTGTGTTTATACGCGTGGCGCATAAAGTAAAATTTCGAGTTTAGAAAAGCCCAGAAAATTTGTCTCGGGTCGCTGCGCGACCCTCGACAAATTTTCACGGGGCTTTTCTAAACTCGAAATTTTACTTCATGCTTAGTCTGGGAGTAACAAACACTCGTTTAAAGCTTCAAATTGAACTCATTTAAAAATCAACGAATGTCGGAACATTTACAGCTAAAATAATTTTAAAAAAGTAACGTGATTTTATAAAAATAGTGACATACCATGGAATTGATACAACAATTGCGGATATTCCCTGTTTTTTTAAAAGTTCAATTTAAAGCTTTAAACAATTGTTTTCCACTCCCAGACTAAGCATGAAGTAAATTTTCTGGGCTTTTTTAAACTCGAAGTTTTAGTTCATGCGCCACGCGTATAAAAGATTAGAATATTATCAAATTTATGTATATTCGAACTTCACTTAAAATCTGTATCTTATACGCGTGGCGCATGAAGTATAATTTCGTGTTTAGAAAAGCCCCGTGAAAATTTGTCTCGGGTCGCTGCGCGACCCAAGACAAATTTTCACGAGGCTTTTCTAAACTCGAAATTTTACTTAATGCTTAGTCTGGGAGTGAAAAACACTCGTTTAAAGCTTTAAATTGAACTCTTTCAAAAATCAGCGAATGTCAGAAAATTTATGGCTAAAATAATTAAGAAAAAGTATTGTGATTTTATAAAAATAATTACATACTATGGAATTCATACAACAATTGCGGATTTTTTTAATGATCAATATTAAATTAAAATTAAAAAAATGCTAAGAGTAAACTACTACTTCCGGTTTCTGCATAAAATGAGAAGTGTATTTAATTCATAGTCAAAATCAATCGAAACAATGTAATAATGTTGGTATATTTGATGATTTGTTTGATAGTAATTGTTGAATGAAATTAGTTTCTTAATATACTTTCATAGTGTATTTCTAAACAATAAAATGTAGGACTGCTTTCTTACTTTTTTTTCTTATACTGAGTACAATTGAATTATTTTGATTATGCCAGAGCAATTTTCGTCGAATTACTTACATAGCATTATAATGCAATAATCAATGTCTGTAATGATGTGTTAGTATTTTAATCTGAAAATAATAATCCCCTCGGCCTTTCGGCGTATCGATCAATAAAAGAAAAAAGAGAAAGTCTATGTAATTTTATTAATAAAAAATACACTCATTAAGGAAACTTTTTTAAGCCCACATTTTCAAGACACAAAAAACTCTATTAGGTACTTATGATATTCGCATTTGTATTCCTGTTCATCAAATTTACTACAAAAATCAATCAACCAAATCAACCAAATGTGATAAAAACTTTTTTATTAATGTTTGGAGAAGTAAGATTGAGCAACTAATAACAAAATTACAGAAGCGTATACAGAGCATTTGCGATTACCTTTAATATTTACTAAAAAAAACAAATGTCTGAAATGCACAAGATTTTTTTAAGAATTTTAAATAAAATCAATAATTTACACATTACGAATAATACTCGGGTTATTCGTATTGTGAAATTATTGATTTAAATTAAAATTCTTTAAAAAATCTAGTAAATTTCAGATATTTCTTTTTTTTTAATAGTAAGTATTAAAGGAAATCGCAAATATTCTGGGATTTTAACAAAATATAAGCTCCTGTAATTTTGTTAGTCTAGATATCTTACTTCTAAGATATCTAAACATTAATTAGACAGTTTTTATCAGATTTGCTTAATACTTATTTCTTACTGCAAGTCAGCTAAATCTAACTTGTTTTTTTTTACCCATTAAGCGCCATTGATGTAGAAACGCAACATTAATAAGTCTCTTTTAAATGAATAACTCAATAAAGTTATTTGATGCATTGTTATTTGTTAATTATTAAATTACTAAATTGATACATTGTATTATTTGACCTAACTTGAAAATTTGCATAGTATAATGTAATATGTTGTTATTTTTACATTTTCAAAAAAGGATTTTTAGGTGTATTTCTAACTTTACTATACTTCGGTGTCTTAGAGCGTGGCGCATAATGTAAAAATGTCAGACTTTTCTAAACTCGAAATTTTATTTCATAGTTAATCTAAGAGTGGATACACTCGTTTAATACGTCAAATTGAATGTTTTTATAAAATTGACAATGCCTGAAAATGTACTGTGTAAATTTTAGGTAAAATTCTGCGCTTCTTTTAGTGAAATCTATGAATGACTAAGAATTTTTCTGAGAATTTGTCCTTTGAATATACATAATGTATTCAAATGAAAAATGTTCACTCATTCATAGATATAAATAAAAGAAGTGCAGAATTTTACCTAAAATTAACTTTTAGAGTTAACTCCATAATTGCTCGGTCATCAATGGGTTAATTAAAATTACAACACCTTTTTTTTGTATTTAACAATATTTGAAGTACTTTACAATATCTAAAGCTTCTAATTTTGTTTTCAGTTCTTTGACTTATTTTTCAACATTAAAACAAAGTTTGCTGCAAAAAGTTGATTGAAATGCTATATCAAGTTTTCATATTAATATCTAAAAATCTCCTAAAATTCCACCAAAATCGTTCGTTCTTTTATTTTTTTAGGGTTCTCTTTAAAAAAATATATCCTTCATTTGGAAAAAAGTATTTTAAACTCTTATTTAATGTTACTGTTTTCAAATTTAGGACACAATATTGCTCAATTAGGAAATATTCCTGATTTACGACAAATATTAACAATTTCTGAAATCTTGATAAAACATCTTTATATAGTCGTGTTTTTAAGTTCAAATTGAAGCTTTAAACGAGTATTTTTAAATTCCAGATTAAGTATAAAGTGAAATTTTGAGTTTAGGAAAGCTTGAAAATTTGGTTTGGTCGCACCGCGAAGCGGAGCGACCAAACCAAATTTCCAGGCTTTTCTGAACTCGAAATTTTACTTCATGCGCCATGCGTATAACACACTGGAATAACCCGAACTCCAAAATATACTACTATATCTTAAACTTGATAAAAAAAAACAACGAATATCGAAAAAAATTACAGCGTATGCCAGTGTATACTTAGAAGAAAAATGCCTCATATATGTAACTACAACGGTTGACAGATAATAATCTTTGTATAAACTTCTAATTTTTATTTACGGAAATTTAATGTAAACGTTATGCAAAATACTAATAATAAATTTAAATTAATTAATAAGTTAAAATATAAAATTACAAATAGTCTACAAATATAGCAAACAAATCGGAATAAAACGAAAAGTCTAAAACAAAAAGTCTCCAATTTATCTCACGTAGAAGCAACTTTTCTAAAATATCTAAATAAAAAAATAATTGTGACGCAAGTGTCACATTAGTTGTAGATTACACAATCTTACGCAATCTACAACTAATTCATCTTAAAAAAAAATATAAAAACGAGTTAAAATTAATATAAAATTTTTGCAAAAATTTAGTTTAGTTGAGACTTCTCCAAATATTCATTGAAACAACTACTACTTGAATATTGGCAGAAGTCTCAAGGAGACAATTTTTTGGCAGAAAGTCGATATTAATTTCAATTCGTTTTTACATTTTGTAAATATTCTGCAAAGTATTGTTAATTTGTCTTACACTAATTACACTAGCCGACATCAATTTTTTTAACATGAAACCCATCATGATATAAATATCAATATGGGCCATTTATTAATAAATATAAGCTTAAAAACTCCACTACACATCAGAATTTTAAAATATAAGCAACATTTGTTTTAATGGATTATTTAGCATTTCACGAAATATTATCTCTATAAATGTCTATAAGAAGGGATTTGCTGGCTGGAATATTGCAATGTCCAATTTTATGCATCTTAGTATTCCAAAGAGTCACAGTGTACTATAAAACGTTTTTTTTCATTTTGTTTATTAGCAGTATTTAACGTTTCTTCTTGTGCTTTACAATAAATAAGAGGTTACAAGAGTTGTTATTGTAACGATAAATTTTCGTAGTTGTATTAACGTGCCGAAGAGTTTTTGTTACATATGCAGACAATTTTATTTAGTATCTCAGCAAAGGACTATCACAAATAATATAAAACGTACCATTAGTATTTTAGTTATAAAGTGGTTTCTTTACCGTGAAGAAGAAAGGCCACACAAAAGATGTATCTCAATAATCATACCCAAAATTTAAATAATATTGTATCTTTGATCTTGAATTATTTATATATGTAATTAAATGTTCTGTTGCTTGTTAATTATTTTTAAAATACATCAGAATTATCGTCTATTTGTGCATTTTCGTTTCAACTATTTTACATTGTCATGCAAGATGACAAAAAAACTGTGGGTGAACTGCGACTATGTTAGGGCATTTCTAGCTGGACTTGTTGTTAAATAGCTATTTTTATCCATGTTAGAGAAAAAAAGTTAAAATTGGTCGGCTAGTGTTATTTTCATCAGCACTTCCGTAAATAAATAAATACTAAATACTTTTGATATTGCTTAAAACATTCTACAGCTAAGAATGGGCAATTTTATTTATATTAAATCAAGATACTCTCACCACTAAAATAATTTGCCAACAATTTTTTTGTCACCTTCTTTAAATACATCTTATTATTACATATCAGGATGGTAAAACATCGGCACTCCTATGAATAATAATGGTATTTTAAATTAAAACACGTTTGTAATTTGTTTCTCTTAAATTAAAAATAATTTAATTAAAACACTTAACTTTGTTTAACCACTTTATCTATCTTAAATTTGATTTTCAGTAATCATTTGGTGAAACGTGTTTAAAAAATTAGGTATATAAATTGATCACCACGGTTTGTTTCACATTTATTTTCAAAGAAAATGATGTAAACATCGAAACTACATTTCAATTTCCACATCATTTTCTTTAAAAATAAATATTTGTGAAACAAACCGTGGTGTTCAATTTGAATACCTAAATATGAAAAAATATCGATTTTGTTTTTCATTTTTCTGAAACATGTTTACAAAAATTAGTCAAAAAATTTAACACCACGGTTTGTTTTACAATACTATAATTTCTAAGAGTATTATGCAATAGATTACACAAGTCAGAATTAAATTTGTTTTATTTAAATTTTGTAAAACAATTCACGCTGTTTATTTTTTTATCTAAAAGTTGATTTCACTGTTTTTTTAGTTCCGACAATTTCGAACTTTGCTTATTTTGTACAGCCTTAGTAAATCAATGAACTACTTCCGAAACCTTGGAAGTGCAAAATGTAAAATTTGACAGAAGCAAATAATACTAGGTAATTATTATATAAGCTGCGTAATCTTTAAAAAAACAATTTTTTGTTGTACGTATAACTTCATCATGAGTCATTTTTAATAAGTATTTTGTGTAGATGTTTATACTTATATTTTTAATATGTTTAATTAATTTCTCATTTAACCCGCGGTGAAACATTTTTGAAATAATTCTCGATATTTAGAACACTTGGTTTGTTTCACTAGTGAAGCAATCGAAGTATTAAATACCCAGAATTTATATTTTTAAGTTGAATATATCAAACATTTTTTTGTAAAATTGGAATTTACGAGGTTTTAGATATTTAATGGATATTGTTGATATTTAGTTTTCTCAACAACAATTATTCAGGGAATGTTTCTTTAAAGTATACATATCCCGATGATTACAGCATTTGATAAATTTTTAGAAATTCTAAACTCGAAGTTTTACTTCATGCTTACCCAAAGAATGCAAACACTTGTTAGAAGCTTTAAATTTCACGATTTTTTTAAATAATTAATTCCTTTACATTGATCAAATGCTGTAATCATCGGGATATGTATACTTGAAATAAAAAATCCCTGTATTATTCCCTATATAGTTTAATTGTTGAGATCACACAAAAAGACTTTCCCAAGATGTTCCTCTTGGTTTGGTCGTCGGAAGCCACCTGTGCGGGCGTCGCGGCTCTCGGCGTCCGAGCGGAGAGAGGCAGCAGCAGCAGCGGCTCGACGCCGACGTCGCCGGCGTCGACGACGTCTGCGCGCGTCGGAGTGGGGCGTGTGGGACGCCGACGGAGGGTCGATCATCAGTATTCGCGAAATGCTCGACGGGGTCTGTATATAACGGTGCGTCGCGACGCCGAACCGCTCAGTCCTCGCTCTGGACGCCGCCGTTGGCAGGTGTGTGAGTGCGCGCTACCTGTAGCTGTACATACAACAAAAAAAAAACCGAATGCGGCACAGGATTATTTATCACTAATTCGGACAAAGTGACGATTACACGAGCATACAATTATAAAACGCGAATTACCAGCAAAGAAATTTAATAAATAATTTTCATCCGCGAGAACGTGAATTTGCGAATTCCAGTTTTTACAGATTTTCTTCCTCTAATCAACCCTTGTTTTTTTGTTTGCTTAAATCCGAGGTATCCACTCGGAATGTATTAAATTCATTCCAAAGACAGAGGATTGTGTTCTAGGCCTTAACCCTTTTCGCTCGAAGGGAGAAACGAATTTTCCGTTATTTTTTTTTTTTTTCTGAGAGGGTGCAAGTGTGCACGCTGGGCACTGACGGGGTGTAAATGATCCGACGTATTTCAGCACCTCCTAAGGATTATCGGGGGTTTCCCGTCAGCAACAAGTCACTTCCACCACCCTCCCGTTACGCTCCGGACGGCCTCCTGCAAGATGCGCTGCTGACCTCGACAGCATGGATTACGTCAGCCTGTTGTGCTGTCTGGTCGCCTTCCTGCTCTACTACAACACCCTGGATGGGGGCTTCGTCTATGATGACCGGTGAGTCCGGACCGCGTCCATCGACCCATTTTCATCCCTCACACCACAACCACCACCCTCTTGTGCTCTGTTTAAGCCCGCACACACATAAATACACACACACACACAGATAGATATTGGGAGAGAGGCCCGACGAGCTCCACTATATTACAAACACGATAACGCTGCCAGATTTATTATACCCTCATCCTGATCCTCTGTATCCATACCGGAACATCGATCCAGGATGAAAAATCGACCTAAAAAATTACATTCAAATCCTTTACAGACAATTAAGCAGAAATATTTCAATCAAGTGAACAATTTTCATTTATGCAATTATTACAAACTTCTAATCTAATTAAAAAAGTTCTATCAATGAAAACATGAAGATTATTCATGGAATTGCACAAATATCATTTATTGTATGTTACAATAATCATTAAGGCAATTCATCTTTTAAGTATACTTATCCCGATGATAACAGTTTTCTTAGTAAATTTTTAGTAATCTACTTTTTTTTATATAAGCGTTCACTTTGAAGCTTCTAACGAATGTACATTGTAAATTTTCATGCATTCGTTGTTTTTAAAAAGTGTTTCACTTGAAGCTTCTAAACAAGTGTTTCTATTCCTTGATTAAGCATGAAGTAAAATTTCAAGTTTAAAAAAGACTGAAAATTTGGATTGGTCGCTCTGCGAAGCGGTAAAATTTCGAGTTTAGAAAATCCTGAACATTTGGTTTGGTCGCTCCGCTTCACGGAGCGACCACACCAAATTTTCAGGCTTTTCTAAACATGAAAATTTGACTTCTTGCGCCACGCGTTTAAACACTGACACACAAGTGAAGTTTAAAATACACTGCCAAAGGAATATTTTATAGCAGTATATTTTAACATCTCTTGAAATCACTGTTTTAGAAGCGTGGCGCATGAAGTAAAATTTCGAGTTTAGAACAGCCTGAAAATTTGGTTCGATCGCACCGCTTCGCTACGCGATCAAACCAAATTTGTAGGCTTTTCTAAACTCAAAATTTTATTTCATGCGTAATTTAGGACTGGAAACACTCGTTAGAAAAGACAACATTTATAACGCATGCATCCGAAGATTTACACACAGGGAGTTTTTCTTTCAAGTATACATATCCCAACTAAATGTTATAAATCTACAGAAATTCGTTCCTTTGTTTTTTTTTAAAGAGATCAATGTAAAGATTTAATCGAGTGTTTTCTACTCCTAGACTTATCATTAAGTAAAATTTCGAGTTACAAAAGCCCCGTGTAAATGCTCTGGGCTTTTCTAATCTCGAAATTTTACTTCATGTGCCACTCTTATAAAACAACGATTTAACGTGTTGAGTACAGAATATACTTCTAAATTAGAATTAAAAATAAAATGCTAAAGCAGGATTAACAATATACTGCAAAGGTCGTGTCTAACAACGGATCAAAATATTGGTAATCATTGATGACAGGTAACCAATAATATTTTAAAATCTTTGATTTGATTAGCATTTACTTTGTAGTACATCTTTATATGAAATAATATTAAAAATACTTGACTTTGTTTTATCACTTTATTTAAAAGTTTAAATTAAAGTGGTAAAAGAAAGTTAAAGATAACTTCAAATCAGTGTTTTATACGCGTTGCTCATAAAGTAAAATTTCGAGTTTGAAAAAGCCCATAAATGTTCACGGGGATTTTCTAAACTCGAAATTTTACTTCATGCTTAGTCTGAGAGTGGAAAGCCCTCTTTTAAAATTTCAAATTAAACTGTTTTAAAAACAAATTAAAATGAATATCGACTTTCTACAAAAGTTTAGTCTCGTTAAGCTTCTCCAAATTTTCATTGGAACAACTTCTTCTCTAGCTAATACCTCGACAGATATTAAATTATACAATAAATATTTGAGTTATTGAAAATCTTTATATAAAATAATATTTAAAACCACCTTGTTTAAAATCTTTATATAAAATAATATTTAAAACCACCTTGTTTAAAATCAATAATATTTTAAAATCTTTGACTTAATTTACTTCGTGGTATATCTTTATATGAAATAATAATAAAAATACTTGACTTTGTTTTATCACTTCATTTAAAAGTTTAAATAACAATGGTTAAAGAAAGTTTAGTACGTCTAAGAATATTATGAACATCACGTGAAATCAGTGTTTTATACGCTTTGTGCATGAAGTAAAATTTCGAGTTTAGAAAAGCCCAGAAATTTTTGTCTCGGGTATCTGCGCGACCGTCGACAAATTTTCACGGGGCTTTTCTAAACTCGAAATTTTACTCCATGCTTAGTCTGGGAGTGGAAATCACTCGTTTAAAACTTCAAAAATTACCGAAAGTGTTAACTGAAACAAAAAATTATCTGTATATACTATACTTATAAGAAATTCTTATATAAAAAAATATTTTGTATTTTCTCGTAAATTACGATTTTAACATATTTTAGTAAGTTTCCTGTTTTGTAATGTTTTAAATTTGTCCTATCCTAGCTTCTAAGTGCCTCAATTGTATAATAACAAACACGAAATCTGGCTGAGTTAGATCCAACAGTCCTTAATGACTTTTACCTAATAAATTAGTAAAAATTTAAATTTTAATAAATTTACTTACAATATAAAAAATTACAGTATTTCTATAAAATCACGTATTGCGTGTTTTGGTGAAGGTGCTGGGATACTCACTTTTAAATCTTATAACTGACGAATATAAAAGAACTTAAAAAAAACAAACATATAGATTTTTAATTTTATTGTTAACACATGTATCTAATTTATATTTTTAATATAAAATTGCCTATGTGCCTCAGTTGTACAATAACAAACACGAAATTTGGCTGAGAAGGGTCCAACAGTGCTTAATGACTTTCACCTAATACATTGGTGAATATTACCATTTTAATAAATAACTTACAATATGAAAAATTGCAGTATTTACATAAAACCACGTATTGTACGTTTTGGTGGAGGTGCCAGAATACCTACTTTCAAATCTTATAACTGACGAATATAAAAGAACTAGGGAAGAACAAATATATAGATTTTTTATTTTATTGTATTTACATGTATTTGATTTATATTTTTAATATAAAATTGCCTATGTGCCTCAATTGTATAATAATAAACACAAAATCTGGCTGGAATGCGTCCAACAGTCCTTAATAAGTTTTACATAATAAATTAGTAAGTATCAAAAATAAATAAATTTACAATATAAAAAATTGCAGTATTTACATAAAATCAGGTGCTGTGTTTAGGTAAAGGTGCCGGGATATTCACTTTTAAATTTTATATTTGACGAATATAAAAGAACTTGAGAAAAACAAATATATAATTTTTTTTTAATTTTATAGGTAACATGTATTTAATTTATATTTTTTTATAAAAAATTGCCTATGTACCTCATTTGTATAACAACAAGAGTCAAGTGTCCTTAAGGACTTTTACCCAATAAGTTAGTAAATATTAAAACTTTAATCAATTAACGTACAATATATAAAATTGCAACAGTTACATAAAATCACATATTGGTGGAGGTGCCGAGATATTTACTTCTAAATCTTATAATTGACGAACATAAGAGAACTTAAAAACACAAATATATATATATATATATATATATATATATATATATATATATATATTTAATTTTATTGTGAATAACATTCAGGGAATTTTTCTTTTTAATTTATATTTTTAATATAAAATTGCCTATGTGCCTCAATTGTTTAATAACAAACACGAAATCTGGCTGAGATGGGCCCAACAGTCCTTAATAACTTTCACCCAATAAATTAGTAAATATCAACATTTTAATAAATTAACTTACAATATGAAAAATTGCAGTATTTACATAATATACATAATATCATAGTGTTGTGTGGTTTGGTGGAAGTGCCGGGGTACTTATTTTTAAATTTTATAACTAACGAATACAAAAGAACTCTAGGAAAACAAATATACTAATTTTTAATTTTATTGTCAACACATATATTTATTGTATATTATTATTATAAAATTGCCGTATAAAAAAGCTGCCAGATTGCGTGAGAATTTTCGTAATATAATCAATCAAGTATTTATTATGTGGTTTTGTAAACGTTAGCTAAGGATACAAACATATTTTTGCATCTCATAGTTCATATTTTAAACAGATAAGGGCAATTATAAAACACGCAATTTAATTATATTTGTATATATTTTGTGTATTTTGTTTTAGCAAAAACATATTTATAATTTTCTTTATTTTTGAACTGCAATAAGAAGTCACATATTTCATTGTTCTAATATAATTTTGAATTAGGTACATAAAACTGAATTAAATAATAACAGTGTTACAGTAAGTAAGATAAATAAACACTGATTAGGAAAACAAAACATTGATTAAGATGTGTTAGACTTTTAATAGTAATATTAATATAGTCAACACATTACCTTTCTACCATGACGTCATTAACTTCTATCTGTTTTCAATCAATAGATTCTGGTTGATACAGAACATCTTTAATTGTTTGGCACGTTGAATGTTAAGTTTGCGTTTCTATCATCATGACGCCTGTCGAAATACTTCAAATGCGTCAATTTTATGAAAATGCTTATAATCTTATTCGAATTGTGTCGAACGTATTTGAAGAAGACACATTTTGGAACTTTTAAGAATTGAGATTGATCACTTACAAATGTACACATATTTGAATATTTTGACTAATCAATTACTAAGCACATTGTAAATATCCAATTTAACTAAGGTTTACTGTTCTGTCGGTTTCAGTTTGTTCTTATTTGCCGTTCTTACTTGTGAAATAATTTAATTGCTCACTGACAGGTTTGTCAAATAAAATAAAACAAAAAGGAGGACACGCGTTTATGATACTGTGTTGACTTTAACATACAGGAACGTTTCCTTTCAAGTATAAATATCTCGATACATAAGTTGTTGAATCGATTGCTTTAATTAAAAATCACATATTTTATTGTTGTAATGCACTTGCGAATTGGATACATAATACCGAATTTAAAAAAAATGACTTGGTACAGTAAGATAATTAAACGGTGTAGTAAGAAAATAAAACAATCATTAATATGTGGTAGACTTTTAATAAATATATTATTATTATAAACTTTATTCACGGAATTCACCTTTTTTTACAAATGTATGACATTCAGTTATTTATGCATAAGTTATCATACCCAATAAATTACAAAATTACTTTCTTTTAACAATTTTGAAGGCATTTAACACTATTACCTGACTATGCAATGGTTCAATAGCTGAGGTTTAAATTAATGTTGCTTTACCGTTACATGAAATGCATTAAAAAAACAGCATAAATATAATAATAAATATATTAATAACATTCAGGGAATTTTTCTTTTAAGTATCTCGATGCATATGCTGTAAATGCTCGATGCATATGCTGTAAAATTTCAAGCATCGATTGCATTTTTTTATAAACTTGAAATTTTACTTCATGCGTCAGTCGTATGAAAGACTAATTTCGTCGGAATTGATATACTGCTTACTTAACAATATCTATGCCCGTTTGCACCTATGTCGATTAACTTAATCAGTGATTAGTATTTTTTTTAAATCACAACAATTGTATAAACAAATTATTCGGGAGGCGCTTTTTTCAGACTAATGACAATGTGATTTATTTCATATTCAATTCACTTAAGCTTATAATTTTCCATCAAATAATACATTTTCTTTTGTAGCAAATTCCACCTATCCGAACTTATCGACCAAAGATTTTGCAATATAAAACCGGATCACCTAACTTTCCTCCCCGCTCGTATTCCCACAACTTCTGTAGGTTAAGATCAGCATCTTTAACCCAAACCTTAAGCACAGTTTTCCCTTAAATTCCTCCGAACAATTTGCATAGAAATTCGAGCGGGGCCCCGGGTTTCACTTAAAAAATGGTGCGAGAACGGAGAAAAACACGCGTCGGAATTTTCAATTGACGTCCGCTTGCCCTCTACCAATAAACGGAACTATTACGTGTTATGATTCACAAGAAGTCTATTCCTCAATTAAATTTACTAAAAGAAAAAACACCTTCTCGACAGTTGATATTCATGTGCAAGTTGTATTCACGACAAACGGCAGAATGAAAGAGAAAACGGCGCGAACGTGAATGTATGTTCGTATGTAAGAAAATGCAATTCATTTACATTCAGTAGGTAAAAAGAGGGTGCAAAAGTTTACTACAAACAAAGTTTAATTATTAAGGGTTTAATAGAATAGACATAGCACTTACAGAAACAAATGATAAGAATTCTCTGTATAAATAAACTCCAAATTTACAAAATAATGATATCATAAATTTCTTTCAATTAAAGCATTTGTTAACGAAATAATTTATTAAAGTAAATAAAAAAACATAAACATTAACATGAATATGATTAATTTACTCTTCCTTAAGATGATTCTAAAAATAGGAGTAACTAGCATTGAATTTTGCTTTTAAGAATACACATCCTGTTGCATACTCTCTATATTCTGGATATTTAATTGAATCACTTAGTTTAATTCACTAAATTAGTAAAACAAACCATATATAATATATATAATTACGAAAATGTTATTCGTGAAAATGCAAACAATGTCTTAATTAATAAGACAACTTAAGACGATAAAAATCCATTGAAACAACTACTTCCCGTGCAAATACCATATATATTATATGTACAGGGTGTCAATTTAAAAACAAGCCAGCCATTTTTCAAAACCGTTTCTAGGATATGGAGGGAAAACCATTTTAACCCACATAACAATCTTCTGCAACCAACCCCTTAGGCTGTAGCCACCCTTGCCTATTTTTTTTTAAATGGCACGACCCTACCTGTGATATATCATTAGAAAGGTCTTTCAAAATGCTAATCAGTGGTACCAACTAAAATTATTATTGTTACATAAAAAACGCAAAAAAAAATTGAATTAATTTATTTGATTTTAGAATTGTTGTCAAATTAGGTATTATAACAATTTATTTATACAAATTACAAATAAAAAAGCACAGATAAACACAATAATACCCAATATATATCAGAGTTATCTATTGTTTTATTAAAATATGGACAACTCTAAAAAAAAATATTAATATTATAACAAAACTTGGTTCAATGGAATACATTTATTAACTAAAAAAATTGCACCTGTCCGCAATATAAAAAAAAACGTTGACAAAAAACACCAATGAAATAAAAATAAATCTTTCATTTACTTAAATCAAATAAACACAATATGTGACACTGCCATTAGTATTGTTGTGGCTATCTTTAAGTAATCTCTGTTCCTTACCTTAAACTTGTTATTAATTTTTATAAAATGGTTTACACAATCGCCAAACGTTTTGAAATTATTTTTAATTATGGTTTAAAAAACCGTTGTGCTAGACAAACTACAATTGCATTCAATGAATTACATACTGAAAAAAATGTACGTCATCAGTATGTCCTAAATCTAGTTTTAAAATTTGAACAAACCGGATCGGTCATCAACAAGAAAAGAGATCAACCTCGGCTCCTAAATGAAACGGCTCAAATTGAAGTCCTGAGCCAAATTATTATGGACCCTACTTCATCACTTCGTTGTATGTCTAGAGTAACAGGATTGAGTCATGAATCCATTCGCAAAGTCTTGAAAAAGCACAAATTTCATCCCTATAAAATGCATATTACGCAAGAACTTGGAGATGATGATCCAGACAGACGAACTGAGTTTTGCGAAATGATGACTCATAAAATTATAGCCGAGCCTGACTTAGTGAAAAACATTTGTTTTAGCGACGAGTGTACTTTGTATCTTAATGGCAATGTAAACAAACAAAATTGTCGATATTGGAGTGGTAACAATCCTCATCTTATTAGAGAAGTCCACACGCAGTATCCCGAAAAAATTAATGTCTGGGCAGGTATTCTTGGAGATTCCATTATTGGCCCGTTATTTATTGATCAAAATTTAAATGGTCAACTGTACTATGAAATGTTAGATCAATTAATACAGTCCCTTATAGTTCATGAATTAGCAAATCAAAGAGATGAAAATGATGAACTAATCTTGAATGACAATTTATTACATTTTCAACAAGACGGAGCACCTCCGCATTATGTAGTACCTGTTAGAGACTGGCTAAGCCATACTTTTGGGAATCAATGGATCAATTGAATGGCCACCTAGATCTCCAGATTTGACCCCATTAAACTTCTTCTTATGGGGCCACTTAAAATCTGTGGTTTATAAAACTCAGCCCAAGTCTATCGCAGATCTGCGACAACGAATAATACAAGAGTGTCGAGCTATTCCACGACACACCTTCCAAAATGTACGACAGGAATTTGAAAATAGACTTTATTATTGTCTCGAAAATTATAGAAATTATTTTGAGCATATTATAATTTAATAATTATTTTTTTTACATTTTTTATGTAACAATAATAAATGTTAGTTGGTACCACTGATTAGCATTTTGAAAGACCTTGGTAGTGATGTATCACATGTGGGGTCATGCCATTTAAAAAAAATGGGCAAGAGTGGCTACAGGCTACGGGGTCCGTTGCAGAAGATTGTTATGTGGATCAAAATGGTTCCCCCTCCATAACCTAGGAAAAGTTTTGGAAATTTGTTACGGTTTGTTACGGCTGCAAAGATATTGTGGCTGACTTGTTTTCAAATTGACACCCTACCCTGTATATCATATATTTTGCAGTATATTTTAAACTTCACAATATATCAGAGTTAAACAGGGAATTTTTCTTTTAAATATACATACATACGAAATGTAACCTTATAAGATACGCGTATTAAACACTAAAAACACTGAAATATTGTGAACAACTGGACTTCACTTAAAATCAGTGTATTATATGCGTAGCGCATGAAGTAAAATTTCGAGTTCAGAAAAGCCTGAAAATTTCTTTGGTCACTCCGCGCTTCGTGCTACGTGACCAAACCAAATTTTCAGGATTTTCTAAACTCGAAATTTTACTTCATGCTTAACCTGGGAGTGAAAAACACTCGTTTAAACCATATATTGAACTTTTAGAAACAATTTAACGAATATATATATATGAAGATTTACAATTCTATACAGTTAGAATATGTATAGATTTAACATTACGAAAATGTTTTTCGGGTAAAATGCAAACAATGTATCTTAATTAATAAGACATCATATACTTAATAGAAAAACTCCCTGTATACGCAGGGCGCATGAATTAAGTTTCGATTTTAAAAAAGCCTGAAAATTTGGTATGGTCGCGTAGCGCGAAGTGCGGAGCGACCAAACCAAATTTTCAGCCTTTTCTAAACTCGAAATTTTACTTCATGCGCCACGCATATAATATACTTATTTTAAGTGAAGTTGAGTTGTTCGCGCGGAGCGACTAAACCAAATTTTAAGGCTTTTCTAAACTCGAAATTTTACTTCATGTCTAATCCAAGAGTGGAAACAATCAATAGAAGTTTTAAATTAAACGCTTTTCAACAATAACGAATGCCTGAAAATGTACAAAGTACACAGTGGGATATATATAAATAACATTAAAATTTCCTGCATATATGGTTTCAATTCTCCTGCTATTTTTCGTGAATTATTGATCAGATTCTTATTGGTTCAAGTGCCCATCTAATAAATTGCAATAAATGCTATTACAATCTTTTTTTTGCCTGAAATATCGTTAGATTTCCTTTATATTTTTTCGTCTACTTTTACGTTAAATGCGAGAGAGGGTCGATAGCTTAGTATCAGAGAGCTGTGGAATATGGAGCAGGATCTTGGTATCAGGGATGAGGGTATAATAAATCTGGCAACGTTATCGTGTTGTAATATAGTGGAGCTCGATGAGCCTCTGGTGTGCGGGCTTTAAATGGAAGACATAGCACTATTAGGATAACCTCTGCCAGAGAAGATCCTTCATCGGACAACATTATGCTTGAAATACCTTTAAACTAACCCTGTAATTATAACTAACGTTTGCAAGAGGGGTGTGTCACAAGACACAACACAGGATTTTGTTCATAGGTATACATATTCTAATGTAAACTTGTGTGCAATAAAATTAAGCACAAGTCTCAGAACTTTTTTTGACAATATTCTAGTTGTATAATTTGGGTATGTGTTAATTGCCTAGAAGCAGTTTCTATAAATGATAAAACACCATAGCTTGAAAATTACAACTTTATTATAAAACCAAAACTAAGACCTTTTGAAAGTGCTTTACACTTGTTAGTAAAAACTTGTAAAATCTTAAGAAAAGTTAATTGTGTTTACACGTTCAAAATGTCATAAAATGTTAGTTTGTAGTTTTATTCTAATAATTTAAGGCATTTATTGATTGAGGTATTTCATCTTATTACCCTTACAAGTGTTTGCCACTCCTTGATTAATAGTGAAGTAAACATTTGAGGCTTTTCTAAACTACAAATATTTACTTCGTGCGCTAGGCGTGCAAAACACTGATTTAGTGTTTTAGAGTTTACTGTAGTTATTTTAAAATCACACAGTATAATAATATAAACAAATGACTGTTCCTATCTGCAATAATTATAAAATTTATCATTTCTTCATGTCTAGAAGGGAGGCAATTGCCATCCTCTGCCTCTCTCCCCTAGCTACGCCCATGAATGGAATTATGTTTGAATGTTAATAACCTAAATAATATTATTATACACATAACATTCTACATATTGTGTGTTTATAATGTGGAAAGAATTCATATTTAATAGAACCTCTCGTGACTGAATCGCGTGTATTCTCGTATTACAATTATATTAATATATAATGTAACCACGACATCAATATTTTCGGCAATAAATCGTGTAACGAAAAATATTCTTTCAGGCGTGCCATCCTGAGCAACCCCGACCTGCTGCCGACGACACCGTGGCACAAACTCCTGCAGGACGACTTCTGGGGCACGCCCTTGAGCGACAGCGGCTCCCACGGTTCGTACCGCCCTCTATGCGTCCTCTCCTTCCGGCTGAACTACCTTCTAGGAGGCTTCCAACCATGGGGCTACCATCTAGTCAACGTGTTGCTGCACTGCTTAGCCACCGTACTGCTGGTGAGGGTGGCAAGGCACGTCTTACCGAAAACCAGGAATTCAATAGGGCCCCTCATAACGGGGTTGATTTTCGCCACCCACCCCATACACACAGAAGCTGTTGCTGGGGTGGTCGGCAGGGCCGATCTAGCCGCCTGTAATTTATACCTCCTCTCCTTCCTAGCGTACATCGCTCACGTGAAATACAGGGAAACGGTTTGTTGCGTGCGGTATTACCAAAGAGTACAAAGTGTTAAACAGTTTCGCGGGTTGAAATACCATCGGTTCGTGGTGAATCTGCAGAATAACGTAACTAACTGCAATTGGCCGAGCACCAGGAGGCTGGGGAGGGAGGTCGTTCACAGCGAGGCGGTCAACGCGGTCAGGAGGGCGAAGGACGGCGGGGTCGATGAGGAGGATAAGGGTGCTGCTTGTTGCTGGAGCAACTTGTTCAAGAGATGGGGGAGTCTTGTTGTTTGTATCCTCCTGTCGGTCGCTTCGATGCTTAGCAAAGAGACTGGGATTACCGTTTTGGGGATTTGTTTACTGTACGATTTCATCAATTCACCCATGATGCATAAAGTAAGTTAAATATGTTTCTTATTAAAAATAGATTCAGTTTGAATTCTGTATTATACAAGGATTTTTTCTTTCAAGTATATACAGGGTGTCCCAACCAATAGTGGCACCCCATAAAATCTCCTATTCGGTTTATAAAAAATGCTGAAACCGGTCAAATTTTACTTAAAGGAAATAAAAATATCTTAATTTCAATATGATTAACTGTATGTTTTTGAGTTTACATAAAGTGATTATTATACGTGAAATGATGCAAAATCATTTTAAAACTAAGAAATAAATTGGACCCTCTTTAAGTATAATTTGTCGTTTCAGCATTTTTTTCAAACTTGGACCGAATAGAAGATTTTATGGGGTGGCGTTTGTTATGGATAATGAGCACCTTGTATCTCGAAATGTACATCTAACGATACAAATAAAAAGTGAAGTAAGGAATAACCTTATATCCTTCCTTCCATTTCTTCAAAAAATGCAAATGCTAAGAGCGGACTAGTTTTTTTTTTATTATTAATTACTAAGGTATATATGATACATATCTAAGAGTTATTAAAACTAGTCTAACAGAATAACCATAATTTTAAATTAATAGATATTCAAAATTTAAAACTAAAGTTTGTCCATGTAGTAGATACACTCGCGCACTATGCTCTGCTTTTAGTCACAGCTCACTAAACAAGGTCCGGTGGTTTCTTTCTCTTCAATCTTCGGACGATGTGTTGATTGTCCAGCAGTTGAAGAGCTTCTGCGTTTGCATGGGTAAGGAGGCACGTTTCATGCATCCCAGCAGAGGGGTCGAGTGACACATCATTTTGAAGCTGCTGCTGTCTATGCAACCATGATTTGATTTTCAATTTTAAATGATATTAGAGTGATACCAACTCTCATATTTCCAATGAAAGTCGCACTCAAACGCCCCAAAAATTAAACGTTTAAACACGCATTCTGGGTGACCACATTATCGGATAACTTTTTGTTGAAGGCAACTTGACTGGTGATGGTTATTTGCAGTTGTTAGAAGATCTTATTGATTTTTTAATCAACCAATAGAAGAGGATGTAAATCTCCAAGAAACCAATTTTTCTTCTACCCAAATTAACTCCTTCGGATTTCTTTTTGTAGACCCACCTATAGTGTAAGGTTTATTCTACGCGACCCGAATCTCTTAAAGTGCGTCGAGAAAGAATTATCGCAGAGTGTCGTCTGATCACTCAGACTACAAAAAATCGATTATACTATTATATGGAAGTTGGGGGTAAAGATTTTAAGCAGTGCATTTATTAAATTGATTTGTTTTTCCATAACTACGTTTGTTTCCACTAACAGTAATTTAGGTACTTTTTATAATAGAAATAGTTCAAAATTGAAAATATAATCATGACTTCATATACAATGAAAGCAGCTCCTGAACGATATGTCACTTTTAGACATTGAGGTGCTCGGTTATTAATTTTTGCTTAAACATTGTTTGAACTTCATATTTAGTTTTCAGCGTCATGTAAGATGTCACTTCTTAACGTCATATAAGACAGCGGAACATTTAAATTGGTTATATGGAAGCAAAACTACTTTGAATCCAGAGAGATTTTCGCTTCTATGTATTCCTTTCTGTCTTTCACACGCCAAGAGTGACCATTATATAAGAAAATAATGAAAATATAATCTTTTATTTCTATATAAATTAGAAATTACTTTATGTCCAAGGGTTTAAGGCATATCTTTGTAAAAATACATTTGTAAAATAGTATCATCTAACAACACTGGAACCGAAGTCCCAACATACAAATTTTAAATGGCCTAACGCGTCTCTTAGGAAAAAATTGTACTGTTTAAGTATTTTTTTCAAACTTGGACCGAATCGGAGATTTTATGGGGTGCAACTGCTGGTTTGGACACCATTGTATATTGGAATATGTATAGTTAACAAAAATTATCAGTATGTCATTGCGTTAGCAAAAAATTGAAACATAATCAAAATTGTGACTGAATCTACAATAAAAAATGTTAATTTGATGCCTGTAGCTGGTCATAAAAACCCGAAATCAGACAATTATTTAGTGTTTTAACATATGAAATATCACATATTAAACATGTACATTATTGTACATACATAAAATCAATTACTAAAATTTCCGGCGATTATCATAACATTTCGCGGGGGCGCATATTTAAGGGTGGCCATTAGGGTCATTAATGCAGCCATGCAGAGCCGGATTAGATAAGTTGAACACAGTAACGGCAGGCGGGTGTACATAGTTTTAATGGCGCACACAGTTACACAGTAAAACGTGATATCTGGCGAAATTAATAATACCATTAACGAGCATTGCGATGCGAGAGAGAGACGAGGATTGCCAAGCGAGGAAGAGAGAGAAAGAGAGAACTAGCTGCACTAAAATCGAGATTGATTGCGTTTCTAAAACACTGAATTAAGCAGATGCCGTGTATAATTCGGCGATTGATTAGGACTCCAACAGTCGGATGCATTCCGCGTTTAGTGATTTATCATCAATAAATGTTCGGAAATTCAATTGGATAAATCATAATGAATGCAATGCGCATTACTAAAAACAAAACGTGTACTTGGACTTTTTTATTTAAGTATACCTACACTCATATTTTATAGAAAATTGCAAATTTGGTTTGACAAAATAAATATTTGTAAAACTTATTAACTTAATAATAAACATAAGCAGTATATATAAAATATGAAAATGTTTTCTCATGTAAAGTGTGCAAACTATAAGAAGCGTAAGCTTATTTTCTCGAATGCAAATATTTTTGAATTGTTTAATGAAATTGGTTTAGATCATAGTCACGTAAGTATAAAACACTGAAATATTGTAAAATTTAAAACATGCCAAAGCTAAACCAATAGTTTAATTTTTCATATGTTATAATAGTTATATTTTAAAATTTTCCCTGTAATTGGATTATTTCTGTTGGGAATAAATAAATAAATAAATAAATAAATATGGTAAAGCAGTATATTCTGAAACTTAAAATATTTAAGTACTTTATACGCGTTTAGAAAAAACTGAAAATTTTGACAAGAGCAAGAAGAACGGATGACATATTTTCCTATATAAAAAATTTGTCAATTTGCTCTTGAGCCGCATTTAGACTTACCTTCGGACGTGGGTTAAACACCTCTGCTCTAGGCATTCTTTTTTTTTAATTTTACTTGAATAATAGTGTATTAAGTTCGTCTTGAATATCAATTTAAAATAGTATGTAATTTGATTTTTGATGGACTTTATTAAATAAAGATTGTACAATTTCTAGTAAAGGCAGTTTGAATTTAACAACTCAATAAAATAGTGATTTAAAATCTTGAGCATTGATTTAGAAAAACTATATAACTTATAGATTCACCACATAAATATAATATATACCCCAAGTCGAGCATGCCTGATATTGAATATTAGGTTGGATATAAGCAGCCATTTAAATGCCACATTGAAAACTTTGAATCGTCCGTAATAAAGTAGAGACGATATTCCTCGGCGTTCCTCCCAGTTAGACTATGTAAATATATAGTGGAATCAATATAGTTTCTGACTGTGGCAATTCCGGGAGCTTACTTGACAAATAGGGAGCTCTGGAATCAATCTCGGGCGACGTCTGCCATTTCATTGTGGAGCTAAGCCTCGCTCGCGCGGTAATATTTGCAGAGAACTCGATAAAAACACTTCGATTTCCAATTTAGACAACTGTCGGAGGTTGATGATTCTCCAACTGGTTTCAATTATGTTTAAAAGTAATCAGACGTTTGTATGTTTATGGTTTGGTTCGAGCTTATGCGGCGAAACGATAATTCTGCTGCAAAAATGATGAATTTAAGCTTGGGATGAAGCGTGATAAATAATACTTAAAACCAAGTGCCTTTAATTCAAATTTAATAATAATACTCACAACAGAAAACAATACTTAAGTAAAAAATCTTAGAAAAAGTATACATTTTTAAATGCAGATATGATTAGTTGATTGATTGAGTTACGTGAAGATCAAATTTATTTGACAAATAATTCACTAATAACCTCTCTTCGTTTATTTAAATTACCAAATGTACAGTCGACGTAACCCAACGCTATTTGGTTGTCATGGTATTCGTTATTAAAATTCATTCCTGTAATTCTGGCGTTGGCCATTGTATTACAAAGAGAGGCGTCGTCGGCATTTTTGACAATCATTTTTGAGAGCTGTCAAATTTAATTGCGACGAACGACTATGATGCAAAGTGTAAATTACACCATTGAATTTTGGCGTTCAGATTTGTGTTGCGCCGACTGTACATACATTTCCGACACAAAGTGATCAGATATGATTGTTTTTATCTATGTGTTTTTAAAATGACAAAACAAATGCTTCTCAAGTTTACATGTGATCACTTTTACCTCCAAATGAACCTATTAGGCGCCACTGATGCATATACTCAACATTAAAATTTAATATTGATTAAATTACTGAATACATTATTTTGATGCAATATATTAATATTATTTAAATTTACATGAAAATGTATGAAGAAAAACGTAAATATTTTGTTTTTAAATATCTCGATTATTACGCTTTAAATAAAATGTTTTCAGTGTATTTCTAACTTCACAATATTCCAGTGTTTTATACGCGTGACGTATAAAGTAAAATTTTGAGTTTAGAAAAGCCCCGTGAACATTTTCTACGCGGGGCTTTTCTAAACTCGAAATTTTACTTAATGCTTAGTCTGGGAGTAGAAATATTTATTCTAAACTTCATATTGCACATTTTTATACAAAATCGACGAATGCCTTACATTTGCACTGTATACATTATGTATATTTAAAAGAAAAATTCACAGTATGTAATACAATAAGTCGTTCGTAGAAATCATTAAAAGAAATGTAGAATTTTACCTAAAATCAACATTTGGAGTTAACTCTATAATTGCTCGGCCGTTAATGGGTTAGACAATAAATCAAGCAAAGTTGCCTATGAAATAGTTCCAGTGCCAAAGATATCGACACGTACTTCATGTAATAATCTACAACCAATAAGCATTAGGCTATCATTATCAAAAGTTATGGAAAAGCTAGTATACAATCAACTAATCGAATATGTAAATAATCGTAATGTTACTACTACAATTCAATCAGGATTTTGCAAAGGTCATAGCTGCACAACAGCTGTGATGGAACTTACAGATGATATCGTTACTAATACCGACAATGGACTGGTGACTTGCTTACTACTAGATTTTTCCAATATCATATCGCTTGTTGCTTGCCATATTAAATTACATAGGTGTGTCTGAAGATAGCTTGCAGTTTTTCACAAGCTATCTTTCTGGAAGGGCAAAACTGGTTACGATTAATGGAAATGTGTCAAATATCTCATCTAGAGATGGAATAAATAGTATAATTGACTAATGTTGACATATTGTATTAGTTGTCATGAGGTAATATAATTGTTAAGGAATGCTGTACATAAATTAATAAACAACGGCCCCAGAATGAAGCCTTGCTGGATACCACTAACTAGTATCCAGCAAGGCTTCATTCTGGGGCCGTTGTTTTTAAATTTATATACAGCGTTCCTTAAAAATTATATTACCTCATGACAACTAATACAATATGTCAACATTAGTCAATTATACTATTTATTCCATCTATCTAACTATATTGCCGCTAGTATTATCAATAATTCTGACCTTTAGTTCCGTGAAGCTGCTAAAAGACATAGTCTTTTATTGAATACAGAAAAATGCAAGATAATTTTTGTCTACCGCAGATCCTCTATTATACCAGACGACTTTTCTAATGTCAATATTGTTGGGAAACAAATTGCAAAGGTTGATTCAGCTACAAACCTTGGTGTTGTTATTGATACCAAGTAAAATTTGAGTGCCCACATACTAAATGTAAAACAAAAGGCCTACTGGAACTTGAAACTCTTGTATAATATTCGAAACTTCATTGCCGCTTTAACCAGGAAAATATTGCACAACTCAATGGTCCTATCGGACTATAAATTTGCCTGTGAGGTGTTTTCTCCAATCTTGCGGAAATCGGGTATAGATAGTATTCAAAGAATGCAAAACAACTGTATAAGATATATATTTGGTCTCAGAAAATATGTTTAGGTCAGTTATAAACCAAAGGATTTGAACTGGCTAAATATGTTTCATCGTTTTAGACGTGCAACACTAGTACTTTTAAATTTTAATAAATTGCTAAGAGTTCTAGAAACTAGAATTTATTTTAGATAATAAATGCACAGTGTAAATATACAAAGCAAAAATGATATTAGTATCCCAAAGGATAAAACTGAGTTTTATAAGAAATGTTTTTCATACAATATTACGTCAATGAACTCTATACCTGAAAATTCTGAACAAAACATCAACAAATCTAAATAGCTTCTGTTTAGTAATAAATCTAAACATTCGAAATTAAAATTAATATAAGATAATAGAACATGTAAGTCATAAATTAAGATTTGTATTTGATTTGTATTGTACTAGTTTTACGTTAAGTTTGTGTATGAACATTTATATTTGAAGGTTGAGTGGAAGAGCAGCAATGTCTATGAAATATATGCTCAACTCCGCCTTTTTTTCTTGTTACGTATCTATATGTAATAATACCGTTTTTTTATAGTGAATTATGTATGTATTGAGAAAAATTAAGAATTAAAAAAACATATTTATAAATAAGTACCTACAGCAGTGTATCTTGAATTACTAAAAGCAAACTGCTTACTGTTAATAATATACATCAGTTTCCAAAATTAGACATTTCTAACTTTAGGTGTGACATATGTTTTGTCTCGTACTACTTTCCTGGACGAAGTCCTGGCTACGCCAATGGTGCACTGCATTACAAATTAAAGCAATCAAGATTATATAAAACCCGTCAGAAAATTCACATAAATCCCACCCCGGTGTATAAATTTTAAGGGGAAAGTAAACCCTCTGAGAAGCTGGCGGAGGAAGTAAAAAAAACCCGTTGAGATATTTTCGGGTTTAAGTGGGACAACGTTGTCGGAGGTTATTTATGCCCCTCGGCAGGATTAGAAACAGGGTCCATTCCAGGTCGCATATTGAGTCACCGAGAGGGGGGGCATCCATTCCGATCCCCCAAAACCCTAACCCACCCCCTTTCCGTAGAATATACGAGGCCATTCCAGGAGGACGCAGGACGGTTTACACCTTTTCCTCGGCAGTTTGTAGAAATCAATTCGAAATTGCTTTTTCTCTCTCTTTATTCAACACGTCTTACTCGGACATATAGAAATGCATAGATATGGATACTGAGAGAAATAGATGACAAAAAAGAGGTGCCTAATTATAACGTAAAAATAATGATCAATAATTCTATATTCAAATAATATTCAATTGACCTAAAAATAACTTCAAACCTTCAATACTTTCACGTATTTCACCATCACAACCAGCAATATTCAAACGCAAACATATGTCGTCGAATACACACTGTTTATGATCACTTTTCTGAGCATTTAACCACACATTTGCTAGATCAATTTTTTTGATGACGGTACCTCTCTTTAGAAAAAAAAAATCATAACTTGTAAAAGAGCAGTCAGAAGCAGACGATCCTTATAAAGTTTAGTGTAAATTAATGTACTAATAAGGGGATGTTAACACCCCAAAACGTTTTGATACCTTTTTTTAAAGTCTCTTTAAAGTTTGCAATCGCATAAATTTTATACAAAATTTAGCAGTTTGTTTAAAAATTATTTGCGGAGTAAATTGTACACCAAAAGATAAAATTTAGATGGTATCTTAAACTACATACCTTGGGCTACAGAATTCATTATAGAGTATTTAAAATCACTTAAAAATAGAACTGATATTAAAGACAAGTACCCGCTCGATCATTGCCTCGGTTTGATAGTACATTATTAAGCAATTAGCTTCTCAGGTAGCTGTTAAATGGAATTCTTGGAGTAATAGCTTATCTACTTTACTGTGCTGATATGAAAATCGTTTAAAATTTAATGTTTATTTTCTAATTTTTGTCTATAGCTCGAAACACTGTTCCTCGTTGCAAAATTAACGAATTTTATGATTTAATACAAAATTTAAAACTATGATACGGAAATTGTTGAAAGTGGATGTAAGTACAACCGATATCAATCAGTTTTATTCATTGCAACACTTCACCATCAGTTTAAATTATTTTATCAATCATATTTATTTAGTATTTAATAGTAACATATACACGAAACTTTTCATTTAAGTATTTATATCCAGTTGCACTTCCGAATCTTCGTGTAAATATCGTGTGTTTAATAAAAAAAAAACCGCTAGAGTGCCATGATTTAATCTTTCTCTGGCATTTTAGGGGTCTCTGTGGCCAAGTGGGTAGAGACCCTGCCCACAGACCAAGAGGTTGCGGGTTCGAATCCCGTCCGGTGGAATCATTTATGAGTTATAAATGATTCCATCCGGGTCAATGGATGTTGTTGTGTGACAGTAATGTGGCGTTTAAATGAATTTATACGTTAAGTGTATGAATTGGTAAAAATTAAATAGATAATAAACAAAAAAGCCAGGCAAAAAAAAACTTGGCTATTTTATTGAACATACGATATATTTATAAGTATTTTATTGACAAACAATTAAATATTAGAATATTAAACATATAATGTATGTAATTTTTTGTCGGGTGAAGGTGAAAATGTCGTGAAGTTCCATTTGAAATTCAAAACTATTTAAAATTGACTAGAGGAAAAAACATCTTGAGTGCCATGATTTAATCTTTTATAAAATTTAAGTTGGCTTTTTTATTAAAGATACGATATTTTCATAAGTATTTTATTAATAAACGATTAAATATTATAATTTTAAACATAGAATATTGTAATATTTTGTCGGGTCAGGGTGAAAATATCGCCATTGGTAAAATTCCATTTGAAAAACTAAATTCAAAACTATTTAAAATTGATCGTGGGATGATTAAAGTAGACGCCGTTTCAGTGCAGCCGTAATTTGTAGCCTAGGCTTTCCACCCCGCACCTTTTTACCCTCCTCCTCCGCCACCGCTGTCACATAATTAATTGGCACATTAACTGGCACAGATTCGCCATCCGAACCGTGGAAAACTTAATTTTCTGGAGAGCTCACCCCCTTGCGGAGCGTGTTTACAATTTTCGATACACAGCGAGGGACTAATTGCACTAGGTCAACACACAGGAGAAAATTGAAAACAAAATTTCTTTACTGCTTTTTAAAGTGCATTCAATTTTAAAAGGATTAAAAAGTGCATTAGATGTTAGCAATTTTTCAAAATAAATATCTCATAATAATTAGATATTTTTTCCTCAAGGTTTCAATTTTCACTAAAATCTATAGCGAGATATTAACATTTTAATTAAAATGAAATAATATTAAAAATCAATTAAAGGATTTTGAAATAATCCAATAAATATACAGGTAGTCTTTATTTTAGGTTAACATATCCCAATTACAGCGTAAATAATGTAAATCTTTAGATATTCGCTGCTTTTTAAAAGAGTTAAATTTGAAGCTTTAAGCGAGTGTTTTCCGCTTCTAGATTAAGCATAAACCAAATTTTCAGGCTTTTTTAACCCTTTGGCGCATGAGGTAAAATTTTGAGTTTAGAAAGCCTAAAAATTTGCTTTGGTCGCTTCGCTTCGCTTCGCTACCCGACCAAACCAAATTTTCAGGCTTTTCTAAACTCGAAATTTTACTTCATGTTTAGTCTGGGAGTGGAAAAACTCGATTAGAGCTTCAAATTGAACTCTTTTGAAAAACAACGAATGTCGGAAAATTTATAACGGATGCATATGTATTCGTACTTAAAAGAAGAAATCCGTGTATATTATATACTCACATTGAAAAATTATATATATTTATAAGTTGAGCGATTTGTAACTAAATGTTAACTTTCACTGAAAATAAATACTTATTAAATACAAAATACTGCCCAACTATGAAAAAGGCAATATCTAATGTCAAAATCGCAGAAAACAAGCAAAAACTATTTCGCTTTCAATACAGGGTGTTTCACCTAAAATTCCCCAGACTAATTAACAAGAAAATATATTGTTTTTTTATTAAAGTAACGCTTCTTTTTGAACATGATTTTAAATGTATCTTTTCTCAATTTCGTAAAACGTTTGAGCGTCTTTTATAACTTTTTTATAGCAATTAGGAAAATAAATGTTAATTATAATTGAGTTATATACTTGTAATTATTAGTGTTTTGTAATTTTCGTTGTATTTTAAGTAATGTATGTTATTTTTGAGAAATTGTACTACTTTAAAGGCGTGTATTAAAAGTTCTTTAAAATATGAAAATTGGTAATAGCTTGAAAATGGTCAATGCAATTTAAAATATGCATATGATAAAAATGTCATAAAATATTCCATTATTTCCAAAGCTCTGATCATCAAATGACAGCAAAATCGTATTTTGAGTGATACCAATTTCATCTTAATTTAAAGCCTTGAATAACATTTATTGAGTACAACAAACAGAGCTTTAATAATATTTTTAGTTTCTTGTTAATTAGTCTGGGGAGTTTTAGGTGAAACACTCTGTATATCAAATTTTAAAACTTTCTTGTACTAATGTTTTGTTTAATAGTCAAAATACTTAAACAAAATTGTATTTGATATAAAAAACATACAGTAAATAGTTATTTGAAAAAAAGCAGATACTGCGTTTATCCATTGATACTTTCTTGTACTAATGTTTTGTTTAATAGTCAAAATACTTAAACAAAATTGTATTTGATATAAAAAACATACAGTAAGTGGCAATAAGTGCCACCTATTGCCTTTTTACTGTATAATTTATAGATTACTGCTTACTTATGTTGCAAAGTATTAAAAAACATTGTTTCAAAACAAACTTTTTTGTTACTTTCCAGCGTTAACTTTCCAGTGTTTGCATCGGGATGTATACATTTAAACAAAAATTTCCTAAATATGGTCAGCAAAGAAAAAATAGGTGACCCTGCTCTAAATTTATTGTTTACTGAAATTCATACTTGATTCATACGACAACGAAGATGTTCAATAATTTTCAGTAATTGGTTAAAACTATATTCAAAGTTATGGCGAATGCGCCGGAATTAAATAATTATATTCGTGATCATTAATTAATTAACAACCTAATTGTATAAACATGTTTTACCAAGTGTTAAATTAGTATTTAGCTCAAGATAATCAAATTAGCTCAAAGGATATTCTAATTTTGCTATCCCAATTTAGTTCGTTGTCTCTTTAACCAGCATAATACAAATTCATGTGCATACATTAACAGTCGACCTATATTTACGTTATTTTGCCTCTTTCACTACTGCTTTTTTTATTTGTGAAAATTTAATGATTTTCAAGCTTGGAGGAAGAAAAGAGGGAAAAAAAAGAGAAGCGTAAAATTAGGACGTCTCAATTTAAACGTTTCCAATAATAACGTGTCAGTCCCGTTCCCGGTCCCGTTTTATGGCACGAAAAGGCTCACTCGAAAAGTTAATTAAATTTATTTGCGCGGAGTTAACTGCTTACAATTTAATTTGCTGTAATAAAAAAAAGAACGCAATAATAAAGACAAGCCTTACAAAATACGTACATTTGCGGGAGAAGAGATTAATTATTTGATAAAGGAAATATTAAATACTACAAAATACTAGCTTGATAAGAAACAAAAAGTCCTGAATATCAAAATATTTATATATAGGGAATTAGTCTTTTATGTATACGTATCCTGATACGTTCTCTGTAAATTTTCAGGCATTCGTTGCTTTTACAATTACAAACAGGGAATTTGTCTTATAATTCCGAATAAACGCTGTATACAGGGTACCCGTATTTCGACAGAATGTATAGGGATCTCAGTTATTTGAAGAGATAGAGAAATGGTTATATTGGAGCAAAGTTGCGTATTTTAGAGCCTAACAATAATCTAAAAACAATTTTAAAATATCTATTTTTGTTTCCGAGACATCAACAAAAAAACTGATTTTTTGAAAAATCGTTTTTATTTATTTATTTTATTTAAGATAACTTTTGTTCTTCCTATGGGCGCCATTTTGGATTTTCATATTTTTTGAAAGAATATTTTTTTCTGAACTCAGTGATGTACCACACCCATAATATATATTGATGTTTAAAATTATGATATTTCCTTTTTTGCAAAGAGTGCCTTGGAAACAATGACGTCATATTTCTTAATCAATAAAATCTTGACAGCAGCATTGTTAGCACTCAAAATTAATTAATAACGGTCAGTCTTTTGTAAAAAATATAATAAGTATCGATTATCACACAAAAGTTGCACAAACTAAATTTATTCTACTATCATTATTATTATTCCGAAACTATTCGCAAAAAAAGTAAGTTTTGCATTTATACGCGTGGCGCATCAGGTAAAATTTCGAGTTTAGAAAAGCCCCGTGAAATCCTCGACATTTTTTTTACGCGGGGCTTTTCTAAACTCGAAATTTTACTTCATACTTAGTCTGGGAGTGGAAGACACTCGTTAGTAAAAACTACATCACAACTGTTAAAATCTGTATCGTTGGATGCCCGATATGTAAACAAATTAGGGGTCCTAGGAGTTGCCAAAATAAGTGAGTTACTCAACTGTATCCAAGGTACTCTTTACAAAAACCAAAATATTAAAATTTTACATATAAAATGTACAATTAACTATAAGTGTGGAACTTCATTAAATGCAGTAAAAAATATTCTTCCAAAAAATTTGAAAATCCAAAATGGCGCCCACAAGAAAAACAAAAGTTAGCTATGGTCCCCGGGGTAAATGTTATGGCTATCTTAAAATAAAATATGTTACTAGATTTATCGTTAAAAAGTGCCTTTATAATGTCAAAGTTGTAAATGTCTGGATCCAATGGTTTTTGAATAGAAAAATAGAAACAAAATTTCAAATAATTCGTTTTTTGACAATATCTCAAAAACGAAGAAAGATATTTAAAATTTGTTTTTGGATTATTATTGGGCCCTAAATTACGCAACTTTGCCCTAATTTAACCGACTCTCTATCTCTTGAAATAACCGAGATCCCCATACATTCTGTTGAAATACGATCACCTGGTATAGGATTGTAATTTAAATTCATTTGGTTTGTTTTACTACTGGTTTACTTACTGTAATTTTTAAGGCAATTGTTGTTTTTGAAAAAGTTCAATTTATAGGTTCTAACGAGTGTTTCTACTCCTTAATTAAGCATGAAGTGAAATTTCGAGTTTAGAAAAGCCTGCAAATTTGAATTTTGGCGCGGAGGGAAGCGTAGCATAGTATACGATTTAAACAATCTAACGGGACAAAATTCATGGACTAGTTTTTATGGTCCATTTTGGATCATAAATTAATTAATTCTGGATTAATAGTAAAATAGAGGGTTTTCCAAAAAAATCAAGTTAATAATTAAATTTAGTAAGAGATTTAAGGTGTATTTCAACAAAACAAATATATTTTCATTTTACATACATTTAGCATTATGTTTGTCGCTCAATTTATGTTGTTGAAGTTTTCTTATTCATAATGTGTATCACTGTTTCTAATTTTAGTCTAATTACACGCAACTGACTTTATTAAAACATTTTTGATGCAGGGAATTTTTATTTTAGGTAATATCTTTAATATTCGTTGTCTTTTTAAAATAATTCAATTTGAAGCTTTAAACAAGTGCATCTTTCTACTCGAAGATTAAGCATGAAGTAATAGTATATGCAGTAAATCTTCATATATTTGTTTTTTGTATGAGTTCAATTTGAAGCTTAAAACAAGTGTCGTCTACTCGAGTTTAGAATAGCCGGAGCGTTTGGATATGGACACGTAGCGTCAAAATCAAAACTTAGGCTTTTCTAAAATTTAAATTTTACTTCATGCGCCATAAGTATAAATCACTGTAACATTGTGAAATTAACAATACACTGTTATATCTGTAATAAAAAAAAAATATTGCTAAAGCAGGATTAAAAATATACTGCTTAATAAGAATATTTTAAACTTCACTTGAAATCAGTGTTTTTTTTATATGAATGGCGCATGAAGTAAAATTTCGAGTTTATAAAAGCCCCGTGAAAATTTTCTACGCGGGGCTTTTCTAAACTCGAAATGTTACTTCATGCTTAGTCTGGGAGTGGACGACACTAGTTTATAGCTTCAAACTGATCTCTTAAAAACAAAACGGATCCGAAAGGAAGACGGCCCCCACAGGAAAAAAAAAACAAAACGAATATCTGAAGATTTACAGCATATACGCAGTAATTGACATATATTTCAGTATACTTAAAATAACTCCCTATATGAAATAAATACATAGGAAGTTAGAAAATACTATTTGAGTAATTTAAAATAGTATCGGATTAGTTACTTTGAACAAACGTACATATTTCTAACTTAAAAAAAACACATTAGTTTGCAGTTGATAGAGCTATATTATATATTTTATATATTTTTATAAACCTGCAATTTAAAAAAAATTCTAATTAACAGTGTTTTAAGAAATATTGACAATAAACAAGGCTGGTTCACTTAATCAGTTTATATAAAAAATAGAGCATATACTGTTTAACATGCTGCTTTTATATAAAGTAAATAAAATTTTCTGTTTTCTTGTATTGTATTACGGTAAAAATTTAGAAGAGCAATAAGTAATTTAATAATTTTGTATACATTTATGTTTATATAATTACTGCCTTTTTTCGATTGATGGAAGCCGCAGAAACATACCAGCAATCCAAAAAACACCAAAAAATGTACAATTGTTTCTTCAACTAAAAAAGCAATAAAAAATCTTTAATCATTGTATGTATAACACTTTTTATTTTTACGTGACTGCAGTTTAAATAAAAAATGTTGTACAATGTATATTGTTTAATAACATGTATTACGAAATTGAAGCCTCCACAATATAAAATATTTGAAAAAGCAATAAATTTGCCATTCAAAAAAATATCTGATAATAACCAAAGTTCGTTTATTTAAAATGATTAAATTTGAGATTTTTCAAAGATTGTGTATTTATTTACAACAATTGTACGGACAATAAACAATATTTGAAAAAACAAGAAATAAGATAAACAGTATTACAAAAAGAGGCATAAAGATAATAAAAATTCCAAGATTGGGGAATTGTTAATTAATATCAAGATTTAATAAAATGCTAAAACTGAATCCTGTTATTTCATAATACTTACATGTAGTATTAAATATTTCCTGTGTGCTTACAGTAAGAAGCTGCAGCAATAATAAAAAACTGCATAAAAATATAATCTCTAACCACTTATCAAACTTCTCCAACGAGTTTAGTTAAATTGAATCCGCGTTTCGTGTTATGAATATTAAATTAACGAAAGCATTTATGTTTATCATAAATAAACCCGGTTTTAACATCCATTTAAATAATAGAATGCACTTTAACACGGAAAGCCGTAGCTTTTAACTTGAGCACTCTGGTGGAATAGAGGGAGTCGTCGTCGTCGGCGGCGAAAATGTTGATGTAATGATAAGAACGTTTCTGTGTGTATATATTTTTTTTCTTCTAAGCGTCCTCGTTTTGTGTCAAAACCATTACTTTAATGTGGGAAGGTAGTTTATGAAATATATGGATTAAAGGAGCGCGCGTTCCTTTTTGCGGATCCATTTGTCATGCATTATTCTCGTTGAGCGTTTAAGGATATTAATGGGAACGGCGGTCCACGGGGGCGGCTTTGTCTACGATTTTGATTTTCATCTCTTAGCCGATTTAGTTTTATGGTTAACAAAACAAAAAAGGATGACAGAAATGTTGGGATTCCTTTAAGTATTTTTTGTTTGCAATAGAATGTTGGGTATTGATATGTCATGCAATATCATTAATAGTTGGTCATTTTATTTATACCATTTAAATTAAATTATAATTTAGAGTAGGCGGCATTTATTTGTGCGGTTGTCCAGAATGCTAATTGAATGATGGAATAAATTTGAGGTTATGGTAAACTATGTGTTAACAGTCAGTTGTGCCTATCTAATTTCAAATTCAAAGCCTACTTTCAATCATGTTTTAAATGATCGCACGGTATAATTTAAGTGAAACTTGTAATGTAGCATTCGTGCAAGCTTTAATACAACAATAAAGAAAATGACTCATTTTTGTCAATGGAAACACCTTATACTCTCAGGCCCATTTGCACCCTGACTGATTAACTCTAATCAACCACTAAGCATTGATTAAACCTCTGATTCAGTCATAATTCCAGAATATAAGAATGTTTTAAATTTGTAAGATATCCTGAACATGTCACTTTTATTATTATGCGATTTTGTAGATAATTTATACATAAAATTACTATGTTTTTAAGGAGTACTAATCACTGATTAACTTAATTGACTTTGGTACAAACAGGCATTACTTAATTTATTTACTAATGAATTTACATAATTTTGTATTTTTATGATTTAAAAAATAAAACATTTGGTTAAATTTCACTAATTCTTTGGTTATTTATTCCAACTAGTTTCAACTTTGAGTCATTCTCTTTTTTAAATCATAGTTAAATATGTTTACCGCGTGAAAGATGAGGAACTTGTTCAAGATATTTGTATTTTATATAAAATTAATTCATAATGCGCTATGATAATCTGCCATGGAGTTTTGGTCCGCCAGATTGGTTAAATCGTATACTGTATTATGGTAGAAATCGATCAACAGGAAGCGAAATTGTACACGTTAAAAGTTTACTAAAATGTATGATATATTTATATTACCATTGCTCATTATTAATCTGCATCTCTTTTTAGGTTAGTTTGTAATATTCAAAATAAAACAAGATTGCATTTTTTCAATTCAAACGTCTCCTTATTGAACTTTCAGTCTTGCTTTAGGTGCTAGTTTTGTGTAAGTTAATTTATACAGAGAGTTTTTATTTTAAGTATACATATCCTGATCTGTGATCTAAAAATGTGCAGATATTCGTTGTGTTTGAAAAGCGGTGAGTTTTAAACTTTTAACGAGTGTTTCCACTCCCAGGCTAAGCATGAAGTAAGTAGAATTTCGAGTTTAGAAAAGCCTGAACATTTGGATTTGGCAAATCCAAATTTTCAGGCTTATCTAAACTTGAAATTTTACTTCATGCGCCAAGCGTATAAAACGCGAATTTATTCTAAATTTCAAAAACACCCATTTTAAGAAATTGGTAAAAGTGTAGTTGTTGGTGTGAAATTAAAGTTGAGGATATTGATACGAAAAAGAAAACATAATTATTTTTTGAAAAAATATCTGTTTTATTAACATTTTAAATAGTTTTGAAATTTGTAAATAATCGCTGGGTTGCGGGATTATGTGCACTATTAAATTCGTGCTCTATAAGTTTGGAACACAAAACGCTGTTTTTAATATTTTATTTTGACAATTTATAAACTTTGATTTGATCTAAAACGTTTCATGACGATTTGCCCGACTATACTGAATAATTTTGACAGATACCCTGATCGGAAATTCCGACACGCTGAGAAAATCATCCTTTATAAATAAATTTAAAATAATAATTATTAATTTAGTAAATGAAGTAAAGTCATAAGTTATTATTACAGTGTTTTTGAGTTTCGTAATTAATAATATAAAAATCAAGTAGCATATTATTCGTGCAGAAAAACGGTCTCACGTGTATCTAAACGTTGGGAAAATTAATGCAGCATTGTAAATCCAACTGGAATCAAATTCCATTATCAGATTTCGTCCGCAAACCCGACGAAATAGACGCCTTCTCCGTCCCCTCTTCCTAGCCAGGTTAATTTATATCGAATCCCCTGTAATCTGGCCTAGGCAGGGCAAATAGACTGCCTCCGCAGCCGTTCATCACATTAATATCAAACGAGCTTAATTTTAACTAATCAAACATTAACTGGATATGCCGCAATTCATACTGGAAATACACTGCCTGATCTAATTAAAGATACACGTAATCACGTGCTCATCAGACCGCGAACTACCTCTCGCTCGCTCACTCACTCACTCACTCGATTCCTGAATAAAACATTGCGGAATTATCCGCACGGATATTAGATATATGCACACAGCACACAGGGCGATACTGGGATGCATGCATAAATTGAATATAGAAGCGTTATGAAATTCCGTGTTTCGGTAATTATGATTTGAGTTTGTGATACGTGTTTAATCAATCAAACTTTCTAAAATTACATATATATACGGAGACAATGTTCATAAATATCTTCAGAATGTTTTAAAGTTTCAAGAAAATTCAGATAAATCGTCCAAAATATACATTAATTATCAGATAAAACGTTTTTGATTTTTGAAACGACAATTGAATCACCTAGAAAAATTGTACAGATACTGTTACACAGTATATTTCATATTGATGACACAGTATATTTTCTATATATCCACATAACCACTTTTCTATTTTCTTTGCTGGTTTTAATAGAACTTGAGCTTAAAAACTGTATTTCTCAATTTTTGCATTCTCAGAACCATTAGTGATTAATGCAAAAATTGAAATACACAGTTTTAAAGTTCAAGTTCTATTAAAATCAGCCAACAAAAAAGGAGAGTAGTTATAAGGATATGCAGAAAATATATTGTGTAACAGTACCTGTAAAATTTTTCTAGGTGATTCAATTGTACAAAAGTTTTATCTGCAAATTAAGGTACATTTTTGACGATTTAACTGGATTTTCTTAAAACTTTAAAACATTTTGAAGATATTTATTATAATTATCTCTGTATATATTTATAATTTTAGAAAGTTTAATTGAATTAACACGAAAAAAAATACTGTGTCATTAATATAAAATATACAGTACCTGTACAATTTTTTCGACAACAGAAATGCATAAATTCCGACTCCAACTCCACAGCCCTGATCACAGCAACACTTGTTGAGTAATTTATTTTGTCTCTGTGTTTACTATTAACAAAATGAATACGGTGGAAGATTGTGGACGACAATAACAGAGTGCCCGAGTTATATCGGATAAAATCGTGCGGTCCGGAGGGACCAGAGGATATCTTTAAAAGTCCCACCCCCCGGACTAAATGTACATCTGTTCTAATGCGGTCGCAAAATGGTTACCAATAGCTGTCTCACGCAGAGATGGATTGCGTTTATATCAGTATCCCCGGATATATCTGCACTGAATGGCCTTTCACAATCCCCACGAACATCCACTAAATCAATATACACACACGCGGAATAGCACACAATCTCAGTTTGGACTACAATTTATTTAATCACGATTAATGTCAGTGATAAAAAAAACACGCGTTAGTGATATTTAAAATTATTGCCAATTAAAAAATGTATTCTTGCAGCTTGTTTAACAAAATATTAGTTTGCAAGCGTGTAGGGGCTATTGTGTAAAGGGAGCCACTCTCAGTATAGCTTTGCCTTTAACTTTTAACAATTTGGTACTGAAAGCGGCATGATGCTTTTAGATACTAATCTTTAAAAGTGAAAGGCTATAATGATAAAAGATAAATCTCGAATAGTCTGATGGTCTCTGAATAATTTTACCTGATTTGTTACATTTTACAGCATCTAATTGTATGTCAGCGATTCTGAACGTAGGCCATTTATACCCTCAGGAAGGCACAGTCGATTTCTTAGGAGCTACAGAAAAAAGTACATAACAATTGGGAAACCATAGAGACCGCTGAAGGAGCCATAAAAATCCGCTTAGCAAATGTCATAACAAAAGAACAATTACAAGCTTTCGTTTGTTTGTGTTAATATTTAAAGTAGTTTCTATAACATTGTTCTATTTTTAAAAATTAGTAAATATAAGTTTATTTGTTATAGTTTTGCAGGTTCGCAAAGAAAAAAATACTATGGAAATTAAAGAAAAATCAGTCAGTTATATGGGAAAAGTAGTAGGAATTATAAAATTGATTACAATTGATAAATCAGAAAAACAAATCAACGTCGTTATTTTATGATGTTAATAAAATTAAAATGTTTATAGTATACCGTTTGCTTTATCGTGCTTACCATTGGGATCCCGTAAACTATTAGAGATACAAAGATGGTTAATAGACAAATCTCTTCATTTTTAATATAAAATAAAAATGCGGTAATAAACTTAATATAGCATCATTTGTTTTCAAGATATGACGAATAATATAAAAATAGACAACATTTACTCTCGATAATTGTGATAACTCCACCCAAGTCAGTGAACGTCAAACATGACGTATCAAATGCCAAAATTCAACAGTTGTCAATAATGTAAAAATTGCCAAAAGGTGATGATATGTAAATAAATGTTATGTAAAAAAAGTGATAAAATGTTAATATGAAAATAATGCGAGAATTGCGAAAAAGTGTAAAAATTGCTTAATAATTGTCAGAACTTAATGCACGTATTACAATTATTTTGCATTAACTAAGCAATAAATTCTTAACTTTACACTTAATCAGTGTTTTGTACGCGTGGCGCATGAAGTAAAATTTCGAGTTGAGAAAAGCCAGAATTTGGATTTGGACGCTGCGCGTCCAAATCCAAATTCTTGAGGCTTTTCTCAACCCGAAATTTTACTTCATGCTTAACCCGGGATTGGAAAACTTTCGTTACAAATCAATCAATAACTTATTTAAGTTTTTCCTTAATTTATAAAAACTCGACGGTTTTTAGGATTTCCGTCAAATTTAACCTTTAAATTAAATTAAAAAAATAGTTTTCGTGAAGTTTTATCATTATCGATATTTTTTTTTTTAAATTAGGTTTGGATGAATTTCCAAGAATTTTGTTAGTATTCATGAATATTATAGAATGTTTTTGTCTGTTTTTAATCTTTACGGTTCGTTTTTGTAAATTTATAAAATGTCATTTAATTTTAAAAATTCCGACGGATTTTCAGGTTGTTTTAGATTTTCCTTAATTCTAAAAATTGTAATACTTTTTTTATGAATTTTCAAGATTTTCATTAAAAAACAGTTGTCATGAATTTTTCTCATTCGCATTATTTTTTTTTTTTTCAAAAAAATAGGTTTTAATGGATTTCCAAGATTTTCGTCAGTATTCAAATTCATGAATATTATAGAATGTTTTTGTCTATGTTTTTAATCTTCACAGTTCGTATTTGCAACTTTATAAAATGTCATTTAATTTTCAAAATTACGACGGGGTTTCCAGGTTGTTCTATATTTTCCTTAATTCTAAAAATTCTAATACTTTTTCTCATGAAGTTTCAAGATTTTCATAAATTTTTGCCTATTTTCTGAGTTTTTGTTAACTTTAAAAATGTTGACGTTTTTCCCAAATTTGATGAGAAAATAATAATAATAATAATATATTCAGTTAATTGTCAATATCTAATCATTAATTTAAAAAAAAAAAATCGTTTTTATGATTTTCCAAAGTCGTCCCGTATCATTTTTCAATTGTCATTGTAAATGACGATGATTGCAAAGTGAACATTTTGAAAAATTACAGAAATTCGTCAAAATGTTGAAAGGAGTCAACATTTTAAAAATCGAAACCGAAATCTTGAATATTCGTGAAAAGCGTTGATATTTTAATAATAAACGAAAATCTTGAAAAAGCCTCTTATTTAAACAATTAACAAAACCTTTTAATTTTACGAAAACCATTGAGATTTTATAAAACTAACGGAAATTCAGGAAAACCGACAGAGTTTTGAAAATTAAAGGAAATCGAAATGTGTTTAGGATTTAAAAATTGACCGATAACTCAAAATCGTGGAAAATTCATAAAAACTGTCAACATTTTTAAATTTAACGTAAATTTAGGAAATCTACAAAAACTACCATTTATAACGCTTAAATTAACCTCATTTTCTGCCGTTTAGGTAAATTTAGAGAATTTATAAAATTTCTTGAATTTCAATAAATTATGATTTTTTTTTTATAGAATGGAGTTTAAAAAAATATCGGCCGTCCGGTTCAGAAAACTTCTCAAAACTCAATAGAAAGTCCGTGTTTAAGCACTTATACGAAGCTCAATATTTAAGTTATAAATAATAAGTATAGCTTAAATCAAAGCCTATACAGCAAACAAGGCAGAATTTTAGGAAACAGCGATTTAAATGAACCAAGTGAAAAACTGTCTAAACTGACTGTTTTTTCACTTGGTTAATTTAAATCGCTGTTTCCTAAAACAAACAAGCAAACAAGGCAGAATTGTTTGCTGTTTTTCTATAAATGAAATAGGCTTTGATTTGAGCTATAATTATTATTTATAACTTAAATATTGAGCTTTGTATAAGTGCTTAAACACGGACTTTCTATTGAGTTTTGAGAAGTTTTCTGAACCGGAATCTATAAAAAATCAAGAGAATATATAAACTCTCTCAAAAACAGAAAATAATAAAAATGTTGATGTGTCCATCATAGTACTTTCCCCCGTAAATTGCGTATTAAATCACTTTTAAAATATTTGTAGCATTATTATTTTCAACATGTCTTCAACTTTTTGATAACTACAACTTTTATTTGAAACATTTTTCAATTGGAGCAACACATACTGAAACAAACCAATGACTAGATAAAAAACACTATTTATTGAATATCTCAAAAACTAAGACTGCTATGACAAAAAATGAAGATACAAAAAATCTTTAATATTTTATTACCTACAACTTTTATTTGAAACATTTTCCAATTGTATCAACACACACACTGACACAAATCAATGACTAGATAAAAAACACTATTTATTAAATATCTCAAAAACTAAGAGTGCTATGACAAAAAGTAAATGAACAATACATCTTCATTTTGTTATTATCTACAACTTCTATTTGAAAGAATTTTTTGTTTGATGAAGATTTATTAAAAAAATCTGAAAAAACTGAAAAACGCTAAGAGTAAAGTACCACTTCCGGTTTTCCGATTTTCACCAAAAGCTTTTCAGTTCTTCCGATTGTAACAAAAAGCTTAAGTTTTAAGTTTCATCTCGATATCTTTAGCGGTTTTTGCGGTACAGCGCACACAGACAGACAGACAGACAGACAGACAGACAGACAGACAGACAAACAGACATTTTTCAAAAATGGTCTTATTCGACTCAGGGGACCTCAAAACGGATATTTCCGCTAAAATTTTTGATTCGAAAATTTTCACGAAAACAATACTTTCCCTTTGTATTACATACGGGGGAAAGTAAAAAAGTTTAATATCATTTTAATTTGGTTATCGAATTTATAGGCCACTTTTTTTATTATGGATAATAAATCGACTAACGTTTTAAATACTTGTCTTTCTATAGAGGACTTCTATTTTAAAAATTTGTTGAAATATCTTAATAACATCTTTATTCATTAGTTTTTTCTTAAGTTTTGTATTATTTGTTAAAAATATTCCTCTCGTGGCCAATAAAAACACAGGGTGTTGTACCATTTGAAACATGTTTATTTTGTTAATATGTTGAAAATCTGACATTCAAATGTTGTTCAAATTTAAATACAAAAATCTTAGTTTTTTTTGTCATACAGGTAGTTTTTCTTTGTAATATACATTAATGTTCCCGATGTGTACTCTGTACATTTTCAAGCATTCGCTGTTTTTGAAAAGTGTTCATTTTGAAACTTATAACGAGTGTTTCCACTCCCAGACTAAGCATGAAGTAAAATTTCGTGTTTAGAGAAACCTGCAAATTTCAGGTTTTTCTAAACACGAAATTTTACTTCATGCGCCAAGCGTATCAAACACCGAACTATTGTCAAGTTAAAAATATACGGTTAAAGTAGTATGGTAATCAAATATACTTATAACTGCACGTTAAATCAGTGTTGTATACGCCTGGCGCATGAAGTAAAATTTCGAGTTTAGAAAAGCCTGAAAATGTTGTTCGTCGCTTCGCTTCGCTACGCGACCAAACCAAATGTTTAGGCTTCTCTAAACTCAAAAATTTACTCCATGCTTAATCAGGGAGGGAAAATTTTCATATTGAACACTACACTAGTATTGTTATAAAAACAATTAATGCCTGAACAGAGTATGCATTGGAAAATGTAAGTATACAAATCCCTCTATAATTTGTAAACCATTGATAATATTTAAAAAACTTTGAATATAAATTGCAGATAAAAATAAACATAACTCTCAAATGAATACATTTTATCATAGCTCTTTCAATTTTAAGAATATAACTCGAACGTCACATGGCTGCATTCTCTCCAATCAGAATCGCTTATTTCCATAGATACACGTTACATAGCGGTGATAGAATTCTATCACTTTGTTTTGGTCGTTGCTACTAATATTATTTGTCAAATCTGACAGTCGATAATTAAACATGTCAACCGGGCGAGGAGTTGAGGTTTCCAAGACGGAAATATATTGAAATTCGTTATATTTTCTCATCGAATATAACTCTTGGTATGATTAATAATCGATAATATTTATTCGTGAAACCGGAGCAGCACAATCAACTTTCTCTTCGGGCTCGTTGAATCTGAAGCTCGGTTTCACTCATGAATATAATCGAAGATACCACTTGTTATATTACACCTGAAAATATCTGTAAAAATAAGTTTATTTTTGCATATTTATCAGTTATAACCTATAAATGAGAAAGTCAATAGGTTGACACTGCCGATTTTTAAAATAAATGATTATATATATATAAAATTATACAAATATAAACAAAAACTACAAATCTCAGTTTTCTTGTCACAAGTGAGAAGGGGGGCTTGGATATATATATATATATATATATATATATATATATATATATATCTTTTGTTTTTAGGGGCGACGAGTAAAAAAATGGCTGAGAAACACTGCTGTTTGTAACAGTAAACACTTTATTGGATTATTCAATAGCTATTAGATTGGTTAATACCCCGGCGGTTGTTAGGGTATTACCCAAGGAAGTAGTTGTTTTAATGCGAAAAGTATCGCACTTAAAATATTTTTATTACGAATTTAGTTATATTTTTGTAATCCTCCGAGTCTTGTGTGATATATGAAAGTCGGATGAATAAAACATTTTTACGATTTGCATGCTAAGGAAATATTACAGGACGTAGTCTCCGTTCCCTTTTTCTGGGATTTCTGGTAATAAATGCCGTCCGGCGACGTTACTCTCACCCCTCTTTCTCTCCCTGGCTGTGTGTGTGCGCTCTGTTGCATTTTAAAACAAAGCAAAGCAAGGCATTAGTACACGGAAGGGAAAACTCCATGAATTCCAAAAACGACAAAAAATGGAAACGGCGTCAGCGTTTTTGACGGAATCGCACCTTCCCTCGCATTTGTAATTAAAATTACTTTTTATTGCATGAAATTTACACCATGGGGTAATTAACGTGGGAATTAGGTGCCGATTCAATTTACATGTTTTTACGTTCATATACGAATAGGTGAATTCGTGATGAATAAAGAAAAGCTGCATTCAAGGAAAATACTAAAGGATAAGTGTCGTCATTTCTTGCTCCTTAATGAAAGGAAAATAATAAAAGGCTTTAAATAATAATACTTGGATAGCTACAAGAAAATTCATTTTCATGTGCGGTTTTCATGCAAGTATTGATTAATGCATTCCAGCGGTGCACAAGTCCGCGAAGAATTAAGACCGGCACACCGCAAAATTCCGACCTCACATAAATCCGCGCTATTTATACTTTCCTGAAAGGCATTTCTTATTGAAAAATAATGTGTTCCACATTCGGGCTTCATTAACTGTATAAATCATCTCTCCGCAACAAACTTGTACAATTTTACACGTATACACATACATAACTCTGGATATACCCGTTATAAATGTATTTGAAATTACACTTCAGAAACAAGTATACTAACTAATCCAAGATAAGAAGAGGTCGACCGTTATCTAGATGTAGAAAATTCATTATATTGTCGTCTTAACTACATCCTTGTTTATGGTTAAAATATTTTGAAAAAATGGCTATATTTATAGAAAAGTACTGTGTGCTTGTTCCAAAAACTCAGTGTATTTAAATGATTCGTGTTTCCTATTATTTAATTATGCTTTTTTAAATTTAGTTTTTACAGCTTACTGTAGCTTAGTATTTTATTAGTTGTATTATAGCGTTTTATTAGTTATATTATAGTGATTTATTAGTTGTATTATAGCGTCTACAGATATCACAGAAAGAAACAAATAGGACGTGAATACGCTAGTTTACTAATTGTTTGATTTTGTTTTATGAAATAACGGTAAAAGTGGAAAACAATTTCAATTTAAATTTATTGCTGTCAAGAAACAAAAGTTTAACACACGTTAAGTGGTACAGATTTAAATTATTACTATAACTAATAAAACACTTAATACAACTATTACAGTGTTTTATAAGTTATAGTAATAATTTAAACTTGTACCACTTGACCTGTGTAGAACTTTTGTTATTTTGACACCAATAAGTTGAAATTAAAATTGAAATTGTTTCCCACTTTTACAATTATTTCATCAATAAATATCAAACAATTGGTAAATTAGCGTATTGACGTCTTATTTGTTTATTCTGCGATATCGGTAGAATATATTGGAAGACGAATTCGTGCATATTGTAAACAGTACCTTTGTGATAATTTGTATTTTAATTTATTTATATCTATCCTTTAAAAAAATCAGTCAAATTTCGAGAATTTTATGGGAATTATTTGTTATCTTCATTATTGTTTATAATTATTCATATTCCTCCGGAGCAATCAAATACAGGGAGTTTTTTTTAAATCTTCAATTTGGATCTAATTTTTTTTTCTAATTTTAAGTATACGTATTACAAATTCAGCCTATTTTCTGTAAATCTTTAGATATTCCTTGTTTTTTTAAGTTCAATTTGAATCTTTAAAATAGTGTTTTCCACTCCCAGACTAAGCATGAAGTAAAATTTCGAGTTTAGAAAAGCCCCGTGAAAATTTGTCGAGGGTCGCGCAGCGACCCGAGACAAATTTTCTGGGCTTTTCTAAACTCGAAATTTTACTTCATGCGCCACGCGTATAAAACACTAAAATATTATGAAACTTATGTATATTCGAACCTCACTTATAATTTGTGTTTTATAAGCGTGGTGCATGAAGTAAAATTTCGAGTTTAAAAAAGCCCAGAAAATTTGCCTTGGGTCGCTGCGCGACCCGAGACAAATTTTCACGGGGCTTCTCCAAACTCGAAATTTTACTCCATGCTTAGTTTGGGAGTGGAAAACACTCGTTTAAAGCTTCTAATTAAACTCTTTTAAAAAAATAACGAATTTCGGAAAATTTGCAGCTTATGCATATGCTTACCTAAAAGAAAAATTTACTGTATGTTGCTTGTATTAGGATTTTGCCAAGGAAATTGAGAATACCATATTCATATTTTATATTTTTGTGGCAAAACTGTACAAGATATTAAACATTATTAAGAAACAAAAAAAGCTTTAAATTGAACCAATCTTTAAGGTAATACTTTTTTTAATATTTATAAGGTGCGCCAGTAAAAACATATTCTAGTTTTTATGTTGTGGTACTACTGTTTTTATACTTCTTGTCAATCAAAGATGACCATAATAACCTAAATGATGTGTTACATTTTGATAATCAACTATAATAAATTTCAGTCAAACCGAATATAGCGCTGAATTGTTACAAATAAAATTAATAATATTTTTTTAACTTGAAGATCAATTCCAGCTTAACCGTAAAATTTTGGATATAGATAAGTTTTGTTAAATCATCATGTTTATATCCCAGGAATCTATGGTTAGGCCATTCCCTCACATTAACGGGATACCCTGTACAGGTTTTTATTTCATATGCACTCCTTATTTTTAATTTTTAATTTTAGTTTTATTCTTGATAATGGCATCAAGCTGAAACAAGCCGAAAAAAATATGTATCAGTAAAACAAATCAAATAAATTTAAATTAAAAACCAATATATAAGACAATTTAGTTGTAGATTATCAGACATTCTAATTTTTAATATTTTTTAATAATAATTTTAATATATCTTAGTAGTTTTCAACAATTCAAAACTTTTTAATTTATTATACACAATGTTGAAATTCTGAAATTCCCCTGGCGGAATCCAATATACAGGGCACAAAAGGAGGAGGGCTGGCTTCGGTTTATTCTCGACGCCAAATCGACCGGATGAATGGAATCATATCCCCAATTTCGTATTCAACAAGGCTTTATAGAGGGGCTGGGGGGAGAGAGGGACATAAATTATAAATATTCCCTTTTATGGGGAAATATAAGGAGTGCATATCGATTCCATTATCGGCGAGAAAATTTAATTATTGATCGTCGCGATTCGAGGACTTGGTTGGTTGGCGATGATCGAAATTTACATTTATGCATGAGATAAGAACGGATGGGGAGGTGTGCAGGTGATGCTGATTTTTTATATACTCGTATACAGGGTGAGTTTTTTTTTCTTCGTGTTCTCTATGAGGATCTTGGAAACTATAAGAGATAGAGAAATGGTTAAATGGGTAAAGCAGTGCAGTTTTACGAGCTGCATAAAAATACATTAGCAACATTTTTAAACAAGTCAAGAGTAACTAGATATTTTAAAAAATGTACACTGTCGATTTTTTTACATCGATTTTTTTCAGTTAGAAGAGATAGAAAAAAAAACTATAAACTATAACAACGTGTTAGATAATATTACACTGAATAATAAAATGTTATCAGATTTTTTCCATCCACTGTCGTTTTCGAGATTTAACACAAACTTGCATTATTTTAAGTAGAAACCATAGTTCAAATCGATTTTTCAGTTATTAAAAGAGATAGAAAAAAACTATAAATAGCAACGTTTTATATAATATTATACTAAATAATAAAATGTTATTAGATTTTTTCATCAACTTTCGTTTTTGAGATATAATAAAAACTTGCATTATTTTAAATAGAAACCATTGTTGGCTATGAGACCCTATCAAAACATCCACATTATTTTTGCTACCCGTTATTCTGTCATTCTACCCACTTTTTTAGTATCATTTTGATAATTTAAAATATTAAGTACATGTATTAACTTTCACAAATGTAAAAATCTGTAATTATTTGCAGTTTCTCCATTAAAAAATGCAATTTGAATAAAAATTAGTCTGCTTGATGTTATGCAAACTGAAAATATTTTATTTAAAACCAATCGTGTTTAGTTTAATTTTAAAGCCAACTATGCTAAAACAAAAAAATCTATGTTGTACAAGAAATCTCTTTATTTTAAAATGTAGATCTTATTCTTATTCTTCAGAAAGACCCTGTAGATGTTTTGATCTGGTCCTGTTGGCTATGTCATCATTAAAAAAGTATTTTTTTACACTGAATAATAAAATGTTATCAGATTGTTTCCATCGACTTTCGTCTTCGATAAATAACACAAACTTGCATTATTTCACATAGGAACCATAGTTCAAATCGATTTTTCTCAGTAATAAAAAGAGATAGAAAAAAACTGTAAATAGCAACATTTTAGATAATTTTATACTAAATAATAATATGTTATCAGATTTTTTCCATCGACTTTTGTTTTTGAGATATAATACAAACTTGCATTATTTTCAATAGAAACCATAGTTGGCAATGAGACCCTATCCAAACATCAACACTACTTTTGCCACCCGTTGTGCTGTCTTTCTACTCTTTTTAATTCAAAATGCAATTTGAATTAAAAATAGTCTGCTTACTGTTATGCAAACTGAAAATATTTTGTTTAAAACCAATCGTGTTTAGTATATTTTAAAAGCCAGCTATGCTAAAACAAAAAATCTATTTTGTACAAGAAATATCTGCTCTTTAAAAGATAATTTTAATCCTTATTCTTCAGAAAAACTCTGTAGATGTTTTGATATGGTCCTGTTTGCTATGTAATCATTATGAAGAGCTTTTTTTCTTGTGTTAAACTGATATGTCATTTATGAATATAACTGAGTTACTAACAATTTTCAATTTTTTTACAACAAAAAAATAGTAGGCCATGATAAAATAACAATTGTAAAACAATTACGGCTGGGTGTATTATAGGACTTTGTAAAATTTTTGTCAAATAATTTATTTTGAAGTTATGTATCCCAAGAAATGGAAATTGGCAGGAAAAATGAACATAAAAAACAGTTGTTTTTAACACTAAATTAATTGACAAAAATAAAACAATATAATTAACTGTTACAAACAATCGCAATTGTTTTATTTGAGTCATTATTTCATGGCTTACTATTTTTTTTTGTAAATAAAATGAAAAATTGTTAATCACTTAAATATTTATTTATATAAGTATACCAAGTGACTTACCTAATTAAAAAAAAATCCCTATTTAATGATGAAACAGCCAACTATGGTTCCCATTTAAAAAAAAAATAAGTTTGTGTTATATGTTGAAAACTAATGTCGCTATAAAAAAATAGGTTCTCATATATGGTTTCTATTTAAAATAATGCAAGTTTGTGTTATATCTCGAAAACGAAAGTCGAAAGAATATATTTAGTAACATTTTATTACTCAGTGTAAAATTATCTTAAACTTTGCAATTAATAGTTTTTTTCTATTTTTTTAATATTTGAGAAAAATATATTTGAAAAAATCCACGCATTTCACATTATCTAAAATATTTAGTTACCCTTGAAGGTTTCGAAAATTTTGCAAATGTATTTCTGATTAGCTCGTAAAACTGCACTACTTTGTCTATTTAACCATTTCTCTATCTCGCATAGTTTCCAAAATCCCCATAGAGAACGTAAACAAAAAACTTACCCTGTTTATTATTATTTTTTTTTTTCGGGTGGGATGAATATAACATTGATGCAGTGATGGCTCGTTCATAAGGGCTTGCCTAATTGTCTAAAATGTTGACATCTAAAAGGCATCTTGAAATCTGTCTGTAACTTCTCTTAAGAATAAGAAAAAAATATGATTTATGTCTCTACTTGTACCTACAGGATGCCTCTATGAGTAAATTAATTGGAAGCTGTCAATTTTGACAATAAGTGTTCTTAAAATGTTCAATATCTTGTAATTCAATTTTTTTAAATGGAATGCCAGTTGAACAAAATTTGATTCTAATCTTCTAAATCTTGTTTTATTTATCGGCGGCAAATATGAATAAGTTTTATTAAATACTCTACATGTTCGAGTAATAATTCTATTCCAGTTGCCGTGTAAAAAGATTACATTTATAATTTGTTGATGGGTGTATTTATTCGTTTTGTTGATTTCTGTATAACTTTGTACTAATTGCTTTCATTATTTGACATTTCGCATTACATACGCGGCAAAACAAAAGCATTACTACTTGCCTACTAATATTCAATTGTGACTTATGCGCCCATTATTCCCTGCATATATGCGACGAAAGACAAATCTTCGAAATAATTCGAAAACTACTTACTTTAGGAGTATAGTTGTTAATACTTTTTTGTAGAAAATCTTCCCCCCAATCGTACCATGTGATAAAAAATGGGTCATTCTATTTAAAAAAAATGAATTACAAGATTTTGAAGAGGGCACTTTGATATTGACATTTTAAGAACACTTATTGTCGAAATTGACAGTTTCCAATTAATTCACTCATAGAGGCATTTTCTAGGTACAAGTAGAGATACAAATCATATTTTTATCTTATTCTTAAGAGAAGTTACAGTCAGATTTCAAGATGCCTTTTAGAGATCAAAATTTTAAAAATATTTTTTTTTTCTTGAAAACTATAAGAGATAAGTGTACATATGTTCAAATAAAATTTGTTGCAATTTAAACGAGGAATCCGAAAAATTACTAATAGACACCTTGTATACTGTAAATTTGGACATGTATACTACAAAAAAACTTTTTGTATGCATAATTGAAAGAAAAATTCCGTGTATGTTTATGTTTGCAGCCCCACCATTAAAAAGTCTCATGAGTCGTCACTGCATTGGTGGGTTTATAAAAGAGGAAGAATTGGGATTTATTTTGTAATGAAACTTGATAAGAGATTCTACAGGTGCATCTCATAAAATAACAGTTTTCTCAAACTTTAACATCTCTGTCTTCAAGAAATTCTACGTTTAATTTTCTTTCTAAATTTCAATCTCTTCCTTTCAATTTCTATCTCGTTTTTCTTTTCTGTTTGAAAACACACGCGCAAACTTGAAATAATATTTAGGTAGTGATTGATTCCCAGACACGCCGGGAGTTTCGACTTTTTTCCTTCTTCTTCTTCACTTTTGCCGCCGAGCCGACGAAAGTTCGCAAGTGCCCCTGTTTTTTCTTTCTCTCCGCCCACCGTCCCGGAATTCATTAAGGCCCGTGTAACAGTCCGAACACTTTCTGGGCGCAACTTTTCCAATCTTGGAGGACAAGATAGCGACAGCTGAACGTGACACATTAACACGTGGCGGCGGCGGCGGCGGTGGCGGCGGCGCGGGGGGTGGTTACTCCTCCAAAAGCGGGGGGCGGTTTATTGCCGAGATCAATGAGTGCTCCGTGAGGGAAATGGTTAAAAATTTAATACCCTCCCTTCCGCACCGTGGAAAGAATGCGACTCGGTGAGACTTGTGGAATATTAAGTTGGGAACTCAGAAGGCGGGGGGGTAGGAAATGGGGTGAGCGGTTATTGCGATTAGTAACTTTGACGGGGTGGAAATCAATTCGCGCGGCGGGTTCGGGTTTCGATCAATTTAAGAAGTTGAGGAAATTCCGCTCGCTTCCTTCTGTTGTAACAAAAAAATTAAATAAGGGAAGGGAAAATGAGCCCACTCGGAAATTAGTTTATAAGTTTGCCTCCATTTCTTGTTTTACTATTTTTCATAAAAAAAAATAATGTTAAAAACGGCCGAGGAAGTATGTGGAGTGAATAAAAATGGAGGAAATAGAAAACAAACGGAATGGTGGACACAACAAATCAAAACACAAATTAAATCAATGAAAACAGCTTGGCAAAAGTACCTAAACAACAAGACAAACGACAATTACAATCACTATAAAGCAGAAAGGAAAAGAGCAAAACAACTAATATCGAACTTAAAGAACAACAAATGGAAGGAGTTCGGTGAAAAAATTGAACAGGACAGTAGAAGCAACCAGAAACTTTTCTACAAGGATTAAAGTCACTAAGAACGGACAAAACTAACAACTCCTTCCATGTCAAAAACAAAAACGGAGACAAACTGACAGAAGGAAATGATATAATGGAGAGATGGCGAGAACATTTCCAAGAGTTACTAGAAGTAAAAAATAAATCGATAGAGACAGAAATCGACATTGCGACAAGTAAAGAAGAAGACGAAAATCTAACTAGTACAACAGAGTTACAGGAAATTATACAAACACTAAAAAATGGAAAATCACCCGGCTATGACAAAATAACGACAAAGATGGTAAAAAATCTAGGATAAGAAGGAACTGAAATGCTTCTAAACTTAAACAATAAAATCTGGAAAGAAGAGAAAATACCCAAGGATTGGAGTATGGCACTAATAACTCCAATACACTAATAAGCACAGCCATGAAAATATTCGAAAAAATTATTGAGAGAAAGATCAGGTCTGTAGTAGAGAGCACGTTAGACGAATCGCAAAGTGGATTTAGAAGAAGAAGAAGCGTCCAAGACCACATATTTACGCTAAAGCAAGTGGCTCAAAAAACAATCCGCCGAAAAAAGAGCATCCTCCTTGCTGCGATAGACTTGGAGAAAGCCTTTGATAAAGTACCGCGTAACAAATTATGGGCAATACTTCATCAAAGAGGAATTAATAACAAAACAATCAGAATGGTGAAATACATATATAGACACAACGAAAATGCAGTAATAGTGAACAACAAAATGTCCGAAACATTCACAACGGAAGTCGGATTAAGGCAAAGAGGAGGATTGAGTCCCTTGCTGTTCATAATATTTATGGATGAGATAGTCAAAACAAGTGCAGCACAGTGCAGTAAAATAACAGTAGGGTACAAAGACATGAAAAGGATACAAATATCTGAAGCAGCATTTGCAGATGACGTCTTAATATTTGCACGGAACAAAAAGGAACTACAGAAAAATTTAGAAGTATGGAATAACACGCTAGAATCATATGGAATGACAATAAACAAACAATAAACAAAAGTTATGGCTATAGGCGAAGAACAGGGAGATCTAAATATCACAATAGGAAATGAACAAATAGAACAAGTAACTGCCATAAAGTACCTAGGAGTAACTATTGACCAACAAGGAAAACAGGACATAGAAATACAAGAAAGAATAAACAAAACTGCTAAATTATACCACACAATGAGAGAAACATTTATTAATAGAGCAGAAATATCCAAGGAAACAAAAATAAAAGTATTCAAAAGTATATACAGACCCATACTTACATATGGTTGCGAATCCTGGAACTTGACACAACAACAAAGAAGTAAAATACAAGCCATGGAAATGAAATACCTAAGAAGAGTGAAAGGAGTAACAAAAAGAGACAGGCTAAGAAATACTGAAATAAGAAAAGAACTCGAATGTCAGCCAACACTAGAAGTGATATAAAGAAGACAGCTTGGATGGTGGGGACACTTACAACGAATGGAAGACACAAGACCAGTCAGGGAAGTATGGGAAGCAAAAATACACAATAATAAAAAGAGAGGAAGACCGAGACAAACATGGGACGAAACCATTGCTGCAATACTAGGCAGAAAAGGACTAACCTGGGCAGAAGCGAAGAAATTAGCGAAGGACAGAAACGGATGGAAGAAGTTTATAGCAGGATGAACATTCCTGCAACAAATCCTACACCAATATTTGGTAGAAGGATAAAAGATTATATATATACTATTTTTCAAAAACAGCTTCTGATTTTGTTTAGAGAGGATTAACAAAATTATAAGTCTTTTTTTTTAAAAAAAAGAGAAGAGATGGAGAGGATTTTCACTGCGAAATTAAGCATGAACTTAAATATTTGGAGCGGAAGCATTCGTTACAAACTTCAAATTAAACGCTTTAATAAAAACAACTAATGCTTGAAAATATACAGTGTGTAAATCGGGATATGTACCACACTTTAAAGAAAAATTGTTTGTACACCATGAGCATTAACAGTGTATTTTTGTAGATTATTATTATAAATTTTATAAATAATGTATACATAAATTAAACTGAATGTAAATTAGCGCGGATTAAATATTCAACACAAGAAGATCAAACGATTTATTCGCGATTAGCAAAGTTTCACACTCTCCGTGCATAAGGGCATAGTCGACATAAATCCAAACACGCTCCCCCTTTGCGCAAACTTATTACCTTTAATGGTTGATGTATTAGGGATTCGATACCGCCCTGAGTTATCCATTTTCGCGGCTGTGAACAATCTAAATATCATATAAATTACGTGTTTATTTTTGCTGTCGGAAAGCAATATATTTCAACTTCAAGTATCAGAATGTATGGCTTTAAAAACGCGAGGGTGCGGATTTTATAAACTGGAAAAAAAGACGTTCACAATATTGAAATGGGAATGTTTTTTTGAGTTACGTGAATATATTAACTAAACTTGTACTAAAAACACTAACATTTTCTTCACCATATTTTGTATTTTGCTAGATCTAAATTTTAAGTACCAAGTACTTATTATCAATACTTTACTTACTTTTGTCTAACATTGTTTGTACATCTAAGACTTTATTAAGAGGGGGGTTAGGTGCTCGGTTGTCAATTTTGGGTTAAACATCGCTTGAACTTCATAGTCACTTTTTAACGTCATATAAGATGACAGAACGTTTAAATTAAGAGGGGTCAAGTCACTTGACCTTTTAATGTCACTTCTTACCATCATAAAGGATGGCAGAACGTTTAACTTAAGAGGGGGTAAGTCACTTGAACTTCTTATGCCACTTCTTACCGTCATATAAGATGGCAGAATGTTCAAATTAAGAGAGGTCAATTTACTTAAACTTCTTATGTCACTTTTTACCGTCATATAAGATGGCAGAACGGTTAAATTAAATAAGGGCAAGTCACTTGAACTTTTAATGTCACTTCTTACCGTCATATAAGATGGCGGAACATGTAAATAGGTTATATGGAAGCAAAACTACTTCGAATCCATAGAGATTATCGCTTCGATATATTGCTTTCTGTCCTTCACACGTCAAGAGTGACCAATATGTAATAAAATAGTGAAAATATAATCTTTATATGAATTTTTATTATTATAATATAAATAATAAATTACTTTATGTCGAAATAAACCTCTAAAACAACAATATTTCTGAGTTAAATAAAACAGTTAAAACAATCTGTTTCCGCCATTTTCTTACGAAAGGTTCAATGCATATTTGTTGTAATACATTATCTTATAACAACGCTGGAACCAAAGTTTCAACATATAAATTTTACATGGCTTAACCGCCCTCTTAAGTGACTAAAGTTTCGGCAACTTTAATGACAAGTTAAAATTGTCGAAACTATAGTCCTTGACTCCTTAAGATAAAATAAAACAACGCAGTTGGGAGGGTTTCACTTTTTATAAAAAGTGAAACCCTCCCAACTGCGTTGTTTTATTTCAAATAGTATTATGGAGTTTCATCATGTATCTGCCTCATCAATTAAATATCCTTAAGATAAGTTCATATATCTAAACCAAATACAGGGAAGAATAAAGGTATTTATTTTTTTAGAAAAAAATAAACAGTCTTAAGGAACTATAGTTTCGGCAACTTCAATGAAAAGTTAAAGTTGTCGAAATTATAGTCACTTATTAACGTATTAGTTATGAAAACAAAGATAAAAAGTATTTCATTTGTAAATTACGATGCATAACGATGTTAATGTTTAATAAATTTGTTGATTAAGTAAACTTTATGAAAATTATAATCTGCCTACACATTGCTTGAATAGTTTTACCTCGATAAGGTACTAAAATTGTGTTTGTGTTACGTAATAAACAAAAAAGTTGTATGTTCAGTATTATATTAATATAATACCAACATTAAAAGCAATCTTAATTACTAATAACATTTCTTGAATATGAGTAAACCTTCTCATAAAAATACCTTATCGAAAACATGTATATGGGAGCAAAAGCAGATTTAATCCAAGAGGAAGAATAAACACTATCAAAAAGGGGGTAACTCTATTATATTTTCATACCGTTAATGCGGTCGTTACTTTTACGAGTGCGGTCGGCGATTTTTACTGTTCGCTTACATACAAAATGTTTTAAAGATAAGCATTAAGTGCGTTTTGATAACAATATTAACCTGTGCACATGGCCGGCTTCATCTAAATGTCGCGCCTTTAATGCCCCCCCCCCCTCTCTCTCTCACTCTCTCGCTCTGTCGCTCTCTCCCGGGGTGGCCAATTTTACGGTTATTGCAGTTCCCAGCTATTACATCGAGCTTTATTAGATGGCTTCCACAACTATATTCTGAATATTACACAAAATGAATGTGTTAATTTATAGATATTTGTTTACATAAAATGCAAAACATGAGAAAATCGAATGTTAGTTGATCAAACGGTCGGTGGGAATAAAGTAACATCGTGTATTGGGTTTTTTTTGTTTTTCACATATTCCGAAAGAACAATGTTTGTCTAATACACATAATTTTATAATAATGATACATCTAGGGATTTAAAGTTATACTATGTGAAATAAATATTACCTTACCATTTTATATTGCTTCCATTTTCAGTTGCATAACTTTATTATAGTAGAAGACATATACAGAGAGTTTAATGTAACACCGAACATTTTCATAACGAGAATTTTTTAAGTATACATAAGCATACGTTGTGCATGCTCCGACGCTCGGTTTATTAAAAGATTTGAAGCTTTAAACGAGTGTTTTCCACTCCCAGGCTAAGCATGAAGCAAAATTTCGAGTATAAAAAAGCTTGAAAATTTGGTTTGGTCGCGTAGCGCGAAGCGGCCAAACCAAATTTTCAGGCTTTTCTAAACTCGAAATTTTACTTCATGCGCCACCGGTATAAAACACTGATGCAATGTAAAGTTTAGCGGCGTGTTTTAAACTTTGTAGTATGTCAGTGTTTTGTACTGGTGGCGCATGAAGTAAAATTTCGAGTTTAGAAAAGCCTGAAAATTTGGTTTGGCCGCTCCGCGCTTCGCGCTACGCGTCCAAACCAAATTTTCAGGCTTTTCTAAACTCGAAATTTTACTTCATGCTTAGTCTGGGAGTGGAACATACTCATTTCAAGTTTCAAATAAACTCTATTAAAAAACAACGAGTATCTTTACAGTTACGGCATGTACGCTGCAATTGGGACATGTATACTTGAATGAAAAACTCCCTGTATGTACAAGTTGAGGCATTAATTGCGATTGATTGGCTACAATTTTTAATGGTCATATAGGCAACTCAATTTACACACAACTTAAAAATTAAGGGTGTCAAATTGTATTGGATGTAAATGTTCGGTGTTACATAAAACTCTCTGTATATGGTTTTGACGTTGTGAGGATTTAAATTAAAAAAAATACATTCGAGACAAACTTCAAGGGATCGGAAATATTTGTACGCTGTAGCCGGTACTCTTTTTAAGCAGTATTATCGGTTATAGCGAACAGTTCGCTTTAAACTATGTTGTATTGTTAAAACTGTATAACATTCAAATTAAAAAAAAAACATATCACGTATGTAAGCACATAATATTGAAAGGAATAGGTGATAGGTAGAGCAAAAAAAAACAATATAATATAATGTCTATGAAAGCTTATGTTTATATTTAAAAATGTATATAAATTACATACTGGGTGGTTATGAAAGTATTACCTACGCAATTACTCAGGCAATATAAATGGTAGACAATTGAGTTTTAGGATGAATATATAATTTACCTATAGCTTGGTTTTGGCATCGTATTAACTAGGAATACTACTTCCGGTTTTGGCGATAGTGATATAATTTTTCTTATTTTAAACTGCAACTCCTACATTTTTCTAACTTGTAATATTCGTCTCTAAATTCTTTTTGTAATGATGTGCAACAAGTTGATATTTACTTTAAAACTAACTTCAAAAATAAAAAATTTCGAAATTGACTTAGTAGGCCGAGAAATTGTAACTAGATTGAAACATCGCAAAGTGGGCCGTGAAATGTCTATGACAGCCCATTAATTTATCAAAAAACAGCGTACTTTTCATTTGTTAGTCATTATTATTATGAAGCCTACTTAGTGCAAACTTTCAAAAATCATAAATCATAAAATTCTAATACGGTCAAGTCTTTAACTAATATCAACTTGCAATGAATAATTGAATAGGGAATTTTAAACAGAATTTTATGATTCCAAAAGGCAAGGTGTGCTATTTGAAATTTCCATATTACAGTGCGTTTAAAAATTAGAATTTTGGATATTTTAATTTTCGCTATCTAACTTTTTTATCGACCAATGGAAAAAATATGCGATGTAATTAGAAATTGTTTTTAGATAATATGACTATTTCACAGCCTACTTTGTGATGTTTCATTCTTGTTACATTTTCTCAGCCTACTAACTTAATTTCGAAAAACATTAGTTTTGAGAGTAGAGTTACCGAAAATATCAACTTGTTATACATCATTGGATAGGGAATTTAGAAACAAATATTACAAGTTAGAAAAAGTTGGGGCTTCAATTTAAAATAAGAAAAATAATATCACTTTTGGCTAAACCGAAAGTAGTATTCCTTATTGATAATATGCCAAAATCTAGTTGTAGTTAATTTATATATACATCCCAAAACTCAAATGTCTACCATTTATATTGCCTGAGAAACTTCGTAGGCATTACTTTCATGACCACCCGATATGTATAAGGTATATAAATTAAATTTTTAATTTTATTTCCTTTATATACTAATATTATATTATATCATCCTAAATTATTTTAGAGTAAACCCGTACATTATTTGGATGATTATCAATTGTTAATAAATATTTTGTGAAAAAAATAGGTCTTCCTAAAATCATTTTCAGAATATACAACGTTTATTTATGTTCCTTATTTCTGGAGCATTTTTCGAGATTTTCCATTTTAAAAGCTCACATGATTTATGTTCGTTTTCTGTTTTGGTTAATTAAAAACCGGATATATTTAGATAGTTTCTAAAAGAAAATATTTATTTATAATCAATAAATCTGTGTATATTCTGGATTTGTTATTTTAGTGTTCTGTATTGGATAATCGGATTTGAAAAGTTTATTAATATTTTAAATTTTATTGGACAACGTTTTTTAAGTTCGCTTCTGTGGAGTTTATCTGTGTGACTAATTAAGTCACTATCCTAAAAATAATGAAATTGTAAAACCATAATATATTTTTAAAAAGTTGAACAAATCACTTTCTAGGAATTATGGTTTAATGTGTTTTAATTTTTAGTCTGAATAAATCACTCCTTGATTTAGCATTAAGTAACATTTCGAGTTTTGAAAAGCCTAATCATTTATTTTTGTTAAGGGTATTTTTTATGTTTTGCCTTAGCACTTAATTTTTAAATACTCATTCAGCAATAAGTTTTATAATTTTATAATATTTCAGTGTTTTAATGTGAGATTAATATAAAATAAAGTTAAATATATTTTAAACTTTACTTTAAATCAGTGTTTTATACACGTGGCGCATGAAGTAAAATTTCGAGTTTAGAAAAGCCTAAAAATTTGGTTTGGCCAAACCAAATTTTAAGGCTTTTCTAAACTCGAAATTTTACTTCATGCTTAATCTGGGATTGGAAAACACTCGTTAGAAGCTTCAAATTCCTAAGAAAATTAATTATATTAACGCACGTTCTTAAAATATTAGGCCAAATTTGAAAGTATGCAATAAAATCAAGGCTTTTAGAAGAACGTTTTCTTTAAAGCGAATGTAAAAATATCAATTGATTATAAAAACAATATCAAATTTGTAGAATTAATACAGAAATAAATAAACTTTGATTGGCCATTATTGAAAATTAAATAATCTCTCTTAATATTACAAAATATCAAATGGAAGTTCAAATTTCATCTAAGATATATTATATATTTTTTTAATAATGCAAATTCAATTCATTTCGAATAATTTCTGATTAAATAAGTTTATGAATGATTATTTAACGAGAGATTCCACTCCCAGGCTAAGCATGAAGTAAAATTTTACTTCATACGCCACGCGTACAAAACACTGACTTTAAGTGAAGTTTAAAATATATTCAACTTTTATGATTAATCTCACATTAATTTATTTTAGAAACGAAACGCTTACGAAATTTAAGCAATTTGGTTTGGAGTATATTATTATAATACAAATTCTTGTATAAAATCTGGCGATTTTTAAGATATTATTTTATAGCTGACTCTGTAAATATGCATAGCCAACAAAGCATTAATTATCATTATTATTATCATTCAATAGAACGATAGACGTTATTAATTGTACGCTGTAACTGATAATTGCAACAGTCACTGCTCCTAAAAATGTGTTTGTTCTAACCGATGTGTTTGATGTAAGCAACATCAATGCTTTGTTTGTATACGTCATTTTATGGACTGGCGATTTTGTTCATTATATCCGATTGTACGTTATAGCTGGTGTCGTTATAAACGATTGTTACTGTACGATACTCCTTAGATCTATAACATCACGATGGTTGTGACTGTTACTACGGTGTAATCTATATCAAAATTAAATGAAACAATTACTATGTTTTTTTTACACTATTTAATAATAATAATAATATATTTATTTGTCCAACAGGATAACCCAATTACAGAACAAAAATTTGAATAACAGAAAAAAGCAAACATATATGTAAATAAATGAAGTACTGATTACAAATAAAATAATGGCTCTAAATAAAAATTTTACTAAATTGGTTTTTCTTTTATTAATTTATATATACATAGGTGTTACATCTAAATATTTTTGGGACTTAAGTTTCGACAGTGTGAGTGTCATTATCAAGTATAACAATTTGCGGACATGCTGATCAATATATATATATATATATATATATATATATATATATATATATATATATATATATATATATATATATATATATATATTATATATATATATATATATAATGTGATCTATGTTATAGCTAGCATACCGCGTCTAATAATAAGGCTGTTTCTTATCTTTCATAATTTTATTTTAAAAACACATTTTAGTTTTTTTTCTGTACATCAACTAGATTTTGATATCTATTCCTTTCTCTTTATATAAATAGATCATAAACTCTCCCAGCGAAAATGCGATTTAAACACAGCCATATTTCACCGACATCTGATACCGTCAGAAATCGAATTTCCTGCGTTCGTTCTCAGGCTCGGGCTGGGGGGTGGGTTTTCGGGTCTAATGAATTATTGTAATTTGATGCGGGCATAAATATGAAGTGGGGGCCGAAAGTGGCCGGCGGGCCCTTCGAGTCGACACCCTTTTGGCCCTATTTACATGTTTATCAGACAGGACGGCGCTCTCTCCGAGGGCCCGATTTATTGGCCGCTATTCGCGTAATGTAATGGCGCGAACAGACCGGAGACGGATACGGAAAATACACAGATATATATAGATATACAGAATATGAGATGTAGTTGCCGATATACGGATGTTTTGAGAAGGGCGCAAGTCTGTTAAGTGAGATAGCGTTATCAGAAAATGTATCTAGGACATATTTTGAAAATTATTGAATTAAATTGATTAATACGAAACAAATAATTTTTTAAAAGTTCCTATAAAAACCTACTAAATTTAACGAACTAATAACCTTTCTTCACACTTTTATTTGAATTACTAAATGTACATAAATTTCGGACACAAAGTAACCAAATTGACCAAATATGTTTATGTTATTATTAGTTTATACTTAACTAATTTTTAATGTAAGAAATATTATTTTGTTAATTTATGTAAGAGGTGATTACCGTAAAATAAATTATTATTATTATTTTCAATGGATTAACACACGCAGTGTTAATCCATTAATAATGGTCACATTGTGTTCAATATATATGTACATTTGGTAATTCAAATAAACGTGTGAAGAATGGTTATTAGTGCTTTAATTGTCAAATTAAATAAAATTTTCCGAGATTCGTTGTTTTTTTAAAAGAGTTCAATTTGAAGCTTTATACAAGTGTTTTCAACACCCAGACTAAGCATGAAGTAAAATTTCGAGTTTAGAAGAGCCACCTGAAAATTTGTCAAGAGTCGCGCAGCGACCGGAGACAAATTTTCTGGGCTATTCTAAACTCGAAATTTTACTTCATGCGCCACTCGTATAAAACACTGATTTCAAGTGAGGTTCAAACATACATAAATTCACAATATTTCTCTTATATACGCGTGGCGCATGAAGTTAAATTTCGAGTTTAGAAAAGCCCAGAAAATTTGTCTCGGGTCGCTGCGCGACCTTCAACAAATTTTCACAGGGCTTTTCTAAACTCGAAATTTTACTTTATGCTTAGTCTGGGAGTGGAAAACACTCGTTTATAGCTTCAAATTAAACTTAAAACAAAAAACAAGGAATATCTAAAGATTTACAAAAAATAGGCTGAATTTGGAGTACGTATACTTAAAAGAAAAACTCCCTGTATTTATCTTTCAGTTTATACTAAAAAAGTTTGTATAGACATTTTTTCTGTAGTTATTATTAGAAATTATTTGTACACGAGTTAATTATACACGTCTACAGTGTTTTGACAAATGTGTGATAAATTATCTGGCTACGTCCACACGCAATGTATGTACAAAATATGTATTTATTTTAAAATGTGATTCCGTTGAAGTGAAATAATTATAACTCAAAATAAGTCCATCGGTGGCATACAATATGAAAGATTATGTATTTCTATTTTTATTTTTGTAACATCAAACTCTGGGCTGGACTATTACAGTTTTTCTACAGCTAGGAAAAGTCAAAACTATACAGAATGAAAGGGCGTTTTTGAAATGCGAATAACTTGGCTGTTTTTAAGAAATGTTGATCCCAGATTTGCGACGACGAAGAATTAACGCATATTTGGTTTCATCAAGATGGCGCTACAGCACATACAACTAGAGCCTCAATGGAAGTTGTGCGTCGCATTTTTTCCTGGACACGTAATCTTTCGTTTCGGTGATGTGCCTTGGCCTCCTCGTTCCCTTAATCTCACATCATATGATTATTATTTATAGGAATAAACCTCAAAATCTACAAAATTAAAAAGAAGGCGGCACCACAGAAGTTAGGGCAATTAACATTGACTTGAGCGAGATGAAGATGGGGAACTTTGAAGAACGACTACAGCAGTGCATTGCAGAAAACGGACGTCATCTAGCTAATATCATTTTCAGAACATAATCACCTTGATTTGGTACATGAATTGTTAAATTTAACGTAAATGTTATTAATACAGTGAGGGTATTAATAACATTTATCTTATCTTATTTTACAAATCAAGTACTAAACGCGCTTGCACTGTGATGACGGAAATAACGTGTACATTAAATTTAACATTTTGCGTATGGAATCGGAGGGATTATCACTTTATTATTGTTAAATGGTAACATCACAGCTTAATGAACATTTTTAAAGTTAAAAACAGCTGAGTTATTCTTATTTCAAAAACGTCCCACTATTCTGCCGCACCCTGTTATAATTTTAATTTAAAACCCTCATAACTCCAAAACCTTATGAAATTATAAAATTAGAAAAATTGCTAGGACCTTCTCTCATATTAAAATGAAAGCAATATATATGGTTAAATAAAAATTCATTGGATCACTTGACTGATCTTTCCCGATGTGTCTGCTATGTCTTGAAAGACTGTCTTCTGTTAAGCTTAAAGAATCATTACTCACTGTCTGTTTTGTTTATCAAAAAACGTAATGTACTATCATGAAGCAAAGCACATCACAATTTATTAAATGATGTTTATTTGTTTGTTACAGAGACAATGGAGAAGTTGTTTAGTATTAACAGCAGCTGGTTTGGTGATGCTAATGGTGAGATTACAAGGACCCACCCCTCAGTTCTCCACAGCGGACAACCCTACGGCGAAGGAGCCCAGCATCACGACGCGCTTCCTCACTTTCTTGTACCTCCCAGTGCTCAACATGTGGCTCCTCCTCTTCCCCAGCAACTTGAGCTTCGACTGGGGTATGGACGCAGTGCCAAGAATTACCAGCTTGAACGATCCCAGAAATCTGTGCACGCTGATTTTCTACGCGGGCCTCGCCCTTGTGTTTAGATACAGTGTGAACTCTTTGTGGAAACGTGAGCAAAGCAAACAAGACAATGAAATTACCGGGTATACCAGTTGCCCTTGCACAGTTTGCCATCAAAGTTTATCGGAGCTACATTCACCTTCTTGTCGTACTAATAATAATAATAATAGTACTAGTACGTGTATTTGCTGGAGGCTTCCTCTAAGGGCTTCGCAAAAAAGCCCTAGGGCAAAGAACGCGGCGAAGCAGAAATCATACTCGATCCTAGTAGCCCTTGCCTTCCTCACGTTACCCTTCCTTCCGGCGACGAACCTTCTGTTCTACGTCGGCTTCGTGGTGGCCGAGCGCGTTCTTTACCTACCCAGTGCTGGATTGTGTTTACTGTTGGGGTTGGGGGCGGGGCGCGTATGGTGCAACCGGAAGTGGAGGATACCCGTCGCGACCCTTCTTCTCGTTACGCTGCTGGTATTCAGCGCACGGACTGTGTCGCGCAATCGGGACTGGACTAACGAGGAGTCCCTTTACCGGTCCGCGGTGCCCATTAACCCTCCCAAAGGTAAGAATCCCACCTCTAATTACGCGGCATTAACATTCCGGCAACGTGTTTAATCTAGTTTTATACTCGACTCGATGCGAAAACGGGAGCAAATTGTAGACGATGCAGGATAACAAGCTCCAACTAGAAATTACATCGAATTACATCGAAAATTATCAACCAAAATTCCGCCAAAAAAAAAATAGTTTAGTTCAGATTGTTATAATATTAAATTAAACTTAGTTAATATAATCAGACTTGTATTAAAGTGTGCACACTATAAGAAGCGTAAGCATATATTCTCGAATAATTGAATAATTTTAATAGTTTTGAATTTGAATTATTCTTGTTGTATTTTCTATTGGACAAATCGGTTAGTAAGACAAAGGACAAACTTATGAAATTGAGAGAATTATTTTACGACAGTATTCCGCATCTTGTAAACTTGTAAGTGTTCCATGATTCTGAAAAAGTTTAAAACCAAACAATTTAAACTAAATAAGTTTTAAACTTCAAATCAAATCAATGATTTATGCGTCTGGTGAATGAAGTAAAATTTCAAATTTCTAATGCAAAAAAATGGATTTGTCTGGGGCTTCGCTGCGCCCGACAAATTCAATTTTCAGGTATTTTTAAACTGAAAATGTTACATAATGCTTAATCAACCAGTGGAAATATTCCTGATAGTTTTAATAAATAACGAACACTCAAGACTAGTTGCATCAAACACGTTGAACTGGTTTAACTCGGAACTCAAGTTAAAAGTGACATTAGAACAATAGGAACTGTCATCCTGAACTTAAGTTCAGCTTGAACTCCAGTTCAACGTTTCTGGTGCAACTGGGCCTTAATGCCTAAAACATTAAAATCTACATATTGATTCTTCTGAAATACATCTTTGCTGTTTCTTTTCTTAAGTATTTATTTCTTTACTAAACTCGACCTACATTTTATATATATATATATAAAAAATAATTCTTGGCGTGTAACATATTGCCAATTAACGTAAGGAGGAGAGCGCACGCCAACGTGGCCCGAAAATATTTAATCGCATTAAAAGAGTCAATGCGTGCCGAGGAAACTCGCTGCCAGCAGCTCGTAAGAAAAGCGAACAAGAGCACACGACTCGACTTAATCAAATTACTCATTTCTCGGGGATATCTTCTTCTGCATTTCAACATCGCGTGCAGCATTAATCTATTTACACACACACACTCATACAACAAAACGAGATGTCAGGATCTGTTTCGGCTTTTCGCATTTTTACCCTCAGAAAAGCGCAGATGGCTTAAATGCAAGATATATATTTGCAGCGGTTTAAAATTTAAATATCTGTTGGAGTAAATATGTATGTGTGTGTTTGAACAAGAGAATTTACTTCCAAAGTTGTAACACATTGTTAAAGTTATAAATCTGATGAATTTCGTAGATAATCGTAGACTACCGGTTCTGGTTCTTTGGGGAGTGCGCATTTCTGCACTGCACTTAGGCCTCATTAGGCCCAGTGTGCTTCAGACTACCGGCATATTGACATATGTATTATTCTCATAGGATTACTTCTAGAGAATGACTCAAAGTCGAAACTAGTTGGAATAAAAAACCAATATATTAGTGAAATTTAATCAAATGTTTTCATTTTTAAATCATAGTTAAATATGTTTCACCACGTGAAAGATGAGAAACTTATTCAAGATATCCTTATAGGCAAAAATTATTAAAAGTGCCATTCGAGTTATTGAGTTTTTTGAAAAACAATCTTTTTGATAATATCCAAAATGGATTTATCAAAGGAAACTACACCTTTTGAAAGCATTCGTGAAATTCAACGTTAGAGAATAGACAAGTTACTTGTGCTATAATGATTGATCTTAGGAAAGCATTTGTTATGTTATGTTATGGAATGGTAGCATCTGGGCTTTCCGAAATTACCTCGACCTGAAAGATCTTTTGTAATTATCCCTGGCCTACTTGAGTCCCTCAATGTCTAGACCTCTTGCGTAGTCTACAATAACTTGAGTGTTAATGTGCACCATGTCATCAGGCTATAAAGTGACCGATAACAGGTAGTTCCCTCTTTGAAGGGACAGGGCAGAGCATTCACAAAGTAGGTGCTCTGCTGTTTCTTATGCCTCGTTGCAGAATCTGCAATTGGCATCAGTTGTCTGACCCATGTTAGTAAGGTGGTATTTCAGAGGACAGTGTCCAGTTAATAGACCGGTTATGAGCCTTAGGTTGCTCTTGCTTAGCCTGAGAAACTGTTTGGCTCTTACGGCAGAGAAAGCGATAAACCTTTTCTCCTGCCTCAAGCCAGGTGTGTTTCTCAAGTAAGCAGTTTTGGCAGCATCTTCCCTTGATGCAGACTTCAGTTATTCCACTATAGTGTTCTGTTCTAACAAATGGAGTTTTGGAGCCTTTTTTAGCAAAACTGTCGACAATTTTATTACCTTTGATCCTTGCATTTGTAAGATCAACAGTTATTATTTTTTAAGCTAGAAAGATATGGTGACCCACTGAGCAAACACATTAAAGCAATGTTTCATCTACATTAATACAACGTTTAATGTTGTTACAATGTTGATATATCGTTATTTGATTGTTTTTTGCTCAGTGGGGATATTCTTCAAATCTTACGTACTCATCAATGTGAAAAAAAATACGTGGCAACGTTGACCTACCTGGACCTGTGGTTCTGGCTAGACCCATATGTAATTTAGCAAATTCAGCAGAACTTTTATTTTATCCATTATTAACTTTATTATATTTAAATGAGATTATTGACCTACCTGGACCTGTGGTTCTGGCTAGACCCATATGTAATTTAGCAAATTCAGCAGAACATTTATTTTATCCATTATTAACTTTATTATATTTAAATGAGATTATTTTTTTACTTAAATTAATTCCGAGTCAGTCTTGTAACCTTGTGTCTGTAGAGTTCTTCTTTGTTGCTAACGTCTTTGAGGGTCGGTGGTGAAATTTAATTGGGGAAGTTACCCTTTGAACCGAACTATTCCAATTATACATAAATTATACTTTGTTTCGGACCCTCTTTACATATTTGCTCGCGGAGGAGACGCGGGGGAAGGAGAGAGGAAATTATCGGGAATATCGCCGAGAAGAGGAATTTAATAAAGCACCTTGATCAGGTTGTGAATGTTGGGGGATAACGCTTAATTTCTGATTGAATAGGCCTTGTCTCACAGAGGGTTAGACTTGATTGATGTATTTCGCACGAATTCAAATAATTAAGTGTTTTAATTTTAATTTAACAAGGATATTCAGAACATTTTTCTTTTAAGTATACATATCCCGATGTATACACCCTAAAAGTTCAGGTATTTTTTAAAAAGCAATCAATTTTAAGTTTCTAACGAGTGATTCTTCTTGTATAGATTATACTAAAAATAGCGACAGTTTGTTTGTTTCGCATTTTTTATAAGAAACCAGTGCTGTCATTTACAGACTAATACCTGCGTAACAAGTGTTTTCCACTCCCAGGCTAAGCGAAGCGGAGCGACCAAACCTAATTTTCAGGCTTTTCTAAACTCGAAATTTTACTTCATGCGCCACGCGTATAAAACACTGAAATATTGTGAGGTATTAAATATACTTCTAAATTATTATGATACAAAAGTGCATATTGAACTTTAGAGTATTTTAGTGTTTTATACGCCTGGCGTATGAAGTAAAAATTTCGAGTTTAGAAAAGCATTTTATATTTTTTGATATATGCTCCAAATATTGGCAAATTTACTTTTACTTATATTAATGCTCATTGTTCTAAAAAAAAAAATGGAATATGTAATATAACCTTTTCAACTTTGTTTAAACAATTTATGTATATTTTACTCTCGAAATTTAGTTTTTTGAATCTAATGTTTTTAATTTTGTTGGAAATAATTAATATCAATTGTTAATTAAACTTACCAATAATTGTTTTTTATTAATTTAAACAAATTTTAACGTAAACTATTTGCTAAACCTATACTTCGAAATATTTTATATCAAAGATACAACTCCCATTGTTGAATTATCTTCTTGTAAAGTTATTGAATTCGCGACTAACTTATTTTAATGGTAGTATCGCAGAGCCAACCGACGATGCAATCCATTTCGTATTTCTGTCAAAGTTTAACTAATACCGTAAACTTCTCCCTCATACCCCCACACACACCTACCCTCGAACACACACGCCATAACCAGTTATAATGGGGAAGTTGGATATCTATAGTCGGTGAATTGAATGGGCGAATTAATAACATTAAATTACACTGATTATTATCAACATTCACGAAATAATTAAACTTGTTTTAAACCTGCATATATGTGTAATTCGGGACAAAATAGCCAGTAATGGCAAAAAATAACATATTTGCTCAAATACTCTGAGATTTATATGGTATAATTATTTATCTTATTCTGTACTTACTTCTAGTTTAACTGTTTCGGTTAAAAATAAGAGAGAAACGTTCATAGAGTAGAATTTTTCAAATTAGGCACTCTCATGCGCAGAACGAGCGCCGTTCGTGTATTTCCGCTGCTTAAAGAATGAGAAAGTGGAACCTGACTACGTTGGGCGTACATTTATTTGAAAGAAAGGAACTCGCACGCACATGCCAGGTGGTACATCGAACAAGGACCCTTCAAGATTTCAATGGTGTTACCTCTGCGACAGCCAGCATTGAATCGTACATTTACGGCCCAACGTTTTCAAGACTGTCTTGCTTACGTTGGGGAAATGCTGTTCTACGCGCAATTGCCTAATTTGGGTAATATACCTATACCAGTTGTTAGAGGTAAAATTGCTGAGGTTCTTAGATTCTAAATGCAAAAATCGAAGGTTAGACGTGTTTTTTTTTATCCCGATAGCTCGAAAATGAAAGCTATTTCGACTATTTTAAATGTGATCATTTGGTCTCCGCCCTTCTGTATATGTCAATTATTTGATATAGAATGAAAAATTTAAAAAAAATTGTCTAGAAGAATAATTGGTATACACGTATTATTAAATGAATCGGTTAATTGTTTTTATGCAACTATTTTAAATGTTTTGATTTCTTCTTGACCAGGCGAAGCAAGTGCCCCTTGCCTACCACCACTCCTATTTGTTTGCTGTCTACTAAAATATTTATGTTTTTTTTTTTGTTTCAGCTTACGGAAATTTGGGTAGTGTACTGAGTAGCCAGGGAAGGGTCGCGGAGGCGGAATGGGCTTTCAGGAAAGCCCTGCATTTCAGACCCAATATGGCGGACGTCCACTATAACCTGTAAGTAGAGAGAGCCCTTTTTCACCAAAACATTTTCACCTAATTCGTTTATAATTGTGAGTGCGCATTCGAGCTAAAGTAACCTACACTTAAAAAGACATTAAATTCCCTCGACTATATTTCTCACCATGATTCAATATTAGAATTATTAAAAATTATTGTTTTTTTTTTAATAAAATTTCATTAATATACAAGGAATTTATCTTTTAAGTATCTACATGCTGATGCATACGTTTAAAATTTTCAATTTGAAACTATTAACAAGTGTTTTCCACTCCCAGATAAAGCATGAAGTAAAATTTCGAGTTTAGAAAAGCCTGAAAATTTGGTTTGGTCGCGTAGCGAAAAGCGCGGAACGACCAAACCAAATTTTCAGGCTTTTCGCCTTTTTTTACTTTATGCGCCACGCGTGTTAAACACTGATTTAAAATGAAGTTGAAAATATACTATTAATGCTGTGATTTTTTAAATTTAAGAAATCGAATATGCATTTATAAATATTTGAATTATTCGAAAAATTAAATATTAAAATATTCGTTGAAAACGTATTCAAATGTGTATAATTTAATTATTTAAGTATTCATATTTGATTCCTTTTCGGCCAAACCAAATTTTCAGGCTTTTCCAAGCTCGAAATTTTACTTCATGCGCTCCGCGTATACAACACTAATTTCAAGTGAAGTTTAGAAAATACTTCTAAATCAGTATATTACAGCAGTATATTTTGATGTTTACTTTAAATCAGTGCTTCATACGCGTGGCGCATGAAGTAAAATTTCGAGTTTAGAAAAGCGTGAAAATTTGGTTTGGTCGCTCCGCTTTGCTAGGCGACTACACCAAATTTTTCTAAACCGAAATTTTATTCATGCTTAACCTGGGAGTGGAAAACACTTGTTACGCCAAATTTTAAGGCATTTCTAAACTTGAAATTTTAATTCATGATTAACCAAGGAGTGCATACACTCGTTAGTAGCTTCAAAATAAACGTTTTTTTTAACTGAAAACTTACAACACCTGCATCGGGCTATTCATACATAAAAGATCATATTGTTTTCAATATAAAAACAGTACGATAAATATAATTTAAAAAAGTTGTAATTTCCTAGTTATCTTATAGTTATGCTTAAGTTTTAATTTAAATTAACATTAGTGGCTGAATGGTCAAACCTATGCAAACAAAACAAAAGAAGTAGTATCAAATTTTCCGTAATCACATGGTTATCATTTTTTTAATTTAAATATTTTGTCTATATATCACGAGTAAAAAAAATTGATAAAATGTACTATAAACCATAAAGCTATGGTTTTATTTTATCGTTTTTATGAAATCTAATGATGGTATAATTCAGATATTTTTGATATTTAATTAATTTGATATTAGTATAGAAATTGGAACTAGTATTATTTTCGAATAGTTAGTGAAATAGAAGTTTTTAATTTCAATTTTTCCTAATCACTTCTTTGGCACTTCTAAAATTTAAATATTTTGTTTACTCTTTGATTTTAGGTTTGCGCCATTCAGTCAGGACTGACTATGTTAAGATATCACGAGTACAAATAAAAAGATAAAATGTACCATACTCAATCTTTATTATTTGAGAAGTATGTACACTAAACAGAGTATTAACAAAACAAAAATATTCTTATATTGCGTTCCCAAATAAGGGCTATCGATCATAAGTCATTCTGCCCTTGTTTTTATTGGTGGTATGGTTTTTGAAAATTATGTAGAGGTAGGAGGGTGTAGTGAGGATATATAGTCGAATAGGGTAATAAGCGGGTTTTTGAATTAAGGAGAAATGTTAGAATTTCTGGGGATGCACATTTGTTTGAGTAGATCATAATTATTATCGTTGCATGCAAATCGCTCGGTTAGGAATCGAAGTCTATCTTTAATAGGTAGTACTTTTGTTGTTTGGTACAGAAGGATATTTGAGGGATTATGGAGAGGATTTTGGGAGTGCCGGAGTTTTGTGAGAGTACGGAGGGACGATATCAACCTTGAGGTTTTTGAGGGTGGATTTAAAGGGATTTATGTACAGGATAGAGGAATACTCTAAGATAGGGCGACATATCATTTTGTATTTAATTGCAAATGTATTTGTATTTATTCCTTGATTTTTGTACGTGAGACAGCGGAAATATTTTGCTCTCTTAATTGTTTTTGTTTCAGTTAATGATGTGTGTTTCTTAAATGATAATTTGTTATCAAAATGGATACCATATGTGAGAGAAGGATGAATTATGGATATCGATGGGGAATTAGGTGTTAACCGGTGGTAGAGTAGGAATAATTGATATATATTAAGATTTATTTTGAGTCTCCAATTAGAAAACTACTCGGAGATTTTTTTGATTAAGTTTTGAAGGGAATCTATGGTTGAGGTTAGGGTAGATGAGTAAGAAATTAGGGCGCTATCTTCGGAAATTGTAGAGGATATTTGGTAAGGTCGATAAAATTAGGGTTAGGGTTCTAGAGGTCGTAACAGAATACATTATATAGTAGTGGGGATAGAGGGGAACCTTGGGGAACACCTCGGGTAAATAATAGATGATAATGTTTTTTGGCTACGGATTTGTAGTGAGCTGGTTAAAAGGAATTTTTGGATGAGCTTTAGGAGGTGAAGGGAAATGTTAAGGGTACTGCACTTATAGAGAAGACCCCTATGCCATACACTATCGAATGCATTAGCTATGTCCAGAAATAGAACTGCAGTCTTTTTTCCTTCTAAATGGCTAGTTTGGCAATTGGAAGTAAGGATAGTTAAAGGAAGTGAAGTGGAGCGGTCTGGAAAAAAACTGAATTGGTAGATAGGAATATGATTCTTTATTTGAGAGAGGATTTTTTGTTTTAATAAGGATTCAAACAGATTTCCAAGGATGGGCAGGAGGGTAATAGGACGGTAATTATTTACGAGAAGGGGATCGGTGTTTGGTTTGTGGACGCAGGTAATAATACTGTGCTTCCATTTCCGTGGGAATATTTGTTCGCTATAGTTGTAATTGAAAATTTGCAGAATATATATATGTACCGAATGAGGAAGAGCTTTTAGGGTTTATCTATGTATTTTGCCATGACCTCGGTGTTTTAACCTTTATGTAACTGTTCGTAGGATGTCTCATCGTCTAATTTGTCATCTGTGGGAGAGGGGCTGTGGTTTTATTTGATCGAATTTACGAAATCTAATGATGGAATTATTTAAATGATATTATTGATATGTATATAATTAATTGGATATTAGTATAGAAATTGGAATTAGCAACATTATATATAGTTAGTGGAAATAGATATTTTTATTTTAAATCAATCTATAACAAATCTACTGATCTACTAATTTATTGTATATTCCTAATAATATTATATACATACAATAATTCCAAATCAAATTTGAGTTCAATGTATTACTATCAAATTATACAAACATCAAAGCAAATTACCCGGGCTCCAACAAAAACAATTCTACGCAAATGAGAAACACAAAACCTTCAATAACTCCAAAAACACATCAAAGATCGATGGCATGGCAGTCGGATTCAAAAATGATCCCCATTGTACGTATTTGCGGGAAAAGGGGGGATTCTGATTTAAATAACATTCCATCGCGACGTGAATAATGCATGGACGCCGAATTAATTTTCAATTCGAGTGGATGGATTCGTTGTGTGTGTATCATGCGCACTAATCTGTATTAAATTTGCAAATGATAATTACGGTTTTGTATTAATTCCAGAAACATGGAAATTGCGTGTTGTCGCGGATCATCTATCGGTTAAATGTTTGCGCAGATTCGATCTAATTGCGTTAAAACTTCGTTAACTATGTTAATTTATTATTTTATTTATATCTATCGATACAAACAGGAGGAATCACTGAATGGATTTTAAGTAATTTCAATTTAAAGATCATCATACGTGGTATATCTACAAAGCAAAGCTGGGACGAATTCTCGTAAAAAGGATTCGAATCATGAATCCGAATCAGCTAAAATGATTCGAATCACGAATACTCGAAAACAGGATTCGAATCTTTGATTCGAATTATATTTATTTCCTACGAATCCTTTATTCGTAAGAGATAAATATGATTTGAATCCTGTTTTTTCGAATCACGAATACAAACCTTTAAGAATAAATTTGATTTTATTATTTTTTGCAACCATTAACTTATAAATATCGTTACTAATTGTTTTATCAAAAATTATCAAAATCTAATTATTTATAATTAATACTGAACATCGTTGATAACAGACTAAATATCTGATTCCGTGTTACTCTGATTAAAGATGGATTTGTGTGTTTTTGAACTTCACTTCAAATCAGTGTTTTGTACGCGTGGCGCATGAAGTAAAATTTCGAGTTTAGAAAAGCCTGAAAATTTGGTTTGCTCGCTCCGCGCTTCGCGCTACGCGACCAAACCAAACTTTAAATTGACCTTTATTATAAAATCGACTAATGCCTAAAAATTATATTTATTTCCTACGAATCTTTTATTCGTAAGAGATAAATATGATTTGAATCCTGTTTTTTCGAAAAAAAAATCACTTAATATCATTAAAACTGGGAAAGTCAGAGAAAAGTCATGGAGTTTTATTCAAATTGATCAAAACACTAACAAAAAAGCCATATGATATTATTACATTTGTCAAAATCAACAGGCATAAAAATTACAAAACACGTAAACCAACTTAAATATTGACAAAAACAATGAAAACCATTAAAAAGTTATATTAGGTCAGTGAAAAAACTCTGAAATCAGAGAAATGTCGGATAAATTTAACGTTTCAGATTGTGGCTAACATGTCATTTTTTCTTCAAATAATGCCAACAAAATTTTTAAAAACTAGATTATTAGCTTTAAAAACATTTTCAATTATTTAATGTTCTTATCAAAGCATTCAGTTTGAAGTTTCGAACGAGCGTTTTCACTCCCAGACTAAGCATGAAGTAAAATGTCGAGTTTAGAAAAGCCCCGCGTAGAAAATTTGTCGAGGGTCGCGCAGCGACCCGAGACAAATTTTCACGGGGCTTTTCTAAACTCGACATTTTACTTCATGCGCCACGCGTATATAACAATGGTTTAAGGAGAAATTTAAAAATACACAACACAAATTTTTCATGTTAATCCTAACAATTAATTCGAATTATTTTTGACGATTCGAATCCTTTTGTAAGTATTTGAATCCTTTTGTAAGTATTTGAATCCTTTTATAAATATTCTAATCCTTTTGTAAGTACTCAAATCCTTCTGTAAGTATTCGAATCCTTTAATAAATATTTAAATTATTTTGTATGTATTTGAATCCTTTTGTAAGTATTCGAATCCTTTTATAAATATTCGAATCCTTTTATAAATAATGGAATTCTTATATAAGGATTCGAATTACCCGCATTTGGATGCGAATACGAATCCTCTTAAAAAAGTGTAACGAATCCGAATCACGAATCAAGTTTAACTAAAGTATTCGAATGCCTCTTTTGAATCCTCTAAAACGATACGAGCCCTAAATGATTCGAATCCTGCCCAGCTCTGCCATAAAGTAAGTTCCGTTTGATTGGTTAAAGAAACCAAATACAAATTAAGAAAGAAACAATATAGTGAAAAAATCGTTGGACCTTAAACTATTTTTCGATATAACTCCTGCCATTTTGTAGGCACTTGTCATACCTAGGCACAAAATTTTGAAATTTGTATTCGTAAACATTAATTAGAAGTCCGTATATATTTAAAGTGCGGTTTCGGTAGGATACCCTGTATGAAATATCTATGAAACAATTAAAATCTCAGATTATTTTAATCTATTTTTAATAATTTCGTCCATTTCAACAATGTTCTTTAAATATTACGTGAAAAAACGAATGTTGAATGGACTGAAAATGAAAGGACCCGCTTGAAATTATCCCCTGAAAGCATTTCTCTCCCATTTTTTCCCATCATCCTCATCATCATCCCTGTTTTGTTTTCATCTCCTCCCGATTTTCTTTGTCTTCCGAAGCTCACCCCCTCCAGCCATTGTCAGTTCATCCCTTTTGAATAATGCCGAAAATTTAAACATTTTACACGCGCACGAACACACACAGACTGCCAATTGATTGAAACTGTTTCGACACACCGCGTCCTATTTTTTTTTTAAATTGCCACTTAATTACAGCGCAGACTTTTTAATGGTTGATAAAGCCCGAGTTTTTTTAATTGCGCGCGCGGATGGGCCGGACTGATTTGTACTTTTGTGCAGGACACGGATACAATGGAATTACGATTTTATGTTGAAACGCGCGGTGGTTTCAGAATATAATTGACACTTTTTACACGAAACTTTGCGTCGCGGGTAATTTAATGTTTTACACGTTTATGCTGAGTTGCATTGTTGATAGACAAAAAATATACAGTGAACTACTGGGAGTTACTTATTATATAAAATAGAAACAAAGAAATTACACGAATTAACAATATTTGAATAAATGAAATTTATTTATTTATTTATTTATTTATTAACGGAATCTCCATTTTACATAAGTGTACATATACATATTGCCAATTCTTCTTTGCAGAATACTTCAAACATTAAAAGTGCGATTCTTTTCGCAATCTAAAACAAGTTAGTCTTACAAAGACTATATCAAACACTCATTGAAACAACTACTTCCGTCTTTGTAAGACTAACTTGTTGTAGATTGCGAAAAGAATCGCACTTTTAATGTTTGAAGTATTCTGCAACCAAGAATTGGCAATTTCATTTATACTTATGTTTGATCGGTAACGTGACCGCCAGTCTAAGGTGTCACATTGTTTAGAGGGAATGGCAAAGCTATACTAATGAGAGATAAATCTCGAAACGCGTTTATAGATGGCCTGAATAATTTGACCCAAATTGTTACATTTGCAGTAGGTTACTGTATGTAACAGCAATCACTTGTTGTATAATTCAATGTCCGTGAGGGTATTAGCCTGGGAAGTAGTTGTTTCAATGAGTGTTTGATATAGTCTTTGTAAGACTAACTTGTTGTAGATTGCGAAATGAATCGCACTTTTAATGTTTAACAATATTTGAGGCTGTCAGAGCAAGAGAATATAATCACTCTTTCCATAATAGTTATTAATAATTGTTGCTTATAACTCCTCATAACTATTGTATACCTTCCATGAGCCCACTCCTGTACGTGGAAAATAAATGCCGTGGCAACCCTCACTGGCTAGTAATAATATAAAAAAATCCTATCAACTCCTGCTGATTGTCGATAAATGTTTATAAAAAAAATAATAATAAACACATAAGAGATATGACTGTGGCGAGAGTCTATGCCAGGATCATTAATCTATATTTTAAAAAAATGTTGCTTTTTTATTTTAAGTATACCTACATATCATAAACCAAAATGCTTAAATTTTGAAAGCGTAAGATAACAGTTATAACAATTATTCATAATCAAATATTATCCTTATAAAATACTCCATATACCCTTATATAATATTGGCGCTTTTAATTAAAACCTTAAAGACTCTCTCATTTTTAATATCCATTAAACTTTAATGGGGCATTAATCAAAAAAGAAATTACCGTTTTAACGATAAAACATTTTCAATCCAACAAGAAAATATTATTTCAACGAAATTACACTTTTTCAATAATCATTTTCGTTTTAATAATTCACAACCCCACAATGTATTATCATAATAATCTTTTGGCAGTTTAATAGGGACGCTACACAATTCATTACGTAAATTACTATAATTCCTTTCGAAAGGAAATTGCTCTTCCATAATAAATAGCAATTCGGAATTTATGTAAATAATTTATATAGAGCGGGCAGCTTTATATTTTCAATTACTTTACGGAAAACCAACGCAATTATGTAAAATGGATGTAACAAGGTATTATGTAATTGATTGTTTTGGATTTATATACATACACCCACACGGATGTTGGGGTTCAGGTTATTTACATGGATTTCAAATTAATTCATTTAGAATTATTTGTGCACGACATTGATTAACAATTAATTTATATAGATTAAATAATTCATTTTTAGAAATAAACAATAATACATAATGTTAGTACTAAAATAAACACGTTTCTTGTTGCTTAATTAATTAAGTATGATACAAACAAATACTAATACTTTTTTCTCCAAATTAAAATATACTGGGTGACTCGTTAATGTGGGGGAAATGGCTTAATCATAGATTCCTAGTATCAAAATATGATGATTTAACATAACTTATACATACGTGTACAGGTATCTATATTCTAGAATGCGTAAAGTTTTTATGGAAGCATAAATACTTATTTGAAAAACACCTAATGCCACATATATACAATACGAGACATGGTGTTGAATACAGTCTTCCATCCCATAGATTGTGTCTGTTTGAGAGAAGCCCGTATTACTCATGTATTAAAGTTTATGATAGTTTGCCTAGCGCAATAAAAACAGCAAAGTCGTACGCAGCCATGAAAAATTTGTAAACTGCTATTGATAAACTGCTATTGATAGAACCATATAACTTAGATGAATATTACTCTAACATTTAGAATTAGTATTAAGAATAGTTATATTGTGTTATATAACTTGTTGTTTTGTCTTGAACTGTTTTCATGTAATTGCTGTATATATGAAATTTTATTTGTATTGTATTTGCAAAAACGATGAAAATAAATGTATTATTATTATTATTATTATTATCTATATCCAAAACTTTACGGCTAAGCCGGAATTAATCTTTAAAATTCAAAAAATATTATTAGTTTTATTTATAACAATTGAACAGTTATTATGGTCATCATTGATTGTCAAGAAGTGTAAAAAACATTAATGCCACAACATTAAAACTAAAATATGTTTTCATTGGCGCAACTTAAAAAAATTTTAAAAATACATCTTGAGAGATTAGTTCATTTACAAGCTATTTTGTCTCTTAATAATGTTTGATATCTTGTACTGGTTTGCCACAAAAAATAAATAGCAAATAGATAATTTTTTATTATTTAGTAAATACAAAATCTATTTTTTTGGGTGATTAAAAATACATGTTTTTTCTTCGTCGCCGCCGTTGTTTAACAAGTGTTTTCGAGAATTATTTGTTTTCTTCATTATGGTTTATAATTATTCATATTTCTCCGGAGCAATCAGATACAGGGAGTTATTCTTTTGAGTATTCCAAATTCAGCCTATTTTCTATAAATCTTTAGATATTCCTTGTTTTTTCTAAGCTCAATTTAAAGCTTTAAATGAGTGTTTTCCACTCCCAGACTAAGCATGAAGTAAAATTTCGAGTTTAGAAAAGCCCCGTGTATCTTTTCTGGGCTTTTCTAAACTCGAAATTTTACTTCATGCGCCACGCAAATAAAAAACTAAAATATTGTGAACTTCACTTGAAATCTGTGGTTTATACGCGTGGCGCATGAAGTAAAATTTCGAGTTTAGAATAGCCCAGAAAATTTGTCTCGGGTCGCTGCGCGACCCTCGACAAATTTTCACAGGGCTTTTCTAAACTCGAAATTTTACTTCATGCTTAGTCTGGGAGTGGAAAATACTCGTTCAAAGCTTCAAATTGAACTCTTTTATAAAACAACGAATGTCGGAAATTTACAAAAACTGTAAATTTTCGAGTTTAGGAAAGCCTAAAAAAGTCTTTTCATTTAGCTTTTTTTAAATCTTGGATTGGTCGCTCCGCTTTGCTACGTAACAAATACAAATTTTCAGAGTATTCTAAACTCAAAATATTTACTACATGCTTAAAAAAGAAGTGGAAGCATATTATGTATAAAAACTTGTCTATTAAACATACACTTATCGATTTTTATTTACTTCAACTCACTTCCTTTTTCTTCATTCAGAATAATTTATGTTCAACTTAAGTGGGTTAAATCAACTGGGATAGAGGGTTCGTATCTTTTTTTTATGTGTGTGAGGGCAGTAGTGGGTTTAGTTAAGAACCCAATCTAAATTTACAACAGTAAATATGCGCGCGGAAAGTTTTATTAATGCCTCCCTCAGGGCAGGAGCGTGGAAAAGAATTCCGAACTTAGATTAAACACAATGATTGACATTTTAAATTTCCTAGTTGTTAAAGCCGGATGAATGGCGAAAACGGGGAGAGGCGAAAAAAATCCAGAAAAGATTTCCACGTCGCCAGAGTAGTGAATAAAGTAGAAAATGTTTAAACAGGGAAGAAAATTAAGTTTCGGGTTCTATACAATTCGAGAATTGTTAAGATATTTATTTATAATATCTAATGAGAGATTCTAAATTTGATATAATGAAATAGCTGCATTTTTCATATTTTATTGAAATATATATTTTTTTTTACCATTTATATACATACAAGACTTTTTGAGGATACTAGCATATCCAAAAAGAAAAATCTATAGATTCCCGAAGTTTTTAAGATGGGTAATTCATTTGTAAAATGTATTAGGTGAAACCAGTGGCGCAAAATGACTTTCTCTTAGGGGGCCCCCAATCAACACAAGCTCAAAATAAAGTATTAATTTTTGAACTTCACTTTAAAAATTATGAATTAAAGCAGTGTTTTATCTGCGTGGCCCATAAGGTAAAATTTCGAGTTTAGAAATTATTAAAAATTGGTTTGGTCGGAGCGACCAAACTAAATTTTAAAGAATAAAACACTTTATCTTTGTTTGTATAACACACTATTTTTATTTTCGTGACTGCAGTTTCGGCAATTCAACTTGCCATTATCAAACAGAGTGAATTGCCGAAACTGCAGTCACGAAACTGCAGTCACGAAAATAAAAATAGTGTGTTATACAAACAAAGTTAAAGTGTTTTATTTCATTGAATTAACATGTATAACGAAGTAGAAGCCTCCACAGTTCATAATTTTAATTTTAAGGCTTTTTTAAACGTTCGTGAATTTCTTAGATTTTTGTAATTTTCAAAATTTTTTTGTGTTTCGGCAATTTTCGCGAATTTCTTGAATTTTCGTTAATATTAAAAAAATTTTGAATCTATTCGAGAATTTTCAAAATTATAACTTACCTAAAGTTTCGTTCGTGAATTTTGTTTGTAACAGTTTTTCTGAATTTCCTATAATTTAAAAAAAATATTGCCGATTCGTATTATCCAAAGATTTAAATTAAATTTAAATAAATCGTAATTTTTTTCAAGATTTTTATAATAAAAATCTCGGCGCTTTTCATGAATTTCCAAGATTACCGTTTTTTTTAAAATGTTGTTTTTTCGTGAATTTTCAAGTTTGTCGTTAATTTTAATTTAAATATCGTGACGGTTTTTTCGTGAAGCCGCTCAGCTTAGCGGAGCGAGCAAACCAAATTTTAAGGCCTTTCTAAACTCGAAATTTTGGCGCAATTTTCGTGAATTGCTTAGATTTTTGTAATTTTTAAAACTTTTACGTTTTTGGTAATTTTCGCGAATTTCTTGAATTTTTGTTAATTTTCAAAAAATGTTGATACCATTCGGGAATTTTCAAGATTATGAATTTTCTAAATTTTTGGTTATGAATTTCCAGTTGTAACAGTTTTTCTAAATTTCCGATAATTTAAAAAAATATTGCTGATTTTCGTATAATCCAAAGATTTAAGTTAATTTTAAAAAAATCTTAATTTTTTCAAGATTTTCATTAATTATAAAAATCTCGGCGCTTTCTTCAAAATTTACAAGATTCCCGTTCATTTTCGAAATGTTCAGTTCATTTGTGAATTTTCACGTTTGTCGTTAATTTTAATTTAAAAATCATGACGGTTTTTTCGTAAATCCGCTTAGTCTAGCGGAGCGACCAAACCAAATTTTAAGGCCTTTCTAAACTCCAAATGTTAGCTGTTTTCGTAAACTGCTTAGATTTTTGTAATTTTCAAAAGTTTTACGTTTTTGGTTTTTTTGCGAATTTCTTGAATTTTCGTTAATTTTATTAAATGTTGATACTATTCGGGAGTTTTCAAGATTATGAATTTTATAAATTTTCGTTTATGTAGTTTCAATTGTTTTTCATTAATTATAAAAATCTCGGTGCTTTCCATGAATTTACAAGATTCCCGTTCATTTTAAAAATATTGAGTTCTTTTATGAATTTTTAAGTTTTTCGTTAATTTTAATTTAAAAACCATGACCTTTTTTTGTGAATGTCTAAAATTTCTGTTAATTAGCTAACTATCGATGCTTTTGTTAATTCTTGATAGTTTCAAAATATCAAGGTTCTTTCAAATTCTTGAGAGTTATCATAAACTTCCTAAATTTTTGTTCATTTTAAAAATCCTGACAATTTACGTTTATTTTTATTTTTCGCAAATTTCTGAGATTTTCGTTGATATTCAAATTCGCCATTCTTTTTATGATTTTTTAATAAAATTTTATTAATTTTTTATTTTTATTTTCCATTTAAAGAAAAATCATTTATTATCTTAATATTCATCATAAATCGTATTCGTTCATCGTAAAATGAGGAATATTAAGAAAATAAATATTTTTTTTTACGGAAAATAAAAAGTAAAACTGACTTTTTCCATTGAAAATTTCGATCTTCAATTTTTATAAAAAAAGTCATACAAAGCATGGCGAATTTGAATATCAACGGAAATCTTTGAAATTCGCGGAAATTAAAAATAAACGTACATTGTCAGGACTTTACTCAATATTACATTTATTTTTAATTTTGTATAAAATTGAAATAGACATAAGTTATTGATAATTGTCGAGCAAGTGTCTTCCACTCCCAGATTAAGCATAAAGTAAAATTTCGAGTTGAGAATAGCTAAATAATTTGGATTTGGACGCGCAGCGTCCAAATCCAAATTCAACTCGAAATTTTACTTCATGCGCCACGCGCATAAAAACACTGATTTATAGTGATGTTATAAATATAATAATAAATAATCACATTTTTTTTTAATTCCTTCATATTTATTTATATAACATCTTTATTCGGGAAATGATATATTACATTGTATGAACATTCATTATTGTTTTTTATTTTACATAATGCGAAAAGGCTATCGACCGGAAGTCTTTCTGCCTAGAGTAATTTAATATGTTGTTATGAGATTAATTAATGAATATGATGCTATTGAGTTAGTGACTGATGTAAGGTGAGGAGTGTTTGGAGGATAGTGGATTCTGGAAATTTGCGTTTGGGCAGGATTAAGGGATTTCTGGTTTGACAGAACAATTTTAGGATTTTGATGTTTAGTGGTGCATTAAGGAAACGTTCTATTAGATATGGATAGCGCTCGTTCATAGGAATTATTTGTGTTTTTTCTAGCAACATTTCATTGGAGGGGTTATAGAGAGGATTCAAGGGATGGCGGATTTTTGTCAATATACGAAGGGAACTTCTTTCCTTCATATTTTTTTAGAATTCTAATATTTTTCAATTTTGTATTTATATTTAATAAGAAACAATCACAATTGTTGAGCATTCTTCATACTTTTTAAGGATTTTGGTATTCTTTTAAAATATTTGTTTTACATTTCATCACGTTTCGACATTTCCAACAATTTTGACATTTTCGACAATATTGAGAGTTTTTCACACTTTCTCATAATTTTCATTTTTTACATTTTCGAATTTTTTAATATTATCAACAATTTCAACAGTTTTAAGACTCGATGTGTCATATCCTGACAAGTTATGTTTATTTTTATTTCCCGCGAATTTCCAAGATTTCCGTTAATTTTTAAATTAGCCATGCTTTTTGTGATTTTTCTATAAAAACTAAAGATTTTAGTTTTTATTGGAAACAGTTAGTTTTATTCTTTATTTTTCATTTAAAAAAAATCATTTATTTTATTAATATTCATCATTTTACAACTTTATTTAATAGTAATTTTTTTTTTATTTTGTAAAGAATTGATAAAGACACAATAAGTTATTGATAATTGTCGAACGAGTGTCTTCCACTCCCAGATTAAGCATGAAGTAAAATTTCGAGTTAAGAAAAGCCCAAAGAATTTGGATTTGGTCCAAATCCAAATTCGGGCTTTCCTTAACTCGAAATTTTACTTCATGCACCACGCGCATAAAAACACTGATTTATAGTGATGTTACAAATATACTGTCCATTTAACAAGTAACTTTAACTTTAACTTTAACTTTATTAACGGAAATTGTTCACATTATTCAATCATGTACACAATTCGAGCAACTGTAGCAATTTTCTTTGGGATGTGTTAGAATATCTAAAAGATCAACTCACTCCATGTAAATGAATGAAAACAATCGCTTAACGCTATTGTTTATAATAAATTATAAGTAATCAAAATTTTTAAAATTTCTTTATACCTTTTTAGAATTCTAATATTTTTCAATTTTGTTTTTACATTTCATCACGTTTTTTCACACTTTTCTATAATTCTCATGCTTCCAATTTTAGAATTTTTTGAAATTTTCAACAATTTTAATATTATCGACAATTTCAACAGTTTCGACACTTGATGTGTCATATTTTCCTTAATTTATAAAAACTCGACAGTTTTCGAGAGTTTCGTAAACTTTTCAAAACTTGGTAGTTTTCAAGAATTTCCTAAATTTTCGTTAAATTTAAAAATATTAACGCTTCTAATAAATTTTCAAGATTTTCGATAATTTTCAAACTCTTATAGCAGTATTCGTTAATTTTAATAATGTTGAAGTTTTCTAATGAAATTCAGATATTTCCGCTGAAATTGTAACGATTTTCCTTAATAATAATAATAATAATATATTTATTAACGGAAATCTATTTTCGAAAAATTTAACAAAAATTTGAAATAAAATAAATTCAAGCAAAAATTTAATGCTAACACTTCTCATAAACTTTTGACAATTTTTAAAATCTTGAATTTTAATTTTAATTTTAATAATGTTGACATTTTTTATGAAATTCCGATATTTCCGCTGATTTTCACACTTGTAACGATTTTTTAATATGTTTATTAACGGAAATCCAATCTAATAAAATATAATAACGAAACTTTGAAATAAAATAAATTCAAGCAAAAATTGAATTCAAACACTTTTCATAAATGCCTGTCAATTTTTAAAATCCTGAACAGTTTTTATAATTTTTCTAAATCCATTTTATTAATGTTGAGGATTTTCATAATTATCTAAGGTATTAGAGAATTTTCAAAATCTCGACTATTTTTCATGAATATCTAAGTTTTTTATTTCATTTCCATTAATTATCAAAACTCTAACGGTTTTCCTGAATTTCCGTTAATTTTATAAAATCTTGATGGTTTTCGTAAAATTAAAAAATATTGTTAATTTTCAAAAATCGCGTATTACAAACTGATTTAGTGTGCAGTATTAAAAACAATTTATTCATCTAAACACTAACACAAAAATTGAAATTTTTAACAAATTATACACATTTTATAAATATAATTTCTATAAAACTTGTCATGTTTTTGTTGTCATCAATTTCTAAGATTTCTTTTGGGCCTGCGGGCTCTGCTCTGGCTCGGTGAATATCACCATCACATCTAAGCGTTGTATATTTTTAACGTTACTGTAAATCAGTGCTTTATACGCGTGGCGCATGAAGTAAAATTTCGAGTTTAGAAAAGCCCCGTGAAAATTTGTCTCGACAAATTTTCTACGCGAATCGAAATTTTACTTCATGCTTAGTCTGGGAGTGAAAGACACTCGTTACTTTAAAATGTGTGACAAGTTTAAAAATGTGTATCGTAACTGTCAAAAAGAAAAAAATAATAACATGGCGATCTCATAATAGTTCAAACTAACCCAATCTTTAAAAATTCGAGCAACTGTAGCAATTTTCTTTGGGATGTGTTAGAATACCTAAAAGATCAACTCACTCTATGTAAATGGATGAAAACAATCGCCTAACGCTATTTTCACATAGTCATAAATCCGCTTGCAAGGAGCAAATATATAAAAAAAAACAAGAAACTATTTTCTACTGAATGCTAGCTTTATATTATGTTGCAATTTTTATAAATTTGTATTTATACCTTATAAAAATTGCAACATAATATAAAGCTTACAGTCAGTAGAAAATAGTCCATTGTTTTTTAGACAATTTCTCAAAACAAACTTTACACACAATTCCACCTCCCATCCCCCTTTTTGACGTGTTTCAGGTCAAACAATTGGCTCTTCGCGCTATTGATTTTCGCTTTGCCCACCGACGACGACGTCCTATTCCTTTTTCTTACGAAATGACATTACCTCCGAATATATACATATATATATAGAGAGAAAGAAAAAGAGCGTACACATTATCTTGAATTATTTATGGTTTATATATACAACGCTGAGTGAATGCGCACCGGGCTGTAATTACCTCCTTATTTGTTCAACCGGAAATTCCTTTATAATCCCCCACCTCCCAGGTTTGGTTATTTAGTAAAAAGGGACATCACGCGTAATTACTGTCGTATTTCTTTTTACTGTTTTCATGTGCTCTAAAAATGATGGATGATGTGTGTACGCGGTGTGTGTAATTAATTGTTTGGTTTGTTCTTAATTGAGATGTTTTTTGAGGTTTTTGTTTTATAGGGGGTGAGATTATGTCGTAATTGCTGTATTGATGGTATTATTTTTATTCCGTTATTTGTCAATATAACTGTTTTCGATAATTTTTTAAGAATGTTATGTTTTATACAAAATACATTGTCTAATAATTTAATGAAATAATTAAATCAAATATATTGAAACTTATTAAGTACTGCTCAATTGGTTAGTAACAATAAGTAACATTTATTTTTACACATAAATTTACATTTAGTTAAAAATATGTCATCCAAAAATGGATTCATTACAACATTGAAAGTGTGCTGTATAAATATCAAAATAAACTGCAAGCGTGGCCGACCCCTGCAATAGATTATATTTAATAAGAGGGCGCTTTTCATATAATCATATTATAATACATTTTTTCTTTTTTTTTTACTGTTTGGTTATTATTTACAACCATATTTGCTGAAGAAATTTTTCTCTAACAGAAATTGATTATTTAAATCAATTCTGGTACAAGAGAATTTCGTTTCGTTGGCTAATTTTGGGGGGCTTATTGCAATAACATGATATGCCACAAGTAAACAGAACTGAGCTATTGGACTTTGAAATTTATAAAACAATGTAAAATGTATTACTATGAAAGAATTAGTAGTAGATTGTTGGACAAGTTTTGAAAGAATATGAATTTGTGCTCAGTACTCATTCATTCACCGGATAACTATATACGCGTTTTAGGCTTCAACGCCATCATCAGTATGATCCCAAACCAGTGCTTGAAGAATACTGAACATCTTTGACCATTTATTACGGTATTGTATTCTATATAATAAAGCCCTCTTGTGGACGTACAATTGCTGTATACAAACGTGTAGTTTGCCAGCTATTGACGATGCTACTTAAGCTAAGGGGCATTAGATGGCGTTTACGCTTTCGAAACATATGTAAGTTTTGAAAGCTTCGGTTTGCATGCAAATATGAGCATACTGTAGCTTTTTATATTACTGCTTATTCAAATCGAAAAATAATACAGCATTTTTTTGGTTGTGTGGCTTATCATGTTATTACAATAAGCCCTTAATTTATGATTTTTTGTAAACTACGTTAGAAACCAGTACATTTATGTACTTGAGTATTTTTTTGTGAAAACTCATCTAAATTTACAACAGATCCACGCAGAAACTTTGAATTGTACTTCGAGACTAAAAGGGGGGAAATCCATTGAAAGCAATTTGAGCGTTTCTCAGAAATGTTAAAGCGCGACCGTAGAGGAACCGTAATTGAGCAATTAAGCAGGAAATAAGCTGTAAATGTAAATTAGGCCCTTTTAGTGTACAAACAAACAATTTCTCATTAACAATCGGCCAAAATCCAAACTTCGATCCAGACACTCTCAGCTCGCGCGCGCACTAACACACAGAGACATTTACATGCCTGCCGAAATTTGAAATTCAAATATATGCCTAAATAAATACGAGACAATAGGAACGGGAAGGGAACGATTCGAGTCTTTATCCTTAGTTTCGCTTTGATTAACTCCGACAAATGGACCGGTTAATTTCGGCAGTTTAGTGTTGTGTATGAGGCGTTCTGATTTAATTTCTAACATTTTGTCGTCGGCTCTCACATGTATTATTTACGACACATTAAAATTAAACAAATAATTCAAGTTTATAACTACCATTCCAATTTATCTTTTATGTACGATCCCTATTCCACGTCAGTTAATACAATCTTTAATAATTCACTTACTAGAATTACAACGCTTGAAATGAGAAAATATTTTGATAAATTTTTAATATTCAGGTTCACTATATACAAGAAGTTTTTATTCTAAGTATACATACCCTAATATACTGTATACGGTGCAAATTTTCAGATATTCGTCGTATTTGAAAAACATTCAAATTAAAGCTATAAACAAGTAAAATTTTGAGTTTACTTCATGGGCTACGCGTATAAAACACTAAAATATTGTAAAGTTAAAAATATATATCTTTAACCAGGCTATTTCTAACATCATAAAGAGTATTTGAGATTTTTTTCAGATTATTTTAAACAATAAAAATGTTTATCGAAAATTCAAAAAAAAAAAATCAGATTTATATGACATTTTTTATTTGTGGAAAATCCCAAAAAATTCACAGACTATTTTAGCAATGTTAGAAACAGTGTGTGCTGTTTATTTCTTTAAGAATCAAATATTTTATGTATTTTTACTCACTTTTAAAAAATGCAAAAAGTTTATAAACACTTTAACAGCAGAAATTTAGGTGAAATTTTTTTCATTTAAAAAAAATAGCCCAAGCTATTTCTAACATCATAAAAAATAATTTAGATTTTTTTCAGACTTTTTAAAAAAATAGAAGTTTTCATTGGAAAATTGTAAAATTCATAGAAAATCAATTTCACGATATTTTTTTATTTAAAAAGAAAATCCCAAACTATGCACAGACTGTCTTAGCAATGTTAAAAACAATGTGTGTTATTATTTTCCTTAAGAAATATATATTTTATCTATTTTTATACTCACTTTTAAAAATGCAGAAAATTCATAAATACGTCATAAGCAAAAATGTTGGTGAAATAATTTTTTCATTACAAAAGAATTGCCCAGGCTATTTCTAACATCAAAAAAATACTTAAATTTTTTTTTTTTAGATTTTCTTAAAAAATAAAAATGTTTAGCGAAAAATAGCAAAATTCATAAAAAATCAAATTTTTACAAGAATTTTTTTTATTTTTCAAAAAATCCCTAATAAATCCCTAAATTCACAGACTCTTTAAGGAATGTATGAAACAATGTGTGCTATTTATTTCCTTAAAAAAATATATTTCATCCATTTTTACCCACTTTTCAAAAATGCAGAAAATTTATAAACACTTCAACAGCAGTAATTTAAGTGAAATATTTTTTTCTAAATAAAAAAGCCAAGGCTAATGTTTACATCATGAAGAATACCTGAGATTCTTTCAGATGAAATAAAAATAAAATTTTTCATCAAAAAATTTCAAAATTCATAAAAAAACAATTTCACACAAAACTTAACATTTTTAAAAAAATCTCTCAAAATTCACAGACACTCTTGGCAATGTTAGAAACAATGTGCAGTATTTATTTTCTCAAGTAAAAAAAATAATTCCTTCAATTTTACTCACTTTTTTTAAAAAAAGCAGATAATGAATAACTACACCAACAGCAGTATTTAAATAAAATATTTTTTAAAAACAACAAAATAGCTCAAGCTATTTTTAACATCAGTAGTCTTCACTTGAAATTATTTTCAGATTTTTTAAAAAATAAACATTTTCTTCTAAAAATTGCAAATGTCATAAAAGTGGAGGATTTTCACAGGATATTTTTTTATTTTTTACAAAATCCCTAAAAATTCGCAGACACTCTTAACAATGTTAGAAACAATGCGTGCTTATAATTTCCCCAAGAAACAAATATTTTATTCATTTATACTCACTTTTAAAAAATACTGAATATTAATTAACACGCCAATAGCAGAAATTTAAGTGAAATATTGTTTTCATAACAATTTCTTTTTTCTGTTATGAAAACTATGTTTTGCTTTTCTCACTTTATTGCATTTGTGGCACATTTTTTATTTAAAGTTTACTTAATAATATAATTTATCAAAAAAAAGCCGACGATCAAAAGACAAAGCAAAATTTTATATTCCAATCTCATCCCGTTTCAAACCCGGCATTTAATTAAAGTTTAAAAATTGTTGGGGAAACCGCAATACAACTTTTCCACGCGCTCGTCTCTTCCTTTATTAAAAATTGAGAGTTCGCGCAGGTAAATCCGGGCGGATGGCAAATTCCGATCAATAATTTTGTGTAAACATTTAGCAAAGCGCAAAACGAGCCAAACAAATGCAAACTAATTCACAAAAGGGATCTGGTAGATAAAACAAGAGTTTTTTTTAAATAATCAATCGTTATTCTCAGAAATAAATAAATACAAATTATAAATACGTACATATTTACATAAATATATTCTGAAGAATAGGTATCGAATTTGTTTCCTCCTGTCTAGCCTCAAGAGAGTAGTCCAAAAGTTGGTCCGTTTATACAATATTAAAAATAGGAATTAATTCAAGTAATTAATGAAACAATAATAAAAGTATAAGACAAAAATCTGCCTTAATCTTATTTTGTATTAGTCTAACTGAAGTGTGTGTTTTAAACTTTACATTAAATTAGTGTTTCATACGCCTGGCGCATGAAATAAATATATAAAATATTTAATTGATGAGGCGGATACATGATGAAACTCCATAAAACTATTTGAAATAAAACAACACAGTTGGGAGGGTTTCACTTTTATTGTTGAACACTGCAATATGTTTCACCACACAGTGGCTTCATCAGGCAGATGAAATAATGAAATAATTATTTATTTTATTTATTTTATTTCATCTGCCTGATGAAGCCACTGTGTGGTGAAGCATGTTGCAGTGTTCATCAATAAAAGTGAAACCCTCCCAACTGTGTTGTTTTATTTCAAACAAATATATAAAATATATAAAGGCCTGAAAATTTAACCAAGCCAAATTTTCGAGCTTTTTGAACTCGAAATATTTTCTTAATGCCTACTCAAGGTGTGGAATTTTATGATGACAAATTTGAAATGACTTAATATCATTATCAATATGGTATAAACAAAATATGGAGAAACATATAATTTATGTGCAACAAAAAAACAGATATTTGGTTCTTTTTGTTTTCTAAAAGTAAACAGAGACAAAAACATTTGTCATTGAGTTATGTAAAGATGAGATACAGGGTGATTTATACCAGGAGGCGAAAAAATAATATTCGAGATTGGATTCTGAGCAAAACATGAGAAATAACGTTTTTTAGATCGGCCTTTGTTTTGGAGATATCGAGGTTCAAACTTTTGAAACATATTAATTTTAAGTTTAACAAGAAAACTAATAGTAGGCAATATGAAAACTTTATGTAGTCACAGAAAGAAAAACGACTAGTTTAACTTACAAGAGATGTTGGAAATGTCCACCGCCAGCCGCGATACAAGCCTGGCAACGTAAAACTACAGAATTATAAACTGCAGCAACATCTTGTTCAATTTCAAGTGCAGAATTCATAATCCTGTCTCGTAATTGCTTTTCATTCTGAATTTCCTCTGTATACGAATCTTTGATATTCATAACAACATTCTAAAGCATTGCTGTTGCAAAAGCCTTAAACAAAAATAATGTTATATTCTTCATTGGCAAACTGATTTGTTAACAAAATTTGTATTTTTTTACACAAAAAATTAATACCCAAAGTATGTGACAACTGTCAACAACTAATAAATGAGTCTTTTGCTTCAAAGCAATTTAAAAAACCTACTATTTATTGAATGGACGATATTTATATAGGTTCCGAAAACTTCATGCGTCGATAACTCTAAAACAAAGGCCAATCGAAAAAAACGTTATTCAACTTTTTTGCTTAGACTCCAATCTCGAACACGAATATTTATTTTTCGCCTCCTGGTATAAATCACCCTTTATACTAGTACAATTAATTGAAAAAAATGAGTCTTTCATTTTCAATGTTCAACAGTACAGTAACAGTAAAGCATTAAAAATAAGGGTATTTCCAATGTATATTTTAATCACAATACGATCATTTTTAATTGTAAAAGTAAACATTTTTTTTGAGTAAGGAGACTCGGTTTTCTAATTAATAGCAGAATTAATCAGCAAAAAATGGCGAAACACATAAAATGACTTTACTTTCTGCATGAATTATGTGTTTAAATAAATATTTTTATAATATTTTACTAAAATTTACAATATTCCGACTCTAATATTCCAATCAAAAACAAAACCAACAGATATAAGACCCATTTCTTTCTAAACAGAAAAAATAAATTTGTTGTTAAGTTAGTTGACAATGATATTAAGTATACGCATCCTGATTTATACGATCTATTTGTTTAGATTCACTATTTTTAAAAATCGATTAATTTAAAGTGTATAACGAGTGTTTTTTACTCCCAGATTAAGCATGAAGTAAAATTTCGAGTTTAGAAAAGCCTGAAAATTTGGTTGGGTCGCGTAGCGCGAAGCGCGGAGCGACCAAACCAAATCTTCAGGCTTTTCTAAACTCGAAATTTTACTTCATGCGCCACGCGTATAAAACACTGGAATAGTGTGAAGTTTAAAACAAACTTTTAAATCAGTATGCTAAAGCAGTATATTTTGAACTTTAGAGTATTTTAGTGTTTTGTACGCGTGGCGCATAAAGTAAAATTTCAAGCTTAGACAAGCCTGAATTCAGGCTTTTCTAAACTCAAAGTTATACTTCATGTGGTGCATGAAGTAAAACTTTGAGTTTAGAAAAGCCTGAATTCAGGCTTTTCTAAGCTTGAAATTTTACCTTATTCGCCACGCGTACAAAACACTAAAATACTCTAGAGTTAAAAATATACTGGATTAAAGTGAAGTTCAAAATATATTACTTTAGCACATTCCTTTAGCATAATATTATGAACTTCAGCTTATATTATTGTTTTATACGCATGGCGCATGAAGTAAAATTTCGAGTTTGAAAATTTTGGTCGCTCCGCTGTAACTTATATGAAAAATTCCTTGTAAAAAAAGCGAAGACAAAATACTTTGTTTTTTCAATTAATTTTACCTGCTGTATACTTATAATTATTTAAAAGAATCTGAGTATATTTTCTTCGGAAACATGTTCAATGTTTAACAGTTAAGCCCTGAAAATGGTTACAAATGTACATTTGTAAAGTAAATAAATGTTTGTGATAAAACTAGTCTTGGTTTTCTTAATTAATCGTGCTGAAAACATAAATAGGTCCACAAACATCCGAAATTCCTTTACTTGCTAAATAATTGATTCACCCATTTCCTAAAACCCCCAAATCCATTGGAAAACAATGGGTTTAGGAGTTTTTGGAAATAGACGACTCAATTTATCTGTTTACATAAATATTTTTACAAACTATAAAATTCCACATAAATTCACGGTAGAGACAATAGAGGTGTGTTTTAGGGGTGTCATCCCTTTCGCAGTAAGTGTCAGTAACCGGTTTGTTGAATGCAATTCGAGTGCACCGCTCCCGCAGGCATTACAAAACGTGGAAGTTGGAAGCCATCTATATTAATGTCACTTGAGCAACTATCTCATCTAAAGTTGTTATTAAGTTTCGCGGGAGTGCGGCTGGAAATGATACAGGGGCGGAGAAAGAGGAGAAAGGGGGGGAATAAATGCGATATAAATTGTTTTAGTTTTAAAATGTTTCACTCTTTTAGAGAGATGAGAGGGTGTTTTTACCTTTTTTCTTTTGCGGGGTATTTGTGAAACTGTCAGTAACAATTTTAGAAAGTAGTTATGAAGAAAATTTGTAACGTACTTTTCAACGTCGGTCTGGTTGAGGGTGTGGATAATGAAAGTAGTTTTTCTATAATTACATAAGAACAATAAATGATATGTTGGTGAAATAATGTGTTTCTAGAATTATACGAGACTACAGCCATGCCCAAATGTGTCATTAGGTGGCAGCACAATCTGGCTTATAAAAATAAAACTAGTTTTCTGCTAAGTTTTTCTCTGACCTATAAAATTCAAACATTTTACAAAAATAACTATAAGCGTTAGTGACTGAATAGTTAAACCTAAGCCTGTAAACAATCGAAAAAAAAACGAATGTCTGTAAATTTATAAAAGTCTCATAACTATTTTTTACACTATTCTAGTTGTATAATTCAGGTCTGTGTTAATTGCCTAGCAGTAGTTCCAATAAATGATAAAACACCATAACTTGAAAATAACGCCTTCATTATAAAACCAAAACTAAGACCTTTTGAATAAACGCCCGTAATGAATACAACAAAGCCGAAATAGAAAAACCATCTTTTATTTTAGTTAGAATTCGAATTTTTGAATTGTTGTCTAAACGACGCAGCATTCGGAAATTAGGGAAATTGACATATTTATATGTTCTTATAACTAGGAAACTCATCATGTCTGTTTTAAACTATAACATATTTTGTGTGCTTAATTTTATTGCGCAGAAGTGTACACCTAAAAGAAAAATTCGCTGAATATTGCATTATTTAACAAATTGATTAAATAATTAAATTTATAATATTTATATAAATGTGCAATAATTATTAAAATGTAGTAAATGAATGGATTGATTGAACATTTAAAAAGTTGATGAAATTTTAGTATATTCACAAAAACTCAACTTTAATTGAATGTTTTAAAAGTAATGAAAATATTAGAATATTTTATCCTACGAAGACGATTTATATCACAAATCACAGAAAAATTAAAGATTATTAATTAGTGAAAACTGATGAAATCAACAAAATAGACACAAAAAATAGAACATTTTTAAAATGTTAATTATTTATCTATGCTGTATTTTTGTGAGTCTGTCTATTTACTATTTCTTGCTATACTTTTGTAGAATTACTAGTATATTGACTAAACTTGACGTACCCATAAAAGTTTCATAACTTACTTTAATTTGGAAATATATATATATTTTTTTAAGTAAGGGCGATGAACGGGAAGTCGGGTTAGGGGATGAGATGTATTTAAGGAAACTGACTTAGGCGGTTAGCCATTCAGCCACGACTAAATTTTGTTAAAAATAATATTTAATTTTTAATGGATATGTGGACAACACAAATAACACCCATGGAGCAGGCCATTTGGAAATAAATAATATGGATTGGATAGAATTGGATTACATGAAAATCACTATAATAAATATTTCTCCTATAAAACGTTATTAAAATCTTAAAAATTGACGAAAATTAAACATAAGTTTAATGAATATTTAGTTTAGTTTTAGTTGAACTTATTTGTGTTTTTAAAATGTAATTATTATTATTTCTTAAAAATTCTCACCGCTAGGGTTTATAAAAATTGTCCTAGTTTCAATTATTTCTTTCTACTCAGTATATGAGCTAGAAAAGTGGCGATAATAAAATGTGCATTTTTATACATACACAAATGTCATATCTATTAAGATAACGTTCGGGGATTTCGTCCATTTCATTTTCCGACTTACCTACAAAGTTAATATAGCGTAGGATACTTTGTAGTTTTTTTTTGCGCGTTTATCGCCGAGCGCAAGTTTTATTGCGGGGCGTCCTTAATGTCACGGATTTTAATGAAATTGAAACGATCCGAGAGTGGAGCGTTTAATTCACTAATGGCGGTTTTGTACGGTGTCGTAAAAAACGCACACATTATTTAAATTATTTAAATGAAAAATGTATGCGCAATAATGTTACTTACTAACTTAGACTATTGCTTTGAAAATCTAATAATGATGAGCAATACTAAATACAGGTTCAATATAATGTTTTAAAGACAAAGGTTAATTTGCACCCCGACCGATTAGCTTTACTCATCTAATAATCATTAAATAAACCTCTAATTAAGTCACATTTCTAAATTTGTAAGATATCCTAAATATATCTATTTCATAAATATGTAAAGGCGCGCGAGCGATGCGAGTCGCGCCCCGGCAAATCCAAATTTTTAGGCTTTTCTAAACTCGAACTTTTACTTCATGCTTAATCTGGGAGTGGAAAACACTTGTTAGAATTATATAGAGAACTGCAATAAATTCTGTTTTACCAATTTTATTAAAAATGCTTGATTGTTCTAATTGTTTCACTAGTATATATACTGGTGAAACAATTAGAACAATCAGGCATTATATACTAGTTTGTATTATTTATTTTTTACAAATTCGTTTATTTATTCTGTAATAATTTATATAATTTTGAGTATTTATTTATTTTTGTTGTAAATTTGATAAATAAATTTAAACTTTGTATTTATTCAAAATACTTTTTTTCCAAAATTAATAAAATTAGCAATCTAATTTATATAGGATATAATTACATTTTTACGAATTTCATGAAGCTTTACAATTTTCATAAACCCAGTTTCAAATTCCTATGCTGTTTTTGCTATTTTTTTACTTCATCCTTAATCAGGGATTGGAAAACCCTTGATAGAATAATAAATAAATAATAAAATACATTAAGTACGGTTTTACCTTTTTTTTACAAAATATATAAGTATTACCAATATAGAAACATTTCTGCGTAATAACAATAATGTATAACAATTCAAAGAAATATAAAGTGCAATTACCAATAACAAGAAAGTATGATAAAACAAATACAAATTGATATAGAGTATAATTATATATATATATATATATATATATATATATATATATATATATATTAGGGTGGGTCGAAAATTTTAGATTTGAGACGGGTAGTGAAAAAATGATAGTTTTTATGATTCTATGTAAGGGAGCTACCGTGGTTTCGATCATGGGTTTACCCCCAGCTCGCACAAATGCCTCAAAAATGGCCATTTTGGTAGTTTTTTCATATTTCACCCAATAGATCATACTGTACATGTTATATGTGCGACTTTTTGTGCACAAATTACTCATGGGTCTTCAACCTTTAGATAAAGTCCATTGGGACCATATTTTGATGGTAAACCGGTGGAGTTATTGCCCTCTGAAAATATCGATTTTTGGGGGTAAAACTGCGAGATGCTTGTTACAATGATAAATAGGTAACAATTAGCTTTTAAACCTCTGCAAATGTATAATTTTCCTTAATTCCATATCCTATGAATCTGATATCAAGTTATTGTGCTCAATGAGTGTAGATAATTAGTTTAGTACACTATATTCAACATTTTGTTAACCAAACCTGACATAGGCACATCCGAAAATAAAAAGTCAAAAATAGGCTTAAACAAAAGTTTTCGATCGGAATTCAGTGTAATGAGCTAACGGTGAAGCTAAGATGTTAAATTAGGATAGAGGGTGGTTTTTAAATCCACATTTAGACAATTTTTCACAGCAATAATCATCTCGACATTTTCGATGATTTAAGCTAAAAAGTCAGAAATAAACGGCAAAAACAAAGTTTTCCTTTGGTCGAAAGTGAACTACATCTAAATTTAAACAATGAGTGTATTAGAAGCTAATCATCACCTATTAATCACTTTAATAAGAGTCTCGTGTTTTTTCGCCAGTTTGAGGTAAAAAATCGAAAATGAATGTCAAAAACACAGTTTTTCTTCGATCAAAAACCAACTTCAGACGCTTGCGGTGCAGTTTAGAGTCTAAATTAGTAAATGAGGTGGTTTAAAAGCTAATTGTTACCTATTTATCATTGTAACAAGCATCTCGCAGTGTTACCCCCAAAAATCGATATTTTCAGAGGGCAATAACTCCACCGGTTTACCATCAAAATATGGTCCCAATGGACTTTATCTAAAGGTTGAAGACCCATGAGTAATTTGTGACCAAAAAGTCGCACATATAACATGTACAGTATGATCTATTGGGTGAAATATGAAAAAACTACCAAAATGGCCATTTTTGAGGCATTTGTGCGAGCTGGGGGTAAACCCATTATCGAAACCACGGTCGCTCCTGTACATAGAATCATAAAAACTATCATTTTTTCACTACCCGTCTCAAATCTAAAATTTTCGACCCACCCTAATATATATATATATATATATATATATATATATATATATATATATATATATATAGGCAGAGTTCGGAAAATTTCCTAACAGGGCATTCGACCAATAATACGGCAGGAGAGATGTGTGTAATCTACTTTATTGTAATACCAAGCTTTCGGGACTCATTTTGTCCCTTCCTCAGGGTTAACACTAAAAAACAATGAGCAAAAAACAAAAAATTACTGATCTGAATTAAACTGTTAGTTGATGACGAATTCTTGAAAAAAATAATATATTAATTAGCAATTAAATTTGAGCTTACATTTGTGATTATTTGAACAAACTATTGTTAAACTGACGCTGTATTTGTTTTATCATCCTAACGATACTCATGGTGGTTGTTGAAATTAAATAAAAGTGAGGTTAGTGTGTATAAAAAATCGTAACCGCGTGGTTACGGCAGAGGTGAAATTTTAAACGAAAACAAACGGCACATTCACATTTTAAAATTGGAAATTGTCACTGTGTTCCACTGTTTCTTGGGTAACCTGGGGTGTTATCACCACACTTGTTTATATTTGATTAACTTTTAACTCACGCGGCCGCATCTTAGTGCGAAACGACGCACGTGTCTTCACATTAACAGCAACAATGGCTGGTGCCTGTCCACAGGTGTCACTCGGCTATATATATATATATTGAACGCTTCAAAAACGGCAACTCCCGAAGGAAAAAAAACAAATTAAAGGTTTTATTTGTAGTTAATTGTTTGTTTGATACGATTTTTGTAGAAAATAAAAAAAAATCATTGAGGCACTTACTAATTATTTTATTATTATTTTTTACAATTTCTGATAATCTAACAAATATTTTCTACTTATTTTTATAGTTTTAATTCGCTTATAGATTTTGTAATTTTGTTTAAAATTTCTTGATGTAATTATTATTAAATTAAATTTCTTGGTCCTGGTTCTTTGGGGAGCAATTTTGCGTATTTCTGCACTGCACTTTGGCCTCATTAGACCCATTATGCTTAAATGATATTTATTTGCTGTATTTTTTTTTCATGTATATAATGTTTGTAAACAAGTATTTTTCTGTAAAAAAAAATTAAATTTGACCAAGTATCTCTTTTAGAATCACTGTTCAAACATATTAAAAATATGATAGTATTCGCAAATCAGCAAGTAATTAGTAACAAATTAAAAATAACCTATTGAAATAACTACTTCCCTGGGTAATGGCCCGATAGTAACTAAATTAAATAATGAACTAATTAGTGTATTTGAAATAAAACAACACAGTTGGGAGGGTTTCACTTTTATTGTTGAACACTGCAACATGTTTCACCACACAGTGGCTTCATCAGGCAGATGAAATAATGATTTGACAAAGTACAGTTAAAGCTTGTATACTAATGCAATTAAGTTAATAACTTAATTGCATTAGTATATAAGCTTTTACCTGTACTTTGTCAAATCATTATTTCATCTGCCTAATGAAGCCACTGTGTGGTGAAACATGTTGCAGTGTTCAACAATAAAAGTGAAACCCTCCGAACTGTGTTGTTTTATTTCAAATAGTATTATGGAGTTTCATCATGTATCCGCCTCATCAAGTAAATATTTAATTAGTTGTAGTTGTAGGAAATGTATTGCTATTTTATAAAATTTATTGAATTATTCTGCAACTAAAAAATGTAAATAAAACATCAGATTTTATCTCAGGATGTTTACGATAGTTTTAAAAATATTTGTTCTTGAGTTGAGGGTTGAAATATAGCGATGCTATAAATTATCCTGGACGGTTGGATGAGGAAGAGAACTCGCGGACAGAACACCTCGCAAAACGCTGAAATATAAACACGTTTATGAAACATTCAGGACGAATCAATAATTCAGCTATTAACACAACCTCGAAATTGCTTGCTTTCGACGACTCTACTCGTCTCTTTCCCCTCATCTTTCGCCCCTCTTCATCACCCTAGGCTTGATAAAATATTTCTACAACCGACACATCTAACCATGCTAAAAATAGTAATGTATCTCCAGAGAATTACAACTAAACAATTTACTGAATATAGATGCTTTTAATTCGTGATGTGTTTTAATTTATTTGTATTGTGGAGGCTTCCACTTTGTTATAGTATATGTTAATTTAATAATATGTTTTATAATTTTTAATTTTTATGATAATACACGGATATAAATGGATTATCGAGTTGAGTCACTTTAATGTGCAGAACAAATGACATTCGTACATCTTGGCTGTTTAAAAAAGTGCGAAATTCTAACCTGACAATGTTGAGCGCACATTTATTGTTCTTTATTTATTTTTAAGACGTCTTGCTTCCGTTTAAAAAACGTTGGTCTACCACGGAAGTGACTGAATTCAGCAATTAGAATATGCAAACAATGTTATTAAATAGAGCTAATTCCTTTTACTTGGCAAGTAAATATAGCATAATTGTAAAACAAAAGTCCTGAGAAGCGATTTATATAATTTATTCTTCGTGATCAACGGTATCAAAATATCACTATTATTTGTAAATTACATTACTAGTTTCACGAAGGGATTTTTTCTTTTAAGTATATATATGCTGATGCATACTGTATACATATTCTTGTATTTTTGTTTGTATAAAAAGTGTTTAATTTGTAATTTCTAACGAGTGTTTTCAATCATCACTACGCAAGAAACAATAGCATAATTGTGGACAAAAAACAAGAGTCCTTGGTATTGATTTATATAATTAATTATTATTGATCAACGGTAATAAAATGTCACTAATTTTTAGAAATTACACGACTAGTTTCCTGAAGGGATTTTTTCTTTTAAGTATACATATCCCAATGCATACTGTATCAGTTTACTTACATTCGTTGTTTGTATAAAAGTATTCAATTCAAAATTTCTAACCAATGTTTCCCATCCTAGAGTAAGCATGAAGTAATATTTCGAGTTTAGAAAATCCTGAAAATTTGGTTTTTGGATCAAACCAAATTTTCAGGATTTTCTAAATTTAAAATTTTACTTTATGCTCCAGGCGTATAAAACTCTAATTTAACGAGACGATTAAACTATACTGCTTTAACATATTGCTTTAACTGAATATTTTAAACTTTATATTATTTCAGTGTTTTATACTCATGGCGCATGAAGTAAAATTTTGAGTTTAGAAGAGATTGAAAATTTAGTTTGGTCGCGTAGCGCTACGCACTACGCGACCAAACAAATTTTTAGGCTTTTCTAAACTCAAAATTTTACTCCATGCTTACTCGAGGATTGGAAACACTCTTTAGAAATTTCAAATTGAACACTTTTAAACAAACAACAAATATAATAACATTTATACAGTATGCATCGGAATATGTATACTTAAAAGAAACAATTCCTTCATGTAAAAGTAAGTAAAATTTTGAGTTATGAGAAGCCTGAAAATGTGGCTAGTACATTTTCAGGCTTTTCATAACTCGAAATTTTACTTCATGCTGAATCTAGGAGTGGAAAAACTCGTTCGAAGTAAAAAATTGGACACCTTTTAACAATAACGAATGCCTAAAAATTTACAGAGAACACATCGGGATATGTATACTTAAAATTTCCTGTGTATAAGGAAACTCTACATTTCTCCTCTAGTTAAACTGCCTAATATTTTCAAGTGACGAAATCTCTCTATCACAAATTTTACCACTTGAAAATACTACGCACTGGATTTAAAAACTCTTTTTTTATACTTTATTCTTTATAATATTTTCATGCTAAGAAAGCTTCTTTTTTCTTCTTTGCGGTGGATATAAAAAAGTTTACATTTAATACGTCGACCCCGATTTACATATTTCTAGTGTTAAAGTCTGAGTTGCGGCCGCGTTTCTTTTACCCTCCCCCGCGGTTTTCCCAGTTGGGAAGTTTGGAAGCGAACCTGGGGGAGGCCCCAGCCACCACCACAGGTTGGAATTTAAGGGGGGTGTGGGCGCGTTTTTAAATCAGCTGCGCGTTAAGGGGCCCTAAAGTGGCGGGGTCTCGTTAAGGAGGATGGGAGAAGAAGTATGAAGTTTTTGATGGATTTAATTTACTTGAACATAATTTTTAAAGATAGTATTTGCTAGAATTTTAACAAGAGCAAAATATTCTTTATATTACTACTTTTAGATTTACATTTAATGGGACGCCTATAAGGTAAAAATAGGTAATAAGCTTTTTGATTTAAACAAATTAGTGTTATAAGTTTCCTATGAAATGAGTTATAATTTATTTTGCCTCTAAATAAATAATTATATCAAAAACACTGTTTATGGTAGACAACCCGCAAATTTAAAATGTTTCGAATCACGTATTTCAAAATCAAGAAGCGGTTAGTTCGAATTACGAATACAATTTATTTATATTTTACATAACAATGTTGAGTTGGCCATGTGGACTATACCTTTTTAAATTCAATTTGGCACAAATAAATTCGAGTTGGCACTAATCAAAATCAAGGTGTCACTAACCACATTGAAGTTGCATTTAATTGTTAATAACTTGATTTTGATTATTGTTAACTTAAATTTGTTTAGTGCCAACTTGAACTTGAAAAGTTATATTGTATCCGAGGCCAAGGCAAAAAAAAATATTATATTTTACAATTTTCCTAAATTACATTTTCTCTTTGAATATTTTTATATCAGGAATTCGTAAGCATCTTTCACTGACTTTCAAAATACAAATGAATGTTACTCATCTATATAGAGGGTTTTGCTCAATACCAGATTCTTTCAGACTTTCAGTGTGATGTTTACTTAATTTCAGTAATTTTTAGAAACTAAACCATAGTCACGTGTCATATGGGATACTCACGTAGGGACACAACCATAATAAATAGATTGTTTGGACTACAGCGATGTGCACTAAGAGCAGTTCGTGGTCTCGGATATGCGGTAGAGATGTTTTTATCCATGAACATATTCTTACCCTGCCCTGTATTTATATAATTGAATGTATCGTATGTTCAATAAAATATAACCTCTCTCTAGAGGTTATATTTTAAACAAATTAGTGTTATGAGTTTTCTATGAAATGAGTTATAATTTATTTTGCCTCTAAATAAAACAATTATATCAAAAACACTGTTTATGGTAGACAACCCGCAAATTTAAAATGTTTCGAATACCGTATTTCAAAATCAAGAAGCGATTTTTTCGAATTACGAATACAATTTATTTATATTTTACATAATGCCATGAAATATATTGTAGGTTGGCAACTCTGCAATTATACATCATAATTATTATGTCTGACGTTTTATATGACAATTTGTAAAGCGTGTAGCCAACTTAAATAAAAAAAAGGATTAAATCATGTCACTCTAGAGGTTTTTTTTTTATTGAACATACGATATAATGCATATAAAAAATAATGTAGCATCTTACAGCACTCATTCTAAGATTCTTGAATATAAAGCCTGACACAGACATGGCATATGTTTACTATCAATGCGCTTAACCAAATGTCTTAATGGCGTAAATTATTATGGACCACAATTATGCAATTCAATTTCTGATGCAATAAAATCTTTGCCCGAAATTAAATTTAAACAAAAAATTAAATCACATCTACAGATGAAAGCCTTCTATAGTGTTCATGAGTGCCTAACCTATGAGTTCCAGGAACTTTGTGCCACATAATCACTTATCAATTTGAATGTGTTTGTGCTTGCATATATTTTATATTTTTATTATTATTTGTTCTAACTGGGATTACATTTTATTTTAATAACTAATTTATATTTCTTAATATTATGCTTACTGACTTATGTACACCAATGTAATACATAAATAAACTTTACTTACTAAACCTTTTTCAGTCGGTTAATATTTCCAAGTACTTCGCAAAGTTTTTTTTTCAGTCTGTTAGCGATTTTTAGTGTCGTTCAGTAATGTTTGAATAATTTTAATCATTTTAAGACTCCTTCATTGATATTCAGTGATTTTAAGTACAATTTTTAGTATTTATTTTTGCTTTTCATTAGGTTTGTTCAGTTGTACTGCACTAAGTTTACCTTCGTTCAGGTTTATGACGTCACCAGTTCAAATAAGTGTAACTTTACATTGGCAATTGTAGGTATCTAGTTCATGTAACAAACAGATTTTGTGCATAAAGTGCTGCACTAGTTTAGGTGACGAACAGATTTATTGTTTTTCATAATTATTTATTCTATTTGAAAATTAATCTGTTAAATCCTTTCTTTGTTAAATCAGATTCTGTTTTATGATATTTAATGCTTCTCATAAATAATTATTTTTGTGTGTAAATAATTGTGTATATTGAAAAAAATGTGGTTCTGTGCGGCTGTAATCAAAGTTGAATTTATGCGAGCGTCCGCCGGTTGCCGATTTAATTGTCGCGCTTTCCGAATCGTAAGTACCCAATTATGCAAATCGACCGGGATATTTTCAATCCGGCTACACACACATTCGAACAATCATGCAAATAAAGCGGCCGTCGCAAATGACTTAAACTCCTCAGAATATTCCCAGTGCCAGTAACGACCGCACGCAAAAACAAAAAGAAATAACAGTAAAAAATCATTGCGCAAAATTTGAAAGCGGTTTGGGATTATATCTAGTTTCATTACAAAATTCATAATCAACTTTTATGACAGACTACATAAAATTACATAATAATAAAAAATTTAGAGAAGATCGGCCCCTATCTAAACGTAGGAAACTCGACGTATTGTCGATTTATTTACGACCTTATTGATCAATCAATCAATCAACTTATTGGTCTATAAGAATGTATAATACAATATTAGATAAGTCATAATAATAATATAAAAAAATACAAATGGTAATATACAAATTAATGGTTATAAATATAGAATATGTAAATGAACATATTAAAATTAAATACATTACATTCGAATGATAAAACATATTACATTACATGGGTAATTTTAAGCTAAAAGAAAAATTTAAACTCGAAAATAGCATAAAAAGCGTGCATTATAAGGAAGCGTTTCAATTTAAGCTTAAATTTAGTGTGTGTAGACTTTGGAATTATACACTTGTATAGGTCAATATCGGCTAGATATGGAGATTTTTCGAAAAATGAATAACTATGTTTTAGCATCACAATGTTTGTGTTATTGCGCGTTAAGTAATTATGAAAATCGCAGTGTCTTGAAAATATTAAATTATTGCAATATATACAGCATAATATATTTAGAATACAAATCCTGTAAGGGTTAAAATTGCATATTTGATAAAAACATTTTTACAAGAATCTTGATAATTTAAATTAAACATTTGATGAATAATTCTTTTTTAAATTACATTCCTTTGAAAATGGTCTAATAAACCAAAACTAGTCGGAATATAGTTTGAATTTGTGAAACAATACCAAGTGTTTTTTAATTTTAATAACTTACATACAAAAAGTCTGTTTTTGTCAATTGAGTTCCCTCACAATGTAATATTATAAGATAAAATTGAATAAATTATGTCATAATATATGTTAATGATGCAATGGTTGTAGAGTTAATTTAGGAATTAAATATTAAAAAAGCAGGTATATCTTAAAAGATTACAAAGTTTGTATTTGTTTCAATAACATGTTTTTATTTACTGAAAGGTTCAATTACTAATATTGGGATCGATATACAATTATTATCACCAGAATAATCGAGAGCTATCAATTATTTTGTGTCAATTATTGTTTATTAAATATTATTATTTATAACCCACACACAATTTATGTCGATTGTTGTTTATTTAATATTCTAATTTGTAATCCACCCACACACAACGTTATTTCTTTCTATAATTAAAATACCATAAATGCTAAAATTTAGTGTTAAATATGAATTAAATTAATTCAAGTCCTGTGAAGCTGGTGATTTATTTTGTGTGCGCGCAAAGATAATGAATCGTTGTAAAAGTGTCCGGGATTTACCGCAACGTGTGAAATTAGTAAAATCCGGGTGAACAAGAACAAACATTAGACTCTCGTTATGTTACATGTGGTCGAGAGATGGGCGAAATAGGACGACACACACATACATAGAAAGAGGGGGGTGAACTGGAAACACGGAAACATTGGGGGGATGAAGCGCGCCGCACGGAGTGTAGGTAGCAACCCTAACCAACCACCCCCCTGAAAACCACCGCCAGTTATCATTTACTAATCAACAAGTCCCTGCCACCTGTTTCATATTTAAGTGCTGTATAATCACGCACATACTACTAATATAATAAAATATCTATAAATATTGATATATAAAATGTTCTATTTTTAACCCACAACAATAAAAATAAATGTAGGATTGTCCTTATTAAGATCGATTGATTAATAAATGATAATTATTCTTGATTGTATACTACTTGATATTGTGTTAATTTTCTTTTAAAGTATATTTAAAATTCAAAATATGACTTTTAAAAATTAAAGTAAAAGGATATTTTCTTTAAAATACCTATATATATTACAATGAATATTCTGAAAATGTTTAGGCATTCGTTGATTTTATAAAAATGTTCAATTTAAGCCTTCTAACGAGTGTTTTCCACTCCCAGATTAAGCATGAAGTAAAATTTCGAGTTTAGAAAAGCCTGAAAAACCAAATTTTTAGGCTTTTCTAAACTCGAAATTTTACTTCATGCGCCAGGCGCTCAAAACACTGATTTAACGTTAGGATCAATATATACCGCTTTGGCATATTGCTTTAGCAGTGTATCCTCAAAAAGGAATCAATTATGAATATTTGAATCACTAAATTATACATATTTAAATATGTTTTTCAACAAATATTTGAATGTTTCAATTTTCTAATAATTCAGTATTTGTGGATGCAAATTCGATTACCTAAATTAAAAAAATGCACAGCTTTAACAGTATATTTTCAGCTTTATTTGAAATCAGTGTTTAACACGCGTGGCGCATGAAGTAAAATTTCGAGATTAAAAATGCCTAAAAATTTGGTTTGGTCGCGTAGCGCTACGCGCTACGTGACCAAATTAAATTTTTAGGCTTTTCTAAACTCGAAATTTTACTTCATGCTTAATCTGGGAGTGGAAATCACTCGTTTAAAGCTTCAAATTGAACTCCTTTAAAAAGCAACGAATGTCACATTCATATTTAATGTATACTTAAAAAAAAGCCTGTATAAATAAAAAAAACATTTGTTTAAAGCTTCAAATTGAACTTATTTAAAAAGCAATGAATGTCATATGCATATTTAATGTGTACTTAAAATAAAACAGCCTGTATAAATAAATATAAAAGTATTAGGCAATGCTGCATGATGTTTAAGGTACTGTAATATTTGAATCACTAAATTATACACATTTGAATATGTTTTTCAACGAATATTTAAATATTTCAGTTTTCGAATAATTCAAATATTTGTGAATGCATATTCGATTACTTAAATTTAAAAAATTCACAGCAATATTATTATGGTGTTAACTTTATTTGAAATCAATGTTTACCACGCGTGGCGCATGAAGTAAAATTTGGAGTTTAGAAAATCCTGAAAATTTGGCTTTTCTAAACTCGAAATTTTACTTTATGCTTATTCTGGGAGTGAAGAACACTCGTTTATAAGTTCAAATTAAACTCATTTAAAAAGCAACGAAAGTCATCTTCATATTTAATGTATACTTTAAAAAAAAGCCTGTATAAATTATTTGTTTTCATAATTTTTTTGTAGTGAAAGTATAATATATAAAGCTATATTGATAAGAGATAAATCTTGAAACGTATCTATAGATGGCTTAAGACAATTAATATTTATTCCCTGTAGTTTTTTTAAATTTATTTCAATTTCCTGTTGGTTCATTTAGTTTGGTGAGAGAATAATTTGACCTGATGTTGCATATATAATTATTTATTAAACTCATTTAAAAAGCAACGAAAGTCATCTTCATATTTAATGTATACTTTAGAAAAAAGCCTGTAAAAATTATTTGTTTTCATAATTTTTTAGTAGTGAAAGTATAAAGCTATATTGATGAGAGATAAATCTCGAAACGTATCTATAGATGGCTTAAGACAATTAATATTTATTCCCTGTTGTATTTTTTAAATTTATTTCAATTTTCTGTTGGTTCATTTAATTTGGTGAGAGAATAATTTGACCTGATGTTGCATATAAATTATGCATAGAACAGTATATCTGTCGTGTGACTCAAATATTCATTGTATAATTCAATATCTGTCGGGGTATTAGCTCGAGAAATAGTTGTTTAAATGAATATTTAGAGACTAGTCTCAATGAGACAACATTTTTGCAGAAAGTGGATATTAATTATAATTTGTTTTCATATTTTATAAATATAATAGTATTAGGCAATGCTGGATGATGTTGAAGGTAATGTAATAATATCAATAAAATTGTTAAAAGGCATTCATCTAACGTATAAAATGTTTAATCAAGGAGTACAAACTATTTTTAGACACATTGAATAATTTAGATAAAAACCTGTTCTTTTTATACAATGTTATTTACGATAAATCGAAATATGTTTAAAACTTTAATTAATCGCTTACAAATACCATATATCCATATTTATTCGATATTTTTTTAACAACAATTAATGATTTATCCGTGCTGTATACGTATATGCAATAAATCTGTAAAAAACATGTGTACAAGCGTAAATGCGACACATTCGCTAAAAAGCCGGACGATAAATAGTGATTTTTCTCGCGGACGAAGGGACGATTAATGGTTTTCATTCCAAATAGAAAAATATCCCGTCGACGAATTATGAATTACGAATTACGAACGCCGGCCGTATTTACCAGCCGGAACATGTGTAACAAAGAAATACTAACCGCGTTACTGGACAAAAAAAAAACAGAAATGTGTGCCCGACTGTACTTTATGTAACCGGGATCAAATCGCTGAAAGCATTCGACCGTAAAGCATAATGCTTAATGTCGTAATGTTTTCGATTTACGTACAAAAAAAACTATAATGTTATATCTGACAAAAATGTAATTCTTAAAAGCTCGTGTTAATTAACACTTTGAAACATATTTTTTTTAATAATGAGCTCTTGAAAAAACTATAATTTATTAAACAGACATAAATAAAACAAGTAGGCTGAAATACCAATAATCGATGGCCATTTTATAGAAGCAATTTTAATTTTTGTATAGAAACCATTTTTTAAGGCTTTTAAAAACTTGAAATATTACTTCATAATTAATCTGGGAGTGGGAAACACTCGTTCAAATCTTTAAATTGAACTGTATACCTAAAATAAACATTCCATGTACAGGGTGGTGCATTTTGGAGGTGCCACATATGGAAAACTTTTTTATTTGAATAGATATTGCAAAACCGTTTGCGCGAGCTATAGTTACTTTTATATATTTTAATTAATGGTGAAAAGAAAATTAATCTATCTCTAACCGTTTTCGCTCTATAACCGGAAGTTGATAAAATGTCATTTTTATGAAGTTAAGAAATATTTGTTTGTCAATGGTAACACGTGGCACATCGTTAAAGAATCAAAAATGCTGTTCAATGATGTGCGTAACTTCATATGCGCCCATAAGAAACAAGTGAATTTGGTGTAGGAAAACAAAAACGAATCGTTCTTGAAACGAAACACGTGAGTCATTTTATTGGGCGTTGCCATAAGAAAGTGTATGCAGTTTCGTTATAACTTTTAAAACAAATGACTTACAGTAACTTCATAAAAAATGATATTTTATTAACTTCCGGTTATAGAGCGGAAACGATTAGAGATAGATTCATTTTTTTTCAACATTGATTAAAACGCAAAAAAGTGACTCTGGCTCGCGAAAACGGTTTTGCAAGATGTCTTCAAATAAAAAACGATATTTCAGTATCTCTTTAAATAAAAAAGATTTCCATATGTGGCACCTCCAAAATGCACCACCCTATTCAAATAAATATAATAGTATTAAACAATGCTGGATGATGTTTAAGTTTATGTAATAATATCATTAAAACTGTTAAGAAAGCAGTCATCTAACGTATAAAATGCTATTTGTAGGAGATATTTTCTAACCTTTATTTTAAATTGTTTCTGGCTTATTGATTTAATCGGAATAGGAAGCAAGTTATATGTTTTTGGTTTATAATAATTCATGCCAGTTCGTGACATATTTATGCCGGGTTTCACCAACGTTAGTTAAATCGAGCAATAGTTATTTATGGATTAAAATCTAATAATAGTTAATCACATGTCAAAAAATAGATCCATTCACATGACATTGATGTTTATGACATGGAAAATGTCTATTCAAATCTGCAAATAATTTAATCAACGAATAAGATTTAGTTGAAGTTGTTGAAACCAGACATTCACGATTTAAATAAATATTGGTTACTATTCTCGTACTATGTTCATGTTTCTGTGCATGGATCTTGTAGAAAATATTGATCTAAAAACAATACATTAAGAGATAAAGAAATACACTGAAAGTTGCTAAATACGAGTAAGGGTCGCTTTTACAACCAATAGTTACACCTTTGGTAATGTGGACCCTCTGGTACTGTACTGCCTAGTTTAAACCATTTGTAAACGGCCTTTCCATTTTACAATTGTTTCAGTTGTTACCTACAGGAATTGTTCGTTGAACTCTACAGCCAACTTTTTATATACATTTTCTTTGGTACTATTGGAAATAGTATCTGTCTTCTTACACTCTGAATTCATAAAACAATGATTATAATACAAAAAGAACATATTTCAATACAAATATTTAATACACAGAAACTGCTTACCAATGAAATTTTAATATTTACTTGAATTTGTCACAACAAATGTAATAATCTATATCCATAGAAACGGCCCACCACAGGTTTCACCCAAGCTCGAAGCACGGGGCAGAGTGACAGTGAGATAACTCAGCTTTACACACAACAATGCTTTGCCTCGCAATTGTAAAATAGACACCTAAGGTTTGATCCTTGGGTTAAGTTAACAGAGGTGTAACTATGGATCGTAAAAGCAGCTCTTAGAGACATTGATAGATACCGTGCGATCGTTTAAATTATGATTTAGAGTGGGCGGTTTTTTTTTGTGCGGTTGCCTAGAATGCTAAGTGAATAGTGGAATAAATTTGAGGTTATGGTAAACTATGTGTTACTGGCTCTTAACACATAGTTTACCATAACCTCAAATTTATTCCAATCTAATTTAAAATTCAAAGCCTACTCTATATCGCGTTTAAATGATCGCACGGTACTAAAACATAGAAAACCAATCCAAGATACTAAAATCCAGTAAAAGAGATTCGGGGATACGAAAAGACAAAAAAACACTGAACGTTAGTGAAATACTCAAACATACAAATACACTCATAAACAGATTTAAAGCTTATCATAATCCAGGGCATGGATGTATGCGCAATTTCATTAAAACCCTTTTTACAATTCGAAAACTACAGAAAACGTTTCAATACATATCCCCTAGCAAATGTACGATATAGTAATATCCGTTAGAGGGTGGTATAAGCGATATATCGATGCATCGTAAAGCCGGCCAGCAGTGCATAATATAAGCATTTAGCAGTTCGATCCGGGGATTAGAGGCGCACGGATTTCGGAGAGTGAAAATTCGCTTTGCGGGCCCCCCCCGGTGTCCGGCCGAAATCGCACTTTCGACTAGTTTATGGAAGGGTTGCATCGACCCGATCCTATTAAGCCCGGATCCGGTGATAACGGGTCAGCAATCCGGGCCCCATTAGTGACTCTCTCGAACGTACAGACACGGACACACACACATGCAAGCAAGTTTTCTAGCGCGGGAGCGATAAAAACCATTAAAAAATATCACCTCTGTTACGAATATTGTAGCCAATTGTGGATGTACTGGGAAATCCTCGAAAATTGCAATCAGTTTAGTTCTGTTTAAAAAAAATCCACTTGTTATTCTAATAATTTTTATGTCTGCTTATCGTTTTGGATACGGTAAGAGTTTCTATTTCAACATATACAGTAAATTCAACCTGAAATTATAGCTAATTAATTTCAAATTGGGAATAATCAATTTCAAATTGGGTCTTCCCCTTTCGGCCCTGGCGGTGGCATTTGCCACCAGTAAAATTTGGTAAACATATGGGGAATTTTTCTTTTAAATATATGTATATACATGTATGCATGAGCTGTAACTTTTCCAATTATAGTTTGTTTTTGAAAATAGTTTAAAGTCTTAAACGAGTGTTTTCCACTCCCAGATTAAGCATGAAGTAAAATTTCACCAACAAACCAAAAATATGTTTCAAAGTGTTAATTAACACTTTGAACATATTTTCCACTCTCAGACTAAGCATGAAGAAAAATTTCGAGTTTAGAAAATGCCCCGTGAAAATTTTCTGTGTTTTTTTTTTTTAAATTTCGAGTTTAGAAAAGCCCAGAAAATATGTCTCGGGTCGCTGCGCGACCCGAAACAAATTTTCACGGTTCTTTTCAAAACTCGAAATTTTACTTCATGCTTAGTCTGGGAGTGAAAAAGACTTGTTTAAAGCTTTAAATGAAATTGTTTTAAAAAACAAAGAATGTCGGAAAATTTACAGCATATGCATATGTTTACCACTTCCAGATTAAGCGAGTAAAATTTCACCAACCAACAAAAAGTATGTTTCAGTGTTAATTAACACTTTGAAACATATTTTTCACTTCCAATAAAATTTAGAGATTAGACAAGCCCCGTGAAAATTTGTCGAGGGTCGCTGCGCGATTGGGCTTTTCTAAACTCGAAATTTTACTTCATGCGTCACGCTTATTGATGACTAAAATATTGTAAAATATATGTATATTCGAACTTCACTTGAAATTAGTGTTTTATACTAGTGGCGCATAAAGTAAAATTTCGAGTTTAGAAAAGCCCAGAAAATTTGTCTCGGGTCGCTGCGCGACCCTCGACAAATTTTCACGGGGCTTTTCTAAACTCGAAATTTTACTTTATGCTTAGTCTGGGAGTGGAAAACACTCGTTTAAAGATTCAAATTGAACTCTTTTAAAAAACAACGAATGTCGGAAAATGTACAGCTTATGATATGTTTACCTAAAAAAAAAATCACTGTATGTTGCTTGTATTAGGATTTGGCCAAGAAAATTGGGGATACCATATATATATTTTATATTTTTGTGGCAAAACCATACAATATATCAAACATTATTAGCAATCAAAAAAGCTTTGAAATGAACCAATCTTTGAAGTAATATTTTATAATTTTTATAAGGTGGTGATTTATTAAAGGATTTGTATTAGGATTAAAGTCCTTTGATTTAAGTATTCTTTCTACTTATTTCATATAAAGTTTAAAATATACTGATTAGGTGATTTATAGCATTCGCTTTTTTTAATTAAGATTAGTTGATGTTAATTAGTAGATACATAAACAATTTGTTAAAGGATTTGTATTCGTAATTCGAAATTTGGGATTCCAATTCTTTGATTCGAGTTATCTTTTATCATTTTTTTTTGACTCCGGGATTTGTTATTCGAATAATTTTTAGGATTTTTAGGATTAGTCGATGTTTTTTACTAGAAACATGAACGAATTATTACAGGATTTGTATTTTTGATTCGATAATTAGGTTTTAAATCTTTTGATTCAAATCATCATTTATCGTTTTTGATTCGCGGATTCGTGATTCGAATTTTTTTTTTAGGATATTTAGGATTAGTCGATGTTATTTGCTAAAATATGAACGATTAATTAAAGGATTTGTATTAGTGATTCAAAAATGAGAATTTAAGTCCTTATATTTAAATATTCTTTTCAGTGATTTCAGATAAAGTTTAATATACACCGATTAAGTGATTTATATCATTCGTTTTTTTTTAAATTAAGATTAGTCGATCTTAGTTAGTAGAAACATGAACAATTTGTTACAGGATTTATTTTCAAAAATTTCGATTGAAATTCTTTAATTCCAGTCATCTTTTATCGTTTTTATGATTCCGGGATTTGTTATTCGAATACTTTTTTAAGATTTTTAGGATTAGTCGATGTTTTCTACTAGAAACATGAACGAATTATTACAGGATTTGTATTCTTGTTTCGAAAATTAGGTTTTGAATCCTTTGCTTCGAATCATGATTTATTGTTTTTTGATTCTGGGATTCGTGATTCGAATCCTTTTAGGATTTTTAGGATCAGTCGATGTTTTTTTACTAAAAACTTGAACGATTTATTAAAGGATTTGTATTCGTTATTCGAAAATTAGTATTCGAATCCTTTAATTCAAATCAGCTTTCCTAATTTTTTTGTGATTCGGGGATTCGTGATTCTGCTTCCAACATCGGCCTAATTTTGATAACCTTAGATCCAAACTATTTTTAATTATTAATTACTTAACATAAAATGGTTAAACCAGCAATATATGAATATTTTAATACACAATTATTAATATATTTACATTATTTTTTATCCACGTGCAGGATTATAAATATTATACATCAAGTGAATTAAACACGATTTTATTCACGAAAAGATTTTTGATTTCACGAGCGCCTCGGCGCGAGTGAAATCATTTCTTTGAGTGAATAAAGGTGTTTAATTCACGTGGCGTATATATGTTTTTATTCAATTTTGACGAAATTGTAAAGAAAATGTACTTTACATTTATTTTTAAATAAATTTTTTAACTCACTAGTGACCTAAAAGAATTTTAGTTCACTAGTGAATAAAACCTTATTTATTACGGTTGTTATGGAGTTAATAATGTCGATTTAAATTAACAAAATTGAATAATAAATAATATAACAAATTTTTTAACTCACTAGTGACCTACAAAAATTTTAGTTCACTAGTGAATAAAACCTTGTTTATTACGGTTGTTATGGAGTTAATAATAATAATTGCCAGCGATTTCGACAGTTGTGACCAATAAAAACATATTTTAGCTTTTGTGTTGTGGTACTACTGTTTTTTATACTTCTTGTCAATCAATGATGACTTAAAATATGTGTCATCAACTATCATTAATTTCAGTCAAATCGAATATAGCCCTCAATCGTTACAAATAAAATTAATAATATTTTTTTGAACTTTAAAGATTAATTCCGGCTTGATGGTACATTTTTGGATATAGATTAGTTGTGTTAAATCATCATATTTTTATCCCAGGAATCTATTACTAAGCCATTTTCCACATTAACGGGACACCCTGCATTTAATAGAAAACTTCCCAGTATGTTTACCAAATTTTAGTGATGGCAAATGCCACCGTCAGGGCCGAAAGGCTTAAGAACTAAATAATAAAAGTAACAACAATTTAGCAAAAATGTTTAAAGATTATATTAAAAATGAACATCTTAAGTAACTATAATAAAACCAATACTAGACATATACTAGAAAAAAAATACAGTTGCAACAGATCTAGAAAATGAAAATTTAAAGTAGTTATATTTTTACAACAATATATTAATACACGTAATAATGATATGAAAAATAATCTAAATTCAGTATAAAGATAAGGCTTCTTTTTTTCCTCAAATTGTTAATTTTGTTGCAAATGTTGATGACAACAATCAAAGAGATTAAATTGATTTGTTGGGTATATAGTCTTGATTTTAATATTTTGAATTTTCTAACGAGTGTTTTCCACTCCTTAATTAAGCATGAAGTAAATATTTCGAGTTACGAAAAGCCTGAAAGTTTGGATTGGTCGCGTAGTGAAGCGAAGCGACCAATCCAAACTTTTAGGCTTTTCTAAACTCGAAATATTTACTTTATGCGCCGGGCGCGCTAACGCTGATTTTCCGTGAAGTTCAAAAGACAATCGCTTAACGATTTTTTTAATAATTTCAAATATTCAAAATTTTATGGCAAAAAATGTTCTACGGGAAAAAAATAGTTTCTTATTTTTCACTCCAAGGAGAATATCAGTTGTGTATCTAACTTAAAATTACCAATTATTACAATGTTTTTCTAGTAATATTACCAAGAATTAAACCTAATTTTTAATAAATTTGGGTGAGTTACGTAAAGATAAAAAAATATCTTGAAATAAAACACTTTTAATCTTTCTTAACGAATTGGTTAAGAATAAATTTGTGAAGAATGGTTAAAAGTGTTTTATTTTAACCTAATTTTAAATTACCGCTAATTTTACATAACTAAACACAACTGCATACAAAAAATACAAAATAACGGACTAGATATTTATGTGGCAACGTTAAAAAATATCTACTGTGTATTGTACTTATACCTCATGATAAGCTTTGAATAATTTAATTAACGGCAAATTCCCATGTGAAACTTAATCAATTATTTTTTACTTAAGTTAGGAAATTCAATCTGCGTTTTTAATATATAGAATATCTAAAGAGTGATTACAGAATTAATTACTCGCAACAGAAAAATCAATACAATTATTATTCGAGGAACGTGAAGGGAAATTGCGCATTATAGTGAAAACGCCCGTTCGGCGCAAATGAAGTTGAAAAATGCGGCCGCGTGCTTATTATTATTCTATTAAAAACAAGCAGCGAGCTCCATTAGAGGGACTGATTGAAAATTTTTAAATTGCGCCGGCACGTTTTAATGATTTCCTTCTGTTCTACGACGCGCCGCCGTGCGCTTTTCCAGCTCCGCAACACTGGAAAATGAGTTATTCGATTCAGGACCGTACAGCGTGATTAATGGATAAATGTAAATATATTATAAAGTGCGGAAAATATTGAAAAAATATTAATCTAAAAATAAGTTGACGCTTGATTAAATATTTTTTATATCTGATAGGAATAAAAATGCATCTTCGCGCGATTATCTGGCTAAGAATAATGAATATGATCAAATTTTAATAATTCAGAATATTCGAATTGATCTAATCAGCTCCTGGTAGGTACTAGAGTAAACTCGAAACAATCTAGAAAGGTTAAAACAGCGCCTATAGCCCTCGAAGTAATTTAGGTTGGGTTCAGATATTTAGGATGAACTACTTTCTAGTTTCAACTTACCAACAACTAAAAACGAAGAGTTTGGAAATGACGAGGGAATTCCAGGATACAGAGAAATTCTATTGTTAATTGATTGTAGAAATATGGGTGTAACGAACAATTATGTGTACCATTTATATATAGCAAAGATACTGTAAGTTAATAAATAGGTAGAAGAAAAAGAACTAATAAATAAAATCCAAAATTAATGAGTATGACTTCAATGTTTACATACAAATATATTTATGACTATTTTTTGCAATCATAAAATAAAATCTCATAACTTATAACCCATTCTTGATTCACTGATTAAACATTCAATTAAAATTATACCACCTGCACATACATTAATAGCCAGCAGAGTTTAACAAGTAACTGGCAACCAGCCTTACCTTGGTTTAAGTAACCCAAGTATTCGGCTACTAATTTAACTACACTTGTAAAGAAAACATGTTTTACTTTGTTAAACCACTGTATTTTGCACTTAATTTGTGACTGTAATTTCGACTATACTATGACTACTAGCATTATTAAACTAAATGTAAATAAAAAAAAAGTGAACACCAATAACACAGAACAGTTTACTAATTTAAACACTTTTAGTAAATAACACACATGGTTAAGATTTCATTGTTTATTGATTGACACTGCAACAATTGTTTCGCCACACAGTGGCTTCATCAGGCAGATGAATAATTATTCATCTGCCTGATGAAGCCACTGTGTGGCGAAACAATTGTTGCAGTGTCAATCAATAAACAGTGAAATCTTAACCAAGTGTGTTATTTACTAAAAGTGTTGATATAGAATTTCACCAAGTAATAGCCTCAGCTATTAAATTATTGTTTACTAATTTATCTAGCTGGCATTTCATTTTATGATTTTTAGATGATGTGAGGTAAATGCGTTTCCTTATTTCTCAGTATAATGAAGGAGTCTATTCGATTTTTTTTAATGATACAATGATCCCTCATTAAAAATAGTAGAGACAATCTGCGAATGAAAGCGATAAATCCCCCCGCTGAAGCGCGCTTTAGCGTTTTCGGATTTGTTTGCCCTTTTACCTGATGGGGGCAATTATTCAGGCATTGTTCTCCCCGGAGGGCGCGCGGGCTGAAACGGTGAAAACCCTTAGACCCATTATCTGTACGCTTACAAATCACTCTTCAGCACCGCCACCGTGAAGTCAATATCGTTTAACTATTACACCCCAGCGCCCGTAATGATTTAGTTGCGGCTGTTACGGCCAGACATCGGATATCTCCCCATTGATTATATATGAGCCATCCGACGTCGTCTCTCGGGGGCGGTAAATTCGTACGTCCTCGCCCCCGGCCAGAGATAAATTCGCTCCGCCGCCCCCCAACCACCCCCAGAAACCCGACGGCACGGTCGAAAGGAAAACGAGTGCGGAAAGATGATACTAATATCCGCGCAGCGCCGGGTTTTATTACTTACCGACCATGATTTACTGCCCAAACCCCCCCTTCAATTAACGCCCCTATTGGATTTAGATTTATTCAACTATTCCGAAATAACAATCAAATTTCAAACTAACTTTAGCCACAGAAAATACACAAATTATAATTTTTATCATTATTCTGGGACGTTCTTGAAAACTCGTCCAAGAATACTTCAAAATACACTACCATCTCATTAAATGATTTTTTCTTGAAATGTAATTATGTTTAGTAGTTATCTTTTTTGTCAAGTGTATATATATATTGTAAATATTCCGCACAAAACAAATTATACTAACTCTATGAAAATTAAAGAATGTTTATCAATATATAATATTATAGATAGGTATAATCAATTCCGAAAGATTAAAACAATTATCAGGATATTTCAGAATTCTTTGTAAATTTAATCGAAAAATTAAGCCTGCGATTAATTAAATTTACCGAAATATTAGAAAAAAATCGTCATATTACCGGTACATTTTTGAACGATTTTTTACTTCTTATACCTATTCAGAATGTTTTAGGTATAAACTATTATACATAATTAAATTTACCGAAATATTTGAAAAAAATTGTAAATTTTAGAACTACTTCCTATTCCTATTTAGAATGATCTTAGGTATAAATATCCCTGTTGGAAATATTCTTAGATACTAATAAACTTTAAAAATTATTTTTAAACACTTAGATATATCACAGAACATTGCTCAACATTCTAATATATTTCTAGATGTTAATGAAACTTGTCGTGAATATTTCTAAATGACGGTAAAAGCCTTGTCTTGCAAATACAGGAAAATTATTTTAGATACAAGTTCCAGCATACATGTATTCTAAACTGCGGGACATTCTTTTAATAGATTTCTGAATGTTACAACATATTGCAGAACTACTGAAGCATATCATAAAAATTCTGCATTATTTTACAAGGCTAAAATAAATTTCAAGCTATTACAGCATTTATAGTGTCTAAAATTAATTGAGCCTTTGGAGGTCAAAATAAAGAATAAATTTATTGTTATTTGAAAAATTATTATAAAACAACATATCCACCATTTTTTACCAAACATGCCTTCTTAGATATTATAATAGTACAAATTAATGGAGATGACTAAACTATTTATCACTCATCACAAAATTACTCCTACATCCCCTAAAATAAAAATCCACAGCTCATACATAGCCCCTTCACACACACATGTACGTACCTAGGAATCCTCTTTGACACCAAACTTTCCTTCAAACCACATGTTCAATCATACTAAATAAGGGCGCTGCATTTCCAATCGCTTACTTTCAAAAACCAAATTATCACAACTAAAACAGCAGTGAATATTTACAAATCGATTTGCCGCCCCTTACTAGACTATGCATCCATCCTTTTCAACCAATGCCGCCCGTCCACACTATACCACTTTCTAGTGGCTGAAAGATCTGCTCTTCGATTCTTAACTAAAATCCGTCATCCAAACAATCTTCTCCACAATCCATCTAATAAACTCTTATACGAAATCACGAAAATAATCCCTACCACTGAACGTACACTAGCCTTCTCTGAAAAACTAGCAAATAATATTCAACACAGAAATTCTTAGAAAATACTGCATCCCCCGTAATCAAAACATCCCACCCAAATTCAAACATCCAACTAGCCCCATTTATCAATTTATTAATTCGTATCATCTTAACACTTAATCTAGTTTTACCTTCTTTATACTAATTTTCAAAAGGGCAAAAAGACTTATGGTTGATAGCCCAGACAAACACGTACAATCCAATTCATTTATTTTATTAATTTCTATGTACAGTATATAAGTTATGTCTGATTAAAGATGATGTGTATATATATATGGAGATGTCTTCAGGATACTCTAGAATGGCCTAAGAAAACTGGATGTGTAGAATATTCAAGAACTTTACTATTCCAAACTATTGCAAGATATTATAGTACAATTCACAGGCAAACAGGAAATTATCTTCAATTCAATTTAAAGCTTCTAATGTATGTTTCCACTTCTTAATTTAGCAAAAAGTAAAATCTCCAAATTTTCAGGCTTCTCTAAACATGAGATTTTACTTCATGCTTCACCAAGGAATGAAAACACTCTTTAAAAGTTTTAAGTTTAACGATTCAAATAAAAGTTGTAGACCGACAGCTTCTGCAGTTTTAAAGTTACGATGAACAACCAGAATTTCGATAAATAATAAGAATAATTAGAATATCTATGGAACTACTTTAGATTTTTTTTGATATATTCAATAGTACTTCTGTTATAAATAATTTTCTGATGATTTTGCATTATTATTCCATCCAGGTTCATGATTATAGTAAGAAAGTGTGAATGTGTTGTGACGTCCTAGCTGTAATTTAACTTAGAATTAGTTAAAAATATTAATAATTGATTATGGCTAATGATCAAAGTAACCAAGGCAAAAAATACATATTTTTTTTAAAACTACGACTTCTACATCAATCAGAAAATATATACATTTCTTTGTATTGAATCGATGTTTTTGTTAGACCAATTGCCTTCTGCTATGAAATTCCCATAGATATTCACGTAAATAACATACATTCACACTGTTTCAATAACCACAATTTTTCACAAAATCATGATTGAGCTTTTTGTGTATGGTATTAACAGTAATGCGTTTGATCTTTACAAACGATAGACACCCCTAGATTGATTCCACTGTTTCGATAAATTTCACATCGGGGGCAAATATCGATGTTTCTCAAGTTGTAAGTAGCAAAAGGACAAGGGGTGTATTGTGTAATCCTACAAGTCCTAAATCCCAGCAGTCTCATCAGTTCCCCATCCTGCATTATCACTACTAGAGAGAGGGCCAATCCAGCCCGCTAATTACCCCTTAGAACTTCTCAACTCCAACTCTCGGAACAACTCCGAGATCTACTACTCCTACAGCAACTACAACCCAGTCTCTCTCGCTCTGATCACTGTTTAGTGTTTGTTGTTCTGCTGTTTGTCCGGACTTTTCAAATCAAACACGGATAAGTTTCTGGAGGGAGTTAAAATTAGCGCAGGAGGTCGTAAAGCCAGTGTATTTCTGTAAAACTCCCGAAGGTTTTATATGCCTCGTTGAAACTGGGGGAATTACCTGCAATTTTTAGTTTTACGAGCCGCGAAGTGAGGTGGGTTGATATCGGGCAATCCGGATCATTTCATACTGTTTTGGCCTTAGCAGTCGAGGACGCCGGATGGCGGTGGATGCTGCCGCCGCCGCTGCTCTGAATACTGCCTCTCTCTCGATCGATACGGACATGTATCGCGCAGCTCGGCTTACTCATGCATCCTCATTCTGGATATATCAACATAATGATTTATAATCATTATATGGATTATGCATTAGTATCAAAATTAAATAAAAAATCTTGTTCCCACTCCTACTCAAAATTCATATTATATTTGAACACTAAAGTGTAAAGATATAAGCGTCATATCCACTCTTGTTAGGATATAATAATTTGTTAGTTACGTTTGTTTACGTACCCGGGCAACAACTCGTACTGAGCCGATTGAAGTTTTATAAACGACACATGTCAAGAGATTCCATCATAAGAAAAAGTATAAATTGTCCTTATAATTAATAACATTATGGATAATGAATGTGAAAGACATTCTGCCAAACATACAGAGCAAAAATACCTGCCCAAAAAATCGCGCGATAAACATTAAATTTGCGTATGACAACCCTGTAAGCCAAACGATGTACAGTGAAATTTTCTTTTAGGTAAACATGTACATAAGCTGTAAATTTTCCAACATTCGTTGATTTTTAGAAGAGACCAATTTGATGCTTTGAATGAGTGTTTCTCACGCCCAGACTAAGCATGAACTAAAATTTTGAGTTTAGAAAAGCCCCGTGAACATTTGTCGAGGGCCACGCAGCGACCCGAGACAAAATTTCTGGGCGTTTCTAAACTCGAAATTTAACTTCATGCGCCACGCGTATAAAACACTGATTTCAAGTAAGGTTAAAATATACATAAACTTCACAATATTTTGGTGTTTTATACGCGTGGCGCATGAAGTAAAATTTCAACCCTGCGCGACCCTCGACAAATTTTCAAGGGGCTTTTCTAAACTCGAAATTTTACTTCATGCTTAGTCTGGGAGTGGAAAACACTCGTTTAAATCTTCAAATTGAACTCTTAAAAAAAAAACAAAGAATATTTAAAGATTTATAGAATATCATAAAATAATTTCTTTTGGTTAAACATACGCCTAAGCTGTACATTTTACGACATTTGTTGTTTTTTAAATGACTTCTATTTGAATCTTTAAACAAGTGTTTTCCACTCCTAGACTAACCATGAAGTAAAATTTTGAGTTTAGAAAAGCCCCGTGAAAATTTGTCGAGGGTCGCACAGCGACCCGAGACAAATATTTTGGGCTTTTCTAAATTCGAAATATTACTTTATGCCCCATGCATATAAAACACTGATTTCAAATGCAGTTTAAATATATATAAAGTTCACAATATTTTAGTGTTGTATGCGCGTGGCGCATAAAGTAAAATTTTGAGATTAGAAAAGCGTAGAAAATCGTTTTTAAACTTTACGTTAAATCAGTGTTTTATACGCGTGGCTCATGAAGATATTTCATTTCAATTAAATTTAATTTCCCTCCCTAAAAATAGTTAACCAAGCACGCTCGAGCATTTTTATTTTTAAACGCGTCCATATCCAATTCACCGTCTTTAAGAAGTAAACGAAAAAAAAAAAATGAACGCGCGGCTATAATTAAACTCGGATTAATTACATATTTCCTTTCAATTAACATGATCAATACGAAATAATAATACCCGTGGCAGAAAACACTCGAGCCGTTGGGGGAGAAAAATTAAAAGCTCCCGGTTTGAGCGAGCGCCACTCGCTATCGATTTCCAAGAGCTTGAAATGAAGTAAACCGGGTCGCGCAACAACAACACAAAAAATATATACACATAACTTACAAAAAACCAAAAAAGTACGTATATAATTCAATACATAACTTTTAATAGGTATATCAATATTGTTACATATAAAATGTATTGATTGTAGATTTAAAAAATGCAATTAATACGGGTTTGAGTAAGCTTTAATATAAATGAATAGGAAAAATATATTTCTTGAATTTATTTAGTTTATTAAAAGGCTATAATTTCACTGTCATTTTAAAATAACAAAAATGTGCTTATGTTTTCAAATGTTCACCATTAGCGTCATATCAATCATTAAATGAAGCTAAATCGGCTGAATGTATTTATTTTAGATTTAGAAAATGCGAATAATACGGGTTTGCGTAAGCTTTAATAACATTGAATAGAAAAAATATATTTCTCAAATTTATTTAGTTTATTAAAAAGCTATAATTTCACTATCTGATTTTGAAATGACAAATATGTGCTTATAATTTCAAATGTTCACCATTACCGTCATATCAAACATTAAATCAAGCTGAATCGGCTATATAACATAAACATAAGTATAGTTTATATTTTGAGCATCACACGAAATGAGTGTTTCTTAAATTAAGTATTTCAAAAATCTACTTCATGTTTGATAATGAGAGGCTAAATTTCTCGAAATTGTAGTCAAATTCAATAAAAAAGTGTTGTACAAACAAAGTAAAAAGTGTATTATTAAATATTTCAAGTTTAGAAAAACCTGAAAACTTGGAATTGGCTGCTATACGATCTAAATTTTTAGGCTCGAAACGTTTACCACATGCCCAGGCATCTAAAACACTGATTTAGTATAAAGCTCAAAATATACACACTACTTATTTAGGGTCCGGCACATAAACCTCCCGTATTTGAAGGGTTGTGGTGAAAATACGGAGCCGAATAGGGAGTCGATTGATAGTAGAATATGTGCCATTTTTACTAGTGGCAATGACGTGGTGGTGGGACCATCGTGCTTTTGTTGTAGAGGAGTATATTCGTAATAGTATTCTGTGATTACTACTCAGCGAGCATTTCGCATTCGGTTTTGAGTTGGCTGAAATGATTCTGTTCCGGATAGAAACACTATTCAAGTTTGGGTATCAAACTTGAGGATCGAGCGCCTGGGTGCCGATTCGGCGTAAACCCAGTCCTCCTTGACGTGCTGCTGGAACTTCACGACCGGTATCTGCGTAATCTTCGTTTTGTTGACCACCATGTAATTGCCGGAGGACTCAATATTGTAGTCCATGCCAATATAGGTGGCGCAACGGTGGACCGGCATGCGCTGGTAGCTGGACATCGTAGGGAATTTAAAATGGGTTTCCCTGTGGAAGAACAGTATTATAGAAGAAAAATTAAGCATAATTCATTTAGAACAGTGATTCTTAACCTTATCAGAATCATAGAACAGTTACTAGGATATTTAATTTTCGCGGAACAAAGTTCTTGAGAACCACTAGTCTAGAGATCAGAGTGGTCTGTAGACTCGAGTCTGGACCCTAATCTCCAGACCAGTGTTTCTTAAGAACTGCTAATGTAGACTCTAATCTGTAAACCCCAAGGACCGTATATATCTACACCCAGCCAATGGCTTTGGACTCTAATCTCTTGGCTAGCGTCTCTAGAATCTAGACTTCAGACGGTTAACCAAGACTTAAATGAAGTCTCTAGAAAATCTAGATTCCTATCTCTTTTTGCAGAACCAATTAAGTTTTGGTCGACCGCCTAATGTCGAGATTCTAGAGACGCTAGTCAAAAGTTTAGAGTCCAAAGCCAATGGCTAGGTGTGCATATATCCGGTGCTTAGGGTTTATAGATTAAAGTCTACATTTTTCTAGAACAGTGGTTCTTAAGCTATAAGACGTTATTGAATCAATCGAAGATTGTGTCAACTCGCATTATATATTATTAAATACCGATACAGATTCTGCACTAAAAAAAATAAATGCTTGGCTAACCTCGGACCGTGGTGCATGTGAAAGAGTTCTTCAGCAATCTCCAAAGTGTTCAGCACTTAAACATGCAGCCGCCCTGAGATTGTCTGTAGGAGTGTAAAAATAATTCTGCACAGAAATCTTCACATGCAACTATACAAAATGGTGGTTATCCAAGAATTAAGTGAGAGAGATTTTCAAACTCGCAGAGCTGCGTGTGAGGACATTCTTCAGAACATTCCCCCTGGCGTTGTTTTGCTTTCGTCTGATGAGGCCCACTTTCACTTATCCGGTACTATAAATAAACAAAATTTCCGCTACTGGGTAACAGACAACCCTCGGGAATTACACCAACAACTACTTCACAGCCCTCAAGTGACTGTTTGGTGTGCCGATGCTGAATTTGGTGTAGTTGGTCCGTATTTTTTCGAAGAAGACGGGCTAACGGTTACTTCCAATCGCTACTGTCACATGATTGAGACCTTCCTCCGACCTAAGTTAAACCAGTTTGTTGGGAATCATGAAGAGGAAGATGTCTGGTTCCAACAAGACTTCGCACTTCGCTGCGTTCTCTAGCGATTTTGAGAGAGTCGTTTCTTGGACGTCTTCTCTCTGTGCATGGAGACATTGCCTGGCCCCCAAGGTCACCCAAATTATCACCTTGTGATTTTTTCTTTGAGGTCACTTAAAGGCGCAAGTGTGCGTACATCGCCCCACAACGTTGAAAGCCCTTAAGGAAGCAATTACCTAGGCAGTGGCTGATATTTCTTTGCATACTTTTTAATACGAATTAATATAAAATGGCATTGTACCAATTAACCAGGCAGTGGCTGCCATTCCAGCGAAAATGAAACGAAGAACTATGGACAACTTCCAGGAAAGGCTTCGTCGATGTATCAGCAATGTAGGACGCTATTTATCAAGCATAATTTTTAATACGAATTAATATAAAATGGCATTGTACCAATTAACCAGGCAGTGTCTGCCATTCCAGCGGAAATGACACGAAGAACTATGGACAACTTCCAGGAAATGCTTCGTCAATGTATCAGCAATGGAGGACGCCATTCATCATTCATAATTTTTAATACGAATTAATATAAAATTGCATTGTATTTCTTGTTCACAAAGAAAAGTATTTTTTTGTATCTTTGTTTGTAACTGCCTTCTGAAATACGGAAGGTTTTTATGCCGGACCCTGTATTTATGTTATATACTTAACTCAGCTAGATTTATTGTTTAATCCTAATCTCTATTGTTGCTTATTGTATATTTTTGTTAGCATCATAATGTAACAATTATTGAAATAATGAGTATTATTATTATTATCATTATTATTATATGACGCTAGTGGTGAACGTTTAAAAACATGATAAGCAAATGTTTGTCATTTCAAAATCACTTCCTATATTTAATTATTTACTTACAAGTGCCGTCTCTTGATTCATCCACGAAGCGCTTTTTGCTGGCTTAAATCCGGGGCAGGCCTGTCAACGGCAAGAGAGGGTGGTAATTATCGCGAACGGGAAGCTCGAAACACTTTTTCCGGGCATAAATTAAAATTCATTTTCTGGCGACACGAAAAAGGAAGAACCTTCCGTGATTGCTCGCTGTTTTCTTTTTGACTTAATCGTCTCGAGAGACAAACATTATAGTTGATTTAAAACTCCTCAATTGAACTTCTTGACACGATTCCTTACTTGGAAAATGTAGTATTTTATAGAATAGTGAAATAACAGTTGAATTCTTGAGTATACTGCAGAAATTCTAAATTAAATAGTGAAGGCACTGTTTTATTATACATTAATTTAGTCTTTTAAGTATACATATGTATATGCTGTACATTTTTTGACATTCGTTATTTTTTTAAAGAGTTTAATATGAAGCTTTAAACGAGTGTTTTCCACTCTCAGGTTAAGCATGAAATAACATTTCGAGTTTAGAAAAGCCTTCAAATTAGGTTTAGTTTAGTTTTACTTCATGTGCCACGCGTATAAAACACTTATTTTAAGTGAAGTTCAAAATATACGTCTTTAGCATACTGTTTTAGTAGCATATTCTGAACTTCACAATATTTCAGTGTTTTAAACGCGTGGCGCATGAAGTAAAATTTCGAGTTTAGAAAAGCCTGATTTGGCTTGGTCGCTCCGCTGCGCTACGCGACCAAGCCAAATTTTCAGGCTTTTCTAAACTCGAAATTTTACTTCATGCTTAGTCTGGAAGTGGAAAACACTCGTTAGAGTTTTTAAATTGAAAGTTTTTAATGAGATGACAAATGTCTGAAAATTTACATTGAAAAATCGTTATATGTATACCTAAAAGAAAAATTACGTGTATTTAGAAATTTTTGAAAATTTGAACATCTAAATGGGCAGATAATAAAGAAGACAGGTATTCCTAAGCAAGGGAGTGGAAAACATTCGTTAAAACCTTCAAATTTAACTATTTTAAAAGACAACGCATATCCGAAGATTTACAGCATATACGCTGTAAATGCCCTATATTTACTTAAAAGAAACACTCCCGGTATAGCCCGATGTATACGCTTTAATTATTCAGAAATTGAAATTTACAAATTAAGTTTCTTATTATTTCTTCTTTGCACTATCTACCTTTTTTTAGTACTTTAGTACCAGTTAGTGGAACTTAAGCTTTACTTATTGTTCAGTGAACGGTGATAGCGACTGTTGCGACATCCATAGCGACTGGTAAAAACAACTTTATTGGATTTAAAAAAATCAAATTATATAAAAAAAACGTCATAACCATATCGAACAGTAAGTATAATACTGGTCTCAGACAATAATTGGAGTTTTAGGTCGCTCCTCCTCCGAAAAATTGTCTTCGATCGGTAATTAATCTCTACTGTTCTTGATACTTAATATCCTATTATGACTGCATTAATCCGACTCATAAATAGACGTTAGATGGAACAACAGTTTATATGATTCAAATAACATGATTTTTGTTAAAATCCAAAATGTGTAAAGTGGATTAAAATTTTGCAAGTGCAGTCTGAAATTATCACCCATTTACAGTTATCGACTTTCCCGTCGACGCGAAGAGAGCGGGGGAGGAGAGGTGGAGGGTTTTTGGGTGCAGGTCATGCGGGTCGCGGAGCTTAACTTACCCGAAATTGGGGCATAAAAGTGCTCGCTAATTGTAAGAGGGGTCGTCGAGGAGTAATTGAAATTACCTCTCGCGGATCCCTTCCGGCCCGAGTCTAATTAAACCCCAGAAAATATCTCACCCCTAGCCATGTATCAAGCGCGCAACACGAAAAACTTTCAACTCGCCCGACTCAACTTTCATAATTTCCTTCATTAGATGTATAAGAAGTTGCCCGCGAAAGAGATCTTTCTCTCTCGGTGAAACGGAACTGGATAAAGAAAGTATGAAAGGAGGGGTTGGTTTTTGGGTAGTGTTGGGGCGAGAGGGGGGAAACAGGGTGGGATTTAGCTGGTGGTGAAGTGGGCGCCTAATTAAAAATCCTTAAATATGTCACGATCCCGCACAACTCGGTTATGTTGGTGCAAATTTCCCTGTAGAGAAAAATTACGAGGTCAGAAAAACGTTTTTTTTTTTTCTAGAGGGAGAACTTTATTACAATTTTTAAATAAATTAAAAAAACATTGAGAATAAAAAAAATTGTAATTGTAAATTTATAATTTAACACAAATGAATCACCCAAATGCAAAGGAGTGAAGGTGATTAATAAAAAAATGAAACATCCAGTTTTTAAGCTATATTAAAACCAACAAACAAAATTGCAAAGTAGTTATGTGGATTTACAGAATATATGCTGAGTAGAACTACCTATTAATAAAAGCTCTATATTTTTTTGTTAATTAACAAAAAAAAAACTGTTCCCCCATCATGTACTCCATTTTTTTTAAACTGGCACATATATCCCTTTACTTCCAAGTGCCTCAAATATATTTATTTAATAATAAAGTAAAGTGTAGTCAAGTATAAATAGTGAGCTAGTAATGGGTTACTTGGTTAAACGATAAGAATTTGTCCGTATTTAAAACTACCGTTTGTGCTCGATTCGTATTGCCTTAGGGGTGTGCCTCAAGGCTCATATTGTGGACCTATTCTTGTTATTGTGTTTTTAATGACCTTGATATATAAATATGACTCATTGCAATTGTCTATTACTTACGGACAATTTGGAAGAGTTCACAACAATAAAATCTCAAAATGCAACCAATTGCCTAATTCAATTTAACCGAATGTCAAAACAAGGCCGCAGCCAGAATAAAAATCGGAGGGGGCTATAAAAATTGAGGAGGCTTTACTCGTAAAAATATTCTATTTCCTCTTTCATGGAAGCTTTTACATACAAAAATATAGATTTTTTTTGAAAATTTCTGGGTGTGTTTTAACCCCCATATCCCCCACCCCCTGGCTCGGCCTTATGTCAAAATAATATACTGAACTTGTAAACTGATTTAAAAAACCAATTTTATTGGTCTACTACCAATAGATTATTTTATAATTTGTCATGTCTCTGCGGATCCTTCAGACGCAGAATATTTTTAAATACCTATTTCTTAGATTAGGGCTGGCCAACCCAAATCGAGTCGAAGGCCAAAATTAACACTTATTATTTTTTAACAGTCACACCTAAAATTTTTGGCATCATCAAGTTTTCCTCAAATTATTTATTAATTTATGGAAATACCATTTCTCTAGCTAAGTTTTTATTTCTTGTAAATATAATAAAATGACATAAATAGTCATTTGGTTATAACTTAGATTGTAGTAAATTACAGGAAATGTTTCTTTTAAGTATACATATCCCGCTGTACATTTTGAAGCATTCGTTGTATGTGAAAAAGTTTAATATTAAGTTTACAACGAGTGTTTCCACTCCTTGATTAAGCATGAAGTAAAATGTTCATGCTTTACTAACCTCAAAATGTTTGCTTAATGTGTCATCGAAATAATCTAAAATTCAAAATATACTCTTTAGCACACCGATTATAAAATATATTTTAAATTTTACAATATTTCAGTGATTATACGCGTGGCGCATGAAGTAAAATTTCGAGTTTAGAAAAGCCTAAAAATTTGGTTTGGTCGCTACGCGACCAAACCAAATTTTCAGGCTCTTCTAAACTCGAAATTTTACTTCATGCTTAGTCTGGGAGTGGAAAACACTCGTTTAAAACTTTGATTTGACCTCTTAAAAAAAACAACGAATATCTGAAGATTCTAAAGATAATTTCGATATGTATACTTGAAAGGAAAACTTTCTGTATATAATTCCTTTTTTTTATTTTTAACTTTATATTTCTCTACAGAATTGTCTTTCTGAATACTAGAATATGCACTTTCCTTTCAGTAGATTATTTTTTTATAATAGTATTACTTAAGGTCATTTTCAAACGTATATCCCTTCCGTTTTTATACACAATACCGACTGATTGATTGTAAGTGATTCTGCACGCGAAATAGTTTAGATTCCGAGTGGCTGGCACAAGTAGCGACCAGATTGATTTTCGCTTAAGCGCAGTTGAGATAATTGGAGTAGATTTTATTGGCGTTGGAAAAAAAGTCGGTGGGGCGCATATTTCAGTCGGTTTTATGGATCTGATACGCGAGATTCCGTGAACTGGTTACGATTACGGCGAACAAGGCGTCGTCGACGAAAAGATGTTTTTAAATCGTTTTATATTGTCTTATACGTGCTATAATTTAGCGGATTAAACCGGCGGAGATTAGATAAGCACGCGATCAACAAAGGAAAGTAAGTGATGATTGGGCTGAAGTTGAGTTTCATTCATAAATTATTAGAGAACTAGAAAGTTGGATAATTCTTGGAATTGTTTTGTTGTTTTGTTGTTCTACTCAAATTTAGAATATGCCTGATTTAAACATTTTTAAGCACTAAGTATTTACAATATAATCTATTATGAATACAAACATCCCTTTCCAAAACATTTTTATCACTATGAAACTAGATATAATACAAATATTTATATTCTACAATATAGACTAAACGTAACGAAACATTTTCCTTTTGTGCTTTCCGCCATGGTGTTTAAAAATTTTCTAAATCAAATTAAAACGAGTCCAAACATATCAACCTTCAAAAAAATACTTTTTGTCTTTCTCTGTACCAAAAAACATATTACAATATGAATAAGTCTTTTATGTAAACTCGTATGTAACCTGTGACAATATTTTATATGTATGTATCTTTTTGAAATAATCATTATTATTATTAAACTAAATGTCAAAACTTTATATCAAAGGTACCAAATTAAATTATTTAGAAGCCGTGAACATTTTTAAACAATCCCGTAATCCCCGTGTTAAATTGATACACGAACAAAGGGATTACTTTAATAATATTTAATCGTAGAATCATTGTAAATTTGTTGTCACACTTGAACATGACATTGATATTGTCAAAACTCGAGTCGTAAAAGTAAATAATAAAGTGGTATAAAAACATTGAAATACTCCTTAAACATTGAATAATATGGATTACCACGTAGGAACGCTTACTACTAAATATTAATATTATTATTATATTAATCTTTAGTTACGTGAAGTTTTGTTTTACTTGATAGAAACACAGTTATATTTTTTTTTTACTTTTAATTCGCCATTGCTAGATGTACTTTTCGGATACTATGTACCAGTAGCGTAGCTAGCTTTTTGTAATAGAGGGGGGGATTCTTATTATTATTTTGTTTTTTAAATTTATCTTCTAAATTTAAACAAAAACAAGTATAAAAAATCCATAACAACACACCATAGTACTTTCCCCGTCATTTAAACAATTGATGATTGACATACTAAACGTATTTTACTTGTTAATTGGTTAAATACTATTTAACATTAAATCAGTGTTTGTATGTGTGGCCCATGAAGTAACATTTCGAGTTTAGGAAAGCCTAATTTGGCTCGGTCGCTCCGCTTCGCTACGCGACCGAGCCAAATTCTTAGGCTTTTCCAAACTCGAAATTTTACTTCATGTCTAATCTGGGATTGGAAACACTCGTTATACGATCAACCATAAACTTATTTTGCAGTTTTTTTATTGTTAAATTTATGACTAAAATAAATAAAGTTTCAGTCAACTTTTGGTGTGCATGATTTGCTTAAAGTTTGGCCAATTTTCTACTTGATAATGTTGCAAGAAAATATTAATAGTAATTTTTATAAATTATATTCAAGTAAACCTTAAGCTTAGTTGATTATTTTTTCAGAATAAAGTATTTAACTTATACATAATGTAACTGAAAATCCCACATTTTTTAAAAATCACCATTTCTGATTATCCAGTCCAGAAAACGATAATATTGTATCGTACATTAAAGTTGTAAGACACCAAAATTGAATACTTTAGTTCAAGGACTTAGTAAAAATGTATCGATAGTTGAATTTATTTAAAATTCTCAAGATCCACTAAGAACTAAGCATATTGTAATATTCGACAGAAAAATATATATATTTCTTTAACATTTTAAAGTTATTAGACTCTAAAGTAGATTTGCATAAATGAAAATAAGAGATTTTCGTTTAGACATGCATTTGTGCTTGCTAATTTATTACGGAATCTCCAAATAAACACAATACATTAAAAACATAGACAGATCAAGATAACGTGTTAAAGTTAATTAAACACATAGAATTTAAATACAGAGAATTTCTTTTTAGTTCAAAGACCTACCAAAAATTTATCGATAGTCAAATTTATTTAAAATTTACAAGATCCACTAAGAAATAAGCATATTGTGATATTCGACACAAAAAAGTATATAGTTCTTTCACGTCTTAATGTTATTAGACCCTAAAGTAGATTCTCTTATTTTTTAAATGAGAATTAGAGATTTACTTTTAGACATGCATTTGTGTTTGATAATTTAGTACGGAATCTCCAAATAAACACAATACATTAAAAACATTGACAGATCAAGATAACGTGTAAAAATTAAATACAGGGAATTTTTCTTTTAAGTATACATATGCCTACGCTTTTTGTAAAAGAGTTCAATTAAAAGCTTTAAATGAGTGTTTTCCACTCCCAGATTAAGCATGAAGTAAAATTTCGAGTTTAGAAAATCCTGAAAATTTGGTTTGGTCGCGTAGCGCGAAGCGCGGAGCGACCAAACCAAATTTTCAGGATTTTCTAAACTCGAAATTTTACTTCATGCGCCACGCGTATTAAACACGGATTCAACGTAAAGTTCCGAGACAGAAAAGAACAAATTTTCATGCAAATACTTGCAATAAATTCGAACCATTATTGACGATTCGAATTCTTTCGTAAGTATTCAAATCATTTTATAAGAATTCGAATCACCTGCAGTTAGATTTGAACACGAAGCCTTTTGAAAAATGTAACGAATTTGGATAACGAATCCTGATTTAGTGAAGTATTTGAATACCTATTTTGAATCCTTTAAAAGTTTTATAATTCTGGTTGATTTGATTCCTGCCTAGCTCTGCTGTACGCTATTAAATAGCTAACTAATATTACTATCAATTTGTACTTTATGATGATGATTCTTATAAATATGCTGTTTTAAATTATTTGAACATAATTTATAACAATATTCAATTAGTTTTCTAAATATTCTGTTTCTACACGTCTAAAAAATGTAATGAAATTATCTGCACTAATAAAAGTTTATTACTTGATTATTTTCTGTAAGCTTAAAAGGATTTACTTTACACACACACACTCTGGCATAGACAGGCAATATCCTCTTGGTCAATAAAGCCGGTGGTGGTGGTGCCTTTAATAAACCTAGGCGAGCTCAGTGAAGAAACCCGGCCGCCAGTAAAATGATATAATCCTCTAGTGGCAATTACGTTTTCAGGGCGTTTTTATCGGGCCACCGCCATCATCCCTTTAATGTTCCCTTTAATAGCCCGCGTTATCGTCACTTCTCACTTTTGCTTTCCAGGGAATCGATATCGCACCACCGCAGACTTCATGTATGACCGATCCACCGAACCTTTTACTTTATCGACTCAACCCGCTCCACACACTAACACACTCGCAAATACAAAGAAAAATAACACCATCCCCTTAAAATATAAAGACAAAGGGCGAATAAGGGACATATTGCATGAATGTAAAATAAAATTAATCAACTTTATATCACAGATATGGATTGTAAATACTTATCGTTATTGTGATAAATTTATGAATCAAAACTAGTTTACCGATTATTTACTGCTAAATTACAATTACGTTTTTATTTTTAAAAACCATTAAAAACATTAGAACATTCGTAGCATTTATTGACTTACTAGTAATGAGGGTCTCCTACAGTTGATTAGGCATGATGTCAATATTTCGAGTTTAGAAAAACATAAAAATATGAATTGGTCGAGAATTTCATGCGCGAGGTATATAAATCACTAATTTACAGTGAATTTCAAATTACACTGCATAGATAATTTAAAATATACTGCTTTATATTTCATGTCCGACTCTCACCCCCGTTCGATTGAATTAACTGTTTAGTAAATAATTAATGATTAGATTATTCGAGCTACTTCGTTTTGCACCGACAATAGGTCACTAATGCCCATTTACACCCAACTCAATTAACTTAATTAGTGGTTAGTACTCGTTAAAAACACAACAATTTTAATAACAAATTGCTTACACAATCGGATATTGATAAAAAATGACATGTTTAGGAAATCATTTTTATTTTAATGTTATTTTACTAATTGTCAAATACGTTAAACTATTGGAAAGGGGCACATTGTGCCTGAAATGTACATTTAGAATTAAAATAAAACAGTGAAGATTAAGTAATTTAACTACTTACATATCTATGTTTGGGAAACCTTAGAAATTTATATCATCCTTATATTGTAGAATTTCGACTTAATTCGAGGTTTAATCAATGATTAATGGGTAATTAAAGTTAATCAGTCGGGGTGCAAATGGCCCTTAATCGACTATCATAGAATATATAAGATAGATTACAAGTAATAATGTTATATAATTAAACTTTAAAAATAATCAATTTTCAAATTCCCCTGTGTGAGAAACCGACATTAATTATTCCTTTTACATCCAGTTCATCGTCATATTCACATAAACTAGTTTTTGATTTAATTTTGAAGTTACTCTTGATAAATATGAGAACTAAATTACCCAAGATCGATCGATTTAAAATTAGAGGTTAATCGAAACGTTTGTCATTGATTACATGGTAGTGCAACAGAATTATTCGAAAATCGATGATTAAATATTTAACCGACGGGGGTGTCAACAGGCTACTCTGATTCCCGTTTACACCGCGGTCGGTTAAGTATTTAATAATCGATTTTCGAATAATTCTATTGCACTGCCATTTAATCAATGATCAAAGTTTAATGCCCGTTTGCACCCAAGTCGATTAAGTTAATCAGTGATTAGTACTCCTTAAAAAAAAAGCAATTTTATGTATAAATTATTTACGAAATCGCATAATGATAAAAGAGACACATTTAGGATATCTTACAAATTTAAAACATTCTTTTATTCTAGAATTTTTTAATTAACCTGAGGTTTAATCAATGATTAGTCGTTGATTAAAGTTATTTAGTTAGGGTGCAAATGAGCCTAAATATATTGATTCTAAAAAAATCTATTTTGCTTTATTTAATTATCTGAGATACCGGTAAATTAAATAATTTAAATTACCGATATCCAGTAATCGGTTCACCATTATTACACAATGCAAAAGTAATCAAATATACATTTTATTTAAATAAATATTCTTTGCGTTAAGGTAACTAAGAAAAATACAATCGTTATTTTTCAATATTTTCCTTTTTGTTATTTTTGAAGTCTATATATATTTGTGCATTTTTCACATCTGAACAAAAACTCCGTGTAGTTATATACCGGTAAATTAAATAATTTAAATTACCAATATCCAGAAATCGGTTCACCAGTATTACACAATGCAAAAGTAATCAATTATACATTTTATTTAAATACAAATTCTTTGCGTTAAGGTAACTAAGAAAAATACAATCGTTATTTTTCAATATATTCCTCTTTGTTATTTTTAAAATCTATATTTATTTGTGCATTTTTCACATCTGAACAAATACTCCGTGTAGTTACTCGTTATATACGAGTCCGGTGATGTGTGGTCTAATGGATAGCACCGATAATTGATTGTAACTGGACTCGTTCTTGGCCGGGATTCAACTTGGAAATCTGCTGCTCGGGGGAGGAAAGGAAGGAGGAAGGGGAGGGAAAAGTTGGAACGTTAGGTGCCCTAGTTTGCTACACATATCGGTATTATACTCCTATATCTATCCCTCGTTCTGTTGTCTACCGCACTAATAAACTTCGGGCATCAAAAGTTTATCTGCGAAATTAGTATCGTGCGCCAAAAATGGAAATTATATAATAGTTGGCATTAATGGAGTTTCTTGTAAAACATAAGATAGATTTGGAAAATTGGTATTCTACTAATTTTAGTCTATTATTTATTTATGCTAGTTTGATTATCTAGGAAAGGTTTACAACGATAGAACGATATTTTCTTTAGGGTATACAAATTCCGATGCATAGACTGTGAACAACGAATGCCTGTTTTTTTTTAAGTTTATTTGAAGTTTCTATCGAGTGTTTCCACTCCTTGACTAGGTATGAAGTAAAATTTCAGGCTTTCCCAAACTCGAAATTTTACTTCATGCCCCACGCGTATAAATCACTGAAATAATCGGAAGGTTGAAATATACTTTTCAAACTTTCAAATATTTCAGTGTTTTATACGCGTAGCGCATAAAGTAAAATTTTAGAAAAGCCTGATAATTTGGCTTGGTCGCTCCGCTTCGCTACGCGACCATACCAAATTTTCAGGCTTCTCTAAACTTGAAGTTTTATTTCATGCTTAACAAAGAAGCGGCGACACTTATCAGAAACCTAAACATTTGACGATTATCAAAAACAGCGTAGAAAAATTCGCTGTATGTGCAAAATATTACAAATAATCATTGATCATTTGTCATGATGTGATTGAAAATAAGTTACATTTGACACAAGCCTAGATTAAATTAGCCTTAAATCTGTATGGGCCACTTTTATCAATAGTGGCTTAAACTAAGTTTAACTACAATTTTAAACAAACTTATTGTAAGCCCCGATAGACGAACTAAATCATTTTGTATTTAACGACTATTTAACGAACGATAATAGAAAATTTAAAAAAATCTGAGATGATAACATTTAAATATATCTAACTGTATCCCAAATTTCAACGAGGTCTGCTGAACCATTCTAAAAATATTTAACGGTATCCGTACTTTTTAGCGACCCTTTATAACACATCGGTCAACCCGGCGCATTCACCATCTATTTCTATGTTTCAAAAGTCACTTCAACTTCTTTGTCAGATTATTATTTAACTATTTTAAGATTTCATACGACTATAAAGTGTTAAAATAGTTGATTGAAAAAATTGCCTAAAACTGTTTTTAACAACTGTCTGCTAAAATATGTGCTAACCTGGCGCATGCACCATTTCATTCTTTATTTGAAATGTTTCTTTAATTTATTTATAAGATTATTTTGTACTCATTTAGGATTTTACGCCTATAAAATTTTAAAGTCAACTGCTTTAAAAAACGTAAATGGTTATTAACATGAAGTGCATTTTTCCTTTGAGTCCGATGCACACTCTTTAGCCTGAACATTTATGATCAGGCTTTCCATAGCATATGACCGTTCTAGCGGGACAAAACTTAAATAATTTAGATATGAAATTTCAGTTTCAATTTAATATTTTGAATATATAGTATTAAAATTGTGAGAAATAACTCAATGCATATTTTCTTGTTTAATTTTATTGTCAAATATTTTAAAATTATTTGAAATAAAACAACGCAGTTGGGAGGGTTTCACTTTTATTGTTGAACACTGCAACATGCTTCACCACACAGTGGCTTCATCAGGCAGATGATCATTATTTCATCTGCCTGATGAAGCCACTGTGTGGTGAAGCATGTTGCAGTGTTCAACAATAAAAGTGAAACCCTCCCAACTGCGTTGTGTTATTTCAAATAGTATTATGGAGTTTCATCATGTATACGCCTCATCAATTAAATATTTTAAAATTACATTGGTTGATCAGAGCTCAATTTTATTTTCTCTTTTGTGCTCTGTTCTGCAAAACTATAGCTGTAATATTTTGTATGTTTTGTGTAAATATACGTGTAATATTATATAACAAAAATATAATAGGTTATCTAATTCATGAAAAATAAATATGACCATCCAATACAGAGAGAGAGTTTTATGTAACACCGATCATTTTCAATGTGTATTTTCGTATACTCGGTTGGTCAAACCAAAGCATTCAGTACGATTTGACACCTCTATTTCTTATGTTATGTGTAAACTGGGTTGCCTATATGACCATTGCAAATTATAGCCAATTGCAATCAACGCCTCAACTTATTTCAGTACCAATTGTACATACAGGAAGTTTGTCTTCTAAGTCCTAATTATAGCGTGTGTGCCGTAAATGTTTAGATAATGCTTGTTTTTTTGTTTAAGAGTTCAATTTGAAACTCAAAACGAGTGTTTTCCAGTCCCAGACTAAGTATGAAGTAAAATTTCGAGTTTAGAAAAGCCGGGAAATTTGATTTGGTCGCGTAGCGCGAAGCGCGGAGCGACCAAACCAAATTTTCAGGCTTTTCTAAACTCGAAATTTTACTTCATGCGCCACCGGTACAAAACACAGACATATTACGAAGTTTAAAACACACCGCAAACTTCACATTGAATCAGTGTTTTGTACCGGTGGTGCATGAAGTAAAATTTCGAATATAGAAAAGCCTAATTTGGCTCGGTCGCTCCGCTTCGCTACGCGCCTGAGCCAAATTTTCAGGCTTTTCTAAACTCGAAATTTTACTTCATGCTTAACCTGGGAGTGGAATACACTCGTTTAAAGCTTCAAATTAATTTCTTTTAATAGACCAAGTGTCGGAAAATGTACAACGTATGCATATGTATACTTAAAAGTAAAATCCTCTGTATGAACATTAACATTGAAAATGTTCGGTGTTACATAAAACTCTCTGTATAAATATTCATATGGTTTTTGTCATACATCGTTATAATGTTTTACTTGTTTTATAATGCCTGTGAAAATGTCTTATTTACGCTAAATCCTGTGAAATCGTGCGACTTTTTGCGATCACTAAGATATTTGACATTTATTTAGGTATAAAAATTAAGTGAACATGTCATATATATTGTCAATATTTAATATATACTGTTAATATTTAAACAATCTTTGTAAAATCCAATAAACTAAATTGTTTAATATATACATATTATTAATGTAAAATCTTATAAATATTATATAACATCTAGAGAAAAAAGTATGTTTTTTTATCTTGGGCCAATCCTATAGCACATGCTAAAAACTATACCTTATGTTAATGTATTTTATGATATAATTTCAAAGCAAATTTTTATTGTTAGTAATAAATCAATTACTTTTCTACATAATACGCTTAGTTAGAATAACTTAAACATGGTTGATTCAATTAACAAATGAAATTATTTAATATAAATAACTAAGCAATAATAATCACAGTGCCTGGAATTTCCAAAATGTCAGATTGATTAGTAAGGCAAGTAATTAATCAAATTTCTGTTATATCTTTTAAATTTTTTTGAATTGTTCTTTTTTTATTAATTGCTTACATTTATTAAATTTCAATTTTCAATGTAACAAAATATAAAATTTTATTTTTAAATGAAATAAAACATGTTCATGTTATTTTAATTAAAAGCATCATGTAGAGAAATAATTGATTTATTACTAACAATAATTTTTTCAGCAGAATATTTTAAACTTCACAATATTTTAGTGTTTTATACTAGTGATGCATTAAGTAACATTCCAACTTTAGAAAACCCTAAAAGTTTGGTTTAGTCGCGTAGCAAAACTCGAAATTTAACTTCATGCTTAATCAGGGAGTGGAAACACTCGTTAGAAGTTTCAAACACAACGCTTTTCAAAAACAATAAATGCATGAAATTTTACATAGTATATATCTCGATATTTATGTATATTTAAAAGAAAAACTGCCTGTATGTATAGAACATTTGAAGACAAAAAATATATGATTTGTACATTTGCATGAAATTCGAATATCTCATCCTGAAAATTCCCGACGTGCCCAACTCTCCTCCCAGGTCCAATACAGATACCGCACATGCCATCAGTCCCACCGACAATCCAGCGCATTCCGGCATTTTCCCTTCGGCGGTGGAAGAGGAAAGAAAACGAACAACAGTGGAAAATGTTTAGGAAAGCCATTACGTAATCGGATTTCCGGCAAATGTATGCAGTCAGCATTTATAGGACTCGGGCATCAACATACATCAGAATGTATTAAAGCGGCGACTAATGACTCGTGCAGGATACACCGAGGGTATATACATGTATATAGATGTAGAGGTAGAGAGAGGAATAAGCTTCCAAAATCTATATACCTACACACGCTCATACACACATGCATACATGGAGTTTTTCTTTTTGGTATACACATCCCAATTTTATGATGTACACTATTCATATTCATTGATTTTTTTTAGAGTTTAATTGAAAGCGTTAAACGAGTATTTTCCACTCCCAGATTAAGGATGAAGTAAAATTTCGAGTTTAGAAAAGCCTTAAAATTTGGTTTGGTCGCATAGCGCGTAGCGCTACGCGACTAAATCAAATTATAAGGCTTTTCTAAACTCGAAATTTTACTTCATGCGCCACGCATATAAGACACTGATTTTAAGTGAAGTTGACTTGTTAAGAATATTTTAGTGATTTCAGTGTTTAATATGCGTGGCGCATGAAGTAAAATTTAGAGTTTAGAAAAGCCTAAAAATTTGTTTTGCGCTTCGCGGTTTGCTCGCTCCGCTTCGCGGAGCGACCAAACCAAATTTGAAGGCTTCTCTAAACTCGAAATTTTACTTCATGCTTAATCTTGGAGTGGAAAACATTTGTTTATAGCTTCAAGTTTATTTTTTTTAGAAAAAGCGTATGTATATGTATACTTAAAACTATAAAGAACTAGAAACGTCCATTTAAAAAAAATGCATATTAGTTTATAAAAATAAATAAGGATAGACTGAAATGCACGTTCAGATTCGAGAGTAAAAGCTCTGTTTAAAATTCAGACATACTTTTTCGTTAGGGATATAAAATCAATGATTTTATACCTAAACATCTGATATAAATTTTAAATTTGTCTAGAAATAACAGTTTTCACGCATTCATTTCGTATTTGGCACTATGTAAAACATATTACAGTACCCATGTAAAGTTATTTAGAGAAAAACAATACACAAATTAAAAACTTAATTCCGACTTATGTAGCGTTGTTAGAACATTCTTAAAGATATAGTACAGTAAACATTATTCAACTGATCAATTTGTGCCTTGACCCATTAAAGGCCGAGCAATTATAGAGTTAACTCAACTTAACCTAACTTTAGGTAAAATTTTACACTTATTTTTATGATTTCTATGAATGACATATTGTATTACATACTGGTAATGTTATTTTTTTTTTAATAAACATAATGTATACGCTGTATATTTGTAGGCATTCGCCGATATTATAAAAACGGTTAATTTGAACTTTCAAACGATTGTTAATCTGGGATTAAGAATAAAGTAAAATTTCGAGTTTAGGAAAACCTAAAAAATTAGTTTAGTCGCTAAATTTGAACTAATTAAGATTAGCTACAATTATAGTTATAACAAACAGGCGTAGTTGTTTAATTACCCATTCATTTCAGAATGATGTTACATTTAGCGAATTTCATTAATTCATTGGAAATCTCGATCGCGTCGTCTAGTTTCAATTATTTCATAAAAGAGTTTGTGTCGACAATATTGTACTTCTCCTAATTAAATTTACGTTTAGTCTACACCTGAATTTCAACAATCATCTTTGTATTCATGAAATCATTCTTGATTTAATCTGCTGGATATATACCGATGTCTTATCACGTATATTGGCAATTAGCGAAATGGCAGGAAACGCGCACTTCGCGAGGGGTGTTGGCAAATTAAAATTAATTTCGCTTTATTGAGATCTTCAGACAATTATTTATAACAAGCTGTGCGAAAACATCCAATTCAACGGGTCTGTGTTAATTGGGCTGGCTGGCTGAAGAGATGGGGATATACGGGAAGGGGGGACGTTCTTGCTCCACTCCACGAGAGAGATACTCTACTCGAAATGTCTTGATTAAATCCAATGTAATTTATTGAACTCCTATATAGAGTTCCTACAAATGGGTGCGTTAGTAACATTGTAGATTATGCAGTGACATTTTTTTGAAGTTTACATATTCCGATAATTACAGCATTTGGTAAATTTGCATGAATTCTTTGTTTTTATAAAAATCAATTAAATTATGAACGGTGGAGGCTTCAACTTTGTTATACATGTTAATTCAATAAAATTAAACACTTTAACTTTGTATAACACAATATTTTTATTTTTGTGACTTTAGCAACTCAACTTACCATTATCAAACAGAGTGAAACTGCAGTCACGAAAATAAAAATATTGTGGTATACAAAGTTAAAGTGTTTTATTTCATTAAAAATCAATTAATTATCTTGCAAAGACAGTTTTAAAGTCTAGACATAAAAAGACTGTTATTCCTTACTTCACTTTTTATTTGTATAGTTAGATGTATCGTATGTTCAATAAAAAAAAATGATTAAATCAAGGCATTTTTTGATTGAACATACGATAATTTTTGAGACACAATATTTATAATTAAAAATGTGTGATTTTTAAGGTTTTAAAAACCAGAGCGGTTTTGAAATGTTAATCCAAAAACTTGGTTACTGGACTTTGCAAATCTTGTGAAATAAGTGTGAAGTATTCGACACATTAAAATTTATGTTTAAAATAAGTTTGTGACCTTTTTGGGACAGAATTGGCCCTGATTTTTTCTTTTTATGTTGAACTAATTGATTTGATTAAGATTTATTCTTTTAATATTTCCAAAAAATGTATGATTTATCATAGCAGGTATTTAGACAAGTTTTTAAGTGGTTATATGAAATCATACCTTAGATTAGGGGTTCTCAACCTGTTTCAGGTCGCTCCCCCCCACCCTTATAACTCCATGCCCCTCCTCTCTGATTTAATTTGGGTTTTTTAGTTAGATTAAAACAGTATTATAGCCTTTTTTACTTCACCTAGTCTTTAGGAAATCTGTCGCCCCCACCCTGATAACTTGCTGCGCCCCCCTAATGTGCCCCCCCCCCACCCCAGTTGAGAAACCCTGGTTTAGATGTTTGTCGTCAATTGTCGAATCATTTAAATTTGTTATCTTTAAGATCCTGCAGCAATGTACCTATTCAAAAAATGTAACCTAACACAAAAAGTTAAAATTACTCTCGATTTCCATTAACGAGTTTAGTAGCCACAGAGGTACTGCCAACAAAATTGTTAGATATCCATAGCCTCTCTTGACCCAAAAATATCGTGAATGGTATATACATATCTGTGTCGAATTTAAACTGCATCAAGTCACATTTTTGAAATGTTGCAGCTCTATTTACTTCTCGTTTAAGTAAAAATTGTTGATTCGAACAATATATAAAAACGTCTTTGAAACAAAATGTGACTTGCTGTAGTTAATTTACCTCCCACATACGTCTTATAAGCTATTGTGTATGGGTTAAACAGGATTACTGAAAATTTATATTAACTGCTGTGTATTAAAAAATAAACAGGTGCACTTCTGTGCAATAAAATTAAGCACACAAAATATGTTATTGTTTAAAACGGACATGATGAGTTTCCTAGTTACGAAAATATATAAATATGCCAATTTCCTTAATGTCAAAATCATGGGTCATTTAGACAACAATTCAAAAATTTGAATTCTAACTAAAATAGAAGGTGGTTTTTCTATTTCGGGCTTTGTTGTATTTATTATAGGCGTTTTTGTCAAAAGGTCTTAGTTTTAGCTTTTTAAGAATGGTGTTATTTTCAAGTTATGGTGTTTTATTATTTATTGAAACTGCTGCTAGGCAATTAACACAGACCCAAATTATACAATTAGTATATTGTGAAAAATTGTTATGAGACATGCTTAATTTTATAGCACAGAGGTGTACATTTCATTCATGGTATATATTAAACAAGAATTAGAGACATTTCGTGTTGTATCAAGGCTTTATTGTTTATTTTAAGTATTTAATAATAGAAAATAAATTTCATTTTTCTTTGAACTCCAACTAGTTTTGACCTTAGAACATTATCAAAAAATTATAAATAATAGAAAAATTATTTACTGCGGGTTAGACTGTGCTAAAAAATTCGATTTTTTTTTTATTTTGCTCTTCATCAAGTTTATTTTTCCCTATTCAAATTGATTAGGACTCCATAAATTTCAATCAAATCGAACAGTATTTAGAGGTCTATCAAGTCCAAAACGTGGTTATAAATACTTTTTCCCTATTTTTCACATATTTCATAACACCAATCTGCATTAATGACGGATCTAAATGAAGATGAATTATTTCATTATAAAAAAAATATTGTGTGTGTTTCATTAGCCACATCCGTTGTTTGCACTTCTATAACTTATTTTTTTACACTTCTTTATATGATTTCTACGAATGACTTATTGTATTACATCCTATGAATTTTTCTTTTAAATATAAATAATGTATACGCTGTATTTGTAAGGCATTCGTCGATTTTGTATAAAAACATGCAATATAAAGTTTAGAACGTGTATTTCTACTCCCAGACTAAGCATGAAGTAAAATTTCGAGTTTAGAAAAGCCCCGCGTAGAAAATTTGTCGAGGGTCGCGCAGCGACCCGAGACAAATTTTCACGGGGCTTTTCTTTTGTTAGGTTAGAAATACACTGATAACATTTTATTTAAATGAGTAATAATCAAGATATTTAAATAACAAAATATTTACGTTTTTTTTCATACATTTTTAAGTCAAGTCAAATAATATAATATATCAAATTAAGTTACTTTGTAATTTAACTAACTTAATAATGTTGCGTATATGCATCAATGGCACATAATAGGTAAATGCAGATTGGTGTTATAAAACGTAAAAAATTGGGAAACAGTATCTAAAACGTTTTGGACTTGATGGACCTCTAAATACTGTTTTTTGATTGAAATTTAAAGAATTTTAATGAATTTGAATAGGGAACAAAATACTTGACGAAGAGCAAAATAAAAAAATATCAATTTTTTTGGCACAGTCTACTGCGGGTTAAATGTGAATTTCATTATTTAAGTTATCAAAATATTATATTATTTACATTTTTTAACTAGATTAATTGTTTCTTTAACAATGTTGGTATCATAACAACTTATAAATTTAAATTTGAATTTTTTCTGGTGAAAAAAATTGCAACGCCATTATAAGTCTTAGCAGAAGTAATTTTTCGATTTATCCGCATTGTATCCGTCCCTGAAAATAACCTACGGGAAAAATCAAGAGTTACGGTACGGTCATGAAAACGAACAACCGGAAAAAATTGACTATTTGCTCGGTCGGGATCAATCATGCGGCACGCAACCCGCCGAACGGAAAAGCCGGTCGGTGGAAGGAAAACGAACAAATATCAGGGACAGACGGAGGGGGTTATAAATTTAATAAGGGTCGCTTAAATGTAAATGTTTGCCCAAGAGAGAAAAAATTGGAGACCACGTGCGCTTCTCCCCCCCTTTTTTTTCTTCGCTGCAACTAATTCCGAGTCCAAATAGGGAAAAAGTCGGGAGAGAGAAGAAAAAGGGAAAATGTGTTAATTGTGGAAAATTAACGCGTTTCGGGGTGACTTCATCAGATATACATTAGTTTCCTTCGTCTACTGTTGTTTTTGTGTGTGGTTTTTTTTTTTCTTTGAGTTCTGAGAAAGAAAAACCAATAACATGAATTCTTTTAAGCGATTGTCAGAATTAGAGATAGAATTAAACTAATTCCTCGATTTTTAAATGATGATTAAATATAAAATAGAGTTAGAACAGAAGGTGTGCTTTTTTTCTTTCTGAGATCTGAGAAAGAAAAAGCAATAACATGAATTCTTTTAAGAGATTGTCAGAACTAAAAATAGAATTAAACTAAATCCTCGGTATTTAAATGATGATTAAATATGAAAAAGAGTTTGAACAAAAGGTGTGGTTTTTTTCTCTGAGATCTGAGAAAGAAAAGCGATAACATAAATTCTTTTAAGATATTGTCAGAATCAGAGATAGAATACAACTATTTCCTCGATATTTAAATGTCGATTAAATATTAAAAATAGTTAAAACAAAAGGTGTTAGAGTAAGTATACTAGTAAATAGCAAACATTTGTAGAATGTATTGACATAAGGATCAAACATAAGTGGTATGTGCTTTTAAATTAACTTCAAATCAGTGATTTATGCGCGTGGCGCATGAAGTAAAATTTCGAGTTTAGATCGAGTTTAATCTACGAGTGGAAACACTCTTTCGGTACTTTAAACTAACGCTTTAAAAAAAAAGAAATGAGTACCTACAATTTTTCAGCGCATGAATCGGAATATAAATACTTCAAAGAAAAATTCCCGGTAGATAAATTATTATTTTAACTTAAAAATGTTCGAACTATAGCGGCAAATTACCATCGCTTGAGTATACATGAATTTTCAGTATTTCCTATTATCCTTATCACTCGAGTGAAAATCCATATCTAGTTTTTATACAAATAAAAAGCAATTTTGATTAAAAATCACTCTACACTGCGTTTTATTTAAGTATGGCCATATTGATTTACATGGAAAGAATGTGCCCCATCTTAACTTTTGTTGTTGTGCAAATTTGAAACAATTTTTTGATTTTATTGATAAATCAACATTTTTTGTACGAAATGTATTTGCAAATTGGACATAAAAATGTAAGATTTCATTATTTTCGCTATCAAAGTTTAAATTATTAATACAAATAATTAAGCCAAAAACTCAACTTCCCGAAAATGTCATTATGTAAGTATTTTTTAGCTAAACTTGAAAGCTAAATTAAAGAGTTCTAACAAGTTTATATCCTTCTAACAATAGAAATGTCGTAGAAAAGTGTTTGATTTATTTATAAAAACAACAAAATGTTTCAACTTTAGACGAAAACAAGAGTTAACACGGGGTATAATTTTTATCATGTAAATCTCTACAGCTCTACTTAAATAAAACGCACGGTATACAGGGTCTCTACGCTAAACCGTTCGTTAAAAGTTTATGGGGTTATCGTTGCACTAATTAAAATTAATTAATTATTAAAAATCCTAATCATACGGTTGAATGAGTTCTCCTCGTGTGAAATATTTTCAACTTTATATCACTTCCGGTTCCACCGGAAGTAGCACCAAATTTGTTATTTTAAATAGAACACCTTATATATTAGTAATTATTTGGATTCCTCGTTCAAATTGCAACATATTTTATTCCAACATATGTACACTTATCTCTTACAGTTTTCAAGCAAAAAAAATATTTCTAAAATGTTGACCTCTACAAGGCATCTTGAAATCTGTCTGTAACTTATCTTAAGAGTAAGATAAAAATATGATTTATATCTCTACTTGTACCCAGGGGATGCCTCTATGAGTATATTGATCAGAAACTGTCAATTTTGACAATAAGTGTTCTTAAAATATCAATATCGAAGTGCCCTCTTCAATATCTCGTAATTTTTTTATTTTAAAGGAATGACCTATTCTTTATCACGATTGGGGGGAAGATTTCCTACAAAAATGTATTAACAACTATACTTTTAAAGCAAGTGGTTTTCGAATTATTTCGAATATTCGTTTTTCGTCGCGTTTATGCAGTGAATTATGTGCGCATAAGTCGCAACTGAATTTTAGTAGGCAAATAGTAATGCTTTTGTTTTCTCGCGTATGTAATGCGAAATGTCAAATAATAAAAACAATTAGTACAAAGTTATTCAGAAATCAACAAAATGAATAAATACACCCATCAACAAATTATCAATTAATTCTTTATACATGGCAACTGGGATAGAATTGTTACTCGAACATGTAGAGTATTTAATGAACCTTAACCACTTTTGCTGCCGAAAAATAAAACAAGATTTAGAAGATTGGAATAAAATTTTGTTCAATTTGCAGTTGCCATATATAAAGAATAAATTGATAATTTGGTGGTTTGTGTAATTATTTATTTTGTTGATTTCTGTAAAATTTTGTACTAATTCTTTTCATTATTTGAAATTTCGCAATACAATCGCGACAAAACAAAAGCATACTACTGGTCTACTAAAATTCAATTGCGACTTATGCGCGCATTATACCTTGCATAAATGCGACGAAAAACAAATTTTTGAATTAATTCGAAAACTACTTGCTTTGAGAGTATAGTTGTTTAATACTTTTTTGTAGGAAATGTTCCCCCCAATCGTACCACGTGATAAAAAATGGGTCATTCCATTTAAAAAAAATTGAATTACTAGATATTGAAGAGGACACTTAGATATTGATATTTTAAGAACACTTATTGTCAAAATTGACAGTTTCCAATTGATTTATCCATAGAGGCATCCTCTAGGTACAAGTAAAGATATAAATCATATTTTAATGTTATTCATAAGAGAAGTTATAGACAGATTTCAAGATGCCTTTTAGAGGTCCAAATTTTAGAAATAATTCTTTTCTTGAAAACTTTCTTGAAAGAGATAAGTGTACATATATTCGATTGAAATATGTTGCAATTTAAACGAGGAATCCAAAAAATTACTAATATATAGAGTGTTTTATTTAAAATAACAAATTTGGTGCTACTTCCAGTGGAACCAGAAGTGATATAAAGTTGAAAATATTTCACATGAGGAGAATTGATTCCACCATATGACAAGGATTTTTTTCAAATTTTTAGTGCAACGGCAACCCTATAAACTTTTAACGAACGGTTTAGCGTAGACACCCTGTATTTTTACACAAAAATAATTCGAATTTAAAACTACTGGCACACTTTAAACATATATATTTTTATATTATATTGTGTAAAAAGAATGTTTTAATCCAACGAGATTGTTTCAATATTTTTTTGTTTTTAGTTAATGTAAATATGTTACAAAATTTGAAACGCACGCTAAAGTTGGTTATCAAAGTCACAGCATTGTTTTCCCCTTTGTAATAATAGAAGCGAAACGCCGAAGAATTTATCCAACAATCCTTGCCAAAGGGCATCCCGGAATTTTCCTACTATTTTTATCCTGTTTGCTCGTGCAGCCAGAGGATATTACAATTACAAAATAAATCACGGAAGCGAATATTTTAATTCAAAACATATAAATTAAACGACTTGTATATCGCTATTTATAAGTACTTCAAACATTTCTTTTATTTTTTTAAAAGAAAACAAATGTTATCCTCTCTTTGAAGTCCAGAGAAATATTTCTAATATTCTAGGCTTACACTTCACGATACATTTTAAGTAAATAACATAAAAGGCGTGTATTTTATATCCTTTCATGTTTAGTTGTCTCTTGTTTTGATAATTGTATGTAATGAGCATGGTAATAAAAAACTAATATTGCTTAAAAGGGTTTCCATACTGAAGTCAGCACTATTGCTAACTTCATTATTATTGGAGCTACAAAGTCAGTTAAATAGGCAAACTAGTAGTGTTTTTTCCACTTATTGCGGTGGTGAAAACGGAATAAAAATTGAATATCGCGTTCACGAATTGTGTCAAAATGTTTCATTTTTTCAAATTGAACATACAGTATACAATATGCCCAATTGATTGGAAACTAAATTCTGAGAAAAAATTGCCTCATAATATTTTATTCTAAAGTAAAAAATGACAAAGCTAACAAATTAATCAATGTGGCTGTGATAGTTATAAATTTGCCTAACCACAACATAGAAAGTAATAAAAATATTTACAGTATCGTTTATATTAAATTATTATATAAACAAAACAACAAAATTTAAATAAGATGCTCAAAAACATAACATTAAAAAAAATACTATGACATTTTATTTTAAAGATAAAATGACAAATTTATTGATGATTTTACAAATTAATCAATGTGGCTGTGTTAATTTTAAATTTGCCTAATTACAACAAAGAAAGTAATAAGAATACCTACAGTATCGTTTATAGTAAATTATTTTATTTAAAAAAAATCAACAAACTTTAAATAAGATGCTCAAAAACATCACTCTCTTGCTCCAAGGATTTTTGAGCCCGGTTGTAATCGCTCCCAGTGGCCCTGGTAATGAAGTCATTTTGGACTTTAGAATAAAATGCCATAGGGCAGTTTTTATTTAGAATTCATTTTTCTATCAATTGGGAATATTGTATACTGTGTGTCCTATTTGAAAAAATTAAACAATATTCAATTTTTATTCCGTTTTCACCATCGTAATCAGCGAAAAAAATACTACTAGTTTGCCTATTTAACTAACTTTGTAGCTCCAATAATAACGAAGTTAGCAATAGTGCCGCTTTAAGTTTGAAAACCCAACCCTGTATAGTCACAATTCAAAATAGAAGTCATGCAAAAGTAAATTCTCTCTCTTTGGTGTTTTTAAAAATATGCATTTCTGATTTATGTATTCTCTTGCGCATTGGTGTAGACAATTTCAGAGGGTCTTAGGGTCAGTTGCATTAAACCCGTTGAACTGGTTCATCTTTGAACTTTAGTTCAAAGTGACATTAGAACAATAGGACTTGTCATCTTAAACTCGAGTTCAGCTTGAATTTAAGTTAAACGTTTTTGGTGCAACTGGGCCTTAAAACATAATATACAAGGAATATTTCATTGAAGAATTCATATACCGATGTAAACGTTGTAAATTTTCAGGCATTCATTGATTTTATAACAGCATTCAGTTTAAATCTTCGAACGAGTGTTTCCACTTCCAGATTAAGCATGAAGTAAAATTTCGAGTTTACAAAAACGTGCAAATTTGGATTGGTCGCGCAGCGAAGCGGAGCGAAGCGGAGCGAAGCGGAGCGACTAATCCAAATTTTCACGCTTCTATAGACTCGAAATTTTACTTCATACGCCACGCATATAAAACACTGAATTAATGTGAAGTTCAAAATATAATGCTTAAATTGAGATCAAAATAAGGATTTTACAAACATTTATTTCGTCAAACTAAATCCTGTGCTTTCAAAATTAGAGCAGTTTTCTTTGAGTATATTAGAATAATTACAAGAAAAAAAAAATATCCGGAAGCAAATTACTGCAGGTGCTTGAAATTTATAACACGAAATGAAAATTTTTAAAATATATTAACATAAGATCAAACTTGGTCAGTATATTTTAAATTTCACTTAAAATCAGTGTTTTATACGCGTAGTGCATGAAGTAAAATTTCGAGTTTAGAAAAGCCTGAAAATTTGGATTGGTCGCTTCGCTTCGCTACGCGACCAATCCAAATTTTCAGGCTTTTCTAAATTCGAAATTTTACTTCATGCTTAATCAAGGAGTGCTAACACTCGTTAACAGTTTCAAATTGAAGGCTTTTATATAGACCGCGAATTCCTGCAAATTTAGCAACTCTGTAATTATCGGGATATGTATACTTATAAGAAAAAATCCGTGTATGTATACATTGTATTTATTCAAGCATATAATTTACGTTTCTATTTCTATGAACAATTTATACAATTATTTACAATTACAATTTACTTGCATTTTATCTTACACCAATAATTAGAATTAGTCTATGTTGCTTTAATAGCAGTATAATTTGTTAATTGTTATTTATAATATTTATATTCTTATGTAAAAAGGTTTATTGTCGTTAATAAAGGAATTTGAATTTGAATTCATTCTACGTTTTTCTCTTTACTATAGCCCATTGGTCTTTCTATCTAAAAATACTTATTTGAATTCATTTCTTGATTTTCAAGTTGTGTTGTAGACATTTCGTCGCATCGTTAAATCATCGTGTAAAATGGAAATGTTGGCGGCAGCTCGCGTGTAAAAGAGAAGATGTTTCTCGTGTAACTAGGGCCATAATAAAATATTTACAGTCCTCCTCCCTCGTTTTCGGGGACGGTGCCGCTGGGGCCCAGTCGGCCGTGAAATCCTGAAATATTCTTCGCCCGCCAGCCCTCGGCGTTATTTCATTTAAATGAGCATATCGAAGATGTTCCACTAAAGCACCCTTAATGATTGGATAACAGCCAACTGGATCCAATATATATTAATTTATGAGTTACAAATGTAAATTATAAATTAAAAGTAATACTAATTGATAATTAGCAGGTATTCGTCTGTGGATATATATTTTCAACAGATTTTTTTTATTAGAGCCAGTAGAATACAATGATTTAAAAAGGAAACACTTGGTAAATTTCACTAATATTTTGGTTTTTTATTCCAACTAGTTTCGACTTTGAGTCATTCTCCTTCTCCTTCAGAATGTCTCAATGTCGAAACTAGTTTAAATCATAGTTAAATATGTTTCACGCCGAAAAACATGAGGAACTTGTTCAAGAGTTGAATACAAGTTGCACAATTGAAAAATGCAGTTTCCACAGAGATTTTTCTATCTTTTTACATTTTGATTTTATTTGTAACTACTTTCTATTAAACTAGCAGACAGTGGTCAAAATATTTAAAAAGCTGACATAGTTTAACTTATAAATACTACAATGGGGACCCTGGCGGGGTAGATGCACTGCCTCATAAGCCAGGGGTTGCGGGCTCGAGTTCCGCCAGGTGGGGTCATTTTAAAGTACAAAATGATTTATAACCAATATTCAATAAATCTATAAAAAAAAAATCGCGACTTATCCGCGAATATCCGATTTAGAAGACTAGCGACAAGAGCGGGTTCTACCTGGAAGGGACGAGGCCCTTATTATCTTCCCTCCTAGACACCCTGTAGAGTTACGACCAGTTTACAACATCATTGTATAGCACGACATCACCCGTGGACAGGGCTCATTAAATATCTTCACGGAAGACCTAAGCCCATTAAGGTCTTCGCAGAAGACCCAAGCCGAAATTATACGAAGGCACGTTTGGGGTGAACAAAAGAGCAATAAAAGTGCGGATTACGGAGCACGGGATATCGGCATGGAGAAAGTAGCGGCAACAGGGTAAATATCCTTTTTCTCCCGAAAAGAAGATGACCAATGAGATGGCACCTTAACCATCTCCTTCCCTTCGGAATTAGGGAGAAGCACCACCGCCAACAACTTCGCGAGGAACGCGAGAAAAACAGAAAAAACTCAATCCGTCAAGAGCTAATTTTATTCATTTGTTTTGTCTACAATAGAGATCAACTTGTTTTTGTATTAAATAAATTGTGTACAGTTAAATTCTATTTACATGTTTTAATGAGTAGTTCATTAAATGTCCTTAGAAAATAATTCAGTTTTAAGCCCAAACAGAGGGGGTAAAAATATTGTTTTTACTCTTTCAGGGCCGCTTTTACATACAAAAAATTAACATTTCGAAAATTTCATAAGGGTTGAACCCCCATATCCCCTCCTCCTGCCTATGACAATATGTATAAAAAGTAATATCTATTTTAAATCTTGTCAAGTTTAAAGAAACGTTACTTGTCGTTTTTTTCAGCTCGTTGCCATATGTTTGAAATTAAATTCCCGAATGAAATTTAAATGATAACCAAGTAGGAAATATCAGAGAATAGACCCCCTTTTTGATATAGGATAGACAGTTTTGAACAAAACACCATTATCACTACATTGAAAGCTCAAACTCTATTGTCTCGCGCCGACACAAAACTAAGGGCGAAAAACAGAGAGAGAGAAACGCTTCGCTCCGTGTTGAAAAAAGAAATTCGTAACGTCCGCACAATACGAAACTGTTTGCATAATTAATTAATGCGTGTTCTTTCCCCGGTAATGTAGAATCCTTTTTGTCCGTTGTGACACCCGTGCATTCCGCGCTGTAATTAAAGTCGACTACAATTACACACAGCTAGAATGAGAGACAGAGAGAGAGCGAGGGTGGGAAAAAAAGAAAAGAAACGAAACGGCCCGAATGATAATTACAGAGTTATTTTTTATCATAAGAGACTTTGCCAGGATGGAAGGAAAAAAGAACAAATCATGATTACAGAGTATGCGCAGTTTTTTTTTTATTCGCTTTTTCTTTATTGTTATTATTAATTCAAAGCTGGACATTTGTTTGTGCTTTCGCATGGATTGCGTGAATACGTTGAATTTATTAAATTGTGTTTATGTTGGTACATAATAATAATAAATTATTATTTCATGGTCTCATTTAAAACACTTTGTTTGTATGAAAAAGTTAAGCATAATATATAATAATTTTAAATTGTAAATAAAATTACACAAAATTCACATATAACTTTTTTTTCCCAGAAAGAGAAATGTATTAAAATGTATTAACGTTGGATAATTTATGAAATTCTGTGTAGTTGAGGCTGTTGTTGTTAAAACTCCATAATATCACTTTAATAAAACACTTAATTTGAAATTTGTTTTATTAAAGTGATTTATGAAATTAGGCTAAGTTGGCTATGGATCATGAACGTACTTATGATAGTAGTATGTTTTAAACTTAACTATAAATCAGTGTTTTGTAGGCGTGGCGCATGAAATAAAATTTCGAGTTTAGAAAAGTCTAAAAATTTGGATTGGTCGCTTCGCTTCGCTACGCGACTAATCCAAATATTGAACTCGAAATGTTACTTCATGCTTAATCAAGAAGTGGAAGCACACGTTAGACATTTCATATTGAACTTAGAAAAAAAAAAACAACAAATGTCGAAACATTTACAGCGTGTGCCAACTTAGGTATACTTAAAAAAAAAATAGGCTTACAGAAGCGTCTAATTTGAACCACTCCTTGGTAAAACATGAGTTTACAGAAACTCATGTTTAACCAAGGAGTAGTTTAAAGTGGACGCTTTCATAAAAACAACGAATTCCTAAAAATATACCAAACATTGTAATCATAGTGATATTTATAGTTAAAAAAGTAATTCCCTGTATATAAATGTAGGTACCATCCGTGGAAATAAAACGTTGGACAGGTAAAATTTGCTTAGTGTGTGTCTTTAGACTTCTCAGTTAGTTGTCATTTGATGTGTCAAAACTGAAAATCTCTTTCTTTTCCTCTCATTTATAAATTTTGTTGTCACTCCTTATCCTTATTATAACCTTTTTTTGTAAACCTAACTTAACCAGTATAAATGTGATTATATTTGACATAGAGCTGGGCTAGATTCGAATCATTCAGGGTTGGAATCCTGGATTCGAATTCTTCTAGAGGATTCAAAAGAGGCATTCAAATACTTTAGTTCAACTGGATTCGTGATCCGGATTCGTTTCATGTTTTTAAGATGATTCGTATTTAAATCCAAATGCGGGTGATTCGAATCGTTATAAAAGGATTGGAATATTCATAAAAGGATTCGGATATTTATTAAAGGATTCGAATATTTATAAAAGGATTCGAATACTTACAAAAAGATTCGAGTACTTAGAAAAGGATTTCAATCGTCAAAAATATTTCAAATTAATTGCGAGGATTAACATGAAAAATGTCTTTTGTGTATTTTTAATTTTCTCCGCAAATCACTGTTTTATACGCGTGGCGCATGAAGTAAAATTTCGAGTTTAGAAAAGCCCCGTGAAAATTTGTTTCGGGTCGCTGCGCGACCCTCGACAAATTTTCTACGCGGGGCTTTTCTAAACTCGAAATTTTACTTCATGCTTAGTCTGGGAGTGGACAACACTCGTTAAAAGTTTCAAAATGATTTTTTAACAGTCGTGTGTATGTACAGGGAATTTTTCTTTTAAGTAAACATATACATAAGCTGTACATTTTCCGACTTCCGTTGTTTTTATTAAGAGTTCAATTTGAAGCTTTAAACGAATGTTTTCCACTCCCAAACTAAGCATGAAGTAAAATTTCGACTTTAGAAAAGCCCTGTGAAAATTTGTCGAGGGTCGCGCAGCGACCCGAGACAAATTTTCACAGGGCTTTTCTAAAGTCGAAATTTTACTTCATGCGTCACGCGTATAAAACACTGATTTCAAGTGAGGTTCAAATATACATACATTTCAAAATATTTTAGTGTTTTATACGCGTGGCGTATGAAGTAAAATTTCGAGTGTAGAAAAGCCCCGTGAAAATGTTCTACGTGGGGCTTATCTAAACTCAAAATTTTACTTCATGCTTAATCTGGGAGTGAAAACGCTCGATCTAAACTTTAAGCTGAATGCTTTGATAAAAACATTATATTACTGAAAATATTTTTAAAGATAATAATCTAGTTTTCAAAATTGCGTTTAATATTATTTGAAGTAAATCTGACATGGTAGCGACAATCTGAAATGGTATTTTTTTCCGGAATTACCCTGATTTAAGATTTTTTTCCTTGGCCATTCTTCTGTGGGAAACCCCCATTTTGTTAAATTGTTTCATTGTTTTTGTCAATATTTAAGTTGCTTTTATAAATGTTTACGTGTTTTGTAATTTACCTGTTGATTTTGACAAATTTAATAATATTGTTAGTGTTTTGGTCAATTTGAATATAATTTCATCTTTTCTCTGACTTTCCCGGTTTTAATAATATTAGTGAATTTTTTATTTACGTAATTTTTAGGCATTCGTCGATTTTATAATAAAGTTTAATTTAAAGTTTTGAACGAGTGATTCCACTCCCAGGCTAAGCATAAAGTAAAATTTCGAGTTTAGAAAAGCCTGAAAATTTGGTTTGGTCGCGTAGCGCTACCCGACCAAACCAAATTTTCAGGGTTTTCTAAACTCGAAATATTACTTCATGCGCCACGCGTACTAAACAATGATTTGAAGTAAAGTTTAAAAACACACAAACACATCCTTAATCAGAGTAACACGGAATCAGATATTTACTCTGTTATCAACGATGTTCAGTGTTAACAATAAATAATTAGGTTTTGAATATTTTTGTTAAAACAACTGGTGACGATAATTATATGTTAATAGTTGCAAAATAATAATAAAATCAAATTTATTCTTAAAGGATTTGTATTCTTGATTCGAAAAAACAGGATTCGAATCTTTGATTCGAATCATATTTATCTCTTACAAATCCTTTATTCAAGTATTCGGGATTCGAATCATATTAGGTGATTCGGATTCGAATCCATTTTACGAGGATTCGTCCCAGCTCTGATTTGACATAACCGATTTTTTTATTTACCCAATTTTTGTCCACCGATGGTATATAAAACGATAAAGTTTTCCAATAGTTTAGAAAAGCACAGAAGGTTGGATTGACTAAGATCTAAATATTTATTCGACTTTTGGTTAGCTTTTCCAGCATTTCAACCAGTGTGCAAGTTTTTTAAGTTAGAAATATTTCTCAAGAACACTAGTAGTTAGAAAAATTATTTAGATAACAAAACACATTATTCTAGTTTAAATTAGATATGTTTAATTAATTACTTTAAAATTTATGATTATATTTAATACTCGAGGTTTACGCTGTAATATAATATTTACGATCCCATTCTAGCAATAACTACATTTAAAGATTATGGATCTTGATTATTCCCATTTTATGTTGAAACCGAAAAATATCGAGCATAATAATTTGGTGTGTTATTATATTTGAGTGGGCTGGTGGCGGTCTCTGATATTTTATTCATGCACTCAACCGAAACGGCGGATTTCGCGGAATTTACGGCGCGATTCGTCGAATTTATAGTTATGGGATGGATAAGTGGGATAAGTGGGATTAGGGGACCGCGTAAAGAAGCATTTTCGGATCAATTTCTGACGGCGCGTTTCATCTCCGAGTGGATATTTATAGCGAATTCGATTATAATGCCGTTTTCCCTCCGCGATCAAACACCAAATTTCATTCAAATAATGAATAAAATATCTATGAAATGATTTATTTAATATATGAGTGGTCTAACTGCAAAACTCACATTCTCCACTTTTTGTAAAAATTCAGGTGGGGGTTTTTTATGTCCGCCATGTTAAAATACATATGTTTTTTGTAATTTGCCAAAAGTTTTCAAAAGTGGAGAATGTGAGTTAGAGCACTTATATGTAATAGTAAAAATATGAAATTAGGATAATAAAATATAAATGCAAACAAGTTAATTAATTAAAAGAATATCAAAGAAATAGTCTAAGATTCGTTGATCACGACAATCTTATAATATGTGTATTATTTAATTGTGTGGGCAGCATAAATGGGGTGCACACTCAAGTACATTTAACACAGGATTTGCGTGATAAATGTGTTATTTTAACACAAATTGCGCTGTGCTAGTCAAATCAGCTTCTTTTGTCATACATTTGACCATGGTGGTGATGACGTCGTCAACACCATTTTGTTAAAGTACAAAGTAACGCGTCAACATCTCCACCGTTCTCACTAGTTTAACCCACGTAAAACGCGTTTGTAAACATAAATCATTTTTAAATCGGTTAAACAATTGTGCTTCTATCCGTCGCGAGTGTTTTTTAAAGCGGAACAAACGTTAACAAAGAGCGTGTTTCTATGTTACTTAGGCGAAAGGGTAAACTTTGTGAGTATTATTTATTGTTGAACAATTGTTCATATTTGGGATAAAGTGGAATTAACCCTATTACACATTCAAATCAAATTATTATTAAACAAAACCTACCATTAAGACTGACGCGTATTTGATATATATATATAATAAATGTTGTGTTATATATATTGTTGTTGTTGTTGTGGACAAAGTATAGTGTATAGCTCGCATATAATGGCTATTATTCACTCAAACGACTTGCTCCACTCGCCTTCAGCTCGTTTCGCAAACCTCGTTATCGGGATTAATAGCTATCATTATATGCTCGTTGTACAATATATACTATTTTAAATAATATTTATTCCTTGTAACTTTTCTCAATATTTTTAACTTTCTCTTTGTTCATTTAGTTTGGTATGAGAGAAAAATGACCTGATGTTACATTTAGCATTTAAATTATGGATAAAAACAATAATTCTGTTTGTGAAACTCAAATATTTATTATATAATATAATATTCGTAGGAGTATTAGTTCAGGAAGTAGTTGTTTGAATAAATATTTGAAAAAGTTATAAATAGACAAAAAATGTGTGAAATTTGATACAACAACAACAAACAATCTTTATTAACAACAAACATTTAGATAACATGTATATTTATATATAAATTTATAAAAAGTTGATATTTAGTTGCTAATCGGCTATCGACTCTTGGTCTTTTTGCCAAAATTGTAAATTGTCATGATAATCTTATTCGGTACGTCAATTAGTGTCCTAATGAAATGATGAAATTAAGTTAATTAAATAAATATAAAAAATATGATCTAAATTAATAATTTATCCTGACTAAAAACAGAGAGACGGAGGATAAAAATGGAATATTTATTATTTAAAGACAATGAAGAATAGAAAATAAAATAAATAGAAAATTGATTAGTTTGTTTATTTCACTATAATTCTTGTTAGAAAGAAAAATTGAATTTGCTAATTGTTTAAAGAATAATCGAATTAATATCGAATTTCTATCCTAAATTTAAATACCTAAACACTACCATATATCATTTAAGTTTTTGAATTTAGGATAGAAATTCGATATTAATTCGTTTATTCTTTAAACAATTAGCAAATTCAATTTTACTTTATAACAAGATTTATAGTAAAATAAACAAACTAATCAGTTTTCTATCAATTCCATTTCCAATTCTTCATTGTCTTTAAATAATAAATATTCTATTTTTATCTCTTTTCTTACTCCGTCTCTTTTTTTAGTGAGGAGAAATTATTAATTTCGATCATATTTTTTATATTTATTTAATGAACTGTGCCGAGATCCGGGCGTTTCTTCCGCGCGCGCTGTAATAAATGTCGTCGATTCCGGAGAAAAATTGGGCCCAGGACATTAAGGGCAGAAACTCCCGAAGACGAGAGACGTGCGGGGAAAAAGGGGGATGATTTCGCCACGAGAGTGCGATCAATCCGGAATTTAATTATGAGTGGAGAGAATAAGGGACGTTGCAATTTGCAACTTATCAAACGTGTTAGCTACTAGGATTGGAAGGTCGAATTCAATTCAAACCAGCCAGCGACAACTTAATAATTAGTGAAAATGGAAATTGGAAAACCGGATTAGGATTAAATAAGATAATGAAAAGGATTTCTGTTTGATGCATGACAAAAATGTAACTCTTAAAAGCATTTATTTTATCTTTTAGGTTACTTTTCAATTGCAATAATTACAAAATGTGTATAATAATGGAAATATATTTAAATGTAAAAAAAAAATACAAATTAAGGTCTGTTGCATAAGTTACTGCATTATAGAGAACATTTTTTGATATTTATCCGTCATCCAAAAATAGAAATGGTATAAAAATGTTGAAATCGACATGATGAAAAGATCATTACAGGGAACTTTTCTTTTAGGAATATTTTTCACGATTTTTTAATGTACATTCGTTACATTCGTTATCTATTAGGTTATTTAAATATTCTTTATTTTTTTAAGTTCAATTTGAAGCTTCAAACAAGTGTTTTCCACTCCCACACTAAGCATGAAGTAAAATTTCGAGTTTAGAAAAGCCTCGTGAAAATTTGTCGAGAGTCGGGCTTTTTTAAACTCGAAATATTACTTCATGCGCCACGCGTATAACACACTAAAATATTGTGAAATTTGTGGATAATCGAACTTCACTTAAAATCTGTGTTTTATACGCGTGGCGCATGAAGTAAAATTTCGATTTTTGAAAAGCCCAGAAAACTTGTCTCGGGGCTTTTCTAAATTCGAAATTTTACTTCATGCTTAGTCTGGGATTGCAAAACACTAGTTTAAAGCTATAAATTAAACTCTTTTAAAAAATAACGAATGTCGGAAAATTTACAGCTTTACCTAAAAGAAAAAATCACTGTATGTTGTATTAGGATTTTGCGCTTAATCGTTATAAATTGTTACAATCTTTACAATCGCTACAAATAAAATTAATAATCTTTTTTTAAACTTTAAAGACTAATTCCGACTTAACCGCATAGTTTTGGATATAGATAAGTTGTGTTAAATCATCATATTTTTATCCCAGGAATCTTTGGGTCAACCATTTCCCTACATTAACGGGACACCCTGTATAGATATGAAGAAATATTTAGTTTTTTATTCAATTAGTTTCTTCTAATCTAATGTCTAGTATTCCAGAGAAAGAAAAGGATTGGGACTTAATAGCAGACATAGGTGAAAACAGTATATTATTAGAATTCATCTCACAGGCGGTGGTTCTACAAGGTTCTATGCTCTATTCTCTCGACGGTTGCGTATGACGGAATTTAAACTAAATCTAACACAAATGCTCTTAAACAAATTTCTCACTTAGCATTCGTTGAAACATGTTTAAACATTTAACTCAAGTTTTATTTAGTCATACATATAAGATATGTATAGTATACATTCAAAACTTCTTGTTAAGTCCTGGTTATAGCATGTATACTTTGAATATTTACTAATCTGCTTAAACGTTGCAATTCTAAATTCAATACGCAAAAAATCCCGCAAACATATTCCTTTTCTTCAAACGTCTGGAAAAGCTAGTAAAAAAGGAAAAACCGTAGCACTAAACCATCTCGCGTCATTTCCCATTTCGCCTGCCATCCTTTGTGTGCGGCGGCTGTAATTTCGCCTGGTCGTTATATACATTCGGTGCTTTTACGGTTACAAGTAGTCTGGAGATAGTAGTTTGATGAAATAATCCCACCCCCAGTTTTCTCCAAAACGCCGTCCCTTTATAACCGCGATACGTGACACACTTGTCCGAAACACACACACAAAACGCCCCTGAAAACAAATTGATCGCCCCCCTCCGGCTCTGACGCCTAATAAATTCAGCAATTCAACAATTCGCATTCCTTCCACGGAAATACTCTAGGGGTTGATTACGTGCTTATTATCTAATTAGAGCTAGAAGATTGTTGCGGAATGGGGAAACGTAAAATGTTAGGGGATTGCCTTAGTTTACACTACAATTTGCAGTGTGCTGCAAGATATTTATAGGATAATTTCTAATTCGATTAGATATTTATGGCTATGTTGGGTTTTCAACTTCAAATGAAGACTAATCAATATCAAATTGAAAATAAGCAATTCCAAACTGGGACCTTAAAGATAGCTGTAATTTTAAACACAATCAAATTGGGATTAAACAACATCAAATTTAGAATAATCAATTTCAAATTGGGAATGAACAACTATAATTCACAAAATAACTAGAATCAATATACAATAGCAAAAATAACGAATACAATAAATATCTAATATGTGACATATCTATATCTTTTAATCACTGGTTAAATGCGAAATTATTTAAATATATAAAAACGTGTTACATCTGGTGTGCCTTAGGGTTCCCACTGTGGACCCATTCTACTCCTGCTCTTTATTAATGATATTGGCAGTTTTGTGAAGGACAGTACATTTTTTATGATTGCGGATGATTTGAAGATATTTAAAGTAATTGATACTATAAGTCAGTGGTCTCCAAACTACGGCCCGCCACTTGCATGAATCCGGCCCGCGAATGTTTGTAATTTTTTTTGTAAATGTCACATTTTAAAATATTGTAACAATTGTTCCTTAAATTTTTCATAATTTCAAAAAATCAATCGGATCTTGGCCGACTATATTATGTAGAATTGTATTTGTAGCCCGCGAAGAAGATAGTTTGGAGACCCAGGCTATAAGTAACCAAAATTGTTTACAATCTGATTTGAATAATTTATTCATTTGTTGTTCCAATAATTTTCCCGGCCTAAACTTGAAAAAATGTGTGACAATCTCATTTGGCTGCAGTAAAAGTAAATCATTTGATTATTCTATAAATAACCAACTATGGATAGAGTACGTGATTTGGGTGTAATATTTAACTGTCGCTTGACTTTTATTCCTCATTTAAATAATATTATAAGTAGAGCTCTCTTTACGTTAGGTTTTGTGAACAGATTCTCTAAACAGTTCAGTTTGGATGTATTTAAGACTCTGTACATTAGTTTAGTAAGACCTCACTTAGAATACTGGTCTGTAATCTGGTCACCATATTTCAGTAATCACAGTGACTCAATAGAGAAAGTTCAGAATAAATTCTTATTACTTGCATCGTTTAAAATTGGTATAGAGTCCTAGTAAATTATAGTCGATCATATATGTTGGCCACTGTTAATTTAAAAACGCTACGTTATAGAAGAGTAAAGCTTGATTTATGTCATGGGCTCAAGCTGATCAATGGTCTTGTAAACTGTAGTGATTTGGTTGGTGCCTTCAATTTTAATTTCTATTTATCCACAGTAGTTCGAAATAGACCACTGTTTTGTTTGAATTTTCATCGCTCTATAACCCAATGTGTCGCATGATGAGATATTGTAATGCACTTATGACCCATCCAATCTTTCATATTTTTGGTAATTTATATATTATGTTTAAACAATATTTAACCTACATAGATTTTTCTGTCATTAGTTAGTTATTATGTATTTTATTTATTTTTCATTATTATTATTAAAAATGTTCTTCAATAGCTCTTTTCGTATTTTTAAAATATGTTTTATTTCTTGTACTATGAATAAATAAATATAAAAATTATCAAATACTCCAAATTACACTAGGCTATAAATTCAGAAAAACGATTTTTGTTTCGACTAATTTAGAATCAACCCGATTTAAAAGCAGAACTATGAAGTATGTCCTTATACACCTTACGATTTTTGAAATTATGTGTTTTTTAGAAATATATTTATTTCAACATATTGCAATATATTATGTTAAATATAACAGTTGGAATAGGATCTTTAAACTAATAATTATCCCAAAGACAATCCTAAGCCGTAAAAAGCTAAAAACAATAATTATTTTGAAATTAAAAAGTAAATGGATAATTTTTTCTTAATATTGTGGACAGTATTATTCTCCCTAACTGAATACCAAGGGTATACAATGCTTATGGGAGAACTGGATTCCGAGTTTTCGAGGATAGAAAAGGAGAGACTGTGGTCGGGAAGTGGGTCCATCTACTTATGAATAGAGTAAACGTAGAAGTATTCTAGAGAAAACTGTTCCGGTTGCGTCTACACACACACATACACACAAACGCGCTCGCTCCTATTTCGTCGTGTAATTTGATCCCGTCTACACCACTTGTACGATGATAAATTTGATGACCTTCAGAAAAAATAAACTGTTCCCAAACATTTCTTTTATTTTCAGATTTCCAGCGTGTTCGAAATTATGGACTTTGGGAATCAGATATATTTACAAAGCTCCTAAATACACCTAAAATTTACCTAAAAATCAACAAATTAAATTCAATGAGTTTACATTAAAGAATTCATTTGATATTATTTTTATTTTTATTGTTTTTTTTTCTTCATAAATTCAATTAAAACTTTGGTATGTACCAAATTTGGCAAATAATTTATATTATTGATTAGTTATACACAGAGTTTTTTAAGTATAAATAACTCAATGTACAGAATACACTGTACATTTTTCTGGTCTTTTCTAAACTCGAAATTTTACTTTATGCGCCCCGCGCACAAAACACTGATTTTACGTGAGGTTCAAATATACTTATTTTATTTTCGAATAATCGTTTACTATTTTCAAGCTATATTTCAAATTAAACTGAGGAGAACTCAAAAATAATACCTCGAAAATACTGCTAGTAGGTAAAGAAATGATTTTAATTCTATTTTAATCGTTTTCGTTCACTAAGCGATACAAACTCAAATTCCAATTACATTGGAAATCTTTACATGAAACATACAATGCGCCTTGAAACGGGACACATAGTATATTTAAAACTATTTTAACCCATTAACGGCCAAGCAATTTTAACTCTAAAAGTTAATTTTAATTAAAATTCTACACTTCTTTTTTTGATTTCTATGAATTACATGCTGTGAATTTTTTATTTAAATACACATAATGTATACGTGAATTTAATAAAAAGTTAAAAATCATAAATAGTTTATTATTATATTAAAGTGATAATGGATTTTCAAAAAAATAGTGCCTCAACAATGTAATGTATACGCTGTCAATGTTCAGGCATTCGTCGATTTTATATAAAAACGTGCAATATGAAACGTGCAATATGATCCACTCCCAGACTAAGCATGAAGTAAAATTTCGAGTTTAGAAAAGCCTGAAAATTTGGCTCGGGCGCGTAGCGAAGCGGAGCGACCGAGCCAAATTAGGCTTTTCTAAACTCGAAATTTTACTTCATGCGCCACGCGTATAAAACATTGTAATATTATGGAGTATTTATTTATAATACACTTTAAATAACAAAATATTTAATTTTTTCTTGGTATATTTTCAATTCAGGTCAAATAATATAATATATCAAATAAACTTATTTAGTAACTTAATTATCAAAAAATAATAATGTTGCGTGTATGCATCAACGGAGCTTAATGGGTTAAAAACTTCAAACGGTAATAATTCAAAAACTAAAAAAAATGACTTAACTGCATTTTGCACTGACCCCTTTAATTAAAAAAGAAACCCTTATCGATCAGTAGATTTGATCTGATCAATAGGATTGATCTGATTAGTTAATAAAATGATAAGTTGATGTATTTGTTTTACTTTTTATCAAAAGTTAAATAGTTTTGTATTTTAAGTTTCTTGTACAAAATAAATAATACTTAATGAATTTTACAACGTTCACATATAATTTCATAAAATCTATTCTCTAATAACGCAGAAAATAAAATTGTAGAAGGAAACGCATGAATGAATGTAACACGCATCCTTAGCTCGTTAGAAGAAAAAGAAAACGTGTTTTCAAGATTGAAAAATCAACATTTGGAATATGATACAACGAGAAGCGCGGAATAGAGGGAGAAAGAAATTGTCTCTCTCTCACTCTCTCTTTCTCTGAGACTTGATTTCGCGACATCTGGAGTAAAATAGTCGTAACCGACCGACCGCAGGAAGCCAGACTGGTGTATATAGGCAGCCATATACACCAATTTGGCATCAAGCGCTCTGCTCCCATTCGCGTGTACCCAAAATTTATATGGGGACTGGCTAACTGGATATATATGAACTGTGTGAATACATAGAGTGCATTTTCTTTTAGGTATACATATTTATACGTTTATTAAGAGTTCAATTTAAAGCCTTACACGAATGTTTTCCGCTCCCAGGGTAATCATAAAGTAAAATTTCGAGTTTAGAAATGCCTGCAAATTTGAATTGGTCGCGTAGCGCGAAGCGTGAAGCGGCCAAACAAAATTTTCAGGCTTTTCTAAACTCGAAATTTTACTTCATGCGCCACGCTTGTAAAACACTAATTTTATATGAAGATTACTTGTTCACAATATTTCATTGTTTTTAGTGTTTAATACGGGTGGCGCATAAAGCAAAATTTCGAGTTTAGAAAAGTATAAAAATTTTTTCAGGCTTTTCTAAACTCGAAATTTGACATGCTTAACCTAGGAATGGAAACAATCGTTTAATGCTTCAAACTAAACTCATTTAACAAAGCAACGAATATATATTTTTTAAGTATACTTGAAAGAAAAACTGGCTGTAAATAATCTTCCAATCATTCTTTTATCCCACCTGTCTTAATAGCGTCTTTTCATGTTATAAATATTGCGATTGAACCACTGCCCATGCTCTTCAACAATACTTTCTAAAGTTAATCTGAAAATATCCAAATGAGAGTACAATTTATAACCTGTTAAAACACTAAAAAAATATATAAAAGGACGGGTTGCAGAAAGTGACTTACGGTGCACTGTACCGTAAGTCACTTTCTGCAACCCGTCCTTTTATATATTTTTTTAGTGTTTTAACAGGTTATAAATTGTCACTCAGTGATTACAAACAAAATAAATGACATTTCTGAAAGTATGTCAGGTATTTCTGTAAGTAATTTCCATTTTTTTCGAATTATTCACATTTGAATTTTGTTTTCATTTGCCTCCGCAGTGTAAATATCGAGTTTAATTTTAACAATTGGTACACTAGAGAATATTCTCCTAATAAACTGGAAGATCTCTGAAGTTATTTCTAAAACCTTAACGATCTGTTTGATAATTAATGTTAATTTTTTGTTAGTATTAAGCTATATGTACTTTTAAATGGAATTTTAGTAAATAAACATAAGTCTAAGTTCAATCTGATGCAGTGAAAATAGAATTAAATTTTTTTGAAAATAAAGGTTTATAAACGAAGTCGCTTATCTAGGACTTAATTATTTTTAAGATGTCAGTCGCTTCTAAGGTATTGTTTCTTGTCTAGTTTACTATTATAGAATATTACATAAAGAAAAATTGAGTTTTCCTGTCGATTCATTTAATTTGGTGAGAAAATAATTTGACCTAATGTTGCATTTTGCATATAAATTATGCATGGAACAGTAAATCTGTCGTGTAACTCAAATATTCATTGTATAATTCAATATTTGTCGGGGTATTAGCTCGAGAAGTAGTTGTTTCAATGATTATCTGGAGAAGTCTTAGTGAGATTAAATTTTTGCAGAAATTCGGTATTTATTCTAATTCGTTTTTATATTTTATGAATATTACAATATACAACCCATCAGAGCTGGGACGAATCCTCGTAAATAGGATTCGAATCATGAATCCGAATCACCTAATATGATTCGAATCACAAATACTCGAATAAAGGATTCGTAAGAGATATATATGATTCGAATCGAAGATTAGAATCCTGTTTTTTCGGATCACGAATACAAATCCTTTAAAAAATACATTTGATTTTATTATTTCTTTGCAACCATAATTGTATAAATAACATTACCAGTTGTTTTAAGAAAAATATTCAAAACCTAATTATTTATTATTACCACTAAACATCGTTGATAACAGACTAAATATCTGACTCCCTGTTATTCTGGTTAAAGATGTATTTATGTGTTTGTGAACTCCACTTTAAATCAGTGTTTTGTACGCGTGGCGCATGAAGTAAAATTCCGAGTTTAGAAAAGCCCAAAAATTTGTCTCGGGTCGCTGCGCGACCCTCGACAATTTTTCACGGGGCTTTTCTAATCTCGGAATTTTACTTCATGCTTAGCCTGGGAGACGAAACACTCGTTCAAAACTTTAAATTAAACTTTATTATAAAATCGACTAATGCCTGAATATCATTACAACCAGGAAAGTCAGAGAAAAGTCATGGAATTATATTTAAATTGACCAAAACACTAACAAAAAAGCCATATGATATTATTAAATTTGTTAAAATCATCAGGCAAATTTCAAAACACGTAAAAAATTATAAAATTAACTTAAATATTGGCAAAAATAATGAAAACTGTGGGGGTTTCCCACAGTAGAAAGTTATATTAAAAGGCCAGGGAAAAAATCTTAAGTCAGGGAAATGTCGGAAAAATTAAAAATTTCAGATTGTGGCTACCATGTCAGTTTTACTTCAAACAATATTAAACAAAATTTTGAAAACCAGATATTATCTTTAAAAACATTTTCAATAATTTAATGTTCTTATCAAAGCATTTACTTTGAAGTTCCGAACGAGCGATTCCACTCCCAGACTAAGCATGACTAAGCATGTCAAGGGTCGCGCAGCGACCCGAGACAAATTTTTAGGCTTTTCTAAACTCGAAATTTTACGTCATGCGCCACGCGCATAAAACAGTGATTTAACGAGAAATTTAAAAACACACCAAAAAACATTTTTCATGTTATTCCTCACAATTAATTCGAATTATTTTTGACGATTCAAATCCTTTTGTGGGTATTCGAATCATTTTACAAGGATTCGAATCCTTTTATAAGGATTCGATTCACCCACATTTAGACTCGAATACGAATCCTCTTAAAAAAATGTAACGAATCCGGATCACGAATCCAGTTTAACTAAAGTATTCGAATGCCTCTTTTGAATCCTCTAAGAGGATTCGAATCTAGGATTTGAATCCTGAATGATTCGAATCCTACCCAGCTCTGCAACCCATATACATAATAATAATGTTCACTAGATTGTTTAAAAACTTCCTATGTCGATATTTTCACTGATTTGTTCAAAACTGTATAGTGAACAAAATGTTGACAGAACAACAAAACAAATATATTGGCAACAGTCAATTGAACAGCCTGCTTCAATTTCGAAGAAAGAATATCATAAACAAAGTTGTTGTTGCCTAGTGTTATTATTAATGAAATTGCATTTACACAATAAATTACCTTTTATTGACTAACTTTATTTATTTAGTTCTGAAGCCTATGGGAAAATAATTTGGCTCGGTTAGAGATTTCTATTCCAATAATGAATAGTAATCAGTCAGATTACACCTAGAAGTGTGGTAGGTTTATTATTAAATAAATTGTCGAATTTGCATTTTCTTTTATTTATCTTCTTGTGTGTTAATTAAATTCCCCTTCTCTCCCTTTTCTGGCTAAATTGAATTAATTCCCTCCAAGATCAATTGGTATTCTTGAGTGCCAGATAACGAGCATATTGTTCTTTATAAGTGGCGAGTGAAAGAGGTGAGGGATTCGCCGATTCTTATCACGTCCCGTTTTACACGAACTTACTAATCACTTCCCATGGAAAAGGGGGAGATGCGATGTGTGTAGCGTATTTAATCTCTACAAGACCTCCACACCAAAATAAAAAAAAAAAACAACGAAAAGAGACTAAGAAAATCAACAATCTTGAACTTTTGTTAAATCAAAGAGAATAAGTGAAATTATTTATTGTAAATAAAATCTACTTGGTTTGTTACTTAAATATAAAATAATAATAAAACGCGGTTTGATTTCCATTTTACACGAATTTATTTTTCACTGTTAGATGTACATTTCATGTACCATGTACATATTTTCAATAACTGAATTTTATTTATTCAGTTATTGAAAATACGTACATGGTACCAGTAAAACTAAAAACAGTAATAAATAAATTCGCGAAGAAACTAGATCAAACTTTGTTTTATTAGTGATTAATTACTTCACTTAATAACGGATCTAAATATGGGGATAAATTATTCCATTAAAAACCAAAATATTGTGTGCGTTTTATTAGCCACATCCGTTTTTTATAGTTTATATTGATGATGTTCTGGCCGACGATTTAACGTTACAATGTGGATATATAGACTTTTCAAACAAATGAAGTTTAGAAATCGGTTAGTTTCTAAACACGTTATACAAATAACTTGTTCCTTATGTAATCTTGAATGACGTTGTGATAAGCATATAAATTGTCATTGTAAATAAAGCTATGTAATATTACTCAAAGCTAAAACTTTTTACAAGGATTAAGCACATCGCGACTCAAAAAAATTAAGTTATTGAAGTGGAAAGTTCAAATCACGGTTTTAGGCTTCCAAAAATGGCTTGTATTTATTAATATAAACTTCAAAGAACAAATGTGGCTAATGAAACACACACGATATTTTGTTTTTTAATGAAATTATTCATCCCCATATTCAGATCCTTCATTAATGCAGATTGGTGTTATGGAACATGTGAAAAATTGGGAGAAAGTATCTAAAACCACGTTTTAGACTTGATGGACCTCTAAAGACTGTTCGATTTGATTGAAATTTAGGGAATCCTAATTTTTTTCTTAAATTTTAAATAATAGTTTGTGTTGTATTAGTTAGGAAACCTTGTTTGATAAAAAAATAATGCAAGCTATTACTAATTGTCATCACTTAAAAGAACCTAATGAAAGTAATAATCCGTCCAATCTCAACCTGTATTTCTACAGGTATGGGGCTTGAAGAAATACGGGTTAAGATTGGACGGATTATTATCTCAGCTTTTATTTACAATAACTATACACTACTTGTTGTAAATAAAAGCTGAGATAATAATCCGTCCAATCTTAACCTGTATTTCTTTAAGCCCCATACCTGTAGAAATACAGGTTGAGATTGGACGGATTATTACTATCATTAATTTCTTTTAAGATTTGTTTAACCAAATGATCGATGAGAAACAATTTAAACGTATTAAAATAAATTAATTTTGATTTATTGTTAATGATTATTTTATAGAAGCAACAGCGTTTTATAACATTAAATTTCTTTCTACTTCTACAACAATAAAAAGCAAACTAGAACGTATAAAACCCGGTTAGCGTTCCTCTCGTTTCGTAATTAAATAAAAGAAACGCGAAAGCTCATTTCTTTTTATTGCACGCCCGAGGAACGTAATTATTTTCGCTGGCAAATTAATAAATCATGGGGGGCGCTACGCGCGGAAGAGAGAGGAAAGCGGGCCATAAATTATTTCGTAGTGATTTCGTTTTCGAAATTATCGGATATTAGTTTCTAGTGCGAGACATTCCTTTGCGTAAATACGACATTATTGTGTTTATTATTTATTAGTGGTAATGGTAGTGTGGATCAACAATCACTTGAATTATTTCGTTTCGCTTAGTGCTGAGAAATCGATGGACATGTGAATGAGGAATACGACATAGTAAAAATGATTGTTTAATCCAAGAACTAGTATCTTATTAATTTTTATTCTACATACCAGAATCACCTAATATGATTCAAATCACGAATACTCGAATGAGGATTCGCAAAAGTGATATACAGGGTGTCCCGTTAATGTGGGAAATGGCTTAACCATAGATTCCTGGGATAAAAATATAATGATTATAAATAACTTATCTATATTTAAAAGTTTACGGTTAAGCTGGAATTAGTCATCAAAGTTCAAAAATATATTGTTAATTTTATTTATAACAATTGAACGCTTTATTCGATCCGACTAAAATCTGTTATGGTTGATTATCATAATATAACACACCATTTCAGTTAGTATAGTCATAATTTATTGACTAGAAGAATAAAAAACAATAGTACTACAACATAAAAACTAAAATATTTTTTAATTGGCGCAACTTATAAAAATTTTAAAAATACATCTTCAAAGATTAATTTCTTTAAAAGATTTTTTGTCTGTTAATAATGTTTCATATCTTCTACGTCTTCTTTGCCACAAAAAAATAAAATGCAAATAAAATATTTTTTATTATTTTGAAAAACGAAATCTACTTTTTCGCGTGATTAAAAATACTTGTATTTTCTTTGTCGCCACCATTGTTTAACAAACGTCAATTGTGTATAATATTAATTAGCGAGTGTTTTTTAAATTAATTGTTATCTTCATTATGGTTTATAATTATTTATATTTCTCCGGAGCAAACAGATACAGGGAGTTTTTCTTTTAAGTATACGTATTCCAAATTCAGCCTATTTTCTGTAAATCTTTAGATATTCCTTGTTTTTTTTTAAGTTCAATTTCAAGCTTTAAACGAGTGTTTTCCACTCCTAGACTAAGCATGAAGTAAAATTTAGAGTTTAGAAAAACCCCGTAAAAATTTGTCGAGGGTCAAATTTTCTGTAAATCTTTAGATATTCCTTGTTATTTTAAGTTCAATTTCAAGCTTTAAACACGTGTTTTCCACTCCTAGACTAAGCATGAAGTAAAATTTAGTGTTTAGAAAAGCCCCGTGAAAATTTGTCGAGACAAATTTTCTGGGCTTTTCTAAACTCGAAATTTTACTTCATGCGCCACGTGTATAAAACACTAAAATATTGTGAAATGAATGTATATTCGAACTTCACTTGAAATCTGTGTTTTATACGCGTGGCGCATGAAGTAAAATTTCGAGTTTAGAAAAACCTCAAAAATTTGTTTCGGGTCGCGGCGCGACCCGAAACAAATTATCATGGGGCTTTTCTAAACTCAAAATTTTACTTTATGCTTAATCTGGGAGTGGAAAACAATCGTTTAAAGCTTCAAATTGAACTTTTTTAAAAAACAACGAATATTGGAAAATTTACTGCTTATGCATGTGTTTACCTAAAAGAAAAAATCACTGTATGTTGCTTGTATCAGGATTTCGCCAAGGAAATTGAGGATACCATATTCACATTTTATTTTTTTGTGGCAAAATCGTACAAGACATCAAACATTATTAGGAGACAAAAAAGCGTTCAAATAATCCAATCTTTGAAGAAATACTTTTTTTAATTTTTATAAGGTGCGCCAGTAAAAACATATTTTAGTTTTTATGTTGTAATACTACTGTTTTTCATACTTCTTGTCAATCAATAATGACCATAAAATTTAGACTTGCCATAATTGCATAATGCTTAAAGGTAAAAACACAAATCCCATTGGCAATCACATTTTACCAATAAATAAAATAACACACCCCACACATTGAGAGCTATTTTCTAATTGTCGGAAAATGCTTTTGAACTCTTCTCTATTGCCTTCTTCTTCATCCGGATTCGGTTCGATGCCAGTGATTAGAAAACCGGGTGAGATGATTTTACATTTTTCGGCGAGAGTTTTTGAGGAGGGGGGAAAGAGGAGGATGAGATAAATACGAATTATCGATTCCAGTCGGGAATAAAGGTCGCATCTGTTGCTTTTTACAATTCCTTTGTCTACTGGGATCCATATTCCACCCGATAATCCCAAGTCGCGCCGAACTGGGAAATATTTATCCTTCTCCTTCGCCGCCGAGGAAAAGTGTAAATATATTTATGTCACATTATTTTATTGATTTTTTTACTTCCTAGGTGTATTACCTTTCAAAATGTATACAGTTCTTATAAAGAGGAATATGAAAAATACATTTTATCTACTCATAAAAAGCTTCATTTATACGTAAAGTTCTACTTTAAACCTTTTAAGAAACGTCTCTAAGTACAAATTAAATTGCTGGCTGATTTATACATATCCAAGCAAGAAACTGCAAATTACGCAATGGATTTTTTTTATAATTTACTAGTAAATAAGTAAATAGGGCCACTAATCCTAATATAGCCAATATTCTTAACCACCTTTCTATCCCTCGCAACCCAAACATATACCCTAAATTTAAATTTCTGACCACAACAGTTTATCAATTCATCTCATTACATTAGCTGGACTCAGACAATGACGTTAGCGATCATGACGTATAGAACATGAAAAATACAGAGACAGAGACTAGACAAAGACAGGCGGAAAGACCAACTACGGTCGATAGCCAATTTCTGAATTTAAAAAATAAAACAATTAGTGTAGTTTATGTTAATGTACTGTAAAATGAGTGTTATGGAATTATAATTTAGAAAAAAAGATATTTATATATATAAGTAAATTGGTTTAGTTAGTTAGTTTAGTTTTTTTATCCTATTGATGCTAAAAAATAACGTCTCTGTATACCAATCAAATTGCTCTAATTAATTTATTCAAATACCAGCAAAAACCGCAAATTACAAATTGGAAAACAATTTTTAAATTTTGCGGTAAATTAGTAGTTCGATTTTCCTGTATTAGAATCCCTTCCAATTAGAATCCCTATTGATGCTAAGATAATCATTCATTTTTTCAGTTTTTCATTATTTTTTCAGGATTGTTTTATAACAAACAATGTAGAAAATGAAATTACAAAAATAGAATTCGAAACAATGCGCTTATAAATCATGAAAATAAACACATTCGCGCGTAATATTTTTTCCGAGCACGCCATTCGGAGTGATAATTTTAATTTTAATTGCGGCCCGAACGACTCTTCCGGCCCTAATTCAGTCATACGGCCCATTTAATTATCGAGGACGCGATAAATTAGAAAACGAATCATCCTCTAGATAAAATTGCCATCGAGAAATATATTATTCCTACCAAATATTCATTGGGAAACGCGCGCTGGCGGATTTATGTACAGATTGATAATATTCTACTCTACGTGCGAAATTTTGATTTACCGCACGCAAATATTTTATTACAAAATCGAAAACTCACTAAATTTTAAACTAAAATTATTCACTTGTAATAATTCAACTCACATGCGTTTTTTTTTTTACTTGTGATAATTTTTTTTATAAATTTTTATGCAATAATAAACCTCTGAATGCACCATTAAACAATTTAAAACCTGTAAATTATTCACAATTATTTATTGACACCATATACAGGGTGTCTACGCTAAACCGTTCGTTAAAAGTTTATGGGGTTGCCGTTGCACTAAAAATTTGAAAAAATCAACTTTATATCACTTCTGGTTCCACCGGAAATAGCACCAAATTTGTTATACACAAATTTTTCAGTTATATTTTTATTTTTATCATTTAACATAAAAATATATACACAAAATAAAAGGTATTGCTAATTTTTAAAATAATATTCCTTATGTTGAAGTGTTATCGACAATAAAAAATTATAAAAATATAACAGCATTGAATTTTTTGAAGAGTTTGCTTACATATACAAAACTATGTATAACCAATTTCTCTTTTAAGCATACAACATTATTAGGCATTGTTTTTGATAAGCGATCAATTGGAAACTTCTCAGGTGTGTTTTCACTCGCAGATTAAGCATGAAGTAAAATTTTGAGTTTAGAAAAGCCTGAAAATTTGGTTTGGTCACGTAGCGAAGCGAACGACCAAACCAAATTTTCAGGCTTTTCTAAACTCAAAATTTTACTTCATGCGCCACGCGTATAAAACAGTGATTTCAAGTGATGTTAAAAATACATGTTAGCAAAACTGCTTTAATGGTGTATTTTAAACTTCACTTGAAAATTTGGTCTAAGGCTTTTCTATACTCAAAATTTTACTTCATGCTTAATCTGGGAGAGGAAACACTCGTTAGAAGCTTCAAATTTATTATTTTTGAATAACAATATATGCCTGAAATTTTACAGAGTTTGCATCAGGATATATACACTTAAAAGAAAAATGCTTTGTATACAGGGTGTTTATATCTATATATATTTATATTGTATTGTGGAGGCTTCTACTTTGATATACATAATAATTTAACAATAAAACACCTGTTGGATAATGGCAAGCTAAAGTTGCCAAAACTGCAGTCACGTAAAATAAAAAGTTACACAAAGTTAAAAGTGTTTTATTGTTATATTTATTGAATATTAATACATGTTATAAAGAGAATTTATGGACACCCTGCATGTAATATCTGCCAAAAACTGTAGATAGAAATGGACATTATTCGCCAACCAGAGTTAACTCGTTTGAAATCATTTGTAAATACAAAATATTAACATGCCCGAGTATACTCGTTTGAGTGAAAATTATTCAATTTCCTTAACCCAACCTAACTCGACTGAGTCTGTATAGAGATTAAGTAATTTGAATTTTATTGGCATATGTTTTCTTTTTCGTATATCTATCAAGTTATTTCATTGCTGTTGAGCTATAAACATAAATAAGAGGAGAAAAAGAATTTTTGTGTATCGATAAAGCTCGGGAATTAATCCGGGGAATAAATGCTAACGCGGGTGTTTTTATTTCCGATTAATAAACGTCATAAATCGGCGGATCCGATAAGCGATTTATCTTTTTTGTGCTCTCCCGCGAGCGGCCGTAATTTATGGTGGATGCGCCGGGGCCTCCGGAGGAGGGTTTACTGCTACTTATTTTGTCAATTTTATTTAGACCCCGAGTCCCCCCATATATTTCAACTGGAATGAGTATTATTTTCCAAAGATATTTCTCCCTTTTTTCCTTACAAAGAGTATTGCGTATAAAAGATTGCTCCCTTATTTACTGAAAGAAAATTAAATCACAAGATTAAAATATAAATCAAATAAATGCGATATTTTCTGCTAGAAATTTAATCAATAATTAATTCATGAAATAATGAATCAAAAGCTTAAAGAGAATACAAAACATTATAGTCAGCGGTCCTCAAACAATTATTACTAAATTTAAGCATTTAATAGAACTGAGTAGGGTTCCAATCATTCAGGATTTGAATTCTTTATAGAAATCTTTCAAATTCGAGTCCTTTTTTGAAATAGTATTCGTGATTTGGATTTTTTCTAAGGGATTTACATTCGAATCTAAAAAAGGATTGAATCCTCAAATACAATATAGTCAGCAGCCCTCAAACAATTATAACTACATTTAACCATATAATAGAACTGAGCAGGATTCCAATCATTCAGGATTCAAATTCTTTATAGAATTCATTTAAATTCAAATCGTGTTTTGAGACAGGATTCGTGATTGGAATTTATTTTTAAAGATTCATATCCGAATCTAAATGTAGGTGATTCGAAAAAGGATTGAATCCTCAAATACATTATAGTCAGCAGTCCTCAAACAATTCTAACTAAATTTAACCAAATAAAAGAACTGAGCAGGATTCCAATCATTTGGGATTTGAATTTTTTATAAAATTTTTCAAATTCGAATCCTTTTATGAGACAGGATTTGTGATTCGGATTTTTTTTAAAGGATTCGTATTCGAATCTAAATGTATGTGATTCGAAAAGGATTGAATCCTCAAATACATTATAGTCAGCAGTCATCAAATAATTATAACTAAATTTAACCATATAATAGAACTGAGCAGGATTCCAATCATTTAGGATACGAATTCTTTATAGAACTTTTCAAATTTAAATCCATTTTTGAGACAGGATTCGTGATTTAGATATTTTTTAAAGGATTCGTATTCGAATATAAATGTAGGTGATTCGAAAAGGATTAAATCTTCAAAAACTTTATAGTCAGCGGGCCTCAAACAATTATTACTAAATTCAACCATATTATAGTACTGAGTAGGATAAAATCATTCAGGATTCGAATTCTTTATAGAATTCTTTCAAATTTAAATTCTTTTTTGAACAGAATTCGTAATTCGGTTTTTTTTTAAGAATTCGTATTCGAATCTAAATGTAGTTGATTTGAAAATTATTGAATCCTTAAAAAAATTCTAATTTTCGCTAATAATCAGATACTATGCTGTTTTAGAATTGTTTTTAAAAGATGTTTAATCAATAGAAATAAATTATTATTAATTAAAAAAGTTTAAATAGCATATAAAAGCTAACAGAGATTTTTTTAAATATACACACCTCGATATATACATTGTAATTTTTCAGTCATTCGTTATTTTTGAAAGCGTTGAATTTGCAGCTTCTAAAAGAAGTGTTTCCACTCCCAGGCTAAGCATGAAGTAAAATTTCGAGTTTAGAAAAGCCTGAAAATGTGGTTAGGTCGCGTAGCGAAGCGAAGCGACCTAGCCAAATTTTCAGGCTTTTCTAAACTCGAAATTTTACTTCATGCGCCACGCGTATAAAACACATAATTATTGTGATGTTCAGAATATATTGTAAAAGAAGTATGTTAAAGCAGTATATTTTGAACTTCAATATTAATCAGTGTTTTATACGCGTGGCGCATGAAGTAAATCTTCGAGTTTAGAATAGCCTGAATATTTGGTTTGGTCGCTTCGCGCTACGCGACCAAACCAAATTTTCAGGCTTTTCTAAACTCGAAATTTTACTTCATGCTTAGTCTGGGAGTAGAAACACTCGTTAGAAGCCATAAATTGAACACTTTTCAAAAACATCGGGTGATTAATTTAAACCTAAATATTATTTTAAAATCGAAATAGAGTAGTTTACAACTTAAAATTATAAAATATTCTTTAATAAAGCAATGAAATTCACACGTGTATTGTGAATAAAAATAATAATATTTATACATTGTTTCTCAAAAGAAAAAGTTCTATTTACAAATAAATGTAGATTAAACTTAAAACATGTTATAATATAATAATTAATATTAAAAGATGTAATAATTCAAATCACTAAAAATGTCTCAAAATAAATATTAACCATCACGTGCACCAAGTCAGTTAGTGATCATGAATTCAAATATTTTGTTGATATATTACCATTTTTACCACAATATGTATTTGTGTTAGTTTTATTTAAAATTAGGATTAGTTGATGTTATTTATTTGAAAAAAAGAATTATATCAAAAAGCATTTGTATTCGTGATTCGAAAATTAGGATTTGAATCGAAATTCGGAAATTGATGACGATTCAGATTAATGAATCGAATCCTTTTTTTGAGAATTGTACCCATTTCAGCTATTTAAAGTGTTCAAATATTGGCTCCCCTATTTATTTTAAAGACAAAATATATTTAACTTTTTTGTAGAGGGAAAAATTCTAAATTTATTAGTGGTCACACTTAACACATTACGTTTCTCCAAGTTAAAATATTGTGATTTTATAAAAATAATGACATGCCATGGAATTGAACAACAATTACAGATGTCAAAATGGCACCAGATATCGCTATCACTTGATTAAAGTAAATGTTTTCGAAATGATTTACACTACACAATGACACAGTTGTCAGGATGTATGCCAAATGTTTTCTATCCAGTTTCAAGACAGACCGATACCCGAGTAATCCACTGCATGACGATAATCAAGAAAACGATTAAGCAAGATAAAATAGGAGTTTAATATTTGCTAGCTATCAAAAAATTATAACAAAAATTATGTAGTTTAAATTAAGTGTTCAAATAAACCCTCAAAAACACCCAAACAATATCCTAAGCGATTGTAGAATTCATTTTGGACATTAGCCAATTAATAATTGGAGATATTCTCAGATTCTGCAGACATTTTTTAATTCTCAAACGGTCTTAAAATGTGTCTTTGTATAAATTTTTGAATTTTAATTGCTCCAAAGAATAACCTGCCTGGTTTAAATTCCATGGCATGTCATTTTTTGTTATAAAATCACATTACGTTTCTATAATTATTTTAACTTACAGAAACTTAAAGTGATAAACGTTAACACGAATGAATTCAGAATTATTAGCTCTACAAAATAAGTCAATACATTTTGTTTCTAAAATAAATAGGAGAGCTAATATTTGAACATTTCAAAATTTACATGGGATTTCCCATGTTGCGTCCGCCAAGTCAACAGCCGGTATAAGTATTTATTCGACTCTTGGACAGTTTTTCAAATTTATAAAAAATGTCTTAATTCCTATAGTTTTGCATAGTATATTTATATTGCATGTATAAACTCAAAAAAAATCTCTAGTTGATTTATTATTGTGTTTAACGTTGAATATATAATTTAAGGTACAAGTTACGTGAACGAATCGATATGACGATTCGGATTCATGAGTCAAATCCTTTTTTTGAGAATTTGAACTGGGTACAATACTCAAAACAAGATTTCGACTCACGAATCCGAATCGTCATTAAATATGATTCGAATCCTAATTTTTGAATCACGAATACAAATGCTATTTAATATAATTCATATTTTTGTTTTGTTTGTATTAAATTAAATTAATAACAAATGACTTATTTTTTTCAGTTTTGTATATTTTATTGTATGTATTAACTAAAAAAAAAATCTCTAGTTGATTTATTTTTGTGTGGAAAGTTAAATAAATAATGTAAGGTACAAGTTACGAGAACGAATCGATAAATCATTACTTATGTCAATGATTTAAGATGGTAATATAATCGCGGTTAGACAATTACGCTCGAGTATCGTAAACAATAGTTTACGACGTTTCATGGCGGCGATTTATTTACGGATTACGGGGGCAATCATGGGACGTAATCAACATAATGCCTGGCGCGCGTTCATCGAGTAATTTGATCGAAAGTGCTCGAACAAACAGGAAAACAAATCCACCGAAGCAATAAGAAACCGAAGCGGGCCCCGGGGTGAAATGTTTGCGTTCCATTAGATTAACGACACTAAACTGATTGAAAATTTCATAATTTTAATCAGTTTGGTTTAAATTAACATGTTTGGATTATGCGCAAACAGGCTGTTGCTTTGATGTTTGAGTTTAGTAATTTAGCAAGAAATTATCGACAGAAGATAAATACAACTACATAATGATAAAAACATATTATTTAGAGTGTAATTTTAAATTTGTTTGAATTGTATTCACATTTAAAAAATATTAAAAATGCGATCTATTTTGCAATCTGCAACTAATTTCTCTTATATAAACTAATTGAAACCAATTCTGGAATTTTAAATAAAACACTTGTACCCGTTTGCACCCAAGTCTATTAACTTAATCAGTGATTAGTACTTTTTAAAAACACAATTGTATTTACAAATTGTTTACACAAATACATGTTGATGAAAGAGACATGTTTAGGATATCTTACAAATATATAAATAAATAAATAAATAAATAAATAATTAAATAAATAAATAAATAAATAAATAAATAAATAAATAAATAAATAAATAAATAAATAAATAAATAAATAAATAAATAAATAAATAAATAAATAAATAAATAAATAAATAAATAAATAAATAAATAAATAAATAAATAAATAAATAAATAAATAAATAAATAAATAAATAAATAAATAAATAAATAAATAAATAAATAAATAAATAAATAAATAAATAAATAAATAAATAAATAAATAAATAAATAAATAAATAAATAAATAAATAAATAAATAAATAAATAAATAAATAAATAAATAAATAAATAAATAAATAAATAAATAAATAAATAAATAAATAAATAAATAAATAAATAAATATAACTTTCTTATGTTCTAGAAATTTGACGTAATCAAAGGTTTAATCAATGATTAGAGGATGATAAAAGCTAATTGGTCGGGGTGCAAATGGACCTTGGTTTATTTCACTGATTTGAATCAATGAAACAAACCAAGTGTTTTAATAAAATGTCCACAATAAGATTCAAAAATGTTTCACCACGGGTTAAGTGAAAAATTAAATAAACATAATTTAAATTACTCTTTAAATTAATCTTTGTTGGACAAATTAGCTTAAGGTTGGGAAAAGAATCATAATTTGCAGCTTTTTTAAATATACTGAAGCCAAGATTTGGCAATTTTATTTACATTTAATTTATAAAATAGATCAGCCATAAAATCATGTTAACTTGTCTATAAATCATAAACGTTGCGTATTAACGTATGCAGTGTATTTTGAACTTGCTTTATACGTGTGGCGCAGGCAATCGACCATTGGTCGTTCTGCCCTTCAACCACTCATTTTTCTAAAAGTTATCTAGAAATTGGGATTGATCAGACAATTTTGAATTTATTAGCAGTGATAACTAAGAAATAAATAAACTTACAACAAAGATTACACAATATACGTACATTGTTTAATCTTTGTTGTAACTTTATCCATTTCTTAGTCATCATTGCTAATTAATTCAAAATTTTCTGATCAATCCGTGTTTTTAGATAACTTTAAGAAAAATAAGTGGTTAAAGGACAATTTGCGTATTCTTTGAAAATTCATAAATTTTCTTAATTATTATACTCAACATTTTACTTCATAAGCCACGCCTATATTGCACAAAAATATAGTGACGTTCAAAATATACTACAGATGTTTCAACTTACGTTAATAAAATTAATGTAATATAATCTAAGTAAATTCTGCAGTCAGTAAACTCTGCAATCTGAGTAAATTCTTTTGAGTCATCTCTGCAATCTGAATACATTCTGCAACTAAGTAAAGTGTGCAATTTAGATTTTATAACCTCAGTAAATTGTGCAAAACTGGGGAATGTTTTCAAACTAAGTAAACTACAATCAAAATAAATACTTCTGAGCAAATTCTGTAAACTGAGTAAATTTTATCTTTATTTTTGTAACCTGAGTAAATTGTTTTAAAACTAAGTAAACTGCAATCAAAATAAATACGTCGGAGCAAATTCTGTAAACTGAGTAAATTTTATCTCACGTTAATAAAATGAATGTAATTTAAGTAAGTAAACTCTGCGAAAATCTTCTGAGTCTTCTCTGCAATTTGAATACATTCTTCTGAGCAAATTCTGTAAACAGGGTAAATTCTGCAAACTAAGTAAATTTTGCAAACTGAGTCAACTCTGTAATCTAAGTAAATAATGCAAACTGAGCAAACTTTGCAATCTGAATAAATTCTCAGTAAATTTTGTAAACTAAGTAAATTCTAATAACGAACTACGTAAATTCTGTAAACTGAGTAGACTGAAATCTGAGTAAATAGTGTGAACTGATAAAATTTTTCAAACTGAGTAAACTGCAATATAAGTGAACTCTTCTGAGTAAACTCTGCAACCTGAATAAATTATTCTCAGTAGATTCTGTAAACTGAGTAAATTCTGCGAACTAAGAAAATTATGCAAACTGAATCAACTGCAATCCGAGTAATTTATGCAAACTGGGTAAACTTATCAAACTGAGTAAACTGCAATCTGAGTAAATTCTTCTAAGTTAATTTGGCAATCTGAATAAATTTGTCTCCGTAAATTCTGTAAACTAAGGAAATTCTGCAAACTACGTAAATTCTGCAAACTAAGTAAACTCTGCAACCCGAGTCAATTTTACAAACACTAATTTTTCAAACTGTGTAAGCAGCAATCTAAATAAATTCTTCTGAGTAAACTCGGCAATCTGAATAACTTCCATTCAATAAATTCTGAAAACTCAGTAAATTCTGCAAACCAAGTAAATTCTAAAAACTGAGTAAACTATGCAACCTGAATAAATTGTGCAAATTGGGTACATTTTTCAAACTGAGTAAACTCTGCAAACTGAGTAAATTCTTTTGAGTTAACTCTACAATCTGAATTAATTTTTCTCCGTAAATTCTGTAAACTAAGTAAATTCTGCTAACTACGTAATCTCTGCAAACTAACTAAACTCTGCAATCTGAGTCAATTTTGCAATCTGAGTAATTTTTTCAAACTGAGTAAACAGCAATCTAAGTCAATTTTGCAATCTGAGTAAATTTTTAAAACTGAGAAAACAGTAATCTGCGTAAATTCTTCTGAGTAAACTCTGCAAACTAATTAAATTCTGAAAACTTAGTCAACTATGCAATCTGAATAAATTGTGCAAACTGGGTACATTTTTTAAACTAAGTAAACTCTGCAAACTGAGTAAACTGTGCAATCTGTGTAAATTCTGCAAATTAAGTAAACTCTGCAATCTGAGTCAATTGTGTAAAGTTTTTAAATTTTTTAAACCTAATAAATTCTGCAAGGTGAGTAAACTGTGCGATTTAAATAAATTCCTCAAAGAATTCTTTACCAAATTGAATTATCAACATTACTATTTAGAAAATTCCTGTATTTTTTCGCTTTGTCAATTATTTCAACATGTTATAATTCAAATCTAAAATATTTTTTTTACTCATTAATATTCGATATTTCGTGATGTTAATTTATATATTTAAGCTTTATTAATTGTAATTTATATTTAACTTGTAGTTTACTGAGGATGGCTTCACAGCCGAAACTAATTTTGAGAGTATTAAAAAATAAATAACGAGAAGTACAATTGTACATCCGAAATCCTTTCTTTTAAAAATCCACTCGTTATAAAATGGACTCTAATTCAACTTTTTAATAAACTCTGTAAACTGCGTATTTACTAGCATGAGATATTTAAAGCAAAGACGACTTTCTTTTCTGAAATTGCGTGCTGGAACATTTTTTTTTGTTCTGATGGAGAAACAAGAAGCTCGTTTGGTAATCTGAGCACGTTCGCGGTTTCGGTAATCATTCACGTACTGTAATTAGGGAAAAAATTCGTTGATATTCGTGAGAGAAGGCCCTTATCGGCAATTCGTGACTGCGCCAATTTGTACAACGCGACGTAGTAATTCTTTGTTGGCGAATGATTTTTTTTTCAAAACACAAAAGACAAGGAAGAGAGACCATGGATACAAAAAAGTAATGATAATTTTACATTGAATTTAAACCAGACACATCAATAATAATCGTAAAGTACGAATAAAGCTTATTTTTTTGTTTGTGTATGAGTGTTTTCATTCCTTGGTCAAGCATGAATTAAAATTGGGAGTCTAGAAAAATTTGGAGCATACATTTGCATTAACTGAACATTTTACGACAATCCTTGTTCTATAAAATAGTTTAATTTAAAACCTTAAACGAGTGTTGTCCACTCCCAGACTAAGCATGAAGTAAACTTTCGAGTTTAGAAAAGCCTGAAAATTTAGTTTGGTCGCCTAGCGCGACCAAATTGTGATGTTCAGAATATATTGAAAAAGAAGTATGTTAAAGCAGTATATTTTGAACTTCAATATTAATCAGTGTTTTTTACGCGTGGCGCATGAAGTAAAATTTCGAGTTTAGAAAAGCCTGAAAATTTGGTTTGGTCGCGTAGCGCTACGCGACCAAACCAAATTTTCAGGCTTTTCTAAACTCGAAATTTTACTTTACGCTTAATCTGGGAATAGAAGTCACTCGTTCAAGGTTTTATATTAAATTCTTTTACAAAACAAAGAATGTCGGAGTATTTACAGCTTATGCATATGTATACTCCAAATTTTCAAGTTACTACGCGACCAAACCAAATGTCGGAGAATTTACAGGGTATGCACATGTATACTCCAAATTTTCTGGTTTTTCTAGACTCTCAATTTTATTTTTGCTTGACCAAGGAATGAAAACACTCATACACATACAAATAAAAATTGAAAAAACAAGGGAATAGACTTTTCATACAAAGATTTCCGATGATGGTACATTAAAATAATATAAGTAAAATGTACTTATAAAAATCAACACACGTGCACGTTTTTATTATTTTATTTCATCTCCCTCTTTCTGTTTTTTTTGTGTATGTTTCATTAAGAAATCCCTACACAGCATCATCACCCCAGTCGAAATTGGTAAAATCGATTCCGGTCCTCTCTTTTGCACAAAGGGAAACTTTAATTATGTCGAATTGCCGCAGGAAATATAAATTACTTCCACATACTTTGGGCAATTAGACACAATTGCCGGATCCCTCAGCCAGCACGTTTCTGGCATTCGTTCTAAGCGAACAGAGGGCGTAGGGAAGAGGGAACATATTGTACACGACTAAAACCCATCCGTGGAACAACTACTAGTAGCGGCAGTAGCACTGATCGCCCTCGTTAAATCCGATAGAATGTTCCCTTATTGCTTCAGCTTGATGTTAACACACTCGTAAATGTTTTTTTATTTAAAATTACAACATTCATATGGAGAATTACATAATAAAAAATTCTTTTAGTAATTAAAACATTAGAAAAAATATTTATTAAACAATAATCAGAATTAAATTACTTATGTACACTTCTGTGCAATAAAATTAAGCACAAGTCTCATGATTATTTTTCACAATATTCTAGTTGTATAATTCGGGTGTATGGTAATTGCCTAGCAGCAGTTTTAATAAAAGATAAAACACCATAACTTAAAAATTACACCTTTATAAAAAAAAAAAACAAAACTAAGACCGTTTGAAAAGAACGCTCGTAATAAATTCAGCTAAGCCGAAATAAAAAATCCATTTTTTATTTTAGTAAGAATTTGAATTTTTGAATTATTATCTAAATGACGCAGCATTTTAACATTACGGAAATTGACATGTTTACATATTTTCGTAACTAGGAAACTCATCATGTCCGTTTTAAACTATAACACATTTGTAGTGCTTATTTTCATTGCACAGAAGTATACCATCGGTGGGCATAAAATGTTGGGATAAATCGAAAACAGGGAAATGTCAAACATAGCCAAATTTATACCTGTTAAGTCAGGTTTTTTAAAGAAAGGTTATAATATTTAGTGACAATAAAAATTTCAGTTTTGACACATTAAATCACAAATATCTGACAAGTTTAAAGTTTGACACACACAAAACAAATTTTAGGTGTCCGAATACTTGTCCCAGAGTCCCAATATTTTAAGATTTATGATTGAAATTTATGAAATTCGTGATAATAAAGTTTATACGAATGACAAAAATACTGTTTGTTTTGAATTTAATATAAATACTTCAGTTGTATAAATACTACTAATTTAAATTAAATACTTTAGTTGTATAAAATGTGAAAGACTTACAAATGTTCCTAGTCTTTTAGGTTTTAGTGTTTTAATCTGTCACGTGAATTTGTGAAATATATCTATAACATCAATTGATTATTATCAACAAAACCCAACCGACAACACATGATTAAACTTTCACGTTAATGAAGGAAACAAACAATTACCTGTTTCCCCGTGTCATGCTGACGTTGACAGGCCGTTTAAAAAAACAATGACTAAAAAAACAAAAAGCCACCCCCAATTAGTCAAGCACTTCCTCTTCTATCCCTTACCACCGGCACGAACTCACCTGCGGTAAATTAAGGCCGTGCATGCGATACAACTTTAACGCTATTTCTGTCGCCATTGAAATGCCCGAAGTTTAGCATTTTTCCGTTGTTTCGCGAGCGCTAATTATTGTGATCGCGCGCGTTTTCGCCACTATTTCCGAATTTATTTATTCCCTCGGACTGTTTCGGAATGTTTACAAGTTATAAATATTCATGCGGATGCAAATTCCGAAATTCCGCGCGCCCCGCGCGTTGGTCTGTGCTACCTTTTCAGCGCCCGCCCTGAAAACGCAAGGGAATTCAGTACACTTTTTTTCCCACTCGCTCCATCTCTCGGAAAATTCATTCCAATGCTGCTGCAGCTTTTCAAGCCAGGTATTGGGTTGATGCTAATTTTAATTAATTTTTCTGTTGGCCGTGTATTTATGAGTTGGATTAATGCATTCGCAATTGTTTATTCATGACACACTACTATTCATTAATAACCAATTGATCATAGAGAAAATGTTTCTATCAAGTATACATTTTCCGAAGTGTATGCATTTTAAGGCATTCGTTGTTTTATTTAATCAATTTAATATCTACTAACCAGTGTTTCCAGTCCTTGATTAGGCATGAAGTACAATTTTGAGTTTAGGAAAGCCTGAAAATTTGGTTTGGTTGCTCTACCGAAATGCACCATTCAATTCTTTAAGACAGCATTTGTAATACATTTTTTTGGTCCAACTTTCTACGATCAGCCGTTCAGTCAAAAAATGATTGATACGGGTGGTCTGAATCACCCAGTATAACAATTTTTATATTATATTATGGTTACTTAAAATTGTAATCATTTGTTGGTATCTGCAAGAAATTAAAAAAAACAATCTTTATTGGCATAAAAAAGTCTACATATACACCATTCCATTTGTTTCTGGATCTCGCCTAGCCATGCTTTCGTGTTGTTATGTTGCAGTATCAACATTTACATTTTTTATTAGTTGCCACTCCTGATTCCTTATTTTAACAGTGTTGCAATAATTTATGATATCATAAGTAATCCTCTTTTTAATTTTCCTGCTTTGGCTAAGCTTTCAGGGAAATGTGTAGTTATTATGGATAATGCTGCATACCATTCTGTGCAATTAGAAAAAACTCCTTCATTTTCTTGTAAGAAATGCGAAATGCAGGAGTGGTTGGTTAAACACAATGTAAAATCCAAAATTAACCAAAAAGGAACTATGGGCTTTATTTATACCTTTTCGATCAAATGACAAAATTTACGTAGTTGATGACATTTTGAGAAAGAACGGGCACAAAGTTCTTAGATTACCGCCATACCATTGTCAATACAATCCAATTGAAATGGCATGGGGGTTTTGTAAGACTTACTACAATAAGCACATAAATTCTAAGCAACCATCTAAGGATCGTGTTCAGAATTTATGGCTTGAGTCTCTCTCAAAATGTACATCCGATATGTGGCAAAATTTCTGTGATCATTGTGAAAAACTTATTTCGGATCACTGGACAAAACACATGGGGAACCTTTCTTTTGAAACCATTCCTCCTTTTATTATTTCGCTTGGGGAATCTGGCTCAGAACAAACATCAGAAGATTCAGATGCAGGTTCTCTTGACTAAATAATAAAAGTGGAATGAGGGCTTAAAAATTGTTTGACATGAAAATTATCAGTATCACAAGAGGGTGGGAATAAATTTGCAATTCTACAAAAAAATACTGATGGCCAACAGAAGAGAGAATGACCAAAATTAAGGTGGATGGATGGAGTTGATCAAAATGTGTTAACGGTAAGACCCAAGCGAGAAATACAAATGGATGACGAAATAAGTTTGCAGAGCCGAATTCATTATATTTGTTATATACAATATTATTGCTGTGTTTGTATGTACAAAAACCAAGTAGTAAATTTTGTTAATCTTAAAACTGCATATTATTATCCTTTTATATCTGAAAATTTGTAAAACAGGCAACAGTGTAAGATCACAATAGTCAGAAATTATAACCTTAAAATCGAACACCTGACAGTGACATTTAAAAACCCTGATTTAAAACACAACCAGCCCCATTTACAATACTTAAACTGTCACTTTTCCATAGCTAGGCGAGATCCAGAAACAAATGGAATCGTGTATACAAAATCAAATTTCTATATCTATTCTATTGGTCATTTCTTTTTTTCTCCCTCTGCTAACCCAGTCTCGCTACAATCCTTAGACCAGCTCCATCCTCCGTCATCCATTCGGTTACCCTCTTGTTTCCCCCCAACCACTCCTCACATACCCCTTCACACTCCTGTGTCAGATGGTTCCATGTATCAGCGACGGCTCGCGGCCTAACTTTAGGGTAGGCCACAGCGCCATGGCACACAAAATCTGGGGTTGGGATCTGGCTTTATAAATACAAGGAATTGCACAACAAAGTCACCTTTCAATAACGGACACATATTACCATGGGTCTCTGGCCTAACCTGAAGTTAGCCTGCGACCCGCTGCTGCCATGTATCCATTCCACTAGCGCACAGCATACATCTACCATACCTTTCTCCCATCCAAACCTTCCTTCCTCTCTCCTCCGAATTGCATCTAGCTCTTGCCAGGGTTATCTTATCCTCCTTTGACAAGTCACTATTAGTCAGGTACCCTAGCACACCTTTCCCCACCTTTCATACATCGGATTGTATCCGCTCCTCCCGATACACCCTTGCCTCTCCTTTCTCTTTCATCCATGCCATCACATTTACTCTATTCTCTAACCACTCATTCACAATATTCTCTGACTCTCCTGCTCTTTCATACATTTTTCTGTGCTCCATCCTCCACTTACTCATCCTTATTCTTCTGCACGTTCTCCACACCTCTTTCACCAGTCTATCACTTTTCAATTCACACAAATTCATTTCACATTTCATCACTCTCTTAATTGCCTCACTATACACACTCATCCTATTTGTTTCCTGAAGTAGAATGTACCCAGCGGTTGATCTTATAACCCCCAAAATCTGCCTCAGGAACTAAAACTGCTCTTTTTCGTTCTCGTTCTCATTCATACTCCCTTATCCCCCATGCTTCCACCTCATACAACAAAATAGGCTTCACACATGCATCCCACAACTTGCACGCCAATAGGAAGTTGCCCGCAAACCATTTTTTCCACTTTTTTTCTCACCATGCCCCATGCTTTCCTTGCTTTTTCTTGACCCATTTGGCGTGCTCCCCGTATTCACCCGTACCATTAAATATGAAGCTTAAGTATTTAAATTCCTTCATCCTCTCAATCACCTCCCGCTTCCATTTCAATTCACCCACTCTTCCTTTCCTTACTTTATTCCTAAATTTCATCCACTTTGTTTTCCTTGCATTTATTCGCAGACTTCTTTTGTCCATATATCTCTCTACTCTCTGTATCACCTCCTTCATCTCTCCCCAGTCTCTCGCCAAAAGCACCATATCATCCGCATAACCTAGCATCCATACCTTCCTTTTTCTGATCACTACCCTGCCCGCTTGGCCTTTTCTCAAAACCTGTTCCAATTCGCTAATATATAGGTTAAACAGCAACGGGCTCAGCGGGTATCCTTGTCTTACCCCCATCCAAATTCTAACTCTTTCAGACACATTTTCTCCCACTTTCGCCCTCACCCACTTTTATTATACACCCTTCTAATCCACTTCACCGTTACTTCGCTCACTCCTCTCCTTCTCAGACATTCCACTAATCTTTCTCTCGGTACAGTATCGTACGCTGCTTTCAATTCCATAAAAAAGCGTACATACTCCTTCTCTCTTCCAACACTCTCTCCACCATCCTTGCCAGCGTAAAGATTTTGTACCTTGTTCCCCTTTCTTTTCTAAAACCCCCTTGTGTCTCCGTTGGTCTACCTCCTTCTCCAATCTATTCTTTACCACCGTCATTCCGATTTTGTACCCGGGCACATAATTGATATTCCTCTGTAATTCTCTACATTTAATGTATATCGTCCTTTGTGTACCGGGCATATAACCTCCATACGCCACGCCTATAGTAAGTTGGATTCTCCTCTCCATATTTGATTCAGCAACTCTCCAAACTTCTGCTTTCCCTCCTTTCCCTTCTCCTTCCACATTTCTGCATTTAACCCGTCCAGCCCAGCGACTTTTCCAGTCTTAACCTCATCAATAGCTTAACCTCAACATTTTGCTTTTACTTTTTACCGGTATTACTCTTATAATTTTTTTAGTTCTATAATAAATTTTGTGTTGTTATCGTTCTTTTTATATTCTATCCCACTGCGCAAATAACAAACAAGTAACGCTTTATCAACATTGTAGCAACATTAAATGTTGTTTTAATGTTGATAAAACATTACTTAAATCTATTTGCTGAGTGGGGTGTTATAATGAGTGCATTGTAATGTTATATTTCCACTTATTGGGCCGATTTATTCAATAATATAGCCTGTTTAATTAAAAACAAGATTTTAATAACCAATCAATCATCACACTGCCATTATATGCGTACCAACATTGTCTATTGTTTTAAATACTTGTGAATAGGTTGATTAAATTTTCGAACTATACAAAAGTTTTAAAATAGATCATCATAACAACACAACATCCGAAATAATAAAGCATTCATGTAAACAAATGATTTTGTGCGTGTTTGTGCAATATGTATGTCGTTTCCCAGGTATTGTGTTATAATTAGCGTACGGGCCCGACAATGCCTCGCCGAACATTATTTTTCAACCCCGCGATACCGATCAAGGTGATATTATTACGACAATTACAATTTTGACATGTCCCGAACAATGGGTTTATGTATTATATATACACGTGGCAATATATCACGGTGACTTGTCAGTGTACATCACGCTCGTTTCCTGCGCCGACAATAAAGGGCCACCCTTGTTATTCTTTTCCACTTGGTCATAAAGCCAACTATCGATTTATGTTTTTTTTTTCTTTTTGTGGGTGCTCTTATAATAATAATGAATTCACTCAAATTGGGTTTTTGTGTTCGAGCAGGGAGATAATTTTCTAATTTCTATGACTTCGTCGCTTTGTAATGGTCGTGCTTTGTGAGGATGTAATAAGCCAGAAGAAAAAAGGAGCGTAGGAGGGCGCGTGTGTGTGTCCTGGCAGATTTATTATTAAATTCTTTCTAGATGAAAAAATGGGGGATCAATAAGAGGTTGTAACATGTGTTTCTTATTTATTGCTTTTTATTAATAGAAAGTTTCTGATGAACAAAAATAAGTCAACTTCTAAGACTTTCAATATGAAACATACAACTCGCAAATGATCTCTTCTACGCCCGGTATTATCAACACATTTTAAAGAACAGTTAAGCTTAAATGATATTTAATAGTGAATATGCAGTATTACCAACCAGTTTAAATGTCGTTTAGCGGACAAATACCGGTTAGCGTTAAATGTCAAAATTTCTCCTGTAACAATTTGAGTGGCGATTTAACTTGACGTTTCTAATGCTGAGGTAAAATTACAGTGATTTCCGTTCGGTTGTCGTTATAAATACCCATTAGCGTTAATAATCATGAATTCAAATTCGTCAAATTTCACCAGCGACACTTCGGACGAAGAAATATTCAATTACGGACAGAAAGATTCATATGAGTATGTATCTAACAACATAACGATATGTAGGTAATAAAACGTCTAAAAAATATATAAAAATGCGCCGAAAAAACATTCTCAGAACGATGTCGCTTCAACATTGTATTAGATAAATAATACAAACTAATATACAGGGATTTTTTCTTTTAAGTATACGTATTCCAAATTCAGCTTATTTGCTTTAAATCTTTAGATATTCGTTGTTTTTTTAGAAGAGTTTAATTTAAAGCTATAAACGAGTGATTTCCACTCCCAGGCTAAGTTTAAAGTAAAATTTCGAGTTTAGAAAAGCCCCGTGAAAATTTTCTGGGCTTTTCTAAACGTTACTTCATGCGCCACGCGTACAAAACAAAAATATTGTGAATTTATGTATATTTGAACCTCGCTTGAAATCAGTGTTTTATACGCGTGGCGCATGAAGTAAAATTTCGAGTTTAGAAAAGCCCAGAAAATTTGTCTCGGGTCGCTGCGCGACCCTCGACAAATTTTCATGGGGCTTTTCTAAACTCGAAATTTTACTTCATGCTTAGTCTGGGAGTGGAAAACACTCGTTCAAAGTTTCAAATTAATCTCTTTTGAAAAACAATGGATGTCAGACAATTTACAGCTTATGCATATGTTTACCTAAAAGAAAAATTCCCTGTTTAACCAAACAAGTGTTTTATAAAACGACACACAAACGAACTGACTGCAAACATTAGAGGTTATAATTCAGTGGTAACTACCTGCAAATATGAAATGTTCCAATTTATTACCAACAGATCTTAAAATGAAATTTACTTAAAAATCCTTTACAAAGATTCATAATACACATGACAATTTTAAATGTACCTTTAACCTAAACATCATTTAACTAAATGCCTGTTTAAAAAATGTAGATAGTACCGGGCGTTAGTCATTTAATATTAAGAATTGTCTATATTTTTTATAATAAATATCGTATGTTAAATTAAAAAAAAATTTAAGTGCCATCTAAAATATTGTAGGTTGACAACTCTGAAACTATATATTATAATTATTATGTCTGACGTTTTGTAAGTTAATTTCTGAAGCGTGTGGCCAACTTAAATTTAAAAAAAAAATAAATCATGGCACTCTAGAGGTCTTTTTTAATTGAACATACTATACATATTACATATAGTGCTGAAACTTGATTGTTTTGGACTTACAGAAAATGTTAAACCGATAACATTTCGAATCATATTTAGTAGATAGACGAAACTTTGTTTTTTATAACAGATTTAAATCACATGAAATTATATCGACTTCCGGTGTGCCATAGGGTTCAAATTTAGAACCTGTACTTTTTTTAATATTTATCAATGATTTAATTTCGTCTTTATCGTGTCCACTATTGGCATATGCTGATGACATAAAAATATTCAATTCAATTGATTTCATACATGACTCTGTACTGATTCGACCCTAGGTATTATACAAATTTATAATTTGTATTTTATTTACGTTGTGTTGTGTATGTAGTAACCCTTTTAATTTATTTAGCAGATTCGTTGTTTGTGTCAATATGCATTATCGTAAATACTGTGTCTTTCTTCCCTTTTAATGACCAGGAATATGTGTGGACAAGAAATAAAACGGGATGTGAGTTTAACGGATGCAAAGTTTATTGACCTCAATTATGACATTTCTAATTAATTAGTGTTTCTTATATTGTTTCTATTCTCAAAATATTTTATTATTTGTTTGTACTTAGAAGCCATGTGCATTTTTGTTAAACTCAAATAGTATATGACTCTACTTGTGGGAGCAAAATTAAATAACCCCTGCATTTGCATTACGAGATGGGAAACGACGTCATCCGTTGATTGTTTTGTGTGATTAACTAGCGAGAACATAACTCTGCAGTACTAACTTGAGACGACCTCAGCCGTTAATTGTTTTCAGGCAATTAACTAGCGGCAACACTCCTCCGTTTTCCACGCACAGCTCGACCACACCCGTCAATTGTGTTTATGCTATTAACTAGCGAAAACATAACTCTGCAGTACTAACTCGGGACGACCACACCCGTTAATTGTGATCAGCAATTAGCTAGCGGGAACACTCCTCCGTTTTCCACGCACAGCTCGACCACACCCGTCAATTGATTTTGTGCTATTAACTAGCGGGAACATAACTCTGCAGTACTAACTCGGGACGACCACACCCGTTCCACACCCGTTAATTGTGATCAGCAATTAACTAGCGGGAACACTCCTCCGTTTTCCACGCACAGCTCGACCACACCCGTCTATTGTTTTTGTGCTATTAACTAGCGGGAACATAACTCTGCAGTACTAACTCGAGACGACCACACCCGTTAATTGTTTTCAGGCAATTAACTAGCGGGAACACTCCTTAGTTTTCCACGCACAGTTCGACCACACCCGTCAATTGTTTTTGTGCTATTAACTAGCGGGAACATAACTCTGCACTACTAACTCGGGACGACCACACCCGTTAATTGTTTTTAGGTAATTAACTAGCGGGAACACTCCTTCGTTTTCCACGCATAGCTCGACCACACCCGTCAATTATTTTTGTGGTATTAACTAGCGGGAACATAACTCTGCAGTACTAATTCGGGACGACCACACTTGTTAATTGTGATCAGCAATTAACTAGCGGGAACACTCCTCCGTTTTCCACGCACAGCTCGACCACACCCGTCAATTGCTTTTGTTCTATTAACTAACGGGAACATAACTCTACAGTACTAACTCGAGACGACCACACCCGTTAATTGTGATCAGCAATTAACCAGCGGGAACACTCCTTTGTTTTCCACGCACAGCTAGACCACACCCGTTACCTGTTTTGTTTTCTTGTTTGTTGTATAGTTTTTACTTTTGTTGTATAATTTTGATTTTTGTTGTGTTATTCTTATTTTTGTTATAAATGTTGAAGTCATCTTGAATATGGTTTACCTGATTTCTATCTTCTCCTTTGATTTAGGACTAGCTTTACTTTTCGTGATGTTCTTCTGCCGAACGGTCTCTTCTGCCGAACGGTCTCTTCTGCCGAAATGTCTCTTGATTTCGCTGGTTTTCCGCTCCGCACAGCTTCTATAACTTCTGTTTCCCACCCGATCGTGGAGGTGGAAGATTTCGCGCAGACCATATGTGGTTATAAAATACCACCCATCCCTAACGTCACCCTGACTTCCTGACTCCCTGACTTCCCAAATTCGTTGTGTTTGCGCTTGGTTAAACCTTGAGCCCAAATTTTCTTTGCGTATCAACATCTTCTCAGCGCCCGAACTTGTTTGTTATTTTAGGGCGATGCTGCGGTCGTTATTTCTCTCGTGTGAAAAATTATTATCGATGTAATTCTCGTATTTACTAAATGTTGATTTTGCTTTTATTATTTTCTTGGATGATTTTTGAATTAATATTGTAAATTATTTTCATCAAAAAAATATTTGCACATGACCCCTATTGACCCATTACAACTTCATCTTACTCCAGCAAAACCACCACTGCGAAAACATGATTTCGCAGTGGTGTACCTTAAATAAATTAAAACTTAATATAGATAAATGTTGTGTTATGCCATATTGCCGTAGAAGAGTTTAAAATATATACAACTACTATATTAATGGTACTGCTATCTCACGCAACACATTAATTAAGGATTTCAGCGTCACTTTTGATAGTCATTTCAAATTCACAGACCACATTAAGAAAGTCACAAAATCAACAATTAAAGTACTGGGATTTTTAATGCGTACTTCAAAATACTTTAGTAATATTACACTAACTAAGACGCTTTATTGCGCTCTAGTACGTAACAAGTTGGAGTACGCATCACTCATATGGTATCCATATTTCACAAATAGCTCACTGGAAATCGAGCGAGTCTAGAGGCGTTTCTTAAAATTTCTGTCATTTAAAATCGACCGCACATATCCCGAACGCAATATTGATTATACCAAATTGTTATCTGGGCACAATATTGCGTCATTGTGCTATCAAGAGGCCAGTGGACTATTTAAAATTAAGTTAACACAAAATACTATAGACTGTCCTGATTTACTAAGCGAAATTCATTTTTCTATTCCTAGATTATCGTCCAGACATTCTTACACATTTATGTTACCCATCGCTAAGACGAATTTACTCAATACAGCCCCCATAACGCATATGTGCCGCAATGGTAACAAAATGTACGATGACATAATTTTTGTATATGGTAATAATGTTTAATATGGCTTCTTTTATTTATATTCAATTATTTGTTTTCAAATTTAATTACTCTTGCCTGTATTTTTGCAATTTTGTATTTTCATATTTTTTATCTTTTCGTTTATAACTATATTACTTCTTGTGTAAATTATTGTATATTTTCCCTTGTTAGATTTTTCCGTTGTAAAATAAATTTATCATTATTATTATTATTATTAGGTATTTTTTTTAGTTTTCTCTGTCATCTAAGTCTGTGTAATCTTTATAATGTTTAATCTAAATCCTTAAAGTTTTCTCAATCCGTTTTAAATCAACCTAATATCCTATGTCTGGGTCAATATTATTATTGCGTTACATTCCGTTTCGTAATAAATCAATAATAATTTCATAATTTCCGGCAGACATCCATTTATTTCCGCTCGGGATATATTACCAATCATTTTCACTTTCATTACGAGCGGCCCCGAAACCACCCCCGGATGGCCGTTCTCAAAATATCATTTTCCCATTTCTCATCCCGCCGGCTATTTATTTATCTTTGGATGTGCCCACCCTCGACCACATATATAAAACTAAATGGATCCGAGATCACATTAAACTGTTTGTGGAAACACTTCGCCAAAACCCCCACCCCCCACGAAGGGTGTATTAAGCGGGGGCGCGAAGTGTGATTTACGAGCGAATCCCGATGAGCGCAAAACATACAGGGAATTTTTGTTTTTAGTATACATGTCGCGATGTATACGCTGTAAATTTTAAGGCATTCACTCTTTTTTAAAAATTGTTTAATTTGATAGTTTTAACGAGTGTTTTCAGTCCTTGATTAAGCATGAAGTAATGACGAAGTTCAGAAAAGCTTGAAGTTTTTACTGAACAGTGGAAACACTCGTTTAAAACTTCAAAATGCTATTAAAAACAGCAATGAATGCTTGAAATTATACAGCGCATGCGTCGGATTTTGTACACTTAAAACAAAAATTCGCTCTATGTATCAATAGTTTTAAAATGCACCCAAATTACACACCCTCTTAAAATATTTAAAAGATTTGTCCTCTTATTTTTTTTTGTTTTAATTGACGAATTTCTGCAAACTTACCAAACGTTGTAATTATCGAAGTATGTATACTTTACAAAAAAAATCTTGCTAATAATGGCTTCCACAATATATAGTACTTTTTTAAAATCCATTATCACTTAAAGTAATAAAAATAGAAAACTATTTATGATTTTCAACTTAGTCACTTAGTCAACTTAGTCACTAGAATTATTTTGCTTCTCTGTAGCTTTTTTATGTAAAGAAATATAGTATTATATTTCTTCACCTAAAGAAGCTATAGAGTATAGAAACAATTGAATCGGTCATTTTGAAATGCGGTCATCTCTTCAATCTGAAAAAAACACTTTTTGAAAATTCTGTCTCTTAGTACTTCTACTCGTGTGTTCAATATGAAGCTTATGATGCTTTATTTTTTTAGCATTTACAATGCCTTATAAAAAATCTACGTTAAAATAAATAACGAGTGTTTATAAACTGACGGCATCTCAGTAGGTTCTGACTTCAGGAACATACGTCGTAATTAGATATATTATTACATTTATTTGACGTTTCCGAGAGTCACCAAATCGTATGATTTAATCTAAGATATGTAATTTTTTTAAAGCAACCTATATGCCGACAGTATATAGACACTTGTTATTTATTTTAACGTTGATTTTTATAAAGCATCATAAATGCAAAAAATTAAGCATCATACGCTTTATTGTGAACACACACTAAAAGACAGAATTTTCAAAAAGTGTTTTTTCAGATTGATTTAATTTTGAAATTACTCTTTAGCGCCTTTTCAAAATCACCGATTTAATTATATTTAATAAAAAAGTTATAAATCATAAATCGTTAATCTTATTATTTTAAGAAATAACAAAATCCGATTGTTAATGTTTTGTTGTAATTAGTTAATGAATCACACACTAATGAATCTCACACTTAATTTACTCACTTTACCCATCCATTCATTTCCTTTTGCTCGCAATAATTTTGTTCATAATTTTTTTGTATTTTTTTTTTCCAGCGGAGTACTGCTGCAGGGGAAACAGCAGCTGAATGAAGCCATAGCGAGCTTCCAGCGAGCGATCCATTTCCGGCCCTCTCTCGCGTGTAAGTATTTCCATTTAGAGCGGTATTTGTTACCGTTCCGTTTTAATTGTGATCGCGGATGCCGGGGATGCTGATTAATGCATTTCTATTATGCCGAAACGAACCTATACATCCATACAGCCCCGACACACTCGACGATAAAATGGAATTCTATTTCGCAGCCGCAAATTTAATTCTAATTAACTCGCATATTGGATGAGCGTGTATTTTAGTGTGAGACAAGTGGAAATTTCGACTGGTAGCGATATTTTTAATTGCTTCAGTTAATTAAAATTCTAGACCTCCAATATACAAATAAATTAGCTAGATGCTAAGTTGAAATGCCTAGTAACATTTTATAAAATTCTAGCTCAAAATTTCAAGTTATATTTAAAACAACCAATCAAAACAGCGATGTGATTAGGCAGAGCTTAGAAATATATTAGTTAGCTGTACTTACTAATAAAAGTTCATATATCTCTTTATAATGAATAAAATAGGTAACTCTATCTATTATATGTATGTTATCCAATTAAAAAGAGATGACATCATTTTGCTTTCAAGTGTCCCAATTATAAATTAAATAGAACCAGTTGTTTGAATTAGACTGGTATATTTAGAATCTCCAAATAATATCTGCCATTAATTTGCGTTCTGCACATTAGAGCAGGAAGAAAAAAGGCACCTAAATAAATTTTTAAAAATTGACTAAATTGACTGAAACCCAATTAAAATGATCAACATTTTTTTTATTATCTACAATTAAAAAATTAAAACTTATTTAAATAAGACCAGTTGGTAAATACAGAAAAAAGTGATAAGAACCGATAATAGTCATCAAGTTTTAAGAGTGGCAAAAAATCACATTTGCGAATCTTGTAAAAATGGACAAAATAGAAAACATTTTAAAAACTGTAATTGTAATCTGGAAATATTTAAACAAAAATTATCTAAAAACCTACTCTTACACTTATAAAAATAGAGCTAGGAACTTTCAAATTTACATTTAATAAAAGTTTCAACGATTTTAGAGAAAATAGAATACGTCCATTATAACTGCAATTGGAGTATTTTATCTGCGAGTTCTGCAAAATTATTGTTTAAACCCTACTTTTATATGGAGATTACCTGCATTGGGTTAGATATATTTTTGATTAAAACTTTATAATCTATCATTAAATAACCTAAGTACATTATACAAAACTTCTGAAATTACCATCTAACTAAACAACGCTACATTGTAACTTCTAATCTAACCCAACCCAACTGAACAAATTGTAATTCAACATAACTCTAAGCTAGTAGATAACAATTCGATCTAGTTATATACCAGTTAGTTAATAATAATAATAATAAACTATATTGGTAGTTTTCAACTACATTAGTATACAAAAATAATACTATAACAAGAATGACTGAAACTAGTTTGATCTTGGCAATTAAGTATATAGAATTGTGTATGTGGCTCGCAATAAAAAAAGTTCGGAGATTTCTGCTTCTAGTAAAGAAAATTATCAGTAAGACTAGATAAGATTAGGTGAGAAGTCAAGTTGTAAAGCAAAATAAGTTCGAAATGTGTTACACATGTATTTCGGAACGAATGTTTTTGTGTAAACATTTTTATTAAACTTGATCAATAATTTAAAACACTTTTAAGTGTGTTTTGAATTGAACATCATAATAAAACAATTCTGAAAAGGTCATTTACGACTTTTGTATTAAGACAAGAAATATCTCTTTATTTTTAAACTATAAAGATTTTTCTTTATAGTATAAATATGCATGCGTTTTTATTTTACAAGAGTTGAATTTGAAGCTTTAAACGAGTGTTTCCACTCCCAGATTAAGCATGAAGTAAAAGTTCGAGTTTAGAAAAGCCTGAAAATTTGGTTTGGTCGCGTAGCGAAGCGGAGCGACCAAACCAAGTTTTCAGGCTCTTCTAAACTCGAAATTTGACTTTATGTGCCACCCGTATTAAACACTGAAATATTGTGGACAAAAAAAATTAACTTGAAATTCTTGAGACCATTTTTACCGGTATTTTAATCCTGACTTAAAATACGTTTACTTTTTCCGCGTGTAAAAAAATATTATAATGTTGTTATTGATTTTTAAACCATTTATAATTCTTAAATATCTTACTTTTTTGCATATTTACATGATTTTTAATAGTAACTTTCTTTAACTAACTTTCTTTGCAATTGCCTAACAGCTAAATATTTCTAGTCATTTCGAGTTATTTTCTGCACAGTACAATTGAGCCGTGTAGATACAAAATAGTTACATCCAAAAATGTTTTTTTTCAGAACAAAAAAAAAAACAGTTTATTCGTTGAGCTTTCGTATTTCGTATTCTATATCTAGAAAGAACATAAGCTAAATCCCCAAAACAAATGTTGCCAAATCATTATGGTTTTGGAGACAATCAGCATTTTACTTTAGTTTAGTTTAAAACAAAAATGATGTATCCGATTTTGCATCTAGACGACTCAATTGTATTCTAAAATGTGCTACGTTTTTAACTTGATTTTGTTCTCCTTATTCGATTTTAATTTGTGGTAGTTTCGTGGTTATTATTCAGTAATTTTCAACATTATTCTACTTTACTTTGTTAATTAAAAAAAATTATAAAGGGCTGATTCTCTTTTGTATGTTATTTTCTGCGATTACGCGATGATAATGAGAGCGGACATGCCATAAACATGAAGGCCGGCAAAATCGATACGCGTCCGGCAGAATGAGCATTTTCTATGGAAATTATGTTTCGCGAAATCGTATTAAGTCCGATTTATATTCAATCTGTGCCACCGGCGGAGGATATACGGGCGAAATTAAGAGATACGGGCGCGAATTGGTGATATGGTGAATGCGCCGGGTAAACATATACACAATAAGTAGTAATTGTGTCGTTCAAAATAATACCAATGTAACTTCATACATTTTGATGTGATAGGCGGTTTTAGTGAATAATAGGACAAGTTCAATAAAATACTGCTATATTGTTTAATTATATGAAAGTTCAGAGTTGGATCTTTCTTCCATGACAAACTATTAAGCTATCCTAGTACGGTAGGCACATTTTGAAAATATACTAGAGCAGGGGTTCTAAACGTTTTTCAAGTCACGCCCCCCTCTATTGAAACACTATTCTAGCCTTATTTCACTTCACCTACTTTTTAGAAAATCTGTCGTGCCCCTCCTGATATCTTGCCTCACCCCGCCGGTTGACAAACCCTGTACTAAAGTATGCTATCTAACGCAGCGTTTCTAAAACTATAGGTCATGACCCACTGACGGGTCGGGATTAATTTGTTGGTGGGTCACGACACGAGATCCTGAATGTATATTTATTAGTGATGGATGTAAAATCTCAATAATCAAGTAAGCGATAATCCAGCAATTGAAATAATTTGAAGAATAGAATAGACGGCTTTTTGATTGATCTTCTATAACCTAAGCAGTGTATTTTGAATTTAACATCTAATCAGTGTTTCTACGCCTGGCACACGGAGTAAAATTTCGAGTTTAGAAAAGCCTGAAAATGTGCAGCGCTAGCGCATTTTCAGGCTTTTCTAAACTCGAAATTTTACTTCATGCTTAACCAAGGAGTGGAAAACACTCGTTTTAGTTTCAATTTGCTTCAACCTAACAAATCATGAATCAATCTAATCTAAAAACAGTTACATTTGACATAACATTATTCTACAAATCTGGATAGTAGTACGTTATATAATAGAATAACTTAATCCGAGCTAGACTAGTTTCCTACATGACCTAAGAAATTAGTAACGTAACCTAACCTAAACATAGTTACGAATAACATAACCTAACTTTACAGTCTATCATCTAACGTAACCCTATCAGAAATGCCAAATATTTCGATGACTTTCCTGATACTGAGTTATTCTCACCCTTTATTAAGTCGGTTGTTGATTCTTTTAAAATCTGGCAAATAACACAACCTAAGTTACAAGCAACAAACAAAAATAAACCTGAACGTTTAAATTAAATATCGATTGATTTAATTCGCCAACAGTCTTTGTAAACAAGATTTTTTTTTAGGTTGTATTATTTGCCAGTTAGTAAAATATATTTTAGTAACTGGTAAATAATGCAACCTAAAAAAATCCTTCTTTAAAAAAAATCTGTTTGGGAATTAAATCAAGCGATATTTTTTGTCGGTTCTGTTCCAATTTTCGTCCTGACAAAAATAACGGATTTTTCGGTTCTAAGCCCGTTTTGTTTGTCAACCTAAAATATTTCTTAAAAATCATTAATCATTAAGAAGTAGCTTTTTAGTTCTTAATAAAATACCGTTTAAGTAGTATTTATGTTCGTGTTTTATTTTTGTGATATTACAGGAGTTAAATAACCCAATTAATCTTTTTTTTATAAGCCTTACGTGCGTTACCATAACAAACACAACATAATCACACCATTATCATGTAAAGTTAAACGAGCAGCGCATTTGCCTACTGATACCCCCCTAGGACACAAATCAGCTATTAATCTACGGGGGCGATAACAATTTTTGTTTTGTTCAAGCCGACCCAATTCACCGTCCTTTATTTTGTTATACATGTATTGTTGCAGCGGCGTTAGTTTTATTTAGTTTTTGAATTTCAGTGATAAAATCCGATCGCTTTGTTAGTTTTAATCTGCGACATACGTGGGGTGGAAACATTTAAATAACATTAATGCGTTTAGCGATTTGCGAACGTAATGTGGTTATATTGGCTGCGGTGTGCAAAACAGGTTTAATTCGATTCAGCATGTGTGGATATTAATGGTGTGAGCTGTTATTTTTATATTGCGAGTGTTTGAATTTTGTGAAAATATTTGCATACAATTTGGGGATGAATAGAAAAAAATTATCTTGTTTTAACGCGTGTTAAATAAATTATTAAAAAAAAATCACATCTGATTATGCGCTTGGAGTATGAAAATATCATAAATTTGTATTTATGTAAATATTCAGTTATAACGCACTTTGTTAAACTCAAATTTACATCAAATGTAAACAGCTTTACTGTTTATAAATAAAACATTGAAAGTGCGATTCTTTACGAAATCTACAACAATTAATTTATTAATAAATGAATAAATTCCACCAAGTATTATATTAACATTAGCAAACTAAGTTGAATATAAAAATTAACTGTTTTAATCTCAGACTTAGGGTTTGTAATACCGGTAAATCGGTTTATTGATTTATAAGTACATCGTTGAAGATTCTCTTCTTCTCTTTCTATTGATATTTTGGTGAATTAAAAAAAGCTATTGTTTTGTTCAGCCAATTAATTCAAGAATTTGACGAATAGACAACTAATAACCTTCCTTCACACTTTTATTTGAATTACCAAATGTACATTTCGGGCACAAAGTGACCATTATCAATGGATTAACACAATATTAATTCATTGTAAATTGTCACTATGTGTCCGAAATAAATATTTGGTAATTCTAATAAAAGTGTGAAGAAAGGTTATAAGTGCTTTATTCGTCAAATAATGTGATCTTCACGTAACTTACAATAAATTTATTTAATTCAAGATAATTATTTGTAGTGAATCATATTAAAAATCATTTTCAAATTTCTAAAAAAGCAAGTTCAAATAAAGATAAGAATCCTAATTGTTAAATTTTACCATTAAGATTCGTTGATGGTAGACTAAATGTGTGCATATTAGAAATCTTTTTTAAATTTCTAAAAAAACAAGTTTAAATAAAGAAAAGAATCCTAATTGTTTAATTTTAACACTGAAAATCGTTGATGATAGATTAAATGTGTGCTTCCGTGTGATTCTAATTTAAGATAATGTAGGTGTGTTTAAACTTTACTTTGAATCAGGGTTTTACACGCCCGACGTGTGAAGTAAATATTTCGAGATTAGAAAAGCCTCAAAATGTCTAGGACTTTCTAAACTCGAAATATTTACTTCATGCTTAGTCAAGGACTGTAAACCCTCGCTAGACAAATAGCAAGCGTCTATGTTGAAGTTTTTTCTTATAATACAATCTATGAATTAAAATAGAGTACGTATTTTTTTTTATTAAAAAAGTACCCACTCTTTGTGTTTAGTATTGCAACAAACAAACATTTTCTGCATTATATTTATTTAAGTCAACTTTTAATATCATAAATCTTACTTCCAATCAATTTCTTGCATAATTTAAAACTTAGTTTTTATTTATAATAACGAATATTTAAAATTCGAATTTATAAATATCCTAAAATATTTCTAGATAATCAATTTTAAGTGACCACTCTTAATTTTGGAGTTTACTTGTATGTATCTTGAGTGAGAATTATGGTTATGTTAGGGCTGTAACAATTAGTGTTTACTCCACGGAATTGAATTTAATAAGGATGTTATTTATAGAGGACAATTAGAGCTAACCCCCCATCCGAAAATCGACCCGGTTTTCCGTGCGAGAGCCCAACTCGCTCGCTCTCTCCGAGTGTGTTTGTCGCATGCTTTAGCGCAATTAAATCGCCACAGTAATTATTAACTAACATTTTCATTACGTCGTACAAGCGCATAAACAAACAGCTACCCGGGATTCTTTGTAACCGGTTATTTATTTCGCAATGCCGAGGGTTTTTCACCAAAAGATAATCTATAAGCATGGAAAAGAGAAATTAGCATTTTCTGCGATTTTTATTTTTGTGCTGTTGCGAAAATTATTCGATCAATTAGGTGTTATTTTCTTGCAATTTTATTGTTAGGAAAAAATACGGTTTGGTTAATTTGATATTTTAGAAAGAAATTGCTCTAAAACAGGGCTTCGAACCGGAACTAAACCGTAAGCCGAAAGCCGGAAAAAACGTTATTTTTGTCGAAACTAAAACTGAAATTGAACCGAAGAAAAAAGCGTTTATTTGGGCAAAACGTACGTAGACACTTTATTAATTCTCCAACAGTTTCTACTTTTTGGCAATTTCTAAATCGAAACTGTTTGAGGAAAATTCGTTTCGAGATCCCCTCACTCGATTAAGACCATTTCTGATTTTTTTGTTTTTAGTAGTAATTTTAGTTTTTGTTGGCTTTGAAAAAAAGTGAATTTTAGTTTTACCTCGGTTTTTTCTTTGAGAATAAAAATTACAGATTAACTAAATCTGACAAAAATTGAGTTATTTGTTTTATTTGTTTAAATAATTTTCGAATATATTGGTGAATTTGGTAAATAAATTTTATAAATTACCAATTAATTTTTAAAAATTATTTTAAATCTGAATAAAAATATTGAAAAGCTGATGAAAATTATTAAATTGACGAAAATCTCGAAATAATAAAAATATCTATCACATCTCACCAGTATATATTATTAACACTACTTTAATTCAGTGGTTTACGCGCGTGGCGCATGACGTAAAATTTCGAGTTTAGAAAAGCCCCGTGAAAATTTGTCTCGGGTCGCTGCGCGACCCTCGACAAATTTTCTACGCGGGGCTTTTCTAAACTCGAAATTTTACTTCATGCTTAGTCTGGGAGTGGACGACACTCGTCTAATTTTTATTAGATTTTCAACATATTTAAATGTAATAAACATTTCAATATGTTGAAAATCTAATGAAAATTAGACGACAAACTTATAAAACTTTAATGAACGTATTGAAAATCTGATAAAAGTTTTATAAATTAATAATAATCTCGATATGTTGAAAATATATTCTGCTGAGATGTGATAAATATTTACTATGATCTAGCGAAAAAATATTTATTTTGTGAATATTTTGTAAATGTGATAATAATAATAAAAGTAAAACAATTTAATTTATCAAATTCATCAATATATTCGAAAATTATTTGAACAAACAAATTTCAGTTTTTTGTTTTATTTGTTCAAATAATTTTCGAATATGTTCATGAATTTGATAAACTAATTTGATAAATATTTGAAAATTGTTTTAAATCTCAATAAAAATATTGAAAATCTGATGAAAACTTTATAAATGGACGAAAATCTTCTTTGTTGTAAATAATGACGAATCTCGAAAAAATCGTAAAAACTATTTCATGAAAAATTTTATAAAAACTTAAATCAAAAATGCATAAATATATATATATATATATATATATATATATACGCCTATATATATACATATATATATATATATATATATATATATTTATTTTTAGGTTATCGCGAGCAAAATATAACTGGCTTGAGTTTTTTGGGCTGCTTTCTCGCGTTGGTTGATTTAATTGCGCTCTACGTTTCGGCAGCATCACTTCTGCCATCCTCAGGAGCTTTTTTGTATACTAAATGATAGAAAAACTAAGGACAAGACGTGGACGACTACTGTGTGATCTAGCCTTCCTCTGCAGATGTAGAGATAACAGCGTAATACCAAAATCTATAAATATTAGATACAATTACAAATCAGAACAAATTAACCTAATTCTAAAGAAAGGGAATATCTACTTAAAGAAGCAATACATAGGGTAAGAAGAGACCTAGATTCAGTAGGAAAAACACTTTTGAATCCTCACTTAGAAATGAGTAATTCCGTACACCCAACAATTTGGAATAAAATTGAACAGCTTAGCTACTTCCAAGTTATATTAGATTCTGATGAAAAAACGAATAAACAGATTTCAAAATTTGATAAATTATTACCAAAGAAGATACACAAAAACACATTAGCGAAACTGACATTTGTACATAATCTGTCAAATAAACCTTTAGATAAAGTTACCACTCAGGCACTTGAAAAGGGATTCAATTTCGCTGTAACTCCTACTCATATACCTATAGAAGATCTTATATGTAAAACTGAAGCCGCAATTAAACACTTAGATGAAACGAACTCGGAAATAGTCAGGCAAGAAGTAGCAATTACAATTCGTAGTGCAAAACTTCCTAAATCTAACATCTCGAAAGATGAACGCAGGGCAATCAAATTACTAAAAGAGAACACATCTCTAATTGTTCTACCCGCAGACAAGGGAAATTCCACAGTTATAATGAACTGGAATGACTACAACAACAAGATATGTGAGCTTTTAGATGACCCAACATACAAAAAATCAGCATCCGATCCAACCACATACCTGGAAAAAATTACTAAAAACAAAATTAAAGCTGCTAACTTACCTGACGACGTGAAAAAAGTAATTATACCAAGAGAAAAGTCATCGATGTGCCCTAAATTGTACGGTCTTCCAAAAATTCACAAAGAAGGTGTTCCCTTACGACCAATTGTAAGTACCATTGGATCGCCCACACATAAATTTTTCAAATTTATAGCAAAACCATGGCAACCTTTTTCGGAACAAATGCACTCATTTGTAAAAAACTCTTCTCATCTCCTGGAAATTATTCACGATATTAAATTGGACAGTGACGACCTCCTTATCAGTTTTGATGTTAAATCCCTATTCACAAAAGTACCCATAAAAGAAGCTCTAAAAATAATAGAAGAGAAACACAGTCCTCCCAAGGATATTATGGAATTGGTAAACCTGTGTCTTACCTCTACATACTTTAGCTATAACAACCAAAAGTACAAACAAATAGAAGGTGCTCCGATGGGTTCACCACTATCACCAATTGTAGCTAATCTTTACATGGAGATATTTGAAGAGAAAGCTTTGAGCAGTTATAATTTAAAACCGAAACTATGGCTAAGATATGTTGATGACACATTAGTGATTTGGCCTCATGGTTGAAACAATGCAGACATGTTTTTGGACCATTTGATTAGTATTCACCCTAACATTCAATTTACCATGGAAATAGAACAAAATGACACACTTCCGTTTTTAGATATTTTACTTTACAAAACATCAAATGGCAACCTGGGACATTCTGTTTATAGGAAAAAAACTCACACAAATCGATACCTAAACGCCGACTCACATCATCATCCTGCTCAAATTAGTTTAGTAGCCAAAACAATAATTACACGTTCTTTCAAACTCACAGATCAAAACAACATACTTTCGGAAATAAATACACTCAAATTCATTTTGAAATCAAACAAATTCCAAAAAAAACACAATAAACAAACTAATTGAGAGGGCCAATACACCAAAACCTATAAACACTATAAACACAGATTACACGAACACAATAACTCTTCCTTATATAAAAGGAGTTACAGAGAAAATTTCGAATATTTTTAGAAAATTTAACATACACACATCGTTCAAACCATATCTTACGATAAAACAACACAAAATGTTGAATATAGTGTACTCGCATCTCGTGTGCGGGCAAAATGCTCGAGAGTCAAATATTAGAAACACTTTAGATTCTCAGAAGAAAATGCCAACGTTCAAGACAAAACGAAATTATAGACTGTAATATTATAAATAAAAATAAATGAAAAAATAATAATGCATCATACTTTTCATTACACTTCTTTCAGTTACATAGTTGTGTGCCTCTGCAAATGTATCATTTTCCTTAATTCCATATCCTATGAATCTGATATCAAGTTATTGTGCTCAATGAGTGTAGAGAATTAGTTTAGTACACTATATTCAACATTTTGTTAACCAAACCTGACATAGGCACATCAGAAAATAAAAAGTCAAAAATAGGCTTAAACAAAAGTTTTCTTCGATTGGAATTCAGTGTAATGAGCTAACGGTGAAGTTAAGATGTTAAATTAGGACAAAGAGTGGTTTTTAAGTCCGCATTTAGACAATTTATCACAGCAATAATCCACTCAACATTTTCGACGATTTAAGCTAAAAAGTCGAAAGTAAACGGCAAAAACAATGTTTTCCTTTGGTCGAAAGTGAACTACATAAGCTTGCGGTGCAGTTTAGATTCTATATTTAAACAATGAGTGGATTAGAAGCTAATCATCACCTATTAATCACTTTAATAAGAGTCTCGTGTTTTTTCGCCAATTTGAGGTTAAAAATCTAAAATGAATGTCAAAAACAAAGTTTTTCTTCGGTCGAAAACCAACTTCAGGCGCTTGCGGTGCAGTTTAGAGTCTAAATTAGTAAATGAGGTGGTTTAAAAGCTAATTGTTACCTATTTATCATTGTAACAAGCATCTCGCAGTTTTACCCCCAAAAATCGATATTTTCAGAGGGCAATAACTCCACCGGCGTACCATCAAAATATGGTCCCAATGGACTTTATCTAAAGGTTGAAGACCCATAAGTAATTTGTGACCAAAAAGTCGCACATATAACATGTACAGTATGATCTATTGGGTGAAATATGAAAAAACTACCTAAATGGCTATTTTTGAGGCATTTGTGCGAGCTGGGGGTAAAGCCATGATCGAAACCACGGTCGCTCCCTTAGAATCATAAAAACTATCATTTTTTCACTACCCGTCTCAAATCTAAAATTTTCGACCCACCCTAATATATATATGTATCACTGTTTCTTCGGGTTTGGTCCCGCGTATTTTCTTGGTTCTGGTCCATTTAGGCTGCTTTCTCGCGTTGGTTGATTTATTTGCGCAAATAAATCAACCAACGCGAGAAAGCAGCCCAAAAAACTCAAGCCAGGTATATTTTGCTAGCGAAAACCTAAAAATAAATATATATATATATATATATATATATATATATTAATATATATATATATATATATATATATATATATATATTAATATATATATATATATATATATATATATATATATATATATTAATATATATATATATATATATATATATATATATATATATATATATATTAATATATATATATATATATATATATATATATATATATATAAGGGTAATAGGTAAAGTAACATTAAAAATATCTATCACATCTCAGCAGTATATATTTTCAACATTACTTTAAATCGGTGGATTATACGCGTGGCGCATGAAGTAAAATTTCGAGTTTAGAAAAGCCCCGTGAAAATTTTCTAAGCGGGGCTTTTCTAAACTCGAAATTTTACTTCATGCTCAGTCTGGGAGTGGACGACACTCGTCTAATTTTTATTAGATTTTTTACAAATTGATATTTTCATTAATTTATAAAACTTTCATGAAAATACTAATAAAAGTTTTATAAATTAATAAAAATCTCGATATGTTAAAAATCTAATGAAGATTAGACGAGTGCCGTCCATTCCCAGACTGAGCATGAAGTAAAATTTCGAGTTTAGAAAAGCCCCGCGTAGAAAATTTGTCGAGGGTCGCGCAGCGACCCGTGACAAATTTTCACGGGGCTTTTCTAAACTCGAAATTTTACTTCATGCGCCATGCGTATAAACCACTGATTTAAAGTAATATTGAAAATATATACTGCTGAAATGTGATAGCAAAAATATATATTTTTTAATATTTTGTAAATGTGATAACACGTATTCAGTTTGAAACACTTTTCTATATTCTGAATTTTTAAATCATCTATAGATAGATAGATAGATAGATATATATGATATGACGAGGACAGTGATATGATATGATGATGGACGCATCCATATTTTTTTTTTCAATATGAAAGTAAAAATTGAAGCCCGGCTCTAAACTTAAATTTCGTATAATTACTGCGAAAAACATACATTTCGTGATTAGACCAAATGGAAGAATATTAAACCCAGGGTTTTATGCAGTTATAATTTTTTTCTTATTTTAAAGTTATTTGCACCAGATGGAAGAAAATTGAACCCAGTGTTTTATGCAGTTATTGTTTTTCTGATTTCAAAGTTATTTGCAACAGATGGAAGAAAATTAAACGCAGTGTTTTATGCAGTTATTATTTTTTTCTTATTCCAAAGTTATTTGCACAAACGTTATCGTTTCCTCCTATTGTGCATGTGTGCATTATTGCATTATACGTTATCTGATGTGGGGTGGGAAATATTTAATCCGAAGGCTTTAAATTCTCGTTGCTGGTGGTGAAATATGGCGCCCACTACCCTCCTTGCAGAAAGGTAGCTGCGCCGCATTAAAGGGAGTCTGGGGCGCGGATCCGCGAGGGCTAAACGTAAACACAGCAAATCAAATACCGTAATAAATAAGCAGATATGGGGTGAAAAATACAACAATGTCGGGTGAGGAGAAAAAGGGCAGACGGTTCAAGTTGTTTATGTGTGAAACTGAGTTACAATTTTATGTTGCGATATTTTCGAACGAACGTCAAGCACCGAGAAAAATGAAGAGAGAAACGAACAAGACTGACCAAACTTGCACGTATTTACGAGTTTAATGAAAACATAAATTTTAAATATACACAAGAATAATAAATCTAATTTAAAATAAAGGCATTTGATTTGAATTAAATTATTCCTTGAAAATGACGATAAGAAGAAACGAAATCGACAAATAAAGATATAGGTGAATCTTTATTTCTCTATTTAGTTTCTACTTATCGTCATTCTCAAGGAATAATTTAATTCATGTTCAAAATTAGTTCAAATGTTTCATCTAGTGATCAATGTGAACCAAATTTAAATTAATAATAAATTAATTCTATTGTAATAGCTGTTTGCACCCCGCTTGATTAAAATAACTGATCAATATATCAACGAATCAATTATTTAAGCTGCGTCGTTTGTGCCGATATTTGGTTAATAAATCGATATTAATTGATAATTTATTATAGGTCAAACAAGATAAATTCAAATTCGAAACTATTTGAATTCGAGAAAATAAGCTTACGCTTCTTATAGTTTGCACACTTTAAACATAATATATAAAATTACGAAAAAACTATTCGTAAAAATGCAAACAATGTCTTAATTTATAAAACAACTTAAGACGATAAATAGCCATTGAAACAACTACTTCCCGTGCAAATACACCTCCGGATATTTAATTATACAATGAAATATTTAAAATCTTGTTTAATTAAATATTATTAATTATTTATTTAAATGTTGTAATTAAATAAGATTTTAAATATTTCATTGTATAATTCAATATCCGGAGGTGTATTTGCACGGGAAGTAGTTGATTCAATGGATATTTATCGTCTTAAGTTGTCTTATTAATTAAGACATTGTTTGCATTTTCACGAATAGTTTTTTCGTAATTTTATATATTATATTTATTATAGGTTTCAAGCAAAAATGTAAGGGTTTTTAGTTATTTAATGATGAATTATAAAAATCCCACTTTTTACTTATATTGTACCTATGGGTACCCGCAGTTTTTTTTTTAGGGGAGGGGCGGGGGCAAAATATAATAATAGTAGTCTTCATTTTCCTAGTGAAAAAAAGAAAGGGAAATGCCACGCAAAAATAAAACAAACTGTATATAAAAAGCAATGTAACAGTTATATCGTTCGTTTGTTTTGTCCTGCTAACCATTGGGATTTCGTGAACTATTAAAGATTAGAAGACGGTTAAATTAAACAAATGTTTTCAGTTTTAATACAAAATAAAAGAGTGCTAACAAATTTCAATTAGCTTCAGACACAATTATCTCGTTACTATAGCTTGGTTAAATAGAATGACAACGATATGAAATTTGTAATGTACCCCTCATGTATAAAATCGGTCAATTTTGTTATGCTCTACAAATGGTATCGTAAAAAAACATAACATAAATTGACGACTTATATACATTGTGTCTAATTTTCAGGATACGACATCCAAGTTCCATTTCTCTTATGGCAATAATATTAGATTTTAACACCATCGAAATGGCAGGAAATTTGATTTGGAAATTATGTTTCGTATGTCAAAATACAATAGTAAAATGAAACACCTTGTATAACATTTGACAATTTATTTGAATTTTATTTCACATTACAATTACGTTTATTTCCTGATTACTGGTAATATAAATGTATTTACTTTATAATTTTACAAATAACTTTTATTTTGTCTTTTATTCTTTTTATATTAACTTATCCTGATTATTATTTTAAAATTATAACTCTAGTCTCGTTTTTATACAAATTTACTGTACCATTTGCCAAAGCTATTCTTATGACAAATGTAAAACTTGTACGAGTTAATAACTTGAACAAACTATATTAAAATGTATGGAAATTAAGTAGAGTATTTTCATATTTTTACACGTTATCAAAGAGCAATATTTACTTATTATTTACACAAAATTTTAAAGGGATATTCAAAAAAATTATCAAGATATGAATCTTTGTATGTTAATTTTTCCGAACAATCGCATAAAATGAATGTATTTTAAGTTCAGTTGGAAATAACTCAAAAACTATTGATAGGGTATTTTCAGATTTTTACATATTATTAAGGAACAATGTTTACTTAATATCCACACAAATTTCAAATGGATATTCTAAAACATTATCAAGATATGAATTTTTGAAATGTTTATCTTCCTGAAAAATCACATAAAATAAATCTATTTTTTGTTCAATTAGAAGCAACATAAAAACTATTGATAGGGTATTTTGAGATTTTTACAGACTTTTAAATAGCAACATTTACCTTATATCCACACACAACGTTACACGAATATTTTAAAAAATTATCAAGATATGAATCTTTGAAATGTTTATCTTCCCGAAAAATCGCATAAAATTAATCTATTTTCACGTTCAATTGAAAGTAACTCAAAAATTATTGATAGCGTATTCTCAGATTTTTACACATTAAAAAGAAAACAATGTTTACTTAACATCCACACAATATTTCACGCAGATATTCTCTTATTACGATATGAATCTTTGAAATTTACATTTTCCTAAAATATCGCATAAAATGTATTTATATTTACGATCAATTAAAAATAACTTAAAAACTATTGATACAGTATTTTCAGATTTTTACACATTTTTTAAAAGCAATGTTTACCTAATATCTACACAAAATGTCACACTGATATTTTGAAAAAATATCAAGATATGAATTTTTGAAATGTTCAACTTCTCATACAATTATTCTGTTTTTACGTTAAACTGGAAATAACTCAAAAACCATTGATAATGTATTTTCAGATTTTAGCATATTTTCAAAGAGCAATGTTTACTTGATATCCACACAAAATTTCAAAGTTTCAGTGTAAAAACCTATCAAGAAATGAATCTTTGAAATGTCTATCTTCCTGAAAAATCGTATAAAATTAATCTATTTTACGTTCAATTATAAAAAACTCTAAAACTATTAATACGGTATTTTTAGATTCTCACACATTTTTAAAGAGCAATATTTAATTAATACCTGCACAAAATCATATCCCACGGATACACTAAAAATATATTAAGACATTATTCTTTGAAATGTTCATCTTCCGGAAAAATCGCATAAAATTAGTCTATTTTTACGTTCAATTGTAAATAACTCAAAAACTGTAATAAGAGAATCTAAAGGTTTTTACACACTCTTAAAGAAAAATGTTTAATTAATATTCACACAAAATTTCACACCAATATTCCAAAAAATTGTCATGATATAAATCTTTGAAATGTTCATCTTACGGAAAAATACCATAAAATTAATATATTTCTATGTTTAATTGAAATAATTTTTAAGATGTAGATATATAAGAATATAAGATATATAAGATATTTTTCCTTTTGTAATTCTTATAAATGTATTATTAATTTGTAATTCTGTTGACTTCCCTAAAACAAAACCGATGTAATGCAACGCTATCCAGATTTGTAAAATGATGATTTTTGACATGGGTGCTACTATTTTAGATTAGATTAATTCGCGATTTATTAGTTTAGGTTTGGCAGTTAAAAATTGAAACGAGTGTTTTCCACTCCCAGGCTAAGCATGAAATAAAATTTCGAGTTTAGAAGAGACTTAAAATTTGGTTTGGTCGCGTAGCGCGTAGCGCTACGCGACCAAACCAAATTTTTAGGCTTTTATAAACTCGAAATTTTACTTCATGCGTCACGCGTATACAACACTAATTTATTGTAAAGTTTAAAATCACACACATATATCAACTTAAAGTACAATAACAGAAGACCAGATTTATAAGTATTCAAGATTTACGTGTAAATAAATAAATCATTATTTGTCAAGAGAATGCAGTTTTTATCTTTGGACGTGAAAAGAACACAAAACTTTAATAGTTTTCGCATCAAATTAAATTATTTATTCATTTTTTTCGCTAAACATGACGTTTTCTTTACTGTATTTCAAATCTTTGTTTTATCGTGAATGTATGCATTTTATTTTGTTCTATTCCAAAATTCTAAAAGGGCTTTACTATAGTTTTAAGAACATCTGTTAATATTACATTTTTATTGAAATTATTGAGCTACCTCTTCAACTAGACTTAATTAATAGTTAGTGAAGTTTGCAAAGGGCTTTCTATAGTTTCAAGAACATCTATCATTATTACATTTTTAATTAAATTATTAAATTACCTCTTCAACTAGACTGCAAATAAAATCCGTCAATCCGGTCAAGCACACTTCATTTTTCCTCCCTCTCTTCCAAAAGAGGAGAATCGGGTAGCAGTAGCGATTTATAAGTAAACGCATTCAGATGTTTACTTACAGTTAATGTAATTCCTTCTTTGGAAGTGAAATGGAATTAAATTAATTTCACTAAAGGGTTCTCTCGCGCGCACACGCACACACACGCACACAAGTACCTTTTATTGATTGCAACCTGTTAGCAGTGAACTCTAATCTATGGTGTGTGTGTGTGTGTGTGTGTGTGTGTGTATATTTACGAATGAATTTCTTGTTTAATTAAGAGACGCTTTAGGAGAATGGGAGGGGGCGGGATTGATTTACGGCCCATTTGTATCGCTTTAGTTCTAATTTCCATGAAAATTTTTATTAAGTAATTTGTCTTGCTGATAACGAGTATTGCCTTTAATTCCTTGAGTGTTGATAATAAATACGCAATTTTAGATTCTAGCTTATTTTGAAGAGAGTAATGAAACTTGGGAGTGGATTTATATCTAACAATTTTTATTGACTCTTTTAACACATCTATAGAATTAATTAGGCGGAGTTTCGTGAATGGTGTGCACTAAATGTTATGTGGTTTACGCAGATAAGCATATCTGTATTCACCTTGATTTTAGTTTAAATAAATCACTTATTACTTTCAAACACTTTATTGTACTCGCGACAATTGTTTCGCCACACTATCTGTATTTGTGCATATTTGTGATTTATGTTTTTGTTTTACATTTTAGTTATATATTTTAATTTATATTTTAAATGGCTTACCCGTTAACAAAGAATTATTATTATTATTATTAGTTCAAGAGAGACTAAGTTACCTTGAAAATGTAATTTCTTACGTACGTAAATTATCATATAGGGAATTGTTTTCAAGTATACACACGCTGTTAATGATCAAGGATTTCATTAGTTTTTTTATAAAACCGTTCAATTTAAAGCTTCTGACAAGTCTTTACACTCCTTGGTTAAGCACGAAGTAAAATTTTAAGTTTACAAAAGAGTGAAAATATCGAAATTTTACTTCATGCTCTCACTCATCTAAAACACTAATTTATTGTAAAGTTTACACTATGCTACTAAAGCGGTCTGCTAAAGACGTATATTTTCAACTTCATTCAAAAGCAGTGTTTTATACGCGTGGCGCATGAAGTAAAATTGGTTAAAAACCAAATTTTCAGACTTTTAAAGTGATTTACAGTGAAGTTCAAAATATACTTATTAGGTATGCACATTTATGATTTATAGCATTAAAATTAAATTAATTCTAAATAATCCCATTTTTTCTACTGGTTTGGGTTTGTTAGACCGTTTTTAAAGGAATGTGACATTCACACACATTCCTTTGAAAATGGTCTAACATACCGAAACTAGTCGGAATAAAGTTTTAATTTTTGAAAAAAAATCAAATTTTTTTTTTAATTTAAATAACTACATATTAAAATATATTTCACTAAATGCCAGATGAGAAATTAATTCAAGATAAAAATCGCATTTTGCTATGGCTATCGATGTTTTGTATTTTGCCTTAAACTAAACGTACCACGACATTGAATTATTAATTTTAAACTAAGGATAGTAATCTACTATAATGTTTTTTATAAGAAAAAATTAATATCATCCTAAGGGCCGTGTTAAAGCTGTATGCTAACGTCTAATAATAATACTGAAAATATTTTACTTCTGAACATGAAATCAACTCTGTAAACTAATTATTATTCAAAATTGCGACCCTCTTATTTTATAAGCGAAAACTGTAATTCCTCTGGGTCAATTACGAAATCATAAACACACAACATGTGTTGATACGACCCGCTCTTTCTCTCTCTAATGGACGCCAGAATTACAAACTTACCGAGAATTTCCCGACTAAAGCGCGCGCTCTCGGACTTTACATCACAGTTCGAAAGACTCATTACATTAACGAACCATGAAAAATTAATAAACGCCCGGAGGTAATCAATTAGGCTTAATGAAAAACCATAAACGCATTCCAGCACTATTTTGCCGCGCGGGCGCATGAATTTAATTAAAACTTCCAACGACACGCCGAGAGCGCGCATCCGCGCCCTGATTGATTGATGGCTTTCTAATGCGGATATTAAGGGAGTATCGGAAGAAAGCGGATGGGTTATTAATTTCTGGATTAATCATCTTTTCGAAATCAATATTTGTTTTAATTAACATTGTTGCCTGTATCTTGGAAAACCGGTTAATTATTAACGGCAGTGTTTATAGGCTTACCTCAAAAAATGAGCTTTGCAGATTTTTTGCTCGTAAAACAGGGACAATAATTAGCATTAAAAATAGGGCTTTGTATGTATTTTTTATTAAATCCTAATGGTTAGGCTTATTTCTACTCTAAACAATCACTTCATGCTTAATCGGGGATCCGATACACCCCACTGAGCAAAAAACAAACAAATAACATTGTATCAACATTAAACGTTGTTTTAATGTTGATAAAACATTACTTGAATGTGTTTGCTCAGTGGGACTCATCAGAATAATAAACATATTTCAAATGTACTACAAAGTTGACGCTTAGAACACAAAACAGTCAATTGAATGTGTATAATCATTTGATGTTTTAGTACGTTCGGTTAATTCTAGCTTCTGCGATTTCGTTTAGTAAATATTTAGATGCATTTCTATAAATAGCTTGTTTGATGTCAGAACTCATTAAAATTAACATTTGGTCGTAATATGGATCAATATTTATATGGTGGAAAGTTGTGATCCGGAAGTGCAGTCTGAAATTGCACAGTAACAATCTATTTAATAATTAATTGAACTTGTAATGCGATTAGAGCAATTTGGTGCCCTATATCTTAAGAACTTTGCACATAATACTCGTGAAGTACTCGAGATACCGCCCTCGGGGGGAAAAGAGGAAGGGGGTAGGAAGGAAGTTGTAACTATACAGAAATTCATAACCGACTTTGACTCGATTTTATGTATTTGTGTAAGACAAGATTAGTTAATTAATATTAACTTCAAATATTGATATGGAAGCATCTTAGATAAAAAATTATAGGTGAAGATTATACCATATATACAGGGAATTTTTCTTTTAAGTATACACACCTCGATGTATACATTGTAAATTTTAAGGCATTCGTTGTTTAAAAAAATAAAATGTTAAATTTTAAACTTCTAACAAGTGTTTCCACTACCAGATTAAGCATGAAGTAAAATTTCGAGTTTAGAAAAGCCTGAAAATTTGGTTTGGTCGCTCCGCGAAGCGGAGCGGCCAAACCAAATTTTCAGGCTTTTCTAAACTCGAAATTTTACTTCATGCGCTACGCGTGTACAACACTGATGCATTGTGAAGATAAAAATATACTATTTAAGCAGTTTAACATAAAAAAAATAATTTTGCCAATTGTTTGCAGAATATTTACAAAATATAAAAACGAATTAAAATTAATTTCGACTTTCTGCAAACGTTTAGTCTACATTTTTGCAGAAAGTCGATATTAATTTTAATTCGTTTTTACGTTTTATTTAGCAGTATTTCTAAAGCTTCGCGCTACGCGACCAAACCAAATTTTTAGACTTTTCTAAACTCGAAATTTTACTTCATGTTTAGTCTGGGAGTGGAATACACTTGTTTAAGCTTCTAATTTAACTCTTTTAAAAAAAACAACAAATAACTAAAAATTTATACTGTATGTTCTGTAATTGGGACGAATACTTAAAAGATAAACTCCCTGTATATAAAACACACCTAAGTCCTAAAATTAAAATGTAACTATGAGATGGAATATATATATATATAAATCTTGTATTTGTTTATCCCAATTTGTTTTGAAATCATTGTAGTATCTGGTTTTATGCTGTTTGTTTGTGATAAAAATATTATCACACCAAATGTGATAAAAATAACAATAAATGTTATTACAATAAACTAATATAAACCCACAATATAAACAATTAATTCTATAAAATATGTAGGTAACATATTTTTATAACAAACTAAAAGCATTGTGTTGTAAGTACTAAATTTCAACTCCCCTTCCTTCCTCGTGAATCCAACTTGAACATTTTTTTTGCCCTCTCTTCGTCTCCTTTTGTATTCCCTAAATAAACCACAGCACACTGATGAATCCGATCCCATCATAAATATGTATCGAACATTGAAAGTCATCGTTAGACTTTAACGATGTTTTGATTGTATCGCATTCCGGCCGAAAGCGCCCTTCTTGCCGTCCCTTCTTGCCGGGAAATCAGTGCCCCAAATCAATACCCCACCATTCGATTTTGATGTTTATTTTTGCATCAGGCAACCTGCAAGGGGGCGCTACAAACTGTTTTTCATATATTTTGACCATTTTTATGGAGTAAGTTCATACAAACATTTCAAATACATTAATTAATTATTTTAACTATTATAAAAATCTTATAAGAACGAAGAAGAAGAGATACAGTAAAATCTTCAATTAAAATAGTTTTGGCTCGAAATTCACCATAGACCTATGATCCTTTAGACTGTTTTTCTTAGAATTGAACGTAGAATCAGTAAAAAATAGACTCACTCTTTGAAAAACAAAATGTCTTACAAATCGGCTCGTCCTAAATTTTTTACACTAAGCAATCAATGTGTTAACATTATGTTGCATTACAATCTGATCTTCCCGACAGACAATACGTTTGTATAGTTTAAGATCGTCTGTAAAAACACAAATATTTACAGTTTTTAAACTTATTGCTTAGATCAATAATAAATAGCAGCAGTATTTAAAACATATACATATATTTTTTTTTCTTAAAAATGTCTTAAAAGAGTTTGCAGCGCCACCTTGCGGATACCTAAGACAAAAATATATATCAATATTGAATTCGTCACACTCAAAGCCCAAATGAACCCTAACATGTAATTAAAAATAGGAAATATTATAAATCATAACTGAAATCCAAATAAATATTAAACCGGCTACAGTAAAATCTTTAATTTAAATGACGGTTGAAATTCACCGTAGACCTGTGATCCCATTGACTTTTCTTCTTAGAATTGAACGTAGAATCAGAAAAAATAGACTCACTCTTTGAAAAAAAACTTCCTTACAATTCGGCATACCCTAATGCACATTGAGCTTTGCAACATCACAAATTGAAAATCGAAAAAAATGTCACAGAACCTTGTAATATAAAGACAGCGCAATCTTAATAACAGGACAATATAGTTACAAGTAAAGTTAATTATAAAATATTATAATAAATTTAATTTAGACACAAAGATGAAAATAAACAAAGTGAGCCAGTTCATAAATTTCATATTGAAATCTTTACTTCCTTTCCCAATCCCGTTTCCCCCCTAAAAAACCTAACTCTCTCAACTTATATTGTTATAAATTAGTTATGCGCTACGTATCGCTGACACTCACTCGCATATTTATCGATAAAGAGAAGAAAAAGAAAAACTTCACCCCCTTCACAAAGAAAGACTTTTCCTGCCCCCCAATTCGTTCATATTTCACGTCATAAATTCCGCGCGCTCGCAAAGTTAATACCATTTTGTTTTGATATCTAGCACTATTTATTATCTGGCAACCAATTTCACATCGACCTTTCCCCCTTTCCGACCCCCCGTTTCCTCTCTTTTTCTCTCTTTGTGCGTTCGAACGTCCGCGTCTCTTTACTCCCATTAATAAGTCCGCCTCATTCGACGCATTTATCCGCAATTTATACTTTAATGAAACAAACAAAAGTTTCCTATCTGCGAAATGGATACACTCCTATTATCTTTTTCCCTTGTCGGTTGGAGGGAGGAAAAGTGGAATTGATGATGGTGTAGAAATTGCTAAAGTTAGGTTGAAATGATGGATATTATTTAACAGATCGTATAAATATTAATAATACTATTAATAAAACTCCTAAGCCTTTAATATAAATTTAATTTGGCTCTTATTGATTACTTGATAAAACGTTTAAACCAATATTCACTCACTAGTTTCGCCTTATATGGCATTATCAGGAGGAGATTATTAATAAAATTGTTATATTCACGAATATTCGCTAACTCAGAGGTTTAATCAATATTTCAGTGATTTCAGTGATTTCAGTGATTAATACGCGTGGCGCATGAAGTAAAATTTCGAGTTTAGAAAAGCCTGAGTATTTGGTTTGGTCGCTCCGCGCTTCGCGCTACGCAACCAAACCAAATTTTCAGGCTTTTCTAAACTCAAAATTTTACTTCATGCTTAGCCTGGGAGTGAAAAACACTCGTTTAAAACTTGAAACTGAACGTTTTAAAAATAAAAGAGTATTTACAGCATCTAGTTGAAATACGTATACTTAAAACAAAAATTCCCTGTATATAAAACTGTATATTAAAAAGTTTCCAGGTTTTGCAACTGAAAAAATGTGTCAACTTATGCAAACAAGAAATGTAGCATTCGGTTTCGCATTCGACAGAATTTTGCAAACTTAATTTTAAAAAAATTTAGATTTCAACTTTTAATATTATATGTTATTATTTTTATTATTAATTTACTATTGATTATTTAAGAAGTGACTTGTGTAAAACATGTAAATTCTTATTGCATCAATAAATACGAAATATGAAAAGATTTATGATAGGTTTTAAAGGTCAATCAATTTTTTTTAATGATTAGTGAATGATTAAAACTTGGGTTAAGTTAGGTTACATGCCAATTGTTAGGTTAGGTTAAAAATGTATAAGGAGTCGTTTGTTTTACTTGTAGCCTTGTCTCTCTAAATAGTTTCGACTGATCGTCCTTAAGAATGACGATAAGTCGAAACCAGTTGGGGAAATAAAGATATAAGTGAAACAAACTAGGTGCCTTTAATTTAAATTCAACATCTCTTAAGCCCACTGGCACCACGAATAATTAACTATAATCATCCAATAATCAATGATTAAACCTCTGATTGAGCAAACATTCGTGAATATAAATATGTTATCAACAATCTCCACCTGATAATTATTAGTCGAAGCAGTGGTGCCAGGTCATAAAATAAATATGCGCTAGATGGCATACAAAAAAGCAATAGAAAACGGTAGATTGATAAAAATTTACCGCTTTCTATCGTTTTTTCTTCTAAGGGGTAGGGATGTTCCGATCCTAAAAAAATATCAATCGATTATATTGTACAGCCAAGTATCGATACTGTAAAATATCGTAGTGAAAAGTATCGATACGGTAAAATATCGTAGTGAAAATTATCGATACGGCAAATTATCGTGATGAAAAGTATCAATACGGTAAAATATCGTAGTGAAAAGTATCGATATTCAAAATATCGATAATTTTCGATACCAGATATTTTAGATTTAATATTTACCTCCTACCTAAGATTGACAATATTGCCAGGAATAGTTTAACGACGGTTACGAGATTATCAATATTTACCTTTTACAAAATAATAATAATAATATTTCAATGTTTTAAAGGCATGAAGTAAAATTTCGAGTTTAGAAAAGCCCTGTGAAAATTAGTCTCCTATCGCTGCGCGACCCTTGACTAATTTTCTACGCGGGGCTTTTCTAAACTCGAAATTTTACTTCATGCTTAGCCTGGAAGTGGAAAACACTCGTTTGGTAATGCCGTATAAAGCAAAACAAGTGAGTGAATAGAGACAAATAGTGAAACAAACCACTTGTTTATTCATTATTATTATCAATGCTATCAATTTGTAATATATCCTAAACTATCCTTTAAATGAATATGCAATTGTGTAAACAATTTGTGAATAAAATTGTTGTGTTTTAACAGGGTGGTCTTCAGGGACAGTCCAGAATTTTCAGCTCTAGTCTGAATTTTGCGCAACTTGTATTTTTGTCCCGAAAAGTATCTGATTTTCTTTAACTCTACGCTTACTTTTATTTATTTATTTATTTATTGATGGTAAATACTATTGAATACAATTTAACCAAGGGCAGAGAAAAGTGAATAAGATATTTTCCACAGTTTTTCTATTAAATACAGATCACATATGTTAACAATCTGTAAAAATTCAATGGAAATCCAACAACGTTTTTTCTTTTATTGTTCGATTACACAAAATGCCTCTCATTTTGAAAAAAATATATTTATTTTAGACTATTTTGTCCACAGGCAATCGATTTTATAAAATAATAAAAGCGATAATAAAAACAATATAATGTGGAGTATTGTAAATAATTATTTAGGAACAAATAACAAGCAGCAATATTTCAATAATTCACTAGATAATCGACAAGACTAGATGAACACCTTTTTTCAAACCTACTATCAAAATCGGATAAAACGGATGATCATACAGTTAAAATAAAGATACGACATTGTTTTAACTACTTACCTAAAATGTTGAAAATCTGATGTTTTGCATTTGTTTTTTGCCTATATTTTTAGATGTTTTTTACCAACTGTAATTTATTTTTATGTTTACTAACTTCTTAATAATTTCTAATAAATTCATAAAAATTTGAAATGTCGTTAATTCATTTACTATTTTAAAAAACACACAATTTCTGCTTCTCAAAAAATTTGCATTCAGTTAAGAATTTTTGAATCATAATTCTAATCCATGTCTATACACACTTATTTTTTGTTCTCTTTTTAATGTTTGTAACGCTGTCCAAAATAGTTAGTTAATAGTAACACTAATGTTTAAAATTTTGAATTCATTTTTGTATTGTTGTAACATTTTGGTCTGTTTTCAGCGTTAATTAATATTATGAAAACGTTTAAATTCAATTTTTTTCATAAAATTCTATTGTCTCTTTGATTTTTGTTTTAATATAACATGGATTTTATTTTATTGTAGAGTTTATAAATTAATTATAAAATTAGTCGAATTTTAGTATTTACAGTAAAGAGAAAATTAAAATATTTTTTTTATAAAGATTTATACAATAGAAATTCTCTGTATATACTAATTTTTATAAAATTAGACGAATTTCAGTATTTACAGTAGATAGAAAATTAAAATATTTCTTTTATAAAGACTTACACAATAGATATTCTCTGTATTTAAAAAAAATGGAAAAAATATTTAACGTGTGCGCTATGTTTATAATAAAAACAATACAATAATAGTTAACCTTATTTCTAATCTCAAAGTACATTAAGAATACAATACAAATATAAAACAATAGTTACTTTCAGGTAAAATATCGATTTTATTTAATTTATTTTCTTTGATTTAATCACCACTTTTGTTTGATAAGACAATGTTCTATGAATTGTAGTGGAAAAAAAAAATACCGAAACTGTCCCGAACTTTAAAATCTGGTCGTCTTAGTTTTAAAGAATTGGTACTAATCACTAATCACTAATTAAAGTTAATCAGCTGTGGTGGAAGTTGACAATTGAATTCAAACGGCTAACTATTTCGGTTTTTTAACCTTTATAAATATTACTTCTTTGAATATCAACTATAATCATGCACTATTAAAAACTTAATGCATTAGAAAAAATGTTAGTTGTTAATGAAGAAATTAATACCTGGACAAACATTTGTTTAAATCGCCTTAATGACATTTCAAATAGACTTGGAAATAACAGTTTGTTTGTGAACCAGAAGACATAAATATCTTGACAAAAAACAATGTACAAATCGAACTGAAAAAAATTAAAATACAAAATAAAATACTGGCGAAGACAAACCAATACCAAATAACTGTGTTTAACCCATAACGGCCGAGCAATTATAGAGTTAACTATGAACTTTGATTATAGGTAAAATTCTGCACTTTAATTATGATTTCAATTAATGACTTATTGTATTACATACTATGAATTTTTCTTTTTAAATATACATAATGTATACGCTGTAAATTTTTAGACATTCGTCGATTCTATAAAAATACGTGCAATATAAAGTTTAGAACGAGTGTTTCCACTCCCAGGCTAAGCATGAGGTAAAATTTCGAGTTTAGAAAAGCCTGAAAAATTGGTTTAGTCGCGTAGCGCGAAGCGCGGAGTGACCAAACCAAATTTTCAGGCTTTTCTAAACTCGAAATTTTACTTCATGCGTCACGCGTGTAAAACACGAAAATATTGTGAAGTTAAAAATACACTGAAAATGAGTAATAATCTAAATATTTAAATAACAAAATATTTACTTTTTTCTTCACACATTTTCAAGTCAGGTCAAATAATATAATATATCAAATTAACTTATTTAGTCATTTAATTAACAAAACAATAATAATGTTGCGTGTACGCATCAATGGCGCTAAATGGGATAGATCGACTTAATAAAATGTAATAGAAAAACTGATTTTCTGTAGATCAGAAGATATTATTATTAATATTTAAAACTGGATAAAATAAAAATCACACGAACTCTTTAAAATATTGAGCTTAAAAATCACGCGAGTCAGTTTTTAAATATTTCGAATAAATTGTTATCATTATTATTAACCATAAACATTACAAATAATTAATATCAATATCATGTAATGATTAATTATGCGTCTGCAGCGTCCGCACGGCATCAGCATACATACATGTCGTGTTAAAAATTAATTAATCACCGGCAATTTTCTAAATAACGGCACTTCCCTATTCAAAATTTAATACTCCCTAGCGGGGGGGGGGGGGCAAAATTATAAGGCGTTCATAATTTATTATTATCATCATGTGGGGCCGTAGACGCGTATGAATGCGGGGGCGACATGCAAACGCTTTTAAAACACCACCTGTGTTTTCTGTGGTGAATTATATCGGCCATTATTTGAGGGGGATGAATTCATTCGACCGCCTTGGGGATATTTCCGAAATCTGATATATACGTGTATATATATATATATATATATATATATATATATATATATATATATTCCATTTTCCGAACTCGATACCCGCTCGTAATGGATGAATTGTGTTTTAGGCGCTGTGTTTATGTAAATTATTTAAAAAGCACTCATTTTAATGTACACAAACAATTTAATAAATGAAAAAAAAGTGGATTAAAGTACTTTTACTGGAAATTTAAGCAAGATATATTCATACTCGTTTTACTCTTGCAACTGAATATTGTATTTAGTTAAAAATTTCCTTGAATTTTAAGCGAAATATGATCACAAACAGAAACAATGTATTAAAAAACAGAAATGTGAATTAAAGTACCTTTACTAGAAGTTTAAGCAGAATATAATCATAATTGTTATACTCTTGTAACCGAATATTGTATTTAGTTAAACATTTCCTTAAATTTTAACCGAAATATGATCATTTTTACTCTTGTAACCGAATATATTTTAATAACATGACCATTTCCTTGAATATTAAGTAAAATATGATCAATATTATTTACTCTTGAAACTAAATATTTTATTATTGTAACTTTATCAAAACATGGTCTAAGTGTCTAAATGTATTTATATAAATGTTATCATTTAAATATTAAATTGCTGAAATGGGTGTGTGTAATATTAAAGTTTGTCATTTATCTCTGTAACTATTGTGAAGCTTATTATATAATTGTTGGAGCAGTTTAGAATACATTTGAAGCAATTGTTGAAGTATGTAAAACTTGAATATAACACTGGTTATAAGTGAAGTTCAAAATATACAGTTGCGAGAAAATAAAACTATGTAGTACAGCAAGGAGCTTTAGCCACTTCTAAAATATCTTTTTTTTGTAAAACAAACTTGTGTACTGGTTACCAACGTTTTTTTGTTGTCTTGGCCAACAAAACGGTGCTTTTGTTCACATGCAATGTCTGTAATGCTAATAACGTCTCAAAACGGGTCGTTATAATCGCTTTTTGGGTTTCAGTCAGTCGAGGCAAATGTGATTGACAATTAGTTCAGTTTACATAGCCAAATATTTTTCTGTACTAGTTATTTTCTCTCGTAACTGTACGTCTTTAGTATACTACTTTAGTAGGATATTGTAAACTAAACAATATTTCAGTGTTTTATACACGTGGCGCAGACTTTCCTAAACTCGAAATTTTACTTGATGCTTAATCTGGGATTAGAAAACACTCGCTTAAATGTTCAAATTGAACTCATTTAAAAATCAACCAATATCTGAAGATTTACAGCATACTAAAATATGCTGCATGGTGGCAACTAATTTGAAACGTTAAATTTCCCTGACTTTTCCCCGACTCTTCCCTGATTCCAATTATTTCCCCGATATCTAAAAATAACATAATTTTGTGAAAAAGCCAAATATAGGGAAGAAAAAAAAAATGATAAAGTAATTTGAAAGTACCTGCCGTTGAAATATCAAAATTTTAGTTATTTGAACAACAAACACTCATAGTTGAATGAATTTTAATATAATAATAATATAAATGGAAATACCGTAAGAAAGCGATTAACAGTACTTTGTTTACAAAAATTGCAATAAATCAAAGTTTTATCTAATTAAGATGAAATTTACAGAATTTATTAGAATTTATTGCACTTACATATGTTTTAAGGAAAATGAAAATATCTTAACTCATTTTCTTAAAATTTTTAGCCAAAGTTAAAATTATGCAATAAAATCAACGAGCTTAGGAGAATGTTATTTCTTTTATCAATTTTAAAAAATGTACAGATTATCAAATTAAAATACAATTTATAAAATCTACACAAAAAGAAATAATCTTTAATAGGCTATAATTGAAATTTAAATACTGTCACAAGATATTTCAAAATATCAAATAGAAGTTAAATTTTAATTTGATTTGTATTTTTTTTATTAAATTAAATTCTATTCATTTTAAATAATTTCTGATCATTTTGAACTTATGCAATTTTGCTAAGAAATGTTCGATTTAATTTTTGGCAACGTAACAATAAAAGTTGTTATATGAATAATTTATTAATCTGTGATTTTATTATTAACATTAGTTCTTTGGTAGAAAATTTATTAGGTTTAATTTTACATAATTAACGCATTTCCAATTTGTTAGTTGAAGTTTTAATTTATTCATCTGTGATTTTATTATTAACATTAGTTCTTTGGTAGATAATTTATTAGGTTATATTTTATATAATTAATTCTTTTCCAATTCGTAAGTCGAAGTTAAGTAACACAGAGGACTTTGTTTTCGGTCTAAATTTGAAGTAGTTATTTCTTACTCGCTATTAATTTTACGTTATAAACTTCGCAATATAGGAAATTACAAGCTAAGTCCCTAATTGATCATATAAAGAGGGTTTCCACTCCCAGGTTAACCATGAAGTATAATTTCGAGTTTATAAAAGCCTGAAAATTAAATCTACATTTTCAGACTGGGGCGGCTGGAGCTCGCGAGCAAAGCGAGTTGCGCCCCAGCAAATCCAAATTTTTAGGCTTCAGCTAATAGGTTAGAGTAAAAAAAAAATGTGTCAATTATCAATTGTTTAAATAGTGCTTTCTGTATTATTATTGGTGGAGGTAGAATATATTATTTCTCTTGTTGAGAAAGAAAAAAAATACAGCATACTTTTTTATTACTTACTTTTTAATAAATTAAAACACTCGCGGATGCTTACCAAAAGATAAAACTAAAAAAAACGTAATTAATCTTTATCCTTCTCGTGATGCTGCCGCGAGCGCCCGCTGGCGATTTATTATTCATATTTGCATCACAAAGGGCAGCGAAATTAATTTTTTAAATTGAAATTGCAAGAAGACCGAGGGGGCGCAGATACTGTGTATTTTTATTGCCTACAGAGGGGCTCAACAGGAGGCTGTTAAATGACGGGATAATTAAAGTGAGGGATATTTTCTGGTTTCGCATTTTCTTTTTAACTTTTTTTCAACAATTCTCATTGTTTCATATAAAAAAAATAACAAGCTTAATGGTAATGAATAACATTTATTATTCTTAAAAAACAATCGAGTTATGAACGTTCAACTTAAAACTAAGCTAAGAAAAAATGGCAAGAAACGCAAGAATCAATACAAATATATAATTGTTAGTTAATTAAAAAAGATCTTCCTCCATAATTTTTTTATATTGCCAAAAATAATAAGCTTGATGGTAATGGTTAATATTTATTATTCTCAAAAAAATACAATCGAGTTATAAACGTTTAACTTAAAACTGAGCTAATAAAAATAATCGGAAGAAACACAAAACTCAATTGAAATGTAAAATTGTTAATTGAGAAAAAGAAAGATCTGCCTCCATAAGTTTCTCATATTGCCATTAAATAATAAACTTGATGGTAATAAATAATATTTATTATTCTTAAAAAAAATCGAGTTAAGAACGTTTAATTTAAAACTGAGCTAATAAAAATAAACGAAAGAAACACAAGAATCAATAAATATGTAAAATTCTTAATTGAGAAGAAAAAAGATCTGCCTCCATAAGCAAGTCCGTAGCCAAGGTTGGGAGAAATAGGGGGTTCACCCCCCGCCCGCGCCCCCACCCTTCCCGAAATTTTCAAAATGTAAGATTTAACTTTGTAAAATTGACCCCGTTAGGCCAAAAAAAATGTGTTACTATTAAAACCGCCCCTAAAAATTTTATATCCTCCCCTCCCCCCACATGAAATTTGTTTCTGGCTACGGCCTTGTACATAAGTTTGCCTGTGATGAAACATATTTAACTTAGATTTTTAACTACTTACTTATTAATTACTAGGTGAAACAATAAATAATAACGAAATTTAATTAAAATTAAATTTCTTAATTGTAACAATTAAATGGATGTTTCACGTACATGAATTTTCCTTTTAATCAGTCAAGTGTTTTTATAACATATCAATTTAAAAGTTCTAATAAGTGTTTCCACTCCTTAATTAGGCATGAAATAAAATTTGGAGTTTAGAAAAGTCTAAACATTTTCAGGCTTTTCTAAACTCGAAATGTTACTTTATGTGAAGTTGAAAATATTCTGCTTTAGCATATTATTTTAGTAGTATATTATGAGGTTTACAATATTTCAGTGTTTTATACGCGTGGCGCATGAAGTAAAATTTCGAGTTTAGTAAAGCCTGAAAATTTGGATTTTCTAAATTTTCAGGCTTTTCTAAACTCGAAGTTTTACTTCATGCTTAATCTGGGAGAGGAAAACACTCGTTTAAAGATTCAAATTGAACTAAAAAACTAAGAATGTCGGAAAATTGACAGCGTATGCATATGTATATCTAAAAGATAAGTTCCCTGTAAATGTTTTTTAATGCTATAGTTATTTTTTGTATTTGTAAAATTAATTTCGTATTTAACTTGTGCTGAAACATATTTGATTAATATTAGAACTTTGATTATAATATATTAATTAAAACACATAGTTTGTTTCACTGATTAAATCACTGAACCAAACCAAGTGTTTTTTTATCAAAGTTCTACTATTAGTTATTTTTTGAATGCAAACATTTTTTATTTAATGTTTAAAATAAATGGGCATATTATTTCATCTAATGAGTCTTTAAATTGTTATTGAAAATTAATAGCATTTATTAACATACCTTTAAGGTATGCTACTATGGAGCATTAGATGGCGTTAGTTATCGAATGCATTAAAACTTTTAAGGTCGGTTTTCACCTTTTGGTTAAGCATAAAGTTTAGAAAATTTGTAACAATTATTCAAAACTTGCAACTTTTTATGTCTAACTAGCACTTAAGTTTTGTGGAGTAGTATAAATTGCCTTTATTAAATTTCAGTAAATTGCTCTTCCGACACCATTTTATATGTTTTTCTCGCCCGAAAAAAAAATCCGTATGCTTATTGTATCTCGAAATGTAGTGCACTTGGGAAAACTTTTGAGCGTTCATTGTGCGATGTGATTTTGCGGTCGCGGTTAATTAAGGGCCGAGAAATGCGAGTGGCTGTTGTCGGGCGAAGAAAAGGGGCAGGAAACCAACAGCCACTGGGGTCCACCGGAACCCCATTGTGCGGTAATGCGAGAGCTCAACTGCCGCTGCGGCCTGGGCGAGAGAAAGAGAGCAAAAAAAAAATGTTGCAACCTCGTTCAAACTCCTGAAAATCTGTTCACGCTCGACAGAGAGTCGATGAAATGCAAAAGATTTTATTACGAAGTGGAGGGTGGGGACATATTTCAATTATTATACAACATTCTTTCCGGTATAATTAAAGCTTTATATGTTAACTCGAATTAAAGTCAAGTCAATACGCTAAAAATCAAGTTGAATAGGTTAAAAGTCAAGTCTTAGAGAGTTTGAATAAAAAAAATATATCTAAAATAACTAAAGTCATATAGATGAATCGAATGGTGATATTGTTTTTTACCAAAAAGGTTGACATCCCTGAGATTTCGCTTAGTATTTTTTTTTGTCCCAACTCTCTAGGACTAGCCGTTTTCTCAAATAAAGGCTGATACAGGTGGTCTGGGACTCTCTGTATATAAAAAAATAGATGATTTTTTTAGTGCGTTCGAACTTTTTAAATTAAACAGCAACCAAATTGAATATCATGTAACTATTTATTTTTTATAAAATAACATTCAACGGCATTAATGTTTAAAAAATATTTCCGAGAATTCTATCTATTCAATGTTCAACCAGTATTTCAAGCAATTGGGTCGTATCTTCGTACTTGTCTGAGTTATGTTATCTTCTAAGGCGTCAATCGTTGCTGGTTGATTGGCATAGACAAAGGATTTAACTTAACTCTGAAGTAAATAGTCTAAAGGCGCCAAAAATGAGCTTCGTTGCTGACCAAACTTCTTGGGTCAAATTCTGGATACAGTTACAATTAATTTTAAGCCCATTCATGCGTACGACCCAAACAATGGCCTTGTGCCTTGAGTTCTCGGACAAGCTAGATCTTGTAACGCCCCAAACCATGATTTTTTACGCAACATTGTTCACGTTGTCAAATAATAAAAGCCAACTTCCTACGAACGTCAACGAATTGACAAACTTTGGTCTTCATCAACACTGCCAGCAACAGGTGCGATATTTTCTTGGAAACGTAACTAACCAAAACAAGTCTAAAAAATTGAGCATTCCAAACGCTCAATTTTTAAGACTTGTTTTGGTTTCAAAATCGAGCGGGGTGAAAGGCGTTCCAAATTTCTTGGCAATTCGGCGAATACATCGCTCAGTGGGGCAATTATGTGAATCAAATGATTCGCGAAGTGCTCTAGGAGTTTAGCGCACAAAACGCTGGTTTTGACAATTAATTTTGACTCTGATGTAAAACGTTCCATGATTATTTGCCAGACTATACCAAATAATTTTCATACTATATAAGCGAGCAAACTCACACATTATTTGACAGTAACCTTGATTGGAAGTTCGGACACCCTAAAAAAATAACCCTTTACAAAGTGAGTTTAATATTAAAAAAAATTAGGTTGGTTCTCAACAAAAATACATGTTTGTTCAGACTGCTTTAGTTTGTATTTGGTACTATTTATATATTTTATAAACGCGAACACCAACGATGAAGTGAGTACTCTAAAAAAAGATAACGCTTTATTGCGCAAACTAGTATCTGAAATAGAGGAAAAAACCAAGCTAATTCATGAAAACTACACCCTAAAAGAACGAATTAATTCGCTACAAAATTTGCTAAAGACAGTTACAGAATGCAAATGCAAACAACCCAATATGTCAACAAACCAAAACCAATTGGAACCTAAGTCAGCTACCAAGAACAAGAGGGCAGCACACACCATGGATAAATCAAAATTACAGCAATCGTCCTCAAATAAAATTCCAATAGTGGAGGAAGATTACTGCAACAGTAATGCACTGCAGGTTGGTGCTGCCATCCATCCTGAAATTGAAAAACCCCGTCACCTAAACGAAAATACGAATAAGTCAGAAAATTCTACCGATGATACTTATAAATGGAAGACCGTCCAACGGAAAAATAGGCCGCCCAGGAAGAATATCCAAGGGACTTCCAGCTCCCAGTCTACGCTAAAGGGAGTGCAAAAACGTGCTCATCTTCACGTCTACAGAGTACATCCAGAGGCCGTAGTGGAGGACATAAAAGCGCATTTGCAGAACAACAAAATCGAATTAATTCAATGCGAACAACTAAACTCGCGCCGACCGGAGGAGTACGCGTCCTTTAAAATAACTGTTCCCTTCAGCTGCCTCGAAAAAGTGGAAGATCCGGCACTGTGGCCCACTGGAGTATTGCTAAGGCGTTTTTTATTCCACCCGAGGGGTACTCCAACCACCCCGCCACTGGAACTGAAGACTGCTTGAGACATGATACCGCGCCGCTTCTATTCTACATAAATATCCAATGTATGCGGAACAAACTGGATGAATTAGAAGCATTCATAGTAGATAAGAATATCAAGGTAATTGCTCTTACTGAACACTGGCTAACGTCAAATGAAGCCTTAAGCTATAAACTAAATAACTTTCATATTGCAGCTTGTTTTAGCAGACATACGGCAAAAAATGGTGGCTCTTTGGTTATGTTAAGAGAGGGTCTCGAGTACGAGGTTCTAACTTTCCTCAATGACTTATCTGAGGAATTAACTTGCGAACTATCAGGCATAGTCTTAAACGAGTGCAACATAATTGTAATATCATTGTATAGATCACCAAATGGTAATTTTGATGACTTTCTGAAAATAATTGAAAATATGTTGGGACGTTTGAATTTGTGCTCGAGGACAGTTTATATTTGCGGTGATTACAATGTACATTTCAACCGAAGTGATCGAAATTCACTGGAATTATGTAACGTCTTTGCATCTTTTGGTCTATATAAAACCACAAATCAGGCCACTAGACAGGAAGTATGCATCGATAACATATTCACCAACAAATACAATGCCAGCATGGATATCGCAAAAGTAATTAATATAGGTGTTTCCGATCATCGGGGAATGTACATTGAAATAAAAAATCAAAACATAATAACAAAAAATATCGTGCGACCTATCACACAGTCAGGTAAAATTGAATTTTATAATATCCTGGACTCTTATGACTGGAATGTAATCTTGGATGAAAATGCTGATACGAATCTGGCTTGGCATATCTTTCTAAAGAATGTAACTTACGCCGTTGAACATGCTTTTCCCCAACGTATTAAACGCATTGAGGACAAGAAAAGTAATATTCATTGGTTCACCCCTGAACTTATGCAATTGAGAGATCGCCTTCATTTTCTCAAAGAGGCGAGTCAAAGAAACGTGTCTGTACTAGCAGAATACAGAAGAAAGAGAAAAGAGTACAAAATGCGTATTAGAGACGCGCAGAGGAGAGCCAACGTATATTATATAAGTACCAGTTGTAATTACTCACGAGCGGTCTGGGATGTTGTGAAATCAAAGCTAATTAAAACATCTGATAATAAATCAAATTCTAATCTATCTGCAAGTAAATTCAACGAATTCTTTGCATCTATCCCGGATCAGGTAGTGAAATCGATACCTGATTGTGTGCTAGACCCTATTAGATCAATGCTAACATTAAATACGGGCAGTAAAACGTATTTTAGTTTCACTGAAGTATCTTGTGCCAAAGTTCGCGACATTGTCTATAAGCTGAAAAACACACATACCAAAGATATTTTTGATCTAAATATTAGCTTAATAAAATCCGTCATAGATATAATTATAAGTCCATTAACGTACTTAATAAATCAGGCAATTAAAACAGGAATCTTTCCGGATGAGTTAAAATTAGGGAAATGCATTCCACTACATAAGAAGGGCGATAAGGCCGACATTAATAATTACAGACCAATTTCGATACTGCCCATATTTTCAAAGATAATCGAATTAATATTAGCGGAACAAATTTGTAATTACTTGGAATCAAATAATATTTTGGCAGAGTCACAATTTGGGTTCAGACAAGGCAGATCCACGACTATGGCAACTGAATCTTTCTTGAATTATATTATTGATGCATTTGAGAGTGGCAACATTGCTTTGTGTAACCTCATAGACCTCAGCAAAGCTTTTGATTGCGTTTCGCATTCAATACTGTTAAGGAAACTATATTTCTATAATTTTAAACCTCGCAGCTGCAAACTGATCTTATCATATCTAACAAACAGGAGCCAGAGTGTACTATACGATAATGTCTTGTCACCTAAGGTCGAGTTAGTTCATGGTGTGGCCCAAGGTTCAATCCTAGGCCCACTCTTATTCTTAATATTTATTAATGATTTCCCGGCTCAATTTTCAAAAATATCGATAGTTCAATATGCCGATGACACTACTATCTCGATCAGAGGAGATACGATAGACAATCTGAAGGTCCAATCACAGCCTATTATGCAACAAGCACAAAATTGGTTTGATAGTAATAAGCTGAAACTAAACGCCAACAAAACGGTTCAAAATGTGTTCTCACTTAAACGATCGCAAGCTGTTGAAAAAACATCTATCAAGCTTTTAGGGTTCTCTATCGACACCCAATTAACTTGGGAATCACACGGAATTCTTCTGGAAAATAAATTAGCACGAGGTATTTATATTTTAAGAAATTTAACAAGGTCATTATATATAAGGCAATTAAAGACTGCTTACTATTTCTTCATTCACGCTCATATAACATACGGCATATTGGTCTGGGGGCACTCTGCAATAATGGGCGATTTATTTAGAATCCAAAGAAAAGCAATTCGCGTCTTAGCTGGCTTGGAATACAGAGCTGATTGTAAACAACACTTTATTGATCTAAATATAATGACAGCACCCTGCCTCTTCATTCTAGAATGCCTTCTGCATATAAAAAAAAACTTAAGTAAATACACCTGTAATAGTGCTTACCACTGTTACGAGACCCGAGCAATAGATGACATTCGCATTCCACAGTTTCGTCTATCTAAGGCCAAAACAGGTACAAGATACTTCAGTATAAAGTTTTTTAACATACTTCCTCGGAACATTCGGATTTTGAATGTACAACAATTCAAGCGTTGGTGTATAAATTATCTTCAATCTCAGGCGTTTTACTCTTTCGAAGAGTACTTAAACAGTTTTTGAGCATATTCGAGCCTTGCCTTGATATTCTTACTGGCAAATTGTGTGTATATATATATAGATATATTTAATTTTTGTTGTCTATTGTTCCATATATTCTTCCCTGACTTGTGTAAGACTGTATCAGTTGTTAGCACCAATAAATGTATTATTATTATTATTATTATAAACACAAATAAAGAGGATTTATTTCTTTTAACCCTTTTGGCCCTGACAGTGGCATTTGCCACCACTATAATTTGGTAAACATACTGAGACTTTTTCTTTTAAATATACATACATGTATGCATGAGCTGTAACTTTAACGATAATCGTTTGTTTTTAAATATAGTTAAATTTGAAGTCCCAGATTAAGCATGAAGTAAAATATCGAGTTTAGAAAAGCCTAAAAATTTGGTTTGGTCACGTAGCGCGTAGCGCTACGCGACCAAACTCAAATTTTACTTCATGCGCCACGCGTATAAAACACTGATTGTAGGTGAAGTTCGAAATATTCTACTAAAGCAGTATACTAATAACGTGTATTCTGAACATCACATCACATTAGTGTTTGGTACGCGTGGCGCATGAAGTAAAATTCCGAGTTTAGAAAAGCCTGAAAATTTTCAGGCTTTTCTAAACTCGAAATTTTACTTTATGCTTAATCTGGGAGTGAAAACATTCCTGTAAGACTTAAAATTAAACTATTTTAAAAAACAAAACTTAAAACAAATATTTCAAATTGATCTTTCAAACAAGTGCTTTAAAATATCAATTTTAAATATTTTGTCACGCGTATAAAACACTGAACAATTATGTAGTTCAAACTAACTACAACGCATTTCTTGACAATTAGATTTATTTATTATTGGCACACTATTTGGTTATTAGATATAGATTAGTTTGTAATAACAATCAGTCTTACTGACATGTAATGTTATTACATATCTTAATATCATTTGCATAAGCTTTATCATGGCAAGAAATTAGATCATTTTCGAATAAAATAAAGAGTAGTGGCCCAAGATTCGAACCCTGTGGCATACCAGATGTCGATATAAATTTGTATGACTTGAATCCTTGTATATTAAAACATATTTAAGTCTGGAATTAGGATATGGACTCATAAAGTTAATTGTATTAGCTGCGAAACCAAAGTGGACATATTATTTAATTATATACTATGGTTAATACTATCAAAAGCACGAGAGAAAATTTGCACAGAAATCACATCTGTCTGAACTCTATTATCAATAGCATTACTAACACGCTGTGTGAAAATTGCATGATTTGTTTTGATTGTCTTGCCAGGCATGAATCAATGCCGATAAGGTGAAATTGAAGTTTTGGAGTGAGAGAATGAGTCGTTCAAAACAAATTCAAATACCTTAGCAAAATTTGATAATATTGTAATTAGTCTTTAGTTACAGAGCTAAATCCATGCTCTGTAACTATAGACCAATTACAATCTTCTTACTTATGAACAGTCATTTGTTCCTCTTTCCATATATCCGGAAATGTGCAGGTTTTAATGCATTAACTAAAATAAATAGTAAAGGCTTCAGAAGAATGTGTTTTCAGTCACACAGTATCATACTGAAAAACAGTAAATTTTGAATTTAACAATATTTCAGAACTTTATTGGCACGGCGCATTAATGACCATTTGGATTGGTGTTTAATTTGAAGTTTCAAAGAAGTGTTTTTACTCCCCGATTAAGCATCTGTTTCAAAGATGAATTAGAATATTATTCTTTCAAATGTTATTAATAGTATATTTTTTGTATCACATAAAGTGAATTGGAGTGAGAGTATACTAGCGAGTTCTTATTTAACTAAGTGAACTGAAAACGTGAAAGCGAAGCCAGGCAGGCAGCGGCAGCATGCAGAGAGGCATTAGCTCCAGCAACCATATAATTATGCAAATCCGTAGTATATCAAATGAAAATCTCGTCGTTCCGCCAATTCCCCACTATATAATCGAGATTCAGACAAGGCCTCTAACTAGATAAGACACACAATCTGTTCCGAGAGAACACCGCCCCCGCATCGCCCACCCCCATCTCATTCTCTTTCCAGGAAGAGATATCCCGTTTCAATATGTATATTGCTGTTCACTGGAAGCTCGGGCTTCATTATTTAACAATTACAAGAACGCAAATTGGAGTGGTTAATACTGGAGATTGAAACTTGTGCAGTAAGTGATTTTTTTTATGGTCAGAGTAATCATAGTAAACATGACACGCTATTCATTTAAAATAAGCAAGTTACAATTGCGAAAGAAAAAAATAGTACAGCAAAATATTTGGCTAAGTGAACTGAACTCACTTTGATTTTTCAATTTCTTAATCAAATTCTGCGGAAATGTCAAACGAAATTTATTCAACGTCGACATGTCTCAACTGACTGAAACGCAAAAAGCGACCAGTATAGACTCGCTTAGACGGTATTAGCATTAGAGACATTGCTAATAAAGTGCATGTCAACAAAAGTATCATGTTATTGGCCAAGAAAAAAATTGTTTATAACCTGTATATAACAAGTTTGTTTGACAAGGAAAAAATATGATATTTCAAAAGTTGCTAAATCTCCCTTCTGTACTAGTTTTTTTTTTCTCTCGTAACTGTACATTCGCTACTGTCCTTATGAAAACTATTGTTAAGTTATACAGCTCTTGAAACCAAGTAACTTTGGTCCACAAACAATTTTCTATCTAACTGCAAACTTGACAAGCATGTATGATCAAACTTTTTGTACATGCATGCTTGAGCGTATGTGTGGGAATTATGCGCAAGTATTTTGATTTTACAAGGCGAATGGAATTTGCGCAAACTTGTACAATATGTTTAATAATAGGGCACCCTGCATATAAAGCACTTGCCAATTCTTCTGGCAAAATTCTGAGTGGATAACTATTTACACGCAAACGACTGACACAAATGCAGAACATGACAGATGATATTATCCTATTTTAATTCAATTTATTTCGAAATGAGTCTAGACTAATAATAATATACCGGGTGTTGACTTGGCAGACACAACATAGGAAATCCGATGTAAATTTTGAAATGTTATAATTTTGGCTCCCCTATTTATTTCAGAAACAAAATGTATATACCTTTTTTGTAGAGGGAAAAATTCTGAATTCATTCGTGTTTACGTTTATCACTTCACATTTTTCTAAGTTAAAATAATTAAGAAAAAATAATGTGTTTTTATAAAAATAATGACATAAATAGCAAAAGATATCGTAGTCACTTGATTAAAGTAAATGTTTTCGAAATGATTTACACTATACAAGAAAAATGTCATTATTTTTATAAAATCACATTACTTTTTCTTAATTATTTTAGCTGTTAATTTTCGGATATTCGTTGATTTTTAAAAGAGTTCAATTTGAAGCTTTAAGCGAGTGTTTTCCACTCCCAGACTAAGCATGAAGTAAAATTTCGAGTTTAGAAAAGCCCCGTGAAAATTTGTCGAGGGTCGCGCAGCGACCCGAGACAAATTTTCTGGGCTTTTCTAAACTCGAAATTTTACTTCATGCGCCACGCGTATAAAACACAGATCTTAAGTGGAGTTCGAATATATATAAATTTGACAATATTATAGTGTTTTATACGCGTGGCGCATGAAGTAAAATTTCGAGTTAAGAAAAGCCCGGAAAATTTGTCTCGGGTCGCTGCGCGACCCTCGACAAATTTTCAAGGGGCTTTTCTAAACTCGAAATTTTACTTCATGCTTAGTCTAGGAGTGAAAAACACTTATTTCAAGCTTTAAATTTAACTTAAAAAAATAACAGGGTGTATCCGCAATTGTAGTATCAATTCCATGGTATGTCATTATTTTTATAAAATCACATTACTTTTTCTTAATTATTTTAACTTAGAGAAACGTAAAGTGTTAAGTGTGAACATTAATAACTTTTGAATTTTTCCCTCTACATAAAACTGAAATACATGTTGTCTCCAAAATTAATAGGGAAGCCAATATTTGAACACTTTAAAATTAACATGCGATTTCCTATGTTGCGTCCGTCAAGTCAACACCCGGTATAACTAATGCTTAATGACAAAATTATTTTTGACTAACTTAGTCATTAGTTTTTATCATGACTAAAACATTTGCTAACTAATGCCCAACTCTGGTATACATCGGGATTTTTATACTTAAAACATAAATTCTCGGTATACTTATTTTCAAATTGATATTAAAGAATGCCCAAAAAAGTCATTTTAGTGCACACTACAAATAAAATTTTGCACTGTATAACATTTTTTTTAATTAAAATAGATGCATTTATTAAATAAATGTATGTATTATATTATTGCGCAAATTATACGATTTAATGCGCAAATTATTTGTTTCAATTCACATATAGTTTTAAACAATGTGCAGTCAAATATTATCAATAATGTATTTATCAAGTTTTGCCCAAAAAAACAACGATATCAATTAAGACACATTGTTTGCATTTTACACCAAAAACATTTTCGTAATTTTATATATTATTTAAAGTGTGCAAACTATAAGAAGCGTAAGCTTATTTTCTTGAATTCAAATATTTTTTAATTGGAATTGTTCTTATTTGAACAATATTGAGGATAATATAAGGATAATTTCAATCATATTAGCAATATCAAATTCACGTGCTCGATTATCCCAAAGGATAAGGCATTTTCCTGGGTGGACGTTTTTTTGCCCGCTGCGTTTTATGAGGGCCGAGGAGAGATTTTTTTATTGTCAGCGCATATGTTATATTTTTTCTGCTCTCGTCGGAGGTTGTATCGATTCCCCCCCAACATTAACTCGCAAAAATCCCTTCCGCTGCGGGAGGAAAAATTGCGCCACGCACGATTCCCCCTCATCTCGAATTTCAACATGTTGCTCTGCCGATTTAAATTTTTTATGAAGCCCTTCACTCTCCCACTTGCTGGCTTGAAGGCAAGCATTCTGTTATGGATTTAAAAAAAAAATGCCGATATAAGTAGGAAATGAGTGCTTGAAATCTTTATTCGAAGCAATTATTAATATATAGGGCCTGGTTAAAAGGCTATACTAGTGACTTTTAAATAATTTTATAAGTTTGTCATTCTCTGTTTTGTTTCTTATATTTAAAAATTATCGACTGTAATTGACTTAAAATGTTACCCGTATAATCGCCTTACTTACTGTTGTTTAATTTTACAATAAAATAACAATACATATTCTTATTATTAATTTGATCTAACTTATCGAACAGTTATTTAAAGTAATCTTAATTTAGTTATTTGAGTTACGTGAATATTTGAAGTCACTTAATTAAAACGCAGTTATATTATTTTCTTCACTTTTATTGTTCGATGCTAAATGTACCTTTCAGGTACTATGGACCATTATTAATAGCTAAGTGGTTAGCTGGCAGTTAGCTATTTATAATGGGGCATAGTACCCGAAATGTACATCTAGCACAGAAAAATAAAAGTGAAGAAAGGAATTTAACTTTGATTAAGTAAAGTAATCTTAATGACTATCAATCTTAATACGACCATCCAACTTAATCAAACTGCTTTAACTATTATTTTAGCTATCCTAACTTTAAGTTACCTAATTACTCGATCATATGTAAAACTAATGGTTATATATAAAATATATAATATTTTTAGTATTTACTTCAATTTTTACTTAGATCTAGATAAAAATTAAAAAAAAAAAATGATAAGGAAATAAATGGTTAAAAGAAATAGAGCTATATATTTAATACTAATTTTCAAGACCCTTCCCCTAAATCCTTTCCTATCTACGCCACTATATTCAATTACTTGAGATCGTATTATAAAAATAAAAGATCAACAAATTTTTCAATTTCTGAAAATTTATGATTTCTTTAATATTGATAAAAAAAATGCAAACAATCAACGAAACGTCAGATTTACATACGTATGTATACAGAGAGTTTTTCTTTTAAGTATACATATCCCAACTATATGTTATAAGTTTTCTGATATCGTTTTTTTTTTTAATTTAATTTAAAGCTTTAAACGAGTGTTTCCACTCCTAGGTTAAGCATGAAGTAAAATTTCGAGTTTAGAAAAGCCTGAAAATTTGATTTGGTCGCTCCGCGAAGCGGAGCGACCAAACCAAATTTTCAGGCTTTTCTAAACTCGAAATTTTACTTCATGCGCAACGCGTATAAAACACTGATTTCAAGTAAAGTTCACTTATTCACAAAATGTCAGTGTTTTCAGTGCCTGAAAATTTGGTTTGGTCGCTTCGCTTCGCTACGCGATTAAATCAAATTTCCAATCTTTTCTAAACTCGAAATTTCAATTTATGCTTAATCTAGAAGTGGAAAATACTCGTTCAAAGCTTCAACTTGAACAATTTTATTAAAAGCGTATACATTGTAGAAAGCTGTGCTTTTCTTTAAACAAATGAACAAATCAAGAACACTTGAGGTTCTTAACAAGTTTTCATAGATTTAAAAAAATACAAATCTTTGTTATAAAATTAGAAACAATCAAATAGATTGCTCATCAGTGAAATTACAAATAGCCGGAAATACCTATTATTTTCCCGAATGAGAGACATTTTAAGAAAAAATCGCAATTTAAATAGGAATCACCGTTTATGTTAAAGTCGCAGTTAGAGATGCAATTACATTTTTAGTAACAATCACAGTTTAAGTACCAATCACGATTATGTCACAGTTAAAGTATCAATTGCAGTTTAGGTAACAGTTATAATAACAATAATCCATTTATTGTCTAATAGGAAACATTTCTCAATTACAAGGCAAAAACGAAAAAATAACCAGGTACATATAACAATATAACAATAATTAAATTACAATAATTATGCAACAATATAATTAATTATTAAATTTTAAAAGTGTCCTGTAAATATAAAAAACATGTTTTATAAAGAAGAATAATGTATTTATTTATCTGACAGATTTACTTCTTTGCAAATATTCTACAAATAATTATACAATTAAATTCACAGTTTGCTCCAAGCTTATGAGTAACGATTTTAGTGAATCGTAAAAGAAATTGCGAAAATTGGAATAAACAATTACAGATAATTCTAACAGAAGATTTTAATCTCGCGTTAATTCGATGCGCTAATTCATGAAATGTTGATTTCTGCCGGCTGGAATGCATATTCCTTGCAGTCCGAGTTAAGCTAAAAAATCAGGCAAATTATTTGTGTTGTTCAAAAGTTTATAAAGAAAAGACATACATTTTGTTTTCCGACGAGATTCGAGTGACTTAATTTAAAATCTTTCTAATAATATGTTAATGTTTTCAAATAGCAATCACAATCATAGTAAAATATGCTTATCAGTGACAGTTGCGACTTGTTATTTTTCAATATCAGTGCAAAATTACTGCTACGAGATATATCGCATATCTTTACTTCATATGAGCCCCTGAACAAGATGCAATTTTTGTAATAATAATAATAATTTTATTCCCAACAAACAGTCTTACATAGAAATATTAAAAAATAAAGTAAAGTTACAATACATAAGTATGTAAACCAATATGTGCAAAAAAAAGAAAAGAGAGAAAAGACAGATAATAATAAGCAAATAAGTATAGGTTTGATAAAGACTAAATAAATTCAATTAGAAATAATAAAACACTAATAAGCCTTACTCCTAAATTCTTGAAAATATGTAAAAATATCAACATTGTACTGAATTCGATAGTAGACGCTTATCATTTGTTGTACAATTTGTTGTACACATATTCTGGATCACCCTGTATATTAAATATATGTGTTACAGCTGAAACATAGCATGATGGCGACCCTAGCCTAGCTATATCGATACAAACTTTTACTTCGCCGCCAGCGCCACTGTTAGGCTTGCTGCTCTAGTACGTTTCGGTCCTTAGTCTGTCTGAGTTTCTGACCTGACATAATTTTGCCTCTATGGTTCTCATTGTAATCATAGGTAAAATCTTTTCTTGTACAAGTTTAAATAAATAATTGAAATCTTTTGTATGCACATTTTAAAAAAATGAGTTTAAGTCTTTTCATCTATTACAATTTGATTATCTATTCCTCGAGTACGGGGTAACTTTTTGATACAATCCCGAGCGGAGCGAAAATGTTTTATTGTCTGTTGGGGGAGCGTTGAAGGAAGTCGGATGCAAAACTTGAAGATTATTTATAGGCCGCACTTGTCTGCCCCATCCCACCCTCGCCGCCGCCTCCAGCCAGCCAGCGCGCTTTTCCTCCCCCCTATCACCCGCCGCTTTTCCTGTTTTCTGTCTCCGGGTAGTGAATTTCCCCGAGAGCGCGCGTCACTCGCTTAATATTCCATATCGTCGCCCTTCCCGGTTTTGTCACCTCGGATCGTTCCTCTGCATTAGCTCTCTTCCGCCAAAGATAAGCCACCGTATCCGTTCGAGAGCATCAGACACCCTCATCCAAACACAAGCAGGACATTAAATGCCTCCCCTCTCTCTCTCTCCCTCTGTCGTTCCCTCGAGTGCGATTTGGCCTCTATTTATTGCACGACATCAATGCATACATACATACATGCACAAAGCAATGAATATTCATCACACAATACTCTCCATTAATAGAACTTCATTGTCTCTCGATGTACTCTTTAGAAACCAATGGAATTTCAACGACTAAAAGATAATAACACTAACCAATTTTAACATTTGAACTAAACCGAACGTAATTTAACAAACAGGAATTTTATTAAAGTATATCATATATGAGCTTGTCGATATCCCCCTGAAGATTGATTGCTGCACTCCAGAACTTAATTTTGAAAATAAGTTCTCCACTTCCATCCCGGACAAAACCAAATGGTTAGAGGACAAGATAGTTCAAAGCAAGGACGTCTGGCTCTTTCAGATGGTTCTAAGTCTGAAAACACAGTAGGGGGAGGAATCTTCTTACAAGATTTCAACCTCAAAAAGTCTTTTAGACTCCCAAACCACTGTAACATTCTTCAGGCAGAGGTCATGGCCATCCGAGTGGCAGTGGACTGGATCCACAAATATGACCTTCAGGGGAACCGCATCAAGTTCATTACTGATAGCCAAGCCGCTATTAAGATACTGAATAGTCCGTACTGCACCTCGAAGGTGGTCAGAGACTGTAAAAAATCGCTAAATAGGCTTGCAAATAACTGTGATGTGGGACTCATGTGGGTACCTAGTCACAGTGATATCAGGGGGAATTCAATTGCTGACGACCTTGCAAGGAAGGGGGCAAGAATAAAGGACCTGTCTACTGAACTCTCCACCCAAATTCCTCTTGTGAAATGCAAGAGACTACTTAGGGACCAAATAATAGCATCGGTCAACAATAGGTGGAGAGAAGAAGATACGTGTCTCATAACAAGGCAGCTATAGCCTATATGGGATACTATAAACAGTAACAGATTAATTGCACTTACTAGAATCGACATAAAAAAGGCGGTAGGCATCCTCACGGGCCACTGCCTCCTAGGCAGACATACATAAAAGATGGGTCTTGAGCACAACGACTTTTGCAGAGGATGCCTGAATGTGGAGGCGAAAGAGACTGTACTCCACTATCTGGGACAATGCCCTGCTCTTGAAGGGAAAGGAATCAAGTACCTTGGTATGCACTACGCGAATGGACTAGCGGACCTCGCACCTCTAGATGTGAGAAATCTGATCGTGTTCATTAGGTGCTCGGATTGGTTTGTGTGGGTGGGGAGGGAAGGGAGATCTTACTTCTTTTTACCCTTATGGTAAGGGCCTAAGTGAGCGGTCTAACTGCTGCCATTGAAACCTAACCTAACCTAACCTATCATACAATTCTCGATGTATACGCTGTCAATGTTCAGGCATTTATTGATTTTGAAAAAGCATTCAATTTAATGCTTCAATCGAGTACTTCCACTTCTTGATTAAGCATGAAGTGAAATTTTGAGTTTAAAAAGGCCTGAAAATTTAGATTTAGGCGTAAAGCAAAGCGTAGCACAGTATATGATCTAACCAATCTAGTGGGACAAAATTCATGGACTAGTTTTTATGGTCCATTTTGTATCATTAATTAATTAATTTAAGATTAATATAAAAATAGATGGTTTTCCAAAAAAAATTTTGAATAAGTCAATAATTGAGTCGCTTATTTCCAAAACCCACTAATCTTAAATAACTTAAATAGCAATTGCTAGTTTTTGAGCTTCTTGATTTCTCCTTAGCTAATGCGCTACGGCTAACAAAAGATTGATCTTGTGATTTTGTATGATCAAATTTTAAATTATTTGGTTATTTCTGTGGTAAGTACTAATAATACATAAACACATTTATGTGTGGGCTTAAATGAAATGCAAACATTGCAGACGTAATTACAAACAACATTACATTATCTCAAAATAAAATCTTTTTACCTCATTAGAAATTTAAAACTGTATAAATAACAATGTGACTATCTTGTATCAGTAAATTAAATATTAACATAATTATGTTGTATCAACATAGAATTTAAATATAAAAATCGTTTCAATGTATGTTATTAAGTTTCGCGAAGAAAACATACAAATTAATTAATATGAAGAAAGGATACAACGGTGTTCATTTTTATTGAGAATATATTTATATTCATATTGAACCAATAGTGTATCAATATAAAATACAAATGTGATTTCAATAATTATTTCATATTTTAATTCCATATTGTTACAATATGATATCATGTTAAGATTTAAGATTGTAAAATTTTTTTACAAATATTTATACAAGATTAAATTTATACTAGGGTGGTAATACTCGTGCTGAATTACTGAATAAGATTCAATTGGTTCATCTAGTGGTTAGGCTATACAAAAAGTCGATGAATATTTTAGTTAGGAAGCGAAAGGTCGTTGTGTGACAAAGAACTTTATGCTTATCAACTACACGCGCATTACACCAATTGTATTTATAATCAATATGATCACACACACCCACCAAAAAAAATCATGATGACAAAATCGATGTTGGGCAATCGAGCACGTACCTACGTAATAAATATCGCCAGGGAGAGAGAGAGAGAGAGAGAAAGAGAGAGAAGCGCGAAAACAAATCAACGACAATTCGTCTAATTGCGGCATCGATCCGAAAACTCCATCGAGTTTCAAACGCAAATTATACACTCTCGCACACATAGGCAAATAGTTTAAATACACACGTTCAAATAGTACACACACACAAGGGAGGGAAATAGTTATTACGAGTACGTAGACAATTTGGCCGATTGTAATTTCCTTTCCAGCCCAATGGAAACACAGCAGAGTCGAGTTCTGATACACGAAACAGTCATTGCACTGTGCGTGGCTTTAATTACGTTTATTCATTAAATGCACTTATCTGGCGTGATTGAAAGTGGAGATGATGGTGAATTTAAAGCGGTTTTAAAATCGAGTTTTAAACGAGGAATTTAAACGAGAAAATAATTGAAAAATACATTTAATTGTAAATTTAATTCAGATTAAACTAACAAGTGTTTATAAACATTCGGCATCTCAGTAGGTTCTGCTTACAACAAATTTCTCACAATATACATTAAAACAAATCATCGTATGTATACCAAAATGAACAATTAGTATTTATCTTTCTATTAAATTGATTTCAACATTCGTATACTATTTTTTTTTTTCAATTTTAATACTTGTATTCAATAAAACTCTAGTATTTTATATTGTAAATGGATCCTCAAAATAAGAAAAATTATTTAATTTGAGGCATTTGTACATCGAAAAAATATAATTGCATTTTCTTTCTTGTTGAAATTGTCAATATTTACGAACTGATTGGAAAATTGATGCTTTTGTCGATTTCAATTAAAATTACATTTTTTGATAATTTTTAGAAAATATGTTGTAATTGATTTTAATAAATTTTTCTAATTTTTATTAAATTTTACTATTTTATTATCAATTTTATAAGTTTTATCGGTATATAAAAATCGACAAATTTCCTTTTTCTTAAAATGTTGATTGTTTTTCTAATCTTTTTTTGAACATTAAACGTTGAATTTTCTTTATCAATTGCAGTCATTTCCTTCATGATATTTCTCCAATAAAGTAAACAAATATCAACATAGAAACGATGTCTTGAATTTTTCATGATTTTATTCATTTGTTGTATTGTTTAAAACTTTGATTAATTTAATTTAAATAAATTAATGTTTATTGTTTTTTGAAACTTTTAGTAATGTTGTTATTATATGAGTACTTTTTGTAATCATTAAATTTGTATAAGGTGTATTTATAAATTTAAATAATTTCCATGGCAAACAACTTTGACATTTTCATAGAATTCTGATAATTTTGTAGTTACGTAAAAATCGTGAAATTTTTAATTATTTACAATTTTTGTAAATTTCCATAAACCATTTAATGATTTGGTAAATTTTGACGATTACAATTTAGCTATTTTTTCCTGTACCCACTGTAATTTTTATTTTAGATATACATATCACGATTTAGTGATGTAAATGTTTGTACATTTGTTGTTTTTATTTAAGCTTTTTTGTAGTTTCTAACGAGTGTTTCCAGTCCAAGATTAAGCATGAAGTAAAATTTCGAGTTTGGAAAAGCCCCGTGAAAATTTGTCGAGGGTCGCGCAGCGACCCGAGACAAATTTTTTGGGCTTTTCTAAACTCGAAATTTTACTTCATGCGCCACGCGTATAAAACACTGATTTTAACTGAGGTTCAAATATATCTAATATTTACAATATTTTAGTGTTTTATGTGCGTGGCGCATAAAGTAAAATTTCGAGTTTAGAAAAGCCCAGAAAATTTATCTCGGGTCGCTGCGCGACCCTCGACAAATTTTCACGGGGCTTTTCTAAACTCAAAATTTTACTTCATGCTTAATCTTGGACTGGAAACACTCGTTAGAAACTACAAAAAAGCTTAAATAAAAACAACAAATGTACAAACATTTACATCACTAAATCGTGATATGTATATCTGAAATAAAAATTACTGTGGGTGCAGGAAAAATAGCTAAATTGTAATCGTGAAACGTTACCAAATTATTAAATGGTTTATGGAAATTTACAAAAATTGTAAATAATTAAAAATTTCACGATTTTTACGTAACTACAAAATTATCAGAATTTTCACGGGGTTTTTCTAAACTCGAAATTTTACTTCATGCTTAGTCTTGGAGTGGAAAACACTTGTTTGTAGCTTTAAATTAAACTCTATATAACGAAAAAAAAAAACGAATATCTATAGATTTAAAGACAATAAGTTTAATTTGGAATACGTATACTTTAAAGAAAAACTCTCTGTAGTTTACAAAAATACTATAAAAAAATCGTTTTTTGTACCATTTACTATATACTAATTTTTATACTTTGTGTAAAACATAAATGTATTTGTCGATTGAAATAGACACGTGATTTACGTTAACAAATTTTATTAGATTGATATTTTTGAATTATATTTAAACTATTCTAAGTATATACTGCTTAATTAAAACGCAGTTATATTCCTTTCTTGACTTGTATTTTCCGATCCTAATAGTAATGTATGCCAAATGTACATCTAGCATCGAAAAATAAAAGTGAAGAAAGGAATATAAATGCGTTTTAATTAAATGACTTAAAATCTTCACGTAACTCAAATAACTAAATTAATTTACATACTGCTTATAAGAATTTGTGTCTTGTGCGGAGAAACATGAAAATGGAGAAAAGCCTTAAAATTTGGTTTGGTCGCTCAAAAAATAAAAACCATCTGTTTGTAAATGATAGTTTTGATTCATATCATTTAGCTTTCAAAGACCGTCCTGCATGAAATACTTCTTTTGGACTTTAATCATAGATTATGTATGTGCATTTCGAGTCTGACTGGCGATTCCATTATATCGTTGTTTACGGCTATTACGTCCACTGGTTTATTTCAACGTTCTCTTTCCCCCACGGTTTGTACTCCATGCTATTTTGCATTTAAAAATGAATTACAACACCACGCATACATGGGCGCGAGGAGCGCCACATAAAAATACTTTTATTGTTTATTTTCAAGCATGAACCGTCCCAGTTTTATGCAAATGGGCACGTTTCCATTCGCAGACTACGCTTACGATCATATTTTATTAATAACGAATTGGCTACAATTTTTTTGGGGGGATATAATAGCGTTATTTTAAAATTGTCTTTCTTTTTAACATTTATAACATTATTTTATAACAGATAACATTTTCATTCATTCAACAAGAAATACACACAATTCTTCTCGAATAAACAAATTACATTTTCATTCATTCAACAAGAAATAGACACAATTCTTGTCGAATAACACAGCCAGAAAATATGGAGTAAAGCACTAATTATCTTTTTTTGAACATTTATTTGATACCAAACACTGTTAGTATTCATCATTTAAGGGATTAAATACTATTAATGTTAATAGTAAAATATAATATAATTTTTATTACATTATTATTGACATAAACTTCAATTTTATTTTAAACTTTGTATATTATAATGATTGAATAATATAAATTAAATTATTAATTATTGTCAGTAAATCAATGAACTGCATATATGAATATAGAGAAATTATTAATTTGTAATTAAATTCAAGCCCGTTTATGATAAATGAAAACAAAACAAAATGCAAACTAAAACACGCACGTGTGCTTCGCTCTAAACGGTAATAACCGTAAACAGGAGAATAATCATTAAAATATTCGCATTAATGTTTCAATTTGTCACTATAATAAACATCGAAATTTACCTGCCGCGTCAGCCCTATTGTGTCCGTTCGTGTATGTTTAAATATATATTCATGTAATTGCAAATATTTACTAATTAATATTAAACTGGAGGCTGTGTACGGACGCTCTTTCCTACTCCATAGTTTGTATGTGTGTGTGTTTGTGTGCATTAATGGCCGCAGTCTAATTATGTGCACTAACTGTATGCATCATTTATTTACTAGTAAAACCAGGAATTAATGAATACGCAGAAAAAATATCAGCAATGTTTGCGTTCAATATTGAGGGTTTTTTAAGTATGTTCAGTTTGGTTTATCCCTTAAAATAGCAGAAAAAATATCAGTAACATTTGTTTTCAATATTTAGGGATATTTAGGTTCTCGTCAATTTGGTTTATCCCTTAAAATAGCAGAAAAAGTATTAGCAATATTGAGGGATTTTTAGGTCTTCGTCTGTTTGGTTTATCCCTTGAAATAGCAGAAAAAATATCAGCAATATTTGCGTTAAATATTGAGGGATCTTTAGGTCCTCGACAGTTTGGTTTATCCCTTAAAATAGCAGAAAAAATATCAGCAAGATTTGCGTTCAATATTGAGGGATTTTTAGGTCATCGTCAGTTTGGTTTATACCTTAAAATAGCAGAAAAAATATCAGCAATATTTGCGTTAAATATTAAGGGATTTTTAGGTCCTTGTCAGTTTAGTTTATCCCTTAACATAGCAGAAAAAATATCAGCAATATTTGCGTTCAATATTGAGGAATTTTTAGGTCCTTGTCAGTTTGGTTTATCCCTTAAAATAGCAGAAAAAATATTAGCAATATTTGCGTTCAATATTGAGGGATTCTTAGGTCCTCGTCAGTTTGGTTCATCCCTTAAAATAGCTGAAAAAATATCAGCAATATTTGCGTTTAAAATTAAGGGATTTTTAGGTCCTCATCTGTTTAGTTCTTCCCTTAAAATAGCAAAAAAAATATCAGCAATATTTGCATTCAATATTAGGGGATTTTTAGGTCGGTTCAGTTTGTCCCTTAACATAGCAGAAAAAATATCAGCAATATTTGCGTTCAATATTGAGAGATTTTTAGGTCCTTGTCAGTTTAGTTAATTCCTTAACATAGCAGAAAAAATTTCAGCAATATTTGCGTTCAATATTGAGGAATTTTTAGGTCCTTGTCAGTTTGGTTTATCTCTTAAAATAGCAGAAAAAATATGAGCTATATTTGCGTTTAATATTGAGGGATTTTTAGATCCTCGACAGTTTGGTTTATCCCTGAAATTAGCAGAAAAAATATCAGCAATATTAGCGTTCAATATTGAGGGGTTTCAAGGTTCTAGTCACTTTAGTTTATCCCTTAAAATAGTAGAAAAAACATCAGCAATATTTGCGTTTAATATTGGATTATCTCTTAAAATAGAAGTACTTCTATTTTAGAGGTTGTACTTAAATGTAAATGTGTAATAAAATAAACGAGTAAATTATTATCCGTTATAATAATTGCAAACTTGTGTATTAATTTTAGTTTCTTAACACATGTGAGTGCGGGTTTTGTGTGAGCGGTTAACTTATTTAATATAAGCCCTCCCGGCGCATCCGCCATAATTTACAGCCCGACTAATTTTTGTTTACGGTCGGGCTAATTTCGTTTTGACCCAGTAATGCCGGGCCGTAATGGATACACGGAGGTGTTGAGGGAAAGTTCCGGGGCTCAGTTTTATGCGATAAGTTCGAGGGTAACCCAAAAACTTTAATACAGAAATGAGTTATGAGACGCGAGCGAGCGGGCGAGTTTCGCCCGCGCACAAACTAAACGAACATTTTTATTAAGCGAAAGTTCATCATTTTATCCAAACATATATACAATTTGAGTTTAATCGCTCATTCACTTTGATTTCATTACTTTTAAAAAGGCTCAACTAGCATACCAAATAATATACAGGGAATTTTTCTTTTAGGCTGTAAACTTTGCAACATCCGTTGTTTTTAAAAAGAGTTCAATTTGAAATTTTAGACCAGTGTTTTCCACTCCCAGACTAAGCATGAAGTAAAATTTCGAGCTTAGAAAAGCCCCGTGAACATTTTCTGGGCTTTTCTAAACTCGAAATTTTAGTTCATGCGCCACGCGTGTAATCCACTGATTTCAAGTGAAGTTCAAAAATACCTAATGTTCACAATATTTTAGTGTTTAATGCGCGTGGCGCATGAAGTAAAATTTCGAGTTTAGAAAAGGCCAGAAAATGTTCACGGGGCTTTTCTAAGCTCGAAATTTTACTTCATGCTTAGTCTGGGAGTGGAAAACACTGGTCTAAAATTTCAAATTGAACTCTTTTTAAAAACAACGGATGTTGCAAAGTTTACAGCCTAAAAGAAAAATTCCCTGTATATTATTATATTATTATACATTTGTCGAGGGTCGCTGCGCGGCCCTCGACAAATTTTCACAGGGCTTTTCTAAACTCGAAATTTTACTTCATTCTTAGTCGGCGAGTGGAAAACACTCGTTTAAAGCTTTAGATTAGACTCTATAAAAAAAATAACAAGGAATATCAAAAGATTTAAAGAAAATAAGCTGAATTTGGAATACGTATACTTTAAAGTAAAACTCCCTGTAGTTTACAAAAATATTATAAAAATCGATTTTTTTGCACCATTCACTATATATTAATTTCTATACTCCTACATTTATGTAAAACATATAATGTATTTGTCGATTAAAATAGACATTTTTATATCATTTAAGTTAACAAATTTGATTAGATTAATATTTTTGAACTATTCTAAACTAAAACGCAGTTATATTTCTTTTTTTACTTTTATTTTTTGATGCTAAATGTATTGCATGCCAAATGTACATCTAGCATCAAAAAATTAAAGTGATGAATGGAATATAACTGCGATTTAATTATGTGACTTAAAATCTTCACGTAACTTAAATAACTGAATTAATTTACATACAGCTTGTTAGAATTTATGTCTTGTATGGAAGAAAATGTTGTACGATTTTTTCCTTTTTAATAACTATATATACATATATATATATATTTATATAATAATATATATATATATATATATATATATATATATATATATTTTGATCCGTGAGGCATATTTTCATGCAAAACGCGTTCCGGTCCCGGAGTTTTATTGCTGCACCGGCGAAATGAAGATGCGATCCAGTGGGACCTTAAAAAAAAGGGGCCGGGTTTTCCGGGTCGTGGAGGGGAAAACTATGAATATAAGGACGCGACTTTGTTCCACTTGCGAATATGAGGGGATTGCGAAAGGATTTTGATTGCGGCGTAATTCCACGTTCCCGGATGGCACTCGTCAATATTTCAACAAAGGCGAAATTTCCCTTCGACCCTTCTGCGAAAAAAAAAATCCCTCTCCACCGGCCTTCATAAAATCATAACTCGAACGCCCTTGCCCCGCTTTCTCCCTTTTCAGAGATGTAGCAATTTTCTCCCTATTCTTCGTACCTCATCAACGAAGGGATAGGAGTTTGGAAAAAATTGCGATTTGCATATTTGTGTTTCAGGATTTTTATAAAGTTTGTTACGGGAAAATCTTAAGATTTACAATTTTAAATATAATTAAAAATGTATACTGACTAAAGATAAATTTTGTTCTATAATTAGATTTCTATATCTTCTTAGAAGTTAATACAATTACAGTATAATTGGAAGAGCAATAAAAGTCACATTAACTTGTTGAACACAAATTTTGTTTCAAAATTAGATTTCTATATCTTTTCTAAATTTCATACAATTACAGGTTAATTGGAAGAGCAAATAAAGTCATATTGAACAGTTGAGCACAAATTTTGTTCTAAAATTAGATTTCTATATCTTCTTAGAAGTTCATACAATTACAGGTTAATTGGAAGAGCAATTAAAGTCATATTGACTAGTTAAAGACACATTTTGTTCTAAAATTAGATTACTATATCTTCTTAGAAGTGCATACAATTACAGGTTAATTGAAAGAGCAATTAAAGTCATATTGACTAGTAAAAGACAAATTTAGTTTTAAAATTAGATTTCTATATCTTCTTAAAAGTTCATACAATTACAGGTTAATCGGAAGAGCAATTAAAGTCATATTGACCAGTTGAGGACAAATTTTGTTCTAAAATTAGATTTCTATATCTTCTAAGAGGATCATACAATTACAGGTTAATTGAAAGAGCAATTAAAGTCATATTGACTAGTTAAAGACAAATTTAGTATTAAAATTAGATTTCTATATCTTCTTAAAAGTTCATACAATTACAGGTTAATTGGAAGAGCAATTAAAGTCATATTGACCAGTTGAGGACAAATTTTGTTCTAAAATTAGATTCCTGTATCTTGTAAGAGGATCATACAATTACAGGTTAATTGGAAAAGCAATTAAAGTCATATTGACTGGTTGAGCAAAAATTTTGTTCTAAAATTAGATTTCTATATCTTCTTAGAAGTATATACAATTACAGGTTAATTGAAGAGTAATTAAAGTCATATTGATTAATTGAAGACAAATTTTGTTCTAAAATTAGATTACTATATCTTCTTAGAAGTGCATACAATTACAGGTTAATTGGAAGAGCAAATAAAGTCATATTGACTAGTTAAACACAAATTTTGTTTTAAAATTAGATTACTATATCTTCTTAGAATTTCATACAATTACAGGTTAATTGGAAGAGCAATCAAAGTCATATTGACTAGTTAAAGACAAATTTTGTTTTAAAATTAGATTAATATATTTTCTTAGAGGTTTATACAATTACAGGTTAATTCGAAGAGCAATTAAAGTCATATTGACTAGTTGAAGGCAAATTTTGTTTTAAAATTAGATTACTATATCTTCTTAGAAGTTCATACAAGTACAGGTTTATTGGAAGAGCAATCAAAGTCATATTGACTGGTTGAAGACAAATTTTGTTCTAAAATTAGATTACTATATTTTCTTAGAAGTTCATACAATTACAGTTTAATTGGAAGAGCAATTAAAGTCATATTGACTAGTTGAACTTTACCTGCTCTATATTGTAAATTTCTCCTTGGTATATTTTTAAAAATTTTAAATAAAGACAATTTATTATTAGTATTATTACAATACTAAGATGATAATAAATTTGGTTTTAAATGCGTTTGACTTCGTTTTTTCAAATTGATTTTAAATTGAAAATGATTACTTTTATTTCTTATAAAGGGTGTTTCAGTGACTTGGACTGATATTAAGTTTAAATGAGGCTAAAATGCCAATAATCTTGTTTTAATATTTAACTAGTTCAGTTTTTGGCAATTTCAGACAATGATTCACAATCGAACAACGTGTTAAAGTAATTGAAGCTTAATACGAAAATGGGCGTTCAAAGATAAATGCATTTTGCGCAGATCGCGATTATTTTGGTCTGCATAATTGACGAATTTGGGCTGATAAAAATCAAAGGATTATTTTTTAAAAGTCGATGCATACACATCAGGTCACGATTTGGTGTGAAACTTATTCAAGGAATTTTGTTAGGGTGAATGGTAAACATAATAACCAACATTTTATGGCCTAAATTGGCTGCTATAGATGTCGACGATTTGTGGTTTTAACAAAACGGCTCCAAATGCCACATTTCTTAATAGTCAGATGATACAAAATGAAACTGGAAATTGTTTATGTTTGTATAATATAATATAATAATTTCCTTGTGATTGAATTGGCGGTTAAATATGAAATAGGTACTTCTGAATATTTAAAACATTTGGTTTGTTTCACTACTTTATATTTTCTTCGACTAGTTTCGACCATTGGTCATCTTGGAATATACATTCCTCCTTGAAGATGACCAATGGTCGAAACTAGTCGGAGAAAATATAAACTAGTGAAACAAACCGTGAATCGAACCGTGAAACAAACCAAGTATTTTAAATATCCAGAATTATTTTAAAGATGTTTCACCACGGGTTAAGTGAGAAATTAATTAAACATATGAAAAAGGTAATATTTCAAAATGTAAGGGTTACAATAAAACGTGTAAGGGTATATTAGTATAGTATATAGTAAACATTTGTAGAATGTATTAACATGGGAATCAAACATATTGTTTGGGTGTATTTTGAAATTCACTTTAAATTAGTGTTTTATACGCGTGGCGCATGAAGTAAAATTTCGAGTTTAGAAAAGCCTAAAGATTTGAGTAATTTGCTTTCGGATATGTAAGCATAATGTAAAAAAAAACATCCCTGTATACATAAATCGAGCATATATTATATAATTTTGCAGGAGGTCGGGTCGCCGTTTAATTTAACACGATTTCCATAAGAAGTGTTAATTACAAGAATTTGCCTCCTACCCAGTAACAGATTACGTATTCATGAATCTTGTTCGTATCGCGAGAGAGTGCGCCCCTCTCGCGCATAAAACGGCCCGTTTTCTGTGCGAAAAGTTAACGCTCGTTGTATTAAATTTGCATTGGGGTGCATACGATCTAAAATAACTACTGTTCTTTATCGTTACTTCAACAGCAACATGAATTTCAAAGAAATTACCAAGGATACGATGTATACAATATCATAGTAATAACACTGCAATTCAACTCTGAAATGTATGATTTTTTTCTTTGAGATTTTTTTTTAATAGAAATTGTTACAAAATGTTTTGTTATAAAATTACCAAATAAGTTACACATTCTCAAGTCAGGTCAAATAATATAATGCATTAATTATATTATTTGACCTGACTTGAGAATGTGTAGAGAAAAATGTAAATAGTTCGTTATTTAAATATTTCAATTATTACCTATTTAAAAAAAAAGTTTTCTGTGTATTTCTAACTTCACAATATTTCAGTGTTTTATATGCGTGGCGCATGAAGTCAAATTTCGAGTATAGCAAAAGCCTGAAAATCTTACTTCATGCTTAATCTGGGAGTGGAGACACACGTTTAAAATTGAATGCTTTTATAAATCCGACGAATGCCTGAAAGTTGACAAAGTATACATTATACGTATTTTAAAGAAACATTCACAGTATATAATATAATAAGTCATTCATAGAAATCTTAAGAAGATGGACAGAATTTTTTATTGAAAATTGATTTAATCAATGTTTTTATGTTGAAGCGTTAAAAGTAATAGTATTGACAATCCTTGAATAATCACGCAGACAATATTTCGAGTTTAGAAAAGCCGGAAAATTTGGATTGGTCGCATAGCAAAGCATAGCAAAATAATATAAATTATCAGGCTTTTCTAAACTCGAAATATTCTCTTCTTGTTTAATCAAGGAGTAGAGACACTTGTTAGAAACATATTGAATTTACCATAAAAACAGTGATTACATACAATTTTAACAATAATATACTTTATCTAATTCAAAGATTAAACGAAAATGGTCTTTCAGCCTTCGTGTCATAATAAGCAAGTGAACAATCTTGAAAATAAAAAAAATATGTCTTCCTTTTAATGTATTTTGTTAGCAAGAGAAAACTTCTGCGCATGCTCTGTATCCAATCACTCGCTTAGTAATTAAATAGCGGTAACAAAATAAACCTAACTCAAAACCCAAACAATACTTAATTAAAGCAGTAAATTTTTCGCTCGTAAACTTGGAGAAAGGCAAACGTTAATGAGAACTAGTTACACAGACTGCGGGGGAAGGAGGGAAAGCCGGACTCTAGAAAGTGTGGAGAGCCCAGATTATGTTTGTCGTGCGCCACACGTTCAAATATTTGTCATGTTCACTTGCGACCGGATCGAGTTTGCGCTGCTTTTATTGCGTGCATTCAGGGCCCCTAATATTACATCGAGTTTGCCTGAAACTCGCGATCTAGCCTAGATTCCCCGGGTGGACGCCAGGAAATTGATTGTAATAAAATTCTCGCGCCCTCGCAGGAATTTGTTCCGAATTAACGTGTAGTGATAATAATCATGTTCATATATGCTTTGGAATTAAGTAACGCTTATATTTGTAATATTTAATTTAAATTTTCAGGCTTTTCTAAACTCGAAATATTTTCTTCATGCGTCAGGCGTACTTAACACTGACCTAAGGTGAAGTTAAAATAAATACTTTTCATCTTCAATTAAAACAATACCAAATCATATTTTGCATATTATATAAAGGCAAAATCAAGAAATAATGAATATTGCAATAGAATTGTATTTGATATTTGTTGATAATCAAAATATTTATAGAAGTCGTTGATTAAGTAACAGAAAGCAATGATTTCCATAGATATTTTCATAATCAACAGATAATAAATACAATTTATTTTTTAAATCTATTCTAATATAATTATAAACATACAAAATATACACAAATACTTAATATAAGAATATGCATCACATAACAGAAAACATGCTTAAACAATAGGCAAATCTAACTAATTTAGATTAAGTTCTGAGCTCTTATTTACAGTATAGGGTTCAATATCTCTCACAAGAATATAGAAGAAAAAGTATTGTAGATTTTGAAACACCGCTCACTTTTCAGGTTTACTAGCAATTTATTAAATAGTTTTATGCATATATAATTGACGCCTTTTTCGGTGTATGGGGTAGTAATCGGAACTCAGATTCATATTTACAATACACGGCATAAAGGTAACCTTATGCGGTGTATTGTAAATATGAATCTGAGTTCCGATTGGTCGGCCAATCCAGATTTTCAGGTTTTTCTAAACTCCCAATATTTTCTTCGTGCGCCACGCGTTGTCAACACTGACTTAACCCTTTCAGCCCTGACCGTGGCATTTACCACCACTAAAATGCTTAATCATGCCTAATCAAGTAGTGGAAACACTTGTAAGAAAACAAAATGCTTCAACATTAAACACTGATTAAATGCATTTTCAGTAATCGATAAAAGATAATTAATTATGTTTATTAATTTAAACTACCTCCAAATTGATTTACAACACGATTCACGAAATTTCAATACTGAATTTAAATTATTAGTTGTATATTTCTTAGATAACTTCTCCACTTTTTAAAATATTTTATTTTAATATTAAACTTTACTACAATATATAAAACTTTTCAACATATTTATATTCGCGTATAGAAATCTGTTGAACCGTGAAAGTTCATATCGAAAAATGGAAGCAGCATGAAAAAAATAAAATAAAGAAAGTGTCGGATATATTTCGAACAGGGTCGGATTCAAGCGAATAGAGAAGTAAAGTATTGCACCCTGGGAAACTATCAATCTTGAGACAATCTATAAATTATATTCTCCTCGGCCGGTGTAGATTGCATATCATGAATCATGCGAGTGTTTTTTGTTGGAGGAGCCGGTGGCGATGTGCTTTCTTTTTTTATGTCTTCAAGGCGCAAGAAAACGGCTAACCTTTTAGGGTCCGTTCGCATAAACGCACAAAAAAATTCAGGGCTTTTATTAAAAGCTAAAAAATATTTTTGGGTTTTATACATGAGATAACTAGAAGTTATTATTAAATAAATTTAATTTCTGAAATTTTTGCAAAAAATATTGTTAATATGATTCTTGGTATCTTGCTTAGAATAATCCAAACATCCATTAAAACAACTACTCCCCAGGCTAATTTCCTGACGAATATTGGAATAGAAAATGAAATATTTAAATAACATGGCAATCATTAATGAATATAAGTGAGTTACGTGAAGATGATAATAACTTTAAATAAAAACACTTATTAACCTTTCTTCACAAATTTATTTTATACCAGAAGTATATTTCGGTCACTAGGTGACCATTATCAATGGTTTGATCAATCCATTGATAATGTTCACCTTGTGACCGAAATGTACATCTGGTATAAAATAAATTTGTAAAGAAATGTTAAAAAGTGTTTTTATTTAAAATGGTAATCATTCTTAAACTAAAAGTGTGAAAATGATTATTGTGTATTTTAAACTAGGCACTGCAGTAAAATTAAAGTTGTGTAAATTAAAGAAAAGGTTTGTGTCACAGCACAGAAGTAAATTAAGAAGTAATTAAATGTATTAATGTTAGAACGCAATGTAATTAGGATAAATATCTTCAAAATGTAATGTTAGCTTATAAATGCATTATGATGTCATTTAGCAACAAACATACTTTATTTTCTTTAATTTCCCGTTTCTGATGCTCGCGCGCAAAACCCGATAAATCCCAAAAAAAACAAATTTTGATTTTAATTTTAAATCTGATTTGGAGAGATTTGCTCACAAATGTTAATGAATTTGCGTAGATCTCACCCAAAATGATGAGTAACAGTCAAAATGTCATAAATTTTGGTAAGATCTAGACAAAAATAAAATGGAGATTCCGTTAATAAATAAATAAATAAATAAATAAATTAACATTTGTCAGAAAATCCCGTTAAATCTCCTTTAAAATTAAAATAAAAATGCCGGCTTTATTTGTTAGATTTTGCGCGCGAGCTCCTCATTAAGCACTTGGAAAAACAAGTGTTTTTGTTATCAATAACTTGGCATTAACTTGTTAAACAATATCTACCCAGCTCTGATTAATATACAAGGTGTACAAAAAGTAATGAGGCTTGATATCTCAGTTTGTGAAAAGTTAACAAAAAATATTTCAAATAAAACTTGTAGCTACTAATTTAAGCTACTAATAAATAATAATTGTTAATATCCAGGGTGATACATTTTCAAGATACGAAACAAATTTACCTTTTTTTAAATGGAACACCCTATATATTTCGTTGGTATTCGATAACTTGTTATAATAGAAACATAGTAGTGAAAACAGCATGTTTTAAAGTTTTGTTAGAAGTTACAAGGAAAAATGCGAACGAATATAAATTATTTATTATATTTAAGTGTAGGTGTCTCAAAATGTTGAAACAGTTATTATTATTATAAGTTATTATTAAGTTATCTATTATTGTTGGGTTGTTCTAACATACAAAAATGTATGCTTGCCCAATTCAAAAAAATAACAATTTTAGTGATAAGAGGTTATGGCGAATCTACGGGTCTACATTAAAATTTGAATTTTATAAGAAACTAAAGAAATATCAATCGAAAGGTATCATACTGTCAGAACTGTATAATAGATTGGGATAGAGTCAAATTGAAGGGGAAAGGCAATTTGAGCACATGCTTTAATAAAACAGTAATAGCTGATATTAACATTGCAGTTCTTATTAATTAAGTATGTTTTCATTAACAGGTAACTTTTGAACGGATCAACTTAAAAGCATGCGGTTTTTACCGGCAACCATCTATTTGTTATCAAATGTCAATGAAACATATAGGGTGTTCCATTTAAATAAACGTAAATTTGATATGCAGCATGAAAATGAATCACCTTGTATATCAAAAAACATTTTCAATTAGCAGCATAAATTAGTAGCTATAAGTTTTATTTGAAGTTTTTTTTCTAAACTTATTACAAACTGAAATATCAAGCAGTTACATTACGTTTTGTACACTCTGTACACACATCTTATAATCATATCAATTTAAAAATAAACTAAAATATGCGTTTAAAATACATTGAAGTTTAGAAACATTATTTAAGATAAAATTTAAATAAATTATTCTACAACACAAACAAAATGCTCTTAACGTTAATTAATTCATCGCATCAGAAATAATAGGGTAGGCAGAAAAATTGCAAAAACATGACTTAAAACTCACTAAGTACATATTTTATACATTTCTCAACAAAAAATCATGCAAAAAAATTTAAAAAATGCCATTTCGTGAAATCAATTAAGACTAAAGCAAGGCTGGGCCCGGCGCAACCATCAGAAATTTATCTTGTACGGTTCTATTCAATAAACTGTACACGATATATTTCTGGTGGATGCGCCGGATCCAGTCTTTCTTTAGTCTTTATTGATTTTACAAAATTTTTATATTTTGCATGATTTTTTTTGTAACAAAAAAAAGTATAAAATATGTACTTAGTGAGTTTTACGTCATGTTCTTGAAAACTACTGAACCTGATTTCAACAGTATTTTGCTAATCAGGCTTTTTTGAACTGTATTAGTAGTATCTTCAATTTGGTTCTCATTAATCACTTGATGAAACATGTTTACAATATTGATAATTAAATAAAAGTTACTTGGTTTGTTTCACTACTATTTTTGATTCTCTCCGACTAGTTTCTACTTATCGTCGTTCTCAAGGAGTAATACAGAAAAATGTTTTACAAGATATTTTTTGAAGATCAGGTAATAAGGGCATTAAGAATTGGGGAGTTCCAGATGTCTTCGTACTCGTTTACGATGTGTTTTAACTGTTTTATTGCCTTGCTTATTTCCAGGCCTTTTCTAAAATTTAATTCTCGTCCCTTATTACCTGAATATAAAATATGAAAATCGTCTGAATTAAAAAAGTGATTGGATGCGATGCAATGATGGGCAAACCCCGTTGTGAAGATCGGGTAGTAAGGGCTTTAAGAATTGGGGAGTTCCAAATGTCTTCGTAGTCGTTTACGATGTGTTTTATTACCTTGCTAATTTTCAGGCCTTCTCTAAAATTTAATTCTCGTCCCTTATTACCTGAATATAATATTTGGAAATCGTCTGAATTAAAATAGTGATTGGATGCGATGCAATGATGGGCAAACCCCGTTGTTAAGATCAGGTAATAAGGGCTTTAAGAATTGGGGAGTTCCAGATGTCTTCGTACTCGTTTACGATGTGTATTAACTGTTTTATTGCTTTGCTAATTTCCAGGCCATCTCTAAAATTCAATTCTCGTCTCTTATTACCTGAATATGAAATTTGGAAATCGTCTGAATTAAAAAAGTGATTGGATGCGATGCAAACCCCGTTGTTTGTTTGTTATTTAGGACGGATTTTTTATGTTTTTCAAGTCTTTTTTCAAAACTTCTCCCCTATTTGTCCAATGTACATTGCATCGCATTCAGTACATTTGATTTCGTAAATACCTCATTTTTGATTTTTATTAATTGGTGGTTTATTATCTACAAATAATTTTCTCAGATTAAGTGGATTCGTCATAATAATATTTAATTCTTTTCCCTTTATACATTTTTTGTTTTTTGTGATAGGCCGTTGATAAAATTTGATTTTCTCCAGTTATTGTTTTCTTCATAGTAAAATATAAAAACGATATTGATTTTAATACATTTTATATTTTGTAAATATTCTGCAAACTATTGACAAACCGAATTTTTCTTTATGTTAAATTTTATTTTTTCGAATTAGTAGTTTATTAAATTTAAAACCTATTACTCTATCAACCACTTATTATTTTAATCAAGATTTACAATGTAAAATAGTAAGTGTACGCTTTTTTATTGAATAGAACTGTATATCACTACTCTAAACTTTGATATCGCTGGATTTAAGGTTTATTCTAAAGTTTTGCTACTTTCAATTAAGAACATAGATATGTTTTTTATAAGCTAAGCCTTATTATCTGCTTTTTACTAAAAACTTCTCTCTAAAAAGTCTTTTAGTATAGTTTAGTTTCTGATAATTTCTATATACTGTTCTCAAATTCCGCATAGAATTTTAACAAATTCAACAGAAACTACAAAAATTACGTTTGTAACAAATTCGTATTAAAATTCTTGGACAAAATAAACAAATTACAAATAAAAAAATAGTAATACTATTAAAATGTAAACATCATGAGGGGTTAATTATTATCTAAAATTGCATTTGCTTAATCAGTATTCTTAAAACTGTGTAATTAAAGCGCGAATGTACGGAATACGGAATTGGTGCTTGGGTGGGGGAAGTGAAGGATGAAACTACTTCTCTGTTTTTAAAATTCTTGTTTCGGGTTGAGCGTGCGGGGGGTTGGGGAGGAAATGGGGGGAAATTCGAAATTTATCGCCGAGGGTCGGGAAAACGAAACTCGGAGGGTAATTCTCGGCCCTAATATGAACATTCACGTTGCCGCTTTCATGTGCAATTTGGGATAATATTGCTTATCGCGAGTCTGCTTTACACTTAATTTTCCCTCTACCCCCTACAACCACCGACGAAAAAGAGAAACGCCTTTCATCGATGGTTATTTATAAAATCTTCAACGAATATATTTATTCAATACTTTCAAGAGAAACGCTTTTCATCGATGGTTATTTATAAAATCTTCAACAAATATATTTATTTATACTTTCCGAAATCATGAGTTTATACGTAGTCTTACTAAACTATGTTTTTTTTTAATTTGACCAAACTTGGGGTGTATTTACTGTGATCGGTTGCAGTCCTGCTTTAACAGTAGGGTATTTTAACCATCAAATTTTGAGATGTTGGTAAATGATTATCATTGTGACAAATAAATCATAATTTGTCAAATAAATTGTCACGATGCAGAGATTTTCAAAAAAGAGAGCACTCTAGCTTGCAACTTTACAACACATACAGGGACTTTTTTCTATTAAGTATACTTTCACTTATTCCATATTAACATTTGTAAAATTAATGAACATGTAATCAGAATTAAGCAGTTTATAGTGAACTTTACTTTAAATCAGTGTTGTATACGCGTGGCGCATGAAGTAAAATTTCGAGTTTAGAAAAGCCTAATTTGGCTCGGTCGCTCCGCTTCGCTACGCGCCCAAGCCAAATTTTCAGGCTTTTCTAAACTCGAAATTTTACTTCATGCTTAGTCAGGGAGTGGAAAACACTCGTTAGAGTTTTTAGATTAAATGTTTTTAATAAGATCACGAATGACTGAAAATTTACATTAAAAAATCGTAACATGTATACCTAAATTCCTTGTATTTATAACTTTTTTTAAAATTTGAACATATAAATGGGCAGATAATAAAGAAGACAGATATTCCTCAGCAAGGAATATTACCTGATCCTTCTATCCTACCTGATCATCAGAGACATTTTATCAAATTGGTAGTAGATGCAAATAATTTGAGGCGGTGATAGGTAAATACATTTGTAATCGTAATCTTTGTGAGTTAATTGAATTGTCATAAATGAAAAGTTGATTTACAACAAAAATGTGATTAATCTTGTCCTAACCTAAAACACATAACCTGAATGACACCACTAAATTCTTAAAATGTCAAATTTGATTAGTTATATTAAATAAAAACAGATTATACGTTAAACATTTTGTATTCAAACAATAACCAACAGATATCACATACTTTGAAGTGTACTGCATTGAATTGAAATTTTGTAGGTATATACTAGTTCGTTTTCCATCTAATATGCACCTACAAAATTTTAATTCAATGCGGCACACTATATAGTGTGTGATATTTGTGGATTATTGTTTGAATACAAAATATTTTACCTAGTAAGGCTACAATATTAGAACAAATCAAATAAATTTCATTAAAAAAATCATCCGCATATAACTCAATATAACTCAGGATTTCCGAAAGTATAAAATAAATATAGTATCAAACAAGATAAATTCAAATTCAAAACTATTTGAATTCGAGAAAATAAGCTAACGCTTCTTATAGTTTGCACACTGTAAACATAATATATAAAATTACGAAAAAACTATTCGTGATTAAGACACTGTTTGCATTTTCACGAATAGTTTTTTCGTAATTTTATATATTATAAATATAGTATGTTCAATAATAAAAATTCTCTAGAGTGCCATGGGAAATATTGTAGGTTGGCAACTATGAAATTATACATTATAATTATTATGTCTGACGTTTTATATGCCAATTCCTAAAGCGTGTAGCCAACTTGAATTTTTTAAAAAAATAAAGTCATGGCACTCTTGAGGTTATTTTTTTATTGAACATACGATATATTCGTTAAAGATTTTATAAATAACCACAGATGAACTATTACAAAATTTAGGGTATCAGATTTTTGTTGAATTTATTTAACTTCAAAATATACTGCTTTAGAATATTATTTAAGGAGTATATTTTGAACTTCACGATATTTCAGTGGTTTACTCCGCAAAGCTGAGCGACCAAACCAAATTTTCAGGCTTTTCTAAACTCGAAATTTTACTTCATGCTTAATCTGGGAGTGGAAACACTCGTCAGATACTTCAAATTAAGCGCTTTTTAAAAGCAACAAACGCCTGAACCTTTTTAATGCATATATCGAGATCTGTATACTTAAAAGAAACATTCCCTGTAATAGCAGTTTGGAAAATGAGACTTTGAATTCTTCTAGGAAATCAAAAAAAAATCTTGTTCTCAACTAGTTTATACCGTGCGATCGTTGAAAACATGATTTAGAGATGGCTTTGATTTTCAAATTAGATTGGCACTACTGACTACTAACACATAGTTTACCATAATCTAAAATTTATCATTATCATTCAATTAGCATTCTGGCAACCGTACAAAAATAATTCCGCCTACTTTAAATTTCAATTTATATAATCGCACTGTAGTTAGTAGTGATTTTATTTTTTAAAATCACTTAGGGCTAGTTGTATAAAAGCTTTGATATTATGTTCATCTTTGAAATCGCTTTAAAAATATAGCATTAGTAACAGATTCATTTTATTTTTTATAAAACTTGTTAAATCTTACGAGAAAAAAAAAACGTAATCCCATCATCCACACGCACCGTGATTTTCCCTTCCAAAACAGGATCATCAAAAAAAATATGTCAGCACATTCTAATCCTTTGGATATATACCTACCCTTCGAGTTACATCCCCAATTTATTTTACGGCGGCCGCGCGGGATAAGGCGACTTTTTAAATTCATAAAAATTTACGATTGTGCGAGAAAGGAAAGTTTTGGCCCGCCCGGAAACACGCGCTCTTTTTTCGCTCCGATGAAAACTTCCGGAAGTTTTTAGGGTTGAAGCACTCGGAAAAAAGTTCTCCACATTGGAAACGGCTTTATAATGCGTCTCAGCGGCAATCGTGCGTGCAACAACAAAGAGTTCTTTTTTTCTTGTTGGGAAAAGCGACGGGTAATATTAGAGGGTGGGTAAATATTAGTAAATTGGGAAGGATGTGATTTTTTTATTAATTTTATAATACTGTTCTGAATTTTTAAATATTTACTTTCAATGATCCTGGTTTATGAGAATCATTTAACTTGCATATTTCAAAATCAAAAGCAATATTATTATTAATATAGGGTTTATCATTAAAAAGTCCTATTTTAATTGTTTAAAAAAATCTTGTTTATGAAATAGTGAAACATATTTATTTTAAAACAAAATACAACCTTTACGATTAGTTGTGGAAAATGATATCTGGTAAATAGCCACCTCGGCTTCTTCTGCAAATGGCTAATCTTTTGAAAAAGTTTTACATCACATTTTCGCATTAACTTTGGCTCTTATTTGGGCTAGTTATGTTCTAGCTCAAGCATAACTTTTTTTACCTACAGAGAGCGAGAGACAGAAAGAGTAATTCTGGGACTTGTGTGCTGTATACGTTTGATTACTTTTGTGTTTGCTGGAAAGTTAGGATTGAAATATCCTAAAACTTGGGATTAATAAAAAAAAGCTACATAATTGGATAGTGTTTTTTTATACAAAAAAATCTCATTGTATTAAAGCTAGACAAGTTACTAATATAGCATATGCAACTTGTTCGTCAATAAATCTAAGCCTTAACAACGAAATAATTAGTTGATAACCGCTCGAATATTTTCTTTGAGCGCTTAAATTGCGGTAATGTTCTTAGCTGACCTGGCGATACGAATACGAATTGGCAATTTTACATCAGTAATTAGTCAATTTTTCTCAAATTTAATGATAAGTTTTACAATGGCACGACGAGAAGGTAATACATACGAACGCAGCGATTTTTTTGGCGAAATTTTCACCATATTTATAATGAATTTTTACTATTTCTATACATTGTTGAAGCGTATATCATTCCACTTTCTCAAATCGTACATTTTTTACTTGAAAAGTGTAAAACAATCAAGGCATTCTATTTAAAAATGCCAGGAAATGTAAAATATGACCTCTTAATGGAAAACCCTTTATTATTATTATTATTATTATTATTATTATGTCTTTATTTAATTTAAAGAAATACAATGTTTACAATTATCTTTTATACATTTCGCGTAGGCGAAGTTCAGGCAGGCCTAAGCCTGTTACTGCTCTTCCACTTAACCTACTACATCCAAACTTAATAATTAATTCTATGTTTAGCGACTATTTATTATTAGACAAAATAAAATTTGAGACTTGCAACTTTAGTAACTTCAGAGTTCACCACGTAAGATTAGGATACGCACATTTGTTTTAAAATTATTTAAGCTGAGAGATTTCAGGTGTTCCGGAATTTTATTAAACGTTTTGTAAATGTTGTATGAAAATGACCTTTTAAAAAATGCGGTTTTATGTTGTGGAGGTGATATTAAACCCCGAAATCTAACATTGATGTTATGGACATCGGTGCGGAATACAATTCTACTGTATAGGTAAGGTGGAGTGCGTAAATTTATTATTTTAAAATAAAAAACTGCTGAATGTACTGCTCTCCTATCAGCCATCTTTATCCAATTTATCTCGTTAAATTTTTCTGAGATATGATCAAACTTTCGGATTCCAAAAATTAAACGAATGCATGAATTTTGTATCTTCTGTATTCGATCAGAAGTTACTTTATCTAGGCATGTATTATACACGGTGTCAGAAAAGTTAAAGTGACTTAACACCAAGGTATCACATAATATTTTTTTTGTGTGAATACTTAAAATATTTTTGTTTGCATAAATCATTCTGAGATTAGCGTAGGCTCTAGAGATGCATTTACTAATGTGTGACTTGAAGCGTAATTCCTCGTCAATAATTAGACCTAGATTCCGTATGGAGTTCGTGAAGGATATATCAGATCCATCTAATTTTATTTTAAGTAGGGATTTAGCGACCTCGCGTTTGTTTTTAGGACCATATATTATATTACCGGAAACCCGGCTTACCCATACCGAGTTAATTATCATTAAAATAAAGATATGTTTTCTACTGTATTAAGCAACAATATAATATTTTAATTGAATAATTTTTATTAAAATAAATTATTCTCATCCCGTTCCCCCTTTTATAATTAATAGAGTGCATAAGCCTTTAAAAAGCCCGGAGAAATGAAAAATATTTTTAATGTGGAACGAGGACGGTGAAATATTACCCCTCCGCAGGGCTGGGCTGGCTGCATCCGACCCCGGATTATTTTCTATTAAGTCCACAGCGAGACCGAATGATCCGGAAATAATTAACTCCATTTCTGATAATCCCTGGCGCGCCGTGAAAGACTTCGCAGTTTTCCTATCTCATTAAGTCGTCCGCTTTTTGTATTGTGTTCCACGCGGTTTACATAATAATCTCAAGACTTTTCGTTACGCCATTAAATAAATAAATTGCAAAAATGCGCGAGCGGATGTGTGGAAAGAGCCATTAAATTTTCGCGAGATAAGTTATTTAGTGGGGTGAATTGAAATGGAATCGAAATGTTGAGAGATTAATGTTGCGATTTTTTCAATCTATATATTAAGGCCCATTTGCACCCCGACTGATTAACTTAAATCATCCACTTATCATTAATTAAATCTCTGATTTGGTCAAAATTCTAGAATATAAGAATGTTATAAATTTGTTATAGTTGCGATTTTTTAATCTATATATTAAGACCCATTTGCACTCCGACTGATTAACTTTAATAATCCACTAATCATTGATTAAACCTCTGACTTAGTCAAAATTCTAGAATATAAGAATGTTTTAAATGTGTAAGATATCCTGAATTAGTCTCTTTAATCAATATGCGATTGTGTAACCAATTTGTAAATAAAATTGCTGTGTTTTTAAGAAGTACCAACCACTGAATAAGTTTATCGACCAGAGGGGGTATATTTGAAATCACTCGCTAAAATGCGCACGCGAAAATTTTCAAAAGCTAAAATTGTTAGGTTTACTTATCCAAACTTATCCGACTGAATAACTTAAATCATCCACTAATCATTTATTAAACCTCTGATTAAGTCAAAATTCTAAAATATTAGAATGTTAAAACTTTGGGAGATAACCTAAACATTTCTCTCTTATTAATATGCAATTGTGTAAAAAAATTGTAAACACAATTGTTGTGCTATTAAGAAGTATTAATCACTGATTAAGTTAATCGACTTGGGTGCAAACGGACATTAATGTTTTTTTAATCAATTCTAATATCGAAATTACATCTAGGACGCCACAACACATTCACATTACAACCATGGACCCGGATGGAATCATTTCTTATTCATAAATGATTCCACCGGACGGGATTCCAACCCGTGACCTCTAGGTTTGTGGACAGGGACTCTACCCGTTCGGCCACTGAGGCCCCTGTTGCGAATTAAAATCGTGAAAGATATTTTTTTTTTTAAGTAGTCGTTGTAGGGCGCATAAGTTGCAGATTGCGAAAAGTTCCTCGCCACTTTTAATATTTTTCATTTTAGATTTAATTCTACATTTTTTTTATATTCTTAATTTCAGTGGCGTACGTGAATTTAGGAGCAGCCCTAATATCCGCCGGAAGGTGTCAAGAGGCCGTCTCGATCCTTCGACAGGGTTCAAGGGTGGACGGCACGGGTCTGAAGGACCGCAAGGAGCACGACACCGCCAGAGTCTCGGCCCTTTTGCAACTGGGGGCCCTCTACTCGGACCAGGGCCGGCTCCAGAGGGCGCTGGCGACGTACCGCGAGGCGGCCCACTCGCTGCCGGACCACTATCCGCCTCAGGTGAGTCATAACTTCGAAGTTATGCCCTAATCCCGAGCAGTCAATACACACCGAAGGGCCGGTGATCCCTTCTGGGTGATTGGGTTCACCGGCAATTTGTCACTTCGGATCGGGATTGAAATTTGTGGCTGCTGTGGGCTTTCTGCTCTGGCTCAAACATAACTTTTTTCACCCACAGAGAGCGAGAGAGAGAGTAATTCTGGGTCTTGTGTGCTTTATACGTTCGATTACTTTTGTGTTTGCTGGGAAGTTAGGATTGAAATATCCTAAAACTTGGGATTAATAAAACAATTCCACATAATTGGATAACCTTTTTTTATACAAAGAAATTCACATTGTATTGAAGCTAGACAAATTACCAATGAAACATATGCAACTTGTTCGTCAACAAATCCGAGCCTTAACAACGAAATAATTAGTTGATAGCATCGTAGTACTTTCCCCGTATTTAAACAATTGATAAATTACATACTAAACTAATTTAACTTTTCAATTAGTTAAAAATTATTTCACGTTAAATAAGCGTTTTATACGCGTTGCGAATAAAGTAAAGTTTCGAGTTTAGAAAAGCCTAATTTGGCTTGGTCGCTCCGCTTTGCTACGCTACCAATCCAAATTTGTAGGCTTTTCTAAACTCGAAATTTTACTTCATGCTCAATCTGGGAGTGGTAACCACTCGTTTCATCATTAAAATAATTGACAAATAAAACATACATTTACTGTTGTTTTATTGACGGAAAATTTTTTATGAGGTTAACACAAATGTCAATTTTGATAAGAGTGAAAGAGGAAGTAATTGTTTATTTTATGTCAGACGTTAAAAGACAAATCACAGTCGATCGAGGGGACTTGACGTAAAATGCTATATTAGTGAAAATATAGTCGAAAAGTTAAAATGTTACAATAGTCATTTATGGTTGCAGGTTACTAGAGTGAGACAGACTCTGCCCAACTATTTGCTAGAGTGAGATAAACCTATATTTCTATTTCCTGCATATAAAGGTAAACGTAATATATCATGGACATTTTTTTACTGAATGTTGAGCTAATTGAATGCAGAATGTACAGACACCCTTGAATTTTACTACAAGCTTTTGTTGACTAAAAGAGTAAATAAATGACTCAAAAAGTAGCTATTTTCAGGATTTTTTACTAAAAAACTAAATATCTTAATCGTTTTAAATTGGTGACATTACAATCCCCCAAATTTTAGGATTATTTTGATGTATCATGTAATATTGTCCAGTAACCAGAATGGTGCTGGAACTAGTGACTACCAAAAACGTTGAATTTTACCCATAATAAATTGCAACCTTAATGATTGAATACTATCTCAGTCAACAGTGATTTTAAGACAAAATTTTATAATGGCCAAAAAAATGATATTGACACAATGATTTATTGCTCTAATATCACGTTAATCAAGCTCATTCAATTACGTCACTTAAAGACAAAATGTCATGATAGTCAAATCTAAGAGTGAGAAATTAATTGAACACGAAATTAAAAATTTTAAGTTTACTTACTTATTAACTTATAAAGTTGTTTTATACAAAGGAGACAAAAAATATACGTTCATTACATAAAAGAAATGGTGTAAAGGGGGTAGAGAGATTGAAAAGAGAAAATCCGGCCGGAACCTAACCATAAAACTTGTAAATTAAAACTTGCGCAGAGAAGACGTTCCAATTTGCTGGCGTTAAAGAATTCCCTTTTCAGAAATTTCCGCCCAAACGGTCTCCAATATCCTGTAATTAATTTTTAATTGCCGGAAAGTATTAAATTCACATTTTGATCCTTTTACGCCGCCTTCGCATCGATTAAGGCCTCCCCTGTATCGGGCGCGCCGCATTGTGAATATTAATCCGTCCGCGTTTTCCCTTCCTTAAATAAAAAAAAAGAGTAGAAAACGAAACGAAGGAAAAGAGGGATACAAGAGGGAACGTTCAATATTTAACAGAACGTTTTATACAAGAAAATCAATGCAGTTTATAGTAAAAAAAACGTAATCAAAATGTTAGTTGCACAAAACTAGTGATAATAAGAAGTGTATTACCTAACATGACATGTTTTACTAAGTGATTAACAAGTCCAAATTATAGATGTTGATGTTAGTCCAAGACCTTAGCCAGGGGGGATATAGGGCTTCAAACCCGTCCAAAATTTTCAAAATGTTAAATTATTGTATGTGAAAGCGGCCCAGTAACAGCAAAACTAATATTTTTACCATTAAAACGCCCGCCTAAATTTGGTTCTGGCTACGACCTTTTGTTAGTCTCACCCATCCTGGCATACGGACAAATATTTTGTTTTTATTAAAATTTACCGATATTTACCTTATTTAATTTATTTAGAAACACAAGCCCAACAGGCATTATGTCTAATTGCGGGGCCTACAATAGACAAAATACTTCTTTGAGGCCTGCACAACTATTTAAAAGACAACAAATACAGAGAGTTTTTTCTTAAGTATATATATATATCAATTATTCATTTGTCATTTCTTATTTTCAATTCGATTTGAAGTTACTAACGAGTATTTCCATTCCTTGTTTAAGCATGAAGTAAAATTTCGAGTTTATAAAAGCCTAAAAATGTGGTTTGGAGTAACAATACCAAATATTCAGGCCTTTTCTAAACTCGAAATTTTGCATCATGACACGGGACATGACATTGACTTAAGTGAACAACGAATTTTGGAAAAAGCAACGTATGCATATCCTCAAATGAAAAATTTCCTGTATATTAAGACTTTGAATTTTTAATTAATAAACCTGGAATGTCAACAAATCAGAATATAACTCTTTGCTTATTTTCAGTTAATATAAATTTTCATTGTTACAGGTCAACTGGTTTTATATTATCACGAGCTTAAAATTTCCTCTTCCCTTTTTCCGACCCTAACAAATTTCGGAATAGGCCCCGGCTCGCTGGTTGGCTGGTTGCGCGCCTCCCCCGGAAAACAATTAAAAACTTTTTAATTCAACTCGGTTATTACTGTCGAAATTAAACTTTGAGTAATTAACAAATTCGTCTATAAAGAGCGTTTCATTTGGTCCCGCATTAATAATTCAATTCGACGACGTCGACATCGAGGGGCTCGCTTTAATAACAAACCGAAGATGTTTCTAAGGGTTGGAGGGGGATGGTGGTGAAATAGGGGTCGCGAATCGGACATTGTGTGAATTGATGAGGGGGGTGGTTTTAAAGAAAGGTCAGAAATCGTCGATCGATTATTGTTGCAGGAATATTTATGGTATTGAAGTTTGATAGTTTTAACGTCAAATACAAAAATAAGACGATTTTTATAAAACAAAGAATTAAAGTGCAAAATATAGATTACATATTTTAAAAACTCTGATTTAGGTTTATGAAATTTCTGCTGTCTGAGTTCGATGTGGTCTGGGGCTCTTGCCCCCCCCCCTACACTACAGTCCTGCATTTAGATAGCGGTCGGCCTCTTCCTAAAGTATCGTTCACATAGATTATACCATAACCTCAAATCTATTCCATCATTAAATTAGCATTCTGGGCAACCGCACAAAACAAATTTAAGTTGGCTACACGCTTTAAGAATTGACATATAATACCTCAGACCTAATAATTATAATATATACTTTCAGAGTTACTTACCTGCAATATTTTCCATGGCACTCTAGAGGTTTTTTTTATTGAACATACGATATAAGTACTGTGCGATCGTTTAAATGATGGCTTAGAGTATTCAGCATTTTTTTTTGTGCGGTTGCCCAGAATGCTAATTGAATGATGGAATACATTTGAGGTTATGGTAAACTATGTGTCAACAGTCAGTACTGCCAATCTAATTTAAAATTCATAGCCTACTCTAAATCACGTGTTAAACGATCGCACGGTACTATCCTTATTTATGAATTTTTTCCATTAATGCCTGAAAATTGAGGCATCAGGATTATTAATTAGTAAATTACAGATTACAACACTCGTTGATTATTTCGATACGTGTTTAGTTGTTAAATTATAAAATTAAATTAGTGAACTGGATTTCGATGCACTTAGCGTGATTATGCATTTATCAAGTGTTCAGAGCGTTATGAGTGGGGGCAGATGGCCGTACGTGTCCTGTCAGGATAAACAGCTGGATATCTAAATAACAAGGCCCTTATTTATTATGCACCTATATTAATATACATGCATACATCCCATCCCCCCACCCCCCAGAAACAGCTGGAACATAACACGCTTGCCATTTAGCCAGAAGCCCTATTAGCCTAATTGGGATTATATAATATACTGGATTGTCTCGTGATTACTGTATCTACAAAACATATCAATGTGTTTACACCGTATTTATTACTGCGTAATGGGTTAGTAGCGTTCGATAAATACTTCTGTAGAAATCAAATCAATTAACAATTGTTTAATAATACGTAATTTATTTTAAAGAAATAACGAAAAGCCAACGAAATTCTCCTTATTCCTAATCTGGGAGTGGAAACCTATTTAAACATAAAATAAATCTCAATTAAATGTTTACAACTCTTATCGTTATTTTATTAAAAAATCATCTATTGGTAAACTTCCGTAAGCGTGTCTTAAATGATTTTTGTTTGTCTGCAATATCTATAAAATATAATAAAATATTAATTCGGTCATATTTCAATATGTACCGTTCCAAAGATGTCTTATTTTTTTCATTTATTTCTATGCCACAATAGAATCATTAGAATGTAGCGCAATATTGAATTTTTGAAAATACAGGGTATTCCATTTTTTTAAACTTTATTTTTTTGTAACAATTAATATATTATAATATCTTGTAAAATATTACTTTATAAAGGGTGGTCCATATAGTGGTTTCTTTTTGAATTGCATGTTATTTTGACAGTGAAAGCTCTTACCCGGTTGAAATCTTGACAGAACGTCAGTATCATATCTCTGCGGAACGTAATTAATCGCTTTACGCTTAAACAACGTTGGGGAATAATAACCTATTTAAATCCAAAGTCAATGCTGTGTAGCCCAAACAGTGCCATTATTAAAAAGAAGTTTTGGCCAAAATAAGGCACAAAGACCTTGCATTATTCGCTTACAAGGTCCAATTGACTCAGCAATTGATGGCACACGACTATCCGCTTCGTTGTCGCTTCTCAGTTTGGGCCTTTGAGCAGCTCGAAATGGATAACGATTTTGCTCGAAAAATCATCTTTTCTGACGAGGCTCATTTTCAACTGTGGCATTTGGAGATCGCAAAATCAGCACGTGATCGTCGAGAAGCCAATGCATCCTCAGAGATTGACATTTTGGTGCGGATTTTGAAGCGGTGGCATCATTGGTCCATTTTTATTTGAAGATGCGGCTGAAAATGCCATTTCGGTCGACGGTGAGCGCTACAAAAACATGATAAATATTTTTTTTGTGGTCAAAAATTGAAGATATTGACTTGGGTGATCTTTGGTTTTTAGCAAGATGGCGCGCCATGCCACACAGCCCATGCCACAATCGATCTTTTGTCAAGTTTGGTATTCGTGTTAGCCGTTTCGGCGATGTCAATTGGCCACCTCGGAGCTGCGATTTGACGTCGTTAGAATTTTTTTTGTGGGGTGCTGTGACAGACCGATGTTATGCGAACAATCCATTAATGATTTAGGCCCTTAAGGCTATATTGAGCAAGCTATTTGTGAGATAGCATCAGAAACCGTCACCAAGGTCTTGGAAAATAGGATTGACAGGATGCGCTACTGCAAAGCCAGCCGAGGCAGCCACATGAAAGATATCGTGTTCCATAAATATTGTCAATGTTTGCTCTTTTGAATAAACCAATAATATACCAAAAAAAAAAGATTTTTGTTTATTTATTGGAATTTTAAAAAATAAACTACTATATAGACCACCCTGTATATAGAATTGTGTTCTTCTTTCGTTCGTCTTCACCTCGGGATTGTTGGGCGTTGACTCCCATCTCGGGTTAGCGGTATTGAGGGATGTAGAATAGAATATGCTGTGTTTTTTTTCGTCGTAATTATATTTTGTTGTTTATAATTAAGTTGCTGATTTTAGGTTCATATGAATATATTTAAGTTTTTTTACCACCTGGAATGTTTTCAGAACCATGCACCGAATGAAAAATGTTTCAAATTAAAGTTTAATAATTTGGAGGGGGACATCTGATTCTGTAGGAAAATTAAATCCCTAACCCCCAGAACAGGCTGGGATGGGGTAACTTTGAAATCTTAAATGCCAACACCTATTTTTATTATAGAGTTGGATAAAGCGTAGAAAATTAAATAAGTTTTATCAAAAAAACATTTTTTCTTACTTTGATAGATGGCGCTGCAATTAAAAAAATTGAAAAACTGATAATTGACATACTAAATTTATTTTACTCTAACCAATTAGTTAAAAATTTCACTTGAAGTTCGTGAATTATACGCGTGGCGCATGAAGTAAAATTTCGAGTTTAAAAAAGCCTGAAAATTTGGATTTGCTGAGGCGCCACTCGCTTCGCTCGCGCGCCCCAGCAAATCCAAATTTTCAGGCTTTTCTAACCTCGAAATTTTACTTCATGTTTAATCTGGGAGTGAAAACCATCGTTAAACGATCAATCAGGAACTTTGTTGGCAATTTAATTTATTGTCAAATGTATGACGTAAAATAAATAGAGTTAATATTATTTCTTATTTCAAGCTTGAAACGAAAACAGATTCCTATGCATTATTTGTGTGTTACTAAACTTTGACGAGCAAATTAGAAAAGCTTGAATTATGTAAAATATTGCATAATAAATAATTGCAAAACTTCAAATTGATCAGAAATGATTCAAAATGAATAGATTTAAATTCAATAAAAAATACTCATAAATATTTTATTTAAAAATTTTACTCTAATTTGATATAATAAACTTAATAAAACAGTAACACTATCTTCACTAAAAAAAATATTTTAGTTAAATATACAGAATGCTGCAATTTGGAGGTGCCACATATGGAAAACTTTTTTATTTAAAGAGATATTGAAAAACCGTCTTCGCGAGCCATAGTCACTTTTTTGTGTTTTAATCAATAGCGAAATGAAAATTAATCTATCTTTAGCCGTTTCCGCTCTATAACTGGATGTTGGTAAATTTTCGTTTTCGGAAGTTATTTTAACTTATTTGTTTCCTAAGTTAGAACCAAACTTTCTTATGGCAACTTTTTTTTTATTTCTTATTTCAAAATCACATTTATCTTATGGGCGCATATAGAGATATGCATATCATTGAACAGCATTCTTAACCCTGATTTCAATGATATACCACACGCATACTTTTGTCAAAAAAGTCATTGACAAAGTTGCCATGACAACCGGTAAACGATTTCATTACTAGATGATGCTTGCAATTTGTTAGAAAATATGACTACTATCGATGTGGAATATTTTGTTATACAGGGTGTCAACTTGCAAACAAGCCAGCCACAATATCTTTGGAACCGTAACAGTTAGAGAACATTTTCCAAAACCGGCAAGGGTGGCTACAGCCTAAGGGGTTGGTTGCAGAAGATTGATATGTGGGTCAAAATGGTTCCCCTCCATATCCTAAAAACGTTTTTGAAAAATGTTCTCTTACTGTTACGGTTCCAAAGATATTTTGGCTGGCTTGTTTTCAAATTGACACCCTGTATAAATAAGCACTCTTGATTGACATAAACTGCAACTTTGTTTGTCGTATATAACAAACATTTTTTTGGAAAGGTAACAAGTGGCACATCATTGAAATCGGCATCAAAAATGCTGTTCAATAATGTGTATATCTCCATATGTGCTTAAAAGAAAAAATGTGAATTTGTTTTAGGAAAACAGAAACGAAGCGTCCTTGAAACAAAACACGTACGACATATTAATAGGTGCAAATAGTTGCCGCAAGAAAGTTTTTACAGTTTGGTTATAACTTGTAAAACAAACGAGTTACAGTAACTTCATAAACATAGCATTTTATCAACTTCCGGTTATAGAGCGGAAACGATTAAAGATAGGTCAATTTTCTTTTCACCGTTGATTAAAATACGAAAAATTGACTCTGACACTCGAAAACGGTTTTTCAATACCTCCTCAAATAATTTTTTTTTCATATGTGGCACCTCCAAAATGCACCACCCTGTACATTTCGAACACAATGTGCTCATTATCAATAGCTTACTGAGTTTATTTGATATTTTGAAATATATTCCTTGACGAAATTTAAATTTCAATTATAGCCTATCAAGTTTTATTCATTTTTGTGTACACTATACATTTTATTTATTTTATTTTAACAAAAAGCACGCGCACCCTCCGCTTTTATTGGTCTCGAGAAATTTATACAATAAAAACAATTTTGTTGATTGCAGTGCCATCTATCAGAGTAACAACAAATATTTTTACACAAAACTTCCTTAGTTTTATACTCTGTCTAGATCTTTAATAAAAAAATATGGGTTGGTATTTAAAATTTCAAAGCTACCTCCTCCCTAGCCTTCCCTGGGGATGGGGGTTTGAATTTTCTTACAGAATTTGATGTCCCCCGCCAAATCAAAAAACGTTAATTTGAAAAATTTTTTCCATCGGTGCATGGTTCTGAAGATATTCGAAGTAGTACTTTAGTACCAGAATTGATTTAAATAATTAATTTCTGTTGGAGATCAATTTCTACACCAAAAATTGGTATAAATAATTAAACATTAAAAAAAAAAACTTGAATTGAATTAATTAAGTGAAAAAAATTAAATCCTGTGTTTAAAATCAATCGCTTTCATTTTATTTCAACATTAGTGAGTGGAATGAAAACGTTGTAGACTAAATCATCCGAAAGCCAAACAGCCGTAAATTTCCTTTCAATCACTTAATACACAAAATACATTCAGGAAAGGAAATGACGGAAGAGGGAAAAAAGTTTCCAAAGTGGGATATTTGATATACGTCATCTCACAATTTATTGAAAACATTCTCCGTTATTATTTATTTATACCTTTTCGCTTGTCTTTGTCTTTTCTATCTCGATTGATAAGAAAAATGAATGTATCCTCAATAGACTACTAAAAAAAATTGTACCAGCTGTAATTATTGTTTATGGTTAAAATATACAGAGATTCTTTTAAATTTCAATTTGAAGATTTAAAAGAGTGTTTTCCAATCCGAGGTTGAGCATAAAGTAAAATTTCGAGTTTAGAAAAGTCTTAAAATTTGGTTTGGTCGCTCCGCGAAGCGGAGCAACCAAATTAAATTTTCAGGCTTTCCTAAACTCGAAATTTATTTCATGCGCCACGCGTTTAAGACACTGATTTCAAGTAAAGTTCACTTATTTACAATATTTCAGTAATTTCAGTGTTAAATACGCGTGGTGCATAAAGTAAAATTTCGAGTTAAGTAAAGCCTGAAAATGTTAATTTACATATGATGTTTTTTTTAAGAGTTGAATTTGAGGATTTTAAAGAGTGTTTTCCACTCCCAGGTTGAGCATGAAGTAAAATTTTGAGTTTAGAAAAGCATGAAAATTTGGTTTGACCGCTCTGCTTCGTTACGCGACCAAATTGAGTTTTTAAGCATTTCTAAACTCGAAATTTTACTTCATTCTTAATCTGGGAGTGGAAAACACTCGTTTACAGCTTCATATTGCACTCTTTTAAAAAAAGCGTATGCATGTGTATACTTATAAAAAAAATCCCTATATAGAACTAACTGTGTATTATTTCCCTACATAATAAAGATTTAAAGAGATTAGAGTAATTAATCCCCCGGACTTCCGGATCCGCAGATTCAGGGGACTTAAGGGAGTGAGGACGTGTAATTGAAATTTGTTGCATCCGAAAGCTTGACTAATTGTGCTTTTAAAAGTTGCCAGCCAGCGTTTGTCATCGTTATCTGGACTAAAACTGCAAAACTGCAACGGCTTCTATTTCCCTCTCTGCCTCCCTTCAGATTACATGTATATTCCATTATCATATACTCGCATAAATTTGTACAGATCTCACTCTATTTCTCCAACTCTGCGTGTCTTACCCTATAGGAATTCTGCAGAGCAAACATATAGAGTAAATGGAAATTTGAGATTCTATTTTAATTTGATTAAATTTGCTACACAGAAACTAGATTAATACTTATTAATATTTTAAAGGAGGAAAAAGTATTTCTAAAATGTAGATGGTTTATGTAGAATGTAGTTTTCACTCCTTGACCAAGCACGAAGTAAATATTTCAAGATAATTTAATCATTACGCGCTATTTATTTTTTCTTAAAAATCTCTGTTTAGAGAAAGTTTATTCGGTATGTTTAATTAGTTCCTTACTCAACCCGTAGTGAAACTTGGTTTGTTTCACTGATTTATATTTTAGTTTCGACAATTAGTCATCCACATTCCTCCTCGAATATGACGTACCTTCATTAAATAATAATACGTTTCATCATAAGTAAAATAAAATGATTAATGTTTAATTAATTTCTCACTTAACACGTCCTAAAACATTTTTTAATCTAATTCTAGATATTTATTTATTTAAAGCACTTGGTTTGTTTCACTGATTTATATTTTCTCCGACTAGCTTCGACATTCCTCATGTAGATGACCAATGTTCGAAAATAGTCGGAGAAAATATAAATCAGTGAAACAAACCAAATGTTTTAATTAAATATCCAGAATTAGAGTTTATTCGATTCGGCTTTACTGTAAACACCCTTACAGCTTATTTACTTATTATACTATACTTGACAATTGCAATACATAACAAATGTCCGACTACTAATAAATAAATAGTTAATAGTTAAAGCAACATCGAGTTAAGTCGATCTGACTAAATCAGATTGCTACTTGATCCAGTTTTTCATAGATTATATTTGCACATCTTAAAAATGTTCCTTTAGACCGAGTTAATTCGTTTCGGTCATACTGTAATCACCCTACTTGCTCAAAATTGAATTTGAGTTCAGTGTTCCGGCACCAGATACCCACAGACGCGTTTCGGACTTCAAGGTCCTCTTCAGTGTGGTCCCGACCCAGTGCTGAGGAATACTGAACATTTCTGACTATATCAAGCCAATATGTGAAAACTATAAATGTAGTTGACAGCTAACGCCATCCTTACTTGCTGATTTATAAACTCTTTTTTTTACTCAATCCCAATAGATTTTCAAAATTCTGTTTACAACGAGTTAATTCAAACCCGGTCGATTTTCGACATAGATTAATTTCGAGTTGTGTATCTTTTCAAGTGTTGTGCGGATGTGTTTGAATACGTTAGATAGCCATCGGAATTAATTGAGTGTGTGGGTGGAAATTTTCATTTTCACACGTGCTCAGGCGGGGATTTGTTGTGAGCCGATAAAATCGCCGGCCCCGAATGAGGCAACAAAGCCTTGGGCGATAGGCAACGATGGCGATAGGCATCGCCTTTCATTCCGGTAATTCAGGTAATAAAAAGCACACAACGGACTGCCGATAAAAACGCAATTCACAAACACACTCGCACAAACACCGGTCATCCTGTCGATTGTGATTTTTTCAGGGTTTGTGTGTGTGTGTGTGATATATTTTTTATTTAATCCGTGATGTTTTCATAAAAGTATCTGCAAATGTACATATAAATACTCCTGGTGTGTAAATTAATAATGCTAATTTTTGTGTTTATTTCTTTCTTTCTCAGTTTCGTAGGCTAGTTGGTCGATGAATTAATTTCTCATCCGGCACTTGGTGAAACATATTAGAATATGTAAAGTTATTTTTATTAAAAAACACTTGTTATTGTTTCACAAATTAAAATTTTATTCTGAGTAGTTAGTCGATTTTCACAAAGTGTGTATAAAACCAGTTGCTTTTTGAAATTCGTTAAATGCAGTGGGTTGTTTTTGTGCGTATGCCGTTCATTTGTTTTGACGTGCTTGCCATTGGGGTTTCATAAACTATTGGATATACAAAGACGGATAAATTAAACGATTTCATTTTTAATACAAAATAAAACTGCGATAACAAATTCCGATTACCGTCATTTGTTTTCGAGATATGATGAAAGAAGTTATAATCGACAAAATTATCTTTTTGCTATATCTCTAGTAATTAGAACGACAACGAGCTAAAACTTTAAATGGCAACATTCGACAATTTCTATATATATTATAACGACTCGTGCAATATGAAGCTGAACATTTTCAGGCTCTTCTAAACTCGAAATTTTACTTCGTGCTTAACCTGGAAGTGAAAAACACTTTTAAAGCTTCGAATTGAACTATTTTAAAAAAACAACGAATATGTAAAAATGTACAGCATACAAGGAATTTTGCTTTAGGTGTATACATATGCATACGCTTCTTTAAAAATAGTTCAGTCTGAAGCCTTAAACGAGCGATGTCCACTCTCAGATTAACCATGAAGTAAAATTTCGAGTGTAGAAAAGCCTGAAATTTTTGTTTGGTTGCGTAGCGAAGCGAAGCCACCAAACCAAATTTTCAGGCTTTTCTAAACTCGAAATTTTACTTCATGCGCCACGGGTATTAAACACTAAAAACACTGAAATATTTTCAGCAAGTGAACTTTACTTTAAATCAGTGTCTTATACGCGTGGCTCACGAATTAAAATTTCGAGTTTAGAAGAGCCTGACAATTTGAAAAAAAGCCAAACCAAATTTTGAGACTTTTCAAAACTCGAAATTTTACTTCATGCATAACCTGGGAGTGGAAAACACCCGTTTAAAGCATCAAATTGAACTCGTTAAAAAAGCAATGAATATCTGAAACTTTTCAGCATATAATTGGGATTTGTTTACTTTTATGAAAACCTCTCTGTATAATTGGGATATGTATGCTTAAAAGAAAAACTCCATGTATAAAATTTAATCAGTAGATGGAAAAAATAGAATTATTATGCATATAAAATTAAAATCAATGCTGCTTTATGCTACTATGTATTGTTAGTCTTAATACAGGGTGTTCACTATGTATTGAATCGGCCTAATATCTCAAAAACTACTTGTTGGATTAACATGAAATTTGGAATGTAAATTTAATTAAGTAAAATAGTTTGATGATTTTTTTCAAATGTTCATATGTCACACTTTTCAAGATACAGAGCCAACTTGATTTTTTTTAAATACCACTACTAATCAAAATTGTCATTGTAGATAAAATTTATTAGCGTGAGATCAATTGAAAGCAGTATATTTTAAACTTCACTTTCAATCAGTGTTTTATACGCATAGCATATGAAGTAACATTTTGAGTTTAGAAAAGCCTAAAAATTTCGCGGAGCGATCAAATCAAATTTTCAGGCTTTTCTAAACTCGAAATTTTACTTCACGCTTAATCAAGGAGTGGACACACTCATTAGATGCCTTAAATTTAACGATTTTGTAAAATCAGCTAATACCTAATAATGTACACCGTTTACTCAAATCGGGATATGTATACTTAAATTAAAAACTCCCTGTATATACACTTGTAAAAATTATAAGTTACCTTATGTTTAAAAATTGCAAGCTGCACTATTCGATAGACATTAAACAAACATTCTGTTACTAAAATAATTTATTCAAAATAATAAAAACCAGAATATACCTACCGTCAAGATTTACATAATTTCATTACTTATTCTAAATTATAGTTGTTATTATTATAAATGTGTCTAAAATCGTTACTATAAACCTTAAATTATTAAATTGAGTCGCTTATTTCTAAGAACCCCTAAGTCCATTGTTTTTAAATAGATTTAGGGGTTTTTGGAAATAGGCGACCCAATTATAGGAAAAACACAGTTTTTAATAATATGAAAACTTTAGGAGATATCGTAATAAATAATTTACTGGGTGTTGTGCCTCCTCTTAGATAGATAGATAGATTTATTTATTTACACCACAGACAACTATACAGACAGTCCATGGGATAGGGAATCCAGGAGACCAAATTATGATTAAAACAAAATCTTACAGATGGCATCTCTTTGCGAAATTTCATTATTAATTAGATATAATAATTCTAAATGTAAGTACGCTGATAGTTGTTATCATTTCATTTGAACGTAATAGCCTCCTAGATTCAAAAACTGTCTCGCAATAAATCATTGATTCCATTTTTTGCGTCAAATTAGAACTACATTGAAGGGACAGTCTGTATAAATGTCTGTGATTTACAGTTTACAAATACACACATTGATATACACTTGTGCATGCAAGTAGTCACATATAATTAATACATAACAATTAGCCGTAGCTTGCGTAATTATAAGCTAAAACAAAACATATTTTTGTATATTGAATATTGTGTTTGATTGATTAATATTTAAACAGCGAGCTAGTTTTTCAATTCAATTTAAAATTCGCTTACTTTAGGTGGAAAGTATGGATTTTTCAATCTCCTTAAACAAACTCTATCCGAACTATGAAAGAACATAACCGATATTTTATGCCGGAATCCGCATCCCTTTTCAATATTTTTCCGAGGGCCTTACGGAGCTCGTTCAATAGTTCCGCATGTCTATAAAAATTCCTACATTCCCCAACGAAAAAAATCTTTCTATGCAAACATATTATAGGGAAGAAAATCTACGACATAGACTGAAACACGTTTTGTTGATATTTTTTCATGTTCATTGTATAATAAACTAAGAAAAAAAACAACAACAAATGTCCGAAGGTATATTAGCCAGGGAAGTAGTTGATTTAATGAGTGTTTGATTTAGTCATTGTAAGGCTTACTTGCATTTCATTAAAACGTAGTTATATTCCTTCTTTCACTTTTGTTTTTCGATACTAGATGTACATTTCGGGTACTATGTACCCATTATCAATAGCTACCAGTTAGCTATTGATAATGGTTACATAGTAGCCGAAATGTACATCTAGCATCGAAAAATAAAAGTGAAGAACGGAATATAACTGCGTTTAAATTAAGTGACTTAAAATCTTCACGTAACTCAAATAACTAAATTAATTTGTTGTAGTTTGCGAAAAGAATCACACTTTTAATGTTTGAAGTATTTCGTGGTAGCCATTTGCTGGAATAGGACATCCGGCAAATGATCACCACAAAATACTTCAAACATTAAAAGTGTGATTCTTGTTTAATCGCAACTATTCTTCTTCACGTTGAAATATAAATATTTGCTTAATTCGAAAAAAAAGGGCTTCTCTTGTAAATTAAATCCGGCGCTCTTGTTGAGACACCCTTGATTTATTTTTAATTAGCATGCATTGTACATCTGCCCAAAAACGTGATTTGCTACTCAGCTCGTTAACGTAACGGACGATTCAATTATTTTAAAATACTTCACTGAATACAATTTATTTTAATAATTTCTGCATTCCTTTGTAAAATAAATCTCTTATTATTTCAAGATTGTAGGTATCGTAGTGGCGCACATTGAAATAAAATCCGGCCGGTTGTTGATGGAAACATCCGAATATAATTGCCTGTTAAGGATATAAAGGCTTCAAAGAAAAATTGGAATAACACAATGGGGGGGAAAACGGTATCCAGGAATTTATTCTACCGACTTATTGTCAATAACGAAGGTAATCTCGGAAAAAATAATAATAAAGAGCGTTTCGTGGAAACGGTCCTTCCCTTGAAAAATGTTTTTCGTCTAGACGAGTATTGTATCAACAATACGGATTATTATCAAAGTAAAAAAAATGGTGAAGGCATCAATATTATCTGTATTGTGTGAAAAAAGAATTACTAAAGCTTGTATTAATAAGTTTTTTTTAAACTTATTGATGTAAATGGGTTGAATATTCTACATTCTAACCTTAATTAATTAATTAAGTTATTTTTATTAAGTTATAGCAAAATACATAAGTTCCTGTTAAGTAAGCATATCACGATTTATTTAAGTTTTCAAATTTCTTGATTATATCATTTAAGTCTACGAATTTAACTGTTATCAAATGAAAACTTAAGCATTTGTTTTCCATTCTTTGATTAAGCATGAAGAAAATATTTCGAGTTTAAAAAATCCTGAAAATTTGGATTTGTCGGGCACGTAGCAAAGTGAAGCGCCCGGCACATCCGAAATTTTGCTTTTGCCGGGCATTTCTAAACCCGAAATATTTTCTTGAATTTTCTTGGATTTGCCAAGCTTTTCTAAACTCGAAATATTTTCTTCATGCACCAGGCGTGTTAAACACTGATTTATTCAAGTTTATGCTTGAATAATTGTTGATTTAATGGTAATATATCTTGTAATAATGTTTTTAATTATTATTATTATTTAATTTTATTTCAACTATATTGCAATTACAAAATTAACATATACATACAGCACAATGTGCAAGAAATGTTTCTGTTCTACCACTCAACATTTCTAATTATTTAACTCTCAGAAATAGTTTAAGTTGTTTAAATATAATAAATGGGAGAAGAAAAATTATTTATTAATGAAAAATCTCCTTACAAATTGAAAATATGTATGTTGTAATAATTTTTACTTTGTAATGATATTTTTTGCTAACAAATAAAATGTCTTTGCCTATTTATATTTATTTTATCATTTATAAACAACTAAAAACAATTTCACCCATTCAATTTATAGGTACATAGGAGACATTAAATTATATATTATAGGTAGAAACAAATGACCTAACAAAATTAGCATATGTTAAAATCATACTATAAATTTAACAATAAAAATACTTTTGATTTTGTTTGTATAACACTATACAGGGAGTTTTTCTTTTGAGGATACATATCCTAATTACAGCGTATATGCTATAAATCTTTTGATATTTGTTGTTGTTTTTTCTAAGAGTTTAATTTGAAGCTTCAAACCTTTGTTTTCCACTCCCAGACAAAGCATGAAGTAAAATTTCAATTTTAGAAAAGCTTGAAGGTTTGGATTTGGATGCGAAGCGTCTAAATCCAATTCTGGCTTTTCTAAACTCGAAATTTTACTTCATGCGCCACGCGTATGAAACACTGAAATATTATGAAATTCACACTATGTTAGTAAAGCAGTATGCTGAGGACATATATTTCGGATTTCATTTTAAACCAGTGTTTTATACGCGTGGCGCATGAAGTAAAATTTCGAGTTTTGAAAAGCCTGAATTTAGATTTGGACGCTTCGCGTTCAAATCCAAGCGTTCAAGCTTTTCTAAACTCGAAATTTAACTTTATGCTTTGTCTGGGAGTGGAAAACACTTGTTTAAAGCTTCAAATTGAACTATAAGAAAACAACAGCGAATATCTAAAGATTTATAGCAAATACACTGTAATCAGGATATTTATACGTTTAAGCTTTTCTAAACTCAAAATTTTATTTCATGTTCAATTTGGGAGTGGAAAACACCCGTTTATAGTTTCAACTTGAACTCTATAAAAAAATAATGAATGTTAGAAGATTTACAGCGTAGCATATGTAGCATATACTTAAAAAAAATCCCTGTATATTTTTATGTGACTGCAGTTTCGTTTAGCTTGCAAGTATCAAACGCCGCTTTATGTTTAATATTGGCAAGATAAATTGCAGTCAAGAAAAAATAAATATTGTTATACAAATAAAATTAAAAGTGCTTTTATTGTTAAACTAACATGTATAAGGGACTATAAGCCTCCACAATAAAATATATTATAAACTATTTAACTAAATTTAATTGGATTTTGAACATGGACAAACGTTATCTTTGATTTTTTGATATCTTCTTATTAAAATTTTGTAGTCTCCACAATACGAAATATTATATTTTATCTAACTAAATTGAATTGAATTTTAACCATGTAAAAACTTTATTTTTGATTTTTTTCAATACCAGCAAATAAAAATGTTGCAATATTTAGTTTATGTAACGATTTTGCAAAACAAATATTGCTTTAAAATAAAATTGGATTTAAATTACTAAATTGAAATTCAGTATATTTTACGATTTTGCAAAACAAATATTGCTTTAAAATAAAATTGTATTTAAATTACTAAATTGAAATTCAGTATAGTTTTTAGTATATTTTACGATTTTGCAAAACAAATATTGCTTTAAAATAAAATTGTATTTAAATTACTAAATTGAAACTCAGTATAGTTTTTAGTATATTTTACGATTTTACAAAACAAATATTGCATTAAAGATAAAACTACAATAATGTATGAGTTTGGGTGCTTCCGATTTTCTATATTGCTACTTCCACACTAAAGAAATATTTTCTTTCACAATTTATTTTTATCAACTGGCATACATAGAGTTTTATGTAACACCAAACATTTTCATCCAACACAATTAGACACCTATAATTTTCAAGTTATATGTAAATTGGATTGCCTATATGATCAATAGAAATTGTAGCCAATCAATCGGAATTAATGCCTCAACTTGTACATACAGGGGGTTTTCTTTCAAGTATACATGTCCCAATTTTAGCGTATATGCCGTAAATCTTTAAATAACCGTTGTTTTATTAAATGAGTATAATTTTTCTTTTAAGTATACATAAATATACGTTGTACATTTGCTGACGCTCGGTTTATTCAATTCAATTTGAAACTTTACCCGAGTGTTTTCCACTTCCAGGCTAAGCATGAAGTAAAATTTCGAGTTTAGAAAAGCCTGAAAATTTGGTTTGGTCGCGTAGCGCGAAGCGCGGAGCGGCCAAACCAAATTTTTAGGCTTTTCTAAACTCGAAATTTTACTTCATGCGCCACCGGTACAAAACACTGACATATTACGAAGTTTAAAACACCCCGCTAAACTTTACACTGCATCAGTGTTTTGTTCCGGTGACGCATAAAGTAAAATTTCGAGTTTAGAAAATCCTGAAAATTTGGTTGGGCCGCTACGCGCTCCGCGCTACGCGACCAAACCAAATTTTCAGGCTTTTCTAAACTCGAAATGTTACTTCATGCTTAGCCTGGGAGTGGAAAACACTCGTTTAAAGCTTCAAATTAAATTCTTTTAACAAACCGAGTGTCGGTAAATGTACAACGTATGTTTATATTGAGAGTGACGTTAATGTTAATGTTAATGTTAGTGTTAATGTTAATCGTAGTGTTAATCCTAATTCGTTTTATCGCACATCCTTTTACTTTTACTTTTAAAAAAGTACTTTTTCTTAATTAAATATTATTTGTATGAACCATTTATGCAATAATCTGTTAATATTCTTCAGGTTAAGTGGAAGAACAGTTAATAGTCATTAGGCTAACTGAACTTCGCCTGTTACTTTTACTGGACATTTTGTAAAATATTTTTTCTATAATAAATAAAGACGTATTATTATTATTATTATTATTATTATTATTATTATTATTATTATTATTATTATTATTATTATTATTATTATATATACTTAAAAGAAAAATTCTTGTTATGAACATGTTCGGTATTACATAAAACTCTCTGTATAATTTAATTAAAACTGCATGCATTCTCCAAATATCATCGATTTTTTGTTTCCCTATACTGTTACTTCTACCCTTATATTTGGGTGAATGCAACGGGGCGTGGGGGCCAGTAATGGTATACTTATACAGTAATTGACTGGTCTTATTACTAAGTTAGTAAAATAGTCTGGAAAGTGGGGCAGTGCACTGCCAGTCTCGCATGCTAATTACGCTCGCTAGGGACTTGTTATTCTAGACCGCCGCGGATGCCAATAAATGGGATTAAGGTTCCTAAGATGCTAGACCAGCCCCCCTTCTAGCAACCATCCCCCTTAAGAACGTCCACAAGTAATCCTCCTCTGAGACTTCCGCATTTTCTCTCAAATCGTCTCACGAAAACTCATCAGTATTTACATATTATTGGATATTAGGTGAAATGTTTGAAGAACTGAAATCCAAAATGAACAAGTGTAAAAAAAAATTAAAACGCGTAACTTTGGTATATCACTATTAAGTTTCGAACGAGTGTATTTACTCCCTGATTAAGTATGAAGTAAAATTTCGAGTTTAGAAAAGCTCGAAATTTTACTTCATCCGCCACACGTATAAAACACCTGACATATTATGAATTTAAAAATATACTGCTAAATAAGTATTAAAAATGAACAGCTAAGGCAGGATTTAAAATATACTGCTAAACAAGATTATTTTGATTGTCATTATATTTCAGTGGTTTATACGCATGGCACATAAGGCAAAATAAAGACAAACAAAGTAAAAAGTAAAACACTTTTTACTTTAATAAAATAAAACATTTTAACTTTGTTTGTATAACACAATATTTATATTTTCAAGACTGCAGTTTCGGCAACTCAACTTGCCATTATCAAACAGAATCGAAGGTTATAATTTCACGAAAATAAATATATTATACAAAAAAAGTTAAAGTGTTTAATTTTATTGAATTATCATGTATAACGAAGTAAAAGCCTGATATATTCTTTAAATAAATATTGCCAAAACTCATTGTAATTATTATTAAATTAAGCTAATTCTTTATTGGAATGAGAAATTTTTACCAAAGATTCAGACAGTTTTTAAAATATAGGAAAAATGGTGTAATCGTTTCATTTTGTGTGAAACAATCGATGCTGATGGTTTATTCTCGTTTTTTTGTTTGTTTGCAGAGTGTTTTCAATGTTCTGGGAGAAACACTGGCCCGACTTCAGCAAGATGAAGAGGCTGAAAGGTGGTATCAAGCAGCCCTCAGCGCCCAACCGGATCACGTTCCTGCTCATATTACCTATGGGAAACTTCTCGCCAAAAACGTAAGTTTTAAATCAAAAAGAATAATTTTTAGGTTTCAACTATTATACTCCAAGTCCAGTGGTAGCTCGTCTATTAGGGCTGCGGGGCTGCACTATAAACTGAAAGATAAATATTTTAGAAGTATTCTAGTTTATTTCCTTTTAGTAATTTATTTCCTCTTTATAATTTATTTTTGTAGAAAAGAACAAAGAGAACAATTTCGTGATAAATTTATATATACTATGTAGATATATAAGGGATTTTTTTCTCTTCGTCCTTTTCTACAAAAATATATATAAATATATATAAATAAATATATCACTAGTATATATATATAAATATATCACTAGTTTAGTTTAGTTTATTGACGTATAATCACGAAATTGACATATTTACATATTTTCGAAACTAGAAAACTCATCATTTCCGTTTTAAACTAAACAATATTTTTTGTGCTTAATTTTGTTGCACAGAAGTGTACATAAATAAAGCAACATAATTTAATTTTATTTTACAATGTATTGTAAGCACAATTGAGCTTTTGTTCTAAAAATTGTGTAGTGATTTTTTTCACAAATGTCCCTCTATATTAATAATTCATTAATTAATCCACATCCCGTTTTTTTATATCACCCAATTCCCAACCTTATTCAAAAATTTACTCCCTTTAGAACTCTCTCCAAACAAAAATTTCCTAAATATTATCACCTCCTCGCCTAACATTTTATTAATGGGCCGTAACCCGAAAATGGCCGGATTAAAACGTTAAAAATTCATCGGCTTCTTTTTCGGTCGGGCGGGGGCAGATTTTTCTCTCCCGCCCCCTTCTTTCCTTCTCTCTTTTGCATCGATTATGGATGAGAGACGACGGTGGGCTCGTTATAATTGGAAATTCCAGTGTCGGCTTCGCTTCATTTTTTTTTTCGAGAAAGGCCTTCCCCATCAACGAACCGTTTTCCGTTGTGTTCGGTTACCGAGACGAAAATGTCTTTAATTGCTTCTGATGAATAAAAGATGCCCTGCGGAGTTTCGATAATTTATTGGATTATATTATGAGATATTGTATTTTTTTGATAAATATAAATATAGAATAGAATCATTTTTGGGGAAACAGTATTGGGAAAGGATTTCGAAGTTAGATTCATCTTTGGAGAATTTTTTAGGTAAACAAAGGATGGGAGTATGTTAGGTTATAAAAACGGGTATTAATGGACTATAAAGGGGCTTAAGTGGATGTCGAATTTTAGTAAGGGAGAAATTCGATATTAACTCGTATTTATAATTTTCTGAAATTACTGTTATTTTTATAAAATATAACATGTTTTCATAAATAATACTATAATTAGTAACTAGTGCATAATTTATGAATTCATAAGTAGTTCCTGTAAATGTTTAAAAACATTCACACTTGTATATAATAAAAAAAATCAATAGACGTAACACTTCCACACTGCCATCTTCCCTATTTCACGAACATACTATAAATAATCAATCAACACCGTTGTACATAAACCCTGTTGCTGCCATTTTCTGCTGCGCTTTAAATAAACTATTCCATCGATAAAAAATTAAACAACCGGAAAAGCGCGTTTTCCTCCCTGCCTCAATCAGGAATATTAATAAAAAATAACGTAAAGCTGGTTTTGCGTTTGAATAAAATAATGTTTGCACATTTTTTTTGCAAATTAAAAAAATACGTTATTCCCATTCGTTAATATTCGCCGGCCGCCAAAGGGGGAGAACGAGCGATCGGATCGATGGGCATAAAATTAATTGCGTTTTCAATTCGAAATATGACTGCCAATGAAATATTCAATGAGAGAGCGATTTATTTTTTTATTTTTTTTGAATGCGAGCTGCAGTTAAATAAATGTTAACGGAAAAGAATGGTTGTTTGCATTATTTATACAGTTTAAGCGGATTAATATGGAAATAGGGCATTCACGGTTTAATCGGTGGGTTTTATTTAACTTTAAAGCGTAATATATATATGGGTATATCGATGGGATTAAGGTGTAAAATGTTAAGTGCATAGGAAATTCGTACTATCAAAAACAGTGTGTCTCACAGAGGGATAATTTGAGTTTTAAGGGGGCATAATATATAAAATTACGAAAATGTTTATCGTGTAAAATACAATGTGTCTTAATTAATAAGACAACTTAGGACAATAAATATCCATTGAAACAATTACTTCCCGTGCAAATACGCCTCCAGATATTGAATTATAAAATTATTTCAAACATTAAAGGTGCGATTCTTTTCGCAAGCGTGACCGCCAGTCTAAGGTGTCAAATTGTTTAGAGGGAATGGCAAAGCTATACTGAGGAGAGATAAATCTCGAAACGCGTCTATAGATGGCCTGAATAATTTGACCCAAATTGTTACATTTGCAGTAGGTTACTGTATGTAACAGCAAACACTTGTTGTATAATTCAATGTCCGTCGGGGTATTAGCCCGGGAAGTAGTTGTTTCAATGAGTGTTTGATATAGTCTTTGTAAGACTAACTTGTTGTAGATTGCGAAAAGAATCGCACCTTTAATGTTTGAAGTATTCTGCAACCAAGAAATGGCAATTTCATTTATACTAATAAAATTATTTACACGGCAGGTACTTATTTTAATGGATATTTATTGTATACAAATTTCAAAAATACGAATTTGTGTTCAGTATTTATTCATTCACCGGATAACTATATACGCATTTCGAGCATTAACGCCATCATCAGTATGGTCCCGAACGAGTGCTTGTAGAATGAACATAATCTAATCTGAAATATTTATTGTCTTAATTTGTTTTATTAACTAAGACACATTGTTTGCATTTTACACGCTAAACATCTTCATAATTTAATATATTATGTTTAAAAGTGCAAACTATATAAAGCGTAAGCTGCTCTTCTCGAATTCAATTTTGAATTGGAATTATTCTTCTTTAAGAGGGCAATTGAATATTAATAGAATGGCTATAACATAATAACATAATAATAATAATACATAATAATTCTATACACATAATAGGGTTTGATCAACCTGATATTGAAGATGCACTTAGCAAATTGGGTAATAAATTATGCTCTGGGCCAGATAATCTTCCAGCAGTCATATTATAAGATTGTCGTTACGTATTATTAGAACCATTGAAGCATATATTTAACTTATGCTTAAAACAAAGTATTTTTCCAGATATGTGGAAAAAGTCTCGCATAATTCCAATTTATAAGTCGGGCGATAGAAACTTGATTATCAACTATAAGCCTATAGCAATTCCAACTTATCAAAGTGCTTTGAATTTGTTTTGCGTGATCGAATAAGCGCATTTGTTAACTTGCATCTGGCTGATAATCAACACGGCTTTAGACCAAAGCGATCAACGCTTAGTAATCTGATGCTCTACATGCAGCAGTTAACAAACTCCATCGATCGCCAGGTTCAGGTTGATGTCGTGTTTACTGACATCTCCTAGGCCTTTGACAGGTTGGATCATAACATCTTGTTGTCAAAACTGTATAATTTTGGGTTTTCGCTAGCCCTCTGCAATTTAATAAAAAGCTACCTGCATGAAAGACCGCTATTTGTAGAATATATGGGCTATAAATCTAACTTATTTTTGGCAACATCAAGTGTTCCTCAGGGATCAGTCTTAGGTCCGTTGCTTTTTAACTGCTTCATAAACGATATTGTTGAGAACTTAGATGTTGATTGCTTATTATTCGCGGATGATATAAAAATTTTTAAACCATTTAATTCTATTACCAACTGTCTGTCCTTGCAACACAATATTGATATCCATTCTTGGTGCAGTTCCAATAATTTATTACTTAATACGAATAAGTGCAAAGTGATGTCCTTTTCACGAAATAAATCTTCTATAACACACAATTATAATATAAATGGCGTCCTACTATCGAGAGTGAACCACTTTAAAGATCTAGGTATATTTTTTGATGCGAGCATCACATTCAATTTTCACATAGAAAGCATAGTCTCTTCAGCCAATCGTTTCTTAGGATTTATTTTTCGCAATTCTAAATTATTTGAAGGTTGTGATGCTATACTATATGGTTGATGTGTTTGGAATCCATGTTATGCTAAATATTCTAATTTAATAGAATCTATTCAAAAACGCCTAGTTAAGTATTTATATTTTCAGAAGACTACACTATAAGCTATAAATCGCTACTTCAAGCTTTTGGATTACAATCTTTGGAACGTCGACGTAAAGCACATCTTATAACTGCGCTTTACAAATTATTAAATAATTCAATTGATTGTCCAGAGATTGTTGCTCAGATTAAATTTCACGTTCCCCATGGCTTAAGACACAACAGATTTTTTCAACTTTCAATTTCCAAAACAAATGTTATGATTCGATCGCCTATATTTTCAATGTGTGATGTGTACAATAAATTACTATCATTAGATCCTGCTCTTCACATTTTCAATATGATTAATTCAAAAATATGTTTTAACTATATATTAGAATTAATGCACGGCTCATAATTATCTTTTATGTATTCATTGTTTTATGCTTTATATTTAGTTATATTAGTTTAAGTGATGTACAATCTTATATAGGAAATGTAATTTCCGTGATTGTATAAATAAATAAATAAATAACTAAACGCATGAACATCGACCAAACGAATTTATTTTTGATATGATTTATTTATTGTTTTTAAATGTACCTAGTCAATATATTTTGAACTTCTCTTGAAATCAGTGTTTTATACGCGTGGCGCATGAAGTAAAATGTCGAGTTTTAAAAGCTTGAAAATTTGGTTTGGTCGGAGCGAGCAAACCAAATGTTCAGGCATTTCTAAATTCGAAATTTTACTTCCTGCTTAACCTGGAAGTGGAAAACACTTGCCCAAATCTTCAAATTGATCACTTTTAAATAAAGAACAAAAATCTGAAAAACTACAGGGTATAATTGGAATATGTTTGCTTAAAAGAAAAACTCCCTGTAAGATATTTTTCCATTCTATAATTATTTTCTTTAAATTGAATTACTTAAACGTAAATGAAAACTAAAGCTAAGATTCCCATCATCGGACATCAGATTACCTCCTGAGCTTTCGAAAGCGCTCACATTAACACACGCGGTGTTTGATTCATTCAAAAATCGATCGCATTCACTTTCCCATCTATTTGCGAGGAGTCGCTCGGAATTGAGGAAGCCGATCTCTCTCTCTCTCTCTCTCTCTCCTCTCCAAGAAAAGCATTAAAACGCTCCTCCAGATTAATACCGGGGATTACTCGGGTCACAGCTTGAGACATTTCCACGTCACTCGAGCTCTCCTTGCAAATATTCAGTGAATATCTCCGGCAAGGCAAGGGACGTTATATAATCTCTCGTCGGTAGAGATTTCTTTGTGTAAGCCGCCCTTCCTCTATAACTCAAAAGCAAAAATTCCGGCGATGTGATTTCAACCCTCCGCGTACACAAGGTTAAAACCGAGCGACATACAGAGAGATATCCGTACATATATAAGCCGAATCAGATAGAGGGAAAAAACGAGAGATGTGGCCAAATATTTCTAGCATGCGGGAGTGTTCTCTTTGATAAAAATTCTATCGTGTGTGTGTGTGTGTGTGTGGAGCAAATAAAAAGAGAATAAATGGATAAATGTGAAATTTACACCTCCAAACATATTATAGTGGAAATCACAAGAGGGATCCTATGATCATAGATTTGATGGCAATCATGAAAAGTGCCATATCATCATAATTCAATTATAAAATGTGTCATATGATCATACGTCAATTATAAAATGTGTAATATGATCACAAGTCACGTATGAAAAGTGTAATATAATCATAAGTCAATTATGAAAAGTGTTATATGATCTTATATTTAAATTAATTTATGAAAAGTGTCATTTTATCATAGATATGAATCTTCTTTTGTATGAATTTTGAAAATTTTATGCATTTTGAATAGTTTTAGGAATATTTAAGTTATTTCTACTAAAAATAGAAACTATAACTTTAGAATAAAGTTTACAAACCTCTATACAGTGTATACAAAATGTAATGTAACAGTCCGATATCTCGTTTTTTGATGAGTTTAGAAACCGCTTTGCTATGCGAGCAATCCAAATTTGCAAGCTTTTCTAAAATTGAAAATTTACATCATGCGCCAGGCGTATAGAACGCTAATTTAATGCAAAATTCAAAAGCTTTACATCTCATTTAATTTTAATCAAACAAAACCAGAATCAAATATAGCATACTTTACATTATTAGTTCAATACCGGGTGTGGACTTGTCGGACGCAACATAGGAAATCGCATGTTAATTTTAAAGTGTTCAAATATTGGCTTCCCTATTTATTTTAGAGACAAAATCTATTTCACCTTTTAGTAGAGGGAACAATTCTAAATTTATGAATGTTCACACTTAACACTTTACGTTTATCTAAGTTAAAATAATTAAAAGAAAGTAATCTGATTTTATAAAAATAATGACATACCATGGAATTGATACAACAATTGCGGATATTCCCTGTTTTTTTAAAGGTTCAATTTAAAGCTTTAAACAAGTGTATTCCACTCCCAGACTAAGCATGAAGTAAAATTTCGAGTTTAGAAAAGCCCCGTGAAAATTTGTCGATGGTCGCGCAGCGACCCGAGACAAATTTTCTGGGCTTTTCTAACCTCGAAATTTTACTTCATGCGCCACGCGTATAAAACACTATATTATTGTCAAATTTATGTATATTCGAACTCCACTTAAAATCTGTGTTTTATACGCGTGGCGCATGAAGTAAAATTTCGAGTTTAGAAAAGCCCAGAAAATTTGTCTCGGGTCGCTGCGCGACCCTCGACAAATTTTCACAGGGCTTTTCTAAACTCGAAATTTTACTTCATGCTTAGTCTGGGAGTGGAAAACACTCGTTTAAAGCTTCAAATGGAACTCTTTTAAAAATCAACGAATGTCAGAAAATTTACAGCTAAAATAATTAAGAAAAAGTAATGTGATTTTGTAAAAATAATGACATACTATGGAATTGATACAACAATTGCGGATGTCAAAATAGCACAAGATATTGCTGTTACTTAATTAACAACAAAAAACATAACGCAAACATCGTGATAACTGTGGTCTGCATAATACCACTTTATTAGGAGGATTTTTTCTTGTATAGTGTAAATCATTTCGAAAACATTTACTTTAATCAAGTGATTGCGATATCTTTTGCCATTTTGACATCCGCAATTATGGTTTCAATTCCATGGCATGTCATTATTTTTATAAAATCACATTACTTTTTGCTATATATTTTAAATTAGAGAAACGTTAAGTGATAAGCGTTAACGCGAATGAATTTAGAATTTTTCCCTCTACAAAAAAGTGAAATAAATTAATTTTTCTAAAATAAATAGGGGAGCCAATATTTAAACACATCAAAATTAACATGCGATTTCCTATGTTGCGTCCGCCAAGTCAACACCCGGTATATAGAACAGGAGACAGTAATTTCAACTGCTTTTTACAAAAACTTGAACATCCTCTCACAAAAATTGTAAACGATAAGTTAAACAAAAATAGCGTTAAAAACGAAATCTAACTTTATTTTAATATTCTTTTAATTTACGCTCTACAATACAAGGTAGCACACGATATACAAGTACAGTTAATACCTGCTTGGAACACATATTCACAAACCTGCCTGAAGAAATGTATCACACACAAATCATACAATCTCATCTGTCAGATCACAAGGCACAAAAAATATTATTTAATACGATCACAACGACAAAAAAATCATACTCGCTTGTCCGAAATACTAATGAAAGTAAAATACTTTCATTTCATTAGTCCTTAATGGAAGCCAGTTGGTCAATAGGAATCATTTTTTAAAATATTCCTAGCAATATTTAATAAACATTTTCCATTCACTCTTAAAAAACATTTAAGTGGCAGCAATAAACAGATATTTAATACACCTGAAATTAAACTTTTCAAATCTCAATTAGATCCGCTATACGTTCTAAGAAAACAGTAAAAAATATGTAGATATTTATAAAAAACAAAATCAAAATATGATTAAATACTTACAGGAATCAAACGAAACAATATAAGTAATCAATTAAACTTAGCCACCAACAAAACAAAATGCACATGGAATATAATTAATCAAATAACAGGAAAAACCAACAATCCACAATCATACCAATTCAATAAAGACTATACCATAATGTCTACAAAATTCAGCGATCACTATAAAAATATAGGAAAAAACGCAACTATCACTCTAACACACCGTCTATACTCTGACAACATAATTACGCCTAACAAGTCAATGTATCTTTTTCCTGTAGATAGGCATGAAGTAATAGCAATTGTGAAAAACTTAAAAAGTAAAAATTCTAGTGGAGTTGATGATATTACAACAAAGTATTAATGTCTTGTATAACAGCTATAGTAGACCCAATAATGTATATAATTAACAATTCGCTATTACACGACTTAGTTCCAGATGAACTAAAATTATTTCTATACTTAAAAAGGGTAATCCTTAGGATATAAATAATTAAAGGCCCATTAGTTTGTTAACTTAATTTTCGAAAATATTGGAATCGGTAATGGCTACAAGGTTATACAGCTATCTTCATGCACGCCAACAGATTAGTCCTGCACAACAAGGCTATGTGAAAAATAAATCAATAGATACAGCTATTTTCAAATTTGTAAATGACATTATAACGGCTTTCGAAAGAATTTGCATGGGCATATTTGACGATCTATCTAAAGCCTTCGATACCATTTCTCATGAAATTCTTATCAATAAATTAGAAGCCTATGGTATTAGAGGAATAAGTCTACGTTGGTTTAAATCCTGCTTAAGCAATCGCCAACAAAAAGTTGTGCTAAAATCTAATGGAGTCAGGTCTAGAGAGATCTACTGTCGGTGTGCCCCAAGGTAGCATCCTAGGGCCATTGCTATTTCTTATATATATTATTGACCCCAGTTCATCATTTGTACAGACAAATATTAAGTTAATAAACTCCGCTGACGATACAAACATCTTGGTTACGGCTGATAATTATACGGATCTTAAACTCCACCTCAATCACAATATGAACACATTATCAAGCTGGTTCACAAAAAATCGACTCATATTGAATTCATGAAAAACAAGGTGTATATTAGATATGGGAAGTTCGAATCTTTTAGATGATTCGAATCAACCGAATTATTTCTTAAAAGTGATTCGTTCTTTATAATTCGTTTGTAAACGAATCACTTATAATAATAATAATAATGATAATAATAATAATAATATAGTTCGTTCTCGCCTTAATCTCCTTTTATAGTGATGATAGACACTTGTTTCATAAAACGAACATTTTTAAATTATCAAATAATTTTGCCTTTTCAGTAGTAAAGCTGTTCTAAATAAAACTTTGAAATACTGAACTCAAATACAATTTTGATATTTGTTTTCTGTGGTTACACAGAGTATAGCTTCGTGAACGAAATAGTGACCTATATATGCACTTGTGCATTCGTGTCATTGACGATGCCACTATGGAGCGTTAGATGGCGTTAGCTATCTAATTCACTTAAAACTTCGGTGGCTTGAATTCATCTTGTAGATATTCTGTGATTTGTAGAGAGTAGAGAACAAACAACATTAGCTGATAAAATTACGCGTCAAGTCTTAAAAAATACCAATAAAGGTTGGCGCAGCGGGTTCGATTCTGCAAGTCGTGAAAAATTGTTTCGGGCGGATTCAGACCACATGTTCAAAGCGGAGTTGAAGTTGTACGAGGATTCGAGCAAACGCATTAGTCGTTCGATTCGGGCAGATTCAGATTCGGATCGAATATACATTCGAGTGCGCTCCGGCTTATACCTTTCGGTGTTACCGGTAGAGCGTCCGTTTTAGGGAACGGTGGATCACCGCCATACCAGCGAAACCACTACCCGTCGGAGACCAACCCACGTGTGGACCGGAGGGGCGGATAGACACCCCTGGGCTTTACAGGCCCACCCCCGACTCCACCAGGGCTAAGTGAACCCCGCCGTGTGTAGGTTAGCCCTATCCAGGATAGGGACACAGAGGTTACCTCAAGAAGGTCTACAGCTCCGACTTGGACAATCGTCCCTTTCAGACATCCATCGTCCGAAGACTCAGGTCTGCCCCCGCCGCCTCCTGTTTTTAGGTGCTATGACGGGACCCCCGGATCGAGGTGATGTTGTGCGTGGATTCGAGGAGACGCATTAGTCATCCGATTCGGGCGGATTTAGATTCAGATCGAATGTACCAGCGGAGTTGATGTTGTGCGCGGATTCGAGCAAACGCATTAGTCATCGGATTCGGGCGGATTCAGATTCAGATCGCATGTACAGAGCGGAATTGAAGTTGTGCGCGGATTCGAGAAAACGCATTAGTCATCCGATTCGGGCGGATTCGGATTCAGATCGCATGTACAGAGCGGAATTGAAGTAGTGCGCGGATTCGAGCAAACGCATTGGTCATCGGATTCGGGCGGATTCAGATTCAAATCGAATGTACTAGCGGAGTTGATGTTGTGCGCGGATTCGAGCCAACGCATTAGTCATCCGATTCGGGCGGATTCAGATTCAGATCGCATGTACAGGGTGGTATAATGTCGATGTTGCTTATGGGCATCTCGGTAAATATAAGAGTTAGAAAAAAACCGATGGCGCAATCGCGATCTCTTTTATTGAGCCTAGGATAATGCCGATAACAAAAATGCAACATCTTGTTTCTTTTCAGAAGTTATGGGGCAAAATCGGGTTTTCTTGATTTTTAACTTAAAAAAAAGTGCCCTATAACTTTTAAAATAAACAAGATAGTGCATTGCTGTTTTCGGCATTATCCTAGTCTCAAAAAAAAGAGATCGCGACTGCGCCATAACATTTTGTAACATTTTGTTACATTTATATTTACCGTGATGCCCACAAGCAACATCGAAATTAAACCACCCTGCACAAAGCGGAGTTGAAGTTGCGCGCGGATTCGAGCAAACGAATTAGTCATCCGATTCGGGCCGATTCAGACCGCATGTATAAATCCGAATCGGAAATACGATTCCGCTCGACCAAAATCATTCGGTCGGTCGTCTCGAGTGAATGAATCATTAACGAATCAATTCTTCTTGAAATACGGAATCAGTTTATTCAAATCACCGTACAGAATCGTTCTTTTTGAACGAATCATTCACAAACGACCCATATCTAGTGTATATTACTCAAAACACGAGTGGAAAAAACTGTCGGGAATTCTTTCATAAAATATGCCAAAAGTGCTCGTTTTCTGGGTCTAAGCATAGATGAATTTCTGAATTGGAAAACTTATATAGAACTACTATCACCTAAAACTAGTAGAGTTGCGTATGCCATACGAGTAGCCTCGCGACATATGCACATGAATACCCTATGACAATGTACTATTTTGGGGTGCATGTGCAGATGCAAAACAATTATTCATAGTTCAAAAAAGAATCGTGAGAACTATAGCCAAATTAAAATACAATGCATCGTGTGGTTAACGATTCCGGCAATATACATAATGCAATCATTGGTATTTGCTGGTAAAACTCAAAATTACTTTCTTGATTGTGAATATAAACATGGGTATAGCACGAGGCATTGTAATTACAGAATTCCATTGCTTAGATTGACTATTTCACAGAAAAACACATTGCATACTTGCACAAAATTATTCAATAAACTTCCTCAGAATATTAAAATTATAAAATCTTTAAATTAATTCAAAATTAAAATTGAACAATTACTTCTTAACATTGAATCTTTGTAAATCTGTGTTTTTTTGAAATAAAAATATTATTATTATTATAGATGTATTACAGAAAATGCTTTATACAGTTAATAACATTTATTTATTAAAAATGTGGACTTTTTGTTACTAACCACATAAATTATTAATTTATTATTAATTAGCTTTTAACCAGTGATAAAATATATTTGTATTATTAATATAAAAATTATTAAAACGTTTCGTTTATTTCACTCATTTTCACCGAAGCTCGAAACTAGTTGGAGTTAATATAAAATCAGTGGAACATACTAAGTGTTTTTATTGATTCTCTGCTATTAATTACATATAACCATTAAATATTCAGTTATCTTATCTGGATAACAACTCACTTAATTTCCTGTATACGAAATAAAAAACACTGTTTTACTGCATCGCATCAACAATTAAAAGACCTCCTAGTTTTTGTGAAAAACAGGCGACGTAGCAGGAAAAACATTTTATTAATAATAGAGCGGGTTTAGCTAATTAGAACCAGGTCTGGACGAAAGGACGATTCAAAGGGGGCGAGCTCGGGCTTTAACGAATGAAGCCACCATGTATATTTAATGGAATGAAACATATTTTTTCAGAAGAGGGCCTCGTCCTTTCAGCAAAGAGAATTTTAAATGAAAAGGACTCAACGCACCCGATGCATTAGAATGCCGCATTTCAAGCATGAATTACTTATCAATCGACAGTTATGTATGGGTACGAGTTGGATAATTAATAACTAGAAATATGTATATTCCAGACATCATAAACCGAAAATAATTTTATACTCGTTTCAGCATTGTGTTTTACTGTATATTCAATTTTTAAATTACAGTCAATAAATTCTTGGATCGTGAAAGCGTTTAATTTGGAAATTTATTTAATAACCTAAAGCTTGTTTAAACATTTTGTACTTCCTTAATCTATACATAATGGGTCTCATTAGTACGTTATCGAAAGTCGCATTAGTACGCTATCGAAAGTTATATTAGCTCTCATAAAAGATAAAAAAAAATCTTTAACAAAGCTGCTATATAAAAGTAGATAATAGTCATCACACAGTGATTTTTTTTTTCAAGCAAACAAATCCTGATGATATGATGTGCATTTTTAGTTTGGTTGTTGTTTGTTAAATGCGTTTAATTTAAAGTTTTTAACTAGTATTTCGAGTTTATAAAATACTAAAAATTTGGCATAAAAGCACTAGTTTAAAGTGAATTTCAAAATATATTGTATATTGTACATTCCTCCTTAATCATTCAGTCGAAACTAGTCGGAGAAAATATAAATCAGTGAAACAAACCAAGTGTTTTAATTAAATATCCAGAATTAGATTCAAAAATGTTTTACCACGGGTTATGTGAGAAATTAATTTAACATACCCGGTAATAAATGTGACAAATGTTTATTTCATCTGATAAAATCGGGCTCATTCGAAATTCCAGCCATTTTATTTTATATTAGTTAAAAATAATTTGTAGAAGTAGCAAATTGCTGTAAGCGCGTGAATAAAAGATTAGGCAGTATATTTTAAAGTTTACTTTAAATCAGTAATTTATAAGCGTGTCGCATGAAGTAAAATTTCGAGTTTGGAATAGCCTGAAAATTTTGATTAGTCGCTTCGCTTCACTTGGTTTTGCTTGGCTTCGCTTGGCTTCGATTGGCTTCGCTTGGCTTCGCTTGGCTTCGCTTGGCTTCGCTTGGCTTCGTTTGGCTTCGCTTGGCTTCGCTTGGCTTCGCTTGGCTTCGCTTGGCTTCGCTTGGCTTCGCTTGGCTTCGCTTGGCTTCGCTTGGCTTCGCTTGGCTTCGCTTAGCTTCGCTTGGCTTCGCTTGGCTTCGCTTGGCTTCGCTTCGCTTCGCTCGGCTTCGCTTGACTTCGCTTGGCTTCGCTTGGCTTCGTTTGGATTCGCTTGGCTTCGCTTGGCTTCGCTTGGCTTCGCTTGGCTTCGCTTGGCTTCGCTTGGGTTCGCTTGGCTTTGCTTGGCTTCGCTTGTCTTTGCTGGGCTTTGCTTGGCTTCGCTTGACTTCGCTTGGCTTTGCTTGGCTTCGCTTGGGTTCGCTTGGCGTCGCTTAGCTTCGCTACGCGACTAATACAAATTTTCAAGCATTTCTAAATTTTACTTCATGCTTAATCAAGGAGTGGAAACAGTTGCTTTTTTAAGGTATATTTTATGATTGAGTTATTCCGCATGCTTAAATATTTTTGCAATTTTATTCAATTAATTGTATCTTGGAGTTAACCTACTTCCTCTGCAAAAGTTATCATCGATTTCATTAATTAAATACGAATTGAAAAACAATTAGTGCTTTTGTTAAAGCGGGCCTGTATGTGAAATTAATTGATCTTTACGTGCACGTGAAATTTTCACGCAAGTATAAATATTCAGCGTGGAAATTAATTGAAATTCGCTGAACCAATCAATCAATCCGTTCCCTCCGATGGATGCAAATCCGTAAATTCATGGTCCCCATTTTTTTGCGGGAATAAATCATCCGCTGAATATGTACGGGTTTTTTTTGCAGCGGCCGAGCGTTTGTTTTCCGCTGCAAATATCGACAGGCTCCACTTATTCAAGGGCTTAAACTTCAATTCCGAACGATAATTCACTGATTGCCTTGAATTAATAACAAACGCACACACGTGCATAATAATATTGAATACTCATCTTTTCAATATTTACAAACCGGGTGTTCGATAAAAAACGCCTAACGCCATAACTCTGTTATTTATTGATCGATTTGAACAAAATCAATCGCAGTTTCAATACCATAAATTAACACTAATTATATATTTTTTCAAAATTATCTTCATTGCCAAATAAAAGTCAACTTAAAATTTTTAAATAGCTGCATATACTTTTCTTATTTGATTATATTGGACGTTGTTTTTCTGAATCCAATTATGCTTGATATGTTGATTTTAATTTAATATTTTTGCTGGAAAAAATGTATAATAAATCTTGTTCCCATGATTATTTGGCATGTAGTGTGCCTTGAAACAAACAAAATCGGACTTCATACTGATCAAAATTTATAAACAGAATTAGTATGTATAATCAGCTCAGAAGATTCAACACAATTTGTCAACCAACCGAACAAAATAAAGGCTAGTATTTTTTAAACTTTACAATATTTCAGTGTTTGAAAGTAAAATTTCGAGTTTAGAAAAGCCCCGTGAAAATTTGTCTCGGGTCGCTGCGCGACCCTCGACAAACTATCTACGCGGGGTTTTTCTGAACTCCAAATTTTACTTCATGCTTAGTCTAGGAATGGACCGTCAAGATTTTCAACCGTCGAAATTTTCGATATTTCTACATTTTTTTTCGATTTATTCACAGTTTGTTATTATATTAAATGCAACTTTATTATTTAATAAATACTGGTTTTCTTAGGAATAAATATGAACCCATTAAGAGCCGAGCAAATTATAAAGTTCACTCTAAAAGTTGATTTTATGTTAAACTTTGCATCATTTTCTATGATTTCAATGAATGATTTATTATATTACATACGTTAATATAATAAAAGAGTTAACTTTATAGTTCAAACGAGTGTTTCCACTCCCAGACTAAGCATGAAGTAAAATTTCGAGTTTAGAAAAGCCTCGCGTAGAAAATTTGTCAAGGGTCGCGCCAGCGACCCGAGACACATTTTCACGGGACTTTTCTAGAAATTTTACTTCATGCGCCATGCGTATAAAACACTGAAATTTTGTAAAGTTTAAAAAATACCAGCCTTTATTTTGTTCGGATGGTTGACAAATTGTGTCGAATCTTTTAAGCTGATTATATATACTAATTCTATTTATAAGTTTTGATCAGTATTAAGTCCAAATCATGTGTACAAGATTTTTTAGAAATTTTCTCTAACATAAATATTATTTTCGCGGGGATTTTCTAAACTCGAAATTTTACTACATGCACCACGCGTGTTTTATACGCGTGGCGCATGAAGTAAAATACTGTTGTGAAGTTATAAATACATTTAAACAAATGAGTCATAACTAAAATATTGAAATAACAAAATATTTACATTTTTCCTTTACTTTTATTCTACATTAAGTTGTAACGTAGGTACTTATTTGTTGTTTCGTTATTATTAATCTCAAAACCTCACAAGAAATGACATTTTTCACTTTTTTATAAGACACAATAACTATAATTTTTAAAATATATGATTTTAATTAGAAGATTCAAAAGAAATCGACCAAAACATTAACCAAAAGCAAGAAATTGAGCGTTATTGGATTTAGAAAAATAATGCCTAATGTAATAAAATTTAAACAATATAGTTAGCCATTTAAATATCTTAAGTTGGCTATTATTTTGAAATGAAGTTATTATTGAAATAAATCAATATTCTTGTTAAAAATCAATATTCATGTTATTTTTAAGTAACTAAACGGCCATTGACTTTGGTTTTTAGTTCAATAAAATCGGTCAATAAATACAAGAGTTATGGCGTTGGGCGTTTTTTATCAAACACCCGGTATATGAATTTATGATTAATTGAGATAAACCACATGGCATTGGTTTAAACCACACTGATAAGGACCATGAAGCGGAAAACGAGTTGCCCAACGGTGATAAAATATAAAACACTTTGCGAGACGAAAGATGGAAATGAAACTGTAGAATTACAAGAATTCGTTGTAACAATAACGTTTGAAGCGATCGTCTCCGGGAGAAGTAAAAACAATAACAATAACTGTTAGACAAATGGATTGTAAGAAACATTAATTATGTTGTTGATAAGTTTTTTTTTTAAATAAGCAACCAATGGAATCTGTTCATCCATTGGTTGCTATTTTTTTTTAAAACTTATCAACAAAATAACTAATGTTTCTTACAATCTATTTGTTTAAAAGTTATTGTTATTGTTTTTACTACTTTCGGAAACGATCGCTTTAAACGTTATTGTTACAACGAATTGCTGTAATTTTAAGGTTTCATTTCCGTGCAAAAATGTTTATTAAAAGACGCACTTTCGACCCCTAAAAATCGCGCTTGATATCTGAAGTTTATTTATTTTTATTAGCCGCGCTTATCTTCCTTTTTATTTGGGCCCGGTTAATACGCATTCGTAATTCAGCTTTTATCGCGTTGTATAAACAAAGCATTTGTTTTTTAAAGGGTGATTGTTACGAAATTAGGTGCGTAATAATAAAAGAAACAAAACGATTGTTGCAGTAGCAGCTCGTGAGAATTTTTATTGATGGGGCTGCAGACATAAACATTCAGGGTATGTTTTTTTTTTCAAGTACACATATTCCGATGAGTATGCATTTTAAGGCATTCGTTGTTTTAATGAGTTCAATTTTAAACTACTAACTTGTATTTCCACTCCTTGATTAAGCATGAAGTAAAATTTCGAGTTTAGAAAAGTCGGAAAATTTGGGTTTTTTGTTTGCTTCGTGTTCTTGTATTAACATAGAGACAAATTCAAAGACTTTAAAAGGGCGTCTAATTAGAATAGTACACATAAAAATGACAGCCAATGAACACCGGGTGATAACTTTTGCGCCATTTTGTATATACACTTGATATACAAAATGGCGCAAAAGTTATTACCCGATGTTCTTTGGCTGTAATTTTTTTTATGAATGAAAAACTTTGGTCCTGCTTTTTGATTGTGTTTATTTAGTCTTATGATGTATTACAACTTCTAACTTTCCAAGCCAACTAAACATTGCATCAATCTGCCCCATACCCAAAACATCAATAAATCAGAACGATATGACAAATTATCGCCCAATTTCAATAATATCACACTTAGAAAAAGTACTGAAAAGAACTTTATATAATCAAATTATTAGACATGTCTTGCCATATATATCTCCTCAGCAGCATGGTTTCGTTCCGAATACATCTACGGTCACAAACTTAACTCACGAAATTGCTGAATGTCTGGATTCGTCGGGGCAAATTGAGGTAATTTATACGGACATGACCAAGGCTTTCGACAGAGTTGATCATGAATTATTACGAACTAAACTGGAGTTCTTTGGATTTGGTAAGAATGCGTCTGCACTAATAGGTTCCTCTCTTAAAGACCGAAAATCGTATGTATTATTGAATGGTCATAAATGTACTTCATTTTATTCATCTTCAGGTGTACCACAAGGCTCCATTTTGGGGCCTCTACTATTCAATTTATTCATCAATGACTTATCTAACTAATTACTGTGTAAATAATTATTATACGCCGACGACTTAAAACTTTGTGCAAAAATTATTAATGTTGGGGATTGTCTGTATTTGCAAAATTCACTCAATATTATATCAAATTGGTGTATTAATAATAGGCTCAACTTAAATAGTAATAAGAGTAGGTTCATATCATTCACTAAAAAGTCTAAACCTATAGAGTTCTCATATAAGGTTACCAATACAACTCTTAAAAAGGTTAGTGTCTTCAAGGTAATTTTTGACGCCCATTTTACTTCAAATCCCCAAATATAGTCACTTATTAAGTCCGCGTACAAGTCACTTGGTTTCATTCACCGAAATTCGTCTAACCTGAACAGCCCTTCAGCTTTGAAGGCATTATTTAACGCTTATGCACGTTCTAAGTTGGAATATGCATCACTGGTATGGTTCCCCCTGAGTCAACAGCAAACGGCTTTAATTAAGAATGTCCAACGTAAATTTCTTAAACTTTTCTATATGAAATCCAAGGGGTTCTACCCGTGTAGAGGATTTGATCAAACATTGTTTCTGCAGAAATTGAATGTTAAATCGCTGCAATGCCGTAGATGAAAAGCTTGTATTACTTTTTTGTATAACCTCATGCATCACAAGATCAATTGCTCTTGTTTGTTGCAACTCGTAGGATTACATGTTCCAGCTTTTAATAGTCGGCATCTTTCAAGACGAATTTTAACTATACATGGTATGTGTAATTAATTTAATAGTTTGCCCGAAAGTTGTGATTTATTTAACAGCCCTCTGAACAATCAAGTGTTTTATTGATTTGTAATGTATATTTTAAACTATTATTTTGTACAACGTGCTATATTTTGATTGTGTAATTTTTGGTTTATGTTTTATTAATTTTTTATATTCTACATTTTTTATTTTTTATATGTTATCTTGTAATTAGGATTAGTTTCCTGTGGGTAATAAATATATTATTATTATTATGGTATGTACAATAAAAAAAAACCTCTAGAGTGCTATGAAAAATATTTTAGGTTGGCAACTTTGAGATTATATATTGTAATTATTATGTCTGACGTTTTATATGTCAATTCCTAAAGCGTGTAGCCAACTTAAATAAAAAAAAAGATTAAATCATGGCACTCTGAATGTTATTTTTTTGTATTGAACGTACGATATTGTCTCAATTGTTTTTCCATTAGGTCAAGAAAATAATATCGACCAAGTGGCCGCCGGAATAATTGATGACCATACCGGCCCGTTTCATGGCATTTTCCATCACTTTTGCCAGAACATCCGGCGATAGGCTCTCGCATTCTTGACAGATATTCTCTTTGAGAGCAAGAGTCTGGGGCTTGTTGATATAGACTCGCGACTTTAAGAAACTCCACAAAAAGAAGTCTGGAACGGTTAAATCGGGCGATATTGCCGGCCAGTGCAAATCATCAAAACGAGAAATTAGGCGACCCGGAAATGCAGCCCTCAGAATTCCGGATGTGGCTTGGCAGTATAGCGATTAAAGTCTTGTTGACGTATATTTTGTATCTGTTTACTTCACAAATGTCAAAGCAGAACTGACATTTGTCGCCATTTGTAAAAATTATAACGTCTTCCGATAGAGTGATGACTTTTGCGTCACCTAGTACAACACAAGCTATCAATCATTTCTTTTCTATTTGGGATTTTTGAAATACACTACAACCAAGCATTGTTAATTTTAATAATTCTTTTTGCGTAATTGTTGTAATTATTTAAAAAGTACAAAAATTAAAAAGATAAAATTAAAAGTATTGACAAAGTGGAGTGGGTTTTAAGATTTAGTCTAGTGACTCCGCGAATTTCTGATGAAATTTGAGGAAATTCTAAAATGCAATTTATTATGTAAATATAACGCATAATAACCATTTAGCATTCGCGATTTTCTCGAATGCATGTAAGTAACTCGGAGGGTGTAGTTCTGATGGCGTCGTAAATAAAGATTTCATGCAAGAATTTAACGTGGAGCCCATTAAAAGGGTGGGTAGACGTCGTTACACAAAGTTAATAGTGGCAATTATGACAATATCATGACAATGCGTTATTTAAGTTTGCCGCCGCCGCCGGCGGCGGAGAGTAGATGCATACGAGAGTCTCAACCAGCTATTCAGTATTCATAAGGTCGGGAATTAGTTTCAATGTATTTAATTAAACTCAAGTCAAGCCGAGCTAATGTTTAGGTCACGTCGCCTTTTCCCTACTTAAATTATTGCGGCTGCGATTCCGGCCAACTGCCCCACAAAATGGAAACTTACATGATTATACAAAGTAGAGAGATGTGTATGATGTAGTTTAGGGTGTTGAATAACAATTTTTTTAATAAAGTTATGATGATGGAATAGTTGAGAAAGCAATACCAAAAAGATTTGCTGGAAATTTCTAAAAATACAAATGATGCGTAATTTAAATTGATTGATTAGGTTACTTGCTGATTAAATTAAATTGACAACTAAAACGTTGATAACCTTTTTTGCACTTTTATTTGAATTACGAATTGATTGTACATGCACAGAATTAATCCACTTATAATGGACACGTAGTGGTCTGAAACATACAGTTCTGTTTTCTTTCAGGTATAAATACAGAGAGTTTTTCTTTTCAGTATTCATATCTGAATATACTGTATACGCTGTAAATCTTCAGATATTCGTTGTCTTTACAAATATTTCAAGTTGAACTTTCAAACGAGTGTTTTCCACTCCCAGATTAAGCATGAAGTAACATTTTCAGGCTTTTCTAACCTCGAAATTTTACTTCATGCGCCACGCGTACTAAACACTGATGTGATATGATGTTCAGAATCCACGTTTTTAGCATACTGATTTAGTAGAATATTTTGAACTTCACCTAAAATCAGTGCTGTATACGGGTGGCGCATGAAGTAAAATTTTGAGTTTTGAAAAACCTGAAAATTTGGTTTGATCGCGAAGGGCTACGTGCTTCGCGACCAAACCAAATTTTCAGGTTTTTCTAAACTCGAAATTTTACTTCATCCTTAATCTGGGATTGAAGAACATTCGTTTAATAAAACTTCAAATTAAACTACTTTAAAAAACAAACGATTATCGAAAAAATTACAGCTCATGCATACATGTATGCACCGGGTGTTTGATTAACCGTGGCCACCGGCTGTATCACAGAAACTGTGTAGCGTAGCATGTTGGGGTAAAAAATTGCAGAGTGAAAGTGGCCAAGAGAAATCACTGGAAATTAGTTTTAAGCCCCCACCTCCACCGCTAGAGGGCGTAACATCTATCGCCAAATACAAAAACAGATTTTTATCAAAAAAACTGCTAAATTGAGCTGAGTTAAAAATATAAAAATTGTAATTTACGCTGAATTTGACTCTGTTTTAACTACTTATTTGTTTCCTTATCACGAACATATGAAGCACGGGAAAACGGGAAAGTGTGATTATTAAACTAAGTGTAACTTTTGTTAGGATTACCGGACATTAGTTAAGTTAGTCTCATTTGATAGGTGATTGAGCGCTCTTTATATCACTGTTCACGTTTACTTAAATTTTTATGGAATGCGCCAGAGGGCGTTTTTCGAACAACCGCCATATTTTCTAGATTTTCTTAAGCATTTTAAGTTATAAGCTATAGTTCTCCTAAGCTAGTTTATTACAGGAAAGAATACTGAGAGAAGTGGTGAAAACCTCATCCTGATATCTTTATCCTTACCAAAGATATAGTAACAGTCTGGTAGATTTGCCTATTTTCAACCGCACACCATATAAAAATTGACCCTGCGTCTTTTTTATTTCTGAACATACAAATTCCGACCGTATATAATTTCCTATGTTCAGTTTTAAAAAACACACTTCAATCGCATTGCACCTTGACAGTTCGCAACCAAGCATACAATTTAAGGTGTGTTTTTTAAAACTGAACATAGAAAATTTTACATGTTCGGAATTTGTGTAGTTAGATAAAAAAAAAACGCATGTTATACACAGTTATCAGTTTTATTGAATATATATTTTTACATATTCGTTTACTCTTAAGTTCAAATTAAAGCCTTAAACTAGAGTTTTCCACTCCCAGACTAAGCATGAAGTAAAATTTCGAGTTTAGAAAAAAAAAGCGTCGAAATCCAAACTCAGGCTTTTCTAAACTCGAAATTTCGTTTATAAAATGCTTATTTCAAGCGAAGTTTGAAATATACTTCTAAATATACTTCTAAATCATTTTAATCAGTGTTTTATACGCGTGGCGCATGAAGTAAAATTTCGAGTTGAGAAAAGCCCCGTGAAAATTTGTCCATACGCGTTCTTTTAACTTCAAAACATATGAAATTTCCTATGTTCCGTTTTAAAAAAACATACCTCAAATTGTACGTCTGCTTGCGAACTGTCAAATTTTGAGCATGTAAAATTGCCTTTGTTCAGTTTTAAAAAACACTCTTAAAATTGTACGTTTGGTTCTGAAATGTCAAGATGCAATGCGATTGAAGTATGTTTTTTAAAACTGAACATAGGAAATTTTATATGGTTCAAAGATTAAAATAAACGCATGGTATTTTAGGCCATTTGGTAGACCATTAGGTTTTTTTGTTTTATGTTCAAGAGGTCAAAACCAAAAATTAGAGAATAACTAGGATCACGTTTGCTCATTTATATGTTTTGGAAAGCGAATATGTGAGCAAATCCATTATTATTAAAAATCTCAAAAGTTAGTAAGCTATGAGATTAATAAAATGTTTAAAGCAGCGTATATTTACTACAATTATTAACAGTTATTACAATTTTAGCAATTACTAATATGAGAACTTACGTTTTATTATTATATAAAATTTGATTGAGTAATTCATTTTTATATATTAATTATAAATAATGCCCATAAATCCTATACCCTAAGACAACATTGCTATGGAGAACCCCCTCCCGAATTGCGGCACCGCTGAACGTAGTAAGACAATAGATTTGTTCGTTTGTACTGCACTAAGTTAATCTGAGTTCAAGTTTGAGATTAATAAAATGTTTAAAGCAGCGTATATTCACTACAATTATTAACAGTTATTACAATACTTTATTGGAACAATAACAAAACACAAGAAATTAAAACGAATACAATTATTAAATTTAGCTTTGCTAGTAGAGGGCGCGATCTCTACCACAAAGGATAAAAACACGATTATATTCAAAATGCCAAATTAAGCTGCATATGTTAAAAATATGTAAATCCTAATCTACTTTAAATTTTGCTCGATTTCAACTACCTTCTCGTTTTGTTGCTTTTACATAAGATGCAGATGAAAATAGAAAAGTCTAATCAATAAAATGGTTGTAACTTTAGTTAGGTTTAACTGAATTTAATAAACTTTGACTAAATTAATAAATAATTTTAAACACTGTGTATTCTTATTTAATTTAGTGTATATATTAAGGACCAGAGGGCGCTATTAGTACAAAATACCCCCATTCTGCAATATTTTCGATATAACTCCGGTTAGGATGAAGATATCGGGATGCCGTTTTCGCCAGTTTTTACACTATTTATAATTTTAATTAATTATCGTAACTTTTGTATATCTTACAATTTGAAAATTTTAAGAAAATTGAGAAAATACGCTGATTGTCTCAATCGCACCCTCTGGCGCTTAATATCGATGCTAAAATAAATCATAGTTAATTATGTTTTAAAGTGCATTCAATTATCTATCCAATGAGACAATATTTATTAAATTCAGTGGAACCTAACAAAAGTTACAGGCATTTAAATAATTAGACATTTTCGTTCTCCCATGCATCTTATGTGAGACATAAAAAATAAAAAGATAGTTAACAGTCGGTAAAATTTACAGCAGATTAGGATTTTCATATTTTTCACATCGCTTAATTTTTTATTTATTTATTTATTAACGTAATCTCCATTTTATTACATAAGTGTACATATACAAATTGTAATATATGACAAAAATAACAAAAAACATAAAAATCATATAAAGAATTACATTGATTACAACCGACTAAATTATTACTGAACAAAAATAACAAAAACCATATAAAGAGTTACATTGATTACAGCCACCTAAATTATTACTGAATTAAAGATCTAGCAGTCAATGACATTGGATAGCCTAATACGACGTAACTGGACCTTAAACTGATGAATTGATGGTGTAAATAAAACAAAGTTGGGATTATTGCTAATACCATTGGCATACCTCATCATACGATCGATGGGATTAGACATCCCTTATCTGGTCGAATGAAAACGTATACGGAATATAGGCCTATGTCTAGCTTGAAGACCACGAGGTATAAAGAAATTTAGTGCCTCTACCAAATAACAACAGTTAATTAGACCATTAATTTTGTGTAAGAAAGTCACATTTAAAAATACTCTTCTTTCAGCTAACGATCTCAGGTTCAATAGCGATAACATGCCACTATGACTAAAATTGATACTAGCTACACCTAGCCGAGAAGACATAATTTTTAGAAATTTCCCCTGAGTCATTTCCAGCTGATGGATAGCGTTTTTTGAGTATGGTGCCCAAACAATAGAAGCATACTCCACATGTGGGCGCACCAGGGACAAATAAAGAGACTTGACCGTAATGTCCTTGAACTGTTTGCCGAATCTATATACAAACCCCAACACTTTTAATGCCTTGTTACACACAAGCGAAGTATGTTCCTTGAAATCTAAATTTGTTGTAAATATTACGCCCAAATCCTTAACTTTATTATTCAGAGGTAGAGGTTGATTATGTAATTTTACATTTATTTGATAAAAATAATGTTAATCTTTTACTTTAGAGATAGCACTCTCTTGCGGCAAAGCTATGAACTGAAACATAATTTTCAGTGATTTCTCTAGGCCACTTTTATGATGACATTTTTTACCGCAACATGTTACGATGTATAGTTTCTGAGATACAACCGATAGCCCCGCTTAATCAAACACCCGGCACATTTAAAGAAAATTTCCCAGTATCTTGATTCATGCACTGTCAAATTTTAATCAATCATTCTTATTTAGAAGCGTTTAATTTGAAGTTTCTGATGAGTGATTTCAATCCTTGATTAAGCATGAAGTAAAATTTTGAGTTGAGAATTGCCTTAAAATTTGGATTTGCCGGTCCGCGAGCGAAGCGAGGCTCGCCGGCAAATCCAAATTTTCAGGCTTTTCTAAACTCAAAATTTTACTTCATGCGCCACGCGTACAAAACACCGATTCATTGTGAAATTCAAAATATATACTAATATATTATATAGTATTAACTCAATGATAAATTATGGAAGCTTGAAAATGTATATCAATAACCACAATCTTGTAATTTGAAAACATAATAAAGTGAGATAATAACATTGATTAATTTTTTTTGTATATCTAATATATTATATATACAAAACAATAAGACAATTTTATTTTCTCAGTTTATTATGTTTTCAAATTAAAAGATAGTGGTTATTGATATACATTTTTATGCTACCATAATTTCCACCTAATCTTGCTACGCCACTTCAACGATCCAATTCAAAATTTTAGACATTACTGTTCTCGATATATTAACTTCATGCCCAATCAACGAGTAAAAATCACTTGTTGAAAAAACTATAACCGAAATAGTCAAATGGGTTATATTTTGAAGTATTTATTGAAATCTTTAAATGTTAGAAATTTTATTATTTATCTTTACATTTTTGGGCTGCGGTATGAGATATATTAAAAATTAACAAACCATTTGTTTTGGTGTTATGTAGCTACGCGCATTTTGAAGTGGTGTCGGTATCGATTGGTGTTGAATAATTTAGGTGATATTGTGCGTTTAATATTGTATTGTTCCCGTCTGTTTCAGGTCAGTCGTGTCGCCGAAGCGGAACAATGGTTCAGGAGAGCTCAGCGATTAGCACCTGAAGATCCTAGTGTCTATCATCATTACGGTGAGTTATTTATATAATACCCTCGCCTTTCGCAAAGTCCGCCCGGAAATTCCAGGCATGTCTCAAACGACAATTAAGGTGTAAGTTATGACGCCGTAAAAGGGATTGTTGTACAAATACTTATTACGTGTGTTACATGTTTACATTTTCATTTATATGTAATATAAAATGCTTCTATTTTACACAATGGTATAGATACAACTATATACAGGGTGATTCAGAATAATTGTAAAATAATCACATCTTGTTCAAGAGGTCATTTCAAAACAATAGGTTAAATAAACAGTTAATTTGTGTTAATTTATTGACCACACACCACACAATAATTTATTTTTTTTAATCTGTATCTCATGTTTATTACATCATGAGATACAGATTTAAAAATTTAAATTATTGTGTGGCGTATGGTCAACCAATTAACTCCCACAGACAGACAGAAAGTGACAAACTTTAATAACAGTTCATTCCGGTTTTCGGATCAGTTCAGGTTTTTCAATTTCTGATTTTGACAAATTTTACTAATTTTGTCGTCACGTATATTTTTTCTGTTATGATTTTTTATTAATTAAATTGAAGGAAGACTCCATATGGAATATTTTTGTTGATTATGTGAATTTTGACAGTTTTTGTCTATACAGCGGATTTTGAGGCATTCGTTTCTGTTTTTAATAAGTTAATTTTGGAGCTACTAACAAGTGTTTCTAATCGTTGATTAGGCATTAGCTAAAATTTTGAGTTTACAAAAACATGATAAGTAATTTAAGTTAAGAAATTCACATGTTATTTGGCCATAAGAACGAACAACGATTAGTCTTCCACAATAATGAAAATAGATTTTTGAAACTTATACATATTGCACATTGAAGCAATACTTCCATAGAAAACATTATTTCTTCTTCATATTCTTTAAGTTATTGAAGTAATTATTATAAACATGTTGTATTAAATAGATTAATCTAAAATAAATGATAAATAAAATTAATCACTGCTTTGAAGTCTCCATAAGAGCAATGTAAATTTTGAATATACTTTTAATAAATAGGGATCAGCATCGTGCTATTTTAGTAATATCTTAAAATTATTCTGTAATTTCCAAAAACATGTGAAAAGAAATTGGGTTTGATATGTAGAATTCGTGTACGGCATTTGTCGCGACACGGGTTCCCGGTGAGCGGCCTTGAATTGCGAATGTAGTTTTTCTGCCGCGAACTGTTCATTGATTGATTGATGTTGTTGATATACAACAAAGATAGACATTATTAAAATATTTCCCAATACGTTCTTTAAATATGAGTGCATATCTGGATTCATGTTTAGAAAAGGAATGTGGAATGCCGGTATATGTTGATTCAAGTCATGAGTCGGAAAAATTCCTTTTTCATTTATTTACCAAATTGAATGTGCGACACTCGGCGATTTGATTACCGAGGCACTTAGTCAGCTTAGCGCCTAGAGCTCGAATCGGGTTATTGTAATTTCTCGTTTTTTGTACGGCTTAGCCTACTCAGGTTGAAGTGTCGCGTACCCAGCTTAAAGGGTAGACCTCCTCTCGTGTTCGCATCTATTCCTTTTTTGTGATTCATTGCAGTTTACTACATTAAGGAGTGCAGCACGTGACAGTCGTATGATATTTAATTTTTGATAATAATCATTTATATCAGTTATGTAGTTGCAAATAACATGAATATATATTTTATTTTGCCAGAATTTAACTGATTGTCTACAATATAAATACAGGGAATTTTTCTTTTAGGTAAACATATGCATAAGCTATAAATTTTCCGACATCCGTTGTTTTTCAAGAGTTCAATTTCAAGCTTTAAACGAGTTATTTCCACTCCCAGACTAAGCATGAAGTAAAATTTCGAGTTTAGAAAAGCCCCGTGAAAATTTGTCGAGGGTCGCGCAGCGACCCGAGACAAATTTTTTGGGCTTTTCTAAACTCGAAATTTTACTTCATGCGCCACGCGTATAATACACTGATTTCAAGTGAGGTTCAAGTATACATAAATTTCACAGTATTTTAGTGTTTTATATGCGTGGCGCATGAAGTAAAATTTCGAGTTTAGAAAAGCCCAGAAATTTTGTCTCGGGTCGCTGCGCGACCCTCGAGAAATTTTCAGGGGGCTTTTCTAAACTCGAAATTTAACTTCATGCTTAGTCTGGGAGTGGAAAACACTCGTTTAAAGTTTCAAATGGAAACTCCCTGTATATACTTATATGGAAAATCAAACTAAAATCATCAATGGTGAAGGCATCTGTTTTGTTATACAGTTGTATGTATGTCGATAGAAATTTAAATCGTGAATATTTATCCAGTTTACTTGTATCTTCTGTAATTCAATACTCATTCATTCATTCGCACGCGCTATGTAAACAAACAAACAACGCGCTCCTCACTCATTATTTTTATTATTCGTTATGATACAATTCGGCAGGCACTATAAACCAATACACAGTCAAAACTACTTTCTGCAATTTTGCTATTTTTGCGCTATCTCATATCCCAGAAACACACAACCAGCAAAAATTAGCGCTCTTAAATTGAAGACATTGGCAGTCACATCGATTAATTATACAAAGGATGATCAAAACGTAAGGTTACAAAGCCTGCAATAAAACGTGTACATTTCATACTTTTCTTTTCGAACACCTCTCGTATTAATTTGAGCAAATACTAATATGAGAACTTACATTTTATTATTATATAAAATTTGATTGAGTAATTGAATTTTATATATTAATTATAAATAATGCCCATAATTCCTATACCCTAAGACAACATTGCTAGGGAGAACCCCCTCCCGAATTGCGGCACCGCTGAACGTAGTAAGACAATAGGTTTGTTCGTTTGTACTGCACTAAGTTAATCTGAGTTCAAGTTTGTGAAATCATAGTTTCAGTTAGTGTAACTTTACATTTACAACTGCATGGGCCCAGTTCATTTAACAAAGAAATTCAATTCAAAAAGTATACAAAGTCTAGTGCAGCACTTTGTATACTTTTTTAATTAAATTTCTTCGTTACATGTATTGTAACGAACAGACCTAATATGTCAAATTTTTTAAGTTTTAATTACGGTCGACCTCACCTTAAGTCATTAAGATGAACATGTCCCAATTAATTTTTGTTAAATAATAAATAAATGCTATTTTCGTTAATGTTCCAACTACTAAAACTTAATTTCCCAAGATAAATCCAAACACATAATTTCGTATTAATTTAAACTTCCCTCAGAAATATACTGAGGACCTGGCGTGGATGTTAATTAAACAAACCGTCGAGTGCGCGAGTGAAATTCACCGCGCGCGAGAGGCACAAGTGTGTTGTTTCAGCGAAAGGGGGCGGAAAGAAAAGGGCCGTGCTTGCGGTGTGGTAGTTTCGGATTCAGTTGCAAATGAGCGTCAAATTTTGACGCGCCCGGAAAACTTTCTTCGTTAATAATTTCCAGAAACTTTACACGCGCCAAATTAAGAATTCGACGCGATCCTCGTCCTCTCTCACACACTCTGTCTCTCTCTCGTGCGGCAGCGCGTCTTCTTCGACTTCGACACAAGTCGTAATTAACTTCTTAATCCCTCTAAGGGATACCACGCGAAAGGGGGGTAATTCGAGGGTTGGGAATTCAAGTTGCGCTCGCCGATTTCCTGAGTGCACTTATGAAGTGCGGATTGGCTTTTCGCAAACTCCGGTTTTCTTAATGCAACGAAAAACACAAATTAATTATTCGTATCAAATGAACAGGTTTAGTTGTTCATTCAATTACCAACAAAAATTGTTAAATAAAACAAAGAATAAAATAAAAATGGTAATGTGTCCATCATTGTACTTTCCCCATTATGGACGTTTAATGGGGAAAGTACAAAGTACATTACCCTTTTTATTTCACAATCGAGACCCCATGAAAACATCTACACAGTTTTTGCCACCCCGATAGCAGGTCGTGTATTCACTTTAACACAAATATTTTACACATCATTTAAATAGATTTATAGGTTTCCTGAATGGTAAAAAGAGTTGAAAATGATTTATGCATTTCCTAAATGGTCGAAAATAAAGTGAACGCAGATGACACCGAATCGTGAGGGTAAAAAGAAATTATGTTTATTTGTTCTCTAAGTGGAAAACAGATAAAGAAAAACGAATGAATTTTAGGTGCTCAGGGAATTGTCCGTTTCAAAGGCTTTATGGCTATACTAAAACTATTTTTCAAATTTTAACAAAACGCTATGGGCGTGGCCAATGGGGACAGGGGGCTTCCCCCTAGACTCCAAGAAATCATGCAACAGATATCAGCAAAAATATGTTACTGTTTTTACAAAATTCTAACTAAAATACGAGTTTTACTAAAAAATTAATTTAGTACATTGTATTATTTGACCTGACTTAAGATCGTGTGAAGAAAAATGTAAATATTTTGTTATTTAAATATTTTAATTATAACTTATTAAAATATGATATTTGAATGTGTGTTTCTAATTTCACAATATTTCAGTGTTTTATACGAGTGGCGCATGAAGTAAAATTTCAAGTATAGAAAAGCCTGAAAATTTGGTTTGGCTTCGCGAAACTCGAAATTTTACTTCATGCTTAATCTGCGAATGGAAAACACTTGATCGAAACTTTAAATTGAACGCTCTTGTAAAATCGACGAATGCGTGACAATTTACAGCGTATACAATATATGTATATTGAAAACAAAAATTCCCTGTCTGTAATATAATAAGACATTTATAAAAATCATAAAAATAAGTGCAGAATTTTAGCTAAAATCAACTTTTAGAGTAAACTCTTCAATTGAACGACTGTTAATTCGTTAAAATCGTAAAATTAACTAAACTTAACTGTCAAAAAACCATAAACATTTAGCTACGTATTTATTAGTAGTCCAGTTTTTGCTGACCAATATTGTTATGAAAATTGGTTATACCATCTAATTACACCGAACAAATTTACTCCCAACAGCCATTTCTCAAAATATTAGTAAGAAAATTTCGAAAACAAGTCTGAACCATTTGTGAATATGATAAGAAAACATTTCTTTTTACTATAAGTTATACAAAATGTGTTTTTGCTGTTCTCTAATCTAAATTGATTTTAATCACTCAAAATATAACCGACTCAGATTTGTAACGATTCGACCCTAGGTATTGCACAAATTTATAATTTGTATTATTGTTTACGTTGTGTTGTGTATGTAGTAAACCTTTTATTTATTTACCAGGTTCGTTGTTTGTGTCAATATGCATTATCGTAAATACTGTGTCTTTCTTCCTTATTAATTTGACCAGGAGGATGTGTGGACAATAAATAAAACAGGATATGAGCTTAACGTATGCAAAGTTTATTGACCTTTCATGACATTTCTAATGAATTGGTATGTCTTATATTATTTATATTCACAAAATATATTATCCAACGTTTATGCTTAAAAGTCATGTGCATTTAGTTAAACTCAAAAATTGTATGACTCTACTTGTGGGAGAAAAATCAACTAGCCCCTGCATTTGCATTACGAGATGGGAAACCCACAAAAACCATCTCGGAGTTAGCATCACACACTCGACACACTTGCGATTAGTTAGTGGGACAATCTCTCACATCGGCACTACAGATCAATCACCATTCATTCTCGATTAATGGAACGACCTTTCACCTCGTTCCACTCATAATCGATTTTATTTTTTTCTTGTGATTAGTTAGTAGAACACTTAGCGCAATACTAACTCGGATTGGCCTTACACATCAATCGACTGGGTCGATTAGTTAGTAGGACATACCTCGTTTTCTCGCTCAATTCGGCCCTACACATCAACCACCATACATCCCTCATTCGTGTGGTTAGTTAGTAGGACACTTGGCGCAATACTAACTCGGATTGGCCTTACACATCAATCGACTAGGTCAATTAGTTAGTAGGACATACTTCATTTTCTCGCTCAATTCGGCCTTACACATCAACCACCATACATCCATCATTCGTGTGGTTAGTTAGTAGGACACTTAGCCCAATACTAACTCGGATTGGCCTAACACATCAATCGACTGGGTCGATTAGGTGGTAGGACACACCTCGTTTTCTCGCTCAATTCGGCCTTACACATCAACCACCATACATCCCTTATTCGTACGGCTAGTTAGTAGGACACTTAGCGCAATACTAACTCGGATTGCCTTAACACATCAATCGACTGGGTCGATTAGTTAGTAGGACATACCTCATTTTCTCGCTCAATTCGGCCTTACACATCAACCACCATACATCTCTATCTCCCCCACTTCCCCCTTTCTCAGATGTTTAAATTATTTCGCTGGTTTTGTTTGTTTGATTTCAACTTAGTCGGTTTAATGTAGAATTAATTTTACTCTTACGTGATAGTCTCTCCAACGCTGTTATCAATAACTCCATTCTCCATTCCCAATACTTAACTCTTTTTATCAACATTACTTCAGTAACTCACGTCCCACTGAAACTTCCTATTCTCAACTGTACCCATTTACATTCAAATACTGACTGTCCTAGTCCCTGTCCCAAAACTAATTGATTTTTAGAATCGTTTCTTTGCTGTTCCCAAAGTTCTCCTCTCCCCTGATTTTGTTGTGATATATGGTCATAAAACCCATTCCTCCCTGACGTCAACGTAATTTTCCTGACTTTGCACACTTGTTGTGTTTGCGTTCGTTAAACCCTGAACTGAATCTTTCTGTATGTCTTAGCATTTCTCCACGCGCCGGTACTTGTTTATTATTTTAAGGCGATGCTGCATTTGTTATTTCTTTCATACAAAAAAATTTGATCGAATAATGTTATTCTCGTATTTACTGGATGTTGATTTTTCTTTATTATTTTCTTGGATGATTTTTGTATTAAGATTTTAATTTAATTTCGTCAAAAATAATATTTGCCCATGACCTCTACTGACCTATTACAGATTTAATAAGCTATACACTGGCATGATTAGCATTTTTTGCTCTTAGTGGACCTTCAAAGTTGGAATTTATTTTTTCCGCCAGTTTTTTGTTCATTAAAAAAGTAGGTAAAAAGTTCCAGAAATACAGCTTCTACAATAAATAAAAAACGCTGACGTTTTTTATTGATGTGATAGAGAAACTCAGTGGTTTTTTAGAACTATTTTTTCAAAATGTATTATAAATTCTTACTATTCACCAAAGTAAAAAGTAAATTCAAAAAAATCAAGAATATCACACTCAAACTTACTAATACTAAATGCAATGTTAGTTGCCCACTTTCTCCTGAGATATTTTCTTATCAGCTTTTTACATTTTAAAACATCAATAAATTTAACAATCATACAAATATTACTGCCGAGGGCTTGTCTTAAGCACAATTTTTAAGCTTTAAAAACATGTTATTACTCAAATGAAACCTACGTTAAGGGTTTATATTAAGCACAATAGTTTAATCACAATCAAATTGGGAATAAACAACGTCAAATTGGGATTGAACTAATATTATTCAAGAAATAACCAGTTTTGACATGTTTTGTATCAGTCTTCTAAATTTGGAGTATTTTAAAATGTGAGCAATATATAGAGTTTTTCTTTCAAATATACATTTTCCTATTACAGCGTATATGCTGTATATCTTGAGATATTGGTAGTTTATTTTTTTAAGAGTTTAATTTAAAACTTTAAACGAGTGTTTTTCACTCCTAGGTAAAGCATGAAGTAAAATTTCGAGTTTAGAAAAGCCCCGCGTAGAAAATTTGTCGTGGGTCGCGCAGTGACCCGAGACAAATTTTCGCGGGGCTTTTCTAAACTCGAAATTTTACTTCATGCGCCACGCGTATAAAACACTGATTTAAAGTGAAGTTAGAAATGCACTGAAAACCAACCTAACTTCGATGTTTTTTTAAAATTTGATGTTTTCTTTCCTATCCATGCTGTAAACCTTATTCGTTGTTTTCTTGTAAAAAACTTCGATTCCCTGTAGTCCTTCGGTCTCCGAAGACCATGATTGGTCCTTCGAGCTGTAGCCTTTGTAAAATGGTAATAAACTTAGTAATCTTGAGTGATGACTCAATTTGAAACTTCTAAGAACGAGTGTTGTCCACTCCCAGACTAAGCATGAAGTAAAATTTCGAGTTTAGAAAAGCCCCGCGTAGAAAATTTGTCGAGGGTCGCGCAGCGACCCGAGACAAATTTTCACGGGGCTTTTCTAAACTCGAAATTTTACTTCATGCGCCACGCGTATAAAACACTGAAATATTGTGATATTCACAATATGCTACTAAAGCGTTATGTTAAAGACGTATATTTTGAACTTCAATTTAATACCAGTGCTTTCCATTGATTAACAGTTAATACAGATTTGTGTGGTGGCTTATATTAACAATATAGAATTACATATTTTCTTGTAAAACATTTACACGTGTTTTTGTAGGCAATAACATGATAAATCACAATATTTTACAATAAAATGGTTTTTCAGAATTCAATTACATTTTTCTATTCCCTTTCTAAGCATATTTGTCCGAAGATACCTAATAAACTTATTAAAAATCCTTTAATTATAAATTTCATAGTAATTCATTTTACACGTTTTTTTTTTTAAATTTCAAACTCCAATAACTAATTTTTGTTTACTTATGCCACAAGTAATGCCTTATGCCACAAGTTAACAAAATCACGTTATTACAATAAGCCATTAATATATATTTTTCTAGTTTTTTTTCCTATCATTTAGGAAACCCATAAATCTATTTAAATTATGTGTTAAGTGTTTGTTTTAAAGTGGGTACAAGACCTGCTCTCGGAGTGGAAAAAAACTGTGTGGATGTTTTAGTCGGGTGCTGTCACAATCAGCAAGGTGTCGTGAAATTTCATTACTTCAAACCAAGGGTGTCCAAGACTTTCCTTCACCGCATTTGCCAAAGACTAGTTGTCTTGGGCCATAATAAGTAAAGTACAAAACAAAAACAGTTTACCTACTTCGACGCACAATAAGTATGTAAGTAAATGAAAAGAAAACCATTCAAAAAACACAATGTTAACAGACTAAATATTCGAGTCCATGTTAAAAGTCTGAAAATTTGGATTTTCGCCATCAATGGTTTATTATACAGTGACTTAATTAAACACAGTGGCGACAACCCCCTGTCATCCGCCATAATGAGGCTATGTTAATCAAGAGAATAGGTTATAATACAAACATCTGCTATTCAATTGTGACAGCAAGTGTTGTCATCTTTTAGTTGAAGCATCATCCATGGGCGGGAGCTATACCCTTAATTTTAAAATAGGAAAATACGATGGTTATTACCTCAAATTAACGTACTAAGGTTGATTCTATTTACCTTTGCGAATTTTCTAGATACGATTGTGGGGTAAGTGAAATAAAGCACAACCTTTAGACGGAATTCCTGTGACCAACTTTAGACCTTATAGCTACGCCGCTGTATGCCCGCCATTTTTGGTCAGAATTACTAACAACCAATCAAAAATAATACCAAAGTTGTCGCCACTGTGTTTAATCGAGGCACTGTAGTTTATTAGAGCAATTAGTGGTTTATTTCGATGAATCATTGATGGCGCTTTACACGTCATTTTTGAAATAGTTTCATTTATTAAATTAATATAATAATTGATTATAAAGGGTGTTATAGGTTAAATACATAAATATAATTTCAAAGATATTTTAAACATCACTATCAATCAGTGTTTTATACGCCTGGCGCATTAAGTAAAATTTCGAGTTTAGGGAAGCCTGAAAATTTACAAATCGGGATCTGTAAACTTAAAAGGGTAGAATCCTTTTTTGAGGATTCTACCCAGCTCTGTGCTGTACTATGTTTCAACTCTTAGCTAATCTCAATCAATTACAGTTATTTTCAGACAGCTTCGGTCAATTCAATTATCTCCGCAGTTGATTTTTATAATTGATGACAAATTGATGCTCATTTTTATTTTATAACTATAAAATAGTAATAACTATTTATATTTTTGAACAATACATACATTACGATTATTACGTTATTCGGATATTACAAACATACATATTTTAATGGTGCAAATCCATTAAACCAGGCATTAAATTACCCGCACGTGCATTTAAAGTTTAAACCCAACCCAAATGCATTGCGCCGAATTAAACCACCCCTTTTAACAAACAAAAAAAATACACTCACAAATCGAATAATCGAACGCGCATAATAAAATCAAACACCAAACGCATTATATGAATATCTCGCGCGGGGGGAAATACATTGGGGGTATGGTTGGGGGGGGGGGGGGGGTGTAGACGGCGCAACACGTCGGATAAAAATGAACAAATATTTACATTTCATGAATATTTTATGGGTGTAAAAATTAGAATTCTCCACGTGAACACTCCCTTTCTCCGCGACCTTTGCGAAGAGGCACCCCTTTACGACCCGCCGCCACCTATATTTTCATAAGGCGAAATCTTTATGGGCGGGGGCGCAGGACTCCAAGGGGTGTATATTAGTCCCGGCTCCGGCGGAGGAAAAAAAGGCGCCCTTGCACGTATGGCAGTAAACTCGGGTTTTACTACCGCCGATGGTTCAGAATGTGCAGAATTTATTGTTTAGTAAATTCATGAAAGAGGAAAAATATTAAGATTTACAGATTTTTTTAAACTGAAAAAGTGATTTTTTTTAATATTCAATATATTTTCAATTAAATATATCGTACGTTCAATAAAAAAAAAACCTCTAGAGTGCCATAATTTAATCCTTTTTTTAAATTTAAGTTGGTTACACGCTTTACGAATTGTCATATAGAACGTCAGACATTATAATTATAATGTATAATTTTAGAGTTGCCAACCGACAATATATGTCATGGCAGTCTAGAGGTTTTATTGAAAATACGATATTGCACTGTACTAATAACCTTTAGACAGCCTTATTTTGGCTTAACTAAAGCTATTCCGAGTACAAGTAAAATGTACTGGAATGATGAGTACAAGTACTCTACACAGAACCTACTCGAGTACTTTAGCAGTGTATTTTTAATACTGATTTAGCAGTATATTTTACATTTTTACAATATTTCAATGTTTTATACGCATGGTGAAGTTAATTTCGAGTTTAGACAAGCCTAAAAATTTGGTTTGGTCACATAGGGGAGCGAAGCGACCAATCCAAATTTTCAGGCTATTCTAAACTTGAACCATTTACTTTATGCGCTAGTCGTGCTAATCGTTTATTTAGTAAAAGTTTAAAATGCGATCGTTTGAATGTTCAAAATTTTTGTCAAATATTTTTTCCTACATTAAATGGAACAGATTGCTATTTATAACATCAATTATTAATTAATATGTATTATCACATAGTAACGGTTAAAACAATACTCATTTTGAGGATATCAGTGTTTATTGAATCACTGATTTTATAAGAAGAAAACAGAGTATTTCAATCATTTTTTTATAATTAATAATAAAGCTTTTCAAGGATATTTAATAAGTGAGCTTTCAACATATTGTCACAGTTCATATATATTTAGTTAGCCAGTCCCTATATAAAATTTGGTAACCGCGTTTGGATGCTGCAACCAGAAGCGAGACCGGCGATTGGTGTACATAGTCGTCTGTCTTACTCCTAACCCACATCCTGACAATAGTCTCTCCTTTTCTACTCGACTTCCAGTTCTCCCATAAGCATTGGCTCCCCTTAATATTGTTCACCATGCGACTTGTATGAAATTCAATGAAATTTCGAGTGAATTGAGTCAAATTATAATTCTAATCCACTCCTTAAATAATTCCATTAGTAAACGAACAAATCGTTAAATAACCCTTCGGATCGCGCCTGAAATTAAAACAATAGTAACCTTTTTTGCGCTCCAACCCATTCGTCGGGATATCAACCCCGCTGGTGGGATAATCACCCTCGGATCTACACAAAGTTCGCATTTATAATGGGGTTTTTAATAACGGATCTGATTTCGCCCTCGGAGGCAAAACCGGTCGCATGGCGGCGATGATTAATGATTTGATTAACTTACACGTATTATTTTGTCGCTGAGTGTGCTTTATGCAAATATCCCATTTAAGCAATCTTTACTCAACAGAAAAAAAAAACTGCTATTTTAATTATTTAATGATAACCATCATAATACCTACATAAATAAGTATAATAATCAACACACGTATAAAGATTGTCGATTTAAATTTAAATGTATTTAAGTGTTACTTTTTGATAGGACCTAATTTTTCTTATAAATATTCATCACTTTGTCGTAATATTATTTTAATCCTGTATTTAATTCAAAACTTTTTAATAAAAAAAAAAACATTACTTGATAAAAAGTATCTAAGAAATCCCAAACTCTTAGATACTTATGCCATTTATTGATATGATATTTAAAACTAAGTTCGGAGTCAAAAGTAACGCCTAACTTTAACTTGTTCCATTTAACTAGCAATTAGAACACAATAATGCATTTACAACTACAAAGCCCAGTGGTACTTGACAGGGTTTTTTGGAAAGAATGGAGAAACAAGAGAATAGGGTACCTGAGATGAACAGATTTTCATAATGGGTGACATTAGGAAATCTTAAAATACACTTGATAGAGGTTTCTAACAAATTTGAGAAACGAGAGAATTACGAGAATTTTGATAGAGGTTTGAGAAAGTGTTAAGAGGGGGGTTAGGCCATATAAAATTTGTATGTTGGGACTACAATTTCAGCGTTGTTATAAGATAATATTTTATAAATTATCTTTTACAAATATATGGACTAAACCTTTCGTAACAAAATGGCGGAAACAGATTTTATTTATTTTTTCATTTACCGCAGAAATATTGTTTGTTGAGAGGTCTGTTTTAAAATATATTAATTTATTATGTATATGGAATAGAAAGTACATATAAAGATTCTATTTCCACAATTTTATTATATAATGGCCACTCTTGACGTGTGAAAGATAGAAAGCAATAGATCGAAGCGATCATATTTCTGGAGTCGGAGTAGTTTTGCTTCCATATAACTAATTTGGTTATTGGAATTGGAATTGGCAACCGAGCACCTTACCTCCTCTTAATTTGAATGTTCTGCCAACTTATATGACGTTAAAAAGGGAATATGAATTAAAAAAATTGCACTACGCTTTATTTAAGCCAGAATTGACAACCGAGCACCTAACCCCCCTCTTAAGAGGCGCATGCGGTCGTGTTGGGAAAGAAATAAGATTCAAGAGATTTAAACAAGTATTTACTCTAATTATTTTATATTTATTTTAAACCTTGATTTGTTAAGTGAGAAATTTATTAAATATATACTCTTTAATTACTGGTTATTTCGCAAATAGTCCTTAATTTTTTGTCTTTAATTACGTAAGATCAATGCCCTTTCTTTATTAAGTTCATTCATCATTTCCTGAATTCCGCATGAATAAACCTCCAAAACCCTGTGTACAACATGAAAATTCAATCAATTACTTAGTAAAGTGTCGGGCGGTTGGTGTTGGAGGTTGGGGGGTCGGGGGAGGGGGGCTGCATACATGAAACCTATTAGAGTCGATGGGGGTAAGGGGTGGAAACTATTACGCCAGCAAACGGGAAAGAAAAAGGGACGAGCGCCGCTTGGTACCGATCTCCTAAAGAGGTGGTGGAAGGGGGTGTCAACCCCCCGACGGCCCCGGGTTCGTGTTCAATTAGCTTAAATCGGGGCCGATTTGAAGGGGGCTAAACTTGATTCAATAATCGGCGATGAGATAACCTCCCTCACGTCACATGTCCGTATTGATTACGCTCAGTTGGTGGAATCTATCTGAGCTCATTAACTAAGTTTAATATAAATTTTGATTTAATTAGTTATTTCGGTGAATATGTTAGAGAGTTTTATCAAGTTGAAAACATTATTATTATATCAAGCAATCACATTTTTCTACATGGAACTATCTTCAAGTTAATCAATTTTAACATAACACTTTTGTTTATTATTCTATAAAACTCCATCTCTCTATTTTATAAATAATTAAAGTTATTACGTTAAAATAACATTTTTTTCCTAAAAGTTTCTACACCACACTTTTTTGAAGTAAATCAATCTTAACCCATTAATGGCCGAGCAATTACAGTTAACTCTAAAAGTTGATTTTTATGAATGATTTATATATATATATATATATATATATATATATATATATATATATATATATATAACTAAATCTTTATTATTTGAGAAGTATTTACAATAAATATAGTATTACCAAAACAAAAATATTCTTATATTGCGTTCCCAAATAAGGGCTATCGACTATAAGTCTTTCTGCCGTTGTTTTAGTTGGTGGTATGGTTTTTGAAAACTATGTAGGGGTAGAAGCGTGTTGTAAGTATAGGGTGATGGGCGGGTTTTTGAATTAAGAGGAATGTCAGGATTTCTGGGAATGCACATTTGTTTGAGTAGATCATAATTATTATCGTTGCATGCAAATCGCTTGGTTAGGAATCGTAGTCTATCTTTAATTGGTAGTACTTTTGTTGTTTGGTAGAGAAGGATATTTGAGGGATTATAGAGAGGATTTTGGGGATGCCGGAGTTTGTTGAGGGTGGATTTGGAGGGATTTAACTAGAGGATAGAGGAGTACTCTAAGATAGGGCGACATACCATTTTGTATATAATTGCACACGTATTTGTATTTATTCTTTGATTTTTGTATGTGAGTAAGCGGAAATATTTTGCTCTCTTAACCGTCTTTGTTTTAGTTAATGATGTGTGTTTCTTAAATGATAATTTGTTATCGAAATAGATACCAAGGTATCTACATGTAGGAGAAAGATGAATTATGGTGTTGTTTATGGATATCGATGGGAAATTAGGTGTTCACCGGTGGTAGGGTAGGAACAGTTTTTTTATTTATTAAGTTTTTTTGATTAAGTTTTTTTATTAAGTTTTAGAGGGAATCTATTGTTGAAGTTAGGGTAGTTGAGTTGAAAATTAGGGCGGTATTTTCGGAAAATTGTAGAAGATATTTGGTAAGGTCGACAAAATAAGGGTTAGGATTGTAGAGGTCGTAACAGAATACATTATATAGTAGTGGGGATAGAGGGGAACCTTGGGGAACACAGTGTTCTGGGTGAAAAATAGATGATAAGGTTTTTTAGATACGGATTTGTTGTACGCGGTTTGAAATGAATTTTATGATGAGCTTAATGAGGTGAAGAGGAATATTAAGGATACTGCACTAATAGAGAATGATTTATATTACATACTGCGATTTTTTCTTTTAAAAATGTATAATATATACGCTGTAAATTTTCAGGCATTCGTCCATTATATAAAAAAATTAAATTTAAAGTTTTGAACGAGTCTTTCCACTCCCAGATTAAGCATGAAGTAAAATTTCGAGTTTAGAATAGCCTTTAAATTTAGTTTGGTTGCTTTGCGTAGCGGAGCGACCAAACCAAATTTTCAGGTTTTTCTAAACTCGAAATTTTAATCAATGCGCCACCCGTATAAAACACCGAAATATTGCGAATCTAGAAATACACTGAAAAATACTTAAATATTTTTTTTTTAAATGAGTAATAATCGAAATATTTGGACGGCAGAAAGACTTACGGTCGATAGCTCTTATTTGGGAACGCAATATAAGAATATTTTTGTTTTGATAATACTATATTTATTGTACATACTTTTAAAATAATAAAGATTTAGTTAAATTATCGAAATATTTAGTGACAAAATATTTTCATTTTACTTTACAACTTTACAAACAAGCCAGTTTGATACATAATATTATTTAACCAGACATTCTTAAGTCAGGATAAATAATAGAATGTATCAACATCGTATTAATAATCTTTATTTTAAAGTGTCATTTACAAAATGTACAAAGTAAAACTGAGTCAATATTGTCTTGAATGTAAAATATGTCTAATTCTCTAACTAATGCTATATTTACAAATTTGCTATCTTAACTATATATATTTTAGTATATACATGTTTATCTTAATCATTTATACCTGACTTGAGAATGTCAGGTTAAATAATACAATGTATTAAATTTGCTTATTTAGTTAGTAATTTTAAAACATACCAATAATGTTGCGTTAGGGCACTAATGGCGCTGATTGGGTTAATATTACTATTTTCTAGATTATTCCATAAAGTTCTAACTATACATTATTTTAACTTAATAAATTTCATTTTAATTATTGCTTGCATTAACGATATCTTTGATTTTTTTAAAGGGACAGAGAGAAAGGGGCAGGAAAAAGAGAGGTACACATCGTGAAAAGTTTGCGAATTACTTTCTGCTTAAATCCCGCTCGGGAGATTTCGGAGTGAATTCCTAAACTGTTGGCAAACGAGACCGATAGTAAACTGTATAAAACTTGCGGAATAACACAGACTTTAAAGTTCATAATAAAATTAAGCGTCGTTATAAACTTCCCCGGGAAAATTCCTATCCAAACAATCTCACCTCTCTCGTAATAACCTGATTTTTAAACTAGACACTCATATATTTTTTCTTCTCATTTACAAATAAAGAAAAAAAAACAAAAGTTGATTTCATAAGAATATTTCTTTTATCTGTAAGATAATTTCTTTCATTAAATTAAATTAATTAAACAAGTTAGATGTATGGTATCGATACTAGCAATATATCGGAAAATAAATTATTAAGACATATCTGTTACATTTTATAAATGGCAAAAACTATTGGTGGTGGATCTGAGAGAAATGTAATTATTAACATTAGTACTGATAGCTCAAACATATAATTTTAGAAATTCGAAAAAAAAAATAGATCCTATTGTTATCCCATTATCGGACTAGGCTTAAAAGTTGCGGAATGATTAACAGTCTTTTAGAAAAATAAAAATCAAGAAAATGGATCAGTACGTGTTAATAATATATTTTTATATTATATTTATTATATTTCTAAAAAATTATAATTAGTTTGCCTTGTAAGAAAAGTGACAAATATTGTGAGGTTATGCGATTAATAATAACGAAAAAACAAATAAGTACCTACGTAACAACTTAATGTAGAATAAAAGTAAAGCAAACATGTAAATATTTTGTTATTTCAATATTTCGATTATTACTCATTTATAAGTGAATTTATAACTTCACAACATTTCAGTGTTTTATACGCGTGGAGCATAAAGTAACATTTCGAGTTTAGAAAAGCCCCTTGAAAATTTGTCTCGGGTCGCTGCGCGACCCGAAATAATATTCTACGCGGAGCTTTTCTAAACTCTAAATTTTACTTCATGCTTAGTCTGGGAGTGGAAACACTTGTTCGAACTTTAAATTTAACTATTTTATAAAATCGACGTATGTAATATAATAAATCATTTGTTGAAATCATAATAAGTTAATATTCTATTCCTAATAAAAAACAATATTTAGGAAATAATAAAGTTGCATTTAAAATAATAACAAACTGTGAATAAATCGACAAAAAAACTAGAAATATGGTAAATATGGACATGTTGAAAATCTTGACGGTGCACTCCCAGACTAAGCATGAAGTAAATTTCTTTAATTTGAAAAAGTGCGCGACCCTCGACAAATTTTCTACGCGGGGCTTTTCTAAACTCGAAATTTTACTTCATGCGCCACGCGTGTAAAACACTGAAATATTGTAAAGTTTAAAAAATTCTAGCTTTTATTTTGATCGGTTGGTTGACAAATTGGGTTGAATTTTCTAAGCTGATTATACATACTAATTCTATTTATAAATTTTGATCAGTATCAAAAGTCTAATTTTGTTTTTTTACATTTATTGCCAAAAAATCATGTGAACAAGATTTATTATAATTTTTTATAGCATAAATATTAAAATTAAATCAACAATTCGAGCATAATTGGATTCAGAAAAACATTGTCCAATATAATAAAATAAGAAAAGTAAGTGCAGCCATTTAGCCATTTAAAGTTGACTGTTATTTGGCAAAGAAGTTAATTTCAAAAAAATATAGTTAGTGTTAATTTATGGTATTGAAACTGCGATTAACTTTGTTTTTTAGATTATCCAAATCGATCAATAAATAATAGAGTTATGGTGTTGGGTGTTTTTTTCTCGAACACCCGGTATATATATATATATATATATATATATATATATATATATATATATATATATATATATATATATATATAGAACAATTATAGTTATAAACATATCTATTTTATTTTATAATTAATTATCCGGCAGTGTATTTGCTGTTTTTTTTTTATAAATGGTAAAAACATTTTTAATATGATCGCATGATGAGCCAAGTTAAATGATGGTTACATAATATTTTAAATACTACTAACATCACTAGTAATAGCAATGTTTTATTAATTTTAGTCAATGAGAGTCGTACTGACGATATAAATAAAAGCAGATTGTATTTTTTTTCTTATAGCAGTAATAACAGTTATATTATAAAAATATCTGCAGTACACTACATTTCCTTAGTAAGGAAGGAGGAGAATGTTATATAAAGGGGGGGTTGTAGCATGGGGGGGTGGTAAAAATCTCATCTCGCGCGATCCTCTGACAGATGGCAATATAAAAGCCATATATAACATTAGGGGCAATTCCGGGGCGTCCTCTCGCGCTCATTCCGGGGGCGCCTGTAAAAATGTTGTAATTCAGCCGGGGCCCAGCAATATTTCACGCGCTACGTTGGCGGCCCTAATTTCCACACTTTTTCACGCCGAAATAAACTTTGCCGATAAATAAACCGGAACCGGGCGCCGCATTATAACACACACACAGAGAAAGAGCTTGGAGTCGGTAGAGGGAAAAAATTAAAAAAATAGGATTACAGGGACTTTTGGTCCAAATTAGAGTATGCTTTTTCCCCAGCAGTTTAATTTACTCACTCAAATTGAATATAAATCAATAGCGTCTGCAATTACTCGGCTAAGACCAATGTACATGCATAGTTTCATGTTGCTATAAATTCACCGCGCGCGCTCCCCAACTTTCTTAATTAAAGCTCCAAAAACATATAAAGCATAATTACGAATTCCGTTTAAATTTCAATAATTACGAAGACAATTTATGCAATTTCGCTCAAGTTATTAATTTCTGGTATAAATTTAGTATATTGTTATAGTTAAGGAAAGTTTCAACAAAGTTTTATACCCGCTCACTCAAACTTCATAGAAAACCAACCACAAGTGTTTTCAGTACTGTAACAAACTAGAATGAATAGCTGAAACTATAAAATAATCTAGTAACGTAACTTATCCGTTTTTTGTTGTAAATCTCCCAACATATGAATTTGTTATTAGAAATAAATTCTTTTTTCGTAAACGTTGGAACTAGAGATTGTAATACCTTGAATAACTTTTTCACCTTTCACGTGGTGAAACTCCTTGAGAATGACTCAAAGTCGAAACCAGTTGGAATAAAAAACAAAAATATTTGTGAAATTTAACCAAGTGTTTCCTTTATTAAATCATAGAGATTGTAATACCGGTAACCCGGTTAAGCAATTTATCGGTAAATCCAGTAAATTAAACACGCGCTACGCGACCAAACCAAATTTTCAGGCTTTTCTAAACTCTAAATTTTACTTCATGCTTGATCCTTGAACCTGGAATCTCTCCTCTCGCGGCATACAGTTTGACAGACACTGGCTTAATTGACTTCATCTTAGTTTTAATTTTACCAAAAAGAAATTCAAATATTACCGGCCTTCATTAATTCTCGCTTCTACGTACATTTCGCAAAAATATCACATCCCCTGTTTTATTATTCACGGAATCACTTCGAACATTAACTGTTAATACGACCTCGTATGTATGTATATGTGTGTGACGCGTTGCGCTTTAATTAAGCTTTATTTTCGCACCGTGCTATCTAATAAGCAGTAAAAACCATAACGGCTTCCCCTACATTATTAAAATGTTATTATTAATGAAACACCCTAATTCTATTAAACGAACTACGCTCGGCTCGACGCTCAACACATAAAACCTATCATATTCCAACCCGCGAGAGGGGTCGGATTTTGGAATTTCACTCAAAAGCGCTAAGATTGGAGGAGTTCTGAGGGAATTGTGTGAGGATTAAGAGAGATTACGGTATGATTACGTGTAAAATCTTGATTTTGCTTTTGATTGTGGCTGTAGCTAGAGGATGATGGCTCATATCCCTGTATAGCAGTGGCGGTTCAATCATAAGGGCTGCAGCCTTCTTATAAATTCAAAAATACATATTTTAGATGTATTATAGTTTAGTTGTATACAGGGTGGTTCATAAGCTCCTTTTCAAACTTTTGCAATGAAAAGAAGAAAACTATTAATGCATTCGATAGCTAACGCCATCTAATGCTCCATAGCGGCATCGTCAATGACACGAATGCACAAAGTGTATATTCAGGTCACTGTTTTATCCACGAACAAGCTAAACTCTGTTTATGAACAACGGGGCCACACTGACAAGGACCTTGAAGTCCGAAACGCGACTGTGGGTATCTGGTGCCGGAATACTGAACACAAATTCAATTTTGATATTTGTTTTCTGGTTTCACAAACAGAGTTTAGCTCGTTCGTGGACAAAACAGTGACCTGTATATGCACTTTGTGCATTCGTGTCATTGGCGATGCCACTATAGAGCATTAGATGGCGTTAGCTATAGAATCCATTAACATTTTTTACATATTAGATTGATATAGTCAGAAATGTTCAGTATTCCTTAGCACTGGGTCAAGACCATACTGACGAGGACCGTGAAATCCGAAACGCGTCTGGTTCTGGTATCTGGAGCCAGAATACTGAACACAAATTCAATAATGAAAAGTAGACTTATGTTGAACAAAAGTTCATCTAAATGCATGTCCTATTATTTTTATTATTATAGCGCTTTTAAAATGTTTGAGTTCAAAAATATAGTAGTCATAATCAAATTGTCGATATGAACTGTAGTAAATTATCGGTAAACCGGTTAAATTCACAAATTTACCGACTTACCGGTAATTGAAAAAGTGCCTCGTTGCTAGGATCGCTGCTCTACTATGTTTCGATTCTAAGACTATAATACTGATTAAATTTGACTGAGATTGATTGTAACTCAAAAATATTGAACTTGGATAAAGATTACAGACACCTTTCTACATCAATAGAAATTTAAAATGGTTATGACAACAAATATTTATTCATGTGATCGCAATAAAATTATGGAATAAAAACAACAGCAAGCAGTTAGTTTTATCTAAGAGAAAATGGAAACAAAATTATTTATCGTCAGTGGCAGAATAATTCCTGGGTATGTGTTATTTTATATATCGATGCCTTGGCTTACAGATGTTTTAAGTGCATACGAATTCTGTAGCACTTAACACATCTGTGAGTCAAGGCATCAATACGATGTGTATTTAAACTTCACGCTAAATTAGTGTTTATACACCTAACGCATGAAGTAAATATTTTGAGCTTTAAAAAGCCTTAACATTTGGATTTGCTGGGCTAAGCGAAGAGAAATACAGGGTGAGCCGTGGGAAACGGACGCTTTTGGGACGGGTAGTAGTCAGGCGGTAAAGGTGGTGGGAGTCTGGGGTAGGAATTAGTGTCATCCCCTGACCCTACAGTTTCGCAAGCTACTTTATTTAGTTGCCATCATGCCAGAGTGAACTATGGAGCATCGCGTTTTTGCGTATGACAGTTGCGTGAGAAGTGGCGAGTCAGTCGTGCAAACTCAGCGTCAAAACTTTAGATACTGGGCCGCTGACAATCCACAAATCAAAGACCACTGCACAGCCCGAAACTTACAGTATTGTGTGAACTCGGGAAGTTGTCATAGGTCCTTAGTTTTTGAGAAAAACAGGATCACTGTGATTGTGATATCTCACTATGATTAACAACTTCTTTCAAAATGAGCTGAGAAGACGACGAATCAACTGTCAGCGTGTTTATTTCCAACAGGACGGAGCTACTGCTCATACAGTCCGAGGGTCGATGGCTGTTGTTAGACGGCCGTTGCCTAATCACGTTATCTCCAGATTCAGTGACATGCATTGGGCCCCTCGTTCACCTTTCCTTTTAACGTGTGACTTTTTTCTGTGGGGTTTTCTAAAATCTCTTGCGTACGAAGCCCAACCTCGTTCACTAGTCGAATTGCGAGCAACAATAAAGCAAAACATCGCTGAAATCGATCAAGATCTGTTAGAGAATGTAGAGGCGAACTTCACTGAGCGTCTCCGAATTTGTCAACGTAATAATGGACTCGATTTGGATGACATTATTTTCCACACATAAATTTGTGAAACTGCATGTTGTGGCATATTTATTTCTGTGAATAACAAATGTTTAAACCCAAAAATAGTGAAGTACTGTTCATTTGAAAAACGTCCGTTTCCCACTGCTTACCCTGTATAATAAAGAATACTTTAAAATAAGCCTTTGATATTTGTCTATAGAGGGTTCGCTCTCCTTGTTTAAGTAGAAAGTAAATATTTCGAGTTTAGAAAAGACCGAAAATGTGGATTTCGCGAGGGAAGGGAAGCTTGTTTATCAAATGATACAATTATTTTTAAACAGATATGAGATAGTACATAGTTATTCATAAGTTATTGTTTTATTTAAGGACTAAGTTTCGCAAAAATATTGTAATTTTGATAGTGTTCTATAATTCTGAAAATGTGAGGAAGCACTGGTATCATTGATAATACTGTAAAACATGAACAAGTTTATAAGTCATTAAAATTAAGCTTGTAAAAGTAGTTACATATATTCCTTGTAAGTAAAATTTTATATTCTCTTATCTTGCTCACAATATCAGAGGAAATCAACCATTTGTTACATAGTTACAGATAAAAATTTATATTCGATAGGAAATTCCGCGAGACACGAGAAGCGATCTCCTCTTTCTCTGTTCAGCCAATCGAGTCGTGTATTGTGCACGCAATTTTCATGTGAGCAACGCGAAAGGGCGAATTTGCATGAATTTGCGGCGATGGGGGTTAGCCTCTCTGTGTGTGCACGTGATGTATCTCGATGGGGTTTAAGGGGCAGGGGAGGTCTCCGGAGAAGGGTTGCCTCCACCTCGGAGACGTTTAACCGTTTAAAGTTCAGCCCTGCGAGATTTGTCGGCCCGAAGAATGCCAGACGTGACTTTTCGACTTCCCCAAGAAAGAGTTGTATTAATAGGGTTACATTCAAATACTGTTAACCTTAAGAATTTAAAAAAAGGATATAAATAACACATCAATCATTATATGATAAAAGAATGTTGCCGCTATTTATAAATAACCATAAAAAACTTAGGTTTTTCTTAAATTTCCTGTAAACAATTTTCAAAGCTCATTGAGTAGTTAAATAACTAAACGTTGCTGGTATAACTTTTTTATCACTAGTTTCCTCCTATATAGATATAATAAAACAAGTACACTATCATTATTAACAAAAATATGGTTTTATTATTATCATTGTTCTAATAAAGCTGAAGCTATTTTGTTTGGTCCAAAAAAAAGCCTGAGAAACAGGGCTTTCAATTACCCTAGACAAGACTAATTTTGTTGACATAAAAAAACTGTGTTAAAAGCCTAGGAGTCTATATAGAAATGAGCTGAGATTCTATAATCATAGTTCTCGTTGTATCAGAAGGCGTACGTAAATCTTAGGTTAATATACGTAAATAGGCATTGTTTATCGCAAAAGTTGAAAACTATATTATGTGAATCCCTGGCTTTGTCACTCTTCAACTATTGTGACGTAGTATATCACTTTTGTTTAGATAAAAAAAACTATTGATAAAATTCAACGTATACAAAATTCTTGTTTGAGATTAATCTTTGGTATTAGGAAATTTCAGCATATGAGTTATAAGTTACAGGACCTAAGTTGGCTTAAAATAAGAGACCGCCGTCTGCTTCATTTCGCCACTTTCTGCCACAAAATTATTCAAGATAAAGCTCCACCTTATCTTTACCAGAAAATCAAGTTTCGCTCTGACGTTCATACACTGAATATACGCTTCAGAGGATTATTAACTCCACCTTTGTATAAATCTACTTTTGCAGAAAGATATTTCCTAATACAAATCTCTAAAGTGTACAATAAGGTACCACAGGTGTGCAAATCGAAATGTATCTTAACCTTCCGAAAACAGTATGCCAAACATCTTAAAAACAGTTGAATTTATATTAGCGAGATTTTTGCGTGCCATTGTTGCCGAATTACATATAGTTATTTCTACTATTCTAGATAACTTGTGCTTGGAAAGTTGTCAAACAATCTTCTTTGCTCGTTTTATATTATTTTGTATTAACTTGTAAAATTATATGTTCAATGGTTAGGTTGAAAAACGGTCGCGGCGACCCAGCCACAGACTGAACTTCGCCATTAGATTTCAAATACGTAATTCTTATAGCTGTTAAATTGATGTATCTAAATAGTATTTTAAATAAAAATTATTATTATTAAAGATTATATTTATTATTATCAAGCAAGCAAACCCAATTTTTAGGCTTCTCTAAACTCGAAATTTTACTTCATGCTTAACCAAGGAGTGGACACATTCATTAGACATTTCAACTTTAACACTTTTATAAAAACAACGAATATCTAAACATCTACAAAGTATTATCCTAATAAAATACTCTGTAAATGTTCAGATATTCGTTGTTTTTACAAAGGTGTTGTATACCTAAAAGAAATGTTCCCAGTATGGGACATTTATTTTTTTCAAAACTCTATATATTTTTGCAGTAGGCCATTACATTTTATATTAGAACAGAATAATAATTAGGAATTATACATGTAATGTAGGTAGGCAACAAATTAAATAGGTTTTCAACAAAATGACGTGCTGCAATTTTTATTAAACTTATAATGTTTTATGTATTCTGTGAATATACAGCGAATTTTTGTTTTAAGTATACGTATGTATACGCTGTAAATACCCAGATATTAAAGTATAAAACGAGTGTTTTCCACTTCCAAAGCATAAAGTAAAATTTCGAGTTTAGAAAAGCTTGAAAATTTGGTTTGGTCGTGTAGCGCGTAGCGCTATGCGACCAAACCAAATTTTCAGGCTTTTCTAAACTCGAAATTTTACTTCATGCGCCACTTGTATAAAACACTGATTTGATGTGAAGTTCAGAAAATACGTCTTTAGTTATGCTACTTTAGTAGTATATGTGAAACTTCACTTGAAACTAGTGTTTTACACGGGTGGCGCATGAAGTAAAATTTCGAGTTTAGAAAAGCCTGAAAATTTGGTTTGGTCGCGTAGCGCTACGCGCTACACGACCAAACCAAATTTTCAGGCTTTTATAAACTCGAAATTTTACTTCATGCTTAATATGGGAGTGGAAAACCCTCGTTATAGGCTTCAATATCTGGATATTTACAGCATATACATATGTAACAAAGAATCGCTGTATATTTACAGAATTAATAAAACATTATAAGTTTAATAAAAATTGCAGCATGTAAAACAAAAATTCGCTGTATATTTACAGAATTAATAAAACATTATAAGTTTAATAAAAATTGCAGCATGTAAAACAAAAATGACGCATGATGTAAAATTTCGAGTTTTCGAAATTTTACTTCATGCTTAACCTGGGAGTGTAAAACACTCGCTTATAGCTTTAGTTTAGTTTTTAGATTAACAGTGTATACAGTATAATGAGGTATGTATACTTAAAACAAAAACTCTTTGTATGTGGACACTAAATACATGCATTAGTAGTTTTAAATTAACATCAGCAACTAAGTAAAGTTATAAATTGTTCGTGCAATTTTGATAGAATACTGAGATTTATTTATGGAGGGTAGTTGCAGCTAGCTAGGGGTTGTATATATCAGTGGTGTCGATTAAGTGGGTTTGATCCGGCAAATGGGGTGGTAAGCGGTAAGCGTTCCCATCGAAAAAGATAAGCCGCGAACGGCCGTGCATCAAATGTTTATCAGGGATATGGAATCTCGAACAAATTTCCTCCCGAATCTGGCGCTTCATATTCCACGGATTATCGTTCTACATTTATATATTTTTTTTTCGACAAATCGGCGCATCGCATGTTATTACGTCTAGACGTAAACACATGAGCGTAGCCAAGTGAGGGACAGAGGGCACATAACCCCCCTCCTCCCTGAATATCAAGAAATTATAAATTTTAAAATGATTGCGGATATGAGCAGTGATTTTTCTATATCAAATTACTATGTGATATTAAAACTATAAAAATGTGTTTATTAACTTTTAACGTCACCAATCATTAAATCAAGATAAAAATAATTATTCTGGATATGAGAAACTATTTTTTATATCAATTTACTATGTGATTACGAAATGATAATATTGAAACGCACATTTATTCAATATTCTTCTTTTATTGTCAATTAACGAAATAAATATAACTGTCAATTTAATTACTATTTAAAATCAACACCTAGTATTCAAAATGATCATCTAGTATAATAGAAGTAATAAGTAAAGAAAATAATTACTACAATAATTAATGTGCAATTTCTAAATTTTCACTACTAGCCTTATCAAATATTAAATCAACCTGAGTTGACTATGAAACATAAAAATAAGTACAGTTTATATGTTGAACTTCAGAATAAATCAGTGTTTTACACGCTTGGCGCATGAAGTAAATGTTTCAAGTATAGGAAAGCCTACAAATTTGGATTGGTGGTTTTGCTCTGCTACGCGACCAACCCAAATGGTTAGGCTTTTCTAAACTCGAAATATTTACTTCGTGCTTAATCGTAGAGTGGAAACACGTGTTTGTTGTCAGTTTGATACCGTCCAATCATTTAAATTATGATTTAGAGTAGGCCGCATTTGTGAGGTTGCCCAGAATGCTATTAAATGGTGGAATACATTTTAGGTTATGCTAAACTATGTGTTAACAGTCAGTAGTGCTAATCTAATATAAAACTCAAAGCCTACTCTAAATCATCTTTTAAACGATCACACAGTATCACAGCCAGTTAGACTTAGTTAATCACAGAAAGTCATTTGTAATCGTTCTCTTTAGCCTTAGAAGTTAGATAATAAAAATAAGGAATTGTTTGCGCGTTGTTATCAATTATTTAGATCCTTCTTAAATTACTGAAAAATACTGTATGAAAAATCTGTCTCACTTTTTCAACTATTTTTCCAACATGCTGATATAAATATTTTGAATAAGCTGCGAGAGCGCACACATTAAGCTCACTATAAATATTAAACGCGCCATTGTTTGGCCTGTGTGTTTGGACGTTAATAAAAAAATATGTAATTCTGCCGCGTGCTGCGGCGCTCGGTGAAAAAAATCCAACTTATTTTATTATTCGGTACTAGCTGAACGTTAATATTTACCCGGCGTTGCTGTTTGCATTTTCAGGAATCGAAAATGAACGACCGACCATATTTATATAAATAAATTGTTTACAATCCGCACACAGCCCATTTTTAACTCATCAAAACAAATATCAGAGTTTTCCTGGCGCAATCGTTTGTTTATAATTACATTTTTTGTATCAGTAGCCCGATATTTTTGTTACCAATCATTATTAGTAATTAATTGATCTATACATACAAGGATGTAAAACACACAATAAATTTATTACTCATTAAACCCAGAACAAATTTCCCGAACACTAATATTGTAATTTGTACAATTGTATAAAGACTTTTGTCTTCTGTCTTTCGTTTTGTACACAGTGACTTTTCAAACATTACATTCAAATTCTCTTAGGAGTTTATTCAAGAATGCAATTATTGTATCCTTAATTAAGCATGAAATACATTTTAAAGAAAGTAAGGGGCAAATACCCAAGCGCGGTAAATCTAAAATTTCAAACTTTCTTATACTCAAAAGTTTCACTCCAGACCTGAGTGAGACTGGAGTGAGACTGGAGTGAGACTGGAGTGAGACTGGAGTGAGACTGGAGTGAGACTGGAGTGAGACTGGAGTGAGACTGAAGTGAGACTGAAGTGAGACTGAGTGAGACTGGAGTGAGACTGGAGTGAGACTCTATTAAGACTGGAGTGAATCTCATGTGAGACTGAAGTGAAACCGAAGTGAGACTGGAGCGAAACTGAAGTGAGACCGGAGTAAAACTGGAGTGAGACTAGAGTGAGACTGAAATGAGACTGGAGTGAGATTAAAGTAAGACTCGAATGAGACTGAAGTGAGACTGGAATGAGACTAAAGTCAAACAAGAGTGAAACTGGGCTGAGACTGGAGTATGACTGGAGTGAGACTGAAGTGACACTAAAGTAAGACTAAAGTAAGACTGGAGTGAGATTGGAGTATGACTGGAGTGAGACTGGAGTGAGGGTGAGTGAGATTGTGTGAGACTGAGTGAGACTGAGTGAGACTAGAGTGAGACTGAAGTAAGACTGGAGTCAGACTAGAGTGAATCTGGAGTGAGACTGAAGTGAGACCGAAGTGACACTAGAGCGAGACTGATGTGAGGCCGGAGTGAAACTGGAGTGAGACTAGAGTTAGACTGGAATTAGACTGAAGTGATATTAAAGTAAAATTCATGAATAACTCATGAAACCGGAAGGGAAATAGTCCTACGCAAGTTAGCAGAGGAGTATAAAAAGGCATAACAAACCAAAAGGGAATGAGGCACACAAGACCCTTCCTAGATAGCCCGGTACCTAACAGCATATTGACGCTGCCAGGACTAAACAAAATGAATTTACGAAAAATCACAGGACTAGTCACTGGACACTGTGACCTGAATAAGCACAAACATAGGATAATAATTAAGAAAAGCCCTCAATGTCGTGGGTGTTTGAAAGAGAAGGAAACTCCCTAACACCTACTGTGTACATGCAAAGCATATAAAAGGCATCGCACTGAGCAATTCAGAAAGCCTGTGCTTCCTGAAATAGAGCTCAAAAAAATCCCCTGGCGGAAACTTCTGAACTTGAGTGAGGCCGAGACAAGTGAAACTGGAGTGAGACTGGAGTGAGATTGGAGTAAAACTGGGGTAAGACTGGAGCGAAACTGGGATGAGACTGGAGTTTGAATGGAGTGAGACTAAAGTGAGATTAAAGTAAGACTGGAGTGAGACTAGTGAAACTGTAGCGAGACTAAAGTGATATTGGAGTGAGACTGGTGTGAGACTGGAATGAGATTAGAGTGAGAATGAAGTGAGACTCGAGAGAGACTAGACTGTACTAGAGACTGAGTCTGAATACTTAGACTGCGGATCCATAACTAAATATCAATTAATCACTGTATATTTTTCTTACTAATCTTTTTTTACATCAACAGTAAAAATAAACAAGATAATTACAGTAGAGAAAACACCGCAACGCAAAAGAGAAGTCTAGAGTAACAATTGTTTAAACACCGTATTGTAACAAACACACAGACACAACCGTTCTGGCGATTCCGCAAAGAATTCTTCCACCCCAGCCATTTTCGTAATGAGAGAGCCGTCATAAAAAAAGCTGCACGTGTTTTGCACGTCTATTTAACGAACCCGGTAAGAAAGTGGAAAAGTGATATTCAAATGCAGATGCTATGTTCATCCACGGGATTACGATTCGCTTTGAGCGACGAGGACTATGTGAAAAAAGCACCGTTCTTTTCCTTGTGCTATTCGAAGGAAATATTAGCTTTAAGTTTTGTTAATTAGTCATGAGAAGAGTTGGGTTTAATAGATTTTTTCACGGTGGTTAGATTAAAATTATATAAGGAGTGAAAAAATGATAAGAAACGCGAAAGTTGGGAGACGTTGAGCTTTTTTAAAGTTAGAACATTGTACTAAGAGAAAATGAGGTCTAGATGTGTTATCATAACGGCATCTAAAATAATCTGCAAGGTTTCTTTATACATCAAAGTGACGAATACGAATGAATGAATTAGGTGATAATATGCGAATCATCAAAACTTTCAAAGCTCTCTAATTTAAGAAGTTAAATATTAAGTTTTATCTTTTGATATGTTTTGTTACTTATACATGTAAGAATACTATTACCTCTATACACATGTATATGCTATTATTGTTTTATAACTATCGCAACTAAATGACTCCTCATGAATGTTATGTAGTTATTCTTTTTGGAAATAAATAAAATGTTAATTGTTAAATGATAATTGTTGTAGCTTTCAGTTCGCGATACATTTTGTATACAAACGAAAACAAAATACACGTTACTCAGTTTTTTTTAATACTTTTATTTTAACTTTGTGGCCTTTGCCCATATGTGCGGGCGCCCATGCACATATTCGTATTAAAATGACTCAATAAAACAATAGCTACATTTAATTTAGCGCAATACAGATAAAATACCGGCATATTACATGTATTTGTTTTGAATTACTTGAAGAGATAAATATAATTATACTTAAAACAAGGGGTGATCAAAAAGTAAGGTTACAAAATATACACATTTTATTGCAGGCTTTCAAACCTTACTTTTTGATCACCCCTCGCAAAACACTCACACAGGCTCATTTGCACCCCGATTTATTAACTTTAATTATCCACTAATCATTGAATAAACCTTTGATTAACTTAAAATTCTAGAATATAAGAATGTTGTAGGTTTTTGAAATATCCTAAACACGTCTCTTATATCAATATGCAACTGTGTAAAGAATGTGTAAATACAATTGTTGTGTTTTTAAGAAGTACTAATCAATGATTAAGTTAATTAACTTAAGTGCAAATGGGCATTCGTGTTTAATTTAGTTTAATTATGCGGTAAACTACGGCAAGTTTTGATTGATGAATTAACATAAGTTTATTAACTCAATTTATCCTGCTTGTTGTATATTCCTCCAAAAAAACTAATAATCCAATGCCATCATGTGAAATTACCATAAACTTTATAGCCATGTAGGCGCCTGGAGAAACAAAAAGCATCCCCCTGACAAATTTTTAATTCATATCATGTCACGCTGAAGACTTGATTAAACACGTCGCGACCTCCCTCCCCCCCTGATAGCAACGTTTCATCCTCGCCCCCTCGCCCTTCCGGAAAAAATCCAATCAAAATTCACGGGCGTAATTTTATTTTAATTAAATCCGGCCAAGAAGGGCGGAAAGCGAAAACTCACGCGCGCGCCCCCTCTCCCCACCCTCCCCGAACTAATTTCTAAATAAACAGCCCCCTAATGAGATTCTATTCATTATGATTAAGACAAAGGGGCGGCTTTAAGCGGGCGTGAAATTTTAAATCTCGCCCGGAAACTAATATAAAACTTAAATTGGAATTTATTTCGTTACTAAGTGAGGGACTATTATTCTTTATAAAGAACTGTTTTCCGACCCTTCGGTATTATTCTTTGTAAAGAGGGTTAACGAGGAGATGTGTTTGTTAATTTTTATGTATGTGGGGTTTCTGTTGCAGGTGAGTTCCTGGCGTCAAGGGGGAGGTACAAGGAGGCGGCCGGGCTCTACGAGAGGGCGGCTGAGTTACGGCCTAGGGATTACGAGTTGGCCGTGGCCGCAGCCACCGCGATGCGGCAGGCTGCTAGGCACGAAGACGCCGAGAGGTGGTACAGGAAAGCTGTTCTTTTAAAACCATCGGTGAGTTAAATTTAGATCTAATCAATTTTAAATGTTTTTAAAAGTGTTTTCTTTGAAATCTTTCACCTAAGTTAAATACAGAGAGATTTTCTGTTAAGTATACATATCTCGATGCACACTCTGTAAACTTTCATATATTGGTTGTTTTTATGAAAATGTTTAATTTTTAACAATTGTTTTCCACTCCCAGATTAAGCATAAAGTAAAATTTCGAGTTTAGAAAAGCCTGAAAATCATAGACAACTTCCACATTTACATCTTGAAAAAGAGGATATTTTATTTCTAGTAAAAAATGAAAGGCAACTTCTTCATTTACTCTTGAAAAATTTGGTTTGGTCACTCCGGTTCGCTACGCGACCAAACCAGATTTTTCAAGAGTAAATGATGAAGTTGTCTTTCATTTTTGACTAGAAATAGAATATTCTTATTTTCAAGATATAAACGTGGAAGTTGTCTATGATTTTCTACTAAAGTTTCTTGTTATTAAGCTATTCTAATTTAACTCAACTCGACGTGCAGACTATGGGCTACACGCGTCGCATTTCGAAAAATAAAACGCGCTCAGAGGGGCGAGAGAACTGGAAATGTAATAATGGAAAGTTTAACTGTTTTCCGTTGGAAAAACTTTGCGCAGGTACTCGGGGCATTGTGCCAGTCAAAATTTATCCGCGCGGCCCCCCGAAGTATAAAACTTCGCAGACTGCGGGGGCGGCACACAAATGCAACACGGAATTTACATTACAAACTTGTTCCTCCGGATGCAATAATGTCAAATCGATCACACCGGGTTTTCCGCGATATTAGTGTCAACTTTTTGTTCAGAGCAATATCTGCACATGTACAAGCGCACGGCGGATTCCTAAAGAAATTACTTCGGTGTTTCTTTATTGTTTGCCGAAAAGGGAAGGAAATTTAATATAGCAAATATCAAAATCTTTTTATATTCACGTTAAAATTATTGTAACATTGTTGCATCATACAATCGATCAACAGGGTATATCTTAAGATTGACGCTGAGTTTGCATCATTGGCGATGAATCGGTTGAATAAGTGAGTGCTAATTATAATTATTATTATAAATATCAGATGAAAAATGGTTTAGAATTTTATTTTAAGTATACATGTACATAAGCTTATTTTAAAAGAGTTTAATTTATATCTTAATACGAGTGTTTTCCACTCCTTGAAAATGAATGAGTAAAATTAGGAGTTTAGAAAAGCCTGAAAATTTGGTTTGGTCGTGTAGCGCGCAGCGCTACGCGACCAAACCAAATTTTAAGGCTTTTCTGAACTCAAAATTTTACTTCATGCCCCATGCGTATAAATTCTGATTTATTGTCAGGATTAAGCAACACATATTCTTTCTAACCGCTGTTGATTCCGCATCATAACCTCACTTTATTTACTAGTTAACATAACACTGAATGTCAGTCGCGATTTTTGAGGTTAGAAATTTGTTATAATTGGCAGTTAACAATCATAACAGTTATAATTAAGAGGTAATTGTTAGAGATAACAGTTAATTGTCAACACATATCCTCTTTAACCACCCCTAAATATTTTGAAAATTAGGTTTTCAAAATCTTACGAAAATCTAGAAAATTCATGAATAGTATCAACATTTTTAAAATTTAGAAAATTCACGAAAACCGGCAGAATTTTAAAAATTAACAAAAATTTTGGATTTTCATGAAACGCATCAAAATTTGAAAAGGTAATAAATACCTTAGAAATTTACAAAAACTAGAAAATTGATAAAAAGTATCGAAGTTTTTAAAATTAAAGAAAATCTAAAAAATTCAGAAATTTTACAAATTAAAGAATATCTTGAGAAAGTTACAAAAAGCAGTTAAGAATAACTAAAATTTTCGAAATTCATTAAAAATTCGGAAACTTTTAAAATGAACTAAAATCATTAAAACTTATGAAATCCGTCAAGGTTTATAAAATTTACGGAAAGTCACGAAAAAGTGCCAATAATTTAAAAATAATATATAATTGTAAATTCAATTTTAAAAAACTGTTGCAATTTCTTTCATCAATTTTTCATAAACGAAATCATAAAAATATTTACCGTTACCATTTTTAAATTTACTGGAAGTCACGAAAAAGTGCCAATAATTTAAAAATTATATATAATTGTAAATTAAATTAAAAAACAATTGTAATTTGTTTTATCATTTTTTTTAATAAACAAAATCATAAAAATATTTATTTAAAATTAAAAATTTAAGTTACACATCCAGTTTTAAAAATGAAATGTCAAAAATCAGGAGCATTCTGAAAAAGTACAAAAAATTATTGACTCACATATTAGATTTTTTTATTAAATGGGCAATATATTTTTAACTTTACTATAAATCAGTGTTTTATACGCCTAGCGCATGAAGTAAAATTTCGAATTCAGAATAGCCAGAATTCGGATTTGGACGTTGCGCGTCCAAATCCAAATTCTTCAGGCTTTTCTTTACTCGAAATTTTACTTCATGCCTAATCTACGATTGAAAAACACTCGTTAGAGAATATTTTTTTGTTTTTTAAAAAAGACCACAATTTTGATTAAATCGGATTATTTTGTAACTTTAAGTCCACCAAAAGATAAAATACTGTCTCCAGCGGGGGGGGGGGAGAGGACAAGAGTCAAAATATTTGTTAATAACTTATGATTTGCCAATTATTTTCACCTGAAACGTCAAAAATATACGATTTCTATATGTCCCTGCCCCTCTTTAGTTACGCCATGCCTGGCAACTTTGTAAATAACGATTTTTTAACAAAAGTATGCATGAGCTGCATAATTAAAGATCCATTTTTTTTTCTGCAAGATAACATACTTCTTTCTTTTGTTTCTGCAAGAGAAAAAAAATCGTTTAAAAAATTAATATAACAGTTACAATTGACAGTTAATTGTCATAGATAACAGTTATATTTGACAGTTAATTGTCATTCGCGATCTTTGAGGTTAGAAATTCATTACGACAGTTAACAGTCATAGATAACAGTTATAATTGACAGTTAATTGTCATAGATACCAGTTATAATTGACAGTTAATTGTCATAGATAACAGTTATAATTTACAGTCATCAATCTTGGTTCAAAGTTCAAAATTGAGTGTTAGCAGTCACAGTTGACTTTAATACAGGTCCAGATATTATTAGTGGTGCGCCACGCGTATTAATCACTGAAAACAGTGAAATATCGAAAACAAGTGAACTTCACTTCAAATCAGTGTTTTATACGCGTCGCGCATGAAGTAAAATTTCGAGTTTAGAATAGTCTAAAAATTTGGTTTGGTCGCTCTGCGCTTCGCGCTACGCGACTAAACCAAATTTTCGGGCTTTTTTAAACTCGAAATTTGACTTCGTACTTAACCTGGGAGAGAAAAACACTCTTTTAAAGCTTTAAAATAAACTTGAAAAAAAAACAACGAATATCGAAAAATGTATAGCACATAATTCAGATATGTATAATTAACAGAAAAATGCTTTGTATATGTATGTTAAGACAATCCTCTCACACAATACCCTAATGTAAACTTGTCAATAGCGATAATATTTATTGCCTTTAACCTTAATGTTTGTGTGCGCGTGTATTAAGTAAAATGCCAGTCATCAAAACCGAGTATTTATTCGAATGGAACCTGCGGAAAAAAGATCCCATTTCCTTATATTTCATATGAACTATTGCTTCGTAACGATCGTTTGTCCGGTCCGCTTATCGCTTGCCTCGGCGCGCGGTAATGTCTTTGTTATCGCCACATTTACGGACACAATTAAATACTACGAATAATTACTATCTGGGAAAATAAATGGATGTCAATAATGCACACACACACACATACGCCGTGTAACGATTGTGTCGGATAAGGACGAGGATTCGCTTGGATTATTTAATCGACAAAGCAAACGGATATAAATGACTCATGGTTTAATGTATTATTTGACATTTAAATATTATTACTTTGTTTACGACAATGTTATAAAATGTGCATTATTTAATTGTGTGGGCAGCATAAATGGGGTGCATTTAACACTCAAGCACATTTAACACGGGATTTGCGTAATAAATGTGTTTTTTAACACGAATATAAATAATTGCCTTGTTAGATTTTTATGCAGTAACAGCGCTGTGCTAGTCAAATCAGCTTCTTTTGTCTTACATTTGACCATGGTGGCCAATTTGTTAAAGTACGAAGTAACGCGTCAACATCTCCGCCGTTCTCATTAGTTTAATCCGCGTACAACGCGTTTGTAAACATAAATCATTCTTAAATCGGTTCAACAATTGTGCTTCTATCCGTCACGAGTGTTTTTTAAAGCGGAACAAAAGTTAACACCGTGAAAACTCCATCCAAACGGAAGAGTTCGTTATTTATGCAAAGAGCGTGTTTCTATGTAACTTAGGTGAAAGGGTAGACTGTGTGAGTATTATTTATTGTTGAACGATTGTTTATATTTGTGTTAAAGTGGAATCAACTCTATTACACATTCAAATCATAGTACCGCAATCTGTCATCTTGATCTGTCAAATTAATATAAAACAAAACCGACCATTAAGACTGACGCGCATTTGATAAAAATATATAGTAAATATTGTGTTATATATTGTTTTTGTCGTGAACAAAGTATAGTGTATAACTCTTATATATTGGCTATTAATCACTCGAACGACTTGCTCCACTCGCCTTCGGCTCGTTCCGCAAACCCCATTCTCCTGATTTATTATATTATATGCTCTTTGTACAATATACTATTTACATATTTTTGTAATGTTGTTCCTCTACCTTGAAATATACAGGGTGTACAAAAAGCAATGTAACAGCTTGATATCTCGCTTTGTGATGAGTTTAGCAAAACATGTTTCAAATAAAACTTGTAACTACTAATTTAATCTACTAATAAATTATAATTAATACACAAGATGATTCATTTTTAAGATACGAAACAAACTTACCTTTTTTTTAAATAGATCGTCCTATATATTTCGATGGTATTCGCGAACTTGTTAAAATATGTTTCTATTTTAACAAGTTACTAGTAAAAACCGCATGTTTTTAAGTTGATCCTGTCAAAAGGAACATATTATTGAAAACATACTTTGTTGATAAGATCTACAATGTTAATAACAAAATATTTAACTGTTTTATTTAACTAGGAGGTCAAATTACCTTCCCCCTTCAATTTTGATTCATATGACCCAACAGATTAAAAAAACATAGAAATGTAATATAACTCGAAAAACTCAGATATCTAAAAATTATTGAATGCTTGAATATCTTAAAAATGAGACAACATCTTTTCAAGTCAGAATATTTAGGAAACTAAAATAGATTGCGATAAATGTGAGAAGCTTAAAAAGCAAAGTTGACAGATAGATACTGAAATTTTTCTCTACGAGTAAATAACGATTTATCTTGACAATATTAACCAATTAGCAGACTTAGTTAACGTCACCAAAACATAAATAAACTGCCCGGCTTCTCCGGCAAGAAACTAACTCGCCACAGTTGAAACGCAAAAAAAAACAACAACGTACAAAACCGAGTCGGGGGGCATTAATTTAAGCCCGCTGGTCAGGAATGACGGGGAAAAAATTACCCCTCAGGAAATTTATAGGACGACGGTGATCGGTTCTCGGGCCTTTTTCTCCCCGCGTCAGAAAGAATAAGGAATAAGGAATGCTGAAGTGGAGAGTAAAAAAAAAACAATCTGGCGACGTTTAATTAATTGGCGCCCGTTAAATTCTAATTTCCATTCCGTGGAGGGAAAAAGGGGGGCGGGGGGTAGTGTGGGGCATTTCAGTTTTCACTACCGCCCAGGCACAAGTGAAACGGATGAGGGCCATTGGAAAAAGCGGGAACGAGTAATTGTCGGTGATTAATTAAAATTTTCTTTCGTGATTTAATCCATTCGTGAAGTGATTACACCTAGGTCGGATTGGTTTAATTTGAGTGTAGTATCATTTATCATTTCCTTTCTTTATGCGCTTTTTTCATTTTTGATAAAAATAGTTCACATTATTGTTTTAGTAATGACATTTCTAATTTAAGCCAGCTTGTAAGGTATACGATTTGATCGTTCTAGCGAGACAAAATTCAAATTACTGAAGTATGACAATTGCAAATGCATTGTTACAAATTATTTATATACATCAGAAAAAGTTTACTAGAACACAAATATTGCACACAAATTTGTGTTTGTTCTAAATTTAAATAAGAAAATAAAACATCAGTTCTATTTATTTTGTCATAACCTGTACTACAAAATAATTGTCTGATGCATCGTCTAACGAGAGATTCCACTCCCAGACTAAGCATCAAGTAAAATTTCGAGTTTAGAAAAGCCTGAAAATTTGGATTTGCGGGGGCGCGCGAGCGAAGCGAGTCGCGCCTCTGCAAATCCAAATTTTCAGGCTTTTCTAAACTCGAAATTTTACTTCATGCGCCACGCGTATAAATCACTAACTTTAAGTGAAATCTTTAACTGATTGTTAAGAGTGAAATAAATTTAGAATGTCAATTATCAGTTGTTTACATTATGAGAAAAGTGAGCCATTTTTTTTAACTAAAATAATTTTAATTTACAATCAAGGTGCTCACACTTTTCTTTATGATAGTGGAAGATCTGTCATAAATAAAATATTTTTTATTTCTTCTGAAAATATATCATATACAGGGTGTTTCATCTAAAACTCCACAGAATAATTAACAAAAAACTAAGAATATTAATAAAGTTTTGTTTGTTGTAATCAATAAATATTATTTAAGGCTATATTTTGAAAATATTGACTATTTTTGACATGTGTGTCAATTTTTATAAGAACTGACGGCTATAGTCGAGTTATATTATTGTTATTATTATTTTTATGTTATTAATTATGTATCTTAATTATTTTTATTAATAAATAAGCAAATTTTAAGAAGTTGCACAACTTTAAATGTGTGTATTAAAAGTTTATGAAAATATTAAAATTGGTTATAACTTAAAAATGACCAATGCAATTTAAAACATGCAAATGAAAAAATGTCTTAAAATATTCCATTCTTTTCAAAAAGGTCACTTACAAAGTTCTGACCACCGAATGACATTTTCTCACGCCTCTGACAGCTAAACCGTAATTATGAGTCTTGATTAACATCTATTAATTACAACAAACAAAACTTTAATAATATTTTTAGTTTTTTGTTAATTAATCTGGGAAGTTTTTGGTGAAACACCGTTTATGTATACTTAAATGAAAAATTCTCTGTCTATTATTTGTGTAAATATAATATAATATAAAAAAGGGTAATTCAGTTTAGAAAAAGAATAAATATAAACACCTGATAAAAACATTCATAGGTTGTGTGTCATACATCGTCATAAATCACTACCTGTTTTGTAATGATCTTCAAGATGTCTTGTTTACGATAAGTTTTGTTAAATAGTGCGACTTTTTGCGATTGCTAAGATATTCAACATTTCTGTTGCGTATAAAAATTAAGTGAAAACGCTTTATTTATTTTCAGTATTTCTTAAAATACTGTTAATTTTAAATCAATAATTTTGGAAACTTTATAAAAACTCGTGTCTTCACAACACGAGTTTTCATAAAGTTCCAAAAGTCATTGATTTAAAATTAACAGTTTTTTTATGTATTTTGTAGAGATATATTAAATTACTTGAATTCGTATTCGTGAAAATGATGGCAATTATTATTCGCATTTTAATTGGTGAATATGCAATGTTTTATATTCAGATAATCCCTAGACACAACGAAACAGACATTTACGATTGAGAAAGAGTAAAATAAAAGATTATTAATTCAGAAAGAAATACCGTTTTATATAGATGTTTTAATTTATCACCAATGTAACTGTAATCTATGTAATGTCATAAAAATGTCTATTAAGGTCTTAAAGAGCTAATGGGCAATAAATATTTTGCAACATTCTCATTTTAAGAGCCCCCCTTTAATGAAACCCGTCCGCATAATAAAGCAACTTCGAAAACGACACGAGTATCAATTTCCAGTCTTAAAAATATACTTTACATGCGGCCGTAATTTAATGACTTCTGGGAAAACCTCCCCATTCCGCATGAAATATGATAAACGTTGAACTAATAAACTGAAGCGCTATTTTAAGTGGCCCCCACGCCGTCGACCCTCACGAACTGCCGCCCTCGCGGGGGGTGGGAAACCGCGATCCTGGCACGCGAAACACAACAGGGGCTTCCCGTAGACAAGTAGACAACCCCTTTTCGGCTTTTGGGGGCGCGCTCGGGGCTAATTAAATCTCCGCGGGTGGGGCGCGCTCTTTTTTCCACCCCAGTTTCTGGGGAAAATTGGTTCGCGGTTATTTAATTATGTACAAAACCGAAGGGCACGATCGATTCATCGGGGCGTCAATTTGCTCGTGGCTGTGGTTTGGACGTTAAGGGCCTGAACAAAGGTAATTGATTGTGTAATTTGTTTTCTTATAAGGGAAATGCAAAAAAGCAGTACATCGTATATAGGTAGATTTTGCACTGTCATTCATTTCAAATTAATTAAATTAATTAACTGCATTTAGAGAAGATTTTACTGAATTCATAAGTCTTTATGACTGCAGATTTTTCATGTAATTCCATTTGGTTTCTTGAAATCAGACCTTGAATGAAACTTCAGGAAATTAAAAAAAGATGAAAACAATTAATTTCTTAGGTAAATGTTTCTTTTCATTATTATTTTTGTGCATTAACAGAAATAAATAATTTTTTTATATATACATTTATCCGGATATTGGTCCAAGATCACCTTTTATATGCATTTATAAGTATTCAAATCCTTTGATAAGGGTTTAAACAACCTACATTTGAAAACGAATTCTCTTAAAAAAATGTACGGAATCCAGATAACGAATCCCTTTTCAGTGTAGTATTCGAATAATTTATTTGAATCATCTAAATGGATTGTAATCCATGATTTGAATCCTGCCCAGCTCTGGTCCATGCCTACATGTGTCTCTATGTCTGTCTCTATCTTTGTGTTTTAGTATGTTTGCGTAACTGTCCCTTTATCTGTCTATATTTCTGTTTGCATCTCTGTCTGTGTATAGGTTTGAATCTCCAACTCAGTTTTATCTGTCTCTCTGTCTCAAAATATGATATCGTTAACTTGTTCCTCATTGAGCACTTGATAAAACATTTCTACTAATATATGCTTACATTTATTAGTAAAACAAATCAAGTGAATATAAATTAAAAACCTATACAGGGAGTTTTTCTTTTAAGTATACATATCCTAATTACAGCGTATGTGCTGTAAATCTTCAGACATTCGTTGATTTTTTATAAACTAGTAAATTTGAAGTTTTGAACGAGGGTTTTCCACTCCCAAACTAAGCATGAAGAAAAATTTCGAGTTTAGAAAAGCCTGAAAATTTGGTTTGGTCTCGTAGCGCGTAGTAGCGCTACGCGACCAAACCAAATTTTCAGTCTTCTAAACTCGAAATTTTTCTTCATGCTCAGTCTGGGAGTGGAAACCCTCGTTTAAAGCTTTAAATTTACCAGTTTGGAGAAAATCAAGGAATGTCTGAAGATTTACAGCACATACGCTGTAAATAAGATACTTAAAAAAAACTCCCTGTATATCAAAATATGATTTTTTTAAAATGTCAGTAATATAATTTTTGCCACCGTATTTTTTTAGAACACTGTAAATTAACATAAAAAATATACAGAATAACATTGTGCTGGTGAAAGATTACACCAATATAATCAAATGTCGTATCTTGTTAAGTCTAGTCAGTCTAGACAAAAACTGATTTTATCTGCTGTACTCCCATCATCTCGGTTTTATGTTGGATATTTGAATGCAAGCGAGTTACTTGATTGTCCATTAATGTTGTTGCAGGATGCTAGAGGACACACGAACCTGGGTGCGATACTCCACCTGAATGGGAAGTATCGTGAGGCGGCGGACAGTTACCGGGAAGCGCTCCGTTTGCAGCCCAACGATGTGACTACACTGACAAACTTGCACAGACTACACAGTGTCATGACCTGACGATAAACTCCAACAACGAGACACACAATAATAATAATCATACAGGAAACGGTGTTCACTCTGAAGGTAGAATAAATATCAGAAAATATTGATAAAAATACATTATTCATCATAAAATATTGTTCAGTTTATATAATTTACACTAACAATTTGATCAGAATACAAAATGCATGGTAAAATATTGCCCAGAATAAAAATATAATATTCTCTAAGATCAATCTTTCTAACAAAATGTATCGTTTTAAATTCCATATATTAATACATCTCTAAAATCTTCTTAATCAATAATTCCCTCATGTTTTATTTTGAAATTTCAGAATACTACTTTTCAATCTGTCTCATTCTGGTAATTTCTAACATTATTTTTAATTAGATTTTTTTTACTTTTGATTTATTTCAGAACAATCAAAAACGTTTCAATTAATATTGTAAGTAAACTGTTGAATTTAACGTACACTATAAGGGAAAAGTTGTTGTAAAGTTGTTATAAATTGAAGGCATGCACAATCTTTCTAAACATTCAAATTTTACTAACAGAAATATACTTTCGAAATGTTTCATTTCAAAAACAGTTTTAATTAATATTTCACTCTTGTTTGATCTTAGAAAACTTGTTTTTTTCAAAGTATCTTATCAGCATGTTACATGAACATTTCTACAATATTTCTAATCAATAAATTATTTTTGCTATCTTGTCTGCCTTAGGGCAGTTTTATTTGATTCTGTAAGTAAAATGTCAAATTTAACTCATATGTTGTTCCTAATACTTCACCTTCACAGAGAATTATTCTTTTTTTATTATTCTTTTCTGGCATTCATTGCTTTTAAAAAAGTTTAATTTGAAGTTTCTAACGAGTGTTTCCATTCTTGAATAAACATGAAGTAAAATTTCTAAACTCAAAATTTGAGTTCATGCGCCACGCGTATAAAACGCTAAAATGATCTTACAAATTTATAACATTCTTATGTTTTAGAAATTTGACCTAATCAGAGGTTTACTCAATGATTATTGGATGATTAAAGCTAATCGGTCGGGGTGCAAATGGACCACAGTGTATCAAAACTTTTGGCCTGTAGTGTACGTTAAATTTAACAGTTTACTTACAAAATTGTCTCGAATATCTTTAAATTTTCTTTTACTAAAATTAAAACAGTTTTATTTTAATTTTATATGATACATTAGTATAAGAAACTACATCAAACAGATTCTACAAAAATATGATAATAAAATGAATTTTTTTTTTTAAACTCTATGTTAACACGTTTTGTATAGTTGAGGCTGTTCGTTGTTGAAACTCCATAATATCATTTCAATAAAACACTTAATTTGTTAAGGTTTCAAAATTATGTATATTGTACTACAATAAATATAATTTTGAAAGCTAAACAAATTAAGTGTTTTATTACAGTGTTACCACATTCTTTAGTTTTTATTAAGGTATTGTTTGAAAAAATTTCTTTAAATTTTATACAATACATTAATTAAAATCATTTAAAATTTGAAAAAACTGTTTAATTTTTCATGAAAGTGCATTTCTTTAAACAATAAATTGATAAAAAAGAATTAACACGTTGAATTTCCAAAAAATAATTTTTGTTTTGTAATTATAATTTTTTCAGAATCTATTTGATACAATTTCCTAATCAGTTTAAAAAAATATGTTTTTGTTACTGATTATTTTTTTTATCAGTTCGGCTAACATGCATTACGTAAATTAAATTTGCGGAACAGTGAGGAATTGAATAATGACGACATTTTTATTCTAATGTTTACTACGAATGAAAAACTTCCCGGAAATTCCTAAATGCAATTCTATTTATATTAACTTATTTGTTTATGTTACAAATAGAGGAACTTGTTGAACCTAGAACAATTAAATAATTGTTGAAATTGTTAAAGAAATATTAAGATTATAGAAAAAATATATTCATTGATATGGGGTATAAGAATATTCATATTAGTAGTAACAATGAAATTTTTCTCTAACAACTTCAGTTTTTTATAAACTGTAGTATTAAAAAAAAAATATATTGTTTTCAAAACATTATAAAATCCAAAGAAACCCAAAAATCACTAAACAAAGTTATACGTCTAGAATTATAATCAATTTACATTTACGTAATAATAAACCAAAAAAAAAAAACGTTTATATTATCTGTGTATAATATTGTTTATTTTTACGTGACGGCAGTTTTAGCAGAAAACGTTTTAATTTTCTTTGTACAATATTGTTTATTTATACGTGACAGCAGTTTTAGCAGAAAACGTTTTAATTTTCTTTGTATAATATTGTTTATTTTTATATGACAGCAGTTTGGCAAATTTAGCTTGCTATAATCGAACATGAAATGTTCACGTTTAATAATGGCAAGCTAAATTTGCCGAAACTGCAGTCACATAAAAATTAATAGTCTTAGACAAACAAAGTTTAATCGTATTTTATTGACAAATTAACATGAAAAACGACGTAGAAGCCTCCACAATACAAAATTTGGTAATAAACTATTTAGTAAAACAACACACTGCAATATTTTAATATTTTAATTATTAAACTGATTTTTATAAAATCTAGGTAACGTTTGAGTTTAATTTAAATAATAAAATAATATAAATATACATTTAAATCTTACACCTTATACGGGGATGTTATTGTTAAGTATACATGCAATAATTTTTTATATAGAAAAAATCCTTGTTTGTATACTCAAAAAAAAAACATCCCTGTATAAGGTGTAAGTTTTTAATGTATATTTATATCGTTTTATTATTCAAATCAAAACTCAAATGTTACCTAAATTTTATAATAATCAGTTTAATAATTCATTTGCTGTACAGGGTGCAGCATTTTCGATGGTATTTTTAGGTAAAATGCAATTTTGAAGAATGAAATAACTTCTTTATTTAAAAAGATATTGGTATGCTGTCAAAACTTTCATATGCACTTTTTTTAAGTAGAATGTGCCGGGGATTTTTGAATAGAATTTAAAAAATGCAATGGACTGAAGTCAAGGCAAACCCTGATTTGTATTTAAAATAATACAACTTTATATCATTTCTCATAACGTCAGGTGGAGCTTGTATTCCAGGATGTTTCTCATAAAGGTTAAACTTAAGACAAAATCTGATATGGTCAGCATATACTACTAAAAAAGTGTCATAAGACCGTTTTTACTGTATGTCAATATCTTTTTAAATAAAGAAGTTGTTTTAACATTTCGAAATGGGCAAATTTTGAGTTTTTACGTATAACTTGAAAACAATTGAAGATAGACACATTTTGATTATGCACATGGAATAAACTATAAAAAAAGAGCTCTGGAAGCATATATTAGTTTTTGTCTGCCATTAATATATATGGTACTTTATGTAGAGAAACCATCAAAAATGCTGCACAGTGTATATTTTAAGGCATTCGTTGTTTTTCAAATTACGTTAAATTGAATCTTTAAACGAGTATTTTTCACTCCAAGGTTAGGCATGAAGTAAAATTTTGAGTTTAGGAAAGCCTGAAAATTTAGGTTAGTCGCTCCGCGAAGCGGCCAAACAAAACCAAGCTTTTCTAAACTCTGAATTTTACTTCATGCGCCACGCGTATACAACACTGGTTTGAAGTGATGTTGAAAATATACGTCTTTATCATTTTGCTTTGGTAGAATATTGTAAATTTCATAAAATTTTAGTGATTTATACGCGTGGCGCATGCAATAAAATTTCGAGTATATAAAAGCCTAAAACCAAATATTAAGGCTTTTCTAAACTCAAAATTTTACTGCATGCTTAATCTGGGAGTGGAAAACACTCGTTTGAAACTTCAAATTGAATTCTTTTGAAAAAAAAATTTGATAAACATATGTATACTGAAAAGTAGAACTCCCTGTATAGCATTTTAATAAATTAATTAGTAAAAAAAGAACTGAGAAATGTTTAGGTTTTGATTTCATAAATAGTACAATGAAATAAACACAAATTTATAATTTGAACTTTGTATAGTTTTCTAAATTTTGTGAATATAGTTTTGGTATAATCTTTTTACTTAATATCGCTTATTTCTGTTTTTAAATTTTAGAATTTTGCCCTGAAGAAGCCAATGACCATTGGCAAAATATAGGCACTTATATTTAAAAAAAGATTTTAAAAAAATATTACGTACAAACTTTAACAATCAAGTCTCCATTGTAACATAAAGAAAATTTAACATAAAGAAAATTTAACATAAAGAAAAACTGAGTTTATCAATAGTTTGAAGAATATTTACAAAATATAAAAACGAATTAAAATTAAAATCGACTTTTTTGTCTCATTGACTTATCTCAATGAGACAAAAAAGTCGATCCAAATATGTTTTAATGAATATTTGGAGACTTGTCTTAATGAGACTTGTCTCAATGACACAAATATTCTTGCAGAAAGTCGATATTAATTTTAATTCGTTTTTATAAGTCACCATTATATTTTTTGAATTAATTCCGCTGCTAAAACTAACAACCCAATCTATATAGTTAACTTGATAGCAAAAAAAAAATGTCATATATTTTTCTAAATAATATTAATTTCAAAACTTAAACTGTGTCTACTGTTCGTAAATAATAACGTATTTACTACAATTAATTAAAAGCTTTCTTCTTATGTGATGTGATGCAGGAGAAATTATAAATAAAACTGTCTTCTTCCTTCATAAATTTTCGAAAGAATGGGAACTAAGTGTTTTAATTCAAATATGTAAATATACCTATTTTATTTGTCCATATCCATTGTCGTTAAACATTAAATTTTCTATATTTATCTACAGAGTGAACATCCAAACATTTTTTTAATCAAATTACTAAAGAGAAAAAAAAAACGATCCCTTTATACTTCCTACTAAAACTTAAAAAAAATCAGGTGGTCTAATTAAAATAAATTTAAAAAATAAGAAGAAGGTTTTCATCAACGAAATTGTTTAAAAAATAAAACAAATTAAACGGAACATAAAAAATATCATCATTGTGCTAATTGTGTGCTTTACGTCGCCGATGTTTTTGGGACCACTGTGTGCATGCCCGGCAAAATGACTTTCTTTTCTTTTGAAAAAAAAAAAAATAAATAAAAATAATAAACAAACAAAATTGAGGAAGAAACAAATTGTAAAATTACGGACTCTGACAATATGTACATGACGATCCATAGTGATATTTTTAATAAGATGAAAAATTGATTGAGGATTGAGAGCGCGTGTGCGAGATATGAATTTATTTCTTAATCAAATTCAAAGTGATATATTGTACATAGTTATTTGAGGAATTTAAATTTAAATTTTAAATATGTGGGTGGTGGTGATGTTGATGAAGAGTGGGAGGGGAAAAGGTGAGAGATGTTGTGTATGATTGATTTACAGTGTTGTTGATTTTTCTGTTATTTTTTTGATTGTATTCTAAGAAAATAATGGGATGGGTTTTTTCAACAACAACAACAGCAACAACAACAACAAAAAGAATTTAATCTACAACTGAGAAAATTGTGTCATTCAACAAATAATTTGTTTTAAACGTAAACGTTATTAGATATACGGGAAATTAATACTATTTAATGTATTCTATATTTTAACAGAAAAAACACTCTTAAGCTTTCTTAAACAAGTTTCTCATCTTTCATGTGGTGAAACATATTTAACTATTAATTCAAACACTTGGTATTATTTTACTGATTTTAAAATCAGTGAAACAATACCAAGTGTTTTAATTAATAGCTTAAGAGTGATTTGAAAAAGAACACTTGGTTAAATTTCACTAATATTAGTATTTGTGAAATGTTACTAAGTGTTTTTTTTTTAAACCACTTTTAAACTATTAATTAAAACACTTGGTATTGTTACACTGATTTTAAAATAAGTAGAACAATACCAAGTGTTTGAATTAATAGTTTATAATTCTGGATATTTAATTAAAACACAAGGTATTGTTTTACTAATTTAAAAATAAATAAAACAATACCAAGTGGTTAGTTTATTTCACCAATTTAGTGAAAGAAATCAAGTGTTTTAAATAAATATCCAGTTTTAGATTCAAAAATGTTTCACCACGGGTTAAGTAAGAAATTAATTAAACATAATAGTTTATTGTTCAAAATCACGAGTGGTTAAGTGAGAAATTAATTATAGATATAAAAAAACTCTCATTGTAAAGAAATACAAGATATTTAAAAAAGTGTTAATTTCTCAACATTGTCACATAATTTTATAAAATTAAATATTGTATTGATATTTATTTAGTTAATTAACCACAGCAGGACTTGGATTAATTATTCAAAGAATAGTTTTTCTAAATTTGATTTTTCTACATTTATTTCACTATTATTAATGTTTTATTTTTATTGTTCTATACACAGGAAATTTGTCTATCAAATACACATATCCGGATATTCATAAAAGTGTTTATTTTAAAGTTTCAAATTAGTGTTTGCACTCCCAGATTAAGCATGAAGTAATATTTCGAGTTTAGAAAAGCCTGAAAGTTTTAAACGAGTATTGTCCACTCCCAGACTAAGCATGAAGTAAAACTTCGAGTTTAGAAGAGCCTGAAAATTTGCTTTGCTCGCGTAGCGCGAAGCGCGGAGTGGACAAACCAAATTTTCAGGCTTTTCTAAACTCGAAATTTTACTTCACGCGCCACGCGTATAAGCACTGAAATAGTTTGAAGTTAAAAATATACCGCTTATGTTTAATGTTAAACATTACAAATGTTTATTTCTTCTGGTTAGAAGTTTAAAATATACTGCTTAAGTTTTGTCTGACGTTAGTTTTACAGATGTTTAAGGTTTAACCAAATCCTGAGCTTTAAACTTTCGAGAAATTGAAAGAAAAATATTATTTTTAAGGATTTGATTGAATCATTAAAAATTCAAGCGAGTTAATTTTTCTCTGGGATATTTTTCTTTCAATTTCTCGAAATTTTAGAGCTTGGGATTTGGTTAAACCCTAAACATCTGTAAAATAACGTCAGATAAAACTTAAGCAGTTAATTTTGAACTTGACAATATATCAGTGTCTTATACGCCTGGCTCATAAAGTAAAATTTCGAGTTTAGAAAAGGCTGAAAATTTGAATTAGTCGCTTCGCTTCGCTACGCGACCAATCCAAATTTTTCAGCTTTTCTAAACTCGAAATTTTACTTCATGCTTAACTAAGGACTGGAAACACTTGCTAGAAGCTTCAAATGGAAAGCTTGTTATAAAATCAATGAATACCTAACATTAGGTTATGTATACTTGAAAAAATATATCCCTGTATACAAAAATTCGTTATTTCTGAACAGTATTTAATAATCATAATTTTACAACACATTCATTTATAATAATTTTCTAATTCAGAAATTTGCTATCGATCAGATGTCTTTTTGCGTTATTGTTGTATTTATTTAGGATTGGGACTACGAATGAATATTTTTTAACTAATTATAATTATCACTTTAATAATACACTTAATTTGTTTAGGTTTCAAAATTAAATTTATTGACTACAACAATCGTTTCACCACACTGTGGCTTCATCAAGTAGATGAATTGTGAAACAATTGTTGTAGTACAATAAATATAATTTTGAAACCTAAACAAATTTAGTTTAATTAAAGTGATATTATGGAGTTTTAATAACTTACAGCCTCAAGTATACAGAGTTACATTTATTTTTAATCAGAGTTCATTAATGAAATAAATAGTTCAATACATGTTATTATTTAAAATTTCAATTTCAAATTGTACACATATGTATTTCTATTCACAGTTAAGCCCGTTTTTACCCAAGTCGATTACCTTAATCAGTAATTTGTACTTCTTAAAAACACAACAATTGTATTTACAAATTGTTTACATAATTGCATATTGATGAAAGAGACACGTTTAGGATATATTACAAATTTATAACATTCTTATATTCTAGAATTGATCAGAGGTTTAATCAATGATTAGTGGACGATTAAAGTTAATTAGTCGGGGTGCAACTGGAACTTAGTTTTGTTAAAGAATCCCTCAACGTGTTTTTTTAAACACGAACAATTTAAATATATTTTGTTTCCAATAATTAGGCAAATGATTAAATTTATAAGATTTACACTTTTGTTTCACAATTTTCTCATGGTAGATTACATTTTTATAAAGCGAACATTCAAAACAGTTTTCGACATATCTTTTTTCGATCAGTGTAATGTATTTGGATTCAAGAGCTTTCTAAAACAAAACAAATAAAAAAAATACTACAAACGATACTAATTATATTCTGACGGAATTGTATAATGCTTAAAACAAACGGAAATTATTATGATTACGATTATTATTAAATTGTTGGCTTTTAATGGAAACGTATCCTGTAATTATTATGTATTTATAAAAATAATAAAGCTTACCTTATTTTGTGTATAACTCGACTGGTTGTTTATTTCGTATAGTTTCTTTTTTTTGGCAGAAATGAACTGAAATGCTAGAGTTACAGGTAGGTAAGTACAGTGCGATCATTTAAAACATGATTTAGAGTAGGCTTTCAATTTTAAATTAGATTGGCACTACTGACTGTTTACACATAGTTTACCATAACCTTAAATTTATTCCATCATTTAATTAGCATTCTGGGCAACCGCACAAAAAAAATGCCGCCTACTCTAAATCATCATATAAATGATAGGTGGGTAAAAAAGTGCGATCATTTAAAACATGATTTAAAGTAGGCTTTGAATTTTAAATTAGATTGGCACAACTTACTTTTAACACATAGTTTATCATAACCTGAAATTTATTCCTTCATTTAATTAGAATTCTGGGCAACCGCGCAAAAAAATGTCGCCTACTCTCAATCATTATATAAATCATCGCATGGTATTAAATTCATTTAGTCGTTTAGGATTTTTTGGCAGAATTGAATAAAAATGTTACAGTTACAGGTAAGTATTAAATTTATTAAATTGTTTAGAACATTGACGAGCAGCTACTTAAAAAAAAGTGTCTATCGGAATTTTATGTTATGTATGAAAAATGAATAAATACCTAGGGCAGAAAAACTAAACTGATTATTTTTATTACTCACTTGAAGCATTATCAAAATAAATAAAACATATTTACTAACAAAAAAAAACCTATACAGTTTCGAAAAAAATGCTGGTTGGAATATGCAATAAAAATTTTGATTTGCGGAATATAGAACTGGTGTGTTTTCACATCAGTGGTAAAAATAGGTTAAATTAGAACCCTAAAAAGATTTTGAACATCTAAACATTGGCAAAACACAATTTCGGTGTATTTGTCGAGATTGTTAAGAAATGGAGAGAATAATAAATGAAGTTAAAGGATGAATCACCTAATAATATGCTCAATATTTGCACTAATTTGATCGTCAAAATAATCAGTTTAAACATTTTTATATTTAATTTTTAAAAACTAGGTACTTGGATTCGACTTTTGTCAATAATAAAGGGTTTGAATGATAACAATATATTTATTAGTTTGCCCACAACAAAGCTGGGCAGGATTCAAATCATTCAGGATTTAAATCCTGGATTCGAATCCTCTTGGAGGATTTAGAAGAGACATTCGAATACTTTAGTAAACCTGGATTCGTGATCCACATTCGTTACATTTTTTAAGAGGATTCGTATTTGAATTCAAATGCGGGTGATTGGAATCTTCATAAAACGATTCGAATATTTATAAAAGGATTCGAATACTTACAAGAGGATTCGAATACTTACAAAAGGATTTGAATCGTCAAAAATAATTCGAATTAATGTGTTTTCAAATTTCTCGTTAAATCACTGTTTTATACGCGTGGCGCATGAAGTAAAATTTCGAGTTTAGAAAAGCCCCGTGAAAATTTGTCTCGAGTCGCTGCGTGACTCTCGACAAATTTTCTACGCGAGGCTTTTCTAAACTCGAAATTTACTTCATGCTTAGTCTGGGAGTGGAAACGCTCGTTCGAAACTTCAAACTTATTGCTTTGATAAGAACAATAAATGACTGAAATTGTTTTTAAAGATAATAATCTAGTTTTCAAAATTTTGTCTAACATTATTTGAAGTAAAACTGATATGGTAGCCACAATCTGAAATATTAAAGTTTTCCGACATCTCCCTGAATCAAGATTTTTTTCCCTGACATTTTAATATAACTTAAGGGCTGAACCCTCATATCCATCTCCCCTGGCTACAGCCTTGACTTTAGTGGATCATGCCTTGTACTTCTTTTGTGGTGTGCAACCCAACAGTGGGTCGTTTAGCTAGACAAGTAAGTGTTATTGCAAACAAAATTGTTTTGTTTTAATTACTATTCGTTTCACAGATTGATTTAAAAATCATGTGTTTATGTAATGCTAAAATGCGCAAAGTATTCGCTTCAATGCATATTATTTTTAAACAATGCGTAGTTAAATAAATGTTAAAAGTTAATAAAATATAATATGTATATTGCGTAACTGTTTATGTAGTTGTGTATTATTGTAAATATATGACTTGTCGCAACCTTGCCCAATTACCTAGTTCTCCAGTTTAGGTTTATATTACATCAAAAATCACTCTAATTTACTATCCGTTTGTTCATCACTGGTTTAGGATTTATTTCATGGCTGAATCTTTGATTAAAGGTGAAATTATCACAAACGCTGTTTGTAAAATATTCTTAAGGGATAAATTATTATTGGTGTGTTAGCAAATGAACTTTACTTTAAATCAGTGTTTTATACGCCTGGCGCATGAATAAATATTTCGAGTTTAGAAAAGCCATAAAATATTTACTTCATGCCTAATCAAGGAGTGTAAACCACATGTTAAGGTTTACATTTACTTTTAAGAGAAGCCTATTTTGTTTGTACACTTATTAATTAAAAAGGTCCCTTTTTATACATCCAACAATCAAGATGCACATAAAACAGTAACAAAAAAAACATATTTTTGTATAAATTAATAATAATAACATACAGACAGTTTTATGTAACGCCGAACATGCCTGAAAATATTCAATGTAAATTTTTCTATGTTCGATTTGTTCTGGGACGCACTAAAGCATTGAGTGCGATTTCATTGGCTCCGATTTTAGTAGTTAGTTCTAACGCAACTTACATTTAACGTCAAAATGAAATTAGTCGCCTACATCACTAATAGAATGTTAATATTAACAGAAAAGAAAAATGGGAAAGAGGAGAACAGATTTTGCTTATATTTAAAAATAATAGAAAAAGAGATTCCTGTTACTTCCGTTTACTACTATTTCAAAATAAGTTTAAACATTGCTTCAATTTTATTGGAGATTATTAGGAATTTCAATTTAGCGTATTGTGTAAACCACTTGATCACGACCACCCTAGGGTACGTTACGTTACAAGCAAAAATGCCGTCACAAAACTGCCTTTCGGCAGATTTAAATATAAATATTCCAAACGTGAAGAGCGTGGTGAGGCAGGTAAAAATGTTTGCAAGTACCGCCCCTAGGTCTGCTGCCAGCACAACAACACTGGGGTGTTAGGTGTACTGCTGAATTTGGCAAATATTTCAATTTTCATTTATTTGTTTACATAATGCTCAATAAAGGTAATGATTGTCCTAAAATTCCGATGTCTTGCTTTGGGCAGAAAAGTGTGTTCCTCATTCCCGCACACTGCACTTACCTTAAACGCACAAGATTTAATAACTGAGATACACTATTTTGACGCTATATTTGCCCTATTTACATTAGTCCTAATTTGCACTAGAACTACTTAAAATCGTAACCAATGAAATCGCACCCAGAAGAGTGTAAATTGGGTTGACTATATTACTATTAGAAATAGTAGCCAATGAAATCGCACTAAATGCTTTGATGCGTCCCGGAACAAATCGAACATAAAAAAATATAAAACTCTCTGTATATATATATATATATATATATATATATATATATATATATATACATATATAAACATCTTTATTGTGTGACATTACATTTCTATACATTTATTAATGTTACATATCTACATTTTAAATTAAAGCTATCGACCATTGGTCTTTAGCCTAAGTCCTTGTCAATGATTTGGTTCTTTGTCTGTCTGTTAGTCATGATTCACGTAAGATGTTATGATTTGATGAATGGTGATTTGTGGGTGTGAGAATTTAAGGGGAATGTTTGGGTTTTATGTTAGGCATAGATGGTTGAGGATGTTCAAATAATAATAATATACTGTGCTTTGCTACAATAATACAATTATTATAATATTTTTATAAACGTAGAGATAAAATATAACACGGTATTCAAATATAATATATGTCAATATACTAATTCAAATAAAATATTAAATCATATAATAAGAATTTTTGATAAGCAATGTTATGTTGTGTTTTGCGCAATTAGTTTATACTATATTGTTTTATCACTGATCTTTGAATACATTCCAATGAAGATAATGAATAATTTCACAAATTAATTATGTTTACAGTGTGTTAAAACAGCATGTTTAGAATATCTTAAACTATTATTGAACACATTGTATTAAACTTAATTCGTGTTTAAACATAAACGATCAGAAATCAGCCCGAGCAATTCGGAATGTGTGAGGGGTTGTTACGTGTTTACAGCCCTTAATAGATTAAACAGGTTACCTGAATATATTATAATTAATTACAAACGTACCTACCTAGGTACACATACGTATATATTCGTTAATTAATATAATTCGGCACGTTTTGTGTGAGACACACCATCAGTTTAATGAAAATAAAGATCTATGAATTACACTCAATATAGAATTCAGTTTATGGTGAAAGGAGTTATCTGTTTGATTTTTACTATACAGGGTGTCTACGCTAAACCGTTCGTTAAAAGTTTATGGGGTTGCTGTTGCACTAAAAATTTGTAAAAAGTCCTTGTCATATGGTTGAATCAGCTCTCCTCATGTGAAATATTTTCAACTTTATATCACTTCCGGTTCCACCGGAAGTAGCACCAAGTTTGTTAATTTAAATGGAACACCCTATATTTTAGTAATTTTTTGGGTGTCTCGTTTGAATTGCAACATATTTTATTTGAACATACGTACACTTAAAATTCTAAAATTCTAACCTCTAATAGGCATCTTGAAATCTGTCTGTAACTTTTCTTAAGAATAAGATAAAAATATGATTTATATCTCTACTTGTACCTAGAGGATGCCTCTATGAGTGAAATAATTGGAAACTGTCAATTTTCATAATAAGTGTTCTTAAAATGTCAATATCTAAGTGTCTTCTTCAATATCTTGTAATTCAATTTTATTGAATGGAATGACCCAATTTTTATCACATGGTACGGTTGGGGGGAACATTTCCTACAAAAAAGTATTATTAAACTATACTCCTAAAGCAAGTAGTTTTCGAATTATTTCGAAAATTCGATTTTCGTCGCATACATACAATCAGTAATTAGTAAATCAGTGTTTATACGCGTGGCGCATGAAGTAAAATTTCCAGTTTAGGAAAGCCTGAAAACTTGGTTTGGTCGCTCCGCTTCGCAAAATAAATTTTCAGGCTTTTCTAAACGGAAAATTTAACTCCATGCTTAATGGCAAACACTCGTATATAGCTTCAATTGTAAATCATTTCGAAAACAATGAACATCTAAAGACTTACCGTGTATGTATACAGGGAATTTTCACTTTTAGTATACATACCTTAATATATACATTGTAAATTTTCAGGCATTCGATGTTTTTGAAAGTCGTTCAATTTGAAGCTACTAACAAGTGTTTCCACTCCCAGACTGAAGTAAAATTTAGAATTTAGAAAAGCCTGAAAATTTGGTTTGGTCGACCAAACCAAATTTTCAGGCTCCTCTAAACTCGAAATTTTACTTCATGCGCCACGCGTATAAAACATTGATCTAAAATAAAGTTTAAAATATACTTCTATAGCAGAATACTAAAGACGTATATTTTGAACTTTACAATATTTAAGTATTTTATACGCGTTGCACATGAAGTAAAATTTCGAGTTTAGAAAAGCCTGAAAATTTGGATTGGTCGCTTTGCTTCGCTAGGCGACCAATCTAAATTTGCAGGCTTTTCTAAATTTGAAATTTTACATTATGGTTAACCTGGGAGTGAAACCACTCGCTAAAGACTTCAAATTTAACCCATTTATAAAAATACCGACTCCTTGAACAGGTACAATGTATAAATCGAGATATGTATAGTTGAACCGATAATTCCCTGTATGTATATTTAAAAGAAACATAATATAAAATTAATTAAATTAAAAAGATATACACATAAAATATAATAAAATAATATATGAAAATCAGTAAACATTATTTAATAGTTAATAGTAAGGGGTGTTAGTAGTTTTAGTATTATGAGTTAATCCATTATTGTTCTAATAAATAAAATTTCGTTAGGGAAATTTACTGGACACACAATACAGTTGAAATAATAACGGTCTTCTGCGTAGCCGTTGTCGAGTTCTAATAACTTCTGGACCGGCCCTAAACATATAAGGGCCTTGTTGTTTTAGGATTATATCGGGGACGGCCTTTTCCTGAGAGCGCCCCAAAAATGTTTTGTGTGTAATTCTAAATTATTTGTCCTGGGACTAGGAGGGCGAACGGCGACAATTTATTATTCAGCCAAACTTATTAAGCGTAATTTGTTTACACAGGACCTGTCCCAGGGAAATTATCAATATTTGCGCAGCGTTTTACCGGAACGGAGCAAACAACAAATCGAAAATTTGATTTTTAAATAATGTTCGTGAATATTACAAAAAATATTAATTTTTTTATCTACTTTAAAATGAATTAATATTAGATATCAAATTCACTGTTTTCACAAGTACAATCAGTAATTGAAACATTAAGGGTAAAAGTTGCCTAAACTATCGAAGTTCATCTCTGAATATCAATGTTTAATTGTTGTTCTGAAAAAAAGAAAAAAACTGGTTGCTCTGAACTGTCGATATCAATAAAAACTTGTATCTGTTCAAGAGAATTAAAATAATACGACCTCGGTGGCTGAGTGGGTAGAGACCCTGCCGACAAACCCGCAGGGGTTCGAAACCCGTCCGGTGGAATCATTTATGAATAATAAATGATTCCATCCGGGTCCATGGATTTAGTGTGGGATCTATTGTGTCATCTAAATAAGTGTTAATTAGTTAAAATTATTTAAAATATGTTAATAAAATCATAGTAAGTTGGCTAATAGTACAAATAAACTAGTGCCAGGCAAAAGCCAAACCCCGCAAAACAAAAAAACCTCTCTAACTCACTGTTTTCACAATAACAATCAGTAATTGATACATTAAGAGTAAATTGCCTAAACCATCGAATTTCATCTGTAAATATCAATGTTACATTTTTAATCTCTTGAAAACAAAATAAAAATTTGCAACTCTGAACTGTCGAAGATCAATTGCAATATTTTTCTTTTCAAGAGAATGAATGAACATGGTTATTCAGAGATGAACTCGGATAGTTTAGACAACTTACCCTTAATGTATCAATTACTGATTCTCAATTCAAAGTTTGTATGCAACTAACACCCTAAATCAATAAATGACTGTACTAAAGTCATTGTCTAAGAATTTGCATGTTCTAGCTAACCATTTTTTGTTTAATTATTGAAATCGTGTTAAGTTTTTCGGCATCGGATCGGATACCTCATCCTCATCAATGTATTGATTTGTTTATTATTTTATACAATCATTAATATGATTATGACAAACAAACAGAAGTAAAACTGAATGTAGTTATTTATGTTACGTATAGATTTAAGTCACAAAATTAAAACAGTTATATTTCTGTTTATACTTTTATTAAAATTGAATAGTAAATTTATGTGATGCTATACTTATGCAACCCAATGTATAATTTAGGTTTTCCTTTCCCCAAACGGCGCCATCTGATTTAATTATTTCCATCTTTGTCAATTTTATACATAGTATTGAATAAAACTGACAGATAGAATAAATTAAAGCTGATGGCGCTGTTCCTTTTTTGAATTGGCTAATTCTGCTAAAGTTAGTTCACCGTCAGGCCCACAGATGTCGCTACTAAGTTGCACTTCTATGTGATTTGTCATTTAACGATAATACATATAAAAAATATTTTTTACAAATATATATATATATATATATATATATATATATATATATATATATATATATATAATTTCAAAGGTCTTAGCTTATAAGTTAAGCATTGCTGGCATATATCTTACACCCCAGCAATCCTGTGAATATGTTGATCTAACTGAACTGCACAATCGAAGAAAGGGAATGGGAATCACATTTATGTACAAAATACTAAATGGAATGATCATCTGTGAAAATCTGCATTACATGATTATTCTCGATTTGCCGGGTCGAGCAGTAAGATCGAATGATCTTCTACATGTCGGTCACCACAGGTCCACTTACGGCATGAATAGTCCAATGCTACAGATCGCCAAACATGTAAACAGTGTCGCATCATCACTAGATTTTTTTTGGAGACACGCTCAATTCCTTTAACATGCATTTTACACAGTTAATTTAATTTATTTAGATTGTACTTGTTTATTTTGTTCAGTATACCGTGTGTTTTATTTAAGTATGGCTATAGGACTTTACATGATTTTTTTGTTTTTCATATTACATCAAACACTTTTCTGCGAATGTTCATTGTTAGAAGGACATAAATATGTCAGAATTCTATATTTTTTTTGCTAAACTTTCAAGTTTAGCTAAAGAAACTGTGTTTAGATTTTATTGTGTTTATTTATTAAGAAGCCTTTAAAAATGTTTAACGTTTATTTACGTAAAGTGTAATCATTGTGTGTGTGAATTTTATTTTTTAACTGTTTTATGTAACTAATCGAATTCCTTGTTTGTGTAAGTGGATTCCGTTAACAACGTAAAAATAAATGTTAAAAGAAAATAATAAATAATACTTTATATGTGCTTTACTGCTTTAGCATACTACTTGAAAAGTATATTTTGAACTTGAACATGAAATCGGTGTTTTATACGCGTGGCGCATGAAGTAAAATTTCGAGTTTAGAAAAGCCTGAAAATTTGGTTTGGCCGCTCCGCGCTTCGCGCTACGCGACCAAACCAAATTTTCATGCTTTTCTAAACTCGAAATTTTACTTCATGCTTAATCTGGGAGTGGAAACACTCGTTTTAAGCTTAAAATTGAAAGATTTTCAAAGACGGCGAACGTCTGAAAATTTACAGCATATACTGTGCGTTTTATTTAAGTATAGCCATAGGAAGTTTGAAAGAATTTTTCGTTTAAATTTGAAAGAATTTTTTGTTTATATTAATAAATCCAACAATTATCTACGAATTATCTATTGTTAAAAGGACATAAACATGTTAGAATTCTTTATTTCAGCTTTCAAGTTTAGCAAAACAAATACTTACAATATGATATTTTCGACAAGTTGATTTTTTGGCTTAATTATTTGTATTAATAATTTCAACTTTAAAAGTGAAAATTTAATTTAACATGTTTATGTCGTTCTAGCATTGTACATTTCGTAGAAAAAATGTTGATTTATCAATAAAACCAAAAAATTGTTTCAAATTTGTACGACAACAAAAGTTGACATGGGGTACATTTCTTACCATGTAAATCCTTATGGCCATACCTAAATAATACGCAGTGTGTATTGTTTTTTTGTATAGAGGTGTTTTTCTATTATATTTGTATGTACCTATTTATAGTTAATATAGTTGTAATATTTTTGATTATCAAGTTTTTAACATTAAAAAGGCATGACCGTGTGTAAATAAATAAATAAATTGATATAGTCTTTGTAAGACTAACTTGTTGTAGATTGCGAAAAGAATCGCACTTTTAATGTTTGAAGTATTCTGCAACCAAGAATTGGCAATTTCATTTATACATAAATAAATAAATACTTATCTTTTTGTACAATCGGAAATATTTTTTCACAAAGCTCTCGAATTTTCAAAAACTTGGTTAGACATAATTATCATATTAAAATATATTTACGTAAGATCAAACACACAGTATATTTTGTTCATCACTTGAAATCAAAGTTTTATACGCGTGGCGCATGAAGTAAAACTTTGAGATTAAAAGAGCTAGAAAAGTTACTTCATGCTTAAACAAGAAGTGGAAACACTCGTTGAAAACTTTTTTGAACGATTTTAGAAAAACAACAAATGCCCACAAATCGAAAGTGTATACATCCGGATAAGGTAAGGATTATTATAACTAATATAATTGATATTTTTATTAATAGACAAAAAATCCGTTGTGCATGTTCTCTTATTTGGAAATATACAATTTAAGTGTCGTATATACTAATTTAAAATGCTTTACAAAAAAGCATAAAGCATACAACTTAAAATCCTCTAATTTAAAACTTAAATATTGTCATTTAAATTAACACTGATAAAATTACCAATTCAATTTCTTAATCATAACATTTATTTTTTGCCCTCTGCTGAGTAATTATTATAATTATTATTAAAAGACAAAAAATCCGTTGTGCATGTTCTCTTATTTGAAAATATACAATTTAAATTTTGTTTAAACTAATTTTATATGCTTTACTAAAAAGTATACAACTAAAAATCCACTCATTTTAAACTTTAAGATTTTTATTTAAATAAACAATGATAAAATTCCTAATCCATTTCCTTAATCATAACATTCATTTTTTACCCTATTCTAAGTAATTTTCTGTAAACTCATTGTCGCTTTTTACTAGAAATCTATTTATATGTACAAATACTCGATAATTCCAATTATTTACGAACTAGATCCATCACGTGGGTAAATACATGTCTGCAAAATCATTGTTGTTTTCTTATCTAAATATGTTTATTATTCTTAGCAATCTATTTATATGTGTACATATCAGTGTAAATACGTAAAACAATGCATCTCCAGGTCAATGGGGAGATAACCTCGTCCCGGGGAACAAACTATTATGTTTGAGTTTATATAGCAATTAATTAAGTACAAACTATTCAAGTCTTTGTTCTGCGCTGAAACGCGCACTCGACTATGTAGTTAATTTTCAAACTAAAGAGCACCCTTATATATACGTATATGTATACATAAATTATATATAAGGGCGTGTTCATAATAATAATTAACAATATTTTGTTGCTATGTGTATCAAATATTAATTTAATTGTATAGCTGAAGCTTAAAACTTTATAATATCACCTGAATTAAACACTCAATTTGTTTAAGTTTTATAATTATGTATATTGTAGTACAACAATTGATTTGCCACACAGTGGCTTTATCAGGTAGATGAATGATAGTAGTAGTATAATAAACATAATTTTCATACCTAAACAAATTAAGTGTTTAATTCAAGTAATAATATATTACGTCATGAAAGTGCGATGCAGCATATTACATATGAGCGGATATGTTGCCCACGAGCCGCGCAGTGGCGAGTGCAGTATTCCGCGAGTATGTAATTGCCATACCACTCGAGAAACGTACGATATTTTACCTACGCCCGAACAAAATAAACAATGAGTATGACAGAAAAACTTATATATTCAATAATTTTTGATAGTAACATGACATTGATGCAAACTAAATTACTACTTGATCAATATACATCAAAGAATGTCATTTGTCATTTGGTTGTGCGGTAATCAATCAGCTGTTCAGCTGTCAGCATGTAATATACTTGTCAAAGCTATTACGTGCATGTGTAGGTAATGTCAATCATACGCCTCATAAGGAAGTACTAACAAATAAATTTATTATATTTATTTCTATGTACAATATATAGGATTACAGCCAAATCTTTTGTATTTTTATAATTTTTAATAATTTTTTACGTTTATAATGTTTTTAATGCTCTAAATTTTTAGTACCATATGTGGATTTATGATTTTTACAGTCCTGGCTTTTTCGTTTATACAGCTTTAAGTACTTAGTTCTTAATGTAGGAAACATAATTACACAGAATCCATTGGGACTTTAATAATAATTAATACCTTTCACTAATTCCGAAGCGTACGCCTGAAATTATCAACAACAACACTCTGCACTCTCGGCAAACGCACGGATTAATAATTATAGAGGAAAACTTTGGTTTAGAGCATTTAATATCAGGGGATAATTGCAGGTAGGGGGGCAATTACGGCGACTGCGAGTGGAAAATCAGAAATAATAAAGCGATACGTGGAGTGGTATTAATTGGGAAATTGGGGAAAAGTTTCCTTTTCGAGAGAGCGATCGGACTAATAAACGTAAAAATTTAATACGGGCCATTTAGCTTAATTGGTCTGTTCACTGTTAATTTTCTGGCGTCCTAAAAGGAGAGCACAGAAAAAAAAACAAGCGTGTTAATTGTGTGGATGAGAAAAGAAATGGATGAAGGAAATTGAAAATTAATTGTGTTAACTCGTTAGATTACTGAATTAATAGAGCTATACTTTTACGAGTAACCCTTAACACTTTTTTTTGTTAATTATAACTTTGCTAAGCCCTTTTTTTCTTTTGGTAACTTACTATTAAGCATTCAATTAAATGATTCTGTATTCAATTTCATAGTCAATAAATATAACGAGTATCTATAAACTGTCGGCATCTCGGTTGCTTTGAAAAACAAATTACATATCTTGGATTATGACATACGAAACTGTGAATCTTGAAAACGTCAAATTCATTTCATCATATGTCATTGGGTAGTGTCACAGTACCGAATTTAATTACGACGTATGTTTCTCAAGTAAGAACCTACTGGGATGCCGACAGTTTATAGACGCTCGTTATATTATACAGCGAAGTTTCCTTTAAGTATACATTTCCCAATGTGTACTTTGTAATTTTTTAAATATTATTTTTTTTAAAGCGTTCAATTTGAAGCTTCTAACGAGTTTTTTTCACTCCTAGATTAAGCATGAAGTAAAAATTCGAGTATTAAAAAGCCTAAAAATTTGGCTTGACGTTATTATGCAGGGATGTTTTCTTTTAAGTATATCATAAGCATTCGCTCTACATCTCCCGACATTCGTTGTTTTTTAAAAGATTTCGATTTGAGGTGCCAAACGAGTGTTTTTCACTCCCAGGTTAAGCATGAAGTAACATTTCGAATTTAGATAAGGCTGAAAATTTGGATTGGTCGCTCCGCGAGGCGGACCTGCCAAACCAAATTTTTAGGCTTTTCTAAACTCGAAATTTTACTTCATACGCCACGCGTATAAAACACTGATTTCAAGTAAAGTTAAAAATATACTGCTATATTAATATGCTAGAGCAGTATAATTTGAACTTCACATTAAATCAGTGTTTTATACGCATGGCGCATGAAGTAAAATTTCGAGTTTAGAAAAGCCTGAAAAATTGGTTTGGTCGCGTAGCGCTACGCACTACGCGACCAAACCAAATTTTCAGGCTTTTCTAAACTCGAAATTTTACTTCATCCTTAATCTGGGAGTGGAAAACACTCGTTTGAAACTTCAAATTGAATTCTTTTTAAAAACAACAAATGTCGGGAGATTTAGAGCGAATGCAGATGTATACTGAAATTAAAAAATCCTTGTTTAATAAATTAACAATAAACCATTCTACATAATACTCATGTGACGATTTTGTGTACAAATAATTCTTTAAAACTAGGTACCTAGTTCAGTTCGTTATAATTAGTGAACTATAAAATAGGAAATTTTTAAATTTTCAAAGCTAAATATAGTATGTTCAATTAAAAAAAAACCTCTAGAGTGCCATGGAAAAAACTGTGGGTTGGCAGCTCTCAAATTATATATTCAAATTATTATATCTGACGTTTTATATGTCAATTCAGAAAGCGTGTAGCCAACTTAAATTAAAAAAAAGATAAAATCATGGCACTCTATTGTTTTTTTTTTTTTTATTGAACATACGATATTTACCTAACTTTTAGGTTATAATCATTTGAAAAAAATCGTCAAATTATCGTCTACGCCTGTTGATATTAAATTTTCAGATAACTCGCCTTTTCAATATTAATAATTATTTATCAAAGCATGTATAACAAACAAATACATGATGTTTTTAAATTAAATCTAGACCTACTTAATAAATCAATAACATTTAAGAAAACTGCAGTATTTAATACTGCAGTTTTCCTAAATATTATTGATTTATTAAGTGTAAAGGTCTAGATTTAATTTAAAAACATCGTGTATTTGTTTGTTAGCCATGCTTTGATGAATAATTATTAATAATGAAAAGGCGAGTTATCTGAAAATTTAATATCAACAGGCGTAGACGCTAATTACACGGTATTAGCGACGTTGATAAATTTCTCTTTGCACTATATATGCATGCACGTATACTAGAATATAGAAACGACGCCCTATTTAAGCAAACTAGCATATTTATGCACTAATTAAATTTCAGGTGCACGTCGCTAATATTTAATCAGCCACCTTATGAATTATTAGACTTTACCGGCGAACCCTTTATTATTCCCATTACTCAATAAACGTCAACACACGTGTGTTACTGCCGAAGTAACATGTTACACAACCTTTTTTAACATCCAATATGTTATAAATTCAATCAGTTGTGTAGTTAATAAGTAACGGAGCGACCAAACCAAATTTTTAGGTTTTTTTAAACTCAAAATTATATCTCATGTGCCACGCGTATAAAACACAAAAATATTGTGAAATTTAAAATATACAGCTAAAGCAGTGTTTTATAGCAATGTAATTTGAACTATACGTTAAATCGGTGTTTTATATGCTTGGCGCATGAAAAAAAATTTCGAGTTTAGATAAGCCTGAAAATGTTCACCATTTTCTAAACTCGAAGTTATACTTCATGCTTAATCAAGGAGTGTTACCACTCGTTGGAAGATTCAGATTTAACACTTTTATAAAAATAACGAAAGCTTGAACATGTACAGAGTATTACTTGTACATTTTGTTAACGAGATTTCAAACATTATATTTTGAAATTAAGAATATTTTAATATTTTATACACGTCGCACATGAAGTAATATTTTGTCATTTGATTTCAAAGTATGATAAAAATAGAATACTAATTATTTGTTTAATTAATTTCTCACTTAACCCGTGATGAAATATTTTTGAACCTAATTCTGGATATTTAATAAAAACACTTAGGTTGTTTCAATAAGTCAAACAAGCTAAGTGTTTTTATTAAATATCCAAAATTAGAGGGTCAATATTTTCTTTTGGATATAACATTATTATTTAGAAAGATATCAACCTGAAATTCGAAATGTACCAGAAATAAACTCTAGGGGACACTACAAAATACACAAATTTTATACAGGGTGTCTTATTTTTAAGATAAGTAATCAAGGTTCAACGTTATTTATGGTAACCATATTGAATTTTTATACAATTGAAAATAGCAGAACATTTCAGCTGTAAATCATGCGTCATATGTCAATAACTGAAAACATTCATATTTTAATAAAAATAGGTAAACCCTGTATAAAAGCTGCTAATCGTTGTATTTCTGAAGTTTAAGTTATGTAGAAAACGAAAATGAATATAATAATAATATAATAATAATAATAATAATAATAATAACTTGTCTTTATTAAAAGATTCAAGAATATTACAAAAGAGAATAACATACAGTAGTGTTATGATTGATTTTTGGCGTATTTTTTTATACTACTATCAGTTGTAGTAATTTATACTGTAAATAGATCTCGTATATAAGTAAATAAATTGAATTTTATTACTATACGAGCTTCAAAATATTACAAAAATCGAAAAAAATATAATTGTATATTTGGTAAATTTTTCGATTTTTACAAATGTTATTGATTGGTAATTTGGATGTTTGTTCCTTTTTCTATTTTGTGCATGTAACGAGTTTTAAATGCTGACAAATTATATTTACTTATTATAAATTTATTTGGTATTTTATTTATATATTTATTTGTTAGTTTTAAAGCACTTTTATTGTTAAGTTATTATGTATTATATTGATGGACAATTGTAAACCTTTAATATGAGCAAGAAATTAATTAACTTACTTACTTTACATGGACGTTATGTTTAAAACACTGTTTTAAACATGTTTAAAAACAGCCGTCGTGTTTTAAACGGTTTTGTTTTAAACATGTTTTAAATGTTAAATTTATTTAAAACGTGTTTTAAACGTTAAATTTGCTTAAAACGTTTTTTTATTATCTTAAATTAGTTAAACTATATATATTCTACCTTATTAAACATTTTTTGTTAACGTATTAAAATTTTAGGTGATTTTTTTAAGTTATCTCAAATTTCATTATCAAAAATAAAATTTCATTATCAAAAGTAAAATTTTATCATAATAAATAAAATTTTATCATGATAAAATATCACAATTATATGTGCATAAATGTGATTTAAAACGTGTATTAAAAATGTACAGCCTTATTAATAGAATTGCCGCTAATATTATTACAGTTTAATGCTAGGAAATCTCTACTAAATGCATACAAACACGATACTAACATTTCGTATTATTAGATCAAAATCTACATGCTATTAGTTAGTTTTGAAATAATGATAAATTGAACTTGGCAGCATTACATTTTCATGTGTTCTAACTTCATTGTAATCAAGTAATTTAAAAAGTGTATTACACTGTTTTTTTTATGTTTGTGAAAATGTATTCCTTTTGATAAATTATTAGATTAAAATTTTCTTCTAACGAGTGTCTTCACTCCCAGACTAAGCATGAAGTAAAATTTCGAGTTTAGAAAAGCCTGAAAATTTGGTTTGGTCGCGTAGCGCGTAGCGCTACGCGGCCAAACCAAATTTTCAGGCTTTTCTAAACTCGAAATTTTACTTCATGCGCCACGCGTTTCAATCACTGATTTCAAGTGAAGTTTAAAATATTCTGATAAGGTAAGTACATTTATGATTAATTGCATTATTAACTAAAGTTATAATAACCATATTTTGTTATGACAATTGAGGTTATGTATAAGACTTAAACTAAAGATAACCTATTAAATATCGTCTATTAATAGGGTGGTTATTTTTAAACACGTTTTAAACACGTTTTAAACATGTTCTAAACACGTGTTAAACATGTTTTTAATACTTAATGTTTTAAACACTGTTTCAGTGAAAAAAACACGTATTGTAAAAAATACTGTTTGTTTCAATTAAAATGAAAAACGACGTTATTTTTACCAACTCTGCTTACTTACTTACAGTTATATTTAAAATATGTAACTTTTATCAATTATTAAAATATTTTTTTATTGATTTTGATTATTTTTACAAATTTAAGTATTAAAAACAAGTCGTCAATTATTTATCAAACTTACAGGTTTTATCGATTTATAAAACTTCACAAATTTTAATTTTTTTTTTTTCATATCTTGATTTTTTATTAATTTTCTTCGCTTTAACTCAATTCTTGTAACTTTTTGTTTAATTTAATAATTATGAAGTCATGTTATTTTTGAATTAGTTAATTTGACGATTTATGTTAATTTAACATTAACAATAAAATAACATTAAAAACAATCAATAAAATTAAATATTGAATTTTCATGATTTTCGTAATTTATGGTTATAAAACTAACTAATCTTTAATGATTATTTAATGGAAGGCCAATACCTAAATATAAACATACAGATCAAGAACATGTAAATAAATAATTCAATACTGATATCAGCACAATAAACACAAACAAACATTATAAATTAACGAGTTTTTTAGATTGTATCAAATCTTGTTCTTTTATCAGTATTATTTTTGTCTTAGAATTTAAAAAATCTTCATTATTTTCACCAACTTTTGACATTTTCAACGAATTTTGTCATAAAATACATGATTTTTTTATTGATTTTAATAGTTTTAAGAGGAATTGTCATTTTTTTGTAGGAATTTTGGTAATTAATCCACCTTGATAATATTTTTTCTGAACTCAAAATTTTACTTCATGCTTCACGAGTATAAAACAGTTTCCTCCATTTCCCTACCCTTGGATCTGCACCTGATTGCAATACTAAAATAAAAAAATATAAATCCAAATGCATTACCTCATTTTATTGAGTCTTAAATCAAATTAAATTATTCAATTATGAGAAATATATACCCAAAATATTGACTCGCAGTTTGGAAAAACATTGGTAGGCAAGGCCGTAGCCAGAAAAACATATCGAGGGGTTTTAATAGTAAAAATATTGTTTTTGCTCTTATAGGGCCGCTTTTACATACAAAAATTTAAGATTTTAAAAATTTCGGGGGGTATTGAATCCTCATATCCCGGGCTACGGCCATGTTGGTCGGTATATTTAAATTCTATAATATAATTTACATTCTTCCAAGGTATCTTACGATTTCCTTATATTTTCTCTTTCTTTTTATATTGTTTCTGTATTTTTGGGCGTTACGTAATTGACGTTGATGGCCTTTCTTCTGGGCACTTATGTTTCATTAGGCGCGCGAAAGGGAGCGCCCGCCCTTAAATAAATATGAAGTGGTTTATTGATCTACCCGAATCAAGGGCTCGTTATTTAATGCTCTATCCAGCCATCCTGTTTGTCTGACGCCCAAGACTCGTCTCGTTATCTTTAATTTGTTTAGTTTCGGCCTCTTCGATCCCTAATGGATTTCCTATCAAATCACTACACTTTAATTGATTAATTTTATAAATAATTAAACGCGAATCCTTGGGGACAAACAGTGTTTGTTATTTTAATAATTGAAATTATTATTTGGGGAATTACCAGTTGATACCCTAAAAAATAATACAATTTACTTTTAAATAGAATTTGTGGATCGATGTGGAAGATACTACGTTTTACCTTTTAATACAAAATATATCCCCATCATCATATTATTAATTAGGGAATTACTAGTAGGTCCCTTAAAAGACAATACAATAAACTTAAATAGAGTTTGTGGGTCGATGTGGAAGATACTTTGTTTTCCTTTTAAAACAAAATACATCTTTATCATCATTTCATAAAATAGAACCAGTTGTTTTTATTTTCACACAAAATAATCTTAGATTTATCGTCGTTTCAAAAATGTAATTTTTTCCACAAAATATTAAAATAATCCCACTTTTAATATTTTTTCAAACATTCTACAAGCAATATAATTTGCATTTTATGTATTTTTGGTTTATTTTTGCAAATTTCATCATCATTTAAAAAAAAACAGAAACTCACACTAATTATTTAAAAAATAATAAGTGTTATATTCCTTTTCAATATCTACAGATTTCGAATGGAAACCATTGTGCGAATACAAAACCAACTGATTGAATCCGTGCTGGTCTCCCCGAAAAATTGTGTGTGTATTTCGATTGAACGCCTTTTGCCCATTACATTCAACAAGTAGACGGTTTTATCGCCGGCATTCATAAAACGGGCCCGTATAGATTTACCCTAGACAATAGCAGAGAGGGGAAAGGCAAAACTCCAAAGTGTCCTCCACGACGAGGAGATAGATAAAACATTAATCGCCTTTTAATGCCCGAGCACGACCGACATCTTCACACTCTACTTGCAGATAAAAACACAATAATATTGATAACAAATCATCAGTAGTCACATTCCTGTAAAAACAGTCTAACAAACCTAAACTAGTCGGAATAAAGTTTTCATTTGTGAAACAATACCAAGTGTATTAATTTAAATTATTGTAATATGTTTCATCAAGTGCCAGATGAGAAATTAATTCAAGAAATCATCAGTAGTATGTTTAATCATTTAATAGAGTTAAAGAATATTGGAAATCAGTTCGAGTTTTTACAAATTAGGAACGAGAATTGTTGTTGAGTAACAGTTGTTCAGTAGTGAAAGTTGGGTGACTCTTGTGTGACATTCTTTAAAAAAAAATATATTAAATTTGAGATTGTTATTTTTTTTTTTAAGAAAATGAAGATTAAAATTGCGTATTCCTTGTGTTTAATAAACTTTGTGTGCGGTTATAACATCCTAGCCATTTTCACACATGGGGCTCTAAGTCATTTCAGAGCGTTCGAGCCTTTGCTGTTGGAGTTAACAGAGCGCGGACACAATCTAACCCTCATTTCCCAGCACGGCGTGCAAAACGCGCGAAAGAACTACAGGGAAATTCCCGTCCAATCCAGGGATATGTCAAGGGTGGAAATCCTCAATTTCCACGACGAGCGCTTCAAAAGCGACCTTTCCATGTACAAAACGCACGTTTTTATCGAAAAATACATCGCGAACGAGTGCTCGGTCTTATCCAATACCCATGTTCAACAATTATTAACCGAAAATGTTAAATACAATGTCGTGCTAATGGAGGATTTCAGCACTGATTGTTTTCTGGGATTGGTCTACAAATTAAAATCACCTTTCGTAAGATTAAGCTCGTGTGAGCTGCTGCCTTGGAGTGGAAGGTTTAATGGGAATCCGAATAATCCGTCTTACATACCGCATTTGTTTTTGAGCCATTCGGATAAGATGGGTTTTTTTGAAAGAGTGGAAAATGCTGTGATGACGGCTTTTGATGAGGTGTATTATGATTACGTGATGGATCCCCTTTCTGATAAGCTGGCTAAAAAATATTTGGGGGATTTGCCCGCTTTGAAGGAGATTTCGAGGAATGCTAGCCTGTTGCTGGTGAATAGCCATTTTAATTTAAATAGGCCGAGAGCGTTGGTTCCCAGTGTTGTGCAAGTTGGTGGAATTCATATTAGATCTGAAGGAAAAATTACTATGGTGAGTCAACAATTTTGTCATATTGTGGCCCATTTGCACCCCGATTGATTAACTTTAATCATCCACTAATCATTGATTAAACCTCTGATTAAATCAATATTCTAGAATATAATAATGTTATAAATTTGTAAGATAACCTAAACATGTCTCTTTAATAAATATGCAATAGTGTGAATGAACAATTTGTAAGTACACTTATTGTGTTTTTAAGAAATACTAGTCATTGATTAAGGTAATCGACTTGGGTGTAAATGGGTATGAAAGTATTAAACACTCGATTTATCTTGCTTCGTATAAAATTAATTATTTATTAATTTTTAATCTATTTATTGAACTTAAAAGAATAGAATTCCGTCAATACAAATCAAATACGATCACCTTTTTGGAAAATTTAAAATTAGTCTAAGTTAGTGAGAATATGCACTTATGGAGTTGAAGAAATTTATCAAAATTAACAAAACTCTTGTAAATTAATAAATATTAAATATTAATATATTCCTATTAACCAAATTCACTGCGAATACTCCAATGCACGCTCAAAGGATGCATGTTCAAGAACACTATATTAATTTAATCATATTTTCAAATATAAATAAGTTTTGACAATTTTCTCATTACTTTTTAGACACACCAGGTATTCATAAATGTAACCAGAAGAAGTTAAAGTAGAAATTGCGATATATAAACTCGGGAAATATCAATATCTTAATATTGGTTTGTTTATTTTATGTTTTAAAAAATACGACTAAAGTATTTTTAAAACATCGCAGTAAAATAGATAAGCCTAAAAATTTATATTAGTTGCTCCTGTTTCACTCAAATACATTTCTAAAGAATGCATGTTCAAGAATACTTAATGAATTTAATCATATTTTCAAATATGCAAACGTTTTGACCCCCTTCTCATTATTTTTCGGACAAACCATGTATTAACAAATGTAGCCAGAAGAAGTTGAAGTAGAAATCTTTGATATATAAACTTTTTTCTTTATTAATAATATGAATAAAATGTTTTTACAACTCCACAGTGTATCAGTGTTTATACGTCTGGCGCATGAAGTAAATATTTCGAGTTTAGAAAAGCCTGAAAATTTTGATTAGTCGCTCCGCTTCGCTCCGCTTCGCTCCGCTCCGCTCCGTTTTATATTTAGATATGTTCATGTAGTTTTTTATTATTATTATACAAATATGCCGGGTGAATATTTCAAAAGCGAACATGGGCAATTAACATGGAAACAACATTTTTTGCAGATTTCTGCTCCCCATTTTAACTTATAAGATTTAAAATGACAAAAATCGAAAGAAGATTTATTTCTATATCTAATAATATGCGAAATAATTAATTCTCAGTTATATTTCCCATTATTTTTATTAAAAATTCCCAATAGACAAATTCGGAATTTTTATGAAATGATTTAATAAATATAGTTTAAATGATTCTAATATCAAGAAGAATAACCCAGATTTTTTCCAGACTTTTTTTAAATTAAAATATTTATGGAAAAATTGCAATTTTCGTAAGGGAAAAAATAAATATTTTTTACAAAAAATATATTTTTATAAAAATCCTTAAAAAAATAACAGACGCTCCTACTACTATTGGAAATAATTTGTACTATTAATTTTTCAAGAAAAAAATAATTTTTCGTGTTTTCTCAATTTTTAAAATTGGCGGAAAATTAATAAACCCACTATAATTTGATTTTAAGCGCTCGTCTCAAGCACAATTTTTAAGTTTTAAACAATGTTTATACATCAAATAAAAGCTTGTTTAATCCCGAACTGCTTACCTTTTGAACAAATCAAAGCAGTTAAATACTTAATGAAATATAGCACTTTAAACACAATAAGTGAAAAATCGCGCTAATTGTTCGTTTCGAATAAAAACTAAATATAAAGCTAAACAAATAATGTGTGTTTTAAGATAACATTCTTACGAACAAAATAAGCTTTAAATAAATGTTAATTAGGTGTTCGTATGTTGGCGCTCATTACGGATGCTTAATTGTAGTTACATTGGTTCTAATCAGTTTTTAAATGTTGTTAAATACCTGAATTATTTTGAAATATTTTTTTTTGTAAAAAGAAAATTGTTGAAGCAGTTTTTAATCCTATAAAGAATACCTGACATTTATTTTTAGGTTTTTTAAAAATAAAAATGTTCATTGAAAAATCGCAATTTTCGTAAGGGTTGTATGCAAAAAATCACGATTTTTATAAAAATAAAACATTTTATATTTTTAGAAGTTTTTACTACTATTATAAATAATCTAAGCTATTTATTTCTTTAAGGTAAAACAATTCATCAACTATTCTCAACTTCTCAAATTGACGAAAAATTATTAATCCAACCAAAATTTGAAATTAAGTGTTCGTTCTGAGCACAATTTTTAATTCTTAAACAATGTTTATACATTAAAACAAAGCTCGTTTTATCGCAAATCGCCTACTTTTTAAATATACTAAATCAGTTGAATACTTTGTAAAGTGTAGCACTTTAAACACAAGAAGTGAAAAATCGACAAGTTTTCCATTTCGCATAAAAACTTCATTTAAAGTTAAATTTACAAAACAACTGATGTTTTTTTTTTTAAACGATATTTTTAAGAACAAAATAAACTTGAAACAAATGGAAATTAAGTATTCTTAACTTAAAAATTGTGCATATTATGGATGCTTAATTATAGTCACATTTCTTTTCAAAAAAAATAGTTCAAGTGAATTCTAATATCAAGGAGAATAACTGATATTTTTTTCAGATTATTATAAAGATTATTTTTTTTATCAAAATATAGCAAATTTCGTAATCAAGATTTGTTTACAAAAAAAAATAAAATCCTAATAAAATCATAGATACTCATACTAGTATTAGAAATAATAATCTAAGCCAATTATTGCTTTAAGAAAAAATTAATTCGTCGACTTTTCTGGACTTTCAAAATCAACAAAAAACTAATTAGTATCCTAAAATTTGATTTTGAGCGCTCTTTCTAAGCACAAATTTAAGTGTTAAGCAAAGTTTATAGTTAACAGTTAAAATAGGTAGCAGCATTTGTAAAAAGCGCTTTTCTTATGTTAAATGTCTATGTTCGGTTTACGAATATTCACCCGGTATATATAAAGGTAATTTTCCAATTGCTTGCTAAAATATTCATTGTTTGTTTCATTTCGTGATAATTTTTTGGAATATCGCCATGGAAATTTGTGTAATTATTGAGTAAATATTTAAACACAATATATAAAAATACTCAATTAATATGTTTTAAAAGTTATTTGAAAGCAATATAAACTAGTCTTATTTTATATTAGTTTTATAGAAATTTAAATTAAAGAAAAAGTTGAGTTTCAAAATATTAAAAGATATCTTCATGAAGTTTCAATGGATGTTTGGCAAATATTACTTTTTTAAAATATATAATCTTGTAACAAATGTTTCTACTAATTGATTAAAATATTTCTGTATTTCTGTTCAGCAGCTTATTTTTAATACTGCTTTAGCAGTATTTTGTTAATTTTACAATATTACAGTGTTTTATAAGCGTTGCTCATGAAGTAAAATTTCGATTTTAGATAAGCCCAAAAATGTGCTTTGGGTTAAGAATACAGTACACAAATATACAGAATTGTTAGAGCTACTATATCGTGTAATGATTAATTGTCAACACAAAACTAATTGAGTCGCCTATTTCCAAAAACCTTTTAATCCATTGTTTTCCAATGGATTTAAGGATTTTTAGAAATAGGTGGCTCAATTGATCTTGTAAACAGAACTGGCCTTCACTATTAAAATATTATTTGTATAATAATACTAACACTTACAACAAAAATAAGGCAAAGACAAATATAAACTATAAAAAAGTAAGCTAATCAAGCTACTGGGTTCATACCCCATTTATAAAGGTTATAATCCTTTCTTTGGACTTGTCAGTTAATTTGATGCATTTGATGTATCAAAAATGGAAAAAGTGTTTTGATAATTCCTTTCGTTTATATATTTTCATTTTCACTTTCATACCCTGAATTTAACAAACCTTATTTAACCGATATAAATTTGGTTATAGTTGACATTATCCAGTTTTCGGTTTGTCCGAACATTTTATGTCCACTGATGATTCAAATAGAGAATATAATAAAAATAATTTAAAAGCATAATAAATACTTACACTTAAAACAAATATAAACAAACGATTAATAGTTCAATGTATATAAAAAAAATACATATAAATTATAAATAATTAATGTAGCCAAATAAAATATACTAACAATTAGAACAAATATAAGCAAACAACGAATTAAAAGCTCAATTGAATATTAAAATAAAAAAATATAATTAAAAAATAATAAAAGATGCAATCGTTAAAATCTAATAAATACCTAGTTAAAAGGATATGTATTGGTAAAACGTTCATCGTTCAGCTCTTCGAATAATTTGGAATTAAAATACTATTCCCAGCTGTAAAAAGCGTTTTATATTAGATAATGTTTCACTTTTCGTCTAAATTTCCTAAAAAGTAAACCGCGGACATTAATTTTATAATATTTTCCTTGTTATAAAAATGTAAATCAAGATATCTTACTTCCGTCTTTGAACTACACGTTGAGTATATGTTACTGCCTTGCCAGGTATTATGATTATGTATGGAATCGTGCCTTCGGAATGTATTTTAATGCTTTATTACATAAACAATACACTCATAAATATATTAGAATGGCAACGTCATCATTCTAATATTTATGAAAATATGTTTACAATCATTAATATTTTTGTAGAAATGAACAAAGCGAAAAATTCCGCGAAATATCTACACAGTATAGAATTTCCTACCTTGACACTTCAGGAAGAAACTTGTCCTCAAAACTTTGGGGTGTGTAGTTTAGGTACCTATTTAAATTATTACTAGATACAGGGAATTGTTTATTTAAGTGCACATATTCCGATAAATGCTCTGTGAAATTTCAGGCATTAATTGTTTTTTTTAAAGCGTGCAATTTGAAGTTTCGAGCGTTTCGATTTAATTGGTTGCGTAGCGAAGCGAAGCGACCAATCCAAATTTTCAGGCTTTTCTAATCTCGAAATTTTACTTCATGCGCCAGGCGTATTAAACACTGATTTTGAGTGAAGTTAAAAATATACCGCTTACTTCATAATATTATAGCGCTTTATACGCGTGGCGCATAAAGTAAAATTTCGAGTTTGGAAAAGCCTAAAAATTTGGATTGGTCGCTTCGCTTCGCAACCAATCCAAATTTTCAGGCCTTTCCAAACTCGAAATTTTACTTCATGCTTAATCTAGGAGTGGAAAACACTCGTTTAAAGCATCAATTTGGACTCTTAAAAAAAAAATTACGAATACCTGAATATTTTCAGCGTATACAGTATATTGGGATACGTATACTTAAAAGAAAAACTTCCGGTATGTATACTTCAAATATTCTGTCCCTGTATTTAGATTAGTCAGCAACAAAACAAATTTCTTTAAACCTACCTAGCATATTTTCTACTATTACTTCCTTATTAGCTTCGACTACAAAGCTGTTTAATGCTTAAGTCACTACTCCTTTTATATGTATATTTGTAGGTATTTATAAGAAAAAATATAATTTGTTGTAAAACAAAAGAAAAATATAAATTTCCCCCCGCTGATTTTATTTCTAATCAAAACTTTCAGTTTGGCAAAAACGGCGACGTACAGAGAATGTGTTCTTGATGGATATCCGATGAAATTGTTTCTGGGGGGAAACTATAACAAGTTGCCGGTATGGTGGTGGTGGGAGCGATGGGGAATCCCCCCAGGCGTCATTCCCTTTATGTCCGCTGCTTATAAAGTTGTGCGAGCCTTCATCTTTTCGGTTAAAAAGCATTATGAAATCGAGCCCGAAAACGGGAAAGTTTAAAGAGTTGGAATTGGCGGCGATAAATCTCGATTCGGAAACTTTCATTAAATGGTTTTGTTCATACAGAAAAAAAAAGGAATATAGAGTCGGAGTGGGATAAGGAAATTTAGCTCGACTGTTATGATGTTTGAAAGTTGAGTTCGAGTAGTTGATAATTTTAGTTCTTAAGTAAACAAATAAATGGAGGAGATAAAAACGAAAGAATGTAATAATAATGTGGTAATGGACAATAAGGCATTCACTTAACTCTTTTGAATTAAAATTGTAGAAAAGTCGAATGTAATTTCCCCCACCATGCGACCATGTGAAGCAACAATTTTAAAATTTCTACAAAAAATTAATTGTTTTCAGTTTTTATAAAACAAGACCCAAAACTTACTTCCGTCGGAGTGTTCGACCAGGTAGTAGTTGCTTTGATATAATATTGAAATTAGTCTTCATAACACAAATTAGTTGTAGATTGCGATTTTTGGTATTCAATATTTGTATAGTATTAAGCATTACTACGTAGTAACCCAAATTAATTAATTAATATTGAGACGTGTTTTAATGTTTTTTACCACATTATTTTAATAATTCTACGACCCGAGTTTCAACATATTTAGTGTCATTTTAAAGTTTGACAAATTTTTAATCCATGTGTAAAACTTCTCAACAAATAATCGGATGTGTTGTGTTCACCACTGTTTAATACTTTTTAGCCATAGAAACACTGTAAATTTGTCAAATTTAAAAATGACAGTTTGTCCAAACTCGAGTCGAAAAATTATTAAAATAAAGTGGTAAAAATCATTGAGATACGTCTCAATATTAATTAATGTTTGATATTGCCAATATTTTATATAACTTTACGAATCCGCCCCTGTAAAGGTGTGTCGAGGGCGCGAATTGTATATTTGGCCCCAGCGCAAGTTTTCCTTACTCCTACTCTGGCTGGATCAGCTCATTTTCATTTATTTATACCTGGAAAAACGCCTTGCTAATTAAAAAAAATCTGTTTTATACCCGAATTTATAATTACCTACAGTAGACGCTTTTATTTTTTCTCTCCCTCTTATTCCTTTTAAATAAGAAAGTTTTGATTACCCATGGAAAAAAATCTATCCTTTCTTGTTGTTGGTGTTTCATTAATATTAAACCTTCTCAGAGGCGCTCAAGTTTCGAGAGACTAATAGCGTTATGAAAATCGTTGTGAAGGGTCGCGCGGTATTAATTAATTATTATTCATTATGTAGTGTTTGCTAAAATGGGGATTAAAGGGCGCGTCTCGCTTTCCTTCCCCTTCTCTCTATTCCGCCTAGAGTAGAGAAAAGTTTGCAGTTTTAGAGTAATCTATATCGGGGAGTTATCTTAAGACTCAACTTTCTTAATTATCGTGATTTTGCTTAAGGGTGGTTTTTGTGTGTGTGTGTGTGTGTGTGTAAGTGTGAGTGTATGAGGGAGAGATTTCAACCGTTGCATCGCGGGGATGTTATTTTATTTACAAACCGGATCAGTAGGATTGGTTTTACGTTACCGGAAATGATAATGAGGAATGTAAAGTGATAACACTTGACGCAATTATTTTTCAGCGAAAACTAATTTATACAGGGAATGTATCTTTTAGTATGCATGTCTCGACGTAAATGCTGTACATTTTCAGGCATTCGTTGTTTTTTAACAATTCAATTTGAAGCTTCTAACGATTGTTTCCACTCCTTGATTAAGAATGAAGTAAAATTTCGAGTTTAAAAAAACCTGAAAATTTGGTTTGGTCGCGTAGCGCGAAGCGCGGAGCGACCAAACCAAATTTCCAGGCTTTTCTAAACTCGAAATTTTACTTCATGCGCTATGCGTACAAACACTGATTTAGTGTGAAGTTCAAAATATATATATTTCACTTGAAATCATTGTTTTATACGGGTGGCGCATTAAGTAAAATTTCGAGTTTAGAAAAGCCTCAAAATTTGGTTTGGAAGTGCGACCAAACCAAACCAAATTTTAAGGCTTTTCTTAACTCAAAATTTTACTTCATGATTAATCTGGGAGTTGAAACACTCGTTACATACTTTAAATAACCAACCAAATTTTTAGGCTTTTTTAAACTCGAAATTGTACTTTATGCGCCACAGGTATAAAACAGTGAAATAGTCTGAAGTTGAAAATACTCGACTTCAAAAAACTATTTTAGAAGTATATTTTGTAATTCAGAATATATCAGTGACTTATACGCATGGCGCATGAAGTAAAATTTCAAGTTTAGAAAAACCTGAAAATTTGGTTATCAGGTTTTCAGGTTTTTCTAAGCTCGAAATTTTACTGCATGCTTAATCAAGGATTGGAAACACTCGTTAAAAACTTTGAATTGAACTTTGTAATAAAAACAATGGGATGTGTATATCTAAAACGCTGTACATTTTTAGGCATTTATTGTTTTTTTTAAATCGTTCAGTTTGAAGTTTCTTCAAAAAACAACGAACACTTGAAAATTTACAGCGTATGCAACGGGATGTGTATACCTAAAAAATCCCTGAATTTGTTTTAAGTAAGAAAGAAATTTAAGTGAACATATTGTTAAAAAGTTTATATAATTCTTAGTAGAATTTTATGTTTGACAATTAAAACACAATGAATTTCATTTACTCAGTAGAAATAGATTTTGATTTTAACATTTACTTTAGGTAACTACTAAACATCATTTATTTATAAAAATTATCACTTTTGTTGTAACTAGCCCAAAAGTTCTTTTTAGGCCCGGGAATTAGGAATAGAATGTTATGTTTGACAATTAAAACACAATGAATTTCATTTACTCAATAGAAATAGATTTTGATTTTAACATTTACCTTAAGTAACTACTAAACATCATTTATTTATAAAAATTATTTCTTTTGTTGTAAATAGCCCAAAAGTTCTTTTTAGGCCCGGGAAATGGGATATCCGGACGCACTTGACAGAAAATAAATATTCGGGAATAAAAGGCCGAAACGTTTTTCTCCCTACTCCCCCTTCTTTTTTTCCTTTTTCGTTTTCCACTTCGAGCCCCGTGGGTCACAGGTAGTTTCCATTCAGACACACAAAAGTGTCGCCCGATTTATTACCGAGAGAGAAGATTAGATTCGTTCGCGTGATGGTTTCAACACACATACACACACACACACAAATAGGAAATGTAATCATCTTGAAGTTAATCAAAATCTCAGAAATAAATTAGATCTAAATAAAAACTAGGTGAAACACAAAACAATAAACGAATTAAAATACTAATATATTTTTTTAATTTATGAATTAGATTGGTCTTTCTTTCGAACTAGAATTGATCTAATATCAAAAAATCAAAGTACAATGAACATCGAATTTTAAGTCTACTCTTAGTTGTTTCGTGGTCATCTCTGCCTCTACTCAGTCACTTTCTGGTGAACATGAACTTAAACATCATAATTTCTACAACTTGACAACTTTTTTTTACACTGCCCGACCTTGTAAATACTTAACGTTTCTGGTGTAATCATTTTATTTAGTAATGTTTGTTTCTGTTTTTTATTTTTAGAATTTTATATATATATATATATATATATATATATATATATTTTAAAAGAATTAAAAAAAATCCATACAAATTTCTATAATCTACTGAGAATAAGATGTTTATGATATTAATTGGGTTTTTGGTTTTAGCGGCAGAATTAATTAAAAAAATAAAATGGAGATAGAGCCTCTATCTCCATCTCAGTCTCTTTTGGGTATTTTGTCAGTCTCTTCTTGGTCTCTTCTCAGTTTCTACGTAGTCTCTTCTCTGTCTCTTATCTGTTCCTACTTAGCCTCTACTCGGTATTTATTCGCTCTCACCATTTTATTTTTTGAATTAATTCTGCCGCTAAAACCAAAAACACAATTAATCTTTTCTCAGTTTCTTCTCGGTCTTTTATCAGTCTCTTCTTGGTCTCTTCTCAGTTTCTACGCAGTCTCTTATCAGTCTCTCATCTGTTCCTACTTAGCCTCTACTCAGTATTTATTCAGTCTTTAGTCACTCTATGATGATGAGTCCTATTCTTAGTCCACTTTTCCTTCTTAGTCTCTCTCTAAACTGTACTCAGTCCCTACTCAGTCTGTACTTAGTTTTATCACAGTATATTCTTAATCTCATTTCAGTATCTTCTCTCGTCAGTCTCTTTTCAATATCTTATCTTCTCAGTCTCGTATCTTTCCTACTCAGTCTCTTTACAGTTTCATCTCAGTCACGTTTGTTTTCAGAATCTTCTCCTCTCAGTCGCTACTTATTCTATTTCATTTCCTCTGTCTCACCTCCGCCTCAGTCTCTTCTCCATCACATACTTTCTCAGTCTCTTCTCAGTCCCTTCTCAGTCTCTCATTTTTATATGTTTTTACTCAGCCTCTACTCAGTATTTATTCAGTCTCTACTCACTCTATGATGAGTCCTATTCTTAGTCCACTTTTTTTCTCAGTCTCTTCTTAGTCTCTTTTCAGACTCTTCTCAGTCCCTACTCAGTCTCTACTCAGTTTTCTCTCAGTTTATTCCTAATCTTATTTCAGTATCCTTTCCATCAGTCTCTTTTCAGTATCTAATATCCTTACAATTTTCTCTTCTTAGTCTCTTATCTTTCTTTCTCAGTCTCTTCACAGTTTCATGTCAGTTTCTTTTATTCTCAGAATCTACTCCTCTTCTCCTCTCAGTCACTACTGATTCTGTCTCATCTACCTTCACAGTCTCTTCTCAGTCTCTCCTTCGTCTAATTTCTTCTTAGTCTTTTTTCAGTCTCTTTTAAGTCTTTTTTAGTCTTTCTCTTTCATCTTGTGAATGGTGTAAAATGGAAGACGAGACTGCCAGGCACGTCCTCAACGAAGGCCTGGCACTCTCGTCTACGAGAGGATCCATACTGGGTGAGAGATGGCCGACGATGGACATCATCAGGGATTTGCTCACCTCAATAATACTGGACTACCTAGACAAGGTGGGATGGTTGAGCTGAGGATGGGTGAACCGTAGTGGAAGGCAGCACAATGGGCCTAATGAGGTCTAAATTCAGTGCAGCAATGTGCACTTCCCACTATACCAGATACCAGTTTTTCTATTCTCAGTCTCTTCTTGGTAGCTTTTCAGTGTATTCTGTTTCTCTTTAGTCTTCTCTGTATATTTTTTAAATTGTCTCTAATCTGTCTCTTTTCAGTTTATAGTCAAGGTCTACTCAGTATGTATTCAGTATCTTCTCAATGAACATAAACATCCTACTCTCGGTCCACTGTTAGTCATTTCTTAGTCTCTTTTTAGATTCATCTCAGTCTCTACTCAGTTTGTACTTAATTTATTTAATTTAATTTTCAGTCTCTTCTCTTCTTAGTCATTTCACAGTCTCCTCTTAGTCTCGTCTTAGTATCTTCGCGGTGTATTCTCAGTTTCTTTTCAGTCTTCCCTGCGTAATTCTAAAATTGTCTCTTATCAGTTTCTTCTCAGTTTATACTCAGGTTCTACTCAGTATATATATAGTCTCTTCTTAGGTAACATGAGCATCCTATTCTCAGTCTACTGTTAGTATTTTCTCAGTCTCTTTTAAGTCTCTTCTCAGTCTTTTCTCAGTCTCTTCTCAGTCTCATCTTAGGCTCCTTTCAGTCTCTTCTCAGTCACTTCTCAGCATTTACTCAGCCTCATTAGTTTCTGCTCGCTCTCTTCTCAGTCTTTACCTAGTAGTATTTCTCAGTGTAACGTAACTTTATCTCAGATTTTTTCCATACACTTCTCAGTCTCTCCTCAGCATTTCTTGGTATCTTTTCAGCCATTTCTCAACCTCTTTTTGGACTTGTTCCAACCACTTCTTAATCTCTTTTTAGTCATTTTAGTCTTCTCTCTCTCTGAGTAATTCTAAAATTGTCTCTCATCAAGTTCTTCTCAGTGTATACTCAGGCTCTACTCAGTATATATACAGACTCTTCTTAGATAACATGAACATTTTATTCTCAGTCTATTGTCACTCTTCTCAGTCTCTTTTAAGTGTTTTCTCAGTCACTTCTCAGCCTTTTCTCAGTCTTTCCTCAGTCTCAACTCAGTCTCTTCCCAGTCACTTCTCAGCGTTTACTCAATCTCTGTTCGATCTCTTCTCAGTCTCTACCCAGGAGCGTTTCTCAGTGTTACTCAACTTTATTTAACTTCTTCGATCCACTTCTCAGTCTTTCCTTAGCCTTTTCATGGAATCTTTTCAGCCATTTCTCAACATCTTCTCGGACTTGTTCAATTCATTTCCTAATCTCTTTTCAGTCATTTCAGTATTTTCTCTCTGTAAATTCTAAAATTGTCTTTCATCAGTTTCTTCTCAGTTTATACTCATGCTCTACTGAGTAATATATACAGTCTCTTCTTAGGTAACATAAACATCTCATTCTCAGTCAACTATCAGTCTCTTTTCAGTCTCTTCTTAGTCTTTTTTAAGTCTCTTCTCAGTCACTTCTCAGCCTTATACAGTCTCTTTTTAGGTAACACCTCAACATCTCAACATCTCATTCTCAGTCTACTATCAGTCTCTTCTCAGTCTCTTATTAGTCTTCTTTAAGTCCCTTCTCAGTCACTTCTCAGCCTTTTTTCAGTCTCTTAGTCTCTTTATAGTTTCTTTTCAGTCACTTCTCAGCATTTACTTAGCCTCCTATCAGTTTTTGCTCGCTCTCTTCTCAGTCTCTACCCAGTAGCATTTATCAGTTTTGCTCAACCTTATCTCAGACTTATACCATCCACTTCTCAGTCCCTCCTCAACATTTTCTTGGTATCTTTTTAGCCATTTCTCAACCTCTTCTCGGACTTTTTCTAACAACTTCTTAATCTCTTATCAGTCATTTCCTAAACTCTTCTTAGACTTTCTCCAGCCACATCTTAATCTCTCTTCAGCCATTTCTCAACCTCTTTTCAGACTTCTTCCAGCCACTTATTAATCTTTTCTCAGCTTCTTCTTATTCTCTTAGGGACATTTATCATCCACACATTAACCTCTTTATTCAGTCCATTCACTAAATTGACCTGTGAACAAAATAAATGTACGATTTAGTTAATTTCGTTTTACTTTTATATAAAAATAAAAAAAGACAAAGTCTTTTTTAATTAAAAAATATGTATATATTCCCTATAAATTCAACAAGTCAGACATGAGAATAAAAAAAAAATAATACACACGGATCTCTCTACATCCATCCATCTATCTATCTATCAAGTTCTCATTAAAACTCCAATATTGGCTTTGCGTCCGGCAGATTTACTTAACGTCACTTCCTGTTCCATTATGCCAGAGCCAGTGGAATAATGTATTGAGATGTTCAATATTCAATATTTATATTGGGCTCGTGGGGCGGCGGGAGTTCCGCTGGAATTATTAAAAGGGCTCGCCTTTGCATCGCGAAACGTAGAAAACTCTTTGAAAACGGCGAAACGAGTTAATTTAAATATTTGCGATGGCTTCGGAGATGAGGGAGAAGGAGATAGAATGAGGCGCGGTGTATTTTCTATTATTTCACTCGAGTTTATTAATATTTTTGTATGTTTAGTGTTTTCTTGCTATGTCAGAAAATAATATTTTAACTGATGTACTATTAATTAAATAATTGTTTTCGTTTTATAAATGATAATAATAAATAATAATTAACAATTATAATAAGTTATTACTCAACAGCATCAGGTGTTAGCTATGAGCCAAAAATTGAAACTAAAATTGATACAAAATCCAAAAAAAGTTTAGGGGAAGTTCAAAGTATACGTCTTTAGCATATTGCTTTATTAGCATATTCTAAACTTCACTTTAAATCAGTGCTTTATACGCGTGGCGCATGAAGTAAAATGTCGAGTTTAGAAAAACCTGAAAATTTTAAGGCTTTTCTAAACTCGAAATTTTACTTCATGCTTAATCTGGGAGTACAAAACACTCGTTTAAAGCTTCAAATTGATCTCTTTTAAAAAAGCAACCAATATCTTGTAAATTTTAAGATATTGATTATTTATATATACGCTGTTAATTGGGACTTGTATATTCAGAAGAGGAACAAACATGTCGACTTACAAAATTACTGGAATTGCTTTTTGACTAATTTATACTAGTAAATATTCAATTATTGTAATTAAGTTTTGTTTTTCACACGTTAAAACAAACCTTGTGGTGTGCCCAAAAAATTCGGTTAATTATTGTACAAGAATCACAAACAATACCTAAAATAATAATTTGAGTACAAATGAAGTAACAATTATTATCAATAACTGACAAGGTTAAAAAAAAGCAAGGCTTAAAATACTGAAAAATTAACATTGCTTCCTTATCAACGCGGCATAACATTTGCAAATTTTAAATAAATCGACGAAAAACAACTTCGATGTACTTACGTAAGTCAAATATATTTATTGCTCACCTTATCAGCCATAATGCATTTTATTTGAAAAAAATTCATAAATCTACCGAACAAATTCATTTAGTATAAATCCAACCGAGCAATGTTTACTACTAGTTTAGAAAGAGAGGAGGAATACAAATTTGTGAACCGGAAATCAAAGTAGGAAAGTTAATTCAATAATTATTAGTGCGCAAAACGGAAAATAAAAAATTAAGGTTGGAAATTATATTCAATAAAAATTAGTGCTCAAAAGGGAAAATTGAAATAATATTAAAGTTGGAAATTATATTCAACTTGTATTCGTGATAAAAGGAAACAATAAAACAAGTGATTTTGAAGAGACCTGTGAACTGAGTGCTTAAAGTAAAATCAATTTCAAGTTTGTTCGTGATTAAAAAAGTGGTTAGTGAAAAGGTGAATTTGCCTAGTTCTTTAAAAACACGAAGTTTTTAATATTTTTCAATTAATATAACTTCACACTATACAAAAAGTAATGATACAAATAACAAGTTAAAACTGCGTACAATATTTTAAAATCTCAACTAATATTATACCAACACCAATGATTAATACTACGAATAGCAACTAAAAATTGCGTAGCTTTCAACAAAATAATAATAAAAGCAGCAACTTCATCCATTTTCTTATTTTATCGAAATAAAAAACAATTTCTACAAAACCCTAAGTTTCTTTAATGTACTATTAAAACACAAGGATTATAAAAAACAAGTTCTAAAATTACCTTTTCAATTTTCATTGCAAATTATTTACGTGCAAATATATTTCTTAACTTATTGCACTAATTATCAAACAATGAAGTATTTACCACTTATAATCATTTCGTTAACTTTATCGCTAAACCCAATTACTTGCTATAATATATTAGCCATTTTTGGCTTCACTGGCCTAAGCCATTTCAAAGTCTTCAAACCAATAATGGAAGAACTCGCCCACCTCGGACACAACGTCAGCGTTGTAAGCTACTTCCCACGCAAGTCTCCCTTAAAAAACTACAAAGACATCCCTTTGCGAAAACCTAGAATAGAAACAGACGGTTGTTTTAAATTCGAAAATAGCGAACCCAACTTTATAACAAACCTTCACGAATTTTACTCAATACACCAGTATTTGCAAGATACATGTGATTACGGATTAAGCTCGGAAGAAATTCAAGCTCTCCTCAAAAGTCCAAATCAGCAATTTGATTTAATTATAATTGAGGCGTTTTTGACAGACTGCTTTTTGGGCTTCGTGCATAAATTCAATGCACCCTATTTACAAATAAGCTCCTCGATGTTGTTGACTTTTTATTCGGATCGTTTCGGGCAGCCTGATAATCCTTCTTATGTGCCGAAATGCACGATGGATTTTTCGAGTAGAATGGGTTTTGTTGAAAGATTGAAAAACGCAGTGATTGATGTTGCCCATAAGAAATTGTTTGACGTTTTGAGTGTTGGTGATCATAAAATTGCCAGAAAGTGGTTCGGTGAGGATTTACCTAGTTTTAAGGAGATTGCTGCGAAGGCTAGTTTGATGTTGGTTAATACTCATTATAGTCTGCATACGGTTAAGCCTCTAGTGCCTGGAGTTGTTGAGATTGGTGGAGTTCATTTGGGAAAAATTAAAAAGTTACCACATGTAAGTACTTTAGTAATAGTTTTTCAAACAAAACACTTTTAGTCGTATTAATAGACGTTAGCATACAGCTTTAACCCGTTCTAGGGATGATATTAACATTTTCAGATTAATAAAACGTTTTAGTACAATACTATTGTTAGTTTACAACTAATAATTTAATAGCGTAGTACCCCTGGCTTAAGTCTTACACATAACCTTAAGTGTCATAACAAAATTTATTTGGAATTTATTTGATAATGCTATAAATCATAAATACTTAACTGATCAGTATATTTTAAACTTCACTTAAAATCAGCGTTTTATACGCGTGGCGCATGGAGTAAAATTTCGAGTTTAAAAAAGCCTGAAAATTTGGTTTGGTCGCTCCGCTTCGCGGAGCAACCAAACCAAATTTTAAGGCTTTTTTAAACTCGAAATTTTACTTCATGCTTAATCTGGGAGTAGACACACTCGTTTAAAATGAATTTTAATAAAATAACTTAGCAGAAGAAATACATTTGCACAAACATTAACAAAGATATAAGCAGCCTCGAGTAATTCTTGAATAATTTATCCTCCAAAATATTTGTTTTTGCACCGAATTGCGTCACTAGAAAAACCGAATGCGTCACTAGAAGCATTTCATATTATAATGCCATAATTTAAATGACTATACACATAGGCGTGATAGAATTTACGGAGCGCCTACTGACTGTAGCCCAGATTGACAATACCGCGATACTAGCTAATCGAAGTTTGCCACCATATTGATAGAGTCATGTGCTCGTTACAATTTAGTGTCTGTATTATGACAACTTCCAGAAATTATTCTTTTTCTGGTTGTTTAACTTCTATGCCGTTAGAGATTAGGTTTGTTATGTTATAATCGCTACGATTTCGTGCGTGTCTAAAGTTAATAAAACCTGGCTTATTTGAGTTTAATATTAGGTTGTTATCAACTGTATATTTTTCAGTTTACGTGAAGTGATTATTACACATAACAAAGACTGTTATTCCTTACTTCACTTTTCATTTGTATCGTTGGATGAACATTTTGAGACAGACGATGTTCATTATCAATAACAGACTTGAAATGTACATCTAACGATACAAATAAAAAGTAAAGTAAGGAATAACAGTCTTTACCTACGCCTTATCTAGTAACCGCATCATACCACACTGCCATCTTGACGCTTATGATTGACATTACCTACACATACACGTAATAGCTTTGACAAGTATATTACATGCTGACAGCAGAACAGCTGATTGATTACTGCACAACTATATGACATTTCTTTGATGTATATTGATCAAGTAGTAATTTACTTTTCATCAATTTCATGTTACTATCAAAAATGATTGAATAAATAAGTTAATATTAAAATAATATTAAAACACTTAACTTTGTTTTACCACTTTAATTAACTTTTTACAGTGACTATAGTTTCGACTACAAGCTAGTCATTATCAAACTGAGTACGAGTATGAGTACGAGTAAATAAGTTGTTCTTGCATGCTCATTGTTTATTTTGTTAGGGCGTAGGTAAAGTATCGTACGTTTCTTGAGTGGTATGGCAATTACATACTCGCGGAATACTGCACTCGCCGCTGCGCGGCTGATGCGCAACATATCCGCTTATATGTAATATGCTGCATACCACTCCCGTGACGTAATATATTATATTTATGTGTAGGTTATGTTATTGTTTGAGCACCAGGAATGATATATATTTAGTGCTTGACATACAGTATTATAACCATTACTGGTCGTAACGTCAGTGACCAACAATGATGTGTCATTAGCATATTTGCACAAATTAGTATTTTTTATAAGCGAGAATTCTGCTTCAAGGTCTTTTATAAATATTGTGAATAGAATAGGAACTACAATAAAACCCGGAGGAGTACCTTGTTGTATTATGTCTTTTCTCGAGGAAATCTCACAATTAACAATATCGTCTCGATTTGATCGCATTTTTAACGCTTTGCGATAGTTGTGTTAGAAAGGATTTGATTAAATTATATGCATTACCTGATATACATTAAGCATTTATTTTTCTCAATAATATGTCATGATCGATGAGATCAACAGCTCTAGAAAGATAAAAATCAAAGCCGTAGATTTTTGTTTGTAAAAGCAGCCATGTAAAAGCAAAACTATTATTTTTACTATTAAAACCCCCTCCGAAATGTTTATGACCCCCTCCAAAACTTTTTTCTGGCTACCGCCTTGATCAAAATAGATACCAAATGGTACTATTACTTTGTCCAGAGCAGTCTTGAAGAAACCCGATTGTGTATTAAAAATAACATTATTTGGTTAGGCGGAAACCAAATGACCACATTTATAATTGTGACATACCTTTAATTTTTGAGAAATCGGGATAAAACGATTAATAACAAATATAAGAAAGTTTTATTATAATACAAAAGAAAAATTAATTATGAGAAAGAATGGTCAATAAATCCATGGTTTTATTCGTATTCCTAACTTTGATTTTTAAAGTAGAAAAACAACCTTAAATTCAGATAAAATGATATTCCTTTATAGAATTTGAAAAAAAATCCAAGTTGTATACAATCAACATGAAATTTATGGAACTTACTTGGAATTCATTGCATTTGCATCCGCGTTTAAAAAAATGTAAAATATCTTGACGCATTAACCTAAAATATTGAGTCAAAGTGGAAATAATGTAACGATTTTAGAACAATGTTTTCTTGGAAAAAATGGAAAAAATTCAGAAAATCTAGAAATTATCGCATTAATTTACACCGAACTCAATACGCTAATTGCTTACAATTTAAATTTAAATATCCTCTCAGAATATTCCAAAATATTCAATAAAAGATCAAATTAAGTGCGTAAGAGATTTGTCTTGATTGAAAAATTGTAGAGAATCAAAGTTTTATGCAATCAACGAAAAATATACAGAATTTTCTTAAAATTGATTGCGTACATCCGCTTAAAAAAAATGAAAACATCTTGACGCATTTTTCTAAAATATTGTGCCAACGTGAAAATGATGTACTAAAATCAATGATTTTGGGAGAATATTTTCATAGAATAAATTTAAAAAAGATACAGATTTATTTATTATACATTACCATAAATTGTATACAGAAAGGAATACACTTTGATTGTTTACAATTTAAATTTAAATTTTTACTCTCAAATTTTTTTAAATATCGAATCAAAGGTAAAGTTGAGTGATTTATGGCCAGTTGTTGAATCGTGGCTTAAGCAGCAGTTTTCATGAACTGTTGTTTTAGCTAAGCTGGGCTTTACTTTGCAATCTGTTTCTGAATCATATGTTAAGCCTAGCTTATTTAAGCGTAGCTTAAGTTATGTTGATAGTAAATATTTTATGTTCCAAAAGGGTACATGTGATAGTAGCGGACGTGTGCTGTAGATAATATAAGTGCTTATGTATTTGTTTACCTAACTGTAAATTAATTGGGGTTAAAATTAACCTAATAAATAATAAATAAAATGCACATAAAGTTATGAAGCACCAAGCGCGACTATTCGTTACAGTCACATGTACCATCTTGCAACAAACGTCATCATCTGACACAAAAATATTGACAATTAGTATTATGACAGTTATGCATCTCTAGCTTGTTTACATATTTTGTGATGTTATTTATTAAAATTTAAATTAATTAAGATGACAATTATATTATTAAGTCTCGACTGAATTAAAATTTAGCATAACGTTACCACAATTGCTGCATCAGTACATTACAGTCAAAGTAATGTAAAGAAAATTAATATTAGATAAGATGTGACCGAAAGGATTCAAAAGTATAAGAACGTCCTAATTAATTCATGGAGATAGTAATAACACATTGCTGCATTATTCCCCCACTCTGAGGGATAGGAAAAGAAAAATCTACATACAATTAGTAGGATGAGGTATGTAGGTACACTAGAAAGCAATGTAAGGATTTAATCCAAAGCATGATGTGATCGAAAGGATGCAGGAACTCTACCACCTAAGCCTACGATCTGAACGTCTTAGAAATGATCTATCGACATCTATTTAACTAAATAAATACCTAATAATCACTTCATTGTCCACACTGTATTAAAACGTCAACTATGTTTGAGGAGTTTAGCGCGTCAAGCGGTGGTGATCGGTCGCTTACGAAAACTCAAGTTTAAACCACAGCTTAGCGATAAACCATAATTGAAAAACACGAAAACGTATCTAAGCCTAATTTAAATCTAAACTCAGCCTAAGCCACAATTCAACAACTGGGCCTTAGAGATTTATCTTGTTTAAAAAATTTGCAAAAATCAAAGATTTATGTAATCAACGTGAATTATTCAGATTTCACTTAAACGGAAATATCTCTACGCATTTTCCCTAAATATTAAGCTAAAGTGAAAATTATGCAATAACGTCAACAATGTAAGGAGAAAAATCGGTAGATTTCAAAAATGACTTTCAAAATACCCCGTCCCGTGTTTTCACAACTGACGGAAATGTAAAACATTAGCTTTAATCTAAAGTCCAGTGGAGTATTATAGGTTCGTTTTGCCTAACATAATACAGGGAGTTATTCTTTTTAGTATACATATCCTAATTCTTCCCTAGTGGTTTATCCTAATTACAGCTTATAAGCTGTAAATCTTGAGATATTTTTTGTTTTTTAAAAGAGTTAAAATTAAAGCTTTAAACGAGTGTTTTCCACTCCCAGATTAAGCATGAAGTGAAATTTCGAGTTTAGAAAAGCCTTAACATTTGATTTTGTCGCGTAGCGCGTAGCGCTACGCGACCAAACCAAACTTTTAGGCTTTTCTAAACTCGAAATTTTACTTTATGCGCCACGCGTCTAAAACACTGAATTATAGTGAAGTTTATAATATGCTACTAAAACAATATGCTAGGGACGTATATTTTGAACTGCACTTAAATCCAGTTATACGCGTGGTGCATGAAGTAAAATTTCGATTTTAGAAAAGCTTGATTTTTTTTCTAAACTCGAAATTTCACTCCATGTTTCATCTGGTAGTGGACGACAATCGTCAAACGCTTTAAATTAAACTCTTATTAAAAACAACGAATGTCAGAAAATTCACAGTGTATGCATATGTATATTTAAAAATAAAAATTCCTGTATATGTTTACTGTTGAATATGTGTATGTGTTTATCTATTCCATAAACAATAATTCCGCACTTCCAAAGAATATTTTCACGTTGCAAACGTTGCCATATAGCAATTTCGTTACAAAATTACGTTTTTTTTTAAATGTTTACATTTCCGTCATTTGTGAACAAACATGACATGATACGGAATTTTGAAAGGTATTTTCTGAATCTGTGTAAAAAAACCCAGTTAGATACACCTATTCATTTTAAAACAACAGATACAATTTGAATGAATCAGTGTTATCCAGCCAATACTGATTGGTCACAATTAAAATTTAAAAAATCACACACTTTCAAACTTGTCAAATCAAACGATCTATCAATTTTGTCGAAACAAATGCAAACTACACGTAATTCCGCATACTTTCAATCTTTGAAATTTCGCTCCAACTGTCACAACAAACGAGCTCTTTCAATGTAATACTAGATTAGTATTACATTAACAGCTATGTCCCGTGTTTTCACAACTGAAGGAAATATGAAACATTAGCTTTAATCTAAAGTCCAGTGGCGTAATGTAGGTACGTTTTGCTTAACATAATATATGTTTACTGTTAAATATGTATTTGTATTTATCTATATCTTGAAATATAGTCGAAACTAATTCAAACTATACGGAATCAATCCTTAATATGTTGTTATTGTACTTTAGGTTCCATTGCTTTTAATAATTACATAATATTCCTCATATTTGCCTATAATAATTTTAAAATTATTTATTCCTTGAAGCCTAGGGAAGTGGCACCCCATGTGCCTTTTTGTACGACCATGTTTTTTGTTCATATAATAGCTTTCAGTTTAAAGCTTTTAAAGTGTTTTCAATCCCAGATTAAGCATGAAGTAAACGTTCCAGTTTATAAAAACTTGAAATTTTGGTTTTTTTTGGACCAAACCAAATTTTCAGGCTTTTCTAAACTCGACATTTAACTTTATGCGTCATTCGTGTTAATCACTTATATAATTTCAAGTTCAAAATATACTGCTTAGGTTTTCTGATATCATGTTGATTATTTTTCCAAATGTTTATATGGAATTTGTTAACTCTACATTTTATTCTCACCGCAGTAGGTTTTGTTAGGGTGACATTTTTGTTAACAATAAAAAATGTTACTAACAACTTGGTTATGTCATTGCATTTTTTTAGTTATATGTAGTACAATGTTGGATTTTCTAATATCCCTCATTTGCATATAAAAAATTACCTTTAGCATTTTGCCACAATGTTTGGCAACAGACAAAAATACAACATGCCAATATAAGGAGAAAGAAAAAACAAGCCTACTGCGGTAAGAAAAAAATGTGAACAGAGTTCATCTAAATTTACTTTTAAATTGTAAGTCAAGGGGTTAAAAGATATACTTTGACCTTTAATATTAATAAGTCAATGGGTTAAAAGGTATACTTTGACCTTTTATATTAATTCGTCTGTTAATTTAAACTTGATTATGACACCGACCGTTAGAGATTGATATTTTCCTTGTTGAAAATGTTTAAATGAATTTGTATTTAATAATTTAATTTAGGTTAATAGTGTATGTTTACTACATGCCATAATTTAATTAATTATCCATTGGATGTGCGCTGCATAACTACATAGATAATTAGGGAGCACACTCTGAAATCCGTTCAAAATGGTTAAATGCATTCCATCACAAGTATTATCACTAATTAACATTGCTGAAACTATTTCTGGCATCAAATTATTACATTCACTAATGCGTATGATAATACTTAATAATTTAATTCATATAACTATATACAGGAAGTTTTTCTTTTAAGTATACATATCCCAATTACAGCGTGTATATACCTTAATCTTCGGATATTCGTTTTCCACTCCCAGACTAAGCATGAAGTAAAATTTCGAGTTTAGAAAAGCCCCGTGAAAATTTCGACAGAATGTATGGGGATCTCAGTTATTTGAAGAGATAGAGACACGAGACAAATTTTCTAGGCTTTTCTCAACTCGAAATTTTATTCCAAGCGCCACGCGTATAAAACACTAAAATATTGTGAAATTTATGTATATTTGAACTTTACTTAAAATCAGTGTTTTATACGCAAATTTCGAGTTCAGAAAAGCCCAGAAAATTTGTCTCCGGTATCAATCTCTTCAAATAACTAAGATCCCCATTTATTCTTTCGAAATACGGACACCCTATATATAGGGTGTTCCATTTAAAATGTGAAAATTTATGTCACCTCCGGTGAAACCAGAAGTCCTACTAAGGTTTCCTAATCATCACTGGACTCTAATTTGTTTTTATTATAAACCTACCAAATTTCTAATTTATATCTCAAATAATAAAACAACTAAAGGGAGTGATCCTGTTTTGTGGTACACCCGATATATTTATTAAGGGGACATAGACTACTACATATGTTTAATTGTTTTTTATGAATCCCCATCATTAATTAAGCCAAAAAACATTAATTCAAGAAAATAAGCTTACCCTTCTTTTAGTTTACACGAAAAACATTTTCGTAATTTTATATATAATATTAATTAAGCCTTATATTAAATAAAACTATTTTGGACACCTACAAGCGGTAAAACCCCCTTAAGAATTCGAAGTCGGAATGTCATAACTCCTATTTTCTAGAATGCATAACTTGTGACGGACACATACGTATGCATATCCTTCATACAGGGAATTTTTTATAAATAAAACTAGAGGTTTATTTTTTCCGGAAACAATTGAATATTTCACGATAACTTTGTTATTTATTAATTTAACGAGAGCAAAGTCTTGTCTTAAAACTGCGAGACCATAGGTCGAGCGGTTTAGTGACTTTGCTCGAGTTAAATTTGCAAAAAACAACAAAGTTTGAGTAATATTCAAATTTTGCCTGCATAAAAAATAAAACTTGAGTGGTTTTCGACTTGATAGTTCGGGCATTTGTTGTTTTTATAAAAGTGTTCAATTTGGAACTACTAACGAGTGCTTTCATTTTTTGTTGAAGCATAAAGTAAAGTTTAAAGTTTAGAAAAGCCTGAATATTTGGTTTGGCCGAGTAGCGAAGCGGAGCCACCAAACCAAATTTTGTCTTAACCCTTTCGGCCCTGACGATGGCATTTGCCACCACTAAAAGTTGGAAACATACTGGGATTTTTTTTTCAAAAGGAATATTTTCCTTTGGCCGTAGCATAGTAATATATCATTATATTTATTTTTATCATTTATATACAGTGGTTTATATTTTTTGATGTTTGTTATTTGAAAATATTTTTGTAGTGGTATGAGTTTAAATTTTGTTATGATTTTTGTTTAGTCAATTCAATGCATTACAAACTGTAATTGTACTATTGTAATAGTAAATTGAAGATTCCGTTAATAAATTAAATTAAAGTTAAATATACATACATGTATGCATGAGCTGTTACTTTTCCGATAATCGATTATTTTTTAAAATAGTTTAATTTGAAGTCTTAAACAAGTGCTTTTCACTCCCAGATCAAGCATGAAGTAAATTTTCGAGTTAAGAAAAGCTTGGAAATTTGGTTTAGTTGTGCGACTAAACCAAATTTGCGGACTATATTAAACTCGAAATTTTACTTCATGCGCCATGCCTATAAAACACTGATTTAGGTGAAGTTCAAAATATTCTACTAAAGCAGTATGCTAAAAATGTGTATTCTAAACACCACATCACATCAGTGTTCAGTACGCGTGGCGCATGAAGTAAAATTTCGAGTTTAGAAAAGCTTGGTTTGGTCGCGTAACGCTACGAGACCTAACTAAATTTTCAGGCTTCTCTAAACTCGAAATTTTACCTATTCTGGGAGTGGAAAACAATCGTTTGAAAGTTCAATTTACAATATTTGTAAAAACAAGAAATATCTGAAGATTTACAGCTTATACAGTATATTGAGATATGTATACTTAAAAAATAATAACCCTCTGTATATCTGAGATAGTAATAATTAGTGTACAAACATTTTTTTAGTCCCCAGAAAAATTCCAGGGCTGAAAGGGTTAATGATAGTTTTTGTTTTGTTTAAATAATAGAAAAATTGTTATTTTTAAGGATAGAAAATAATTATCACTAAATGTATAATTGTCGAAACATAAAATAAAACAATAATTCATAAATCACGAATAATTAAGTTTTAAAGGTTTATTTTTTTATATTTTACGTATGTTGGGTAGGGGGGTAAATATAATTCGACCTTGGCAGTAATTATCTCAGCACCGGTTTTAATTATAGCCAGCACGCGAAAGGGGTGAGTTTCTTGTGAAGTATTATAAGAGCATCCTTCAGCCCCCCACTCACTCGCACACACGCCCCTCTTTAAAGGTCGGGGAGTGTTGTGTTACCCCCGGAAACCATATGTTTACCAACTTGGAAATGGAAAAGGGTTACAGCTGCGGTTTATATTTTGGTTGGGCGGTTGAAAGAGGGTGGGGTGTGTGTAATTAACGTTACACAATGATCGCGCCTCTAATTATTTATTGCTAAAGTTTGTTATTAACACTGCAAACAATAATGAGTTAATAAATATGTAATTATGTGTGGTATGCAATTCGCTCGAGTTTTTCAATTATTTATAAATACTTGATTATTTGTTGTTGTTTTTTTTTTATTTTTAGCTGTAACTTTTCCAATAATCCTCCAAGTCTAAACATTTGTATTTGTTGGTGCTAAGCTATGTTTGAACATTTATTGACATAATTTTTTACCTCGTGCCCTAGGCGTATAAAACACAGATTTATTGTGAAGTTCAAAATATAAGTAATATACTGAAGTAAATATTTTGAGTTCATAAAAGAGAGAACATTTGGATTTTCCGGCGCAAAGGTATCTTTGAATATTTATTGTAATAATTTTAGGAAGTCAAGGTGACAACTTTTACTGCGACAACTTAATAATTTAATTCGCGCGTCTCGGAAAGGATTTATCGGTCGGTGATGATGAGGTCGTAGGGGTGGGTTGTGATATGATAAGGGGTTGGGAAATTCAGTCGTCACATCAGCACCAGCGCCACCTGAGGGGGTGGGGGAGGCCCGGAAGACAAATGGATTAAGGGACGATTAAGTAATAACGCGAGCACGTACATTCACATCCACATCCGCACCGGCGAAATTGCCAAGGGATTATTCAACCCCCTCCTCCCCTCATCCAACCCCCCTCGGTGAGAAATTTATAATTACAAATTAAAACCCACCCCCAGTGCGCTCGGTTTCTCAAGCCAAGTTTCTTCGCTCGTGAAATGCGACCAAGATTTCCTTCAAGAATTGGGTTAGTAGAATCAGAATATTATTAGTCATGATAATTGCTGAAAAAATTGTTAGTGTGTCAATTAAAGTATTTTCACCGTTATTCACTAGAAATTGTAAATTTACCGATGTTTTCAATTAGAAGTGTAAACACAAATTAAAAATAATAATGGTGGTGTGTCTATTATAGCACTTTCCTCGTTAAAGGTATGCAGCCTTGTTAATAGAATTTCTGTTAATATCATTATAGTTTAATGCTACTTAATCTCTACTATTGAACAAAATCTGCATGCTATTAATTAGTTTAAAACTGTTGATAAAATATACTTGACAACATGGCATTTTCAAGTGTTGTAACTTAATTCTAATCAAGTCATTTATAGTTTATATTACACTGTTTTCGTTTGTTTGTAAAAATGTATTTCTTCTGCTAATTTATTTGATTGAAATTTAGTTGTAATGAATGTTGTCTATTCCTAAATTAAGTATGTAGTGAAATTTCGAGCTTAGAGAAACCTGAAAATTAGGTTTGGTCGCGCAGCAAACCCCTTTAGTATTCGCCTTTATTTAATAAATGCTAACTATTAAAGCTTATTCGTTTCTATGTAGATTCTATGAATTTTATGTTGATGTAAAATTCTCTTGATTTTTTACAATTTTTTCCACAAAATGATTCTCATAAAATCAATGATGTTATTGCATGATTTTAACACTGAATTAATATGTTAGGAAAATGTGATAAGATAATTTAATTGTGCTATAAATTTTAAGTAAATTCTGTGAATTTCATGTTAATTATATAAAACTTTGATTTTGTTACAAAATTTAGATCAGAACAAATACGTCAATCATATTTTATCCGAAATTTTAATTTTAAAATTTAATAGATCTACATTGCAACCAGTTAAAGCTTATTTATATTTATGTAAGTTTGTGCAAAATTTAAAAAAAACAGCGAAGTAATGGATGGAGGTAGTGTCCCTGTATTTAAGAGAGTAGCGCAAACTGGCATCCATCTTGACGCCTTTAGGCGCCAAATTCAAACTAAATCAAAATTTGAGAAAAACAGGGAAATAATGGATGGAGGTAGTGTCCCTGTATTTAAGAGAGTAGCGCAAACGGACATCCATCTTGACGCTTTTAGGCGCCAAATTTAAAATAAATCAAATTAATAGGACACACTACAATCGTTATACAATATGATTTATTAGTTTAGTTTGAATTTGGCGCCAAAAGGCGTCAAGATGGATACCAGTTTGCGCTACTCTCTTAAATACAGGGACACTAGATAGAGGTGGATTGTTACTTAGGATATTTATTGTAACCTTTATCATTGTTAAAATATTTGTTAAATATTTTAAGCAACGTATTTGTTTATAAATATGTTTAACATTTTTGGATTATGCCGTAGATACGTCGTTGATGTAACACATACAAATTTGTATCACGAATAATACATGTGTTAAAATATTTGTTATCATATCTTCTTTGACAAATGGCGTTTTAATACTTACGAATAAAACTAGTGCATAACTATTATCAATATTTCGAACCTGCCTAAAAATTATCGCGTAGAGACAAAATTCATTTTCAGGCATTTCTAAACTCTAAAGTTTACTTCATGCGCCAAGCGTATTGAGTACTAAAATATAAAGTTTAAGATATACTGCTAAACTGCTAAAGCAATATGTTCAAGCAGTATATTTTGAAATTCACGTTTAATCAGTATTTTGTTCGCCTTGCGCATGAAATAAAATTTGGAGCTTAGAAAAGCCTGAAAATTTGAATTGATCGCTCCGCTTCGCTACACGGTCAATTTTCAGGCAAGTTTCGAAATATCGATAATAGTTATACACTATTGTTATTCGTAACTATTAAAACGCTATTTTTCAATGAAAATATGATAGAAATTTATTATTCTGCGGAGCGAAAAAAACAAATTTTCAGGCTTTTCTAAACTCTACATTTTACTTCCTACTTAATCAAGGTGTGGAAATACTCGTTAGAGGTCTGAAATTGAACACTTTTATAAAAAACAACGATTGCCTGAACTTTATAGAGTATGCTTTATAAGTTAAAATAATTAAGAAAAAGTGTGATTTTATAAAAATAATGACCTACCATGGAGTTGAAACAATTGTGAATGTCAAAATAGCACAAAATAGGAACCCCATCAAAACATCCACACTATATTTGCCACCCATAATGTTGTTCTTCTACAGGGAGTTTTTCTTGAAAGTATACGTTTTCCAAATTCAGATTGTTTTCTTAAAATCTTTAGATATTTGTTGTTTTTTTTAAGAGTTTAATTTGAAGCTTTATACGAATGTTTTCCACTCCCAGACTAAGCATGAAGTAAAATTTCGAGTTTAGAAAAGCCCCGCGTAGAAAATTTGTCGAGGGTCGCGCAGCGACCCGAGACAAATTTTCTGGGCTTTTCTAAACTCGAAATTTTACTTCATGCGCCACGCTTATAAAACACTGATTTTAAGTAAGGTTCAAATATACATAAATTTTACAATATTTGTGTTTGATGCGCGTGGCGCATGAAGTAAAATTTCGAGTTTAGAAAAGCCCCGTGAAAATTTGTCGAGGGTCGCGCAGCGACCCGAGACAAATTTTCACAATATTCGTATTTGATGCGTGTGGCGCATGAAGTAAAATTTCGAGTTTAGAAAAGCCCAGAAAATTTGTCTCGGGTCGCTGCGCGACCCTCGACAAATTTTCACGGGGCTTTTCTAAACTCGAAATTTTACTTCATGCTTAGTCTGGGAGTGGAAAATACTCGTGTAAAGCTTCAAATTGAACTCTTTTAAAAACACAAGAATATCTAAAGATTTAAAGAAATTAAGTTAAATTTAGAATATAATATAAATTTTAATACCTGTACTATTTAGCAGTTTCTTTATTAAAATGTGCAATTTACATTAAAAATAGTATGTTTAAAGATACGCGAATTGTAAATATTTTCTTTATAACCATTTGTGTTAGTTTTGATTCCAAAGCCCATTTTGCTAAAACAAAATAATAACAATTTTGTATAAGTAATCTCCGCTCTATAAAATTTCTTTCAGAGAGACTGTGTGGATGTTTTGATCGGGTCCTACAAGATATTGCTGTCACTTGATTAAAGACAGAAATATCGTAAACATCCTAACTGTGGTCTTCATAATGCCACTTAATTAGGAGGATTTTTTCTTGTGCTGTGGAAATCATTTCGAAAACATTTACTTGATTCAAGTAACAGCAATATCTTTTGATATTTTGACATCTGCAATTGTTGTTTCAATTCCATGGCATGTCATTATTTTTATAAAATCACATTACTTTTTCTTAACTATTTTAACTTAGAGTAACTTAAAGTGATACACGTTAACATGAATGAATTCAGAATTTTTCCCTCTACAAAAAAGGTAAATACATTTTGTTTCTAAAATAAATAGGGGTGCACTTAATAACGTTTACCTTCCAACGATAGCATCACGATAAAGATAACTGTTATTACGTGCTTAACATTTATTAAAATCTCAGCTACGCTCATATCTATGTACTAATATTTTTATTTCATGCAGATGAGATTGTTTATTTTCAAAGAGGAATTGAATATCGGTATTTAGTTGTTTTTTTGTATAGATGTAAAAATATTTACAAGTATAATATGATATTCCATAATACTTAATTATTAATTACATAATAAAAAAATACCTACAATAATTTATCATAAAGAAACCTATGTTTACGGTTTTATTATCAGAAATGATTGTGAGCATATTTAGTAAACACAATAATTTAAATGGTTAATTACATTCCATGATTCATTACATAATTTATTAGCAATTCGATAATAAAACGAATCGCAATCTTATCATTGCAATATTAAAAACTATTAACTCGTGTGCATTAATTATCGCTCTGTTGCGATTAAGTCACTAGTACAGTAATCTTTATTTAAATAACAGCGCCGAATGACATTTCGGTTTCTGAAAATAGACGCGCTTCACTGCCAGAGTTGGCATTGTCAGTTCTGAAAGTGGAGCGTAAAATTTTTTTCGGGTCGACATTTTCGTGTCTTCTAGCGGATAACGGGCCATTACGCGCGCGAAGTGTCCTCAATTGTCGGAGAGAGTCAATTACTGGATAAACTCGAGACACATTGCGGCAGCATGGATTATTGCCAAAACAACAAAAATTGCGAAGTTCGTGGCGGAAAATTGAATTACGCGACGTTGTAGTGAGAGTTTTGCGCGTATGTGTAAGAAATTTAATTGACTGGACATGAAAATATTTTACAGAGGAGAAGGAAAATAACAGTGATTTAATATAAAATTATCAGAATTAAATTTTGACCTTGTCTTCAGCCATCAGAATTAAATTTTGACATTGTCTTCAGCCATCGAAATTAAATGTTGGCATTGTCTTCAATCATCAGAATTAAATTTTGACATTGTCTTCAACCATAAGAATTAAATTTTGACATTGTCTTCAACCATCAGAATTAAATTTTGATATTGTCTTCAACCATCAGAGTTAAATTTTAGCATTGTCTTCAACCATCAGAATTAAATTTTGACATTGTCTTCATAAATCAGAATCAAATTTCTACAGTGCTTACTATGAAACAGACAATTTATACCTTCTTTATAATTCTTTATCCACAAATTGGTGATAATACAATATAATGCATAATAATTTAAATTCGTTAAGCCATAGATAGAGTTTAGGGGATAAAACGAAGAGGGAAAATAACAGTGGTCTAATTTAAAATTATCAGAATCAATTTTGACGTTGGCTTAAACCATCAAAATCAAATTTCCGAGTTTTTTCTTCTTGCTGTCTTCGAAACACAATTTATACATTTTCCCCCATAATTTGTTCAGAGATTATAGAACATACAGTACACACTAATTAGAAAACGTCAAGGCAATTTACTATTCTTCTTTATATTTCGGTGTCTTTAGTTCTTTCAAGCATAAAGTTCATCCTCTATGAGATTCATTTTTATATTTGTGTTAGCATAAGTTATTAGTAATTATCAGTGTGTTTTTGAAACAAAATATCTTAGTCATTCAGTATTTCCTTTATTTCTTCAGTGTTCTAACTTTGTTAAAATCAAGTTATTCATATTTATTAGCTAAAGTATTCATATTTCATTTATAACATAAAGTTCTTCTAATTAAGCATTTCTCTTTACATTCAAAGAGCAATCATCTGTATATTTAAATTATCCATTTTTTTTATTTCTTTAGAAAAGAAGCGCTAACTCCTTCTTATATTATTCGTAGCATCAGTTTTAATATTCAAAATGAATTTGATATTTCACATTATTCTTATCTTATCATTAATTTTATCATCGCATTCTTACAAAATCCTGGGAATCTTCCCGCATTTTGGAAAAAGCCACTTTGACATCTTCTCCCCGATAATGAAGACACTAGCCGAAAAAGGCCACGAAGTCACCGTAATCAGTTACCTGCCGCAAAACCCGCCAGTCAAAAACTACAAAGACATAGTCATGAATTTAAGCAACCCGGGCCTTAAAACAACCGGATTGGTAGATTTCGAAGGCCTGGCAGACATGCGCATACGAAAATTCATGGAAATTATAATCCTCGATTACATGTCTGAAGAAAGCTGTAAATCAGGCTTGCACTCACCTGAAGTTTTAAAGTTCCTCAACACCAAACAAACATTCGATCTTTTAATAATCGAAGCGTTCAACACGGATTGCTCCCTGGGCTTCGTGCATAAATTCAAAGCCCCTTTTATACAAATCAGCTCCTCGGGTATTCTACCTTGGCACTATGATAGATTTGGTTTACCTAACAATCCATCTTACATACCTTGTATTTTAATGGGGGGTTCTGATGTAATGAGCTTCGCGGAAAGAGTAGAGAATTTTGTGTTAAACACCTTTCATAGCTGGATGTACCGGTTTATTCAAATCAGGCAACACGCTGATGCCAAGAAAGTTTTCGGCGAGGATTTGCCCGATTTCGAAGAGATTTCGAACACTGCAAGTTTGCTGTTGGTGAATACGCATTTTACATTGAATCGCCCGAAGCCATTGGTTCCTGCTTATATTGATATTTCTGGGGTTCATATTGAAAAGAAGAAACAATTACCAAAGGTATTTATACTTAGTTTTTTGATTAAAGCGTGTGGTAAATTTTCGAAAATATGTTCTTAGGGGCCTTGATGGCCGATTGGGTAGAGACCCTGTCCACAGACCAAGAGATCGCGGGTTCAAATCCCGTCCGGTGGAATCATTTATAAGTAATAAATTATTCCATCCGGGTCCACGGATGTAGTGTTGATGTATTGTAGCTTCCAAATGAATTAAAATAAGTGTGAGAATTAGTTAATTAATTAAAATGAAAAATAATACAATGGCAGATAGCTGTATGGCCATGTAGTTGTTATTATACAAGTTATCAAGAATCTAACGAGTGTTTGCACTCCGTGGTTACTTATCCAATTATGCTCGATATGTTGATTTTAATTTGATATTTATGCTAGAAAAAATGTATAATAAATCTTGTTTACATGATTTTTTTGCAAATAATGTAGTGTGGCATGAAACAAACTTGGACTTTTAATGCTGATCAAAATTTATAAATAGAATTAGTATGTATAATCATTTTAAAAGATTCAACCAAATTTGTCAATCAACAACAAAATAAAGGCTAGTATTATTTAAGTTTAACAATATTTCATTGTTTTATACGCGTGGCGCATGAAGTAAAATTTCGAGTTTAGAAACGCCCCGTGAAAATTTGCCTCGGGTCGCTGCGCGACCCTCGACATTTTTTCTACGCGGGGCTTTTCTAAACTCGAAATTTTACTTCATGCTTAGTCTGGGAGTGGACCGTCAAGATTTTCAATATGTCCAGATTTTCGATATTTTTAGATTTTTGCCGATTTATTTACAGTTTGTTATTATATTAAATGCAACTTTAATATTTAATAAATACTATTTTTCCTAGGAATAGAAATTAACCCATTAAGAGCCAAGCAAATTATAAATTATATTATTACGATAAATTTAGAGTTAAATGTTGATTTTAGGTAAGATTTTGCATCTTTTTCTATGATTTCAATGAATGATTTGTTATATTACATACGCCGATTTTATAAAAGTGTTAAATTTAAAGTTCGAACGAGTGTTTCCACTCCCAGACTAAGCATGAAGTAAAATTTAGAGTTTAGAAAAGCCCCGCGTAAAAAATGTACACGAGGCTTTTCAAAACTCGAAATTTTACTTCATGCGCCACGCGTATAAAATACTGAATTGATGTGAAGTTATAAGTACACCTAAAAAAATCAGTCAAAATCGAAATATTGAATTAACAATATATTTGCATGTTTCCTTTACTTTTATTCTACATTAAGTTGTAACGTAAGTATTTATTTGTTGTTTCGTTATTCTTATTGGCATAACCTCACAATTAATGACATTTGTCACTTTTTTTAAAAGGCACAATAATTATAATTTAAAAAAAAATATAAGTTTAAATAAAAGAATAAAAAAAAAATCTACCAAAACATTGAACAAAAACAAGAGCACTCTATCAAAACATCCACAATGTCGTAGTGCTGGCCTTCTATCTACTTGTTTGGCATAATTGTGATTGTTTTAAATAAAAAATTAAAGTACTTATTAGTATGTACAAAGTTTAAGAAATTTAAATACATGTAATATATTACAGTTTATCCATTAAAATATGCAATTTAAATTAAAAGCAGTATCCTTAGTGTTTCGAATTGTAAATATTTTCTTTAAAACCAATCGTGTTGGTTTTGTTTTCAAAGCCCACTTAGCTTAAACAAAAGAATTAATTTTGTAAAAGAAATCTCTGCTCTATAAAATTTCACTCTTAGGCATTCTTCGAGAGACTGTGTGGATGTCTTGATTGGGTCATAAAATAAGAGATTGAGCGTTATTGGATTTAGAGAACTAATGTCTAATGTAATAAAATTAAAAAATTATAAGCAGCCATTTAAAAATCTTAAGTTGGCTATTATTTGGGAATAAAGTTATTATTAAAGAAAATCAATATTTATGTCATTTTTGAGTATCTAAACGGCCATTGACTTTGGTTTTTAGTTCAATAAAATCGGTCAATAAATACAAGAGTAATGGCGTTGGGCGAACACCCGATATAACTAAACAAGCACTTATAGTGTGATATAAACAAATACCAGATAAACGTACAAATATAAATAATGTATCAAAGAAAATGTATAAAATGTTGATAACATAAATAAACAGTTTGAAATTAGTGTATAGATAAAATAGTTATGTAAATAAGCATAGAGTGCACATTTAAATGCAAAATTGGTGTATAGTTAAAATATAAAATGACATGATAAAACATAATAGTAAGTGACTAGATAATAAATAAATAAACATACATGTACATCTACAAAATATTCAAATGTTGTGTAGATAAAAAAAATATAATATAAATTACAGAATAAAATGGGTGAAATAAATGACGAAACTTTAATTTATATTCATCATTTATACCGATCGCTCAATGTAATATATATTTATTATTATAGGTTTACCTATAATGTTTTATAATTAAATATATACTATATTGTACAACACCGATACCGTAAATAATTAAATATATAAAATTAAACATTTTAAATCTCACAAAAACAAGGCTTGTCATACCTGACAAAATCGTAACGATTAAATAACATTATTAAACTAGAAATCATAAAAGTCGTCATAATTGGCACAGTCTATACAATTAAATAAAGTTTTAAAAAAATGCAAACATTTAAAAAAATGCCCAACTCAACTCAAGTGTTTTATACGCGTGGCGCATGAAGTAAAATTTCAAGTTTAGAAAAGCTCCGTGAAAATTTGTCTCGGGTCGCTAGCGCGACCCTCGACATATTTTCTACGCGGGGCTTTTCTAAACTCAAAATTTTACTTCATGCTTAGTCTGAGAGTGGAAACACGCGTTCAAACTTTAAATTTAATTCTTTAATAAAATCGACGTATGTACATTCACGGTTCAGACGCTGACGAATACACACGTGTCAATCAGCAGCTAGTGATTTAAACGAGAGCGATTTATTCGCAAAATGAACCCTCCCGAGACCGAGATGGAGGAGGAAGGGTTTATCAAACCACGGAGAGGCCGTCCGAAAAAGCCTAGGCCCCATAATACACAGAGTTCAGCGAAGGAAGACAATTACAGTAGCGACGTAAGTGACGCAAGCTCCCAGTCCTCCCGCTCCCGCAAAACAACAGCCCCGCACAACTTAACCACGTTACTACAATCCATCACCCAACAATACGCAACAACACCGTCAACATCAGCAACACAGATAACAAATACATCACACACACAATTACCATTACCATCACCAACACCAACGACAACAAAAACTCCACATACACAAACATACAAAAACGTATTCACCTTTACAACCACAACAGAAATATCTAGATTGAAATTTGTACAAATATGGTGCACTCACAACTACAGTATTAACACAGAAATATTCAAAACAAAACATGGATTTATTATTAAATCAAACGAAAATAAAATAACATTAGAGGAGAACCTCGCTCAGCTACAACGAGAAAAAATCATACACACGTTCAACGCCACATCCACCAGCGCACGCTCTGAGTCTACGCGCAACCCGCCCGCGCCATCCTACTCCTGTATTATACGCAGTGTTGAGCTAGAAATCACCGACTCGGCAGTGAGTGCGCATCTTAACTTAATGGGAATAACGCACAGATATTGCAAAAGAATTGTCGCGAAACAGGACGACAGAAAAACACGCATGATTAGAATCATTACAGGATCACACGAAGCATATACGAAATTACTGCACGAACATTTTAAATTTATGTGCAAAGTTTATCCCGTAATGGAAAGCAAACCACCCGCACCTCTCCCCATCCCCTGCAATAAATGCAACAAATTTGACCACGTCACCAGCGATTGCAAAGAAGACATAATATGTGCAAAATGCATGGGACCACACCCCACAAATACCTGCAGCTCACTCCAACTACCCAAATGCAAGGCATGCGGAGACACGTCCCATGGAGCATGGTCAACAAAATGCCCCAAGAGACCACTCGTACCTATACAGGGCATACCCAACGTAAGGATACAAAACGCCAACAAAAAATCTGCAGACATGGACACAAAACTCACTAAATCATCCCGCATTCACTCACCAATCACGCACCATGACTATATCATTGACACTTATACCACTGAAATAAACAGACCATCCAACATAGACAGACAGGACCTAATAAAAAAACTAAAATCACGCTTCATCGACGCATTTCACATAGACATTCATGCTAGCTTTTCTGGCAACAGGATGTTCATAGTAATGTTCGACATGAAAGACCCTGGCATTATCCCCCCCGTTGAGCCATTAACGGGAGTCCGCATCAGTACCACAGAGGTTGTCAGAAATGGCTAACATGAATTTCATATATACAAACATCAACTCATTACATCATAAATCCCACCTTCTCTCCCATTTCCTTTGTAACAATCCTATCCATGTATCAATGATGGTGGAAACTAAATCAAATACACCCTATACCTTTCAAAACTGGTCCTCAATCCAAATTCCCGCATCCGCTCCATTTCATAATCAACGTGGTGGCTCAATTGTTGCAGCTAGGCCCGAAATTAAATTAGGCAAAGCTAACCCCCCCAAAATCAATAACATCCTGAACGAATGCCTACACTGTACCATTGAGTTACCACAATTTACCCTACACCTATTCCTAGTTTATATCCACCCCTTCTCCAATATTGAACAAACCATTTTAACGAAAGCATCCTTATATGACCACGTCATCATAATCGGCGACCTTAATATCAACAAAACGAAATCGAAACAGCTTTCCTCTTTTATGTCAAACTCTAACTTTGTCCGAATTAAGACTCCTCCTACCTTTATTATGTCCGAAAACCAATCTTCCACTCCCGATGTCCTATTATGCACTAGCAACATCCGACACCTAATTACAGACATCAGCCTAATCCCTGACATATGCTCCGATCATCTCTCAATAATATTTTCCCTACAAGCAAATCCCCCAATACCCACCCGTCCAAAAACTTTGTACAGACATAAGGACTGTGACATAGACCAAGTGACAGAAGATATTACTAAATTTATATCCATTTACGACAACATTTCAAACACCACTATTTCCCAATTCCTTACAGTACTCTCTGACTCAGTTAAAAAGAACACTCCGACGTATACAAAACCCACATATAAATATCCTCTCCCAAAATATATCCTTAGACTGATTAAATATAAAAGACAACTATACAGGGACATACAACAGACGAACGAACAAACTCTAAAACAAAAATTTAATGCACTAAATAAAGACATTCACAAATTAATCAAAGACTACAAACAAGACAAATGGATACTGGCTTGCGAAGAAATAAACAGACGACAGGGCAAAAACTACTGGGACCAAATTAAAAAGCTATCTAAATACAAAAGGACTGACATACTACAGAAACTACGACATCCGACAACAACCGAAGTGACATGTGACTCCAAAGAAATGGCCGACATATTTGCCGGGTATTTCGAAGAAAACTTTTCTGAGAAACAGACGATGACATATAATGACGATTTTTATAATACCGTAAACTCCTGGTACGAATCCTTCATAAATAACCATAATCCCTATCTCCCTGATGATGACATAGAAGAGGAAGAGTATTTCACTGTGCTACATAAAGGTAAAAACAGCGCGCCTGGTTATGATAACATTCCTAGATCAATCCTCAAATCCCTTCCAGAAAACATCCATAAATATATTATCAAAATCCTCAATTTCATTTACCAAACCCAAACCATCCCCCAGGAATGGAAGCAGGGTATAATTACGTGTATATTAAAACACGATAGCGATGCGCTAGAAGTCACTAGCTATAGACCAATTACCCTGCTTCCAGTTCTGGGAAAACTATTCGAATCCATCCTTAAAAATAAACTCCTAGCTCATATCGCCCAACACATTCCTCCCTATCAATTTGGATTCCTCCAAAATAGATCAACCACTCTCCCACTCACTATCCTAACCTCCAACTGCCAAACAGCACACCTCGAAAACAAAAAAACAGCTATACTATTCCTAGATATAAAAAAGGCCTTTGACTCAGTCTGGCATCGAGGTTTGCTGTTTAAGTGCAACTCCCTCAATATCCCATTACACCTAATTTATCTCATTGATAACTTCTTAAACAATCGACTCCTTCATGTCCGCGTCCAAAATACCATCTCCCGGCCCTTTATTCCTCAACAAGGTGTTCCCCAAGGCTCTCCATTATCTCCGCTCCTATACAATATCTATGTTCATGACATATACAACCCCAACCCACAGTACCTTAATCCCTCGGCATATTTTCTGCTCTTTGCCGATGACACTGCCCTTATAACACACCAACCCACCCTTCCTAAAGCTCTCTCTACTCTCCAAGGGCTAATAGATTCGCTATCTCTTTGGTTTGCCAAATGGAGAATATCCATTAATCCCAATAAATCCTATCTATTCATACCCTTCCACAGACCGCTCAATTCTCCATTTAGCATAACCATATCAAACACCGTAATTAGCCCATCCCCTGCGTGTAAATACCTTGGCATCACTTTCGACCCCAAACTATCCTTCAAACTCCATTCCCAAACCATGAAAACAAAAATTCAAAATAGGGCGCGGCATTTCAGATCGTTAACCTTCCAAAATAAAGGGATCACGACAAAAACAGCTGTCCACATTTATAAAATGATCTGCCGCCCCCTATTAGAATATGCTTCAATCCTCTTTCTTAACCCTCGTCCCTCAACATTAAATAATATCGAAGTCGCAGAACGATCAGCCCTTAGAATCCTCACAAAAATCCGACACCCCAATAACCCACTCCACAACCCCTCCAATACCTTATTGTATGAAAAAACAGAAATAATCCCTATCCAACAACGACTTACCCAACTATCCCAAAAATTCGCATCTAACCCACACATCCATGACATCCTTAATCACCTCTGTTTAGCACGAAACCCCAATATTTCTCAAAATTTCAACAACCCAAAAACCACCATTTATCAATTCATTTCATCTCACATGAATCATAACTGACAAGACAAGGACAAGTACAACTCAGGCTGAAAGACCGATGGTCGATAGCCAAGGATCCAAAAAATAAAATATAGTGTAAAAATAAACAAACTGTAATTTTTTTTGTACACAATAAAGATGTTTATATATATATCGACGTATGTAATATAATAAATCATCCATTGAAATCATAGAAAAAGATGCACATTTTTTCCTAAAATCAACTTTTAGAGTTAACTTTATAATTTGACGTGATAATTTTTACAATATTGAATAAACAAAAAAAAATCAGAAATTAACAAAAATCAACTAATCTTGACTATAATATTCCTGGATTTTCATAAATTGATAAAACTCGTAGATATCATGAATAAAATTAATAATAGAAATGGTAAAAAAACTTATGATAACTGCCTACTAAATATTATCCACAGATCATCACAGACGTATTATCATTATTCCATCCAATCGCCATACATAATTTTTAACTATATGCAATTTTTAATAATTAACAATTTCTATAATCACGATGAAACTCAGCAATATTTCTCTTTTTATCCGCACATAATCATTATTATAATAGACATTTCCGTGTTTTGTCATGTAATGGACTCGCGACATTACAGAAGCCATAAAATACCGTGCATAATCTACGGATAATGATTACTGCAGTGTCGGCTTACAGCTTTCCACCTCAACCGTATCGCATTTTACCGAAAACTGTTGTCTACATGCGAACCCCGTGTAATGTTCAAATCCTCGAAATATGTCTTTGCGTGACTTCCTATCACGGGTAATAACAGTATTTTTAAACAACTATGTAATATGTGGTTTTATATTGTGTAAGACACATTACAAATCATAATAAAAAATATGTAAATCGCGATTCTGAAAATGCTTTGGATATAAAATCACATCTACATCAAGGCCGTAGACAGACACAAATTTCGGAGGGGTTATTATAAAAAATTCAGGGGGGTGGGGTTAATTAGGGATTCGATTTTTTTACGGTTTCCGGTTCAGCTCCAAGTGATTGTTTTCAAATGTTTTTATTTCATATTAAAAAAAAAAAAATTGATGTGTCTATCATTGCACTGTCTTCATTATTGATATGTCATGATTTAAATATTAGGAATATAGAAAAGTGTCTCAAACTACATTTGTCCTACTTATTACTACTACTCATTATTATTATCGCCTATACAAAATAAATATTTTTCACATTTTTTCGCTATATCTTAGTAAATATCTATCACATCTCAGCAGTCTACATTTTCAAATTTACTTCAAATCAGTGGTTTATACGCGTGGCGCATGAAGTAAAATTTCGAGTTTAAAAAAGCCCCGTGAAAATTTGTCTCGATTCGCTGCGCGACCCTCGACAAATTTTCTACGCGGGGCTTTTCTACTCGGAATTTTACTTCATGCTTAGTCTGGGAGTGGAAGGCACTCGTTACTTTAAAACATTTTATAACTATCAAAATATGTGTCGCAAGTGTCATAAAGAAAAACAATAAAATGACTATCTAATAATATATTTCAAATAATAATTGACAAATTGACAATGACGCCGATTTGTGTCAAGTTTGATACATTGGATTAAATGTCATTTCAGTTGACAGGATAGGCTAATGTCTGCTGACGGCGACTCATGTCAAGTTGACACAATAGACTAAACGCCGACTATCGTTATCTTAAATCAAGTTGACACGATTGACTAATTTCAGTCAATCAAGTGACTTACAGTCATAAAGTCACAATAGTGAAAATACAGTCGATATAGTGATTTAATGTCAAAATCATATCATAATCATAAGACAGTAAACCAAGTGACTTACAGTCATAAATGAATTCTCAAATAATTTCAATATATTTTTTAATGAGATTGCAAAACAATTAATAGCAAATATTATTATAAATGATGCAATGAGCACAGTTTACTCTTAGAACCTGTTACTAGCTATGAAATCATTTCAACAAAAATAGTACTGGCTATGACGAAGTACCGATCTCCTTGATTAAAAATTGTATTCATAACATCTCAGCACCACTGTGTGAAATAATTAATTGTGCTCCAAAATCTGGAGAATAATGTTTAAGATATTCTCCAGATTCAAATGCTCAAAAATTGTCCCCATATATAAAAAGGGTGACCACAACAAACTAGAACATTACCAGTCAGTTTACTACTTACGTTCTCCAAGATATTTAAACGTGTAATATATTAATGTCTTACATATTTTTTCACAAAATTTAAATTATTTTCTAAATCTCAACATGGTTTCCTAAAAACTCGAGGTATTTATATAGCATTATTTGATTACATAACGTGGATTTTAGATGCTCTGGAAAATCATAGTATTACATGCGAAATGTTTCTTTACTTGTCAAGGGCATTTGATTGTATAAACCACTCGAAGTTACTAATGAAATTATACCAATACGGTATTAGAGGTAATGCACATGACCTCATAAAATCGTATTTATCAGATAGAGAATATTATACTCACTTAGTGGATCCGTCTGGTTTATCTGTCAAATCCAGTAAGCTTAGATGTCTATGGGTGTCTCTCAGAGCAGAATTTTGGGTCCATTGCCTTTTGTAATTTACGTTAATGATATTCCAAATAATGCAACGCAAAATAGTAGGTTGCTAAATTACGCTGACAACAAAACTGGTATCATACGAGGATCTACGCATAAAGATCTAGTAGAATCAGGATGTAAAACCATGTTATCACTCGAGAGTTGGTTTTCAGAAAATAATTCAATTTTCAATTCAGAAAAGACCAAGTACATCATATTTAAGGTTAATGATAAACTTAAATCATGGGAAATAATTGAATACAACTATAAATTAAGTAATAATGTAAAGTTTCTAGGTATAATTTTGGACAATATCTTAACATATCAGGCTCACATTTTATCAGTATGTAATAAAGTAAGTAGAGCCTGCTATGGCTTAGGAATATTGTCCAAGAGAACAAATTTCAACATAGCTAAACTGTTTTAATATGCAAATATTCATTCTCACCTGAGATATGGTTTGATATTTTGGGGGAGTGGTTAGTCAAGTGAAAGGGTATTTCTGCTAAAGAAGAGGGCAATCCGAATAGTATTCAAGATGGGTTTTAAGGACTCATGTAGAGAAATATTCAAAAATAAAAATATAATAACATTATGCGGAATGTACATATATGAATGCGTCAAGTTTTTGTATTTACATAGAGACAAATTTAAAGACTTTCAAATGTCTTCTAATTATAAATATTAAAAGTGCGATTCTTTTCGCAATCTACAACAAGTTAGTTATACAAAGACTATATCAAACACTCATTGAAACAACTACTTCCCGGGCTAATACCCCGACGGACATTGAATAACACAACAAGTGTTTGCTGTTACATACAGTAACCTACTGCAAATGTAACAAGTTGGGTCAAATTATTCAGGACATCTATAGACGCGTTTCGAGATTTATCTCTCATCAATATAGCTTTGCCATTCCCTCTAAACAATTTGACACCTTAGACTGGCGGTCACGTTACCGTTTAAACATAAGTATAAATTAAATTGCCAATTCTTGGTTGCAGAATACTTCACACATTAAAAGAGCGATTCTTTTCGCAATCTACAAGTTAGTCTTACAAAAACTATATCAAACACTCATTAAAACAACTACTTCCTGGGCTAATACCCCGACGGACATTGAATTATACAACAAGTGTTTGCTGTTACATACAGTAACCTACTGCAAATGTAACAATTTGGGTCAAATTATTCAGACCATCTATGGACGCGTTTCGAGATTTATCTCTCATCAGTATAGCTTTGCCATTCCCTCTAAACAATTTGACACCTTAGACTGGCGGTCACGTTACCGTTCAAACATAAGTATAAATGAAATTGCCAATTCTTGTTTGAGCGGTAACGTGACCGCCAGTCTAAGGTGTCAAATTGTTTAGAGGGAATGGCATAGCTATACTGATGAGAGATAAATCTCGAAACGCGTCTATAGATGGCCTGAATAATTTCACCCAAATTGTTACATTTGCAGTAGGTTACTGTATGTAACAGCAAACACTTGTTGTATAACTCAATGTCCGATGGGGTATTAGCCCGGGAAGTAATTGTTTCAATGAGTGTTTGATATAGTCTTTGTAAGACTAACTTATTGTACATTGCGAAAAGAATCGCACTTTTTATGTTTGAAGTATTCTGCAACCAAGAATTGGCAATTTCATTTATACTTCTAATTAAAATACAAGACATAAATAAGTGTATATATTACCGAAGCATAGGCTATCTAAATATGAAAAGGAACCATACTACGCTATATTAAAAATTCATAACCATCTACCAACTGCTATAACAGAAATACACTCTTTCACATTAATTAAATCCAAACTACCGAAATTAATTTGTAATAATGAACCATATAAGATGCAAGCATTTTATGCGCACCATTTGTGATGTGTACTTTATATTTATATGTATTTTATATATTTATTCTATTATTTGTTATATGTATTGATGTATTGTTGCTAAAAGTTATTTCAGCATATAATTTTTTATTCTTTTTGTAATTGTATATTATTTTTAGATTTTTTATATATTATATAATATGGCAATAACAAATATACAGTGAATTAATGACAAAATCATTTTTATTCTCAAAAAAAAAACAAAGGTAGAACTAAAACACTATTTTTCAAAGCTGAACGAAATCAAAAATATCTAGGTAAAAAAAAAAAATCTGAAATGGTCTTAATCAAGTGAGGGGACCTCGAAACGAATGTTTTCGCAAACAGTTTTGATTTAAAAATTGCATAAAAGTTGAAACTGTTGTAGAATTAAACAAGTGTTCACGTGCATGTTTGAACTGAAATAAACCGATACTTTTTTTCGGTTCAGTTCCAGTTATCGTTTTTCGGGTTACGGTTCAGTTCCGGTTCGAAGCCCTGGTTTTAATAGCAAAAATATTGTGTTTGCTCTTACACGGCTGCTTTAACCTACAAAAAAATTAACATTTTTTAAATTTCCCATATCACCCCCTGGCTACGGCCTTGATCTACATAAACTATTTTATATAGTATTTACGATTTATGATTTATTAATTACATCCAACACGTTTTTGATTTCCCCAATACATAGAGTTTTAAGTATTCCATGTGTACATTTTCAGGCATTTTATAAACGTGTTTAACTTAAAGCTTCTTATGAGCAATGGCGGCTCGTAATAATAGTTATTAGTGGTGCTGCAGACATGAACATATAGGGAATTAACATTGTTTTGTAGTTCATTTAAATCGGTCAATAAATAACAGAGTTATGGCGTTGGGCGTTTTTTTATCGAATACCCGGTATAATTATTAAATTCAAGGCTTCATTATCATATCTATAAAAGTCAATAATTCAGTGACAAATTCCTTGCGTCCAATTCCAATCACGCGTTGGGAGTGTAGAATCTCAAATATTAAATATAACCACGCTTATTTTTCCGGCAGTGAGAGTGAGATGACCTCCAGAGTTCATTCCGTTACTCGCCGCGTAGCTGGTATTATCGCATTAACGTGTTTATAAATAAAATAAACTCTTCGCTATTCAAACAACCACACATTACTCAATTAAAATTTAAAAACATGCTACAGTTATTACTAACATTGTTTTTATTCGCGAGTGGTGTGAACTGTTATAAAATTCTCGGTGTGTTTCCTTACCCGGGCAAAAGCCACTTCCACGTGTTCCAACCGCTGTTAAAGGAACTAGTTGGAAAAGGCCATGAACTCACGGTGATCAGCCATTTCCCTTTGGAGAAGCCAATCAAGGGTTACAGTGATGTCAGTTTGAAAAACACCAGCAATCAGACTGGAGATGTCGTTGATGTTAACGTGATTCCGAATTGGAGAATTGCTAAGTATTTAACGCCTGTGATGCTGAGCATCTTAGCGAGTGACACTTGCTCGAATTTAAATCATGCTAACATAATCAAATTTTTGAAAAGTAAACCCAAGTTTGATGTGATACTAATCGAGCAATTCAACACCGATTGTTTCTTACCGCTGGTGCATCAATTAAACACGCCCTTCATCGGGATTACCTCGCATATCTTGATGCCATGGACGAATTCCAGGGTGGCTAATATGGATAATCCCTCTTACATTCCGAATCATTTTATGGATTTCTCTGATCAGATGAGTTTTTTGGAGCGCGTTGAGAATACGGTGGTTTACTTATTTTCGGCTTTTGTTGGGCGGTTTTTGATTCAGTTTCCCGATAATAGGATGGGTAGGGAAGTGTTTGGGGAAAAAGTGCCTGATGTTGCGGATATAGCGAGGAATGTTAGTATGCTTTTGATGTACACCCATTTTAGTTTGAACAGGCCCAGGCCTTTAGTTCCTGCTGTTGTGGAAATCGGTGGTTTGCATATTGGAAAGAAGAAAGAGTTACCAAAGGTAAATTAACAAAAATAAAAAATAATATAGATAGGTATTTTATAACCAGTCACTAGCAAATCCAAATTTTCAAAATTTTCTAAACACGAAATGTTATTTTTTTGATTTCAGAAAAAGTATCAACTTTTTATGTAGTAACAAGTTGAGAATTTGGTTTTTCTGAAATTAAAAAATTATATTTCGTGTTTAGTTAATTTTAAAAATTTGGATTTGCCAGGCGCACAGTGGTCCCAATCTAAAAAAAAAAAAACGTGGCTAAAATTCCTACATCCATGTTATAATTTGGGGACTTTTAAATCCCCAAAATAAGTTAGTATATAAACTGTTAAAAAGCCAAATTTAAATTAAGCATCCAGTGTATACCGAGTGCTTATTTCGAACACTAGTAAACATTATTTTCAGTTGCCTTAATACTTTGGATTTTTAAATATTTTAATTTTGTACCATGGTATCACCAACTACAAACTACATACTTTTCAACTATGTTAATGAGATGGAACACAATCTGTTACTTATTCAATTATTGGAATAATTAGTATACATAAAATTTTTCTAAAAAATTGATTGATAAGGCTGATAAATTTTAAAAGTTCATCTTCACTTTTATATATAAATAAAATAATTTAAACACTTTGAAATATATATTGTATACCGCTGCAATTGTTTCGCCTGAAGAAGCCACATTGTGGCTAAATAATTGTAGCGTTATAATAATAATAATAATAATAATAATAGTAATAATACATCTTTATTTCCATTCGTAATTACATACAGTTATCATTTAATAACTAATATGAACATTCTAAAGAAAAAGCGTCAAATATAACAAAATAATTTAAAAAAATTACCTATACTTATCTTAATTGAGAGGTAAATAACATGAGCCATTTGACGAAAAATTCTTCAATTGTATATACACTTTATTTAAGCAAGTAACTTTTAAGTTTTTCTTTAAAATTATTTTAGATGGACTTTCTTTAATTGCTTAAGGCAGACATTTATAGATCTTATAACCATTATAATTAATACCTTTTTCAATTAGGGTTGATTTATGAAATGGTGGATAAAGTTGATGTTTATATTTTGTAGGGTAATTGTGTTGTGCTGATGGAAACATATGTGTGTTTTGTCGTACAAATAAGGCTACTTCATATATATAAGTTGGATCTAATGTTAAAATTCCGCAATCCCTAATACCTTGACGATATGAGTCATTAGGTTTTATAGAGCATAGAGCTCTAATGACAATTTTTTGAATAACAAATAGACGATTAAAGAGCATTTTTTTACAGCACCCATATTGTATTATTAGATAACGCATGTTTAAATTAAAGTAAGCATAATACGCAGTCAAAGTTATGTGTTTAGGGCACTTTTTATTCATACATTTAAGTAGAAAGCATATTTTACTTAGTTTCGGTGCTAGTGTTTTAATATGCTGTTCCCAGCTAAGTTTTAAGTCGATAGTAAGACCCAAAATTTTTATCATAGTTGTTATTTCTACATTATGGCCATCCAATAGGAAATTAGTCGGTACGTCTAAATTGGATCTACCATTTCTAAATAACATATAACATGTCTTCTCTGAATTTAAAGTTAGTTTATTTTTTTGACACTGGCTAGCGCTTTTCACGCGCCCGGGCATGCACTGACGTGTCTCCACAATCTATACAGTGTTTCTACTCCCTGATTAATCATGAAGTAAAATGTCGAGTATAGTAAAGCCTGAAAATTTGGTTTGGTTGCGTAGCGAAGCGAAGCGAAACGAACCGAATCGAAGCGATTAAACTGAATTTTAAGGCGTTTCTAAACTCGCCATTTTATTTCATGCGCCATGCTGCAATAGCAGAGTGCTAAAGTAGTATAATTTTAAATTCACGTTAAATCCGTGTTTTATACGCCTGGCGCATAAAGTAAAATTTCGAGATTAGAAAAGCCTGAACATTTGGTTACGTCAAGGAGTAGAAACACTCGTTAGAAGTTTGATTAATATTTTCCTATTTTATAAATCGGTTGTTTGAATTTTAACTTATTCGTATTGTCAATTTAATTGAATTTATCCTAAATAAGTTTAAATTCAAACAACAGATTTATATTATAAAAATAAGAAATTAAATCAGAAAATATATATATTTGGTTGATTTAATTTCTTATTTTTCACATAGTGAAACATACACTATGTAGTAATTGAGAATAGGTAAAACGTATAAAACAATACCAAGTGTACATACTTTAAACAAATATCGGTTGAATCATTCATTAATTACTGACCAATTATTCGGAGCTCAACGATTGCTTCTTTAAATAGAAACTCTTCTTGAGCCAAGAAAATGGCTTCCATAATCGTTACGTAACAATTGCATGCACATAACTGGAAACGATTAGCCTGATTACAACTTTCATTGTCTTTGATCAAGCAAGAAATTAACAAAATCATAAAAATTAAGATACGCTTGAAATATTATGTAATTGATGATTCAGTTATATAACTCTTGAATATATTTTTTTTATATAAATAAACTTGGAATGAATTACTCACACTTTGTTTACAAAAAAGAAAATCATTATACCTTAATTTTTTCTGCGAAGAAAGTGCTACGCCCGGTTTTATCAACTTGTTTTAAACAGGGATTTAGGTAAATGATGTTTATGGTAAAGGTACATTTAAAATTGTCATGTGTATTATGAATATGTGTGAAGGATTTTTAAGTAAATGTCATTTTAAGATCTATTGACAATAGATTGTATACGGCATTTTGGTACATTTCATATTTGCAGGTAGGTGACACTGAATTAAAACCTTTAATTTTTGCAGTCAGTTCGTTTGTGTGTCGTTTTACAAAACACTTGCTTGGTTATACAGGGATTTTTTCTTTTAGGTCAACATATGCATAAGCTGTAAATTTTCCGATATCCGTTGTTTTTATATAGGGCCTAATTTGAACTTTTAAACGAGTGTTTTCCACTCCCAGACTAAGCATGAAGTAAAATTTCGAGTTTAGAAAAGCCCCGAAAAAATGTGTCGATTTGTCGCGCAGCAACACTGACTTCAAGTGAGGTTCAAATATACATAAATTTAAAATATTTTTGTTTTGTACGTGTGGCGCATGAAGTAAAATTTCGAGTTTAGAAAAGCCCAGAAAATTTGTCTAGGGTCGCTGCGCGACCCTTGACCAATTTTCACAGGGCTTTTCTAAACTCGAAATGTTACTTCATGCTTAGTCTGGGAATGGGAAACACTCGTTTATAACTTCAAATTGAACTCTTCTAAAAAAAAAAAAAAAACAACGTGAAAATGTTTCTTCTAGGTAAACATATGCATAAGCTGTAAATTATCCGACATCCGTTGTTTTTCAAAAGAGCTTAATTTGAAACTTTTAACGAGTGTTTTCTACTCCCAGACTAAGCATAAAGTAAAATTTCGAGTTTAGAAAAGCCCAGAAAATTTGTCTCGGGTCGCTGCGCAACCCTTGACCAATTTTCACGGGGCTTTTCTAAACTCGAAATTTTACTTCATGCTTAGTCTGGGAGTGGAAAACACTCGTTAAAAGTTTCAAATGAAGCTCTGTTGAAAAACAACGGATGTCGGATAATTTACAGCTTATGCATATGTTTACCTAGAAGATACATTTTCACGTTGTTTTATTTTTTAGAAGAGTTCAATTTGAAGCTATAAACGAGTGTTTCCCATTCCCAGACTAAGCATGAACTAAAATTTCGAGTTTAGAAAAGCCCCGTGAAAATTGGTCAAGGGTCGCGCAGTGACCCGAGACAAATTTTCTGAGCTTTTCAATACTCGAAATTTTACTTCATGCGCCACGCGTATATAACACTGATTTTACGTGAGGTTCAAATATAAATAAATTCACAATATTTTGGTTTTGTACGTGTGGCGCATGAAGTAAAATTTCGAGTTTAGAAAAGCCCAGAAAGTTTGTCAAGGGTCGCGTAGCGATATTTTACAGATTTATAACATTCTTATATTCTAGAATTTCGACGTAATTAGAGGCTTAATCAATGATTAGTGGATTATTAAAATTAATTAGTCGGGGTGCAAATAGGCCTAAGCGTTTTAGTCCAAGTTTGTATTGTGCTGGTTGTTCAAATCTTCATGTAACTCAAAAACCCTATTTTTATAATTACAAACCAACGTTTTTTTTTTTAATTATAGCGATTCCATGTTTATTTATTAGCTTATTTTAATTATATTTAAATTATTTAATTCAATTAAAAATATTATTCAAACAAAACATCAGAAATGCAATTCGAAAATGTAATCTCTGCACTAATTACGTAACAAAAATAATTTAATAATATTATCATAACAACGCACACACACACACTAAAGAGCCTCGTGTAATAAATAGCACCCGTATTTATACAAAATCATCGTGTAATTAAATAGGTTAAATGAGTATCAGAATTACATAGCTAGATCAATTTTCCTGTTCAGGTATTCATGGTAATTTAATACAAATATGACAACTATATTTTTGTTTTTAGTTTAATTATGTGAATTTATACAAAATCATCGTGTAATTAAATATGTTTAATGTGTATCAGGATTACATACCTATATCAATTTTCCTGTGCAGGTATTTAGGGTAATTTAATACAATTATGCCAACTATTTTTTTGTTTTTAGTTTAATTATGTGAACTAAATTCTGTTGTATATTATATTACAGCGATGGCGTAATATTTTATAAAATATTTACCATCAAGAGAATAAATAAAGCGTTGGTAAAATGATATTTTAACAAGAGCTCGAGCTTGTTCAAAAAATAACTAGTTCGATTTTGTTGGAATTAATTGAAAAGCGTGAAGGATGGTTTTTATTTCGATACAGTGAATTGATTGAAAAGTTTAAATAAACAATACACTATTGTATTTTCATTTTGTTTATTTTGTTAAATTTATTATTTTATTGAATTTGGCAATCACGGATTTCAAAATAAAATTTTAAATGTAAGACATGATTACGCTAATTTACCAACGTATAATATTTTTTTATGAAATAATGGGCCCGTTTATCAAAATGTTCAACATTCAACATGTTTGGATTTGTTTGTGATGTATGTTGGTATCTAATGAACGGTACTCCGGTCGGTCTATTTTGTATGATTGCAAAACTCCCAATCACGTTTACGATGAACAATCCGGTCATCAGATAATTCCCCAACAGTTGGCAGTAAACTATTTTTCCCTTTAATCCACTGTAGGTATAAAGAAACCGCGCAACAGTTGTAAGAATTAGTTGTTATTGAAAATGAGTGCTTAGCACTTGAAATATATATCTAACCATTAGAAAATAAAGTGTGAAGAAAGGATACAACAGTGTTAATTATTTATGATTATACTCTTCACGAAACTCAAAAACAAATATCGATTATATCATGACTTCCTGGTCAACTGAGTTTAACAAATTTTTTCAACTAAAAACGAAGATCAAGTTAATAAGTGCCGACATTTATTTCCTACAGAAGTGCCTTCACAAACAGATTTTTCCAAAATTTGTTAACCCACCCAAAGGTCTTCCCTTAATCTGGGGTTTTTCCCTTTAATCCACTGTAGGTATAAAGAAACCGCGCAACAGTTGTAAGAATTAGTTGTTATTGAAAATGAGTGCTTAGCACTTAAAATATATATCTAATCATTAGAAAATAAAGTGTGAAGAAAGGATACAACAGTGTTAATTATTTATGATTATACTCTTCACGAAACTCAAAAACAAATATCGATAAACTATCAACTGTTGTCTGTGATGAAATTAAGACAAGCACAACGTTTCTTCTTTCTTTATCACCTTGATATAAACACGATGTAAGATTACATTTATAAAATTATTTAACACGAGTTCAAACACAATTAGTACATTTTACCCTTTCGGTCCTTACGGTGGCATTTACTACCACTAAAATTTGGTAAATATACTATGAATTTTTCTTTAAAATATACATACGAGTACATCTATGCATAGTTTAATTTGTGGTCTTAAACGAGTGTTTTCCACTCCCAGACTAAGCATAAAGTAAAATTTCGAGTTTAGAGAAGCCTGAAAATTTTTTTTGGTTTAGGCTTTTTTAAACTCGAAATTTTACTTCATGCGCCACGCGTATAAAACACATATTTTTGGTGAAGTTCCAAATTTTCTACTAAAGCAGTATGCTAAAATCGTGTGTTCTGAACATCACATCAATGTTCTGAATATCACATAAAGTAAAATTTCGAGTTTAGAAAAGTTTAGTTTGGTTTGGGATTTTATAAAAACAACAATTGCCTGAAAATTTACATCTGAAATCGTGATATATGTGCGTACTTAAAAGAACAGTTTTCTGTATGATAAAAATTTATTTATGCATAAAAATGTAAATGTTTGTTTTTATCTTAAAAAACCAGGATGGTCATGTGATGTTATTTTAGAAACCTGGTTCTTGAACTATACCAATCTTGAGCGATATTTGTGACCGCTGTGACATATCAAAACCAAATTTTATGTATTAAAATCACGGGGAGATGTTATTTAAAACTAATATCTCGTCATGACCCTAGGTGTTGTGTGAATGTGTTTTGACGTCCAAATATACATGTTATATAACTTGGAGTAAGTTTAATAAATATTAATACAAATGAAAAATTGGTATTGGCTAATAGCCAAAAGACTAAGGATAGGTAAAAGCCAAATTAAAATAATTAACATCTCTTACACGTCATTGTATGTAAACGGGTCAAAATGTACCTACCTTTTCAAAATATTTAATCCCAAAATAAAACGTAGTTAAAACGATAATATACCGAGTTTTTTGCGTTTCGATATCGTTTGACTTTCTCTTAAGTATAAATGGAAACTATTTTTTATAAAAATATTCACCCACAACAATGTAGATGCCATAAATTTTGTTTTACTATCGTCGGTGTAATAAATCATAACATTAAAATAATAGTCCATAAATACTTTACATAACTTCAGTTTTCCAAATAAAAACAAATATTAAAATCTTCGAAACGTGTAAAATGAGGAAATTGTTTAGATTATTGTAGAAATATCAAATTTACATTGTATTTCTAGCAAATATTTCTTGGTGTTGGAGCAAAAAAAAATTAGAGATAATTTTTATGGACGCCTCACGTCCGCTCGACGCTGTCGGCTAACTTCTTTCATACAGTTGGCTTTTTGCGTTTGCGTTTTGCGCGCTCTGGACGTGTCTGATAACTTTGTTCCCGAACCGTGGCACATGGCGGAAATTTTATTTTACCCGCCCCAACACCGGGAAAATTCCCCAGTGGTCGACAAGTGTTGTCTCTAAAACTCGATCTTTTTTGTGTTCGTTACAATGTTTATAATTTATGTATTAGAAAAACAAATTTGTTTTATACAGAGAATAGATGAATAATTAAATTCTTTTTTGTCTTCTGCAAATCGAATAGAAACATGCGCAACTTTTCTAAACTCGATTCCACTCCTTGATTACGCTGGAGTCAAATTTTGAGTTTAGAAAAGTCTGAAAATTGGTTTGGTCGCTTCGAGAAGAGGGCTGATTCAAAGTGAAGTTCAAAATATATCGACAATGTCATAATGATTATTTAAAAAATAAATCAATTCAAGATATTTCTGAACACCATAATTAATTATTTAGTATCGAATTAATGTAGTTGTATGAGTTACGGGAAGGTGTTAAGTCACTTAATTAAACACAGTTATATTCCTTTCTTCACTTTTATTAAAAGTGAAGAAAGGAATATAACTGTGTTTAATGAAGTGATTTAGTATCGAAATATTTTGCTGTATATTAAACTTCGGACTTATCGTTAGTTTCATTGAAAGATCTCTCATGGTTTGCCCGTTTTTAAACATGTAACTCCCAACATTAAAATAAAGTAATTTATTCATGTTAACAACATTTACAGTTTTACATAGGTCAAGAAAAGAGAAACAAAATAGTACTAATATACCTGTTGTACATGCTACCAGCTGCTATAGTTTATGACGCCAATCAGAAATTCTTCATTGGAGACGTTTATTTCATTAGTTAGCATATTATTTATTGCTATTTTGAATTCACTGAAATATAAATTCTGAAAAGTAATCGAAAGTGCATTATAGAATTTAGCTTAATAATATCTTTCGCCTGTTTTGGATTTTTCTGGGCCCCGTGCGGGTAAACATAAATTATCTTTATTCCTCGTATTACGTCCATGTATCTCGTGATGTTTAGTAAATTCATTGGGATGTGTTTTGGCATATAAAACGCAATCCAGAGTGTACAAACATGGCAGTGGCATCAGCTGTAACTTCTTAAAAATTGGCTTGGTATCATCACGATACTTCGCTCCAGGAACCACGCGTATTGCTTATTGCAATAACGGAATTCATTAAGGCTTTCTGGATGCATTAATTCAAATTATTTTCCTCATGCGACAACAATTAAATATTCAAAACATATTCATAATTCTTCATGGCGAATGCGAGCTGCGCATTTTTTATTTATGTATCATTGTTGCCACCGCAATGAAAATAATTACGGGATCGAGCGGATTTTCCCCGCGGCAATTCACGTTCTCACCCACGGATTGTAATTTATTGTTATTGCCCAGATCGGCATAAATACATGGAAAAAAGGGGCCCTTCGTAATCAAATCAAATTAGTTCAAACGGCGCGCAATAAATACGCGAACGGTTTTTTTTTCCTTTTATCGTGTAATGTGCATATTTAATGTTGTTTATGTTCCCCAATTAAAGTGCGCAATAGTAAATGAAATGAATGCAAGAAATAAAATTTAAGGTGCTATTTTTGTCGTCATCTACAACTAACTTGTCTTACAAAGATTATCCGTACATTTTTGAAACAACTACTTCTTCGGCTAATACATCGACGGAAAAAGTCAACTTTAAATTTTTAAATAGTTCCATATATTTTTCTTATTTTATTACATTGGACATTGGTTTTATATTTCCAATAATGCTTGATATTTGTGCATTTTTTAAACTTTATAATATTTTAGTGTTTTATCTACGTAGCATGTAAAGTAAATTTTTTTTATTTTTTAAACTTTACAATATTTCAGTGTTTTATACGCGTGGCGCATGAAGTAAAATTTCGAGTTTAGAAAAGCCCCGTGAAAATTTGTCTCGGGTCGCTGCGCGACCCTCGACAAATTTTCTACGCGGGGCTTTTCTAAACTCGAAATTTTACTTCATGCTTAGTCTGGGAGTGGACAACACTCGTTCTTAGAAGTTTCAAATTGAAGGATTACTCTAGATTACTAAGGTTATTACCGTTTTACAAAGGCTACAGCTCAAAGGACCAACCATGGTCTTCGCAGAACGAAGGACTACAGGGAATCGAAGTTTTTTTACAAGAAAACAACGAATATCTTAAGGTTTACAGCATGGATAGGAAAGAAAACATCTAATTTTGAAAAGATATCGAAGTTGGGTTGGTTTTCAGTGCATTTTTAACTTCACTTTAAATCAGTGTTTCATACGCGTGGCGCATGAAGAAAAATTTCGAGTTAAGAAAAGCCCCGCGAAAATGTGTCTCGGGTCGCTGCGCGACCCTCGACAAATTTTCTACGCGGGGCTTTTCTAAACTCGAAATTTTACTTCATGCTTAGTCTAGGAGTGGACTGTCAAGATTTTCAACATGTCGAGACTTTCGATATTTCTAGACTTTTGTCGAATTAATAAAGTTGCATTTACTATAATAACAAACTGTTAAGGTATTATAGTAAATGCAACTTTAATATTTATTAAATACTGTTTTTCTTAAGAATGGAATAGTTACCTATTAAAAGCAGAGCAAATTATAAAGTTAACTCTGAAAGTTAATTTTAGGTAAAATTTTGCATATTTTTCTATGATTTTAGTGAATTATGTATTATTATACATAAGTCGATTTTATAAAAGAGTTAAATTTAAAGTTCGAACGAAAATTTGTCCAGATACATTTCCACGGGGCTTTTTTAAACTCGAAATTTTACTTCATGCGCCACGTGTATAAAACACTGAAATGTTGTGAAGTTATAAATACACTTCAAATTGAGTTATAATCATAATATTGAAATAACAAAATATTTACATTTTTCCTTTACTTTTATTTTACATTAAGTTGTAACGTAGGTACTTATTTGTTGTTTCGTTATTATGAATGGCATAACCTCACAATAAATGACATGACAATAAATGTCACTTTTTTTACGAGGCACACTAATTACAATTTTTAAAAAAATTAATTTTAAATAAAAGATTTTAAAAAAATCGGCCAACACATTAAACAAAAACAAGAAATTGAGCGGTATTGGATTTAGAAAAATAATCACTAATGTAATAAAATGGAAAAAGTATAGTCAGTCATTTAAAAATCTTGAGTTGGATATTATTTGGGATTGAAGTTATTATTGAAAAAATCAATATTCATATAATTTTCGAGTATCTGAACGCCATCGACTTTGGTTTTTAGTTCAATAAAATCGGTCAATAAATACAAGAGTTATGGTGTTGGGCGTTTTTTATCGAACACCCAGTACATTATATATTTTGAATATGCTTAACCATAAATTTTTATTTATGATAGAAAACCTCAAATTATGAAGATTATTACAGTCAACAACAAAAATTGAGAAATAGTTAAGCCACCTTCAACGTTTATTTTGAAGGTGGCTTAACTATTTCTCAATTTTTGTTGTTGACTGTAATAATCTTCATAATTTGAGGCTCAATTAATCTTTCACCATTCAGTCATGACTAATACATGTAATCTTAATTGAATACAACTGCACGTATTTATTCGTTTATATTTATTGTACTTCCATGTAAATGCTGTGTATGTATGTATTTGTACTTGTGTTTGACATTCGAAACTTATTATTATTATTATAAATTATTCAATCTTTTAGAGCTTGAACTTTTAATATCCCATCCTAAACTTTATCCACAATTATTCATTAGATAAATAACTAATTCAGTTTGTATGTCTGCCGAATTCTCCGCAGTAACATGCATTTTCATCGCGTTTATTATTTGTTAAGGTTTGCAACTCGTTCCGAAAATTGTGCGGGAATTATTTATCTGTGCGCTACAAACTAGGAAAATTGCGACAAACAATTACGCGAATTATTCAACGGTTGGTGTTTCGATTTAATTGAGTAACTTGTGAATTGTTTAGCGATTTTCCACTCGAAAAATTCGGATCAAATATTAACGGTTGTCGATATTGTAAATATTCAAGCGTTTGTTAGATCCGTCTGCATAAAATATGTGTTGAAAACTATAAAACTTACTAATAGCATTTTTTCGATAAAAAATTACATAAGGATTTTTTTAACCGCTACTACGCGGTGATCCATATGATCACGACAACTGAAGGACAGTACAATTTTGACAAGACAATTGACGACATTAACAATCATGACCCTTTTGTACACCATAATCGACAGTGACAGAAACTGGAGAAAGGCCAATGGTCGATAGCCAATTGGCGGAAGAATTCATTTTACTTTTTATTTATATTTATATGTAATATTTTTGATTTATGTACATACCTGTAATTAGAGCCTTGCACGTGACAATTTTATGGAGCCCAGCCTGGCCCGGCCCACCATCAAATGTTGCAAGCTCGGCCCGGTCATGAAATAATAGACTTGAGCCCGGCCCGGCATGGCCCCGGTAAATAATAGAACGGGCCCGGCCCAGCCCGGCCTGGCCCGGTCAATATTTTAGTATGAATAATTCGAAGTTTCCTGGTTCCTGGTACCGGGCCGGGACAGAGCCCGGCTTGTGCAGTGCTCTACCTGTAATGCTGCCAATAAAGATATTTATATATATATATATATATATATATATATATATATATATATAAAACATATTTTAGATTACAGAAAAATCACCTAAAAATATAAATAAAAATAATATCGGCTTTTTTTCTAATCTAACTTACATAATTAACCTTTCGGCTTATCACTAGAAAAATAAATATAAAGAAAAACATCACATGATAAACAATTAATTATATTCACTTGTTTAGCATATTAGAACACCTTGATCGTGACCTTTATGCATAAATCATGCATTCATAGTCACCTTATTTTTCTTTTTTTCTTTATTATTCGAACACAAAGCTTCGAACGAAAACGTCCCTTCCCTCAGAAAGAATAAAAAGAGGAGTGGAAATGAGAAACGTGAGGTAACAAGAAAGTGCCAATCAACCGGGGAACTTCAGTCACCATTCAACAACAGATAGATAAGACATATTCTGAATAAGGGTGTGAAGTGCGAGAGAAAAAAAAGAGTGGGAAAAAAAGTGGGACGTGTGTTAAAAGTGTAAAAGCACGAAGAGAAAGAATTATTTTATAAAAAAAGTTTAAGAAAATACAGTTTGGGATGTAAGAGGATAACAAGTTGCATTTCTTGAGGATAGTTTGATTATTGAAGAAGAAACAAAAATACAGTGTTTATAATAAAAGGAAAAAGGACTATTTTACTTTATTATTGTGGAAATTAACTTATTTTGTGAACAAATAAAGTGGGGGAATAAAAATAATTACAAGTTTTTATTTAATTTTTGAGAAAAGATTAATTACTCAGAGATGTTTTCTTTTAAGTAGCTATATATATATATATATATATATATATATATATATATATATATATATATATATCTCATTGTAATCAAGTCACTTTTTAAGTTAAATCTACGCTCTCTTAAACCTAAAACTAAACATTTTTGAACTTAAATTTACGCAATTTTAAACTTCAATCTACTTACTATTTTAATTTGACTTTCATAAAAAAAACCTTGATAACCACTCTACTTAATATACTTAATATACTATAGAAGAAGAATAACAATTTCTCGACTTGTGTCTAATATCAAAGCGTTTTGATTTACATAAGAAAGAACCATTAAAACTTCTCCACTTTATTTGCCTAGAAGAAGAAGAAAAGCATCTTTACTATTTACTTTTGACTGACTTCTAGTCAGCAAGTCATCTATTTCTCTGCGCACTCTTAAACTTAACTCTAAGAATTATCAAACATAAATCTGGGCATCAAGATCAATCTACTCACTTTTAGATTTAACTTTAATAAAAAAAAAACTACACTATTTTTGACTCCATTATGCTAGAGAAAGAAGATGTTTCCTACTAATATATAATTTAAATTCTATTCATTACAGATACATTATTCCTCATTAGATTTTAAACTATCTCAAGCACATCCACTGTACACTTATTTAATATTTTAACTACAGTACATTAGTTACAGATACATTATTTCTCATCATTAGATTTTAAACTATCCCAATCAGATCCACTCTACACTTATTTAATATTTTAACTACAGTATTGAGTGTTAAAAATAAATTCTCTCAAACATCCCTTCTTATTCCGATACTCTTGCATTTCTCCCTTTCAGAAATAAGAAGAGGGTAAAATACCCACCTTTTCCTCCTCCTCAGCACAACAAATATTTATAATACACGAGTCTCGTCATGCTGAAATATTTGTATTTACTACACCTCCTCACCGTGGCTTCCTCATCTTACAAGATCCTAGCCGTATTCCCGGTGCAAATAAAAAGCCACTTTAAAGCGTTCGAACCGCTCTTGGCGGAGCTCGCTTCACGAGGACATGAAATTACAGTTATCACACACTTTCCTAAAAAATTCACAAATGATGAAATGAACTTGCACAAAAATGATATTAAAGTAGGTAATGATAAGGCTCGAAATTATGATGAGTTCAAAAATGATAAGGAGAATAATTTTGGTTATCAAAATTCAATTGCAGCAAAAGATAAGGAGAAGAATAATTTGAATTATCAAAATTCAATTACAACAAAAGATAAGGAGAAGAATAATTTCAATTATCAAAATTCTATTACAACAAAAGATGAGGAGAATAGTTTTAGTCATCAAAATTCTATTACAACAAAAGATGAGGAGAAGAATAATTTAAATTATCAAAAATCTATTACAACAAAAGATAAGGAGAAGAATAATTTCAATTATCAAAATTCTATTCCAACAAAAGATGATAAGAAGAATATTTCTTTTAGAACTAATAGTAAGTCGAAAAATTACAACGAGATAATATTAGAAGGTGATATTTTAGTGGATAAAATTTCGCTCGATTTAATGTCAAATAACAGGATTCAAAAATATCTAACAGCTAAAATGATCACCAGTTTTTCCCAAGAATCTTGTAAAAAAAGCTTATCTTCGTTAAACATACAAAAATTAATTTCCAGCCAAATAAAATTTGATTTAATAATCACCGAATTCTTTGCAAACAATTGCTTTTTATCCCTGCTGAAATTCTTCCCAGCACCTTTAATAGCAACCAGCTCCTGCTTCCTCCTCCCCTGGACAAACAAATATTTCTCAAACCCCGATAATCCTTCCTACATCCCTATAGTCTTCATGGATTATCCACCGAAAATGAATTTCTTGCAACGCGCTGAGAATACCGTCCTTACTTTGCTCAATTATTTCTTTTATGAAATTTGGAGCGTGAGGCCTGCAACGGAAATTGTCGAAGAAGTTTTGGGGGTTGATGTTGATTTGGAAATGCTCGCTTACAATGCGAGTCTTTTGTTGTTAAACACGCATTTCAGTGTTAGTCAGAGTAGGCCTTTCGTGCCAGGAATTGTTGAAGTTGGCGGGATTCATATTGGGAGTGTCAAGAAATTGCCTCAGGTATGATGATTTTTTTATTTTTACAGTAATTCAGCGAAATAATTTAAAAAATATAAAAAGAATTAAAATAAATATCGCCTTTTTTACAAAAATTTTGTCTCGGTGAGACAACTACTACTATTTAAAAAAGTCTCAACGAGACTACATTTTTGCAGAAACTCAATATTATTTTTAATTCGTTTTTATATTTTGTAAATATTCTGCAAACTATTGATAAATTCAATTTGTCTTCATAATAAAATAGTTTATTATGAAATATATGTGAATTTAATTATTGTTTGTAGAATTTTTGAGCCATTCAGCAAAATAATTTAAAAATATAAAAACGAATTAAAACTAATATCGGCTTTCTGCAAAAATTTAGTCTCGTTGAGACTTCTACAAATATTCATTGAAACAACTACCACTATTTGGAGAAGTCTCAACGAGACTAATGTTTTTCAGAAAATCGATATTAATTTTAATTCGTTTTTATAATTCTGGATATTTAATTAAAATACTTGGTTTGTTTTAACTAAATATCCAGAACTAGATTCAAAAATGTTTTACTACGGGTTAAGTGAAAAATTAATTAAACATATCGTTTTTATATTTTGTAAATATTCTGCAAACTATTGACAAAGTCAATTTTTCTTTATGTTAAAATAATTGAATACGAAATATATGTGAATTTGCCAATTATTGTTTGTTGAATGTTTCAGTAATTCAGCAAAATAATTTAATATAAAATTAAAACGAATTTGCGATTATTATTTGTAAAATGTTGCTAGAAATATATAAATCGGATTTATTTGCCTGCAAATCCAAACTTGCAGACTTTACTAAACCCAAAATATTAGTAGGTTTAGTTTTTATGCTTAGTTAAGGAGTAGTTATACTCGGTATCTAAAAATTTGCCGATTTAATACGCAGAAAGTAAAGAAAAAAGAGATTTAATATATTTGTCACTGGTTTCGCAGGTTTTTTTTATAGTGAATGCTTACAATAATAATAATAATAATAGTAATTTATTTTCAAGAAATAAGTAATTACAAGGTAATACATATAAATGAAAATGTGTCGGCAAAATACAATTTAGAAAATATAAAAATATTAGTAGGTTTAGTTTTTATGCTTAGTTAAGGAGTAGTTATACTCGGTATCTAAAAATTTGCCGATTTAATACGCAGAAAGTAAAAAAAGAGATTTAATATATTTGTCACTGGTTTCGCAGGTTTTTTTTTATTCATTCGTTTTTTATTTGAAAATTTCCTGTCGCTTATACAAACGTTAGAGCTCTGCCTTCTAACAGAACAAACACCGAATGGGAAATTGTGAAAATATTTTCATGACGTCCTTCCCCTTCCTTCCTCTTCTTTCCCCGGGCACTCCTGTCTGGTTTCATATAGAGAGTTTCTCTATTAAGTATACATATCCTAATTATATTATATTATAATATTTGTTGTTTTTTTTTAACAGTTCAATTTGAAGCTTTAAACGAGTGTTTTCCACTCTCAGACTAAGCATGTTGTAAAATTTCGAGTTTAGAAAAAAAAAAAAATTAAAAAAAGTCAAGTGAAAGTGAACAGAGCGCGAACCTTTAAAGTATACTATTCATTTAAAATAACTCCGAAACAAAAAAGTGCGTGATAAGGATCAATACATCATTTAAAGCGTGAGTTAATGAAGACTGCTTCCTTGTTATCCATACAAAGACGTAACAAATGATTTGCTGTAGAGAACAGATCATAACCTAAAATACCACAAGCTGAACTCAATACACTACATACTAAATAAAAATTTATGTTATCCCAATAACATTAACAAAATAAAACAATTTAATCACGAAGCTTAATAGCGCAGTGGTAAAGTCAAGAACTCATACCCAGCCGACCGAAGTTCGCATCCCATTAAGGTACTTTTTAAATGTAATTAAATTAAATTAAATCCGCACTAAATATCTAACATTTTACACTCTCCAAATTAACTACCAACTGTACTCTAGTGTAACCCCCCCGTCGCCATCTTTGTATTGTGAAAATCTTAGTCACCACTACAGGCGGAGTCAGGGCCTCTACAAAATCTCTAAACCAGCAAATTTTGAAGAGAGACACCCTCTACAAGCGCAGGAGCATAATGGAAGAAAAGAAACCACAATTTATGGTGTGTTGATGTTACAATTTCTGACATTATCTGTTTGAATAGCAGGTAGTTTTCCATTTTGTCCTTTTTAAAGCGTTTTAAACGGTCGTTCATGTTCATTTGATGACTCCAACAATTTAACGCATTAATCAATATGTTATGCAATGGTATTATTTAGTTACGTTTTAATCAAATCGATTAAATAGAGCACGCTAATCTAGCAATAAAAAAAATGCAAAATAAGGTTATGATATGGGTTTAAAACGTGTTCAAAACATGTTTAAAACACGTTTAAAACATGTTTAAAACAGGGCGTTTTTCATTTGAGTATACATACCTCGATAATTACAGCGTTTTAAAAGTTGTGGGAAATCGTTGTTTTAATGCGGTTAATTTGAGACTTTAAACGAGTGTTTTCCACTCCCAGACTAAGCATGAAGTAAAATTTCGAGTTTAGAAAAGCCTAAAAATTTGGATTGGCCGCGTAGCGAAGCGGAGCGGCCAATCCAAATTAGGCTTTTCTAAACTCGAAATTTTACTTCATGCGCCACGCTTAAAAACACTGATTTACAGTGAAGTTCAAAAAACACACACTTACAACAACGGTTATAGGCAACCTAATATACGTTAGAGTTTATGGGTTGCCTATAATCACTGCTTTAAACAATTTTTTCAGCGCAGAATTTAACTCACGTTTTATCCACATTTACATATTAGATTGCTAAAGCCGTATATTTTAAACATTACGATATTTCAGTGTTTTATACGCGTGGCGCATGAAGTAAAATTTCGAGTTTAGAAAAGCCTAATTTGGATTGGCCGCTCCGCTTCGCTACGCGGCCAATCCAAATTTTCAGGCTTTTCTAAACTCGAAATTTTACTTCATGCTTAGTCTGGGAGTGGAAAGCCCTCGTTTAAAGATTCAAATTGAAATCTTGAACAAAAAACAACGAACGTCGAAAAATGTATAGTGAATGCTTATAATAATAATAATAGTAATTTATTTTCAAGATATAAGTAATTACAAGGTAATACATATAAATGAAAATGTGTCAGCAAAATACAATTTAGAAAATATAAAATTAAATAAATAGAAACAAAGTTAGAAAATATAAGATTAAATAAATAGAAACAAAGGTAATAAACGGGAAACAAACAAAAAAGAACTAAGAGAAAAATGCATATCAACATGAATATATCCTATTTCGAGAAGGCGTTTTTTTTAAATTTATTTCTTTATTATTTTTTTTTATTTGATGTATTTCAGAGTTCGTTTAAGGAGTATAATTCTTTCTGACACAGATATTCATGCAGACATTCCTTAAAGTTCTTAATTTTTTCAATAGTATACCTGAGAGAAAAAATCCCTGTATTTAAAAACCACATTTATGCAGACGCCACGCGTATAAAACACTGATTTAAAGTGAAGTTAAAAATGCACTGAAAACCAACAAAACTTCGATATTTTTTTCAAAATTAGATGTGTTCTTTCCTATCCATGCAGTAAACCCTCAGATTTTCGTTGTTTTCTTGTAAAAAAACTTCGATTCCCTGTAGTCCTTCGGTCTCCGAAGACCATGATTGGTCCTTCGAGCTGTAACCTTTGTAAAATTGTAATAAACTTAGTAAACTTAGTAGAGTGATTCTTTAATTTGAAACTTCTAAGAACGAGTGTTGTCCACTCCCAGACTAAGCATGAAGTAAAATTTCGAGTTTAGAAAAGCCCCGTGTAGAAAATTTGTCGAGGGTCGCGCAGCGACCCGAGACAAATTTTCACGGGGCTTTTCTAAACTCGAAATTTTACTTCATGCGCCACGCGTATAAACCACTGATTTACAGTAAAGTTAAAATATATAACGTTCAGATGTGATAATCAATATTTACCGAGATGTAAAGGTCAGATACGCTTTAAAAAATTCAACCACCCCAAGTCGGACAAAGTATAACGCTACGCGCTGGCTGAAATCAAATAGACTTCTTACCACCTGCTAATATCGGGTTGACATTGACATAAAATAATGCGGTTGGTGTTCATAATGGATTACCCCCTGAGTACTCGGTCTCTTTCTTCTTACCCTCCAACATTTTAGGAAAGAGATAGAAATCTGAAAATTTTAGATATTTTCGTGTCGTCGCGCGGAGTCAGTGTGAAGCAATTGTGCCCCTGTATTCTGTCCAAATATCCTATACCTAATAAAACACGAGAATAAATAATACGGGCTGGTAGCTGTTGGATCATCTCGTATGTTATGCCATCTGGACCTGGCGAGGATTTGTTGGTGCGCCGTAAGGCCATTTCTAGCTCTTCATCAGTAAATGGATGATTATAGATTTGATCTGAGTCGGCAGCAAAATTTGAAGGGACTTGGATGTTGTGTTAATGCAGTCGGACGTCCAAATATACATGTTAATTACTTTAAATGAAATTAGTTAAAATAAATATCAAATTGAATAAATAAGAAAGCTGGTTAACTGGCAAAGTCGAGGTCATAAAAAAATATTTTTCTTGATTGCAAAATTAATGTTTCTGTAATATTTTTCTCAATGTTTCAAATATATTGTTCGTTTTTTACTGAAAAAATACCATTCGTTTTTAATCAATCTTGGCAGTGATTATTAAATCATGATTATCGTGATTTCTTCTTTAAGAATACATTAATATACATTTAAAAACACATGTTCTCTTCGAAAAGCAGTCTACTTCCAGCTTCTGTTTAATTTTCTCTCTTTAAATTACAAAAAAATCCCTTAAAGCTGAACTAGATTAAGGTTCTATTTGCATCCTCACTAATTAACTTTAATCAACCACTAATCATTAATTAAATCTCTGATTATAAGTCATAATTCTAGAATATAACAATGTTTTAAATTTGTAGGATATCCTGAACATGTCTCTTTTATCATTATGCGGTTTTGTAAGTAATTTATACATAAAATTGCTGTGTTTTTAAAAAGTACTAATCACTGTTTAACTTAATCGACTTGGGTGCAAACAAGCATAGAAGTATTATTAGTTTATAATGACAATCGTAACTAAATGGCAAATGCCTATGTGAAAAAATAAACCTAACGAGAGAAAAGAAATCCATATCAATTGCTTATATATAACGAATAAAAACTTAGTGTCTTTATGTGCCATTACTGGCTAAAATTTAATTATCCTCAATAAGAGCTAACAAAAAAAAATCGCTAGGACATGAGATATCTATTAAACCCAGTGTAAATTTTATAAACCCACCCCGAAAAACACCAGCACTTCACTCATCGACGTCCGTAATGGAACCCTTTTAGTCCGATCGATGGTTTTATATGTACGTGCCAGGGGGGTGGAAAATCGCTTTCACCCCCTCCCCCCCCCCCAACACGATTTTTTTTGTCCTCCCTTTCCGAATGGTATTCGCAGGGACATAGACAAAATGATAGTCCGCACAGCCGCCGGTATTTGGATATTAAATATACACAATGGCCATTAAAAGGGCGCACATGACAGGTAAATTGCTGTAATAGGGCGGGCGCAAATTGCCCTTCATGGATTTCACGTGTCCGGTAAACGAGCTCGGTAATATTTGATAGGGGGGTTTTGCGGTTATTTTTTGTTTGTTACATGCTGGGTGTAGTTTAACATAAAATAATAATTAACAAAACGACAAATTATTAACTGTAATTATAAAAATACATAGGAATATGTTTCACTCGTAATAACAAAAACTAAACTTGAATATATTATTAAATTTACTATATTTTTTTAACATTTTAACTCAAAGTCAACTATAACATTAAATACAATTAGATTATTAAATAAAAAAATCATAACTTTGTTTAACAGTGTTATTTTCATGAAACTAATAGAAACAAAAAAATATCAGTGAAAGTTCTTTCATAAACTCATTTTGGGTAATATTTATTGTTCAGTATTACTTGAAGTATTTAGGCACGGGATACCCTACTCGAAAATGCTTGATTTTATGGCTAATAGATATTTAGTTAAATCAAGATGTAAAATTGTTTTTCATGTTGGAGTACTTAAATATAATTATACTGTTAACTGTAGAGGCTTCTACTTCATTATACATCAATATTTACATTGTTCTATTTGTGTAAACCTCAATTGTTCATAGTAAAAAATTATTCCTAGTAAAAATAATGTGATGTGTAAATAAATTTATAACTATCTTCACTTTAACATTTTTAAAATAAAAGTCAGTGTTATTCTTATAAACGGAAATTGAAATACTTTATATCATGTATTTTCGTTATATGTTTTGAATGTAATTTTTAAGTAAGCTATTAATAATTAGTACAGACTACTCGAAATGTACATCTTGCAAAAATAAAAAATATTGTAAAGAAAGTGTTATTGTTTTCATTCCAAGTTATTAAAATACATTTTATATTGAATAGAAGTAACGGGTGTTCAAATCATTATAATTTACTTTTAATATAAATTAGTAATAAATACCAGATAAGACAGCCCATAAAGAAAATTTCAGCAATCTAAAGTAATGCTAATCCAAATTCCGTATTATTGTATTATTTAAGGGATGAACCTTAAGGGAGAGGGGTGAATGAAAACTGGGCGATGTCAACTTTTTGAGTTTTGCATTCGGGTGCCTCGTTCGTATTTATTGCCGGCGGCGGCGCGGCTTGTTTAAAAGAATTCGTAATGAGGGGTGAGTCGTATTCGAGACGGGAATGAATAAAATATTTAATTTGTCAAATGATGGTCTATTAGGGTAATGAGAAACGTTTCTTATATATATATAAAGATAAAGGGAACAGCCAATGACGAGAGGGAAAAAGAGAGGAGATGGCTTCATTAGGCTATGGATTTAACGTCCTTGATGTTTGCCGTAAAAAAATATAAAAGTGTTGTTCAAATAAAATTAGGTTTTGTTTTTATGTGAATTACGCTTTCAGAAAAAGTAATAATTCAAACAAACAAAAAATGCGCAAGTGCTCAAGTATATCTTTTATAATTAGAAAGCTACTGGAAGCTCAAGTTTTCTCTTTAAAAAATATGAATAAATAAATTAGAAGCCTCCATTTCATATAAAGATACAATTTTTTGATTTGATTTATGTAAATCTTATATTATAGAAATATTTATTTCATTTAATCATATTTTGTGCTTTCAAAATTCGAAAAATTGTCATTCGGATATGTAAGTTATAATAATATTTGTTAATAAACAAACAAGAAAATAAATTGTCTCTGGGATATGTAGGTTATAATAATAATTGTTAATAAAGAATTTAGAGGTTGCTAAAATTATTATTTTACAAATTCAAAAACTTAACAAAATCATTACATAGCTTAATAGATCACATCCAAAAAAGTAACTTAGATTAAAAAGCGCTTCAAGTTTTTTTTGCAATAAAAAACTTGAAGCGCTTTTTAATCTAAGTTACTTTTTTCCTAGAATGGGAAAAACTTTTGGTGAACATGCGGAAACCAGAAGTGGTTACAATTTTTTCCAATTTTCTTTAATAATGAATATATAAAATGATATTATGGTAAAAGTTGTAGGTAATATAAGAATTAGCTTTTTATGTATATTTAATTAAATATGCGATTATCCTTTTATTTTATTTTTAGTGAACAAAAAACGTAGTGTGTTCAATTTCTTTTTAACTATTTTTTAATGGAAAGAAAAACGCAATGTTATCAATTTATTTCTAAGTTATTTTTAATGGATAGATAAACAATATTATTATTTTAGGGTGTGAAAAGAAAATTCCGGTCCAAATTTAGATATTGAATTTTTACACAAATAAAACCCAAACGTAAATATTCATCAATAACCAACATCGATGAATATTTACGAAATTAATTTAGTACGTTGATTGTCAATTGTTGATGGGGAAAGTGTCACATCATCATCGTTTTTATATTTGGGTTCGAATTTTCGTTTCACACCCAAAAATATTAACATATTTTTTTACTATTGTACTATTTGTGTGAAATACATTTAGTGAATTTAGATATTGATTTTTTACATATACGTTGGGTTGATTTATGTAAAAATTCAATATCTAAATTCACTAAATGTATTTCACACAAATAGTAAAATAGTAAAATAAATATATAATTATTTTTGGATGTGAAACACAAATTTGAACCCAAATATAAAAATGATGGTGATGTGACACTTTCCCTATCAACAATTGATAATCAACGTACTAAATTAATTTCGTTCTAACGAGTCGGTTAAAAATTTCACTTGAAGTCAGTGTTAAGTCCATGTGGCGCAGGAAGTAAAATTTTGAGTTTAGAAAAGCCTGAGTTTGGATTTAGACGCTACACGTCCAAATCCAAACGCTCAGGGTTTTCTAAACTCGAAATTTTACTTCATGCTTAACCTGGGAGTGGAAACCCTAATTAAACGATCAATCAGAAATAAAATTGCAAACGTTTAAAACGATCAGTGATTATTAAAAATTAATGGAGTTTAATGTGATAAAATAAATACGAATAAAATAAAATTTTAACTTTAATTTGATATTTTTGGAATATCCAGTGAAGATATTCAAATGTCAATTATAACTAATCGAAGTTTATTCATTTTCGTGTAGATTCTAAAAAATGTTATGTTGATTTGATAATTACAGCAATGCAACCTATTTTGTAGTCTTGTAATTCAACCGCACATTTGTATTTTTGATTAATTTCAATCTTATCCGTTTGTTTTCTTCCATTTGCAGAATCTCGAGAAATGGATAAACGAATCGAGCGACGGAGTTATTTACTTCAGCATGGGCTCGATGATCAAAGGGCACACTTTCCCGGAGGACAAGAGGCGGGCGTTCCAGAGGGCCTTCGAACGTCTGGGCCAGAGGGTCCTGTGGAAATGGGAAAACGACACGATGCCCGGAAAACCCGACAACGTAATGATCCAAAAGTGGATGCCGCAGTTTGACATCTTGTGTGAGTTAAAGGGTTCACTGCCAATTTTCAACTTCATTGCGGGTCTAATCGCTATCCCTATCCTCATCCCTCAACACACACACACACCGAGGGGAAAGTTTTTTAAATTTAATAGGGTCCACACAGTAAGCATCTTTCGATTTGCGGGATTGAGAAGGGTGGGTTTTTTTCTTGTATTGTTGGATCAGCAGAGTTGTCGTTATAAAAATGCTTAATCGCAAGAAAGTAATCATCCATAGAATTACGTGTTTCATTTCATTGATCATGCATAGTCTAGAAAAATATAAGTGGTGAATGCGCCGGGAAAGAGTATTAACCAAAATATTAGTGAAAATTAACGCGTTTTTTTAAAACAACGATATTTAGGTTTACAACTGATTTATTATTCAAGTTAAGACTTAGTTAAAACCACTGGCGGCTTGTGAGCATTTTGTATTGTTGGTGGTGCTGCAGACAAAAACATACAAAGAATTTTTCTTTCAAGTATACATATCGCGATACGTATGTATTTTGAGGCATTCGTTTTTTTTAAATTAAAGTTTCGAAAGAGTATTTCCACTCCTTAATTAAGCATGAAGTAAAATTTCAAGTTTAGGAAAGCCTGAAAATTTGGTTTGGTCGCGTAGCGAAGCGGAGCGACCAAACGAAACTTACTTACTTCTACTTCTTATTTACCTACTTCTACTTCCTATTTTCCTACTTCTACTTCTTACTTACTGACTCCTACTTCTTACTTACTTACTTCTACTTCATACTTAAAAAACAAATCCAATGTATTCCTGCGATCAAAATATGATAGTTCAACATAATTCATCTATATGAACGCTATACTCGATCCGACAAAAATTTATTATTGTTGATTATCATAACATAACACATCATTTCAGTTATTATGGTCATCATTAATTGACACGAAGTATAAAAAACATTAGTACTACAAAAAAAACTTAAATATGTTTTTATTGGCGCCCCTTATACGTTTTTAAAAACAATTAAAATGCAAATAAGTTATTTCTTATTATTTAGTAAAAACGAAATCTAGTTTTTCGGGTAATTAAAAATACAAATAAATTGTGTGTAATATAATTTACTAAGTGTTTGTTGCAAATTAATTGTTATCTTCATTATCGTTTATAATTATTCATATTCCTCCGGAGGAAACAGATACAGGGAGTTTTGTTTTTAAGTATACGTATTCCAAATTCAATCTATTTTCTGTATTTCTTTAGATATTTCTTGATTTTCTTATTAAGATTAATTTGAAACTTTAAGCGAGTGTTTTCCACTACTAGACTAAGCATGAAGTAAAATTTTGAGTTTAGAAGAATCCCGTGAAAATTTGTCGAGGGTCAAATATTGTGAAATGTATGTATGTATCTTCGAACTTCACTTGAAATCTGTGTTTTCACGGGGCGTTTCAAAACTCGAAATTTTACTTCATGCTTAGTCTGCGAGTGAAAAACACTCGTTTAAAGCTTTAAATTTAGGTCTTTCAAAAAACAACGAATGTCGGAAAATTTACAACGTATGCATATGTTTACCTCAAAGAAAAATTCATTGTATGTTGCTTGTATTAGAATTTTGGCCGGAAAATTGAGGATACCATATTCATATTTTATTTTGCAGAGGAATTATTTTTGTAGCAAAACCGTACAAGATATCAAACATTATTAAGAGACAAAAGAAACTTTCAAATTAACCAATCTTTGAAGTAATGTTTTTTTAAATTTTTATAAGGTGACATATTTAAGTTTTTATGTTGTGGTACTACTGTTTTTTATACTTCTTGTCAATGAATGATGACCATTATAACTTAAATGATGTGTTATATTATGATAATAAACCAAAATAAATTTCAATCAAATCGAATATAACGCTAAATCGTTACAAATAAAATTAATAATATTTTTTTGAACTTTAAAGACTAAAGTTTTAGATATAGATAACTTTTGTTTAATTATCATATTTTTATCCCAAGAATCTAATAACGGGACACCATGTATATTGTTTAAAATCAATTGTATCATGTGTGTGATGTCTATGATTTGTAAAAAAACACAAGTGAAATTGAACCAAGTTTTTTATTTTTAAATAATAGTTATATATCTTTCACTATATGAAAGATGAGAAACCTATTTAAGCTATCTTCATACTTTTTCACCAACTCAGAAAGGTTCTGTATTCTTGACTGAGAACAAATTTATTATCATTATTATTATTACTGCGTGTAGTATTACTTTAAAAAAATGGAAAAAATTATATATAAAAGAATCTTACTTTCATGGAATCCACATAAAAAAAATGCTAAAAATTAAATATTTGCACGTTCTAGTAAAGATAACAGAAACGATACAAACAGGATTTTTTTTATATTTTCACATTTGCATTTTGAAAGTGCTAAGTTTGTTTGATATCCAGACAAAATTTTCAGAAATTCGGCCAATACATTGATTAATTAAAAATGATTTTGTGTAAAGGTCGGTTGAAACCCAAGTGAAAATATCTTATAAACTATTGATAGGATTATTTTACATTGTTACATATTCTGAATAAAAAGTTTATTTCATATATCTGTAAAATTTTATGATTATCCACTAAAGAGTGTTTGAGTTATGAATATTTAAAAATTCTATAAATTACGTTAAAAAATACTAAAGTTTAAAAATAACCTAAATATTATAGATAAAGTATTTGTTTTATATTGATATATTCTGAATGAGAAAGCCAATATATGCCACTCATCCATTAAAAAATCACAATAATCTACAAAAAAATGTTTGAGTAATTGTTTCTTGAAAATTACGTTTGCTATAAAATATTGGGTTTTTGTGTTCAAGCCAAAGTAATTTGAAAACCTATACATGGGGTATATTTCTATGTTCACATAATAGCGTTTTTATTTAATCATGGATGAAAAAAATAATCACAAAAATCCGCAAATAATTGATTGTGTTATTGTTTCTTGAAAATTACGTTTTTGTTTGTATAAAAATTGAATTACAAATGTTGATATGTTTCTATTTAAGCAAGAGCAAGTTAGAAACCCACCCATAGGTTATTTTTCTATGTTTTATTCTATGTGTTAGCCAACATATCTTATTCATCGATAAAAAATAATCAAAAAAATCTGCAAATTATTGTTTGAGTTATTGTTTCTTGAAAATTACGTTTTTGTTTGTATAAAAATTGGGTTACAAATGTTTATATTTTTCTATTTACGCAAATACAACTTAAAAACCCACACATAGGTTATTTATCTATGTTCTATGTTCTATGTTCTATTCTATGTTTTAGCCAACATATCTTATTCATCGATGAAAAAAAATCGCAAAAATCTGCAAATAAATGTTGAAGTTATTTTTTCTTGAAAATTACGTTTTTGTTTCTATAAAAATTGGGTTACAAATGTTAATATTTTTCTGTTGAAGCAAAAGCAGCTTAAAAACCCACACGTGGGTAATTATTCTATGTTCTATGTTCTATTCTATATTTTAGCCAACATATCTTATTCGTCGATGAAAAATAATCACAAAAATCTGCAATTAAATGTTTGAGTTATTGTTTATTGAAAATTACGTTTTTGTTTGTATAAAAATTGAGTTACAAATGTTGATATTTTTCTATTTAAGCAAAAGCAACCTAAAAATCTCCACATATAGGTTATTTTTCGATGTTCTATGTTCCTGTTTATGTGTTATTTTCATATATTCTGAATGAGGTAGCCATCATACCTTATTAATGCATGCTTAGCGCCGGCAAATCTAATTTTTCAGGCTGTTCCTAACTCTAAATGTTACTTCATGCTTAACCAAGAAGTTAAAACACTTGTTGAAGCATCAAATTGAACGCTTTCTCCATAAACTTTGGTTTCACGCACTTGTTACACAATATATTAAACAGTATGTTTAATTAATTTCTCACGTTATCCGTAGTGAAACATTTTTGAATCCAATTCTGGATATTTAATTAAAACACTTGAATGTTTCACTAATTAGAGAAAATATAAATTAGTGAAACAAACTAAATGTTTTATTTAAATATCCAGAATATTAAACAGTAGTTTGATGCTAGTTTGTATAAAAGCCATCCAACTCGCATTATTTGAACATAAAAATTCCGTTAGGCACAATATATTTTCAGTACCCTGTACACTATAATAATTATAACGATATAAATAATTTATGTGTGATGGTATGTGTGTGAGTATGTATGTGTGGGAACGTCCCCAGTTGTACAGTTTAGGTGTTGCCGGTGGGGAAGTTGGTAGATTATTTAAATATTGTTACACGGTCGTATATAATGTTGGCTTGTAATGCACCAACACCAACACCAAGGGCAACACACTATACAAGCAGAAGATTATAATGCCCTTTTGTTGTAATATATATGGGCCTCCCGGTGCTATTATTTCTTGCTCGGATGCCTCCAACGTGCACTGAAATACCGAAACACGCTGAAATATACAACTCTACCAACACACAATGAGAATTAATATTTTTATTATTGAACTTCTATTGATTACAATTGTGAAAATTTTAACACAGAGTTTATTGCAAATTATTGGTGTTCGATTGTTTAAAATTTGGTTTGGTCGCGTATCGAAGCAAAGCGACTCAACCAAATTTTCAGGCTTTTCTAAACTCGAAATTTTACTTCATGCTAAATTAAGGAGTGGAAACTCTCGTCAGAAGCTTCAAATTGAACGATTTTCACAAGCACGGTACATATCTCAATTCTGGGATTTGGAATTCTGAATATGCAAAATTTGGTTAGAGAAAAAATACATTTGTGAAATGTATTAATGTGGCATATATTTTAAATGTAAACTCTAAAATATTATAGTTTCTGAAAAACACTACAACATTTTTATTCGTTTTAATTAAAACTCCACATTTTTACACTCAAGATCAAATACACTTCAAAGTTTAGTATAAAAAATTGTGGAGTTTTAATTAAAGTAAATAAATGTGTATACTGTAATGTATTTTTTTCGTTTTGCGGATGAATATTTAAAATGACGTGACTCGAATTAAAAATTAATTAGTCTCCGGTAACAAGTTTCAGAAATAGTTTGGAAATCGTGGTAGTTTTTGTTTGTGTTCGTTCCATCCCCTCTTGGCCGAGTTTTATCAAATATTCTCGAGCGCGCCCCATACATACACCCGTCTCTTTCTCTTTCCTTTTTGCTTTTGTGAATGTTTAATTTTAGTTGCGAGCATTTAAAATATTCAAGGGATTTTTGTTTGTGTGTGGATAGGTACGTGAAAATATACAGTTGCACGGTGTTTTCTTTTTGTAGAGGAATCTTTGATGTGCAGTAAAATACATTGTCTGGTTCAAAGATAAATTCAATCCAATAAAGGTTTTGCCAAGAGAAATGGTAAAAAATAAAAGTGCATTTGCCGATTATTAATTGCACAATATTTCAAGGAACACAAACATGCGATTCATTAAGATTCTACAAATACTGTTGTGCAAGGCCGTAGCCAGGGGGGGATATGGGGGTTGACCCCACCCCCCTCCAAAATTTTCAAAATGTTAATTTTTTGTATGTAAAAGTGGCGCTGTAAAAAAAATATATTACGTCACAAGAGTGGTATGCAGCATTTTACATATGAGCGGAAATGTTGCGCACGAGCCGCACAGCGGCGAGTGCAGTATTCCGCGAGTATGTAATTGCCATACCACTCGAGAAACGTACGATACTTTACCTACGCACTAACAAAATAAACAATGAGCATGAAAGAATAACTTATTTATTCAATAATTGTTGATAGTAACATGACATTTATGAAAACTAAATTACTACTTGATCAATATACATCAAAGAAATATCATTTGGTTGTGCGGTAATCAATCAGCTGTTCAGCTGTCAGCATGTAGTATACTTGTCAAAGCTATTACGTGCATGTGTAGGTAATGTCAATCATACGCGTCAAGATGACAGTGTGGTATGATGCGGTAGGGCGTAGGTATACAATATTTTTACCATTACAACACCCCCCCCCCCCGAATTTTGTATAACTTACTCCGATTTTTTTTCTGTCTACGGCTTTGCTGTTGTGTAACTGAAAAATAAATATTTATTGTATAATTTCAAGGACTCCGACACCTACACCTATAAAGGTATAAGGATTCAAGAAGGAGAAGAATAAAAAGTCATTATATTATATATTTGTAGAAAGCGATTTTATATTTCCTAGAATTAGTTTTCCTTCAAACTAAGTCTAAAATGCCGGCGTGCTAGACATATTCAAATGTTCACGTTTTTTTCTAAACTAGAAATATTATTTCATCCGCCACAGACCATTGATACTGATTTAAAGTTAAGTTCATATAATATACTGCTGGTGTTTTATCTCACGATAGTAAATGGTATATATATTTATTTCGTCTCAACATATCTCTCAAAATTCGAGCACTCGGAGTATTTTGGTTCTTAACAGAAAAAACATGTAAGTATTTACAAAATATAAAAATGAATTAAAATTAATAACTACTATCTGCAAACATTTAATTTCGCTAAGACCTCCAAATATTCATTGAAAGTCTCAACGAGACAAAATTTTTGCAGAAAGTCGATATTTATTATAATTCGTTTTTATATTTTGCAAATATTCTGCAAAATATTAGGAGATTACATTTATCTTTATGTATGTATTTATTAGTATTAATAAATAAAACAAAGGCAGTAATATTTGCTTATCAAATAATAACGACCATTGATGTGAATTTGGGAATGTTTTTTTATTTATTTCAATCCATGCGTAAAAGCAGGTGAATGATTAATATTTATAATTAAGTCTATATGTACTTCTGTATGTACAAATACCGGAGAATAAACTGTAGTTTTTTTTTGTATGATATTCGAACTTTCCTGCGGTCAGTGGTGAGTTTACTCGTTTGAGAGGTTTCAGTTTCAAAAGCGAGTGCGACTGACTTTCTCTCTGTGGACATTTGCGTGCGGTTTTATTTACATTCCTGTAATTTCATAAATTGATACTTGAGTTGACTTCAAAGCGAATAAACATAAACTCCTATATGTTTTTTTAATGAAAACTTTAATTAATGTAAATAGTTCGGAAATAAAATTCATTAAGTGCCTGGGAAGTTAATAACATTTAGAGCCAATTTCGGTCATCAAAAAGTAAAATTTCAGCTTTGGGCGTCTACCAAGAACACAGTTTACAACTTAGAAGAACGCAAGTTAAACCAATTTAACACTTACTTTATTCTGAGCTGATTAAATTTTGAGTGATTTATTTCAGTTTGCGTTTAAATTACTTTTAGCAGTTTTTGTAACATTTGTTTCAAACTCGTGTCAAGTTGGCCCGATTGGTTAAATGTCGGCTTGCGCCGACGTATGTCAACTGTCATTATAGTTCAAATGTAGGCTCCCGCCGACTTATGTCAACTGTTATTATAGTCCAAATGTCGGCTGGCATCGACTTATGTCAAGCTGACATGATGGACTAAATGTCCATCATCTTGGTAAATATTAACCACTAAGCGTTATATATTTTTAACTTTACTGTAAATCAGTGTTTTATACGCGTAGCGCATGAAGTAAAATTTCGAGTTTTAGTCTGGGAGTAGAAGACACTCGTTACTTTAAAATATGCCACGCGTGGTAAAATATGTATCGTAACTGTTTCAAAGAAAGAAAAAAAAAAGAAGTTCTCATTATAGTTCAATTCAAACTCGTGTCCAGTTGGCACGATTGGGTAAATGTCGGCCTGCGCCGACTTATGTCAATTATCATTATAGTACAAATGTCGGCTAACGCCGACTTATGTCAAGCTGACACGATAGACTAAATGTCGGCTTTCACCGACTTATGTCAACTGTCATTATAGTTCAAATGTCGGGTACCGCCGACTTATTTCGACTATTATTATAGTCCAAATGTCGACTAGCGCCGACTTATGTCAAGTTGACACCGCTTTAAAATTTTGTACAAAATAAATAAGAAATGTATATAGTAGGTGGAGTTTTATTCTGTTCAAGTTAAGTGTAACTTTTAAGTTATTTCGCTTCTATAAACCCATGAGTTTTGCAGTTGTAAATAGGTATCGTTGCTTTGCTTTGATAATGGCACAAGTGAAATTTTTTAAAAAGAGCCTGCAAAAGTTAACGAGATACTTTTATTCAAATATTGAAGTTTCGATCTTCACTCGATTTATCTTATTTTTGCGCGTATTTTTATTTGGTTCTCTTAAAGCTGTATTTATTGAATAACTGCATTGAAAAAAAATATAACTTTTTTTTAGTTATGCCACTATCAAAGTAGAGCAGCGATATACAATTACAATTGGAAAATTCATGTCCACGAATTACATTACCACATTTTGAGTGAATACATTTTAATAAAAGTACCTACTAGTAAAATTCAAGTATATAAGACCGCTTTCTTTAAAGGTTTGACTTGTATTTGTATAATGTCGATCTCATGTATAAATCAGTATTTGTTTGATATTATTCCTTACGCAACAACAACAATAATAACGCACAGTCTATCTAAAACCATTTCTAAAATAATTATATTAAATTAATTATATTACAACATAACATAATTAAATAATACACTAGATTAGATGTACAGGTTGAAAAAACAGAACATGAAAGATAAGAAACTTATTCAAGATAGAACGTAGGATTTCTATGTTAATTTCTCTAATTACTTCAATGCAAACATGTAAATGTGTATTTTGTAAAGTAAAGATCCAATAAATAAAAAATTACATTTTTAATCAAAGGCCACAAAATCAACACCACGCTATTTGTCATTTAATTTTATAGCACTCTTTATTTTTTGCAATTTATCATTTTCTTTTTTAGAGTTAATATGAATGCATAATATTAATAATAATTTGAATGCATGCTTAATTTAAGCATGGATTGAAGTTATTATTAATATTATGCATTCATATTAACTCAAAAAATAAAATGATCAATTGCAAAAAAAATATATTGTGCTATAAAATTAAATGACAAATAGCGTGGTGTATTTGTGGCTTTTGATCAAAAATGTAATTTTTGTTTATTGGATCTTCTTAAACTTTGATTTACCATAAATAAATTATCTAGATTTAAAAACGTCAAGTCAAAAACAGTTTGATTTTTACAAATTTTTTAACAATATCCCACTGAAATATTTAAATTCTCGTTATGAGTGAATGTACTTTCACTTCTGTGTAATAAATGTAATTTCTATTGACGGTGTCTTCTATTTTTATCAATTCTACAATAGTTATCAAAATTGTAGAGCTTAAAATATTAAATTTGTGGCAGCCATTATTTTCGTGAAAGTGGTCATTTTTATTTTATTATTTTTTCGGGTGGTAATGAATTAAATAAAAATGTTAGCATGACTAAATACAGACATGTTTTTTCTACAATAAAATAGTTTACATGTTTACTCTAAAATAATTAGGGAAGGTGGTATTCCAACATAAAGAAATGAACATTAAAAGCCCTATGTTCTATTTTTTAGAACTTCACATTTAATAATTGTTATAAACCAAGTAAAAATTACGAATTTAGAAAAGCCTGCAATTTCGCTTTATGCTTAATCAAGGAGTGGAAATAGTCGTTTGAAACTTCAAATTGGTATCATTAAAAAAAAATAATGAATTCCTCAAAATGCATACGCATCGAGATATGTATTATTTTTTCTCCCGTATTTTTTTTATTTTTGGTTTTGAATAAAGACAATTTATGATTATTATTATCATTATTATTATCATTATTAATATCATAATTATTATTATTATACTTAAAAAAAATCCCTGTATGTTTATATCTGCAGCCCCAATAATAAAAAAACATGCGCAGTATTATACAAATTAATTTAATTCTAAGCATTATTTAAAAAATGCTTGTTATTTAATAATTAAGTGAAATGAAACTAAATGGTGAATATTAACTGATTTATTTTAATGTACTTATCTTTCCTGAATAAGATACATTAAATACAACATTTCGTGCGTTGTTGTCCGCACTCCACATAAAAGTCTTATCTCCCAACAAAACAAGGGGGATATTACAATAGGCTGTAGATGATACCCAGCGGAAAATGTTTACATGCATAAAATACAGCTCACGCACAAATGCGTTTAGTCCTTGAATGAACCTCCCCAGTCCTTTGCGAGGCTAACAATGGCACGAACAATTGCAGGTCACCCGAACGTGAGGGTCTTCATTTCGCACGGGGGCCTCTTGGGCACCACAGAGGCCGTCCACTGCGGGGTGCCCGTCGTCGTGATGCCCCAATTCGGCGACCAGCACACCAACGCACGTGCTCTGGAGGCCAGCGGCGGTGGAGTCGTGCTCAACTTCAAAGATGTCAACGAGGATACTGTTTATAGCGCTCTTAAGACTGTACTAGATCCCAAGTAAGTTGAATTTAACATTTTTTGAAGATTTATAATACTTTTAAGTCACAGATCTAGATAATTGTCTGAAAATGTAGCTAATTATACACTCTTTAACATAGTTTGCTATCTTTGTAATAAATGTTTTTTTTTTAATTCACAATTATAGGCTGGCCATAAGAGCCATCGGGAAACCCCGTTGTAAAATTTATTTGTAAAAAATAAAAACCTACATTAAATATTGTGCTTTTAAACCCATAAAGCGTCATTAATGCAATAGCGCAACATTATTCATTTATTGCTTATTAAATTACTAAATAAGCTAATTTCATACATTGTATAATTTTACCTGACTTAAGAATGTGTGAAGAAAAATGTAAATATCATGATATTTAAATATTTTGATTATTACACATTTTAAAAATGTATTTTTAGCTGTTAATCTAACTGCACAATATTTTAGTGTTTTAGACGCGTGGCGCATGAAGTAAAATTTCTAGTTTAGAAAAGCCTGAAATTTTGGTTTTCGTGAATATTGATAACCATCATATCTAAGCGTTACTTTTACTGTAAATCAGTGCTTTATACGCGTGGCGCATGAAGTAAAATTTCGAGTTTAGAAAAGCCCCGTGAAAATTTGTCTCGGGTCGCTGCGCGACCCTCGACAAATTTTCTACGCGGGGCTTTTCTAAACTCGAAATTTTACTTCATGCTTAGTCTGGGAGTGGAAGACACTCGTTACTTTATAATATGCTACAAATGTTAAATTGTGTATTTAGAAACGACTGAAATTTTGGTTTAGTCGCTCCGCTTCGATACGCAACCAAACCAAATTTTAAGGCTTTTCTAAACTCAAAATTTTACTTCATGCTTAATCTGAGATTGGATACACTCTTTCAAATACATAACTTGCAAATCTTGTCGGGAATTTTGATGAAATTTTCTGTGGATTTAAAAAAAAACTGCTCTTTGCAAATATACAAAAATCCAACAATACATTCCCCATAGTTTTTAAGTTATTTTGAATTGATCGTAAAACACGTAATTTTGAATAAAAATGGGTACATTTTATTTACACAATACAATAACTTAAAAATCTTTGCAAGTATTTTTATGATATTTTCTAAGGATGTCAATAAAATATTGCTCTTTGCAGATATGCAAAAATATAAACGTACGCTATCCACAGTTTTTGAGTTATTTTAAAGTGAACGTAAAAAACAAGTAATTTTTGAGATAAATTGGGACAATATATTTTTGAAAATCTTTTGAGGGATTTTGATAACATTTATTTAAAAAAAAAAAACATCATTCATAGTTTCTAAGTTATTTTAAATTAAACGTAAAAAAACACGTAATTTGAAAGATACAAAATTATAACTTATAAATCTTTTCAGGTATTTTTATGAAATTTTCTGAAGATGTCAACAAATTAATGTTCTTTGCAAATATGTAAAAATCTTAAAGTATGCCATCAATAGTTTTTGAGTTAGTTGAACTGAACGTAAATAAACCGTCATTTTTAAGAAAAATACGAACATTATATTTTGACAGTAGATAACTTCTTCAAATTGTTTTCGGGTATTCTGTAGACGTCAAAAAATATTGCTCCTTGCAAATATACCAAAATCCAAAAATATGCTATCCAAACTTTTTGATTTATTTTGAGTTGAGCGAGAAAACACGTAATTTTGTAGAAAAAATGGGACTTTTTATTTTCACAATAGAAACAATTGAAAATCTTTTAAGGTATTTTTATGAATTTTTTTGAGGATGTCAATAAAACATTGCTCTTTGCAAATATGCAAAAATGTAAAAGTACGCCATTCAGAGTTTTTGAGTTATTTTAAAGTGAATGTAAACAATACGTAATTTTTAAGATAAATTGGGACATTATATTTTTAAATTACAATCACTTAAAAATCTTCTCAGGAATTTTATGAGATCTGTAGGTGTCAAATATGTAAATATGCAAAAATCCAAAATAACACCATTAATAGTTTTTGAGTTATCTTTAACTAAAAGTAAAAAAACCGTATTTTTGAAAGAAAAATAAGAGAATAATTTGCTAATAGCTGCACAACTTAAAAATCCTTTAGGTATTTTTATAAAAATGTTTGTAAATGTTAAGAGAATATTGCTCTTTCCAAATATGAAAAAATCTGAAAATAACTAATTGATAGTTTTTGAGTTATTTTGAGCTAAAGATATAAATATCATATTTTTGAAATAAAGCAAAACTGAATCTGCCAATAGTTTGCATAATATTTACACAATATAACAAAACGAATTAAAATTAATATCGACTTTCTGCAAAAATTTAGTTTCGTAAAGACTTCTTCTCTAAATATTCATTGAAACAACAACTTCTCGAGCTAATACCTCGACAGATATTGAAATATACAATGAATGTTTGTAAAGATATTTTCGTTAATTAAATAAATAAATAAATAAATATTTGTGTTACATGACAGATTTACTGTTCTATGCATAATTTATATGCAAAATGCAGCATCAGGTCAAATTATTCTTTCACCAAACTAAATTAACCAACAGGAAATTAAAATAAATTGACAGAAATACAGGGAATAAATATTAATTGAAAGAATTTCAGACGATCTTAATTATTTATTTTTGAAAGTTTACTAAACTGAAACTCGTACCCATTGACTGTCTCTGAATCACCGGCATATGGGGGCCTCACAGAAGTGGGTCGGTTGCTTCTTTCCCTAGTAACCTTCTGAGAGCCAGTCCGCCCCTGTTACGACAATTTTCTTTTGGAAAATTGTATCTATTTGAATGTTAAGCTAAAGCCCAAGCAAACAAACGCCCGAGAAAATTCTCTCCGCTGAAAGTTCCTTTCGCCGCCCGTCCAATTTTCGTGCCGTTTGTTCTGGAAAAGGATCAACACGGGACCGTAAAAACAACATCAAAAATTAATACTATTTATAAGCAGATCCCAGAGAGTCGACAAAGCGTGCACTTATAAAAAACGAAACAAAGGAGACGGCAGAAAACGCCACTCGAGGAAAAGACGATAATTATTTATCTTATTAAATTTGCTCAAACTGAAAAACGTTTGTCTTTCCCGTAAGAAAATTAGGTAATTGAATTTCAAATATTTACAAGGAGATGAATTAAAATTATAAGAGTGAATAAATTTATAATTTTTTGCCATGCTTTCATATTATTTTTTTATTGAAAAATAATTATCAAAAGTTATGAATAATAAGGATTTAGTTCTCTTTGTAATGTTTGATACCGTCTTTTATAGCATCAGTTTGCCAATAAAAAAATATTATTACTAAAAACATAAGAGGAATGTTTCTTATAAGTATACGTACAGGGTGTTTTTTTTTTTTTTTTTCGTTCATATTATAGGGTGTAGGCTAAACGGTAAGAGATACAAAAAAACTGAGATATCTGTCCCGTTCTCTATTTTAGTGTTTAGTTTAATTGCGCAATGAGATCTACGCTAACTAGATTGGTTTAGAATACTCAAAATATGCTAGTTTTAATTAACCCAGATTTTGAGAATCACCCTGTATCTTTTAAACCAATCTAGTAAGAGTAGATCGGATTGTGCCATTTAACTAAACACTTAAACAGAGAACCGGACACATATCTTATTTTTTGTATCTCTTACAGTTTAGCCTATACCCTATTATATCAGCGTAAAAAAAAACCACAATGTACATATCTCGATGCATGCTCTGTAAATGTTTAGACGTTGTATTTTTTTATACCGTTAATTAAAAATCTCGTTACAACTAGTGCTTAAAAAAGATAGTCTTCTCTTTGTAATTATTAAATTTTCCCAACAATTTATTTCGTGTCGCAATTTGCAATTTATTTTAATATCATTCTAATTAATTCAAGAATTCAATTCGCGGCGCTAAAAAAAGCAAAGAGCAGATGACGAAAAAAATAAATATAACGGAACAACAGGGCTTAATTTAAAAAGCAATCGAGCTTAAACGTCGTCCGTTCCCGGTTTCGTTCCTTATGATTTCGTTTTTCCTTTTTTAATTAAAATAACCGAGCATCGGGAAAAATAATTCCGGCAATTTTATGCGGAATTTATTTAGACGGGAGAATCCTCCCCTCAGTCTGTCTGTCTAGCGCTTGTTTATTTATTCCTTTATCAAGGGATACAATTATAAAAAACAAAAAATAAGAGGGAAAAGAGTTACTCAATTCAAAGAGTGAAGCAATATTTTATCTAGATAATTGTCTGAAAATTTTGCTAAATATACTATACTATTTTTTCTTGAATTAATTTCTCATCTGGCACTTTGTGAAATGTATTCTGTTACATATTACAATATGTAAATTTATGTCAACTAAAAACACTTCGTATTTTTTTACAAATTAAAACTTTATTCCGACTAGTTTTGGTTTGTTAGAAATTCATTTTCTCTATACATTTCTTTGAAAATGGTCTAAACAAATAATACATTTTTCTTCAGATTTTTTTTGTCTAAAGATGCGTATAGTGCAGTGATGGGGAAACTACGGCCCGCGGGCCAAGTCCGGCCCGCGGAAAGGTTTAATCCGGCCCGTTTAAGAGTGCCGTCGTGAGAATGTTTGAACGCGTTCTTACTTCGTAATGTGACGACCCGCATAAAAACTACCTACCTACGATTAAGCATTATTCTTTGGCCCGCTACGATTGTCTGGTTATTACAAATGGCCCGTCTTAAAAAAAGTTTCCCCACCACTGGTATAGTGTGAGGTATTGTAAGATCAAAATTTCTTTAATTGTGGAAAAAAAATTAAACTTCTGTATATGAAGTTACAGACTAGACTTCATATACAGAAGTTGAATTTTGTTTTCTCCACAATGAAATTAATATTTACCTTACACTACAGGGTTTCTACGCTAAACGGTTCGTTAAAAGTTTATAGGGTTGCCGTTGCACTAAAAATTTGAAAAAAATCCTTGTTATATGATTAAATCAGTTCTCCTCATTTGAAATACCGGAAATAGCATCAAATTTGTTATTTTAAATAGAACACCCTATATATTAGTAATTTTTTGGATTTCTCGTTTAAATTGCAACATATTTTATTCGAACATATGTACACTTATCTCTTATAGTTTTCAAGAAAAAAAAATATTTCTAAAATTTTGATCTCTAAAAGGCATCTTGAAATATGTCTGTAACTTCTCTCAAGAATAAGATAAAAATATGATTTACATCTCTACTTGTAGCTAGAGGATGCCATTATGAGTAAATTAATTGGAAACTGTCAATTTGGACAAAAAGTGTTCTTAAAGTGTCAATATCGAAGTGCCCTCTTCAATATCTAGTAATTCAATTTTTTTTAATGGAATGACCCATTTTTTATCACATGGTACGATTGGGGGGAAAATTTTCAACAAAAAAGTATAATACAACTATACTCGTAAAGCAAGTAGTTTTCGAAATAATTCAAAAGCAAGAGTCGGTGAGTTGTTAAATTTTTCGATTCGGTCGATAATAACGCTACAGTTGGTGAGTGAGATTACTAAAGGAATAAATCTGAGCTAGACTTTCTTGTTTCTTGATCAAAAACAAAATAGCTAAGGTAACAATTGTTTATAAAAAATGTGTGTTTTTTCGTTGGCTATACGTTTGTGTGAGACATTTTTTGATTAAGTTAATATGTTTCTATATTTTTTACTTCACTTGAAATCAGTGGTTTATATGCGTGGCGCATGAAGTAAAATTTCGAGTTTAGAAAAGCCCCGTGAAAATTTTCTACGCGGGGCTTTTCTAAACTCGAAATTTTACTTTATGCTTAGTCTGGGAGTGGAAGACACTTGTTCGTAAATTTTCGAAATATCATAAAGTTGTGTATTTTTTTGTTGTCTGCAACTTTTGTTTGAAGCCTTGTTTGATTGAATCAATAATAAAGCTACAATTGATGAGTGAAAATAAATTGAATTACGAGATATTGAAGAGGGCACTTCGATATTGACATTTTAAGAACACTTATTGTCAAAACTCACAGTTTCTAATTACTTTACTCATAGAGGCATCCTCAGCTCAATTGCTTCTGGTATTTTCCCGAATATTCTCAAAGTGGCTAAAGTAATACCCATACACAAAAAGGGAGACAAAGATGACTGCGGGAATTATAGACCTATCTCTATTCTGCCGGCATTCTCCAAAATAACGGAACGAATATTGTTTAACCAAATAATGGATTTTTTCGAGAAACACAAGTTGTTTTCGATGCATCAGTTTGGTTTTAGAGAAGGCAAGTCTACCAGCTCAGCTGTTGCTAATTTAATCGAAAATATTGTGGAATCGTTCGAAAAGCGTGAATTTACTCTAGCAACTTTCTTTGACTTATCCAAAGCATTTGACTGCGTCTCGCATAGTCAACTGTTGCGGAAACTTTATGTATATAACTTCGAGCCAAGCAGTTGTAAACTCATCATGTCGTATTTGACTGGTCGATTACAATATGTCCATCATAATCATGAAGCTTCCAGTCGGCTTCCTATTTCATGTGGGATTCCGCAAGGGTCTATTCTGGGACCACTACTATTTTTAATCTTTATTAATGATTTTGACGCATATATGGAACCAGTTAAATCGATTATGTATGCAGATGACACATCAGTATTAACATCTACAAAGACGCTGGAAGACTGCGTGCTGATGCATGAGGCAGCCAAACGTAGAGCAGCAACATGGTTTCTCGCAAACAAACTTGCCCTTAATGATGACAAAACCATATCAATGTTATTTACTCTTAACAATCACGGCCTTGAGGATTTAACAAAATCTACAACATTTCTGGGGGTACATATCGATTGTGCCCTATTGTGGAAAGTTCACGCTGATGAAATCGCCAAAAGATTGAATTCTAGTACCTATTTAATTAGAAACCTGCGCGAAAGAGCATCTCAGTATGTTGTACGAACAGCGTACTTCTCCTTGTACGAATCACACCTGAGATATGGCATTTTAGTTTGGGGCCACTCCAATGCCCGGCACCGAATATTTTCATTACAACGTCGTGTAATTAGGATCATTGCAGCGCTGGGGTATCGGGAGGACTGTAGGCATATATTTAGAGAAATGGGTATATTAACTGTTCCCTGCATTTATATATTCGAATGCCTTATTTACATCAGGAAAAATATCCACAAATATACTAGTCATACTCTAAATCATGATCATGACACTAGAACTAAGAAAAACCTTTGCCAGCCACAATTAAGGCTAACTAGAAGTCAGATGAGCGTAAATTGCTTCGGAATCAAATTCTATAACATTCTACCTCTCGAACTACGTGCCCTGCCACTGAAACCTTTTAAAAGAAAAATAAAAGCAATACTATTGGACGGTGCCTCTTATGACTGGGATGAGTTTTTATTATTAAGATTATAACCATCTATTGTTTGACATTTGTTTTAAAATTGCTATATGTTTTGTACTGACGTATGTATGATCTGTGATCCTAAACATCAATAAATTATTCTATTCTATTCTATTCTATTCTATTCTCTAGGTACAAGTAGAGATATAAATCACATTTTTATCTTATTCTTAAGAAAAGTTACAGACAAATTTCAAGATGTCTTATAGAGGTCAGAATTTTAGAAATATATTTTTTTCTTTAAAACTAGAAGAGATAAGTATACATATGTTCGAATAAAATATGTTTCAATTTAAACGAGAAACCCAAAAAATTACTAATATGTAGGGTGTTCTATTTAAAATAACAAATTTGGTGCTACTTCCGGTGGAACCGGAAGTGATATAAAGTTGAAAATATTTTACATGAGGAGAGCTGATTCAACCATATGACAAGGATTTTTTTCAAATTTTTAGTGCAACGGCAACCTTATAAACTTTTAACGAACGGTTTAGCGTAGACACCCTGTATATGCATCACAAAGAGAACGTTATTGCGAAATTATCCCATTTGATGATTTCTTAATTTAATCTCTGGCACTTGGTGAAACATATTACAAAATGTAAAGTTATTTAAATTAAAAACACTTGGAATTGTTTCACAAATTAAATTTATTAAATGGGGAAAAATATCGTTAACGACAACGAGGAGATTTGGAATTTCCTAATTTAAACTTTCCCTATATCCTGAAACAATAATATTTGTATATATATCTAGACAATAATTTGTTGTACATTCTTTTTAAAATTGTCTAACAAACCGAAACTAGTCGGAATAAAGTTTTAATTTGTGAAATAATACCAAGTGTTTTGAATTAAATATCTTTATAAATTAATGATTATTGTCAAGTCTCTAAATAAACGTTGTTTCTAATGTTTCATTATACACAGATTATACACAGACTTTTTCTTGTATATATACATAATTATATAGAGAGTTTTAAGTAATATCGAACATGCCAGAAAATGTTCACTGTAAATTTTCCTATGTTCGATTTATGCTAGGACGCATCAAAGCACTGATTGCAATGTGATTGGCTACGATTTCCAATTGTAGTCAACTCAATTTACATTCTTCTGGGTGCGATTTCATTGGCTACAATTTTTAGTAGTTCTAATGCAAATTAGGACCAATGTAAATAGTGTACATGTAACGTCAAAATAAAATATGTCAGTTATTAAATCTTGTGCGTTTATGGTAAGTGTAGTGTGTGGGAATATGGAACATACTTTTTTATTCAAAGGAAGACATCGCATTTCAAAACAATTAAGATTATTACTGTCGTGAAACATACAGGGAATTTTTCTTTTAAGTATACTTATTCCAAATTCAGCCAATTTTCTGTAAATCTATAGATATTTCTTGTTGTCTTTAAGTTAAATTTGAAGCTTTAAACGAGTGTTGTCCACTCCCAAGCTAAGCATGAAGTAAAATTTCGAGTTTAGAAAAGCCTCGTGAAAATTTGTCGAGGGTCGCGCAGCGATCCGAGACAAATTTTCTGGGCCTTTCTAAACTCGAAATTTTACTTCATGCGCCACGCATATAAAACACTAAAATATTGTGAAATTTATGTATATTCAAACTACACTTGAAATCTTTGTTTTATACGCGTGGCGCATGAAGTAAAATTTCGAGTTTAGAAAAGCCCAGAAAATTTGTCTCGGGTCGCTGCGCGACCCTCGACAAATTTTCACGGGGCTTTTCTAAACTCGAAATTTTACTTCATGCTTAGTCTGGGAGTGGAAAACATTCGTTTAAAGCTTTAAATTGAACTCTTTTAAAAATCAACTAATGTCAGATAATTTACAGCTTATGCATGTTTACTTAAAGAAAAAATTCAATTCATTGTAAGTTACGTCTTTAATCAATAAATAAATACACCTACATTGTCTTTATTGAGTATTATGTTAACAAATAAATGAAAATTGAAATGTTTGCCAAATGGAGCAGCACACCTCAGTGTTGTTCTGCTGGCAGCAGACCTAGGTGTGGTACTTGCAAACCTGCCCCGCCACGCTCTTCAAATTTGGAATATTTATATTTAAAACTGCCGAATGGCAGTTTTGTGACAGCATTTTTGCTGGTACACCCAAATCAACGTACGTGGGGTGGTCCTGATCAAATGGTTTACACAATACGCTGAATCAAAGTTCTTCTAATCTTCAGTGAAATTGAAGCAATGTATAAACGTATCTTAAAATATTAGCAAACAGAAGGAACACGAATCTGCTTTTCGATTATTTTTGCAGTTAAGCTAAATCTGTTCTCCTCTTTCTCATTTTTCTTTTCTGTTTAATATTAACATTCCATTAGTGATGTAGGCGAATAATGAATGACACATGTCATTTTGACGTTAAATGTAAGTTGCGTAGAACTACTAAAATCAGAGCCAATGATATCGCACTCAATGCTTTGATGCGTCCCAGAACACATCGAACATAGAAGTATTTTGAAAACTACGCGTCAGATAAAAAAAAGTCGTGAATAAAATTTGTTTGCCTGGAAGAGGGTCATCCAATGATATCAAAGTCGACTCCTCACCCCTATCCCCTAGGGTGGGGTGGGGGCAACTTTGAAATCGTAAATAGGAACCCCCATTTTTTATTGTTGATTCAGATTCCCCCAAAAAAAAAATCATTAACTTTTGATTGAAACAATTTTTTTGATTCCCAACAGATGGCGCTGTAATCGCAAGAAACCTGATTTTTGCGAATATCTCGAGAAATTACACATCGGATCGAAAATAGGAAAAACACATGTTTAATTTTTTAAAAAGCTATTCAGCGATACAAAACTCAATCATTGGATGACCCTCTTCCAGGCGAATACATTTTATTCAGAACTTTTTTTGATCCCATGCCAAGTTTTCGAAATATTTCAATGTCTTTAGATAAATCGGCTACCCTGTATATTTAAATTTACGTTATATTACATATTTTATTTGTTACTCTGTTTGTCTTTCGAAAATCATTAATTTTAGTGAAGTAATTTAATGGCATCGATGAAATCCATTAAAGCTACATAATGCCTTGAATTTACATCTTGAATAAATAAACGCGTGCTTCGCATGTTGTGTTATAATTTTCCATGTTTTCTTTGGAGAACGCACAAAGAAAATATAATTCTTGGTAGGTATTCTACGCGCGCTGTGTTATTACAATCGAAAATTTGATAAATTAAGGAATGTAATTTAACAATAACAAACCGTAATTAAACTTCATTAGCGAACAATTGAATAATACGGTGCTACAAATTGCATTAATGTCACTAGGAGATAATAATATCGTACAAGTAGGAAAATGCGATGTAAAAATCATTGTCAAATTGAACGAAGTAAATAAAATAACAGCGATTTTGAAAATACGATTTTATCAAGATTGTATCGAGTAGATCGCTATTAAGTTAATTTGATGAGATAAAGTGCTTTTGACTAAATAACTAATACAGAGAGTTTTTCTCCTAAGTATACATATCTCAATATACTGTATACGCTGTAAATTTTCAAATATTTGTTGTTTTTGCGTACTGTTTTGGTAGAATATTTTAAACTTTACTTAAAATCAGTGTTTTACACGCGTGCCGCATGAAGTAAAATTTCGAGTTTAGAGTGGAAAACGCTCGTTTAAAAGTTGAATTTAAAATATTTGTGAAAACAACAAATATTTAAAGATTTACAGCGTATACAGTATACTGAGATATGTATACTTAGAAGAAATTTACTTCATGCTTAATCTGGGAGTAATAAACACTCGTTCAAGACTTTCAATTAAACTATTTAATAAAAACAAACGATTATCAGAAAAGTTACAGCTCGTGCATACATGTATGTTTATTTAAACTGTGAGTGTGTTGATTTGTTAATTTTTTGTTTGTTTTTGTATTGTTTTGTGATTGTTATGTATATATTGTTGTATTTTTTAATGGTCTCCCGTAATAAAGAATTAATTATTTAATTTAAAAGAATAGTTTCCAGTCTATACAAATTTTAAAATAAAGTGAACTTTGTTGGTTATTTTAGTGAGATTCTGTTTGAAAGTTTGAAAGTTGAATGTTATCAATTTATGTATTGAATTGAATTGATCATAATACAAGGCACATTATATATAAACTTAATCAGTACACAGAAGTACAATTACAGCTACTCACAACGAAAACTTAAATATTTTAGCTAAACATTTATAAAAAGTAAACAGTTTTTGCCTTAAAGCTTTTAAATGTCGGTAATGTATTTATAGTTATCAATAATTAACAGTTTAAGACACAATCAACACAAATTCCAACAAAACAGTGCCACGCCATTTGTTGTTTAATTTCATAGCACCCTTTGTTTTAGAGAAATATAATTTTCGGGATGTTATAAATGCAAAAAAAGTTAAATCTATGCGGAATATTTTTTTCTAAAAATATCATTTACATTTTCGCTCTAAAATTGTTAGGGAAGATAATATTCCAATATAAAGAAATGAACATTGAAAATATTGAAAGTATTGGCAATTTTATTCTAAACTGATTGATTAGTTATTAGTGCTTTATTCGTCAAATTAATTTCATTTTTATTTTACACTTATTTCTGTGAATAATTTCTGATATCTGCCATTGATTCTTACACATATAGTGGAATTCGGGAGAGATGTCCTATGAGTCATTGATGTGGACTGTGTAGTTCAATTTTTTTAGAGAGGATGTCGACAGTTGTATTTGCAACGATTTATTCCTAGTTGTGTCAAATTTTGACGTTACATGACAATGTCATACTGTTTAGGTCGCGAGTATATTAGTGTTCTTTCTTTTAGAAAAACTTTAGATCATTATTTCTTGTGATTTTTTTTCTTTTTAGTAAAAATATCACAATTACGTGTTGTTGATTTTTAGATATTCGCTGTTTTCCTAAAATAGGTCAATTTGAAGTTAAAACGAGTGTTTTCCACTCCTAAATTAAGCATGAAGTGAATTTTCGAGTTTTGAAAAGCCTGAAAATTTGATTTGGTCGCGTAGCTCGAAGCGCGGAGCGACCAAACCAAATTTTCAGGCTTTTCTAAACTCAAAATTTTACTTTATGCGCAACGCGTATAAGACACTGATTTCAAGCGAAGTTCACTTGTTCACAATATTTCAGTGCTTTCAGTGCTTAATACGCGTGGCGCATGAAGTAAAATTTCGAGTTTAGAAAAGCCCAGAAAATTTGTCTCGGGTCGCTGCGCGACCCTCGACAAATTTTCACGGGGCTTTTCTAAACTCGAAATTTTACTTCATGCTTAGTCTGGGAGTGGAAAACACTCGTTTTATAAGCGTATGCAAATGTATACCTAATAGAAAGTTCCCTGTATGTATACTTAAGAAATAAAATCGCTATATTGACAGATTAATCCGATGACTATTTGCCAAATCTACTAAATGCGCATTCGATTCAACTAACATTCTTGTTTGAGCTTACAAAGAATCAACATAAATGCATTATTTATTTCTGTAAATACCTGAACAATTTATTGATTATTCAAAACTCAAAAAAAGTCAAGTCTGATGTTCAAAATATTTCCAGAGGGGTACCACAGGCAAGTGTTCTTGGTCCCCTCCTATTTAATATTTATATAAATGATATGTTTTCACTTAATAATGGACCAAATCACAGAATATTTAATTTTTCTGATGATACGAGTTTAATCATACGGGGATCTGATTTTGTAGAGTTAAAGAAAAATGCTTCCTATATAATTAATTTGGTAGAAATGTGGTTTCAAAGCAACCAGTTGCATTTAAATGTTGACAAAACAAAGTGTATTATTTTTAAATTAAATGAAAGTTTCATAACTCCAAAATCTGTTGAAATTAATCACACTGAATATGAATTAGTTCCTGCTTTGAAATTTCTTGGAATTACAATTGATCAAATCCTAAAATAGTACCAGCATATTGATCAATTGTGTACAAAACTAGGAAAAGCTGTGTACATGTTACGTACTTTAGATCACACCATCAACCATCCGTACGAATTAATGAGAACGGTATACTATGGAAATTTTGAGTCTTTGCTTCGTTTTGGAATTTTATTTTGGGAAAATTCAGGACAAATTGGTCGTATTTTCGTTGTGCAAAAAAGAGCACTAAGAATTATGCTTAATTTAAAACGAATCGAATCATGAAGACGAAAATTTACAAATGCGGGAATCCTAACAGTTACTGCCATATATATACAGGAATGTTTGTTTTTCATGTATAAACATCGCAATGAATTCAGTGAATATAGGTTTACTCATGATCATCAAACAAGACACAGGGGTGATTTGAGATATCCTATATATAAATTCACGCGATCCCAGAAAGGACCTTTATATGCATCCTCAATGTTTTATAACCGTTTACCGATAGATATTAAAAATGAATCTAATTTTAGAACATTTAAGAAACGATTATATACTTATTTATGTAACATGGAGCCTTACTCCATTGATGAATATATTAACTTTTGTTAGATATTTTGCATTTTTGAATTTTGACGCTGGCTCATGTATTATATGTATTGTATTTCTATGTATTTATGTGAGAGAAAATATACTATTACTATTACTATTTAGTAAATGTGGAAATTGTAATTATACCACTTAAAACGATTGTGCACATTAATTAATATGATTTGTGGCTGGGTGTTTGCAGATTGAGTTTAACGAAGACATTGTCAAAATGTGACGTTTAACCTAAATATTTTAAAGCTGCAAACCGGAGCATACGTTTTCGCATGTTCCATCTAAAATCCATAGCAGACATATTATGAAGTTTTCTGTCTCTTTTCACACACGTAATCAGATGACACCAAACTATTTTCGTATTACATGCATTGGTGCAGAAAGCACTACAAATCAAGGAAACAATGGGACACCTCTCGTGAATCGTACCTTATAATAAATAATGATCGTGATTTAAATAATAATTATTAAATTGAGAATTATTAATATCGTTTCAAAGAGACGAATAAACTAAGCAATTAAACAAAATTCCGCCCTAAAAAGCATAAGAGCGCCCCTAATTGCTGCAGAGCTCTACATCAAAGACGGCGCCCAATTAAAATCCCTTAATTATTAATTGTTTACCCCGTGTAATGAGCAAGGCAAAATTTATCGAATTATAAATGTTTCTCAAATATTTAAAAATAAACACTGCAGCATTAAAAATATTACGGGACTTAAATTTAGTAACGAGCAAAAAGTACTTCTACTACTACTTATACTTGATTATAGTTTTTATGAAAATTAGAACACATACAGTATTTCTTAAATGTATTATTTGTAAAATCCTTTTCGTACATAAAAGAGTAATTATAGAAACGAATTAAAATGAATATTGACTTTCTGCAAAAATGTAGTCTCATTGAGACAAGTCTCCAAGTATTCATCAAAACAACTACTTCAATAAATATTTGGAGACTTGTCTCAATGAGACTACATTTTTGCATAAAGTCGACATTCATTTTAATTCGTTTTTTTATTTTGTAAATATTCTGCAAACTATTAGCAAACTCAAGTTTTCCTTATGTTAAAGATAACAAATTTTGTGCAATATACTTTTCTGATCACACCTACTTTCTTTTTCACTTTTAGATTTAACAAACAAGCAAAAGTACTTTCGGAGCGTTTCAGAGACCGTCCGATGCCCCCGATGGAAACGGCGATCTATTGGATAGAATATGTGGCTCGTCATAAAGGGGCACATCACATGCGAACAGCAGCTGTTGGAATGCCTTTCTACCAATACCACCTTTTGGACGTTATCGCGTTCCTCAGTGCAATTATTTTGTGCGCCCTGTATTTAATCTATAAAAGTGTAAAGTTCGTGCTGAGTAAAGTTTGTGGTGGAGAAAAGAAGAAAGTGAAGAGTAATTAAATTAAAAAAGACAAAAAAAATTATAACCTTTCTGGATAACACTAGAATTTTAGAATTTTTTTAAATACTAGCCCGATTCTTGGAAAATATATACTCTTATTTCAAGACGCGATTGTAGATAGACTATGATTTTATATATAAATTCAATACAAGTATTTGTAAAAATACAGCGCAATATAAAGAACTTTTAAACTTAGTACATTTTTTAAGAAATTATATTTTTAGTTCAAGAAGTAATTGTGACAAGTTGTATTGTTTTTATGTAATCAAGGCCGTAGCCAGAAAAAAATGTGGGGGGGAGGATATAAAGATTTCGGGAGCGTTTTAATGGTAACAATTTTGTTTTTGACCTAACGGAGAAGCTTTTACGCAGTAATATTCAACATTTTGAAAATTTTGGGGAAGGGTTTGATCAATCATATCCCCCCCTCCCCCCACTGGCTACAACCTTGTATGTAATTTGGGGGGGGGGATTTGATCCCCCATTACTTCCCCCCCTGGCTACGACCGTGTGTGTAATTACAGAGATTTTTTTTATTATTATATTCCCCGATGTATACGCTGAAAATTTTCAGGCATTAGTTGTTTTTATAAAACGTCCAACTTTAAGTTGCTAGCGCTGATTGTAAGTGAGTTTAAAAATATACTGCTTATTCCACAATATTTTAGAGTTCTGTACATATGGCGCATAAAGTAAAATTTAGAAATTAGAAAAGCCTAAAAAATTGATTTGGTCGCGTAGCTCATAGCGCTACGCGACCAAACCAAATTTTAAGGCTTTTATTTTACTTCATGCTTAATCTGGGAGTGGAAACACTCGTTCGAACTTTAAGTTAAACTCTTTTATAAAATCGACGAATGCCTGAAAATTTACAGCGTATACATTATGTATATCTAAAAGACAAAATCCCTGTATAAATGCAAACTTTATGTAAAAGAAAAATCTGCCATTTTGATTCAATCAAATTTCTGTGAAATCCAGATGTGACATTGATTCAAAACTGCAAATTTTCCTAAATGCGCAAGAAATCCTTGTAAATTCTCATGATCTAGATGTGCCTAGATTTATACGCCTAATTTGAAACGAAATGAATTAAAATGTTTTCTCTAGAATTAGTCAAATTCTAGTTACCAAGGTCTTACATTCAGGTGACTATTTAATGAAACTTCTGTGCGGAAATGCATACTATTTATTTTAAGGAACACTTTGACTTAACTAATTTTATGGAGTGTACATTTTATTGTTAAGAAACTATTGTAAACATTTTGATTTGTATGAATAATTGAAAAAACACGATATTTAGAATTGAAAATATTAAAGAGAAAAATACTTGTTTTTTATTTAACAATCCCTTATAATTAAGGAACAAACAAAATAAATCATAATAAGAATACGTTGCTCGTTAATGAACCGTTCCATGGCTACTACATGGAAAAACGATAAATAGTCATCTAATGGCGGAATGATAGCAGATAACGAACATGGCAAGAACAGTGCTTCAAACAAAAAAAAACCGCTTAATTCAAAAACTGCGTAACACCGGAAACAACCTATATTATGGGTATAAAGGTTAGGAGTCCAAATAGTAAAATTCACTAGAATTCGTTTATTATAGTAATTAATTTTAAGTGTTGAACATATTTTTCTACTCCTTGGTTAAGTAAAATAGCCTCAAACCGGGTATTAAAAACTCAAAGTGTTTTTCATATCCAGTTCAAAGCAAATTATTAAATTACTTACATTTAACAAAAAAAGCCTTTAGCCGGGTATCAGGAATACCTTGACCCTGGCTATTTTCTTAAATTTATGATAGAAAATACTAACATTTATTTTTGATCTCCGTTAATAAAATAATTTATACAAAATCTAGAAAATGGGAAAAATATGTAAATTTTATACACGTACAAAAATAAATTTCACGACTCCTAATTTTGCACCCTTAACTTATTGTGCATGAGCAATAAGTTAAATCTTGTATAAATATTGAAAAATAATTTTACAATCTTTTAACGATAATGAAATGTTAACACGTGATCATATTGTAATGAAATAATTAACATAAAGAAAAATTGAATTTGTCAATATTTTTCAGAATATTTACAAAATATGAAACCGAGTTTAAATTAAGATCGACTTTCTGCAAAAATTTTGTATCATTGAGACACGTCTCCAAATATATTATTAAAACAACTACTTTTCGAGCCAATACCACGACGGATATTGAATTATACAATGAATATTTGACTTACACGACAGATTTACTGTTCTACGCATATTATATATGCAAAATGCAACATCAGGTCAAATTATCCTTTCACCAAACTAAATGAACCAACAGAAATTGAAATAAATTGAAAAAAATATTATTATTGTCATATTGTAACAACATAGAATTAAAATATGATAATCATTATTGAGAATATATGTGTTTTCTACATTGAATAATTATGATATCGATGAAACATGTTCTCTAACTATTGATTAAATATAAATACAAATATACTCGTATTCTCAATAGCGATTTACATATTTTAATTTTATATTAGTACACTATGATCTCGTGTTTATATTTCATTGTCATTATAAGATTGTAAAATTCGTATTTATACAATTTCTAATTTCTCATAGAGTAAATACATACAAAACAATAATATTATAATGTTGAAACAAAAAGGGTAAGTCGTTTCGCTGCCCCTTTGTTAGACGTAAAGTGTCAGCTGAGCAGGAACCAAGAAGCTTACAAATGTGCAATTATGGAACATATGGAATGATCAATGTTTTTCAGTATTGATACAATATTGTCATGTATTGAATATCTATATTGAATGATAATATTGATACAATATTGTGCATGTATTAAATTTTTATATTGAATAATTAATGATATTCATTATTGATACATTATTGTACAGAAATTAAATACCTATTAATTTAGTTGTTGAGGCAGTTAATCGTTGAAAGTTCATTTTCACTTTGATTTAGTTTAAATAAATCACTTATTACTTTCAAACACTTTATTGTACTCGCAACAATTGTGGCTTTTTCAGGCGAAGAATAACGGTTAAAAATATGTACAAAGCTTATTATATGTCTATTAATAGATATTTAATAAGCTTTGTACATATTTTTAACCATTATCCAGTATGCAAATAATTTAGTTGTTAATATTGTGTAATAACAACGAAAAGGCAATAATATTTATTTAATTATACAATATTCTTTCATTATTGAAAATAATTAATTATAAAACAATAGGTATTTACACTTTCATTTAGTTTAAATAAATCACATATTACTTTCAAACACTTTATTGTACTCGCAAAAATTGTGGCTTTTTCAGGCGAAGAATAACGGTTAAAAATATGTACAAAGCTTATTATATGTCTATTAATAGATGTATAATAAGCTTTGTACATATTTTTAACCATTATTCTTCGCCTGAAGAAGCCACAGTGTGGCGAAACAATTGTCGTGAGTACAATAAAGTGTTTGAAAGTAATAAGTGTTTTATTTAAACTAAATCAAAGTGTAAATACCTATTGTTTTATAATTAATTATGTTCAATAATGAAACAATATTGTATATTTAAATAAATATTATTGCCTTTTCGTTGTTATTGCACAATATTAACAACTAAATTATTTGCATACTGGATTTATAAAATATTGTATCTATACAGAATATTTATATACTGTCAATAACCGCAAACTGTACTATAATAATATTGTATGCACATTGATTAACAATTTATAGATACAATATTGCTACAATGTAAATACAAGATTCATTTCTACTAGGGTTTCCGGATCCTCCAGGTAATATACCGTATTTTAGGGTAAATTATCACTAGTAATTACAGTATTTATTTACTGATAGCATCACTAACCATTCACTTTTTTTCAAATTTAATCCCAATATATTAACAGGTCCTATCTCTATCTTTCCTAAATTTAATTAAATCCTGTTTTTTATCAGTGAAGGTTTAAGAAAACAAGGACTAGGGGAAGCTAGTAGCAGCAGGTGCATGTCTTTGCGGCTCGTCCTACACGTCCACGCCGTACACGGCCGTCCATCGTCGAACAAACTCCATTAACAAGAGTGTAAAGAAGTTGGCGCGTGAAGTTAGGTCCGGTCCTCGGGGACGGAGGGTTGAGAAATGCCGGACGCTCTTCACCTAGAAAATGCTAGAGACTATTAAAGTCGTGGACTTATTACGTGTCGGTCCGTTGCTATGTTTTTGATGTGTTCCCAAACCTTTCCCATGCTCGCGTTCCAAACTTTATAAATAAATAGTTTTGGGGCACCGATTACTTGGGGTTCATCTAGTTTTCGGATTGGTGTGATGAAATTGAGGAAAATTTAAAAAGAAGCAATTTCAAATTTCATTTGTGTAAATCCTTATGGTTTAACAATTTAGTAATTAATGATTTAAAAATGTAATTTCCTTTACTCCTTGAGAATGACTAAAAGCCGAAACTAGTTGGAATAAAAAACCAAAATATTAGTGAAATTTAACCAAGTGTTTTCTTTTTTAAATCATAGTTAAATATGTTTCGCCACGTGAAAGATGAGAAACTTGTTTAAGATACAAAACCAGCTATTTTGCAGCATCTTTTAAATGAATTAAAATAGTGTTGAATGAGCATTGTTTCAAATGAGGACAAGAAAAATTATATAAAACTAAGTAAGTAAAATTAAGTAAGCAGGTTTTGCAATTGACAAAATAAAAAAATATATAGCAGATTTTGCACTTTGACAGGATTTGTTAAACTTAATTTAAAAAGGTTTAGGATAAGTTTTAAGGGGAAATTTATTTTTTAAAGTGTAGTTTCAGACAAGTAGAATCCAGGGATGCCAAAACCTCAAAATCAAAAATTGGTGAATGACTGGTTTTGCATCTGAGCAACTCAAATAAACTATTAAATCAACGTTCAATTATAATATACTCGTAGTACGAATATTAGACTGTGCCAAAAAATCTATATTTTTTTTATTTTGCTCTTCATTAAGTATATTGTTCCCTATTCAAATTAATTGGGTCCATTAAGTCCAAAACGTGGTTTTAGATACTTTTTTCCAATTTTTCACATGTTTCATAACACCAATCTGCATAAATGACGGATCTGAATGTGGGGATGAATTATTTCATTAAATAAGAAAATATTGTGTGTGTTTCATCAGCCACATCCATTCTTTTAAGTTTATATTGATAAATACAAGCCATTTTTGGAGGTCTAAAAACCGTGATTTCCACTTCAATAACTTTATTTTGTTAGTGTTGCGATGTGCCTTATGAAGTTTTAGCTTTAAGTAACATCACATAGCTTCATTTATAATGATAATTTAGATGCTAATCAGAACGCCATTTAAGATTACATAAGGAACAAGTTATTTTTATAATGTTTTTAGAAGCTTACCGATTTCCAAACTTCTTTTGTTTGAAAAGTCTATATATATACACATTATAACGTCAAAACGTCGGCCAAAACATTATCAATATAAACTATAAGGAACGGATGTGGCTAATAAAACGCACACAATATTTTGGTTTTTATTGGAATAATTTATCCCCATGTTCAGATCCGTCACTAACCCATTAACGGCCGAGCAATTATAGAATTAACTCTAAAAGTGAATTTTAGTGTTTTACTTCATTATATGATTTCTACGAATGAGTTATTATATTAAATTCTATGAATTTTACTTTTAAATTTAAATAATGTATACGCTGTAAATGTAAGGCATTCGTCAATTTTATATAAAAACATGCAATATAAAGTTAAGAAGGTGTATTTCCACTCCCAGACTAAGCATGAAGTAAAATTTCGAGTTTAGAAAAGCCCCGTGAAAATTTGTCGAGGGTCGCGCAGCGACCCGAGACAAATTTTCTGGGCTTTTCTAAACTCGAAATTTTACTTCATGCGCCACGCGTATAAAACACTGAAATATTGTGAAGTTAGAAATACACTGAAAACATTTAATTTAAATGAGTAATAATCAAGATATTTAAATAACAAAATATTTACGTTTTTCTTCATACAATTTCAAATCAAGTTAAATAATATAATATATCAAATTAACTTATTTAGTAATTTAATTAACATAAAATTAATAATGTTGCGTATATGCACATAGTGGGTTAATGCAGATTGGTGTTTTGAAACGTAAAAAAATGGATCCAGTATCTAAAACGTTTTAGACTTAGTAGACCTCTAAATACTGTTCGATTTGTTAGAAATTTAGGGAATTGTAATGAATTTGAATAAGGAACAATATATTTGATGAAGAGAAAATTAAAAAAATATCGATTTTTTTGGCACACTCTCATAAATATGTTATGTTTGCCCAACAGAGTACAAATTCCAGTTACAGGACAACAAATAATTATTTGCATTCAAATTAAATTCAATTCGCGGAGCGACCATACCAAATTTACAGGCTTTTCTAAACTAGAAATTTTACTTCATGCTTAATCAAGGAGTAGAGTCACACGAGAAGTTTCAAATTGAAAGATTTTTAAAAACAACGAACGCCTGAACAAATACAGCTTCTATATCGGGATATCTAAGTATACTTTAAAAAACATTCCCTGTATGCGAATGGGTTTATATTCAAAAGTTTTAATAAGACAAAATATTTTTATTAATTATTCACATTGTATTTCGTAAATAAAAGTAGGCAAATTTAGAATTATATATTTATGTTTTTCTGAAATATTCAGGCTCAATTCCAATATAATAATTACACTAATTTATTTACTTAATTTCAATTACACTGGAATTCTCTTTGAATGCATGGATTTCAGAACTTTTACGTTTATTTTTCTCTCTGTATTTGCGTATACAAAGTTTTGCATTTGTGGCAAAAAAGGCTCGCCTTTCTCGGTTTTATCGGGAATTATGGTCTGGGCGTTTGTTTGTGTTAACGTTAGTAGTCCATGTATTTGTATGCGGAATTAAGATAATGCGAATTTGTGCGAGGGTCGTGTATTGGAGGAAATTTAACTGCAACTGCTAACCCCCCTCGACTAACAGAGGCGAAAATATTCCCAGTTGCATTTTAATGGAGGTTCACTGCTTGCAAAGGAAATTGTTGAAAGGCATTTGTATTAATCGATACTGAATTTCTCTTAGTACATTTGTAGTTCTTCCTTGTGGCAAATACTAATTGGATTGAAAATAATCTTCATTCATTGCAAAATATAAACACCGAATTTCCTAATAATTGTTTACCGTTACCTGAACTAAAATAAAGTATTTTATTTAATCAAATTTTAAGATTAATTTATTAATTTAAAATTAATTTTACATGTATTTCAGGTTTTATACGCATGATGCATGAAGCAAAATTTCCAGGCTTTTCTAAACTCGAAATTTTACTTCATGCGCCAGGCGTATAAAACACTGATTGATGGTGAAGTTAAGAATACACTGTTTTACCATACTGATTTTGAAAAAATGTTACTTCATGTTTAATCAAGAAGTAGAAACACTCGTCAGAACCTTTAAATTTAACGATTTTCAGAAACAACGAATGCTTGAACGGATACAACGTACCTATACAGAGAGTTTTATATGTATAACACCGAACATTTTCATAAAATACGATTGGACACCTTTAATTTTTAGGTTATGTGTAAATTGGGTTGTTTATATGACCATTAAAAATTGTAGCTAATCATTTGCAATTAATGCCTCAACTTGTACATACAGGGAGTTTTTCTTTCAAGTATACATGTCCTAAATACAGCGTATATGCCGTAAATCTTAAGATGATCGTTGTTTTTTTTAAATGGAGTTAAATTTGAAACTTAAAATGCGTGTGTTCCACTCCCAGACTAAGCATGAAGTAATATTTCCCGTTTAGAAAAGCCTGAAAATTTGGTTTGGACGCGTAGCGCGAAGCGCGGAGCGGCCAAACCAAATTTTCAGGCTTTTCTAAACTCGTAATTTTACTTCATGCGCCACCGGTACAAAACACTGACATATTACGAAGTTTAAAACATAGCGCAGAACTTTTCATTGAATCGGTGTTTTGTACCGGTGGCGCATGAAGTAAAATTTCGAGTTTAGAAAAGCCTGAAAATTTGGTTTGGCCGCGTAGCGCTTCGCGCTACGCGACCAAACCAAATTTTCAGACTTTTCTAAACTCGAAATTTTACTTCATGCTTAGCCTGGGAGTGGAAAACACTCATTTTAATCTTCAAATTGTATTCTTTTAATAAACCGAACGTGGTTAAATGTACAACGTCTGCATATGTATACTTAAATGAAATATTCTCGTTAGGAATATGTTCGGTGTTACATAAAACTCTCTGTATATCGGTATGTGTATACTTAAAAGTAAAATTTCCTGTATATAATTAAATGTAAAATTCTATGAATATCTTCACAAGAATTTTCATTTCTACTGATATTACTCAAATGTATTTGCTCAGTGGGTTACTTAATACTATTATTTAAAAATTGAATAATACCTTCGTAACAAAAAATATGTTAAAACATTCCGTGAGGATAATACATTTTACCCTACACCGTAAATTCCCCAATTAGAATTTACATACGATTTAGCGTTGGCCGCGTGAAAATATTTAAGTCGTTTGAATTTTTAAGGGATAAGATAATTATAGGCAGGATTTGTTTCGGATTTATGTACGCTGAATGCACGGCGTGTGTAATTAGCATTAATCCAGAAATAATTTAAAACAATGTGATATTCATGATTTTAACTTTTTCGGCGAAAACGTACGGATACCTAGATATTTTTTAATACTGATTTGCATAATTATAATTTTGCTTGATGGGAAATTTATGAATTAGCTCATAAAAAAATGTGGAAGTATAAAATACATTTCGAAAAGTTTTGTAGCTTTCTGTATAGTAATTAATTCAGTATGAAGTAGATTATTTTTGTGTATAATTTTTTTATGTGAGTAAAGCTAAGAATATTTCCTCTCACGTTCGTAACTCGTAAATCCGCGACATGCGGCATCCGCAACACTCCGTGAGCTCGCCTTTCCAGCGGCGCTACTTCAAAGTCGCGAATTAGAAGACATGTCTTGGGAGATCATGTACCGCAGCCGTCGCCTGAATATCTGAAAATCTTTTGCATTTCTGATGAGCCCCGGGAAAAATTCCAATTACGAGTACGTATTGAAATCGCGACGCACTAAAAATGAATAACCAAAGACGAAATCTCTCATTCTGCAGATTTATATAAAAGGATGAATGGCAAAAATGTTTATTATATAATTAATGTATTATTTCCTCTAAAGTTATTTTTATTCATGCTTAGTATACACTTATGTATAAATCTGCGGAATATCCCTTATCTCTTTTGTCAGTGTGTTTAGTTTTATTTTATAAAATACACTTTCTATTGCAGAACATCATTTATCATAGTGTTATTTTGATCTTTACAATATTTCAAAGTTTTATACTCGTAAAGATCGAGTTTGTAAAAGCCTGGCAATTCCAAAGCTTCAGGCTATTCTAAACTAAAGTGTTTACTTCATGCTTAATTAAGAAGTGGAAGCAATCGTTAGACGATTCAAGCTATACGATTTTATAAAAACAACGAAAGGCTGAAAATATACAATTTATAACTTATACAGGGAATTTTCCTTTTAAGTATACATTACAGGGAGATATTCTTTTAAGTATACATATCCCAATTATGGCGTATATGCTGTATACTTCAAATATTTGTTGTTTTTTAAAAGAATTCAATTTGAAGTTTTAAACGTGTGATTTCCATTCCCAGACTAAGCATGAAGTAAAATTTCGAGTTTAGAAAAGCCCCGTAAAAATTTGTCGGGAGTCGCGCAGCGACCTGAGACAAACTAGATATTTTATTTCATACGCCACACGTACAAAACACTGGCATATTGTGAAATTGAATATATTATTGTATATTTTTATTCCTGAGATAGCGGTTTATTTTTAATACTGACTAAGCAGTTGTTTTTAATTTCATGATATTTGAGTATTTTAAACGCGTGACGCATGAAGTAAAATTTTGAGTTTAGAAAAGCCTGAAAACTTGGTTTGGTTGCGTAGCGCTACGCGACTAAACTAAATTTTCAGGCTTTATTAAACTCAAAATTTTACTTATTACCTAATCTGGGAGTGAAAAACACTCGTTTAAAACTTCAAGTTAGACTTTATTAAATATGCAATGAATGCCGAAAATTTTACAGTGCATAAATCAGAGTATGAATACTTAAATAAAATCTCTGTATGTTTGATATGACATGTACCTGCACTTGAGAGAAACATTCCCTGTATGCATATTCTATATTTTACTGTAAGATCAATGAAAATAAGTGAAAATACATGAATTATTACGACCATTACATTTTTGCTTGTATAGTAAAATTAAATTCGTAAATGTTTGTATTTTCTTGATTTATTTTTCCAATAACGAGTTAATTCCACGTGCTCGAAGCCTTAAAGTTGTCCGACTAACTATTCAGAGAAGTGCCCTAGCGGGGCAAAACTCGAGAAGTTCGAGGGAGGTAACGAGAGGGCGGTGTACTACATCTAGACATCTAGAGAGGTAGGATGGGGGTGGTGTTTCAATGCGGCCTGCTCACTTTACAAATAAATTCCCTAAGAAGTGAAATATAATTAGTCGAAAGTTTACGCTGCCAGAACTCGTTGTCGACGGTTGCTTATTAATTATTCAGCGAATGAAAAATATTTAACGAGTCGAATTGTCTTTCGACAAGAAGTTTACTCCTTCTTAGTGTTTTACTCAAAAAACTGTTTATTGTGTATTTTAGTTTCTCTAGTAAGAACGACTTCAAATTTGGTGGAAGGAGTTTATTTATTGAATTCTGTTGTGTTTACCTCATCAAATTATAGCGCGAGATTTAATTTAATTCAGCTCTTTAAAATATAAAGTATTTGTTAATTTCAATATTATTTTAAGATCGCCTAATATTATTTCAATTAATATTTATTCCCTGTAATTTCTTTAATTTATTTCAATTTCCTGTTGGTTCCTTTAGTTTGGCGAGAGAATAATTTGACCTGATGTTGCATTTTGCAAATAAATTATGCATAGAACAGTAAATCTGTCATGTAACTCAAATATCCATTGTATAATTCAATATCTGTCAGGGTATTAGCTAGAGAAGTAGTTGTTTCAATGAATATTTGGATATCTCAACTAGTCTCGTTGAGAGTTGAGTTTTTGCAGAAAGTCGATATTAGTTTTAATTCGTTTTTATATTTAGTCCTTAAATCTTATTTAATAGAATTTGATTTATTGTATCTCTAATATTTTTCGTTTAAACTAAAAGCAGCAAACAATTTATATAAATACACCACTGACATTCGAACTATTGGATTTAAAGACTAAGATTAAACCACCCCCATCGTCGCAACTTTCCCACCAGAGGGGTGTGAATCTAGTGAAAAATACACCCCAATACCGAACCCTCTGCCCTCTTTCTCTGCTTCCTTTTTCCCCGTGAAATCTGGAGTTATTTCCAACACCATTTTTCACTCCGGAAAAAGTATATAGTACACGCCAAACTAATATCTCTAGGGCATAAAGTTCCAGCGCCGTGATTGAACTAAATGAACACAAAATGGGCTTAACGTCAGCTGGGAGAAAAGGGGGAGAGAGCGCAAGGGCATAAGATACCATAATTTGGTACGGTTTGTCGGTGGGGGAGAGAAGGGAAGGGGATGCGACAGGGAGGATTATTATTATTGCATGTTCGGCTAAGTCTTGCGGTCATAATATAGCCGTTTGTGATTTAGCTATGTATGATATCGATTGTGCATTGATGGAGATTGAACTGGATATTATTGTGGTTCAGTCCAATTAGTGCGTGTTCGGTATGATTAAATAATATTTGTTATACTTATATTTTTATTTATTGAAACTTAGTTTTAAATATCAATTACAATTGAATTACTTTATTAAATCACTTTTAAAAAATTACGTAATTATTAATTGTTACAGTAATAAATGTGTTTTAATGATTGTAATTATGAACTGTGGAGGCTTCTACTTCATTATACATGTTTCATTGATTATAATTATTTTAAAATATACAGGGATTTTTTTAAGTACACTGTATATAATTAGGCATCGTTTACATATATATGTAATAAGTAGAATAGAATCAAAACTGACTCTAATTTACAGTTAGATATAAAAAAACCAGGCGCACACCCAGGGGGGTGGCTCGCAGGCTTGAGCCCCCACCAAGCCTAACTAAATTGCAGTATGTCGATGTATATGTTGTGGACAATACACGAAATACGGAAAAAACGCGATTTGTCTAGGCAAACATTTTGTTTTACAAACAAAGTGACAAATTATGTGTACGAAATATATTTTAAAATTCACTTGAAATAAGCGTTTTATACGCGAGGCGCATGAAGTAAAATTTCGAGTTTAGAAGAGTATGAAAATTTGGATTTGCCGGCGCGCGACTCGCTTAGCTCGAGCGCCCTGCCAAATCCAATTTTCACGCTTTTCTAAACTCGCAATTTTACTTCATACTTAATCTGGGAGTGGAATCACTTGTTAAAAGTTCATAATAAACCTTGCATTAAAAATCCACTTTCCATAAATACAGGGTGTCCCGTTAATGTGGGGAAATGGTTTAACCATAGATTCCTGGGATAAAAATATGATGATTTAGCACAACATATCTATATCCCAGACTTAACGATTAAGTCGGAATTAGTATTTAAAGTTTAAAAAATTTTTATTAATTGTATTTGTAACGATTGAGCGCTATATTTGATTTGACTGAACATTATTATGGCTGATTATCATAATATAACACATCATTACAATTATTATGGTCATCATTAATTGGCAAGAAGTGTGAGAAACAGTAGTATCATAACATAAAAACTAAAATATGTTTTGACTGGCGCAACTTATAAAAATTTAAAAAATATTAATCTAAAGATTGGTTCATTTGAAAGCTTTTTTGTTTGTTAATAATGTCTTGTACCGTTTTGCCACAAAAATATAAAATATAAATATGATATCCTTCATTTCCTTGGCAAATTCCAAATACAAGCAACAAACAGTGATTTTTTCTTTTAGGTAAAAATACCGGGTGTTGACTTGGCGGATGCAACATAAGAAATCCCGTGTAAATTTTGAAATGTTGAAATTTTGGCTCCCCTATTTATTTTATAAACAAAATGCATTTACCTTTTTTGTAGAAGGAAAATTTTGAATTCATTCGTGTTAACGTTTATTACTTTAGGTTTCTCTAAGTTAAAATAATTAAGAAAAAGTAATGTGATTTTCTAAAAATAATGACATGTCGGAATTGAAACAACAATTGCGAATGTCAAAATGGTAAAAGATATCGCAGTCTCTTGATTAAAGTAAATGTTTTCGAAATGATTTACACTTACAAGATAAAATCCTCCCAATAAAGGAGTATTATGCAGACCCCAGTTATTACGATGTTTGCGTTATGTTTGTTTTCATTAATTAAGTAACAGCAATATCTTGTGCTATTTTGACATCCGCAATTGTTGTATCAATTCCATGGTATGTCATTATTTTTATAAAATCACATTAAGTTTTCTTAATTATTTTACCTGTAAATGTTCTGACATTCGTTGATTTTTAAAAGAGTTCAATTTGAAGCTTTAAACGAGTGTTTTCCACTCCCAAACTAAACATAAAGTAACATTTCGAGTTAGAAAAGCCTCGTGAACATTTGTCTGGAGACAAATTTGTCCCGAGACAAATTTTCTGGTCTTTTCTAAACTCGAAATTTTACTTCATGCGCCACGCGTATAAAACACAGAATTTAAGTAAAGTTCGAATAAACATATATTTGACAATATTATAGTGTTTTATACGCTTGGCGCATGAAGTAAAATTTCGAGTTTAGAAAAGCCCAGAAAATTTGTCTCGGGTCGCTGTGCGACCCTCGTCAAATTTTCACGGAGCTTTTTTAAACTCAAAATTTTACTTTATGCTTAGTCTAGGAGTGGAAAACAATTGTTTAAAGCTTTAACATGAACTTAAAAAAAAACAGGGAATATCTGCAATTGTTGAATCAATTCCATGGTATGTCATTATTTTTATAAAATCGCATTACTTTTTCTTAATTATTTTAACTTAGAGAACTGTAAAGTGTTGAGTGTGAACATTCATAAATTTAGAATTGTTCCCTTTACAAAAAAGTGAAATACATTTAGTCTCTAAAATAAATGGGGAAGCCAATATTTGAACACTTTAAAATTACCATGCGATTTCGTATGTTGCGTCCGCCAAGTCAACACCCGGTATACATTAGCTGTAAATTTTCCGGCATTCGTTGTTTTTTAAAAGAGTTCAATTTGAAGCTTTATACGGGTGTTTTCTACTCCCAGACTAAGCAATTCATGAAGTCAAATTTCGAGATTATAAAAGCCTCGTGAAAATTTGTCTCCGATCGCGCAGCGACCCGAGACAAATTTTCTGGGCTTTTCTAAACTCGAAATATTACTTCATGCACCACTCCTATAAAACACAGATTTTAAGTGAAGTTCGAATATACATACATTTCACAATATTTAAGTCTTTTATACGCGTGGCGCATGAAGTAAAATTTCGAGTTTAGAAAAGCCCAGAAAATTTGTCTCGGGTCGCTGCGCGACCCGAGACAAATTTTCACGGGACTTTTCTAAACTCGAAATTTTACTTCATGCTTGGTCTGGGAGTGGAAACACTCGTTTAAAGCTTCAAATTGAACTTAAAAAAAACAAGGAATATCTAAAGATTTACAGAAACTAGGCTGAATTTGGAATACGTATACTTAGAAGAAAAACTTTTAGCTTTAATTTGAATATGTAACTTTTTCGATGTTTGTATGTTTAGTGAGAGGGCACATAATTTTATAAAAGCCTATAAATCCGCTCCTAGGCGCTGCATTTATTCAATACAAATATGCCCGCCTTATATCTATAAGAATGCACTTCAGTTGAATAATAAAAATGTGATATACTAGCGCCATAGAAAAGTAAATTTCCCATGTGATCAGGATACATATCCTTGATAAAAGTGTGAGAGAAACGGGGGCCGAGGGGGGTGGAGGCGTGAGGGTAATGGGAAAGGTTGAGTGCGCTGCGGCGGCAATATTGACAGTTCCCGGTGTCGCTGTAAAAATCCTGGAGCGATATTGAAGGTGACAGTGAGTAGAGGTCAACCTGAGTCCCGAGCAATCCCGGCTCTCCCACGGGAACCCGCTGTTGCTGCCTCTACCGCTTCTCCCCAGATATAAACAAGATGCGAAAAAAAATACGGTCCTGATAAAGAGTTTACTATTTAAAAGGTATATCCCTTTCCAGAAAATACATTTTATATTTTAATAGATCCTTCCTTTTAATTTTCAGAGACATAGTTTATTATTTAAAATGTCTCTTTGGCACAGATCGTGTCCGATTCCCGTGCACGGGGAGATATTATTCAAAAATAATATCTTGTCGTGGCCCTGGGTATTGTGTGAATGTGTTGTGACGTCCAAATATATATGATATATGTTAACTTAAGTCTCTTTTTTTAATCACAATTAAAGGGCTCAATGGAAAAGTGGTACACGTGCTATTTTCTTAAAAATTTGTGCAAATACAGATATATGCAAATGTGAATAATATTTAGTAATAGCAAAATGGTACAATTTAATATGTGTATTTCTTAGAATAGTATACAATGTTTTTGATTAGAAGTCCACAGATTTTTCAATAAAAGTTAAACTTTATCTCCAATTTACACAAATCAATCTCATGTCATTTGTACTACTTTTCCACTGACCTCCTGATTTAATAAAACTCGCCATTTTTGTTCTGAAAGTCGAAGATGTATTTGATTTGAAAAACCCTATACAATTTCATCAAAATCTATTTGGTAATACAGCGATTTTTTAAAGTTAACATATGCCAAAACAAATTTCTCTAGGCACAGCAAATTGTTACTAATTAAGGCTATTTTTAAATGAAAATCTATGCAAATAATAATAAAATTCAATAAGTTTTAACAAAAGTGAATAAACTTCACCTTACTTGATATAAAATTTATTTAATATTATGTTTATCTTGAAAAGATTTTTTAAATTATATTTTTAAACATACAGAGAAAATCTATCACTTTAGTAAGCGATTACAAAATGTAAAAAATCAACATTAAAATCACTAAAGTAATTTTAGTACACAAATTTGATAATGAATAATTTTTAATAACTTATTAGTATTTGGTTTTATAAAATCTTGGTGTTTTTTTGAGAAATGTTGTTGCATTGAATAATATACGAAAAAATGACGATTGTGTTTAATTTAGTTTGCTATCTCTAATTTTGATCAAAATCAAAGTTTGAATTATTTTTTATTTTATAAACAAAAAGGAATAAATAGTATTTTATTTTTGTTAACTTTTATTAGGGATTGATTTTTATAATAACGATGTATTTAAAGCTCCTAAGGAGTGTTTCCAATACCAAATTAAGCATAAAGTAAAATTTCGAGCTTAGAAAAGCCTACAAATTTGGTTTGCTTCACTAAACTGCACAAATGCGTTTTTATTTCGCGCCCAGTAAAATGCAACGAACTCTAACTTTATAAAAGTAATCAATTTGAATGTTTAAAGGAGTGTTCTCCACTCCCAGACTAAACATGAAATAAAATTTCGTGTTTAGAGAAGCCTGAAAATGTTCAGGCTTCTCTAAACTCGAAATTTTACTTCATGCGCTAAAATTTATTAAGTTTAAAATATACCGCTGATATTTTATCTCACGTTCATCAATTTTCCAAATGCTTATTTTTATCTAATCAAATGTGCACTTAAAATATGTAAATATTCTTGAAATTGAAAACTCCTGTAAATGTTTTTTAAATAGATCCATAAATTGTAATTATTTTGTACTATATATTTTTGTACTAGATGAAGTTAAATTTTGAGAATAACGTATTTATAGTCTCATTATTTAAATAGATACTATTTTCTTTTATACTCAAATAAATACGTGTTATTATTTTATGAATCAATGTAAAGTACTTATGTATAAAAAAAATTAGAAAAAATGCAGTTTACGACGGTAATGTAGAAAATTTGATGGCTTGCACAGAAATGGCGTTGCTATTGATTTATTTGTTATGTTAATGTGTATAACATAACAAAAGAATCAATAGCAACGCCATTTCTGTGCAATCCTAATTACAAGTGTTAACTTAATCCGTGAAACAGTTTTTTTATACGGATTTTTAAAGTAGAACTGTTGTATATGTAAATTAATTTGGAAAAATTATTAGAAAGTAAATCTCTTGGTTTGTTTCACTAATAATAATTATTTATTCATACTAGTTTGGAATAACAGTCATTTTCAAAGAATGTACAGATATTTTAAATGACAAAGTTCATATACACTATTTTTGTGTTTTTTTTTAATCAACTTAAATGGGTTTAAGAACTTAAAAAAAATCACTACTTCAAATTTTTATGAAAGATGTTTATGAACTTTTATGTGGATGTCCGGAAAAAATGGCATTTCCAAATATTTAGAATATGAAAAACACCTTACCAATAGTGTTAAAAGTTCAGACAAACATTAAGCTACGTTAGATGTTAAAATATTTATTTCTTGTTTTATTATTACAATAAACCCACTGAGCAAAGAAATGTTGAATGACACGTTGCATCAATGTTACCGCCTAAAACAAAACGTTGAGTTTTAAGTTGCACGAATCTTGAAAAAACGTTGAATAAATGCTGAATTTCCGCCTGCAGGAACGTTGCATTCTAACATTCAAAGCAACGTCAATGCAACACGAGCGATTACTTTTATTTGTATGCAACCCAACATACGAATGTATGTATATTAAGTTGCATACGATGAATGCATAAAATCCGTTTTGTATACAAACTTTAATTGAAATCAGCATGTAGCTAAAAAAAATCTGAATATACTTAATTATAAAATTCTGTTTATGCAATGTGTAAATGTAATGCTGCATATAAATATAATTGCAATACATATACAATGTTGAGTTACTTTTCTGCAAGTCTTTTTAAAATGTTATAATAAAATGTTGTATGTTTGTATCATTCAAAACATACGGGGAATTTTTCATTTAAGTATATTATACATATCCCGATGCATATGCAGTAAATTTGCAAACAATAATTGTTTTTGAAATGCGAGCAATGTAAAATTTCTAACGGATGATACCACTGCTTAGTTAGGCATTAAGTAATATTTTGGGTTTAGAAAAGCCTGATTTTTTTTGTTGTCGTGCTATTATTAGCATAAATTATCAAACTATCCAGTTACCAATAACTGAAGAAAACAGGAAAAGTGAGTTTAGATTAATTTTAGATATAGCCAGATCACTAAATTATAATACTAAAATAATTCAAATATTATTCAATAAACATAACATAAATTATACAATCCGTTCAGCTTCACGTTTAGAACTGATTATAGAATTTAATACAAATAAAAATAACTGCAAAATTATTTATAAACCAATATTAACATGTCAGTTTAATAAAATTTTCAAAAAATCACACCTGCATACTACACAAGAACAAAAATTAATATTTAATTAGGGAATACTCACATGAAAATTAATAAGCTGGAAAAATCAATAATTTATTTATCAAAATTCTGTAATTGCAATAACATTTATATTGGACAAACTCAACGAAATTAAAAAAAAAGGTTTAAAGAACACCTTTATAATACAATAAATCAAAACCTTAAAAATCTGCGAATGCTTATCATACATTAACAACAGAACACAAATTTAATATAAATAATCTAAAATGATTAAAAGTTTCTAACCATTATCAGTTCAAAATTTTAGAAGCAATTGAAATGCACAAAAATAAGAGTAACCTTCTAAATTTAACTCTTAGAGTTAATCCCTTAAACTAGCCGGCTTTTATCTGATTGAAATCAGCGTCTTATACGCGTAGCACGTAGCGCTACGCGACGAAACTAAATTTTCAAACTTTTCTAAACTCGAAATTCTATTTCATGTTTAATCTGGGAGTGGCTTTAGATTTAAAAAAAAATAACGAATATCTGAAGATTTACAGCATATAATTAGAATATGTAAACTTAAATAAAAAAATCCCTGTATGTTCAATGTCCCTGAAATGTGTAAGCCACAATGCTGCATTACAGCCTCAGTTTCAACAATTATACAATGTTAAAAATGTAATGCTACTATTTTTAATATTTATCCAATGTTTACAATACAATATTGCATAAAAGTCAAATTGGAATAAATATACAATGCTGAAACGTTATAAAATAATGTTCACTTTTAATATCATTTTCAACATTTAAGTAAAGTATATAAATCAATATTGCACGAAAAATGTTTATACAATGTAATATTTTTCTTATAATGTTTTAGTTTAGTATCATGTTCAATATTCGCGCAATATAATAAATGTTTCCGTCTTCAGTGGGTAGATATTTAAATTTGAAACCTTTTTTTATGAGTTATGCATAATGCACGTCCAGAGTTTTTGCTGTTATCGATCAGCAATGTTCAATTAAGTATTCGGAGAATTTTTCATTACAATCGCTGTAATTTTTCTATCGTATATGAAACTGTTATTGCATTCTCGTGTTAATAAAACATTTTACCTACACGGCACACGTCAAATTAAGTCTGGCGACTTTATTTGCTGCATAACAGAAACAGCTCGCATAACAAATTTTGCTTGTCATATTTCAATTTGTAGCGTGGTTTCATTGCAATGTTTGTGTATATTTTTAGGAATTAAGTTATCCCTTGATGAAATAATAATAATATTCAACAACATATTTTCGTTTATATTAAGAACAAATTAGTTGATTCATAAAAACTGTTATTAACTGATTTTGAATTGATGAAATTAAAGAAAAAGTGTTTTCGTTTACTTAAGTTACCCACTGATAAAAGGAACTTGCATTGCACGTTGCGTAAATAGTATCGCGCAACGCGAATAATACAATGTTGCATGTTAGTATAATTGCAATATATAATTTGACAAAATTAATTCCATTCTTTTATACAATATAAACAATCTTGCATCACGGTAAATCCAAATGTTCAGGCTGTTTAAAACTCAAAATTTTACTTTATACTTAACCAATGAGTGGAATCACACGTTAGAAGCTTTAGATTAAACGATTTTCAAATACAACTAATACCTGAATATTTACAGTATAGGTATATGTGTATATCGAAATATACAGGTATACTTTGCATCAATGTTACCGCGTAACACGAAACGTTGCGTTTTAAGTTGCATTATTGCTGAAAAAACTTTGCGTAAACGCTGAATGTCCGATTGCAGGAACGTTGCATGCTAACGTTCAAACAAAAACGTTGCTGTACCGTTGACAAAGCTACGCCCGTGCAACACGAGCGATTACTCTTATTTGTATGCAACCTAACATACAAATGTATGTATGTTAGGTTGCACACAATAGATGATACAATCCGATGTACAGCACTTAAGAGAATGTTATAGGAATGTTCCTCTCGCAATCTCAAGTTAATAGTTATTTCTGGCTTTAAATGGACCATAAAATATAAATATATATTGGTAACAAGAAAAAACTATCTTACAGAAAGTATTGTTTAGTCTAGAGGGGGCTGTACCCCAGTACCCTAGTACACAGTACCTTTAAACTTTAAACACAATAAAATTTCGTTAATAAGTGAACTTTAATTGAAATCAGCGTCTTATACGCGTGGCGCATGAAGTAAAATTTCGAGTTTAGAAAAGCCTGAAACCCAAGCCAAATTTTCAGGATTTTCTAAACTCGAAATTTTACGTCATGCTTAATCTAGGATTTTAAACACTCGTTATAAGCCTCAAGTTAAAATCTTTTGTAAAACCAGGAATGTCTGAAAATGTACATCGACATGTAGCTAAAAAAATTCTGTATATACTTAAATATAAAATTCTGTTTATGCAAAGTGTAAATGTAATTCTGCATATAAGTATAATTGCAATACATATACAATGTTGAGTTGCTTTTCTGCAAGTCTTTTTAAAATGTTATAATACAATGTTGTATGTTTGTATCATTCAAAACATACGGGGAGTTTTTCATTTAAGTATATTATATATATCCCGATGCATATGCAGTAAATTTGCAAACAATAATTGTTTTTGAAATGCTGTTTAGTTAGGCATTAAGTAAAATTTTGAGTTTAGAAAAGCCTGATTTTTTTGTTGTCGTGCTATTAATAGCATGAATTATCAAACTATCCGGTTACCAATAACTGAATAAAACAGGAAAAGTGAGTTCAGATTAATTTTAGATATAGCCAGATCACTAAATTATAATACTAAAATAATTCAAATATTATTCAATAAACATAAAATAAATTATACAATCCGTTCAGCTTCCCGTTTAAAACTGATTATAAAATTTAATACAAATAAAAATGACTGTAAAATTATTTATAAACCAAAATTAACATGTCAGTTTAATAAAATTTTCAAAAAATCACACCTGCATACTACACAAAAACCAGAATTAAATTTTAATTAGGGAATACTCACATGAAAATTAATAATCTTGAAAAATCAATAATTTATTTATCAAAATGCTGTAATTTTAATAACATTTATATTGGACAAACTCAACGAAATTTAAAAAAAAAGGTTTAAAGAACACCTTTATAATACAAAAAATCAAAACCTAAAAAATCTGCGAATGCTCATCATACATTAACCACAGAACACAAATTTAATATAAATAATCTAAAATGATTAAAAGAATCTAACCATTATCAGTTAAAAATTTTAGAAGCAATTGAAATTCACAAAAATTGGAGTAACCTTCTAAATTTAACTCTTAGAGTTAATCCCTTAAACTAGCCGGCTTTTATCTGAATTCAAATCAATCGCACTTGTTTGCATAAATAATTTTTATTTTATTGTTCGTTTACTAATTTGTCAAATACGTTAAACTATTAAAATAAGGCATATCGTGCCTGAAATGTACATCTAGAATTAAAATAAAACAGTAGAGTAATTTAACTACTTACATATCTATAACTACCACTTCACGTAACTCCAACAAGAATATCATTGAAAATTACGATTAGTCTATTGTAATTACTAAAAACAATGAATGTGTTTTGAAAGAATTTGTTTTCGTGATTTGAAAATTAGGATTGTATTCTGTTAATTTAAATCATATTTTATCGTTATTTTTTATTATTTGGAGATTCGTGATTCGAATAAATTTAAGTTTAATGATTCGAATTGGTGGTTTGAATTCACTTTAAGGAGTCTACCTAGCTCTGATATAAAACTGACATGCGGGAAAATAATTTAATAAATAAGGAGCCTCTTCGATAAACCAACAAAATAATAATATATGCAGAAACAAATTTGCATATCTATCCAGAAAACCCTCTATATTTATTCACTCAAAAACCCTCACTGTAATAATCCTCCCGTTTATATTAAATATTTTCTTAAGCAACCATTCGACGATTGCGAGGAGAAATGACTGGGCGAGGGGGGAAAACGAACCGACGAGGTGAACCCTTGTGGGTCGGACACTTGAAGAAAACTTCCGAAATTGACTTCTTTTATGTTTCCATTTCCCCGGGAATGTCGTGGTATTATTTCGCCGTTGACAGACCGTGTTGTTTCACAAAACTCGACTCGAATAGGTAAGAATTGTATATACAGACAAAAAAAATACCCAACCGACTCTGATCCTCTCCATCCACTCTTCAGTCTCAGATGGACAAGAGCACTTACCTATCTACATTTAGAATTCACGAAAAAATATAATTCATCTGTCATTAAGTATGGTTCTTAACTTTTTCTGCTGGAGGAATTTCAACACACAAATGAAAAAAAAATTAAAGGCACCCTGATTTTAATTTCATAGTTCAGTGAATTTGGGTTGGTCTATAATCTGTTTTTTTTTTTTTAATATAACCAATAACATTTGACATTTCAAGAATTGAGTGGTGTGATGCAGGTTGTGCGTTTTAGGTTAGGATAAGATTAATTACATGTTATGTTGTAAATAAATTTTTAGTTTGTAGGTTATGTGTAGAGAAATCTGACATTATTATGACAATTAAATTAACTGACAAAGATTACGATTACAAATGTATTTACCTATCACCGCCTCAAATTATTTGTATTTACTACCAATTTAATAAAGTCTCTCTGAGGATCAGGTAGGATAGGAAGATCAGGTAATATTCCTTGCTCAGAAATACCTGTCTTCTTTATTATCTGCCCATTTTAATGTTCAAAATTTAAAAAAGTTCTAAATACAAGGAATTGTTCTTTTAGGTATACATGTTACAATTGTCAATGTAAATTTTCAGACATTCGTGATCTTATTAAAAACTTTTAATTTAAAAACTCTAACGAGTGTTTTCCACTCCCAGACTAAGCATCAAGTAAAATTTCGTGTTTGGAAAAGCTTAAAAATTTGGCTTGGTCGCGTAGCGCAGTGGAGCGACCAAACCAAATCAGGCTTTTCTAAACTCGAAATTTTGCTTCATGCGCCACGCGTATAAAACACTGATTTAAAGTAAAGTTCAAAATATACTGCTTAGTTCTGATTACATGTTCAATAATTTTACAAATGTTTTTATGGAAGATATAAAAGTATATTAAAAAAATCCCTGCATGTGTATGGTTGCAAGTTCAGGCATTTTCCTTTCTGAAAATCTCTTCATTGCGACAGTTTATTTGACAAATTATGATTTATTTGTCCTATTAATAATCATTTACCAACATCTCAAAATTTAATGTTTAAAATGCCCTACTGTTAAAGCAGGATTGCAACTGTTCGCAGTAAATAGACCCTAAGTTTGGTCATATTAAAAAAACACAGTTTATGTGGATCCTCTTTATATCTGACATATCAATTATTATTTTACTTACTTTTAGTGCACACCTTTTACCCACTAATAAAAATCCGATATAATTCTTCCTTAAATAGTTTCACCACAGTTCGAATGAGTTTTGAACATTTTTGTAAAATTGGTGCATTTGTAGTATTTTGATAGGCGTCATTATAATCATGAGTATAGAAACGCAAACTTAACATCCCACGTGACTTCGAATTGAAGTTTTCTGTTATAACCATAATCCATTGATTGAAAACAGATAGAAGTTAATGACGTCAGGGTAGAAGGATAATGTGTTGATCATATAACTTATGCGTCACATGGTTACATTTCCTCCAAATAGAGTCGCTTATTTCCATAGATGCATGCTATCACGGCGGTGATAGAATTCTATCATCTTGTTGTGGTGGTTGCTATGAAAATTATTTGTCAAATCTAGCAGTCGATAAATAAAATTGTCAACCAGGCGATGTCGTGAGGTTTCCAAGACAGAAATATAGTGAAATTCGTTATATTCTCTCATCGAACATAACTGGTGGTATGATTAATGATCGATAAAATTTAATTGTGAAACCGCAGCAGCCCATCGGGCTCGTTGAAACTGCAGCTCGGTTCACTTATAAATATTATCGATGATTATCATACCACTTGTATGATTGCTATTAAATTAGTTGTAAACTAAAAATAGTAATCTACTAAAACGTTTTATTAATAGATTTTTTAAAACCCTGTTAGAGCTGTATGCTAACGTCTATTAATTAAAAAATAATTAATAAGGCTGTATATTTTTAAAACTCCCGGCGAATCCATCTTCTAAAAATAGCTATCACAATAATAATAGTGCATTTTTTAAACTTATAAAGCTAGAAATTAATATTAACCTAGCCCTTTCAGCATTAATCGCCTTGATTTTTAGAAATTTCCAAAAATATTTAAGTTTCTGAGCTTGAAATCAATGCTAATCGTGTTCATTTTCTAAACCACTGTTAAATCCCTTCTTTTTTTTTCCTTAGAATAATTGTGCATTATTAATAATACACCATTCAATTTAATATTTTCGTTCTTGTAAGCTCAGTTTTGTAAAATTAAATCCCAGTAAAATTCAATGCTAATTACAGCGCCTCCAGACTCTGCCGCTGTACCTGTTTTATCATTCGGAATTCACAATAAAATTAACTTCGTCGTCTCATTTAAAACTTCACTAATGTTTTAATATCAACTTTCCAGACGGTCCGGTAATTTCCGAGACGTATCAGTCCTGGCTGCGCCACGATTTTAATTAAAATAGGGATATTAGTATTCGCGCTCGCTCGGAAATTATTATTTTAAGCCGTATCTAGGATTATAGTTTGCTGATTATATAATAGCTATATTTGCATTTCGATAGAGATTAAAGAATATAAGGAAATTAGAATTGTTATCATTGAAATTAAATAAGTCATTTATCAATTTCTAAAACTGTGATCTTAGTTAGATTAGATTAGATTAGATTAGATAATTGTAGGGGTAACCTCTTGGCCTGTACCACCGCGACTTTTGCAGATCTATTGTGGATCCCTGTTATCCTAGACGAAGTGCTCGAGCTTCACCTCTTTGATTAGCCCTATTAACCCTGACAGTGAGCCTTGGGCGTGGCTCTCTGCGCTTGGTTTAGTCTTGCCCAGCTTTAGATATCTAACCCTTGCTAGGGCCTCACATTGGCACAGGATGTGGAGAGGGCCCTCCTCTTCTTCCTGGTAGAATCTACATATCGTTTCCTATGCCAGACCTATTTTGCTCATGTGTTTGTTGAGCCTACAGTGTCTTGTCAGTAGACGTACTATAGCCTTAACCGTTTTCCTCTCTTGGTTGAGAAGATGAGTCGTAAAAGCCGTCGATTGTTTTTTGAGAAACTGTTTTGCCTGCCTCTGCCCTAGTGTGTTCGTCCACCAAGTTTTTTGATTTTCTGAATGTGGTTTTTGCGATACCGCAGGAGGGTTCCGGGCCAGTGAATGCGCTTGACGAGCCTTGTTTGGCCAGTTTGTCTACTTTATCGTTTCCCTGATGACCCTTGTGTCCTGGGATTCATATCATTGTTACTTTTTTACGATCGCCCATTTCATTGAGAGCGCTTACATAGTTCCACACTAGCTTGGAATCGACCTGTGTGGTGCTTAGTGTCCTTAGTAGCGCTTGGCAGTCCGAGAAAATAGCTATTGATCGACTTTTGTTGTCTTGCCTTGCTATTTCTCCAATGCAGAGGTGAACCTCGATCGCCTCTGCCTGAAAAACTGTGGTGTCCCTCGCCAGACTGACTGAAATCTTCGGGTTTTGTGCTGTATATTCCGGCTCCGACTTCTTCATCTGTCTTTGAGCCGTCAGTATACCAGTTCGATTCCGCGTTTGTAGGTGGGGCGTCCTTCCAATCTTCCCTCTGCGGGATCATCACGTTGTATTTTCTGTTGAAATTATATTTCGTGGCTATGGCATCGCTTGGCATTTCTGTTATAGGGTTTGCTTTCGCTCTTCTTCTAGCCTTTGGTACTTTTTCCCGTGTGATCGGTTTATGGAAGCCTGTCCTTGTATTAGTCTGTATGAAGATGTGCAGTGGTGGTAGGTTCAGGATGATTTCTAGGACTGCTTTAGGAGTAGTGCTTAGGGCTCCTGTGACACTGAGACATGCTAGTCTTTGTGTGCTGTTCAGGAGTCTTATCGCCCCTTGCTGCTCTGTCATGGGTCTCATCAGCCTTCTATCTAACCAGAAGGTCATTTTGGGGTTGAGCCGCCAGTATTTGCTGCACATTCTTCGACACCTCCCGAATGCTATTGAGGCTTTTTTGCGGTTTTCGTGATGTGCGTCCTATACGTCATTTTGTCGAAGATTACCCCCAGGTATTTCGCCTCCTTGACGAAGGGAATTTTTGTGCCCCCGAGCGTCGGTGGCCTTAGGCCTTCAACACTCTTCTTTTTGTGAACACGACAATTTGTGTTTTTTCTGGATTAACCGTTAGTGTTTAGGGCCCTTTGTGTTCGTTGTAAGATAACTTCTGCGAACCGGCCTATGATGACTATGGCTAAGTCATTCGCATACCCTAGGCAGTGGATGCCTTCTTCGGACAGTTTCCTTAATAAGTCGTCCACCAGAGTTGCTCATAGCAGTGGAGATAGTACGCCTCCCTGCGGGCAGCCTCGCCGGCTCTAGCTTCGATGGTGTGCCCTCTTAGAGTGGATATGATTGTTCTTTCCTCTAGGCTAGCCCTTATTAATTGGTAGAGGCTTGGCGAGACGCCTTTTTTGCTTGTGCCTTTATAAGCGAATTGGTTGTGATATTGTTGAACGCCTCTTCCATATCTAGGAATGTGACCATAGCTATCTTTTTGTCCTCCACTGACTTTGTGATGAGTCTGTTTAGGTCGTCTAGTGCCGAGTACGTAGACTTTCCTGGCTGGTAAGCGTACTGACGATTACTGAGAGGATCTTTCCCCAGTATCTCGTCTTGTAGGTATCTGTTGACCAGTCTCTCCATTATTTTTAGTAGGAATGAAGATAGGCTGATGGCTCTGTAAGACTTCGGTGTTAGATCTGCTATTCTACCAACCTTAGGTAGGTAGATTATCCTTACACTTTGCCACGTCCTTGGTACGCGTCCCCATGAAAGACAGGCTTTGAAGATCTTTGACAGATGCGGCACCAGCTCCTCTATGCCCACCTGTAGCAGGATGGGATAGATCCCATCGATCCCAGTAGACTTATAAGGTTGGAATCTGCTTATGGCCCATCTGATTCTGCTTAGTGTTGTGACCTCTGTGTCTAACCTCCAATCGAAATGAGTCTAGCTTTTTTCGCCTTTGGCCGGGATTTTAGAGTATGCCCTCCTCTGACAGAATTGTTGATTCTCTAGTTAAAACCATCATCAAGTATGTGATTTCTTACAAAAAAAAGATCTCATATAAAATTTATCCTTACTGAATTTATCATTAAAAATAAATCATATTTGATGCTTTAGAATTATGCTATCGACTTATTTTTTACATAATCTCAAAACATTCACTGAGATTTTTATTAAAATTAGAAACGATGAAAAAAAATGTTTGAAGACTTTTAACTTCAAACAACAATTTAGCTTCGAGCACTTATACTGAACGCACTTTCAAAGTATAAAAAACCACTTCAGCTTAAGCTATAGATTAAATTATTTTAAATAAGATCTTCATTCTAAGATTTTTTATATTTAATTCTTTTTTAACGGTTTCTGCCAAAAAAATGTAGTTATGATTTTTTGCTATTGTCCTTTTAAGAGTTGTATTTCTTTAAAATTTGCAACCATTTTAACTTTTCCTAAACTATTTGATACAGAATATAAGGTGTAATCTAGAGGATAAGTAATAAATGACATCCTCCAAATTAAACCTTAAATTCTGTATTGAATAGTTTAGGAAAAGTTAAAATGATTGCAAATTTTAAAGACATACACCTCTTGAAATGGACAAAGCAAAAAATAATTTTACATAAAAATTGAGGTAACTACAGGCCCTGAATTTAAGAACTGATCTCCATAAATAAATGTTGTACGTTCTAATAAAAACATCTGAATTATATTGTAAATTAAGAAAGAGCGAGAGAAAATGTTATAAAAATACTTACTAGCAAATTGCAATTTACCGTCTTTTTCTTCTTTCTACCTTTTCGTTCTTTCGATGTTAAACATTTCGTCGCGTTCGGTCGACGAGTAGGAATTTAGTCGGAAAATGTATAAATAGACCTTCTGGATCTCTTATTTCCCGTTCCTTTCCTCGCAATTTACGGAATGTGTTAATCCCTTTTTGTCTCGTTAAGGCAACAAAGGAAGCTAAAATTTTATCACGTGGAAACTGCTGGAGACTAAGATAATCCTCACTACGCACGATTATTTTTCCCTTTTTCCCGTTAGCAATCTTGTTGCCTCGTAATTGCTATCGTCTGAGGTCAGCAAATTTCACTCCCCTCTTTGTCTAATGATATTATCACCACGTTTTTTTCAACGCTATGTTTTGTTAACATTTACTTGCACTATTTAATTGGAATAACTAACTTATTTACCTTTAATTAGTTTCTTATCTTTCCAGTGGTGAAATATATTTACCCACTGAGCATGGAAACAATATAGACATTACATAGATATTAAAGATGCTACTAAAATAAAATATTGCATCAAAAATATTACAGCAATGTTATAGTAAAGAAGCAACATTTTTTATGCACATTACATATACATATCCAGAAGAATTTTCTGTCAATGTTTAGGCATTCGCATAAAACACAGATTTCAAGTGAAGTTCGAATACACATAAATTTCACAATATTTTAGTGTTTTATACGCGTGGCGCATGAAGTAAAATTTCGAGTTTAGAAAAGCCCCGTGAAAATTTGTCTCGGGTCGCGCAGCGACCCGAGACAAATTTTCACGGGGCTTTTCTAAACTCGAAATTTTACTTCATGCTTAGTCTGGGAATGGAAAACACTCGTTTAAAACTAAACTTTTAAAAAATACGATGCATATCTAACCATATTTAGAAAATGGGCTGAATTTAGAATACGTATAGTTTAAAAAAACTCCCTGTATATGATGGCGTACATAAATAATCGAATAAATATAATAACGTAATATTCGCATACTTGAGTTTTTATAGACATTTCACTAATACAAGTATATTTAAATTGCACTCATTCTCACTGCGAAAATACAAAATCAATCCCTAATGAATATTAACAAGTTCCCATCCATTAATAAACTTCCTGCATGCGAGCAACAATGTGCAGAAGAGCACACAATGCATCAGTTGCGTGCATACATTAAAACTAATTTGAAAACTGTCTCCGGGCGCGGCGACGGAAGATCATTCCATCACGGCCTAAATATTTATGAAGCCGCGATTATCATTAGAGCGCGCCGCCCCAACATATTTACACACACATACAATCACACATACAATCACACATACACAGCGAATAATTGATGGCCGCCGGATGGGAAAAGTTGAAACGTTGAAACGGCAATTTGCTAACTACACCCTAAATATATTAAATACAAAACTGGAACTACTCTCATATCAGGGAGAGCTAATGAATAAAGTTGGTTATTTAGCGAGCCCCGGCCTTCTCGGAGTTTCTCTGAATATTACTCGGATTTAACTAAATCACCCTCTCGTACTATAAAATTCATTTAATTAAAATTTACAGGGTAATACGAACAAATATGTTTACATCATGTTTCAGGTAACTAATACGACAGTAAATTATGGTTATTATTAAGTTTTCCAACATTATCAGTGGCCGATTTACACTGACTGAAGCCACTTGCGGTGTTCCATAAAAATATAAAAAAGTCAAAAGTTATGAATTTAAAATTTTCCTCTGTTCCATGAAATATAAATAATGTCAATGGGTAAAAGTTACTAATTTTGAATTTTCCTCTGATCCATGAAATAAAAAAAAGTGAAATGTTAAATGTTATTAATTAAGAATTTTCCTGTTTCATGAAATATAAAAAAAGTGAAATGTTAAATGTTACGAATTTTGTATTTCCATGTGTAAAACTAACTTAACGGTATCATGTGGCAGCTCATAAGAATTGTTATTAGTAGCTAGCAGGGTTGCAGTAAGGTGAGGGCCAAGGGGGCGACGGCCCCCGGCTCATCAAGCGAAGAGTCGCTATAAAACAAGACATCTCATAAATTTCAATCAAAAATTTTAATTTATATAAGCAAATTCAAATTTTTAGGCTTTTCTAAACTCAAAATTTTACTCCATGCTTATTCTGAGAGTGGAAACCAATGGTAAAAAATAATTTGAAAAAAGCTAATAATTAATATTTTAATTAAATAATATTGAGACGTGTTTCAATGTTTTTTACCACTTTATTTGAAAAATTCTAAGACTCAAGTTTCGACATATTTAGTATCATTTTTAAGTTTGACAAATTTACAGTGAGTTCAAATTCCGCGCGCTGGCCGGCGTGACGATCCTAGAGACGAGTGACGTGCGCCTCCCTCCATCGGTGACAGAGACGGAGGGAGCCGAACGGCACCTGTGGACAGGCACCAGCCATTGTTGTTGTTTATGTGAAAACACGTGCATCGCTTCGCACTACGATGCGACCACGTAAATACAAAATAGTTAAATTCAAACAATTGCGGTGATACCACCCCAGGTTATCCAAGAAACAGTTCAACGCAGTGATAATTTAGTGAAATCTCCATAATTTTAACATGTGAATGTGCCGTTTGTTTTACGCTTTTACTTTTTCCGCAACCACGCAGTTACAATTTTTTGTACAGCATAACCTTAAATTTCAAATTCAACAACCGCCATGAGTAACGATAGGAAAATCAAACGTATGCAGCGTCAGTTTAACAATAGTTTGTTCAAATAATCACAAATGTAAGCTCAAAATTTATTCGCTAAAATTTTTTTAAGAATTCGTCATTAACTAATAGCATATTATTGGTCGAATGCCCTGTTAGGAGATTTTCCGAACTCTGCCTATATATATGGTATATGTGGTACAAAACATAGTATTAGTTTCATTTAATTTTGATATGGATTACCACGTAGTAACGGTCAAAGCCATCGTTATGATAATATTTATTGTGTGAGGTATTTACAAACAATATTTTCATTCGTCAAAACAAAGAAATATAAACTTTTTTTTGCACAACATGCACACAAATTATCAAGATTAACGAAATAACTTTCATGTTTAGATTTTTTTAAGAAAAATTAAATTTAGATTACCACAAAACTTTTTCCAAATTCTGTGAGATTTTTTGTTGCTGACTTTATAGTTTAAGGTTTTTAGTCATAAACAACAATTTGTGGTTAAGTATAATAATTATATATATTATATATCTTTAATTAACCTAACAAGAAATTGCTGTTTATGGCAGAAAACCACAAATTATAAAGAATGTTTCAGTCAACAACAGAAAATTGAGAAATAGACTTACTTTCAAAATTCGTATTATTCTTGAATTTGTCAATTTGGCGATTATTATCAAGTTAATAGAAATATTTCACAAAAATATGAAAACTGACTGAATTGAAAAATAATATTGTACTCATTTTTGAAATTTAAGCAAAAACAAATGTACATACATATTTTTATTAATTTTCTAAATTTTACACAATTTTTATTATACATTTCATTTATTTTTTAAATATTTGTGTATTTTCAGCCAATACCGTAATTCTAAACAAATTGTTATCATATTATTTTTTATTTTTGTATCAACCCGCCATTTTTAACATTGTTATTTCATTATCACATGTGATTATTGTTCTTGGTAATTAATTATGAACAATAATCATATGTGATAACAAAATAACAATGTTAAAAATGGCGAGTCGATAAAAAAATAAATAATAATATAATTCAAGCAAAAATAAACGCTTTAATTTCTAAAATGACTACAGTATTATTTTTCAATTCGGTCAGTTTTCATATTTTTGTAAAATATTGCTATTAACTTGATAATAATCGCCAAATTGACAAATTCAAGAATTTGAGCACTTTTTTATAAAATCTCAATTAAAATTGACAGACCATGAAATATTGATGAATAAAATAATTCTGGATGTGGTTTATATTTAACAATTATTTACATATTTCATGAATTTTATGAATGAAAATTGTCATCTCATTCATAGTCATATTTGGTCGATTTTCATGCATTTGGTTTATTTTATTGGTTATTGACGTTTTATTAAGCTTAAATATTATTTTCTTTATATATTCATATCCCGATTTTTTTAAATAAATAGTTTGAATCTTCTAGCGAGTGTTTCCACTCCTTGATTAAGTATAGCGTACATTTTCAGGCTTTATTAAATTTTACACTGAATTAATGTGAAGCTATAATTTGTAGTAGTTTTAGTAAGTGAATTTTTAAATATTGTCCCAACTGACATGAGACGGGCTCGTATATTATTCAGTTATGTTTAAATTGAAAAATTACGGGCATATCACAAAATTTAAATCAGTTGTAGTTTTTTAAACTAGTAAAATCGGATATTTGTTTATTTATTCCATTGTCTTTAAATGAGCCCCTAAACAAGATTTGATTTTTGTACACCTATTCGGAATCATCCAGTATTCATATGGTTATTAAAACGAGAACAAGAATAGCTATTTTAAAACGTTTTTTTTTTTAATATTTACTACGTTACAAGTAATGTTTTCCCAAGATTTCAGCAAAACAAAACTAAGAATAGAACATGGTAACTTATAACATCTCTCATAGGGTAAAAACAGAAAATAGTAAAAAAAAAACTGTTTAAAATCCAAAATATATTTAGAACTTACAAATGCGAACGCATTTCTAATAAATAGACGTAAATTACTGATTGATATTAGTAATCAATGTGAGACCGCAATACCCACCAATTTACGTTATTGTCCATGGGAATAGTTACAATATTTATTTACAACTAGTTGGGCGTAGGGTGTCAATAAATACGCAATTATGAGAACATTGTCGATGCAAATCAATTCAGAATCCCCCAATTGTATCGATAACGGAATCTTGCTCGTTACCTGTACTACACACATCAGCTTCCAATTTTGATAATAATTCTAATTATCATTGATAATCCATACAATTCAATACGTAAAAGTCGAGGAATTTACAATCCCTACGGTTATACAATGGTTACTGGATATAATTTAATAGTACTAAACTGTTGAGTTTACTTTTTTAATTTCGGTCTGTTCAGCTGTACTTGCTGATTTTGACATCACGGTGGTTTATTTTTTTGATATGGATTACCACGTAGTAACAGTCAAAACCATCGTTTTTTAATTTCATCCTTTAGAACACGTATTACTATTATTCTTATGCAACGTAGAACAGTGAATTATGCATCTCTTGGCACTTGTATGAATTCCTCGAATTCGGATCGAAACCTGCTCCCCCTTACGAAATGATATTTACATTATCAGCGTCTCTTGTGTATGTGTGTGTGTTAGTATGGAATAGTGGGAAATTGTATGCATATTGTGTTAGGTGCGAGTGTATCGCGAATGCAGAATTACATCCGATCGTGAAATGCGCAATAAGACTCCACTGCTTTTATTAAATTTGTTCAACTTGGTGTAATTAGTTTAATGAGTTCATGATGTAGTCGGCAACGGTGTCTCACAGTTTCGTCAACAGCTTGAATTGTATTTTATTGTAAAGCGTATTCAACTGTGCGCGAGAAGAAAGTTTTCGCAGTGATTTCTAGTTGTTGTACTTTCGTACTGTTATCAATGGCTGAACGCAAAACTACGTCTACAGAATAGTTAGTGTATACAAATAAACATTCGTAAGACTTAAATACTAAGATTGGCTAGCTGTACGAAAAACTGGATATAGGAAATTACCTTCTAACTAATAGAGATCAGAAGACTGAGCTAAAGAAAAGAGTAAGAAGATGGAGAAGACCAAGAAGATTTAGGAGATTGAGAAGGTCGGTTGAGGAGATTTAGAAGATTAAGACAATAGATTGAGACAGTTGAGGATTTTGAAAAGGTTGAATAGATTGAGGAAATTGAGAAGGTTAAGAAAATAAATTGGATTGGGAAGACTGAAATGATTAAGAAAACTAAGGAAACCGAGAAGGTTTAGATTACTGCGAAAGTTGTGAAGATAGAACATTCTAAGAGGGTTAAAAGATCAATCATCTTAATCTTCTATTAAGATGATTGAAAAGACTGAGAACATTTAAAAGATTGTGAAGACTGAGAAAACCAAGAAGGTTAGATGAATTCAATCTATCGAAAAGGTTGAAAAGAATGAGAATATAGATTGAGAATATTGATGAGGAAATTAAGAAAAAAAGTCAAGAGGATTGAGGAGATTTAGACGATTGAGTACATTTAGAAGATTGAGAAAATTAAGAATATTGAGATGATTGAGCAGATTGGGAGTAAGATGATTGAGATAGTTAAGAAGGTTGGGAGATTAAGACGGTTTAGAAGACAGAAATGACAGAAATGATTCGGAAGACTAAAGAAATCAAGGAATGTAAACATTTTCTGGTTTTAGGAGATATAATAAAAAAGGTTGAGACTGAAACTTAGACTAAGGTGAAATAAGGGGTTGGGGTATTTTTCCTTTACATAGCCTGATCTACTAGCAGAATATTTTTAATACTGATTTATCAGTATTTTTTTAATTTCACAATATTTTAGTGTTTTACACGCGTGGCGCATGAAGTAAAATTTCGTGTTTAGAAAAGCCTGAAAATTTGGTTTGGTCGCTTCGCTCTGCTACGCGACCAAACCAAATTTTCAGGCTTTTCTAAACACGAAATTTTACTTCATGCTTAATCAACGAGCGGAAACACTCGTTAGATATATGCTTTAAATTTAATGCGTTTCAAAAACAAGAAATACAAATTTACAATATATTTATCGAAGTATGTATAATGAAAAGATAAATTTACCCGTATATTACTTTTCAATTTGCAATTTGAATAATATTATCATTCGGATTACACGTTTTTTACATTTCAGTTTATCACTCTTAGATATTGACTGTTAGACAGCAATTGATAAAAAAAATCGTGTGATAATAGATGATATTACCGAAAACAATCCTTATGATCAGATAGAGAAAATTCCTTACGAATCAATTCCCAACTTTATCAAAAGAGTAAAGCCCTCTTAACGGCGTTTACACACGTATCATTTAAATCGACGTGCGGTAAAATTGAATCAGAGAATCAGAAACACGATCGTTGGGGGCGATTTCCATTCGATATCGGTCGGCAGCTCGGGTGGGCGGGGTGCGTGTTTATAACTCGTATTGATAGAGCACGGCCGAGAAGGCAATAAATACGTTTCACTGCTCCTAGTTTATGATTTTCATTCTTGTAAATCTTATCAGGCGAAGATTGGACCGCCCCCGAAAACGCGAATATTCGCAATAAAACGACACCGCGCTATTTTCTTTTATGTCTTTCGTAATACAAAGAAAAGATATAACATATAATACATATATTGACAACATTTCATCTTTACTATGGATGGGAAAATATGTTAAAAAAATCAAAAAGAGTTAGAAGACTGAGAAGACTAAAACGTATAAGAAGTTTTAAAGGTTTCAAAAGACTAAAAAGACTTAAAATACTAAGAAGACTAACTAGATTTCGAATACTGAGAATACTGAGAATACTGTGAATACTGTGAATACTGTGAATACTGTGAATACTGTGAATACTGTGAATACTGTGAATACTGTGAATACTGTGAATACTGTGAATACTGTGAATACTGTGAATACTGTGAATACTGTGAATACTGTGAATACTGTGTCAAAAGACTAAAAAGACTTAAAATACTAAGAAGCCTAACTAGATTTCGAATACTGAGAATACTGAGAATACTGTGAATACTGTGAATACTGTGAATACTGTGAATACTGTGAATACTGTGAATACTGTGAATACTGTGAATACTGTGAATACTGTGAATACTGTGAATACTGTGAATACTGTGAATACTGTGAATACTGTGAATACTGTGAATACTGTGAATACTGTGAATACTGAGAATACTGAGAATACTGAGAATACTGAGAATGCTGTGAATGCTGTGAATACTGTGAATACTGTGAATACCGTGAATACTGTGAATACTGTGAATACTGTGAATACTGTGAATACTGTGAATACTGTGAATTCTGTGAATACTGTGAATACTGAGAAATCGGAAAATACTGAGAATACTAAGAATACTGAAAATACCGAAAATACCGAGAATACCGAGAATACTGAGAATACTAAGAATACTGAGATTACTAGGAATAATGAGAATACTGCAAATACTAAGAATACTGAAAAACTAAGTATACTAAAAATGCTGAGAATACTGAGATTACTAAGAATACTGAGACTATATATTAAATCTTTAGATATTCGTTGTTTTTCTTTTTAGAAGAGTTTAAATTGAAGCTATAAACGAGTGATTTCCACTCCCAGGTTAAGCATGAAGTAAAATTTCGAGTTGAGAAAAGCCCCGTGAAAATTTGTCGAGGGTCGCGCAGCGACCCGAGACAAATTTTCTGGGCTTTTCTCAACTCAAAATTTTACTTCATGCGCCACACGTACCAAACAAAAATATTGTGAATTTATATATATTTGAACCTTACTTGAAATCGGTGTTTTATACGCATGGCGCATGAAGTAACATTTCAAGTTAAGAAAAGTTCAGAAAATTTTTACGGGGCTTTTCTAAGCTCGAAATTTTACTTCATGCTTAGTCTAGGAGTGGAAAACATTCGTTTAAACTTTCAAATTAAGCTCTTTTAAAAATCAGCAGATGCCGAAAAATGTACATCTTATGCATACGTTCACCAAAAAGAACATGTTCACGTTGTTTATTTTAGAAGAGTTCAATTTGAAGCTATAAACGAGTGTTTTCCACTCCCAGACTAAGCATGAAGTAAAATTTCGAGTTTAGAAAAGCCCCGTGAAAATTTGCCGAGGGTCGCGCAGCGATCCGAGACAAATTTTCTGGGCTTTTCTAAACTCGAAATTTTACTTTATGCGCCACACGTACAAAACAAAAATATTGTGAATTTCTGTATATTTGAACCTTACTTGAAATCAGTGTTTTATACGCGTGGCGCATGAAGTAAAATTTCGAGTTTAGAAAAGCCCAGAAAATTTGTCTCGGGTCGCTGCGCGACCCTCGACAAATTTTCACGGGGCTTTTCTAAACTCGAAATTTTACTTCATGCTTAGTCTGGGAGTGGAAAACACTTGCTTAAAGTTTCAAATTAAGCTCTTTTGAAAAACAACGAATGTTGTAACTAAAAGAAAAATTCCCTGTATAACCAAACAAGTGCTTTATAAAACACACGAAGTGTTTTATAAAATACACAAGTATTTTATAAAACACTCGAATGAACTAACTGCAAAAATTAGAAGTTATAATTCAGTGTTACCTAGCTGCAAATATGTAATTTACCAAAAGGCCATATACAATCTATTGCCAACAGATCTTAAAATGACATATACTTAAAAATCCTTTACAAAGACTCATAATACACATGACAATTTCAAATGTACCTTTAACCTAAACATCATTGAACTAAATGCCTGTTTAAAAAAAGTTGATAATACCGGGCATAAGAAAATTAACATATGGGCAGAGAAAGCGTTTTAAGGCTCTTTCTGCTAAAAAAAACTGGGCACATTAAAACGAAGGAAATTGTTAAAATGCGTCTTTTAAAAATGTATTTGGATCGATATAAAATATTGCTGAAATATTATTTCAAACATGCATGTTTTATAATCAAAGTATTCTATGGATTTGTTTTTAATAATAGAAATATGTTTCCATTTTATAACTATTGAATCTATATAAATACACAAACGCGTACAGAAAAAAAAACAAATATAGTTTTGTTAAACCTTTTATATTTATGAATAAATAACACAAGAGGATTTGGATTGTTTACGTTTAATTTATGTATAAATGAAAATATGAAAGGGGCGGATTTTAATGCAAAATATCCGGTGCAATGTGTTTGTTGTAAATCAAACGAAATATACATACAGGTGCGTGGGTATATTTTTATTTAATTCCCTTTTTGTTTTTCTTTCATATGTTACTCTGCAATCAAACGCAATAAACAATATGCCTTTGCTGTTGTTGTTCTTTATTATACCGGCGTATGAATGTATATATTTTTATGGGGAATTGTTGTTTCTCTATATCCGAGCTTTCATTGGGTGCAGGTTTCAACGAAATATAAAATTAATTGTGTTTTTTAAATTAAATCTTAACTTTATTTACATGTATATATTACATAATTATTATTAAACAGGTGCACAAATAAAACATTAAAACTTTGTTTGTATAACTAAGTTTTTGTATGCTTTTATTCATGCAAAAATGATATACATCTATTTTTTATGTAAGCATACCTAGATATACCAAAATAATTGCTTTAGTCGCTCGAAAGTGGAAAGATTTGGTTCCTATGAACATCGAAAAGAATTCAACTAATTCGTTGAATTTGTTAAAGTTTCATAACAATAAATATAATATAAATGAGTTACAGACTTACGTTTTAAATAAGTCTAAATTATCTAGTATATCTTAAAATTTACACCAAATCAGTGTCACAATTAGTGTGTTACATGAATTAAAATTTCGAGTTTAGAAAAGCCTGAAAATTTGGATTTGGATTTGGATAAACAATAAATGCCTGAAAAGTCATAAAGTATACATCGGAAAAAAATAAACGATTAATATAAATAGAAAAAAACAAGTTTATATGTAGATAGATGATATAAACTTTATTTTTCATTTTATATCAATCGTTTGATATTTTTTTGATATTGATTACAAATCTAAAACATAGTCAATTATTTAAAGTAGTTTTATAACATATGTCCCGATTTAAGACCTATTATAAGGAATTTCCATGTACAAATTTCAATTTCAGTTTGTAACTCTATTTTTGAACAAAAATGATCAGAATTAAATTGGATTCATACCTTTACGTATAAGCAATATTTTCGAGGTTTTATTTTACTCTTGTTCTCAGTTTTATTTAGAACATATGCACTTTTCATGATATCATGATAAGATCAAAAGCCTAAATACAAGTAGTAGTACTTCTACACTTCTATATTTTCTTAAAAGTACTTCAAGTATCTCAAAAAACACATGTGTTTTTCCACAATAATTTTTTTACTGACCTACAAATCTTATAAACTAATTTCTAAGCCTTAAAAGATCTAGAAAATCTAATAACACTGGTCTGCAAAAAAATTTTTTTTTTCGAGCGGGCAAAACGGTGGGTGATGGGGGAAAACGGGGGTCATATTCGGATTCAGGAGGTCATTTTACATGAGAATCAGCAGGAATGGTGTCAGGGCTGATTTTCATGCCGACCAGTGTAATTATTACCTACCAATTTATCCAATGAATTAAAGAAAGAATAATAATTATAGGACAAACCTTGTAATATTCATGTAAGTAGGGGCTGCGTTTTTTCCAACTAAAAATATTCGTCCCAGATTCAATGGGTGTTAATTGTGTGGTCCATATTTTCAATAATTTGAAAAATTCAAATAGTGAAACTGGTCGTGACTGAATGGCTAACCACCTAAGTCGATTCCCAAAAAAAAAAAATCAACAAAAAAATGTCAGTAAACTTTATATGATTTGTATTTTTTATTCAAATTATAGCATAAATGTTAGTTGAGATTTTGATGATTTATTAATATTTCCTTTACTATTTCCTGTAAAACCGATATTATTATGCATTTTATCGTAAGTCGCTTTTTTATGAAGGAAGATTTATAAAATAAATACGTCATAAAGCGAAATTTCCATGCGGACCCTCCATTAAATTAGGACCCGGTGCCTCGTAAAAATCAAATTTTAATAAATTTATATACATACATTAGGACCCGATCCCATGCGAGGGCAATATTTTTACGAGATTATTTTTTCCCTGTTTCGCATTTCGCGCATTATGGTAATTTTAATGGACATCGTAAAAAATTCTAAAACAAAATCAAAAAATAAAGAAGGGACAGATTTAGTAACATTATATATAATCGTATTAAAAGTAAACTTGATGTTTAATAAAAAAATAAAATAAAAAGAAAAATATATGGCATACCTATGTATATTGTATGGTAACATAGATTTGAATGAAAAATAGATTTTCTATTAACGGCGTAACTAATAATAATAATAATCTTTATTTACAAGTTAAATTTTTCTATACACAGTTACAGTATTCAAGTCATATAACAAGGGGGTGCAAGACGCCATAATTCCGGGGGCGGAAGTTAGGGAGCTTCCTACTAATGTCGCCTTAAGTTGGTAAAATAGGCATATACGAGCAATTAAAAATCTAAAAATATGCACAGATACTCTTTCAAACATTACAAACGACTCTTAATAACAAAAATATTCGACTGTTTAGATCAAATAATTTATTAAAAAAGGTGACTGGTGGATTGTTTTAAGTTATTGGTACTTAAAACATAGAATGTAAAAAAAATTCTACTGTTATTTACCACTTTTAGGAAATTGTGGAAAATGAATTAATCTATCAAAATTTAACCTTGAGCGCTTGTATTAAACACCATTTTTATCTATCGAAAGACTACTTCAAGAAAAACTATACACTTTTCAAAATGTTTAAACTGAATGGACATTTTTGGAACCAGAGAGATTTTGAAGATAGTGGGGAACATTATCGAAACGTATATTTATATAAAATTATGTTTAAACAGAAATATCACTACTAATTTACGCGTCAGAGCAATATTATTTATTTTGTTGAATGTTTACGAGCGTTTCGAATTCAATTAAAGTTATGGTTTTATACGCGTGGCGCATGAAGTAAAATTTCGAGTTTAGGAAAGCCTGAAAATTTGGATTTGTCGGGGCGCGACTCATTTCGCTCGCGCGCCCCGGCTAATAGAATACTAAAGAAATCGAAGTAATAAATTAATATAAGGACCCCCGTCCTTATATTTATTTATTACTATGATTTCTGTTGGTATTCAATGTTTTCTATAAATAAATCATTATTTAAACTAATTATCAATATCTTTTCCGTAGTGTTAGATCTTTTTCTAATTGTTACTAATTTATTTAAAGCATTTACATTTCAGAGCATTCATCGATAACAATTGTTATTTATGTTCAACTTTTATTTTAATAAATATTCGATATTTATATTTTATTGTAGTGTTTTATTTTATAAACATAGGTGTCCCCTCCTAGATTAAGCATGAAGTTAAATTTTAAGCTTAGAAAAGCCTAAAAATTTGGATTTGGAAATCCAAATTTTCAGGCTTTTCTAAGCTAGAAACTTTATTTCATGCGCTACGCGTGTAAGTCACTGATATTAAGTTTGGTTTAAAATATACCGCTTTAGAATATTATTTAGGATGTATACATGTATTTTATACTTTACGATATTTCAGTGTTTTGTATGCTTGACGCCTAAAGTAAAATTTTGAGTAACCATAACTATTTAGGGTGCTTTCTAGCATTTAATAAGTATACTGTGGTTTGTATGTGATTTATATCTAATAAATAGCTTAGTGTGATTTAATGTTCTTTTCATATGTCATGAGTTTTTTGTTTTAGATACATTTCAGCTATTTTTAATAAGTGAATTTATAATTGAATTTATGGTTTCATTGGCACTTCTTGTGTATTATTTTAGTGCAAACCGAGTGATTCTGTGCACTTTTCAGACACTTGATCGTCGTACTTACCTTAAGGGAAACGATTTGATACATTACATAAATTTAATTTTACTGCTTGAGTAAAATTTAAAATTGGTGGATACGCCGTGGTAATAAAATATATCTCCAACAACTCCGAAACGATTCTACACTTTAATACAAATAATAAAAATGTTCAATAAGATTAACTCAACAAGTTATTACTCGTGTAAAAATTTTAACGGACGGGAGAAAAGAGATGGAAAGAGAGAGACTGCATTAAAACAAAATATAATTCGGTTTCATTCCGCGCGAGCGCGTAAAAAGCCCCAGTTCAAATATGATGCCGTTTCAATTACGCGATTTTTACGGGGGCGCTCCAGAATCGTAAAGTTTTACGCCCGTGAAAAATCGCGACGATCAAAAAGTTTATAAAAGCCCAAATCGCGCGGATTGATAAGGACCTTTAAAATATCATTAATAAAAGAAAATGACTTTCTTAAACTAATTTCACACGCAACACTTGGTGAAACATGTGTAAACTGTATTTCAAAAGTAAGGTAATATAGTAACATTTGTCTCGAAAAAGTAAAACATGGAAACATTGTTGAAAATCCGGAAAACGGAAACAACAAAAATCTAGTTTTTCTATTTTGGCAACTTTTACAGTTACACATAACACGATAATGATTTTATATATAAAAAAATGGCATATTTTTGATGTTTTTTTTTTTTTTAATGTAAGATTGTACAGGGTAGGCGAAACTCAATGTCTAAGCTCTGTTATACAAAAATGAAAAACGATAGAAAAATGTTTCTTCTCTACAAAGTTTATTCAGAAAAATTTTCTCTTTTTAAATGTCTTAAAATATACGTATGTTTCTGGAAAAAAATCGCGTAATGACGTCATTACTTCAGTTACCAAATTTTAAAAAATATACAGTTTTTACTTAAAATGGACCTAACTTAACCTCATTTATGAACTTCTCTTCAGATTTTATCTATCGTTTTTTCCTTTTCTTATAATAAAGTTAAGACATCGAGTTTCGCCCAGCCTGTAGACTCATTTTTTTTTTCGTCATTTTCGACAGTTTTTTGGGAAATTATTACAATAATTATTAAAAAAATAAAAAAACTTAATAAAATTGTTTTTTAATTACAAATACTTTTTTGTACATTTTATGGCAGGTTTTGTGTAATTATTTCATTTAATCTTTTCTTGATGTTATTAAAAATTACAACAGTTAAGTTAGGGTATGGTATTTTTAGGGTCACTTCAATTTAGCGAAACAACGCATATTTCCTGCTACATTTACTTAGTAGATTGGATAAGGACGGGAGGGAGAAAAGGCAAGACCCGGCGCATCCACCAAAAACTGCCGGGTAATTTATTTTTAAAGCTCTTTTCCGCTCGTATGGAAATATTTTTCCATTAGCCGGCGATGTTTATTATAAAAGTGTGTTGTTGGACGCGCGGCGAATGTACCGGAAAATTCCCCATACGAGTTTATATCACTGGTAGCAGTAGCAGCAAAAAAAAAAACAGGCTAAGTTATTGATACTTTATACACTCACTTTCATATTCAGATTTATGTATTTGCGTAAAATTTTATAGAATGTTTTTTTGTTGCAGAATATCATGACAAAAATACCATAATCAACACATTAATTTATTCTTTGTGGTTATTTATACAGGGATATTTTGCTGTTAAGGCTGCTCTCAACCCGTACTGTTGTTTCAATTTACAATCGTTTTATAATAAAAAGGCGCATACAGTTTTGGTTTAACAGTATATTGTACAACAAGCATATAATGATAGATATTAATCACGAGAACGAGGTTTGCAGAACGAGCCGAAGGCGAGTGAAGCAAGTCGTTTGAGTGATTAATAGCCATTATATACGAGTTATACACTATACTTTGTTCACGACAACAACAATATTTAACACAGCATTTATTATAGGTATATATTTATCAAATACGCGTTAGTTTTAATGATCGGTTTTGTTTTATAATAATTTGATAGATAAATGATGTCAGATTGCGGTATTATGACTTGAATGTATAATAGGGTTAATTCCACTATACCACAAATATAAACAATCGTTCAATAATAAATAACACTTACACAGTCTACCCTTTCGCCTAAGTTACATAGAAATACACTCTTTGCACAAAAACCGAACTCTTCCATTTGGATGAAGTTTTCACAGTATTAACGTTTGTTCCGCTTTAAAAAAACACTCGCGACGGATAGAACCACAGTTCTTAACTGTATTGAGAATGATTTATGTTTACAAACGCGTTTTCCGCGGGTTAAACTAGTGAGAACGGCGGAGATGTTGACGCAATAACTTCGTACCACCACCATAGTCAAATGTAAGACAAAAGAAGCATAAACACATTTATCACGCAAACCCCGTGTTTAATGTACTTGAGTGTTAATTTTATTACATAATCGTGCACTGTTGCTGGAAAAAATATAATGATCCAATAAAATGGCCTGTAATGATATATAAACGACTATTTCCTTCAAAAAATGTCTACCAATCATATTACGAGATTTCATTTTCATTGCCCAATCACAATTAAATTTCAGCGAAAATTGCATAGTAGGTGAAAATTCTACGAAAAATTACAGCGAAAATTGCACTGTTGTGACGTTACATGTCAGGTATCAATCAATTTCTCTCAATTTTTCAAAATTAATCGATTCGAAAGTTTTTCTTTTAAAAGAATCTGGAAAGTATTAAGAATAATTTATGCGACTATTTCCAGAACTAAAAATAAGGTTTTTAATTAATCTAACATATTACTAAAATTGGAACCATTTACATTAGTACAATTAAAAACGCAATTATTATAAATTGTGGAATTATTTTTTGATGTAGATGCAGTTGCTTGTATTGTATTGTGTGTTTCTTGATTAGACAAAGACTCTGAAACATCAACTGCCTTATTGCTGTCCTCCTCTAAATAGCCTTCGCCTCTCATTTTCTTAATTATCTGTTGGTGATGTTCTTTATCCAATTGAAGGTAAGGTTTAATTGAGTTGGTGCTTGAATGACCAGTAATTTTAAGCAACTGTTGTTCACCTACTCCCTCCTTGGCTAAATTAGATACAGCTGATCGTAGTGAGTGATTCGTAATTTTTGTTGTTACAGTATTGAGACCAATTTGTTTTGCAGTATTTAGAGTCCACTTTGAAATTTGGTTTCTGCCAACTGGGGCATCCTTATACCAATTATTATTTACTTGCCAATATGGATTTGCTGTTAAGAAAAAACGATTGCTTTTTACATGTTGTCGTTTTTCTATAAACTTACTATATAATCTTACATGACACAAATTCAGATTAGTTTCATTAGGAATTAACCATTTTGATTCGGCACAGCGTTTACTTCCTCCTTGTGCAGTTTTTTCGAAAATTGGGTTATATTCAATCCTTTTGGTTTTGTTTCCCAAATTATCCAATTCTTCATGAAAATAATTTAGTAAGCACTTAACTCCTTCACCTCCCCTCCAAGCTAATTCATACGACAGCATATAAAAAACCTTTTTCTGGAGACCGTCTGGGGTATCCTCATCGCAAAAATGTACAAGTTTTTTAAATTCATCATGAGTTAGGGAGGCTGAACTCTGCTTGCGTTTTGAAGGCATCACTTGTAACTCCTTTCTTTTTGAATTTCGTGCCTCCCTCGCTTCTTTGTATTCTATTGCTTGAAACGGATCAATCTTGCGCCCATATTGTTTATAATATTTGTCCATTAATATTTTAGCTGTTGTATTCCATATTGTCTTGACTGTCATTTCTTTATAGTCGTCTCCATTTTGCTTCCTCATGTTATATGCCCCGTCTTTGAGCATTTCTGCCAAGAAAGCATCTGAAGTTTTTTGATCTAACTCATATTTTCTTTCATCACAGAATGTCATAAATTGTTTCCAAACGAACTCTTTACTCTTTCTTGTATTTTCGGATGAAATTTTCTCGGTATTTTTCGATATATCTTTCGAAGAAAAACTTCCGAAGCGATTCATGTTGACACATTAAGTGACACTGATTGATAATTAATATTTTAAATAATACGTCAACTTGATTAAAAATCGTATTTTTCAGGAAATAGTCTATTAAATACATTTCGTGCATTAAAAATGCTCTGAAAATTTGGTACTCAAAGCTCGTTGCCTTTAAGAAACTACATTCGTTCATTTTTATTGTGATTTGACTGCAAAAGTTTTTTTTTTGTCAAATCACAATCAAAATGGACTCATGCAGTTTCTAGGCAACGGCTTTTCGTGCAAAATTTTCGATCATTTTTAATGCACTTAATATTGATTTGGTTTTGATAATTTTTTCAAATAAATAAGTTTGTTATTTGATATCAATACATTTTATAAGAAAATTTTATAAAAATTCTCTAATTACAAAATCATTGTGTAGAGGATGATGAAGTCAAATTTTAGATTTTTTAAATATATTTTTTATAATACTAAAATAAAAATATTAAATGAAATGATCATGCCCTCTGCAATTAAATTGTAGACATACCTAAAAAGAATGAATTAACAAAATTAAAATAATAACAAAAATAGTATTCTTAGTTTGCATAGGGTAGAGTGGACTTTTAAGCTCGAATTTTGAACACGCAAGATTTGGTTAGTAGAAATAAATATTTATAAAACGTTTAAACTGTAATACAATATAGGCAGTATGTTTTAAATTTAGCAATATTATGGTGTATTATACGCGTGGTGCATGAAGTAAAATTTCGAGTTTAGTAAATTTTGAAAATTTGGTTTGGTCGCTCCTCTACGCGGAGTGACCAAACCAAATTTTCAGGATTTTCTAAACTCGAAATTTTACTTCATGCTTAATCTGGGAATGGAAAGACTTGTTAGAAGGTTCAAATTAAACTTTTATATAAAATAAACTAATGGCTGAATATATAGAGCGTTGTAAATTGAGATATGTATACTAAAAAGAAAAATACCCTGTGTGTAAATATTTTGTGGAATACAATGTGAAATAGTGAGTATTCTACAAGTAATCTGTTTTAGTTGTGGTATATTAGGGCCTGGGGGATGCCAATCAAGCAAAATTTAATCGTTTGTAATCAGGTAATTCCGCCATCAGCGTGCATATTACCGACATTAGAAGCGGAACTGTGATGATTACGATTGTTGGCGCACACTTGAAAGGAAATGTTTATGGTATTGAGCAGATGCGGTCTGTTTCCCTTGTTTGTACATTCCGCCCCTCTCGCTATAATATTATTATATTGTTGTTCTGTTATCGACATTAAATTCGGATTTCAATACGAAATTAATACACATTAGTACAAAATTAGTTGCTATAATATAGATCGTAAATTCAAACCCACACCCTTTTATTTTAAACTACTTTAATACGTTGGCATTCGTATAAATCAAATGAGATTCATACTAAATGGGTATTACTACATATCTTTAAATTCAAGTTATGGAGAGTTGTAAACAAATGGAAATATTGTTTATTGCATTGCAACTGCAAAAAAAAACAAATTTGTTACAATGTCTTTGGGGCATTCCACGCCAAATCAGACACCATTTGGCTTTAGTATCTCCCATTTTTTTCATAATTATTTATGTTAAAGTACCAATTGAGAAAGGCCTCCCTGATATAAAGTGTTTTTTGTTTTTAATTTAATAAAAAAATAATAGTAAATAAATAAATAAATTATAACTTTTGTAAATTTATTTAGTTTTATTGTGTCAAGAATGGTATAAGTATTTTAATTCTGATGCAGTGTTGTGTTTTTTAAATCTTATTTTATAAATATCTCTTAAACGCGATGTTCATTTGTTTTTATTTTTTTACTGTTACAATAAGCATACATTTTACTATCGAAATGAAAATTTTTAAAATACTGTTTTAAATGTTGGATTTTTCCAAACATCCTGTATATCCTACACTTCTGAAAAATGATTACATCTTATTTTTAAAGCATCACGACGATTTTATACAGAATAACATTTTATGGTAAAATCGGAAATAAATAAAGTTTATCTAGCGTTCCACCTATCCTAGGACGTTCTTTATTTTGCATGTTCAAAATATGGAGAATTACATTTTTCAAAACTGTTATTTAGTTGGTTTTATAAAAACGAAAGTTTTTAACTTTAGATAATTGAGACTTTTTTAACTGATTTTGTTTATATTTTCAGTATTTTTGAGATATTGTCAAATATTATTAGAGACAAGATAAATTCAAATTCAACACTATTTGAATTCAAGAAAATAAGCTTACGCTTCTTATAGTTTGCACACATTAAACATAATATATAAAATTACGAAAAAACTATTCGTGAAAATGCAAACAGTGTCTTAATTAATAAGACAATTTAAGACGATAAATATCCATTGAAACAACTACTTCCCGTGCAAATACACCTCCGGATATTGAATTATACAATGAAATATTTAAAATCTTATTTAATTTGATTTGTTACAATGCTCTATTAAAGTATATGTAACATTTAGGTCAAATTCTCTTCAAATCAACTAACAATACAATTTAAAATGAAAGGAGAGATAGCAACAAATTAGAAGTGAAAGGGCTTGGATTAAAACTAATGTCTTAGGCCATCTATATAATAGTTGGCCTACGGGAAGTAGTTGTTTCAATGGATATTTATCGTCTTAAATTGACTTATTAATTAAGACACTGTTTGCATTTTCATGAATAGTTTTTTTGTAATTTTATATATTATTATTAGAGACGTTCAAAGTTGAATTGATAAATACCAGAGCTGGGCAAAATTCGAATCATTTAGGATTAAAATCCTTTCAGAGAATTCAAAAGAGGCATTCGAACACGTTAGTTCAACTGGATTCGTGATCCGGATTTGTTTCATTTTTTTTAAGAGGATTCGTATTCGCATTCAAACGCGGGTGATTCGAATCCTTATACGAGGATTCGAATATTTATAAAAATATTTGAACATTTATAAAACAATTTGAATATTTATAAAACGATTCTAATACTTAGAAAACGATTCGAATACTTACAAAAGAATTTGAATCGTCAAAAATAATTTGAATTGATTGTGAGGATTTACATGAAACATGCCTATTGTGTGTTATTAAATTTCTCGTTAAATCCGTGTTTCATACGCTTGGCGCATGAAGTAAAATTTCGAGTTTAGAAAAGCCCCGTGAAAATTTGTCTCGGGTCGCTGCGCGACCCTCGACAAATTTTCTACGCGGGGCTTTTCTAAACTCGAAATTTTACTTCATGCTTAGTCTGGGAGTAGAAACACTCGTTCGAAACTGAATGCTCTAATAAGAACATTAAATGACTGAAAATGTTTTTAAAAATATTAATCTAGTTTTCAAAATTTTGATTAATATTATTTGAAGTAAATCTGACATGGTAGCCACAATCTTAGATGTTCAATTTTTCCGGCATTTCCTTGATTCAAGATTTTTTCCCTAATTTTTTAAAATAAGTTTATTCTGTGGGAAACCCCATTTTTTTTTTAAATTCTCTTCATAGTTTTTTAGTTTTTGACAATATTTAAGTTGGTTTTATAAATTATTACGTGTTTTGTAATTTTTATAATGCCTGTTGACTTTGACAAATTTAATATCATATATGGTTTTTTGCTAGTGTTTAGGCCAATTTGAATATAATTCCATGACTTTTCTTTGACTTTCCCTGATTTATTGATATTCACTGATTTTTTTATTTACTTAATTTCCAGGCATTCGTCGATTTTATAATAGAGTTGAATTTGAAAATTTGAACGAGTGATTCCACTCCCAGGTTAAGCATGAAGTAAAATTTCGAGTTTAGAAAAGACTGAAAATTTGATTTGGTCGCGTAGCGCGTAGCGCTACGCGACCAAACCAAATTTTCAGTCTTTTCTAAACTCGAAATTTTACTTCATGCGCCACGCGTACAAAACACTGATTTGAAGAAAAGTTTAAAAACTTTTCATAATCAGATATTTCGTCTGTTACCAACGATGTTCAGTGTTAATAATATATAATTTGGTTTTGAATATTTTTGTTAAAACAACTGGTAACGATATTTATATGGTTAGAAAAAAAAATCAAATTTATTCTTAGAGGATTTGTATTCGTGATTCGAAAAAACAGGATTCGAATCTTTGATTCGAATCATATTTATCTGTTACGAATCCTTTATTCGAGTATTCGTGATTTAAATCATATTAGGTGATTTGGATTCGTGATTCGAATCCTTTTTACGAGGATTTGTCCCAGCTCTGATAAATGTTAAGTTCTAGAAACATTCTTTCGCGTATTTATTAAAAACTCGGAAATTCATATGTGGCGTTTTAGTTAGAAGTAAAAAGAGGGGACTTTTTATCAATTCAATTTGGTATTTACGTAACTCATAATTGAGTAAGTTGTTCAAAGATGATCCACAAATGTGTGCAATATATCTCAAAATCATAGCCTTATTTTTTAATTTCTAAACAGCTACCTAAGGTTTGGATTTGTATGCATTGTGAGAACATGTTGAATAAATTTTGTTCTAACGTTTAGAAAAATGTAAATCGTACCACCAGAAGTGGAATTTAGTTAGAAGTAAAAAGAGGGGACTTTTTATCAATTCAATTTGGTCTTTACGTAACTGATAATTGAGTAAGTTGTTCAAAGATGATCCACAAATGTGTGCAATATATCTCAAAATCATAGCTTTATTTTTTAATTTCTAAACAGCTACCTAAGGTTTGGATTTGTATGCATTGTGAGAACATGTTGAATAAATTTTGTTCTAACGTTTAAAAAAATGTAAATCGTACCACCAGAAGTGGAATTACAGGTCTAAATTATACAAATTTGTGAAAAACAGTATTTATTTTACAATTTGTAATTAGTCAACTAAACTTTGGATTTCAATAAAATTATGATAAGGAATTCATAAACTTTGTTCTAACGTTACAAAAAGAAATCAAAGTGTTAGAGGTGGAATTAAAGAGACCGAAATTGAATTAAAATTTAGAAGACAGAAAATAATAATTAGTAAAAAAATTAAGTTTTATTTAGAAACTTGTAAGAAGTCGAAGAAACAATGTATTTCTACAACTTCTTACAAGGATCTAAATAAAACACAATTTTTTAAATGATTATTATTTTCTGTCTTCTGAATTTCAATTTAATTTCGGTAAAAGTAACATATTAATAGATTATTAAACTCTGCCCGAGAGTTTGATAAAAATATAAGTTGTAAATAGGAAAAGAAATTACAGATTTCTAATAATTAGTTTTAATAATTGATGTATGAAATACTTACTTACATTCTGTGAATTATACTTATAAGTATTATCACACATATAAAATATAAAATAAAATATATATTTTTTTTTTATGGGTTTTGGCTTTTTGCCTGGCCTTGGGAACTTGCCCATTAGCCAACATCATTTTATTTATATTTGTATTTGTTTTATTTGTTTAACTTATTGCTAATTACCTATAACTATATATTTGGACGTCACAACACATTCACACACACCCATGGACTCCGGGACGAATATTTTTCGTTAGAAAAATTACTCGCCCCGGCTGGGAATCGAACCCAGATCACCGCCGTGAATGATTTGCGAAACCAGCGGCTCAACCGTTAGAACAATAAAATATTATAAATTATACTTGTAATGTTGGTAAACCATTTGTATAAAAAATAACTAATTTGTGCATGACACCCAATAAACAGATTAATTGAATACTTATATAAGTACATTTGGGAGCTTTTAACCCAATTGACTGTTCAAAGTTTGCAATCTTGAACAAAAAATAGTTTATTTCTCAAATCCCAAACAATATAATTTTAATATCACTTTATGGTCGTTCGAATTATACCAGTAACGAGCGAAGTTGTGCCGAAAACTGTAAACTTGGGACCCATCGAAATTTTCTTTGATGGTGGATAATGTCCACCCTCCATCTGGGTGTCGGGGTGAGGGAAGACCCACCCCCTATATAAATAGGTACCGGACAGGCAAATCGCTCTCTTCTTCAATAACCATCGGTCCGAAAAGTACGTGAATAATCGGTCCGAATTAGAGTTTGTACTCGCAGTAAGAATTGTATTACGTGTGTGATTATTATAATTAAACGGCGAAAAACATCTAACTTCTTTTATTAGCCTAACGGCCACCAAGAATTAACATGGTCCTTCGAAACGGAAGTGTAAAGTGATAATAGTCGCGCATCATACATATTTTTCTTTTATTTACGAAGTACACCGTCTGGTATCAAGAATATCACTGACTATAGACTCGTTAATCGTTAATTAATTCGCGAACAACTAAGTGTTTCGCGCAAGAAGAAGAAGAAGAAGAGGGCAGCCACATTTCAAGGAGGAACATTCTTCAGGAGAAGATATTATAAGGTCGGTTCCCTATTTTTTTCCATATCCTTGTAATAATTAACAATGGCTGAATTAAAAAAACAACGTGGAATTTTAAAAAGTAAGTTAACTCGTTTTGAAACATTCATAAACAGTGATGATGCTAAAAATGCTACAATATTTTTATTAAAAAATAAAACTGAAGCAATTAAGGGAATTTTAGATGAATTTATAAAAGTACAAGCGGATATAGACGAACTAAGGCCCGCAGATTTGGAAATTCCCGAAGACGAGGTAGAGGCGGTAGAGAAATTTGAGGCAAAATATGATAAGGCATATGAATTAGCAACCATGTTAATAGAATCAAAAAATTCTAATAAAAATCTACGATCGGGTTCGACACCGACTTCGGATTCTAATACTAAATTACCTGAAATTTCTCTGCCCGAATTTAATGGCAATTTTGAAAGCTGGCTTAATTTTTATAACAAGTTCAAGTCGTTAATACACGAAAACAGTGAAATAAAGAATATTCAAAAATTTCATTACCTAATTTCATGCTTAAAAGGCGAACCAGCAGAATTAATTAGTGAATTCGATATTTGCGACGCAAAATATGACGCAGCTTGGCAAACCTTAGTATATAATTATGATAACATTAGAAAAATTGCCAATAAACATATAAGTGCAATATTTAACTCTCAAAAGACTGACAGTGAAAATTCTGTTAAACTTAGGGAAATAACCAGAAATATAAATAAACACATCCGTGCATTAAAATTATTAGGGCGATCAAATGATGAATTATTTGAGGATCTTATTATACATTTAATTTCTATTAAAATAGATCAGAAAACTTATTTTGAATTTGAAAGAACATTAGATAAAAAACAATTTCCAACAATTATTCACATTTGTGAGTTCATTCAAAAAAAATGTGATTCGTTAGACGTAATAAATAATCTTAAAGACGAATTTATTTCTGAGAATAATTCAGAAAAAAGGAAATTGTGCCGCTTTTGTAATGGCACACATAATATTCCAAATTGTTTAAAATTTAAACAAATGAATACAGATCAAAGAATAGAATTTGTTAAATCAAATGGACTATGTAGTAATTGTTTGAAATCTGCTAATCACGCTGTTCAAAAATGTTTTGCAAATCCGTGCAAGGTATGTAAACTAAAGCACAATACCTTATTGCACAAAAACAATTCAAATAACAATGTTAGGGCATCAACAAGTCACGAAAATAAAACATCAGTTAATATTGCTAGCCGTCGAGCTATAGCCTTATTATCAACTGCGGTTGTCAATGTTTTCGATCAAAATAATTCCATAATTGAAGGTAGATTCCTATTAGATTCAGGTAGTCAATCTAATTTCGTAACAGAAGATTTTGCAATTCGTTTACGGTTAAAGAAAACGTATGATTTTTTAGCCATTCAAGGGGTGAACGGCGCTAGTTCAAACGCCACACATAAAATTTGTTTAACATTTCAATCTATGTATAATAGTTATAAAAGAACTTGCGAATTTCACATTCTTCCAAATATTACTGGGATGCATCCTAACGAAAATATTGACAAAAATGTATTTAAATTTTCTAAAAATTGTAATTTAGCGGACCCGAAATTTGAACAATCGCGCCCGGTTGATGGTTTATTAGGTGTAGAAGTTTATTGGGACCTGTTTTGTGCAGGCAGGAAAACAGCGGGTGTTCCGGGTGCAATCCTCTCAAAAACCCATTTGGGTTGGGTAATGGGGGGTAATATACCAAACTTGACAAAAACAACGTCAAGTACTTGTCATGCTGCGACATTGGATTTAAGAAAGTTCTGGGAACTGGAATCTGTTCAACCGGAACCAATAAATTCCCTGTCACCAGCGGAAACTGAATGCGAAACACATTTTCAAAAAAATGTCAAAAGGACTGACGAGGGTAGATTTATGGTGGCACTTCCTTTTAACTCTTTTCCTCTTGACATTGGAGAATCAAAATTTATGGCAATAAAGCGATTTTATAATCTGGAAGGGCGCTTTAAATCAAATCCTCAATTAAAAGAAAAATACACTGAGTTCATTAATGAATATATAGATTTAGGTCACATGCAAAAAATTAAACCTAACGACGCGATACCTAACTATTACTTACCCCATCATGCTGTGTTTAAACAAGAATCACTCACAACTAAAATACGGGTTGTTTTTGATGCGTCCGCGAAAACAAATAGCGGGAATTCATTAAATGACTTATTGTTAACAGGCCCTATATTACAAGAAGATCTCCTTAGTATTCTTTTACGATTTAGATCATTTCTATATGCATTTACCGCGGATATAAATAAAATGTATCGCCAAATTTTAATAGAACCTACTCACCGTAATTTCCAACGAATTGTGTGGCGGGAAAATAAGGAAGAATCTCTTAAATTTTTTGAACTTAATACAGTCACGTATGGTACTGCTCCAGCATCCTTTTTAGCCGTCCGATGTTTACAACAACTAGCCGAAGATGCAAAGTATACTCATCCTAATGCGTCCGTTGCTATTAAACGCGATTTTTATATAGACGACTTACTTACGGGATCAGATACTTTAGAAGGCGCGTTAACTTTACGAGATAATATTATAGACATTTTAAAAGGAGGTGGATTCTTATTAAATAAGTGGAACTCGAATTACAACGAAATCACCGAGGGATTGGATAAATGCACCGAAAATTTAATTTTACTCGACAAAGATGATGTAAATAAAATATTAGGATTATATTGGCATTCTAAACTTGATTATTTTAGCTATGTGGTACCACAATTATCGCACGGTGCCATAACAAAACGAAATATTTTGTCTAAATCGGCAAAATTATTTGATCCGTTAGGGTTAGTAAATCCTTGCGTATTATTATTTAAAATAATAATTCAAAAATTATGGAAACTTGAATTAGAATGGGATGAAATAGTACCAGTAGAAATTCAAAATGAATTTAAAAATTTATATAGCGAGTTGCCACATTTAAAAAGAGTCCAGATTCCTAGATGCTTAATTAATAAAGGTACAAAAGGGGAATTTGAATTAATTGGATTTTGCGACGCGAGTGAAGAGGCCTATGGAGCGTGTATTTATCTTCGCCAATTCATAGGTGAAAATGAACAAAAATATAACATCAATTTAGTTTGTGCAAAATCTCGCGTTGCGCCAGTAAAAACTGAAACCATTCCGCGTCTAGAGTTATGCGGTGCACTACTTTTAGTTCAATTAATGGTTAAGGTTAAAAGGGCGATAAATATCAACATAAAAAAGTGTCATTGTTTCACAGATTCTCAAATTGTGCTTCACTGGATTCATGCTCCATCATATAAATTTAAAATTTTTGTTGCAAACAGAATTGAACAAATAAGGGAACTATCTCAAGAACTTGATTGGTCGTATGTAAAATCAGAATTAAACCCTGCAGACATATTATCACGTGGCATGGCACCTTCATTATTAATTAATTCAGAATTGTGGTGGAAGGGACCATCATATCTAAAACATGATGATGTTATTACTAATATCCCAAAAAATATAGAGGAACATAAAGTACCCGAAATTAAAAAGAATAGTTTTGTACATACAGTTGAATTAGCTGAAAATAGTATTTTTAATGAATATAGTAGTTTTTCTAAATTAGTTAGGATAGTAGCGTTATGCCTTAGATTTAAATTAAATTGTAAAAATACAAAAAATAAAGTAAAAGGTTATTTAACCGTGCATGAATTGCAAAATGCAAAAAATGTGTTGATAAAAATAGCACAAAAAGAATGTTTTACTGAAGAGATAGCAGATTTAACAGCAAATAAATGCATTTCTAAAAAAAGTACGTTATTGAAATTAAATCCCTTTATCGACACGGAAGGTATAATTCGGGTTGGAGGTAGACTAAAACATTCTCATCAAAATTTTGATACAATGCATCCAGTATTACTACCTAAACGACATAAATTAACGTCATTAATTATTTTGGATACGCATTTAAAACATTTGCATGCAGGTGCACAGTCGACGTTAGCTGCAACTAGGCAAAATTATTGGCCGATTAATGCCAAGAATAGTATTAAAAATGTAATTAGGAAGTGTGTAGTTTGTTTTAAAATTGATCCTAAGTCAAGACAGCCAATAATGGGCAATCTACCTTCAGTTAGAGTCACGATAGACAAACCGTTTACCACATGTGGAGTAGATTATTGCGGCCCTTTCTTTATAAAGGAAAGCAGCCGCAAAATTAAGATTGTAAAGGCTTATGCCGCCTTGTTTATTTGCATGTGCACAAAAGCTGTGCACATTGAAGTAGTAAGCGATCTTACTTCAGAAGCCTTTATTGCTGCCTTGCGGAGATTTATTGCCCGACGAGGTAAATGTAGTGATATTTATTCCGATAACGGAACCAATTTTGTCGGCGCAAATATCGAACTAAAAAGATTAAAAGAATTTTTTGATAACCAAGAAAATGTTAGGCGACTTGGAAGTGAAACTGCGAGCCAGGGTATAAACTGGCATTTTATTCCAGCACGGTCTCCACATATGGGGGGTCTTTGGGAATCAGCAGTTAAAATTGCCAAAAGGCACCTTTATAAAGTAATTGGGGAAACTAAGGTAACTTTTGAAGAATTGTCAACTATCTTTACTCAAATAGAAGCCATTGTTAACTCACGACCTATAACCCCGATCAGCACCGACCCAAACGATATCTCCTACCTCTCCCCCGGCCATTTTTTAATAGGACGACCGCTAACAGATATACCGAGTCCAGACCTGGAACATATCAAGATGGGAAGGCTGTCACGTTGGCAGCTCATGCAAAAAATGCAGGGAGACTTTTGGAAGAGATGGTCACGCGAGTACCTGTCTCAGCTTCAGGTGCGACACAAGTGGCAGCGCACAAAGGAAGCATCGGTTACGGGAGTCGAAATCGGCGACATGGTGCTGTTAAAAGACGACAACCTTCCACCGCTACGTTGGGTCCTGGGACGAGTCATCGAGCAGCACCCCGGCGATGATGGTGAAGTGCGGGTTGTGACCGTTAAAACCGCGAGTGGCATTTTAAAACGCGCTGTGTCTAAGGTGTGCGTACTACCAATTGAACGCGAGGGGATCAGTGTATCCAATTAGAACTCTCAGTTAGAATCTAATTAAAACAGTTTTCATTGGAATTCTAATCCCAGGCTAAGTCGGAAGTCCAATCAGAACTCTATTTTGAACATTTACTCATCAAATTATTTTCATTCTCGTTTAAATGTATTCTATTTTTCATTTAGTTTGTAATTGTGTATATAATTTCTTAAAATTCAAATTGTATTTGTGCATAATTGACGATTTGCTGAGTCCGTTACCTAATTGAGTCACCTGACAAACAACGTTTTTATATTTGAAACTTTCACTTTGAAAGATCACTGTCTTTCAAGGGGGGCGGCATGGATAATGTCCACCCTCCATCTGGGTGTCGGGGTGAGGGAAGACCCACCCCCTATATAAATAGGTACCGGACAGGCAAATCGCTCTCTTCTTCAATAACCATCGGTCCGAAAAGTACGTGAATAATCGGTCCGAATTAGAGTTTGTACTCGCAGTAAGAATTGTATTACGTGTGTGATTATTATAATTAAACGGCGAAAAACATCTAACTTCTTTTATTAGCCTAACGGCCACCAAGAATTAACAGATGGTGTGTGCGTATCGATTCCGAAAACGGGGCCGTAAAGAATGGGGGCCTTGATGTTCACGCTCAGTTGTCTAAGCAAAGACTCGGAACGGATATAGACAGGGCGTCTCTTGCGTACGTGTTTGTGTACTGGGCACGGTCTGCGAGGGATGTAAAATATGATGGGGATGATTTGTGTATCATATCTAAGTAAAAACGAGAGAGACTGCCATAAATCAAATAATTTGTGTACGTGTGATGGTGTGTGTGTGTGTGTGTGTGCTGGGTAGGGCTTTTTGAGGAAAGTTTGAGAGGTACAAAAGAAAAGACAAACGCAACAGTTATAGTCTGAAAGATAAATTTCTATTAAATTCATTTTATCATATAAAAATAATTTTTATTTCAACTATACTTATCTCGATACGTATTCTGTAAATTTTCAGGTCTAGTTTTTGAAAAGCGTTCCGTTTGACATTTCTACAAGTGCTTGTAGAAATGTCAAACGGAACGCTTTTCAAAAACTAGACCTGAAAATTTACAGAATACGTATCGAGATAAGTATAGTTGAAATAAAAATTCTCCCTGATTAAGCATGAAGTAAAATTTCAAGTTTAGACAAGCCTTAAAATTTGGTTTGGTAGCGTAGCCCTACGCGCTACGCAACCAAACCAAATATTCAGGCTTTTCTAAACTCGAAACTTTACTTTATGCGCCACGCGTATAAAACATTGAAATATTGCGAAGTTTAAATTATACTACAAAAGCAGTATATTTCAACCTTAACGTCAAATCAGTGTTTTATACGCCTGGCGCGTGAAGTAAAATTTCGAGTTTAGAGAAGCCTGAAAATGTTCAAGCCTTTGAAATTTTACTTCATGCTTAACCCAGAAGTGGACACACTTGTTAGAAAATTCAAATTAAACCGTTTTATGAGAACATGGAATGCTCGAACACTTACATGGATTTTTTAAGTATACATATACATACGCTGTAAATTTTCTGAATTTCGTTGTTTTATTTTTTAAAAGTTCAATTTGAAGCTATAAACGAGTGTTTCCACTCCCAAATTAAGCATAAAGTAACATTTTGAGTTTAGAAAAGCCTGAAAATTTGGTTTGGTCGCTCGGCGAACTGGGAATTTAACTTCATGCGCCACGAGTATAAATTACTGGTTTTAACTGAAGTATAAAATACACGTCTTTAGTATACTGCTTAAGTAGCATATTTTAAACTTCATAATGTTTCAGTGGCTTATACGCCTGGCGCATGAAGTAAAATTTTGAGTTTAGACAAGCCTGAAAATTTGGTTTGGTCGCTTCGCTTCGCTACGCAACCAAACCAAATTGTATGGATTTTCTAAACTTGAAATTTTACTTCATGCTTTACCTGGGAGTGGAAAACACTTTTTTAAAGCTATAAATTGATCTCTTTTAAAAAACAATGAACATCAGAAGATTTACAACATATACGCTGCAACTGGGACATGTATATTTAAAAGAAAAACTCCCTGTATGCATCGAGATATGCATGCTTTAAACAAACATTCCCCGTATTTAAAATTACAAGTGATGCAGTATTTATTTGTGGGAATTGTTTTATTTAAAAATCCATTCCATACAGATTTGTGTGATCGCGTAATTGAAGGTGAAAACGAAATTTCATAGACACTCAAATGGAATTAGGAGCACAGGTGCGTTATCAACAATTTACCAAATTTCCGCTCAGTTATTTCACTGATTACTTCTTTCAATTCAGCTAAAAGCGCGCCAGGAAAAAAATATCACGATTATGTTGTGCCATTACGGACGCTTTCAAATTTTCCTCGTTGCTAAACGATGTACCATCATTTTCAAATATAATAGGATGAAATATTGTCAACTTAAAACTTTTCTAAACCTGAAATATTTACTTCATGCGCTAAGCGTATAAACACTGGTTTAATGTTAAGTTATAAACACATAAATAATTTGTAATTAGTGTTTCAGTGTTAATTATTAATAAGATTTTCTATTTACTAATTAGAAGCAGTTTTTTTTAAATTTTGTTGCTTATCGTTGTTTAGGATTTTCGAGAAACAAATTTGACAATCTTAACAATGACGTAACGACAGCGGCAATCCAATACACACTAAATGTATTGAGTTGCCTATAGCCCTAATAGCGACGTGACGATGGCGGCAACCCAATACACATTAAATGTATTGGGTTGCCTATAATTATTGTATAAAACAATCGGTTCAGTGTCTTTGACTCTAGTTTCATTTAGGTGTAGATAGATACCCCCCTCTATCTACACCTAAATAAAACTCGAGTCGTAGATAAAATGCAGATAAAAAGAGCTCTCTGTATGTATTCAATATTAGTAAATTTTAAACTGTATCACTAATTTGAGCAAAATCTTTGCGAAAATTTTGACGCTAACGGAAAATAAATCAAACATTTTAAAAAGTAAATAATATCTCTAATTTCCACTCGAATATCAGAAAATTTAACGCAAAAATCAATGACAAACAAAAATAAATTCATTAAAAAATGAAGTAATAAAAATTTTATATATATCTCAGATTTCAAGTTTTACACACAAAATATATAAAACGTGAAAATTTGACGCTAACGGAAAATAATTCAAAAATGTAAATAAGTAAATAATATCTCTAGTTTCCACTCGATAATCAGAAAAATTGTCGCAAAAATCAATGACAAACATAAAAATAAAATCAGGAAGATGTGAAGTAATAACAATTCTATACCATATCTCATATTTCAAGTTTTACACACAAAATATAAAACATGAAACTTTGACGCTAACGGAAAATTACCCAAAATTTAAAAAAAATAAATAATATCTCTAATTTCCACTCAAAAATCATAAAAATTGTCCAAAAAATCAATGACAAATATAAAAATTAAATTAGTAAGGAATGAAGTAATAACAATTCTAAAAGGAATGAAGTAATAAAAATTCTATACCTTATCTTAGATTTCAAGTTTTACAAACATTATATAAAACATGAACATTTGACGCTAACGGAAAATTACTCAAACATTTTAAATAAGTAAATAATATCTCTAATTTCCACTCGACAATCAAAAAAATTGTCTCAAAAATCAATGAAAAACATAAAAATAAAATCAGAAAGGAATAAAGTAATAACAATTCTATACGATTTCTCAGATTACGAGTTTTACACATAAAATATAAAACATGAAAATTTGACGCTAACGGAAAATAACTCAAAAATTTCAAATAAGTAAATAATATCTTTAATTTTCACTCGAAAATCAAAAAAGTAGTTGCAAAAATCAATACCAAACTTAAAAATAAATTCAGGAAGAAATGAAGTAATAAAAATTCTATATTATATCTCAGATTTCAAGTTTTACACACAAACTATAAAACATAAATTTATAACACTCTCGAGGATTTTAAATTCTTTGACGGAAACGAAGTTTTCCTTTGATCATCCGATATTACTATCCTGGAATAAGAAATAAATAACGCCACCATAAATATTAATGCCCTCCCCCTAAAGTAAAAATAATGCACACCCCCTCCTTACAATCATCCATTATCTAATGAAACGCTGAAGAGGCAATTACCGCCTTTGACTCAAACCCAACCGAACGCAAATATCTATGCATTGTGATATCTTTATCTCTGTTCGTCTGTGTATATATATGTGTGTGTATTAAAGAGCCAAACTAACAAGATGCCTCATTATTTTTGATTGGCCTTATTCGCCGCTTTTGCGAGCAAATTGCCTTTAAAATACCATCCCCCTCTTTTTCGGAGTAAACGGGAAAAGACGAGGAGGACTGTCTCTTCCAAAGAGATGAAAGTTCAAGGAATAAATTAGGAGGTCGCGTTTTCTTCTTATTTGTAACTATTTAAGTATTTAACTATTTCTCAAGTGAGCTTCAGGAGATCTATCGCGCGAAGGACGTACAAAAAATGGTAAAGTTTAAGGAAATGTTTACAAATTGCCACTTAGACTGCATTTGCATTTCAATTTAAAGTTCGCTTATGACTTTTAAATAAGCACGATTCAGTTAGTTTGGATAATGTCTTAGTTGGTTTTGTTTAAATTGTGGTTTTCGACAATTTAATGAAGATAGTTATTTTAACAGTAAGTAACATTGTCCAGCGATATTTGTGTGCAACTAATTTTCTTTACCCATAAAAGAATAATAGAATCATCAACATGATTGATCAGTCGCGTCGGTCGATCGGTTTGTGTACGAATTTAAGTAAACATGATTTGACTGTAAACAATCATTTCAATATTCATACATGAAAAATCATTGAATTCTTAACTTGCTCAATCGATATTAATCATATATTATTATTATTATATAAACTATTTTTTATTATTTGGTAAAAACGAAATCTAATTTTTCGGATGATTAAATACATGTTTCTTCTTTGTAGATGCCATTGTTTATCAAACGTCAATTGTGTATAATATTAATTAACGAGTTTTTTTAAAAAATTCGTTGTAATCTTCAGTATGGTTCATAATTATTTATATTCTTCCAGAGCAAACAGATACAGGGAGTTTTTCTTTTAAGATTACGTATTCCAAATTAAGCCTGTTTTCAGTAAATCTTTAGATACTCCTTGTTTTTTTTTTTAATTTGAAGCTTTGAACGAGTGTTTTCCACTCCCAGACTAAACATGAAGTAAAATTTTGAGTTTAGAGAAGCCCCATAAAAATTTGTCGACGGTACAAATTTTTTGGGCTTTTCTAAACTCGAAATTTAACTTCATGCGCCAGGCGTATAAAACACTAAAATATTGTGAAATTTATGTATATTTAAACTTCACATGAAATCTGTGTTATATACGCGTGGCGCATGAAATAAAATTTCGATTTTAGAAAAGCCCAGAAAACTTGTCTCGGGTCGCTTCGTGACCCTCGACAAATTTTTACGGAGCTTTTCTAAACTCGAAATTTTACTTCATGCTTAGTCTGGGAGCGGAAAACACCCGTTTAAAGCTTCAAATTTATGTGCTTATGCTTATGTTTACCAAAAATTAAAATTTACAATATTAATGTACCAAGTCGTGAGTTGAGATGCAAGAACTTCTTTTACGTGAATCACCACAGGACTAATTATGGCATGCATGGTTCCATGACGAGGATCGCCAGAAACGTTAACAGCGCGGGTTCGGTTTTGTGGCAAAACCGTTCAAGATAGCAAATATTATCAACACACAATAAAGCGTTTAAATGAACCAATTTTTGAAGTAATATTTTATTAATTTTTAAAAGGTGCGCCTATAAAAACATATTTTAGCTTTTATGTTGTGGTCCTACTGTTGTTTTTTACTTCTTGTCAATAAAAGATGACCATAATAACTTAAATGATGTGTTACATTATGATAATCAACCATAATAATTTTCAGTCGAATCTATGGTTGCCATTTCCCCACATTAACGGGACACCTTGTATAAATGATGTAGCAAATACTCGAAACAGTAGGTATTGTTTGATTTAACTTTTTTTCTAATTACAATTGGTTGATTTCGAAATAAATTACTTGAAAATAATTTCAAGCTGTAAATTTACTTACAACAAAATTGAGTATTCCGAAAGACGTTTTTCTCTGTATTTTAATTAACTGGCTTATTTTAAATTAAAAATTCTTGTATATTGGGCATCCTTTATACATTCAAAGAGTAATTAACTGTTATAAATACACGTTAGTAAAGCGGCAGAGAGTATAAATTGAACGTTAAAGTTAGCAGTTAATTTGTTTAACACCCGAGCGGGTATAATGGCCTAGTTTTGCCTGTTATTGCTTTATTTACGGGCACCGGCAGCGTTTTCTTAATTACGCAAATTTAATTTTCCACTCGTTTTCCGTTCAATGGACGCCAAGACAGAACTGCCACCTTTTCTCGTTCCGCCCTCCCTTTTTTTAGCTTAGCCTTTTATTTTCGATCTTTGACTTCACCCAACAAAGTCCTCAGAACAACTTATAATCAAAAATAGTATTAAAATTATGTTAAATTTCATTAATCAATTACTTGTTTGGAATTACACACTGTTGTTGATTTGATCAATTATTACATTTTTGTGTGTATTGGTTTTGACGATTTTCAAATTTGTGATTTTTGTTAAATATTGACATTTTTTCTTTTAAGTATGCTTCTCATATTCCATTTAAACATTTGTATAATCAGGTTGTTCTAAACTCGAAATTTCACTTAGTGCGCCAGGTGTGTAAACACCGATTTGATGTGAAGTTCAAAATATACTGTTTAGATTAATTAATTGTTTTGAAATAAATCATTTACATTGTTCTGTAACAGTAAATTAACATAAAATTTACTTTTGCGAGTAAATAAAAGTGGTATACAAAATGTAGGTGTTTTTTCATATCAAAAATCAAATTTCATTTTTTCTAGAAATGTCTAAAAAAACGACATTTTATCATCTCTTGCGCATGCGCGCGAAATAATGTTACCTATATTACCAAAACAATACCGTAATTTTCGGTAAATTATTAGCGGTAATATTACTAATTCTAATGATAAATAAAATAATCGATATTATGATCAACATACAATAATAGATGTAATAATCGATACTATAATAGATTTAATAATTGACATAATGATCAAAGAAATAATCGATTTAATAAAACTTTAATAATTGAAGGCCCACTACGGACTTCGATCACCATCCTTCAGGATAATCACTTAAGTTAGCTTACCTGAAGTGATCCTGAAAGTTACAGTCCGAAGTCCGTAGTGAGCCTTCATCTGTTTGCCTATCAGGTACTGGTAATCACCCTCGCTGAAGGTAATACAGATGAACCTGCAACACAGTAGAGCAGGCTCGGCTGCTCTCTGTAAGGCAATGGAGAACTGTGACATTGCCCTCATTCAAGAACCCTGGGTACGCAGGGGGAAAGTTATGAGACTGGGTGATATTGGAGGGGAACTTATATATAGTAGAACCACCGAGAGACCAAGGTCATACATTTTAATTAAAAGTCACATAAAGGTACTGCCTCTAACTTATTTCTGTTCACAGGACGTGGTGGTACTTAAGCTATCCAATAGTGTTGGTGGACTAAGGGAGCTTGTGCTCGGATCAGTCTACCTCCCTATTTTAGACCTATGCCCCAGCGTGGGATTGGAGAGACTGGTGCAGGCTGCGGGGCACAAGGAACGCAGCTTGTCGTAAAATGCCCACCACTCAGTCTAGGGTAGCTCGGACATCAACCACAGAGGTGAGTCACATTTACAATTTCTTATGGCAACCAAGTTAGACACTTTGAATATTGGCAACAAACCGACCTTTGTTACAAGTGTTAGCAAGGCGGTAATAGACATAACGATAGGTAGGTAGGTGAGGTGAGCTGCTCGGATCACAGACACATAACATTCGATATTACGGGGCTACACCGGGTAACTAAAGTATACCGCAATCCCCGCAAAATAGACTGGGAAGCCTTTAAATCAAAGCTAGACCACAATCTGACGGGTAAACTAAGAGCGGTAAGCAATAGCTTAGAGCTGAAGATAATGGCGGAGCAAACTGCAGAAGCTATGATCTCAGCATATAAAAATAAATGCCCTCTGGTTGAGAGATGTACCAACAGGAAAGTCTCGTGGTGGAACAGTGCGCTGGACAAACAGAGAAAGCAGGTAAGAAAACTCTTCAATGTAGCAAAAATATCGGTCACATAGAAGGTTTGTAAAAACTTCATAACCTAATACAACAAAGCACTGAGGAAAGCTCGAAAATCGGCTTTGAGAAGACACTGAGAGGATATTGAATCTGTCCCAGACAGTGTCAGACTCTACAAGATACTTTCGAAGAACCCCGAATGTGCTCTCCAAACTTTAGAACTCGATGACAGAGTGTATACAAAAACAGAGCAGGAAACCATGGGTGAACTACTACGGGTACAGTTCCCCGGGGGGAAAATCTATGATGGATCACTGAATGGCTGGGTCACCTGATGCGACTGGCAACAGAGCATTCAAGGTAGACTGGTAGACCGCCAGGAAAGTGGTCACCTACGACAGGGTCAAATGGGCAGTAAACTCATTTGAACCTTTCAAACCGCCAGGGCCTGATGAAATCTTACCCATCATGCTGCAGAAGGGATCGGAACTTCTGTGGCGAAGGCTCTGCGAGAAGCTAAGGGCCAGCATGGCCCTACGATATCTGCCGAGAATATGGAGACTAACCAGAGTGGTTTTCATACCAAAGACTGGCAGAACAGTATTCGAAGAGCTTCTTACAGCTGCCGAAATATTATTTGGAGACACCAAACAGTGGCTAAACAAAAACAAGTTGTTCCTTAGTACAAAAAAAACGAAGGGTATGATTTTTTGCACAAAAGGAAGCAACTTCAACAATCAGGAAATATCGTCTGTAAATGTCAATAAAATAAGTCTATCAACATCATTCTTAGGAATATATATTGACACACATCTAGATTGGTCACATCACGTTATTGAACTAAATAATAAATTGAACGCATTAATTTTTTGTATGCGATCTATTAAACCATTCGTACATGTAAACTCGGTTAAGGCCATTTACCACTCATATTATTGTTCGATAATGCGGTATGGAATAATAGGTTGGGGATCATCAAACGAGTTAAGTAAAACATTACTACACAAAAAACAGCAATAAGAACACTTCTTAGCATGAAGTATAGATAATCATGCAGAGGTATATTTCGATCACATAAGCTCTTCACAGTCGTAGCTATGTACATTTATGACAGTATTTCCTTTATATTACAACACCCAGAGATGTTTCATGATTATATTAACACAAATTTCTACAATACAAGACAATCAAAAATAAACTTTTATTACCCTAAACATAACTTAACATTGTTTAAAAGAACGCCACATTACATGATGATCAAATGATATAATAGACTTCCCTCCGATTATCGCAAAATTAGGGATACTCGAAAATTTAAGGCAGAACTTAAAATACTTCTAATTGAAATAGAACCGTACACACTATAGGAATATTTTTCATATTTTTAGTAGTTTCTTTTTTTCCTTTTGACTTTTCTTATTTTTGTACACATACTTCATTTTTTGTAGTACTTGTATGACTTTAAAGAAATAAATGAAAATATACTTACTTACTACTTACTTATTCTCGTGCAAAGTCGCACAGGCCCATTACTCTGATGTCATTTGTACTAATGACAATGGAAAAAATTATGGACGGGCATATCAGAGATGGGATACTAGTATACAACCCATTATCCCAAGATCAATATGCCTATCTTCCACGTCGATCAACGGAGACAGCTCTCAGCCGACTAACAAGGAGTGCTGAAACTACTGTGGAAAAGAAGGATATCCTACTTGCTGCCTTCTTGGATATAGAAGGTGCATTTGACAATACATCCTTTAACTCCATAACCGCTGGCCTGAGAAAACAGGGGTTGGAGCAAACTAGCTGCAGGTGGATTGACTGTCTGCTAAGACAATGGATGGTTTACACTACGTTTGCTGACCAGACACACTAGCATCCAGGGTGGCCGGTGGTTGTCCTTAGGGAGGAGTTCTCTCACCCCTGCTGTGGAACCTGGTCATAGATGGACTGCTAGTGGAGCTCAACAACGAAGGGTACTCTTCCCTAGGATACGCAGATGACCTAGTTATTCTCGTTAAGGGAAAATTTAACAACATAACCAGAGAGCGCATGCAACGCGCACTGAACGTGGTGAACAAATGGTGTACTAGAGAAGGACTTAAACTCTCACCCTCTAAGGCCACCATACAATTTAAACGCAGGAGAAAACTGGAGGGCCTAGGAGTAATCTTTGACGCCAAGCTCACCTAGACCTCGCACATCTCAAAACTCAAATGTAAATCGCAAATTAGACTTGCGATTATTAGACGAACGTACGACAGACAATGGGGGCACGGAGATGGTATACTCTTTGGTGTGGTGGCCTAAAGTCACGCAACACACAACCATACAAACCCTCAGCAAGTTTCAAAGGCTTTCTTGTGTCAGCATAACGGAGACTATGAGAACCACGCCCACCGCAGCCATGGAGACGCTCCTAGACCTCACACCACTTCATATTCTGATAGTGGAAGAGGTAAGATTAGCACTCCACAGGCTGCAGCTATCATTAGTCAACATAAGAGTTGCCACGCCACACAGATGACTCTTGACAGACATAGGGGGGCCTCTCTTGCAGATGAGGTTGGACCATATGACAGTCAGATATCTTAAAAACGCACTCTTTAAAGTCACTAATCCAGACCGCAACGAATAGAACGACTTTAGGAAAGATATTCACAAACATAGCATGCTCTGGTATACGGATGGTTCTAAATCAGACACAGGTACCGGATCAGGAATCTACAATGAAAACATGAAGACAGGCTATGCCCCCTTACTGGGCTGCCTGGCATCAGTCTTTCAAGCTTAAATATTCGCAATTATATAATGTGCGAGAACTTTAGGAAATATATTCACAAACATAGCATGCTCTGGTATACGGATGGTTCTAAATCAGACACAGGTACTGGATCAGGAATCTACAATGAAAACATGAAGACAGGCTATGCCCACTCGCTGGGCTGCCTGGCATCAGTCTTTCAAGCCTAAATATTCGCAATTATATAATGTGCGAGAACTAACATAGAGAAGGACTGTCGTGACAGGCAAATCTATGTTATGTACGATAGAAAGGCAGGGAGCTACCATATCATTTATGTGACCTGAACCTGTCTTGGGCATCACAAAAAAGTCGAGTCGCCTAGAAGTCAGAAAGTGGATTCGCAACAAACACAAGGAATACTGGGTAAACAGACCAGGCCTTAACCACAGTAAGGCCATTATAAATGGACCTAACTCTAACCAAGCTGCAGAACTACTAACACTAAGTAGGGCACAGCTAAAATCAACTATAGGACTACTAACAACGGCGACACCAGTTGTCGACTCTGTAATAGGGCACCGGAAACAACAATGCACATTCTATGTAGCTGCAATGCGCTGGAAAACAAAAGACAGTTCATATTTGGAAACAGTCAAGTGGTACCAATTTATTTCCACACCCAACCCCTGAAGGACCTGCACAAGCTAGTACAGGGGATCGAGTTTGAAATAATTGCGTGAGTAAGACAATATGGGGAAGAACAATAAGCCACCTAGGCTGCTGTACATCCGGATCCGCAAGGAAGACGGCCCCCACAGGAGAAAAAAAAATCAAGGGCAGTTACCGAGTAGCTCAGATATTCATTGTATAATTCAATATCTGTCGGGATGTTAGCTCAAGAAGTTGTTTCAACGAATATTTGGAGAAGTCTCAACGAAACTACATTTTTTCAGAAAGTCGATTTAATTTTAATTCGTTTTTATATTTTGTAAATATTCTGCAAACTATTAGCAAATTTAATTTTTCCTTATGGTAAATAATCAATAATATTAGGATAATTTAAAAATCGAGTAATTCGATTATTGTTTCTCGATTATTCCCAACACTAGAAAAATAAAAAGAGAGAAAAGGAACACTTAATATCTTTAATCTTTTCATCATGTAACAAACAAAACCTCAATTGAATTCACATTAGCACCCATCAATCAAAAACCCTTGCTTTTCTCCGCTCAGAGATAAAAAAGATCAATAATTTTAAGCGATTTATATAAAACCCAAACCGAAACCGAAACGATGAAATAAATTATGTAAAAGCATCCGCAGTGGCGGAGTGTAATTAATTAATCTCGAAAGGGGGGGAGAGAGGGAGCGAGCAAGACAGTTTTAGCCCAAATATAATCCATCCTCTCTAGAACACGCGCGCAAAAAAAGCAATCAACTTAAAATAGGAAAGTAATGCATCCATTACGAGCGCGATTTAATTATTTGTATTCCTTTTAGAGTCCGCGAATGTTGTTCCCTCTTCTTCTTCTGCGGGAGGTTTTGTTCTTTAATCGAATCCGGCGAGATTTGTAGGCTGTCCGGGGGGGGCTGCGGAAACAGATCGCGGCTTGTTTCAATTTAAGAAGATGCATCGACCTGATCTAAATGTAATTGACAAAGCTTCGGAATGGGATAAATAAAGCTCAAGGTTTTTTATATGTATAAAGAAAGAGGAAATTGTTATTCGGTGAGCGTTTACGGTGGATTTATCCTAAAAATAGGCTTACGTGCTGTGTTTTTACGGTTAACTCTAAAATGTATTTATGCAGGACTTTCTTAAAAGATTAATAGATTTAAATTGATATTGGTACGTCGATAAGTCGGTTTGTGTACTTTATTTAACCCATTATGCGTTATGCAAAAATGCAACATGATAATGGGGCCACTCAAGCGTCTAATTTCATTAATTGTCGAGTGATTTTATATTACAGACATTATAAAATTACACGACAAATAAGGGTATTATACGTCAACGTGGTTTGTTCATTACTAATATTATTACGGGCACTTTATGGGTTAAGCGAAAATGAATATTGATAAAATCAGGACATTGAACAGGTATTTATTTTGTATCCGTTTGTGTTCCGTTTTACTTAAATAAAAATATAAAGTATAACGTTCAATACTATACAAATATTCAAAATATAAAGGTTCGGTTTTGGTTTTCGTTCCGGGAAAAATTATGGTTTTTTTCCGGTTTTCGGTTCAGCCCCGAATATTTAATTTTGAAACAGAATTATTTCTAATATAAATTTATGTTTAACTATTTTTGCTTCAGTAGGGATTGTAAATTTATTATTTATTGGTTTTTAATTAACATTTCTGAAAAATTATAATATTGTGTAAATACATCTGGGTAAATATTGATCACAATCACATATAAGCATTATATTTTTTATTTACTGATTTACAGTACACTTAAAAATATATAACGCTTAGATGTGATGGTGATCAATATTTACCGACATGTAGCGAAAAGTTGCAAGAATTCTTTTTATTGTGAATAGTTTTGGAATAATAATGATAAATGTAAAATAAATGTCAATTTGGCAAGGTTGGTTAAATGTCGGCTTGCGCTGACTTATGTCAACTATCATTATATTTTAAATATCGGCTACCGCCAACTTATCTCAACTGTTATCATAGAAAAAATGTCGGCTAGCGCGGACTTATGTCAACTGTCATTATTGTTTAAATATCGGCTACTGCCGACTTATGTCAGCTGTTATTATAGTCCAAATGTCGGCTAGCGCCGACTTATGTCAGCTGTCATTATAGTCCAACGTTTTATAATTTAAACATTATATAAATTAATTTTTTTCAAATCAAATCTTTATTAATTCTAAATTCAGTGACAAATCGTTATAATCAAACGAATAAATAGGTTTGTTTTTTTTTAATGTAAAAATATACTTCGTCTAAGTTAACTTACAAATGAAACATGAGCAATATATTTTCAACTTCACAATATATCAGTGTTTTATACGCGTGGCGCATGAAGTAAAATTTCAAGTTTAGAAAAGCCCCGTGAAAATTTGTCTCGGGTCGCTGTGCGACCCTCGACAAATTTTCTACGCGGGGCTTTTCTAAACTCGAAATTTTACTTCATGCTTAGTCAGGGAGAAGAAGATATTTGTTACTTTTAAATATGTCACAAGTGTTAAAATGTATAACTGTCACAAAGTCGCGGAGCGATCAAATCAAATTTTCAGGCTTTTCTAAACTTGAAACTTTACTACATGCTTACTCAAGCATCAAGCAAGCGTTTGAAGCATCGAATTTAACACTTTTATAAAAAAATATTTCCAGAAAATCTACAGGATATTTACTTTTTTTCAAAAATGCTCTAAATTTTCGACAACGCATTATATGTTGTACAAATTTTCACAGAATCTTATATTTCTTAAAATAACGTTTTCTAATCAGAATTCTCTAATTTAGTTCAAATTTCCGAAAATAATAATTGGAATATTAATATTTTAAATTCAAACAAGTTATCTAAATTTGAAATTCTCTCAACAGAGAGTAATAGTCTTCACAATTTTTTAAGCGAATTGATATATTTTATACATTTCAATAATTGTATTAAATATTAAAATTATCGAAATTAGCATTGTCTGTCAGTGGTTAATTAAAAAAATAATAGTAAAAAATTGACGAATGGCAGTGATTGTGGTGAAATACGAAAAAAGCCGTCAAAATACAGATTTGTATACAAAACATCAAACCTGGCCGCAAATTTTGATGACATAACAGACAGAATACAATAAAAAAATCAATATTCAAAGAAAATACCAAAATGGTAAATATTAACTAAACAAATCTGTTCTATATGATTTGCGACATCGATTATCTATGACTATACCAGCATACGACATTGTTTATTAAACATTATCAAAGGTATTAATCATAACGAGTAAACTTCTATGAGAAAGATATTAACGTTGATGTAAAATTGTTAAACTTGAAATTACTTGACGGTTATAATGAAAATGGACCAACATTCATATAATTTACTTCCTTCAAATTTTTTGTTCATGAGTCCCTGAACAAGATTTGAAATTTTTTACACCTATTCCGAATCACCCTTTATTTTTTCCAGACTTCAAACATTTTTTTCAATCTACAAAACTACAGATTTTAGTGACATTCACAAATAATATTGAGATGTAAAATATGTTTTTTTATAAAACTGAATTCACTTAAATGATTAATAAATCGGCAAACTGTATTTCAATTGTAGACGCTACGAGAAGAAAACTACAAAATGAGGTTTCGATTATTGCCTAACGAGAGTTTGCAGTCCTTGATTAAGCATGAAGTAAATACAGGAATATTCAAAAAGAAGGAACGGATTTCAAACATTTATTTGTTCTAAACTATAAAAGCTAGAACTATAATTCCAACGTTCCTGGACAGACAAAAGTTTAAAATTTATACAGTTCAAGCAGAAGTTCCAACCACGGCCAAACTTCAGATTTAAGTGACATTTACAAAAAAATATTGAGATGTATATGTTTTTTGTAAAACTGAATTAACAAAAATGATTCATATATTTTCAAACTGTGTTTCAATTGTAGATGCTAAGAAAATAAAACTACAAAATATTGCTTAACGAGGTTTTGCAGTCCTTCATTAAGCATTAAGTAAATACAGAGCTATTCAAAATGAAGGAAAAGATTTCAAACATTTATTTGCTCCAAACTACAAAAGGTAGAACTATAATTCTAACGTTCCTTGCCAAACTTCAGATTTAAGTGACATTTACAAAAAAATATTGAGATGTAAAATATGTTTTTTTTTTTAACTGAATTCACAAAAATGATTCATAAATTTTCAAACCATGTTTCAATTGTAGACGCTAAGAGAAGAAAACTACAAAATAAAGTTTTGATTATTGCCTAACGAGGTTTTGCAGTCCTTGATTAAGCATTAGGTAAATTTCCTTGTGATTTTTATCTGTGGGATTACATGATAGGCCGTGTTTTTATCCCTCATATGCCTGACAATTTTGAAAATCTGCCGCATCGAATTGTTGACGCTGTGAATTCGATAACTAGAGACTAGCTGATTCGTGTGTGGCAAGAAATGAGCCACTGTTTTGATATTTTTCGTGTAACACATGGTGCTTATATTAAATGCATTAAAAATTAAACTTATCTCTTCCCAGGAACGTTGGTATTATGTTTCTATCTTTTGTAGTTTGGAAAAAATAAATGTTTGAAATTTGTTCCTTCATTTTGAATAACCCTGTATATACTTCATGCTTAATCATGGACTGGAAACCCTCGTTGGGCAATAAACAAATCCTTATTTTCTAGTTTTCTTCTCTTAGCGCCTACAATTGTAATACAGTTTGCCAATTTATTTCAAATTTTCAAGGTTTTCTAAATTCAAAATATTTACTTCATGAACCAGGCGTATACAACATAGATTTGTAGTGAAGTACCAAAACACATATATTATTTTTCTCTGAGAATTTTGTGTTAAACTACTTCTAACTACTACGTTTTTTTTTGTTTTTGCCACCCAGCAATAAAATGGTTGCTTATCACTGATTTAGCACATTTTGACGTATTGCCGGCCAAGCAAATTATAAAGTTAACTCTAAAAGTTGATTTTAGATAAAATTCTCCACCTTGTTTTATGATTTCAATGAATGATTTATTATATTACTGTCCGGTTTCATCTACTTCAACTAAATCTTATTCGTTAATTAAATTTATTCGTTTATTGAAATAGAAATTTTCTATTTCATAAACATCAATGTCATGTGAATTGATTGATTTTTCGACATGCATGTAACTATTACTAGATTTTAATCGATGAATAATAATTGATCGATTAAACTGACGTTGATAAAATCCGGCATACATACGTCGATTTAATAAAAGAGTTCGAATTAAAGTTGGAACGAGTGTTTCCACTCCCAGATTAAGCATGAAGTAAAATTTCGAGTTTAGAAAAACGTGAAAATTTGGTTTAGTCGCGTAGCGCGTAGCACTACGCGACTAAACCAAATTTTCATTCTTTTCAGGCTTTCCTAAAATTTTACTTCATGCTCCACGTGTATAAAACCCTGAAATATTGTGAAGTTAGAAATACACTTTAAAAATTAGCAATAATCGACATATTGAAATAACAAAATATTTACATTTTTTCCTTACTCATTCTGAAGTCAGGTCAAATAATACAATGTATTAAATTAACTTATTTAATTAGTAATTACAAAACAATATAATAATGTTGCGTTGTTGTATTGATGGCGATTAATCGGTTAACGCACATATTTGAACCGAACCAAAATTAACTAATATTTGTTTCTGGCATAGTTTTGGTTTTTTTCGATCAAAATAACGGTTTTTTTCGGGTAAACGGTTTCTAATTTAGTTTCATTTCGAAGCACTGGATACATTTCTGTTTAATAGTTTTGTTTTCTAAAAGGCGTGTTTCGTTATATGAAATCATAATATTTATGACTGGAGTTTCTGTTTTCATTTATGTTTATCAATTTTTTTAAATTTTATTGTATTTTTTTTATTTATTAAGTTACCAGCAAGAAGCTTTACGCTTGTCAATACAAAAAGTTAATACAAAGAGTTACGTAATAGTTAACTAATACTTAAAAGTACATCGATGTATTCAGTATTTTGTACTCGTATAAGTATTGTACTTAAACACATTTTGTGTTGAGTACTTGTACTCAGTACACTTTACTTGTACTCGAACAGCTCTAGTTATGTGTCTTAAAATATATTATATAGTCATCAATTATTTCGTGGAATCGTCATGTAAAGAAATTATTGTTATGCAAATTTTCCGAAATACATTTTTTAATATTTTGTGTAGTAAAAAAATAATAAGCGGGTTTGGTGGGAAATAAGGAAATACTGCATGTAATATGCGCTGAGGCAGGCGAACGGTGTGCGGGCGAACTCCATAAAAACCTCGTCGCCCTAATATATAAAACAAGGTTTGTTGCAATAAAGCATAAAGCGAATATATGAATTTCATTTATACCGGCTCACCCTCGTTTCAGAGCTTTTAGACAATATTGCAATTCCCTCCAGCGCGCGACGAAAAGAAAGCTCAGTCTAACACAGACATGATATTTCCCTTATTACATCCGTCCTCCGATATGCGACAATATGTCCCGAAATTTCTTTATTTCACCCTTCCCTTCCTTAAAACAGAGTCAATGTTTAGCGTGAAAATGTTATTCAAGTATTTGTTTCCGAGTGAGCTTTTTGCTTTACTTTAACTACCATGCGATCCTTTGAAACATGATTTAGAGTAGGCTTTGAGTTTTAAATTAGATTGGCACTACTGGCTTTTAACACATAGTTTAGCATAACCCCAAATTTATTCCATCATTCAATTAGAATTCTGGTTAACCGCACAAAAAACAACAGTGGGGGCGGCATGATATCAGGGGGCATGACAGATTTCTTAAAGAGTAGGTAAAGTGAAATAAGGCTATAATAGTGTTTTAATCTAACTAAAAAACTTATATGAAATCAGGGAAGAAAGAGGGGGGCGCGACCTGAAAAAGGTTGAGAACCTCTGATTTACAGGAACGTTTTACGCTTTAAATGCTCTTATTTAGCATTAGCATGCAAAATATGCGTAAAAAATAATACAATTTGTAATAATATTAGTTGCTGCAACTCATTACTAGTATTTTTGTTCATAAATAACAAATTCTTATAGTATTGATTGATTTTTGTTTCAATCACAAATATTCCATATTATCGTTTGAAAATGAAAATGTGCAACGTGAAAAAAGCAAATGCAAAACAAACGGGCACTTATAAAATGATAATTGATATATGACTGCGGGAGTAGATATGAAATTATACGGTGGGGAGGCTGCATGTAGCAATTTACATACAAATGAATGGATATATCGAAAATGCCGGATCGGTCGGTCGGGCAGCGCGCTGTGTTTCGCATTTCGCGTTCCACGTTTCGAAATTTTCCCCCGACCGCATTCGTGATTCAATCGGAATCGAGTTAAGCGAGCGCGAAATGATTTACTGCAACGGTCACCCTCGTTTTACACCCCCTTATATATTCCACGGAAAATTGCATTTGACGTGTCTAGATGGTTTATTTTTAATAATATTAAAAGAATTTTGTTACTTTTATCAGCAAAAATAATTTTCACAAATAAGAACTTAAACTTTCTTTGTACAACTAAGGTTTTTATGTCATTATCAAACTGAAAATCATATGCCTGAAGCAGGATTAAAAATATACTGCTAAATAAGAATATTTTAAACTTCACTTAAAATCAGTGTTTTATACGCGTGGCGCATGAAGTAAAATTTCGAGTTTAGAAAAGCCCCGTGAAAATTTGTCTCGGGTTGCTGCGCGACCCTCGACCAATTTTCTACGCGGGGCTTTTCTAAACTCGAAATTTTACTTTATGCTTAGTCTGGGAGTGGACGTCACTCGTTAATAGCTTAGTTAAGGGATTTCTGAATGATCGTAAAAATTATTGGAAGTGTTACTAGCTTGTATGTTTCTAGAAGATCTCTTTACCACGATGATTTAACCATGTAGTTATTAAATTTTATTATAAACCTATAATCACCTTACGAAAAGCTTTTTCTTTTGATCATCCACCTAGGTAGGTATGGATATAATTAAAAATCTCCGCTGAGCACATCCCCACATAATAACAATTTTGTTTATAATAATAACACGCGGATGCTTCTAATACTTTAATTTCGTCGGCGGCGGAGTTTAATGAAAATGTAATATCCGCACATACACCGCGCTGTGATATTAAAATATTACGAGGCCGCATCCGCCTCCCCCTCCCCGTCTCTTTCTCGGCCCCCTTCGGCGAATAAAGCCCCGGTCTTTCCTCAATGCAACATGCGCGATTTGTTGGGAATTTCCTCTCCCCACGCCGAAAATAAAGTGAAACATTTTATTTGCAAGAATTTAATATCCACCGGATGCGGGGATTTATCATAAATTTACATGAAATATGACGGGGTGGGATATCGGGGTTGAAAACGGCGGGGGTGTCTATTTTAAAATTGCGCGATACACGGGTGATTTCTAATGTGTTGAAATGTTTACCTCGTGCATAAGAGAAGAAAACACCGAACAAAATTGTGTCGTTCAGAATTATAACTGTGATACTAATACTTTAGTCACAGATTTATATATGATAAGAGCTTAAACCTAACATTATATGGACCAGTACAATAAAATTCGGTACTGCCATATTGTTTACTTAATTATATAAAGTGTCCCGAAAGGAATATCTGTTAAACTTCAGGGGTGTATTACTTAGGTCATATTAAGCAAAAAAAAGTTGTATGAACATAGGTCCGATTCGGAAAGGTTAGTGAATTATGGCTTGTCGAAGAAAAGTATTCAAAATTAAAAGGAGTAGGCTTTGAAAAGCATTGCTTCGCAATCATTTATTTTGCTGTCACTTGTAAGTTAACCTAAGGATTAAGGATTGTTTGGCTGGAGGGCAGCGTCAACCGCACCCACTTAGGCCACAGTCGGGCCCATTGTAGTTCCTCCCCCTGATGGTTAGACCCACTTCGCACTGTCGGCAATTGCCAGAATTTGTGCGGGTGACCATTGCTATCCGGGTCCTTCATGATTTGGGGTTTCTTCTCTTAGTACCTTCCTTATCTTTGACAGCGCTGGACACTCGTGAAATATTTGTCTTGCTGTTTCTTCTTCCTCATTGCATCCTCGACAAAGATCATCGGTGGCGATTCCCATTTTGGAGAGATGATGCTGGAAGCTGTGGTGTCCAGTAATGTAGCCGGTTAGAGTACGAAGTTTCTGTTTTGTGAGTTTTAGAAACTTTTTTGTTTTTTGGCAGTCAGGTGCCGACAAGTATACCTTAGTTTGACTGCATGTTGTGGGGTTCTTCCACCTGTCCCTGTGTTTCGCAGTGTTAAACTCTTATAGGCTAAGGGCCGAGGGGGAGGTATGTTATTGGCTAAGGGCCGAGGGGATAGCTCTATCTTCGCGTGATTTGTAGTAATTTTGGATGCTTCACGTGCTAGTTCGTCTGCTTTGTTGATGCCCTCGCTGTTGCTGTGTCCTTTTGTCCACGTCAGTGTTATGCGGTTCAGTGCTGCTGCCTCGTTCAGCGTTTCAACGCATTTATGTATAAGTTCAGATGTTATTTTCAACTTTTCTAATGCTACGAATGCCGCTTTGTTGTCAGTGACGATGGTTGTGCTTCGGTCACTGATTTTCCTGTCTATTATTACTTTGGCGCTTTCTAAAATCGCGTAGATTTCGGTCTGTGTTGCAGTGGCGTGCGCTACTGTCGGAATGTGTTTCCAGATAGCCAGGTCTTCGGAGTATATACCCACCCCAGCCTGTCTTTGTCTTTGATTCATCTGTGAACACTACACTGTCTTCTGATAGTGTCTGCTGGTTTGGGTTTACGATGTATTTCTTTTCGAAGATGTACTGGGGAATTTTTTGATCTGTTTTGTTTCTCAGTAGGGAAGGTCCCCATTTAAGTATGTTTCCGTGTCCTCCGGTTGAAATTTGATCTGACTATGTGTTCATGGCCCTCAGTCTTTCTTCAGTTAGGCTTGCACTCTTGATGTGAATATCAAGGAGTGGAAGACATAGTATTGTTTCCATGGCGGCAGTGGGTGTTGTTCTGAAGGCTCTTGTTGTGCATAAACAGTCCAGCCTCTGTATGTGGTTTAGTGTTTGTATTGCTCCTTGTTGATTAGTCCGCGTCCACCAGATTAAGGCTCCATATTCGAGTTTCGAGTGCCGATCTAATAATACCTGTGTATATCCACAGCGCTATATTTGGGGATAGTCCCTAGGTATTAGCTATGGCTCTTCTGCATTGCCAGAAAGCTTTGCCTGCTTTCTCAGTTTTATGTTCTATGTACTTTGACCAGTTTAGTTTGCAATCTAGATAAATTCCTAAGTATTTAACTTCTTTTGATGGTTTTAGTTCAGTCTCGAATAGTTTTGGTAGCGTGTGTGTTTCAACTTTGTGTTTCATGGTGAACATCACTACCTCCGTCTTTGTGGGGTTTACTGATAACGAGTTGTTTATGCACTAGTCCTCCACAAGTTTGAGTGCTTGCTGCATTCTGTTGCAGAGGAAGTTTTTAAATTTTCTATTCAGTAGTATTGTTATATCATCCACATATCCTATTGTATAGAATCCCTTCATGTTAAGTTTTGTGATCAGTTCGTTCACCAGAAGTGTCCACAAAAGTTGCGATAGGACTCCACCCTGCGGGCAGCTCCTGGTGACAGAGGCTGTTATTTTGACATCTGTCAGAGATTCTATTACTTGTATGCAGCGAAGCATGTTCCTTATTCATCCGCAGAAGATGTTGTTAACACCCGTTCTCTTGAGTGCCTCCCTAATATTTTGGAAGGATGCTTTAACCTAACTGGTAAATGTGATTATTTTAAACATGTCTTTAATGTTTATCACTGAAGAATATGCATATATTCATTTTATTTACGGTTTTTGTAATGGTAATGCTAGAGCTACGGTACTAAAATATCATCGGCGTTTTGGTATTATGTTGATACAACATGGGACATAGTGGGTATGTATGAAAGTTCAGAGTTAAGTCTGTGTTTCTCTAAAAATAAATACCACACTGTGAAGCTATCACAGTATGATAGGCACATCTCCCAAAAAATGTATAACCCCCAATCACAAATTATATCTCATAAATAGCATATGAGAAACACAATTTAACAATTATCTTAGTTTTTATTTCTCCTAAGTATAATTTTATTTACTCAGTCAACATTGAGATAAGTTTATAGTGGTGTTTAATCGCATAAGCGGGTCTTAGTGACATTATTCCTTCTCCAAAGTGGAGTGTGTTTGCGTTTAGCTTATTTTTTAGTCGGGAGAGCTGCGTTTTGCAGGTCTGGCCGCGCCGACGTCGTTTTCGGTCGGTATTTAGTTTCAAAACAGAACATATTTACTTTGAGAATTAGGGAGCGGTGGCCCGGCTGCGGGAATCCTTGTTACTCAACACAAAGTTTAATTTCCCACCTGAGTTCCACACCAATTCAGTTTCCAACCGTTTATACACTGACAAACACACAATATATTAAAAGGTGTGTATTCAAATAGTGTTGTTTTTCTTTATAAAAAAAAACATACACACAAGGAATATTTCTTTCAAGTATATAGTTTTTGATGTATCCGCTGTAAATTTTCGGAAATTCGTCAATTTTATAAAAAACGTCCAATTGAAACCTTCTAACAAGTGTTTTCACTCCTGGATTGGTCGCGTAGCAAAGCGGAGCGACCAATCGAAATTGTGATATTTGTTGAATATTGACATACAGGGATGATTTCTTTTAAGTATACTTTCTTATATTCCATATAAACATTTATAAAATGAATGAACATATGATTAAACCTAAATAGTATATTTTAAACTTAACTTTAATCTGTGCTTTATACGCGTGGCGCATGAAGTAAAATTTCGAGTTTAGAAAAGCTTGAAAATTTGGTTTGGTCGCTTCGCTTCCCTAGGCAACCAAACCAAATTTTTAGGCTTTTCTAAACTCGAAATTTTACTTCTTGCTTAATTTGGGATTAGAAATATTCGTTAGAGGCTTCAACAGCGAATGTCTTGTGTATCAAAAAATGTACATTGAAAAATCATGGTATGTATACCAAACAAAAAAATCCCTGTATTTTTTTAAATTTTGTTGATTTTAACATTCTTATTATTAGTATTGATATTTTTTAACGTATTTTTTTTAAATTATAAAACTCATTTTCAATAAAATTGTATTGAATTTAAACGAGTGTTTCCACTCCCAGATTAAGTATGAAGTAAAATTTCGATTTTAGAAAAGCCCAAAAACTTGGTTTGGTCGCTCCGCGAAGCAAAGCGTCCAAACCAAATTTTCAGGCTTTTCTAAACTCAAAATTTTACTTCATGCGCCACGCATATAAAACACTAATTTAAAATCAGGTTTATAATATACTGCTAATCTGATACAAGCAATTAACTCTCTTTATGGAACCTTCTTTATATTAAATTTATATTGTTCACGAATTTTAGAAAATGTTTTTTTTTAAATATAGGTAATTATAACTTATTGTATTTATATTTGAATTTAATGGTTAATTTCAATTATTTTTGTTGTAAAAACACCAGGAAACTTTTCATTTTGATAAAATCTATGACGGATTAAGAAATAAACAAACATTTTTTCAACTTTAGAAAATGTAAAAATGATTGGTTTTTGGAGAAATAACAGCTGCTTAAATTTGACTCAAATATATGTAGAAAAATTGTGTTTTGTTTTTAAATATTACAAACGTTTAACAAAATAAATCAGATTATGGTTTTTTTCAAAACTATTAAGGAATGTATATATAAACTTTGTTTTTAATTGATTGAATTGATTAAGTGAGTTATGTGAAGATCATATTTATTTTATTAATAAAGAACACGAAGAACTTTATTTTAACTTTGAAAAATATTAAATTGATTGGCTCTTAGAGAAACTAGAGCTGCTCAAAATTGACTTAATCGGATGCAAGCGGATGCAAGCGGTGCGACCGCACCGGGCGAAGTCATTTGGGGCACCGAAAACGAAAAACGAAACGCGGGGGGCGCCACCATGAGATCTCGCACCACCTAAGAATTTGGGGTGCTGAAAACGGAAAACGAAACGCAGTGAGGGCACCACCATGAGATCTCGCACCACCTAAACATTTTGCTAGTGCCACTGTATATATAATTTAACCACAGACTTATTTTGGTTTTGCCGAAGTGATATAATATTTCTTATTTTGAATTAAAACCCCAACTTCTTTTCAAACTTGACATATTCGTGTCTAAATTATTTTTCCAGTGATGTATAATTAAAATTTAAGTTAAAAGTAACCTCAAAGTTATTATTTTGCGAAATTAACTTAGTAACTAGGATGAAACATTACGAAGTTAGGTAAAACAATCCTGATTAAAATTATATCTTCGAACTCATCGATCCAATTCAAACCAACAAACATTATCCCCTCAAGGAAAAAAATCTCACCCCCATATCTCCGCAGTGTGTTAAAGGTGGCGGAAATCAGCGAGAACTTATCTAAATCGGAAGGTGCAATTCCCCGAGATTTTTTTCCCTTCTCTCTTTCGGTCGACGGTAAATAAGGGCGCCTGGCCCTAATGCGAGGAAACGCCGCGTCCCGATCTATACAGATCCAGGGCCTGGTCGCATTCCCTTTTATCTGGATGTGTTATCTAATGCGAACATTTCTATCACTCTAATGTTTTTTCTATATATTTTATTGCCTGCCACCGTTGCATGTCTACACTGGAGAAACACACGATCCCAGATAAAAGGGTAAGTGATATTTATCGGGACGTTTGAGGGTTTTTGTTTCCTTTCTTTTGATTATGTAGACACACGAAATCGGATTTTTGGAAAAATCTAAAGGAGTTATTTCAAAAATTTTCTAAATTTGTCAAGCTCTCTCAAAATTATTACAAATATAAACTCTGTTGAAAAAAATATATATATTTAGCGAGCACCCCGATATTTTTTTCACAAATTTATAAAACTCCTCAAATAACTTAAATTTATTGTTATGATGTTTTTTTCGAGTTTTAAGCAAATATAATTTTCAAAAATTAATATTTAATATAATCTCTAGTTTCTTTCCATAAATATTCCCTATTTTTATACAAATTTAATATCCATAAATTCACATTAAAAAAAGCTAATGTAATTAAAAAACTTTTAGTATTGTTTCACAATATATTGTTTCACAATATATTGTTGTTGTTTTTTATTTTAAAGAATTTATATTCTAATATGTTTCACCAAGTGCCAGATGAAAAATTAATTCAAGAAATTAAATAAAGCTGGCTTTTAATGAAATTTTGGTGGAAATTAATTTTTTGTAAATGCATATTTATTAAAGTCGTTCGTGGGCTTTTTACAAACATTTTTAGGGATCCCAATAAAACTTCGATCTTTTAAGATATATAAAAACGACAGTTGTTCAACTTAATTTAATTTATTTCAATGAAATCAATAACATAAATGTGTCTATCTGGATTTTCATAAAAAAATTATGATGTTAACAAAATTTATACAAAAAATGTAAAAATACTTGTTTGTTTTGATTTCAACAATTTTTGATAATTCATAGAGGCTTTTAGAAAGAATAAACTTACGTTGGAAAATAAAAAAATAATTCATAGAGTAATTACGATGCTCAAATTACGATGCTCAAATAAATACAAGCAGTATTGTTTTTGAAAGAATATGAAGGAATCAACAAAAAGTCAGAGATTGATTATTCTTTCTAAAATAATTAAGAAATGAATAAACTTTGTTCCAACTATGGAAAATATAAAATTGATTGCACTTAGAAGTAATTTCTCGAAGTGCAATCAACTTTATATTTTGAAGCTTTGAACGAGTTAACGCCCAAATTAATCATGAAGTAAAATTTCGAGTTTATAAAAGACTAAAACCAATGTTTCATGTTTTTCTAAACTAGACATTTTACTTTATGCGCTACGAGTATAAAACACTGGTATTAAGTAAAGTTCAAAATATACGTCTTTATTATATTGCTTTAGTAAAATGTTGTACCTTTCACAATATTTATAGCGTTTTATACGCGTGGCGCATAAAGTAAAATTTTGAGTTTAGAAAAGCCTGAAAATTTGCTTTGGTCGCTCCGCGCTTCGCGCTACGCAACCAAACCAAATTTTCAGGCTTTTCTAAACTCGAAATTTTACTTAATGCTCAATCTGGGAGTAGAAAAACTTGCTTAAAGTTTCAAAATAAACATTTTTGAAAAACAAGGAAATATCTGCAGACTTACACCATATGCGCTGTAATTTGGATATGTATACTTAAAAGAAATACTTTTTGTATAATAGTATGATATAGAGAGTACCATAATTTGCTCTTTACATTTTTTGTTATACTTAAGCATTATCATATTAAACCGGCTGAGCAAAGTTCAAAGAATGTATGCGTTTACACAGATCAAAAAACTTTATGAAATTTACCAGTAAATAATCCTCAAATTACAGGTAAATATTCGAGTGCATTTTTTACGATTGACCAATAAACCGGTTTACAAATTTACTGCTATTAAAATCCTAAAAGTAAAGAGCAGAACAAAAAGTGGTTTCCATAATTGATTAGATCTCTAATTGAACAATATTCTTGTAATCAATTATTTCTAGTTTTTACAATAAAAAACTTTTGACCTTAATTAACCTAATTGCACGCTGAAAAAAAAAATGTGGAAGTAAATATTAATCACAAACAGTTCCTAATTAAAATTTGCACCGGTAATTACACGCAAATTGTAAGCTAAGTAGATTGCACCCCGAGGGACCCTCCGGAATTTATAACAGCCGCATTTATTATAATAATTCCGAATACAAAGTTTTAATTAATATTTGTACATGACGCAATAAAAACAAAACATTTCCCTTTTGCACAAACGGACCATAATCAAGGAACTCTCTGGCACTGTGTTCCCTATTTATGTGTGTGTGTTTGTGTGTATTAACTGTGTTTCTCCAAGTGTATGTGTGTGTTTGAATGTATGAAAACGTGTTCTTTGTGTTTGTGTGTGTTTGACTGTATTAAAATGTGTGTGTGTGTGTGTGAACGTGCGGGGGTCTGTGTTATTAAATTTGTCGGAATATCCCTCCTTTTTAAATTAAGGTAATTCCATTGGAAGATGCTGAGCGGAGGGTTTTAATTGGCTCTGGCGAAAATTAGATTTTAATTAGATTTTGAATAAATTATTAGTATAAACCTTATGTCGGACGAGGTTTGAAACAGGGATCTTTGCAGATAAAGCACGTTAGAGGGGTTTGCTTTGTTATTTTCGGGGTTAATTAAAATAATTCACTTTACGTAGCGATTTTAATTCCCTCTGATATTTGTGGATGTGGGGATGTGTATGTAATTAAATTTTATTATTAATTGGGATTATAATGAGATTAAACCATTGGCAGAACCATTTTGCCCCTGTATGAAATACAAAGGGTATTGTTTTCGTGATAAATACGCTAAGGCAGCGTTTCAAAAACTGTGGGTCTTGACCCACATGTGGGTCGTGAGTCATTTTTTTGGTAGGTTGCGCCACAAGATCTTAAATGTATATTTATTAGTGATAAGAAAGATTAAGGCAGCGTTTCTAGAACTGTAGGTCGTGGCCCACATGTGGGTCGTAAGTGATTTTTTGATGGGTCGCTACACAAGATCTTGAATGTATATTTATTAGTGATGAAATACAAAGGGTATTATTTTCCCTGTATGAAATACAAAGGGTATTGTTTTCGTGATTAATACGCTAAAGCAGCGTTTCAAAAACTATGGGTCGTTTAATGATAAACAATATCAAGGCAGCGTTTCTAGAACTGTGGGTCGTGACCCACATGGGGATCGTAAGTCATGTACATTTATTAGTGATGATGATGAATAATCGAGTAGGTAATAATACAGCAGATCTTTATTGATTGATATTATATGAGTCTTAAACAAACCTAACCTAAGCAGTATATTTTAAACTTGACACCAAATCAGTGTATTATACGCTCGGTGCATGAATGAAAAGGTGAAATATACTCATTAGCAGGTTCAAATTTTATTCCTTTTAAAATGTTATAATTTCCTGAAACTTAAAACACTGAAATAATGTGAACACGCGAACTTTACTTGAAATCAGTATCTTATACCAAATGTTCACGCTTTTCCAAACTTAAAATGTTACTTTATACTTACCCTGGAAGTGGAACACACTCGTTCAAAGCTTCAAATTTATCTCATTAAAAAAAGCAACGAGTATCGAATTGATTGGGTGAGTTACGTGAAAATCAAATTTATTTGATAAATAAAGCACAAAAACCTTTCTTCACACTTTTATTTGAACTACCAAATGTACATTGTGGACACAAAGTGACCATTATCAATGGATTAATACTGATTAATTCATTGATAATGGCCACTTTGTGTCCGAAATGTACATTTGGTAATTCAAATAAAAGTGAGAAGACAGGTTTTAGTGCTTTATTTATCAAACAAATATGATTTTCACGTAACTCACCCAATCAATTCAGATATTAGTGTTAGATTTAGTGCTTTATTTATTAATTCGGATATTCATACTGAATATTAACATCATACAATTAAGATATGTATACCTAAAAGGTAAACTTGTAGTATAACTAATGGTAATAAATTTGTACCGTACATTTTATTTATAACCTAAACTTGTTTCACGTTTTCCTTTTTTATTCTTTATCCAACTCGCTTATAATTAATTAACCCACCGAGGAGATAATAAAGTTGGTTTCTGGTGCGGCTTGTGGATGAGGAAAAGTTAGCGAAGCGCATTTATTTTCATTTTTCGTCATTGTCGTTAGCGCGCACCTTCTGGAATTTCTTCTTTATTACGCGCAGGGCGTGGCGTATTTTATAATAACGACCTGTGTGTATACTCTATGCGAGTGTTTTGTCTCCAGGTCATTAAAATAAATAAGCAAAAAATTCTTAGACGGAGTAATTGGTGTGTATTTTCGGTGTCGTGTTTCCGATAGAACGATAGACACAACGAAAAGACGAACATGAAAAATAAGGAAGCATTTGCGCCAGTTATTCTCGGTGCAGTTTTCACAATATTATATCATAGTGTTCTAGAATTCTTATATATAGCTATATGTTTATTGTATCCACCTCTTAATTAAGCGTGGAGTATAATTTAGTGCTTAGAATAATCTAAAAATGTCTCTTGGTCACTTAGCGAACCGGAGCGACTAATCCAAATTCTTCTAAACTCGAACCAGGCTTATAAAACATTGATTTAAAATGAAGTTCAAAAACACATACGTTAGTATTGGGCATAAATAAATACAAGATTAATTAATTGCACAATTGAATTAACTTGTTACAGTTTTAAATAATCATTTATCGATTGATAGCCTTTATTCGATTGCTGGGCCAATTTAGACTTCCCAACTACAAATATATTATAAAAATAATAATTTAAATTAAAAATTAAATTAACCAAATATTTGTTTCGGTTTTAATGCTTGCAAAAGCTGGCATTAAAAAATTTGAGCAAATATAATTCGATCAAATTTTATGTTGGATTTTTCGAGAATCTGAAGTTTATAAACGAATTTTCCGGCGCATTCGCCATAATTTAAAGTCTTTCATCTCTAATAATGTCTATTATTATTAGAGATGAAAGACTTTAAATTATGGCGAATGCGCCAGAAAATTCGTTTCTAAACTTCAGATTCTTGAAAAATTTTGATTCACGGTTTCTTAGTAACTCAATAACGTCAAATTTTCTTGTAACCCACAACCGATGTACAGGGTGAGTTTTTTTTCATGTTTTCAATAGGGATCTCGGAAACTATAAGAGAATAGAGAAGATATAGAGAAACGGTTAAGAGTAGTGCAGTTTTACTAGCTGATTGACAAAAATACGATAATAAAATTAACTCTTACAAACAATCGCAATTGTTTTATTAGAGTCATTATTTCATAATTAAAATACGATTTTAACTTTGTTTGTATAAGTGAGACTTTATTAAGTGACTATAGTTTCGACAACTTTAACTTGTCATTTTCAAACTCAAACTTAAGTTTGAGTTTGAAAATGACAAGTTAAAGTTGTCGAAACTATAGTCACTAAATAAAGTCTCAGTTATACAAAGGTAAAATTGTGTTTCAATTGTGAATTATGATGTATAACGAAGTAGAAGCCTCCACCGTTAACAGTTGCATTATTTCATGGCTAACTATTTTTTTTTTGTGTAAACAAAGTAGACATTTGTTAAAAACTTAGCTAGTTTTGTAAATAAGTATGATTAGTGACCTTTTTAATTAAAGAGAAAAAAATTAAGTTTGTGTTTTATCTCAAAAACGAATGTCGATAAAAAAATTGATAACAGTTTATTATTCAATGTAAAATTAGCTAAAATGTTGCCATTTGTAGTTTTCTATCTCTTTTAATATCTGAGAAAAATCGATTCGAAAAAATCGACACTAAAATACAATGGTGCGCAAACCATGGGAAAGTGAGGAAATGTCAAGGTAAAAATATTGAAATTTGCTAGAATTTTAAACAATTTTAAATTGTCGAAAAACGATGAAATGTTTAAATTTTAGAAAATGTTGAAACAATGTCAAATAATGATGAAATGTCAAGAAATATTGAAATTTGACAAAATTTTAAAGTATGCCGAAAGGTGATAATCTGTAAGAAATAAATGTTCTAAATATTATAAAATTAACAATTAATCAGTGTAATTATACGCGTGGCGCATGAAGTAAAATTTCTAGTTAAGAAAAGCCAGAATTTGGATTTGGACGCTACGCGTTAAAATCCAAATTCTTCCGGCTTTACCCAACTTTCTCAAATTTTATTTCATGCTTAGTCTGGGAATGGAAAACATTCGTTATAAAATAATCGCTGGTTTTTACAATATTTTCATTAATTTACAAAATCTTGAGGGTTTTCTTTCAAGGTAAGTTCAATTTTTAAAATATTGCCAGCTCTCGTGAATTTACAAAATTTTAATTGATTTTCAAAATTTTGAAGACTCGTGAATTTTTCAATACGTTGTCAATTTTCATTTTTTTTTAATTTTCAAGATTTATAACAATTTATAAATTGTTGACAATAATTATGCATTTTTCAAGATTATTACTGATTTTTATATTCTTAACTCCTTTTGTTACTTTGATGTTTTTCATGTATATTCTAGATTTTTGTTAATTTAAAAAAAAGTTGCCGGTATTCATGAGTTATTTAAGAATGGCATTTCTTCAAAACGTGTAATAATCGTTAACGATTAATAAAACGTCTAAATTAATTACTCGATGCTTAACAATTCATAATAAATTTTAAAATGATTGAAAATTCATAATAAATTTTGATAACTACTTGGAAACTCATTTATATAAACATTTTGAAGAATAACGGACATTTTGGAAATTCTCTGTTTCGAAGATTTAAGAAAATCTTGAAAAATGTATGATGGGCAAAATTATTTAATAATATTTTAGCAAACAATGAATATAAAACAATAACAAAAAAATAAAAAATATCATACAAATTGTTCTAAGTGCTGTCTATCGGCAGCTAAACTTGTGTCACTAATCAATCTGACATTTTAGAACTTCAAAGCTAATTATTGTTACTCATTTCTTTATATTAAATAATTTTATTTATTAATAGAATAAAACATGTTTCAGTTATTCTAATTAAGTGCATCATGTAAACAGATATTTTCGATAAGCAACATATCGAGATTTTCGATATTTGGAGATTTCTAAAATTTTCAATCTTTCGAGATTTTCAACAATTTATAAAATGTCCATTAGTTTTTTAATATTTCGGCAAGTAGACAGTTGATATAAGTCGGCGCAAGCTGACATTTAACCAATCGTGCCAACTTGACACGAGTTTTAATTGAACTATAATGAGATCGCCATGTTATTGTTTTCTTTGTGGCAGTTACGATACACATTTTACTACTTGTGACATATTTTAAAGCAACGAGTGGTGTCTACTCTTAGACGAAGCATGAAGTAAAATTTCGAGTTTAGAAAAGCCCCGCGTAGAAAATTTGTCTCGGGTCGCTGCGCGACCCTCGACAAATTTTCACGGGGCTTTTCTAAACTCGAAATTTTACTTCATGCGCCAAGGGTACAAAACACTGATTTTAAGTAAAGTTAAAAATATATAACGCATAGATGTGATGGTGATCAATATTTACCGGGATGTAGCAAAAAAATGCAAGAATTACTTTTTTGTGAATAGTTTTGGAATAAAAATAATAAAAGTAAAATAAATTTAGTTTGAGCAACTTTTCCATATTGTTGATATTCAAATCATCATTAGATATGATGATTTAAATATCAACAATATTAGAGAAAGTGATGTAAGGGACACATCACTATTTTTTTAAGGATATAAACCCAAACCTGTAACTTTTTGATCTAGTGGAGTTTAGTTCTACCGGTTTTTTTGATAAAGCAATAATGAGAATTTGTGAAATTCTTAAACAACGGAGAAAACGTTATTTTGAAAAATGGAAACGACACTTAATTTAATTTAATTTATTAACGAAATCTTCAATATAATATTGCAATAATACATTTACATTTTATAACTCGTTGAATTGACAAAAACAATTAATACCTAGAAAATTCTTGATATAATTTTCTTTATTTTTTTAGAGTTTGCGTTATTTTCGAATGGAGTAGATATTTATATTTTGTGAATGCGTGTTATGGCTAAATGAAGCAAAAGAGAATAATGGGTCGTCGAGGTAAAACGTGAACAATGCGAGGGAGAGTGAATCGCATTGAAAATAATACGTTGGAGCGGATATAATGATACATTTAATGACATGGCGCGGTCGTGATGAATCAGTCGCTGTTGTTTTTAATTATACCCTCCATCAGGGGAGCTCCGTTTCATTTCAACCGCGCAAACATTCATAAATTCATATATTGGGCATAGGACTATTTTATTCTGACTTTAATATTTCACTAACCGAAATGTACATTTGGTTACAAAATAAAGTATTGAAGAAAGGTTCTAAGTGTTTTTTAATCAAAGTATAATTATTTTCAAGTAACTCAATCAATCCAAATATCACTAACCAGTGTTTTCTTCCCCTTGATCAAGCATGAAATAATTTTTTTAAATTTAGAAAACCCTGCATATTTGGATTTAGCGCCTAAATCTCAAATTGTGTGGCTTATCTAAACTCGAAATAATTTTCATATATTAAAGAGGATCGATAATACTTTGAACAAATTATTAAAAAATTAACCGTATTACCTTATCGTAATTTTAATAACATAATTTAAAGTAAGCAGATCGTGCAGAAACTCTATTAGGTGAGGTCGATAATGGTGCACCTATCCAGAAGATGGGAATCCGGAAGTAATTGCAGCACCGAGTTCCGGGAGTCGTCGTCGTCGTCTCTGTCGCGCCGCAGATGGCGCAGTTTAATTACGTCTGTTGACTGTTGAGCCGGTGGGGCAGGGGAGTGCGGGGTGGAATCCGCCCTCCCTTCATCCGAAGAACAACACACACCCTTGGACCTTTCACGGATAATTGTGTTTGGACCAGACATGAATACCGACTCGCAAAGAAAACGGAAACGGAGGGAGGAAATGGCATGGCATCCTCGGCTTGGGATTAATTGGTGCTCGAATGATATAATTGTCGCTATACGTGATTTTAATTCATAAAACACTTGGCTTTCGCACGAAATGTATAATCATTTCTTCTAAATTCTTACTTTGAGTCTCTGCAGAGCGACCAAACCAAATATTTCAAAATTGTGTATGAATATTAATCAAATATTGCTCTTTTAAAATATGTAAAAATCAAAATATACAATATTAATAATTTTTGAGTTATTTTGAGTTAATAGTCAATCGAGAATCAATTTCGATAAATTTGAGTTATGTATAAATTTGAAGAGATCATAACTTAAATATTATTCAAATATTGTTCTTTCAAAATATGTAAAAACTATGGTCTCTCAAAACATTTTTTGACCCCTATACAAGATTAAGAATCGCGATAATTATGAAGTTAACAGATATTGCTAAGAAATTACGAAACATAATAAAAAACTAAATCGTGTAACGAAATGTATACATATACCAATACATACTCTGCCAATTTTTAGACAATTGTTTTTAAATATCGTTCAATTTGAAACTGTTGACGATTTATTTACTCTCTCTTTTCTAAACTAGAAATTACTAATGCTCTGTATATTAAAATATATGATTTTATTTTAACATTACATTATTTTACCTTACATATAATTTGTAAAATTGAATGGGCCTCCTAAGACGAAATCTGAGGAGGGGGTTGCAAATGCCCCCCTTGCACATATATGCGGGCGCCCATGATTAAGTGAGATATCTTAATATAACAAAAATAAAGAAATAAAGAAGAAATTAACGAAAATGTTGATGTTCTGTCTCACAAAACACTCAAGCTATGGAATTTTGGATTTACAGTTTTCTGCAATACCCATTAATGCAAACTAATGACATGTAAACTATTAAAAAATTATGTTATATTTTAAATAACCTTCAAAATTTGTTTGGTGCATTTAAGAAAATTGAGTGCCTAGAATGCGTTTTCGTAAAATAATCATGACGAAAACTATTTAAGCTTTATTTTTAATACAGGCACAATTTGAATATTTCACTCAAACTTTGTTGTTTTTCGTAAATCTAACTCCAGAAAAGTCACCAAATCGTACAGTAAAAGACCGTTGGTATTTTTTTATAAAATAAATCCAACATACAGTAAACTCTTAAAATAATCGTGAAAAAAAAATCGACGAAATTAAAAGCACCCCCCTTAAATCCGTTTACAAACCATCCCACCCTCCTATTTATTCACTGGCTTAATTCGCAGGATTTAAAATACCCTCATCAATCAAAACAAACATTCATTGCATTAGCACTAGAGACTAATCTGAAGTTCACGTTTTCAAAATAGTAAATTTTCACAGAACATTTTCAGAAAACAAGACTTAAAGCTCAAGCTTCTACATATATAAACATTTTAAATTACATTCCATGGATAATTTAATTTCAAATGTTTATCTATGCAAAAGCTTTAAGAATAGTACGTCTTGTTTTCTAAAATTATTGTATTGAAATGGAAACAAAATGTTTAATTATTTCTCACTTAACCCTCGATGAAACATATTTGAAGATAATTCTGAATATTTAATTAAAATACTTGGTTTGTTTCACTTATTTAAATTAGTGAAACAAACCAAGAGTTTACGTTAAATATCTAAAATTGGAAACAAAATACTGGGACACGTAAAATTTATTTAGTGTATGTCAAAGTTTGGACCTTTGTTTTCCTCTCATTTAAATATTTTTATTGTCACACCATATATTATAACCTTTCTTCAAAAAACCTGATCCAACCGGTATAAATTTGGTAAAATTTGACATTAACCAATTTTCGATTTGTCCCAACATTTTATGTTTACATGATACATACAACATATTTTGACGTATTCTAACTTATTTTTTGTTTTAACAATATACTTTTCTAGAAACTAACGAAGAGAAAAATTCCGCATAAAAAAACTTGTTCATTAAACTTTGGGGTGTGTAATTTCGATATATATTTAAATTATTTACTCATACAGAGAATTTTCTTTTAAATCTACACATTCCGATACATGCGCTGTAAAATTTAAGGCATTAGTAACTTTTTCTAAAAGCGTTCAATTTGGAATTTCAAACGAGTATTTCCATTCCTTAATTAGGCATGAAATAAAATTTTGAGTTTAGAAAATCCTGAAAATTTGCAGGTTTTTCTTAACTCAAAATTTTGCTTCATGCGCCACGCGTATAAAACTTTATAATATTGTAGAATTGAAATTATACTGCTAAATCAGTATTGAAAATAAACTACTAGAGCAGGATTTAAAATATACTGCTAAACAAGAATATTTTAAATTTCACAATATTTCAGTGTTTTACACGGGTGGCGCATGAAGTAAAATTTCAAGTCTAGAAAAGCCTGAAAATTTTGTTTAGTCACTTCGCTACGCGACTAAACCAAATTTTCAGGCTTTTCTAAACTCGAAATTTTACTTCATGCTTAATCTGGGATTGCAAAACACTCGTTAGTTGTTAACTCATTAGAAAAAACTAATAATCATCAAAAAAACACAAGTAGACTGTGTGTATTGGTTAATTTTCTTGTTAATTTTGATGTGGATTAATGCGGACTCGAGTCTGCGGCGTTTATTAAATTACGTCTCGTCCGGATCACGTAGCTAGAGGAGGAGGTGGATAAGTTCCGAACTTCGGGTAAACTCCGAAATTCTCCATTAATATTATCAATTGCCGATAATTGTTCGATCTCCTGAACTCACAACTTTTCCGCGTCTTTCCTGTCGTATTTTTTTTCCTCCTTACTTTTTTCTCAGACCGTGTAAATGATTGAAATTGTTTTGTAAGAATCAAACCGCACGCCAATAAAAAAGAAAACATCTCCGTTTATTAACTGTAACTTAAAGATCACAAAAACAAAACGATTATTAAGCAACGAGCTTTCGTAAGATATAAATACGCTGAATTTTTCTTTTAAGAATCTATATGCCGATGATTACAGCCTTTAATTAATTTTCAGGAGTGTTGTTAACGGTGGAGGCTTCTACTCCGTTATACATCATAACTCACAATTGAAACACGATTTTAACTTTGTGTAACTGAGACTTTTTAAGTGACTATAGTTCCGACAACTTTAAGATGTCGTTTTCAAACTTTGAGTTTGAAAATGACAAGTTTAAGTTGTCGAAACTATAGTCACTTAATACAGTCTCACTTATACGAACATAGTTAAAATCGTGTTTCAATTGTGTTTCAGAAGTATTGCTTAGAAATGTTTGTACAATCCTCCTTGAAGATGACCAATGGTCGAAACTAGTTGGAGGAAATATAAATCAGTAAAATAAACCAAGCGTTTTCAATAAATATCCAGAATTAGATTCGTTGTTTTTATAGAAGCGTTTAATTTAAAGGTTTCATTCGTTTTGAGTTTTGGCACTCTGTGGTTAATCTTGAAGCAGTATTCCAAGTTTTGAAAAGTCTAAAAATGTGATCTCGTCAAGTTAATCGGAACGAGCTATATTAAGTTAACGTTTTTGATTATTCTAGTAAATCTGTTTAATATTATTTCCTGATGTACTAACTCTTCAGTATCCAAGTCTAACTGCATCAATACATCTAAATTTTCGATAAATATTTGTTGTCAACGTTATTTTTTATAAATAAATTAATTTATATCTTTATTTGTAATTTCGAAAAAAAATGGAGGGGGGGTAATATTTATAATTCCTATATATAAAATGACGTGTTGTTAATTAACTCTATAAGCATTTATATTTTGAACAATTCAATTAAATAAAGTAAAATACACTCTATAATAACAAGCCTTATGATTGATATCAACAAAAAAAAAACAGGGTTATTTTGTAAATTCATTAACAGTAAATAACGCGCACTCTGGCAATATTAAAACCATCCGCAGCCGGAGAACAAATGGACGCGTTTAATTTTTAAACAAATTCATCAATCACCGCAACAAACGCGCGTTTATTCCGAATATAACAATAAACAAACACGCATTTTCCAGCCTGCAAATTGTGTCCGATCGAAAATCGACGCTCTAATTATTAATACCCGTCATATACGTACATGTAATTGAAAATTATTTCGTGATAAATGTATAGAAATAATAAATGCACGAATTAAAATTATATACAAAAATCGTACAAAAACAATTAACGCGTTTTAATTGAAATAATTTAAAGTTCTTGACATACAGAGAGTTTTTCTTTTTTAACTATACTTGTCACAATTTACAGCGTTTATGCTGTAAATTTTCAGATATTGCTGGTTTTTTAAAATAGTTTAATTTGAAGCTTTAAACAAGTGTTTACCACTCCACTCCTAGATTAAACATAAAGTAAAATTTCGAGTTTAGAAAAGCCTGTGAAATTTAGTTTTTACGACAAACCAAATTTTCAGGCATTTCTCAACTCGAAATTTTACTCCATGCGCCATGCGTATAAAACACTTATTGTCTGTGAAGTTCGCAATATGCGTTTTTAGCGTACTGCTTTAATAGTATTTTTTGGACTTCACTTGCGCGTGGCGCATGAAGTAAAATTTCAAGTTTAATAAAGCCTGAAAATTTGGTTTGGTCGCGTAGCGCTACGCGCTACGCGACCAAGTCAAATTTTAAGGCTTTTCTAACTCGAAATTTTACTTCATGCTTAGTCTGGGAGTGGAAAACACTCGTTTAAAGATTCAAATTGAACTCTTTTTAAAAATAACGAATGTGGGAAAAATTACTCTGTATGCATATGTATACTTAAAAAGAAATGACTGTATGTTCGACAGCGTAAACACCATCTAATGCCCATTTGCTTAAATAGCATCGACAATAGCTGGCAAACTTAACGTTTATATACAGCAATTATTGGTCCCCAACAAAATATAAGTATGAAGAATATGAATTGGTATTCAGTACTCATTCATATATAGTTATCCGGTGAATGAATGAGTACTGAACACAAATTCATATTCTTAAAATTCTTAAGTTTATTATTTCTGTACATGTCGAATCTGAATCAAGAATCCATTTTCACAAAAGTATTCAAATATTTTTTTTAGATCCTCTAAAAAGATTCGACTTTAGGATTTGAATCCTAAAAATTTATATTTATAAATAAATACCGCCCAGCTTTAACACAAACTTTAACCGCAAGGATTGAAAATTTTATTAAAAAAAATGTTCAGAAATAATAAAACGCACAAGTTAAAAATTATATTTTGAAAAATTTATTGAATGAATAAACGCACGAATTGTACAGAAACAATAACGTACGAATTGAAAGTTGTATTATAAAAAGATGTACAGAAATAATAAACCCGTGAATTGAAAATTATACGCGGGAATTTTTGTATTTGTAAATTTTCACCGGTCGGAGTTTAGAGGGTGGTTTTTAACTACCCAGTCCCGATAAAAACAATATTTCACAGCTTGGACACACATGGAACGCGCATAAAACACGTCCGGGGTGTGATAAGAGGCTGTGCATTAAATATATAAAAAAGGAGATAAAAAATAGAATGAGGGTTTAATGTTGGGTTGGACAAAAGGTTTTTTTATTAGGTTTCTGGCAAAAATGCAAAAATACACTATATCGACTAACTTATGTTTAAAATAATGACTAATGATTGAGAATAGAGACAATAATAAATAGTTTTTAGTCTTTACTAAGCAGGCTATTATATATTTGAAACTCTCAGTTATAGATTAGCCTGCTTAGTAAAGTTGAAAAACTTATTGTGTTAAATGTATTACTATGAAAATTAAAATTTAAGTATTTTCTGTAAGATTATTAGGTATCCTTCTAACAAATGTTTTTAGAAGGGATGCAATTGTCTTCTGAAAAACAATTTTATTTTTAAATAATGCTGCTTATTATGTTAGATAATAACATAATAAGCAGCATTATTTAAAAATAAAATTGTTTTTCAGAAGACAATTGCATCGTTTCTAAAAACATTTATTAAAAGAAACTAGTAAATGTTGCTACAAGAAGATATGTAACAGTATATTGTTAATATTTACCAATACAAAAATCTACACCATATATTAAAGAATTGCAGATGTATTAGAGGTATATATGGAAAAAGTGAAATTGAATTTTAAATTAAACGCACTTGGTTTAATTATAATAATAATACGCAGAAAAAAATATGCTTACACAGTTATATACACAATCAGGTAATATAGTTAAGGCAGTGAGGATGGGGGAGTGCCAGATGTCTTCGCACTCATTTACAGCGTTTTTTTTTGCCGTTTTGTGGCCTTATGAATTTCTAGGCCCTCTCTAAAATTTAAATTCCGTCCTTTACTACTCGAGTGTAGAATTATAAAATCAGCCAGATTAAAAAAGTGGTTAAATTCGATGCAATGCTTAGCAAAACCTGTCGATTGTTTATTATTGAAAATTGATTTCTTGTGTTCATTCAATCTTATTTCGAAGCTTAGTGAGTTACATTTTGTCGTTTCTTTGCTGAAATTTGTATTAGTTCCATGTATTAGCTGACTTTGTCTGGTGCAATAGATGTTGACGCTTGGATGTGCTTTGTACCTATTTATGTATTACTTAATGTGTATAATTCATTCATAAATATATAAATATGGTAGAGTTAAACTTTCCATTGTTACGAAAGCGGTTCGACAACCATCCATATATCCCAGATTGCTAATGACTCGTATAGCTTTACGCTGTAGTCCAAAGATCCTGTGCCTAATTGAGGAGTGCCCCCCCAGACAAGCACACCATATAGCAGCCATACTCTAAGTGTGTTCCGCGGAACCCTAGGGTTCCGCGATACCCCTGTAGGGGTTCCGCAAGAATTTAGAAACAAATTAAAAACACCTCTCTCTGGTCGACCGTTCTGACGCAGCGTATCACGATTCACGAGGCGCAGTCGAACTTAGTCACCTCGTACAATTTTACTATGCCTCCACTGCCGATATCTACTTGTAAACGCGTAGTCGCTTTGATAAAAGCCGCCTCTAAGATTAGACGCTATAATTATGAACAAGCGACTCTAACTTCAAAACGTAAAGTCGAGATTGTTTGCACCGCATTTTTTGTATTTCTATTTTTATTTCGGCTTTTTATTTATCAAAGGCGCCGACTCGAGTATTTTTTGAGAATATTCGAGATCGAGGCTAGGACTATAAAAGCGACGATCGCACGTCGACACTTAGTCAGTCGAAGATTAGAGTTCGCAGCGATAAGTACCTACCTGTAGAAACAAAGTGTTTATTGTTCTACTGCTGTATTCTGATTGTATCAGTCTTGTACATTTATTCTTTGGACTAAACTCTTCTAGGCAATAACGATCGTGCATTATTTTGACCCCACCATCCTGACATGTAACATTATTAATATAGTAGACTCTTCTAACGAAGCCGAATGTTCAAAAGCAGTACGCGCGGAGTATACAGCAATTACCGATCCAGACGATGGACGATGGACGACGGTGTTAGACATAACAAAATGTATGCTCGATGTAACATTATTAATATAGTAGACTCTTCTAACGAAGCCGAATGTTCAAAAGCAGTACGCGAGGAGTATACAGCAATTACCGATCCAGACGATGATGCAACTACGTCAAGTTCCACGGTTTCAAAGGCGAAAAAAGGAAGTATGATGAATCATATACCAGTTTCAGATTTGTGGATTCCAACGGCTCACCTCTCTGCATGTTATTAGTTCCATGGCACCTGCCAAGTTGCGCCGACATTTAGAAACTATACACCCCGAGTCTAAAGACCGGAGTAAAAAATGTTTTGTACGTAAAAAAAGAACAGTTATTGGAAAGTCAAAAAACTATGATGCATGTAACCCAAACAATCAATCAAAAGGCCACGGAGGCATCATATTTAGTTAGCTATCGCATTGCACAAGCAGGTGAAGCGCACACTGTCGCTGAGAATTTTATAAAACCATATGTGTTAGACATAACAAAATGTATGCTCGATGAAAAATCTGCAAAGCATCTTTGTACTGTGCCGCTATCAAACAAGAACTAGTTACACGTCTACAAAAAACACGATTTGTCTTGCAAATAGATGAGTCGACTGATGTCGCTGGTCTGGCTATCTTGCTAATTATCGTGAGATATCCATATGAATGTTCTTTTGAAGAAGACATGCTTATGTGTTCACCGCTGCCCACAAACACTACTGGAGAATTTTTTTTAATAAAATAAATATATTTTTTGAGGAAAATTATCTCAGTTGGAACAATTGCATTGACATTTGTACAGATGGGGCCAAGGCAATGACGGGTAATGACAGCAGGAGTAGTATCACGAATAAAAAACAAAGCGCCTAATTGTAGTTCCAGCTATTGTATCCTGCATAGACAAGCACTGGCGATGAAGCAAATGCCGTCAAATCTAAAATTAGTTATGTATGAAGCGGTAAAAATATTTCAATTTATCAAATCACGACCACTACAATCCCGATTGTTCTCAATTGTGTGAATATTATGGCAGCAAGCATAAAACACTGCTGCTCCATACAGAAGTGCGATGGCTGTCTCGGGGTAAAACTTTAACAAGGCTATTTGAATTTAGAGCCGAGTGCTTGCCAAAATGGCTCTGAATATTCTTCTCCCGTTCCCAACAACATATTTGTGCGAAACAGGATTCTCAACCTATGCAGCCACGAAAACAAAATACCGCAATAGACTGGACGCCGAACCTGATATAAGACTTCAACTGTCCTCTATTAAACTTGATGTCAACCAATTGATTAAAAATAAAAAGCATTTTCATACCTCCCATTAGTTAGATTTGTTTTCTTTTTTAATATCTTATATTATTATACTTGTTATGTAAGTAAGTAACAAGTAACTGTTACATGGTACTTTTATTATGCTTATTAATAATTAATTCCGTCACCGAAAAAGATTGAGAACCGCTGCCATATAGTATATGGGATTGGCAAAGTGATCGTTTAGCTTATATAACCCTGTTTTGTGATATTCACTATATTAGTATGCACCGTGTACAGTTTGTTTAACAAAAAAGGATTTTGTAGTTTTGGCTTTGAAATAGAATGAATATACATACACCAGGAATATTTATATGTTCATTATTGGTAGTGTGAGTACTTTTTTAGATGTTGGCCAAAATAGGTTCAAAACTGAAAAAAGTGTGTTTTGTTTCATGTTAACCAAACGCATATATTTTTAGAGACAACAGAAAGAATCAAGATGAAGACAAGCAGATTCTTCCTCAAGAATTTTGAAACCCTTATAAGATTCATAAACTTAAACGTGCATATTTTAACATCTTATTGACATATTTTGGCAGTAAATTGTCTTCTATACCTTATTAACTTCAAATTTAGACTAATCAATAATAAACTGGGATTTAACAATTTTAATTGGGACTTCAAAAGTATCATAATGAAGGCAGATCCAGTATTTCGTATTTCCCAAACCGAGTTTAGACTTTATCAACATGTTCCAGGTCGATAAAGTCTAAACTCGGTTTGCGAAATACGAAATACTGGATCTGCCTTCATTATGATTCTTCTGAAGTCCCAATTAAAATTGATAAATTAAAATATTTTCTGACACTTGTTGATTTTTAAAAGTGTTCAATTTAAAACTTTAAACAACTGTTTTCCACTCCCAGATTAAGCATGAAGTAAAATTTCGAGTTTAGAAAAACCTGAAAATTTGGTTTGGTCGTTCCGCGAAGCGGAGCGACCAAACCAAATTTTCAGGTTTTTCTAAACTCGAAATTTTACTTCATGCGCCACGCGTATTAAACACAGATCTGAAGTTAAGTTAAAAATATACTTCTTAAGCAGTATTGTAAAGTAGTATATTTTGAACTTTACATGAAATCAGTGTTTTATACGCGTAGCGCATGAAGTAAATTTTTCAGGCTTTTCTAAACTCGAAATATTACTTCATGCTTAACCTGGGAGTGGAAAACACTCGTTTAAAGCTTTAAATTGAACACTTTAAAAAACAAACGAGTGTTAGGAAAATATTTTAACCAAAACTAAATTTTCAGGCTTTTCTAAACTCGAAATTTTACTTCATGCGCCACGCGTATAAAACACAGATCTGGAGTTAAATTAAAAATATACTTCTTAAGCAGTATTGTAAAGTAGTATATTTTGAACTTTACTGGAAATCAGTGTTTTATACGCGTAGCGCATGAAGTAAAATTTTCAGGCTTTTCTAAACTCGAAATTTTACTTCATGCTTAACCTGGGAGTGGAAAACACTCGTTTTAAAGCTTTAAATTGAACACTTTAAAAAACAAACGAGTGTTTTTTAACCAAAACTAAATTTTCAGGCTTTTCTAAACTGGAAATTTTACCTTATGCCTAACCTTGGGCGAAAAACACTCGTTTAAAGCTTCAAATTGAACTCTCTACAAAAAAACAACGCATATCTGAAAATTTATAGCATGAATATACAGAGAGTTTTCAAATATATCCCAATAACAAGATATAGTTAAAAACTCTCTGTATATTGCTCACATTCAAAATACTCCATATTTAAAATATAGATACAAAACATGTTAAAATAATATTGTTTCAGTTATTGTATCAAGTTGTTATTATTTTTGTAACTTTAGGTTGTAAATATATGAAATACGTTTTTCGAGTTTCCTTTCGTGTAATTTCTCTTTTGCGGGTTGAAAAAGTAAACGCGGTGCTAATTACGAAAGTAAAGTGATGATGAGGATTAAGCAAACTTTTTTCATCGGCGCGAAACTGCCCACCTCCGGGGGTTGACACACCGGGGATAAATGGGGAAGGACGGAGAAGAACGACATTAGCGAAAATTTCCCAAGCGGCCCAAACAGCTACTCGTCTTGATTCCCAATCAGAAAAGCTTTATACAACACACACAAACAGAATATGAAATTCTAGAAATGTTTAAAAAATAAAATATCAATCTGAGCAATAATACTCATATTGGTCTTAACTTATTTAATGATATACTGAGTATTAACCACCAAACCTGACCATAGTAAAATAAAGTTCTTTACAATTAATTTAATTATATTGGACTAAGTCGGCTATTAATTATAAACGTACATCTAAGCAGCTTATTTTAAACATCACTGTAAATTAGTGTTGTATTATTCTGTCATATAAAACAAATAGAAAAGCCGGCAAAAAAGTTCAAATCAAATGCGATCAAGTTTTTATAAAAATTAGAATGTATTTAAATTAGTAAAATTGTGCACTTATTGTATTTACTTGAAAATTGACCATAAGTTGAAGAAATATACAGGGTGTTTATTGTAGGTACATTTACTACTATTATTTAGGAATACATTATTTTTTCATTAATTAATACAAATGTTCTTTCTTTACTTTCATTTACGCATCCAAGGGATGGTTTTACATGATTGCAAGTTGCATACCTTCTTGTTTATATAAGTTAAGTCAGACGTAATTCAAATTAAATATTGGTGTAACTGAAGCTAAAAGAATAAATAATAATAATTTTATAAAATTCTACCGCAGATGTTTATTTTTTGTGCGTATTCGCCCAAAAGGATGCTTTAACATCAAAATAAATCCTAATTATCATCATTACTCCCCCACATTAACAAATATCATCATAAATTGGACAATATAAAGGGACCGATATTTTCTCCACGGGTAATAAAATTACGACACCCAAACCTAATATTAATTAACACATCCAACCCTCCCCGTCATAAATCCACATTAACCCAACTTTTCTAATATCCCCCGAAACTACATTACCAACATTTTTTTATAATCCCACCCTTTTATCCGTTACTGTAAAAATCAAGCCATGAGGGCCAGAGAGTCCGCTGAAAATGTTTTATCTCGCCTTTTTTACCCTCACCCCTGATCAACGCTATAACTCACAGTTAAAACACCGGGCGACGAGGGTTGGGTTTTTTATTTCTCGCTTTTTGGGTGGATTATTATAATTCCGTTATTTTTCCGAATATGGGGAGGAAAAATCTCAAGAGATGATGTGTGTATGAGCGATTTTCGGTCGGTGTTTGAACAATCGTTCGTTTCTCCCGATTGTCAATATTTGATGTTGGTAATGTGGATTTTAATGGGGTGTACACTTTGATGATCAATTTTAGAGGATGAGATGTAGCAGTTGAAATTCATCAATGTTTCAGCAATGGATTAAAATTTATGCTGAATAGATATACACTTTTTTTTAAGTATACATATCCTGATATGTATTTTGTACATTTTTAGATATTCGTAGTTTTTAAAAGGCATTCAATTTAAAGCCTTTAACGAGTGTTTCCAATCCCAGATTAAGCGTGAAGTAAAATTTCGAGTTTAGTAGAGCCTGAAAATTTGGTTTGGTCGCGTAGCGCGAAGCGCGGAGCGACCAATCCAAATTTTCAGGCTTTTCTAAACTCGAAATTTTACTTCGTGCACCCCGCGAATAAAACACTGATTTTAAGTAAACTTGAAAACATACTGCTTAGGCATATGGATTTTTTCTTTTAAATATACTATAAAATGTATTGCAAATTGCTAAAATTAGAATACGTTAAATTTAATTACACGTACTATAAATTTATTATTAGAATTAGTTTAGTGAAATTCAGAATATACCGCTTAAGCGGTATAATTTTTTCAAGTTAAATCAGTGATTTATATGCGTGGCGCATGAAGTAAAATTTCGAGTTTAGAAAAGCCCAGAAAATTTGTCTCGGGTCGCTGCGCGACCCTCGACAAATTTTCACGGGGCTTTTCTAAACTCGAAATTTTACTTCATGCTTAGTCTGGGAGTGGAAAACCCTCGTTAGAAGCTTCAAATTGAACTCTTTTCAAAAAACAACAAATATCTAATGATTTAAAGAAAAGAAGCTGAATTTAGAAAACGTATACTGTAAAGACCAATATATAATTTTGCTACAAGACTCATTTCTACTAGCGACTCTACAAAAAAACTAAAAGATTTCTTTTTAGGTGAATGCTCTGGAAATTTTCCGACATTCGTTGTTTTTGAGTTCAATTTAAAGCTTAAACGAGTGTTTTCCACTCCCAGATTAAGCATGAAGTAAAATTTCGAGTTTAGTAAAGCCTGAAAATTTGGTTCGGTCGCGTAGCGCGAAGCGCGGAGCGACCAAACCAAATTTTCAGGCTTTTCTAAACTCGAAATTTTACTTCATGCGCTACGCGTATGAAACAAAAATTTTAAGTGAAGTTTAAAATATACTGCTTTAACGATGAGGCCGAAAATGAAGACATTTGTGAAAAAATGGAAATTTCAGACAACACATTTTAACATATAAGTTTTGTTTATATGTTTAAAGAATAACATTAAATGTATTTATCTTTTAATTTGTATACCTATTATATAAAACTAAGTGATTAGATACAATGTACAAAAATAAAATGAATGATTAAAAGTCAAAAACCCCTAAATCCCGATTTATTTTCAAAACCTGCTAAATCCAATTGGTTTTAAATGATTCAAGAAAAAGTATAAAAGTAAGATTTTACTCATTAGAGCCCCTCATTTATCATTGTAAATACCAGCGATTTCAATTGCAATTTTAATTATTTATCATTCAATAAGTGAATATAAAAATATTAAATTATTCAAAACCAAGCAGAGTGGATTTAGGAGGATTTGGAAATAGGCGACTTATTTATTATATTATTGATTTTTATTTACCTTACTACTTTTAAATAATGTTCTTTTAGATTTAATATTCATTGATTCTTCACTGACTATGAATGTACTTCTTGACCAATCTTCATTATCTCTAGTGCCATGTGATAATCATCATCCAGCCCTGGATTTTACATTTTGTTTACCTTCAACACCTTTAAAATGCTGGACGGATAACAGTGACTTTATGTATAATTTTAAGAAGGCTGATTATTTGTCTCTAAATAACGTATTTATAAATACTCATTGGGACACAATATTCAATGACTATGATATTGATTCCGCATGTGAAATATTTTACTCAAATATTTATGCTGCAGTTGATATGTATGTGCCTAAAATAAAACCATCCGGTCAAATGGGTAAAATGTTTCCGAAATGGTTTAATAATGAATTGAAAAACTTGATAATTGAAAAGAAGAAATTACATAAAAATATATTATTTCTCAATTGAATTCTGACTATAATCAATTCAGTTCGGTACGTGAAAAGTGTAAATTGCTGTCGAAGTTATGTTATGAGAAGTACATTCATACGATGGAAGATGATATTAAGTGTAACCCTAAATCTTTTTGGACCCATGTCAAAACCCAACGAGGCGGTTCTCAATTACTATCTATATTCATGAATGGACTCAATGCAGTGACTGAAAAAGGCCATATTGTGGAGTTATTTGCAAAACATTTTGAATCAGTTTATTGTTCATCATCTACACAATACGATAACATCATCTAATGCACTATCTTCTGTTACAAATATCCCTCATCCACCAAAGTTAAAGATTACTGAGATTTTAAACTCTCTATGCTCACTGAAAATAAGTCATAGCCCAGGTCCCGATGGTTTACCTGCCTCTTTTTTGAAAGAATGTGCTTTTTCTATGTCTAGACCTTTATGGTTATTATTTAATAAATCCCTATCCAGTGGTATGTTTCCTGAATGTTGGAAGATTGCAAATATTATTCCAATTTTTAAAAGCGGTGATAATAAAAGATTTAAAAACTATCGACCTATATCGATCATATCAGCTATTCCAAAGATATTTGAAAAACTGTTAACATCATTTTTAACCGACGCTTTACATTCCACAATATCTTTTAATCAACACGGGTTTCGTGCTGGGGCTTCAACTGCCTCTAACCTCTTAGTATATGACTCCTACATTGTGGATGCTTTGGAGAGCGGGTGTCAAGTTGATTCTGTGTATACCGACTTCTCTAAAGCATTCGACAGTGTTGATCATGGTATTTTAATGAACAAGTTGGCACACGTCGGAATTTCTGGAGTTCTACTATCCTAAATAGAATCTTATATCACCTGTCGTACACAGTTTTAAAATAGGTCAATTGACGTCACGATCTATAAGCGTCACATCAGGGGTACCTCAAGGTTCCCACCTTGGGCCCCTTTTATTTAACTTATTCATTATGATGTTGTTAGCTGTTTTTCATATGCCGAAACTCTGTTTTTCGCGGATGACATGAAGATATTTTTACGTATTCATTCATTACAAAACACAAATAATCTTCAAGTAGACGTTACTTCTTTTTGTAACTGGTGTAGGGTGAACAAACTGTGTCTATATGTGGATAAATGCAAAATAATTTCATTTTCAAGACGAGCATCCTCAATTGATGCCATTTACCATTTAAATGATAGGAATATAGAACGAGTCAATTCTATAAAAGATCTTGGAATTATAGTAAACAATAATTGGACTTTTTCAAGTCATATTTCAAAAATCGTTTCCAAAGCATATCAACTGCTATGTTTTATCAAGCGTAACAGCAAAGATTTCAATGACGTAAAAACAATATTACTCCTCTACCATTCCTTAATACGTCCACATTTGGAGTATTGTTCATCTGTTTGGTCACCTTACACACAGTGCAACATAAATTAAATTGAGCAGGTACAAACAAAATTCTTGAAGTATCTTGCATTTAAATTCGATGTGCAGGACACATACCAAGGATTGCTATATAGATATGGTCTTAAGAGTCTGGAGCAGAGACCCATTGACGCTGATATACTTTTAGTTTTTAAAATTTTGCATGGGAATATAAACTGTCCTGATTTACTATCAAAAATTGGCATTCGCGTTCCAGCTAGAATGCTGCGCAACGAGGACACTTTTCATGTACCATTTAAAGGTACATATTATGCTAAAAATTCGGCCTCTGTGCGTATTCTGCGCTATGCTAATATGATACAATTCGATATGCTTGCGGGAGAGTATTCTAGTCTAAGAGCCCATTTGCGTAGCCAATAAAATGTTGTGTTGTATTTATCATTAAAGTGATTATATTATATTTTGACATTTTTACATTTACTTTTTATTTGTTGTTTATTTTAAGTACTTTAATATTTATTAAATATTGTGATATTACTATTGTAAATTAATGTTTTTGTAAATTGTCCGCCGTATATTAATAAATAAATAAATAAATAAATAATTTTGACGACTTTGTAATTCTATGAGTTTCATTGATTTACAAAGTAATAAAAAAGGTAATAAAATATATCCACAAATAATAAAATCTCTTTGACGATTTTTTTCTCAACTTTTGTAATTTTTTGTAGACATCATTAATTATGACGTAATTTTATTCTTAGATTTGCGATTTCGCTGTTTCTGTTTTAACTTTCTTTAATTTAATTAAATGTGTCAATTATGACAGAATTTTATATTAACAGTTGTTTAATTTTACGTTATTTTTCAGCTTTTAAAGGTTAAGGCTGAAAAAACCGTAAAAATGAAACAACAATTAATTTAAAATTCCGTTCAAATTTACACATTTAATTAAACTAAAGAAAGGTGAAACAGAATTCTTCTTCTTTTATAAGTATTTATTTTATTTCGGCAATTTTCATTATTTTAGTAGGATTTCACACCATTTCAATTAAGAATTTCGTCTGCATTTTGGCTATTCTGACATTAAGTTAGTCAGTCAACAGTCAGTTACTATTTAGACATAAATTAGTCAATGGTCTTTAGTGAGTTACAACTTATAAAATGTTCGTATATTTTGCAATATGTACAAATTTGTTTTCCAATATATTTATGAATATTGCCGAAAACAAAAATTAAGACATAATTACGCTGGTTCAGCAAAGTTTTATATTTTTTTAGGAAATAACGGGAAATGCAGGAAACATGTTTTTAGGATAGGCACACAGTTTGTACTTTTCATAAAGTACGCCCATTTTTTTTTTTTCAAAATATTTCCTCGCTTAAGGGCGTAGTTAAGACGACAATATGAGGACTTTTCTGCGTTTGGGTAGAGGTCGACCATCTCTTAAAAACTTACTATACCTACTTATAATATTGTGGCTCTCGAGCATGAAGTTTGAAGAAGACCTCTTCTCTAGAGGAATAATTATTTTATACCCTTGAGCAGAAAAGTTTGGCAGACCCCTGTTTATTTTATTAAACTCTCGTTTTTATTCGTCCTCCACTTTAACATCCTGAAAATAATTTCGTTCCATTTTTTTTTTCAAGATTCGACAATCAAATTCCCGGCGGGGATTTACCGAACAACATTAAAAACCATTTACGGAATCCCCCTTCCTTTTCTCTCGCCGACATTGAAATCAATGGAGCATTAAAAATCTGTATAAATATCAAGGAGATAAATCAGGTAAAGCATAAATCCACCGCCCCCTCTGATGCCTTTAAACTTTTCCCCGGGAGCATTATTTTTTTGCGGGGCGATAAATCATGGTTAGGAAAAAAAAATGCGAGAAGGAGAGGAACTCACCTTATATATAAGTATTTCACCATCAATCCTGGGACTCGATGACGAGCCAGAGAAATTCGGGAGGGGATTTAACGAATTTTGAGCGCACAAAGGGACTGCGATAATAAGCGGGATTCTCGCTTTTGTAATTTCTCGAGTTGTTTTTTTGTTGTTGCTGTTTAGTCATAATAGGATTTTCGTGTAAGAATGAAAGAATTCGTGGCACTAATAAAAAGTAAAATTGCTTATAAATATCAGTGAATTATTAAATTAAATATAAAATAATAAATGCTCCACTTCCCGACATTTATTTTTTATGCGATTATATTTTTTATAAACGCCATACGAAAATCATATTAGTAATGTTAAATTTAATTGAATTCTACAGTTTTAATTGATTCCCAAGTATTAAACAAAATAATCTACATACAGGAATTTTTGTCATTCAAGTAGTCATATCCTGATGCATGTTGCCTAAACATTTTTTTTTTACAGTTTAATTTGAAACTTCTAACGAGTGTTTCCACTCCCAGGCTAAGCATGAAGTAAAATTTCGAGTTTAGAAAAGCCTGAAAATTTGGTTTGGTCGCGTAGCGCGAAGCGCGGAGCGACCAAACCAAATTTTCAGGCTTTTCTAAACTCGAAATTTTACTTCATGCGCCACGCGTATACAGCACTGAAATATTGTGATATTCACAATAAAGAAGTATTTTAAGACGTACATTTTAAACTTCACCTAAACTCAGTGTTATATACGCATATGTATATTTAAAAGAAAAATTCCTTGTATATTATTATAACACAAAATGTTTTTTTTTTTTCATAAAAGAAAAGGGAATAGACACATACAAACGATTATTTCAAATGGGCGTACGTACGTAGGTACATAGGTAAACCGCAATTCGCATTATAAACACGAATGAAAAGACCCACTCAATTCATTACTAGATTTATCTGTTATCCTTGTATATTATTATAATACAAAATGTTTTTTTTTTATTTCAAAAAAGAAAAGGGAATAGAAACGAACAAACGATTATTTGAATTGGGCGTACGTACATAGGTAAGCCGCAATTCGCATTATAAACTCGAGTGAAAAGACCCACTCAATTCATTACTAGATTTATCTGTTATCCCCGGGGATTTCCTCACGGAGAACGCATTTGCATTTGTTCGAGAGCGGTTTTCTTGTGGGGGCGCGCGTGTGTGGCCCCGGCTCTGCCGCGATAACTGAAAAATGTAAAATATCGAGAGTCGCTCGAAATTTATATTTCATATCGCGGCGATTGCCTCGGACGGAACCGGGTACGTGTCCCCCTTTTTTTACCATCCGGCCAATAAATTTCCAGATCGGATACGTGCGCCGAGTGGCCCCCGGTCCAGTACGGTTCTGTATTAAAATCATGAACGCCACGAGCGGGACGAGAATTGTTCGAATGCGGAATTGATCGTACGTGTTTATGAATTTTTGAGTTTTATAGTTTTCATGATGTTCATATGAAAATGTAAAAATTCCTCTTGTTTTATGTCACGTCTGAAATTTTGAATTTGCTGCCGCGTAGCGTTTGTTTTATGCAGGGCATCGGCGTAAACATGATATGTCGGGTCAGCATACCCGATGTAAACACCGTTAAGTCTAGCGTGCTAAGCAATGTTCGCGAATGTTCTAGAAACATATAAAAGACGAGAAACAAAACGTAAAACAAATGTCAAGAATTGAAATAAAATTTCTCGATTTATCAACTCAATAAATTACAATAAACATCTGTAAAATCCAATGTCCGTTCGGGTATTAGCTTAGAAAGTAGTTGTTTTGTTCGTCGAGTGTTTAAATTAATTTTTGTAAGACCAATTTATTGTGTAGATTGCCTAAGGAATCGCACTTTTAATGTTTGAGGTATTCTGCAACTACGTATTGGCAATTTCATTTATACTTATAAATAATGTTTGTATTCGTGTTTTCATAACTTCACTATAAATCACTGTTTTAGGACCAGTTGCACCAATTACGTTGAACTTGTTCAACTCTGAGCTTAAATTCAAAGTGACATTACGACAATGGGAACTGTCATCTTAAACTGAAGTTCAGCTTGAACTCGAGTTCAATGTTTCAGTTGCAACTGGGCCTTAAATGCCTAGAACATTAAGTATATATTTCGAATTTTCAAAACCCTAATATATTTACTTTATGCTTAATCAAGGAGTAGAAAACATTCGTTTAATATATAGTTTATATAAATATATACGTACTTATTCTTTTTCGAAAAAATATTGCTACTAAGTAATAGCAACCTCATTTATTTATATTCTCGGGAAGAACTGTTTTTATTCATTACTGTCCACGCTAATACTTCGCATAAGTCACTCGTTGCAAATTCAGATACTGACAATTTTAGAAATAAGCGTAGCCAAAGGGGGGCAGGTGAGAGTGCCTCCTCTTAAGAGACCAAGAAATGATGCATTTTAATGTGGCTGTTATGACAAGTTTTCCAAATTAATTTAGTACTTCAGTTTAGAAAAAGTTGACAATATTATTCTAATTGGGCGGAATTCTACAGAAGTTATTAAAATTGGCGAAAATCATGAGATCAAACTTAAGCAGTAAGTATATTTTGAATTTAATAATAAATCAGTGTTTTGTATGCGTGGCGCATGATGTAAAATTTCGAGTTTAGAAAAGCCTGAAATTTTACTTCGTGCTTAATCTGGAATTGGAAACACTCGTTAGAAGCTTCAAATGAAAGTGTTTTATAAAAACAACGAATGTCTAAAAACTTAACTAGAAGAATCGTGACATTAGCCATAATGAACAATTAATTTCAGACGTTAAATTAAACAACTACTCGTCGTCTTAGCAGACATGAATATTTAAATCAAATGAAATTCTGAAGAAATTTGTATCTACGCTTTTTTCATAGCACACTTAGTTTACAAGATATTAGACAATTTTAACGCGTTATGACATATTTTTAAAGATATCACGCTAATAATTGATATCAAAAATCTACGTTAGAAACAATTGATATTTCGGGTGTTTTCACGTCAAAATCTAGAAAGATGAATTAACTGAGGCTGTTCGAACCATTTGAGCAAAATCGAAATTGTCAATGCCATAAGAAGAAGTAGAAACGTCAATAGTGGATAATATTAAATAATATCAATCTCGATTTAAAATGACCACATTATTACTATTATGTATTATTATTAAATGGACCCCGTTTATAAATAAATAAATATTCATCTGACATACTTAACCCAAGAGAAGGAACTTTACTCACTGAGCCACGAGGGTCTCTAATGCTAACTTTTAACGTCGACCAAAAATCCAATTTTAAACTTAGACAAATGCAAGTTACGCCAATTTAAAGCTAATTGTTTTCACGTCAAAATCTAGAAAGGTTCGACCAGCCTTAGTTATTTTAAGGCTGGTCGAACCATTTGAATTTGCCGGGCGGAGCAAAATCGAAATCGCCAATGCTATTAGAAGAAGAAGAAACGTCAATAGTGGATAATATCAAATAATATCAATCTCGAATTGAAATGACCACATTATTACTATTATCTAATATTAAATAGATCCCGTTTATAAATAAATATTCAGCTGACATATCCAAACCCAACTAAAATTCACAATTATGCCCAAAATTTACAACATTACTCAAAATTACAAAAATAACTTATTAAAAAATACGGATATAACTATGTACGCGGGCATTTAATGCATACCCTAAACGAAGTTAAAGCAGCAATTGAATAAGAGATAAGGAACATAAGTCCGGAGCAGCTTCAACGTGTATTTGAAAATAAAAAACGCAGAGTTAACATAACAGCCTAGAAAATGAAGGCCATCATTTTCAACATTTGTTATAAAACTATTGATGCTTAGTTTTGTCATAAAATGATAACATTGATAATAACCTAACTTAACTCGCTTTTATTGATCTAAATTAATATAACTCCAATAAATTGTCGTTCTTGGCATAATTTGAGATAGTTAACTCCATGACTTACTGCTTAAAATTACATTTAAGAAATTGCTTTATTAATTTATCAAAATAAACATTTTTCAAATTAATCAACATAAAATCAATCACAAATAGTATATTTTTAATTGTATAATATTTTAGTGTTTCATGCGCGTGGCGCATGAAGTAAAATTTTGAGTTTAGAAAAGCCTGAAAATTTGGATTAGTCGCTTCCTTTCGCTACGCGACCAATCCAAATTTTCAGTTTTTTCTAAACTCGAAATTTTACTTTATGATTAATGAAGGATTGGATACACTTGTTAGAAGCATCAAATTTTAAGCTTTAATAAAAATACCGAATGTCTGATAATTTATTGCTAAAATCTGGATAAAAATAACTAAAATAAAAATTCCCTGTATCATAAAAATGTATTTATGGAATTTTACTGCCAAAACTTGGTACCTGGACTATAAAAATCTAGAACGGTATTTGTGACGTCTGCGACACATCAAAATCGACTTACATCAATTTTAATGTGTTAATACATACATACGTATTAGAACAATTGACATCTCTTGTACGTCATTCTATGTGACCCATTCACATGTAAGGACGTATAAGAGATGTCAATTGTTCTAATACGTATGTACAGGGTGAGCAACAATGCTTCCAGACAAGTTGAATTTCCCGCCGAAAAATCTGGGGAATTTGACCGCTCCAAGTTTATGCCAAGGAAAAATTAATAAAGAGTAACTAGATTTGACACTAGCAGCGTCGTGCGTCGTATTTTGCCAGTGTGTTCATTAATTCTTCGAATTTAGCTATTTTACCTTCTGTTTCATAGACATCACTTCTTTTTAGGATTGCTTTATAAAATTGAAATCACCTTTGTTTACCGTGATGTTTACACCACGGCATGATGCTTTCATCCTAAAGGCTCAATATCAAAGTTCGCCAGACCATACTCCGTGCGATTTTTATTTACGCGGGCATTTTAAAATTACGTTTTCTAAAATCTAATGCATACCCTAAACGAACTTAAAGCAGCAATTAAATAAGAGATAAGGAACATAAGTCCGGAGCAGCTTCAACGTGTATTTGAAAATAAAAAACGTAGAGTTAACATAACAGCCTAGAAAATGAAGGCCATCATTTTCAACATTTGTTATAAAATTATTGATGCTATCTCTACGTTTATTATTTTCAAATACACAAAACCTTAACTTACTTCAATTTACTATGTATATTTAATTAAAATTGCAAACATTAAATATATAGTTATGATTAAATATTTAATTTATTTTGAGAAAACATGTTTGCTACGCCAATGGATCAATCTGCAACCATTGTTGCTCACTCTGTATGTATTGACACATCAAAATTGATGTATAAACTGTTAATATTGACAGATTTGACATATTTCGTTGATAAGGACATTTTTAAACATTTTAAAAATATTTTCGACATTCCCGTCACATTTGACATCCTTTTAATTATGTAAATTTGTAGTATTTGCGATATGTTGTAATTGATTTAAGATTATTTTACAACTTGTAAGTCACTCTTGTCATATTTTGTTGATCGTGTCACATTTGACATATTTCGTCAGTTCTGGGCAATTGTGTGGCTTTTGACGTTTGTGAGAATTTTCTAACAACGTGTGTGTCTCAATTTACATATTTTATTGAGAATATAACTCAAGAGTCACATGACTACATTCCCTCCTATCAGAATCGCTTATTTCCATAGATACATGTCATCACAGCGGTGATAGATTCCTATTACCTTATTTTGGTCGTCGCTACAAAAATGATTTGTCAAATCTGACAGTCGATAATTAAAAATATCAACGGGGCGATGGGGTGAGGATTCCAAGACGGAAATGTAGTGAAATTCGTTATATTCTCTCATCGAATATAACTCAAGGTATGAATAATAATCGATAATATTTATTCGTGAAACCGGAGCAGCACATTCAACTTTCCCTTCGGGCTCGTTGAATCTGCAGCTCGGTTTCACTCATGAATATTATCGATGATAATCATACCACTTGTTATATTATAGCTGATTATGTCACACTGTACATACATAAACAAATGAAATATAAAAATCTTAATTTATGGTTTTGCTAATTTATTAACTTGATGTTGTTTTTTTTAATAATTAATTCATTATTGTTGCATTTTAATGTTTCGGGCTTTCCAGAAAATTCATTTTAATTTTCTCGTTTCCGAGAACAAATTTATACGGAAAATGTCACCCTCTACTTGTATCATCTAGATTTTTTTTCTGTATATTATATTTTCTATAAAATGTTGTTATTAATAATTGAAAATATGACTGCGCATTAAATTTGGGCCCTGTAGCGTGTATTATGTGGTGCCGTATATGATGTTAATATTGCATTAGCCTGTGGCTATTGTTCAATGAACCGAATTTCAATATAACCCCAAAACTCTAATGCCCATTAACGGATTTTGGCCAGACCCGTGTATGTTATTAAAGTGCTGAAGGGTATTACGTTTTAATTTCGCGACCTGCTGCTTTTGCAAGCTGCAAACCGCAAAACATATAAATCTACTTACCAGAAAAGAAAATTAAAAAGATATCTTTAGTATAAAAAAACATTAATTTGTTAATATGTCTATATATGAAAATTCGCATTACAGATTTTTCTATGTAAATCGATGAAAGTGCGAATTTTTGATCCATTTTTTTCAGAATTCAGCTAATAGTTTAACTAAACTTAAATAACTGTTCACCTTCTTCTTCAACATCAGAAAACTGTTTAAAAAGGCTAACTTTGTTTTGATCTCTGCTCGCAGCCATGCAGTCATCTATTTCTATTTTTAACTTATTCAATTAATTTGTATTTTTACTTATTACACGCGTAACTTATTAATTTAGAATGACACAACACATTTACACACATCCATGGCTCGAGAGGGTGCTAATTTTCCCATAAGAAAGCAATACCCCCCGGTAGGATTCGAACCCACGACCCTCGAGCAGGAGCTCTGCTCACTGACCCACGGAAGTCCCCAATGCTAACTTTAAGCGTCGACCAAAAATTAAATTTTAAACTTAGACAAATGCAAGTTACGCCAATTTAAAGCTTATTTAATTTCAATCTCTGTCAAGAAACAATTCAATTAAACATTATTATATTTGCATCGGGCTTCTGAGTCGATTTGATTTTAAGTAATTAAAATCAGTCTGAGATTAAATTACGTACAGCGAATTTTGTATGAACAGCAAAGCACATCTCTTTAAAATCCCTAGTAAAAGTAAATGTTTTGCTTCGTGTCCCTCTCTGGTTAGAATCCTGGCTAAGTCCATGCATGTATATTATCGAAACTGTAATTGAAAACACATTTGTTTTTTTTATTGCTGTGATTTTTGCAATTTCTGTGCCGTTCGAATGATTGTTATTCTCGATCATTTTATGTGTTAAAATCCCCTACAATAAATATTTAATTCATGTGGCGGATACATGATAAAAGCCCATAATACTATTTGAAATATAACTACACAGTTGTTAGGGTTTCACTTTTATAGTTAAACACTGCAACATGTTTTACCATACAGTGGCTTCATCAGACAGATAAATACCACAGTTCATATATATCCAGTTAGCCAGTCTCTATATAAAATTTGGTAACCGCGTTTGGATGCTGCATCCAGAAGCAAGACTGGTGATTGGTGTATATAGCAGAGCTGGGATGAAGACTTAAAAACAGGATTCGAATCACGAATCCGAATCACCTAATATGATTCGAATCACGAATACTCAAATAAAGGATTTGCAAGTGAAAAATATGATTCGAATCAAAGATTCGAATTCTCATTTTTGAATCGCGGATACAAATCCTTTAAAAATAAATTTGAATCTATTATTTGCAACCAGTAATATTTTATTCCATCAGTTTCTATTAACAAAAATGTTCATTTACCGACTAAATATCTGATTATATAATGATTTTAATTAATGATGATATATGTGTTATTGAACTTTATTTTAAATCTGTTTTATACGCGTGGCGCATGAAGTAAAATTTCGAGTTTAGAAAAGCCCCGTGAAAATTTGTCTCGGGTCGCTGCGCGACCCTCGACAAATTTTCTACGCGGGGCTTTTCTAAACTCGAAATTTTACTTCATGCTTAGTCTGGGAGTGGACAACACTCGTTCTTAGAAGTTTCAAATTAAAGGATCACTCTAGATTACTAAGTTTATTACCATTTTATAAAGGCTACAGCTCGAAGGGCCAATCATGGTCTTCGGAGACCGAAGGACTACAGGGAATCGAAGTTTATTTATAAGAAAACAATGAATAACTAAAGGTTACAGCATGGATAGGAAAGAAAACATACAATTTTGAAAAAATATCGAAGTTGGGTTGGTTTTCAGTGCGTTTTTAACATCACTTTAAATCAGTGTTTTATACGCGTAGAGCATGAAGTAAAATTTCGAGTTAAGAAAAGCCCCGTGAAAATTTGTTTAGCGGGGCTTTTCTAAACTCGAAATTTTATTTCATGCTTAGTCTGGGAGTGGACCATCAAGATTTTCTACATGTCGAAATTTTCGATATTTCTAGATTTATGTCGATTTATTCACAGTTTGTTATTGTATTAAATGCAACTTTAATATTAAATAAAAACGTTTTTTTTAGGAATAGAATATTCACCCATTAAGAGCCGAGCAAATTATAAAGTTAACTCTAAAAGTTAATTTTAGGTAAAATTTTGAATCATTTTCTATGATTACAATAAATGATTTATTATATTACATACGTCGATTTTTTAAAAGAGTTAAATTTAAAATTCAAACGAGTGTTGTCCACTCCCAGACTAAGCATGAAGTAAAATTTCGAGTTTAGAAAAGCCCCGCGTAGAAAATTTGTCGAGGGTCGCGCAGCGACCCGAGACAAATTTTCGCGGGGCTTTTCTAAACTCGAAATTTTACTTCATGCGCCACGCGTATAAAACACTGATTTAAAGTGAATTTAAAAATGCACTGAAAACCAACCCAACTTTGATATTTTTTCAAAATTAGATGTTTTCTTTCTTATCCATGCTATAAACCTTCAGATACTCATTGTTTTCTTGTAAAAAACTTCGATTCCCTGTAGTCCTTCGGTCTCCGAAGACCATGGTTGGTTCTTCGAGCTGTAGCCTTTGTAAAATGGTAATAAACTTAGTAATGTAGAGTGATCCTTCAATTTGAAACTTCTAAGAACGAGTGTTGTTCACTTCCAGACTAAGCATGAAGTAAAATTTCGAGTTTAGAAAAGCCCCGCGTAGAAAATTTGTCGAGGGTCGCGCAGCGACCCGAGACAAATTTTCACGGGGCTTTTCTAAACTCGAAATTTTACTTTAAGCGCCACGTGTATAAAACACTGATTTCAAGTGAAGTTAAAAATAGACTATTAACGTTGGATATTTTTCATGGTTAAGTAACCAAATATGCATTCACAAATATTTGAATTATTCAAAAATTTAAATATTTATATCCAAATATGAATAAAAAAGTGATTTAAATATTCATATTAGAATATTTAACTATTTGAATTAATCTAATTCGAATCCCAGCCCTAATAGCGATGATTCGAATTATTTAGGAGAATTTGAATCCGTGTAGGATTCGAATCCTTATAAAAGGATTCGAATCCTCATCCTTTTATAAGGATTCGATTCCTTTTATAGGGATTCGATTCCTTTTATAAGGATTCGAATCCTTTTATAAGAATTCGAATCTTTTTATAAGGATTCGAATCATTTACGTCTGGATTCGAATACGAATCCTTTAAAAAAAATGTAACGAATCCGGATCACGAATTAGTTTTCACTAAAGTATTCGAATACCTCTTTTGAATCCTCTAAAAGGATTCGAATCCGGGAATTGAATCCTGAATGATTCGAATCCTGCCCAGCTCTGGTATATAGTCGTCTGTCTTACTCTTACCCCACATCCTGACCATAATTTCTCCTTTTCTACTCGATTTCCAGTTCTCCTATAAGCACTGGCTCCCCTTGTAAATACTCAGTATTCATCAGGCAGATGAATGTTGAGTATTCTCTGCCTGATGAAGCCACTGTGTGGTGAAGCATGTTGCAGTGTTCAACAATATAAGTGAAACCCTCCCAACTGTGCTGTTTTATTGCACCTATAATATACAGGAAGTTTTTCTTTTTACAGCGTATATGCTGTAAATCTTCAGATATTCGATGTCTTTCAAAAGAGTTAATTTGAAGATTTAAACGAGTGTTTTCCACTCCCAGATTAAGCATGAAGTAAAATTTCCAGTTTAGAAAAACCTGAACATTTGGTGCGTAGCGCTACGCGACCAAACCAAATTTTCACGCTTTTCTAAACTCGAAATTGTACTTCATGCGCCACGCGTATAAACAGTAAAATATTGTAAAGTTTACAAATGCTACTATAGCAGTATGCTAAAGACGTATGTTTTGAACTTCACCTAAAACCAGTGTTTATACGCGTGGCGCATGAAGTAAAATTTTGAGTTTAGAAAAGCCTGAAAATTTGGTTTGGTCGCGTAGCGCTACGCGTTACGTGACCAAACCAAATTTTCAAGCTTTTCTAAACTTTTAATTTTACTTCATGCTTAATCTGGGAGTGGAAAACACTCGTTTAAATCTTCAAATTAAACTCTTTTAATAAACATCGAATCTCTGAGTTTAAATCTTTAAACTGATCTATAAAAAAAAAACAACGAATATCGGAAAATTTACAACATATGCATATATATACTTAAAAGAAAATTTCCCTGTATTTCTGCTTGTGTTTTCTGTAATTCTTAGCCTTGTTTAATTAAAATAATTGTTTCACCAACTTGAATTACAGCTTTCATTTCTCGCAAAAGCGTCACTCATAATCCCATCTTTGATGTGATGATTATAATGTGAGTATATGTGTATGTAGAGGAGGGGGTATGAGTGCCGTCATCCACATAAAATCAACAGGGGCTATTTGTCTTCGTTAATAATATTAGTACAGTTGTATAGATATAATACCCTTGATCTCCAAAATCAAATATCTCATATCCGGCACAAGAGCAAATTCCGGCTGTTTGCCGAAGGCCGACTAAACACGTAACAGCGGGAAACGTTCAGGTATATTTGCAGACGCTGTTTGTTCACAGCATCAGGTAGTGACAATCCAACACGAAAAAATAAATAGTAAAGAGAAAATAAAGGAAGTGTAAAGACAAAATAAAATAGTACAACTAAGGAGCGTTATACGAGACACTTGAAAATTGATGTTTTTTTTTTCAACTTAATATTATACAAGACATGTTTCTTAACTTAAATCTGTGAAACAAACCAAAAGTTCTACTATTAAGACATGATTCTTTGAAAATATACATATTCAAATTTGAATTTTCCGGAATGAAGTGAAGCAAAATGTATGTATCGTAGATGGTTAAGGCACAATTTTTCTAAATCCATTATCACTTAAATTATTAAATTGCAAAATAATGTTCATTTTAAATTATTTACACATTGTATAATATCGATAAATAAGTTAGCGCTTCTTTGTAGGTAATTTGTAATTCTGTATTTATTTATGTATTGTATTTACTGTCTAATAATTTATTGTTAGTTAAATTCTTGCTTTATTATATACATTAGGATATGTATTTCTACACAATTTGTTATAATATAATAAAGTATACTGCATATGTTGATACATTTTACAAATGTTTAATTCATCTACCCAAATCTTGCGCTTACAAAATTCAAACAATTTTTTTTTTTGCGATAACTATACTGACCAAAATATATGTTTATATTGCCTTTAATGCAATAAAATTGTTATTTCACTTTAAAATAGCAATAAATGACTAAATCTTCTTACTGATCTTTCTTTATTTTCAATAATTGTTAAAATTTTAAAACTAATTGATTCAACGTGTGCACTGTTTTTGAAAAAAGGTTAAGTTGAAGTATCTATCGAGTGTTTCCATTCCTCGATTAAGCACGAAGAAAAATTTCGAGATTAGAAAAGCCTGAAAATTTGGTTTGGTCGCATAGCGAAGGGGAGCGATCAAAACAAATTTTCAGCCTATTATAAACTAAAAATTTTACTTCATGCTATAGGCGTATTAAACACGGAAATACTGTTAAGTTTAAAATATACTGCTTTAACATACTACTTTAGAAGAATACTTTGAACTTTACTATAATCAATTTTTTATATGCGTGGCGCATAAAGTAAAATTTCGAGTTTAGAAAAGCCTAAATATTTGGTTTGGTCGTATAGCGCTGCGCGACCAAACCAAATTTTAAGGCTTTTCTAAACTCGAAATTTTTTCGATATCAATTTTATGTTGTTTAACCCCAATTTTAACGTGTTTAAACTGACAGCTATGTTTGGAGTCGCGATTTGAAGTTGCTTATTCTTCATTTGATTTTGATTAGTCTCAATTGTCTCAACTTGACAAGTCTAGTTGCCAATCCTTAAACATGATTAAATTATTTGTTATATGGTTACTAAGGTGTACTATGAAATGTTTCTTGTTTAGAAAATGTGCGACGAGAATAAAAAGATTGATACATATCTATTTAAGATGTTTTAAGTTATGAACTGTGTTTTTTCCTGAATAGGTAGTATTGAGTTATGATAAAGAATGTATGATACCATAAGTTTCTTGCAACTGACACAAATTGCTAACAAATAAACCTGTACGAAAGTAATCGCGATTACCCCCTTTTCCCTTCCTTGGATCCATTCATTCTTTCCCCACACACACACACACTCACACATATACATCTAGTTATATACTGGAACACATAGACATTGTTATTGATCGCATGCAGAAATTGATATTTCAGTTAGCCCGTCGAAATGGGCGGCTGTAAAAGATGATGGCCGTTCAAATGGTGATTGTTCCTTGGCGCGGTTCTTTGATGATAAAGTGCAGGAGCGGCATAACGCATGGAGCAATATCGAAAATGTAGTCGATTGGAATAAGAATAGAAGAATATGGAATGAGTTTCCCCTCAGGAACGGCGAATGCCCCTCTCATTCTGTCGCATTTCGATCCCCGGAGGGATCTCTCTTTCCCTCCTCGAGAATTGGAGTAACTCCGCACAATTCCACCTTCGAGCGGCAGCACCAGGCGGCGGCGATATGCATTAGGAATACGAATACTTTTACATAACTACTTGTATAAGTACTTAAGAGAACATGCATGACACATTAATCCGATGGCTTATAACGGAAGTGCAACTGAGGGACGCCGTTTCCCTATATTCACGGCTTTTACCGCGTTTTGATAAAGCTATATATGCGCATTTTTACTTTGCACAATGTGTCCTAGGTAATTCCACTCCTAAATTCATGCAATATTACATTAGAATTTATTAAAACGTGTTAAAATTACAAAAAATACAATTACAATAAAACCTAACACTTTTAAATGTTTGCCGTCAGATAACCTTCATTTACTCTTAATTGTAATTAATTAATAATCCATTTATTGAACCCAAAAGAGTTACAAAAGGCCAACGACCGAGGTCTTTCAGCCGCTTTATAATATAAACCTTTTTACAAAAAATGTATAACGTAAACATATTATATATATTACATAATATATAAAATTACGAAAATGTTATTCGTGAACATGCAAACAATGTCTTAATTAATTAGACAACTTAAGACGATAAATATCCATTGAAACAACTACTTCCCGTGCAAATACATCTCCGGATATTGAATTATACAATGAAATAAAATAAAACATGTACTATTTTTTATTTAATACTGGTAAACACCAAGTACAGATAATTTACATAATAATCTTCTGTGCCATGTGTAGTCAAAAGTTTTAGTAATATCAGTGCATAATACAGCCGTTTTTCTGCTTTTTAAGTGGTTTATTTGTAAATTTGAAGTGACAATTGTTAATGGATACAGTGTTGATCTCTGTGACATAAAACTAAACTGATAGCGAGTATTTTCTTCAATAACTTGGTCGAGGAGCCGTTTTTTAATTAATGCTTCGAAGTTTTTACCTAGTACCGCTAACAGAATTATGGGTTGATAATTATTTATTCTTTGAGTATCTGGTTTTAAAAATGTGAAACGCTTCACGATTTTGCGTGTCATCCTTGCGCAGGGACGATGCAAATCTTCTCTGTATCATTCCAATTTTAGTATATATACCGCCGAAGCGAGTACTTGTATTGTTATTAATGTTTATAGATTTTATCAACATTCTTGATAAAATTGTAAAAAATAAAAAATGCTTGTAGATTTTGAATTTCACGCTAAATCATTATTTTATACGCATGGCTCATGAAGCAAATTCGAGTTTAAAAAATTCTCGTAGCGAACTTGGAGTTAGAATAAAAATCAGTGTTTTCATTATTTTATTAATTTTAATCATTATTTTATTTTATTATTATTACTACAAAATGTTTCAATGTGGGTTATGTAAGAAATTAAATTATCAGAATGTTCTATTATTAAAAATCGACCTATTTTATAAACTTATAAAACCCTCACCTTTTCTATAAAATTGTCTAGTACCGTGCGATCGCTTAAAACATGATTTAGAGAAAGCTTTGAGTTTTAAATTAGATTGGCACTACTGACTGTTAACAGATAGTTTAGCATAACCTCAAATTAATTCCATCATTCAATTAGCATTCTGTGCAACCGCACAAAAAAATGCCGCCTACTCTAATCATAATATAAATGATTGCACGGTATTAACGCACCCTATTTATTTTTCGCATTGCAAATAACTTTATGATTTTCATCCTTAACACGTGTGCAGAAGAACAGCATACGTGAGCTTTATAGTCCGGAACAAATGAATAAATAACACACATCACGGCAAAATTTCGTCTGTGGCAAAAAAGCATATGAAAAGCTACACACAAAAAAATGCTGAAGCGAAACTCCGGGGCCATCACCGCTCTGAACATGTGTGAATTATTTTATTCAGACCGTCAGGTTGTCAATCATGAAATACGTGCCTGTTTCTTCCCTGCTCTTTTTGTGTCGGGAACATTTCTGCCAATTACACATTTTCAAAACATGAAAATAAACCTTAATCAACCCTTTTAATTTTTTTAACATTCAATCTGCTATTACAAAAATTAGTAGAGATACAATTGTCATAAACAAAGAAAAAAAAAATGTTGTATTGTCGAAGTATTTACTTCGTTATATTATATTATGCAGGGTGTCCCAGACCACCCGTTTCAGCCTTTTTTTGAGTAAAACGACTAGTTCTAGAGAGTTAGGACCAACAAATGTATAACAAATTAAAGAATCGAATGGTGATATTGTTTTTTCGCAAAAAGGGTAGCATCCCTGAGAGCTTGCTTAAAAATATTAATAACTCAAGATTTTTAAATGGCACGATAGGTCAAAAGTGGTATCATTGAAATGGTCTTTAAAATATAAGCAACTTTTATAAGAAACATTATTTTGTTACTGGCATCAAATTTGAGTAATATCTGATCAAAGTTATTAAATTTCAATTTTTCATTGCTTACTTATTTTAAAAGATTGTGTTTCAAATGTGTTAGACCTCTCAGATATATTCTAACCAAGGCCGCGGAGTCGCTAAAGAAATATTCGACTCCAACTCCGTCTCCGACTCCTCTATTTTTCGGTAATCCTACGCCAACTCTGACTGCTGCTTCGAATCATGTAAACATTTTAAAACTTTACTTAATATGTTTAGCACATTTATATTTAAATAAATATACTGAAAATCTGAGTCGGAATTATAGGAGATTTCCAACTCCACGGCTCCGATTTCCTCATCACAAAAATACTTAAATTCCGACCCCACAGTTTTGACTCTAACTTCGACTCAGAGTTCTCAGCACTGGTTTAAACTGTTTTCCATTTACTCCTAAACACCGTTGAACTGTTCTAGTCCACACATCAGTCGCCCTATGTATCTACTTTTAAAATAAGGTAGCCATGAGATATTGATATTTGATAACTTCAATCCAAAATTGCTTAAAACAAACGCCAGCTACAAAAATATGTTTCTTACAAATGTTGCTTATTTTTCAAATACCTTTTGAATAATACCACTTTTGACCTATTATGCCATTTGAAAATCTTGAATTTTTGACATTTTTAATCAAAATCTCAGGGATGCCAACCTTTTTGGGAAAAAAGAATATCACCAATCGATTCTTCAATATGGCTTTAGTAATAATTTTTCTATCCCAACTCTCTAAGGCTAGCCGTTTTCTCAGAAAATGCCTGATACGGGTGGTCTGGGACACCCTGTACAATGTACACATGTTAATTTATTAATAAAAAAAGTTTTAACTTTAGTTGTATCACACTATGTATTTTTACGTGACTGCAGTTTTACTTCATGTTTAATAATGACAAGCTAAATTTGCCAAAACTGCAGTCAGGTAAACATAAACAGTGTTGTACAAACAAACTTAAAACGTTTTTTTATTGATTAACAATAAAGAACAGTTGAAAATATCAGAATTATATAAAAAAAATATGAAAGATACGAGTTGGTCAAATAGTAAGGTTACAAAATGTACACGTTTTATTGCAGCCTTTGTAACCTTACTTTTTGATCGCCCCTCATAATAAGGATCTAGCACTCACCATCCGAGCAAAATATTAATAATAACATTAAGGATAAATCAAAAATGACACTTGCTTTGTTCCACTATTTAGTGAAATAGTAAACAGTGAAACACACCACGTCTTATATATTGATATATTTTGATGTATATCTTTTATTACATTAGCCGACACCAATTTTCTAACATGAAAGCCATCATGATATACATATACATATGGGCCATTTATTTATAAATATAAGCATAAAAAGCCTACTACACATCAGAACTTTAAAATATACAGCAATATTTGTTTTAACGGATTATTCAGCATTTCACGCAATGTTATGGCCATAAATGTCTATAAAAATGGATTCGCTGGCTGGAATATTGGATTGCCCAATTTTATGCATCTCAGTGTTCTAAAGAATCACAGTGCGCTGTGAAACTTATGATTCATTCTGTTTATTAGCATTGTTTAACGTGTCTCTTTGTGCTTCAAAATAAATTATATGTTAGAAGAGTTTTTATTAGAAAGATGAATTGTTGTAGTTGTATTAACGCGCCTAACAGTTTTTGTTACATATGCGGACAATTTTGTTTAGTATCTCAGCAAAGGACTATCACAAATAATATAAATCTAGCGTACCATAAATATTTTGGTTATAAAGTAGTTTCTCTGCCATGTATTTTATTAATTATATCCAAAATTTAAAAAATATTGTTTCTTTGATTTCAAATTATTTATATTTGTAAGTAAACGTTTTTTTATTTGTAAATTATTTTTACAATTCAACAGAATTATCGTCTATTTGTATATTTTCCTTTTTATTTTACATTGTCGTGCAACATAACAAAAAAACGGTGGGGGATAGAAGAAATTTGCGACTATATTATGGCATTTCTAGCTGGTCTTATTCATAAATATCCATGTTAGAGAAGAAAATTTAAAATATGTCGAATGGTGTTATTATTAGTTCATAATGTTTCACCAAGTGCTAAGTAAGAAAGTTTTTTTAAGAAATATGATCTTATTTTCTTAAGAATTTTCTTTGTTCGGCATAGGTTTGTTCATTTATCCACTAACGATATCAAGAACAGTGTTGCTAGTTATATTTTTCGATGGTTTCTTCGACTCAATGGTAGAGTTGCTTCATAATTCTCGAACCATTGAAATGATTTTAGTAAACAAATTGTAAAATTGATTAACGTAAAACTAAACTTAAGCAGTATATTTTAAGCTTCACTTCAACTCAGTGTTTTGAACGCGTGCCGCATGAAGTAAAATTTCGAGTTTAGAAAAGCCATAAAATTTGGATTTGCCGGGGCGCGACTTGTTTTGCCCGCGTGCCCCGGCAAATCCAAATTTAATGGATTTTCTAAACTCGAAATTTTACTTCATGTTTAATCTGGGAGTGGAAAACACTCGGTAGAAACTTGCATTTCTGCGCTTATATAAAACCAACGAATATTTGAATAATTTCAACTTATTCACCAGGATACGTAAACTGAAATGAAAAATATCTGTATAAAAAACTTGTTGAGATATTTAACTTTTCTTTAAAGAATGTTAAATTTGATTGAATTCAGTTTAAATTCAGGAAATTTTATAACTGAATAACCTGTTGATTTTACACATCTGTTGATTTTACACTCTTTTTTCACATATTTTGTCGTTATTTTTCATTTCAATTGTTTAAATGATAGGGAAAGTGCTATGATCGACACACCGTCATTTCTTCAAAATTAACTCAAGTTGATACGTTGAAGTGAAACAACATATCAACTTGAGTTAATTTTGATTGTACACATCTGTTGATTTTGCACATTTTTTTATGTACATATTTTGTCGTAATTTTTCATTTTCATTGTTTAAACGATATGGAATGTGCTATGATCGACATACCGTCATTTCTTTAAAATTAACTCAAGTTGATATGTTGAAGTGAAACAGCATATCAACTTGAGTTGATTATGATTTAAACAATTGATAATTGATATACTAAATTTATTTTACTCTAACCAATTTGTTAGAGATTTGACTTGAAGTCAGTGTCTTATACGCGTGGCGCATGAAGTAAAATTTCGAGTTTAGAAAAGCCTGAAAATTTGGTTTGGTCGCTCCGCGCTTCGCGCTTCACGACCAAACCAAATTTTCAGGCTTTTCTAAACTCGAAATTTTACTTCATGCTTAAACTGGGAGTGGAAACCCTTGTTAGACGATTAATTATAAAATTATTTTGCAGTTTCCTTTTTTGTAAAATGTATGACATATAAACACAGTTTATATCATGTTTTTGAAATTTAGAACACACCTAAATTTGTGTGCGTTATTTACACTCAGCGTCTAACATTTTTTAGCTTCTCTTGAAAATCGCTTGAAAATAATTTTAGATTTAAATCTTGATAAAATGGTATGGAGAATCAACAAACCTTGTTTTATTGCAGAATGAAATCTGTGGCTTGGAGCTGAATACGCCAATGTCAAAAATTCCCCATTTGAGAAAATCGCATTAAAAGTTTTTATCAAAAATTATTTTAGTTCTCAATGACATAAAGTAGAACTTGTATGTTTCAACTTTGGATCAAATATACATATACTTGCATAATGTGACTATGTATTTCATGTTTTAAACAAATATTTAACTTTAAAGATAAAAATGACTTTGGCCATTTTTGCATATCGCGAAGCAGAACGACCAAACCAAATTTTCAGGCTTTTCTAAATTCGAAATATTACTTGCGCCAGGCGTATTAAACACTGATGTAGTGTTAAACATAAAACTACACATAATTTTTCAAAATCTAAAACCATTCTTCTGGGTTAATGGATTTAAATCAAAGACATTTTTGGCTTGTTCTGGTGTATCCCAAGGCTTAAACCTTGGCCACTTACTCTTCCTTATTTTTTATAAATGACTTGAGCTTCATTTTATATTGTAAAAATGTATTATTTGCCGATGATCTTAAAATGTTTGCAACTATCGATGACTCTTTATCTTGTTTGCAATTACAAAATATGCTTGACATACTTTGTACATGGTGCCAAACTAATAACCTCTATCTTAATGTAGCCAGATGCAAAATTTTGACTTACTCGCGTAAAAGAATTCCGATCATATACACATATACCGTTGATAATCAGTCAATTGAAAGGCGCTCAATATTTAACGACCTAGGAATAACCTATGATTCGCTTTTTACGTTTCAACCTCATTACAGCACTATTATCTCGAAAGCTAACAGAGCTCTTGGATTCATCATACGTAATACTAGATCATTCAATAATACTAATTGTTTCAAAACGTTGTATAACTCATATGTGAGATCGATTCTTGAATATGGCTCAATAGTTTGGAACCCAATTTATATTTCGTCTATTCAATCGGTCCAGAAGGTTTGCGTACATTTTATAAATACTTGTGGTATAAATAGCATGGTATCTATCCCCCTCAAGGTTTTAGTGATGAATTATTTTTAGAAGAGGTTGATGCAGTTAATTTGGTGAAACGTAGGAATATTCAGGGTCAAATCTTCTTGTTTAAGGGGAGGGTAGCACTGCATTTCTTAAATTTTTAATCAATTCCTTACACGTTATTTAAATAAATAAATTATCGACTGCAACATATATTATTATCCTAATCATAAGAATTATGTATATTAAAAAAATATTAAATTGATGAGGCGGATACATGATGAAACTCCATAATACTATTTGAAATAAAACAACGCAGTTGGGAGGGTTTCACTTTTATTGTTGAAATGATTTTATTATTTTTATCATTATTTCATCTGCCTGATGAAGCCACTGTGTGGTGAAACATGTTACAGTGTTCAACAATAAAAGTGAAATCCTCCCAACTGCGTTGTTTTATTTCAAATAAAAAAATATTAGTTCTGACTTTAAACAAAGAAATAAGGTTAATGCAAAGAATTTTGAGTAATTACTTTTATAAAGTACCGAAATTTTACAGAGTAGTAGGTATGGCATTGTTACATGTCATGAGTAAATTTGCAAAATTTACATTAGGTATAAAGAAGTTATTTGCTCTTAATTAAAAAAATATATATTGTTTGTCACCGTTTTGCCACCTTTTTCTAATTTATTTTTATAACAGATTGTTCATTTTTTGTAGTAGCATAAACACTATAATTACGCTTAAATTAAGGCTAATTTTATCGCAATCCGTTAATAATCAGCTGAGATTCTTTGCATATTAATAAGCAATTTTATTAAAAAATGTTTCTGTGTTGGCGTTTATACGGTCGTCATATAACGGTCACTTGTCTGAAGGACCGAAGATTTATTGGAGGCCATAAATGAGATGGCTCGGCTGACCCACCGTTGGGCTGTGTAATAGTTTTATTTTCTCAAATAACTAACGAATTTCACCATCGACTAAAAACCGAATGCTTATTAAAATATATTCTTGCCTAACGGTTTATAAAATGGACAGTTCAGGTTTTCCATTTAAAATGAATCATTTTCTATGCTAACTGTTTTATTTTATTTAACTCCCTGTTTTATAAACAGTTAAGTAAGAATCCAATTTAATGTATAGAGCAGCTTGATTTTTCATGATAATAATTTTATGTTGTGAAGTAGATATATTTATGCAACTTGTATCTGAAACATTTTTCGTATATTTAATATTAAGAGAAATGTCAAGCTTTCCGTCCTCGCTAAAACAGTATGTATATGTATGTATGCTTATAAACAAAAAGCAATGAAAGGTAAGCATTAAGTAAAAGCAAATGATCGAATACAATTAATTTATTATCTAATATTTATAAGCATACATTTGTGTACATAGTACATAGCAACAATATAAAATAATACAATAAAATTTAAAGAAACATAAAGTTAGTATAATATACAATATAATATCCGAATAATGACCAACACACTAAAATTAATATTATATTTAGAGGAAATTGTACAGTTAGATTTTCAAAATCAAATGTAAGTGATTTTATTTTTTATCGTAACACCTAGTTTTCATTCCTTTTTGAATTCGAGAGTTTACTAACTCTGGAAGAGCATGTTCTCTCCAAAAAATCTTTAATTTAAAAAATAAAAAGAGAATGAAAAAGGCTGCAAATTTAGTGAAATAAAAATAAATGTTTCTATTTTAGAAACTTGCCTATGACGTCCTACGTGAAAGGCTAGCGACGTCATACTTGTTTTGAAGACGTTAAAAAGTGCGCAATAACGAACAAAAATCGACCTGTCCGAAGATTTTTTTCTGGAACTCATTTCATAAATACCGAATTTATTCCAGTTAAGGTTTCCACCCTGTATTTTTTTCAAATTAAATAAAAATAATTGATATCTGTTCAGATAACGCTATGGGGAGCGCTTCTCGAAACGAGCGCCTTTTTTTTTAAATCATTAGCTGAATATTTATTTTTACTAATGAAACAACCGAATTGATTGTATAAAGGTAAGATTGAAAAATATGAATATTATTGAGAATCGATTTTCTACAAAAGTTTACTACTCGTAATTTAAAATTGTTGAACTTGTGGGATAGTGGAAGAGAGAGATTGAAATTCCAATAGAAAAACCAGCTAAACCTGGATCAGAAGAAAATATACCAAAGAGATTACTTTGCCATTCAGAGAAAGCAGGTATAAATAATTAGCATACTGTGCGAGCTGAAGAAGAAACGATTAAGCGACTTTGTCGCACCGCTCCAACCTGCGGAGGTTGGAGCGCGTGGTTACTCTCCTGCAGATTCGGTAGATACAAGGTTGTAAAAGGATTATAATTCTATTTAAGGTACGCAAAGGTTAATAAATACATTATTGTGGACAATAAATGGGTTTTGTTGAAAGACCACAAATCTCTCCATAATTGATTGCACCAATGCCGATCGAAAATGCGAGTTTAACTACATCTAGGCAACCATTCTTGTAAATACTTCTTTGCTACCCTCCCGTTAAGTTACTACATAATGCAATTGATTACTCTGCGAACTCTCGACACGTCATTGTACCAGCTTTTATGTTCAAAATGCTCAAACTAATATCTTGGAACTGTCCCCGATGCGTCGCATTTGCGTGTATCACAACACATTTGCCACTCATTGTGATATTTTTAACTTGGACTTACGTGAATTTAAGAACATCATTTCTGATACTTGATATTAATAACAACAAACGGCTGCATAGACTAACTTTTGTTATTTCTTTGTTATTTTGTCTTGTTTTTATTATTATCATTTCTAAATATTTAATTTATTTTCTTTAAATAGAACATTAACTTATATCACGTTATCTTTATTTTTGTAATTTTGTTTTATTTATATATATTATTTTAAGAATTTTTACATTTGTAATATTACTCTGTAATTAGGATGTCCTTTTGGGTAATTAATATTATTATATTTATTATTATTATTCTTTTCTTTTATTGGTCTTTATTTATACCTAAAACTCATTAGATTAAACAAATTTCTTTAAATATAGCAACACTGCTGAAGAATTAAGTGATTATTTTTTCAGTAACAATAACCTAAGTCGTGTCCCCCTTCTATTTCGTGCTGCAGGATTACAGACAGAAGCAGACTTTGTAAATTCAAATCCTGGGATGCTGCCGAAGTTTAACTCCAAGGCGAGCTGGAGGTGGAGGTGGAGGAGGAGGAGGAGGTGGCTGCCAGTAGTTAGTACTTGTACGCCTTGTTTGGCGTAATCGTGGATGTCTTGTTGTCTAAATGGAACAAGGGGATCATTCCGAAAAACGTAAAGCTGGAGAACGTCTGTAAGTGCATCTGTAAATAAATAATAAGGATACGTACACTCTGGCAGCCCAACATCAGACAACTCGGGTTATGTTCAAACACAGAGAGAGAGAGAAAAGGAGAATATTTTCAGTTAGATGTGACGGAATTGTTGTAATGCACAAAGTAAGGGAATGTTTTAATGCAGTTGAAAAGTTTTTAACTCTTATACATTTTTTGCACCATATTCCATTCCTTCGAAACATTAGTAAAGGGCGACCAAACCAAATTTTCAAACTTTTCATAACTTAAAATTTTACTTCATGGCTAATCAAGGAGTGGATTTGTTAGCTTCAAATGGAGCAGTATTAGAAAAATAGAGAGTATTAAAATAATTTTAGTGTTTCTTTAGATCACGGGTTCTCAACCTTCTTCAGGTCGCGCTTCTCTCATATAACTCCACGCCCCCCTACTTGATTTAATTTCTATTTTTTGGTTAGATTGAAACACCGTTATAGCCTTATTTCACTTTACCTACTCTTTAGGAAATCTGTTAGGAACCCCCTTCCCCACCCCCGCTCTGCTTTAGATAGATAGATAGAAATTGTATAAGTTATTTTCTGTGCGATTTTTTTGTAAATTAAATGTTATAATACCTATTTCGAGGTTGTATTAAGGTAGATACTAGTTTTAGGAAATAGTGTTGCGTCCGTGATCAAATCCGGACAATCAGGTGCACGCGTCGTGTTTATGCGAACGTCATTATAAGTTTGGGCCGATACGGGGGAGCTTTCGGGGGTGGGATTACGTTGATGTCGCACGTGCACCGCCTACCACACTAACACCTACGCCATGTGCTCGTTATTAAACTAACCGCACAACATTTTACAACCTTATGTGTAGTAATAACACATATTAAAGCAACACAATTGGAGAGAACACAAAAAATAATTGAATATTTAACAATAAGAGAAGCACACACAATTAGGCCAAATTGCGTAATCCAAGTGCTAAAATTTCAACAAAATGATGCATATATTGCATATTTGGATAAACAAATTGAAAATAGATGGAATTACAATTACTTGCAAGGAATTTTAATCAGTGTCCCCGGCACTTTCACCATTATCATCGTCTGCGACTTTTTTTTCTAAGGAATAAATATTACGATGTATACGCTATACATGTTTAGGTATTCCTTGTTTTTTAAAACCTTTCAATTTAAATCTTTAAACGAGTGTTTCCACTTCCAGATGAAGCATGAAGTAAAACTCGAAATTTTACTTTATGCGCCACGCGTAGTAAACACTGATTTTAGTTAATGCTCAAAATATACTTCTTCTCGCATTATTAAATTCCACAAATATTTATTTTATATAACCTAATTTACTTTGGGATATGTAAGTATATTTAAAAGTAAAACTCTCTGCATATCACACTGATTATATAATCAAACTTGTTTGATCTAAAAATAAATAATAAGCGCATAGTCATAAAAAGCAAGTTCTTAAACCGGAAGGATAAAAATGATAGAAATAATTTTTATAGTCGATGAAATTATATAAAATTTAAAAGCATGTCCTTTTAGCCTATTAATGTACTGAATATTTGATGGCGTTTAATACAGCAAATATCACTCAGCGTTTGTATTAAAGGAGCTCTTTTCCAAGTAGAATTAATTATTCAGGCAGTGAAAATTAAAATTTTCCAATGTGTATGCCTTGTCCTTAATCAGTAAATGGAAGTTGTCTCGATAATTATTGTCAGCATAAAAATCTGCGATTAAACTAAATTTCCTCTAGAATTTCATGATTTATAAATATAAAAATAAACAACAGTAAAGTTTTAATTCTTGAATCTTGGAGGCGTTCACTTCGTGGTACATTTTCAATGTATTCTTTATATCAAGTTAAGTTTTATTTTCAGTCTACATGTTAACTGTTTTTTCTAATTTATCAAACATTTTTTTACTGCGTTTTATTTTCTTAGTATTAAATTATTATTGCTCAAGTTAAATATAAAACCTGCGCAGCAATAATTTGATACTGAGGAATCAAAACGCATTAAAAAAAATGTCTACATGTTACCCATTTTTCCTTATTAGTCAACAATTTATTCGACGCTGTTGAGACGCGTTTTATTCAAGTATACACAGTGCCGCAGTAAGGAGGGGGCCAAGGGGGCAACGGCCACAGGCGCACCAAGCAGAGGGGCGTCATCGAAGCTCGAGATCCGATTTTTCCTAAATTTAAATCAGACATTAAAAATTATGTAAAGAATCTATATTGTAAACTAGGGCTGGGAATTTGAATACAGGCGTATATTCAAATACTATAATATTAAATTTACATATTTGAAACTTAACATTAAATCGGTGTTTAATACGCGTGGCGCATGAAGTAAAATTTCGAGTTTAGAAAAGCCTAAAAATTTGGATCTGCCAGGGCGCGACTCGTTTTGGTCGCGCGCCCTGGCAAATCCCTAATTTTCAGGCTCGAAATTCGAAATTTTACTTCATGCTCAGTCTGGGAGTGAAGACCTACGTTAAAACATAAAATGTCAATGATTAATTTAAATAGTTAATTTGTTTAAATATTTGACTAATTTGAATGTTCCTTTTTTTAAAAATTCACGAATATTCGGATTCCCAGCCCTATTTTAAACTTCACATTAAATAGGTGTTTTATACGAGTGGCGCATGAAGTAAAATTTCGAGTTTAGAAAAGCCTCGCTTCACTCGCGCGCCCCTGCAAATCCAAATTTTCTGGCTTTTCTAAACTCGAAATTTTACTATATGCTTAGTCTGGGAGTGGAAACCTACATTAAAACGACATTTATTTATTAATATTATAAGGAAACGTTACTCACACAGGCATAATTAAAAACTTTTCGCCACGTTTGTCAAAAATAGACTATCTCCTATTATTACAACACCTTATTATATTGTATTTCTAACTACCAACAAAATGTCGGAAATATATCATAATTGTATAATGTATAATAATTTAAAATTACTAATCATGAAAACCGTAACGTAACAAAATAAATATCACAAAAATAATCATAATTAATATAATACTGTCAAATAATGCCCATTTATATGTCTAAAATGACATTCTATTTCAGTCAGGGAAGTTCATTATTAACATAGATTAATAATATTTTAGTTAATGTCAATAATGAAAATATTCAAGTATATACAATACTGTCAAGAATTCCAATCCATATGTGGAAAATGATATTCATTAATAGTCACAGAAAGTCAATATTGTCAGTGTATGAGATATTATAATTATCAAAGACTTTCCAAAACTATCGTAACTGTCACAGAATATCCATAAAAACTCGTAAATTGAGTTGTTAATGGTTACATTAGGTATTGATAGCCATTTCACTATACTGACTGCCTATATATTGACAACTGACACAGTCGCGTAATATCAACGAGAATTTCACATACTACAATAAAATTATCAACCAACATCAAAAATATACCAATCTTTATATAAATCCTGATATGTGTGCTATAGTATGTGTCTATCTGTAAAAACTGTCAAAATAGAAAAACAAAGAAGTTTTAAAATGGTCATTATTTTGTTAAATATATCAACTGCCAATAGTAACTCGGAATGCTCTGCTTTCGTTGTTGTTGTTTCCACAATTTTTGCGCGTTTTACTTATTTCAAGACAAGTTTTGACCTATTATTTTACTTTTGACATAGTGTTTAAGAGCGTCAATTAAATAGATTGCGAATAAAGTAAAGTTAAAGTCATTGCGTTTCGTTTTATATTTTCGACAATTTTTCTTTGTATTTGTTAAGATTACGTCTGCGGTGCCTCAGGGTTCTGAGTCTTTCTGTTTATCATATTCATTAAGGACCTTATTAGTTCGCTAACCTGAAATATTCTGGCATATGCCGATGATTTAAAAATATTTTCTTATATAAGGGATTTACTAGACTCGATCTTATTGCAGTTTAATCTGGACCTGATTTGGTGTGAGAATAATCTGAACCTAAATATACAAAAATGCGCATCTGTCACTTATGCTCACGCTCGTATGCACACGCAAACTTACTACTATAATATTAACGGGCAACCCTTGCAGAAACTAACTGAAATTAAGACTTAGGCATCCTCTTCATTCAAACAGCACAGCACAATCCGTATGCGCATTAAACTCAAAAACTATGGGTTGTGTCATGCGCACTAGTAAATACTTTATTAATTGTGACGTAATTACGTGTTTGTACAACGCATTTGTTAGAAGTCGCTTAGAGTATGCTTCTCTTATTTGGAACCCTCATTATATGTACTTATCACTCCTACTAGAAAAAGTCCAACGAAGGTGCCTTAAATTTCTCACATTTAAAACTAATGAGTCGTACCCACAGAGTGGTGTTGATTATGAATGCTTATTACTAAAACATGAATTTATCTCTTTATCAGCACGTAGAGAAGAAATGGGCGCAATATTCACATACAAGTTAATTCATAACAGGCTAGATTGTCCTGACCTTTTAGCTAAAATTAACTCCTTTTGTACCCATGTTAGTTAGCATCAAGGCACGCAAATACTCTTTTTATTCCTACTACCAGAACCATAGCTCTGCGAAAATCCCCTGTTCACATCATGTGTAGAAATGCATTTAAGATTTTGATGATATTTTTACTTAGTTTCTTATTTATTGTACTACTGTTTTTTTTATATATATATTATCGGTTGTTCTTAAATAAAATGTATTAGTTCCTAAGTAGGTATCAGTTTTCGACAATAATGTCAATTGTATAACTATAAGAAATAATATTATTTTTTTCTTGTCCTGTAATGGGTGTTGGACAATAAAGTTATTATTATTATTATTAAAGATTGTGACGTACGCACAAACCTGACAATTTTAAAGCACGTTGCGTATTTTTTTACATATTATTTACAGCTCATACTTTTGACAGTTGACGTTTATTGGGCCTTAGTCGACGTCTGACATTTAGTTTATATTGACACATGACATTTATTATGACTGTCAAGTTAGGAGGCGCCAATTAGATTTTTGGCCCCGAGCGCAAGTTTTTCTTACTGCGGCGCTGAGTATACATATCCCCTATGAATACAGATAAATTGGCTAATTATTTGTATAATACAAACAATATTAAATACACTCATCCAAGAAATTGCGTCTCTAAAATAACGAGGATTGCTTTGAATCTTGTGTTTATTTTGACATATTGCAAAAGAAATATAAAATAAACACAAAGCTAAACTTTAAAAGTTTAAATGTTTAAGAAATTGTAAAATAGTGTGTTAATTTTTTGGAGTAGTGTAACATTATTTTCTTAATGAAAACAATAATAATAATTGTAATTAATAATCTATTTATTAAACCTAAATGAGTTACAAAATGCCATCGCCCGAGGTTTATCAGCCGCCATTATAATATTTCATGACATCCTCAAATCCGAATTTCTCGCAGCACCAAGACCAATTATTGTCCCAAATAAATCAAATGAGACGGAAACAGCAATAAAAAGGGGGGAGCCGAAATAAAGTAAATATTTGACCGCGGAGGAATTATTAGCGGGCCGGATGTATTTATGGCCGTTTCATTTCGCGATCTCGCTGCCAGATTAAAGAAATCGTAAAATCTCCGAACTGGATTCGATATCAACAAATGTGTATCGTCATGAACAATCCCCCCCCCCCTTTACAGGAGGTTGGATATGTACACACATACATACAACCACACACACACACACAAATGCATATACTCATAGAGACTGAAGCGATTGTGTTTTATGTTAATACATATTTATGTTTTGAGCAAGCGTATGAAAAATATTGTTTCGTAGAATACAGTATTATTTGGGTAAACATTATGGGAATATGTGTAAGTTTATTATTCCTTATATAAAATTCACATATTTCCCACAATTTTCACACCAAACTTACTTCCGAAATACTATGAATAAACATGATCATTAAATATGTGTTCAGTATATCCAACACCTGAACCTAATTTTGACATATGTTTTGTCTCTTTAATCTCCGCTTCGCCTAGTCAAAATCGTATCTACGCCTACGCCAAGGTTTGTTTCACAACATTTACAAAATAATTTTGATTCTTATATATACCGGGTGTGGCACTTAAGACGCCTCGGACCATAGCTCCTTTACGATAAAAGCTATCGAAAAAAATCTAAGAGCAAAGTGGTGCATAATTACCGTCGCTATGTTTCAAAAATATTTATAATCATCAGTGGCGTGCCGTACTCCAGTGGCGTACCAAACCTATGTTTTTTTAAATGGAATGCCCTATTTTTTATTGCAGATTTGGAAAGTGCTCGAAGAGTAGTTATTTTTTTATCTAACATGTTATACCCTTCACTTTAGCGGTTTCGCTGTTATAACCCCTTCTTTCAAAATTGCGCTCTATTTTTGAGATTGTTTTGTAGAGAAACTAATTGACGCCGGCGCCTAAATTTTGAATTGAGGTACAGGTTAAGACCTCGTATACCTTCACATAATTTTTTTTTCGGGTAATTTATGGAAAAAAAAATAATTTTTGATTGAACTTCGCATGTTGTCATTTTTTTCGAAAATTTCAAATGGCACCCCCCTAAAAAAATTACGGCGTTGTACAGCCAAAACTCTACATTTTTCATTGGTACAAAAAAAATTACACATTGCATAACAAAATTTCGGAGAAAAAAAGAATTTCATCGCAAATGTCGGAAAACGTTTTCCGTTCCCAAGAGTGCCATGAGAAAACAAAAGATTAGTAATTGTCAAAGTGAATTATTAGACGCCAGTAGCAGCCATAAGTCATTTTTGATAAACGTTCTAAAAATGTTCCGAACTCAAGAGGAAATGGTTGACATGATATTTATTCTTGGAGAATGTAACAAGAATTGTTTCTTGGCGTCACGAGTGTACGCTTCGAGATATCCACACAGGGCACATCCAAATGAACGTGCGTTTCAAAAAGTGTTGGAAAGATTTACTACTATGGGAAGTGTGAAACAGCCAAGGAGAGTTAGAAAGAAGACAGTTTTTACCGAAAATAATGAACTGCAGCTTCTGGAGGCAGTTATTGAAGATCCTCATACCAGTATCCGTGATATTAGTAGGAATCACGCATTTCAACGCGATCCGTACATCGTGTTCTTCAAAAGTACAAATTCCGTCCATTTAAGATTCAACTGCACCAAAAATTGCAACCTCAAGATTTTCATGCGAGGCAAGATCTGCTTGTGGGCTATCAACAAAATTGAGCAGGAGGAATCATTTCTTATGCGCGTATTATTTTCTGATGAAGCGACGTTCCATAGAAATGGGCATGTCAATCGCCACAACTACCATTATTACGCCGATGAAAACCCACACGCCATGCGAATGATAAACCACCAGCAAAGATGGTCGCTGAATGTCCTTATTTCATCGAGGAGCACCTGAACGGCAACAGTTATTTGAGGTTCCTTCGCGACGACTTGGATGATCTCTTGGAAAATGTCCCTCTAGCCGCTCTACGACAGATAGTTTTCCAGCACGATGGAGCTCCTGCACATAATAGCCGTGTCGTTCAGGAATTTCTCGATGAAACGTTTCCGGACTCCTGGATTGGTCGTGGGGGTCCTGTGAGGTGGCCGCCAAGATCACCAGACCTCACTTCCCTTGACTTCTTCCTTTGGGGCCATATCAAAGACGAGGTTTACAGGACGGTACCAACTACTGTCGAGGATATGAGGGAGAGAATCCGCGCGGCTTTCCGCGGTATATCACCAGAAGTCCTTAGGGCAGTGTCTAGAGCCTGTGAGCCGAAGTTGCGGTTATGCCTCCAGCAGAAAGGTCGTCATTTCGAACATTTAGTTTAAGTTGTTAAATTTTCTTTATCTGCATTTTTCATATCATGTTGAATAAATAGGTACATACTATTATGTTGACCGTATTTGTGTTTTTGTTTTCTCATGGCACTCTTGGGAACGGAAAACGTTTCCCGACATTTGCGATGAAATTCCTTTTTTCTCCGAAATTTTATTATGCAATGTGTAATTTTTTTTGCACCAATGCTAAATTTAGAGTTTTGGCTGTACAACGCCGTAATTTTTTTAGGGGGGTGCCATTTGAAATTTTCGAAAAAAATGACAACATGCGAAGTTCAATAAAAAATTATTTTTTTTCCATAAATTACCCGAAAAAAAATTATGTGAAGATATACGAGGTCTTAACCTGTACCTCAATTCAAAATTTAGGCGCCGGCGTCAATTAGTTTCTCTATAAAACAATCTCAAAAATGGGGCGCAATTTTGAAAGAAGGGGTTATAACAGCGAAACTGCTAAAGTGAAGGTTATAACATGTTAGATAAAAAAATTAGTACTCTTCGAGCACTTTCCAAATCTGCAATAAAAAATAGGGCATTCCATTTAAAAAAACATAAGTTTGGTACGCCACTGGAGTACGGCAAGCCACTGATGATTAGAAATATTTTTGAAACATAGCGACGGTAATTATGCACCACTTTGCTCTTAGATTTTTTTCGATAGCTTTTATCGTAAAGGAGCTATGGTCCGAGGCGTCTTAAGTGCCACACCCGGTATATATATATATATATATATATATATAAATATATATATATATATATATATATATAAATATATATATATATATATATATATATAAATATGCTCTAGCAACCACTTGTTTGATTTCTACATACTACATGATGCGTGAATTTCTTGTTTGGCTTCGTGTTACTCTTCTGTTTTCTTCTTCTAATAATGTATCTGTGTTTCTCAATGTCAATATTATTTGCCAAAGGGATTGGATTTTCAAATTCAAATCTTTTTTGTGCATTAGAAAAAAATACAGTTTGTTTATTTTTACACTTATATTTTATGTTAAGATCCTTGACTGACAGTCGATAGCGTCAGTCTTTTAGCCTGAGTTGTAGTTGTCATTGTCTTGTCGATTAGTTATGATTCATGTGAAATGAGATGAATTAATGAATGGTTTCTGGGTTGTTGAATTTGGGAGAAATATAGGGGTTTCGTACTAGACAGAGGTGATTAAGGATGTCATAGATGTGTGGGTTAGGTGCGAATTTTTGCGATAGTTAGGTAAGTCGTTGTTGAATTGGGATTATTTCTGGGTTTTTTTCACACAGTAAAGTATTAGAGGGGTTGTGAAGTGGGTTATTGGGATGTCGGATTTTTGTGAGGATTTTAAGGGCTGATCGTTCTACTACTTCGATATTATTTAATGTTAAGGGACGCGGGTTGAGGAAGAGATTTGAAGAATATTCTAATAAGGGGCAGCAGATCATTTTGTAAACTGCTGTTTTTGTTGAATTCTTAATTGTTTCGATTGTAAAAGAATATCGTGTAACGAATTAGAAAGATTTCATGTTTGTTAGTTATTTCCATTTTATATTAAGCATACACAAAAAGACTTACTCTACTACTGCAAAACATATCCATCCTTTTTAATTATTCCTTATCTTCCGCCCTTTTCTGGAATTGAAACTCGGGGATTAGGGATTAACTCACCGGGGGGAAAAACAAAACAAGTTTTTTCCTTTTTATACTTTTTTGTGCAGAGAGTGGGAGAGGATCGTTGATTGCTGGATAATGTAAACCCTGAGTGCATCCATTTGTCCGGTCCGCAGGTCGCTTCCTCCTCGGCTAATTAAAAAGGATAACGATCGTCCACCCCGCCCGGCGACGAAACCATTTACTTCCCGCGGATCGTGAATGCATAAAAGGCAAAAATGCCGTCGGGGGGTCGGTCGGTAAAAGCGGCGAGGAAATCACGTTTAATTATCGTCCGCGTGCCCGGATTTATAACCGGCAATCGCCGAGTGAGGGGATGATAAAAATCTCGCGCGTCTATGAATATTTATCACGAGGTGGGCAATTATATGCGGGCGCGCTGCAGATATGCTATTTATTTAGCTGAATACGTAAATTATTGATATGAGAATATATGCTGGTTATGTTGTATTCAATAACTAGTTATTTCATTTAAAATATATAAGACTAATCAAGAGATTTAAAAAAGAATACACTTGGTTAAATTTTTCTAATATTTTCAGAATATTAGTGAAATTAAACCAAGTGTTTTCTTTTTTAAATCATAGTTAAATATGTTTCACCACGTGAAAGATGAGAAACTTGTTCAAGATAATCAAGAGATTTTTACTCTTACGCCCACTTGTACCGACTCTGATTAATTATTCTATTAACTTAAATCGACGGATTTCTATTGCACTGTGGGCTGATTTACTAATCAACGACTATAAAGAAATAATTCTAGGAAATTTAGTTTATTTTTTGGTTTTTTTTATTTCGTCGTACTTTTGTAAACAGCGTAAACAAGTACGCGAGATTTATAAACTATATACGTTTCTATATTTAAATTGATTGTAATTTTATTTATCGCATATTTGATTGTTAAAAGAACACAGTAGATGTCTGGATCTGGATCTGGGTCATAAAGGAGGTGTGTACCCAGACACAGCAATTAGACCCCAATGGGCCCTTTTTGCATCCCCCCCTAGAGTTGTGTCACTCCTCAGCTCAGCCATGCCACTCTGTCGAGAAAGGCCAGCAGAGCAGCGGTTGACTCTTCCCTAATGTCGGCCAATGTCGGCCATCTGGACCCCAGAATTTCCTCCCTTTGCGAGGCGAGTGCTGGGCAATCACAGAGGATGTGCTCGGCAGTCTCGTCCTCCTCATGACAGCCTCTACAATCTGGCGAGTCAACGACTCCCATTTTGTAGAGATGCCCATTTAGTCCACAATGGCCCGTGAGAACGGCCGTTATGCGTCTCAGATTATTTCTGCTCATTTGCAGGTATTGTAGTGCCGTCTTTTTGTTCGGATACCCTAAGGTTTCCCTAGACATCCTACAGTCCTTAATGTCATCCCAGCGTTCCCTGAATTTCTCCAGGATTTCGTTGTGGATCAATTCGTTTAGGGTCGTGATGGTGGGTTTTACTAGCGGCTGTGGCGAGGAAATAGTTTCCCCAGCCGCTGCTCTAGCCAGTTTATCCGCCTTTCGATTGCCTACATTAATATCATGGGCCTTCACCCATGATATCTCGATTCTGTTTTCTGCAGCAGCAAGCCTGAGTTTGCTGTGGCAGTCCAGAACTGTCTCCGATGTCGTTACTCTGTTTTTCAGAGCCATCAGAGCCTGCCTGCTATCTGTTAGGATGAGTAGCTTTTAGTTCCGCACGTTGCGGTTCTGTATGGTTTCAGCCGCAAGTGCTATTCCCATCACTTCTAGTTGTGCGATGGTCGTGTGCTCTCCCATTGGAGTCTTTAGGTTGATGCCCAGGTTCCTGGAGTATATCCCCAGTCCCGAGCGTCCTTCTTTACATGATGCGTCGGTGTAAATGCGATTAGCCGATTCTCTTATGTCCATCGAGGGATGGACGCGTACCTCGGTTGATCCGAGTCACCTGGAAGGTACATCGATGCCACGATGACATCTTTCCCTTTCCCTGACGCTTCCCTCGCCCTGATGACGGTTAGGTCTTCGTTGGACAGGGCGGGAAGCAAGAGGGCTGCTAGTCGCCTAGGAGTGTATATGGCACTCCTAGGCCTTGTTCTTGGCCTATAATGAAGAATGCCAGTTAGTGCTCCCAGTCCAGATACCCTGGATTTAACTACCCAGGGTTCCTGTATCAGGGCTATCGTGTCCGTGTCCATGTCAAGGCAGCGGCACAGGTTAGATGTCGCCGCTCTCGCATGGCACAGATTACATTGAATATATTTGATTACCTGATGGCCAGCCATTTTTAGACGTTAGTGACCCCAAAAGCACCCTCACTCTCCGACTCGGTGAGCGTAATCTCATCCGAGTCTCTGGTAGGGGTCGTGCTGGTTTCAGACCTGGGTGATCCCAGGTCCAGCTTAACCGCCGTGAGCCCCTTTTTTGCAGGTGATGCGGGTCTTGGTCCTTGAACCATTCCCGCTCCAGCCTGCGCCGGGGCGCCCCGCAAAAGCGGCGAGTTCGATACAGAGGGAGAGCTGCCTGCGGCAGCCTCCCCCCGCATCTCACCCATCTCCGCCTCTACCTGAGTGGGTGCTTTGACCCTCACAGCTAGTGAACTGAACCTGTAGTTCACCCTGTCGCCCTTCCTTCCTAGAGCTTTCCTTTCCTCCTCTCCTGCTCCAAGAACAAGTACCTGTCCAGGGGGGGGTCGTCGCTAACCTCCCTGTTGAAGACAGACCATTCGGCTATTCGAAGGTCACGTTTTGTCCTACCAGTCCTTGTAAAATTATATGAATCTCTCTTCAAGAATAAAATCCTTCTTCTAATTCCCAATTATCAATTTAGATTCCTCAACAAACGTTTCAGCAGCCTACCACTTACCATACTTAGATCCAACCTACAAACAACTCACCTTAAAGGTAAATCCTCCGCAGGTATGGCACAAACACCTTTTTAAATGTCACCTCCTATATATCCCTAAACACCTCATATATATATTACACTAATTTCTCTCCAACAGATCCCTCAAAGTAAGAATTGTAAACCTTTTCCACAAGGTTCCCCTTTATCTCCACTTGTCTACAATATCTTCTGTTCCGACATTTATCATCACGATCCAAAATACTTCAATCCCACCAAATATATTCTACAATTCGCCGATGATCCCGCCCTTATTTCCCATGCTCCTACCCTACCCAAAGTTCTCAGAACTCTTTAAGAGCTGATTGACACTCGCGAACATTGGTTCGCAAAATGGAGAATCAAAATTAATCGCCGAAAGTCACAACTCATTATCCCCTACCGTAATATTAACAACTACCTATTCATTATCTCCGTATCTCAAAATCCTATACATCCTTCCCCCCACATAAAATACCTAGGCTTACTTTCGACCACAAACTCACCTTCAAAAAGCATGCATGTAAAGTGAAAAATAAAGTAATTACACGGGCAAAATTCTTTAGAGGTACGACATATAAACAAGTTGGTATAAATATGAAAAGAGCAGTTTTAATTTATAAAATGATATGCCGTCCCGTAATAGATTATGGACCCATTCTATTTTCCTCATCCCAGAACCCAACACTACACCATATCCAGGTTAGCGAGCGAGGTTCTCTAAGAATCCTCACGAAATTCCGTCACCTTTTAAACCCACTACATAATCCTTCTAACCAACTTCTCTAGACACCACTCTTATAATCCCTATAGATGACCGCCTTCAATTCCTACCCGAAAAATGTTCTAAAAACCACTACAACTACCAAATCCTATCCCCCTATACTGTTTCCACAGAAATCCCTCCATACTTCCCAAATACAAAAAACCATCAATGACAACATTTGACATTATTTCATAATTTCACCTATTCACTTATAAATGACTAATAGACCGAATAACTAATCCAGGCGGAAAGACCTCTTGTCGATAGCTATTTAACAGTGACAGTTACATATCCACCCATTAATATTGTAAATACACACATGTGCATATTGTAAAATGTTACGTAATTTGTCAATAAAGATGTCAAATATATTTGATAATCTGTTTTGTCTGTTTTTTTGTCATCGGTAAGAAGTTGGTGAGAAGTCGAATTGAAATGATGTAATTTTGGGAAAAATTAACCAAACCCACCGTTAAAATAAATAAACACTAAAACATATTTAATCATCCATAAGAGACATTATGCACGCAAATAACCAGAAGTTCTATAAAAGTTATAAATTAAAAATTCTAAAACAATTTTTAAGTTCTATTTTTACGAGAAAGGATGTAAAATTGTGCTGTGTATATCCACTTAAAATCCTGTTCATTAATTCAATTACACTTTGTACATATAAATGTGCATTAATACATTTAAATTTTTTTTTTTAGTTATGCCTGGTATAATAAAACGTTTTATTCCGTAAATAAAATTTACTTGAGGAAAAAACTAATTTATTCCAATGGATTCGGTATTAAAACACAAAATAACTTTATTTGGCTAATAAATTTCCTCAGTAAATACTTTGTTTGTTTTTCTACCAAGTAAATTTAATTCTTTAAAAAATGTTACAGATAAAAGTCAAAAGTGTATTATATTATTATAATTACTTTATATTCTACTACTTGCATTTATTAATTTCATTACGGTTATTATGTCTACTATACTATCCATGTCAGATTTAAGTTCGCTTATAGTATCTTCCCAGAAATGATTAATTTGAACCGCAAGAAATTCTAAGGCGTCGAAGAGCTAGAGTTTTTTTAAGTCAGAAGCAACCCGTTGATATAACCAGGGATTTTTATACATATGCATACGCTTTCTTTAAAATTAGTTCCATTTAAAGCTATAAACGAGTGCTTTTCACTTCCAGATTAAGCACGAAGTAAAATTTCGAGGTTGGAAAAGCCTGTAATAAGAAAGTTTATTGGAAATTATAAAAGACTTAAACGAGTGTTTTCCACCCCCAGGCTAAGCATGAAGTAAAATTTCGAGTTTAGAAAAGCCTGAATTTTTTTTTTGTCGCTCAGCGCTTCGCGCTACGCGACCAAACCAAATTTTTAGGCTTTTCTAAACTCGAATTATTTCTTTATGCTTAGCCTGGGAGTGGAAAACACTAGTTTAAGTCTTTTATAATTTCTAATAAGCTGTATTTTTCTTGTTCTGTGTAATTCCGTCCTATTTTACGGTAATTCTCCATAATTATAAGGAATTACACTAAAGTTCCAATTTTATTGATAATTCAATTTAAAAGATTGACAATTCAATTTTAAAACTTTTTGGTTTCAGCTATCGCTACAATGAAAATGTATAATTTCGATCAGTAATCTACTAATTAAATTATTTATTTCTAGAATTGCTATTTATTTCGCAGCTTTGCTTTATAATACGTAACTTTATTTGCACATTAGTTTACTACGTAAATAAATTTACTTCACAAATAAATATTTAATGGTTTATCAATCGTATATAATACCGGGCATTAGAGTCAGAAAAATGAAACTGTAGAGATTTTAGGAATGCCGGATGGATAAGTTTGCAACAATTAAATAATCTTTCCAGGTACAACTGGAAGACCTACACAACGTTAACTTTTTCTTGTATTACACATAGCTTAAAAGAAGAAGAATAAAAAAGAACATAACAAAAGTCGAATAATGTTTTATGGGGGCGGCAAATAAAGGACCATTTATAAGGCTGTAGTATCGAGATCAGTGATTCCGGGGCCAACACAAAAGGCCAATATTTTTAATAAATAACGGCATCGTGCCGTATTTATTGTATCTGAAGCGTTTCCGAGTCCTCGCTCAATATCAATATGTCAGACGTCAGTCGGTGTTATGGATGGCCAGATGCGAACCGGGGTAGTGAACCAACCCCCCAAAACGAATCCCTTCTCTCTTGCACACACTATCTCTCGTTCATCTGGAAAAACCACCCATTATTTTGTAAATTTTGCGCGAAATTTGTTTCTGCGTTTACATCTCAAAATGACTGAAGTTAAATTTTCTAATCAATTGATTTTCACTAGAAAATGCAGATAGAATAGTATATTGTACAGCAAGATTGGATATGATGCTTATACCTCACGATGGCAAGTTTGGGGCACGACGCTGTAGGCGAGTGCCCCAAATGCCGAGTGATATATAAGCCATATCCACTTGAGTTTTACAGTCAACTTTTCGTACGACTAGTAACAGAAACGGATCTAATAGTTAAATACTATAACAACAATTATTTGTTGCACATACAAATTTAGTTATAGAAAGAACAGTAACCATATGTATTAATTTCATAACTATTAATATTATTTAACATAGCATATATTTCTTAGTAATTTGGTTTAAGTTCTTAGTAGTACACTATCCACAACAAAGGAATGCAAAATACTTGATTTTAGGAAAATATAATTTAAAGTTTACAAAAAATAAGTATTACCTCTTATTTACCAATACGAGTATTAATAATATCCAGTTTCAACAAATAATTGAATTGGTTAAATCCCAGATTCATACTTCCATCTCCAATTTATTAAATGTTGCACTTATATACATACAAGAAGTTTTTCTTTAAAATATACGTATTACAAATTCAGATTATTTTCTTTAAATGTTTAGCTGTTCGTTGTTTTTTTTTTTTTTCTAAAGAGTTCAGTTTGAAGCTTTAAACGAGTGTTTTCCACTCCCAGACTAAGCATGAATAAATATTTCGAGTTTATAAAAGACCCAGAAAATGTTCTGGGCTTTTCTAAACTCGAAATTCTACTTCATGCCACGCGCATAAAACACGAAAATATTGTGAACTTATATTTGAACCTCACTTGAAATCAGTGATTTATACGCGTAGCGCATGAAGAAAAATGTTCAGTTTAGAAAAGCCCAGAAAATGTTCACGGGGCTTTTCTAAACTCGAAATTTTACTTTATGCTTAGTCTGGGAGTGCAAAACACTCGTTTAAATAAAAACAATGGAAATTGGTGACAGTCAACAATTTTTGTAATACTGACAAAACTCTCCAAAATTTTTAAATCTAGAAAAATACGAAAACCAAGAAACACGACAAAACTGAAAATAATTGCGATAATAAGTACAGTACTTCTATTCGCTCGTGCTTTAAAAGTTCACGCGGGAAAGTTCTGTTCCTGCACTTGATTTGTATGTAACTATAGACAGATTTATTTTTCAAGTTAGAATATTTAGGGATTTTAACAACCGATCAGACCAACAGCAATTATATGATTTTATCAGCATTTTTTTTTCAATAATTACTTTTTTCAATATACCTATAATAAAAAATAAACATTAGTTTAATTATGATAAAGTACATCGATGAGGCATTTGGAAATCCTCCCCCCTCTGGAACATCACCGGTAACAGAGGCAATTTATTTGATGGAGCCATTGTCGAAATATTTACCTATTTACGTAACGCCGCTTTTAGGCAAATGAGAAAAGAAATTACTTTACATTTTTATATGAAAAGACGCACGTTGCGTAATCATATTTTCGAGGGAGAATAAACCCTATTACCCGTATAGACTAATTCCGGTACAAGGGAAGTCTCGTTATGAGCGGGAATAATATTACAATGGGACTACTGGGGGGTGGAAAACGGGAGCCTCTCTCTTTTATAAATTTAAACCTGCTGCTGCAGTTTCCTCCTGCTTTCCTAAAGAACAGATCGATAGAAGGGATTATGTTCAAACTACAAGGGCCAGGTGGAAATCGTTCACTTTGTTATTAAAACAATAAATTACTATATATCATAATTGATCCAAATCAATAAAATAAAATATTTAATGAACTTTTTCATAATGACTGACAGGCCCAGTTGCACCAGAAATGTTAAACTCAGGTTCAAGCTGAACTCAAGTTCAAGATGACAATTCCTATTGTTCTAATGCCACTTTGAACCCAATTTCAGAGTTGAGCCAGTTTTTCGTGTTTGGTGCAACTGGCCCTAAGACTAAATTACAAATTTCTTATACAGGGTGTTCTAAATTGAGTGCGTACTATTGCAAACTTTCTTATTATTTAAGCTATATAGTCGGTTAAATAGGCAAAGTAGTAGAAATTTTGATGACAATTACAATGGCCAAGTCAGAAAAACAATCGAACCTCGTATTTTTAAGATATTAACAAAATAAACATTTTTTTAAATAGAACACCCTGTAAATGTAATCCCCACTTGATAGAGAAGAATATGCTTAACAAATAAGTTGAAATACATCTTTACATAAATATCACAAATACGGAAGTTATACACATAATACTATTATATTTTCAATAAAATCAAGATACCACAAAGATATAAGATTGTAGCATATACTGAAAACAAAATCTGTTTTCTGTAACTGTCAGTTAAATTATAATTCTGTAAATTATCTACTAAACTTATTTTAATCGCTGTGTTTATTGATATATCGTATGAAAAAGTGTGAGAGAAGTTTCCTGAGTACAGAACACTGGATCGCCGATATTTTTTGAAACTCTACTGAAATCAGTGTATTGGCATATTTTCAAGGCTGCCCAAATAATTCTATCCGAGAATCATCTCAAGATACAGGACTTTCTATAACCACAATTCATACAATTTTAAAGAAACATAAATATGTACCTTATACGCCTGGTCTCTTCCTCGCCGCGCGACTCGAGCGCCGCTCTGGCGGCATCGCCGCTAAGTTGTTGACTGGGGCCGTTTAAATGTCGTGATTAAACCTGTTACGGCAGATCGTGGTTTTTCATCGTTACATACCGTTTTGACGGCAAAACATGCCAACTATTGTGCAGTGCAGTGAATTCTGCCAGCAGTACAAAATTGTCTCGTTCTGATCAGACTCGCCAAATAAGCTCTCGTCAGTCTGCACCGATATCAATGCCGGAAGCGGATCGCCAGCCTCTATTAAGTCAGATGATTCGACTGATTCAGCTAGTTCTATAAACAAATGTACACGTAAATATAAATGTAATTTGTAACTTATATTGCTCAAAGAAATTAAACAGAAATACTACATGCAAGGTTATGCAATAATTATTGATGAACACATTCAATTAAAGTTGTACCTTCAGAATTACGGGCCTAGTTCACACTTTTCTTCTAGTTGCGAAGGGCAAGTCTCTGTCTGCGAGCTTCACAGGATACTTTTGCCGGTTTCCATGGGAAGATTGTCGGGTTAAAATTTTCCTCTGTAGGATTATTTGATTTCACACCGCCAACAAAGTGTTCAGCGCAAATTCTTGTGTGCTTCGTTTGCACCCAGGGTCCATTTTCATCTCTGAAATAAGGACACTTCAATTAAAAGATGACTTTTTATTCGCATTGTTGCATTCAAATTATTTTTCTCCAAGCATTATCACTGTTACTTTTATAGGTTAGGAATGCTGCTGGCAACATGAGGTTTGTTTTCATTTTAATATTGCAGATTGATTGAATAGTTCTATTCAGTTGAAATAGGAATGTTAACATTATTACTTACCCTTCTCGTCGTACACGCGCAATCCACAACTTCTTCCGCTGTACTTCATAATCACGATTCGGGAACGTATAAAATGTCAAACCGACATTTTTCAACTGCGCGTTAGGACAGCCAGGCACGCAACACACTTTTCCCTCCGATTTTCTGCTCATTTCGTCGCTTATTAATAACAAAAACACGCGTTTCACAGCTGTGCGGCATGCGAACCGCTTGCGCTTGTCAACGTGACTCCCAGTCAACAACTTACAGCTTTGGCCGCATGAGGGCGCGTCGGGCGTGAGAGACCAGGCGTATAAATAGCGACCAGTACAGAGTTTACATCCTTATGATAATGAAAGAAGATTGAATTTTAGCCATTGGCTTCTTAATAGTTCTGCCGAGAATCTTTACTTATATAAGTTGATTTTATGGAATGATGAATCTAAATTCTTCAATAACGGAATGTTCAACAAGAAGACGCTACATTACTGGAGTAATGAAAATCCATTTATTGCTCTTCCTAATAATCCACAAAATCGGTTTAGTTTATACGTTTGGTGTGGTTTGATGAGATCTCGAATTATTGGGCTATTTTTTTATCGTGGATAATTAACAGGGCAACGTTATGTGGACTTTACGACAAACCTCTTAGAAGAATTTTTGTATAATTTTAATTTATTGGAGATACCCTTCGTCCATTTCCAACATGATGGTGCCCCAGCCCATAATGACCACGGTACGAATGAATTATTAAATATTCTGTTTGGAAATCGCTGGATGGATACTAATGGGCCTATTCAATGGCCTCCGCGATCACCGGTCCTGACACCATTAGATTTTTTACAATTGAAACACAATTTTTACTTTGTATAACTGAGACTTTATTAAGTGACTATAGTTTCGACAATTTTAACTTGTCATTTTAAAACTCAAAGACTTTGAGTTTGAAAATGACAAGTTAAGGTTACTTAATAAAGTCTCAGGTATACAAACAAAGCTAAAATCCTGTTTCAAATATGAATAATAATGTATAACAAAGTAGAAGCCTCCACCGTTAACATTAGATTTTTGTTTGTGGGGGTATCTAAAAAATTAAGTTTATAAGGTGCAATATCAAACAATTGATGACATCCAGAACTCCATCACTGCGATCATTAGAAATATTGATGCACGCACTATATTAAAAGCAACTCAACAAAGATTGATAAAGTGCATCGAGCAGCAGGGAAACGTTTTAGAACATTTGTAATAAAATCATACTTCTTCGCGCTATCTTGATTTTATTTAAAACGGAATTGTTATATGTGAATCACTTCCTTATTTATGATTTTTGTGTAATGATGGATTTTTTCTTTTTTCAAAGAATTTTCTTCTCTATCAAGTGGAGATAAAATATACATGGTATTCCATTTAAAAAAATGTTTATTTTGTAAATATCTTAAAAATACGACGTTCAATTGTTTTTCTGATTTGACCATTGTAATCGCCATAAAATTTCCTACTACTTTGCCTATTTAATGGACTATGTAGCTTAAATACTAAGAAAGTTAGCAATGGTGCGCACCTAATTTAGAACACCCTGTATAAGATTTACTATTTTACTATGTTTGGATATTGTTAATAAAACAATAAATCTTTTGAGTAACATTTAACATCGTAGTTTTATTCACAATAAACAATAAAACATTATTAAATATTCGGATTCAAGAAAATTATTCAAAGCGAAAAAAGCTCTATCATTCATAGGAGTATATTTTTATAAACATTGTGTTATTTAGTGGTTATGAGAAACATTAATCATTTATCTTTCTGACCGCAAAAATAATGATTCGCCCTCCTCCTCTTACAATCTAGTATAATTATCCAACCCTTATATCAACTAGTCGTAACAGATTAGAGTGGTGAGCGGATGCGATGGCCGAAAACCGGAGCCCGCCTGAAAACAGGAAGTACGCGTGTATACAAGGCCTCGTATCCTGCTGAAAGGCACTCCGTTATTTTTGAAAACCGACGATTATTAACATGTGTCAGGGATTCGGAGGCGGTGATTTATGCGAACGGCCGCCCGGCCCACGGAAAATAATTACACGCCGCCACTCCGGAATTTATAATATGTAATCAAAAGCAGTTATCGTACCTCGTGTTTATATATATGTGTGTGTGTGTATATGAGGCAGAAACGGGAGGTGGGTTTCAGATTGTATCAAGCTGATAAAATGGAATGTATGTGTATATTCAAGTCGGGAATTGTGTGGTATTGGTTTATTATGTGGATTTATGTATAACCAAAATCATCAAATATGCTTGCATTCAAATTTTGAAGTCAGTTTATACCTACAGTCCGCGCTCCATACCTTGGCGAGTGGCTCCGATGCGCAGTGGTATATTACTCCCCGCGACATTTTAAAAATTCCAGCGGCGCCGCGGCGGCAACTAACATGCGATAGAAGTAGCGACGAAAAGCAGTAGTATTGGGCATGTATTTTTAATACAATTTACGTAATTGTAATCTAGTAAGGTTAATTAGGACAAATTACCTGCCCGTCAGGTAGGTAAATAACAGAGCTGGGCAGGATTCGAATCATTCAGGATTCGATTCCAGGATTCGAATCCTTTTAGAGGATTCAAAAGAGGTATTCGAATACTTTAGTGAAAACGGATTCGTTATCCGGATTCGTTACATTTTTTTAAAAGGATTCGTATTCGAATCCAAACGTAGATGATTCGAATCTTTATAAAAGGATTCGAATTCTTATAAAAGGATTCAAATCCTTATAAAAGGAATCGAATCCTTATAAAATTCAAATCCTGATACATGGATTCAAATCCTCCTAAATAATTCTAATCATCGCTATTAAGGCTGGGATTCGAATTCGATTAATTCAAATGGTTAAATATTCTAATATAAATATTTAAATCAGTAAATTATTCATATTTGAATATAAATACTAAAATTTTCGAATAATTCAAATATTTGTGAATGCATATTTTATTACTTAACCATGAAAAATATCCAACGTTAATAGTATATTTTTAACTTCACTTGAAATTAGTGTTTTATACGCGTGGCGCATGAAGTAAAATTTCGAGTTTGAAAAGCCCAGAAAATTTGTCTGCGCGACCCTCGACAAATTTTCTCGGGGCTTTTCTAAACTCGAAATTTTACATCATGCTTAGTCTGGGAGTGGATAACACTCGTTCTTAGAAGTTTTAAATTGAAGGATTACTCTAGATTACTAAGTTTATTACCGTTTTACAAAGGCTACAGCTCAAAGGACCAACCATGGTCTTCGCAGAACAAAGGACTACAGGGAATCGAAGTTTTTTTACAAGAAAACAACGAATATCTGAAGGTTTACAGCATGGATAGGAAAGAAAACATCTAATTTTAAAATAATATCGAAGTTTGGTTGGTTTTCAGTGCATTTTTAACTTCACTTTAAATCAGTGTTTTATACGCGTGGCGCATGAAGTAAAATTTCGAGTTTAGAAAAGCCCCGCGAAAATTTGTCTCGGGTCGCTGCGCGACCCTCGACAAATTTTCTACGCGGGGCTTTTCTAAACTCGAAATTTTACTTCATGCTTAGTCTGGGAGTAGACAAGACTCGTTTGAATTTTAAATTTAACTCTTTTAAAAAATCGACGTATGTAATATAATAAATCATTCATTGAAATCATAGAAAAAGATCAAAATTTTACCTAAAATTAACTTTATAATTTGTTCGGCTCTTAATGGGTGAATATTCTATTCCTTAAAAAAACCGTTTTTATTTAATATTGAAGTTGCATTTAATACAATAACAAACTGTGAATAAATCGACATAAATCTAGAAATATCAAAAATCTCGACATGTAGATAATCTTGACGGTCCACTCCCAGACTAAGCATGAAGTAAAATTTCGAGTTTAGAAAAGCCCCGCGTAGAAAATTTGTCGAGGGTCGCGCAGCGACCCGAGACAAATTTTCACGGGGCTTTTCTAAACTCGAAATTTTACTTCATGCGCCACGCGTATAAAACACTGATTTAAAGTTAAGTTAAAAACGCACTGAAAACCAACCCAACTTCGATATTTTTTCAAAATTGGATGTTTTCTTTCCTATTCATGCTGTAAACCTTCAGATATTCGTTGTTTTCTTGTAAATAAACTTCGAATCCCTGTAGTCCTTCGGTCTCCGAAGACCATGATTGGTCCTTCGAGCTGTAGGCTTTGTAAATTGGTAATAAACTTAGTAATCTAGAGTAATCCTTTAATTTGAAACTTCTAAGAACGAGTGTTGTCCACTCCCAGACTAAGCATGAAGTAAAATTTCGAGTTTAGAAAAGCCCCGCCTAGAAAATTTGTCGAGGGTCGCGCAGCGACCCGAGACAAATTTTCACGGGGCTTTTCTAAACTCGAAATTTTACTTCATGCGCCAGGCGTATAAAACACAGATTCAAAATGAAGTTCAATAACACATATATCATCATTAATTAAAATCATTATGTAATCAGATATTTAGTCGGTAAATGAACATGTTTGTTAATAGAAACTGATGGAATAAAATATTACTGGTTGCAAATAATGGATTCAAATTTATTTTTAAAGGATTTGTATCCGTGATTCAAAAATGAGGATTCGAATCTTTGATTCGAATCATATTTTTCACTTACGAATCCTTTATTCTAGTATTCGTGATTCGAATCATATTAGGTGATTCGGATTCGTGATTCGAATCATGTTTTTGAGGATTCATCCCAGCTCTGGTAAATAAATACCAAAGGGGAGATAATCCCATACTAATTACATTCAACACACCTACATTACGGCCGCTTTTCCGAAATGTGTTAATTGAGAGTAAACCTGTGACCGCTTACGGCAGCTCTCCCTCGGTAGGCGGCGTCGTGGGTAAAAAAATCATAAAATTAATAATAACAAAAAATAAAACTTTTGGGCTCCACTTGGTTTTATAATTTACCTGTTGTGTTATCCTCCCCTAAACCAAGAAATGTAAGGAGGCTGGTATAAAAAAACTAATAGCTGACATTAAATAATATTTTAATAAAAATTGAAAAAACTAAAAATGCTTACACACGTGTATGTGAATATTAATGATCAAAAGAAAACAATAACGATCAAAAGAAAATAATGAACTATCGAGACACAAAAAACTTAAATTGATAACCCCGTTGTTATTAAAACCCCCCAAAATATTACTTGAATGTAAATAAAAAATATTGTGTTTTAAATAATACGGCTAGGTACAAATTAATAATCGGTAGAAAAAATGACATCAACTTTCTTTACACAATTGAAATAACAATAAAAATACCTCGTATTTTTATATAAATCGTAGTAACAAAAAAATAATACAAGTTAAATCACCACCCGGTAGATAAAGTATTACACAATTAAACTGACTAATTACGGTCCAAAAAATTTGCAATTCTAGCTGTTTGGCTTAAACGCAATATCAGGTTCTTCAATCAATTGAAGAGAATACGACATTTACCATTTGCGTTCATTTTTTTTTTTACTTATCTGAAATTCCATCAGCGATTGTAAATCGCGTCCCTTATCTTTCGCTCCACTGCCAAGATACTGAAGATCCACTCCTCGACCAGACTGCTCCCGAATTCAATAGACGAAACGCCAAGAACCGGTACCCTCTCTCGGAAATCTCTCCAAACAGGAAATTCCGGAACTTCACAGTGAAATAACCTCAAGATCTCAATTGGTAATCGATTCAACCAGCGAGGCCTAAAACCCGTTGTAGAATTTTAGTTCAAAGTTTCCCTTTTCATTTTTTTAAAAACAATTAGAGAGCCAAACCACAAAACCAAGATGAAAATATAAAAAAAATACGACTCGTTACCTGTGGATATAATGCGGCCTCACTTGAATTTATTATTAATTGTAAAATTACTGAAAAGATCACACAGATACTTCCAGATATATTTTCTGAACACAGCACACAGCACGTGTCTATTTTTTTCTCTCTTCCCAAGCACACAGCTCTTCACGGGATTCGTCTCTGAATCAAAGTCGATTAATCCAATGATTAATTAAATTTCACGCCCCCTATCCAAATTAATAAATCTATTGGCAGTTTCGACTTATCGAACAAATCTATTGGTAGCTCCGATTTATCAACGTTAGGATGGCGCTACGCTAAACTTTATTTGCACAATCAAATTCGAAACTACATTCACACGGATAATTATTACATACATTTAAAGATTACTCAACCACACACCTATCCTAGAGGATTGATTTAAATTGAATATATAAATGCCTGACCAGAACCTAGCAAATCTATTTCGCGCCATAAAATTGTACAAGTACGATCGCTCCCTAATAACGAATGACAGTTAACCAAAATAGTGACAGCTAAACAACAATGAAGTGACTTTACGTAAATTGTTTCCTAATCAGCACTCTCCAGAAACAGCAATTATCACCTGGAATAATCACAACAAAGAGTCAATAACCTCCGTCTTCAGAAACCAACATTTTATTTGTGAGGTTAGTTTTTCTAATTCGAACTGCCCTTAACCTTAGGTTAATACAACAAAGATGTACCTAAATAAATGCCTTCATGAACTCTAAACCAACTCCCCAATTCGATATGAATGCATTTATACTCAGAAAAACGTATTTTGTAGGTATTTCCGTGACGACGGATTTGGTGCAGTTACGTAACGATCGAGGACTGACAGAACATAGGACACTATTGCCTAACACTCTACCCACATAGGAACCGTTGTAGAGGTGAAGAATTAAACAAATTTTATTAAATAAATCTAGATCAAAATCGGTGTTGTTTACATTTTTGTGATGCTTAAGTTGCCTATAATAAACCATCGTTTTTAATTTTTAATTCAATTTGGTTTTTCGATGTATCACTTTGTTTTGTTATTTTACTATATTCTTTGAAAGACACGGAGAGTGGAAAACGCGACCGTTACAAACCACCATAGTGAACGTTACAATTTTTATATCAAAATGACAAGTACATTAAGTAATAAGGTGATTCACAGTCAGGCACGCGAAGTAATTTTTAATGTGTATAATTATTTTAAAACTATTAAAGTGTACCTTAAAGGAAATAAAAGACATTGTGTCCACGGCGACGGGTGTTTCAGTGAGAAGTGTTGAACGAATAGTGAGTGAGGGAAACAATGCACCCGAAAATGGTTTAATATTTAAGAGCCCGGATAAAAAACGCGTCCGCAAGTGCTCAGTGAGGGAGTTGGAACACTTCGAAAAAGTGGACTTTCGGAATGTTATTTATAATTTCCATAAAACTGAATGCTGCAGAGTTCATCTCAGAGCATTACGAGTAAAATTACAAGAAGATTTTGGGTGGCAGGGGAAGTTAACAACATTAGGAAGAATTGTCAAGGATGTTGGTTTTAGATTTCGCAAAACAAAGAATAATCGACAATTGTTGATTGAAAAAAATGATATTCGGGAGTGTCGTATTAAATATTTAAATAATATGCAATATTTTCGAGAACAACAACGCCCAATAGTTTTTCTTGATGAAACTTACATCCACAGTGGCCACACCCTTTCAAAAAGTTGGAATGACAACCAATAACGGAATATTTAGAGCAATTTCAAAGGGTTCACGGCTAATCATTATTAATGCTGGTGGTGACAAAGGACTTATTCCAAACTGCTTACAGATTTTTAAATCCGGTACGTCCTCGGGGGATTATCATTCAGAGATGAATTCAACAAATTACGAAAGGTGGCTTCGCGAAAAATTAATACCGAATTTGGAGCCACAGTCAGTTATAGTTGTGGATAATGCTCCTTATCACAATGTGCAAATTAATCATGCACCGAACAGCAATTCAAAAAAAGCTGATATGATATCGTGGTTGATACAAAAAAAATTAGCATTTTCACACAATATGCTCAAACCTGCACTATATTCCATAATAGTCACATAAGCATCAACATATTCAGTACATATTTGACGCATTGTTTGAACAGTGTGGACATTGAATTTTAAGATTTCCACCCTACCATCCGGGTAGGTTCCGTTAAACTAATTTGGGCTACAGTCAACCAAATGTAGCAAAAAGAAACACCACGTTCAAAATACAAGATACGTGAAAATTAGCTGAAGAAGATTTTGTAGCAATTACCGCAGAGGAGTGGAAAAAGAGGTGTGATCATGTCATCAAAATTGAAAATTATTACCTGGCTAATGAAATCATTGTTGATGTCCACACCGAGGAGCTTGTTATTACATTAAATAAAGATTCGAGCGACGACGACGATGGCGACTATAACGACGACGATTGTAATGACGATTAGGACAATTTAAGCGAGTATTGTGATTTATTTTAATTTACGATTTTTAATTTGTTTTTTTTAAATCTTGTATTTCATTAAAAATTTTAAATTAAATGCCTATGTTATTTTATTCAATTTTGTTTATTAAAACGTACAATATATGTAATTTTTATTACTTTTATTATAAGTGATTTTCATACAACAAAAGGGCTAAAGAATCTGCGTTACGCCACTGACCGCCGCGCGGTACATTTTACATTTGTCGGTCGGCTATAAACGGTGCACTCGGGACTATTCGGGTTGCGCGGCTTCTCGCCAAGGTATGGGGCGCGGACTGTAACTAAAAGTTTAAAACATATTCTATTCCAACATCAATATTTATTACTAAGTTTGTGCCATCAAAGTTAGGTACAATCAAAATCGTTTATAACTACACCATCTATAATGTACAGGATGGTGCATTTTGGAGGTGCCACATATGGAAAACTTTTTTATTTAAAGAGATATTAAGAAACAGTTTTCATAAACCAGGGTCAGTTATTCGTGTTTTAATCAATGGCGAAAGAAAAATTGACCTTACTGTAACCACCATTGCTCTATAACCGGAAGTTGATAAAATAGCGTTTTTATGAAGTTACTGTAACTCATTTGTATTTAAAGTTATAACCAAATTGTAAAAACTTTCCTATGGCAACTTATCGATAATATAAGGAACAAAATAGTCGGTCCCTAGATTAAAGTCTACAAAAAAGCATCGCTGTTGCTTACAACGAACACAAATTTCTAGGAACGGTGACTGTTGAAATTATTAGCTAAAGTGTACAATAATCATCACGTCTTTTATTCTATGAAATTAAAACAAATATTTAGTTGACTATACATATTTAAAGGGTAAGACGTAAAATAAAGTCTTAAACATCACCAGATCTTTACTTTAAGAAAACCTGTACATCCTAAACTTGCTGAAATTGCTGAAATTTTGAAAGCGTATGATTTGGTTAGACGCAATAAACATTTTTAAAATTAAATTATGAACTGTGGAGGCTTCTACTTCGTTATACATGTTAATTCAATGAAATAAAACACTTTAACTTTGTTTGTATAACACACTATTTTTATTTTCGTGACTGCAGTTTCGGCAATTCAACTTGCCATTATCAAACACGGTGTTTCTGTTTGATAATGGCAAGTTGAATTGCCGAAACTGCAGTCACAAAAATAAAAATAGTGTGTTATACAAACAAAGTTAAAGTGTTTTATTTCATTTTTAAAATGAATCAATGTAACGTAAAATCAAGTTGAATGTATTTTAAACTTCACATTCAATCAGTGTTTCTTTCATACGCGTAGCGCATGAAATAAAATTTCGACAATTAATCAAAAACTGATTTGATCAGAAATTATTCAAAATAAAGAGAATATATTTTAATAAAAATATACGCTAATAAAATATATTCATATCGAATCAAATTTTAACTTTGATTTAATATTTTTGAATATGCAACGTTGATATTTAAATTTGATTATAGTCAATTAAAGTTTAATTATTTCTGTGTATATTTTATGACTATTATATTGATTTTATAATATGTTGATTTTTTACAATTCTTTCAAAGAAAACGTTCTTCTATAATCGTTGATCTTAGTGTATTATACGCGTGCCGCATGAAGTAAAATTTCGAGATTAGAAAATCCTGAAAATTTGGTTTGGAGGATTTTCTAAACTCGAAATTTTACTTTATGCTTAATCTGGGAGTGGAAAACACTTGCTTTAAGCTTCAATTTGAACCATTTTCAAAAATAGCGAATATTTAAAGATGTACAGTATATTGGGGTGTGCTTTAAGTACTTTTACTCGAGTACCGCCTAGCTCTTATAATACCGCGCGATAATTTAAAACTTGATTTAGAGTAGGATTTGAATTTAAAATTAGACTATTAACACATAGTTTACCATAACCTTAAATTTATTCAAACATTAAAAGTGCGATTCTTTTCGCAATCTACAACAAGTTAGTCTTACAAAGACTATATCAAACACTCATTGAAAAAACTACTTCCCGGGCTAATACCCTGACGGACATTGAATTATACAACAAGTGTTTGCTGTTACATACAGTAACCTACTGCTAATGTAACAATTTGGGTCAAATTATTTAGGCCATCTATAGACGCGTTTCGAGATTTATCTCTCATCATTATAGCTTTGCCATTCCCTCTAAACAATGTTTGAAGTATTCTGCAACCAAGAATTGGCAATTTCATTTATACTTATGTTTGAACGGTAACGTGAACGCCAGTCTAAGGTGTCAAATTGCTTAGAGGGAATGGCAAAGCTATACTGATGAGAGTAAATCTCGAAACGCGTCTATAGATGGCCTGAATAATTTGACCCAAATTGTTACATTTGCAGTAGGTTACTGTATGTAACATCAAATACTTTTTGACCAGGATTACCAGTATTAGCGATGGGTAATCCCCTCAGTCCGTTACTTGCCGAAATTTTCATGAATTCATTAGAAGAAATAATTAGTAAACACCCATTGTTTAATAAATGCCTATACTAGTTTAGATATGTTGATGACATTCTCACCTGTTTCACAGGAACGGAGAGACAATTAGATCAACTTTTAAATTTCATTAATTCAATTCACAAGGATATTTTATTCACTAGGGAGATCGAATCTAATAAATCTATTAATTTTTTAGACTTAACAATTTCACATCCAGGTCAAAAACATGAATTCAATATTTTTCACAAGCCGACCCATACAGATACTACGATCCATAGCACATCATTCCATCCTATGCAACATAAACTAGCAGCTTATCACTCCATGTTGCATAGGCTATCCACTATCCCCCTATCAATTAATAATTTTAATAATGAGCTCAACAGAATTCTCATAATAGCTAATAACAACGGCTTTCGTCAAAAGCTTATCTTAGACATCCTTTATAAAAAACAAAAACAACAAGCCCTGAAATGAGTATATCCCACCAATTTTCAAAATCAGAATAATAAATATTGCTCCTTAACATTTAACGGCCCCCCTTCGATTGCCATCAGCAAAAAACTCAAATCTTTAAACCTAACTCCTTCTTTTAGAACGGTCAATTCACTTAATAAATTAATTAATAATTCTAAAGACAAATCTGATAAAACTACGAACTCTGGTGTGTATTTGCTGGAGTGTGGAGATTGCCCTAAGGTATACGTTGGACAAACTGGACGTAGCTTCCCAGATCGCATTTCAGAACATCAAAAATGCTTTCAATTTAAGAAAACCTCCTCAACCTACGCCAATCATTTAATCGAATACCAACATAACTTTAACCCTAAATTCAAAATTTTGCACGAATGTAACAAAAGTCGTAAATTAAACTTATTAGAAGAATTAGAAATTAATAAATATAACAAAAAAGGTATTCTATTAAATGACCAAATAGAAGTAAATAATTCACCCCTAATCAATATTTAGTCGCTCAAATTTGTTTGTATTAGTTTCAGCCTAATTACCTCATTACCCCCCCCCCTTCTATTAATTTAATTGCATTAGTATATAAGCTTTTACCTGTACTTTGTAAAATCATTATTTCATCTGCCTGATGAAGCCACTGTGTGGTGAAACATGTTGCAGTGTTCAACAATAAAAGTGAAACCCTCCCAACTGCGTTGTTTTATTTCAAATAGTATTATGGAGTTTCATCATGTATCCGCCTCATCAATTAAATATCAAATACTTGTTGTATACTTCAATGTCCATCGAGGTATTAGCCCGGGAAGTAGTTGTTTCAATGAGTGTTTGATATAGTCTTTGTAAGACTAACTTGTTGTAGATTGCGAAAAGAATCGCACTTTTAATGTTTGAAGTATTCTGCAACCAAGAATTGGCAATTTCAATTATACTTAAATTTATTCCATCACTCAATTAGCACCAAAAAAATACCGCCTACACTAAATAATAATTTAAACGATCGCACGGTAATTACCTTACTGAAATCATGTCACCAATTGTTCAATAATGGCTTTTGTTAAGCTCGGATTAGGTCACTATTGAATGATTGTCCCTTTGAACTACAAAACCTACTTGTTATTCACTTTGATAATAATAATATATAATTTAACATTATTCTTTTTTAAACGGTTTTAAATTTTTAAATATAAATTATTATTATCGCTCAGGGAGAGAAAGGTGTAGGGGGTACGTAACCCACTGGAAACATAAAATACGAAACACACGCGGTAAATCACGTATGTAATGTGCAGCAATCTCGCGCTCGCGCTCGTGTAAAATTTAAATATAATAATAAAATTTTGAAAATTTCCATCCCGGGCCTGGCGCGCGTGTTTGTATGTGCATGCAGAGTAAATAAATGGCGGTCGTAAGGGCCCCGAACACATGCGGAGGAAGCGAGTTCAAAAGTAATTTCTGTTAAGTTCCTCCATTGCCGTCGGGGCTCTGAAGGAATAAGGCATGAGACCGTGAGACCTTTCGGTTTATTTAAAATGCTCTTTTCCTCCCCTTCGCCCCCCTAGGTGTACGGCCGTGTTTCGCTTGTCTCGGGTTTTGCGGATGAAATCCTTTTATCGAATGCAGACACAATATTCTTGCTTGTTTAGATCTTTCCGAATGGATGCAGAAAATGTAAATTTTGTGTTGAATACGATTTATCTCCAACTAGATTGGTTTTTAGTCTTTAGAGATCCTAAATAATAATTTCTAAATATATAAACAATCCTGTCCATAAAGTTGTAAGGATTGAAAAATTAACATTTTTTGTATATTTTAGTTTTTTGAATCTGGAAGCTGATGTTTACTCTTAGCGTTTTCTAGAAATCTCGTAGATTTTTACGCTATTTTGTGCTAGTATCGAGTGTTTCCTTGATTAAGCATGAAGTAAAATTTCGAGTTTAGAAAAGCTTAAATTTTCAGGCTAGAGCTCTTATCGACGAGCTGCGACTGGATAAAAGAGTTACAAATTATTATTATCGATAAATTAATCATATTTTAGATTTTTCGAATCTTGCATATCTAACTGTAAATAGTCCTAGATTTATTAAACTAAATCATAAATTGAATTTTCTAGTATGTAAATTATTTATGTAATACAGAAGAATAAATAATTTCTACATACTATTTACAGTTAGCTATGCAAGATTCGAAAAATCTAAAATATGATTAAGTTATCGATAATAATAATTTGTAAAAACATTTCCACGACATTTATCATTCTTTCAAGTATATTTTGACTTATGTAACTTTTTGACTATAGTCACTTTTACATTAAGTCTACAATTCTTCGACTATTACGGAATTTTGACATTATGTCACCTGGTAGACTGTCTTTAGACTATGTCAGTATTTGCACATTAATTGACTCTGTCGTATCTTGACAACTACAACATCTTGATCGAAAATCTTCTCTTGAATCTGTTTGTATTTTGACTATTATGGAGTTTTAACATTCAGGACCTTGGTCGATAGTGGATTGTTTCTTGGCATACGATATCAAAAGCGACTACTTCTTCATTGACTTGGGTCAAAAAAAACATATTTTTGAAATTTTTATCTAGTTATAGGTATTTGTGGGCCACTGATTCCAAAAGTGCTATTCGCTTGTCTGTATCAGCTCTAGTTTCGAAGATACAATATAATCAACGATTTTCATCATTTTTTGAAGCATTTAATTGAAAATTGGCTTTTAAGGAAATTTATGGTTCTTGAAGATAACAGCGCGATCAAAGGAACTTTAGTTTCCCTAGAGAGAATATTTCCTGTGCGATGGATACATGATTAATTTTTTTGCTAGTACTAGAAATTGCAATTTATCACCCCCTATTCTTGGCGCCCTAGGCCCGGGCCTAGTGGGCCTAATGCGAAATCCGCTCCTGCCTACACCCATAGTAATTTTTAGTCAGTTCCATGTTAATAACTTCCATGCAGAAATTGTAATACAAGATAATTCAAGAATTTTGAAGCATATATAGATTCTTAATATTATAAATTATAATAACGTAAATATTTGAATAATTATTCAAACTTATTTATATATGATTTTTTCTAAAAGTCAATTTTCAAAAAAAGTATACCGTTAGTTTGCTACTATATATTGTCATTGCATGTTGGTTGAAGTTGAGAAAGTTTTCGCATGTTATCTAACCTAAATGAGAACTCACCCAATTTCGCGGGTGTATGTGTATAAATACACACCTACACACACACACATATGTGAAAAGGGGTGATTCTATTCCCGGTTCTAATTTATCTGGTCGCGTATGTTGACGTCAAACGTCGGGACTCGGGGAATTGTCGGGGTCCCACAGTATGTTTTCTGATGCGATACAAGGGCTGCCCTTTTCGCCCTACACATACCCACAATAAAACGATATCAGAACGAAAGCCTTGTACTTTTATAAAAAGAAATATGAACAATTTATACACTTTATACAGGGTGATTCTTAACTCATACGCACAATAGCGAGGAATTATAGTTTGTGATATGTATTGATGGGAAATTAAAAAAAAAGTGTAGTAAAAGTTTTGTATTAACAGAGATAACGAATTAATAATGTTGAGATAGGTGAACTGGTAAAATTATCGCAATGGCCTTGAATTGTATTTGTCACTCTCTGTGACTAGATGCTAAATTAGAGCTTCTTCTTTTATTTGTAAAAATTTAAAAGGTAGGCTGGTTGAGCTGAGGCTGGGTAGTCGACGGGAGGAAGCACAATGGGCTTAATGCGACCTAAGTGCAGTGCAGAAATGCGCACTCCCCAAAGAACCAGAACCAGAATCGTCTCTGTTCGCGTCTATTCGTATATATTCGTCTCTCTCCGCGTATATCCGTATCTATCTACGTGTCTCAGTGCCTTTCCGCGTTTCTCTCCATCTGCTTCTAAGTCTGTGTCACGTTTCTCTCTAAACCAGGTTCCACTTTGCTTAGCAAATATCATTCTAATTAAAACAAATTAAACAGACTGAAATCAGCTTACAATAAATAATCAAATAACTTTCTGGAATCCGGGTCAAACCCCAGCATTGCATCGCCTCCTCTGCAAATGTCTTTTCGTCTATGTATGCGCGTGTGTGTGTATGTGTTCCCCTTTTCATCGGTGAAACATTCAGCAGATTGGGCTCAATCAAGTGAGGTCTGCGACATCCGAACATTGGATCGGTCAACCCTCGTCTTAATCAGCGCTGCAAAGCGGGACCTTCCAATTTGTTTTTTAATTCGCCATCCGGCGGGAATCCCGTTAATGCTCCTGATATCAAAAAGTAAATTGAAAGACACACCAGGGACGGAAAAGTCTCCACGCTCTTGGCTTGATTGAAAAAAAAATAAGTGCGCGCACGATAGAATACGAGTAAAGAAAAAAATAAATTGGATTTTATAGGAGTGTGTATTTTTTTATATAGTAAAAAAGTTTTTCTTTAAAGTATGCACACCCCAATATACTGTATCCATATTCAGATATTCGTTATTTTTTAAAATAGTTCCAACTGAAGCTTAAAACAAGTGTTTTCCACTCCCAGATTAAACATGAAATAACATTTCGGGTTTAGAAAATCCTGAAAATTTGGTTTCAGGATTTTCTAAACTCGAAACTTTACTTCATGCTCCACGCGTATAATACACTGATTGCAGGTGAAGTTTAAAATATACTCCTAAAGCACTACTAAAAATGTATATTTTGAATAATATGTTAGTGTTATATACGCGTGGCGCATGAAGTAAAATTTTTACTTCAGAAATTCCTGTACATCTTCAGATATTCGTCATTTTTAAAAATGGTACAAATTGAAGCTAAACACAATTGTTATCCAATCCCAGATTAAGTATTAAGTAAACTTTCAAGTTTAGAAAACCCTGATTTCAAATAAGGTTCAAAATATTCAACTCTCTATTTTTACTTCATGCTTAATCTAAGAATGGAATCACTTGCTCGGCCGTTGAAAACCGTTTTCTGCAAATAAAAAAATGAGCACCGATTTTACTTGCTTCAGGAAGCCACGTGTGTAGCTACGCCAGTGGTAACATCAATTATGCTGATATATCAGAATTATCAACTCGGCCCTTTTAGTCCCTTTTCATCAGCGACTCGACTGCTTTGCGGAGTACGTGCGATAATGAAATCCTGATTAGAATCCTCCGGTTGATGAGCATTGTAAGTCTGCGTGTGTCTCGTGTTGGCTGTCGTCCGTGCGGAAGTCAATTATATCGAGGGTTCGCAAATTGAATCAATTCAAAATTAGATGTGCTTGATCTGCATCGTATTACGCGCCGACGTTATTAATCCGTCTATATATTTCAATTATTGCGCCTTTGTGACCGTGTGCAGCGTCCGCCGGCTTCTAATTATCAATTAGTGTCGCTCCGCTTGAGACTAACAATGTCCAATTATTTTAAACCCCACGGCAATTTATTTATTTCCCCAATAGGATTCCATCAATACGATTCCGACGATCAATAATATCTTATGCTGCAACTAAGGGCCAGTTGGAATGAAAACTTAACTGAACTGCAGATCAATCTTAATATCTTGTCATTTCAATAGAATAGAAATTTAAAATTGATCTGAAGTTTAAAGATTATTTAGACTTCAAAAAATATATACATGTTAACCTAAATATTTGTATATTTATGCATTGGGGATTCTAATTAAATAATATTCATCAATAATACTGACAGTGGCGTCTAGTCCATAAGGGCTGTGAGGCTGTAATTTATTTAAAAATATACTACTAATAATTCAATACTACTAATATTTTGAATTTCACAATAGTTCAGTGTTTTATACGTGTGGCGCATGAAGTAAAATTTCGAGTTTAGTAAAGTCTGAAAATTTGGTTTGGTAAGCGACCAAACCAAATTTTCAGGCTTTTCTAATCTCAAAATTTTACTTCATGCTTAGGCTGGGATTGGAAACGCTCGTTGGTAGCTTCAAATTGAAGTTTTTTCAAAAAAATCGCTCAAATATAACGCAAAATGTAATGAATATCTAGTGTTCTAAAATTTAACGCTTTAAAATACAAAGTACATCTTTATTACTAGGACTTGATTATTTGATACATTTATTCAATGTGCCAACAATTCTTCTATTAGGCATATCATTTGATAAGAGGGGAAAGTAATTTGATAAATACTGAAATATCTTTAATCTTTCATCTTTATTAAACGGATGGAAAATACATAAATATAAACATATAGAACAAGAACATATAAATAATGAATTCAATACAGAAATCAGCATAATATAAACGTGGTTCTAATAATAAAAGTGTAAAACAATTAAGATATGTTGATATAAAACTGACATGTAGGATTTTCTTTGATACACCGTCAAAATCAATCGAAATCCCTTGTATTTTTAATAAATATCATATTTTTATATTCAGTGTTTTATACGCGTGGCGCATGAAGTAAAATTTCGAGTTTATGAAAGCCTGAAAATTTGGATTTGCCGGGGCGCGACTCGTTTCGCTCGCGCGCTCCTTCTAATCCAAATTTTCAGGCTTTTCCAAACTCGAAATTTTACTTCATGCTTTGACTGGAAGTGGAAACAGTTGGTAGAAGTTTCACTTACAAAAACTATAAATAATCTTAGCTCAAATTAGGTCGCAGTGTTACCGGGGATTATTATAATCTCCGGCAACAAGTATTGTAAATATTATTTACAATTCTTCTTTTATTTAAAATGAGTTCGCACCCAGCAATTAACTAATTGCACGGTCCAAAGGATTATCTCCCGCGGTTCGAACCGTGCCCGGGCCACCATCTTCCTGGGCAGGTGTGGCGGATTGTCCCTCGGGTTTTTCAAAATGGGCATTTAAGGGAGAGGACTAATGACCACCGTTGCAATTTGAAAGAAGAAAGATTATAAATTTCTATACTTTTTTCAAATTGCAGCTTAACGGTTGTTTAGATTTGAGAGTTCGCTGGAAGTAATTATGTTGTCTGTAACAATTACTTTCTAGCGAATTCTTTGCCAACGGTCACGTAGTTCTCAAAATATCCCTTCCCTAAGCCATTTTTCGTGGCATAAATACCGGGGGACGACATCCGGAAAGGCAGTCCACTCTTGTACTGTACAGGGGACAGCATGTGGATTCAAGAGGAACTTCTGTTCCTCGACTCTTCTGTCTGAGCCAGGAAGCTCTGACCGACGCCGACACCAGACGTCCTAGCCGTCGTTCCTGTCGCCAGAAGAAGAATCCAACTGCAGGAAACAATCGACGCCGACGTTAGCCGTCCCAGCCGTCGTTCCTGTTCTTGGTCACCACGACGCCGAGAACCCGATTGCCAGCGCAGTCGCCTCGACGCCACAACAACGCTCCAGTGTAGCGTTCGTTGCTTCCGCCGGATCCAGACCAGGCCAGCAACCCACCGACTCCAGGAAACTTTGCTCGACGCCGACGCTAGCCGTTCCGCCGCCGTTCCTGGTCACGCCGACGCCGAGCAACAGGGTTGCCAGAGCAGCCTCCTCGACGTCCCGCACTACGAACGTAGTGTTTGTTGCTGCCTTCGGATCCAGCCAGACGCAACACCCCACCGACGTCGACGCCACATCCCGTCGACAAGCACAGAACGCCGTCTCACACCGAGACACCGTTTTGCTACTTGGACGCTGCCTCCATCTGGATGCCACCACTAGCCAGACGCCACCGCTGGAATAGTGGAAATCCCGATCGCGACGCCGACGCCACACCGAGTCTGCCCTGTAGTTTCGTGCACTGTGTTTCTCTTATTCTTCCTTACTTCTTTTGTTGTTTTATTGTTTTGTTTTATTTTGTTTAAATTAAATAATTTAGGACAGCATACGTGTTTCAAAAGTTAGTTGCTCATCTCTCTTTAACTCGGCTCAGTCAACTTAGCCCCCCGAAGTTTGATTTTTATGAAAAAAATTATTGCGCTAGACGGGCCTTGGCTAGCGCCAGCTAGCGCCACTAAAATTAGAGCTAGTGCCATTTAGACAAGAAAGTTACGGGGGTTTGAACTTTCGGGGGGCTAGGTTGATGCTAGCCCCCCGAGTTTGGATTTTTCAAGTTTTTTTACACTATTCGGATTCCTCAGAGCTAGCGCCACTAATTTAAAAGCTAGCGCTACCCCCGCAACCCCAAAAAATGATAAAACATTTTTAACCCCAGCCCCCCGAAATGAGATTTTTTTAATAAAATTGGCTAGCTTAGAGCTAGCGCCAGCAGAATATAAAAAAAATATTCTCTCAAAAAAATCAGGTAAAAAAATATTCACATCCAAATTTTGATGCGAGAGCTTTCAGATCCTGTGTGCGTAATACCATTTACTTGCTGAATTTCAATGCAAAATTATGTTTGGGATTTAAAATAATGCTTCCAAAAATATATCGGCGTTCATATTACTTTATTTATGTTTATAGACATCAGCTATTCGAAATATGATGCCTAGAAGACAGTCAGCGTAACTGACAATTGTGTTTTCACTCCTTGCTAATTTAAATCGTTATAATTCGGAAACTAAAAGTACGAATTCAATTTTTTTCTCGTCGTTGGAATACCTGAAGTAATGTTTAATAACATTGCTAACGAAAGAGCTAGCGCTAGTAAAACAGTGGCGTACCTGACGATTGTTTTTTACTCTTTGATAATTTAAGTCGTTATAACTCGGAAACTAACTGTACGATTTCAATTGTCTTTTTGTCGTTGGAATACCTAAAGTAATGTTTATTAAGACTGCTAACGAGAAAGCTAGCGCTAGCAAGACAGTAGCGTACCTGACGATTGTTTTTTTATTTCTTGATAATATAAGTCGTTATAACTCGGAAACTAGCAATACGAATTTAATTCTATTTTTCGTCGTTAAAATACCCAAAGTAATGTTCATAAACACTGCTAACAAGAGAGCTAGTGCTAGCAAGACAGTGGCGTACCTGACGATTGTTTTTTTACTCCTTGATAATTTAAGTCGTTATAACTCGGAAACTAACGATACGATTTCAATTTTTGTTTCGACGTTGGAATACCTAAAGTAATGCCCATTAGCTTAAGTAGCATCGTCAATGGTCAATGATTGAGTACTGAACACAAATTCATATTCTTGATATTTGTATTAAATTTGTCAATTTTTGTATATTTTAAAAATTATCGCTGGATGCAATAGATTTTTTTAAAAACCTAGTCAAGATATTTGAATTATGTAAAAATAGTTTTGTATAAACTTATTTAATTTTATGTTGATTTTGTTGATTTTCCGAAATTATATGAAAATGTTATTTAATTTTTTTTTTGCCTTAGTTGTGAAAAGCAAGTTATATATGTTTAAATTAAGAATACAATTAAAGTTAAATTATGTATTACATATTTAGGTTGATATTCTGCTTTCAGATCTTAATATTGATTGATAAATTTTAAATAATAAATTGACAGAAGGTTAGGACAGAAGGACCAGTGATGGCTCGCAGCCTAACTTCAGGGTAGGCCACAGCGCCAAGGTACACAAAATTTGAGATTGGGATAGCGCTTTATAAATGCAAGGAATTGCACAAAAAAGTCACCTTTCAATAACAAATACATATTTTACCTTGGGTAATATGAAAATTTTCGCGAAAATAACACTTTCGCTTTGTTTTGCATATGAGGGAAAGTAAAATAAAATAAATAAACTCGTTGTGTAATAAGTATAAGATGAATTATAGATGTATTAATGCACATATTAAATATTTTATAAATAAAGCTTAACGAGTTCATTTTTTTTAATACGTATATACCTATTATAATCCCACTATCAAATTTATATGGTTGGTTAACATTTGCATGAACTACTATATATATTATTTTAAACATTTTTGAAGATGCAATTTTTTAGAAAATCAAAATCAAACATTAAATGTTTAAATATAAAAACAAAACAAACTAGCAGATTATTGTGTTTTATAGCATAGAACATTTCTAGAAAAATGCTACAAAATGAAACCGTTTCTACATTTTTTGCATAATTTGGAGAACAGTAATCGTAATTTAAAAATTTTGCGATTTACAATTTTGACTTATCAAGCCGTCTGACAATTATTCTTAAAATTCGATATTTTTCTTTTTCTATATAGATGCAATAAGTGCAAAACATATTAAAAAACCTGAGATGGTAAAGTGACATACTGTATTGATTTGACATGGAATTACCCAATATTTTTGTTAGATGTGTAAAAGTTTTTGTAATTTATGTTGGATAAAATGAGCGAATAAAAATTATTTGAGATAAAAGGTATTATTTGTCTAACAAACATGAAAGTGTCGTAAATGTCGGTGGTAGTTGGGGGTGCACTTAGTTACAACAGCGCCAGATGTTCGGGGGTTGCCACTTTTGGCAATTAGCGGTGCCTCTTCAGTCCGCAACACAAAACAACCCCCATTCTCACTTTCAATCTCCCCTCTCTCATATAAATAATACTTTTTTCTTCCACTAGTAAAGGTTTAGGAGAATGGATAAAAATCAATTTCATTTTATTTCCAGCATTGTATTAAAGTATACAGGGTGATTTAGAATATACGTAAAAAAACATTTACATCTTGTTCAAGGGCTCATATAAAAAAAATATATTCAATAATGAATTTATTTGTTATTATTTACAAAACTATAGCTTAACTTGTTTTCCAACGCTGTTTTAAAATATACAAGGAGTTTTTATTTTTAGTATACATATCCCAATTATGAGCTGTAAATGTTTAGATGTTCGTTGTTTTTTTTTAAGTTCAATTTGAAGATATAAGCGAGTGTTTCGAGTTTAGAAAAACCTAAACATTTGGTTTCGCGCAGCGACCAAACTAAATTTTCAGATTTTTCTAAAAACAAAGTTTTAATTCATGCGCCACGCGTATAAAACACTGATTTCAAGAGAAGTTTTCTTGTTAAAAATATTTCACTGTATTCTGTGTTTAATACGCGTGGTGCATGAAGTAAAATTTCGAGTTTAGAAAAGTCTGAAAATCTGGTTTGGTCGCTCCGCGTTTCGCGCTACGCGACCAAACCAAATTATCAGGCTTTTCTAAACTCAAAATTTTACTTCATGCTTAACCTGGGAGTAGAAAACACTCTTTTAAAGCTTTGAATTAAACTTTTTAAAAACCTGTATGTATACTTAAAATAAAAATTCCCTATATACATTACTTAACAATCTGGCAACATTTTATAATAATCCAAGGTTCAGTTAATTTTTTTTTAACGAATACTAACTGGTATAGGCTGTAAATGTTCAGATATTCGTTGTTTTTTTTAAGAGTTAAATTTGAAGCTTGAATCGAGTATTATCCACTCCCAGGTTAAGCATGAAAAATTTCCTGCGTGTATTTTTAACTTTCATGCGTAATTCTTATTCACATTTCACATTGGGTGAACTTCTTTAAGCTTAATCTAATTTCAACCCACACCCGTCGTCGTTTGTTGCAAATAAAAAAGAGAGACGATGATTAGGGGTGGACTTTTGTGCGCGCTGACGAAATGATGGATGTGTTTCTTTGCCCCTTTTCTATGTAAATGCTGAAAAGGTATTGTGTGCACAAGGAGAATGGCTTGCGGTTGTCCGGTTCAATAAAACCGGCTGGTACCGAAAAGGGAGAAGGGATTAGAAAAGTCGCGCTTTATTAAAATACAACCCCAAACACACAACGCACAAAGTTTCCACAATGGAATCTGTATGTACAATAAGGCAGGGATAATCTCTTCACAGTTTGAATTAATGTATTGCGTTAATTTCAAAAATTAACGCAAAAACTTAGTGAAATGTTGGATTATGATCAAATTTTTATATAATCAGTCGTTTTTTGATTTCACTATCCTTACATTCATAGAGGGCCTCTCCCAAATATCTAAACCAGCAAATTTTGAAGAGAGACACCCTCTACAAGCGTGAAAGTATAATGGAAGAAAAGAAACCTCAGTTTATGGGGTGTTGATGTTACAATTTATGACCTTATCTGATTAGCAGGTAGTTTCCCTTGTTTCCCTTTTTAGAGCGTTTTAAACGGTCGTTCATGTTTATTTGATGACTCCAACAATTTAACACATTAATCAATATGTTATGCAATGGTATTATTTCGTTACGTTTTAATCAAATTAATTAAATAAAGCACGCTAATCTAGCAATAAAAAAAAATGCAAAATAAGGTTATGATTGATTCCAATCCAAAGTGTTTCCAATCTCAGATTAAGCATAAAGTAAAATTTTGAGTTTTACTTTATGCGAGACGCGTATTAAACGCTGATTTAATGTGAAATGGTCTATAACCAACCAATTAACAAGTGAAATACTTTTAGTATGCCAATCATCAATTGTTTAAATTAGGGAAAAAGTGCTACAATGAAGATAAAATCATTTTTTGTACTTGTTTTTGTATTACTTTAGAAAAATAAATTAATGAAACAACATACTAACTCAAATCCCCTCAATCACAAAAAGCTATCTACGCCACTAAAACAAGGTATGAATGATCGTATTTATTAAAAACAAATAATACCAATATATTTTAACAGTGGTTAATTGCCGTGGTAAATTTTTCGTTTTATTATATTCTTATAACGGGTTTAAAACAAAAGAAGCGTACCTTAGTTCTAAGAGTGTTTTAATATAAATTAAGATCACACCATGAGGGGGGAAGGTTCTTGATGGTCTTTAAAAAATAGATCTGCAAACATTTTCGAGATATTATTTTTTTTAATTAGAAAATCTTCATTTATTAACTCAAATTTCTCAAAAATTATTGGTTTAATCCAAAATAATTATTGAGCATTACTCACTGAACTCTTTGCATTCTAATTGAAAAAACAACTTTTATTTATAAAAAAAACTTGCCATTTACGTTTTCTATATATTTGAACAGAATGTATGGGAATATTGATTATTTGAAGAGATAGAGAGTCGGTTAAATTGGGGCAAAGTTGCGTACTTTAAGGCCCAATAATAATCTAAAAAATTATTGAAATATCTTTTTTCGTTTTTGAGGTTTTGTCAAAAAACGGATTTTTTGAAATTTCGTTTATTTTTATTCAAAAACTATTGAATTCAGACATTTACAAATTTGACATTACACGATAGCCAACTTTTGTTTTTCTTATGGGCGCCATTTTGGATTTTCATATTTTTGGGAAGAATATTTTTTTCTGAATTCAATGATGTATCAGACTAATAGCTTTTCTTGCAATTTAAAGTCCAGAAGAAAACTAACCATCTTAATCCATTTTAATAGTTTCATATGTAATTTACATTTAAGTTAACGACGTGAACCCCATCTACTGACAATAGCTGTAACGAGCCTACTAAAAAAATTGGCACCAGATGGCGTTCACATCGTCAATTTATATGAAAATTACATATGACTACTAAACTGGTTATAGAAGCTCAGTTTTCTTCTGGATTTCAAAATGCACAATCAATTGACATTTATAATAGTCATTCTGTGAGAACAATAGACAAGACAATTGACAGTAGATGGCGTTCACGTCGTCAACCGAAATGTAAATTACATATGACTATTAAAATTGTCAATTTATAGTGCAATTTGAAATCCAGAAGAAAACTAACCATCTTCATTCATTTTAATAGTCTCATGAACGCCATCTACTGTCAATGGCTGTAACGATACTACTCAAAAATTGGCATCAGATGGCGTTCACATCGTTAATTTATATGAAAATTACATATGACTACTAAAATGGTTATAGATGTTCAGTTTTCTTCTGGATTTCAAAATGCACAATCAATTGATATTTATAATAGTCATTCTGTGAGTACCATCGACAATGCTATTTTTTTCTGAATTCAATGATGTATCACACATATAGTTTATTGTACAGGGTGAGCGCAACTCGATGTCACAGCTCTATTATATGAAAAGTCAAAACGATAGAAAGAATTTGAAATCTAAAATCAAATGACAATAAAACAATATTTGTCAACCATTAGTTTAATTATTGACAGATGCGGCTTTGTTATTTGCTTGCAAAGGATACTTGTTTAAGTCGTGATAATTGTGCATTTTTGATAATACTTTCTTTTAAGTTTGCTTTTAATTTTTTAACGAAAGAAGGTAGCAAATTTCTTTCTCTACAAAGTTTACTCAGATAAATTAGCTCTTTTGAAATAGCCAAAAATATAGGTAAGTTTCTGGGGAAAAAAATGTCGATGACGTCATTACTTCTTTTCAGATTTTTTCTATCGTTTTTCTTTTCTTATAATAGAGCTGAGACATCAAGATTCGCTCACCCTGTACATTTTATATGTAAAATGTTAATTTTTTGTTTTTCTGTAAAGATTGCCTTAGAAACAGTTGAGTAACTCACTTATTTGACAACTCCTAAGACCCATAATTTGCTTACATATCACCCCTGAAGATGGGCATCCAACGATATATATTTTACCAATTGTGATGTGTTTTAAACTAACGAGTGTCTTCCACTCCCAGACTAAGCATAAAGTAAAATTTCGAGTTTAGAAAAGCCCCGCGTAGAAAATTTTTCGACCCGAGACAAATTTTCACGGGGCTTTTCTAAACTCGAAATTTTACTTCATGCGCCACGCGTATAAAACACTGATTTAAGGTGAAGTTAAAAACGCTCTGAAAATCAATCAAAATTCGATATTTTTCAAAATTGGATGTGTTCTTTTCTATCCATGCTGTAAACCTTCACATATTCGTTATTTTCTAGTAAAAAACTTCGATTCCATGTAGTCCTTCGGTCTCCGAAGACCATGATTGGTCCTTCGAGCTGTAGCCTTTGTAAAATGGTAATAAACTTAGTAATCTAGAGTGATCCTTTAATTTGAAAGTTCTAAGAACAAGTGTTGTCCACTCCCAGACTAAGCATGAAGTAAAATTTCGAGTTTAGAAAAGCCCCGCGTAGAAAATTTGTCGAGGGTCGCGCAGCGACCCGAGACAAATTTTCACGGGGCTTTTCTAAACTCGAAATTTTACTTCATGCGCCACGCGTATATACCACTGATTTACAGTAAAGTTAAAAATATATAAGGCTTAGATGTGATGATGATCAATATTTACCAAGATGTAAACATCAGATACGTTTTAAAAAATTCTATTGACCTAAAATTGTGCACGTAGACATAATTCTCGACTTTAATTTACAAATGTCGTATTAATTGTAATTACATTTTAAATTATTTCATAAATATCAAATAAATCTTCCTATCAAAACCACCCCAAAGAGATTTAAGATTATAATAGTTGTTTTAATCAACTGTTAAGAATTGACTTATTTAAGCTTAAGGTTAGAAATGTAAAATCTTTATATTATTTTTGAAGATTTTAAGTCTATACATTAATTTATTCAAATTTATACAAACACGCCACCGATGATGAAGGTAAACAAGAACCCTAGCAGAAAGGGCCATCGCTGTTTATCCGCACTATTCACCCATTCAAGATTCAACCGGCATCTCGTGATTTTAAGCAGATGCAGAAAGGATATTCAGAATTTCAATGGAGGAGAATCATCCGTTAATTACTTCTGCAGACTTGCACCGGTGCACAAATTAAGAATGGCATTGTTTGTCTGTCTGGGCTCAGACCCGATCCATTCCGTTTCGGTGGCACGCATTTAAATTATTTCCCCTCTTCCAGCTAGTTTTATTTTCATCGGTAATTGCCTCTTATTTGTTGGTGCAATTCAAGCAAACTTTGACGCTATTTACCCCCCCTTTGCTCATAGATTTATTGTCGCCTATAAAGTTTTATCGCGTCTCTTGCTTGCTCCAAGCTCCCCATTCCATGCCCCCAAGAGGGTTTACTGTTTCAAACCCTTAAATTGGATTGAAACTAAATCGTCATTAATGTGGGGGTAGGGATTTAATATTAGTTTTTGAGTTTAATTTATAAATTTACTACAACGTATTTATAGGTTGATTGATTAAGTTACGTGAAAATCAAATTAATTTAACGAATAAAAGCACTAATAACCTTTCTTCATACGTTTATTTGAATTACCAAATGTACATACATTTCGGACACAAAGTGACTATTATCAATGGATTAATACTAAATACAAAACAAAAATTACAAACTATACATAGAGCGGCGAATTATAATACAAAGCGGTGGGAGTGAAAATAAGAAAAAAAAAGTAGATTAGGGGTGAGCCAAAGAAATGACGGTGGCGATACAAACCAGGTGGCGATACAAACCAGGTGGCGATACAAACCAGGCGGTGCAATTAAATCTAACAGTGTGTTATGAAATGGACTTAAATCAAAATTTATTCTCCTGTGTTTTTCATTTCAATGGCTTCTAGCATGTTTAAACTATAATTTGATGATTGTTTTAATAATTTCATGTTTTTTATTGTAATTTTATGACCGGTTTCTAGTAAATGGTTAGACACTGCAGATTTTTCATGATTGAGGTGTTTGGCGTGTGCTATGTGTTCTTTAAATCTCGTATTTAGATTACGCTGTTTGACCAGTATAGACTTTATTGAAATTACAACACTCGATCGAATAAATACCAGATTGGTCAACTTCATCTGGTTTAAACATTAAAAGTGCGATTCTTTTCGCAATCTACAACAAGTTAGTCTTACAAAGACTATTGGCAATTTCATTCATCTGGTTTGTCGAATGTGTTTCCTAAAAGTTGCTATAGTTTAAAATTAACACAAAACGCGGGGTTAGGTTAAATTTTCTGTATAATTTTTTGAAATGGTTCTCTGAATTTGGGGAATAAATTATATTTGAGATTTCTCGCGATACTATGAGCATATGCTATGAACACATACTATTCAACATCATTCATCGCGAGAAAATTCCATAATAATAGTATATTTCATTAGAGGTCCAGAAAAGGGGATTTTTCCGTGCGCGCGTGACATTTCCCGTGTGAGGCGTAGCCGAACACGGGAAGTCATGCAAGCACGGAAAAATACATTTCTGGACGTGTAATGAACGCTATTTTTTATTATACTTATCTGAAAACAACATCTAATGATTTTTTTAATCTATGTTTGAACTTATGCTTATTAATTAATTTGTAAATTGTTTGGGGGTTGTATTTGAGATTTCTCGCGATACTGTGAGCACTATGAACACATACTATTCAACATCATTCATCGCGAGAAAATGCCATAATAATAGTATATTTCATTAGGAGTCCAGAAAAAGGGATTGTTCCGTGCGCGCGTGACATTTCCCGTGTGAGGCGTAGCCGAACACGGGAAGTGATGCAAGCACGGAAAAATCCATTTCTGGACGTGTAATGAACGCTATTTTTTATTATACTTATCTGAAAACAACAATAGAATACCAAATATTTTCATATTTTTTTTTACTTTCAAATCTATAATTTTTATAATAGTAAAAATAGAATTAAAATAAATATTAACGAAAATCAAATTTAATTGGAACCGTTATTATTAAAAGTAAGGTTTATCGTACAATTAGTATTATTGCTAAATTTTATTCCCTTTAGCATTTCACGATCCTGAGTTATTTTTTCAGATGAATTTTCCGCATGAGAAGGGTTAAACAATTTCCATGACACTTCAATTTTTCTATGTATAGATTCTTCTATGTATCCTTCTGCTACATTAGAAGATCGCCATCCTCCGTGCCTCAGAGTGAGCAAATCACCACCGCTTTCGACCAACATGGTATGCAACAAATAATCTTCTGCTTTCCATTTTTTTAGGCCCTAAATCTGCATATTTGCGGTAAATTGTGCAGGGCTTGAATATACATCCTTCATTTGTAATCGTAAAACTTGTTGATTTATGATTTTTTCCATCTCGCAAAAACACAATAAGAAAACGGCCATTATCTTCCACATCATCTAAACTTAAACGTATTAAATCATCTCGACGGCACGCACCGAAGATTCCAAACATTAATATGACTTTTGCTAATAGATATTGGTCATCTGAAGCTTCGTATACAAATTTGATAACTTGTTCTGCTGTAAGAACTCCGGACTTTCTTGGTACATAACCTACAGCTTGACGCTTCAAAAAAGCAACTGTTTTTCGAAAGTTGTTCGGATCGATATTTTCTTTTACAGCCAAACAACTTATCATCGAGAATCGACTCCACAAAGTTGACGATTTTAAAGATTTGGACTTTTCAGAAAAATATACTAGTAGTTCATCGTCACTCACACTGTTTATATTCTTCTGAGTCCGCCATTCATTAAATAATTTATATTCTTGTTCGTACCTGGATCTTGATTTGGCCGGTAGTAAATCTGCACTAACTTGTGCCGCTTGCTCCAATATCTCATCAGGAATATTAGCTACATCAGGATTATCGTACATTTTAAACAATCTAAAGGATTATTTCAATAACGGAAAAAGAAAAGTCAAACGTCAACCGTTGCTATGGATACATTGCGTAGGCGCACGAAATGAGCGCACAAACAAATACTTTCCGTGCGGTGGCTTCAAAAAGCGACGTTTTTATTATTCTAGAGACATATGGAAATGAAGTGTTTTCAGATAAGTATAATAAAAACGTATTTACAAGAAACATTTATTGTAACAGGAAATGTTTCTTGTAAATACGTGTATTCAGGCAGTCATTGTTTTTAAAAGCGGTTAATTTCAGTGTTTCCACTTCATAATTAAGCAAGTCAAATTTCCAAACTGTTAACGGTAGAGGCTTCTACTTCGTTATACATCATAATTCACAAATAAAACACGATTATAATTTTGTTTGTTCACTTTGAGTTTAAAAATGACAAGTTAAAGTTGTCGAAACTATTGTCACTTAATGAAGTCTCAGTTAGATAAACAAAGTTAAAATCGTGTTTCATTTGTCAATTTTCCAGGTTAAAAAGCCGTAAAAATTTGGAATTTGGTGATTAAAATTGTTATTATTATTTTTTTATGCTACTATATTGTTTTGACCGTATCCTAAATTTGGACTCCAATTGGATCATAAATTTTATTGTTATTATTATCACTAAAATTCGCCAACCTGAAGAAATAAATTATTTATATATTTATTTTGGATTTTACGTCATCTATTTCTGCTGCTAAGGCCAATCATGACGCCGGAGATTAGGTCTACAGCTATCCGGGAATTTTGCCGAACCCGGTGGGAGTTCCAACCCACCGGTAGGGATCTTTAACGTGCACGCAACATCCAGGCAGTACACGGGTCCTACATGCATTTAACGTCATATCCGAGAAGACGGAGTGTTTGGCAATAATTGCCACGTCTTTCAAAACACGAACATCTCCAATACCCACAATTATCAAACTTTTAACACAGTAATAAAATCATCCACTTTATCATTAATAATCTAACATTGCTCCAATTCACAACTTTTTTTTTAATTATAATACTTCTTCGTTCCTTTTGATGGTCTTTATCTTTGTGTTCCATTGAGGAATCCCTAATCTGTTCGTTAATGTAGAAGTTTTTTTTAAGACAAATAGCGGATCGATCCGAACTCTTTTTGAAATTAATTAAGGACTTGCGGGGGAGTAGAAAACCCCTTAAAAGGAGCAAGGAAAAAATTAATCTCCGAATCTTTTTCCTTCTTAAAATTTATAAATAGCCTCGCCGGGTAAAGCGGAGAGCTTAATCTCCCATTGAGTTAAGTTTTAATTACTTTTGTATTTCTGTAATGAAATATTAATTATGAACATTTTATAATATGGATGGATATATATGTATATAAATATGGGGGTGTGGGGATAATAAAAATTACAAATGATACAGGACATTTTTATTTTAAGTGTACATATCCTGATGCATAAGTTGAAAATTAAATATACATAACGTTTAAGCTGTAAAATTTCAGGCATTCGTCGATTTTATAAAAGAGTTCAATTTGAAGTTTCGAACGAGTGTCATCCCAGACTAAGCATGAAGTAAAATTTCGAGTTTAGAAAAGCCTGAAAATTTGGTTTGGTCGCGTAGCGCGAAGCGCGGAGCGACCAAACCAAATCTTCAGACCTTTCTAAACTCGAAATTTTACTTCCTGCGCCATGAGTATAAAACACTGATTTCAAGTGAAGTTCAAAATATATTGCTAGAACGATATGCCATAGCAGCGTATTAAAAACTTCACCTTAAATCAACGTTTTATACGCGTGGCGCATGAAGTAAAATTTCGAGTCATTTGTCGATTTTATAAAAGAGTTCAATTTAAAGTTTCGAACGAGTGTTTTCAATCTTAGACTAAGCATGAAGTAAAATTTCAAGTTTAGAAAAGCCTGAAAATTTGGCTTGGTCACGTAGCGCGAAGCGCGGAGCGACTAAACCAAATTTTCAGGTTTTTCTAAACTCGAAATTTTACTTCATGCGTCACGCGCATAAAACATGCATCAAGCGTAGTAAAGTTTAAAATATATTGCTGGAGCGATATGCCAAAGCAGTGTATTAAAAACTTCACCTTAAATCAACGTTTTATACGCGTGGCGCATGAAGTAAAATTTCGAGTTTAGAAAAGCCTGAAAATTTGGTTTGGCCGCTCCGCGCTTCGCGCTACGCGACCAAACCAAATTTTCAGGCTTTTCTAAACTCTAAATTTTACTTCATGCTTTGTCTGGGATTTTAAACACTCGTTCGAAACTTAAAATTGAACGCTCTTATAAAATCGACGAATACCTGAAGTATTACAGCTTTATATTTATATTACGTATATTTAATAGAAAAGTATGCAGTATGTAATACAATAAGTCATTCATAGAAATCATAGCAAGAAGTGCAGAGTTTTACTTAAAAACAACATTTAGAGTAAACTCTATATTTGTTCAGCCGTTAATGGGTTAAATTGCGTATTTGTTTAACAATTTGTGAAAAAAGAGTATACCGATCAATTAATTTAATTTCCCGAAATACAGGTAAACAAAACAACCGGAAAATCACCTGGAAATTCTAGTGGTGATGATCTGAATGTAAAGATATGTTTCCTTTTTTTTGTATTCTCTGAAACCTCGTGTATTATTTGATACAGTATTATCATGTTAACTAATGAAGACACATGTCTGAATGCGGGGCGTTGAACATAGGCTTAGCACATCATGTTTTATGGAGGCTTAGGCGATTAAACGCTCAGTCTTTTTTATTCGCTGTAAATCAAAAAAGGGAGCGTTTCGTCCCAACTTTTAATTCATAGATATAAAATATATGAGGTGTTCATTTAAAAACCCGATCGAGAAGGCGTTGCTTGTTTGATAAAAGGAAATGGAACAAAAAGTGAAGTCGTGGCTTAATTTACGTTTTGTTATACCTGACATAAATGTCAAATTGTCTTAATCGGTAGCTCATTAATTTGGCTTGTTCTTATAGTTGTTGTGTTGTTTCTTCTTTTATCGTGTGAGTGAGCATTAAAATACCAATTAAAATAAAATAGTATATTGTACAACGAGCATATAATGATAGCTATTAATCACGAGAACAAGATTTACGGAGCGAGCCAAACGCGAGTGGAGCAAGTCGTTCGAGTGATTAATAGCCATTATATGCGAGCTATACACTATACTTTGTTTACGACTACAACAATATATAACACAGCATTTATTGTATATATTTATCAAATACGCGTCAGTCTTAATTGTCGGTTTTGGTTCATAATAATTTGACAGATAATTGATGACAGATTGCGGTATTATGACTTGCATGTGTAATAGGGTTAAATCCACTTTTTTTATACAAATATGAACAATCGTTCAACAATAAATATTACTCACACAGTCTAGCCTTCCGCCTAAGTTACATAGAAACACGCTCTTTGCACAAAAAACGAACTCTTCCGTTTGTATGGAGTTTTCACGGTGTTAACATTTGTTTTGCTTTAAAAAAATACTCGCGACAGATAGAAGTACAATTGTTTAACCGATTTAAAAATGATTTCTGTTTACAAAAGCGTTTTACGCCGGTTACACTAATGAGAACAGCGGAGATGTTGACGCGTTACTTTGTACTTTAACAAAATGGCGTCGACGACGTCATCACTACCATGGTCAAATGTAAGACAAAAGAAGCTAATTTGAATAGCACAGCGCTATTACTGCAGAGCGGCAAAAATCGAACTAGGCAATTATTTATATTCGTGTTAGGAAACCACATTTATCAAGCAAATCCCGTGTTTAATGTGCTTGAGTACTAAATGCACCCTATTTATGCTGCACACACAGTTAAATAATGCATATATTATTGGATTGTCGTAAACAAAAACTTTTATTAAACTTGTTTAGATTAACATTGACAGGGGCGACTGACAAATGTAAGTACGACCTACATCACAATGTTTTAAAAATGATATAACCAACTCGATTGGGTTTCTAACTGAACACCTCATATAAAAGGTTTAAGTTTCAGCTAAAATCATTAATTGAAGTCAGGTTTGCTGCGAGCTCTTAGGATTAGAGTTTGGTGGATTTGTAATAATTGCAAACCTAAATGTACTGGTTTATAATTCGAACAATTTGCAATAAATAGACGCTTGTATACTAGTAAAATCTCCACACTTTTTCGTCAAAGTAGAATGTAACTCTGGATAGATCTACACAACATTTGTACCTGCAACATGCAATGATTAGCAAAAACGAAACTATGTTTAATTAACGAAAGCAAATCAATATTGGCGGAAAGAGAGGAATTCTTATTACGTTTCGGACCGGCGTTTGGATTCATGTGTAAAACTTTAATTTATTGAAATGCGCACCGAGTTTGAAATTGAAAAGATTTTCCGTAACAATGGCTTCAATTTAAACTATAAACGGGCGAAAAGTTTGCTTCTGATATTTATGAATGCACCAGCGCTCAGTCTTAAAATTACTATTGATTAATTTAAAACTTAGACATCCGACGCCAAAAACTCTCTGCATCTCATAGTTATATTAATTAACAAAGTTTTCATTTACCCTATTATTGTTATTTTTTGTGTGTGATTAAATCATTAATTTTATGAGTTGAAAAATGTGCATGAACTTTTTGATTTCTTTGAACTCTATTAAACAGTAAAAATTACATTCAGCGAAGCGTTTATTCTTTGAAGAACATTATGCCGGGCTTTCATTAATTCCCGAACCCCACGTGACCAAAAATAATAGGCAACCAAATGTACAAGGTGGTATGGCTCACACAAAAATTCCCTAGATTTAAAAATATTTATTCGCTGGCGTATTTTTATGACGACTGAAAATATTATATTTAAAATGATTAAAAAATAGGCTCTTCTTCAAAAATGTAACTAATTTTTATTAATTTTTTCGTTGTAAATACCATTTTTGCAGTATTTGCTTATCCTAGCAAATTGACTCTGCAAAATAAATAGAAATAAAACTCAATGTTTCAGAATAATTAAACAATTTTTGCTTACCTGAAAATTCCGGGCGAATCTTGTAAGATCTCAAAGGTTGGTTTAACGATGCACCGCGCATAAACGTTTATGTCAAATTTGACTTTAGTAACGTTTGGTTACTTTTTTCAAAGCCTCCAACGTACAAATACAATAATTTACGCGGCAATTTTAAATTTAGTCACGTGGGGTTCGGGAATTAATGAAAGCCCTGTAGAAACATGTATTAGACGCTTTCGTTAGGTAAGCAAGTCGGAAGTAAATTTAAATGTAAATTTAATATTTATTACACATGTACGTAAAACTTTACATTAATAATGATTGATAAATAAAGTAAGGCTGGGAATTCTACAAATTTAAGTATTCCAATATTGATTTAAAAATATATTGAAATATACAAATTGTTCGAACATTCGAATTATGTAAATATTTAGATATTCAAATAGTCAAATATTCAAATATTTAAATATTTAAATATTCGAATATTCAAATATGTCCAAAAATATCAAAAGGACCTAAAAAACATCAATGAATACAATATTTAATTAATAAAGCAGATATATTCTTTTTTTCACTTTAATTTTTCAGTTATTTAGCATAAAAAAATAAGTGACTTAAAATCTTCACATAACTCCAATAACTAAATTAAGTAATACAATATTTTTAAAAATGCTACTATATTTGTCGATAATGTGATTCTGTTACAGTCAGAAAATCACATTATTAATATAAATTGCTATAATTATGAGAATATATAAAAAAATAACCTTTCTTTGTGTCAAAAAAATGCCGAATTTTTAACAATGTCAGTAATAAAAATATATTTATTAATAATTGAGATACTTAACTTATTTCACTTGTAAATTGGTTAAATTTTGGACCATTTTACATAAATCAGTGTTTTATACGCGTGGCGCATGAAGTAAAATTTCCAGTTTAGAAAAGCCTAGTTTAGCTTGGTCGCTCCGCTTCGCTATGTGCCCGAGTGAAATTTTCAAGCTTTTCAAAACTCGAAATTTTACTTCATGCTTAGTCTGGGAGTGGAAGATACTCGTTCTGGCATTAAAACAATTGATAATTGACATAATACATTCATTCTTGTTTTATAAACAAAAAAAGTTTTATAACATGAAAACAGAATGTCAATTTTGATAGAAGTTAAACAGGAAGCGGTAGTTTTATATACCAGACGTCAAACGACAATTCAGAGTCGATCAAGGGACAACGTCAAAATGCCATAATAGTGAAAATACAGTCGGCGTAAGAAAGTTACAGTCAAAATGTTACAATAGTCATTGATTATTAAATGCTATCAAAGTCAAGAGACAACGTGATTTTATTAGTCAAAAAATAATTGACCCAGCGATTTCTTGTCCTAATGTCAAAATAATCAAGGTTATTGAAAGTAGGACAAAATGTAAAATAAAATAGGAGTTTTTAGAGATAGGTTTTTTTTAATATTTGGTATAAAGGGTGCTATACGCCGGACTGCAATATATTATTTAAATAATTAACAAATAAGAGTGACAACATTTTGACTATCTACGCTCGTTTTAGATATATTGTTTAAACAATTAGTAAAAAAAATTGTATAATAAAATAGGAGTTATTAGAGATATGATTTTTTTAATATTTGGTATGAACGGTACTATTCGCGGGACAGCAATATATTATTTAAATAATTAACAAATGAGAGTGATAACATTTAGACCATCTATTTTCGTTCTAGATATATTGTTTAAACAACTAGTAAAGAATTTTCTAAAATAAAGTAGGAGATTTTAGAGATATGATTTTTTTAATATTTTATATGAACTGTGCAGTACGCGGGACAGCAATTTAACATTTAAATAATTAACAAATAAGAGTTACAATATTTTGACCATTTATACTCGTTGTTGATATATTGTTTGAACAAGTAGTAAAGAAATTAAAAAAAAAATAGGAGGTTTCAGAGATATGATTTTTTTAATATTTGGTATGAATGGTGCTATATGCAGGACAGCAATTTATTATTTAAATGAATAACAAATGAGAGTTACAATATTTTGAACATTCATGCTCGTTTTAGATATATTGTTTAAACAATTAGTAAAGAAATTTTCAAAATAAAATGGGAGGTTTCAGAGATATTATTTTTTTAATATTTGGTATGAATGGTGCTATACGCAGGACAGCAATTTATTATTTAAATGATTAACAAATGAGAGTTACAAAATATTGACTATTTATGCTCGTTCTAGATATATCGTTTAAGCAATTAGTAAAGAAATTTGGAAAATAAAATAAGAGTTTTTAGAGATATGATTTTTTTAAAATTTTTGGTATGAAAGGTGACATACAGCAATATATTGTTTAAATAAAGAACAATTTAGAATTACAACATTTTGGTTATTTATACTCGCTTTATATATATTGTGTTATCAATTATAGAAAAAAACAATGAAAATAAAATATGTGGTTTGAGAGTTATGAAGTTATCAAATTTGTATTGATCTTAAGATGGAAATTTTCCTTTTGGGGCAACAAGGCGGCTATACCAAATATCCTTGTTCTATATCTTTATGGGACAGCAGAGCAAAAGCAGAATATTGGACAAGAAAAGAATGGCCTGCTAGGGAAGCACTATCTCCAGGAAGCTTTAATGTTGTAAATGTACCTCTTGTGACACGAGATCGCATCATCTTGCCACCTCTTCATATTAAACTTGGTCTAATGAAAGAATATGTTAAAGCATTAAACAATAACGGTGAATGTTTTAAGTATATTTCAAGACAGTTTTCAAAGCTGAGTACAGAAAAGCTTAAAGCAGACATATTTGACGGCCCACAAATTCAAAAGTTGGTGAACGATCCTAATTTCAGCCGGCCAATGTCAGAAATTGATAAAAATGTATGGGATTCGTTTGTCTGGATTATTCAGAATTTCCTAGGTAATGAGAAAGATGTTGATTACTTTGGGCACGTTGAAGAGATGTTGTCTAACTTCCAGCAACTTGGATGCAACATGAGCATCAAAATGCACTTCCTGCACAGCCATTTAAATCGTTTTCCTGAAAATCTAGGTGACTTGAGTGAGGAACAGGGCGAACGATTCCACCAAGATATTCGGACAATTGAGGAACGATACCAAGGTCGCTGGAATGCACATATGATGGCAGATTTTCGCTGGACCATTCATAGTAGCACTTTGTCATTAAAAAACTGTAGAAAATCATATAAAAGAAACTTCCAGAATTTGTAGTTTTGTTGTAATTAAATATTTTTCTCAAAAAACAGCCCCCCTTGTAACTCAAAAACTAGAGCTGATACATAAAAACTGATAACATATTTGAAATTAGCGTCATAAATTAGTTTAAAATCATGTAAAATATTCCATGCTGTTCTGCTGTGTTATCTTACTATAATAAAGAGAATGAAATTAATGTCAAATAACTTCATTACGTATCAATAAACATTATTGAAGATTTAACTTCCATGTATTAACATTTTTAACATACAAAATATTCAAATATTTAAATACGCGAACATTGATATATTCGAATATTCAAATATTTGAATATTCGAATATCCAATTCAATGAATAATTTGATGATTGATATATTCATATTTAAATATTCGAATATTTGAATTATTCGTATTCGAATCCCAGCCTTAAAATAAAGTACTCATAACTTTTCTCACACCTTTATTTTTACTTCCATATATATTCGTACATATTTTTTTTTCCTGAAAATGTAATCAAAATTCACGTAGGTGATCCTTTACTTATGGCGGCCAGTATATTTAGGAATGGAAAGCACAGTTTATAATAATATTGATTTCAATAAAGCAATGATGTTTTTAAATTGATTATTTTTTATTGATAGATTTTTTATTGATCTTGCAGATTCGTTTTTAGCCGTAGCTCCCGCAGCCATTGACCAGCGGTTATCATAAATCTCATCCCCCGCAAATGACTCGAATTTTCCGCACGGACGCCCCTTACCCTCATAAAAATGCCCCTTATCTCTCCCCGACCATACAACCACCACCACCACCGCCCGTATGAACTTCAGGGGCGGCGGGAGGGGTTGTTCATATCATCCCCTTTGCACACCTCACTCCAAAACACAATGAAATTGCGACACACTCACACCCTAGCAGCGCGACGGATAAAAGCCGACACATCAATCGCACTATTCAATCTAGGAAATGTGAGCCCGCCTTTAGTTTCACTGTTCGCCTGACAACTTATATCTTCTATTTAACTTTACTTCCACCAGGAAAAAGGTTTCAATCTTTTATATTTCATTCGAATGGGGGAAGAGAGAGCGCTGTTACAGTTACCTACGTTTAAGGAACGTCGGGATATAAACGATCCAAATGCCACCCCCTCTCACACAGGGAGGGAATGTGTCAGGTCTTGTCTTTCCCAGACCGACATGACATTTGTATGTATGTATCTCTCCCTGATTCTTATTTTACATCCCCTACAACCTCATCATATTAGCCTTTATTATATTACGTGCTTTTATTCAATTTTTATTTATTTATTTAGGTCAACTATACTCATGAATTTTTCCATATCTTAATTATTAATAGCAATCAAGAAAAAAAAATAATTCCGAAAACAACACTTTTTTTAACCTTGAGAGCCCCCCCCTCTCAAGGTTAAAAAATGTGTTTTTTTTCGGAATTATTATTTTTTCTTGATTGCTATTAATAATTAAGATATGGAAAAATTCCTGAGTATAGTTGACCTCAATAAATAATAAATAAATAAATAAAAATTGACGAGAGATCATATATATATACGGATATATTTAACCAGCTGCAATAAACAATTAGAATTTTGGAAATGTCAATTCAAAGAAAACAGATCGTAAAATAAAAACCAAATATACCTTTTGTATATTTGGTTTTAAAAATCATAAAAAAATTGTTGGATTCTTCAACCAACATTTAATTCATAAAATGTTTATCTTCAACTAAACAGATTTTGTCGCAATGCAAACTTGATTGAAATATCGCAACTCATTTTTCAAAATTACTATGACAAAGTTGAATTTATTTCAAAGAAAAAGTTCAATGATTTTTCTACCATGCAAACTACTTGTTCAATAAACATGTAATTTTATAAATTTAAATTAAAATTCTTAAACTTTTACCTAAATAACTCGTTTTTTTTTGCAAAATTATTAAGCCAATGTTGAATTTTAAAAAAGAGGCATTGGTTTTCCTGCAATGTACACAAAATATAAACAAATATTTGTTATTTGTTTACATTTCGTATTTTTTATATCAAACAGAAGACTTAGAATTTCAGTTTAAATATATAGATTAAACTGAAATTCTTAAAGTTTAACCGAATTCGCAGAGAATTAAAATATTTAGACCTTATTTTGTGATACTCTGAATCTAAATTGGGATTTTTGTACAGGGTGCAGCATTTTCAATGGTTTCTTCAAGTAAAGTACCATTAATATCAATGATAAACAATAAGTAATATATGCTTCCAGAGCTCTTTTTTAGAGCTTATTTCTTGTACCTAATCAAAATGTGTGTTTCTTTAATTGTTTTCGAGTTATACGCTAAAACTTAAAATTTAGCAATTTCGAAATATCTTCTTCATTTATAAAAATATTGGCATGCTGTAAAAACTTTCTTGAGACATTTTTTTAAGTAGAATATCCTGACCATATCAGATTTTTTTTTGAGTTAGAATTTCTTGAGATATGACATAAATTTAATATTATAATTGGCCATGACTTTATTCGATCACGTTTTGCGTAAGCTGTCCAAAAATATATCATTTGCAATACTTTAATTTAACTTTAATTTTTTGTTTTTAGTTTATTTGATTTTTAATTTGTTTATCAAGAATGCCATGATAAAATAAATGAATAGTAAACAACAACAATTTCTAACGTCAACTGTCTTTATTACCTCATTGCTTTTACTTTATTTGTATGTTAAATCAAAAGACATTTAAAAAAAAACAAAACTTATTCAAGACGTAATTTATTATATTATGTTTAGTTATAACATAATATAATAAATACAATAAATTATTCAGAAATTCGTTGGGTTGATTTTGAAAATTTTCTATGAAACTTGCTATAAGAAATAGTGTTTAAAATTATTTAAATTAAAAATCTCCTAATAGAAGGTTTGTAACTCACAAACCAAAACTTTCATTCTTTCTGGGGAATAGTATATAAAAAGAAAATATTGAAAATCCCTCAAACAATATTCACTTAGAATTCAGAAAAGTCACTTCGATTTTTTTAATAAAATGCAATAAATGTTTATAAATTTAAATGGCACTCAACTCGGAAAATACAGTAAATTTTTCCTTTAGGTATACATGTATATAAGCTGTAAATTGTCCGACATTCGTTGTTTTTTAAAAGAGTTCAATTCGAAGGTTTAAACGAGTGTTTTTCACTCCCGGACTAAGTATGAAGTAAAATTTCGAGTTTAGAAAAGCCCCGTGAAAATTTGTCTGGGTTTTTCTAAACTCGAAATTTTACTTCATGCGCCACGCGTATAGAACACAGATTTCAAGTGAAGTTCGAATATACATATATTTCGCAACATTTTAGTGTTTTATACGCGTGGCGCATAAAGTAAAATCAATTTGGTTAGTTTATATATCCATTTTGATATTTTCTGAGTTAATTAAGACCATTTCCTAAATTTCTCCCCCTCTGTTATTCTCTTTTTTTGTTAATTAGTAACTCATTTGAATTCCTTCATCATCCTAAATTTGTTCTTGCGGGAGATGTGCGATTCCTTTCATGAAGATATTTAATAATATTATTCTTTGCGCCCGGTTCCATAATGATAAGTAAACAGGGCTTTAATAAATCCTTACGCAACACGTTCGGCCGAGATAAAAGTAAATGCAAAACAAACAGCCTTTATCTATAATCCCTAAAAGGGCGCCTCCTTCCTCGAACGGAACGTTCACTGACTTCATACACTTAATCAAATTACTGCAAGAAAAAAAAATCGAATTATCTTTTAAAGAAACTTCCCATTTAGTTTTTTTATATAATCAGGAAGAATTAAATGAAACAAACAAAACATTATAATGGAAAAAAAAAATGAATTATCTTTTAAAAAAACTGTCCATTTAGTTTTTTTATATAATCAGGGAGAATTAAATGAAACAAACAATACATTATAATGAAAATAAAAATCGAGTTAGTTTAAAATAATTATTGTTTTAGGGAGCTCTTAGATGGATGTTTTGAACGCTAGGCGGAACGGGAGCGGGCGCAAGCGTTTGCGTTTTAACACATAGATTTATATGAGAGCAGACCCAGTCGACTTCATATGATTCTGTAAGTTCACATATATAGTTAACAGACCCACTCGATGGAAGGGCGCATATGTCGGAATTTCAAATTTCCCGCAATTTCTAACGTGGGCTCTAGTTTTCAATCAACAGCTGAGACAAAAATGTCGATGAGCGTTAATAAATATAAATAATTACAACCGTAAGTATATATAATATTTTAATCTATTGTGTATTATTAAAATTTTACTTCATGTTTCAAGTGAAATTCGGATATACATAAATTTCACGATATTTTAGTGTTTTATACGCGTGAAGGAAAATTTCGAGTTTAGAAAAGCCCACAAAATTTATCTAAAGATTTAAAGAAATTTTCTTATTTTCTTTAAATCTTTAGATACTCGTTGTTTTTGTTTATGAGGTTAATTTAAAGCTTTAAACGACTGTTTTCCACTCCCACACTAAGCATGAAGTAAAATTTCGAGTTTAGAAAAGCCCCGTGAAAATTTGTCAAGGGTCGCTGCGCGACCCTTGACAAATTTTCACGGGGCTTTTCTAAACTCGAAATTTTACTGCATGCGCAACGCGTATAAAACACTGATTTCAATTGCGGTTCAAATATACATAAATTTCACAGTGTTTTAGTGTTTTATACGCGTGGCGCATGAAGTAAAATTTCGAGTTTAGAAAAGCCCAGAAAATTTGTCTCGGGTCGCTGCGCGACCCCCGACAAATTTTCACGGGGCTTTTCTAAACTCGAAATTGTACTTCATGCTTAGTCTGAGAGTGGAAAACACTCGTTTAAAGGTTCAAATTAACCTCATAAACAAAAACAACGAGTATCTAAAGATTTAAAGAAAATAAGAAAATTTCTTTAAATCTTTAGATACTTGTTGTTTATTTTATAAGTTAATTTAAAGCTTTACACGAGTGTTTTCCACTCCCAGGCTAAGCATGAAGTAAAATTTCGATTTTAGAAAAGCCCCGTGAAAATTTGTCGAGGGTCGCGCAGCGACCCGAGACAAATTTTTACGGGGCTTTTCTAAACTCGAAATTTTACTTCATGCGCCACGCATGAATTTTCACGGGGCTTTTCTAAACTCGAAATTTTACTTCATGCGCCACGCGTATAAAATACTGATTTCAATTAAGGTTCAAATATACATACATTTCACAGTGTTTTAGTGTTTTATACGCGTGGCGCATGAAGTAAAATTTCGAGTTTAGAAAAGCCCAAAAAATTTGTCTCGGGTCGCTGCGCGACCCTCGGCAAATTTTCACGGGGCTTTTCTAAACTCGAAATTTTACTTCATGCTTAGTCTGGGAGTGGAAATACTCGTTTAAGGCTAAACATTGAATTCCAATAAAACATAGTATTTAAAGCAAAAATCCAACGTTTTAAAGTTGATTTTGAAGCTTTAAACGAGTGTTTTCTACTCCCAGACTAAGCATGAAGTAAAATTTCGAGTTTAGATAAGCCTGGAAATTTGGTTTGGTCGCGTAGCGCGAAGCGCGGAGCGGCCAAACCAAATTTTCAGGCTTTTCTAAACTCGAAATTTTACTTCATGCGCCACGCGTATTAGACGCTGATTTCAAGCGAAGTTTACTTGTTCACAATATTTCAGTGCTTTCAGTGTTTAATACGCGTGGCGCATGAAGTAAAATTTCGAGTTTAGATAAGCCCAGAAAATTTGTCTCGGGTCGCTGCGCGACCCTCGACAAATTTTCACGGGGCTTTTCTAAACTCGAAATTTTACTTCATGCTTAGTCTGGGAGTGGAAAACACTCGTTTAAAGCTGCAAAGTGAACTCTTTTGAAAAACAACGAATGTCGGAAAATTTACAGGTTATGCATGTCATTTCTAAAATGCATTTTTTTACGAACTGCCGAGATTTTGCCGAGAAGTGAAATGTAATTCACAAACTGTGATGAGGTTTTGACATACAGGGAAATGTAGTGGTATATAGGGAAATGTATTTGATAAATGGGAAATATATTTGACATAAAGGGATTAATATTCGACATAAAGTTAAATGCAATAGAAAAACTCTGTTATACCTTTTAAAATATAAATTTAACATGTTCATTATGTCTTTGTTATTTCTCGCATCGCACGGTAATTTAATACCGTGTGGTGTTCCCCGCACCGCACCTACTATTCATTGTTTTGACCCCCTGCACCGCGCACCCCCCTTAGCAACCCCCCCCCCACTCCCCGCGACCAATGACGTAATTTGCGATTGCAGCGCCGCCCCAACGAGTGGATCGGTTAACTAAAATCATGATACGTGGAGCCCTCTAGGAGTTATCAATCTAATTTAATCTATGTATGAGAGTCCGTAGACGGACGGGTGCGAGGCGGAGAAAACGCCAGCACTCGCGCCTGTTTAAATTTGAGCGGAGTGGGACGGACGCGTTTTTCAGTTTTAACACATGGTTTCTTATGCGCCTTCTTATCTTCTTAGAAAGCGGGCGTTTTTTTCAATATTTTTGTAAAAAATCGGCCAAAGCGAGTTAAATTCGTAATAATTTCCTAACAATATTTAGTCGTAACGCAAAAGTAAATATTTTTGCGTTTAGATAAGTGTCCAAAATTAAAAAAAAAAACATGAAACAAAAAATATAAATTATAAATTTTTAGGTAAACTTCCATCTCTAAGATATGAGTATAATTTTATTTAATATTTAAAAAATCTATGATATTTTCTAGAAATTGCGAAAATAAAATAACTAACAATTTAAAATTGCCCCCAATCTCTTGTAAAAATAGTGTGATATGAACAAAATAATTAAATGAATTAATAATTATTTTTTTGAGACCGGTCTCTGTGCTCGTAAATTTTGTACCGCCAGTGGCTTCTCTTTTCCCTAACTCTCCAATTGGCCAACACACTAGGAAAATGCCCATTTCACAGTCTATTTTCAATATGCAGGTTATTACCCATCAAAGTGTGTAAATTTTTGACAGGAATTTGTATACCGGTTACGGGTTAAATAAAAGGAAAAAAAGTGATTGTCTATATATATATCGCTAAAACGTGATTTCATAGGTATGTTTGATACAGAATGATTTATCTTAGAAATTCAGGCACCGCCCAAGGAACAAATCCATTTAAGTAATGTTTCATCAACATTAAAACAACGTTTAATGTTGCTGCACTGTTGATATAACGTTATTTGTTTGTTTTTGCATGTGGAATTCAGGTAAGTAATATTTATATTTATAAATACATTAAATACATAAATACAGTAACGTCTATGAATAATATAGGATAAATAAATAATAATATGACGCAATTAAATCTATTTCGTCCATGCTTATTACACAGCGTAGGACAACTGAATGATAGACGGCACCTAAGGCTCGGCGGTGAGCTCGCCTAGCACCCGCTTGCAAAACGCGTTCAATCCGTTCCGTATAAGAGCTAAAAGCGGAGCGGAAAAAACGATCCGTCCCGCTCCGCTTCCGCGCTCAAAACGTCCATATAAGAGCGCCCTTAGTAATATGTAAGTTACAAATAAAAATCGATCTTGATGTTTTTTTTCGATGAGCGATTTTTTTTATTATTTTATTCTCCCGCAGCAAATTAATTCCGTACACTTCCGCATTAGGGCACTAGACGAGTGTGTGCAAATACCCTGTAAAACCGTTTCCATTAACGGCGCTGTGTCAACACGTACGCATTCAATTGCTCGGGCACGCTTGTTTGACGGGGGCGGTTTGAAAAAATATTTCGCGAGCGCAAACTCGCCCCCCGAGCTTTTTACGTTCGGCGGCGCGTTTTCAATGCTATCAAGATCCGTCCGGACGCTTGGCTTAATTAAACCGTGCCAGGAAATTGATAGCGGAATTATTAGATTAGTTAACACGCATACAAATAGACTCGCAGAAATATTGTAAAATGTGTTTTATTGAGTTTGGGATTATACGAGTTTTAATTTGTCTATACCAGGCATACCTCAGAAATGCGCGGGCTAGACGGGCAGCGTGGGTTAAATATTAATACTTTTTAAATTTTCAATAAATAAGTTTATATGTTATCCCTCCCCCCTATAACATATAAACATATTTATTGAAAATTTAAAAAGTATTATTTATACAAATATTGGGATCATATACAATACATAACAAACATTAAAAGAATAATGCTGCACAAGATGTGGATTTTTGACAACTATTTTGACTCACCCTGTATAAATAGATGTTGGCCTGTCTTAAAGAAAATTGAGGGGGTTATTTTATTTTAAAAAATAGTCAAATGTAGCGGTCCTAGCTACATTTTTAGGTGGTGCAAGATCTTATGGTGGCGCCCCTCCAAACACAAAAGTATAGCTTTTTTGTTTTCGGCTATTTTCGGCGCTTTATATATGACAGCGCCCGGTGCGGTCGTACTGCTCGCATCGCCCTAGGGCCGCTACTGAAAATAGTGATGTGCTTTCCCCGTACTGAGAAAATCTATTCAATCTAATTTAAATTGTTAATTCGTGACTCATATTGAACTTACGCGTAGAAAATATTTGACAATACTGTGTTAGTTCAATCATTGCTAGCAATATCTTAAAAATAGTATTACCAGATAATTATTTATTTTAGATATTTCAAAACATTACTAAATACTAAATTTAAGCCTACTAATCCTAATTTTCTTTATCGAAACAGGACGACAAAATTTCTCAAATCCCCCCTATCTTTCCGGGCTCTATTTCTTTCTCTGGCATTCAGGAAATATAATATAGACGGAAGTGGAGGTGATTCCGGGGGGATACAGAAGTCGAAGAGCGTTTGTAATCATGTAAGTGCTAAGAGGGCCATCAATCAGGGGAGTTCAGGTGAGTCGAGTCGGGACGCAATCAGGATAATGGGCGGCAGGTGCAGGACTATTGTTAGACGCCGGGCGCCGCGCCGCGCCGAACTTTGTGCGCCCGCCCTCCCCGAAAACTCACCTCGTCTCGGGGCTTGGTTGCCGTATTTAACAGACCAAGAATGCGAAATCACCACGGCCGAACTTTGCCTAGTTATAACAATTGCTGCTGGTGTAGATTTACGTAGATGTAAACTTGCTCAGCGAAAAAGGGGTTTGTAAGCAATCACGAAAAGATTACTCTTATGAACTATTAATTAAAACACTTGGTATTGTTTCACTGATTATTATTATTTTAATAATTTTAATGTTTTAAACTAAAATTATATACAATTGTAAAGTTCTAACTACAACTGACCAAAATCATTAGCATTAAAGTAAATACAAAAGTTCATCGTTCAGAATACAACCTTCATTCAAAATTTATGTTATTTTTTATAAAACAATATATAAACAAATATTTAAGTTTATCCAATTACTAAATAAGTTGATTTAATACATTGTATTATTTTATTTGACTTAAGAATGTGTAAGATGTAAACATTTTGTTATCTAAATTTTTCGATTATTACACATTAAGAAAAATGCTTTCAGCGTATTTGTAACTTCTCGATATTTCAGTGTTTTATACGCGTGGCGCATGAAATAAAATTTCAAGTTTAGAAAGGCCTGAAAATTTGGTTTGGCCGCTCCGCTTCGCGGAGCGACCAAACCAAATTTTCATGCTTTTCTAAACTCGAAATTTTACTTCATGCTTAATCTGGGATTGGAAACACTTGTTAGAAACTTAAATTGAACTTTTTCAAAAACAACATATGTCTAAAAATATACATCGTATACATCCGGGTATGTATACTTAAAACAACAATACAACTATATAGGAGCCTCTAGAGAGAAAGTGAGTTGATGGTCTATTAATACTCCTAAATCGTGAATTTTAGATAGTTCTTCCAATTCCTCAGTGCCAATATAATACGTTAAGGTTGTGGCCACGCATTGACGCGAGAAGATTACCAAATTTCTGTTGAAAATATTTAAATACATACAATTACAGTCGCACCATTCAACCAGTGCATGCAAATCAGTTTTAAGAGAGGCTATATCATTGGGAGAAGTAACTCTGGTGTTGATCTTGAAATCATCTGCAAATAACAAAATTTCTATTTGATGTTTTTACCGATGTCATTTATAAAAAGGATAAATAGCACTGGTCCCAAATGCAATCCTTGTGACACCCCAGAAGTTACTACAAATTCAGAAGATGCAATTCCACTACATATAACTTGCTGTGTTCTATTTTTGAAGTAGGATTCAAACCACTGTAATAGCATACTACTAAATCCTAATACTCGCAATTTAGAGATTAGATGTACGTGACTAACACGGTCAAAAGCCTTTAGGAAGTCTGTATATACAGCGTGAACAAAAACCTGGCTTTAAAGGATTTGAGTACGTAATTTGTAAATATAAAAAGATTGGTTGTCGTTGAATGAAAAGGATAAAACCTGTGCTGTTCATCGCAGATTATATGTTTACAAGAGTAACTAACAGACTCACTTACTAGTCTATTCAACATCTTATGGATGCACGATTGAATGCTAACAGATCTGTAGTTTGTGACCTTAATTTTACAGCCCGATTTATATATTGGGTAGACTTATTATATTAAATACTATGAATTTTTCTTTTAAATATACAAAATGTATACTCTGTACATTCTCAGGAATTCGTCCTTTTTATATTAAAACGTGCAATATGAAGTTTAGAACGAGTGTGTCCACTCCCAGACTAAGCATGAAGTAAAATTTCGAGTTTAGAAAGGCCTTAAAATTTGGTTTGGTCAAACCAAATTTTTAGGCTTATCTAAATTCGAAATTTTACTTTATGCGCCACGCGTATAAAACACTGAAATATTGTGAAGTTAGAAATACAGACATTATTTTTTTTTTAATGAGTATTAATCGAAATATTTTAATGACAAAATATTGAATTCTTTTTCATACATTTTTAAATCAGGTCAAATAATATTATATATCAAATTAACTTATTCAGTAATTAAATGAATAACAACAAATTATTAATGTTGCGTGTATGCATTAACGGCACTTAATGGGTTTAAGACAAATTTAAATTTCTTAAAAAGTTTCGTGTTTTACAATTTTACTCCCCATTATTTATTTTGTTAATTTTAAGTAATTTCTGTGTAAGTTTATTTTTGTGTTCATCTCGTGGTGTTCTTTTATGGGTTTTGAAGCGTTTCTCTGTTGTGGAAGAGGGTTGTTGTTGGAGATGAAGGGTGTGGAATGGAGGGAGGGGGTGTAAAGTGTGTTCGCTTAACGCGTCGAATTTCCTGCAGGAAATGAAAATAAAATGGGAATGGTGTTGGAGTCAATGATAAGTCGGAAGTTGGTTTTGTATAAAGCTTATGTTTTTGCTATATAATGTAATAGCCTCTTTGTATCGTACACGTTTTTACACTCACTGGATTTTGAATAATAAAACTTTCTATTTTTGATACAAAAATGTTTATACGAAATATATAGAAAATATAGCAAGAAAATATAATCTTAAATTAGAAATATATAAAAACTAGATTTTAATTTATTTAAAAAATAATCTACAAAAATTCATAAATTTTGTAAGAGATATAAAATTGCAGTTTTTTCTACAATTTTTCTTTAAACGTATTTTGTAGTCGTGATATACATATATAGATATATATATATATATACTCAGCTTTATTGTGCACTAATAAATTACAGTTTGTTTATTTTTACAATTATATTTTATAATATATTTTTTGGCTATAGACCGTTAGTCTTTCAGCCTGAGCTGTAGCTGTCATTGTCTTGTCGGTTAGTTATTATTCATGTGAGATGAGATGAGTTGATGAATGGTGGTTTCAGGGTTGTTGAATTTGGGAGAAATATTGGGGTTTCGTAAAGACAGAGGTGATCATTAAATATGTGTTCAGTATATCCAACACCTGAACCTAAATTTGGCATATGTTATGTCTCTAATATATATATATATATATATATATATATATTTATTTATTTATTTATTATTAGGTTTTCGCGAGCAAAATATATCTGGCTGGAGTTTTTTGGGCTGCTTTCTCGCGTTGATTTATTTATTTGCGCTCTACGTTTCGGCAGCATCACTTCTGCCATCCTCAGGAGCTTTTATGTACACCGAGTGATAGATGTCACATTCACTGTCAGTACATTTGTTTTGTACTGATATTATTATTATTATTATTATTATTATTCGATATTATTGGCAATACAGCAATAGGACGATGAATATTTGGATTAATTTTATTCCCATTTATAAGAATGGGAATACCTTTAGCAGTCTTTATGCAGTGTAGAAATAGTGTGTTGCTTCATGTGAAAACAATTGTTGCTATGTTTCTTTTAACCAAGCTTGTACAGTTGTTTTATTCCATGCCCCTCCCCGATGAAACTCATGTCTACGCCCATGCTCACAAATGAAGTAATTTAATAACGCAGTGTATTTTCTTTATTGGATTTAAGTATAAATGAGAGTAAAGAATTTATGTACAGAGCGAAAGCCGTAAAGTAATTTGGCGCAAACGGCATTATACAACATAAATCCCGAGCCTTGCAAGGGAGAATTTAATCTAAAGCAGACACCGAGAGGGAATAGAAGAAGAATAAGATGCACCCAATTCAGATTTATCGATAGACGCGTTGTTTTCCTATTTTTTTTCCATCCATATATATCCTGCGGACGAAATTAAATTTCTCCCACACACATACACAAACAAGACAATCTGTTGGCTAGCGCTGTTGATAACGCTTTTATTTATTTATTTATTCGATTTTATTTTTTCTACTTTTCGAAAAATAGAGCTCTAGAGTACAATGCTGCTGGAGAAACCAATCGCTTTGACTCGCCAGCAATGAATCTTAGATGGAACGCCTATTCGACCGTAAATATTTTTGCTATGGTATTGAGGGTGGGTATTTATTAATATCCTGGGCTTGTGGGATTGAGTGTGTGTGTGCGATACCGGCGCAGTACAGTTTTCAATTACGTTTCCATTTCGTAGATGGTTGCCCCCATGACCATGCTCCGGTTGACAATTCTTTCATTACGCGATGTCGGTAATTAATTGAGGACCTCAGGCGTGGAATATTGGAATACGTTGCCCAGGAGATCGGGGCTAAACAAACGTGATCTCTCTCTCTCGCAAGGGATGCTGGTGCGTGGGTGTGTGAGTGCGAGTTGGGATAACCCTATTGACTTGCTTAATAAATTAATTTAGTGAGTGGAGATAAGGATATCACCATCATAATTTAAATTTTATTTAATAGATTAGAGCCAATTTTGATAATTGCAAAAAAATATGAAATGAATGAAAACTACTGACATAGAAATCATAATTAGAAATAATCAAATAATAGTTTTTATCTGGATTTGGATTATATTACTGTAATTAGTGATGTTAGTAGTAATTTTTACCGGAAATTCAACAGTTAATTAAGTCACTTAATTAAAACGCAGTTATATTCGTTTCTAAACTTTTATTTTTCGATGCTAGATGTACATTTCAGGTACTATGTACCCATTATCAATATCTAACTACAGTTAGCTATTGATAATGGGTACATAGTATCCTAAATGTATATCTAGCATCGAAAAATAAAAGTGAAGAAAGGAATATAACTGCGTTTTAATTGAGTGACTTAAAATCGTCACGTAACTCAAATAACTAAATTAAGGTAATTAAGTATTGCTTATTATTGATATGTTAGTGGTCCATTCTGCTTAATGACCTCAAAAGAGTCTAGCATTTTCTTGTGTATATTATGAGACGTATTTTAGTAATCAATAAAATATAATGATGGATATTATATTTTAACGATTACTAAAATACGTCTCATAATACACTTATATAAATACGTATGTGTATGCTTTTTTATGAAAATTACATTTTCATATACATGTACGTTCTATATACACGGAGATTTAACGTTCGAAGGATGATGGTAAAATTTTTCCAAGCGGCGTAAACTTGGGAGATATAAATCCCTAAAATGCGAAGCTTATTAAAGTCTGAAACTCGCACACGGAACGACCATATAAGAGTAAAAAGTGAAGGAGGAAAATGTAAGTCTCCTTAAGTAACTTTTCTTCCACATAAACAAGATATTAAGGTCGCGGTATTAAAACATATACAGACACACACACAGCCACAGATTCCCACGTACATGTACTTATTTACTCAGGTTTATGTATTAAGATAAATCCTATATAAAATAGAAATACGTTGGAAATAGCATTAAGTTTTTTTTCTACGACCACTACCGAAAACAGACATTTCGTGTACCTGTGCAATGAAAGGTGTCAATTGTATATTTGTATTTTGACAAGTAATGATAGTTTTGAAAATTTAATTTTCAAAACTAGTTTCGAAAGTAAAAACGTTTGAGGACGTCAGTGTCAAAATTATTAAAATAAAATGAGTAGTGACGATGAATAATTAACGCCGGACAGTGTAACCGTAACCCTGAAAATGGCCAAAAATATAATAAAAGTATTAAAATTAAACGTCTAACTTAAACAAAATTATATGTCTTAATCATAATTTATAAATTTCAAATATTTAACGTTTTTTCTTAATATTACATTTTTGTGTTAAAAAATATGTTATTTCTATTAATTGAAGTCTATGGAATACTTATACAGTGATTTTTTCTTTTAGGTAAACATATGCATAAGCTGTATGTATATTTTCCGACATTCGTTGTTTTTTAAAAGAGTTCAATTTTAAGCTTTAAACGAATGTTTTCCACTCCCAGACTAAGCATGAAGTCAAATTTCGAGTTTAGAAAAGCCCTTGAAAATTTGTCGAGGGTCGCGCAGCGACCCGAGACAAATTTTCTAGGCTTTTCTAAACTCGAAATTTTACTTTATGCGCCACGCGTATAATACACAGATTTCAAGTGAAGTTCGAATATACATAAATTTCGCAATATTTGCAAATTATACTGAAAATTAATTAATTTTATTTATCAGTATTTTTGTCCAATTTTCAGTGCAATGGTTATACTGTGCACCGCCGATGTTTGGTCGTAGGAATAGCAGAGTGTTAAACCCGTTTTGAAAGCTGTATTGCATGCTCATACCTTGCATTTACGAGCCCGCAGGGCTCGTAAATGAAATTTACTATTCGCATGCAATACGAAGCTTTAAAAATTTGTCAAACAATCTACTAATAAATGGTATGTTATTTTTTGTTTAAAATCAAGTATTGTGCAAATTAAGTATCTCAAAATTGGCATTCTTAGACTTATTTATGTGTTTCCACTTCTTGATATAGTGCAAATTCAGTTTCTCGAAATTGGCATTCTTAGACTTATTTATGTGTTTCCACTTCTTGATTAAGCATGACGTAAAATTTCAAGTTTAGAAAAGCCTGAAAATTTGGTTTGGTCGCTCCACGAAGCGGAAATTTTACTGCATGCGCCTCGTGTATAAAACGCTGAAATATTAGAAGTGCAAAACCTCTTTCAAAAATTGTGAATTAGTGATGACTTTTTTTCAAAATAATATTAAATATTAACATTATATTGCTTACATATGTTTTGACGTTATAAAATGTTCCCAATGTTTATTTCGTCTAACCAAATCTTACGTTTTCAAAATTTGAACACCTAAATCAATTTCCCTTTGAATATGTAGTGTAGGTACACTTAAAAGAAAGAAATCCCTGAAAAAAATGTGTTAAAAATGCACACTAATCACTTGTGAATATGCAAAAATCTCCAATTATCCCAACACGCTCTAATAAAAGAAAACCCTTTTAGCAATTTACATACCGTCCGTCCATTCCAGCCTTGCAAACCCCTTTTTTATATTTTTTCGAAATTTCATTCGGGAAAATTAAAACTGTATTACATCCTATTTATATTTAAATAAATGCAAATTCTCCCTGACGTTTCTTATTCCGCACACATGTCGCACGGAAATTAATTCGTCATCCCTTAATCTCATTCGAAATTCCGCCGAATAATAAACCCTCGCCACATTTATATCGGCATATGCGGGGACAATTATTGTATGTTTTTTTTTTCATCCGCATGTGTGTTCGTTCGTTTAACATTTTAACAGCAACGACAATTATTTAAATGTAAAACGGCATCAGCTGTTTTTTTCGCGAAACGCCGGCCCATTTTCATTTCCATAACGCGCGTTTTGGATATAAAATTTTGATAAATCCGTTTTGTATTGCGCTATTTGCAATCGTATTTGGGTTGAATTAATGCACTCGTTAAATATTAAAATTAAATAATAAAAACATATTTTATTTACTATTATGGGCGAGTTGCATACAAACTGTGAACTGTCAAAGTTTCTTTATAAACTCCAGATTACTGAAAATTTCATGATGTGTAGAATAAATATCATGTAATTGACAACAATCTGAAGTTTATAAAAAATCTTCAACAGTTCACATGAATCAAATGAAATCAAATGGAAGAAAATGCAGTTATCTTTATATTGATTACGCTTGTTTTGATTCACCCTGTGTAACACTAAAACATTACCTGCAAATATATTAAATAAAATAAAGAAAATTTAACATAAATAAAAATTCAGTATGTCAATAGTTTACAGAATATTTACAACATATAAAAACGAATTAGAATTAATATCGACTTTATACTAAATAATAATAAAAGTATAAATATTGTTTAAATTGTGTGAAAAATAAACAAATTTTATTCATAAATAAACCCACTAAAGGTTTTTTCTTCAGGCAAAAATTGAATAAATATTTCACGAAAACTTGGTTGCCTATTAATTTAACGAAAACAATGTCATATCTAAAATCGCGAGACCGTAGGTCGTGCGATTTGTTGACTTTGCTCGAGTTAAATTTGCTAAAAACAACAAAGTTTGAGTGATATATTCAAACTTTACCTGCATTAAAAATAAAGCTTGAGTTGTTTTCGTCACGATTATTTTACGAAAACGAATTGCAGGTACATTTGCACTCAATATTCTTAAATAGACCAAAACTAATTTTGAACTTAAAATAAAATATTACCTTATTCTTTAATAGTTTAAGTTCCATAAGCTCTTATTAATGGGTATTGCAGAAAACTATAAACTGTTGCTAAAATGCCAAAGTATGAGTGTTTTGCGGGACAGAACATCAATATTTTCTTTATTTTCTTTTTCAATTTCTTCATTATTGTTATCTAAGTGAGATATCTTAATTAATATTATTCGTAAAACGAATTAGTTGAGTTACTATGATCAACTGTAAAAAGAGGAGAGAGGTTTTCCATTTATTAAAACGCTCACGGTCTACACGTGGGGATCATGAAGTTTGAATACATAGAAAACCCCTTTAGACCCCACGTAAATTACATAGTTTTCGCATTTATTAAAACATGTCAATTTCGGCTAATTTTATTGGTTCTCAATACTTTGAGTGAAATAATCATTTCAAAATCACCGCATTATAAAACAATGCGTTATTTTCGGTCAGATTTTTAATAATGTTAATATTTATGTTGCCATTGTGTTCAAGGGGGGACTTTTATTTATCCGGTGGAGACATTCGCTAGAAGTAAACTTTAATCAAATCATTTAGCAGAAAAAATACATTTTCACAAACATAAACAAAAACAGTGCAGCATAACCTTTAAATAACTTGATTACTATGAAGTTAGAACACATGAATATGCAATGTTGCCACATTCATTTTATCAATAGCTCCAATCTAACCAATAGCATCTAAATAACTTGATTACAATGAAGTTAGAACACATGAAAATACAGTTTTGCCACGTTCATTTTATCAATAGCTCAAAACTAACCAATAGCATGTAGATTTTGTTGTAGTAATACAAAATGTTAGTATCGTGTTTATACGCATCTAGTAGAGATTAACTAGTTATAATGATATTAGCGGCAATTATATTAATAAGGATACATATCACTAAGGAGAAAAGTGATCCGATGGACACATCATTTATTTATTAACGAAACATTTTTTTTTAAATTAAAAAACAAATATTTAATATCACTATTTTTATATTGGTATTAAAATTCTTAGTGTTTTACTATCTATTCTTTCATATTTTTTTAATTTACACATTTGTGTTTAAAATAAATATAAAATATAATATGAATTGTTGCAATGTGGAAAATCTCTGTTTGTTCATAAATTTTACATATTTAAAAAAATTAATAATAAAATACGAACTGTTGCATATTGGAAAATCTCAGTGTGTTTTTTATTCTCTTTATTAACTTAATACGTAATATAACATTTTTTTTTAAATTAAAAAACAAATATTTAATATCACTATTTTTATATTGGTAATAAAATTCTTAGTGTTTTACTATCTATTCTTTCATATTTTTTTAATTTACACATTTGTGTTTAAAATAAATATAAAATATAATATGAACTGTTGCAATGTGGAAAATCTCTGTTTGTTCATAAATTTTACATATTTAAAAAAAATAATAATAATATAAGAACTGGTGCATATTGGAAAATCTCAGTGTGTTTTTCAGTCTCTTTATTAACTTAATACGCAATAAGATCATTTAAATGCAAATGCGAGCAGATGAGAGCTCTGCCTGTGCTCAACTTTCGAAATTGTACATTTTAATTTTCGGCCAATTACAATCGGGAATACAGAAAGAAGAGTGGCCCGCATGAATAATTCATGTCCGCGAGGTTCGTAATTGGGATGATATATTTACTCTCCTCGACTTTTTAGCGTTTCATAACTCGCGTTAAATTCACACAGATTTTTACTTTTAAAATAAATCTAGAGAGAGAAAGAGAGAAGGGAGAGACAACACACGCATTTTCAGATTATTCGTTTTAAATTTTGTTGAATAAATGTTTATTAAATGAATTTAAAAGCTATATATTTCATTAACTTTAATTAAACTGCATCGTATTACAAAATATCCAATTAAGTATAGCATTTCATGATCAATTGATTTAAAAATATCTACATTTTAATTAAATTAAGTTCTGCCTAAACTAAAGGCTTTTCCAAATTAGATAACTATTTATTACGATTTTTTTTTTAATTTTTCTTATATTTAACTAAAATTAGTATTGGGAAGAATCGAAATATTTTAATAATTTATTATTTTGAACCAATATAGTTATATCTCGGTCCCAAATAATAATAATTATAATATTTATTGCCTAATAGAAAACTATTTTCCAATTGCAAGACAATATATAAAATAACAACAGTAATAAAGAAACATAATAATATATAAAAAATATACTAAAAACTAATTATTTTTTTGACATATAGCGACTATTGAGTTTAGTGATATTTGATTATTGAAATTTTGATATTAAAAAAACACGAAACTTTTTCATACTACTTTGATTAAATTATTAAAATATTTCGATTATTGCTATCACTATTTTTAATCTCAATATATAGCTCATTTCATTTAACTAGGTGAAAAATTCAAAAAAATGCAACATACATATATTTGTATCTCTGTGGACTTTATCTGTGCAATTAATTAAGAAAATTCCCCTTAAACAATGCCATTTATTTACAATTTTCACTTTTGATAAAATATACAAGTCACATCATATGACTTTTGGTATTATGTGCACAAATGTTTTCTAATTTCTCTCCTAAAGTTAAATGAAATGAGCATTAATAAATGAATTTTACTAATGATGGGAATTGTCGAGATATAATAATAAAATTAGTCGATCGACTAATTCAAAAATATCTCGATATAATCGATTGTTGTATATTAATTATCGACTAATATCACATATTATAAAAAGTAATACAACATTTTATGAAAGTATGAGAATATTGTTGGGTTATAACGTTTTTAATAGCTGAGGAGCGTTCCGATGATTTGGCAGTTATTGGCGCTTCCGTTTTTCCCTTTCATAGATTAGTTACGTGAGTAGAAAGCATTAGTTATTATTTATAGGGTCTTCGAGGAAGAAAAAATATATATAATGGGAGAAGGGCCGGAGGTTCGGGTTTGGTGTGCGCGCGTGTCGTCTTTTTGGATTCTCGACTTTTGCCACCGCCCTCCAAATAAATTGAGGTCCAGTAAAATACAAATACTGAACACACACGTCTCTATCTACTTTTTTTTAACGAAAGTAGCAATGCAATATTACATAAATCAAAAATTTAAACTATTTCTTAAACTTATGGTGAGTTTAATATACCGGGAATTTTTCTTTCGAGTATACATATCCATACGCTTTTTTTAAAGAATTAAATTTCCAACTTTAAACAATCGTTTCCACTCCTAGACTAAACATGAAGTAAAATTTCGAGTTTAGAAAAGCCTGAAAATTTGGTTTGGTCGCGTAGCGCGAAGCAGCCAAACCAAATTTTCAGGCTTTTCTAATCTCGAAATTTTACTTCATGCGCCACGCGTACAAGAAACTGATTTCAAGTAAAGTTCACTTGTACACAATATTTCAGTGTTTAATACGCGTAGCGCATGAAGTAAAATTTCGAGTTTAGATAACTCCGCGCTTCGCGCTACGCGACCAAACCAAGTTTTCAGGCTTTTGTATACTCGAAGTTTTACTGCATGCTTATCTGAGAGCGTCTATTAGTTTTCAGTATTAGTCCAGCAACTCTTTCTTTGTGTATTTTGCAACATTTTTATTAGTTATCAAATTTCAATGAAGATGAAGATAAGGTGGAGTAAGAAAAGAAAATATCATTCGCTTAATACGTGTCACCATCAATAATTTGAGACGGGCCAGGACCTAATATAAATGACCGGGATGATGTATCGGCGTCGCGACGCTCCTCCGTCCAAGACGCCGTCGACGCCACATTGTCAGGATGCCCTCACATGTTCTCCTCTTTGTTTATTTGCCCGACGGCAAAACACACGAGAGACAGGTTTAATAAATTCCCGACTTTCCCATAAATCTTTCCCGAAAATTGAAAACAATTTCAAATTAAAATAAAACCATTTTTCATCGACTATTATAATAAAATTATATCGACAGCTTAATGCAAAAATTATTATAATAAAATTTTATAAAAAAATGAATAAGTACACATCTATTTCTTTTTGTTTCTAGTATATGTCTCCCTAAAACTGATGGATATCTAAAAAAAAAAAATGAATGAGTTTGTTTAAATTTCCAGAAATTCTACTAATTTAATTTACCGACATGCTACGTTGAAAGAAACAAATTTTATTTTTTTATATTTCAAATAAATCTCTCCCTAAGACTGATAAAAATCTAAAACAAAATTCAATGAGTTTATATAAATTCCCAGTAATTCTATTAATTTAATTTACCGGCATGCCACGTTGAAAGAAACAAATTTGATTTATTTTCTTTTAAGTATACAGGGTGTTTCACCTAAAACTCCCCAGGCTAATTAGCATGAAACTAAAATGTTATTAAAGTTTAGTTTGTTGTAATCAATTGATGCCATTCAAGGCTTTAAATTAAAATAGAATTGTTATCACTAACAATTACAGTTTCGCCGTCAGAGGCGTCAGAAAATGTCATTCAATGATCAAAACTTTAAAAGTGACTTTTTCTAAAAGAATAGAATAGTTTACGACATTTTTATCATATGCATATTTTCAATTAAGTTGGCCATTTTTAAGCTATAACCAATTTTTATGTTTTAATATACACATTTAAAGTAGTACACCTTCTCAAAATTCGCATATTTAACAATAAAGAATATTGAAATACATTGGAAATTACAAAACAATAATAATAACAATAATTTAATTTATTTTTTGTTGACAATTTTTTCTTAATTGTTGAACAATAGTTATAAAAGATACTTAAACGTTTTATCGGACTGAAAAGTACACATTTCAAATTTTACTGTTGTGTATAAAATAATCGAAATTTTACAAAAGTTACAAACAACCAAACCAAATTTGGTATCAATGTGTGGTGTGGCATAATAAATTCCTATTTAGGAGGTCCTTATTTTTACGAAGGAACATTAACAGATCAGCGATCTTTGGATTTCTTAAGAAACGATTTTCCAGACCTCTTGGAAATTGTACTATTAATTACAGTTCAAATTCATGTAGTTACAACAAGACGGCGCTCCTCCACATAATGCTGCAATGGTGACCAGTTATTTATGTGGCAATCGGAAACGATTTATAATGTATATTTTTTAATCCGCTAAAACGTTCGAGTATCTTTTATAACTTGTGCTCAAAAATTAAGAGAAAATGATAGCAAAAATGTAATTATTTTGTTGTTATTATTATTGTTTTGTAATTTCCAATGTATTTCGATAACTTTTATTGTTAGATATGCTAATTTTGAGAAGCTGTGCTATTTTAAATGTGTATAATAAAAGTTCTTGAATATATATATATATATATATATATATATATATATATATATATATATATATATATATATATATATATATATGTTAAAACGTAGATTTTCGCGGGCGTAACATGTATCACTGTTTCTTCGGGTTTGGTCCCGCGTATTTTCTTGGCTCTGGTCCATTTTATTTTTAATTCGACGTTTCGATGACGTCGCAGTCATCATCGTCAGGAATAACTATCAAGAAATTCACGCATCAAGTAGTACGTAAAAGTCAAACAAGTGGTTGCTAGAGCAATGGAATTTTGATAGTTATTCCTGACGATGATGACTGCGACGTCATCGAAACGTCGAATTAAAAATAAAATGGACCAGAGCTAAGAAAATACGCGGGACCAAACCCGAAGAAACAGTGATACATATATATATATATATATTTGTTTTAATTTAATTTAAAATATGCATATGGTAAAAATGTCTTAAAATATTTTATTCTTTTAAAAAAAGTCACTTCCAAAGTTCAGATCACCGAATAACTTTTTCTCGCGCCTATGACAGCGAAACCGTAGTTATGAGTGATACCGACTCTATCTTAATTTAAGCCTTGAATAACATCTATTGATTACAACAAACGAAACTTTAATAACATTTTTAGTTTCTTGTTAAATAGTCTGGGGAGTTTTAGGTGAAACACCCTGTATGCTTTAAAACTGATGAAAATCTATCAGTTTATTGAAATTCCCGGAAATTTTATTAATTGAATGTACCAACATGCCACGTTGAAACAAACAAATTTGATTAATTATCTTAAGATTTAGTTAACGAGGATACATAAGTTTGATAAACTAAACATACTGTTTAAATTGACTGTAAAATGGAACTAGAAAAAGCAATTAGCGAGTGCAGTTAAACTTAACTAAAATAAAAATTACGTACTGCAAACTGCAGCACATAAAATGGGCTAATGTTGCTCTTGAAGCTGTAATTCTAATGTTATGTGCACTCTAAATAAATTAATTGGAAGAATCATTTAGACGAATGTTAAACCTAATGCTTTCTGTGTGTATTCATTACTTGTGTGTTTTATTTTGTTCAATTTAGTTAGCTTCCCCAAATTAAACAAAATAAAACATAAGTAATGAATACATACAGAAATCATTAGGTTAGGTTTATAGCTATATTTTTTTAATTATTAACTAAATAAATTAATTTGCATTATTGTATTATTTGACCTAACTTAAAAATGTGTGAAGAAATATGCATATATTTTGTTTTTTAAATATTTTAATTATTACTCATTTAAAAATAATTTTGAAGTATTTTTCAGTGTTACACCACCTTAAGTTACAAATTTACAATATTTCAGTGTTTTATACGCGTGGCGCATAAAGTAAAATTTCGAGTTTAGAGAAGCCTGAAAACCTAACCAAATTTTCAGGTTATTCTAAACTCGAAATTTTACTTCATGCTTAATCTTCGAATGGATAACACTCGTTCGAAACTACAAATTGAACGTTTTTATAAAATCCACGAATGCCTGCAAATTTACATTATGTATAGTTATAGGATTTTGAAACATTTATTTCATAAAAATCAGGCTAAAATAACACAATTTTAACTTTAAATAAAAATATCAGACAATCTATGATTGAGATATTTTGAATTTTTGGCACATTTTGTAAGACGAGATTTTAATTTACATACATAACAAATTTCATAAAAATCTATTGAATGATTTTTTAGTTATAGCCTTTTGAAACATCAATTACATGCAAATCAGGAAAAATTAACATTTTGAGAAAAAATATAAATGAGGCATTTGGAGTTCTTAGCGTAGTTTATAATATTTATATGTTAGTAATATTTTATAATATATACCGTATATATAGGATATTTAGATAAACATTCACAGTAATATTCATGACAATCTATTCACAATTTTTTCAGTTCAAGCGTTTTAAAACATCAATTTCTTGAAAATCTGGCAAAATTGAGAACATTTTGAGTTCAAACAAATATACTAGGAAAACTATTGATGAAGCATTTTGAGTTTTTAGCATATTTTATAATATTTATTTACTTATAATAATTTATAATATGTACAGGATGTATAAGATATTTATATAAACATTCACAGTAAATCTCAAATTGTTCAGTTCAAGCGTTTTAAAACATCACTTTCCATAAAAACCATGGTAAAATTACACAATTTTGGCTTTACACGAAAATGTCGGAAAAACTATGAATAAAATATAATTGGATTTTAATATATTTAAAATGAGCTTAGTTCACTTATCATCCTGAACAAAATTTCATGAAAATTTTCATTTCATGAAATTTCACTAACCCTTTCATCTCTGAAATTGTTCTGGTGCACAAAAAAATGTTTAGCACACTGCATATTATTTATTGCTATTTTTCTTTTAAGTATACATATTCATACTATATACGCTGTAAATCTTCAGACATTCGTGGTTTTTACCAATATTTCAAATTGATTTTTTTAAACAAGTGTTTTCCACTCCCAGACTAAGCATGAAGTAAAATTTCGAGTTTAGAAAAGCCTGAGCCTTTTGGATTTGGACGCGTAGCGTCCAAATCCAAACTCAGGCTTTTCTAAACTCGAAATTTTACTTCATGCGCCACGCGTACTAAACACTGATGTGATGTGATGTTAAGAATACACGGTTTTGGCATACTGTTTTAGTAGAATATTTTCGACTTCACATAAAAACAGTGTTTTATACCCGTAGCGCATGAAGTAAAATTTTGAGTTTAGAAAAGCCTGAAAATTTGGTTTGGTCGCATAGCACTATGCGACCAAACCAAATTTTCAGGCTTTTCTAAACTCGAAATTGCACTTCATGCTTAATCTGGAAGTGGAAAACACTCGTTTAAGACTTCAAATTAAACTATTTTAAAAAACAAATGATTATCCGAAAAGTTACAGCTCATGCATTCATGTATGTATATTTAAAAGAAAAATTCCCAGTATTTTTACTAAATTTTAGTGGTAGCAAATGCCACTGTCAAAGCCGAAAGGGTTAAGAATTTTTGGAGTTGCGTTCTTCTGAAAATGCAATCTTTATAAAATGTTATACATGTTTTCTTCTCTAGGAAGTGAAGGACACTGACCCCATGGGCAAGTATGCGACCGTCGCTCAACTGGAGACGATGGGTAAAACACTTGCGGCTGGCATCATTTTAAGCCGTGAAGTGTCAAATGAAGTCATACTGATCCTAACAGACAGTAGGCAAGTCTTGATGTCTCTGAAGAAGTTATACACTACTTCAGAGACAACACTAGAGTGCCATAAAAAACTACGGCAGACAGAAATCCATAACAACATTGAAATTTCCTATGTAAAGGGGCACGATTTAAACATAGGTAACAGGAGGGCTGATACACTGGCCAGAGCAGCGACTGTAATGAACGTCATCTCACGGGAGCCGCTAGTGCGATTGACACCTCTGTCACTATGTAACATGTTATATTCCAACACACTTGATAAATTCAGGAAGCGTTGGGATGATACGGAAAGCTGCAAACTCTCGAAGGAGACATTACTATACCCCAACAAAAATTCAGCTGAACCGTACCTGCAGATGACCAGAAGGAACCTCAGACCGATAACCGCTGTTCTAACCGGTCAATAGTTGACTCCCTATCTTGTAGAGGGTGTGAAAGGAAGACGAGACTGTCAGGCACATCCTCAGCGAATGCCCGACACTCTCGTCTACGAGAGGATCCATTCTGGGTGAAAGATGGCCGAAAATGGACATCATCAGGGATTTGCCCACCTTAGTAATACCGGACAACCTAAATAAGGTGGGATAGTTGAGCTGAGGATGGATGACCCCTAGTGGGAGGTAGCACAATGGGCCTAATGAGGTCTAAGTGCGGTGCAGCAATGCGAACTTCCCCTTGTACCAGATACCAGATACCAGGAGTATAATTTTGGAGCTTCTGCAGGAAGTGAAGGACATGAGTATAATTTGGGAGCTTGTCCAGAAAGTAAAGGCCATGAGTATTATTTGGGAGCTTTTGCGGGAAGTGAAGGATATGGGTACGGGATAGCATCATGGAGGAAATATCCAAGGGTATCAAAGTCACAGTCATTTGGCTGTAGCTGAAGATGTCATGGGTATGAATCTTCCTTAGGACAAGCAGCTTATGCGCAACAGAAGGCGGCTTCTGGTCACCAGGAAGTGGCTGCAGGACTCGAAGATATTTCACAATATCGCAGTTGTTAGGGTGGTGAACCTGGAGGACACGAAGCAGCCGATTTGGAACATTACTAATAAAAACTCTTCTTTTTCTATTTAACCCAATTACATTTAAACCATATAAATCCGAATTTATTATTTTTTACAAAAAGACAATAAATTCGCAATTTAATATCAAATATAAGTCAACTTGCCATTACAAAATTGAATTAATGAAGACATTTCACAATATCGCAGTTGTTAGGGTGATGAACCTGCAGGACACGAAGCAGCCGGTTTGGAACATTACTAATAACATCTCTTCTTTTTCTATTTAACCAAATTACATTTAGAAACATATTTGTAAAATATTTTTAAAATACTAATTTGTGTTTTCTTTAAACGTTACACTAAATCAGTGTTTAATACGCCTGGCGCATGAAGTAAATATTTCGAGTTTAGAAAAGCCTGAAATATTTACTTCATGCTTAACCAAGGAGTAGAAAACACGCTTTTCTAAAGCATCTGATATTTTTGTAACAAAACCTCGACAAGTACAATTCTTACCAAAAAAATAATGTATTCTTTATTTAAATTATAATTTCACATACAGAGAATTGTTCTCGAAACTATAAATATCTTGATGCATACTCTAAAAATGTTTAGGCACTCACTGTTTTTATAAAAGTGTTCAATTTAAAACTTCCAACGAGTGCTTCCACTCCCAGATTAAGCATGAAGTAAAATTTCGAGTTTAGAAAAGCCTTAAAATTCGGTTTGGTCGCTCCGCGAAGCGGAGTGACCAAACCAAATTTTCCGGCTTTTCTAAGCTCAAAATTTTACTTTATGCGCCACGCGTAAAATAACACTAATTTAAAATATAGATCAAAATATACTCCTTATGTTTGTTAATTCATTTTACAAATGTTTATTTTATTTGCTATGAGTAATAAATACATTTGTACGTAGGTTTTAAATTGTCTTGATTTTATTTAAATTTTTGTGTGTTTATCAGAAATATAAGTTTCAATCGAAAGATAATGTCTACTTATAGAGCTTATTTGTGTAAGGCGAGAGGAGGGGATTTGAAGGGTTGTATCAGGATTCGGAAAATACCGTAGGTTAACGCTCGTCCCTATTAAGAGAGGGCGGCTACAGCTGAGGAATTCTCAACAAGTTAAGCTTACAGGTGGAAGTTTTAACAACGCTTTATTCGCTTTGTTTCCATTCGACACACAAAGTATGCGAGCAGACAGCCAGGCATTCCGTGTTGTTCGGAGAAAAATACAACGCTTGCACTAAATACAATTTCGACATCAAAGCTATCATGTTACTAGATAATAATTATAAAAGAAATTTTGTACAAGAAAAAAAAGTGATTTTAACTAAAGAAAACTGAATTTGTTATTGTATTTTCAGAGTAAATTAATGAATATTCTGGCTCAGCCCTGTTTAATGTATATTTTTATATATATTTTAATTTAAGGTGTTGTGCCATTGAATTCGATTCAATAGACACACAGAAATGTATACGAACACAAAACAAAGAAAATGACAACCGCACTCACACAGTACACGCAGAGACAAACAATATACTCTAATTAGGGAATTCACGTGTCGTTCCCGTTACCTGCAAACATCAAAGACATCAAACGGGAGTAATTAGCATTTCACCGTTGTTTGATTGCAAGTGAGCGAGCGAAAGGCGAAACGAAAAAATGGTTATTGAATATTCATACTATACGTTGATGGTGACAACGGGCGTTGAAGTGTGTGCGTTTCGGTTCATTAATTAGGGTCATGTCACATTAGAACGGACACGGGAGATGTATTGAATGAGCGGTTAATTAAACAGGTATAAATAAACGTGATATCACTGCGAAAATAACTGCCACTGTCAGGATATCACGTGTTTTTATATTTTTGGGGAGATGGTGGTTTTAATGAGCAAACAGGTGGGGAAAATGTGTGCAGTGTTATTAAATTTCGCGCGCGCTCTGTTGGGGATTATTAAAAAGTAATGGGGACGGAGTTTTATGGACGCGGTTCGCATTTAACATCATGTTAAAAATGATTTTTTTTAAGCTTGCTGTTTATTGTTCTAGTGTTTAGTTTTATGTATTTCTGCGGTGTTAATATTTTTAATGAAAATGTTATTAATGCGGAAATGAGCTTTCTTTTTATCAATATATCGTATGTTTAATAAAATATAACCTCTAGAGCAGGGTTTCTCAACCGGGAGGCACGCCCCCATTACGCCCCCCCTCCCGGACAAATTATCAAGCTGGGTGCGAGAGATTTCCTAAAGAGTAGGTGAAGTGAAATAAGGCTATAATAATGTTTCAATCTAACTTAAAAGCCCAAATTAAAACAGGAAGAGGGGCTTGAAGTTATGAGGGAGGGGGGGGGGTCGACATGAAAAAGGTTAAGAGCCACTTCTCTAGAGTGTTGTAGATTGGCAACTCTAAAATTATACATTATAATTATAATGTCTGACGTTTTATATGACAATTCCTAAAGCGTATAGCCAACATACATTTCAAAAAAGATAAAATCATAGCACTCTAGAGGCTTTTTTTTTTATTGAACATATGATAGCAATTATAATGAACTATCTCATAGGTTTTTCATTCTAACGTCCTTTTTTCTACAAATAGATTTCTCACTTATTATTGATGAACATTTTCAGGCCTTTCTAAACTCGGAATTTTACTTCATATACAAAACACTGATTTAATTATTTAATGTAGTGCTTACTTCACTATATTTAAGTACTTTATAAGCGTGATGCATGAAGTCAAATTTTGAGTTTAGAAAAGCTTAAAAATTTGGTTTGGTCGCTCCGTTTCGCTAAGCAACCGAACCAAATTTTCAGGCTTATCTAAACTCAAAATTTTACTACATGCTTAATCAAGGAGTGTAAACACTCTTTAAATTGGTCGCTTCTATAAAAACAATGAATTCCTGCAAGTTTACCAAACTCTGTAATTATCCCAATGATATGTATACGTAAAAAAAAAACCTTGTATTTAAGGGTGGTAGCCGTCGAAGATTTCGCGGTCAAGGTCATCCGAGTGCCACGTTACCCCCACCCCCTCCCCGAAGTCGCCTTGAAACCTTTCTCTGTCTAACTACGTACGCTTGTGTTTGCATATCTCTCTCGGGAGTTGGCATCGAAAAACTCAGCAACGTTGCAATAGTTTGCGAGACGCGGTAGAGATTTCTAGTATTTCTCATACTATGTTTTCATTCATCCCTGTCAAATAATACGCGGCAAATGTAAAAGTTAGTCTGCGCGTTTATTTAATGACAAACAATACAGTAATAGTAAAACAAATTATTAATGATCAGGTTACAATTTAAAAAATCCATATATTTTACATTTATTAGATCAAAAGCATGTTAAATATGTTGAAGTTATACATTTAAAAAATAACCTATTACTACATATTATAGCTTATAAAGAAACAGAAATAAATATAATTTAATACATTTTTTGTTTATATCATTTTGTTTTGTAAAAAAAGAAAAACGCACAAATTATTATTTTTTACAACAAAAATAATAATGTCTTGAAAATGGTCTAACAAACCGAAACTAGTTGGAATAAAGATTTAATTGTGAAACAATACCAAGTGCCTTTCCTTTAATTAACTTTAAGTAAAAATAATAAGATTTGATATGCTAATGGACAATAGAGAATGATTAGAAAATGAGTGAACAGCTTTACGTAGAGCGATGTATCAATTAATTTTTAGTAGACAAATCTAGAAAAAATAGACTTAATAATAAATTTAAAAACTTGAAAATTAAATTAAAAAAAAATGGATATGTCTATCATAGTACTTTCCCCATGTTAGGTACTTGAAATCAATAGCTTTCATCTACCTTATTTTTCAACAAATGTTTTTTATTCCTGTTAAACTTTGTTCGTAAGCCTCATGTTTTTAGTTTTCCGCAAAATATTAATCATAACAAGGTCATACTAACGTCATTTATAGCAATAGATTACTTATTTAAAGTATTTTTTCGATTATATACAACTTTTCTTAACAAGATTTGTTTATATGATCATATTAAAGAAAAATCAAAAAAGATTGCTAAGAGTACACTAACACTTCCTGTTTCAACATTTTCACCAATAGTTGATCGGATACTACTACTATTGTAATGAAAAGCTAAAGTTTATAGTGTCAGCTTACCCACTGAGCAAAAAATAAACAAATAACGTTTTAACAACATTGTAACAACATTAAACGTTGTTTTAATGTTAATGAAACATTAACTGAATGTGTTGCTCAGTGGGTAACTGCTCAATCGTTTAGACTTTTTTGTGGCGATAAAATTACAGAAGGACAGACAGACATTTTTCAAAAATGGTCTTAATCAACTCGGGGGACAATAAAATGGATATATCTACTAAAATTTTTTTGCAAAAACAATACTTTCCCTTTGTTTTGCATATAGGGGAAAGTAAAAATGTATTCAAATATAAATAGGACGCATCATAGAGAATTCCCATATTAATTTTTCAATTTGTATTTCTATCTCTATTATTGAGTTTAAAAGGTCAAAATAGAAATAAAATGGTTTTCTTATTTAATAACAATATTTCAGAAGCAGTTTTTTCTATTTTATTCCGTTTTAATCTGATTATTGCTTAAAAATAATGAAGAGAGAAACTTAAGAAATCTTCAAAATAGTAGTTGCTTTGAAAAGTCAGCACATGACATCTAAAAATTAGACACAAACTTAAACGGTACACCTAACCTTACTATTTCTCATTTATTTTGTACAAAATTTGAAAGGGATGCGTATATAAACAATGAATATAAAAGATAATTTAAAGACTTCTTCTATCTTACACTTACTATTAGATTCACTTTTATCATTGCTAATACATTTGTTAGAATTTCCTCTTTTTATTCTCAACGTTCTTCATTGTTCACACAATTATTCTCCTCAAACTTTTGAACGATTCTAATAATTATTGATGAATACTAACTAAATCGGAAATACCAAGCACGCAAAGAATGTCCACTAAAAATCCATTTTATGATCAATTTTTTTTTCTTTTGTAGTATAAACACTCATGTTTAATTGAGTTAATGTTTTGTATCTTAATAAATTTAGATGACAAAAACTGACTTTTAATAGCTACTGCTATTTTAAAATTTTTATTATTTTCGAAAACATAAGTAAAACTTAGAAAACAATGCTAGTATATAAAGGAATGATATTAATGTTATTCTGATCATTTTAGTTTAATAATAGAGATACAAGTTGAAATTAAATTTTTTTCATGAGAATTTCCTATGATGCGCCGTGAAACAGGGCACACGGTACATATAAATATCAAACTCTGAAATGACCACGAAGTAATTATTTGGATATAAAATTAATAACATAAATGAATATAAATTAAACTCGCGAAGGGTTGCTTAATTCCCGATTTCGTTTTTTTTTTTTCTTAGGTCTATTATTTAGGGATTTTTAATAATAATAATAATAATAAGTATTTATTGCCCAACAGGAAATTTCCCAATTACAAGACAATGATAATACAATAAACAATGCATGTATGTACATAAATAAATTTTGATGTAAACACTTGATAATATTGAGAGCATTTTATCATTCCACAATGTAGCATCTGTTTTCATCTAGAATTAATGTATTATTTATATATATATATATATATATATATATATATATATATATATATATATATATATATATATATATATATATATATATTACACAATGAAACACTTTTAACTTTGTTTGTATAACACGTTTTATTTAATGTGACTGCAGTTTCGACAAATTTAGCTTGTCATTATCAAACATGGAGTAACTTAAACTAGAGGTTTTACAGGTATATATACACAATTACAAGACAGCGGTAAAAATGGGGGTGTACATTAGGTCAACCTGGTCGTTAATTAAGGGAATTCCCGGATTAGCGCGGGCTTTGTGTATCTCTAGTGCTTCTAGCAAATTCATTTTACGACCCTTTTCGGCATGATGGATTATGGTAAGTACATCTTTTTCAAAAGTGTGATTTTCGTCTAAAAGGTGTTTTGCAAAAGACGACTTATCACTCTGTTTAAGCCGAAAAGAGCGCAAATGTTCCCTCAATCTTATGTTGAAATTACGACCAGATTGGCCAATGTATATCCCTTGACAATCTGCGCAAGTTAATTTATATATTCCGGATTTATTAAATTTATCTAATTTTGTTTTACTATTAAAGATATGGTTATTGATTTTACAGTACGGTTTAAATGCAACTTGAATATTATGCTTTTTTAGGATATTTTTAACTTGAAATTGACATTACCAAAATAAGTTAACGATTTATATTTAATTGTTTCTTTTTCAAATGATATTCCAGCGTATAATAGATGTTTGATGTTATTAAATTTCTGTTTTTTAAGAAGTCTATCAACCAAATCACAACCATAACCATTGTTAATAGCCATAGCTCTACTGTAAAATCAATAACCATATCTTTAATAGTAAAACAAAATTAGATAAATTTAATAAATCCGGAATATATAAATTAACTTGCGCAGATTGTCAAGGGATATACATTGGCCAATCTGGTCGTAATTTCAACATAAGATTGAGGGAACATTTGCGCTCTTTTCGGCTTAAACAGAGTGATAAGTCGTCTTTTGCAAAACACCTTTTAGACGAAAATCACACTTTTGAAAAAGATGTACTTACCATAATCCATCATGCCGAAAAGGGTCGTAAAATGAATTTGCTAGAAGCACTAGAGATACACAAAGCCCGCGCTAATCCGGGAATTCCCTTAATTAACGACCAGGTTGACCTAATGTACACCCCCACTTTTACCGCTGTCTTGTAATTGTGTATATATACCTGTAAAACCTCTAGTTTAAGTTACTCCATGTTTGATAATGACAAGCTAAATTTGTCGAAACTGCAGTCACATTAAATAAAACGTGTTATACAAACAAAGTTAAAAGTGTTTCATTGTGTAATTAACATGTATAACGAAGTAGAAGCCTCCACAATACAGAATATATATATATATATATATATATATATATTTAGTTAAGACCTGACCTGTGTAAAACATGTACATTGTTGTTGCATCAATAAATATGAATATGAATTATTAAAAATAAATATTTAACGCATATTGAAATGACTACTTACATCCTCTATAATCATTCCTTTTTTTCGACATAAAAAATCCGCCAACTAAATTTTCACAAAAAGTGGAGAATGTGAATTTTGCAGTTAGACCACTCATTCGTTTTATCAATATGTTTGCGACACCTAAAATAATGAATCACAATCTTTAATGATCGTAGAAGTACAAAATAATTCAAAAAGTCGTATAAGATGAAATTAATTGATTAGAACAACTATTTGTAAGTTATCGAATGGTAAATGTTTGAAAAATTAGAGCTATTCGTTGTTGTTTTTTACACTCATTTTTACTTTCCCCCGTATGTAATACAAAGGGAAAGTATTGTTTTCGTGAAAATTTTCGAATCAAAAATTTTAGCGGAAATATCCGTTTTGAGGTCCCCTGAGTCGAATAAGACCATTTTTGAAAAATGTCTGTCTGTCTGTGTGCGCTGTACCGCAAAAACCGCTAAAGATATCGAGATGAAACTTGAAACTTAAGCTTTTTGTTACAATCGGAAGAACTGAAAAGCTTTTGGTGAAAATCAGAAAGCCGGAAGTGGTACTTTACTCTTAGCGTTATTCAGTTTTTTCAGATTTTTTCAATAAATTTTCATCAAACAAAAAATTCTTTCAAATAAAAGTTATAGATAATAACAAAATGAAGATGTATTATTCACTTACTTTTTGTCATAGCACTCCTAGTTTTTGAGATATTTCAAAAGTTGTGTGTTTTATCTAGTTATTGAGGACCACTTCGTGCTATGTTATAAATAGAAGAACGTTTTTCGGGAACTTTCAAACACAATTTTCTACAGGGTGATTCATTAGCCTCTTTACAAACTTTAAAAAGTGATTTAATACGCAATTTACGGGGGAAAGTACTATGATGGACACATCACCATTTTTTTTTTTTCACTTATGGAAATATACACAGAAAACTAAAATTGTGCGTGAATTAAGAAAAGCGAAACAGTTTGCAGATTTAAAGCTTCATTTATTAGCTGAGTGGCAAAGAATGTTTTAAGTAATTTTAAAAACATCAACATTAGTGGAGATATGGGCAATTTTTATGAATCCAAATGCAGTTTTTTTTTAATTACGTGGAAATAATTTAAGATATTTCAAATGTATAAAAAGATTATTAGCAAGCACTAAACTATATATTGTATATGTTTTAAAATGAGCGATATCTCTACAGAAAATGCTAAATTTCTTGAATATATTTCACCTAATGTTAAAGTTAGAGATGTAAATATTAAATTGTTGAAAACTGTGTTTAAACATTGAATACGATCTCAGCTTTTTTTACTTAGCGGTGCGATGATAATGTAATTTTTAGTCATTTTAATAAATTTTCCGAATATAGAGAGATGCATGCCCTCTATCCTAGGAAAAGGGCCGACAGTGATCCAGGCCTGAGATGCCGAGTTAGGATGTGGGGGCCATGGAGAGATGATGTTTTTGTTTTATTATTTAATAAATCATTTCATTTTTATAATTTCCATAAAATTACATAAATAATAATCAAAAATAGTGTTAATAAATTTAATATTTATTTACCTTGCCCTGGTAGCTATTTTAGTGACACTACGCTTACATTTTCGCGGAGTAGATAGCAAAATACGATTTTTATTAATGTTATGGTCCATTATAATACACGCTATAAAATATCACTATACACAAGATCTCTATACTTCACTTTGAGTTTGCTTTTTTGAAAGCCAATAAGGTCGTATAATTTGATCACCTGATTTTTGTTGTGGTACTATTTTCGGGATAACACGCATTGCACCCGCCTAGTAAATTTAAACCGTAAGCTTTGCCGTTTTACAATTTTGCCGCATGAAATTAGTTCATGTTTGCAATCTGGGTTCACTACTTCGCAAAGCCACCCATATCTGGATTTAGAAAAACAATACTAAATAAATATTATTGAGATATATGAAAATTGTTATTAATAAAATATGTTACATGCTCTCCTTAATTGTGCGGAAAGCATTCCGTTTTTTGATTACATAAAAAATATGATTTTAAAATCCGCTATAACACAAATATTAAAAAATAAAATAAATTGCGTATATCTCAGTAAAATAAATAGGCTTAATAAGCACAACCGATCATTTATACGTTACATTTTTAGAGATTAATAATTGTTTTGTTTTTTGTTTGCTCTTATTTATATTGATAGGTATGGATGGAAGAACAGGTGGGCGGAAGCTCAACTGAATCCCGCCTATTGGTTCACTAATGTTTACTTCCAAACTGTATGCTAAATGTTATTTTGTTAGTGAATAAAGATTATTATTATTATTATTATTATTATTATTATTATTATATGTTTATTATTAACAACGAAATCTTATAAATTGTATGTAGGCAACTCTATATATATCCAGCTCACTCCAGCACGCCCTTGAAAATAGCATTATATTGAGCAGGATTGTTAAAAAAACACATATTTTTCACTTTAATTAAAACATACAGTTTTTTTAATAAAACGTGTTTTATTTTATTGAAACGGCGTTTAAAACATTAACAATTAAAAGCATGTGTAAAACACTTTTAAAACGTGTTTTAAACAGAACATAGGGTATTTTTCTTTTAAGTATATATATCCCTATAATTACAGCGTTTTTTAAAATTTGTGGAAATTCGTTGTTTAAAATCGGTTAATTTGAGACTTTTAACGAGTGTTTTCCACTCTCAGACTAAGCATGAAGTAAAATTTCGAGTTTAGAAAAGCCTTAGAATTTGGATTGGCCGCGTAGCGAAGCGGAGCGGCCAATCCAAATTAGGCTTTTCTAAACTCGAAATTTTACTTCATGTGCCACTCTTAAAAACACTGATTTACAGTGAAATTAAAAAAACCCACACATACAACAACGATTATAGGCAGCCTAATATACGTTAGAATTATTGGGTTGCCTATAATCACTGTTTTGAACAATTTTTTCAGCGCAGAATTTGATTCACGTTTTATCCACATCTACATACTGGATTGCTAAAGCCGCATATTTTATACTTTGTGATATTTCAGTGTTTTGTACGTGTGGCGCATGAAGTAAAATTTCAAATTTAGAAAAGCCTAATTTGGATTGGCTGCTCCGCTTCGCTACGTGGCGAATCCAAATTTTCAGGCTTTTCTTACCTCGAAATTTTACTTCATGCTTAGTCTGAGAGTGGAAAACACTCGTTAAAAGCCTCGTCTAAAAATTCAAATTGAAATCTTAAAAAAAAAAACAACGAATGTCGTAAAATTTACAGTGTATGCATACACTGAAAATTTTACGACAATCGTTGTTTTTAAAAGATTTCAATTTGAAAGAAAAATTCCCTGTATTTAAAAATGCACACATATTTGATATTTTCTTGTAATAAAATGTTATGTTTAATAATGTAAATTGAAATATCTTCAACAATTTACTTAAAATTTAAAAATGCAAACAAAAAATGTTTAAGAAGTAGTATAAAATATAATTGAGCAAATTTAAAATAATAAAAACTAATTTAACGTTTGAAACATATTTTAATCAAATTTAAGATTTAAAACATGTTTAAAACAAAACCGTGTAAAACACGACGGCTGTTTTTGAACATGATTAAAACACTGTTTTAAAACAAAGTGTTTTAAACATAACAACCCTGATATTGAGCATTAAAAAAATCTAATTTAAATCGTGTAAAATCGTGTGTTCAAGAGACACATGTAGTTCCCAACACATCCAGCGGGATTTCCTAAAGCCACAAACAGAATCGAATTGTTTTTCGGGATGTGATGGAAAGAACGGGAATAGCGGAGCGTGTGGGGAGTGGGAGACATCTCTTCCCGCGGGATTGGATGGATGAACGGGAAACAATACTTGTCGGATTTACCTGGGCGCACTTTTACGCGAGAAATTGCACTCTAAACTTGTTACGCTTTTTTTTATGCCGTGCGGTGGAATTACATCGGAAAGTCGTGCCTTTTTCCACCCCTCCGTTTCTGTCTGTGTGTGTTTTGTGTTTTCCCCGAGCCGGGGAAATTGAGTTAATGTTCCTCGAATACTTCAACTGATAAAGATTTCGTTTTGATTTCCCTCGACGTACACACAAAGGAAAGATTTTATTTTATTTCGAAGATATTAATCAAGGGTGTTGTTTTAAAGATTACTAACAAATCTTAATATTTTCATTTCCTTGTTATGTTACATGTTCAACACTTTGACTGTTGCAATTTTTTCACAAATCGCTGGCTTAACATGTTCAAAACGTTGACTGTTGCATTTTTTTTTCACAAACCGCTGGCCTAATCTATGTGACATTTTTTTTCGATTTTCAATTTGTGATGTTACAAGGCTCTATCTGCATACATAGAGCCTTGTAACATCACACATTGAAAATCGAAAAAAAATGTCACACAGAACCTTGTAATATTAAGCCAGCGAAATGCAGATTTAGTATTAGTGTGAATCGTACATAATTCATTCGTTAACAATCTGATTATCTCAATGTTTGAATATTTGATGTCTTCCCGGCCACTTGTTTATCTTAATGCAGTAGAATAAATAAAGGTGCGAAGCAAGTATGATTAAAGTGACTATTCGACCCGGATTTTCCGGAATAGTTCTAGCTTTGAGCTCAATATAGATACGCGTCCCGGAAAATGTCCCGGAATTAAGAATTTGATTATAAATGCAGTATCTGTAATATTTGCACAGCATACAAAATTATTCTCAAATTAAAATACGATGTGCTCGTTCTCAATACTCTTGAATCTGAATACGGATTTGCATATTTTATTTTGAAATTTTTTACATATTTTCCATGATGTTGTTTTATTTTTTACCGAGGACCACAAGATTCAAGTATATTAAATTATATTAATCTGAAAATATACTTTGATCAATACTTATTAATAACTCATTTTTAAATTAAGTTAACAATAATAATTCTCTAGTTCTATTCAATAAAAAAGTGTACAACTACTGAAACCTATTTCAATACACTGTCCCACTAAGCAAAAACAAACATATAACGTTACATCAACATTGTAGCAACATTAATCGTTGTTTAAATGTTTATGAAACATTTCTTAAATGTGTTTGTTCAGTGGGGTGTCCGAAATAAGAACGCACAGCATGGGGATCTTGAAAACGGTTAAAGATACAAGGTGGCTTAAATTAGGAAAAAGTTGCACTATTTAGAGCATATTTATATGCCGATTGCAGAAATGCATGATTGTTTATCGTTTCCGAAATGTTTGTATTTATTTTAAAAGATATTAATAAAACTAATGGAACTTTGTCATTGTCACCTTTTAAACTCTACAAAATAACGTTTTCAATTTTTTTATCCGATATTTTATCTCTGTGAAATCATCATCAACTTAATTTTTTTATATGACCACATAAGTAGAAACACCTTGTATAAGGTAACATTTTTTTATTACAAATTCAACGATGTATCACACATTATGCTTCTAAAGCCAAAAAAACAGTGAAAAATAAATTTTTATATTTTTATAGGTTCTTAATCTAGTAGGCGTTGGAAAAAGAATTCTAGACACAAGTATGTTCTTTGTATAGTTGAATTGACAACTGAATCTAATATTTCTGAGAAGATTGTGTTAACTGCTGCTATAACCGATGCCAATAATTGTTCTTCATTTTCAAAAGTTGAGTCGCACACTTGATTTTTTACATAACCCCACAGGAAAAAGTCTAATAGGCTCAAGTTTGGTGATCGGGCTGGCCAAGCTACTTCACTGTGAGTTCCAATCCATTTTTCAAGTAACCTCTGCGAAAAATACTCCCATACATTTCTTGAGTTATGCGCTGGGGCACCATCTTGCTGAAACCAGCAGTTGTTAATTATTGCTAGAGGTAATTCATCCAATGCGTCTTCCAATTCACTCTGCAGCAGGTCAAGATACCGCTTGGAATTTAAATTGTTGTGATAAATAAAGGATCCTATTATTCTGCTAGATAAAATACCTATTCACATATCAAATCCAAATCGGTGTTGATGCATCTTTTTTTAAATGAGGATTGTCTGTTGCCTAAAAATGTTTGGTACACCAGTTGAAAATGCCATTCTTGGTTATCATGCTTTCATCAGACCAAATTACTTGAAAAATTGAACTGCGAAAATTGTAAAGGTGTGTAAATTGGGCAATCTGGTCGTAGAATCGAAATAAGATTGAAAGAACACGAGCGAGCCTTTAGATTAAAACATAATAGTTCTACCTATGCTAACCATCTTTTAGAAGAGAATCACACTTTTGGCGAGGATGTACTTTTAGTAATCCATTTTGCCGAAAAAGGTCGTAAAATGGATTTACTGGAAGCACTAGAAATACACAAGGCCCGAATTAATCCCGGAATTTCCCCTCTTAATGACCAGGTTGACCTAATGTACACCCCTCTTTTAGAAGCCGTATAAATAGTTTTTAACGTGTAATTTGTATTTACTTTAGTTTGAGAATGACTACTAGATAGTCGAAACTAGTCACACAATTAAATGTAAGATTCAGTGGTTAAACAAAGTAAAAAGTGTTTTTTTTACAAGTGTATTTAAGATGTACCACAAAGTGAACGCCTACAACACCAAACAGTGAAAAGGAAAAGTTTGAATTTCTTGACATTTTCTGGTACACTATTCACAAAAACTTGGTCGTCTTCTCCCGTCACCAGGTCTAAGACCCTGACAAATTCTAAATTTTTAAGGATGAAATGTATACTTTGGTAAAATGAAGTGGGCCGTAGATCTAGCTACCCCAGTCTGACGTTCAATTAGTCTTGTTGAACAGTTTTTGCTTTTTCGTCGTTGGATTGTTTTATTCGAGATAAACGGTTTTTTGAATGAAATAAATTCCTTTAGATTAGATACCAAACGTCTAAACATGGATTTCTCTGGTTGTCTTCGTTCAGGATTATCATCAGAATACATATACTCAGCAGCTACACAATTTATGTAGCACAAGATGTAACACGTTAACATATTAAATTGTTTTTCGTTTGTGAAATTTCTTTCCATCGTAACACTTACAAATAAATGTTAACACTTTAACTTCTTATAAACAAAACAAACAACTTCAAAATACGTTAGAACGTTTTTAACAATAATGTGACAGATCAAATAGAAAAATTGCAATTGTTCCAATGCATACTACTTGACGCCAACTAGATTTCCACTGAGCAAAAAATAAACAAATAACGTTATATCAACATTGTAGCAACATTAAACGTTGCTTTAATGTTGATGAAACATTAGTTCATTGGATTTGCTCAGTGGGTTAAGGACCTACAAAAATATTAAAATTTAGTTTTCTCTGTTATTTTGGCATTGAAGCATAATGTGTGATACATCGTTAAATTTGTAATAAAAAATGCTACCGTATACAAGGTGTTTCTACTTTTGTGGCTATATAAAAAAATGAAGTTGATTTTTTGATTTTCGGAAAACTGCTCACCATCTCCACCGTTCATCATCCCCCTAATAGAAAATTTAAACAAACGTCCGACCTTTTCGTACACGTTCAAACAATCCATCCAGGGGGGTTAGGGTGGATTCTCCCACCCCTTTCTCCGACTGCTTAAAAGATGAAATTTTAATATTGTACGAGGTGATATTGCGATTTTCTCTTAGCGTTCCGCTCCCTTACATCACGTAAACGCTGCAGAAGAAAGGGGTGTAAAACAACAATCCACCCCCCATATACATCCGTGTATATAAGGGCGACGGATTAGCATAAACGCCATCATAATTTCACTCCATTCATCCGAAGAATGTAGTCTTTCGGCTTTATGCCCTCGCGCGCGCCCTCTCTGTAAAAGGGTTGGAAATTGGGTAATTCCGGCTTTAGTGCGTGTTTTACTCAGAATATCTCAGTTAGAGAAAAAGTTTTAGCGCTGAAATATTATGCGATGGTTGTTAAAGCATGGAATAATTTTGAAATTCTAGAAAATTAATATATAATTTCTAGGGATATTTATTACACCTAGGCCCACTTGCACCCTGACCGATTAGCTTTAATCATCCACTAATCATTGAATAAACCTCTGATTAAGTCAAATTTCTAGAACATAAGAATGTAAATTTGTAATATATCCAAAACATGTCTCTTTTATCAATATGAAATTGTGTAAACAATTTGTAAATACAATTGTTGTCATTTTAAAAAGTTCTAATCACTCATTAAGTTAATCGACTTGGGTGCAAACGAACACATGTATGCATAAGTATACTTGAAAGAAAAAATCCCTCTATGTTTAATTAGTATTATTCCCCTACTTCACTATTTATTATTTAAAATGCTATATAGAGATTTTAAACGAAACGTTTTCTTTTTAGCAAAACCTAACTAATGACATTAATATTTAAATTATTTTCTTGATAAATCAATCAACCATATGACAACGGTGAATTAATTTTAGTTAATTACCTTACGGAATATCTATTTTTGTTTAAATGTTAAATGTCAAGAGTATTTTCTGCCCTGAACAAAAAATCAAATTCCCAGGTCGAATAATCAAACTTTTCCGATTTTAAAGCTTTTGATTTATTCGGGGAAGTAGATTTCGAACACTTCCGCAACAAAGTGAAAAAGTTGGTCTCCGGAATTTGATAAGCCTCCACGTAAAAATCTCGCGTAATAAATATTTTTTTTCCCCCATTCCGTCCGATTCGCCTTTTATCGGCCTCGTCGCCAAAGATGAATTGCCGTCGATGGAAAATTGAAAACCAACAAACATTCACATATTTTCTCTTATTTTTCTATAACAATAGTAGTGTAACCAATAGGCACATGATAATAATTGATACTTACTCCAAGAATTATTGGTATGTATCATCGAGGCACACAAGGTTATGAGTTCTTATTTGCTTTAAATTTTTTTTTTATTTTTAAGGTTTTTCTAAACACGAAATTTTACTTCATGCGTAGTCTGGAAGTGGAATACACTCGTTCAACCCTTTCAGCCCTGGAATTTTTCTTGTGCCCAAAAATATGTTTTGTACACTGCATATTATTTATTACTATCTCAAATATACAGAGAGTTTTTCTTTTAAGTATACATATCTCAATATACTGTAAATCTTCAGATATTCGTTGACCTTTCAAACAAGTGTTTTCCACTCCCAGATTAGGCATGAAGTAAAATTTCGAGTTTAGAAAAGCCTGAAAATTTGGTTTGGTCGCGTAGCGCGAAGCGCGGAGCGACCAATCCAAATTTTCAGGCTTTTCTAAACTCGAAATTTTACTTCATGCGCCACGCGTATAAAACACTAATTTAAAGTGAAGTTCATAATATACTCTTTAAATCTGATCTTACGTCAATAAACATTAGAAATGCGTATTTCATGAAACCGTATCTTCAAGCGCCTGTAGCATTTTTTTTCTTTTAATTATTTTTACATATACAAATTGAATTTTGAAACCGCAATATTTGGTTACAGGAAATAAACATTTGTTATATGTATTAATCTAAAAGTAAACATGAGGAGTATACTTTGAATTATACAACATTTTATTGTCTTGTACGCGTGGCGCATGAAGTATAATTTATAGTTTGGAAAAGTCAAACGTTCAGGCTATTCTAAACTTGAAATTTTACTTCATGCTTAATCAAGGAGTGAAAACACTCATTAGAAGCTTTAAAATGAACGCCTTTTAGAAACAATGAATGCCTTAAAATTGGCAACGTATACATTGGGATATGATTATTAAAAAAAATCGCTGTATATCTTAATTATTGTGAGTAAAATTAATAAAAGAAATTTATTTATTTATTAATTAACGGGGTTCCTCGTTGAATATTAAATAAATAAACTTTTTTTAATTAGTTTTATTATAATTAATATACCTACTGCTTCTTTTCCTATAATATATTTCATATTTATTCTAGTATAAATCTTTGCACAAAGACTACACGAAAACATAATTTAATTTAAATTTAATTTCCCCGTTCCACAAACGCGCACACACAACTTAATCTCCCTTCCTCTCGCTTATTTCTTTATCGCATTTCTGTACTTTGTGAGTCCTAAAATTAATTAGCCCAAATCCGGATCTACTTCCCTAGCCGAGGAAAAAGCAAAATGGTGCTAATTAAACTGAGGGAAATAACAACACACCGAGGTCTATAATAATTAGTGGTATTCCAGACATCAAAAGTGAAGGGGAAGACAACACTCACACACACACACACACATACACATACAATGAGCAAACGGCACAAAGGACCTCTCGTGGAAATCTCGACCCTAATTTAATTTTCCTGCACAATATGCTGCAGGGCGGACAGGAATTATTTATTCGTCTCCGACGGGAACGCTGCTTTTGTTATTAAAGATAATTGCGTTTATGAAGAAGACGGAAAGGGAGTCAGGGAATTGGATTTTGGACATCTTTTGTAATCTTTGATATACATGGTTATCTTTACAAGAAAAACACAAAACAACTCGCCCTTTAAGAAAAGGGGACTTTTATTAAAAACTAACATATCAAAATTATTTATTTATTCAGTCAACGAAATCCATTTCGAAAATACATAACATTCTACGACTAAAAATATAAAGTCAAACTGAACGAATAAAAATAGCACATTTTTAATCGCTTTTTGGCAAAATATCCTTAGGCAGCTTATTAGAAAAACGGAGTTAGTATTTCGTTTCATAAATGAATTGTTCTAAAGTTATAAAAAAAAACAAGTAAAACAAAATGATGATGTATCCATCCCTTTAAGAAAAAAGGGACTTTTATTAAAAACCAACACATTAACATTTTTTATTTATTCCATCAACGAAATCATTTAGAAAATACATAATATACTACGACTAAAAATATAAAATCAAATTGAATGAATAAAAATAGCACATTTGTAATCGCTTTTTGGCGAAATATCCTTTGGTTATTTATCAAAAAAACTGAGTCAGTATTTTGTTTCATTAATTTATTGTCCTAAAGCTATAAAAAAAAGTAAACAAAATAATCATGTATCCATCATACCACTTTCTCTGTAACTTAAACAATGATTAACATACTTAACGAATTTCATTTATTATTTCGCTAAGCTGAAGATAATTGTTAAATTAACCGTTAATCATGAACTTCTTTTGAGCAATATTGTCTTAAATTTTACGGAATTCTTACAAATGAAAATATACTAAATTAATTTAATAATTTAAATGGACTAGCATTTTTTTAATCTACGAAACTAGCTTTTAATTAAAAAATGTTTAACACTTTTAGTAAATAACACACTTGGTTAAGATTTCACTGTTTATTGATTGACACTGGAACAATTGATTCGCCACACAGTGGCTTCATCAGGCAGAGGAATAATATTCATTATTCATCTGCCTGGTGAAGCCACTGTGGGGCGAAACAATTGTTGCAGTGTCAATCAATAAACAGTGAAATCTTAAACAAGTGTGTTATTTACTAAAAGTGTTGATATGGAATTTCACCAAGTAACAGCCTTAACTATTAAATTACTAAAAAAATATTGTTAAATGTGTACGTTCAAAGTTCAACAATCTTTTTAGAAACATTCAATCAATTTTTGAGAGCATAAATCGGGTAACCGGAATTACAGCTGTTGTCCAGCCTTGACACTTGATGGAACATTAGCACGCTCTTTTAAAAAATCTTATGTTATGTAAATTTTTGTATGTTATTCCTGTTGCCTTATCTGTATAATTTAATAATGTAAAAAGTTAATATTAGTCAATCACGTCGCCTGCATCTCTCAAACAAATTTTTGCAGTCGTGGAGCTAAATAAGCTAAGTATAGAACTTTGGCCCCGAGAGCGAAATATCAAAGTAAAAACGCAATTTCCCGAGAGCTGGGAGGATCTCCTTCTGTAAATAGCTCGAGATTATCAGGAGATATCATCTGCAATCTCTGTCTTATTAGATCTTTTTCATATGGTTTAATAAGACAAGAGGGTTTTATATTTATAAAACGCCCTCGCTCCCCCTCGCATTTTTCAATATAGAAATGTACTTAAACAAAGCGTGGATTTTTTCCTTTTTGCTTGTCATTTTCACTCAGTTTTATGTAAACAATAATATTTAAAGATTTATTTAAAGTGGGGATACTTCTTTCTTGTACTTTTAATAACATTTGATGTTTATGTAGAATATTATTTAAAGAAAATTTATACATTTTCAATTAACAAAAAATGCATGAGTTTTTTCTAAATAATATTCTACATAAACATCAAATACTATTAAAAGTGCAATAATGTATTTTTTTGGGGTGCGGAGAAAGTTCTTCTTCTTCTACCCTTCATTAGAGATTGCTTACTGTCTATCTATACCTCTTTAACTTCAAATTGAGACTAATTAATATCAAATTTTCAGGCTTTTCTAAACTCGAAATTTTACTTCATGCTTAGCCTAGGAGTGGAAACACTCGTTTGACAAATTGAACGCAATTTGAAAACAACGAATATTTACAAATCTAAAAAGTACACATCAGAATATGTAACTTAAAAGAAAAAATCCCGGTAAATCACATACCTAATGCTCCAAATTTAAAAGATGCACGTTATTCTTAACGAACATTTGTTTGATATAAATTTAAATTTGCTTATTCTCAATTTGTTGTTTAATCCCAATTTGATTGTGTATAAACTGACAGCTATGTTTGAAGTTCAGATTTAAAATTGTTAAATCTCAATTTAATATTAATTAAGTATAAATGAAATTGCCAATTCTTGGTTGCAGAATACTTCAAACATTAAAAGTGCGATTCTTTTCGCAATCTACAACAAGTTAGTCTTACAAAGACTACATCAAACACCAATTGAAACAACTACTTCCCGGGCTAATACCCCGACGGACATTGAATTATACAACAAGTGTTTGCTGTTACATACAGTAACCTACTGCAAATGTAACAATTTGGGTCAAATTATTCAGGCCATCTATAGACGCGTTTCGAGATTTATCTCTCATCAGTATAGCTTTGCCATTCCCTCTAAACAATTTGACACTTTAGACTGACCGGTTACCGTTCAAACAAGAATTGGCAATTTTACTTATACTTATGTTTGAACGGTAACGTGACCGCCAGTCTAAGGTGTCAAATTGTTTAGAGAGAAAGGCAAAGCTATATTGATGAGAGATAAATCTCGAAACGCGTCTATAGATGGCCTGAATAATTTGACCCAAATTGTTACATTTGCAGTAGGTTACTGTATGTAACAGCAAACACTTGTTGTATAATTCAATGTCCGTCGGGGTATTAGCCCGGGAAGTAGTTGTTTCAATTGGTGTTTGATATAGTCTTTGTAAGACTAATTTGTTGTAGATTGCGAAAAGAATCGCACTTTTAATGTTTAATATTAATAGGTCTCAATTTGAAGTTGAAAACGTATAGACTCATTTGTAACATCATATCTTTGTATTGGTATCATGTGCGTTTTTGAAAAAAAAAAATCAAAATATTGTATAGTAGGTATAACTTTAATTTCGTTGTCATTGATCACTTGATGAAAAATTTAAACTAATATTAAATTTGAATGAATCTCAAGGAATAATATTCAGAAAAAAAAACCATAATTCATTGAGAATTGCTATAAGTCGAAACTAGTTGGAGAAATAAAGAGATAAGGAAAACAAATCAAGTGCCTTCAATTTAAATTCAATATTTAAGGAATACATATTCCTCGAGAATGACTCAAAGTTGAAACTAGTTGGAAAAAAAACCCAAAATAGTGAAATTTTACCAAGTGTTTTCTTTTAAAATCATAGGCCCATTTGTACCTCGACTGGTTAACTTTAATCATCCAATATTATAAATTTCTGAGATAAGCTAAACATGCCTCTTTTATTAATATGCGGTTGTCTAAGCAAATTGTAAATAAAATTGTTGTGTTTTAAAAAAGTACTAATCAATGATTAAGTTAATCGACTTGGGTGCAAACGGGCAATAGTGTAAAAAATATTAAATACATCTTTGTTTATACTAACAATTTAAAGTATAGTCCTAGTATATATTATATATTAAGTTTTCTGTGAGAAATTGTGAAGAAAATAGACGGTGAAAGGGTGAAAACTATACAAACACACCGCATCATTGATATTTATCGTGGGTAATTCCCAGGTAAACAGTAATTTCTCGTCCTCATTGCAAACCTAATAAAACATTGAGGAACTTTTATCTTTTCCGCTGTCGCCTGGTCTATCGAGGATTCCGTTCGCGACGTAACAATGTTTGAAATAAAATTTTATCACTGCGTTTACAACTTTTGCAGAAATGAGTCGCCGAACAAAAATAAATTGTATACATTTTGAAAATATCAATAAAAAAATATCACTTCCAGATGCGCCCGCTGTTACACGAAATACGAGTGTAAATTAAATTTCCCTTGCGTTTTTATTCAAAATACGAATTTTCAACGACAAATGTCCCGTAGTGGTGAGAATTCTTGCTGTTTATCAAACTTTATTTTATGTCTGATTAATATTTTATTTATAAATAAAAACAGCAAACTTGTGTTTTTTTTATTTTGACAATCGTAAAACTTCCAAATATCAAATATACTCCAGATATTGATATAAATTAATAAGTGCTGTTAGAAAATCAATAAACAATAATCTTATATGTGCATTATTTAATTGTGTGGGCAGAGTAAATGGGGTGCATTTAACACTTAAGTACATTAAACCCAGGAAATATGATTTTTTAACACGAATATAAATAATTGTCTAGTTTGATTTTTCAGTAACAGCGCTGTGCTAGTCAAATCAGCTTCTTTTGTCTTACATGTGACCATGGTGGTGATAACGTCGTCGACACCACTTCGTTAAAGCATAAAGTAACGCGTCAATATCTCCGCCGTTCTTACTAGTTTAACCCGCGTAAAACGCGTTTGTAAACATAAATCATTCTTAAATCGGTTAAACAATTGTGCTTCTATTCGTCGCGAGTGTTTTTTTAAAGCGGAACAATCGTCAACACCGTGAAAACTCCATCCAATTGGAAGAGTCCGTTTTTTTGTGCAAAGAGCGTGTTTCTATGTAACTTTGGCGAAAGGGTAGACTGTGTGAGTGTTAGTTATTGTTCATATTTGTGTTAAAGTGGAATTAACCCTATTACACATTCAAATCATAATACCACAATCTGTCATCATTTATCTGTCAAATTATTATAAAACAAAACCGACCATTAAGACGCGTATTTGATATATATATATATATATATATATATATATATATATATATATATATATATATATATATATATATATATATATATATATATATATATATATATATTATAACGTAGATTTTCGCGGGTGTAACATGTATCACTGTTTCTTCGGGGTTGGTCCCGCGTATTTTCTTGGCTCTGGTACGTAAAAGTCAAACAAGTGGTTGCTAGAGCAATGGAATTTTGATAGTTATTCCTGACGATGATGACTGCGACGTCATCGAAACGTCGAATTAAAAATAAAATGGACCAGAGCCAAGAAAATACGCGGGACCAAACCCGAAGAAACAGTGATACATATATATATATATATATATATATATATATATTTATATATATAATAAATGTATTGTTATATATTGTTATTGTAGTGAACAAAGTATAGTGTATAACTCGCATATAATGGCTATTAATCACTTGAACGACTTGCTCCACTCGCCTTCGGCTTGTTTCGCAAACCTCGTTCTCGTGATTAATAGCTATCATAATATGCTCGTTGTACAATATATTTATTTATTATAATATAAAATCAAAATAGAATAATTAAAACTAAATTGCAGAAATTTAAAAATGGCATAAGTTACACAAAATACAAGATAAAAGTACAGATCTATTTAATAAAAAAGCGTACACCTAAAAAAATCCCACATAATTTTTTCTATATTTACTCGACTAGTTTCGCATTTTACGGCATTATCAAGAGTGAGTTACAAAAGAAATATATATAAGCTTGTCAGTTTCTTTTGTAACTCACTGTTGATTATGCCGTTAAAAGCGAAACTAGTCGAGTTTCGAGTGTGAAACAAACCAAGTGTAATTTAACTTAAACCATCATCAATAATAGTTCAAAATGTTTCACCAAGTGATAAGTGAAAAAGTCATTCAAGAAACCTAAAAAAATGTTTTCAGCGTTATAATAGAAATCTATCACCTAAGATAAATACATTTCACAGCTAATAATTAATTTTTTATAAATAGTTTTGTATGTTGTTCTATATATACATCATTCTTAAATCATAAATAACTCCTGCGCTCCCATGTTAAATAATTCTTATTTATCATCACGTTTAGATTTCAATGATAAATATGTATAAGTATCCGTATAAAAGTCTCTTGGATTTTAAGGATGGCCCATAAACAGGAACTTAATCTTTTATGCATGTTGCGCCGTTAGCAGAATTATTGCCAGCAGATCGATTTGCGTATTTCGCAAACATACGTCCGTGGAAAGCGCCTGTTTATCATCATACCTGGCGCAAACGTGATGTTTGTAATTTCCGTTATTATTTTTCCATTTTCCCATCGCAGATATACATCATCCTAAATAGTGCAGACGAAGGTGGATATTTACATTTCGGACACAAAAGAAATCATATCTATAAATCAACACGGAATTACACACAAACTTTGAATGTGCAGCATGGTCGTGTACACGAGAAATAAACACACGCTGGAATATGATTTGATATCCCCAGTGCATTTCGGAGTGAATGTGAGGCCTGGTGTAACTAATATTTAAAATTATAAATAAAGAAAAATTGAGTTTGCCAATAGTTTGCAAAATATTTACAAAATATAAAAACGAATTAAAATTAATATCGACTTTCTGCAAAAATTTAGTCTCATTGAGACAAGTCTCTTAATATTCATTAAAACAGCTACTTCTCGAGCTAATACCCAGACAGATATTAAATTATATAATAAATTATTATTATACAATAAATTTTGCCTATAGCGTTACATTTTGTTTTCAAAAAGCAAGAAGAAATTAGTAACAGGGCGCGCATTGCACTGGCACATGAAATAAAATTTCGAGTTTATAAAAGCCTAAAAGTTTGGTTTGATCGCGTAGCGAAGCGGAGCGATCAAGAAGCTCCGAGTAATTATTTTTTTACATGTCTTTTAATTGTATTATAAATTCATTTTATTGATTTTATTTGTTTCCAAACATTTTAAATTATAATATTGTTAGTAATAATATTAATTAAAAAAAAGAAACACTAGGGTATTATCTGATCAAAGTTTTATGATTCAAATATTATAAAATTTATTTTCTTCAAATCAAATCTTTATTCATGCTAAATTAATTAGCAAAGATCGTTAAAATTAAACGAATAATATATGAGCATTTCTACTTGTGTTTTTCATGTAAAAAATACATATAAAATAAAAGCAGTATATATTGAACTTCACTTGAAATCAGTGTTTTATACGCGTGACGCATGAAGTAAAATTTTGAATTTTGAAAAGCCCCGTGAAAATTTGTCTCGGGTCTACGCAGGGCTTTTCTAAACTCGAAATTTTACTTCATGCTTAATCTAGGAGTGGAAAACATTTATTTAACGCTTCAAATTAAACTCGTTTAAAAAACAAACAATATGCAAAGATTTAGCATACACGCTGTTCTTGGGATATGTATATACATGATTCTGTACTGGTTTTAACAAATACGTAACGTGCCACACTTGACGGTAAAAATGTATACTGTTTTAACTATTACGCAACATAAAACACATATTTTGGTAAAAATTGGTACCGCTAAAGAAACATTACTACAACCTAGTAAGTGTTAACTTGGTATGATACGTTGGTATGGTATGTTAGGTGGTAGGTTGTTTGGCCACTAAGCCATTTTTCTTAAAATTGATTGTGTTATCAGCAGCACTTGTCAATACAAATAGTTATTACTAAATGTTAATTAATAGTTAACTAATACTAATATCGGATTTACAACACACATGACACAAATGGGACACATGAGCACATACCTATTTAGTAACGAAATTACTGGAATTACGCTTAGGTTATTTACGAGTGTGTTGAATAATAATTTAAAAACAAAGAAAAATTGTCTGTATAAGTAGACATAAGTAAAAGCCAAATAGTTCGCTAAAAAGTAAAACTCTAAAATTAATTAAATAAATAAATGAATAAATAAACGAAAAAACAAATAATTTAATAAATAGATTGATACAAAATAAATAATTGAATAATAATTAAATACATAGATAAATAATTGATCACTAATATAGAGAGAGTTTTATGTAACACCGAACATTCCAGAAAATATTCAATGTAAATTTTCCTATGTTCGATGTGTTCTAAGATGCATCAAAGCATTGAGTGCGATTTCATTGGCTGATTTTAGTAGTGCTAACGCAATTTTAGTTTATAGTAGTTCTAACGCAACTTACATTTAACGTCAAAATGAAATGTGTTATTCAATAATCGCCTACATCACTAATGGAATGTTAATATTAAACAGTAAAGAAAAATGAGAAAGAGGAGAACAGATTTAGCTTAATTGTAAAAATAATAGAAAAACAGATTCCTGTTACTTCAGTTTGCTAATATTTCAAGATAAGTTTATACATTGCTTCAATTTCATCTGGAGATTATTAAGAACTTCGATTCAGCATATTGTGTAAACCATTTGATCAGGACCACCCCAAGTACGTTCCTTTGGCTGTACCAGCAAAAATGCCGTCCAAAAACTGCCTGGTCCTTTGGGGAGTGCGCATTTCTTCACTGCACTTAGGCCTCATTAGGCCCATTGTGCTAACAAAACGGCCTTTCGGCAGCTTTAAATATAAATATTCCAAATTTGAAGAGCGTGGCGAGGCAGGTTTGCAAGTACCGCACCTAGTACTGCTGCCAACACAACAACACTGGAGTGTTAAGTGTACTGCTTTATTTGGCAAACATTGAAATTTTTGTTTATTTGCTAACATAATACTCAATGAAGATAATGTAGGTGTATTTATTATTGGCTGCGTAACTTACAATGAATTGAAGATATAGTGTTTTTTTTAAGGTATACATGTCTACGCTGTAAATTTTCCGACATTTGTTGTTTTTTGAAAGAGTTCAATTTGAATCTTTAAACGAGTGTTTTCCACTCCCAGACTAAGCATGAAGTAAAATTTCGAGTTTAGAAAAGCCCCGTGAAAATTTGTCGAGGGTCGCGCAGCGACCCGAGACAAATTTTCTGGGCTTTTCTAAACTCGAAATTTTACTTCATGCGCCACGTATAAAACACAGATTTTAAGTGACGTTCGAATATACATTAATTTCACAATATTTTAGTGTTTTATACGCGTGGCGCATGAAGTAAAATTTCGAGTTTAGAAAAGCCTAGAAAATTTTCATGAGGCTTTTCTAAACTCGAAATTTTATTTCATGCTTAGTCTGAAAGTGAAAAACACTCGTTTAAAGCTTTAAAAAAATAAGGAATATCTAAGGATTTACAGAAAATAGGCTATATTTGAAATACGTATTCCTAAAAGAAAAACTCCATGTATGTTATAGGACAGTATAAATCTTGATTGTATTAAAATGCTGATGTCTTGCTTTGGACAAAAAAGTATGTTCCATATTTCCACACACTGCACTTACCATAAACGCACAAGATAAATAACTGACATATTAAATACATATACCCTATTTACATTAGTCCTAATTTGCATTAGGACTACTTAAAATTGTAACCAATGAAATCGCACCCAGAAGAATGTAAATTGGGTTGACTATATTACCATTGGAAATGGTAGCCAATCATATCTCACTCAATGCTTTGATGCGTCCCAGAACAAATCGAACATAGGAAAATTTATGGTGAAAATTTTATGGCATGTTCGGTGTTACTTAAAACTCTCTATATAATACATTCACACACACACACATTAAAAATTTATAAAATTAAAATTAGGTGTTCGTCCCAACTGTAGAATGCGTTTCCAATTAAAGACCCCTTAAGGGCTTTCCGAAATTTTGTAATCGGCAGGTCCCTAATTTTTTAAGGTAGTGCGTTATAGAATTTAATTGCCTGATATCTTACGCCTGTTTGGGATCTGGAAAGTCTTATAAACTGCTGGTAAACTTTTTTTGATTTCAAATTATTCTTGACGTGTAACAGGCAATCATAGACATACAGACAAGGTAGAGTTAAAATATGCATATCTATGAAAGCCTGCCTACAATCCTCGGTGTAACCTTGACTACCTAGAATTCTTACAGCCTTCCGTTGCAATCCAAACATGCTATGCCGTATTACAAAGTGATCCCAAACAAGTAGTCCGTCTGAGAGATTTGATTGGAAATTGGCAAAGTATGCAACTCGTAGAACATCACGCAATACTTGCTTAACTAGGGAACGAATGGCAAATATGATAGTAGCAAGTTTTTTTGCTAGGGCTTCACCGTGAGTATTCCATGATAAGGTATAATACTATTAGCCTGCAGCAATCCGGATATAAGTTATAGAAATATAACTTTCTTAAAAGTATCGCATAGAAAACACAATCAAACGCCTTCGAGAGGTCGAGAAAAGTAGATTTGCAAGTACTCTTTTCCTCAAAACAATCAATTGTCGTTTCAACAAAATTGCATATAGCTTCGGTAGTTGATCGCCCTTATCTGAGCCCATATTGTTCCTTCCACAATATCTTGTATTGTTCAAAGTACTCGGTCAACTGAGATTGCAAAATACGTTGGAATACTTTGTCAAGTAAAGGTAAAAGTGAGATTGGCCGATGGTTATCCGGATCTAAACAGTCGCCTTTTTTGTAGATAGGTATAACTAATCCTATCTTAAGATAAGTAGGAAAAACGTTGTCTCTGACACAATTATTTATTAACTTTGTCAGAGGTATGAGAATCAATGTAAGGATTAATTTTAAAACGTCAGTTCGGAACCCGTAAATGTCCGTACTTTTAATTGGTTTCAAACTGTTGATAGCACCACTCACTACACTAGTAGATACTTCATTGAATTGGAAATACACTCCACAGGTTAGTGGGCCACGACACATTAAAATAATAGGATCAACGTCAGATTCAGGTACAGAACTTACCAGATTGGTGGATACATTCGAAAAAAAAATAATAAATTCATTTGCTGTTATTTTTGGAGTAGTTCTTGATGTACCTGATGTCCTGTTACAATTTATGATTATCCATATGGCTTTAGGTTTATAATTTGAGTCTTTAAGGTAATTTGTGTTGATTTCTAATTTACTGGACTCAGTTTCTCGTCTGTATGCCAATCGATACCTATTCCTTATTATTTTTATCTCAGAATCATTAGTATTATTATAGGCATTGGTAAACAGAGCAAGTGTGTTTCGCATATTATGTAAATGCGAGTTGTACCATTTTAGTGGCTTCTTTTTACAGGTGGTGGCGATTTCCTTTACAGGAAAAGATGTATTAAAATGATCAGTAAGGATGTTCGAATTACATCAACCTAAAAGATCTATTGTAACGTTAACTTAAAAAGAGTATTAGTTTTTATTTTATACTTAAAACAACGACACCACGAAATCTCATCGCCTTTTTTAGAAATTGATTTTATCTATGTACGATCATCCATTGTAGCCTGGAGGTAGAATTCACACAATATACACAAGAACATGATGTATTTAGATGACTTCGAGGAACGATCGCCGGAAGCTGGATTAGATCCATTAAGCACCTGGTCTCTGTCATGCCCCCTTCTCTTCTCTTCGTCCTCGCTCTGACAAATGATGGATATCTTGAACGGCGACGATGATAAAGCGCCCTTTCCCCGTAATATTTACGCCACCCCGCCAGCGCACGAGGGGTAATGCACTTTTTAACTACACTTATCGAGTTTTCGGTTATGCACATTAACTTTATTACTTTTCCGGTGGCGGGCCGGGGTTAGTTCAAAAAGCGCGGAAATTGCCGACACGGGGGGGAATAAATGTCGCGTTGTCGTGTTAAGCTCTGTGCGATGTGTCATGTCATGTGTGGTTTTTAATGAGGTTTATGTTCATTTATTGTTTTTAATAAACATTGCAAAAAAATTAACTACCTTTAAAAAAGTAATAAGTTCGAAAGTTTTAGTATAAATTTAAACATTAAAAAACTAAAATAATCTTTAATTAAAACTCTGATTAAGTCAAATTTTGAAAATATAAAAACGTTACAAATTTGTTATTTGTTACCACACACTTTTCACCCTGTATATACACGTATATTTCATCAAATGATAGATGCTACGTTTATTCTGTAAACTAAGAATTTATTTTTTATTAATCTATGATTGTAATAAATATATATTCGGTATTTTCAGCGTGTTTTGAATATTTAATGTTGATGGAGAAATTTAAAATTAAACACATTTTTAGAGAGGTGTAGGAACAATCAACTCATACATAAAGCACCCGTTTTTTTCTTGTCTGTGTGTGTTTTTTTGTGAGTGTCTTCTTGGTTGGTTTCGGAGAGTCCCCTTATACATATTTAAAACAAACACGAACGTTTCCCGGAGAACATATGTACAAGTGCTGGGGTATAATGGCATCCTCGAGGAACGTGAGAGTTTTATTAGTATTGTATTTGCGGTGGTTTTCCGCCAGAGCTCGTTACGGATCAGGTGTGCAAGCCCGCTCACGTCCATAAATAACCATCTATATTTTACGGTGTGTATCCAACAAGAATTTAGTTACCCTTCCTCGAGTTCATTTCGCTAAGTGTTGGTCATTAGAATTAGAGAACAATCTTCTTTTATTCTATTCAGATAAATACATTCAAAAACAAGAAATATAGCAAACCAAATTATTAAATATTCGTTAATCCATCCATCTATCCTTTATTTTTTTTAAGTTCACTTGTGCACAATATTTAAGTGTTTTGAGTGTTTAATAAGCGTGGCTACAATTTTCTGATTATTTTTTTTGTCTATTAATTTCCTTTAAACAAGTGTCAATAAACTGTCGGCATCCCAGTAGGATTTCACTTCAAAAACATACGTCGTAAATAGACATATAATTACATTTATTTGACGTTTCCGAGTTTCAACGTATCGTATGACTGAATCTAAGATACGAGGTCTTTTCAGATAATAACTGAACTTTATTTTTTTAAACTTTATTATTCATTTTACAGAATATTGGTCCTTGTCTCTTTCAAAGTACTTCCCACCCTAATTCACACACTTTTCCCAGCGGTGATTTCATTTCGCGAAGCAGTCCTAGATATCTTCATTTGAGATGGCCTGTAAGGTCAGTGACGGATTTGCTCGCGGAGTGGGGATCCTTTGCCAATCCATTGTGATGATTGAACTTTTATCTCAATGTTATTTCCATAAACCCAGCTTTCGTCTCCTGTTATGATTCTTTGCATGAATGTTTCATCGTCGTTTGCTTGTTCAAGGAGTTGCCGATAAATGTCCACTCGATTTTCTTTCTGTTGTTCGGTCATCAAACAAGGAACATATTTTTCTGCAACTCAATTCATGTTCAATTTTTTAGTCAAAATCGCATAACATGGCCCAGTTGAGATGCTAACCTTTTCTGCAAATTCTCTGGCAGTCAATCGGCGATTTGCACGTACAAAATCGTTGATTTTCTGAACATGGGAGCCATCAATTGAAGTAAAAGGAGTTCCTGGTCGACGATCATCTTCATTTGACTGACGACAACTTTTAAATCGTGAAAACCATTCATAAAATTGCGTACGACCCAGAGCATCATCTCCGTAAGATTGTTTCAAGATATTAAACGTTTCTGTGAACGTTTTCCCCAGTTTTTCGCAAAACTTTGTGTTGCATCGTTGCTCCAGAAACTCTCACATTTCAAAAATAACCACTAACACTTAAACACGTTGCACTTAAATAAGAATATCACGAAAACTAAACGAGCTATCAACAATAAAAGAACATGCGCTTACAAAGGTGATGCACAAAGCAATGCTGCCAACAGCATATCATTAAATATCTCCGTTGACACGTAATTCAAAATGTTCGGTTGTTATCTGAACAGGCCTCGTAAATTATTTGTTTTTCAAATCAACCGAGATGCCAACAGTTTATAGACACTCGTTAGTTAATATTATAATTATTATAAATTATTTTTAATAAAACTGTCCGGTACAAAAATTATGTTAAGAAAGCTAAAAACAGGCTGAATTTGAAATTTGCAACTGTTACATCTATATATTCTATGCAACTGTTATTATTTTTTCAATTGTGTGTGTCTAGTGTGAAAAGCAATTTCTTCACACTAGCACACACACAATTAAAAAAAAAACAGTTGAAACTACAATAAAAATCACCACCACATCCAACATAGCATTTCCATTCCACCTCGTTAAACCTTCGCCCCCATTCTTTTCAACCCTCTGATTAAAAAAAAAACTGCATACCTTGCTAACTCTGCGGTCCTCATCAGACGCAATAAACAAAATCATAAATTACATAAACACCGCCGTTTTTCCTCTCTTTTGTTACATTTTTTTTTATTTCGCAGCGAGCGAGTTTTAATCGCGTTAGGTTCCTGAACAAATAACGCGAGGAATTGCGAAATTAGCGCGGCTTAAATTTAATTAGGCCCCTTACATTCGGCATGCTGGCCCAGCGATGGTTCCCTTTATTACCATTAAGAGTGTTTTAACAAGTGCGAAATAATATGCCCGACACTCGCCGCGCGTGTGTTTTAATTCAATTGTTTTTTTGTTAATGTGAAAAGGGGTTTGTCAAATGTGAATTATTTAAATGAATAAAAATTTGCGTATCCAGAAATTATATCGCAATTTTATGTTTCTTTCAAATATTATGCAAAATATAGTGGAATTCGGGAGAGATGTCATATGACTCATTGATATAGAATGTGTGGTTCAAATTTTTTAGAGAGCATGTCGACAATTGTATCTGCAACGGTTTTTCTTTGTTGTATCAAATTTTGACGTTACCTGACAATGTCATACTGTTTAGGTGGCGAGTATATTAGTGTTCTTTTTTTAGAAAAGCTTTAAATCAGAATTTCTTGTAATTTTTTTCGTTTGGGTATACATATTCCAATTACGTATTGTAGATTTTTAAGTATTCGTTGTTTTCTTAAAAGAGATCAATTTGAAGTTTAAACGCGTGTTTTCCACTCCCAGGTTAAGCATGAAGTAAAATTTCGAGTTTAGAAAAGCCTGAAAATTTGGTTTGGTCGCGTAGCGCGAAGCGCGGAGCGACCAAACCAAATTTTCAGGCGTTTCTAAACTCCAAATTTTACTTCATGTGCCACGCGTATAAGACACTGATTTCAAGCGAAGTTTACTAGTTCACAATATTTCAGTGCTTTCAGTGTTTAATATGCGTGGCGCATGAAGTAAAATTTCGAGTTTAGAAAAGCCTGAAAATTTGGTTTGGTCGCGTAGCGCCTCGCGCTACGCGACCAAACCAAATTTTCAAGCTTTTCTAAACTCGAAATTTTACTTCATGCTTAGTCTGGGAGTGGAAAACACTCGTATGAAGCTTCAAATTGAACTCTTTAAAAAGCGTATGCATATGTATACCTAATCGAAAGTTCCCTGTATGTAGACTTAAAAGAAAAAAAATCCTGTATTAACAGATTAATCCGATGACTATTTGCCAAATCTACTGATTGCGCATTCGATTCAACTAACATTTTTGTTTGAGCTTACAGAAAATTAACATAAATGCATTATTTATTTCTAAAAATAAATGAACTATTTAGTAGATGTGGAAATTGGAAATATACCATTTAAACTCACATTTAAAACGATTGTGCACGTTAATAAAAATGATTTATAGCTGGGTTGTTGCAGATTTAGTTTTACGAAGACTTTGTCAAAATGTGACGTTTAACCTTAAAATTTTAAAGCTGCATACCGGAACTTACGTTTTCGCATGTTTCATCTAAAAACCATAGCAGTCATATTATGAAGTTTTCTGTCTCTTTTCACACACGCAATCTGATGACATCAAACTATTTTCGTATTACATGTATTGGCGCAGAAAGCACTACAAATCAAGAAAACCATGGGACACCTCTCGTGAATCGTACCTTATGTTTCTATTTATTGTGAACTATTTGTTTACTTTTTTTAATTAACCCAAAAAAAATCGAACCAAAATATTACAAGAAAACAGTTTAAAATGATAAAACATTGTTTATATACATATTGCTGTGAGACATTTAGTTTAAAATAATGTTTAGTGTATATATACAAAGATTTAGCCATTAAATTTGAATACAGTTTCTCAACATGCAGTCTATTGTTAAATGTTTAGATTTCAATAAATGTTGCAGATGTTTTTATTCCTTCTGAATTTTAAATAATGACTGAGTTTTACTAAATGAACCTATATAATCACAATAATACAAAATCCGTTGTAAATTCTCACCCAATCAATTTAATGTTTGTTAAGTTTAATAAATACGTTTGAATTATATGGGATTTTTTGATATTTATAAAAAATTGTAATAAACTGTTTGCTGGCGTGGTGTAATAGCCGACGGGGGGTATAATTTATGGTCTCGACACGTCATAAGTTATTAAGTGCCGCCCAACATTTACTCTACTATTATCCGGGCAGTCATTAAGGCGATCATGTAATATGTCGTGAATACTGAACCAATAACCAACAACCAACACAGGGCCGTTAATAACTTTCCTAATTAAAATTCTAATTAAATTGCCCCGGCTATCTTACTATGTGTTAATCACTACAAAACTCTTTCACATAAATGAATTTCAATTATTTTGATTTTAAATGTTACAGGTAATAACTTTGAATTCCTTAATTGAGTGGTCTAACTGCATAACTCACATTCTCCACAATTGATAACTTTTGGCAAATTGCAAAAAACACGTCTACTTTAACATAACGGACATAGAAAAAAACGCCTACACAATTTTTACAAAAACTGGAGAATGTGAGTTTTGCAGTTAGACCACTTAATTGTTTAAAATTGAAATGTAGTTAGCACCCACTAATAGCTTTAGATTTGTCTTTCATTGCCTTATTAAGCCGGGCAATTAGTTGATTCCACACAAATTAGTTCAATATCACAGTAGAATATTTTTTTATATCTTTCATGAAATATTATTCAGTCTTTTTTAATACAATAAAACAATTCTCTAAATAACTATCATTTGATAAAAAAATAAGTGTGAGTATATTCCAATGATTTACAGCTACATAACTGTCACGATAACACTTTTTTAGCCGGATTCGGGTACGCCTAATCTAAATTTAATTAAGTCAGTACCCGAATGTAGTCGTCGCGTTGAATTATGGTGGATGCGCCGGGAAACGGGGACGGAGGCAGAAAAAGCCGGGCGGCTATATCTTCATTACCAGAATTCCGCCAGTAAATTACACAATTGTCTTCCATCAGCCGGCCACAAGCACACACACACACATGCACACGAATTAATGTGTATACACGGGCGAGGGAGAAATTTGTGATTTACGCTCTGGGGGCGAAGCACAATAAGCGTTGACGGATTTCGGAAACGATGTGCATGATAATTACTAATTAATTGGGCACTGAAAATTATTTTGTTTGGTATATTGACTTAATTAATAAATGTAGCAAATTAACACATTCGCTGTGGGGCATTTTCTATTGACATATTTAGCTAAATCAAATATATTCAAAGTCACATACATTAATAATATAAAAAACAATCTAGGCTATTTATTTAACATAAAAAAAATGTTTACACAATTTTTTACCCTTTTATAAGCATTACAAATTGCTTATTGATTAAGCCCTTACTGATTAAGCATGAAGTAAAATTTCGAGTTTAGAAAAGCCTGAAAATTTGGATTTGACAGCGCGCGAGCAAAGCGAGGCGCGCCTGCATATCGAAATTTTCAGGCTTTTCTAAACTCGAAATTTTACTTCATGCGCCACGCGTACAAACCACTGATTTAATGTAGAGTTAAAAATTAGATTATATTAACTAATTGATAAATTGTGAAAGCCTAAAAATTAATTTCGATAATTACAATCTTCTAATTTCAAAATGACATAATGAATTTGCATAATAAAATTGAAACTTTACGTTTCGTTTTTTACCAAAATTAATTAAGATTTTTTACACAATTAGTTAACTTCAATTATTTTGAAATGAAACGTGAACCAAGTCGCAAAATGATCAATATCATGAAGATTCCTATCCTTTTACACCCTTTCGTTCACATCCGTTTTAATATTTCTATTTCTACATTGCCTTCTAATGCAAATGCATTTTTTAAATAGACTCCGTGACTAAATAAATAAATGAATAAATTGCACGTGTATAATGTAAGGCCATTAAATACGCAAAAGAAGATGATCAATATCATGAATTATAACAGTTGTACATTCAAGTCCAAGAATTTCGATTTAGGCAAGTATAACATTTGATGCATGTTTATCAAATATTGAAATTAAGTTTATCTAAAGCAAGGGGAGCTTATGCTTATGGGAGAACTGGAAATGGAGTAGAAAAGGAGAGACTATGGTCAGGATGTGGGGTATGAGTAAGACAAACGACTATATACACCAATCACCGGTCTCGATTCTGGATGGGCTAACTGGATATATATGGGCTGTGTCTAAAGCAGAGTTGTTAAAAATAACGTTTTTTTTTTTCATTTATATAAAACAAAAACTTTTTTTACAAAATGTGTTTTTTCATTAAAACAGCGTTTAAAACATTAACAATTGAAAACGGGTTTGAAACGTGTTTAAAACATGTTTAAGACGTGTTTAAAACATGTTTAAAACGTGTTCAAATCATCTTTAAAACATATTTAATACTTGTTTAAAACAGAACATACAGGGCACCAGGACAACAAATTTCCGCAAATTTAAAAAACGCTGTAATTATCGGGATATGTATTCTCAAAAGACAATGAGAATACATATCCCGATAATTACAGCGTTTTTTAAACTCGAAATTTCACTTCATGCTTAGTCTGGAAGTGGGAAACCCTCGTTTGAAGATTTAAATTAAAATCTTTTAGAAAAACAACCAATGTCGTAAAACTTACAGTGTATGCACATGTGTACCTGAAATAAAAATTCCCTGTATTTAAAAATCACATTTATGTACACACAGTTGTGATATTTTAATATAATAAAATGTTATGTTTAATAATGTAATTTTAAATATCTTCAACAATTTAGCTAAAATTTTAAAACGTAAACAAAATATCTTAATGAAGTAGTATAAAATATAATTTAGCAAATTTAAGATAATAAAAAAACGCTTTAAACAAATTTAACCTTTAAAACATGTTTTAAACAAATTTAAGATTTAAAACGTGTTTAAAACATAACCGTTTAAAACACGACGGCTGTTTTTCAACATGTTTAAAAGACTGTTTTAAAACAAAGTGTTTTAAACATAACAGCCCTGGTCTAAAGTAACATATTTAGATTATACTATACAATTGCGATGATCCCCATCAATTTACTATCATATTAAATAAATAAATAATAAATAAATCCTTAACACGTTTCACCAAATGCTCAATGAGAAATTAGTACAAGTATTATCATCGTGTAAATAATCCTAAAAGTAATGTAATATTTAAATATTCGTTTTATCCAATCTAATCATGAGATTGTATTTGATGTTTTTTCTTTTTTTTGTCGGTGATATAAAACTAATTGAAAAGTTTTTGCGGCGTCGCCGTTTTCCTTCTCCCCCTATTGTATCCCTGGGAATGCATGCACATAGAGACGATCATAGCGGGCTCGTTCAATCTGAAAAACCGGAAACATTTCCGGAAAGTGTGTGTTTAGACATATTCACATCCGGCGGTAATGCGCCGTTCACCTTTAAATTCATCCCGTTTTCTTTTCCACGTTATTTCCTCCGATATATACAAATGTTTTCCTTCAGATTCTTAAATAAACAAATAAAGAGGAGAACGAAAAAAATGAATATCAAGCATTTTCCATTAAATACAATAAATATATTACATTACATTTGAGATTGAGTTTATGTATACTTAAAAGAAAAAATCGTTTTATGTATTAAACAAGATTTTTTTTTAAGTATTAACATGAATAATATATTGAACATAATATATAAAATTACGAAAATGTTCATATAAATATAATTAATAAGACTACTATGACAATAAAGTTGATTCAATGGATATTTATTCTCTTAGTAGTCTTATTAAGACTAATTGTTTGCAGATTATATGACCATTATCGTAATTTTATATATCGGGTTATTCACAATGAAGGAACAGATTTCAAACATTTATTTCGTCCAAACTACAAAAGATAGAAGAACAATTTCAACGTTTCTGGAAAGAGAAAAGTTCAATTTTTGATGCATTCAACATTAGTACCATGTGTTACACGACAAATATCAAAATGGTGGCTTATTTTTTGCCACACACGAATCAGCTGGTCTCTAGTTATCGAATTCACAGCGTCAATAATTCGATATCGCAGATTTTCAAGAGTATCGGGCATAGGGGGAATAAAAACATGGTATTTTACGTAACCCCATAGATGAAAATCACAAGGAAATGCTTTTTCTTGTTGTGTCCACATTTTACTACAGACAAACAACAGCACCAATGCCGCCGTAGTTGGAACTTCTGCCTGAGCTGTTCAAATTTTAAACTTTTGTCTGTCCAGGAAACTTGGAATTATTTTTCTACCTTTTGTAGTTTGGAACAAATAAATCTTTGAAATCTGTTCCTTTTTTTTAATAACTCTGTATTATAATTACATTGTTTTTAAATTAAATTAACGCAGAATAATTAATTATAAATTATTTGATATTTATAATTAATTATTCTGCGTTAATTTAATTTAAAAAAATGTAATTATAATACAGGGTTATTACAAAAAAATCATGTAATTTTAATGTTAATTCAATTTATTATAAAAAAATACTTTATAAGATTTATGGAATTCAATAAGCATTTAATAATTTTACTGGTATTTCTTAAAACTTATTTTTAACCCCTTTTATTTGTACAAAATTTTAAAAACATAATTCACAATAAATTCAATTCTTCTTCTTCTCCTTCTCCTGTTTACTCTCAATTTTTCTTTCAGTTATCGCTTTCACCACTCCAGAAATTGGCAGCTCGAAGATAACATGGATTAAAGTTCCTAATATAAAGGAGACAGTCGCATCTCCTAAAGCATCAACTATCTAAAATAAAAATACGTTGTCAATATTTCCTAATATTAATTTGTTTTAAAATTGTATACTATCAACCTAAATAAGCAAAAACAATGGTCCGTGTGATTTTCCCTTTTTTAAAGTTCTTTGTCATACATATTATTTTAATATGTTTATACTCACTTTAATCAATTACACAGGCCGACAAAAATTTGATTGATTTGGATTTGTTCATTTTTCTGAAGTGAAATGACACTCGGATTTCAATTCAGCAGATAAAAATGATACAAATGTCAGATCGAAATCAACTTTTAAAAAGTCAAAATTTGTTGGCTTGTGTTATTTAGTGAACGAAAGCCTTATCGATAGGGCCCAATGTTTTTGATGCACCGTTTTCAGATCCTCATTTTAGTTATTTTATTTCTGTCTACGACCTTATCAGATTTTAGTGACATTGATATTTAAATATGTATGCAACAAATAATATATACTTACTAGAGTATAATTGGAGAGATAAAGAGGAGATCTCATAACTCCCAGTCGCATTTTGATGACAATCATATGGACTAAGAACACCGAAAACGTAGCTTTGCCGAATATTTGAAAGGGTTTCGCAGAAAAAATACCTCTAATAAAATCTGAAACAAAATAAAATTAAAAATGTCAGCTGTAAAATCCAAACTTATTATAATTTCAACCAAACTCGATAATTTTAGTGTATTCTTTATTTATTTTAAGAATAGTAAAGCTATAACTTACCACCCATTCCAAATAAAGCTCCAAACATCCCTGCACTTATTGGCAGTATGAAAATATATTTAGAAAATGCATGATACAGAGCTGAATCTCTTCTAAAAATATGATATCATTGTTTCTGAGAAATATTAAAGATTTTTTTATTAATAAATATTTATATCTGGTTGTATTATCTAGCTCATATGAGGTGTCCTGTGACATTTAAGTTCAAATTAAAATAACTGTAATAATATAAAGTTAACCCATTACCAACCGGAAACGAACATCTTAAAAAAATGTGCATCTCTAGAAATCCCGATATAATCTCAAAATACAAAAACCCACCTATAACCCTATATGAATACATCTCCTTCGTTTACTCTACTTTTTCACATTGAAATCGACTTAAAAAAACACACAGCACAGGGCAAAAAGACCTACGGGCGATAGCTCTTATAGAAAAGGGAAATATAAATTATTTTGATATGTGTCTACATATTATAAATTGTATTTTATTATGATGTATTTCTTTTATAAATAAAGATGTTATAGTAGTTGTGGGAAAACAATTAATAGTGACATTTCTTTTTATTCAGAACTCAAATTCATTAAAAAAGAATAGTTGAATTTTCGTCCCAAAAAGGGCCAATGGTGACTAAAAGGTTAAGAGAGTTTAAGATAAGTTGCAACTAAAAGTACAAAAGTAGACGAAATATTGTTAATATAAAAATACCTCACAAAAAAGTTCTCCCACAGATTTTAAATCAGTAATCATAGGACATCTCTCATGAGTTCTACTATATATTTTAAATATTTATAAATATGATTAAATAAATAAACATATATTTACAACGTGTATTCAAAGCCTTCTTGATAGAAAATTCCTGCACTGCACATCGTTCCAATTGCAAATACCCACAATACGCCTTGGAAAAATATTTGGAATATCTAGAATACAACAAAATAATTAAAGATTTATTCAAATATAAATTGTTGGCGTATTTTCCAAAATAATTAAGTTTTCTACTTTAATTCACTTACTAATCCAGCGTTGAATTTCCTATTTTCACTTTTAAATTTGTAAGAATAATAGCCACACAATAATCCTTGAACAAAAGATGGGATTTGACTGTGGCCTTTAATGTTAATGTGCAGCCAACTGTCGGAATTGTTAAAAGCACTGTAAATGGTTCTGAAACAAAAACAGTTAATCATTTTTTAAGATAAAATCAATCATTTTGATAATTTTCACACAAAGTTATGTTTTTAGTTTGAAACAGGAAAATATATAAATTGGTGCATTTATTTAATAGAAATATGAAAATATTATTCATATCAACTTACTCTGGATATAATCTAGTTGTAATTGGTAGATGATTAAAATGAGCATCAAAGTAAGATACACCTATACCTGTAATACAAAAATATATATTATTATGCAGAAAATGTTTCTTTTAAGTATAAATATCCAGATATATGCGCTGTATTTGTTCAGGCATTTGTTGTTTTTGAAAATCGTTCATTTGGAAGCTTCTAACGAATAATAGGGATAAAAATTACTTAAATTTGTGTAAGAAAATTGTTTTTGTTACCTACAATATTATGTATTACAGAAAATGTATTATTATTGGTTTACGTACAGTGATTTTTTCTTTTAATTTGAATATGTATGCGCTTTAAATTTTAAGACATTCGTTGTTTGTGAATAAGTTCAATTTGAAATTTCTAACAAGTGTTTCCACTCACAGGTTAGGCATAAAATAAAATTTCGAGTTTAGAAAAGCCGCGGAGCGACCAAACCAAATTTTCAGGCTTTTCTAAACTCGAAATTTTACTTCATGCGCCACGCGTATAAAACACTGATTTCAAGTGAAGTTCTAAATATACCACTAAAGCAGTTTGCTAACGCCGTATAATTTAAACGTTAAATCAGTGTTTTAAACGCGTGGCGCATGAAATAAAATTTCGAGTTTAGAAAAGTCTGAAAATTTGGCTTGACCGACAAAACCAGATTTTCAGGCTTTTCTAAACTCGAAATTTTCCTACATGCTTAGCTTGGGTGTGGAAACACTCGTTAGAAACTTTAAATTGAACTTATCCACAAACAAAATATTCAAATTAAATGAAAAATTCACTGTATATAAAACAATAACAATCTGTATTACATAATATTCTATGTAATAAAAACAATTTGCTTACATAACTTAAAGTAATTTTTATCACTATGAATTAAAAATACATGAATAGTTAAGTAAGAAATTGATTCTAAAAATATATTTTATTGCAATTATAAACACTAATTAGGTAAAACACAGAATTAATTTCACTTACACAACTGAATTTAATTGAATAATAAATTACCTGCAATAATAAAGAAAACAAAGATTTTGATTGCATGCTTCGGTTGGGAAGAAACCAATTTAACGATGACAAGGCCGAGGATAAACATTTGCATTGCAGCTGAAACGAACCAACTTTGATGTAAACACTGCAAATCGGAAGAAATATTATTTTACAAGTAAGTATAACATTAATTTTTAATATAAACCAATATTAATGTGCAACTCTGCAACTTACAATGAACAGTTATTTAAGTAAATTGTATATTTTTTTGGTTTCTTGTTAGTTGGAGTGTATATTAAGATTATACCGTGCGATCATTTAAAACATGATTTAGAGTAGGCTTTGAATTTTAGTTTAGATTAGAACTACTGACTTTTAACACATAGTTTACCATAACCTCACTATTTATTTCACCATTCAATTAGCATTCTGGGCAACTGAACAAAAAAATACTGCCTACTCTAAATCATCATTTAAACTATCGCACGGCATTTGACTGTACTTTATTTATTGTACTCACCATTTCATCAGATTTATAATAATTACTTATAAACAGAAATGACCAAATGCTATTATTTTTACATCTTGCATAATCTGATCCCAGAAGGTGATTCCAAATCGGACCATTATTTACATATTTAAGCCAAGTTGAAATAAATCCTATAATCAATACCAACATTGGTAATACTCTGAAAATGTATATAATTTAAATTACACCGCTGTTGATAATTTAATGAGACAAATGGTTAGATACAATAAAAAAATAATCCATTTTATGTTTGAACCGCAGTCCAAAATTAAATTGTTACTTTCTGAAAGCATAATAAAACAACCTAAAAAAATATCTTCAACAAGTTTCTTATCTTTCACGTGGTAAAATATATTTAACTATGATATAAAAAAGAAAACACAAAAATTTCACTAATATTTTGGTTTTGGTTTACCTTGAAAATGACTGAAAGTCGAAACTAGTTCTAATAAAATACCAAAATATTAGTGAAATTTAACCAGGTGTTTTTTTTTTAAATCAACCTAGAGAAAGTAAAATATGATTTTTTAAATGAGTCGCCCAGATTCAATACCAGCCATACACCTTTTTTACAATTTTAAAAATAAATCGATCTTTAAAACCCTTCCCAAACCTTTTAAAATAATGTTTGAAAAATTCTGTTAAATGCAAAACCTGCTCCATTTCTCGGTTGCAAAAGCTGACATATTTTTTCAGTTGCAAATCCTTCCAACATTTAACTTAGTTTTAGCATAATTTTTTTGTTCTTATTCAATACAACGCTCAAAAAAGCACTATTTTGATTTATTTAAAAGACGCTGAAAAATCGGTTTTTGTCATTTTGCCACAAATTTATCAAAACATATGGCTGGTTTTGCATCTGGGCTACTCAAATATTCAACACAAAAAGTGTATTTCTATAAATATGAATTATAAACTTTTATTATCCTAATAAATTTTACAATAAAAAAATAACTCAATAACTCTAATTTTTTCTAAAGTAAGTTTTCCCTCTTTGGTTAAGCATGAAATAAATATCTCAGGCTTTCCTAAAATCTGTTCAAAAAATCCGTTCAGATACAGTTATTCATTTGAAAACAACATACAAATGTTGACAAAATGCAGATCAGTGTTATCTATGGTAATAGTTACCTAATCACTCGCAATATAAGTATTTGAATCAATTCCTTGAAAGTAATTCTATCCTTTCCGAAATGTTTGAATATCCTGTAACCCATCATCCAACCAGCTACCAGATATAATGTCTGGTACATCATACCACCACTGACGAAAAACATATTCTCCGGTTTCAGAGTTATATCTTCAGCGAATTTCGTGTTAAAAACAGGAACTGATACAGAGAGCATCATCGAATGTGCCACAATTCCGTAAGAAACGTAAACAAAGCGCACGCCTTGAAATAAACTCAAATCGTCATTTTCTTTGGATGTTGATAAGAAATAGAGGAGATTTCTTCGTAGTGAGAATGAATAAAGGAAATTTTTCACTAAAAAAACAAATAATCATGAATTTGATGGAATAAAGTCAGTGAATTTTTCACTTAAAAGAAATAATTATGAATTTGATGAAATAAAGTCAGTAAATTTTTCTTTTGATCTTTTGTTTTAACAAAATTTAAAGAAGTTTGGATTATTTAAAAGTGGTGTTTATTTTCACTGCAATTATTTCACCTTTTTCAGATAAGTTCAAGTAGTGAATTGTGATATACATATACCATAGTGTAGGACAGTGGTGCGCAAACGTTTTTAATTTGCGACTTCCTATTTTGTGCATAAATTTGTCGCAAACGCTTAATAGACAACAGACAAGCGATTCTAAAAAAAAGTTTTAAAGGAGGGCAATTGAAAATTAATTGAATGGCTATAACCAAATGCACGAAAATCAACCAATTAAATTTATGCATGCAATGTTTTATAAATGTGCATACCTAATCAGTATAGTTTGAATTTCACTTTAAATCAGTGTTTTATACGCGTGGCGCATAAAGTAAAATTTCGAGTTTAGAAAAGCCTGAAAATTTGGTTTGGCCGCTCCGCTTTTAAACTCAATATTTTACTTCATGCTTAATCTAGGAATGGAAAATCCTCGTTACAAATAAATTTCAATTAAATGGTTCAGTAGATGGAGTACATTTTTACATAATAAAAGTGTAACATAATTTCTAAATAACTTTAATTATTAATTAAAGTGATATTGGAACACTTGAAAATGCGATGTTGCCTCGAGCAAAATTTTAATTTTAGCTGAAAATTACAGTAAAACCAAACGAGATATTGCATGTTTCATGACTAATTACTTAAAATAACTAAATTAATTATGATTTTATCAAAATCTGAGGATCTGAGGTCAAAGTTTTTGAAAAACATATTGAATTTTGCAAATTATTCAATCGGGCGAGTTTTTTTTACAAAATTATAATAAAAACCCGATAAATTTCAATTTTCAATAAGCTGCATTCAGTTTTAAGCAATTATGATTAAATAATCTTTAGTGCAAATATACTTTGTACTAAATAAAAGCAGATTCTTCTGGTGAATAAATTTAAAATAAATAATTTTATAATAACACTGATTCATTATAAGTTCAAATATAGCTAATATACCATTTTTTTTATTGCTAATGGTTCAGTCATATATGTGAAATAATTAAAGGATAAAGTCGCAGTTCAAATCTACACAACATTTTAAACGCCCCCAAATATTTTCCGTTACCATTCATCTGATCTAAAAGTAATTTTCTTCACATATCGAGTAAAAAAAATGTACTTGAGGTCATTAGAATTTATAAAGTGAGGCATAATAAAAAAACATTGTAGTAATCTTGTTATTAATCGTCAACTTAGTTACAATTATCAAACCTTTTAAAGAAAAGCTTCATTTTATCTACGATATTCTTGTTGGAGTTACGTGAAGTATTAGATATGACAGTAGTCAAACTCCTTAATCTTCACTGTTTTATTTATTTTCTAAATGTACATTTCAGGCACGATGTGCCCGTTTTTAATAGTTTGACGCATTTGACAATTAGTAATTGTCAAATACGTTAAACTATTGAAAAGGGGCACATCGTGCCTGAAATTTACATTTAGAATTAAAATAAAACAGTGAAGATTAAGAAATTTAACTACTTACATATCTATTACTAACACTTTACGTAACTCCAACACGTTACATTAAACTATTGTAAAAGGGCACATCGTGCCTGAAATGTACATTTAGAATTAAAATAAAACAGTGAAGATTAAGGAATTTAACTATTTACATATCTATTCATTTTATCTGTCAAATAAATTTCTTTGAAATTGGCGACTCTGTTTCTCATGACCCACGATTTGCGCACCACTGGTGTAGGATTTCAAAAACGTGTAATATATTGACAGAATTGAATTTAAATTTTTTTTAAATTTAAAGGTATTAATTAGTCAAATAAATTTAAATTGAAGTAAAATCATTTATAAAGCAAATACACTTGTACACTTTTATAGCAATTAGCAACATTTCTTTGCAAACAAAACATTCTCAATTTATAAATCGATTATAGTGACTTAAAACAGACGTTTTTTTGTTTGTCAATGCAACTAGCAGTTTAAAAATTACGCAAGAAAAAACATCAATAAACAAAAAGTTGCAGATTTGTCATCTATATATACGTGTATTAGTGTATTAGAGTAAATAAAAACAAACGTTCTGTTGTTTATATATGCAACTTGCAATTTAATAATTGCGCAACAAAAAACACCAATCAACAAAAAGTTGCAGCTAAAAATGTATACGTGTAAAGGCACCATTACTGCACAGTAAAGTTTATTAATTTTATTTGTAAATATATTTTTTAAATAATCGTTTAAACAATATTCTATTGATATAGGAAATACCCAGTAAACATCTGCGATTAATTAATTTGTTTACTCACCACAATCACATTTCTTTGATTCCTTTGGATTAACAGGTTTTGAACACAAATCATAAAGCGATCCAAGAAATATTATTAATAGGAATAAAACTATATAGATTCTGAAAAAAAAAAGTTATTATATTACATTAAATTTCTTGCGGCGAAATGCCCGAAGACAACAATCGACTGTAAGAGCCATTTAAAAGGCTGAAATTCCCAGCACTTGGATGTCGAATATGCACGCAGTCTATTTGAATGAATCGCAAAGTAAATAAATTAGCTGTTTTATGTTGTAGGCGTTCACTTTGTGGTACATCTTAAATACACTTGTAAATAATATTTGTGACTATAGTTTCGACTATCTGGTAGTCATTATCAAACTTAAAGTTAGTTTAATAATGACTACTAGATATTCGAAACTATAGTCACAAATTAAGTGCAAAATATAGTGGTTAAACAAAGTAAAAAGTATCTTATTTACAAGTGTAAATAAATTAGTATCAAAAATGATCATAATAATGTTTGATAACATAATAATTAAGCATAATTAATATACTTGTCAAGAATTAACATTGTAATTTTGTAAAACTGACGAAATTTATGAGTTTACTGAATCAAAATAAACTTTAACAAAAATCGATAGCTTACGCCATTTTAGCTGTAGGCTTGATATACACTGCTCCAAGCAATTAACGCACCACCTTACAATTGCTTAAACATTTAAACTTTTAAAGTTTAGCAAATTTGACAGCCTGTCAAAATAAACACAAGAATCAATTTCAACGACGCTAACGTAAAATTCACAAAAATAGTACATTTCTAATTTTTTGGGGAAATGGCAGTTCGGGGAAATGGCAGTTCGTTAATTTCTTCAAGCAGCCCACTGAGCAAACACATTGAAGTAATGTTTTATCAATATTAATACATCGTTTAATGTTGTTACAATGTTGATATACCGCTATTTGTTTGTTTTTTGCTCAGTGGGAGTGTAGTCTAAAATGTTCAATATTCCTCAGCACTGGTTTGAGACCACACTGGCGAGAACCTTGAAGTCCGAAACACGTCGTAATACTGAACACAAATGTAAATTTAAATAAAACTTTGTTTTAATGTTGATAAAATATTAATTAAATGTGCTTGCTAGAGTTCGTTGTTTATCGTAGCTACAATATTAGTTATTATTTTCTTAAAGTTTTATGTTTAATTTTGATGAGTTGCTGAATGGTCAAACCTGTATCAATCAACAATAGAATAACAGAACAAAACAAACTGTGTTTGTTTAGTGGGAATACTTTAAGTCAATAATCGCCCCAATATTTCTAGACTTACATATATGCAATATCTATTTCGTTAACACCCAAAAAGTCTCCTTTCTTATCTTCACAGTGCAGTTTCTCGACTCTGGCCATCAGTCCAAAATATTTGTAACGTTCTGTGTAACATTTCGAAAGCCCATCCCAAAGCTCTTGGCTACCGTTCCTAACAGAATAATCCTTTGTTTGAACTGTTGAACAAGTTCTTGGAAGGCATATCCCGTGCCTTAAGAGATCGTGGCGATAATTTCGTGGGACAGAATTTAGTTCCTAGTAAAATTAATGATTACTATAAAAAATGCTGTAGAAACAATATTGCTAATTTAAAGAAAATTTCTTATAACAGAATATGTATATAACGAAATAAATATTTATTATTCTTCTGAAAATCAATCATTAATACCATATATGTTTGTAGCACAATGTATTTTTTTTTGTACTATTATAACAGTCATAATTATTAAGCTGTATATTTTTTAGATATTAGTTGTTTTTTTAAGAGTTCAATTTAAAGCTTTAGACGAGTGTTTTCTACTCCCAGACTAAGCATGAAGTAAAATTTCAAGTTTAAAAAAGTCTGAAAGTTTGGTTTAGTCGCTTTGCGAAGCGGCATGGTGATAATTTTACTTACATGGTGACTTTTTTTAAATGGAATTTAGTTCCTAATAAAATAAATATTTCTTAATAAAGTCTTGTAAACACGATTTTGCAAACCTGCTTATATTTTTGTTAAAATGTTATTCCAAACAGAATAATGTTCAGTGCAAAAAGTAAGGTAGAATTGTTTTTTTATTCTAACCTGAATAATCTTCCAGGTTGTTGAAGGTTCGTCAATATTCGTCGCACTTAACTTAAAACTAACATAGCAGTATAAAGTCGGATTTCTTAAAGACAAGCAAACATCGTAATCGTCCAATCGGAATATTACAGGCACATTTCCATATTGTTCATCTGAAATAAAGTGAAAAATAATTTCATAAATGCGTAAAGAAAAATCACATGTTTTTGTATTGAATTTCGTATGTAAAATATATTTGAATGTTTTGATATTTTAAAACCATAGAAAATATAATTTAAAATAGATATATATATATATATATATATATATATATATATATATATATGTGTATTATTTACTTGTTTCTTGTTTACCAGCATACAGGGAATTTTCCTTTTATGTATACAAATTCGGATGACTACTCTGTAAATTGTCTGACATTCGCTGATTTTAAAAGTGGTTCAGTTCCAAATTTCCAACAAGTGTTCCCACTTCCTGATTTAACATGAAAAGTGAAAATCCTGAAAATTTGGTTTGGTCAGGTAGTGCGAAGCGCGGAGCGACCAAACCAAATTTTTAAGCTTTTCTAAACTTGAAATTTTACTTCATGCGCCAGGCGTTTAAAACACGGATTTCAAGTCAAGTTCAAAATATACTGATTTATTATACTGCTTTAAATATATATTTCTACTTTCACAATATTTCAATGTTCAATACGCGTGGCACATGAAGTAAAAATTCGAGTTTAGAAAAGCTTGAAAATTTGGTTTGATTGCTCCACTGCGCTACGAGATCAAAGAAAATTTTCAGGCTTTTCTAAACTTGAAATTTTACTTCATGCTTAATCTGTAAATTGAACGCTTTTATCAGAACAATTAATTCCTGAAAATTTACAGTGAATACTTAGGAAAAGTGTATACTAAAAAGAAATATGTGTACCCTATTTATATAATAATCTTTAATTGTTAAATTTTATATTGTGAAGGCTTCTACTTAGTTATACATGTTAATTTCACAATTTTTACTTTGATTGTATAATACTTCTTTGTGTTATACACACAAAGTAAAAAGTGTTTTATTGTATAATTTTTAAGACTGTTATTTGAAGAATGTTTATCTTCATTTTGTTGTATTTTGTATTTAAAAGTTAATACAACAAAGTGTAAAATATATATTATTAAAATTGTAATTAAAATTATTATATTAACAGTATGCAGATTTATATTAAAGCGATCTGCATACTGTTTATCTAATTAATACATTATTTTAAAAAAAAGTTAATAAATAAACGAAATCAATTTACCTGTTGTGCTCGTGTGAACTTTCAATTTCTCCCCATTCGCCAGAGCTATGCAAATCAAAATCGCTAGGGCACTCAGCATTTTAATTATGCAGATCTTCCAGTCTTAGAAGGTAAGAGCGGGTGTGTGCGGGCTCGATTGTTAAACGTAAGCAAAGTGAATTGTTAAGCACTACGTGGTCTTATGTTATCACCTTGTTGTGTATTAGAAACAGGAAATTGTTTGTGAAAATGTCACGTTTTCATCTCGAAATCTAAAAAAAAATATGGTAATCCTACCAAATGTACTTAATAAAAAAAATTATCACTCCTTAAAACTATATTTTTTGTTTGTTTGAACTACATATATTTGTAATAAGATATGAATCACACATTTATTTATTTATCTGTTAACGGTTTTACCTTTTTACAGTATAGTTTATTTAAATAACGAGTGTCTATAAACTGTCGACATCCCAGTAGGTTCTAACTTCAGAAACATACGTCGTGCTGTGACACTACCCAATGACATACAATTAAATTTATTTGACGTTTCCGAAATTCACCAACTCGTATGCTCTAATCCCTGGGTCTCCAAACTTTCCAGCCTTAGGGCCATACTGATTACTCCAGTAAGTTCCGAGGGCCAAAACCATAACAATAAGTCTTTAAAATTAGAATACTTCAGTAAACTAAATTTAATTTGCTATAAAAAATATGAGTTTTCAAGTATGCCAGCTCTCCGCGGGCCGGACAAAATCTGTCCGCGGGCCGGATGTGGCCCTCGGGCCGTAGTTTAGAGACCCCTGCTCTAATCTATGATATGTAATTTGTTTTTCAAAGCAACCGAGATGCCGACAGTTTATAGACACTCGTTATAATGCAGTTTATGTAAACCTATAACAAAATATATATCACAATGAGCTCACTCTGTATAAAATACAGCGGCGCAGCAAAGGGGAGCCCCTAGAGGGCCGGGGCCCTTGGCTGCGTATTTTTGTATATTTTTCGAAAGCGTAAACACCATCTAATGCCCATTAGCATAAGTAGCATCATAAATAGCTGGCAATCTTCACGTTTATATACAGCAATTGTTCGTCCAGCAGTATATTTTGAGCTATGCATTAAATCAGTGTTTTATACGCCTCAATATATAAGCGCCAATTTATTATTAAAATGTTATTTATTTAATTATTGAGGCGGATAGAAGGTAAAACTCAATACTTACACTTGAATATTCTTCTTTTAGTTACGTGGAGTGTTTTCTATTAATTATTAAAGTAATTCCTTTCTTCACTTATTACTTTTATTATTCTAGATGTACATTTCGAACACTTGAAGTAAAAACAACTGAGTTGGGAGGATTTCACTTCATTGCTGAACACTGCAACATATTTCGCTACACAGTGGCTTTATCAGGCAGATGAATAATTATGCTTGTGCTCTGTTCAGCGAAAGATTCACTGCGTTCTTACATTTTTCGAAATTGGTGAGAAAATGAAGAGTAGGAGCCAATAAAATTGAGAAAGTGGATCAACGGACATGCAATAAAAATAGATGAAAGTGGTAGAAACAGTATGGAAACGCTCGAAAAGTGGGTCTCAGAGAACCCGAAAATCAAGTTGCCTATTTAAATAAAATAATTTATCCAGTTATTGAATTTAAAATTTCAAGTACTTCTTCCAGAATTGTTGAACGACCCTTTTAAATTTTTAGTGAGTGCTAGGAGTAAAACAAGAAAGGTAGATTATTGTTATGTCAATGAATTGTATTTTTATTCAATTTTATGTGATATTAAAATCATTCGGATAACATTTTCAAACTTATAATAAGTCAGTCATTTATATGCCTGGCGTAAAACTACGAGTTTAGAAAAGCCTGAAAATTTGGATTTGCAGGGCCTCAACTCGCTTCGCTCGCGCACCCCTACAAATCCAAATTTTCAGGCTTTTCTAAACTTTAAATTTTACATCATGCTTAATCAAGAATGGAAACACTCGTTAGAAGCTTCAAATTGGACACGTTTAATTATAACTTAAAAAATAGTTTAAATATTTTAATCAAATTATGTGCTCTTGATCTTCCAAAATATATCAAAATCCAAAAATTCCTCACCAACAAATTTTGAATAATTCCAGTTGAATGCAATTTAAAAGATGTGATTTTATTCATCTTTTTAGCGAAACTATAACTTAAACATATAATAACCTAAACAAATCTTTGAATTATTTGTCATTGTCTTACCAAAATTTAGATAATTTTTTAGATTTAAATTTGCATCTAAATAATAATTATTTACAACATAAATTAAAATTATGCGCACAATTTCTTGTTTTAAGTAAATAATTCAGAAGATTATTAAAAAATGCGCATTCTATTGAATAATGTGAATATGAAATTGAGATAAGCAAGTTGGTTTTTGTTTGAAATATGCTGTGCAAACTTTTTCAATTTAGGACCCCTAATTTTGTGTATATAAATGAGCCCTGCATTGTTAATAAAAGTTAATAAAATTACCATAACCAAATGTATTTATACAAAATTATTTTTAAATGTATAATCATGATCAGTATATTTTGAACTTTACTTGAAATGATCGATTTATACGAGTGGCGCATGAAGTAAACTTTCGAGTTTAGAAAAGCCTGAAAATTTGGACTTGCAGCGGCGCGACTCGCTTCGCTCGCGCGCTCCTGTAAATTCAAATTTTCAGGCTTTTCTAAACTCGAAATTTTACTTCATGCTTAATCAAGGAGTGGAAACACTCGTTAGAAGCTTCACGTTTAATTGAAACTTTAATTAAGTAGGCCTCGTGTAATCTTTTACTTAAAGTATTACATTCTGATCTTAATATCGCAAAATGTTCGTAATTAAATAGATTTAAAGTGCGTTTATATTGAATGTGTGCAGGTTTCTTCTCACAAATTAAATGGATCAGTTCAGAGTTGAATCAAGGTGGATATTTACTAGAAAAATAAATAAATTGATTGTAAGTTACATGAAGATCAAATTAATTTAACGAATAAAGCACTAATAACCTTTCTTCACACTTTTATTTGAATTACCAAATGTACATTTCGGACACAAAGTGACCAATATCAATGGATTAACATTATATATACTGTATTTCCTATATTTACTGTTTTTCACTCTAATTTTAGGTACGAACATATCTATAACAATATAAAGAATTTCATAAAACATAGATGTTGCATTATCAAGATTAACATTATTTAGCAATAAGGTCCAATCGGTGCTGGTAAGGTAGTTATTGATTAAAATATAATCACCATTTTTAAAGTTTAATTAAAACTTGAAAATTAGCTAATATATTTTTATCAAATTATGTGTTTTTGATCTACCGTAATATATAATCCAAAATCTATTGGTGAGGTATCCAACAGATTTTGAATACTTGCAGTTGAATGCACTTGAAAAAGTGTAATTTTAATCATCATTTTAGGGAAACTATAACTTAAACATATCATAACCTAAACAAATCTTTAAATTATTTTTATGAAATTTCGCGTGGATATTATTTAATTGCTTTTTTTTAAAATATGCTAAAAAATCCGAAAGTATCTGATATACAAATGTTGTCATTTCCAGTTAGATGCAAAAAAAATGTGATATTTTCTTCGCCTTTTCACGAAAATCATAACTAAAAATTCTCTTGTATATATTTTTTTATGAAATTACGTGTGGACATTTATCAAATATTGGTCTCTCAATATATGCAGAAATTCAAAATGATTTCATTAACAGATTTTGATATAGTTAAATGCAAAAGGCGTAATTTTTTTCATCTTCTTAGAGGAATAATTACTTAGAAAACTCATAACTTGGAAATTCTTTATAATATTTGTATAAAATTTAGCGTGGATATTAATCAAATATTACTCTTTCAAAATATGTAAATATCTGAAAATGTACATCAACAGATCTTGAGAAATGTCTAGTTTATTGCAGAACAATGTGATTTTCTTCATCTTTTTGTAAATTTATTACTTAAAAAAATGTGATTTTCTTCGTCTTTTTAAGGAAATTATAACTTAAAAGATCTCTCATATATTTTCATGAAATTTTTTATTTATCAAATATATTTTTTTTTGATTTATTTTAATTTAAAACCTTGCTGCTAGTATTACATAGGAGTTTACATACAGAGAATTATATGTAGCACCGAACATTTTGATAACGAGAATATTTCTTTAAGGTATACATATGTTGTACATTTTCCGACGCTCGGTTTATTAAGAGAATTCAATTGGAAGCTTTAAACAAGTGTTTTATACTCCCAAGCTAAGCATGAAGTAAAATTTCGAGTTTAGAAAAGCCTGAAAATTTGGTTTGGTCGCGTAGTGCGAAGCACGGAGCGGCCAAACCAAATTTTCAGGCTTTTCTAAACTCGAAATTTTACTTCATGCGCCACCAGTACAAAACACTGATTCAATGTAAAGTTTAGCGGTGTGTTTTAAGCTTCATAATATGTCAGTGTTTTGTACCGGTGGCGCATGAAGTAAAATTTCGAGTTTAGAAAAGCCTGAAAATTTGGTTTGGCCGCTCCGCGCTTCGCGCTACGCGACCAAACCAAATTTTCAGGCTTTTCTAAACTCGAAATTTTACTTCATGCTTAGCCTGGGAGTAGAAAACACTTGTTTAAAACTTCCAATTGAATTCTCTTAATAAACCGAGCGTCGGAAAATGAAATTCATGAAATTTTACGTGGATATTTATTAAATATATTTTTTTTGCTTTTTTTTTATTTATAACCTTGCTGCTAGTATTACATAGGAGTTTACATACAGAGAATTTTATGTAGCACCGAACATTTTGATAACGAGAATATTTCTTTAAGGTATACATATGTTGTACATTTTCCGACGCTCGGTTTATTAAGAGAATTCAATTGGAAGCTTTAAACAAGTGTTTTCTACTCCCAAGCTAAGCATGAAGTAAAATTTCGAGTTTAGAAAAGCCTGAAAATTTGGTTTGGTCGCGTAGTGCGAAGCACGGAGCGGCCAAACCAAATTTTCAGGCTTTTCTAAACTCGAAATTTTACTTCATGCGCCACCAGTACAAAACACTGATTCAATGTAAAGTTTAGCGGTGTGTTTTAAGCTGCATAATATGTCAGTGTTTTGTACCGGTGGCGCATGAAGTAAAATTTCGAGTTTAGAAAAGCCTGAAAATTTGGTTTGGCCGCTCCGCGCTTCGCGCTACGCGACCAAACCAAATTTTCAGGCTTTTCTAAACTCGAAATTTTACTTCATGCTTAGCCTGGGAGTGGAAAACGCTCGTTTAAAGTTCTAATTGAATTCTCTTAATAAACCGAGCGTCGGAAAATGTACAAGGAAATGCATATGTATACTTAAAAGGAATATTCTCGTTATGAAAATGTTCGGTGTTACATAAAACTCTCTGTATGTCAATAGTAATAATGATAGGAATATATGAAGGAATAGTAAATAGGACAACACTATAAGTACCTAAATATATAGTTGCGCATTATTGATTAGCTAAATAATTTAAAATTAAGTGGTTAGAATTAAGATTAGGATTAAAATAATCCTCAATGGTAAAATAACATATGAATATGCATACATAAATATAAAAGAACCAAATTTACATAGATAAATCTTTGATAAAATATTTTCAATACATATATACAGTATAAATAAATGAATAATGAATAAGTTATCAGTCAATATCACAGTTCTAGAATAAATAGTCTAAAATATTATATTAACCAAGGTACTAAAATTTTAACGACAAAAAATTTTGCACACAATAAAATGCATATTTTAACAGACATTTTTCTAAATATTTCTTCAAAAATTCGAAAATACCTCTCAACAGATATTTAATAATTTTTAGTTAAATGCAAAAAAGTGTTATTTTCTATTTTTGGAAATTAAAACTTAAAAATTCGTTGTAAAATGTTTATGAATTTGTTTGTGGATATTGGTCAAATATTGCTTTAACCTATAACTTAAAAACTCTTTAAAATATTTTAATAAAATTTCGTACAGACATTAATCACATATTATTCTTTCAAAATATGCAAAAATTCGTCAATATTCCATTGAAATACTTTGACTTATTTTCAATTAAATCCAAACAAAACTGTTGTTTCGGTAAATTTGCTTAAATTAAATTTTAACTTAAAAAATTATCAATTATTTTTTTATGAGATATCATGCAATTTTTTTTAGATGATATAATTTAAACTTAATCTTTCAAAATAGATAAAAAACTAAAATACTCTATCAAAAGTGTTAGCTTGATTTCCTATTGAATGCAACCTTATTAGTAATTCAAATTTTCAAGATATTTTAATGAAACTTAGTGTGCATGTTAATTAAATGTTGCTCTTTCAAAGTATATACAAATCTAAAAACACCGTATGAATTTTTACTTTCCCCCGTATGTAATACAAAGGGAAAGTATTGTTTTCGTGAAAATTTTCGAATCAAATATTTTAGCGGAAATATCCGTTTTGAGGTCCCCTGAGTCGAATAAGACCATTTTTGAAAAATGTCTGTCTGTGTGTCTGTGTGTGTGTGTCTGTGTGCGCTGTACCGCAAAAACCGCTAAAGATATCGAGATGAAACTTGAAACTTAAGCTTTTTCTTACAATCGGAAGAACTGAATAGCTTTTGGTGAAAATCGGAAAACCGGAAGTGGTACTTTACTCTTAGCGTTTTTCAGTTTTTTCAGATTTTTTCAATAAATGTTCATCAAACAAAAAATTCTTTCAAATAAAAGTTGTAGAAAATAACAAAATGAAGATATATTGTTTATTTACTTTTTGTCATAGCACTCTTAGTTTTGGGATATTTTAAAAGTTGTTTGTTTTATCCAGTTATTGATGTGTGACAGCGTATTTGTCGATACAATCGAAAAATGTTTCAAATAAAAGTTGTAGGAAATAAAAAACTAAAGATTTTTTGTGGATTCACTTTTTGTCATAGCACTCTTAGTTTTTGAGATATTTAATAAATAGTGTTTTTTATCTAGTCATTGATTTGTGTCAGTGTGTGTGTTGATACAATTGGAAAATGTTTCAAATAAAAGTTGTAGGTAATAAAATATTAAATATTTTTTGTATCTTTACTTTTTGTCATAGCACTCTTAGTTTTTGAGATATTCAATAAATAGTGTTTTTTATCTAGTCATTGGTTTATGTCAGTATGTGTTGATCCAATTGAAAAATGTTTCAAATAAAAGTTGTAGTTATCAAAAAATTGAAGACATTTTGAAAATAATAATGCTACAAATATTTTAAAAGTGATTTAATACGCAATTTACAGGGGAAAGTACTATGACACATCACCATTTTTTTAGAGTTATTATCTATTTAATGCAGAAAGGGGTTTTCTTTGGAATATAGAGAAATTTAAATTTTAAAACATTATTAAATTGAACTAATTAAACACGCATAACTAACTTGATAAATCAACACTCAAATAAATGCATTCTTTTATCACAGATGCTAATAAGGGGATAATGCGCCTTAAATATTTTTCAGAGTGCATCGCAAACCCTGCCGAACACGTTAAGAGACTACGCACAAACAAAAACAAGTGTACAATATTCTTAAGAATCGTTTAATTCAAAGCTTCTAACGAGTGTTTCCCATCCTTGATTAAGCATGAAGTCAAATTTCGAGTTTGGAAAAGGCTGAAAATTTGGATTTGCCGGGGCGCGCGAGTGAAGCAGGTCGCGCCCCGGCAAATCCAAATTTTCAGGATTTTCTAAACTCCAAATTTCATTTTATGCGCCACGCGTATAAAACGCCGATTTCAAGTAAAGTTCAAAATATACTAATTAGGTATGTACACTTCTGTGCAATAATATTAAGCACACAAAAGATGTTATAGTGTAAATCGGACGTGATGAGTTTCCTAGTTACGAAAATATGTAAATATGTCAATTTCCTTAGTGTCAAAATGCTCCGTCATTTAGATAACAATTTAAAAATTCGAATTCTAACTAAAATAGAAGATGGTTTTTCTATTTAGGCTTTATTGTCTTTATTAGTTTTTAATTTAATTTAATTTTTCTTTTTTTATATTATTTGTTCATAATTAATTATTATTACATCTAAGTTAAAACTGCGCACTGTTAGTAGAATGTTTTTTTTATACCTTTTCCCTGTATTTGATGTATTATCTGTTGGGAAATAAATAAATAAATAAATAAATTATGAGCTTTTTTTTAAAAAGTCATAGTTTTCGTTCTTTAATAAAGGTATTATTTTCAAGTTATGGTGTTTTATCATTTATTGAAACTGCTGCTAGGCAATTATCATAGACCCGAATTATACAACTAGAATATTGTAAGACTTGTGCTTAATTTTATTGCACAGAAGTGTACATTTATAAATAATATTGTATAAATAAATTTCGTTATGGCAATTTTATAAATTTTGAATTAGACCCAACATTGGAAACCACTGATATACTATTTATTCCAGGGTCATTTTTATACACAAAATGTTGGGCCCCAAATTGAAAAAGTTTGCACAGCACTGTTCTAGGATATTTTAAACAAAAACCAACTTGCTTATCTTAATCTCATATCCATGTTATTTAATAGAATGTGCATTTTTTATTAAATTTCTAAATAATCTACTCGAAACAAGAAATTGTGCGCATAATTTTAAATTATGTTGTAGATAATTATTATTTAGATGCAAATTTCTATCTGAAAAAATATCTGAATTTTCGTAGGTAACGGAATTTTTATTCGTTAAATGTATCTGTTTTGACTCGATTTGGAAATAAGACGGTCAAAGAAAAAGTCGTGTATCTTTTCTCTAAACGCTTTATTACGTCTATTTAATAGTCTACTTTTTTTTATTATAAACTAGAACATACACTCTAACATAGACGATCAGCTGTTTTACTTGCAGCGTCAATTCGGGATTAAACCATAAAAAAAACTTTCTTAAACAGAAATATTACTTTCTCCCAAGACATGAATCGCTAAACAAATCTCGAAGAAGAAAAATCCCGCTCCGGCCAATAAATCGAACAACACGAGTAACGATAACACGGGTTTTACTTTGACCAGAAATTCTATAGCACTTAAAAACCAGACGTAATCTGTTGAGGTCAAGCGTAACACCGATTATAAAACTCATCCAGTTGGCGCTTAACCTTCAAATGGTAAAAACGCATTGGCAAACTAAGTACAACGAACATATTAAGATTTAATAATATAATTAATTAATTAATACAGACATTAAACAGTCAATTGTGCGGTTTATTAAATAAAACAAACAAAAATGTTAAAAATTACGTTTTTAACACTGTGTGTATACATCACGACGATTTCCTGTCTTCGCAGAATCAACACGACACCGGTTACTTCCGCTTTCTGTATACCCAATGTGGAGATCGAGGTTTATCAGCCGAAGGGGTTTAGGGTAAGCATACCCCATGAAGACGGCATCCAGATGTTCGCCTTCCACGCGAGTATCAACAAGAAGATGAAGAATTACGAAGTCGGTCAGTATTATAGGGATGTGATGTATCCTGTTAATGGGAAATGGGTTTATGAGGAGAGGAGTGCCAAGTTGAAAATTGGTGATAAGATTAATTTCTGGGTATACGTTTTGCATAACAAGTTGGGCTACAGGAGGGATGATCAATTGTTTAAAGTTACTGGTAAGTTAATAAAAAATATATACAATGCGATAGTTTAAATTATGATTTGGAGTAGGACCCATTTTCTTGTTGAGTTCCCCAGACTGCTAATTGAATGATGAAATATATTTGAGGTTATGATGAACTATGTGTTAACAGTCAGTAGTGCCAATCTAATTTAAAAATCAAACCCTACTCTAAATCACGTTTTAAACGATCGCATAGCACATATTGGTTTTGAAATACAATTTTCGAGTTTAGTAAAGCCTGAAAAATAAGATTAAACCTTGATTTAATGCCTAAAAAATAAAATAAAATCGAAAAAATCAAAAGACTAGTAGTGGAATATTAAAAGGGGTCAAATTCGATGGAAATTCTGAAGACGAAAACAAAATATTATACAAGAAATGAGTATTTTATTAAAAAAATCTTAAATATTATCGATCTTTTACGAGGGTCAACGTAAATGATCGATAATATTTAAGATTTTCATTAAACTAGCACATATTGCTGAAGTATGATTACCCTTTGTTTTAACGTTTATAAAGGCAAGATCGAAGGGTTAGAAGTTAATAAAATAAAAGTCAGTTTAAGAACAACAAAAAAACAATTATGAGTTGATATTCAATTATCTAATCTTTGAAAATTGCTGAGGTATGATTACCCTTTGTTTTAACGTTTAAAAAGGCAAAATCGAAGGGTGAGAAGTTAATTTACAGGGCGTAAAAGTCAGTTTAAAAACAAAAAAAAAGTTAAGAATTGATATTGATAATTAGGCCATTCAATTATCTAATCTTTGCAAATTGCTGAGGTATGAGTACCCTTTGTTTTAACGTTTAAAATGGCAAAATTGAAGGGTTAGAAGTTAATTTACAGCGCATAAAGGTCAGTTTAAGAACAAAACAAAAATAATTATGAATTGATATTGATAATTAGGCCATTCAATTATCTAATCTTTGCACATTGCTGAGGTATGATTACCCTATGTTTTAACGTTTAAAAAGGCAAAATCGAAGGGTTAGAAGTTAATTTACAGGGCATAAAGGTCAGTTTAAGAACAAAACAAAAAAATTATGAATTGATATTGATAATTAGGCCATTCAATTATCTAATCTTTGCAAATTACTGAGGTTTGATTACCCTTTGCTTTAACGTTTAAAAAGGCAAAATCGAAGGGTTAGAAGTAAATTAACAAAGCGTCAAAGGGAGTTTAAGAACAAAAAAAAACAATTAAGAATTGATATTGATAAATAGGCCATTCAATTATCTAATCTTTGGATATTTTATTTTTAAGATATTTAATCTCTTGTGGAATTATTTATCACAATCAGAGACGGATAAAAAAAAAACCCAACCGGAAATTCCTCTTTTATTTAACCGCTCAAAAATTTCCCCACGTTCGTCAGTCAGTGCTCTAATACAATACCTAACACGTGCAATCTATAACAACACAATGTTCCGCATTCTCACTATAATCCTAGTGTACTCGACTTTGACATTCTCAAGGCCAATCACTCAGCACGCGAAATTTAAAATTCCGAACGTGAAAATCGAAGCGTATTACCCAAAAGGATTTCGGGCTAGTATTCCCCACGTTCACGGAATTAAACAATTCATTTTTCACTGTAATATCAACGTGCCGATCCAACATTTCGAAAACGGGGATTATTTCAAAGCGGTGAATCGTCCGGAAAACGGTCGCTGGGTTTTTTCCGAACCTGATTTGAAGTTGGAGATTGGAAGTCGCGTTTATTTTTGGGTTTTTGTGCAATTCGGCGTGTTTGGGTATAAACGTGGTGTGCAGGTGTTTGAAATTAATGGTGAGTTTTATATTTTTGCAGGAAACAAGCGTTTTTACTAAGGGTAAGATTCGAAAACAAAAAATTCAAGTCGAGTATTCGAATTTGAATATTTCAATCACAGTACATTATTCACATATTTGAATACGTTTTTGAACGAAAGTTTAAATATTTGAATAATTTAAATATTTGAAAGGTGAATTTTATGTTTGAATGAATATTCAAATAGTTACATTTGAAAAATTCCCAACCTTAATAGTATATTTTAAACTTTACTTCAAATCAGTGCTTTATACGCCTGGCGCATGAAGTAAAATTTCGAGTTTAGAAAAGCGAAGCAGAACGATCAAACCAAATTTTCAGGCTTTTCTAAACTCGAAATTTCACTTGATCCTTAATTGAGGAGTGGAAAGCACTTGTTAGACATATATTAGAACCTTTATTGACAACACTGATTTCTTGAAGAAAATGTGAAACAAGCACAAGTGTAGTTATTTTTATAATTTTTATAAGTTTTTTCATTACCTCGTTGTTAATTTTTTTACGATTTCGGTGTTGTCACAAAAGGATTAACTGGTTTTCTAACAAGGGTTTTCCACTAATAGGTTAAGCATAAAGTAAATATTTCGAGTTTAGAAATGCCTGAAAATTTGGATTGGTCACGAAGCGATGAAGTGCTGTTGCCTATAGCTATTGAATTTGTTGTTGGTTCCGTTGCAGAATTGTCTTTTTTGCTGCTATTGTTTGCAAAACTCTTTACTGTGGTATTAGCACTTCGTGCCATCTTCATATTACTAGTTGAACTATTTCGTTAAGTGCAATTATAGGAATTATTTTTGATTATTAGTTTGTATGCTGATTCTAAAATCTTCTCTCTGAGGGTGCAATTTTCTTTTAGAAGATTAGATTTTTTCTCCATTTCTTGTAGCAATTTTCTTAGTGTATCATTGTTCTATATTAGGTTACTCACATGTTAGCTGTCGGCTTGCATCAAGGTTCGTCGATGGGCGTAACACATATAAACACATATGTGTTACAAGGTATGACAGAATTGAATCTATTCATGTTTTCCCCTACCCCTTTCCCCGCAGGCCCTAATTTCTGAGAGAAAGAGAACAATAACGTTGTTTTTGGTTACGTTTTTGAGTCTATCATAACCTTCCTAAGAAATAATTATTTAAATTACTAATATTAGGTTTTTAAAAACAATAACGATTTCAAGAGAAAAATCTCCTAAATAAAATAAAATGCAAAGAGGATAAAATTTAATAAATTGCAAACAAATAAAATTAATAACATGTTTTAAATATTCATTTCCTCTTTTCGCCCCTCCTTAAATATGTATTTACATTATATAAGGAGTTTTTCTCTAAAGTATACGTATTCCAAATTCAGCTTATTTTTGTAAATCTTTAGATTTGACGTGTTTTTTTTTAAGTTCAATTTGAAGCTCTAAACAAGTGTTTTCCACTCCTACACTAAGCATGAAGTAAAATTTCAGTTTAGAAAAGCCCCGTGAAAACTTTTTGAGGGTCACGCAGCGACCCGAGTCAAATTTTCTGGGCTTTTCTAAACTCGAAATTTTACTTCATGCGCCACGCGTAAAAAGACACTAATATGTAGTGAAATTTATGTATATTCAAACTTTACTTAAAATTTGTATTTTATACGCGTGACGCATGAAGTAAAATTTCGAGTTTAGAAAAGCCCAGAAAATTTGTCTCGGGTCACTGCGCAACCCTCGACAAATTTTCACGGGGCTTTTATAAACTCGAAATTTTACTTCATGCTTAGTCTGGGAGTGGAAAACATTCGTTTAAAGCTTAAAATTAAACTCTTAAAAAAACAATAAATATATTAAGATTTACAGAATAATTGGGATGTGCATACCTAAAAAAATTATAGTTATGATTTCAGTTTGATATGGGTAATTTACGTGTATCTAAGATATTTGCAAAAGATTGAATTTTTATGATTTGTTAATTTTGATTGGCTAAATATTTCCAAATTTGATGAAAAATTAATAATTTATTAAATATACAATTATTTTGAATACAAAATTATAAAAATAAATGAATTTATTAAAAATAAAATTGTTTATATTAAGTTATTTTGTATGTAAACATAATTCTCGATTACAAATTACTTTTTTAAATAACACCTTTCTCTAAAATTATAATTAGAGTTACTTTTCTCTGGACAGTATTAGTTTTTCTTAATTTTTGATCGTCCTCTATAGTAAATTTAAGATTTGACAGTGAAAATACTGTTTTCAAGTCTTTGTAAAGAATGATTTTAACGATTAAAAAAAACTATTTCCTATCCGGCCAGTAATCCGGGGACACACGCTGTAATACTAATAAATCATATACTTGAATAATATTCTAAAAATATATGACTTTTTCAGTCATATTAGATAACGATTGAAAACATAAAAATTCCTCGAAAGCCTAACACGTTTTGCGATAATACATACTATCCATACCGGATTCTGATTGAAATAGCAGCAAATAATCTCTTCCCACATGTAAACATTCATTATCCTAACAATATAACAAAACAATTTATTATCCACAGCTTGCGGTGTAAACACAACCCAGACAATTCTCAAAACAACACGTCTTCAGCTAAACTCTCTCGGGATAAAATTATTGCTCGTACACAAACACGTTTTTCGCGACCACAATGAAGCAACCTCTAGTACTCTTCTTATTAACAATCGTGACCGTTCCTGTTTTCGGCGTGCCAAGTGTCGATATTGTTGCTTACAAGCCTCGGGGTCTTCGTGTGAATTTGAATCGGGCCGAAGGCATTAAGTTGTTTGCTTTTCACGCGAGTGTTAATGTGCCTTTGAAAAAGTTTGAAACTGGAGAGATCGTTTTTGAAATTGTGCTAAATGGCACGAAAATGTGGTCGTTTTTTAAAGATGTGGCTTTAAATATCGGCGATGTTGTTTATTACTGGTGGTTTTATCAATTTGGAAAGGAAGGGCTTTATAAAGATAATAGTACATTTTACATTACTGGTAAGATTTATTAATTATTATAAATATTCAAAAGACAAAACATAAATTAACTTTTAAAATTTATAAATGGATTGATGCCCTTTGCCAGATTTCTTATTTTATTACAAATTTTAGATAAACAGAAAATAAATTATTTTTTAAAATTTATGAATGCAGTTTGTCAGGGGTCTGTTAAAATGTATGCAACAAATTAATAGTTATTTATCAATCTAGTGTGTTAATAAAGGTAATTAATAGTCGAGACATTCGGGGCTATTCCGTACACGAAATGTTAAATTTAACGTACATGTTATTCTCAACATCACAGTCTAATTGCGTTTAGTACTTGATTTGTATGCTCAGATTGTGATTAATAACGTATACATTAAATTTAATATTTCGCTTACGGAAACAATAAACAACAATTAATGTAAATAAACAATGAGTAAAAATAATGAGGTAACGTTTTTTTTAACCTCTGTCATCCAACACCTTACATTATTATTGTTAATATTCAGATGTAAATAAAGTTTTTTGTTTTGATTTCTTTGTTAGGATAATTTTATCGAGAAAATTAAATCAGCTATCTATATTTTTAAAAATAAATTAAATCAGTCGGAAGTTTACCTATCGTGTGTACGAAAAATCAGCAGATCCTAATTAGTGCATGATAATTAGCATCCTGTAATTATACGGATGTTATATAACGCAGACGGTGATAATGTCCAATTATCTCAGGATACTATAATGGAATGGAATGAATTCACTAAACTTAAATATTTATTTTCCAACCGCTAAAAAATGTTTAAAAATAAAATCTCAAGTGATACAAATTAAATGCAATCAATTTTAGATACAGGATTTATTTAAAATAAATAATAAACATAGTTTTACATTTAGTTATTACACTAAAAATAAAGGCTGAAAAATCATTTCGAATTTTCGTAATGTCCCACTTTTTGAGAACTTCTGGTAATTAGCGTTCTTAATGGGTTTATTCATCAGAAAAATATACTTTTAACATGTTGATTTTTTTACGCTTTACGTTAGTATCTAGTGAACGCTCCTCTGGCCTTTCATCAGAAAATTATCTGAAACATTGCTTTTTATAGCGTTTTCTATCTCTTTTAATAATCGAGATACATCAATTTAAAAATGAGACACTTATTACATTTTTCAAATTATCTAGTTTCAAAGGTAACTAGATATTTTGAAAAATATAATAAGTGTCTCATTTTTAAATCTTTTTCTAAATTATCTAAATCTTTTCTAAAAAAAAATGAATTGTACATTTATTCGGATCATAAATATGCACTACTTTGCATGTATAAAACTCACGCTGTAAACAAAATTAATTAGCGCTTAACGTACAATTAACAGAAATAAAATTAAATACACAGAAATACATTTACAGCCTACCAAATTGAAAATAATATAAAATTATTACGTTTTTTTTGAAATTTTATAAATATTCACAGCAGTGTTTTTAAAGATTTCACACCTTGATTAATATTACTCAAATATTAATCAGTCTCCCTTTAATGCTAATTTTATTTGTTTTTTATTTTGTTTACTCTAATTATTTTTTTTGTAAATAAAATATTATTTCCATCATGTTTATATACAGTGCGGTGTAGATACATTCTGCATACGTAGACGGTGGGGGTGTATGTGTTGCAAGGTAAAGCGAGACGCGTCCTCTGTATAAATCACACGAGATATTTACATACTTGTGACACACAGAGGTGCTAATGCCTTGAAATTACATATGTTTTATTCATGAAACTTTAATTATGTCACCTAATCCGTATACATCGGGATCCGCACGAGCGTTCATAATTAATTTTAACCCAAAACAGTTTCCGCATCTAGCAAATTTAATAACTATTTTATATTACCGCACGGAACACAATCAAACTTCTGAACTTCTGCTATCGGATAATGATTATGCTTTATATCAGGTGTTCAGTTAAAAACACGATCAAGTTGGCTGTGAAGTTTTCAAACCATTGTTAAGTTAATGTTAATGTTAATCTAACCCAGTTTTATAAACGTTTTTTTTTTTTATTCGGTATTTTAATGCACACTTACACGAAGGAAAATAAAAATAAGAAGAAATAAGACAACAGTCTGAAAGACTGTTACTCATTCCGCAACTTTTAAGCCTAGTCCGATAATGGGATAACAATAGGATCTATTTTTTTCGAATTTTTAAAATTACCTGTTTCAGCTATCAGTAATAAAAATTAATAATAACCTTTCTCTCAGGTCCACCAGCAGTAGTTTTTGCCATTTAAGAAATGTAATAGATATGTCTTAATAATTTAATGGATTATAACTAAAGTCAGTTATACAAATGTATTCGGAAAATATTTCTATAAAATTTTCAAATTTTTAATATAAAATGTTGATTTCCAATAAACACGTACTCATCGATTTTCTTTATTTATTTATTTTTTTTTTTTTCTAAAAAGCTGTCACTCATTACGCAACTTTTAAGCCTAATCCGATACTGGGATAACAATGCGATTTATTTTTTTTTTCGAATTTTTTTAAATTCTATGTTCTAGTTATACAAGGTGTAACAGAACTAATGTACAGGCTCGGTACTACATAACGGGCAATGTTTAAATAAACAATACCTGCAATTGAAATTACCGTACCTTTAGTAGATAGCTCACAAATAATTATTAAAAATAATTAATACTAATAGGCCACATGTTTGTGGTCTTTGGCATACGCACACATTACGTGTTTTAACCGAGATTCCACATAGACTGGTAGTTTTTAAAAGATGTCAGTATGGCTATCGAATTAGTAAATGAATCAATAGAATGTAGGCGAAATTTTAAATTAGGCCAGGGATGTTTATTTATGACCAATCATTTTTATAATGGTGGTCAGATTGGGAAGAAAAAAAAATAAATTCCATCGTTATCCCAGTATCGGAATAGGCTTAAAAGTTGCGTAATGAGTGACAGTTTTTTTTTGAAAAAAAATTCAAGAAAATCGATCAGTACGTGTTTATTGGAAATCAAAATTGTATATTAAAAATTTTAAAATTTTATAGAAATATTTTCCGAATATTTTTGTATAAGTGACCTTGGTTATAATCAATTAAATTATTAAAACATATCTATTACATTTCATAAATGGCAAAAACTATTGCTGGTGGACCTGCGACAAAGGTTATTATTAACGTTTAGTACTGATAGCTGAAACATGTAATTTTAAAAATTAGAAAAAAAAAATTATCCTATTCTTATCCCATTATCGGACTAGGCTTAAAAGTTGCGGAATGAGTCTTTTAGATAAAAATTTCAAGAAAATCGATCAGTACGTGTTTTTTGGAAATCAACATTTTATATGAAAAAATTGAAAATTATATAGAAATATAGTTTTTAATTTTTTTTGGATTTTATATTCAAAAAGTATACTGAAAAATAAAAATAATAAAACAAAAAGGTTAAAATCGGCTCATTTTCCGCAGTTATTAGCATTTAAAAAAAAGTAACGTTTTTTTTTTCAAAAATCGATATCTCAAAAGCGTCTGCACAAATAAATTTGAAAAAAAAAACACAGAGGCCTCTCTCATTTGGTACTATAACATAAAAAAATATGAAAAAAAATCGGAGATGCAAAAGCCAGATGGTATCGGATTTGGCGTGTAATGCCTCATATATATATATATATATATACAAGACAACAACTATTAGAATAAGGTAAACTAATGACCTACTAATTAACACAATCTGACATATATGTCAGGTATGACAAAACGTAAATTAGGCTGCGACTTCACGTTTTCGTTTCATTTCCTTTTATCAAAAAAGCAACACCTTCGCGATCGTGTATTTGAATCAGCACCTGTGTTTCGATTGTATTAACCCTTTAATGCAACAACGCAACTTTATTAATTTTTTTGTTAATTAAAGGACGAAATATGTTAATTTAATACATGCATTATTTAAACTGATTAGAGAAAAATGTAAATATTTTTTTATTTAAATATTTGTATCGTATGTTCAATAAAAAAAAACCTCTAGAGTGCCATGATTTTATCTTTTTTAAATTTAGGTTGGCTACACCCTTTAGAAATTGACATATAAAACGTCAGACATAATAATTATAATTTATAATTTCAGAGTTGCCAACCTAGAATATTTTCCATGGCACTCTAAAGGTTATATTTTATTGAACATATGATATTATAGCTCATTTTAAAAAAGTATTTTTAAGTGTATAGCTTACTTTACAATATTTCAGTGATTTATACGCGTGGCGCATGAAGTAAAATTTCGAGTTTAGAAAAGCCTAAACTCGAAATTTTACTTCATGCTTAATCTGGGAGAGGACACACTCGTTCGAAACTCTAAATTGACGATTTTATAAAATCGGTGAATGCCTGAAAATTTACATGCATTATGTATAGTTAAATTAAAAATCCCAGTCTGTAACTTAATAAGTCAGAAATCATAAAAATGCAGAATTTTACCTAAAATAAACTTTTAGATTTATCTCTATACTTACTCGGCCTTTAATGGGTTAATAATTGTTATCGAATCTCGAGTTGTGAAAAAATATATATTATTAAGTGTTAAAATCATGGTAAACATCGCATTTTCATGATTTGCAACTTCATTCTAGTTAAAGTAGGAGTAATTTAAAAGTTAAGTTACACTGTTTTTGTTGATGTTTGGAAACATCTATTTCTTTCTATTATTTCATTGAAATTTTCTTCTAACAATTATGTCCACTCCTAGATTAAGCATGAAGCAACATTTCGATAATTTGTACTTTGTTCAAGCTAAACAAATTAATTGTTTTATTAAAGTGATATTATGAAGTTTCATTAAGTAACACTAACTATACAGTATTCGTGTTTAGAAAAGCCTGAAAATTTGGTTTGGTCGCGTAGCGAAACAATTATAAATTATAATTTATAAATATTCATGATTTTTATTACCTTTCGTAAGCGCCTATTCTAAAAATGTTATCATGTTTTCTTTAATTTCAATATTTTTAATGGTTTGCAACATTCACATTATGAATTATATGAATTTAGACAATCCTTGCGGTTTTCAACGACTGCGACGTTTTCAACAAACCTTGTACATTTTGTAAATATTCATGACTTAAACATTTTCATGTTTTCTATAAATGTTGTCATGTTTACATCAGTGTTTTTTAAAATTTTCACGATTTTAATAAATTATTGATAAGCCTTTGGGGAAAGGGGCAGTTTTAAAAAATGATGCGTGTAAGTTAACCAGAAAACGTTATTTTAATGAAGTTTGCTGGTTAACTTATACGCATAATTTTTTGAAAACTGGCACTTTCCTCAAAATCTTTTTAATCATGTTCACAACATGACAACGAAAAACTACATAAATTGGTTTTATTAAATTTTAATAACATATCTTCAATTTGGTTCTCATTATTCACTTGGTGAAAAAATTATCAATATTAATAACATAATTTAAATGATTAGCGACCGGTATTATCAACTGGCACTCATTACGCAACTTTTAAACAGGCATTTAGTTAAATGATGTTTAGGTTAAAGCTACATTTAAAATTGTTATGTGTATTATGAATCTGTGTAAAGAATTTTTAAGTAAATGTCATTTTAAGATCAGTTGGCAATAGATTGTATATATCGTTTTAGTAAATTTCATATTTGCAGGTAGGTAACACTGAATTATAACCTCTAATTTTTGCAGTCAATTCATTCGTGTGTCGTTTTATAAAACGCTTGTTTGGTTATACAGGGGATTTTTCTTTTATGTAAACATATGCATAAGCTGTACAATTTCCGACATTCGTTGTTTTTCAAAAGAGCTTAATTTGAAACTTTAAACGAGTGTTTTCCACTCCTAGACTAAGCATGAAGTAAAATTTCGAGTTTAAAAAAGCACCGTGAAAATTTGTCGAGGGTCGCGCAGCGACCCGAGACAAATTTTCTGGGCTTTTCAAAACTCTAAATTTTCATGCGCCACGCGTATTTTTTATGTATATTTGAACCTCACTTGAAATCAGTGTATTGTAAGCGCTGCGCGACCCGAGACAAATTTTCACGGATCTTTTCTAAACTCCAAATTTTACTTCATGCTTAGTCTTGGAGTAGAAAACACTCGTTTATAGCTTCAAAGTGAACTCTTCAAAAGAGCTTAATTTGAAACTTTTGACGAGTGTTTTCCACTCCCAGACTAACACTGATTTCAAGTAAGGTTCAAATGTACATAAATTCACAATACTTTTATTTTGTACGTGTGGCGCATAAAGTAAAATTTTGAGTTTAAAAAAGCCCAGAAAATTTGTCTGGGAGTGGAAAACACTCGTTTTTAGCTTCAAATTGAACTCTTCTAAAAAAAACAACAAATATTTAAAGATTTAAAAAAATAAGCTGAATTTGGAATACGTATACTTAAAAGAAAAACTTCCTGTATATTAGTTTGTATTATTTATCGAATACAATGTTGAAGTGACATTGTTCTAAGACATTTTTTTTTTCGTAGCATTTTTATATTTTTTAGACGTCTTCTGTTACCCACATATCGTTTATGTTGTTAGATACCTACTCATATGAATCTTATTGTCCGTAATTGAATATTTCTTCATCCGAAGAGTCGCTGGTGAAATTTGACGAACTTGAGTTCATGATTATTAACGCTAACGGGTATTTATAACGACAACCGAACGGAAGTTACTCTAATTTAACCTCAAAATTAGAAACGTCAAGTTAAATCGCCATTCAAAATGATACGGGGAAAAATGTCGACATTTAACGCTAACGGGTATTTATCCGCTAAACGACGTTTAAACTGGTTGGTAATTCTGTATATTCACTCTTAAATATCATTTAAGCTTAACTGTCCTTTAAATTGAATAGTGTTGAAAATACCGGGCGTTAGTCATTTTTGCAAATTTTGACTTATGTGTTTTGGTTATTGTTGATCTGTTTTCTTTAAATATGTATTATATTTATAATTATTACTTTTTTGCAGAATTAATCACAGATCCATTTCCAGAAGACTCATACTATCCATCACCATCATACGCTCCAGCAGAAGAATCAGAACTACCACCCGCAAGAAAACCAGAAATTAACTACTCACCAACACAAATTCCACAATATTTTACGACAAAACTCCCGGATGTCAGCTACGAAAACTGCATCGCCAACTTGACGAAGTACGAGCGAATCATTCTGGACAACTCTCAGAAAATCTTCGAGTTCGACAGGGAAAACGCCGAGCTGAAGACGTCCAACGCTCTTCTGAAAAACATCATTGAGAGGAACCCGAATGGCAGGAAGTTGACTCTAAGCGGGAGGATTTCCAGGGAGGACAATCCGGTTGCGGTAACCAAGTTTATTTTGAATGAAAAATTGGGGCTGTCGCCGTTTATAATTTCGGCTGTTAGAAACAGCGATTTGTCGATTACTTTCGAATTGGCGAGCGTGGATGATTTGGTGAGGGTAATCGCCGAAGCGAAACTGAAATTGGCTGATTCGAAAGCTGTCACTATTAGTTATTAAATTAGGAAAAACATGAGTTAACTGCCAAAATAATGTTGAAATGTTTTTCATTCTGCAAAAAAAATCGTTGCATCACATAATTTATTTTATACTAGTGATTTAATGTATGCTAATGATGTGATAATAATTGTATGGCCTTACTTTTTCTTTATCTACATTCTTTTGTTCTATGTAGACCTTTACTAAAATTTAAATGTTAATTTTTGACAAAATTTATATTTTACATCAATTAAAACTTAAATACGAGGGCTGATCTAAAAGTAAGTTTACAAAAGGTACACGTTTTATTGCAGGCTTTTTAACCTTACTTTTTGATCACCCCTCGTAGTAACGAACAGAAAATATTCAGTATACTGACATAAATCCAAACAAAATGCGACGAGTTTTTCTTTTATGTATACATATGAGGCTTTCTATACTCGAAATTTTGCTGCATGCGCCACGCGCATAAAACACTGATATAAAGTAAAATATACTGCAGATGTTTAATGTCACATTATTAAATTGTACAAATTTTTGACGGTGAAGGCTTATACTTCTTTATAAAGGGAATTTTTGTTTTGAATATACATAAGTATACGCTTGCTTCAAAGGAGTTCAATTTTAAACTATAAGCGAGTGTTTTTCACTCCCAGATTAAGCATAAAGTACAATTTCGAGTTTATAAAATAGCCTGAAAATTTGGTTTGGTCGCGTAGCGCCACGCGACCAGACCAAATTTTCATATTTTCTATACTCGAAGTTTTACTTCATGGTTAGTCTGGGAGTGGAAAACACTCAATTAAGGCATTGAATTAAACTCTTAAAAAAGCAACGAATATCTGAAGAGTTTTAGGATATAATTTAAATATGTATATTTAAAAGAAAAACTACCTGTACATCGTTATTGGCACAAATAACACTTAAACTCAATCATACAAACAAATTTTAATTGTCTTATTTGTGTAACTTTATAATTATTTATTTTGTCTTACTAATTTTCTTTACTATATGTAAGTATAAATAAAAGAAACATTTCAGACCTAAATTCTTCAGCCGATTGATTATTGGGAAGTTTTGGTTACATGAAATAAACAATAGTAATAGTTATCAACGTGAGATCAAACTTAAGCAGTATATTTGAAACTTCACTTTAAATCTATGTTTTATACGCGTGGCGCATGAAGTAAATTTTCTGGCATTTCTAAACTCGAAATTTTACTTCATGCTTAGTTTGGGATTGGAAATACTCGTTCAACGCTTTAAATTGGCCGCATTTATAAAAACAATGATTTCCTGCAAATTTACTAAACTCATACCGGAAATGTATACATAAAATAAAAATACCTGTATATAGATATTTAGTATCGAGTGAATAGTTCTTATTAAAATAGTTTTATTTTATTAAAACGTTCGATATTTTTGTAACGAATGTTATATATTCATTGCTTGAATAAACTTGAAATATTTACTTTATGCGCTAGGCTTGTTAAAGACTTGATTTAGTGTAAAGTTCTTAGATTTGTATTATTAGTGATGTTTTGATTTTCTTTAGATATTTATTTATTGTTTTTTTTTATAAATATACTCCCCAGTTTTACTTTTAAAATTTGTTTTACACATGTAGGTTTCAATAAATGTTTTTTTATGTATATGTTCCTATAAATATTTTGTATTAAATAATAAAACAATAATTAGTACGTGTGAAACTAGCAATATTTTCAGCAATATCCCGACGCATCCACTATTTTTAGTATTTTTTGTAACTACTATTTTTAATTTGTCGTAAATAACTAACATTTTTAGTAACTATTTAGAATTAACAAATTCCTGCAATTTTTCAAGCATATTTTAACCTAGGCTTGTAAGATTAACATTGTCTTTACTGTTTACTAAACTGCATTCAATTTCAACCTTTAATTGCATGATTTTTTCTTTTCGAGTTAAAATGATTACAGAATATTTGTATATTAATGAAAACATGTCAAACAAATGTTACATGACATAAAATATTTATTACGAATTTGTATTTTTTTTTGAAAAATAGCTGGATCATGTATTTTAAATAAATGAAAAATTTATTCATTTATGTATACAATTCTAACATAATACGTAAAATTTCAATATTTAAGCAAAGATCAATATGTTTTCAGAACTGTTTAGCTTAGATAGGTTTGTTGTCAAAATGCATTAAGGGTGAAATAAAATCTGTTGGTTTTAAAAAAACAAAAGAGCAATGAATGCTTACAATTTTTTTTTTTTTTTAGAAATAATTTATAATTCTCATTATATTTTCTTAACATAATTTTAACTAATGACTATAATAAGAAGTATAAGGCTAATTTCCAAAGCCTCGAACCGTTATTTTGATGGTTTCAGTTATAGTTCCGGTTCAATTAAACAAAAATATATCGGTTTGATTCCGGTTTATGGTCCAGAAAAGATGATGGTTTTTGGTACAGCTCTGAATAATTTTTAATTTTTTAAATAGTTTTAGTTATATTATTAATTTATTTTCTACCATAATTAGAAGAGAAATGAGCAATTATTTATTGATTTTTGATTACAATGAAAAATATGATTGCCAATACTATAAACTAGTATTGTTAAAAAATTCATTTCAGTTTTATTGATCAACGTTTTATGAAAGTATAATTATATTTTCTTCAAATCAAATCTCTATTCGTGGTATATTTAGTGGCAAAGATCGCTAAATTCAAACGAAGAGTTCTACTTGTTTTTTAAATGTAAAACAAAACAAGAAAAACCATGACAACAAATTTACTGGTAATTGAATATGTCCTGTGGCGGCCCTAGCAAAATTTTTAGGTGGTGCGAGATCTCATGGTGGTGCCCCCGTTTTCGGCGCCCCAAATGACGGCGCCTGGTGCGTGCGCACCGCTCGCACCGCCCTAGGGCCGCCACTGAATATGTCGATAAGTTTTATATTCTAATACAAACCGTAAGGGGGCCGCGAGAATATTTCTTTGCAATAAATAATTTGTTTTCTATTACCAAGTAGAGGGCAACAAGTATTTAATTACTCAATTTAAAGAGACAAACATATCTTACAATTATTGACAGACTTTCAACTGGACCAGGTTGCTTAAAGTTTGCAACAAACGTTTATATAAAAAAAACACTCAATCTTATTAACAACATTTAAACAATTCTGTGTTCGAAGAAATTACCATCTGCCTCCAAACATAATTCCGCTCCCTTTCTTACATTCTGTACTGCTCGAAAAATACTCCACCTTCTTAATTGTTGCCAATTGAGTGCGTTACTCAATTGTTTTCAAGGCACTCTACAAAAATTAAGAAAATTTATATTACAAATGAGTATGATACATCACTAAATTCAGAAAATAAATACTCTATCAAAAAATTTCAAAGTCACAAAAGACGTCCGTAAGAAAAAAAAGTTGGTGCTACTTCCTTGGTAAATGCTGGAGTTATCATAAAATCAAGTATGGACTAGATTTCTCATTAGAAAGTTCCTCTATAACATCAAAGTTGTAACTGTCTAGATATAATCGTCTTCCAACAAAAAAACCTAAGGCGAATATTCCAGAAATCAGTTTTTTGAGAATATATTGAAAACAAAAAAAGATATTTCAAGTTGTTTCAAGATTATTATAGGGCGCCAAAATACGCAACGTTGTCCCAATTTAACCGGATACCCTGTATTTACAGCGTTTGGTATGTTTCTAGAAATTCATTGTTTTAAGCAGCCAAATTAAAGCTACTAACGAGTGTTTCCTATGTAAACTGTGATGTGAAAATGTACATCGGGATGTATACGTAAAAAAATGCCCTGTATGAATAAATGGATTTTTGTTCAATTTCACTGTAGTAATAATAATAATAATAATATTCATATTTCGTTTTGATTAAGTGCTGTATGCACATATATCTGAGAGAACACACGCTGATGCCCTTTGATGCGAAGCAATCTTACGAAATGAAACCCGGCTAAATAATTCAGCAGGAAGCCGACGCGGACGTGTAGAGAATAGGGATACGTCTCTGAAAAGGAGCAACAGCGAGCAACAGACCATTCATGGACGATCTCGAAGGACCGAAGGGCGCCCCCCGTCCATTGTTTGTCGAGTAATCCATCAAAAAGGGAAAAGGAAAAAAAAAACAACATATCAAGGGAGGAGGAGGGTGCGCGGGGAGAGATAAAACCTCCTTAAAGTCCGAACGGGAAATCTGGAAATATCACGCTTTGGGGAAAACCGGGAAATAAGAACAAATTGTGTTCGAGGAAATATAGATATGTAATCCACGTGTGATACTTTACAGTACAAAATAAATACGGATGAAGTATCCGGTGTTGCCCGCACGATTATGTACCTCAATCTTCAATTAAACGGGTACCTGCCTGGGGTATTTTTTGCTTAGCCACTTGGGATATTCCCCATTCCCTCTTCACCCGTGGGTCCGTGCCTGCCCCCACCCCAGTAGTCTTATGGGTGTCTAACCTTCATGTGTTTGTTTAAAGGTCATACGTTATATGTGTCTCAAGTTTAGCTGAAATTGCTCCAGGCGTTTAAGAGTATATAGACAAGTGGAGAACAAGAGGGACAAATGCCCCGGGCCTCACAGTGTTAGGGGCATCAACTTAGGAGCTCAATATATTAGCTTTTCAAATTATAATTCCTAGAAAACACCAAGTTGGTTATTTATTGAATAATTTAAAGTGAGAATAATTTTAAAGTTCAAATTTAAATTCAAATTCCTTTATTAACGGCAATAAACCTTTTTACATTAGAATATAAATAATATAATAACAATTAATAAAGTATACTGCTATTAAAGCAACATAGACTAATTCTAAATATTAGTGTAAGATAAAATGCAAGTAAAAGTAATAAAAATCAGAAATGTACATGCTTTAGTTTTGACACAAATTGAGAATGGGATTGTGAGAACAAATCAAAATTGGGATCGAGACAGTGAGTTTGAAAAACGCATGCATCAGGAGAGTGGAGTGTTTTAGGCGTAGTTTGACCTATGCATGGGAATGCGAAATAATGGTTTATGACGAGTAGTACGATCTGATATATTAACGTAAAAATCAACTTGCGCCAATAAATACGGACATTGCATTTTGCTACTCAGCAGTTTATAAAACATTGACAAGTCTAAGAATCCTGCATCGCTTAAGCGTATCAATGTTAAATACCGACATAACTCGACCATCGTTTAAATGTGACTTAAAAGCAAGGATCTTCAGAAATTTGTTCTGAATTCTCTCAAGAGCATTACTGTGAAGAATGGTATTGGGAGACCAGACACATGAAACGTATTCCATATTAGAGCGTACATAAGAATAATAGACAAGTTTGAATGATTGAGCTGATAAATCTTTGGCCATCATTTTTATGTAACCCAACATTTTTTATGCTTTGTTGCAAATTGAGTTAATGTGGTTATCGAATATTAATAAATAAATAGTTATCGCATCACCAGCAGGCCACAATCCTTAACATTTTATATTATTCTATATATCATCAGATCGTCGGCAAAGAGTAAAAATGAAGAATATCTTATGAATTGTGTGATGTCATTAATAAATAACAAGAATAACAAGGGACCACAGTGTGATTCTTGAGGTACACTAGATGGGACAGCAATTACTTTACACAAGAAATTCTTCACTTTTGCGCATTGCGTTCGATTAGTTAAGAAACTATTGAACCACTTCACGATATTCGCATGAAATCCATAGGCAGATAGTTTGGCAATTAATATATCATGATTTACACGATCGAATACTTTGGCAAAATCTGTGAAAATACCACCCACAGATTGGTTACATTCAAGGGCATTCATTATATAAGTGGTTAATGATAAAATATTTGTAGCTGTTGATTTGCCCGGTTGGAAACCATGCTGGTCCTCGAGAAGTACATTTTTGCAAGCCCACTTCAATTAAATGGAAACAAGTTCGTCCAATAGCTTTGGTATACATGATTGTATTGAAATACTGCGATATTTCGTTATGTTATCCTTCTTGCCGGACCTAAAAAGCGACGTAATATAATTTCTTATCATCGGAAATATACTGTGAGGCATAGACGCATCTTGATAATAGTTTTGTGAGTCTGTGTATACCTATTTATTAACATAAATAAATAAAAACATATCGTATGTATTAATGGATCAAAGTCCATAAATATTCCATAGAGGATCAGACCTTACTTACAAGAAGCTAAAAAACCGGAAACGCGTCTGCTAATATCAAAATGATTACAGTTTTGTGTGTATGTCTGTGCACACCTATTTGTCATTTCAAGTTGATTTCTCTTGGGGGAATGTTAAGGGAAATACTTAGCGTAATCAAACGGGTCTGGCAGTGCTGTAAACGTATTATATTCATGGTCGGAGGAGTGACGAGATCCGTCATCTGACATCGTGTCTCAGGGATAAACTCTGCAGCTTACTAACTAACAGCTCCTTCTGCGTAAGCCCTCCGCTTCATCTCTCACGACCGTCATAACTTAAGCTGTCAAATCTTTAAACACGCCCGGGATAAGTCTTCTCTAATAAATTCACCATTTTGTTACAAGAAAAACAGTAAATAAATAGGATTATTATTTCACTCCCTTAACAATACATGGATAGAAATGTTTCTTGCGGGAAACATTTTGAAATTCAATTAAAACCAGTGTATTATTTGCTTGGCGCTTGAAATAAAATTTCGATTTTGGAAAAGCATGAGCATTTCAGGCTTTTCTAAACTTGAAATGTTATTATTGCTTTATCTCAAAAAACGAATATCTGAAGATTTGTAGCATATAAATTCGGATAATTGTGAGTTTTTAGTTTTTTTTTTTTCAGTATACATGTCTCAATACAGAAGAGCTTAAACTGATGCTTTAAACAAGTGTATTTCACTCCCAGACTAAGCATGAAGTAACATTTTGAGTTTAGAAAAGCCCCGTGAAAATTTGTCGCGCAGCGACCCTCGACAAATTTTCTGGGCTTTTCTTGCCCGAAATTTTACTTGATGCGTCACGTGTAAAAAAACTCGGATTTCAAGTGAACTTCAAAATACACTGCTATAGCAGTATGTTTAAAACGTATATTCTGAACTTCACATCAAACCAGTAATTTATACGCGTGGCGCATGAAGTAAAATTTCGAGTTTAGAAAAGCCCAGAAAATTTGTCTCGGGTCGCTGCGCGACCCTCGACAAATTTTCACGGGGCTTTTCTAAACTCGAAATTTTACTTCATGCTTAGTCTGGGAGTGGAAAACACTCGTTTAAAGCATCAGTTCTGTGTTGAGACATATATAGTAAAAAAAAAACTAAAAACTCCCAATTATCCTAATTATATGCTGCAAATCTTCAGATATTCGTGCTTCTTTGAGCTTCAATTTAAACTGTTTTAAAAAATCAATGAATGTTGGAACATTTCATACGTATACACAAAACAAAAATTCTACATACAGGTAATATTTGTTTGAAGTATACATACCATACATACCTAAAAGAATTTTTATTTACGTTATATTACATACTTAATTTGTGACATTGTTTGCCCCTCTTAAGACGAAATCCTGGCTGCGCCACTGGTATGTTTATGTGTGAAAATAAAATGAAGTAACAATAAAAATAGCGAATTTAAAAGTTAAGAGAATCAATCGATCGTGTAAATTCAGAAAAGCCAGCCTTGCCGGTTGGAAAGCCGGTGTTTGCGTAGCGAGCGGGGAGGGGACGAACAAGTCAATTTTCCGGAAAAATGGCAGATTATCCCCCGTGATAAATTGGAATGGCAACAAATTTGAAACACGCTGTTTGTCTTTCCCATTTCTAACATCCGTTTAACTCGCACACACTCACACAATTTTTGAATTATTTATCGGATTGGATCCATCGCTCCTTCACACCCAATCTATCACGCATCGTATAAATATAAACTCTCGTCCCGTTTCTCTTATAAATATAAACCCATTCATGTTTTCATGTATAAGACTGATGTCCTCATTGAATACGCACAAACAATGAATCAGTTTGGATTTTGAGGGATCCATCATCCGGAATAGAAACTTACGAACCTAGTGCGAGAAAACAATTTTCCTGCGGGAACTCAATTTTGAAGCACAAGCCACGAAGGAGTGAGTACCATTAAAAGAGTCGGAAAGTGATAACGTCAAATATAAATGGAAAATTTGAGCCTGTCGAAAACACTGAAAATATTGGCTGTATTGACGACGTACCATCGGTGGATACAAAATCCCAACATAAAATTTGTTTAGTGTGTATTAAACTTTGAGACGGGCTTTCTAAACTCGAAATTTAAACTGCATTTGAACTCTGTCTTTTATACGCGTGGTGCATGAAGTAAAAACTTCATGCACCACGCGTATAAAAGACAGAGTTCAAGTGAAGTTTAAATATACATAAATTTCACAATATTATAGTGTTTTATACGCATGGTGCATGAAGTAATATTTCGAGTTTATAAAAGCCCAGAAAATTTGTCAAGGGTCGCGCAGCGACCCGAGACAAATTGTCACGGGGCATTTCTAAACTCGAAATTTTACTTCATACTTAGTCTGGGAGTGGAAAACTCTCGTTAAAGCTTCAAATTGAACTTAAAAAAAACAAGGAATATCTAAAGATTTACAGAAAATAGGCTGAATTAGGAATACCTATACTTAAAAGAAGAACTCCTATATGTATAAATACCAATAAAATATTTCTAGGAGAAAGTTATTGTTACTGCAAAAATGTTCAGCAAAAATACTAAAGGGAAAAGTATTTCGTATATAGTGAAACTCATTTCGTAAATCGGGAAATCTTTTGGCATATATTTGACAAGGTGAAAGATATTTAGGTTATAGTGAATCTCATTTGATTACTAGTGAAATGCAATAGAAAAACCCTGTAATAGAATAATTTCCTGTATGTACAAATAATTTAAATAGACACCCAAATCATACATCCTTTATATATCTTAGAATTAGTTTTTAAAAGTTGGCCCATAAAGTTTTAGTAAAATATGTGCAATTAAAAGTATACATTATTGAAATTAACTTATTCAACTCATTTCTAACCAAGTTGAATACTCACAAACAATGAATCGGCTCGGTTCATGGGGGATCCATCATCCGGAAACTCATTTTTTATGTGAGACTTAACTAAAGCTTAATAAACGAGAGGGGTGTGGAGGAGGAGGGTGGAGGGGTGTTTGCTTACACGCCCTTAAGAAATCCTATGTAAATTATAAACACAACTCATCAATCAATTTGACGAGAGTGAGGCCAACACACGAGCACTTTCGATCTAATGTTACGTAAATTGATTAAGAACGATCTACTCTGTTTTTTTTTGTTGCTTATTTATATACAAAATTTACTTCCCTAGAGGATGAATCATGATCATAATTTAATCAAGTATTCTGAGTTCATAAATTACCTTATGCTGTTATTCTTGAAATAAACACTGGTTTATTTTTCACAACTCCAATTAATTTGAGAATGATATGATTAATAAAAATAATTAAATTATTTATCAGCAGTAAAATATGTTATGCGTGAATAATAAAGAAATAACTGACCCTCAATACCTTTGCAGATTATTTTATTAAAATATTTATATTTTCAACAAACGACGACTACGACGACTACGACTACGACATAAACGACTGGTATCACACTTTCCAAACACTTCCTTCTTCCCCAATAACTCCTATCCTTGAGGAGGACTATATGAATAAATTGTCCTAAGGTAAAAAATACTGCCCATGGACACAATAGTGTTCCTCGAAGTATCCTAAAACAACTCCCACTAAATATATGCCAATTTATCCTGGACATCTATAATTATGCATTAGTAAACAACTATTATCCTCCCACTTGGAAAAAAGGGAAAATTGTATGTATCCACAAACCCAACACCAATCCTTCACTTGTATCCAGCTATAGACCTATCACATTACTCCCAGTCCTCAGCAAAATATTCGAATCCCTCCTTAAAGACCAAATAAGCTCACACATCGCCAAATATATCCCTAAATACCAATTCGGATTCCAACACACACGCTCTACCCAACTCCCATTGACAATCTTGGCATCCGATCTCCAAACGTCTCATCTCGAAGGCAAAAAAGCAGCTGTACTATTCCTCGATGTCAAAAAACCTTTAGACTCGGTTTGGCAACGGAGATTATTATATAAATGTCTAGTCCTCAATCTCCCAACATATCTATTACGCATCCTTGATTAATTCTTACCCAACAGATCCTTACAAATTAAATTTAAAAACCACCTATCCTACTCATTTTGTCCATACCAAGGTGTTACACAAGGTTCTCCCATATCTTTCTTACTCTTCAATATATTTACTCATGATCTGTACAACCAAAATCACAAATATTTTAATCCAGCTTAATATATCCTCCAGTTCGCCGATGGCACGGCCTTGGCAACCCATGCCCCTACCCTCAGTTCCACAATGTCTTCCTTATAAGACTAACTAAATTATTCCAATTCTTGGTTCCTTAAATAGAGAATATCCTTGGATTCCACCAAAACCCAACTATTAATTCCCACCACAGAATAACTCCTAATTTCCCTACAATACTCCTCAATGGCACCCAAGTTTCCCCTTCACACCTATGTAAATACCTTAGCATAAACTTCGATCCCAAACTCACCTTTATTCCAAACCAGAGAACGCCACTTTAGAGGTTTAGCCTATAAACAGCGTGGAATATCAACAAAAACCATATGCAGGCCGATACTCGACTACGGTTTTATCTTACTTGCTCTTACCCGTCATAAATCCCGTAACAACATCCTTATTGCAGAAAGAAGTTCCCGCCCTATATTGACAAAAATCCGCCACCCCTTAAATCCTCTATAAAACCCCTCCAATAAAATGTTGCTGAAAAAGACACAAATAATACCCATCTAATCCAATGTTTCCTTAAAACGCCTCTAAACATCCGCATCCTTAAACTGTTCTGTCAAACCAGAAATCCCTTAATTCCACCCAAACGCAAATTTCTTGAATCCACTGTCCTCTAAACACTCTTATCCCTACATTAGTCATTAACTTAACAATCTCACATCATTTATTCGTTCATTTACCTCATAATCAAAATTATTTAAATCACCCTAGGCAGAAAGACCTCAGGTCGATAACCTTTGCGCAGTATAAATTAAATAAAATACTATAATAATTATGTAATGAAACATTTTATTTGTGAATAAATATATATATATATATATATATATATATATATATATATATATATATATATATAGTATAGGTTACGTTTGGAAGAATTTACCCTTACAGAGGATAAATCGTAACCATATTTTAATTAATAAATAACGTTATCCTTTTTATTCCTGAAACAAATACGTGTTTATTTTTCATAAGTCTAATTCATTTAAAAACTATTTGATTAATAATAACAATAAAATGATTAAACAGCAGTTAGATACCTGTATGTTTTTGAGTTTACGTGAAGTGCTTAACACTAAAAAAAGACTGTTATTCCTTACTTCACTTTTTATTTGTATCGTTAGATGTACATTTCGAGACACAATGTGCTCATTATCAATAACAGACTCTAGAGCAGTTAGATATGTTACGTTTGGAAGAATTTACTTCCACAGAGGATAAATCATGATCATAATTTAATTTAATATATTGGGTTCATAAATAACGTCGTGCGTTTTATTCTTAAAATAAATACTTGTTTATTTTTCTTAACTCCTATTCATTTGAGAACAATTTGATTAATAATAACAATAAAATTAATAATCAGTAGTGAGATATGATACGTTGGGAAGTGTATTGTTATATTGAATTAAATGTTAATACAGTTGGGAATAAACGGGTAGAGAGAGCATTTACATCAAACTGTGTTAAATTATTCAATGGAGCACAACACAACGACACGAACTGAAATTGTGGTGAAAAGGCCTCAGCCGCAGAAGAACATCTGAACGTGTTTCAGCGTGAGGTCTAGGTTTCCGCCATATCCAAACATAAATTCAACCTTTCCATCCGTCATCTCGTCCATAAATTAAACAAAACAATTTCTTAGCGCATAATACATTCGAGAGGGGGATTATCCCCCACGGGGTGTCCTAATTCACAAACCCTCGTTATTAATAATCAAAATTTTGCATAAAATGTATGTTGAGTAATATTGATATTAATAGTTTTGGCAGTGGCGACTTGTGAGAATTTTTATTGGTGGGTTGTAGACATAAACATACACTGAATTTTAATTTTAAGTATGCATACCCCGATGCGTATGTTTTTGGGAAATTCGTTGTTTTTTTTTTATTGGGTGAAGCTACTAACAAGTGTTTCCGCTCCTTGATTAAGCATGAAGTAAAATTTCGAGTTTAGAAAAGCCTGAAAATTTGGTTTGGTCGCGTAGCGAAGCGGAGCGACCAAACCAAATTATCAGGCTTTTCTAAACTCGAAATTTTACTTCATGCGCCACGCGTATATAACACAGATTTCAAGTGAAGTTCGAATATACAAAAATTTCACAATATTTTAGTGTTTTATACACGTAGCACATGAAGTAAAATTTCGAGTTTAAAAAAGCCCAGAAAATTTGTTTCGGATCGCTGCGCGGCCCTCGTCAAATTTTCACGGGGCTTTTCTAAACTAGAAATTTTACTTCATGCCTAATCAAAGAGTGGAGACTTTCGCTCAAAACTTCAAATTATACGGAAATTGAAAACAGATGAACTTCTGACATTTTACAGCGTATGCATCTGAATATGTACTCTTAAAATATGTAAAATTAGAATTTATTTGCTCGCGGCACACTGGTTGAGATTCACTGGATTAAATGCCCTAAAAAGCAAAATCAAAGCACTACGAACCAAATTATAGAAGCTTAAGTTTGACAGTTGTCCGAACAGTTTCTAAAGGAATTTATATTTCCTAAGAAATCATACAAAATTTATAGTTTACAATATACAGTTTAAATAATTAAATAACAATAAAACACTTTATTAAATTTACAAAACCCAACGTAATCCAACTTCAGAAAATGTCTATTTTGCTGATTTTTTGTTTTCACGTTCGCGTTGTAAATACTTAACAATTCTGGACACGGGGTATCTTTTAAATTTAATTCCCTTCCCCCTCCCGTATGTCCTACATAAAACAAACGCACGGTGCATCTCTTACTAGGAGGAGAGAGGATCAAAGAGGCATCCCTAGTTTCCGAGTTCCGGCATGTTGTCTTTCCAATCCATCTAACACACGGGCCGGAGAAACGAAATCGAATTACGGCCAGAAAGGAGAAAAGAAGTCGAAGAGTAACTCCTGCACGACCTACACACACATTCGAAGGGATAGAGAAAACAGAAAACAATTATCCTTCCCGTGCGAGACTCGACTTCTAGTAACGAATTTGACGGTAATTTTTTGATGTCTTGATGTTTTGCTGAGAAAAAATGAAATTGTATAGATTAAATTAGTTAATGCAATGCCTTTCAGAGAAAATATAAGGCCCGGGCCAACTAATAGTTTTGAGGCCCTTTAAATTTAAAATGTTAAAAGTAAAGATGAATAACGAAATAATCGGCAAAAATCGACATTTGTTGCAGTTCATTTTTCTAATTCTATTCGTAAACAGGCTTGATATAAGTTAATAACCTTTCTTTACACGTTTATTTGAATTACCAAATATTGTACATTTGGTAATTTAAATAATCGTGTGAAGAAAGGCAATTAGTGCTTTTATTCGTCAAAGATTTGATATAGTCGATAATGCTCGGTATTGATCAGCACTAGGTCGGAACCACAGTGAGGAGGCCCTTGAAGTCCGAAACGCGTTTGTGGGTACGTAGTGGTTGAATACTGAACACAAATTCAATTTTAATAAAATAATTTAAGATTTCAAACTTTAGGTAATAAAGGATGAAATATATGTTTTAGATGTTCACCTTAAATCATTCTTTACAAAATATTTTCTGCATGTGCCAGGCGCGTATAACACTCATTAATTTTTTTCAAGTAACTTTTTTATTACAGAGTATTTCTATTGCATTTCACTATTAATCAAATGAGATTCACTAAATCCCAAATATCTTTTACCTTGTCAAATATATGCTAAAAGATTTCCCGATTTACGAAGTGAGTTAATTTGCAGTAATATTAACTTTCTTCTAGAAATATTTTATTTTTATTTATACATATGTAACACTACTTACGCCAGCATTCATTCTCCGGATAATGAGTCCTCTTAGTTCATTGCTAACATGCATTTTTGACGATCTACAACGATTTCGTTGACAAGTGAAATGTAATAGACAAGCTATGATACGGTTTTGACATATAGGGAAATGTAGTGCTATATAGGGAAATGTATTTGATAAATAGAAAATATATTAGAGATAAAGGAATACATATCCGATATAAAGTGAAAAAACTCTGTAAGTGCAATTTAAAACTACTAACGAGTGTTTAATTAAGAGTAAAGTAAAATTTAGAGTTTCTAAAAGACTGATAATTCGGTGTGGTCGCGTAGCGAACTGGAGCGACTAAACCGAACCTTAAGGCTTTAAGTTAAAAAAGATGTATTTATTATTGTTATTATTAAATATATCACAAATGCTCTTGTCTTATATCTAAACAAATTAATCTTAATTAATTCAATTACCTTCTCGCGCAAGTAATTCAAGAGTTTAATGCGAGGCGTGAAGACCTAAAATTCTTTACACTGTTCCGTGCGTTAATTGCCTAAATGGAAGTCTTATGTAGAGGAGTAAAATATAATATATATTCTGATAATAACATCCCCACTTTTTATTACTCAGTTATTGCGCTAGTTTACGAGCAAAGGGCGCCCTTATGACTATAGTTCCGCAGTTGTAGGCCTTCTGGATTATTAGATAATAGAAGTTTATGAATTGTGCACACCCCCCTTAGAACCCGCCCTGCCGGAGCATTTCTTAGGGGATTAACCGGGATGTGGAAGCCTCACCATTATATAATTAAAGCCTCAGACAGTAAATTCACCCATTATATTTATACCGGGATGGTGGATGAATTTTATTTCTTATTGCCGGAATAACATCTGCACTGTTTATGCTAAGCCGAGCGTAAGGATGTCTATTTTAGAGAAATTGTATAATTAAAGTTTATAGGATTGTTAAACTAAAGCTTCAGAAATTAAGAAAAGCGAGCGATTTACTTGTTTATTTTTTTTTATTAATTAAGTAAAAAACTAAAATTATATTTGTATTACGAATCGAAAATAATTTATTCCTAAATAATAATAAATAGTTAACTATAAAATAACTAAAAAATGTTTATGTTTCTATAAAATTAAAGGTACACATTGTAAGCAGTATACTTGGAACTATGCATCAAATCAGTGTTTTATACGCGTGGTGCATGAAGTAAAATTTGGATTTGCCGGCGCGGGGGAGTATTTAAAAAAATATGAAAAATGCTGTATATTAACTTTTATAAAAGTAAATAGATATTAGTTTAGGTTATTTCGTAATTTTGTAACCTAAAAATAATATCCGATAAATTCAAAGTTGAATTTTCATTTGGAATGGCGATTTTAAAGAAATTTGAATTGAAACTGTGTGCTTTAATAATGTTTTCTTTAGAAAAAAATAGCTTATATTGTTTCTAATATCAGGGGAACAGTCTGCGATTTTGAGAATCCAAAAAGATTGATTTTGTTAGAGAAGTGGTAATTTCTTAGATAAACATTTTTGTTTTAAAAATATCTGGGATATTTCACAGAACAACATAAACAACTTTTTACATCAACAAAATAAAAATCTCACTAGTGTTTCCACTCATAGGCTACGCATGAAGTAAAATTTCGAGTTTAGAGAAGCTTGAAAATTTGGATTTGCCAGGGCGCGCGAGCGAAGCGAGTCGAGCCCCGGCAAATCCAAATTTTCAAGCTTTGCTAAACTCGAAATTTTACTTCATGCGCCACGCGTATAAAGTACTAAAATATTGTGAATTTTAAAATAAATACTTTCTACTGAATTTGATGAATTAATTGAAAAAAAGTGAAAACTTGAAAAGTCCATCTCTACCGTATGTTTTTTTATCTTGCTCACCATTGGAATCTTTTAAACCAATGAACAAATTTCAGCTAACATCATTTGTTTTTAAAATATGGCAAAAATTGTGAAATGATTATTAATTATTTTTTATTGTAACTTTGTTATTTAATGCAATAGATATCTGTAACTTGCTGTGTACCATGAACGTCATCAGAGAGACACACAGGAATTAACAGCTTTTATACAGGGTGTCCCATTTTCTAGATACAACACCTATTTTTAGTTTTCTTATGGCGGCCATATTTAATTTTTGTACCATTGAAAAGAGCAAGAAAAAATTGTGTCAAACCATGTGCCACAATTTTAATAAATTATTAGTGAAAACATTTGAATAAAATATGACAATTTTTGTTTTATCAAGTCAGCCATTTTGGATTTTTAGATAAGATCAAGAAAACTAATTGACATGTTACACATGATTGCGTACTAATTTTGCTTGATCTTATCTAACAATCCAATTTGACCGATTTAATAAAACAAAATCTGTCATATTTTATTCAATTGTTTTAACTAATTCAAATTCCTTTATTAACGGCAATAAACCTTTTTACATCAGAATATAAACATTATAAATAACAATTAACAAATTATACTGCTACTAAAGCAACAGAGACTAATTATAAATATTGGTAAGATAAAATGCAAGTACAAGTAATAAAATAATAATAATTGACATATGGCACATGATTTCGCACTGTTTTTTTTCTTGATCTTTTTAATGGTGTAAATATCCAATATGGCCGCCATTACAAAAACTAAAAATAGGTGTTGTGTTTAGAAAATGGGACACCCTGTATTAAATCTGTTAATTCCTGTGTTTCTGTGAAGGCTTTTATGGCACACAGAAAATTACAGATCTCTGTCGCATTAAATAACAAAGTTATAATAAAAATAAATTTTCATCCATTTTTACATTTTTCGCCATATTTTTAAAACAAGTGATAGAATGAAATGTGTTGACATATTCTTACTCAGTATCAAATATTGAAACTTTTGCCCAATTTGACCAACTTCGTATCATCATACAAGATCACAATAGTGAGCACGATAAAAAAAAACGAACGGTACAAACAAATTATTGTAATTTTATAACGCCAATGATTGCTTTGTATTCATCACTTTACATTTCTAAAGTTTTATTAAATATGACTTTCTTCATTTCTTATTCCCTTTCCAGTAAAAGTCCTGGGTATCCTTTAAACAAAATACAACACATCAAGCGCAATTAGTGGCGCGCGCGCAGTGAATTTCCAATTCCAAATCGCCTTCTATATATCCATTTTTTTTTTGATAAAAACGCCATTCGCGCATCCATCAATTGCCGACAATTGATTGCGGCCCCCAGGTCCACAAATCTCCAATTAAGCATGCATTTTTAATGCCCATTTTGACAAATGACAGGCGCATTCGTCTCCGCCTCCGCGGTTTTCCATTACCCGTCCAGGAATTCCTCTTCGAGGCGCAAACGGATTATATTTACATTTCCCCGACACTCCGGAATAGTTATTTACTAAAGTGCTCTTAATAATGGATGAGACAGGTGCGATAATATTCACTTGCAGTGTCTTCCGAGCTTCGGCTGTCTATTCTGAATGTGTAAAGGTATTATCAGGGGGTGGGAGGCGCTTGTCAGCGGTATCTATTTGAAATTTTTTCAATTATTCACGATGATGAATTATTGCTTAGTTATGAAAATATTATACATATATCATTGTTTATTCTGTTCTAATTCAATAAATATAAAAACAGAGTGTAGATTTTTATTCTGTCCCAAATCATATTTTTAGTTTGTTATTTAAATACCTAAACTATCTAATTCAATGCACTCAATAGTTTTTCTGATAATGAGAAAAATAAGTTTAACCCTTTCAGCCCTGGAATTTTTCTAGTGTCCAAAAAAATATTTTGTTCACGACATTCTTATAATATGTGCATTATTTAATTGTGTGGGCCGCATAAATAGAGTGCATTTAACACTCAAGCACATTAAACACGGGATTTGCGTGATAAATGTGGTTATTTAACACGAATATAAATTCGATTTTTGCCGCTATGCAGTAATAGCGCTGTGCTAGTCATATCAGCTTCTTTTGTCTTACATTTTACCATAGTGGTGATGACGTCGTCGACGCCGTTTTGTTAAATAAAGTACGAAGTAACGCGTTAACATATCCGTCGTACTCACTAGTTTAACCTGCGTAAAACGCGTTTGTAAACAGAAATCATTCTTAAAGCGGTTAAACAATTGTGCTTGTATCCGTCGCGAGTGATTTTTTGAAGCGAAACAAACGTTAACAGCGTGAAAACTCCATTCAAACGGAAGAGTTTTTTGTGCAAAGAGCGTGTTTCTATGTAACTTAGGCGAAAAGCTAGACTGTGTGAGTATTATTTATTGTTGAACGGTTGTTTATATTTGTGTTAAAGTGGAATTAACCCTATTACACATTCAAATCATAGTAGTGTCATCAATTATCTGTCAAATTATTACGAAACAAAACCGACCATTAAGACTGACGCGTATTTGATAAATATATATAATAAATGTTGTAGTATATATTGTTGTTCTGAACAAGGTATAGTGTATAACTCGCATATGATGGCTATTAATCACTCAAACGACTTGCTCCACTCGCCCTCGGCTCGTTCCGCAAACCTTGTTCTCATGGTTATTAGCTATATTATTGTACAATATAGTATTGTACACTGCATATTATTTATTACTACCTCAGATATTCTTTTAAGTATACATATCTCAATACATAATATATAAAATTACGAAAATGTTAGTCGTGAAAATGCAAAAAATGTCTTAATTAATAAGACAACTTAAGACAATAAATATCCATCAAAACAACTACTTCCCGTGCAAATACACCTCCGGATATTGAATTATACAATGAAATATTTAAAATCTTATTTGATTTGATTTGTTACAACGCTCTATTAAAGTATATGTAAAATTTAGGTCAAATTTTCTTCAAACTAACTAACAAATACAAATTAAAAATGAAAGGAGAAATCACAAGAAATTATAAATGAAAGGACCAGGGTTAAAATTAATGTCTTAGGCCATCTAAGCGACCAAACCAAATTTTCAGGCTTTTCTTAACTCGAAATTTTACTTCGTGCACCACGCCTACCAAACACTGATGTGATATGATGTTCAGAATTCACGTTTTTAGAATTCTGCTTTAGTAGAATATTTTAAACTTCAATAAAAATCAGTGTTTTATAAGCGTGGCGCATGAAGTAAAATTTCTAATTTAGAAAAGCCTAAAAATTTGGTTTGGTCGCGTAGCGCTACGCGACCAAACCAAATTTTAAGGCTTTTCTAAACTCGAAATTTTACTTCATGCTTAACCTGGGAGTGGAAAACACTCGTTTAAGACAAATTTTAAAAAACAAACGACTATCGGAAAAGTTACATCTCATACATACATGTATGTATATTTAAAAGAAAATTCCCAGTATGTTTACCAAATTATAGTGGTGGCAAGTGCCACCGTCACACAGTGGTCTCAAACGCCGAAAATGTGGCAAAAATATGAAGGAGTTATCCGAATTGAATAAAAATTAGCATATCGGGTTTTTTGATGTCGCTGATTAAGAATCTGAAATAAAAAAATTGAAAAACAGAATGGCGGATTTAATACAAGGCATTTCGAGGTCGTTTATTAAGAATATGTAATTACAAATTTAAATAACAAAATGGTGGATCCAAAATAGCGGACAAAAGTGATGAAAATTGTCATACTTTCATGATATTTTGGATATTTGGATTTTCGTTTTCGTTGATTAAGAATATGAAATTAAAAGTTGTAAACAAAATAGCCGACCTAAACTATAATTATTGTAATTATTTAATAATATTTCGGATATAGGATTTTTTGAGATCACCCAGTGAGAATCTAAACTCAAAAATGCGAAAAATTTTTTTTTTTATATATTTTTAATATATAATTTAATATACAATCTATAAACATATTTATAGGAAAACATGTTTTTTTTTTTATCTGGCGGAAGTAATAACTAACACAATTTTTACCAAATTACATTCGAACATTTGTTTTTCCTGTTTAGAAATGCTTTCTCCATATAATAGACTAGAATTGTTTCAAAATGTATGATAGTTTGTTTTCAGCAACAAAAAACCAGCTGAAATGTTTAGTTATAATTGACGTTTTTTTTTATCAAGTGCCGCCATTTTGTAAATTTTTATCGAAGTGGATTTCTTTTAGTCTATTTTGGAATCACACTCATTCTTAGCAAAAAAAAATATGCTGAACTGTTTCTGACAATTCTAGCGATCTGTAGGACTTCCGCCAGGGGGGATTATTTTCCGAGAAGAAGTTCCGTCTTGGCCCTATACTGACAGTATTTACCGTTTAAATCAGCAGTAATTTTTTGTAATTACTCTTCAAACAACAATAAATGTGATGGAGAAAGATCTATCAATACCTGCCGTTTATTTTTCCTACAATAAATTGACAATAAATACCTATTTATTTAGGACACTAAATAAATAGGACCCTTTATAACAAAAGCTGCACTGCAAACGAAATGGCATCTAATGGCAGCTAGTTTTTTGCTGTTTATTTTCACAGTAGCATTACAAAAAAGGTGGCATTAAGCTTTTGACTGAACCCGGCAGAACAAATAACTTTTTCCTTGTTTAAAATAATATTTTTATTATTGTTTATGTAAATTTTTATTGGCAAAGATTGTTAAATATTATGCAGTCAATAATTCTTACTTTAAGGAAATGAATCCATTTTACAGATCTAAATTTCATTAAGTACACGCTTACCAATCCACGAATACAAAAATCTTAAAAATCCCGCAACGGTGCTCGCCAGATATGGAATTGGCACTACGGTATAAGACATAAACGATAACTGCATAGAGAATTTGATAGAGCTAATCTATCGAAATAGTAACATTTTTTTTTTTTTTTCTTGAATTAATTTCTCATCTGGCACTTGGTGAAACATATTACACTATGTAAAGTTAATTAAAGGAAAGGCACTTGGTATTGTTTCACAATTAAATCTTTATTCCGACTAGTTTCGGTTTGTTAGACCATTTTCAAAGGAATGTAACATTCCTTTGAAAATGGTCTAACAAACCGAAACTAGTCGGAATAAAGATTTAATTGTGAAACAATACCAAGTGCCTTTCCTTTAATTAACTTTACATAGAAATAGTAACATTGAAATCCACAGATACTATTTTTTTGGTAATTTAATTTTAGCCAGCTTTTCGGGATTTTGATCTACTGTGCGTCAGGGCCGAAAGGGTTAAATTTACGTGTGTTTTTTGAAATTTATGTGATTTAAATTAGAATGTTCGGTTTTAATTGAGTTATCATGAAAATTCCTCGTGTGTAACAGCCACATTCAAATATACACAAGGCACTTAAAACTTATCCATGTAGATAATCGGAACAACAAAACCGGCGAACATCTGGCAAATTTTAGCATTCTGTCTCGTATAAATCGAGCAATTTTACCCTTATAATAGTGCGGGCTGGAAACTTTTGAATTTGCTATAATGCGCTGCGCACCATTTTCAGTTTCAGTCCGCAGCATAATTAAAATTTCCACGTAATAAAGTACAGCGGGCGGCTGCTGAAACACACGAAAACACCCCTCCCGGTTTCATCGTTGTGTTATTTTGTTTATTGCGCAAAGGGCTCAAAAGTTTTTTAAAACAATAAACCAAACCGCGCAGTAAATTATAAATTTATTTAATTGCGTGTGCTAAATTATTTACCAAAAAATCAAAAACATAAACAATTAAATATAATATTGTATAGTTGAGGCTGTTAGTTGTTGAAACTCCATAATATCACTTTAATAAAACACTTAATTTGTTTAGGTTTCAAATATAATGTCTCCTAGGATTTGTGAAAAACTGCAAGAGAGGTATTTTCAAAATCAAGGAATTTGAAGGGAAAAAAATCCTGATTTCCCCTTACTCAATCTCACTGGGCTTTTTTTAATATGTCCCGCATTTCGTATCCCGGGGCAGACCGAAATGGCTGAGGAGGAATATGACTCGGGCGCTGAGCGCAGATTTGTTTTCATTTGTGTGTCGCTGAAAAAATATCACGACGAAAGACTGGCAAAATACAGGGCCGAAATTGAAAATAATAGCCCTGGGCGGTAAACGTGAGCGAAATAAGGAAGAAGAGGAGAGGCGGAGACGTCGCCCTCTTTTCGAAGCCCCCTTTTGCAACATATAGACTGGAGGGGAGGGGGAGCTCGTGATAAGGGCGGCTTTAAAGTATAATTTGCTTCTATTTGCATATGTAAACAATTAGGGTGGGTGATGATACGCACTCGCACGCTCGCCCTATTCTTTCCATTTTCCTTATTCAAAGTAGGGAAAATTGAGTCTCGAGATAGGGTATGAATGGAATTTCCTTCGGTGATTTAGACATAATTGAATACATATTAAACATTATATACAAGAAGTTTTTTATCCTGCGCACCTTTATGCTTACAAGAAAAACTCCTTGTATATGTTTATACAGAAAGTTTTTCTTAGTATACATATCTTAATATGCTATATACGCTGAAAATGTTCATATTTTCCTTGTTTCTAAATAATTCAAATTGAAGCATTAAACGAGTGTTTTCCACTTTCGGAATAAGCATGAAGTAAAATTTCGAGTTTACAAAAGCTTGAAAATTTGGTTTGGTCGCTCTGCGAAGCGGAGCGCCCAAACCAGATTTTCAGGCTTCTCTAAACTCGAAATTTTACTTCATGCGCCACGCGTATAAAACACTGATTTTATGCGCAGTTCAGAATATCCGACTTTAGCATACTGCTTAAATAGTATACTTTGAACCTAGCTTGAAATCAGTGTTTTATACGGGTGGCGCATGAAGTAAAATTTCGAGTTTAGAAAAGCCTTAAAATTTGGTTTGGTCGAGTAGCGCTACGCGCTACGCGACCAAATAAAATTTTAAGGCTTTTCTAAACTCGAAATTTTACTTCATGCTTAGCCTGGGAGTGGAATGCACTCGTTTAATGCTTCAATTTGAATTATTTTGAGAAACATAAAAAATATCTGAAAATGTACAGCGTTTATGTTTTTCTTTTAAACATACAGTTATGCATATGCTGTAAAGTTTCCGGCATTCGTTGTTTTTAAATAAGTTGAATTTGAAGCTTTAAAGAGTGTTTTATACGCGTGTCGCATGAACAACTTGTTCACTTCATAAGTTTACTCTTCGATTTCTACAAATTATGAATTACTATATGATTTCGAATATTATTCCTCATCGTCAAGTCAATGTAGGGTTGATTATTATTTCTAAAAATGTTGCCCGGATACAGACATCAATGGTGCCGACGTCGAGTAGAAGTGATTTAAGACTACAAAATCTTGCAATATTGTCCATAGAACAAGAAATTACAAATAATAACAATTTTGAAAGCATTATACACGAGTTTTCTACTATGAAAGTTAAAAGAGTAAATATATAAATATCTTTACATACACATATGTGTACAGTTTGTTTGTTCATCCAGAAGAAATGAAATTATTAATTTATAAATATTAATTAAACAATAGTGATGTGTTCATCATAGTACTTTCCCCGTCATTTAAACAACTTATAATTAACATACTAAACTTTATTCACTTGTCAATTGGTTTAAGACCATTTCACATTAAATCAGTGTTTTATACGGTGGCGCATGAAGTAAAATTTCGAGTTTAGAAAAGCCTGAATTTGGCTCGGTCGCTCCGCTTCGCTACGCGCCCGAGACAAATTTTCAGGCTTTTCTAAACTCGAAATTTTACTTCATGCTTAACCTGGGAGTGGAAACACTCGTTAGACGATGAATCAGAAACTTAGTCAATAATCGCCTGAATTTGTTTTTTTAACTTTAGCGCAAAGTCTATTCATCCATCGACAATCACTGATAATTTTATAAAAATCCGAAATATCTTTTGTAATTTTGTAATTTTATCAATGAGTAAATATAAAAATATTAAAAAGTTCAGTTTCTTGTATCTTGATCTTAGGATGATCTTGTTTCTTGATCTTAGGATCAAGAAACAAGAAACTGAACCTTTTAATATTTTTATATTTACTTATTGATAAAATTGTATGCAACTTAAAGCGTCTGTAATGTCGTTAAAAATAGTACGATATTGAATTTTTCGACTTTACCTCAAAGTTTATCCATTTCACAATCACTGATAATTTTATAAATATCCCAAATGTTTTTCGTAATCTAAGATCATAAAACAAGAGACCTTACCTTTTAATTTTTTTTTTTAATTTATTTATTGATGACATTTTATTCAACTTAAAGCATCTACAGGATGAGTCACTAATCGGAAATCGGTCTATAGTGGGCGTATCGTTGAAAATATCAAAAAAAGTTTCAAATAAAAGTTGTTTAGAATAAAGTTTTTCATAACCCAAAATGGTTGATAAATATAGCGGCCTTCCGTTTATACCGGAAGTAAACACCAACTTCCTTATTATAAATAGAACATTTTAAACGTTCTAATCATTTTTAAAACGGGTGAATTAAAATAAGCTAGCGTATTGGCATGTGTTTGAAAAAATAGGTTATTACTGCGAAATGTTAGTCTAGGAACCTGAAACTTCAGCTTACCTAGGATGTTAGGGTCATCAATTTACTACCCCGTATAAAAATAGAATTGAAGATTTAGTACACTATAGACCGCTTAGTGACTCACCCTGTATAATGTTCTAAAGAATCGCTGGATTTTTTTATTTCGACTTTACCACGAAGTTTATTCATTTATAGAAAACCGCTAATAATTTAAAAAAAAAACTTAGTACTTTGCAGAGCCGATAAAGGAAACATCATCACAATAATGCACAAACAAGATTATATTAAGAAAACAGGAATTATTTAATAATGATATGTTCGGAATCATAAAAACAGACCCCACTAATAAATTTCAGATAGAATTCCTAAAAACAGCAAAATCATGCAGCCAGTTAATCCCCGAATCAGAAATATATAATTTAAAATTATAAATCCGAAAGCACCAATTTTGTACTATATGCCAAAATTACATAAGGATGGAATTCCCATATGACCCGTAGTGTCTTACTTATATGCACCAACTTATAAGTTGTGTAAATACTTAAATAACGTAATCCCATCCTTCATAAACTTTGAATCCTATCATGCAATTAAAAACACAATAGAATTAGTCAATAAATTAAAGAAAATAAAAATACCCCCAAATGCAAAACTAGTATCATTTGATGTAAAAAGTTTGTTTACCTCAATCCCGGTCATCAAACTCAAATCTATATTAGACAGCATACTTAATATTACAGATCACCCTCAAGATTTAAAAAATGAATTAAAATCATTAATCAACATTTGTATTGATCAAAGTTATTTCGAATTCAATAACACGATCTACAAGCAAGTAGATGGATTACCAATGGGTTCTTCTTTAACCTCCCTTTCAACGGAAATTTTCCTATCTGAATTCAAAAAACAAGAGACAAAGTTAGTAATATTTTGGGCAAGGTATAAAGATGATGTTTTTTGCATTTGGACGGGTACTACATGACAACTAGACATATTTACCAATTTTTTAAATTCAATTAACCCAAAAATACAGTTTACGGTTGAATTGGAAACTAACAACTGCTTAAACTTTTTGGATCTCACAATAATAAAAGCACCAAATAACGAATTAGTTTACAAAATCTATAGAAAAAATACATTCACGGGGCTTTTCACGGGGCTTTTCACAGGGTTTTTCTAAACTCGAAATTTTACTTCATGCTTAGTCTGGGAGTGGACAAATTTTTACGGGGCTTTTTAAAACTCGAAATTTTACTTTATGCTTAGCCTGGGAGTGGAAAATACTCGTTTAATGCTTCAATTTTAATTATTTTTAGAAACAAGAATTATCTGAACATTTACAGCATTTATAGTATATTAAGATATGTATACTTAAAAGAAAAACTTCCTGTATAAACATATACAGGGAGTTTTTCTTTTAAGCATACAGATATTCGTACGCTGTAAATTTTTCGACATTCGTTCTTTGTTTAAATGAGTTGAATTTGAAGCTGTAAACGAACGTTTTATACACGTGTCGCATGAAATAAAATTTTAATTTTAAATTAACTTTGAGTCGTTTAAAAATGAATTTCTGTAGAATCCTATTGTACAGAAAATTGTGCAGACTTTTGTAGTATATTATGTTGTCAACAAGTGAAATAATTTATGCAAAAACAATTACGAGCGAATTTCCCGTCGGCGGAAGTGCAAAAAGTGGCTCGTCTCACCAACCGGAATAATTAATATCGAATTATCTTTAGGCGTTGTCGCGAAATATCAAGCAATCCCAGCCCCATCCGCAGTACGTTAGAGCGATGCCGAGAACGAAAATGCCTTCCCAATTAAGTCTATCTTGACGTTAAATCGGTGCAAACTATAGTTAAGACGGGATATAATAGGTGCAAATTAGTATAATTGTCGTCTCAGAATTCCTGGCATATTGCAGTAATTAGATTTCAGTAATAGTTTCAGTAATGTGGCCAATTACGGTGATGACACGCGACAATCCCCAAACGACTTTCCTCTTAACAAATTTAATCACACACTCAAACTCAATCAAAACACTTAAAAAAATAATTTAACTTCATTTATTAAATTATCGACCTTTCTCTTCAACAGTTTTAAAGGTTGAATCCCCTCGACATCTCCATACACCAGTAAAACCATGAGTAAATAGTGTATTTATTAAACATCAATATAAATAGTGTATTAGTTCATGACGAGCACACACACACACACATACACTGCACACACGAGAGTGAACAAACAAAGTAAAGACCTTCCCCAAACACAAACTAAACCCCAGGACTCATTATAAGTTTCACCCGTCGTCGGCGGAATGAAACTAATTATCCGAATTTCAGAATTTCCGAAACCGTAAATTAATCCCGCTCTCTCTCGCAACTTTTATTTACATAACCCGCATTGTTTATTTACTTGTCCCGCGCGGGGAATATGGAAAATTATTAGCCCTCTCTATATTTGCCGAGGCCGGGGGATATGGGATTGGTAATAAAAATTGTTGCCGTTTTTTTTTCCATTCATCCAGTTATTTAATATTTCCTGCGTTCGGTTATTTAATTAAGTGGACACGGTCGGATGTGGATGAGGCAACAAAAAAAACGCGCTCGTGTTTATTTATTTATTTTAACCTTTTGTATAAACTATTTTATGCTTATTTTCTATGCGGAATTGTTTGCTCTATAGTATAATTTCTGCTTGGGTTAATTAATTAAAGGTAATGCTAATTAATGCCGATGGGGATGTGTGTGCGTAGGGATTTTTTTTATAAAATGAATTGTAATAAAAACGCGCTTTGTGTGTGTTGTTTTAATCTGGATTAATTTTATTGCGTTTATGTATTATTTATAAATGAATTAAAATTACATTCATATAATTCTATAATTAAAACTTTTATAAATTGCCATTGAAAGCAACTTTGATCAGCGTTTAGACCATTTTGACCACACTGCGCCCGCCAAATCCAAACTTTCAGGCTTCTCTAAACTCGAAATTTTAATTTATGCTGAATCGAGGAGTGAAACCCTTGTTATCAGCTTCAAATTGAACACCTTTAAAAGATAACTAAAATATGTATAATTAAAAGAAAATTCTCTTATATAGTATTTATATTATACTTTAGTGTGCTCATTACAAATTATTGTATCAATGATTATTGGAAAGATCTGTTTTTATTGTGTTAACTAGGGATGGGCCTCGGCAACGTCGAAAACGTCAACAAACGTCGAAAACGTCAACAAAGTCGACAATATCCAAGGCCGTAGCCATGGCGAGATATGGGGGGTTAAAAAGAAACTGAAATTTTCAATTGTAAAAGCTTGCTCATTACTTCGATAACTTTCTTGTTAATCCAAAATCTGTAAAAGCATTCTTATATCAAAAATGTTTATTCATACATATCTAATCAGTATATTTTTAACTTTATTTTAAATCAGTGTTTTGTACGCCTGGCGCATAAAGTAAAATTTCGAGTTTAGAAAAGCCAGAAAATTTGGTTTAGTCGCATAGTGCGACGCGCTACGCGACCTAACCAAATTTTCTGGCTTTTCTAAACTCGAAATATTACTTCATGCTTAATCTGGGAGTAAATAACACTTGTTTAAAACTTCAAATTTTTAAAAAACAACGAGTATCTGAAGTTTTACAGCATATACGGTGTAATCGGGATATGTATACTTAAAAAAAAGTCTCTGTGTGTTTCTAGGAAAATCTATTCTAAAGCACAGAAATTAATTTCGCGAACAAAAAAATTATAATAACGAATTTATAAAGCATTAGTTATTATTATATGTGGCTTTGATTTGCTCAAAAAAAAAACAAGTTTCAAAATCTGCAACTTTATTTTTTGAAACTAAATAACTCCCTTTTTTCTTCACTTAAACAAAGATTGATAATTTATTCACAAATCTTATGAGTTTTCAAAAATTGCCAAATGTACCGGGTGGGCAAATAAGCAAGGTAAGCGGGTGTATCTCAGAAACTAATGATCGTAAAGAGTTACGGTAAAAAATTTTATTGGTAAAGTGGGCAAGAGAAAATGTTGGAAATTATTTTCAAGTTTCCAAGATGGCTGCCAGTGGGCGTTTCCACCATCTTGAATTACATTAAGTTACGTTTCTCGCGATTTTCCCTAATGAATATAACAAAAAAGTATTTGCGTTTTAATGCTAACCTAAAGTGGAACCATTTTTGTAAAAAACAATGTTTCTCTATCTTTCGAAATAAAGTGGTGGGGGGTATTTGAATGTTGTTTTAAATAAATGCCTGTAACTTCAAAACCAGTTATTGTGTTAACCAGGAATGGGCCTCGGCAACGTCGAAAACGTCAACAAACGTCGAGAACGTCAACAAAGTCGACAATATCCAAGGCCGTAGCCATGGCGAGATATGGGGGGTTAAAAAGAAACTGAAATTTTCAATTGTAAAAGCTTGCTCATTACTTCGATAACTTTCTTGTTTATCCAAAATCTGTAAAAGCATTCTTATATCAAAAATGTTTATTCATACATATCTAATCAGTATATTTTTAACTTTATTTTAAATCAGTGTTTTGTACGCCTGGCGCATAAAGTAAAATTTCGAGTTTAGAAAAGCCAGAAAATTTGGTTTAGTCGCATAGTGCTACGCGCTACGCGACCTAACCAAATTTTCTGGCTTTTCTAAACTCGAAATATTACTTCATGCTTAATCTGGGAGTGGATAACACTTGTTTAAAACTTCAAATTTTTAAAAAACAACGAGTATCTGAAGTTTTACAGCATATACGGTGTAATCGAGATATGTATACTTAAAAAATAAGTCCTTGTGTGTTTCTAGGAAAATCTATTCTAAAGCACAGAAATTAATTTCGCGAACAAAAAAATTATAATAACGAATTTATAAAGCATTAGTTATTATTATATTTGGCTTTGATTTGCTCAAAAAAAATCAAGTTTCAAAATCTGCAACTTTATTTTTTGAAACTAAATAACTCCCCTTTTTCTTCACTTAAAAAAAGATTGATAATTTATTCACAAATCTTCTGAGTTTTCAAAAATTGCCAAATGTACCGGGTGGGCAAATAAGCAAGGTAAGCGGCTGTATCTCAGAAACTAATGATCGTAAAGAGTTACGGTAAAAAATTTTATTAGTAAAGTGGGCAAGAGAAAATGTTGGAAATTATTTTCAAGTTTCCAAGATGGCTGCCAGTGGGCGTTTCCACTATCTTGAATTACCTTAAGTTACGTTTCTCGCGATTTTCCCTAATGAATGTAACAAAAAAGTATTTGCGTTTTAATGCTAACCTAAAGTGGAACCATTTTTGTAAAAAACAATGTTTCTCTATCTTTCGAAATAAAGTGGTGGGGGGTATTTGAATGTTGTTTTAAATAAATGCCTGTAACTTCAAAACGGCTTAATGGATTTGGATAAATTTGGTATCATTGAAAAAAGCATTTCTTGGGCTTTTAGATTTCTTGTAATCATGAAAGTTGTGACCTACACGGCCGCCGATAGAGGGCGTTATTCGATATTATAACCAAAATATTGGATTTTCTAAAAAAATTTAAATACGTTGATATGACTTTTTTAGACTAGAAAATAGACAAATGACCAACCAATAAGCCTGCGCAAACCGCATCTTAATATCTTTATTATTAGGATTATTATTATTATTATTAGATATTAAGATGCGGTTTGCGCAGGCTTATTGGTTGGTCATTTGTCTATTTTCTAGTCTAAAAAAAAATCATATCATCGCATTTAAATTTTTTGAGAAACCTAAAAGCCCAAGAAATGCTCTTTTCAATGATACCAAATTTATCCAAATCCATTAAGCCGTTTCGAAATTACAGGCATTTATTTAAAACAACATTCAAATACAATCCACCACGTTATTTCGAAAGATAGAGAAAAATAGTTTCCACAAAAAAATGTTCCACTCTAAGTTAACATTAAAACGAAAATACTTTTTTGTTATATTCATAGAGGAAAATCGCGAGAAACGTAACTTTATGTAATTCAAGATGGTGGAAACGCCCACTGGCAGCCATCTTGGAAACTCGAAAATAATTTCCAACATTTTCCCTTGCCCACTTTACCTATAAATGTTTTTACCGTAACTCTCTTCAATCGTTAGTTTCTGAGATACAGCCGCTTACCTCGCTTATTTGCCCACCCGGTACATAGATTTCGGACACTATGTGACCATTATCAACGGCTTAACACTATGTCATCCATTGATAATGGTCACTTTCTGTCCGAAATGTATGTACATTTGTGTGAAGAAAGGTTATTAGCGGTTGATTCGTCAAATTAATTTGATCTTCACGTAACTCAATCAATTAACGAATCTTTATTGTGTACAAAAAAATTAGTAATGTTTGGAATTCTACATTTTTTTCTTTAGAAGCGAAATTAGAGAGCTTTAGTTACAGATATGTTCGGCTTTGATTTGCTAAAGAAGTAATAAAACAAGTTTCAAAAACTGCAAATTCGTGTCTTGAAATTAGATTATGCCCTTTTTTTCTTCACTAAAACAAAGATTAATAGTTTTAACACATCCGAGAATTTTTAAAAATTACATTTTTTCTTTAATATTTCACTAGCGTTTTTATTTGCACGAAATTAAATTATTTTTGAATGTTCACAAAAATATTTTTGTTTGGATCTCTAAAATGTTTTCTCTAAATGCTAAATTTTAATTTTTTTCAACCGATTTGATAGTCAATTAACATCCTCTAATTGTTTTATGATTTTTGATGTGTTTATTGAGTTATAAAACAATAAGAAATGTAAAATATATGTTTTAGAAACTTATTGATAGAATTGCCGCTAAAATTATTATAGTATAATGCTAATTAATTTTCATGAAACCAGTACAAACATGATACTATCATTTCGTATTAATAGAACAAAATCTAGAAGGTATTAATTAGTTTGTTTTGAATTATCGGCAGAATAAACGTGGCAACATAGCATTTTCATATGCACCAACTCCATTTTAATTAAATGTTATCTATTTAGACGTTATGTTACATTGTTGTTTGTGAAAATATCTATTCCGCTGAGTTATTTTTTTGAAATTTATTTCTAACGAGTATGTTCACTTCCAGGTTAAGCATGAAGTAAAATTTCGAGTTTAGAAAAGCCTGAAAATTTGGTTTGGCCGCGTAGCGCTGCGCGCTACGCGGCCAAACCAAATTTTCAGGCTTTTCTAAACTCGAAATTTTACTTCATGCGTCACGCGTATAAAACTCAGATTTAAAGTTCGAAAGTTAAATACACTGCTTAGGTATGTACATTTATAAATCTTAAATAAATTACAGCATTATAATTAAACAAATTTTGCTTTGGTTATGTATAACATGGATCTCGTGCATTAAACTAGGGGTACCGTGTTACTAAATTATTAGTTATTAACGAACGATAGTAATTTATCATTAGTACAAAAATGTTAATAACATCCTTAGTACACTGTTAAAGCTGTATGCTAACGTCTATTAATAAGGCAGGTCGTTTTTTTTTTCCACAAAAACAAATATACATTTCTTCTCTGTGAGCTCAGTAAAAATCATTATTTTTAAATTATTTATGCCCGTTTGCATCCAAGTCGATAAGTTAATCAGTGATTAGTATTCCTTAAAAACACAGCATTTTTATGTATAAATTATTCACAAAATCGCATAATGATAAAAGAGAAATGTTTAGAATATTTTACAAATTCAAAACATTCTTATATCCTAGAATTATGACTTAATCAGAGGTTTAATCAAAGATTGATTAGTGGTTGATTAAAGTTAATCAGTCGGGGTGCAAATGTTCGTTAATAGGGAATTTAATAGGCTCAGTTCTTTTTTTTACTGTTTGGTTATTATTTATAACAATGTTTGCTGTAGAAATTTATCTCCAACAGAAATTAATTATTTAACTCAATTCTGGTACTGGAGAATTTCGTTTCCTTGGTTAAAAGTTATTGAGGGTTAGCGTTGTTAATTCTAATTTTATCAATTATTGACGTTGGAAAAAATATTGTTTTAAACTAATTTTGAACTTATTATTGTCAGTGATTTTTTTGATTTGTTTTCTATTTTATAAAAAAAGTTTACATCAAGGCCGTGGCCTTGTTATGTTAAATTTTTGTATGTAAAAGCGGCTTTGAAAGAGCAAAAACAATATTTTTACCAGTAAACCACCCCGATTTTTTTTCTAGCTACGACCTTGACAATATCAACAATACTATTTATGGGTTATGTTATTATATTGTATATGTTTTGGTTATGGATACAAAAAGTTTGATCATGCATGCTTGTCAAGCTTGCTTTGAATGTTATACTTATAAAAACAATTGTCAACATTGTCGACGTCAGTAATATTTCTCAAATAGTCGACGTCGACATGATATTCGATGCGTGACATTGTTTACGTCACTCATCCCTGGTGTTAACATTTTGAAACAAGTCTTCCCCGATAATTAGAGAACGTTCCTGGGAATACCTTTAGAATTTACCCCGACAGACTTCATCCAATTCCGAAATTTAGAATTCTTCAGATAGATCTAATTTGTCCTGATAGCGTAGTGAATTAATGAGCCCCTGATTAAATTAGGAAATACACGTGGAAATGAAATTAGCCCAACACCTAATTACGGCCGCACTTCTAGGCAGGTGCGCGCGAATCGATTCGCGCCAATGTAGCCAATTAACCTGTTTACATATCGTTATCCAATTGTTCGGCTCGGGCTCGTGAAAGATTCGAAACATACAGCGAAAATCCACACAAATACGCAAACACGACGGGTGACGGTGGCGTTTTCGACCGACAAATTAGCCTGTGCATGCGTAACGAACGGATTAAGTGCACAATCATTAGTGCCGATAGTAAATACAGTCAGATAAAAATTTAATACTCACCAATGTTCGGTTCTATATCAAACAATTTAATGAAACGCATTGGTATCTATTGCACGTTAAATGGTGTCACTTATAATTTAATAATTATTATTGACAAAAAATAGATCTTGTTTTAGATACAGTTATCAGCATTTTTTATTGTGAATACGAAAAATATTTCAAATAAAAGTTATAGATCTCGTCAAATTACTTTATATTGCGCTCCGAATCAATACAAAATCCATCATGACAGGCAAAAATCTGACAAAACGTCAGAATTATCAAAAGCTTTCCTGCTCATCACGGATTCCAGTTATAATCAAAGTTGCTAATGTCGATTTTTGTGTTTTCTATTCCTAACACGCAATCTAATCGTTGCTAATTGTTAATTGAGTCGCCTATTTCCAAAAACCTCCAAATCCATTGTTTTCAAATGGATTTAGTGGTTTTTGGAAATAGGCGACTCAATTATTTGTACTATGAAAATATATCGTTAAGTTGTTCCTCATTGATCACTTGGTAAAACATTTATACTAATATATAGATTTTTAATTTAAATTCACTTGATTTGTTTTACTAATAAATTTATCAGACAAACAAACCAAGTGAATATAAATTAAAAACCTATATACTATCAAATTATATTATTATATTTGTCGTAAAATGGATATTTCCGCAAAATATAAAATAAAGCGCATCGCTAAGAATAAATTATTTATAAATAATCATTTTTAATTAAGTGTTTATTAACAATTAGCAGTGATTGTAAATTACACGCAAAGAACATGATATATATAAATGCGAGCTTCCTTTCTCCGTGTATTTTTTGCGGGTTCTCTCATCTACACATCCAGGGCTCTAATAGTTGCTCCTTCTAAATAGGATCCAGCTGGATCCTGTGGATGAAGCCGGGACAATTCCCAACCCTCTTATCGCTTTTCTTGCCCCTCCGTTTCTCTATCTCCACCAGCTCCCGCAGTTTATCAGTTTAGTTCCGCGGCTATCTCTTAGGGGGCGTCGCGTTAAGTCTTCTTAATCTGCGGACGCACTTGCCCAATTAAAACACTATTCCACATAAATTTATTACATCTAATAAGTTAATCGAAATGAAATGACTAATTCTACATATTGCATATTTATTTAAAATTTAAATTTATTTTAAAATCATATTTATAGAATGTTCTACCTTGTTTTGATCACATTATTCTTGAGATGTTCATAAACGTTGATCATATTGAAAAAACTTTCAAATAAAAGTTGTAGATCTTTTTCTTCGTTTTCGATACATGTTGGAAAAAGTAAATGTTTGCTATCTCAGTAAGTATTAAAAAAAATGTTCTAATTTAAAATTGTAAATCTCATAAAAATTCTACGGGGTGCTCCGATTAAATACAAATTCCATTATGGCAGACGAAAATCTGACAAGACGTCAGAATTGTCAAAAGGTTGCGGGCTCATTTCCGCTTCCAGTTTTAATCAAAGTTACTCATATCGATTTTTTAGTTTAGTGATTAAATTTATTAGAGAGCTGTTACAGAATTCACGTTAAAGTTGGATAAAAGAAGGAACAAACAAGAAAAACCTCGGAGGTTCCTTTAAACTTTTGATTTAAATAATAAATATTTATATAATATTCAATTTGGGGTCCATCTCTCGAACTTCTCTATTTCTATAACTGTCTATACAGGGAGTTTTTCTTTCAAGTATACGTATTTCAAATTCAGCTTATTTTTTTTAAATCTTTAGATATTCGTTGTGTTTTTAAAAGAGTTCAATTTGGAGCTTTAAGCAAGTGTTTTCCACTTCCAGACTAAGCATGAAGTAAAATTTCAAGTTTAGAAAAGCCAGGTGAAAATTTGTCGAAGGTCGCGCAGCGATCCGAGACATATTTTCTGGGCTTTTCTAAACTCGAAATTTTACTTTATGCGTCACGCGTATAAAACACTAAAACATTGTGAAATTTATGTACATTTAAACCACACTTGAAATCAGTGTTTTATACGCGTGGCGCATGAAGTAAAATTTCAAGTTTCGAAAAGCCCAGAAAATTTGTCTCGGGTCGCTGCGCGACCCTCGACAAATTTTCACGGGGCTTTTCTAAACTCGAAATTTTACTTCATGCTTAGTCTGGGAGTGGAAAATACTTGTTTAAAGCTTCAAATTGAGCTCTTTAAAAAAAGCATCGAATATCTAACGATTTAAAGAAAATACGGTGAATTTGGAAAACGTATACTTTAAAGAAAAACTCCCTGTATGTATGTATATATATATATATATATATATATATATATATATGTATAAATAGAAAATAAGCGACTCATATATATAAAAACCTCGGAGGTTCCTTTAAACTTTTGATTTAAATAATAAATATTTATATAATATTCAATTTGGGGTCCATCTCCCGAACTTCTCTATTTCTATAACTGTCTATACAGGGAGTTTTTCTTTCAAGTATAGGTATTTCAAATTCAGATTATTTTTTTAAATCTTTAGATATTCGTTGTGTTTTTAAAAGAGTTCAATTTGAAGCTTTAAGCGAGTGTTTTCCATTTCCAGACTAAGCATGAAGTAAAATTTCAAGCTTAGAAAAGCCAGGTGAAAATTTATCGAAGGTTGCGCTGCGATCCGAGACATATTTTCTGGGCTTTTCTAAACTCGAAATTTTACTTTATGCGTCACGCGTATAAAGCACTAAAACATTGTGAAATGTATGTACATTTAAACCTCACTTGAAATCAGTGATTTATACGCGTGGCGCATGAGGTAAAATTTCGAGTTTCGAGAAACCCAGAAAATTTGTCTCGGGTCGCTGCGCGACCCTCGACAAATTTTCACGGGGCTTTTCTAAACTCGAAATTTTACTTCATGCTTAGTCTGGGAGTGGAAAACACTCGTTTAAAGTTCAAATTGAGCTCTTTAAAAAAAACCTCAAATATCTAACGATTTAAAGAAATTACGGTGAATTTGGAAAACGTATACTTTAAAGAAAAACTCCCTGTATGTATATATATATATATATATATATATATATATATATATATATATATATATATATATATATATATATATATACATATATATATATATATATATATATATATATATATATATATATATATATTGAAATAGGCGACATACATATATTGTCATTTTTTTAGAGTATAATAGATTTAACCAAAGTGAAAACCCCAACAAGTCATTCAATGTAAGATTTTACTGATATTACTATTGCGAGTGGAAACAAATTAAATTTTCTAGTGCAAACACTGGGCCTGGAAAGAGGGGGACATAAACACGCCCTATTCGCAGAAATACATAGACTGTGTGGTAATAATTCAACTTCGAATCGCATGCTTCCAACGAGGCATTTCCACGAAAGCCTTCCTCTCTAAAACCATAATTTCCACCACCGAATGGATTTTAATACGGACACACACGTTTGATGAACCGTGATGATGAAACATTACGAACTCATTTCTTTAATGAAAAAAAAAATAGTAAATATTTCTCTCAAAATAAAATAAAAATATTTTGCGGAATATTTCGACATTATTTACTTAATTCTTTTAGAATGATTCGAATCGCCTACATTTAGATTCGAATACAAATTCTTTTAAAAAATTAAAAGGAATCCGGATCACGAATAGTTTTTCCAAAAAGTGTTTGAATACCACTTAAGAATCCTTTAATTCTAATCCTGAATGATTCGAATTCTAACCAGCTTTGGTATAGACGTACCCTTATACATGTATGTACAGGGTGGTTTATTTTCGTTGATGATATAGCCTATACCCTATATAGGCTAAACGGTAAGAGATACAAAAAAACCAAGATGTATGTCCCGTTCTCTTTTTTAGTGTTTAGTTTAATGGCGCAATCAGATCTACGTTAACTAGATTGGTTTAGAAGATACAGGGTGATTCTCAAAATCTGCCGGTTTTTATTATCTCTTATGACTCGGTTATTTATGGAGATACAAACAAAATTTTAATACAAAAGTTTTATGACTTTTTACGTAGAATCCAGTAGCGTACTTAAAAAAATATAGATGTTTTAATTTTTGAGATATTATCAAAACTAGTATTTTCTTGAATGGGACACCCTGTATCTGAGTATCTAAAAAATTTGCATTTGTTCTTGTGATTGCAACAATATGTAACACTTGATATTTTGTTTTGTCCTAAATAGCTAAAATACCAAACAAAAAAAAAGATTTTCTAAATGGCCATGAATTGCTTTCTGTAAGCTTTTGTTTTTGTTTGTTTACTTGTCATAAAATTCAATATTAATTACGTATTGGTTTTGATATTTCGTTGTTAACGAAATATTTTCGATTATATTTCTTTAAAAAAGGAGTCTGAAATGAATATTTTTATAAACTATGGAAAATTAAACATTTTGGGTGCTATATTAAGGGCAATGAAAATAAAGACGCAGCTTTAGACCTATATTTTGAGCGTTCTCCGGACCGATGACAGCCAGAAAAAAATATTTCAAATATATTTATATCACAATTTAAGTGAGTATAGATCTTTTTTTGAATAATTTTCTCACTTATCACTTGGTGAAACATTTTTAAATATTGATAATGAAGGTTTAAATTAAATTACACTTGATTTGTAGATCATTTAAAAAACCAAGAGCTAAGATTTACAAAAAAAGATAATAAAGATTCTACGGCATCTAGCCATAATATTAGGAAATATATTGGCACAACTAAATTAAACTTTTTAAAAACGTTAAGCAAGCATACGTATAAACCGTATAAAATAATAAAGGTTCATAACTTGCATCCTGGAGATGAAGAGTGGCGTTAAGAATTTTTAATCGACAGAATAATCGATATTAGTCAAACATAAATCCTCATCTGACGATCGTCAGGGTGCAACAAGGACGGTTTGGGTTCAATGAATGGGTGGCGCTTTATCAAAACAGAGTCCTTAACTACAGGATTTTTAACGAAAGTTTGAATGCTGAAGGATAAATCCAAATTTTGGAAGAATATATAATTACCGAGTTGTATAACATGCCATTGGCTATAAGAAGTAATGTTTATTTACAACAAGACGGTGTTCCAGTACACAATACCCATATGGTAGGGCACTTACTAACTGCTAATTTTAGCGAAAACGTTTAATTTACTTGTGCCAATATATTTCTCAATATTACGGCTAGATACCGTCAGATCTTTATTTTCATTTTTGTAAATCTTATCTCTTGGTTTTCCAAATGATCCACACTCACTTAAATTGTGATAAATTCTTAGAAATATTTTTTTTCTGGCTGTCGTCGGTCCGGATAACGCTCAAAATATAGGTCTAAAGCTGCGTCTTTATTTTCCTTACGGCTATATTGAGGGTAATGAAAATAAAGACTTAAAATGTTTAATTTTTTATAGTTTTAAAAAATATTCATTTAAGACTTTTTTAAAGAAGTATAATCGAAAATATCAAAACCAATACGTAATTAATCTTGAATTTTATGACATGTAAACAAACAAAAACAACCGCTTGAAGAATTCAATTCATGGCCATCTAGAAAATATTTTTCTTTTGTTTTTTGGTATTGTAGCTATTTAGGACAAAACAAAATATTGAGTGTTACATATTGTTGCAATCACAAAAACAAATGCAATTTTTTGAGATACTGAGATACAGGGTGTCCCATTTAAGAAAATACTAGTTTTGATAATATCTCAAAAATTAAAACATCTATATTTTTTAAGTACGCCACAGGGTTCTACGTAAAAAGTCATAAAAGTTTCGTATTTAAATTTTGTTTGTATCTCTATAAATAACCGAGTCATAAGAGATAATAAAAATCGGCATATTTTGAGAATCACCCTGTATCTTCTAAACCAATCTAGTTAGTGTAGATCTGATTGCGCCATTAAACTAAACACTTAAAAAGAAAACGAGACACATATCTTAGTTTTTTTGTATCTCGTACCGTTTAGCCTATACCCTATAATATTAACGAAAAAAAACCACCCTGTACAGTCGCGAAAAAAAAACTAGTAGAGCAAAATATTTGGCTATGTGAACTGGACTCATTTTGATTTTTCAAATTGTCAATCAAATTGACAAATCTGCGGAAATGTCAAACGAAATTTAATTAATGTCGACATGCCTCAACTGACTGAAATGCAAAATGCGATAATAACGACCCGTTTAGAGATGGTATGGATAGCATTGCTAATGAAGTGCATGTCAATAAAAGCATCGTCTTGTTGGCGAAGAAAAAATTGTTGTTAACCTGTACATAAAAAGTTTGTTATACATAAAAAAAACTATATTTTTGTAGTGGCTTGAACTCCCTGCTGTACTAGTTTTGTTCTATCGCAACTGTACCATCGGTGGAAATAAAATTTTGGGACAAGTAAAATTTGTTTAGTGTGTGTCAAATTTTGGACTTGTCAGTTAATTGTCATTTAATGTGTCAAAAATGAAAATCTCTTTCATTTTCGAGTATTCCTTAAATTTACAAATTTTTCTCGCCACTACATATTATAACCTCTTTTTAAAAAACCTGATTTAACTAGTATAAATTTAGTGATGCTTGACATTATCCAACTTTCAATTTGTCCCAACATTTTATGTCCACCGTTGTTACTCACCTTAATTGACTGGCAACAACTTTTTTATTTTAGCAACTGATTGTATACGTATGTAAATTTAAAATTATTTTTATGTAGGGTAATAAAGGAAATAATAATAATAAAACCGAGTTTACGTTATTTTTTGCCTTTGTTGGTGTGTGTGTGTAGGGGTGGACTTCGCAGGAAATTCCCGTAATATATGTCTCGCATATTCCTTCCAAAGCATTAAAGTGAAAAAAGTGTGAAATTTATAGGTGCACAACAACAAAAGCAATACAAACTGTCAAACGCAACACAGCGGGCATTTGTTATAACATCCCGCACAGAGACGAGCGCAGTCCGAGAATTCAGTTCAGTTGTAACGAGCCATGTTTTAATTGTCAATTTTTCAATGATAGTAGTTTATATGGTGATATTACCTTTTAATGTTTTATATATGTACGAAAAGAAAAAGTTATAAACTTGAATACAAGAGATATTTAATATCACTCATAATAATCATGCGTGTTGCCATTTATTGTTTATTAGATTAGATTATTGATTGATTGATTGATTGATTAATTAGTTTATTAGATACCGAAGTTGGATACGATTTTAATCATTCAGGACACGAATCCTTTTATACTTTATTGAAAAAGTATTCGTTATCCGGATTTGTTCAAACTTGTTAAAAGGATTTGTATTTACATCAAAATGTAAGTGATCCGAATCACCAATAAGGAGACTGCGATTTACTTATAGAACAATTAGAACAATTAGAACAAAAAACTTCACTTTTTTATACCACTTTCATTTTACTTTTGTGACTAGTTTCAATTACACGGTAATCATTGTTAAACTAATAGTGTATATGTTGTCCAAACAGGCCCTAGCTTTCAAACACGTTACAACGAACATTTTCGAGCATTTAAGCTAAATCACAGTAACAGTTCCTTCGCAAATCATGCATTGGAATGCAAACATCGATTTCCAAAACTGAATGAAGTGAAAATGTTATATCATTGTACCAAAGGTACAAAATTGAATTATTTAGAAGCCGCTGAAATTTTCAAACAATCCCGTAATCCATGTGTAAAACTTTTGAACGAACAAACGGATGTGTTGTATTCATACTAAATACTAAATATGTTTAATACTTTTTAGCTATAGAAACACTGTAAATTATCAAACTTGATACTAAATATGTCAAAACTCGAGTCGTAGAATTATTCAAATAAAGTGGTAAAAAACATTGAAACACGTCTCAATATTGGTTAATTAATATGGATTACTACGCTCAATACTTCAGAAATATTAAAATAAAAGTGGTACAAAAAATCAAATCGAAAATGTACCACATAGTGAACGCCTCCAAAATTCAAGAACAGTTTTATTTAATCATCAATAAAAATTAATATGTTAACAAGTGAAACAGTTTAAAATATATACGAGAGCCAATAGATATGACATATTTTAAGAAAACATGATTTTAATTTTAAATTTAAAACTACTATAAAATTATAATCTCTAACAAAGCATTGAAATTCAAGCGTGCAATAATTATTGTTAGAAAAAATGGAAGATATAAAATAAAGAATTAAAATAAATAGAAAGAATAAGTTGAAACAAAAATGGTTCATTTATCAACTCAAAATATCAATCTCTCTAAACTTAATTTGTTTTGAGATTTTACTAAGATAAAACACTTATCACATTTAGTGAGTAAATCTTATGAGTTTTCTAAATTTTTGAACTTACATCTTTCAAGATTATTCCCCTTTATTACTTTTTGATAAATCACACTTTACTTTGTTCTTAGTTTAACTTTACAATTTGATATTTAACCTAACCTAACCAATGTAACATTTGACCCAATTTCACAACTTTTTATCTAACCCAACTACACTAAAATGTAAAGTTGGGTTAGATTGAATAATAACCTAACCAAATTTCACAATTGGACGACAAATCGTAAAACCGTGATAGAAGACCGAACTGTATGATTTGTCATCTAACCTAACCTAGTTTCAGAGTTTTTTAAATCTTATTTAACCCAACTTTTCTAAATTGTGAAATTACATTGGATAATAACTCAATCAAATCCAACTTGCATTACTTGATTTTCAAATAAATATGATTATTTTTAATTCATTTTTTTAATATAATGGCAGAAAAATAAAATTATTTAATTTTAATTTTGACATTTCTTATTTGGTGTTTGTCCAATCTATAATGGTTGTAATGTCATTGACAACCATTATTATTATAAAATTCCTTAGTCACTCGAACTACTTACTACTTTGTACTTATATAAGCATTGAAGTACTTGTGATTAAGTACTTGTACTTAGTACTCGAGTACAATTTGCGTGGAAAACGTGTACTCAATACTCGAGTACCTTTTACTTTTACTCGGAACAGCTCTGGAATCTGCCCAGCTCTGCTAGATACCAACATTTTTCATTAGAGGGTATTCGCTGTTTTAATAAAAACGTTCAATTTGAGGCTGCGGTATTTTTAACTTCTTGATTAAGCACGAAATTAAATGTCGAGTTGAGACAAGCCAGAAAATGTTAATGTTCGGTTTTATATCAAACAAAACCGAACATTAACATTTTCTGGCTTGTCTCAACTCGACATTTAATTTCGTGCTTAATCAAGAAGTTAAGAATACCGCAGCCTCAAATTGAACGTTTTTATTAAAACAGCGAATACCTAAAAATTGTCTCAATGAGACTACATTTTTGCAGATAGGCGATATTAATTTTAATTCGTTTTTATATTTTGTAAATATTCTGAAAACTATTGACAAACTTAATTTTTCTTTATGTTAAATTTTCTTTATCCTAAGAATTGTTTTGATGTGTCCCTTTATTAATCTTAGTGTGAAAATTTTTTAACACAAGCATTGTTTTTGTTAGATTGAATTAATGTGTGGTTCGATGAATTTAATCCACTCCTGAATGTAAATACGCACGATTTTGCTAGAGCTTTGTCCGATGGATATCAGCGTTAGAGAGGAGAGCCTGGCTCTGGCGTCATTCAAACAAATGTGGTCATGTGGCACCGCATTCACATGTGCCCGATAACCGCATTGTACTGCTGCCATTTTCACACTCACATAATATGCAAATCGGCAGGATTTATTTATGAAAAGAACACGTTAATTATTCATCACCTGACTATTCAATCACCTGAATAGTGAACGCAGATATTCGTGACAATAACAATGATATATGTATATAAAACCCTAATTGAAAACGATATTAATTTGTCTAAAAGAAATAAATGGAATATTTTAATTCTAGAGACTAAGGTAAAAGTATGCAGCTCGAATAATTTAAAACTAGCACGTCTAGATTTGGCTGAAATATGCGCAGCTTGAATCTGTCTTTAGCCTTACATGAAGAAACAAATAAAAAGTGGTAAAAACCAGAACTTTGGTAGATATGAGATAAGAAGAAGAATATGACTTTGTAAATCTGAATCAATAAACTAGTGATGGACCGACTCTAGTAAGAAAAATCAAATCATTCGATTATTAAAATCATCGATTATTTAATAATCTATTATTATCATTCGAATGATCATTAATATGATAATTTAAATGGTTATATAAATAATCATTCAAACGGAAATATCGTATGTTCAATTAAAAAAAATCTCTAGAGTGCCATGGAAAATATTCTACGTTGCCAACTCTGAAAATATACATTATAATTATTCTGGTTGACGTTATTTATGTCAATTCCTGAAGTGAGCAACCAACTTAAATTTGAAAGAAAGATTAAATCATGGCACTCTAGAGGTTTTTTTTAATTGAACCTATGAAATGAATGATCATTTAAATAGTTATACAGGGATTTTTTCTTTTTAGATTACATATGTATACATATGCATACGCTTTTTTGAAATAGTTGAATTTACATCATTATAAGAATGTTTTCCACTCCTAGATTAAGCATGGAGTAAAATTTCGAGTTTAGAAAAGCCTGAAAATTTGGTTTGGTCGCGTAGCGAAGCGAAGCTACCAAACCAAATCTTCAGGCTAAAACTAGAAATTTTACTTCATGCGCCACGCGTATTAAACACTGAAAACGCTAAAATATTGTAAACAAGTGAAGGTCACTTTAAATCAGTGACTTATACGGGTGGCGCATGAAGTAAAATTTCGAGTTTAGAAAAGCATGAAAACTTGGTTTGGCCGCTCCGCTTCGCGGAAATTTTCAGGCTTTTCTAAACTCGAAATTTTACTTCATGCTTAGCCTGGGAGTGGAAAACACTCACCTAAAGCTTGCAATTAAACTCTTTAAAAAACCAACGAGTATTTGAAGATTTATAGCATATAAATGGGAAATGTATACTCAAAAAAATACCACCCTGAATAAAAATGGAAATATGTATGATCATTAAAATGGTTGTACTGTGATTTTCTTTTAAGTATACATATGCATACGCTTCTTTGAAAAGGTTTAATTTGAAGCCTTAAACGAGTGTTTTCCACTCCCAGATTAAGCATGAAGTAAAATTTGGAGTTTAGAAAAGCTTGAAAATTTGGTTTGGAGGAGCGGCCAAACCAAATTTTCAGGCTTTTCTAAACTCGAAATGTTAGTTCATGCGCCATCCGTATAAGACATTGATTTCAAGTGAAGTTCACTTGTTCACAATATTTCAGCATTTGTAGGCTTATCTTAACTCAAAATTTTAATCATGCGCTGCGCGTATTAAACACTGAAAACGCTGAAATATTGTGAACAAGTGAACTCCACTTCAAATCAGTGTCTTATACGGGTGGCGCATGAAGTAAAATTTCGAGTTTAGAAAAGCCTGAAAATTTGGTTTGGCCGCTCCGCTTCGCGGAGCGACCAAACCAAATTTTCAGACTTTTCTAAACTCGAAATTTTACTTCATGCTTAGCCTGAGAGTGGAAAACACTCGTTTAAAGCTTGCAATTAAACTCTTTAACAAAGCCAACGAATATTTAAAGATTTACAGCATATAATTGGGAAATGTATACTTAAAAAAATAGCACCCTGTATGAAAATGAAAATATGAATGATCTTTGAATGGCTGTACAGTAATTTTTTCTTTTAAGTATACATATGCATACGCTTTTTTAAAATAATTCAATTTGAAGCTTTAAACGAGTGTTTTCCACTCCCAGATTAAGCATGAAGTAAAATTTCGAGTTTAGAAAAGTCTGAAAATTTGGATTGGTAGCTTCTCTTCGGTACGCGACCAAACCAAATTTTTTGAACTCAAAATTTTACTTCATGCGCCACGTGTATAAAACACTAAAATATTGTGAAGTAAGAAATATACTGATATACATATATTTTTTTGAATGGACAATAATCAAAATATTTAAATAACAAAATATTTACATTTTTTACACATTCTCAAGAAAGATAAAATAATACAATGTTTTAATTTAACTTATTTTGTAATTTATTGAACAATAAATTAATAATGTTGCGTTATTGTATCAATGACGCCTAATGGGTTACATAGGTAGGAAATCAAATTGTTTTCGTTTCATATAGAGTAAGGTGATAAACTTAACGAATAATAATCAGCATTTCGTGTATTTTTGTTTGTTATCTTAAAAAAAATAATCTATTGATTTTTACTAATTGAAGCAACTACTAGGTAAGTATTAGTAACTTTAATTAAATTCTTGTAATCATTGTTAAAAATAATGGTTCATGATAATTACGAGTATTCTCCTGTGTAGATATTTTATTAAAGGCAGTTGTAAATTTTTCAAAGGGACTTTTATATAATCCAGGCGGGTAGGGCATGAACTACACACCAAATAATGTAGGATTTCTCCCTTTTTCCTCCCTCGCAAGCGCAAGACTTTCCTTTTATGCCGATTCCCCGAACTGTACTTGCAGATTTATGCGCCTGCAATTTCTTCTTTCCTTCAATTTATCGCCGGCAATAGAATTTTATATCGCAGCTTTAACTTATATTATTCAAATCGGTCCGGCTACAAAGGGATTTGCTCACTCTCGCAATTATGACACGATACAAAGATATTTTCTAAGATTATTTTAAATTTGTAACTTTAGAGAAACTCTTCTGGCATGTTCGTTAATACATAAAACTCTCGGTATATTGTAGTGATGGGTGTTAACGAATGACTTCAATAATCGAATGATCAGTACTTGAATGGTCTTGATAATCGACTGATCATTTGAATCATCACTCGAATAATCATTCAAATGATCAATTAAACGGTGATTCGAATTACCTATCAATCTATCATATTTTTTTTTAGTAAAGTCAAAAAATGAAGTCGTTTCATTGCAGGCTTTGTAACCTTACTTTTTGATCATCCCTCGTACTTTTTGAAATTGTAATACATTGTTACAGTTGCCAGGTTTAAATAAAAGGTTTTTTGGAAACGAATATTTTGTAATACGTTAGTAGGGGTCATGTGCAAATATTATTTTTGACGAAATTAAATTAAAATAATAACACAGAAATCATCCAAAATAAAAAATAAAGAAAAATCAACATCCAGTTAATACGAGAATAACATTAGTCGATCAAAATTTTGTGTGTGAAAGAAATAACAAATGCATCATTGCCTTAAAAGGTTAAACAAGTTCCCGGCGTGGAGAAATGCTTACATATACAGAAAGATTCAGTTCAGGGTTTAACGAACGCAAACACAACAAGTGTGCGAAATCAGGGAAATAACGTTGATGTCAAAGAGGGATAGGTTTTGTGATTATATATGGATAACACATAAAGTCTACACCTAAAAATCAGAGGAGGGGAGAACTTTGAGAGCAGCGAAGAAACGATTCTAAAAATCAGTTAGTTTTTAGGATGGGGACGAGGACAGTCGGTATTTGGATTAAACAGAGACAGTTGAGAAATAGGAAGTTTCAGTGGGATTCAAGTTACTGAATTAATGTTTATAGAAAGAGTTAAGTGATGTATTGAGAATGGAGTTAGGGATAACAACGTTGGAGGGATTATCACGTAAGAGTAAAATGAATTCTACATCAAACCGACTAAGTTGAAATTAAACAATCAAAACCAGCGAAATAATTTAAACATCTGGGAAAGGGGAGGATGGGGATATATATGTGTCGGCCATTCCATAAATAAGTGCACACTTTTTGGGGGTACATCAGGGATTTTTGCGAATTTTACATATATTATAAAGGCTATCAAGACATGGTTTTTCGTTGTTACTAGAGGTTAAACAAATGATTGTGTAAAAAGTTATAACAATATAAACTTTTAGTACACTTTTATTTTAAACTCAAATATATCGTAAGCCGTTACTGATACAAAAAAATGTATACCTGACTTTTTTATGCTTAAATGTTCAAGGTTTAAAATACATTTTTGTCCAAAACGATAAAACTTTATTTAGATAGATTTTTTTTGATAAATAAAACAAATCTCAAAAAATAATCAAATACTCATGTTATAATTTAATTGAAAGAAATATATGTTATACCCCAATCCTTCCTAAGAATATTTCCGTTTTCAAAAAGATGGGCACTTTAAAACTTTTTGAGATATGATTTTTTTACCCGAGCGCTGCATTGACGCGAGGCGCTTCCGCCATTGGTGTAATGGCCCGGATCGCGGTGTGCGCTGCGAGTCCCGCTTAATAAACACAGAAAACTTTATTTATTCGTTGTTTACCCTGAAATTAGGTCACTAATATAGTTTATTTAATTTTATAAAGGATTTCCACTCTTAGCCGTAAAAATTATATAGCGATAAGGTCAGCGAAAAATGCTGTATATAGCATTTTCACTGATCTTATCGCAATATAAGTTTTTTTAATCGCTTGATCGAACTCATTTGAATATTGGAAAATAAAATGGAAAAGGAGTGGGCGATAGTAAAGGGATTAGAAAAACACTACAGGGAATACAAAGATAATTATATAAAAACGACCTTTGGAATTCCTTGATACCTAAAATGCCGACAAAAATTGGTTTTAAATACTAAATATGCCTAACTCCATTTCTCAATGTTTTGTTGTTGACTGTAATAACCTTTATAATTTGAGGTTTTCAATCATAAAAACAATTTTTGGTTGAGTATATTCACAATATATATTATACACAGAGTTTTATGTATCACCGAACATTTTTATAACGATAAATTTTCTTTGAAGTATCATTTCGATGCTTGATTTATTAAAAGAATTTAATTCAAAGCTTTAAGCGAGTGTTTTCCACTCCCAGGCTAAGCATGAAGTAAAATTTCGAGTTTAGAAAAGCCCGAAAATTTGGCTTGGTCGCGTAGCGCGAAGCGCGGAGCGGCCAAACCAAATTTTCAGGCTTTTCTAAACTCGAAATTTTACTTCATGCGCCACCGGTACAAAACACTGATGCAATGTAAAGTTTGGCGGTGTGTTTTAAACTTCGTAATATGTCAGTGTTTTGTACCGGTGGCGCATGAAGTAAAATTTCGAGTTTAGAAAAGCCTGAAAATTTGGTTTGGCCGCTCCGCGCTTCGCGCTACGCGACCAAACCAAATTTTCAGGCTTTTCTAAACTCGAAATTTTACTTCATGCTTAGTCTGGGAGTGGATGACACTCGCTTAATGCTTCAAATTGGATTCTTTTAATAAACCGAGCATCGGAAATGTACAACGTATGCATATGGATACTTCAAAGAAAAATTCTCGTTATGAAAATGTTCGGTGTTACATAAAACTCTCTGTATATTTTTAACTGGAAACTGTAATTTATGTCAGAAAACCACAAATTATTTCGATTTTTTCAATCAACAATAATAAATTGAGAAATGGAGTTAAGTCACTTTCAACATAAAAGGCTCATATAACAATGTTTTTATGTTGTATGTACATCATTCTTGAAAATGACAATAAACCGAAACTAGTTGAAAATATAATAATTTATTAGTAAAACAAACCAAGTGAATTCAATTAAAAACCTATATATTAAGAGAAATGTTTTACCAAGTGATCAATGAGAAACAAGTTAATGATATATATTGAGTAATTATAGAATTAATGTCAGTATGAGTTCGTTAAGATTTTGTTGTAAACCGCAAAAAAGCGAATCATTGTAGAGTAAGTTAAAATTTGTCACTGACATCGGTATATAATTTTGATAGCTTGAAGTGCAAATCCTTTATAATGTTAGATAAACTGTATTAGTGACTTCATTTTGGGCAAAACAATAAATAAATAAAGTTCTCTTGGTTTATTAAGAAGGACTCGCAGCGCACACCGCGATCCGGGCCATTGCACCATTGGCGGGAGCGCGTCATGTCAATGCAGCGCTCAGGTAAAGAAATCATATCTCAAAATGTTTTAAAGTGCCCATACTTTTGAAAACGGAAAAATTCTTAGGAAGGATCAGGGTATAACATATATTTTTTTTAAGAAAATTTAAACATGAGTATTTGATTATTTTTTGAGATATGTTTTATTTATTAAAAAAAATCTATATAATTAAAGTTTTTTTCGTTTTGGAAAAAAATGTACTTTAAACTTTGAACATTTATGCACAAAAAAGTATAGAATAACTTTTTTTTTTGGTAACGGTTTACGATATTTCTGAGTTCAAAATAAAAGTGTACTAAAAGTTTATATTTTTATAACTTTTAACACAATAATTTATTTTACCTCTAGTAACAACCAAAATTCATGTCTTGATAGCCTTTATAATATATGTGAAATTCGCTAAAATCCCTGATGTACTCCCAAAAAGTGTGCACTTATTTATGGAATGGCCGGTGTAAATAATGAAAGGGTCAAATGGTTAAAATAAGGGTTGTATGGTGGTTGATGCGTAAGGCTGACTTGAGCGAGAAAACGAGGTATGTCCTACTAACTAATCGACATAGTCGATTAATGTGAAAGGACAATCCGAGTTAGTATTGCGATAGATGTGCTACTAACTAATCCCAAGAATGAGGGTTGTATGGTGGTTGATGTGTAAGGCTGACTTGAGCGAGAAAACGAAGTATTTCCTACTAACGAATCGACCCCATCGATTGATGTGTAGGGCCAATCTGAGTTAGTATTGCGATAGATGTCCTACTAACTAATCACAAGAATGACGAATTCGATTATGAGTGGACCGAGGTTAAAGGTCGTTTCACTCACTAATCGAGAATGTATAGCGATTGATGTGTAGGGCCGATGTGAGAGATTGTCCCACTAATTAATCGCAAGTGTGTCGAGTGTGTGATGCTAACTCCGGGGTAGTTTTTATGGGTTTCCCACAGCGTAATGCAAATGCAGGGGCTAGATAATTTTGCTCGCACAAGTAGAGTCATACAATTTTTGAGTTTAACTAAATGCGCATGACTTCTAAGCACAAACGTTTGATAAAATATTGTGTGAATATAAATAATATAAGATACCAATTCATTAGAAATGTCATGAAAGGTCAATACATATTGCATACGTTAAGTTCATATCCTGTTTTATTTATTGTCCACACATCCTCCTGGTCAAATTAAAAGTGAAGAAAAACACAGTATTTTCAATAAAACATATTGACACAAACAACGAACCTGGTAAATAAATTAAAGGGTTACTACATACACAACACAACATAAACAATAATACAAATTTTAAATTTGTACCATACCTAGGGTCGAATCATTACAGTTTTATTTCTACATCATATGCAACTATTTACATAAATTATTTAGAATGAACGTCAAAGCTACACTGATGAGAGATAAATCGCGTCCATAGATGGCCTGAATAATTTGACCCAAATTGTATCTCTCAATTAATGTTTAATTCTATTAAGCTCGTTTTCCGTAAAACTGTAATAAACCTAGTAAATCGTTATAAATGAACAATCGTCGGGGCAAAAAAAAGCGAGCCTCAAACAATATCCACATTTGTGTCGATTATTTCGCGCCTCGTCCGTTTTAATTCCGTTACAACCGAATAATGAATTATGGGGCGGTGGCGAAAAAAAAAAACAGAAAATAAATAAAAAGAGTGTACGATGAAAACGCGGGCGCTTTCCGCATTTTGTTGCGGATTTTTCCCTCCCGCGGTGAAACTAATTGTTATGCACTGTTTATGAAGCCTCTCGTTTTTCATTTTTTCCGGCTCTATTGAATTTCCTGCCAAACGCATTACGTTAATTTTCCCGAAATCGAATCGATAATCCGGCCGCCGGTGGACAGGACACGTAAAAGAGTCGTCCGTTGGGGCTTTTTTTTTCCGCGCTTCTTTGTTTTCACTGGGAATTAACGCGATTGGCGCGAGGGTTATTAAAACAATATTGAAAAAGTTTTAAAAGGTTCGTATGTTAAAACATTGGAAAGGGATTTTCGTTTGATCCGCTTAGTGCAGTTTTTTTTTTGTGATTCGTTGCATGGGAAATTGAATAAAATTTTAATTCCTTTTGACAGTGTATTTTTTTGTTAATAACTAAAGCCAGCATAAAATAGAAATAAAATTGCGAACTAAAGCCAAACATGTATTTAAATCAATGTGGATACATGCATTTCGGATTTCCTGGTCCAGGGGGGCGACGGCCCATATTCCATTTTTGATCGCCATCTCGTGGCGGCAACTGTAACTATCGCTTATCCAACGCACATATCTATGGGCCCGTTTATAAAAATGTTCAACATTCAACATGTTTGGATTTGTTTGGGATGCATGTTGGTAACTGACGAACGGTACTCGGCCAATTTAGAAACTTTAACCCGTCAACACTAATCGCTAACACCAATCGGTCTATTTTGTATGTTTGCAAAAATCCCAAACACGTTCACGATTAACAGTCCGGTCATCAGAGAATTCCCCAACAGTTGGCAGTGAACTCCCAACTGTTGTCTTTGATGAAGGGGAGCTATGTCGGTATGCGTTTAGATGTGTGTATGCGTCAGTGAGAAATACAGAAAACTGTAATATGAAATTCATTTGCGCATGGACATCACGTTTCATATATGTGAATACCTAAATGAATATATTTATTGTTGTAAATAAAATTGTAAGCACTGAAAAATGATAATAATAGCTGATTATGCGCGCAAAAGCACAAAAATATCATGGAAATTTATTATTAGTTCGCGATCAGTGCCATTGTCAAAAAATGCAATTTACATGGCGGTGTTTTTCATGTAGAATTTTAAAACAATATTATTCCATCATTAACTTGTTGACTACTTTGCTCACTTTGTAAAACATGTCTACTAATATACAGGGAGTTTTTCTTTAAAGTATATGTTTTCTAAATTCAGCCTATTTTCTTTAAATCTTTAGATATTCGTTGTTTTTTGAGGAATTAAATCTGAAGCTTTAAACAAGTGCTTTCCACTCCCAGACTAAGCATGAAGTAAAATTTCGAGTTTAGAAAAGCCTGGTGATAATTTTGGGCTTTTCTAAGCTCGAAATTTTACATCATGCGCCACGCGTATTAAACACTGATTTCAAGTGACGTTCAAATGTACACAGATGTGTTTTAGTGTTTTATAAGCGTGGCGCATGAAGTAAAATTTCGAGTTTAGAAAAGCTCAGAAAATTTGTGTCGGGTCGCTGCGCGACCCTCGACAAATTTTCACAGGGCTTTTCTAAACTCGAAATTTTACTTCATGCTTTGTCTGGGAGTGGAAAACACTCGTTTAAAGCTTCAAATAAGCTGATTTTGGAATACGTACAATTTAAAGAAAAACTCCCTGTATGTATAATTAAAAGAAACATTCCGTGTATAGGTTTTTAATTGCACTGATTTGGTTTGTTTTACTAATATATTATATTATTTTCTAGATTTCAGTTTTTCTCGATAACAAAGTTTATTGAAGATTATGTGGTTCTTGAAAATTTTACAAAAAAATGTTTTGCACATCGTAATGAGTTTTGTTTCACTGGCGCTTAACCCACTAAGGGCCATTGATGCAATAACGCACCATTATTAATTTTGTGCTTATAAAATTACTAAATAAGTTAATTGGAAACATTGTATTATTTGACATGACTTGAGAATGTATGAAGACAAATTTAAATGTTTTATTATTTAAATATTTTGATTATTACTAATTTTATAAATATATTTTGAGAGTATGTATGTATAAGCTTCACAATATTTTAATGTTTTATACGCGTAGCGCATGAAGTAAAATTTCGAGTTTAGAAAATCCTGAAAATTTGGTTTGGCCGCTCCGCTTCACGGAGCGGGAAAACAAACAAACAAAAAAAAGTAAAACATATAAATGAAAAATGTCAGAGCAAAATACAATTTCTAAAATTTAAAATATAAAATTAAATAAAAAATATTTAACTAACAAATTAATAGAAAAAATCAAAACGAAAATGCATACCAACCAAACCATGAAAAGCTATTCAGAAAATTCGTTTTTTGGTTTTTCTGATTTAATAAATTATTCATTATAATCATAAAAAAATGCAGAATTTTACATAAAATCAGCTTTTAGAGTTAACTCTATAATTGTTCGGCCGTTAACTAGATCTATATTGCGTCCTAATACATTATTTTCCTGAGCTTAACGCCACATATAAACACTATAAACAAAAATACAATCAACTATTACTACAAGATCGTCAATCTTATTATAATAATAAAATTATAGCCTCCTCTAATAAATGAAAAGCCTTATGGCAAATTATAAATGAAATTACCGGAAAAAATAGTAAAAATAGTGATTGCAATTTAGACGAAAATTAATTAAACCCTTTTTTTTATAAACTCAGCAAAAAATATTCAAAATCACAATTTTAAAAACGACAGAGTTATAAATACGATGCAATTTAAGATTGACCATACCATTTTTTTCACCCAGTTACTGAAAATGACGTAGTAAGTCTAATCTCGAGCATGCCAAATACAAAAAGTGCAGGTATTGACGAAATATAAATGTCACTGCTGAAACACGTCAAGCACTCCATCAGTGCACCACTATGCCACATAATAAATGAATCTCTAAAGAAGGGTGTTTTTCCGGAAATGTTAAAAACCGCTATAATTAAGCCGATTCATAACATGGAAAACTATAGGCCGGTGTGCATTTTATCAACCTTTTCAAAAATTCTAAAATATTTCGTAGCTAAACAAAGCAAAGATTTCCTAGTCAAACATAATATTGTATCAAAACAGCAACATGGTTTTACCAAATTGAATACTACAAATACCGCCCTTTTTGACTTTACACATTTTGTCGACTATGCAATTGAAAGGAGTCAGATTCCTTGTGGCATTATGCTCGATCTGTCTAAGGCATTTGACTGCATCGATCACAATTTACTTCTATCTACATTATATAACTACGGATTCCGAGGTATAGCCTATGAGTGGTAAAAATCCTATTTGTCAACTAGAAAGCAGATTGTCGAGTTAAAAAAAATGTGTGACGGTGCGGTCAGATGTCTTGGACATCAGCATGGTTGTGCCCCAAGAAAATCCCCTCTTTCTCCTTTTCTTTTTAACATTTTTATCAATGACTTATATAATCACTCTGATCCAAACTGCAAAATTGTAGGATATGCAGACGACACTAATATATGCATACTTGGAAAGACAATAGACGAAGTTATGAGGCGAGAGAGTAATGCTGTACATTAGTGATTGGTTCAAAAATAATAAACTGATTCTAAATCGGGAGAAAACTAAATGTATCCTGTTTCATAAAAATAGCCCTCAAACTGACATACACTTTGGCAATTTTAGCTTTAATTTAGTAGAAACTGCTATGTTCTTAGGGATTGCGGTAGACAATAGATTAAAATGGAAACACAACATTGATTACCTGGTTGGAAAATTAAGTAAGATATGCTACATGCGAAGAACACTAAAACAAAGCACTGCATATCCTTAAATTAGCTTACTTTGCAAATTTCGAATCGAAACTGAGATATGGCATTATCTATTGGGGGAAATCGCCTAACATAAGCATAATATTCACTCTCCAAAAACGAGCACTAAGAATTATATATATATTTCACAAATCTGACATCCTGCAAGTCGTTATTCTCAGAAAATAATATACTGACAACAGCAGCGATTTACATTTTAGAATGTCTAATATTCGTATGGAAACAGAATGAACTATTTTCAAATTCTAAAATAAATCATAAATACATAACGCGCAATAAAAATTGTCTTGTATATCCCATACATCGTTATTCTCTAACCGAAAGCTTCGTAAACTTCAGCTGTATTAAATTATTCAACAAATTGCCGTCATATCTGAAGAATAAACAATGTTTTAAAACATACAAACGTACAATTAAAAAGGTACTACTAGAAATAGAGCCATATACAATTGAGGAATTGTTGAAATCCGAACTTTTATAGCTGACACACACCGTATTTTTGACACATGTTCTAGTATTTAGTATTTATTATATACATTATTGTAAACACTTTTACTAGAATAAAGCTACATTATTATTATTATTATTATTAATGAATTAATCTATCAGTAGCTTGTTTCTCATTGATCACTTGGTATATTATTTCATTGCAACAATAGTTCAACCAGACACAGGTTTCGTGAAATAAATTAATAACTATAAATAAACTTTATGAAAACTGTAGAGTGAAACCTTTTCATGAAAGAAAAAACAAAATCCAGTTGCATGTGAAATATTAATTTAATAAAGTTTGAAAGGTTTCCGTTTTAAAGCGAGTCGGGAAAGGAGAATGATTTTCATTGTGTTTCCTCTGCGTTTGCCGGGGTTAATTAAATTTGCTTTAATCTGAGTGTATTTTCATACTTTTATATATATATGTATATAGTAAACGCACAAACATACTCACACACATACACGTGAAACTTGTTTAAAAATTCCTTTTGCATGGCGCGCGTTTCAAAGTCAGAATAATGTGTTTTGACTCGCCAATTAAGTGGAAGAGAGCCGGCGCCCTTTGACGATGCGATTTATCAAGATCCTGAAAGTTTGCACTCGCTTCTTTGGAAAGTTGCAGTTGATTCTATTTAATTAATAGTAGATAGCTGTTTTTTTGCGTAGCGGAGTTGTTGATTAATTAAAATTACAAAAAGTAGTTAACTTTTGTTTTGTAAACATGACTACTTTTGCAAGAATTGAGGAGAAATGTGTTGTACAAGTATATAGAAATTAAGACTAATCATCATTTGAATAAAATGTGGTTTTCAAAAGGAATTTATAAACTATAAAAACGAATAAAAATTAATATCGACTATCTGCAAAAATTTTAATAAAATTTTGCAGAAATTCAATATTAATTTTAATTCGTTTTTATATTTTATAAATTCTTTTTGAGACTTTAAAAAAATAAAACAATTTCTATTTAAACAATAACAGGAACTTTATATGTTTTGTTGTTGTTAATGCAATTTTTTTACATATCTTATAGTATTACAAGTTGTGATATTGTAATTAGAGTTAAAGTACAACAAGGAATTTTTCTTTTAAGTATACATATGCATACGTTTTTTTTAGAGTTCAATTTGAAGCTTTAAATGAGTGTTTTCTATTCCCAGATAAAGTATGTAAAATTTCTAGTTTAGAAAAGCCCCAGTAATTAGTTGTTTTTTTTTTTAGAGTTCAATTTAAAGCTTTAAACAAGTGTTTTCACCTCCCAGGCTTAAAATGTTACTTCATGCGCCACGCGCATAAGACGCTGATTTATAGTAAAGTTCCCTTGTTCACAATATTTCAGTGTTTAATCCGGATGGCGCATGAAGTAAAATTTCGAGTTTAGAAAAGCCTTAAAATTTAGTTTGGTTGCGTAGTGGGTGTTTTCCACTCAAAGACTAAGCATGAAGTAAAATTTCGAGTTTAGAAAAGCCTTTTTTATTTTAATACGCGTGGCGCATGAAGTAAAATTTCGAGTTTAAAAAAGGCCAGAAAATTTGGGTCGGGTCGCTGCGGGACCCTCGACAAATTTTCACAGGGCTTTTCTAATCTCGAAATATTACTTCATGCTTAGTCTGGGAGTGGAAAACTCTCGTTTAAAGCTTCAAATTGAACTCTTTTAAAAAAACAACGAATATCTAAAGATTTTAAAAAAATAGGCTAAATTTGGAAAACGTATACTTTAAAGAAAAACTCCCTGTATAGTAGTAGACATGTTTTACAAAGTGGGCAATGAAAGAAACAAGTAAATGATTTATTAATATTGTTTTCAAATCCTACATGAAATAAACCGCAATGTAAATTGAATTCTTTGACAATAGTCAAACTGGTCGCTGTTAGATTGCACTGATCGCGAACTAATAATGAATTTCGAAGATATTTTTGTGTTATTGCACGCATAATCGGCTATTATTTTTATTTTTCAGTGTTTATAATTTTATTCACAACAAAAATATATTCATTTACGTATTCGAGCTTAGAAATGCCTGAGAATTTGGTTTGGTCCAACCAAATTTTCAGGCTTTTCTAAACTTGAAATGTTACTTCATGCGCCATCCGGATTAAACACTGAAATATTGTGAACAAGGGAACTTTACTATAAATCAGCGTCTTATGCGCGTGGCGCATGAAGTAAAATTTTCAGGCTTTTCTAAACTCGAAATTTTACTTCATGGGAGAGGAAACACTCGTTTAAAGCTTTAAATTGAACTCTTAAAAAAAACTAATTACTGAACATTTATAGCACATGATTGGGATATATATACTTCCGAGAAAAACTGTATGTGTATGAACAAATAATTCAGTATTTATACGCCTGGCGCGTGAAGTAAAATTTCGAATACAAAAAAGCCTGAAAATTCAAATGTTCAGGCTGGCCTAAACTCGAAGTTTTACGTAATGCCTAATCAAGGAGTGGAAAACACTCTATAGAAAAGCAAATTGAAAATATAACAACATTTTATACATCAATTGTTTAAAACAAGGAATATTTATCTCTGCGTTAATTTAATCTATTTTTCGTAATTTTCCATGAACATTATTTCAATGATTTTTTAATCTAGGTTACTTTCCACAGCGACGCGCATTAAAAATTAAACGCATTTTTTACATTTTTTTTTCTTCTGTCATCATCGGGTATTATTAATACCAACTCCGGTTTCCCATTCTTGAAGCCTGAGGGCATTCTAATTATACTTTCCCCAGACTCGCGAGCCCTTCACCGACGACGAGAAGGACGAGAAATTGCGCGGCCCTCAACTTACTTCTTCCCAGTTAATTTTTCTTTTTTCGATTCGTCGTCCTCTCGACAAAATAAGAAACGAAAAAAATTGTTTCGTAGAATTCGTACAGCAATTTGTTGACAAATATAAAAAATGAGGAGAACAAGAAAGAAAGAAATGAGGATTAAAAAATATGTCATTTAATTCATACAAACATTTGCTCACAGTTATAATAATTATTTATTTCGAAAACGGAAAATCTCCAATTTTATACAATGATTACAAAATATAACTTATATCTAATTCCTAAATTATATTTACTTAAAAATAGGTACATTATGCACAATAATGAGAAACACAAAATATTAAGGTGATGGAGTTATGCAAGAGTACTTTCTAAATCAATACGCAGCAAATTACGTCTAAGAGTATTTTTAGAATTAGCAAATAAATCAAAATTATCAAAACGCTGTAACAAATTTGCAAAACTCACCATCCTCGAAAGTGGACTGCTATAAGTGTAAACTGTATGATGATATTCTGTTCTAAATAGTTTATTGCTCCCACAGGGTTAAAACCAAAAGTTAAATAGTGATAATATCTTGGGACAATTTAAATTACTATTTAGTAATAGAAAATAAAAGAGCAATTGCTTCATTTAATTTGTACAGAAATTTGTTTAAAAATATAAAATATGTGGAGAATAACAAAGAACTGAATATGAATATAAAGAAAATTGACAATACTTAGGCCCATTTACCCCCCTACTGATTAACGTCAATCAGCCACTAATCATTGATTTAAGCTCTGATTAAGTCATATTTCTAAAATATAAGAATGTTTAAAATTTGTAAGATATCCTAAACATGTCTCTTTTATCATTATGCGATTTTGTAAATAATTTATACATTAAAATTGCTGCGTTTTTAAGGAGTACTAATCACTGATTAACTTAATCGACTTGGGTGCAAATGGACACTAGTTGTAGAGTACTTCAAAACATTTAAAGTGCGATTATTTACAGAATCTACAACAAAATTGTCTACAATAAACATTAAATCAAACACTTATATTTAGTACTTCATTTAATTCAAGCGAAATGTTTTCACAGATTGAAATTCATGAGAAATAAGAGAAAAATTGTTACATTTAATTTGCATTGAATTTCGTTGATAAATTAAAACAAAATATGGAGAGTAATAAATAAATAAATTTGATATTAAAAATTATTTCATTTAATTCATACGAACTAATGTTTACAGGAATATAATTGGTAAGAACTAAGTGAAAAAATAAATTAGTTTAATCACTGTTTAAATTTTTATATTTGTCAAGAAATGTTTGTTAAAATAGACATTTCTTGACAATTACATTACATACATATCCAGATGCATACTCTGTAAATGCTCAGGCGTTCGTTGTTTTCATAAAAGTGTTAAATTTGAAGCTTTAAACGAATGTTATCCATTCCCAGGTTAAGCATGAAGTAAAATTTCGAGTTTAGAAAAGCCTGAAAATTTGGTTTGGTCGCTCCGCGAAGCGGAGCGACCAAACCAAATTTTCAGGCTTTTCTAAACTCGAAATTTTACTTCATGCGCCACGCGTATAAAACACTAAAATATTATCAATTTTAAAATATACTGCTTATGCAGTATGCTGAAGCAGTACATTTTTAACTTCACGTTAAATCAGTGTTTTATACGCCCGGCGCATGAAGTAGAATTTCGAGTTTAGATAAGCCTGAAAAAAAAAGTTTCAACGCTTTTCTAAACTCGAAATTTTGGTTCATACTTAACCTGGGAATGGAAAACACTCGTTTAAAGCTTTAAATTGAACTCTTTAAAAAAACAACAAATTACTTGGTGTTTTCTAAACTCGAAATTTTACATGCTTAACCTGAGAGTGGAAAACACTCATTTAAAGCTTTAAATAGAACTCTAAAAAAAGCGTATGTATATGTATACTTAAAAGATAAATCCTTGTATATACTTTAACTCTAATTACAAAAATACTTGTAATACTATAAGATATGTAAGAACCAAACCAAATTTTCAGGCTATTCTAAACTCGAAATTTTACTTCATGCTTAACCTGGGAGTGGATAACATTCGTTTAAAGCTTCAAATTTAACACATTTATGAAAATAACTAAAAAATCACAGAGTATAAATCGGTATATGTTTACTTAAAAGAAAAATTCCCTGTATAGTGAAACAAAACCAAGTGAATTTAATTTATAAAATGAAGATATTTTTAAAAATATAAATTTTTACAAACTAATTGCATAATACATTATCAGCCATTGCTCTAAAGATCTAAAGTTATTGGATTATGATTATAAGGCGGGAATTTTGAATCTGCTTACTTCACATAGTAAACATGTAAAAAAAAGTTCTATTAATTATAGAAAATCAAGTAAAATTTATGTCTCCACGGGGCTTGAATAGAAATCCACAAATACACAAGATTTTACAACTCCGAACATAACTTCCCACGTCGTGCATTAGACATAACCGTTCGGAATTTACTGCCGGAGCACGGATAAAACTGCATAAAAAATTCAGTCGCGTATTTGTGCTCCCCGTTTTTTTTTTTCGCATCCCACCGTCCAGGGGATCGGGATACAAATCCTCCTCGGGACGAAATCCCCCGCAAATGCACAGGCAAATTCTCGCACACAATAAAAATAAACCCACATTTCCCCTCCCTTTTCCCGGGACATAATTACCAGGGGTCGTTATGAGTTTCCCGATCGGATCAAGTGCTTCCTGTACCGGTAATATGGCTCTTCGTGTTTTTTTTTTTGTTCGTACATTGTAGGGATTTACTGGCCGATGTTTGTCATTGGGAATTACGTGGATGTTGCTAGGCCTCGTGGATTATTCAGCAATCAGAAGGTATTATTGTTAGAACTGTGGGGAATATATATTTCTTTAATTTTACTAACTACACACAAGAAAAAACGAATGTACAAAATGAAATCAAACTGTAATAAACTAGATATTATAAATTCACAAAAATTATTCAGTACACACATTGTAGCCGACAAGACCATACTGATGAAGAGCAAGAAGTACGAATCGCGTCTTGTATCATCTAATTAGATAATATATCTTGAAATAAAACACTTTTTACCTTTCTTCGCAAATTTATTCTTTACCAAATGTACATTTAAGACAAAAAGTGACCATTGTCAATGGTTTGATACTAAGTAATCAGTATCAAACCATTGATAATGCTGACTATGTGTCCGAAATCTACATCTGGTAAAGGCTGCATTTGTAAAGAAAGGTTAAATGTGTTTTATTTCAAGTTATTATCATCTTCACGTAACTCACCGAAATTCATTTAGATAGCATATATTCAAATCTCCCGCTTAAAAACATCCATCTAATAACTTTAAAGCAATAGCTACCATATATCATCTAATCAGATTGCATAAATTCAAATCTTCTGCTTTAAAATGTTTATCTAACAAGTTTAGAACGATGATTGCTGGCACATTAGCAATCATCGTTCTAAAGTTATTGGATGAACATTTCAAAGCCATCCACTCAATAAATTAACTACATACTCGAAAATCACTGAAATGTTTCAGTATATATATATATTTTTAATATTACAATTCTCAATTAAAAACAATTTTCAAAATTCAAATATAAGCGGGACTTGTTGTTAGTTTTTTTTTTTAATTTATTTATTAACGGAATCTCCATTTTACATAAGTGTACATATACATATTGAGCAGTATTAATTTATAATAATTGATTTCTTCTCTGTAAATTTTGTTTAGATCAGGGGTGTTCGACCTTTTGTAATACGCGAGCTAATTTTGCATTAAAAGTTATTTGGCGATCGACAGGTTATATGTAATAAAAACAAATAACAAAAATTATATACAGAGATTTTTTGTATTAACCACACCCTAAAATGTATTGTAAGCTGCTCGAATTTTGATAGCACAAGATTTGGTTATAATTGATTTAACATATTCATATTCATATTTATTGATATATTAACGTAAGTATATCTTTTACATAAGTCAACGTAATATCTATAGTGTACAATATTAAAATAGAAAAATAATATATAAATTGTATAAAACTTTTTATACTATTATATTGTTTTATGTCGTATGTTCAATTAAAAAAACCTCTAGAGTGCCATGATTTATTCTGTTTTCGAAATTTAAGTTGGCTACACGCTTTAGGAATTGACATATAAAACGTCAGGCATAACATTTATTATGTATAATTTCAGATTTGCCAACCTACAATATTTTCCATGGCACTCTAGAGTCTTTTTTATTGAACACACGATAGTATCGTATAGGTAATAAAAAAAAACATCTAGAGTACCTTGAAAGCGCTTTGAGAATTGACATATAAAACGCCAGACATAAACTCAACTTTTTATTTACGTTATTACTCTAATCTTTAAAACTTGCGGAATGACATAAAGGTAGAAAGACGGTTAAACTTTAACTGTCAAACTTCAGAGTTGCCAACCTACAAAATTTTCCATGGCACTCTAAAGGTTTTTTTTATTGAGCATAATAATATTAATAATAATAATAATACTTTATTGGTGCTAGTAACAGTTGTTTTACACAGGTCAAAAGATGGGGTATATTGTTTCAAGCCATTCTAATAATAAAAACGGATACCAAAGAGATGCAACTTATAATATCTTTGCTAGCTTTGTTTTTTAGTTTAAAAATAACATCTCGTACTTTGGTACAAGACACTTCCTCAAAACTGAAATATCGCACCGGACCATTATTTTTAATAGTAGAGCACAGCATAATATCAATAGGATCAAGCTCAATCTCGGGAACTGATTGTAAAACTTTTCCAGATATTTGAGAAAAATACTTATTAAATTCATTTGCATTATTATTTATATTTTCTTTCGTATTAGATTTATTATGCATTTTACTCTTAATAATATTCCTTTGCAATATGCTCTTTGTACATTTTTTTATATACAGGGTGTCCGTATTTCAACAGAATGTATAGGGATCTCGGTTATTTGAAGAGATAGAGAGTCGGTTAAATTGGGGCAAAGTTGCGTTATTTAGGACCCAATAATAATCCAAAAACAATAATCCGTTCGTTTTTAAGATATTGTCAAAAAAACAGATTTTGTGAAATTTCGTTTTTATTTTTTTATTCAAAAACTATTGAATCCAGACATTTACAACTTTGATATTATACAGGCAGTTTGTAACGATAAATCTAGTAACATATTTTATTTTAAGTTAATTATAATATTTACCCAGGGACTGTAGCTAACTTTTGTTGTTCTTATGGGCGCCATTTTGGGTTTTCATATTTTTTAGAAGAATATTTTTTTCTGAATTCAATGATGTACCACACTTATAGTTTATTGTAGATTTTATATGTATAATTTTAATCTTTTGTTTTTTGTAACGAGTGCCTTGGAAAAAGTTGAGTAACTCACTTATTTGACAACTCCTGAAGACGGGCATCCGACGATACAGATTTAAACAGTTAAACTACCGAGTGTCTTCCACTCCCAGACTAAGCATGAAGTAAAATTTCGAGTTTAGAAAAGCCCCGGGTAGAAAATTTGTCGTGGGTCGCGCAGCGACCCGAGACAAATTTTCGCGGGGCTTTTCTAAACTCGAAATTTTACTTCATGCGCCACGCGTATAAAACACTGATTTACAGTCAAATTAAAAACGCACTGAAAACAACCCAACTTCGATATTTTTTTTAAATCCGATATTTTTTTTCTATCTATGCTGTAAACCTTCAGATGTTTGTTGTTGTTTTGTAAAAAAACTTCAATTCCTAGTAGTTCTTCGCTCTCCGAAAAGCATCATTGGTCCTTTGAGCTGTAGCCTATGTAAAAGTAATAAACTTAGTAATCTAGAGTGATCCTTCAATTTGTAACTTCTAAGAACGAGTATCGTCCACTCCCAGACTAAACATGAAGTAAAATTTCGAGTTTAGAAAAGCCCCGCGTAGAAAATTTGTCGAGGGGCTTTTCTAAACTCGAAATTTTACTTCATGCGCCAAGCGTATAAACCACTGATTTACAGTAAAATTAAGAATATATAACGGTTAGATGTGGTGGTGATCAATATTTACCGAGATGTAGCGACAAAGAGCCAGAAATTACTTTTTTGTGAATCGTTTTGGATTAATAATAATAAATTTAGTGTGTGCAACTTTTGTGTGATAATTGATACCTATTATAATTATTACAAAAGGCTGACAGTTATTAATTAATTTTGAGTGCTAACTTCTGTCAAGATTTTATTGATTAACAGATATAACGTCATTGTTTCCAAGGCACTCTTTGCAAAAACGAAAATATCATAATTTTATATATTAAATCTAAAATAAATTATGAGTGTGATACATCAGTGAGTTCAGAAAAAAAATATTCTTTTAAAAAATATGAAAATCCAAAATGGCGCCCATAACAAAAACAAAAGTTGGATATGTTCCCCGGGTAAATATTATAGTTATCTCAGAAAAAAAAATACTACTAGATTCCTCAATAAAAAGTGCCTCTATATTGTCAAAGTTTTAAATGTCTAAATTCAGCAGTTTTTGAATAAAAAAATTAAAACCATTTTCCAAAAAAATCAGTTTTTTGTTGATATCTCGAAAACAAAAAAAAGATATTTTAAAATTGTTTTCAGATTATTGTTAGGCCTTAAAATATCTATCTTTTTCCTAATTTAACCGACTCTCTATCTCTTGAAATAACTGAGATCCCCATACATTCTGTCGAAATACGGACACCCTGTATACTGGGAAATCGTGTATTCATTGTTGTAAAAATTTCGAATATCCTTCAGTAAATTTAGTTTACTTCTTATTTCTTTAAGCTCTGGACCAAACCATCGCACAACATTTTCAATATTTTTTACTGTTATTTTTTTTTTTGGGGAAAGCGTTGATAAACGATTCACCCAGCCTATTGATAAGCATATTCCATGCCTGATCAACATCCAGCGAATCATCCAAGTCTGACCAATCACAGTTATCAAGCAAATGATAAAACTCAAATCTTCCTGTGTGTGTAATTGGCCTAACAGTTTCTTTTTATATTTTTTTATTCGATTTCAATGCAAAATCCCAGGTGATCTGACACACCAAAATTGATTCGATTGATACTAACTGGGTTAATATAATAAATTATATTTGAGAAGATATTATCTAGAGAAGCTTGTCTTGTCTTGTTGCCTTTGAATTAAGCTTGTATAACCCGTAACATGCAAAGAGATTGCATAGTTGGGATGATTTGGTGTCCGCTTTTTCAAAATGAACATTGAAATCGACATTTGAAGTTAATTTTAATCGTTCCAGCATATTTTTAACTACCTGAAGAAAGCTTGAGAAATCACCATTTGGGGATCTATATAATAAAATAATTATAGTATTAGATATATTCAATACAATACCCGACATTTCGCACGCAGGTTCAATGGATATCTAATTAAACAAATCCAGAACTGTGCAATCAATACCGTCTTTAACCATAACTAATGAACCGCCATGTTTTGAGATCTGTCTACTAAAACACGCAGCTATACGAAAATTATTTATCGTACAACTAAGTGATTCTCTTGTTGAAAACAAAATTGAACTTGATGTAGAACAGCATATTCTTTTTTGGAATAATTGCTTCGTCGCCTCGTTGTTTGACCGTGGCTGATTTTTGAATAAAAAAGGGCGAATTTCAACTCCCTCTGGCCACAATTCAGGATTTCCCATGAATTTCAGATGCTCGAATGGGATTGAAACTTTAAATGAGCAATACTCATTGGGTTGCCAAGAATTAAGTTGTTCACCAACAATTACTGGTATGTTGTACTCTTCAAGATGCGTAGTTATGTCTTCAGTTGTTGCACCCGAGTGTACACGATATACGTGCAAATGAGCCCGTCTCCCCACTCCCTTGAGCTGTGACTGGGAATTTTGTTCTATAATCCTTTTCCTAGATTGCCTTCCCTTTCTAATTACGGTTTTCCACTCTCTTGATTTGTTTTCGGGTGTTTTTGGATTCTCCGACTCGGTGTCTTCAACAGATATACTAGTAGTATCCTTATTTTTTGAGTATTATTACTTTTACTTTTCATATTATAAGCAAAAAATTGTGTAGACTTTTTAACAGAATTTGTGTAGTCAATGTTGCATACACTTGATATCGGCTTATTATTTATGACCTGTGTATCGGCAGTATAATCTAAACTTGCAGATTCTGCAGCGGGAGTCTTAATTACATTTAGTTTTTTCCCTTGCATTGAATTTAATTTTCCTTCTAATGTATCAACTTTCTGTTCCAATTGTTTATTCACCCTTGTAAGATGTACAACTAATTGTTTGTAAAGTCCGTTTCAGATAAAAAAAAGACGTCCTCTTGATTAGAGCCAACATCGGCAATGGTTTCCGTGTTTACGTCCTCTTCTTTGGAGGTTAGTCCTCTGCGGCATTCGAGTTTCCCATTATCTGTTACACGCATTTCAATAATTTTAATGGTGCAGCTCGGATGATAAGTATTGCCACATACAGAGAGTTTTGTATAACGCCGAACATTTTCATAACGAGAATTTTTCTTTTAAGTATCTATATGCATATGTTGCACATTTTTCGATGCTCGGTTTATTAAAAGAATTCAATTTGAAGCTTTAAGCGAATGTTTTCCACTCCCAGACTAAGCATGAAGTAAAATTTCGAGTTTAGAAAAGCCTGAAAATTTGGTTTGGTCGCGTAGCGCGAAGCGCGGAGTTCAATTTGAAACTTAAAACGAGTGTGTTCCACTCCCAGATTAAGCATGAAGTAAAATTTCGAGTTTAGAAAAGCCTGAAAATTTGGTTTGGTCGCGTAGCGCGAAGCGCGGAGCGGCCAAACCAAATTTTCTGGCTTTTCTAAACTCGAAATTTTACTTCATGCGCCACCGGTACAAAACACTGATTCAATATAAAGCTTGGCGGTGTGTTTAAAACTTTGTAATATGTCGGTGTTTTGTATCGGTGGCGCATGAAGTAAAATTTCGAGTTTAGAAAAGCCTGAAAATTTGGTTTGGCCGCTCCGCGCTTCGCGCTACGCGACCAAACCAAATTTTCAGGCTTTTCTAAACTCGAAATTTTACTTCATGCTTAGTCTGGGAGTGGAACACACTCGTTTTAAGTTTCAAATTGAACTCTTTTAACAAAACAACGATTATTTAAAGATTTACATCATATACGCTGTAATTGGGACATGTAAACTTGAAAGAGAAACTTCCTTTATATACAAGTTGAGCTATTAATTGCAATTGATTGGCTACAATTTTTAATGATCATATAGGCAACTCAATTTACAACTAACCTAAAAATTAAAGGTGTCAAATCGTATTGGATGCTTTGATTTGATAAACAGAATATACGAAAATGAACATTGAAAATGTTCGGTGTTACATAAAACTCTCTGTATGCTGCATGTTACGAATTTTGTAACTAATACAGAACACGTATTACAAATAATATTTTCTTCAGACGTCAATTTGGGAGCTATATTGCTACGTGCACCACAGCTAATTAATACGACATAAAACAATATAATAGTATAAAACGGTATAATAGTGTAATCAAAGCATTGAAATAAATAAGCAGTATATTAACAACTTAAAAATATGTTTAGTGTCTTATACGCGTGGCGCATGAGGTAAAATTTCGACTTTAGAAAAGCCTGAAAATTTTGTTTGGCCGCTCCGTCTTGCGGAGTGACCAAACCAAATTTTCACTCATTTCTAATCTCGAAATTTTACTTCATGCTTAACCTGGGAGTTTGAAACTTCAAATTGAACACTGATCAAAAACGATGAATGCCTAAAAAATTACATCGTGATATGAATACGAATACTTGTTAAATTTTAAGGTAACTAATCTTCTTTGGGAAATTATAAAATAAAATTATGAATTATTAAATCAACGCTAAAAGCTTCTATTTTGCTTAGATAAACACGCTTTAAGATTATGAAATTTAGGTTAAGAATCTTAACTACTTTTTCTGAAAAAATGTGTCAATGGTGAGATTTAGTGAGAACATTGTTAGATTTTGAGGTAATCTTGTACAAAAAAATATGAAACAATATTAAACTATTGACTCAACTTTAAAAACAATAATTTTACTTTAATATAAATGAGCATTAAAAACCTGGAATCGAGGTTACAATAATCTTCTATAAAAAAATATAAACAATATTGAACTATTGACTCAACTTTGAAAACACTAATTTTACTTTAAAACAATCAAGCATTAAACATTTGAAGTTGAGGTTTCTAACTGATTTTTATGAAAAGTCCTGTCAAAGAAAATCATCAGATTACCTCAAAACCTAATGTTTTTGTTTGTTCAGAAAATTATTAAAAAAATACACTATTTATTTCCTCAAAAATAAACAAGTCAAAACGTTAGGTTTTGCTTAAAAATAAATATGCTTTAAAATTCTGAAAGTGAGGTTATAACATCTCAGCTAGTATTTTTGAAAAATCACGTCAATGTTAATATTTAGTAAAAACATCGTAATATTTTAAGGTAACCTTGTTTGTAAAATTATAAATAAATCATGAGTTATTAAATCAACTTCAAAAGCACTAATTTCTCTCAGATATAAACACATTTTAAGATTCTGAAGTTGGAATTAAAATATCTTAACTGTTTTTTTTTTGAAAAATTATGTCAAAATATCTTTTCGTATTACAATTCTGTATTTAACTTCAATCTTTAAAAAAACTGTTATGTCTTGTGGTCATATTAACTTTTAATAAATTGTTACTTCTATCAAGGGGAGCCAATGCTTATGGGAGAACTGGAAATCGAGTAGAAAAGGAAAGACTAATTGCTGTATATAATCATCTGTCTTACTCTTGCACCAATAATGATCATATTGGGGTAAGAGTAAGACAGACGACTATATACAGCAATTACCGGTCTCGCTTCTGAATGCAGCATCCAAACTCGGTTACCAAATTTTATATAGAGACTGACTAACTGGATATATATGTGCTTCTATGTAGATGTTTTTTGATAAGCAGTATTCATTACTCAACATTATATTAGAAAAGACCATACTAAAGAGCAGTAAGAAATACAAAACGCGTCTTTTTGTGGAATTCTATCACAAAAAGACGCGTTTTCTACTTCTTGCTGCTCATTAGTATGGTCTTTTTTAACTTGGATTCTGAAAAAACTGCACGGTTTATTATTATTTAAATTTTAACAAAACGTTTCATCTTTACAAATTGGTCTTAATAACTACCTCAATTATACCCGATTAAATTTGTTCACCCATTGACGAATTTAATAAGAGTTTCTATAACCTTTGCAATGGCTTTCTTTGAATTTAGAGATAGTTAGTATTAGCAAATATTCGCTTTTTTACACATTTGACTTAATCAATGTAGTATATATTTTTTTTCAATGAGTGTTTCATTGAATCTTTGTAAGACAAATTTGTTGTAGATTGCGTAAAGAAATGCACTTTTATTGTTTTGTACATATTTTTTTCGTTATATTCTTATAATTATTGTAACATTAAACTTTCAGGGCCGTTTACGGAGCACTTATCTGAAAGTGTTTGCAAAGATATTAATCACTTTTATTTCTTGGCGCGTTTTGAAAGGCCGAAAGTGAAGAGGCCTCGCTTTATTTTAATTGAATTTTCCCTTCGATAAGAGCACAGAAATGTCTACAGCTTTATCCCCTTATGAAAACAATTACAAATTAAACGGAATCTTATCAAAACAGTCCAGACGATTTTATTATAGATAGTTCAGAATGTCTTAGGCAGCATTTTTTTTTGTTTTATACAAGATAACTTTGCTACTTATTTAAAAAAAAACGTTTATGTAGATTACATAATTAGATTAGATTTAATTATTTGAAATTACACATTATTAATTTAAAGTAATTAAATTTATTCTAATCTAATCTAAACATACTGAAATTTATTTTATAAAAACTAGCAAAGTGATCTCATGTAAATAAATCTTCTATAATACATAAATTTATGCCTGCTCGGCGCATTCACCATTTTTGCATATTCTATAAAATAGTAAACATTCCGATATATACACTGTAAATGTTGGGGCATCATTCATATGTGTAATAAGCAGAATATTTTGACCTTCACAATATTTCAGTGGTTTGTGCGCGTGGCGCATGAAGTAAAATTTCAAGTTTAGAAAAGTTTTATAAAAATGTTGGTTTTGTCTAACGTTCGATGAATATTATAATTTTTCTTTTAAATTATCACAATTTATAATTAGAAATTACTTTAGTTTAAAGTATTTCAATCAAACTTGAAGGTAGTATCTTTTAATCTTTTATTTGTGTTTGGTTTTTATTAAATACTGATTTGTTAGTTTTTCAGAAACTTTGGTTCAATGACCATTTTCGAATTTCAGAATTGAGACTTATTTCTGTAAATATTTATCAAAATCTGAAGATTGAATTATTTTTATTTGATAAAAAAAAAACAGTAATCTTTATATTGAAATATTATGTAAATTTAAAACTAATAATCGATTTTTTCAAATTGTATTTTTAATATTTCATAAATCAACTATTTCACAGTTTAACTAAATTTGAATAAAATTGGAATCGTTTGATTTTATTATATTGTTAAATAAACGATGAAGTTTCCAATGCATTTTCACTATATGTATATGCAGGGAATGTTAATTAAGTATACATCCCAATGTATAGGCTGTAAATGTCCAGGTATTCGTAGTGATTTTTTAAGTGTTCAATTTAAAGCTTCTAACAAGTGTTTCCACTCCCAGGTTAAGCATGAAGTAAAATTTTGAGTTTAGAAAAGCTTGAAAATTTGGATTGGTTGCGTAGCATTTCCACTATATGTATATGCAGGGAATGTTTATTAAGTATACAACCCAATTTTAATTGAGTATACATACCAATGTATAGATTGTAAATGTCCAGGTATTCGTAGTGATTTTTTTAAGTGTTCAATTTGAAGCTTCTAACGAGTGTTTCCACTCCCAGGTTAAGCATGAAGTAAAATTTCGAGTTTAGAAAAGCCTGGAAATTTTTCAGGCTTTTCTAAACTCGAAATTTTACTTCATGCGCCACGCGCATAAAACACTGATTTCAAGTAAAGATCAAAAACACACAATTACATCTTTAATTAGAATTACACTGAATAAGATATTTAGTCTCTGATCAACGACTTTCAGTATCAATAATAAATAATTAGGTTTCGAACTTTTTTGATATAACAACTGGTAGCGATACTAAAATATTAATGGTTGCAAAAAAATTAAAAAAATCAATGTATATACGTGATTCGATAAAACAGGATTTAAATCTTTCATTCGAATCACATTTATCTCTTACCAATTCTTTATTCGAGTATTCGTGAATTGAATCATATTAGGTGGTTCAGATTCGTGATTCAAATCCTTTTTTTGAGGATTTGTCCCAGCTCTGAAATTAAGGTATTTTCATGTTGATATATTTTCTATAATGTTGTCAAATTTCTTTGCTGATTTTGTATAATTTTTAATTAAGTGGCGCCAAATACAAATTTCCCCCCAACCTTTGCTACGCTAGTGAACGTTCTTTCATGAGAAACTGGGAAGAAAAATACTGATTCGACACATAAAATTGTTTGGGAAGCGCTGATCTACAGAAAAACAAAAGTGGTATCTAAATGACTTTCAAAATAAAGTCAGAAATAGACAGATTCAAAATTAATTCTTTACTAATATTACTAAAATTGGAAAAATTTGTTATTTGGTATGTTATATAAATATCTACACAAAAACAAAAGAATCTTTTAAATGACTTGTTCAAAATTAAATCAGAAATAGACAGTTTGATAATTAGTTGTTTGTTGTGTTATTTAGTTGTCTACACAAAAACATTCTTTCTTACTTGAAATTGTCTTAATTTATATATTTTAATTAACAACAGACATTTGTAACAGCTCATCTCGCAAGTATATTCAAGAGCACATGTTGCTGAAAATCATCAACAGTCCTCAAAATTAATACGCTAAACAATAATCGCACGCCTGACAAATTCAAATAATTAATAATAGCAGCACACGTATCGTGTACTAATTATTTAGGTGGGGTGTATAAAACGCTGCCGAAGGCACTTTCGGTAATTAAACTTCATTAAAATACACACTCTGAGTCTCTCACACACATACACAGAGCCAACATCTAGTGGTTCGGTAACGAATGGCCCCAATTTAAAACGGCCCCGCAGCACCGCACCGACTTAAATTAGAATACAAACAGTGCACGAGGGCCGATTAATCATTTTTACAACACCCCCGGTTTCCATCTAAACAGATACAAATGCGCAATAATGCGAGAACACGCGGCCAGACAACGTCCAAAGGTGGTTATGACAACAAGGGAATTTATAACCCTCTTGTACGTTATTGTTTTTTTTTTGTTAGACTTGCGTACTATAAAATTACAAAGTTTGAATTTTGTAAATTGTAAAGTTGCATGAGTCGACCAATTATTATAATTCACTTTACTCATTCACTGGAGGAACAAGTTTTGTTATCTGGCTCAATTTCAGTAGTCAATGTCACTTTTCGTTTACTATTAATCAACGTCACTTCCGTGCAGTGGAAGATTTTTGTTTCCGGTAAAACGCAAGCGAAAATTTCTTCATAATTCTTCAACTCATAAAGTTTAGAAAAGTTTACATTTTCTTTACAATTTATTTACTGAACATGTAATCATATCCTTAAGCAAATTGCTTAGACAAAATAGACGTTTGTAAAACTGGAAGATTTTTTTTTCGCGGTAAAACGCAAACAAAAATGTCTTCATAATTCTTCAACTCATAAAATTTAGAAATGCTTATTTCTTTTATAATTTTAGTACTGAAAACATAATCATAGACAAAATAAACGTTTGTAAAACTTATAAACGTGAGATCAACCGTAAAGAGTGTATTTTGAATTTCAAATCAGCGATTAATACGCGTGGCCATGAAGTAAAATTTCGAGTTTAGAAAAGCATGAAAATTTGGTTTGGTCGCTCCGCGCTTGGCGCTACGCGACCAAACCAAATTTTCAGGCTTTTCTAAACTCAAAATTTTACTTCATGCTTGGTATGGGAGTGGAAATACTCATTCGTAACTTAAAATTGAACTTTAAAAAAAATCGATGAATGTCTGAAATAAATAATACCCAATTTTCTATCTTAACAATAAGTAAACTAGAATATGTTTAGAATATTTATCTTCCAATTTTTGGAATAATAAAATACAGAATGTTCAAAATTTCATGCCACATCTAGACAACTTTAAACCATTATTTCTTAATTTTTTTTAAGAAAACCTCCCTAATATTTTAAAATATTTCCATTGTTTTCAAGATATGTTCATTAAAATATAACTAGTAAAAATACGATGTTTCAAAATGTCATATCACATTCAGTCAACTTTAAACCATTCTCAATTTTTTAAATAGAAAACCCTGTATGTGTCTACATATTCTATCTTCTTTCGTTTTCGAGATATTTTTATTGAAATAGAACAAATATTATTAATAAAATTTTCATTATTTATTTTTATTTTTTTAAATAAACCAAAGTAATATGATTTTATATGCTTTAGCAAATTAAAAAAATAAAAATGTATGTTGTTTTTTCTAACACTGAATAAAATGATTTAATTTTTACTTATTTCTGCTAATTAAAAATAAAATACGTATAGTTAATTTCTTACTAGTTTAAGAAAATAAATAAAATAGAAATATTCTAAAATAACCACAAACTTCACGATATATCAGTGTTTTTCAGGCGTCCGCTTTGCTCCGTGACCAAGCCAAATTTTCAGGCTTTTCAAAACCCGAAATTTTACTTCGTGATTAATAAAAAAAAAATACTGTTAACGTATGAGTTCTAAATTAAACGCTTTAATAAAAAAAGCTAATGTTAAAACAAACAAAAATCTAAAAAAATCGTATTTTGTAATTATTAATATTCTATTGGAAATGACATTTATCCCTCTTATATGTGTACGTCATGAATTAATTACTTATATTTTCGAGTTTCAATTTGCTATACTTAATTTATTAGTACTCTAGGCCTAGGACCAGTATTAAGCTTATTTTATTGACAAGTGTAAACAATTGTATTAACACGGATAAATTGAAATAAAAAATTAATAATTAAAATCAATATGCTTACTAATCAATTTTTTGTTTTTGTTTTATTAACTTTTGTTATAATTTTATTTATTTATTTATTTAGTTTATACGGTATCTCCTTTTTAAATAAATTTTTACAAATCAATTATATAATACTTAACTATTGTAACAAATTAATACAATGATTCACTACAATAAAAAATATAGATTAAATGATTAATTGATTTAAAAATTTTCCGGTTTCAATTTTAGATTTTGACAAATTTTGCTGAATTCAGCGTTACGTATTACAGGGTCTTGACTTGGCGAACGCAACAGGAAAATTGCAACAGGAAATCGCATGTTAATTTTAAAGTGTTCAAATATTGGCTTCTTTATTTATTTTAGAGACAAAATGAATTTTACTTTTTTGTAGAGAAAAAAATTCTAAATATATTAATGTTCACACTTAACACTTTACGTTTCTCTAAGTTAAAATAATTAAGAAACACTAATGTGATTTTATAAAAATAATGACATACCATGGAATTGATACAACAATTGCGGGTATTCCCTTTTTTTTTTAAAGTTCAATTTAAAGCTTTAATCTAGCGTTTTCCACTCCCAGACTAAGCATGAAGTAAATTTTCAGGGCTTTTCTTAACTCGAAATTTTACTTTATGCGCCACGCGTATAAAACACTATAATATTGTCAAATTTATGTATATTTGAACTTCACTTAAAATGCGTGTTTTATACGCGTGTCGCATGAAGTAAAATTTCGAGTTTAGAAAAGCCCAGTAAAAGTTCGAGTTTAAAATAGCCCCTTGAAAATTTGTCGAGGGTCGCGCAGCGACCCGAGACGAATTTTCTGGGCTTTTCTAAACTCGAAATTTTACTTCATGCGCCACGTGTATAAAACACAGATTTCAAGTGAAGTTCGAATATACATACATTTCACTATGTTTTAGTGTTTTATACGCGTGGCGCATGAAGTAAAATTTCGAGTTTAGAAAAGCCCAGAAAATTTGTCTCGGGTCGCTACGCGACCCTCGACAAATTTTTACGGGGCTTTTCTAAACTCGAAATTTTACTTCATGCTTAGTCTAGGAGTGGAAAACACTCGTTTAAAGCTTTAAATTGAACTCTTTTAAAAATCAACGAATATCGGAAAATTAACAGCTAAAATAATTAAGAAAAAGTAATGTGATTTTATAAAAATAATGACATTTTTCTTGTATAGGGTAAATAATTTCTAAAACATTTACTTTAATCAAGTGACTACGATATCTTTTGTCATTTTGACATCCGCAATTGTTGTTTCAATGCCATGGCATGTCATTATTTTTACAAAATCACATTATTTTTTCTTAATTTTTTTAACTTAGAGAAACGCAAAGTGATATACGGTAACACGAATGAATTCAGAATTTCTCCCTCTACAAAAAAGGTAAATACATTTTATTTCTAAAATAAATAGGGGAGCCAAAATTTAAACATTTCAAAATTTATATGGGATTTCCTATGTTGCGTCCGCCAAGTCAACACCCGGTATATATATTTTTTTTATTTTGGTTAATCTCATAACTTTAAGTTGATTCTGTCATGATTTTTTGTTAATTTAATTAAAAAACAAAACTCATAGTTTGACATTTTTAATATTTTTTAAATGTTGGCTAAGTTTTTGTTTATGATTTTTAATTTTAATGATTTTTGATTTATTATCAGTTTTATGATTTTTGATTTATTATCAGTTTGCTAACAAGAAGATAAATTTAATAGAATTTTTTAACAAAAATACAATACCATTTAAAACTTTCATAAATAATGTTTATTTTATTTAACTAGGCAATAATTTAGAACACAATTTGTGCTCATAACACCCAAAGCCATAATATATGACTTGTTTAACTTACCCGAAGTGAGTTCTGGTAACGGCATAGCATTATGTTTAACTAAATTGCATATTTATTTGCGGAGATAACTCCACAGAGATACAAATATGTTTGCATGTCTTCGAATTTCAGGCCTAGTTAAATGAAATGAGCTATATTATTAAATAAATGTAAATTCAATGTTGATATCTCATGATAATCTCTGTTGACATTTATACAACCTTGCAGCAAAAATATGTAAGGTAAACTTTTAATAAAAACCTCCTATTATTTAAAAACAAACTAAGATCAATGCAGAAATGAATTCTACTTGGATATATGTAAAAATTTACAGGGTGTTTTATTTAATGGTTTAAAGTTGACTGAATACAAAATCAAATTTTGAAACTTATTATTTTCGCTAGTTTCATTTGAATAACAATGACGTTTTAGGACAAATTTTTTCGATTGTAATTTAGTAAAATTAAGCTAGGTTAGATGACAATTTGCGACAAAAGAAACGTTATTTTTCTAACCTAACCTATATTTTGGCCATCATGACATTTTTACCTAACGTGACGTAATTGAATGTCTCATCCATGCTATTTTCGCAATATTTCAAGTTGATTAATTTAACAATTTGACCAGGTAGTAAATAACAGTACAATTAATTCCTATTAATTTCAAAAGCATGGCATTCGGACAGTGAGAGCATAATTTATTTATGAAAACACGCGCGCGGAGGGGGGCCGTAATGAATTGATACCTTTGGGAAATGGCGAGTACAGGTCGAAATTTGCAATGCACATTAAGTTCTTCGGAATATATGGCGGTAATAATACGTTATTCGGTACTTGTTAATTCTCCTACAGGTATAATCATGTATTAATTAAGCGGACACGAGCTCGGGGCCGTGGATTGCAGCTGGATGTATACCCATAAGCCTCCCCCGCTCCTTTTCAACCCCCTCCCAACACCCACGCACATTGATTAGCTTTTAATTAAATCAACCCTTGATTAGCCAAGGGTCAACCAATTCACTCGTTTTAATCATCACATGTTGGCCTCTATGCTTATGGATGCTAATCAGTTGATTGTATGTTTTTCTTGTGGATTAATTCGTAATCACGTTTTTAAGAGGATTAAAAATTTCATTGAAATTAGGGTGATCATGTCACAATTTTTTTTTTTTTTTGGGAACGCAGAATTTATACAAATTATTAGCTTGTAGAAATTCTGCGTTACCCCAATTTTAAAAAAAAAACTTAAAGTTTACTAAATCTTCCTTAAGAACACGTTTTAGTCGAATAGAAGTTTTTTTTTATCGTGAAAATGGGCATATAACATGATTTTTTTGTGCTTTATTTCTAATTGCATTTCAGAGATGTAAAATAGAGAAACATGTTTCAATTAAATAAATGCACTACTTATATATGTTCGAAAGCGTAAACGCTATCTAATGCCCATTAGCTTAAGTAGCATCGTCAATAGCTGGCAAACCAAACGTTTGTATACAGCAATTGTTCGTTCACGACAGGGCTGTAATTTATACGTGGACGAACAATTGCTGTATACAAACGTTTAGTTGGCCAGCTATTCACGATGCTACTTAAGCTAATGGTCATTAGATGGCGTTTACGCTTTCGCACATACAGTTGCGAGATAAAAAAACTAGTACAGCTGGAAGCTTTAGCCACTTGTAAAATATCGTATTTTTTTCTTGTAAAACAAACTTGTCATGTACAGGTTAGCAACATTTCTTTTCTTAGCCAACAAAACGATGCTCTTGTTGACATGCAATATCTCTAATGCTAATACCGTCTCTAAACAGGTCGTTATTATCACTTTTTCCATTTCAGTCAGTTGAAGCATGTCGACGTTAATTAAATGTTGTTTGACATTTCCGCAGATTTGTCAGTTTGATTGACAATTTGAAAAATCAAAGTGAGTCCAGTAGCCAATAGCCAAATATTTTGCTGAACTAGTTTTTTTCACTCGCAACTGTATGTAAATTCTACAGGCCATAATAAATGGTCAAAGATGTCAGTATTCTTCAAGCACTCGTTCGGAACTATACTAATGATGGCATTGAAGCCTGAAACGTGTATTTAGTTATTAGGTGAATGAATGAGTACTGAACACAAATTCATATTCTTGATAGATGCACTACTGTTTAAATGCCTGAGCCCCAACAAAATGAGTGGGAGCGACCAAACTAAATCTAAAAATTTTCTGAGCGAAGCCGAGCGACCAAACCAAATTTCCAGGCTTTTCTAAATTTTTCCAGGCGTTTAAAACAAAATAATGTGAAGGTTAAGATATACCACATATTACAAATGTGAATGATTTCTGAACGTTTATCAGCATATACATAAGGATATCTATACTAAAAAGAAAAATGTTTTGTGTTGAAAACATTATTTAATCGGAATTTTAGATTAATAAATTTAGATTAATGAACTGAAATGTCACAAAAAGTATTTTAAAGTTCTGAATATATAATAAAATAAGTATAAATGAAATTGCCAATTCTTGGTTGCAGAATACTTCAAACATTAAAAGTGCGATTCTTTTCGCAATCTACAACAAGTTAGTCTTACAAAGACCATATCAAACACTCATTGAAACAACTACTTCCCGGGCTACTACCCCGACGGACATTGAATTATACAACAAGTGTTTGTTGTTACATACAGTAACCTACTGTATATGTAACAATTTAGGTCAAATTATTCAGGCCATCTATAGACGCGTTTCGAGATTTATCTCTCATCAGTATAGCTTTGCTATTCCCTCTAAACAATTTGACACCTTAGACTGGCGGTCACGTTAGCGTTCAAACATAAGTATATACAACAAGTGTTTGCTGTTACATACAGTAACCTACTGCAAATGTAACAATTTAGGTCAATGTATGTAACAGCAAACACTTGTTGTATAGTTCAATGTCCGTCGGGGTATTAGCCCGGGAAGTAGTTGTTTCAATGAGTGTTTGATATAGTCTTTCTAAGACTAACTTGTTGTAGATTGCGAAAAGAATCGCACTTTTAATGTTTGTTTTATATAATAAAATATCAGAAAAACACTAAGGTGCGGTTCTTGAAACATTTTAAGTGTTGATTTTAGCCCTCGAAGCAACTTGGGTTGGCGAGCCCTGTGTAAAGGCAAAGTATCAGAAATATAAAATAAAGTACTAAGTTAATTTCAATCTTATTTAGATTTTAGTGTTTTTGGTCAAGTATTCTATGCGTTTATAAAACTCGTTTCCATTCTCTGAATAGCCATGAAGTAAAATTTCGAGTTTAAAAAATATAATCTGTTTTTTTCTATAATATAAATATATTCTGTTTTTTTTATGAATTTGACATTTCAAGAATTTTTTTGTGTGATGCAGGTTCTGTGTTTTAGGTGAGGACAAGAGTAATCGTGTTGTGTTGTAAATCAACTTTGCATTTTTAGGTTATGTGAAAGGAAATCTGACACACGGTAATATGATAATTCAATTAATACATAAAATGGATAATTAATAGAACAAAGATTAATATTACAAATGTACCTATTACTGTCTCAAATTATTTATATCTGCTGCCAATTTAATAATGTCCCTCTGAGAATCAAGTAAATTCATCTGTGTATAATAGTCACTAATTTAATAAAAGGTAGTTGCGTGCTTACAGAAAAAAAATCTGCCACCGACTTTACAATATCTATCTATCTTTTTTATTATCTCTCCATTTATATGTTCAAAATTTGAAAAAGTTCTAATTATGTGTTGTTTAGTTGTAGCGTTCTCTCTTTTGAAACTCTTTGCATCGTGACAATTTATTTGACAAATTATAATTTATTTGTCACATTGACAATTATTTACCAGGTTTACAAATATCTCAAAATGTAATATATAAAATACCCTATTGTTATAGCAGAACTGCAACTGTTCGCAGTAAATACATATTTAAAAAAAAACAGATTATAGATGATAATTATAAAAAATAAGTAATTCATTTTCAAACTGTCTATTTTTAAATTGATTTTGAAAGAGTAATTCAAAAACTGCTTGATCTAGGCCTTATATTCTGCCCTTCATCCCTTTATTTAAGATTTGTAATTATTTTTATTACATGAATAAATACAGAAACACACTAAAGCACACAATAACAGTAGCAAAAATTAAATTGCACCACCGAAGGCACAAAGTGGAACGACCTCAAGTTTCAGCTTAATTGCTCTTTCCGTCTCTTTCCCTCTTATTCCTCTGCAGTGCTCGTTCTGGGGCCCTTTCAGGAACCCGAGCGCCCCATTCATTTCGTTTATTACGTATCAATTGTACGGACAATAACACTGAATCACTACACGCTTAATAGTTAATTAAAAACGTTGAAATATCGTTACTGGGCCCTGTAAATTTTCTATATCTCTCCAATACCGCAAGGGGGCCTGATTACAAGATTATTATTTGTTTTTTTTTTTTTAGTGGATTCTGGTTTTATTTAATTAAAGCGGGTAATTTGTTTAAAAAGAGGATTGGATCGGGGCCCGTATTCACAGAACCCATACAATTTATCATCGGTAAGAACTTGCACCAAAATGGCGTCATTTTACTCCATGCGGTTTGGTAAATTCTTCCCAAAATGACGTCATTTAAGTGCGACTTCTCACCAATCGCAAATTGCGTCGGTGCTGTGAACACAGGCCCTGATCTGCAGTACAAGTCTGCCTCAATTCAAAACTACAGCAATATTTGATTTGATTTGTGATCATGAGCGTAGCCAAGGGGGGCAGAAGGAGGGCTCCCTCCCTGGACACAAAGAAATCGTATATTTTAACGTTTCAGGTGCAAATAATTGACATATCATAAGATTTTAATAAATATTTTGACTCTTGCTTTAAAATATTTATGGTAAGTTTGATGCTTTTAGCCCTTTAATCATTTTTTTTACTTAACTTCATTTCTGTATCTTAAGAATTACAATTGGTTGGCATTTTTAACTACACTGATGACACATAATTCAATTCAGTAAGAAATATCTGTATCTGAACTTCAGATCAAAACCAGCAGTGTAATTTAAACTTTACAATATTTAATTCTTTTATACGCGTGGCGCATGAAGTAAAATTTCGAGTTTAGAAAAGCCTAATTTGGCTCGGTCGCTCCGCTTCGCTACGCGCCCCAGCCAAATTTTCAGGCTTTTCTAAACTCGAAATTTTACTTCATGCTTAGTCTGGGAGTGGAAGACACTCGTTTGTTTAATAATTGAAACAATTGAAAATTGGCGTTATACGTTTATTGTCGTTTATTGACGTCAATTTTAATAAGGATTCAAATTTGCAGGGCTGAAAGTTTTAAAAGATAAATTTTCGGATACATGCGTCAAAACTGGCCAAAGTCAAATCTTGAAAAATATCGAAAATGTAATTTTTGTTTTTCTTTTCTAAATAGGTTTTTGAGGTCGGATCGATTTAGAATTTGATATTAATGTTTGTAAAAACAAAAATTCTGAATCCAATGAAGCGGACTTTGAATTACAAAATAATCCGATTTTAATTAAAATTGGGTTATCCTGCACTACGAAGAGGTCTGGACTAGATTTTATAAACGAATGAAATTCTTGATAAAAATTAAAATTAAATTCTAACGAGTGTTTTTCAATTCCAGACTTTTTTTTATTTTTTTAGGGGCAGGAATCCAAGCCACTTCCCGGAGGGAAAGATGATGGAAAGGCTGCTGGGACTAGCCAAGGAGACAGAGCTTTTTGATTAACTACGGTAACGGAAGAAGTACAATAAGCCACACGGCTGCGGTGCTAGGGCAAAAATAACCCTAACTTCCGTGGTTATTTTTGCCCTAGCACCGCAGCCGTGTGGCTTATTGTACTTCTTCCGTTACCGTAGTTAATCAAAAAGCTCTGTCTCCTTGGCTAGTCCCAGCAACCTTTCGATCATCTTTCCCTCCGGGAAGTGGCTTGGATTCCCTTGGACAAGGTTTGCTTCCCTCCAGGTGGAAAGTGCCTCGCACTCGAATAGTACATGTGAGGCGTCTTCATCCTCTTCCAGGCATAGTCTGCATATTGGATCTTCTGTGAACTCCAGACTTAGCATGAAGTAAAATTTCCAGTTGAGAAAAGCCTGAAGAATTTGGATTTGGACACGAAGCGTCCAAATCCAAATTCTGGCTTTTCTCAACTCGAAATTTTACTTCATGCGCCACGCGTATAAAACACTGATTTATAATAATGTTAATAATATACTGCCTATTTAATATAAAAAATCGAATATATGCTTCAATAAATTCTTAACACTCTTTCAGAATGCTAACAATTTGTGACAGTTCATCACTTCAACAGTTTCAACAATTCTTATAGTTTTAACACTGGATGTGTATATTTGGTATAGAAATGAAGCTTTTCATCCAGTCTACAGAGAAGCTGTTCCAAACGGAATTATAATTAAGATACTTTCCTTATAGAAAATTGACTGCGCCGCACCGATTGCATCATTTTTTTTATTTATATAACTTTATACGCGACCAAACCAAATTTTCAGGCTTTCTTAAACTCGAAATAATATTATTTTATGCGCCACGCGTATAAAAAACTGATTTAAAATGAATTTCAAAACACATCCACCCCTTATGTAATTGTCAAAATAAACTTTATACTCTATTCCACTGTAGCTTTGTTAAGATTATTCATTAAGGCACTTTTATTTATATTTCTGTTGATGAAAAAAAAAAGCTTTAATACTACAACCATATAACAGTTCATTTATGAGGATCGTAATAAATTAATTAATTCCATAACACAAACTTATCATATCATCTCCACTCCCTAAACATAATCTTAATAATTCATCTCGCGGCGGGGAGATGATATTGTTTATTGTTATTATTATAATCAGAAGGCGTTGGGGCGGCAGCTGCACCATAAACAGATTATTGTTATTGTTTCCATGGGAATGTTTGCAATGCAGACCCCGGGGTGGGTAAAGGGGGGCCACGAATTCCGCAAGCCCTTTCAATCTACCCGGCTTTGATGTATTTTCTGGAAAAGATATTTAACATATTTTGTCAAAACATAAGCAAACGGAGATGTTTCGTTTAATTTGAATATTTGCGATAATAATTTAATTTCGGAGTTTGCGGAACAGAAAGTTGTTGAGGTTTTTCAATTAATTTCTTCAATTTATTATTTGCAGTATCAACTAATAACCAGTGAAATCTTAACCAAGTGTGTAATTTACTAAAAGTGTTTTATACGCGTGGCGCATGAAGTAAAATTTTGAGTTTATTATTTGCATTGTCAACTAATAACCAGTAAAATCTTATCCAAGTATGTTATTTACCAGAGCTGGGCAGAATTCGAATCATTCAGGATTCAAATCCTGGATTCGAATCCTTTAAGAGGATTCAAAAGAGGCATTCGAATACTTTAGTTCTACTGGATTCGTGATCCGGATTCGTTAGATTTTTTCAAGAGGATTCATATTCGAATCTAAATGTGGGTGATTGGAATCCTTATAAAAGGATTAGAATATTTATAAAAGGATTCGAATACTTACAAAAGGTTTTGAATCGTCAAAAATAATTCGAATTAGTAGTGAGGATTAACATGAAAAATTTGTTTTGTGCGTTTTTTTAATTTCTCGTTAAATCACTGTTTTATACGCGTGGCGCAAGAAGTAAAATTTCGAGTTTAGAAAAGCCTCGTGAAAATTTGTCTCGGGTCGCTGCGCGACCCTCGACAAATTTTCTACGCGGGACTTTTCTAAACTTGAAATTTTACTTCATGCTTAGTCTGGGAGTGGAAACGCTCGTTCGAAACTTCAAACTGAATGATTTGATAAGAACATTAAATGACTGAAAATGTTTTTAAAGATAATAATCTAGTTTTAATTTTTTTTTTATATTATTTGAAGTAAAACTAACATGGTAGCCACAATCTGAAACGTTTAATTTTTCCGGCATTTCCCTGATTCAAGATTTTTTTCCCTGACCTTTTAATATAACTTTCTTCTGTGGGAAACCCCCATTTTGTTAAATTGTTTTCATTGTTTTTGTCAATATTTAAGTTAATTTTATAAATTTTTACGTGTTTTGTAATTTTCCTGCTGAATATGACAAATTTAATAAAATCATATAGCTTTTTTGTTAGTGTTTAGGTCAATTTGAATAAAAAATTTTGACTATTCTCGGACCCCCGGTTTTAATGATTTTCAGTGAATTTATTATTTACATGATTTTTAGGCATTCTCCATTTTAATAATAATAATAATAATAATTCGTTTATTTCCCAACAGATACAAAGGATCTAATAACAGGGAAAATATATCAAACAAACATTTTATAATAGAGTTCAATTTAAAGTTTTGAACGGGTGTTTCCACTCCCAGGCTAAGCATGAAGTAAAATTTCGAGTTTAGAAAAGCCCCGTGAAAATTTGTCGAGGGTCGCGCAGCGCCCCGAGACAAATTTTCGGGCTTTTCTAAACTCGAAATTTTACTTCATGCGCCACGCGTACAAAACACTGATTTGAAGTGAAGTTAAAAAACACACAAATACATCTTTAATCAGAGTAACAGGGAATCAGATATTTAGTCTGTTATCAACGATGTTCAGTGTTAATAATAAATAATTAGGTTTTAAATATTTTTGTTAAAACAACTGGTAACGATATTTATATATTAATGGTTGCGTAAAAATAATAAAATCAAATTCATTCTTAAAGTATTTGTATTCGTGATTCGAAAAAACAGGATTCGAATCTTTGATTCGAATCATATTTATCTCTTACGAATCCTTTATTCGAGTATTCGTGATTCGAATCATATTAGGTGATTCGGATTTGTGATTCGAATCCGTTTTACGAGGATTCGTCCCAGCTCTGTTATTTACTAAAAGTGTTGATATGGAATTTTACCAAATAACAGCCTCGGCCATTAAATTTTAGATTATATTATTTTGAATACCAGATATGTCGGTTTCGTTGTGGCTTACGTTTAGCTTGGTTTAAACTGCATTAGGGTTAAAATAAAAAATAAAAGTCATAAAATACATATCCAGTTTTAAAACTGTAAGAATTGTTGAAACTGTCAAAAAGTGATGAGATGCCTAAAATTGCGAGCATTCTGAAAGAGTGTGAAGAATTTATTGAAGCATATATTCGATTTTTTTTATTAAATAGGCAGTATATTTTCAACATAATTATAAATTAGTGTTTTATACGCGTGGCACATGAAATAAAATTTCGAGTTTAGAAAAGCCTGAAAATGTGGTTGGTCGCGTATAAAGTTCTATACATAAAAAAATGGTGCAGTCGGTGCGGCGCAGTCAATTTTCTATAAAGAAAGTATCCCAAAGTATCCCAATTTGAGATAGCTTCTCTGTAGACTGGATGAAAGGCTTTATTTCTATACCGATTTTTTATCTGTTGATATATTTATAATAAGGAGGATTTATGTATCTTTAAGATATATCAGTCAGGTGGGTAACGTACACAAATGGCTATTGGAACACGGAAGGCGAGGTGCGCTTTCAGGAAAATGATGCCTCAACAATGGTCTGGCCGTGCAAAGAGATAACGTGATGTTACAGTATTATTTTTCCATTGTGCTTGCCCCTTTTTTCAGCCTGAAAAGCACCCACTTTCACGTAAACATCAACTCACACACGTACACAAGCACGGCAAGATAAAGCTTTTTGGTGATATTAAAACGCGAATTTTCAGGTGGTTTACAAAATGCTTCACGCCTCAGATAAATCTTTATTCTACGTATGTGTGTGTTAATACACATACATATCATAAAATCAATGAGATATGAAAGGAAGAAAAATTGATAGCATTATTTTATTTATAAATGAAATTGCCAATTCTTGGTTGCAGAATACTTCAAACATTAAAAGTGCGATTCTTTTCGCAATCTACAACAAGTTAGTCTTACAAAGACTATATCAAACACTCATTGAAACAACTACTTCCCGAGCTAATACCCCGACGGACATTGAATTACACAACAAGTGTCCGCTGTTACATGCAGTAACCTACAGCAACAATTTGAGTCAAATTATTCAGGCCGTCTATAGATGGCCTGAATAGATGGCCTGAATAATTTGACTCAAATTGTTGCATTTGCAGTAGGTTACTGCATGTAACAGCGGACACTTGTTGTGTAATTCAATGTCCGTCGGGGTATTAGCTCGGGAAGTAGTTGTTTCAATGAGTGTTTGATATAGTCTTTGTAAGACTAACTTGTTGTAGATTGCGAAAAGAATCGCACTTTTAATATTATTTTATTTGTTTAAATATTAAAGGACAAGTCAAATTTTAAATTCAATCATGCTGTTCATTCTACCCTAGCCAAGGGGTTCCACAAGGTTCTCCCATATCTCCTTAATTTTTCAATTAACATACTTTCGACCTATATAACCCAGATCCCTACACCAATCACTCACAGATTAGTCACCAACCAAATACTATCATTTATTCTTCATCACTCATACATCATAAATTTGAACTAAAAAATCAGACCAGAAAGACCTCAAGTCGATAGCCACGTAGCAACCTCAGCGAATACCCGGCACTCTCGTCTACGAGAGGATCCATACTGGGTGGAAGACATCATCAGGGATTTGCCTACCTCAGTAATACTAGACTACCAAGACAAGGTGGGATGGTTGAGCTGAGGATGGGTGACCCGTAGTGGGAGGCAGCACAATGGGCCTAATGAGGTCTAAGTGCAGTGCAGCAATGCGCACCCCCCTTATACCAGAGATACCAGCCCAGTAGCAATGTGAATATTTAAGATGTGAAACTATGTTTCTTTATATAATTAATGTACATATTTGCCCATAAAGATGTCAAGTAGTTGTAGTACTAAAGGGCTTCTGCCTGGTTCCATAAACTTCAAATTAATAAGACTTTAGTGCTAAATTATATTTTAAAACAATTTATTTTTGATTTTATGAACATTTTGCTTTCCATTTTTGTATGTTATCATTTTGTGGTAAATACAAAAAAATTTAGTGGGTGTCGAGTTTTATATATTACAAGAAGTGCGTCGCGATTTGTTCGAGGGGGGAGGTCGCGCGAGCGCCCACAGCATCTTCTTGTGAGTTCCAAAATTTATTACGATCTAGATTGAATCTCGCGAATTCCTTAAAGTTTATCCCGGATGCCCGGAAGCCGAGAAGAGCATTATGATTTACCCGGGTTACTCGAAACCGACCTCGTGCGACTCTAATACACCCCCCATTCTTACGCAATCTCCTCAAAACCAAACCGGAAATTAAAGCACACATCGAATGTTTTCAATTGGAAATTACACTGCAAATATTGTAAAAAAATTCAGTCAGAAAGAAAATGAAATCGAGTATACTTGTATAGTAGAAAATGTAAACATCAAATATAATATATGATTGATAGATTTTTTCTATTAATTCTTTGTTTTATAAAAGAGTTCAATTTAAAGATTTAAACGATTGTTTTCCATTCCCAGATTAAGGATGAAGTAAAATTTCGAGTTTAGAAAAGCCTTCAAATTTGGTTTCGTCGCGTAGCGCGAAGCGCGGAGCGACCAAACCAAATTTTCAGGCTTTTCTAAACTAGAAATTTTACTTCATGCGCCACGCGTATAAACCAGTGTTTTATACGCGTGGCGCATGAAGTAAAATGGAAATGGCTTCGCGCTACGCGACCAAACCAAATTTTCAGGCTTTTCTAAACTCGAAATTTTACTTCATCCTTAATCTGGGAATGGAAAACAATCGTTTATATCTTTAAATTTTAAGCGAAGTTCAAAATATACGTCTTTAGCATACTGCTTTAGTAGCATATTATAAACTTCGCAATATTTCAGTGTTTTAGACGCGTGGCGCATGAAGTAAAATTTCGAGTTTAGAAAAGCCTGAAAATTTGGTTTGGTCACTCCGCGCTTGGCGCTACGCAACCAAACCAAATTTTCAGATTTTTTAAAACTCGAAATTTTACTTCATGCTTAATCTGGGAGTGAAGAACACACATTTTAAGCTATCAATTGAAATCTTTTAATAAACACCCAATATCTGAAGATTTACAGCATATACACTGTAAATTCGGAGATGTGTACTTAAAGTAAAACTCCCTGTATATACAATAAATTATATAAATATTGATACTTATGAAAAAAAGCAAGTACCAAAATGATTCTTTTTCCACTTAAATGGAAATTAAATTGAAATAAAATTATGTTAAAAACAATTAGTTTTAAATCAGTGTTTTAAATGTGTTTAAAAACACGTGTTATGTTTTAAACAGTAGTGTTTGAAACGTTTAAATTGTTTAAAATATGATTTTTTTATAATGAGATGTTTGTTGAATAAGTCATTTGATTTGAAGCCCTTGAAAATTTTATAATATTTTAACATCCTTCATAATTTATTTGACAATTTTAACGCCACTTTTCGCAACAATAAAAAACGAATGAGCTGCTTTTGAACCTAAGAATGAATCAGTGTTCTACACGCGTGGCGCATGAAGTAAAATTTCGAGTTTAGAAAAACCAAATTTTCAGACTTTTATAAACTCGAAATTTTACTATAAGCTTAATCAAGGAGTAGAAGACACTCGCTCGAATGATAATAAGTTAACTTAAAAATACATGCAGATTTGTAATCAGTAATGATTATTTTGTTTTAAAGTTGACATTTTAGTGAAAAAAAAAATCACCCAAATTATTAGGATATTTTGCGAAAATTTAATGTATTTTATGGTAATTCAATCCTTAAATTTCTCAGAGTTTGTTGAAAAAATAATCAATTCTGTTAGAATTTTGTTGAAAAAAATCACCCAGTTTATTCAGATATTTTGTAAAAACTCATTATATTATTAAATATCTCTAAAGTTTTTAGATTTTGTTGAAATAATAATCAATGTTATTACATTATTTGCTGACGTTTTGTCAAAAAGTCGCTTGTTAGTTTAGTTTAGTTTATTAAAGAGAAATCTCCTACTAAATTAATATACATAAAAAAAGAGTAGAAATAAACAAATAACATTTGAAATAAAATGAAAATAAATGTTGCAGTGTTCAACAATTAAAGTGAAACCCTCCCAACTCTGTTGTTTTATTTCAAATAGTATTATGGAGTTTCATCATGTATCCGCCTCATCAATTAAATATATAAACAAATAAGAAAAAAATATAACTTAATTCATGTAACTTATGTAAAATATTGTAATGCTTAAAGTGGACATTTTTAACATTTTAAACATTATAAGATTCTACATAACTCAACAAAATATATTGAAAAAGTATGATAAATTAAAAAATAATAATAATTCATCAATCCATCAAAATCTCGCAGACTCGCACTTTTGATGTTTTGAAGTATTCTACAACTTATTGGCAATTTCATTCATACTTATGTATAATACGCTTTTCTTATGATATATTAAAAATTGGAATATTCTGTAGTAATTTGTAAAATAAAAAAATATAAAAACTGAATAATGCAAACGGCGATAATTTTCAATTACCGTACGCGTCCGTGAATCTGCGAAACCGGAACCTGACGCGCAATAAAATCGCGCCCCATGAAAATCAACAATAAACATTTTACGGGCGCCATTACGCGCAAATGTTATTCGCGCTCGAAAATTATTAATTCCAGTTTACCCCGGGATGCGCGCACATTCGCGAAATTCGGTTAATTACGCCGGCGACATGTGCCGATCCGAATTTCGAATAAATGTTGTTTCCCGGTACACACGTTTTTAATGGGGGGGAAAGGTTGCCAATTAAACCTGGGTTTATTGGAAAATTAAAGGTCTATTTTATGTAGGGAGGGTAATGCGTATATGAAACGGGTTCGTTTATTGTTTGGTTATTTCTGAAATTACTCGAGAAGTGTACATACATGTAAAAATGTAAGGAATGGACAGACAAAAAATTGCTAGATGGAATATTTGAGAAAATTCTAGTTTAATCCACTTATCTCCGATTTCGCCAACTTTAGTTAAAACTTATTCAAAGACTACATTTATTTGTCAATTGAAATAGACATTTTCGATGCCATCAAGTAATAAAATGTAAACTGATTGATATTTTGATATTGATGTTATTATATGATAGTCATTAAATAACTAATAAGTGTCAATAAACTGTCAACATTTTGATTGCTTTGAAAAACAAATTACATATCTTATATTAAGTCGTACCAGTTGGTGAATCTCGGAAACTTCAAATAAATTGAACTATATGTCATTAGGTAGTGTCACATTACGATGTATGTTTCTGAAGTCAGAACCTACTGGGATGCCGACAGTTTATAGACACCCGTTACTTTTCAGTTTAACTGGCGTTGGTGAAACAGCATTATTCATGTTAATTAGGGGCTTAAAATGTTTTATAGTTAAAAGATGTTTAAAAAAATATTAAATATACTAGATACGCAACTCGTTTAAAATACTTAATACAAGTGTTTGCTGTGTCATAGGGGGAAGGTACCACAAATGCACTTTCAGTTAGTTTAGGGGTTTGGGGATGGGGAGCACGAGCAACTAGTCCTTAAAACACCAATCCAAAACAACAAATTTATTTACACAAAAAAAACACAGCAACAAAAAAAAACACAGCAAAAAAAAACCTCAGCAGCAAATAATAATTAATATGTGGGCATAGTGGGCGTGAACAGTGGCAGCCTGGTCGTCAGAGGTGGTAAGTAGCGGTAGCGAAATCCGGACGAAAACGGCAAAGTCCGGTATACGACGATAAGGTCCGGATGGCTTCGGGATAGTTCGGATGTATCCGGAAGGCGTCAACGAAGTCCGGAGAGCAGAAATAAAGATCGGATGCCGTCGGAATAATACGGAAGGCGTCGTCGGGAGTCGAGCGGTGTCGGAAAAAGTCCGGAGGGTTCCGGAAAGCATCAACCAAAGGCTGCCGGAGTGATTGAAGGCGGCACTGGGAGCAATTCCGGTTCTTCTGATTAGTGCACTTACAATAATCAAAGAAAAGTTACACAAAAAAAATGAAGTTGAAAAGTACTTAAACACCACACTCTGCACTTGTATAAACTTGTTGCCGCTTTTGTTACTGGTTTGCAACTGATGAAGAAGTGCCGTCCTCCATTATTTAAATGCCGAAAACGAGAGTGGAGAGGGGTAGTTTTCTTGGTGGCTGGATGGTAACACCGGCCGAAATTCGCCGAATCCGTCGCAATTACAGGCATTTGACGACTCTCAAGAATTTCGGAATCTCATCTAATCCGTTCTTTGGAAAGGAGAATGCGAATAATTACACAAATCTCTTTTTCGAAAAACGGACTGCCGCTGGTCACCAATCCTCCCTCTAGGAGGTCTGCTCCTGGAGTGCACTCCAGGTGTTCAGACTCTAGTCTTTATACAAAGTACCCGAGATAATCTCCGATCGGTCCTCAGGTAATTGCTGGAGATAAACTCATTTTATATACAAAAAAAATAAAATTATAAATTTAATTTTTGTTGCCGACGATTGAAAGAATCGCCGGTAACAGCTGTATTTTAGCTTAGTTCATAGAAGTAGAAAAACCTTGAATTTCCTAGAATGTTCCATCTAACAAATATACTACGATCTTTCTTTGGTTTTTTACTGAGAACTTTTCATACGTTTTCTGTTTACTAATAAAAAAAGTTTGTCAGCAGTGGCAGAACAAGGACGAATCAAACTTCCTGGAAGCAGCGAAAGCGGAGCAATTACGCAATTTTAAGCTGTCCTTAATAATTAACTTGAAATTAATTAACCGCACAGTGTCGGGGAACGTCGTCCTGAAAACTTCTGCCGAGGCTGGAACTAAACTTAACGGCGCACGGATCCAATTATAATTTCTAATCAATTCAACCGTGCACACGCTAAAATTACACCCGGCAATATTATTTAATTAATTTAATAATCGTAATTCCCATTAACAAATCTTGCAAACGTCAATCGATTAAATCAACAACATTTTCATATACAAGTAACAATTATATTATTATTTGAAATGAAACAACCAAGTTGAGAGGGTTTCACTTTTATTTTTGAACACTGCAGCATGTTTCACCACACAGTGGCTTTATCAGATCAGATAGATAAATACTGATTTTGCAAATTACATACAAGTAAAGCCTTATATACTAATGAAACTACGGGAGAAGGAAGAATGGAATTAACAAGGTAATTAGGCTGAAATTAATACCGTGCGATCGGTAAAAACATGATTTAGAGTAGGTTTTGAATTTTAAACAGCGGCGGCTCGCCTCCTAACTTCAGGGTAGGCCGTGCCTTGGCGCTGTGGGCAACCCTGAAATTAGGCCGCGAGCCGCCGCTGTTTAAAATTCAAAACCTACTCTAAATCATGTTTTTAACGAAAATTTGCGGTTGGGATCGCGCTTTATTAATACAAGGAATTGCACAATAAAGTCACATTAGAATAACGGATACATATTACCTTGTGTCTATGGCCTACCCTGAAGTTAGGCTGCGAGTCGCCGCTGATTTTAAATTAGGTTGGCACTGACTGTTAACACATAGTTTACCATAACCTCAAATGTATACCATCATTCAATTAGCATTCTGGGCAACCGCACAAAAAAAATGCCGCCTACTCTAAATCATAATTTAGATGATTGCACGGTAGAAACAAATTTTGAGCAAAACTAAATATTAATTAAGTGGGAGTTGTTAATTTCTATGTTTTTGAATTTTACCTTTTTACCTAATCGTGATTAACTTCTGAACCACAATTAGGTACCTGCAGTGCAAGTGTGCATTAGTGTTCCAAGTTTAAATAGTATTATAAAATAAAATGGAAAATTCTGTTGAGAAATTGAATAATTATAATATAAATCATGAGTTTTATATATATTTTTTACATATTATATTAGTGACGAACGTAATAAATTTCAAGAGATTTTATAAGTGTGTGTGTGTGTGTGTGTTGGCAATGTCCATTGTTCTGAAGCGTGGAATTATCTCAAAGAGCGAGAGGCACTGTCTGCTGTTGAATTATGGTCTGCTTATAAATAATATACCGATATATTATTTTAGAATCTGTGTGTAACGGGCGGCGATTTACTACGAACATACGAACACAGGAACTGTTCACATATACTTTGTGGCAATTCTTCAACTTTCAAGTAGCAGGGAATAAACTCGCGGATTCTTAAAGACACACACACACACACACACACATACACACACAGAAGCAGACAGACACAAACATGTCAGAATTCATCACGAGCAAAGAAAAGGACCTTTTCTAAAGGCTCGAGGGTTATTTACTTCTTCTGCCACGAATTTATTTAACTTGCCATGTTCTAATGCCTTTAGAAAAGTCGAGAGGTAGAACAAATATTAACTCTATTTCTGATTTTAATCAAGAATTTCAGTTTATTGCAGTGGTGCAGCCAGGATTTCGTCTTACTACAATATTACAAATTATACAGTATTTTTTTCTTTTAAGTATACCTACATATCCTGATGCATACGTTGTAAATTTTGAGGCATTAGATGTTTCTGAAATGAGTTTAATTTAAAGCTTTTAGCGAATGTTTCCATTCCCTGATTAAGCATGAAGTACATTTTTAGGTTTTCATTATGGTTTATAATTATTCATATTCCTCCGGAGCAGATACAGGGAATTTTTCTTTTAAGTATACGTATTCCAAATTCAGCCAATTTTCTGTAAATCTTTAGATATTTCTTGTTTATTTTCTTAATTCAATTAAGCTTTAAACAAGTGTTTTCCACTTTCAGATTAAGCATAAAGTAAAATTTCGAGTTTAGAAAAGCCCCGTGAACCCCGTGAACACGAGACAAATTTTCCGGGCTTTTCTAAACTCGAAATTTTACTTCATGCGCCACGCGTATAAAACACTATAATATTGTGAAATTTATGTATATTTGAACCTCACGTTAGATCAGTGTTTTATACGCGTGGCGCATGAAGTAAAATTTCGAGTTTAGAAAAGCCCAGAAAATTTGTCTCGGGTCGCTGCGCAACCCTCGACAAATTTTCACACGGAATGGAAAGCACACAAAGCAGACAAAAAAGCTTTCAAATAAACCAATCTTTGAAGTAATATTTTTTTAATTGTTATAAGGTGCGCCAGTAAAAACATATTTTAGTTTTTATGTTGTGTTACTACTGTTTTTTATACTTCTTGTCAATCAATGATGACCATAATAACTTAAATGATGTGTTATATTATGATAATCAACAACAATAAATTTCAGTCAAATCGAATATAGCGCTCAATTGTTACAAATAAAATTAGTAATATTATTTTTAATTTTAAAGACTAATTTTGGCTTAATCATAAATTTTTGGATATAGATAAGTTGTGTTAAATCATCATATTTTTATCCCAGGAATCTATGGTTGAGCTATTTTTCCACATTAACGGGACACCCTGTATATTAGTATCTATAGATAATTACGAAATTGATTACAAGAATAAATATTATTTTTTGTGTTTTAGGGGTGCAAAATATTGACTAGAGAAGGTCTGTTGCTCGGAGTAAATATTTACAGCCAAACATCGAAACCCGGCGCCCTCAAAAAAAGGAAATATTACAATCTGATTAAATGTAAATAAGATGGGGGATCGAAAGAAACTTGTAAACAGGATGTGAGAGAAATTGGGAAAGGAGGGAACATAGTGTGGGATGGATAAGTAAATAAGAGGATTTTTTTATATTATTTATTCATTTCCTGTATTTCTCGTGCGAAAACCACACGGAAATTGAAAAAAAAACACTAGCAATATACAGACATCACAGCAAATATATGCTTTATTTCAAAATAAAAATACAAATAATCTAAGCTTTTTTAAATCACTGAATATATTTTAAATTAAAATATTTCCTATAGTATTAGGGTCGTTATTTATTAATCGAATCAGTGGCGTAGATAGGGAGGGATTTAGGGGATCAATTCCCCCCCATAAGTCTTTAAAAATAGGAAAATGAAATAAAGGGATGTTTTTCTGTTAGCGATTTATTTTGTTATTATTTCTATATGCATTAAAGTGAAAATAGAAAAATTGTCTGTACTCGTTTTTGAATAACTTTGAAAATAGTTTATGGTACAACAATGATAGCTATTAATCACAAGAACTAGGTTTACGGAACGAGCCGAAGGCGAGTGGAGCAAGTGGTTCGAGTGACTAATAGCCATTATATACGAGTTATACACTATACTTTTTCACGACAACAACAATATATAACACATTTATTATATATTTATATTTATCAAATACGCGAAAGTTTTTATGGTCGATTTTGTTTTATAATATTTTGACAGATAAATGATGACAGATTGAGGTATTATGATTTGATTGTGTAATAGGGTTAATTCCACCTTAACACAAATATGAACAATCGTTTCACAATAAATAATACCCACACAGTCTACCCTTTCGCCTAAGTTTCATAGAAATACACTCTTTGCACAAAAAACAAATTCTTCCGTTTGTATGGAGTTTTAACGGTGTTAACGTTTGTTCCGCTTTAAAAAACACTCGCGACGGATAGAAGCACAATTGTTTAACGGATTTGAAAATGATTTATGTTTACAAACGCGTTTTACGCGCGTTTGCCTAGTGAGATTGGCGGAGATGTTGAGGCGTTACTTCGTACATTAACAAAATGGCGTCGACGACGTCATCACTACCATGGTCAAATGTAATACAAAAGGAGCGGATTTGACTAGTACAGCGCTGTTACTGCATAGCGGCAAAAAATCGAACTAGGCAATTATTTATATTCGTGTTAAAAAACCACATTTAATATGCAAATCTCGTGTTTAGTGTAATTGAGTGTTAAATGCACCCCATGTATGCTGCCCACTCAATTAAATAATGCACGTATTATAAGATTGCCGTGAACAAAATAAATTTATAAAACTAAATGCTAAGTCAAATTCCCCCACCATCGCAAAAAGCTATCTACGATACTGAATCGAATATCTTTAATAGAGGACTTCAACAAAATGTGCTCGGTATTAATAAAACTCTAAACGACTTGTTGATTTTCAAGATAGTGTGTTTTCACAGCAATTGTTTTGCAAATGTATTACTTCTTTGGGTAAATGAAAGTTTATGCAAAGTGAATATGGATTTTCAACATCTTAGCGCCGCATCAATCAACAGATTTCAACAATTTCAGCTGGCTTCTTCTTTAAACTACAGTTCAAAATGATATTTACCCTCGTGGGTCAGTAAATAGAGCTCCTGCTCTTGGGCCAGAAGGTCGGAGGTTCAAATCCCACCGGGGGGAAATAAGAGTTTATGCTACTTTCTTAAAGGAAAATTAGCACCCCCTAGAGCCATGGAATCAAATAACGCGTGTATGTGGATAAGGTGATTTAAAAATCAAAAATATTTAAAAATACAAATAGTCAAGAGCCAAGGTCAAAAAAATACTTTTTCTTCACAATTTCGCTACAATTCGAAATTATTTTCTTTATTAATGTCATATATAACTGCAGTTAAAAAATCAACTCAGTTAAAATTACATAAATAAAACACTTTAATCTAAAATTTTTATAACTGAGACTTTTGACTTTAGTTTTCGATAACTAAAAACGTTTCGTTTAATAATGCAAAATTAAAGTTTTACAAACGAGTGTTTATCACTCCTTGATTAAACATGAACTAAAATTTCGAGTTTAGAAAACCCTGAAAATTTGGATTTGTGCGCGGAGCAAAGCGTAGCGCCTAAATCCAAATTTTCAGGGTTTTCTAAATTCAAAATTTTACTTTATGCGCTACGCGTAAAAAAACACTGAATTATGTTCGAACATACATACATCATCATAACTGAGAGTTGTATTGTAACTAACATAAGAAAACTTTCAGTTATAATGATGTATGTGTTTTTGAACTTTAAAGTTTTATAATGTGACTATAACAAAATAATGCTCTCAGTTATGATGATCTATGTGTTTTTGAACTTCAATATAATTCAGTGCTTAATACGCGTGGCGCATGAAGTATAATTTCGAGTTTAGAAAAGCTAAGATTATTTGTTTACGTTTTTAAATGTTAGCTAAATTGTTAAAGATATTTCAAATTACATTATTAAACATAACATTTTATTACAATAAAATATCACAACTGTGTCTGCATAAACGCGATTTTTAATTATAGGATTTTTTTCTTTCAAAGATCTTTAAACGAGCAGTTTCTACTCCCAGACTGAGCATGAAGTAAAATTTCGAGTCTAGAAAAGCCTGAAAATTTGGATTGAGGGAGCGCCCAATCCAAATTAAGTTTTTCAAAGCTCGATATTTTACTTTATGCGCCACACGTATAAAACACTGAAATATCGTAAAGTTTAAAATATACGGGTTTAGCAATCTAATATGTAGATGTGAATAAAACGTGAGTTAAATTTTGCGCTGAACAAATTGTTTAAAACAGTGATTATAGGCAACCCAATAACTGTAACGTATATTAGGTTGCCTATAATCTTTGTTGTACGTGTGTGTTTTTTTAATTTCACTGTAAATCAGTGATTTTAAGCGTGGCGCATGAAGTAATATTTCGAGTTTAGAATAGCCTGTAACGTATATTAGGTTGCCTATAATCTTTGTTGTACGTGCGTGTTTTTTTTAATTTCACTGTAAATCAGTGATTTTAAGCGTGGCGCATGAAGTAATATTTCGAGTTTAGAATAGCCTAATTTGGCTTCGCTACGCGACCAAACCAAATTCTCAGGCTTTTCTAAACTCGAAATTTTACTTCATGCTTAATCAAGCAGTGGAAACACTCGTTTGAAGCATAAAAATATCACGATGATTCATTCAACTTATTATTTTACAATAATTATAAAGCAATATAATTACTTTTTCAATAATTACAAAGTAATGTAATTACTTTTCCAAAAATTATAATTACAAAGTAATGGATAACCTTTACCATAATTACAATTTAATGTAATTACATTTCGGATAATTAAAATTACAAAGTAATGCATTACTTTTACCCATAATTATAATTACAAAGTATACAAATTCGAGAAGATATTGACTAGGTCAATAAATGGTGTGTACTGAATGATATGCAGCTGAATAGTTATATGTTTTTTGTCTAAGAGGAAGGGAATAACATATAACTACAGGTTAAATAACTTAACACTGAGTCAAGTTTACTTAGTATAAGATCTTGGGATCATGCTTGATTCAAAGCTGTGATTTAAGTCACCTTGACTTTGTAGTCAATAAAGCAAATAAGGCGCTGGGATTCATTAAGCGTTTTACGCAAGATTTGGTCGATGTACGCACTTCTAACATCCTGTATAACTCCCTTGTTCGGTCACATTTTGGTTATTGTAGAACGATTTGGTCACTCTCATACGTCACATATGTCAATAGGATGGAAAAAGTGAAAACTATGTTTATTAAGTTTATGTGATATAAACTGACCCAGAGAGATATCAACTTAACATCCGAGAAAACTATGGCATACCTAGGACTCACAACGTTGCAACATCGTGGCATGAAATTAGATATGTGTTTTCTTTATAAAATCATAAACTGCAAAATAGATTCAAGTCATATTGTAAGTATGATAAATTATCATGTACCACCTAGCCATGCACGCAGCCGCATGCTACTTCATAATGAATTTTGCAGGACGACTTGCGGTTTAAATTGCCCTATGACTCGTCTAACCCGCACGGCTAATAACATTTGTAGCCGTATTGACTTTTTCATCACATCTATAGGATTAATTAGGAAATGTCTCGCGGATGGTGTGCACTAAATGTTATGTGGTTTACGCAGATAAACACATGTGTATTTGTGCATATTTGTGATTTATGTTTTACATTTTAGTTGTATATTTTTAGTTATATTGTAAATGGCTTGCCCGTTAATAAAGAATTATTATTATAACTATAAATGTAATGTAATTACCTTTTTGCTCAACACTGTAAAATGTAATTTATTGATTAATTAAAGAATATTTCGCTGTTAATATTGTTGTAACTGCATTTTAATGAAACTGTCTATTTCTGTAAATGCAAATATATTGCGACATGAAATCAAGATTTTTCCTATCCAGGAAACGTCCGATAAATTCCCTCGTGGAAATTATGAAGAGTGCAACGAGCAAAAAAGCGCGGTAATTACGAACGCGTATCGAAACGGAAGGGCCAAAATGAAACGTCCAATCAATGTTCATCCATCAATGAATTGTAAACTTTGAACTATGTAATTATATTCGGACCCTGTATCTATCTGTGCGTGCGTATTGGTTTAATTCCGTATAACTATTATTCATTATAATTGATGATTTCAATTTTTATTTTCGACTACAGCGTTTGTCCGCGCCAAATTGGCCGTATAATCTAGATGGATCTTTTTTTTTATTTTGGACAGACAGAAATGTGTTTCGATTGTTGATTTTTCGTGGGAAATCAAGAACTGCCGATCGTTTTGATAACGCGCAGCGGAAATTACAGGATTTCGAACGCGCGATACAGGGGTGAGATTGTTATGGGTTTCATAAATCAAAATAAATTATATTCCTCTAGCAAATCAATCAATCAATAAAAATAATATGAAACAAATAAAACTTACAACGAATAGAACTGAGAATTGATTTTAGAAGAAACGAAACTTCTTTCAGTTAGAGCATTCAGTGTCAAAGTAATTAACACTTGTTAATTTTCTGCAACCTTTTTTTGGTCATGCCCCTTCAAATAAATTAAAATTCTAATCTAATGAAATTGATTCATCATTGGGTCTGTTCGTTACATGAACTAGTGCAGCACTTTTTATACTTATTTCACCAAATCGGTTTGTTACATGAACTAGACGCCCGCAATTGACACTAACTGGAACTGTGATGTCAATAAGTTGAACTCAGTTCAGTTAAAAAAAAAGGTTATTTTAATTTTAATTAAAACTAACCACTTTTTTACGAAACGTGTTTTTTTTTCATTGAAACAGCGTGTAAAACATTTACAATTAAAACATGATTAAAACATGTTTAAAAAACGTTTAAAACATGTTTAAAACACGTTTAAAACGTGATTAAAACAGAACATACAGGACATTTTAAGTATACATATTTCGATAATTACAGCGTTTTTTAAATTTGCGAGAATTCGTTGTTTTAAAGAGGTTAATTTAAGGCTTTTAACGAGTGTTTTCCACTCCCAGACTAAGCATGAAGTAAAATTTCGAGTTTAGAAAAGCCTGAAAATTTGGATTGGACGCGTAGCGAAGCGGAGCGGCCAATCCAAATTAGGCTTTTCTAAACTCGAAATTTTACTTTATGCGCCACGCTTAAAAACACTGATTTACAGTGAAATTAAAAAAAAACCACACCTACAACAACGATTATAGGGAACCTAATATACGTTATAGTTATTGGGTTGCCTATAATCACTGTTTTAAACAATTTGTTTAGCGCAAAATTTGACTCACGTTTTATTCACATCTACATATTAGATTGATAAAACCGTATATTATAAACTTTACGATATTTCAGTGTTTTATACGTGTGGCGCATGAAGTAAAATTTCGAGTTTAGAAAAGCCTAATTTGGATTGGCCGCTCCGCTTCGCTACGCGGCCAATCCAAATTTTCAGGCTTTTCTAAACTCGAAATTTTACTTCATGCTTAGTCTGGGAGTGGAAAACCCTCGTTTCAATATTCAAATTGAAATCTCTGAAAGAAAAAAATCCTGTAATTAAAAATCACATTTATGCACACACAGTTGTGATATTCTATTGTAATAAAATGTTATGTTTAATAATGTAATTTGAAATATCTTCAACAATTTAGCTAACATTTAAAAACCTAAACAAAAAATCTTCATGAAGTAGTATAAAATATAATTTAGCAAATTTAAGATAATAAAAAAACGTTTTAAACATGTTTTAAACAAATTTAAGATTTAAAACATATTTAAAACAACACCGTTTAAAACACTTTTGTATTTAAACATGTTTAAAACACTGTTTTAAAACAAAGTGGTTCAGCTTAGTGCACGAATAAACGTATTTACTTGTTTCCATTGATCACTTGGTTAAATATTTTTACTAATATATAGGTATTTAATTAAAATTCACTTTAACTGTTTTGTGTTGTAGGCGTTTACTTTGTGGTACATCTTAAATACACTTGTAAATAAAACACTTTTTATTTTGTTTAACCACTGTATTTTGCACTTAATTTGTGACCATAGTGTCGACTATCTAGTAGTCATTATTAAACTTAAAGTTTGCTAATGCCTACTAGATAGTCGAAACTATAGTCACAAATTAAGTGTAAAATACAGTGGTTACACAAAGTAAAAAGTGTTTTATTTACAAAAACTCACTTTGTTTCTTTTACTAAACAAACCAAGTGATTTTTAATCTAAAACCTATATACAGTTATTCATAAACTGTTTTCAAATATACTGTTTACATTTGTTGTGATTCTTTGTTTAGAATTAATAATCGGTACACGCAAAACTAAAAAACCTTGTTTGTTCTAGGAATAAGCTTGAATATCTGCGAGTGCAAGACGAAATGAAATGCGCTCTAAGTCAACGTTGACAAAGCATTGTTTGTAGAATGAATGTGGAATGAAGAGCGTGCCCGTGCACAAAAGCAGTGTTTTTATAATGAGCAATTTGTAGTTGTCTGAATATTTGGAATTTTCCGTTTGCCGGCCAGAATATTAACGAGAAAACGCTCTTCACTCCCGGTCCCCTCCCGCTTTCTTTACTCTCCTTTGATCTGCCTGTTTCGGTCTCCCCCTTTATTAAAATTCGTTCGATTGATTCAAAAACGCTAAACCCCCGCGGGGGATGTTTTTAATAAAAAAACAAAAAGGGGAAAACAAGAGGAAATGGAGAGATGTTTTTTAATAATGATGACAAACCATGGATTCCGATTTCAAAGGATTGTCAGATTTTATTAAATGGATAATATCAGTAAAAAAAAAGGTAAAAACTGAAAGACATTTTTAATAAAATAATAATAATAGGTAGTATTTTTCAATTTATTACTAATTTTTTACTTTAAACATAAGAAGCCCATCGTGTCACAGATGGGTTTCTTATGTTTAAGGTTAAAAATTAGGAATAAATTGAAAAATAATACCTAATTATTATTATTTTGTTAAAAATGTGTTTTAGTTTTGAATGGTATGTTAGATGCAATTTGGAGTTATGAGTACCCCCAGGATTATTGTCTCTGTCTTTATGTTTAATTTTGGAGTTACAACCGATGATTAACAAGGGAACATTTTTCTGTGTAATAGTCATAAGGCTTAACCCATTATTAATAATAAATAAATACTACAAAATTCACCAGGCTATGACACTGAAAACTGTTTCTATCAAAAAATTACATTACGCATCTCGAAAATGCACTTCACTGATTTGTATCATATGAAACAAACATTTTGGGGGGATTATTGAAGATCATTTTAAAGAATTCTAGTTTGAGCTCTAAAATAAAAATTGTACATTCTTAAAAATACACTTAACACACTGATTTGTACCATATGAAATAACATTTTGGTTGGCTTATTCAAGATAATATTAAAGAATTCTGGTTTGAGCTTTAAGTAAGCATTAATTTTCGATGGTGTTCATTGGTCGGTCTTAAATAAAAATTGTACATGCTATTTCAAGTATAAAATACACAGATTTTTCATTTCAATTCCTCGTTATTGTGGATTTATTGAGATTTTCCATCGTGTTTGTTGATATTGTAAACATTATCAAGAGCTTCGGCAATAACTCCATCCCCCCATTTTCGAGACAGATGCGTCCTTTTAATTTTATTTATAGAAAACCGGGTTTGTGTCCCGCCCTGAAAATACGATCATGCGGATTTCTCTTCCACTCCTCCTCCCGTCTCTCTTTTTTTTTTTCGTCGTCGTTTCCTTTTTAAATAAGAGCATTCGGGGCCGCATCCAATTTGATGCTCACAGGATTTCCTTTCCTTGCGGCGACATAATGAGATTTAGAGTGATATCCCTCATCCCGCGCGCCCTCGCTGCTTAAAAATAGGTGCACCGCTCTTTTTCCACTCCTCCCCCAACCTTCTCCGAACCGGATTAAAAATTTCAATAACAACAATAGGTGAGAGAAAAAAATAATGCTGGAGATAAAAGGGGGGATTAAGCAAAGTTGATGTATTATGGGGATCGAGGGTTACAATGGAAGTTGCATTAGCTGAGCATCTGGAATCTTGTTTTTTGTTTGTAAGTGTCTGTGTGTGTGCAATGGGTGGTGATGTATCATAGAAATATTGACACAGAAAAAATAATGTCAAGATAAAATTTGATTTCAGTATCAGTATGGATACATTACAGTGCATATATATTTCTAAAAAAAAAAATTACACAGCTACTAGTTTCTTTATATGAACATTCTTAACTTATTATTTATTAATAACACTGTTTAGTTATATTAATTTAGTTATTTAAGTTACGTAAAGATTTTAAGTCACTTAATTGAAACGCAGTTATATTCCTTTCTTCGCATTTATTTTTCGATGCTAAATGTACATTTCGTGTACTATATACCCATTATCAATAGCTAACTGTTAGCTATTTATAATGGGTACATAGTACCTGAAATGTACATTTAGCATCGAAAAATAAAAGTGAAAAAAGGAATACAATTGCGTTTTAATTAAGTGATCCTTATTATAATTTCTAATGTGTTTTTGAACACATTAAATTAGAATTTTGAACGCATGGCTCATGAAGTAAATATTTCGAGTTTAGAAAAGAATGAAAATTTAAATAGATCGCGCTGCCCTGCATTCAGGCTTTTCTAAACTCGACATATTTACCGAAAAAGTAATTACATTACTATAACTATAATTACTTTTCGGATAAATTGCATAAATGATGATTTTTGATATATTTTTATTTTAGTATTTTTTTATTATATTAGGATGGTTTTTTTAGAGCGTGTTTGTACAGGGTGTCCTACCAAAATAGAATATAACTTGTTAGTTATTGAAATATTTAGAACCTATGTCTTTTTTATCGTTTCTGAATCAAATTGCAAAATTTAAAATATACAAAAGTCAAAGGTCCCCAGATATTCCACTCTGAAATATATCTCCTAAACAGGCTGCATTCATATATTAATAAATTCAAGCAGCTGCTACTTTAACTATTTAAGTTCGAAAGAATAAGCTTACCTTTTTTTAGTTTGCAATTGTAATCACTTCTTCAATATTTAATTTTTATTAAAACGAATAAATAGACTGTGTACTTCTAGTTATGTATAATTTTTTTAAAAACTAGAATTTGTTAGTTGGTTTTGAAGAGACTTTTAAATTAATATTACATATACTATCTGATAGCGTTGTGACAAATCAAATAAGATTAAATATTTCATTGTATGTGAAATAGTTGTTTCAATGGGCATTTATTGCCTTAGTAGTGTTAGTGATTATTAATTTAGACCTATTGCTTGCAGTAAATATAACAATTTATATAAATATAACAATTTATATAAAATGACAATAATGTTTGTTTAATTTTATATAAATTGTTCTATTTTTTCCGTAGCGATGAATATTTATTGTAAAACGTGCAAAATAACAATTTTTATTAAAATCCAATTATTTTTTCATTATGTTCACGATATTGGATCGAATATTTTATGTTTACAAAACAAACTATATAATTCGATATCAGCTACCAAATAAAACAATTTCTATTTATATCGAATTCTGGTTTCCTTTTAACCCATCCGGCCCTAACGGTGGCATTTGCCACCAATAAAATTTGGTAAACATACTGTGAATTATTCTTTTAAATATACATACAAGTATGCATCACCTGTAACTTGTTCAATAATCGTTTGTTTTTTAGTTTAATTTGAAGTCTTAAACGAGTGTTTTCCTCTCCCAGATTAGGCATGAAGTAAAATTTTGAGTTTAGAAAAACCTAAAAGTTTGGTTTGGTCGCGAAGCGCGTAGCGCTACGCGAAAAATATACTGCTAAATCAGTATTAAAAATAAACTGATGAAGCAGGATTAAAAATATACTTATAAACAAGAATATTCTAAATTTCACAATACTTCAGTGCTTTACACGCCTGGCGCATGAAGTAAAATGTTGATTTTAGAAAAGCCTGATAATTTGGTTTGGTCGCTCCGCTTCGCGACGCGACCAAACCAAATTTCAAGGCTTTTCTTTTAATTTCTGCTTATTCAAAGAGTGGGAACACTCGTTGGTAACTTCAAATTAAACTAATTTTTTATACTTGAAAGAAAAATTCCCTGTATAATTAACCATTTTCGGCCCGTATTAAGAAAATCACATAAAAGGGTCATTTAAATACGTTTCTAATTGTTTTCGCAAAGAAATATATTCAACTTTGATTAGTGAATTTAGAGAAAGCAATTGGTGAAATGCGTTCAATTGTGTTCTTCAGACACTTTGATCTTCTTATAATAAGGTAATTTTAGTGCAAATACAATTTAATTCCACCAGAATTTTTATTTTTTCGTTTGTTTGGTTAATATTTTTAATATTATCAGCAAACAAGCGCTCTGTGCGCCGAATTTAACACCTCACGGTCCATTATTTAGTGAAACTGCGGAGGAAATATCCGGCGCGAAAAATTGTGGGCCCCATTCGAGCGCGTTAAACGCCGTTACGAGAGCCGAAAACAAACATCGCCCCAGTTTTAGTTACGGCCGTGCCCCAAAACACTTTCGTGCACTAACTTAGTATTCAGCTTGTTATTTTTCGCGTTGTTGTATAGTGGCTGCAATCCCCCACCCTCCTGGCCATTACCAGATTTTAATCGTGTTTCAGTTTGTGCAGCAATTTTTATGTGCGGTTGCCTCACTCTCCTTTTACCTACCCACACAATTTTAGTAAAAAACAGAACGCACACAAAACCCTGAATAATAATGGTGAAAACTTATATGGTTGTTGAAGAATGTAAATCCTTCCTGGAAGTCATACAACAATTAATTACCTAATTTCTATTTATATAACAAAATGTAATGACACGTATATATTAAAAGTTCTTAAAAAAATCAAACTTCACATTTCTACGAGATGCACACAAATTATTAAGACGTTGAAAAGCTTTCTTACAACGGTGTATATTTTAAAAGTTAACCAAAATAATGCAGGTTACAGACTTCATCGAAATGAAAAAATTACATTACATTCATAATATAAAATGTCTATTACGGTATAAACAAAGATTGCTATTTATTAAGTTTTGTTATGTCTAACATAAGGTTGTCTTAAAAGAATTGAGCCTTTGACGGTCAAAATTAAGAATACATTGATTGTTACATATGTTTAAAAGCGTAAACGCCATCTAATGCCCATTAGCTTAAGTAGCATTGTCAATAGCTGGCGATGCTACTTAAGCTAATGGGCAATAGATCGCGCTTACACTTTCGAACATATGTAAATTACACAGGCCATAATAAATGGTCAAAGATGTTCAGTATTCTTCAAGCACTGGTTCGGGACTATACTGATGATGGCGCTGAAGCCTGAAACGCGTGTATAGTTATCCGATGAATAAATGAGTATGAAATTCATTCATATTCATTTCTTGACATTTATTGTTATTTTGAAAATATTATTATCAAACTAAATATGCACCATTTTGTACAATGACCTTCTGCCACTTTTCTCACAACACCATAATCCTAGAAAAATCAAACAAGGCACTTTATCCTGGACACAAACAGGCTTAAGCAGTCAATACGTCAAAAGTGATGTAATAACAGCCGCCACTTTGATTGAACGCTGCTACCATTATCAAAGATAGCCGTGCAAGATTTTTGCTAAAATAATTGTGAAAGCTGGTTTTCACGGGGTTCCTTTCAAACTAATTTAACACCATTTAAGGAGTTTAACAGAAACCGAAACAAATTACAATCTTAGTACTAGGGCTATACGGTGGATGCATTAGAACCTTCCAGCCAAATTTTCTCAGATTTTGATAGGTCGTTAAAGATGTATGCGGTCTGGCGTTGTCAGCATGGTATACGGAAATCTGAAATATCACATAATTTCGTACCAATAAATTTAATTGGAAAACTGAACTTCATACAAAAAAAAAAACGATGTGTTTCTTATTATTTATTTTACATTATCACATCTTCTAGTCTGGGGAATATTGCGTGAATGAAGGTGTATTTTTCTTTCTTTATTTATTTTTTCTTTGAGGACCGAGGAAAAGAAAAAAAGTTAGTCACTCACTCTCCGCGTCCCTAATATTTACAATTCTCGTCTCCCGTTCGCAACTTCTTAACTTTTTTTTACACTTTTAAAAGCATTTCGCGGAGTTTTATCAACGCGAAACTTGTTTATTATTAAGCGGTTTTCTTTCCACTCTTCGGCCGCACCGAGGGCGAGGGTTCACGGGCCCGACCCTGTAAATTGTTTTAAGAGAAAAAAAACGAGAGAAAAGAAGGCCGTTGCGTTAATAAAACGGGAGCAGAGTCTCGCTCGGGTTTTTTTTGTGTGTGTATTTGTGTTTTACTCGAATGCTGGTTAAGATGGATAAATTGTTTTACGTTTTAGAAAGATGTTAAGGGTTGTTTTTTAACTGTGGAGAATATTTACACAACATAAAATAAGTGGTTTAAATTTTTTTAAAGAGTCAAATTGAAGACGATCAAGTTTTTAGAAACATTTAAATGTGTCTAAACTAGTGAAATTTTGCACTTATTTACTTGAAGGAAGTCATTTCTCAAAAATTGACCAAATATCTTATAAATTGAAAAAAAAATCAGTGTTCTATACGCATGGCTCATGAAGTAAAATATCGACTTAAGATAAGCCTGAAAATTTGGTTTGGTCGTTTCGCTTCGCGGAGTGACCAAACCAAATTTTCAGGCTTTTCTAAACTCGACTTCATCAGGGAGTGGAAACACTCGTCAGAAACCTAAAATTAACTTAAAAAAAATCGAATAGTTGAACATTTATAGCGTATTCATCGGGACGTGTATATTTAAAAAAAAAATCCCGTATTAAGATCTGATAAATGTTCTCAATTTGTGTAAAACACGATTTTTATTAAAAACTCGTTGTGTGCATTATAATGTATACAGGACTTAAGATGAATAATTTAATTAATTTATTTTACTTAACATAAGTTTTATTAAGGCAGTTTTATTAATAATGATTTTCTATGAATAAAATCTATCATGCTAATTAATTTTTGTGAAAATCAATCAATCAACGATCCAATAACCGAAACACAATTTCCTCTATGTGCGTATATATTTTTGAAATATTTGCGTGGGCGGATAATTGGATATTAATGATATGCGCACATATCAGAGCCATCTCCCCATCAGCCATCAGCCGCACTGATTCACCACCGACGTAATTTATTACAAAGCCGGGGCCCGCATTTATGTGTCAAACGTCCGCTGTCAATTAAAAATTCTATTATTGCATAATGATATCAGTGCAACGCCGCACATGTCACGCATTGTGAATTTATTTTAATGGGTCGCGTTTCCCTAATTAATTTGCATAAGTTAATTACGATATTTCGATTGGGCAGGAACTGTGACACTGTATATTTTAGTATACCTTTAAAATTTTTACAGGTTGTGTTTCAACAATATACCTGAAAATTGAGATGATAAAGGCGAATCTCTTGGATTATTGAAAGTATGCCCTGCGTTCTTTCTGTATTAATGAAAATAGTATTCAGCTTTTAATATTTTTAGGGCCGTGATATTCACCTTCAATAAAGTTCCTAGTAGTCAATAGGAACATAATATTGTATTGTTAAACAAGAGTGGATGGCTTATATCTCACTCGACATTTGGGGCACTCGCCTACGGCGTCGTGCCCCAAACTTGCCTTTGTTAGATATTGTCATATTATCCACTCTCGTTTCACAATATGCTATTATGTTCCTGTTAACTACTAGGAACTTTATTAGAAGGTGGATATCACGGCCCTTAAAGTACTGAAAATATATGTAAAAATAATGGTTTTAATCACGATTTTTGAAGTACGGACAAATTTAACACTATATCTCGAATGTTTTTTTAGGTTACAACCAATGATCTAACTAATAGAACGAACGTAGAGAGTAGTTATTAGATCATTGGATGCAGCGTACTAATTATGGTATATCGAACTTTTTAACGAGTGTCTTCCACTCTTTGATTGAGGATGAAGTAAATATTTCGAAATTAAAAAAACCTGTACAGCGTATATATTGGAATTTTCAAATTTCATTTGCAGATATGGTCTCTTAAAATACTGTCTAGTATATGGCAGAGGACCTGATCATTCATTCAAAAACATCTTGTATATACTGCTCAACTGCATAAAGCAGTTTTATTCATGATTTGATTTAAAACAATTTAATTACTTAAATCTGTTATAATTTTTTGAATTAATTTAAATGTCGAGTGTAGTTGATTAATGTGTGTCGCAGTTAAAAAAATCCTCCCCGCCTCCCTTTTATAAATAAATAAATTCCCATGAAAGTGGTGGCAGAGCGGAGAGGTCAAACGATAAAATCCCGTCCCGGGCAATCTTCGCGCCCCGTGCGGAAGACGTAGTGGCTCCTCTCCGCACAGTGAAGCCATCTTGCCGGGGTCATAAAATGTCGGATGCAATATCTGCAATATCCCACACTTGCCGCACACAGCTGCCACCTATCACAAAGTTTCGCTACATTTCCCCGGTCCACTTTTTTGCATCAATTTAGGGAGACACGTCTCGGAGTCTAATAAGCGAAAACCCCAACCCCCTCTAAGGAAAAAACGATATCCTTATAACTGAAAACCTTATTATTTATTTAATCGCAAAGGATGCGCAGCGATTTTATTGCGGCCAATAACTTCAATGTAATACCGTATAAAACACACGCTTGGTGTTATAAAATTGCGGGCGTAAAATTGTGACAATGTTATCCTCCGAAAATAATACCGAATTTTATAAATTATTAATTGCATATTACAATATACATACAGGCAGTTTTTCCTTTTAAATAGCGTTTTATTACAAAAAGCTATTAACGAGTGTGCTTAAGCAAAATATAAGGGTTGCCTAAAGAAGTATTGAAAGAAAATTATGTTTGTATTACAAATAGTGAATCATTTTCTATTTATAATACAAACATAAAAATAGTTGATAATAGTGGAAAAGTTTTCAAATAATTTTGTCTTTCAACAAACGAGTGTCTTCCACTCCCAGACTAAGCATGAAGTAAAATTTCGAGTTTAGAAAAGCCCCGTGAAAATTTGTCGAGGGTCGCGCAGCGACCCGAGACAAATTTTCTGGGCTTTTCTAAACTCGAAATTTTACTTCATGCGCCACGCGTATAAAACACTAATTTAAAGTAAAATGGTCTTAAATTTAACTAAGTGACAAGTAAAATAAGTTAAGTGTGTCAATTATCAATCAATATATTTTTATTACTGACATTGTTAAAAATTCTAAATTTTATACACTAAGAAAAGTAATTTACTCATTGATATATTTTTACCTGGAGCATCAACTCATATGCACTACTCATAATAGTAGTAAATACTCGCACAATAATTAAATTCCTATAAAAGTAATGGTACGCATCCTAAGCAGTATATTTTCAATATTGCATTAGATCAGTGTTTTACACGCCTGACGCATGAAGTAAAATTTCGAGTTTAGAACAGCCTGTAATTTGGATCCCCATTTTCAGGCTTTTCTAAACTTGAAATTTTACTTCATGCTTAAGCACAGAGTGGAAACACTTGCTAGAAATTTCGTTCACAAACAGTGTAACTAATAATGCTCCAAAGTGGGTTCCTTGCGGAACCCTAGAAATTACGGACTGGTTTAGAAATTTAGTTACTTTATTTACGATTTGGAAGATAAAGGATTATCTTACAGATCGTGAAAAACTGAATTGTTAGAAAACAATCAATTAATGAATTTAGATTTAGAGAACGTGTCGGGTTATTGGTTAGTTAATTAAACAATATAACATAAAATTTACAAAGTTTTTAAATAATTTTGTCATTCAACAAACGAGTCTCTTCCACTTCCAGACTAAGCATGACGTAAAATTTCGAGTTTAGAAAAGCCTTAATTAGGCTTTTCTAAACTCGAAATTTTACTTCATGCGCCACACGTATAAAACGCTAATTTAATGTGAAACGGTCTTAAATTTAACCAAGTGACAAGTAAAATAAGTTTAGTGTGTCAATTATCAATCAGTATATGTTTACTACTGACATTGTTAAAAATTATAATTATTGGCACTAAGAAAGGCAATTCGCTCACTGATATATTTTTACCCGGCGCATTCACCATTTCTATATTTATATTAACTATTGGAAGACTACAAAAATAACATAAATCAAATTTTAAAAAAGCGCTTGCTTAGATAATACATAGATAATAATAAAAGATAAATAAAATAAACAAAATAGAATATTGGAATATTTCAATTTTAAAAATTCCTAGCCCTAGTTTAAACATTTCTACAACTTAAACAATGTTTAAACTAAGGTATCAATTGTTTAGTAAATTTTTTATTTGTATTATATTTATATTTATATTTTCATTTGTTATACAGTTATTCATCTACATTTACTAAATCCAAACTTTCAGGCTTTTCTAAACTCGAAATTTTGCTTTATGCACTAGGCGTGTAAACCACTGATTTATCGTGAACTGCTTGGCATTTTTTATTGAGTAGTTATATTAATTTTCGTAATTACTAATATGTAAATGTACTTATGTTTTATTATTATAATATAAAATTTAAATGAGTAATTGAAATTTAAAAAAAAATTACAAATAATAATTACACCCAGACCTTATCGCTAAGGGGCCTCCAACCTCCGGCGCCTTCCGCATTGTGGGATTTTGCACCCCCTAGTTACGCCGCTGTATATTATCCTAATCATTTGTCAATAAAATAAATGGGACTGCTAAATGACAATATAGACAAGCATAGACAAGGGATTGTATTTTTACCGAATTAATCAACTACCGGTAATATACCGGTGAATCACAATATCGCTATGCTTAGGGTAAATCGCATTAAACACATAATATAATATATAATAATATATTTATTTACATCAATCTATAATATATACAGAACAGATACATATTAGAAATGTCAACAAATGGTGTAATAAAATAATGAGTAGTAGAAAGTCAATATAAATATAACACGATTTTTGTTTGAATTGGGAATGGGAGGAAATATGTTGAATACATGCAGGAAGATAAGTAGCAGTCCTCCTAATATTTGGGGAGAACGTTTAGTTGCGTTCAGGTGATAATGCGGAATGTAGATATTGGCATTATTGCGCGTGCAATGATTGTGTACTTATTTCGCAAATGTGAAATGTGCATGATTTTTATGAACATAGCTCATATATGATTAGGCAAGGCAGTGGTAGAAGTTCTAATTTCTTAAAATGCGATTTGCAAGAAGTCGTGCGAATTATATTCGATATTATCCGTATAATTCGCTTTTGTGCAATAAATACCGATTGCCATGACTTGGATGCACCCCAGAAGTAATGTCCATATCTCAATCTAGATTCGACAATTGCAAAATAAACAGTTTTTAGTTGAGGACTTATCAGGTATTGTCTTAAAACTCTGAATATGAAACAATATTAATTTAGAGAGGTAACTAACTGGTTGCAATGGTTTGTCCAATCGAGGTTTTTATCAATATATAGACCTAAGAACTTTGTCACGTCAGTTGATTTTCATGTGTTTTAGTCAAGAGTGATATTCATATTTGTATCTTGCTTTAGTTGTTTAGTATGGAATCTTATATATACTGTTTTCGATGTATTTACGACTAAACCATTTTGTGTAAACCATAATGATACTTGATTTAATGTAGTATTGCATTGCTCTTCTAACGAAGCAGTTTTAGGACTGATTGAGATGATAGATGTGTCATCTGCAAACATTAATAATTTATCTGTAGTATGATAGGTGATATCGTTAATATACAAAGTAAAAAGCAGCGGGCCTAAAATAGATCCTTGGGGGACACCTATATTTAGAGTTATCGTATCTGAAAGATGGCTTGAGATTGTATTATTGAAAGTATGATGTATTTTAACATACTGCCTTCTATTTTGGATATACGTTTTGGCCCAGTTGTGGGCTGGTCCTCTGATGCCGAAATCGTAGAGCTTATCTAATAGGATGTCGGTATTAATGCAGTCGAAGGCTCGACTTAAATCAATAAAAATACCAACTGGTTGCTGTCCAGATTCTAAAAACTAAATTTGTAAAATTGGGAAACTAATGCAATTGGCCTGTAGTTGTTGGAGATTTGAGGATTGCCCTATCAATGAATAGAAACAATTATAAAAAGTTTTAATTTTTCTGGCAATAGCCCACAGTTTAAGGACATATTGACTAGGTATAATAATGATTTCATAATGTGTGGAGCTAAGAATTAAACAGGTAATCAGGGATATCATCAAATCAATACAATTTTTTGTTTTTAATTTTATTGATTATGCTCAATAGCTCAGTTTCATCAAAAGGTTGAAGAAACATTGATTGTTGTTGTTTGACACTACCAAAGACTTGGTTGGCATGCGAATATTTTGGAGAAAATTTATAGGCTGATTTTTAAATGAATTAAATATGTTAGTTAGAGCTTGCATTTTCAATTGTTTCATTGTCTTTTATTAAAGTTATATTCCTGGAATTGCGTTGTTTGTTTGTTATTTTGTTATTTGACAAATTAATAATTTTTATATTTCAATAAGACACCATTTATCTATAACAAGTTTTAAGAGACAAATAACGTAAGATTCCCGATCATTTTGAAATTGTAAATATTGTATTATTTATTAAAATATTATATATATATATACGTATGTGTATATGTATATATATATATATATATATATATATATATATAATATATATATATATTAGATTAAAACTGTTGTATTCGTGGCATGTATTAATTCGAGCGGAAATCACGGGCCGCTTATGAAATTTTAAGCGCGGGGATGCCGATTCAAGTTTTACAGCAGCGGGAGCAAGCGCGGGAGAGCGGAATCAAACCGAGTAAAATTTTATTCGTCGTGCGCCACATGAAATAAAACGCACGACATACGCGACATTTTTACAACAGGCGAAGGGGGTGAGTGTCGCCGGTAACGAGTTCCGTGCGTCGGGGGGTAAATAAGACACAGGACAGACGACGGTAAATGGATGCAAGAAAAATGGAAAAAAGCCGAAAAGGAGGGAAATATTCAAATAGAAATAACAAGTGACAAAAATACAAAAAAAAAATAAAATTGGAGGAAATCTATTTTCTTCTGTAGATTTCATATTCATATCTACAGAAAAAAAGACATTTATGAAATTGTTTGCTTTGTTTTTAATCTAAATAATAATACACTCTTCCTCTAAGGGAATACTACTTTTTCCCAGCAAAGCAGGTTTCTAATTTTAAGTATAAAACAGTCTAAGCGTCATCATTATTAAGAGCAGTGTCGTAAATTGGGGAGATTTGGGGGACATTTTGACAAATATGACTACTATATATATATATATATATATATATATATATATATATATATATATATATATATATATAACCTTTATTTGGCATAATATTACACTTCTCTACATACACTATCTGCTTTAACTATATACACTGAAATAATATAGTATGTTCAATAAAATAAAATCTCTAGAGTGCAATGGAATATATTGTAGGTTGGCAACTATGAAATTATACATTATAATTATTATGTCTGACGTTTTATATGTCAATTCCTAAAGCGTGTAGCCAACTTAAATTTAAAAAAAAGAAAAAATCATGGCACTCTACACCTCACTGATCTCATTCTCATCAATTCTCTGCATTCTACAATCCCCTTTCTACTCTCACACAACACTTCATTTAAACTTTTACTCTTAATACTAGGTCCCTCACTGCACTCATACTACCAATGTTCCCATACATTTTTTCCCATGTTACAAAATCCGCACACCGTGTACTCCGTTACCATCCATACCTTTCTTCCTCTTTCTTCATTTCCACACCTTTGCTGAGCTAGCATGCTTACATTCTCTCTATTCTGTAGGTCAAAGTAGTGCGGTGTTGTTCCGAAGATCTGCAGATTTTTGTAGTTCGAGCAGGTCCGACTCGTTGCTATTTTGTTTTGTCAAACTTGTAGTTCTTCTGCCCTGAGTTTTTCTACTACTTCTTGTTCTAACTTCTGGCCCCGCGCTAGCTTTTCCTCTACATACATCACAGACATTTCAACTCTTTCATACAGTTTGGCTCTCTTTTGCATCCATTTCGTACTCTCGTTCTTTTGTTCCCATTCCCTATAGCATACTTTCCAAATTTCTTGCACTAATCTTTCATTTCCATCTCACTTAACCTCCTTTCAAACTTTATCACTATCTTTGCTGCCATACACGCCACAGACATTCCGTTGCATTCCTGCATCACCACGTATCCGGGTGTGGTCCTCTCCATCCCAATGCACCTTTTGAGGTACTGCAGTTGCAGCCTTTCCACCTTTTGCTCTACACTTATAGCCCATACTTCTGCTCCATATAATACTATTTTCCTAATGCATGCATCCCACCAATTCATTTGCATTCTCACATAGTCTCCTAACGCATCTTCCCACGTTCTCTTCAATGGCTCCATCGCCACTCTCGCTTTGTAACAAACATACTCTATATGCCCTGCTTTACTACCCGTCTCCGAAAAAATAAAGCCTAGGTATTTAAACTATTTCACTCTTTCCACACTCTCATCCTTCCATAACAATTCTTTTACTTTCCCTCTTCTTCCCGCATTCCGATATATCATCCATTTCGTTTTCTTCACATTCATAACTAATTGTTTCCTGTCAAAGTACCTTTCAAGCCTTTTACTCATCTCTTGCAGTTCACTGATTACTAAAATCTGACTCCTTTCAGTTCTAATGAAATTATTTTATCAGTTGCTACGAATGATACGTTTCACTTACCGTTCACTGAATGATGAGTAAAAATTAAGTTGTTACTATAACTTTTCCTAGCAACTTGGTAAACACAACTTACTCAGCTGGAATCTAACGTGATAAGTACTATTTAAAGTTCGATCGTGCAAAAGATATTACGAGCCAGTTGTTCAATAGTGTCTTAGATCAAGTTAAGCTTAAACTCATTATAAATTGCAATCAATGCAATTTAAACTAAGCTTAACCACGAAGGAATAACTAGCCCATACTATTATTATTTTTTGCTATTAATCTTTGAGTTGATATAAAATAACACTTGAATCTCCGTTTATGTATACTATACTATAAATTATATTTAAGTTTAAAAGACGATCATGTGATAAAGTTTGTAAGTAAACGACGTAAGAAAATACGCATTTTATTTATACAACCCAATTCGGTATTTCCATAAATGATCCAATTTCCGAACGAAAACTCCCATCGGTGAAATAACCTCATGCACTATACCGCTTTTTGTTTGTGTGTTTTCTCTTCCATTTTTTTTTTTGTTCTCGATACCTAAACATTTGCTTATTGCGGGGCCGCCCGTTGTTTGCATCCCGGCACGGCGTTATCGTCCTTCGGGGACGACGCCGGTAAATTTTAAATATTGTCCTCTCATGGTACACTTTTTATCGGAAAAGCGGGCGCGCATAAAGGGACGCCATCGTCCCGGAATGGGAAATGCCCCGCTCACAATGCCGAATGTATAAAACTGTTTATAATATTGCCGCCGAAGAGCTCCTTCGATATAAATGGAATAAGGTTCTCCTCCTCTCGCGGTGATAAATGTTTATGCAATGTAAACGATACGTGAGAGGTTTTAGTGTGTATTATATTTTTCCGAGAGGGATATTTTAAAAGTTACGTGAATGTGACAATTTTTGAAATTTTGTTACTGAATGTAGATGAATAACTATATAACAAATATTAACGAAAAATGTAACAAACAATTGATACATTAATTTAAACATTGCTTAAGTTGTAGCAATGATTAGCCTCAGTTGCTAGGAATTTTTAAAATTGATATATTCCAATATTCCATTTACTTTATTTTATTTATAATCTATGAACTAAATTATCTAAGCAAGCATCTGCGCGCTTCTTTTAAATTTGATTTGTGTTATTTTCATAGTCTTGTAAAAATTAATACGTTAATAAATATATGAATGGTGAATGCGCAGGGTAAAAATATATAAATGAGCAATTCTTTGTATCAAAAATGTAGAATTTTTAACAAAGTCAGTAATAAAGATATATTAATTTAAATTTGACACACTTAACTTATTTTACTTGTCACTTGGTTAAATTTACGACAATTTTACATTAAATTACCGTTGTATACGCGTGGCGCATGAAGTAAAATTTCGAGTTTAGAAAAGCCTAATTTGGCTCGGTCGCTTCGCTTCGCTACGCGCCCGAGCCAAATTTTCAGGCTTTTCTAAACTCGAAATTTTACTTCATGCTTAGTCTGGGAGTGGAAGACACTCGTTTGTTTCATAATTGAGATAAATGAAAATTGACGTAATACGTTTATTGTCGTTTTATTGACGGAAAAGTTCTGTATTGTTTAAACGGAACGGCAATTTTGATACAAGTCAAAAAGGATTTAAAAGACAATAGTTAAATTACAGTCAACTAAATGATGAAATACCGTCAAAATGTAATGAACAACTAATACCTTCGTTTAAAAATTGCTTAAGTTCTAGCAATGTTTAAACTAGGGCTAGGAATGTTTAAAATTGAAATATTTCAATATTCTATTTAGTTTATTTTATTTATTATTATCTATGTATTATCGAAGCAAGCATGTGCGCGCTTTTTTTAAATTTAATTTGTGTTATTTTTGTAGTCTGGTAAAAGCTAATACGTTGGTAAATATAAAAATGGTGAATGCGCCGGGTAAAAATATATGAATAAGCAAACTACCTTTCTTGGTATCAAAAACTTTAACAGTCAGTAATAAAAATATATTGATTGATAAACGACACACTAAACCTGTTTTACTTATCACTTAGTTAAATTTAAAACCATTTCACATTAAATTAGCGTTTTACGCGTGGCGCATGAAGTAAAATTTCGAGTTTAGAAAAGCCTAATTTGGCTCAGTCGCTCCGCTTCGCTACGCGCCCTAGCCAAATTATCAGGTTTTTCTAAACTCAAAATTTTACTTCATGCTTAGTCTGGGAGTGGAAGACACTCGTTTGTTTCATAATTGAAACAATTGAAAATTGACATAATACGTTTATTGTCGTTTTATTAGCGGAAAACGTTCTGTATTGTTAAAACGAAACATCAATTTTGACAAAAGGTAAACGGATTCAAAATTCAATAGTTAACTTACAGACAATTAAATGATGAAATACTATAAAAATGTAACAAACAAATAATACCTTAGTTTAAACATTGCTGAAGTTTAAGTATGTTTGAGTAAACATTGTTGATTGCATTTTACACGAAAAACATTTTCGTAATTTTATACATTATGTTTAAAGTGTGCAAACTATAAGAAGCGTAAGCTTATTTTCTTGAATTCAAATATTTTTGAATTGGAATTATTTTTGCTTAAGTTGTAGCTTAAACTAGGACTAGGAATTTTTAAAATTGAAATATTCTATTTAGTTCATTTTATTTATCTTTTATTATTTTCTATGAATTATCTAAGCAAGCATGTAGGTGTTTCTTTTTTAAATTTGATTTGTGTTATTTTTGTAGTCTTGTAAAAGTTTATACGTTAATAAATATATAAATGGTGAATGCGCCGGGTAAAGTCTTTACGAACGCTCATCCCATTTTTTATTCCCTGTTGATTTTTATATTCTTCCTGCGCGCGCGTGTATGAGTGTTTGTGTGTGTTGTGCGAAAGTGTTTATAGACTTTTGTGAGGGACAGATAAGAGATTTAACGGTGGCATTAGTCCTACGATAAGAGGGGAAAATTTCACGGGATCGCCGTCCACCCATAAAAAAAAACTCGTCGGCGACGACCGTGTGACTCCCGCTCGGCAATTTTAAAGGCCCGTAAAAATATCGCAAAGTGTTATTTTTATTGTTATCGGCCCTCTCCCTCCCTAAGTAATAAAAACTTTAATAAAACGAATTATTTAAAACACTTCCAGGAATTCAATTTTGTCCAACAGGAGGGAAATACTCGGTTAGTATTTGAAAATACAAGATGCAATTTTGTTAATAATGATTCGTATATTGACATAGTTTCATATTTTGAGTTAATTAATAATTATTTATGTACCAAGTCAGTAAAATAAGACTTTATCGAACGAGTCTGAGGTTATGAGACGAGCGAGCGGAGCGAGCGAGGTGAATAAAGACGAGTTCGATAAAGATATTTTACTGACGTGGTGCATACAAAATTTTATCGCCAATCTTAAAAATAAATGAAAAAGTATAGGATTTTTTATTTAAATTAAAAAAAAAATAGAAAATATGTATTATTATTTAAACAAACACTACGAATTAATCAAGATATTAAACCACTCTATTTGTTGTATATGTGGAAATTGATGGTGCATCCTGTGGCATTATTTAAATTTATTCCTGATGTTGACCCATCAACGGAAAAATTTTGTGGAAAATGAATATTTTCATTTTGATGTAAAGTTGTGGCAGTGTTGTCATTGATATCAAAACGGTGCGCAATTTGATCACTACCCAAAATCGTTTTTGCAATCTTCGTTTTGTTCAATATTGATTCCTCAACATAGGACTCAGCAACGGTATCACTCTTCCACCCTCCATGACGTTTCAAATTTTCTTTGCTGCCCCCTGCATTAGCAAACAAAGTAGCAGACGACCTCCGAAAACAATGACCAGTATATTCTGACGGATTTGGCAAATTTAAATAGTTCGCAATTTTACATGGTATGTTTCCAAAAGTGTGGATACCCACAGGCTGCACTGTGCATTTACTTTTTCTATATGTAATAAAAAATCTATCATGTTTGGTCTGTGCGGGACGAAGTTTGGCATATTTTTTATATAACTCAATCGGTTTAACGTGTCCTTCGAACTCTGATGTTACGACAAATACTCTTGGTTTATTAGTTTTCGTGTGTCTTATATGCACAATCAATACAGTATCCTTGTCTTCTATATCATCAACTTTAAGATTTACTAATTCATTATTACGGCAGGCTCCAGCAACGCCAAAAATAACACAAATCTAAAATAATATCTACATTAATAACAAATATGCTTCGATAATTGATTACTATCTTACCTTCATCATTAAATATATTTCATTTGGTGCATTCAATAGAAACTGTATTATTTCTTCTTGTGTGAGAACTTTCGATTTTTTTGCCGTATAATTTTTTGATTTCTGTTTTAAAAACGCCGTAAGTTTCTTATATTGGCTTATATCAACGTCGTTTTTTACCGAAAGAGATGCTTTTAACATAGAATAATATGACCATAATGTTGCTGCTTTATATTCCTTGGATTTTTCAGAAAAATATGTCAAGAGAACGTTTTCGCTAATTTTTTTAATGTTATTTCTGTCACACCAACTTGTGAATAAATCGTGTTGACGATTATAAATATGTCTAGACTTACTTGGAAGAATTTCGAGCGTTGTTTCTATCGCTCTTTCGCGTATTTCTGGTGGAGTACATGGTATTTCAAACTCTTCACTACTCATGTTTTTTTTTGACAACTAAACTGACAGGATTCGACCTCCTTAGATTTTGTTAGTATTGTCCCATAATGTTACTTGTTGAAAGTAGTAAAATAATGGGACGGTTTAGTGCCGCAAATGGCGATAATAATAGATGTATTTAGTGCCGATTGGCGATAAAAAATATTTTATGCAATTTTGTTAATAATGATCCGTATAATGATATAGATTCATATTTTAAGTTGATTAAAAAATATTTTAATTTGATGATATGAAAATATTTCGTAATATAAAGTCTATACATGATTGTAATACCCTTCAAAATGATCTAAATCAGATCATGGTTTGGTGCAATAAGAATAATCTATATTTAAATATAAGTAAGTGTAAGTCCATGCGTTTTTCTCGTAAAAAAGACTTAATATTACATTTTGAGTATTCATTAAATAATCTTATTCTTCAGAGAGTTGACTCAATCAATGATTTGGGAGTCTTGTTTGATGCCAAGCTTCAATTTAATAATCACATCAACATAATCTCTTCCAAAGCGTTGCAGATGTTTGGTTTTATTCGTAGGTTTAATTCACATTTTGATTCAATTAGAACTTTTGTATATCTCTATATATCTTTTGTAAGACCTATTATGGATTACTGTGCAAATATATGGTCACCTTATTATAAATGTCACGTAGATCGGCTAGAAAATATACAACGTAAAATGATAAAATTGATTTGTTTTCGCTGTCATGTAGTTTATCATGATTATGATATGATACTTAAGTATCTTGGGTTCCTTTCTTTAGTTAAACGAAGAATCTACTTTTCATTATGTTTTACGTATCGAATATTAAATAGCAGAATTGATTGTCCTGAGATACTCTCATCTATTTCATTATATGTTCCTACGCGCATTACTAGGCAGCAGCAGCTTTATGCTAGCAAGTATCACTCAAAAATGTATGCTTACAACAGCCCTAGAAATGTTTTAATTAATAACATTAATATGTATTGTAAATTAATGAATGTTTTTGGTGTCAATTTACAACGCTTCAAAAGAATATGTAAAAATGTGCTTGAAAGTAGTGCTTAGGGTATGTATGCATCTTTATATATAAATATATATTTTTCTTTTTGGTTTTAGTAGATATTCATATTGTAATGTATGTTTTTTTTGTTTTGCTTTAATTTCATTTTGTTTAAATATCTGTTTAATATTGTTATTTGTATTTGTTATTAAGATGTAATGGCCTACCGTAATAATAAATAAATAAATAAATAAAGTTTTTAAGTTATTCTCCTTTCAACGCCAAATATTCTGTATATTAAAATATCAAACAATCATATCTTCAAACGCATATCTTCGTAAACTATAAAATTTTGAGCTTAGAATGGTCTGAAAATTTGGATTTGTCGACCCAAATCTCGAAATTTTATTTCATACGCCATATGTATAAATCACGATAACAATAATACGTTTTACTAATCAAATAAGAATAATTCCAATTCAAAAATATTAGTTTTAATATAAATAAAACGCGTTTTCTTATATCAAAATTGAAAATGTACCACGAAGTGAACGCCTCCAAAATTCAAGAATCAAAAATATTAGATTTCGAGAAAATAAGCTTACGCTTCTTATAGTTTGCACATTTTAAATAATATATTGAAATTAGAACTGAAAGGATTAAGATTAAAACTAATGTCTTGGGCTATGTATAGATGGCCTAGACATTAGTTTTAATCCAAGTCCTTTCAGTTCTAATTTCTTGTAATTTTTCTTCTCAATTTTCATTATTATTTGGTTTGAAGAGAATCTGACCTAAATGTTACATATACTTTGATAGAGCGTTGTAACAAATCAATTAAAATAAGATTTTAAATATTTCACTGTATAATTCAATATCCGGAGGTGTATTGGCACGGGAAGTAGTTGTTTCAATAGATATTTATTGTCTTAAGTTGTCTTATTAATTAAGACACATTGTTTGTTTGCATTTTACACAAAAAACATTTTCGTAATTGTATGTATCGTTTTACTAATGTTTATTTGGTCTAGCCAACTATTTCGCTTCCAAAATTATAGGAGCACTGGAGCAATTTCTATGTACGAGTATACTTAAAAGAGAAACTATCTGTGCATATATTGATAGAAAATGAGTCAGTATCATACTAAGTTATTTTTACAAGGAAATAAATATAATTCTTGTAATATTTTCGTGTTGATTTTATTTGAATAAGTATATTATAATTTCCAACTAGGATATCAATATGATATATTGGCGAAGTTTCAAGAGCCGGTGCAGCAGTGAAGTTTTCCCCGCTGGCCGTAAATTTCGAATGTTGTCGCGTTTTATTTACCGCTTCAAAGATCGGGATCTTAATTAGTCTAGTAAGCTAATTCCGCGAAAATTGATGGCATTAAAGCCGGGCGTTATTTACAATTATGGCGCAATGAAAATTGTCCCGCGGGAATCGCGCGCCGAGCACCGAAGATGCACGCCTTAACAACATTTTCAATATCAAATTACCTTCCTTGCATGAATATAATACGTAATATTAAGATGATGGTGATGATAATAATATACGTTAAAACCTTTAAAAAGAAAATATACCAGTGTAAAAAACAATTTTATAACTAACATTTTGACGTGAAGTCCTTTGATCGACTCTAAATTGTAGTTTGACGACTGACATAAAAAACGATTGCTTCTTTTTTAACTTGTATCAAAATTGACATTCTATTTTGATGTTATAAAACTTTCTCCGCCAATAAAACAAAAATCAATGTGTGATGTCAAATATCAATTGTTTTAGTGCTAAGACGATTATCTTCCACTCCCAGATTAAGCAAGAAGTAATATTTCGAGTTTAGAAAAGCCTTAAAATTTGGCTCGGGCGCGTAGCGAAGCGGAAATTGGGCTTTTCTAAACTCGAAATTTTACTTCATGCGCCACGCGTATATAACTCTGATTTAATGTAAAATGATTTTCAATTTAACAAATTGACAAGTGAAATAAGTATAGTATATCAATTATCAATCAATATATTTTTATTACTGACATTGTTAAATATTCCAAATTTTAACACAAAGAAGGGACATTTTCTCATATATTGTCATAATTATTATTTAGTGAAAATGCGGATACCCGATATATATTTTGAAAGAGTAATATTTTCTTGTATTTAAATCATTTTTTCAGCTACGAAGTTTATATATTTTTTTTTTGTGTATAAAAATTGTTCATTGTTGATTAATTTTCGCGACTATAATTTTTGATTATAAAATGCAGAAGTTCATTTTTTAAATTGAAAAAAGAAAAAAAAAACTCTATTCTTTTCTTCAAAAGAAAATTGTTAAGGAAAAAAAAACAAAATAAATCACAAAACTGTCAAAATAGTGAAATAGTTGAAACATCGTTTGTCAATTTTAACAACTTTTATGACATTTAGTTTACATTTTGAACACAAATCATCGAAAACGACTCGCTTAGTCGACTATCTCCTAATTATTTTGACATTTAACATAAAATCACTTATTTTTAAAAAAATGCTTTACATTTAGACAAAAAAATGTTTTTAAAAAAGTGAGAGTTGAAAAATTGTATGAATTGTTAAAAATGTTACTATTGTAAAATGCCGAAATAATCAAAGTTGTCGAGTGAGAGGTAATTTAGACATAATAGTCAATATAATCAAAGAACAGTCGATATTGTCAATTTGGTTAAATGAGCCAACATAGTCAATATTGTTGATAAAGTCAGTATTCTCAAAATAGTTAACATAATTGATACAGTCAATATAATTAGTACTGTGAAAATGATCAATATAATCGCTCTGTCAATATACTCAGTCAAACAATCAAAATAATCGATACAGTCAGTACTGTCAAAACAGTCGATACAATCGATACTTTCGATATATATGCAGTACTGTCAAAATAGTTAATATAATCGAAACAATGAAATGCAAGTCTACTTATAGTTAGTACAGTCATTATAGTTAATAAAGTCAAATCAAGGCAGGAGCCAGTGGGAGAGGATATGGCGGTTCAAACTCCTCCCAGAAAATCTCAAAATGGTAAATTTTCATCAGTAAAAGCGGCCCTGAAAGAGCAAAAACAATATTTTTATAAAAAGCGAGAAAGCGAGACATTTCATCGAGAGCAGCTTTTCTAAAATTTAAATGACAAGTTGAAGAACAATTAAAGCAAGATTTTTACCAATATCATTTACAGATATAAGAAAAAGTAACGGTCCTAAATGGGAGCCTTGTGGTTCCCCTGAGGTTGCGTTAATTACAATATCAGAGGTGATATTATTTACTTTAACTAACATTTTCTTGTACAAATAAAGGACCGTAGCCATTCAAGCATGAGTCCCGAAACGCCATATGAGCAAAGTTTATACAAAAGCCTCGTTTGATTAACCCTGTCGAAGGCTTTGGAGAAGTCGGTGTAGAGGGAATCCACAACCGAGCCCTCTTCCAAAGTATTCGATATAAAGTTTGAATAAATAAAAAGATTTGTTTCTGTAGACCTGGAAGGAAAGAATCCATGTTGTTGATCAATTATTGTGGGTGAAAAGTGCAGCATCATATATTTATAGACAATTTTGTCAAACAGTTTCGGGATACATGACTGAATGGTTATAGGACGATAATTTTGTACATCCTTTTTGATACCCGACTTAAAAATAGGGATGACAGCAACGTTTCCAAATAGTAGGAAACTTACCATCTTGAAGAGATTTGTTAAACAGCAAGGTTAGAGGAATGCATAACTCATTGGTACATGCTTTAATTATTGACAAAGGAATTCCATGTGAACTGTTTGCTTTGATATCAGAACTTGATTCTACGATATCAGATTCAGTAAGATAAAGATAATTGAATGTTATATTTGACTCTCCGGAAAAAATAGGACCCACATTGGAGTGATTAGAGTATGACTCTTGAAAAAAACTGGCGAATAAATTGGCTATATCTATATTAGATGTTGCTATCGTTTCATTAACGAGGTATTTTTAGTTATTACATATTTTAAAAGAACAATTTTTACCAAAGGCTTTTAAAGTTATGATTTTTTTGATATTTTAATATACTAAACATTTCGATGAAATTACTATCCTTTGAAGTTCAAATAAAAATAATTCAAAAATTATTAATGAGACATTTTCAGTGTATTATATACTTTAAAATAGAAAAATTTACTCAATCCCCTCATAAAATTTTAGAAAGATACGTCAAGGGCTTTTAAAGTTATGGTTGTTTGATGTTTTTAAATCATTAAAGTTTTGATGAAACTGCTCTCCTATGACTTTCATATTGAAATATCTAAGAAATTATTGATGGTGGTTAAACAAAACAGGCATTTATCAGAGCTGAGACGAATCCTCGTGAAAAGGATTCCAATCACGAATCCGAATCAGCTTATATGTTTCAAATTACGAATACTCGAATAAAGGATTCGTAAGAGATAAATATGATTCGAACCTGTTTTTTGAATCACGAATACAAATCCTTTAAGAATAAATTTGATTCGATTTTTTTTACAACCATTAACATATAAATATCGTTATCAGTTGTTTTAACAAAAATATTCAAAACTCAATTATTTATTATTAACACTGAACATCGTTGATAACAGACTAAATATCTGTGTTACTCTGATTAAAGATGTATTTGTGTGTTTTTGAACTTCATTTTAAATCAGTGTCTTGTACGCGTGGCGCATGAAGTAAAATTTCGAGTTTAGAAAAGCCCCGTGAAAATTTGTCTCGGGTCGCTGCGCGACCCTCGACAAATTTTCTACGCGGGGCTTTTCTAAACTCGAAATTTTACTTCATGCTTAGCCTGGGAGTGGACAACACTCGTTCTTAGAAGTTTAAAATTGAACAATCACTCTAGATTACTAAGTTTATTATCATTTTACAAAGGCTACAGCTCGAAGGACTAATCATGGTCTTCGGAGACCGAAAGACTACAAGGAATCGAAGTTTTTTTACAAGAAAACAACGAATACCTGAAGGTTTACAGCATAGATAGGAAAGAAAACATCCAATTTTAGAAAAATATCGAAGTTGGGTTAATTTTCAGTGCATTTATAACTTCATTTTAAATCAGTGTTTTATACGCGTGGCGCATGAAGTAAAGTTTCGAGTTTAGAAAAGCCCAGTGAAAATTTGTCTCGGGTCGCTGCGCGACCCTCGACAAATTTAAATCAGTTTCTTGTACGCGTGGCGCATGAAGTAAAATTTCGAGTTTAGAAAAGCCCCGTGAAAATTTGTCTCGGGTCGCTGCGCGACCCTCGACAAATTTTCTACGCGGGGCTTTTCTAAACTCGAAATTTTACTTCATGCTTAGTCTGGGAGTGGAAACACTCGTTGAAAACTTCAAATTGAACTCTATTATAAAATCGACGAATGCATGAAAATTACGTAAATAGAAAATTTACTCACTGTCATTAAAACCGGGAAAGCCAGAGAAAAGTCATTGTATTTTATTCAAATTAACCAAAACACTTACAAGAAAGCCATATGATTTAATTAAATTAGTCAAAATTAACAGGCATCATAAAAATTACAAAACACTTAAACATTTATAAAACCAACTTAAATATTGACAAAAACTCTTGGTGATTCATCACCTGAGGTATTATACGAAAATTCAATTTTAAATGAAATTGAAGAACGACAACGCCGTGCTTCTAATATAATGATATTTAATTTACCGGAAAACAATGGTAATTTTGATGAGAAGAAGATGAAGGACACAACTGCAATCAAACATTTATTGGAGCCCTCCATTGCATTCAATCCGAAATCTATCATTCGCATTGGGAAGGAATCAAGTAAACCAAGGCCAATTAAAGTTTGCTTATCTGATCATCATTCGGCTATTAAAATTCTAAAATCAGTTCGTTCGATAAATACCGGCAACATTAAATTTTCTGCTGATCGTACGGATAAACAACGTAAACAGTTAAAATTATTAAATGATGAACTTGTGTTGCAGAAGAATCAAGGAGAAATAAACTTGACAATTAAATACATAAGCGGCTCTCCAACTATTGTTAAATCTGATTCTAACAGGAGGAGAAATAAAAATGATCAATCAAAAAACTAACGATCTACTTCCATAACGTTGGCGGCATAAAATCTAAATTACGCAATTTGCATTCCATAGTTAATTGTTCTGTTTATGATATTATTATTCTTATTGAGTCATGGCTTGATGATTCAATAAACAATTCAGAATTAAATTTACCTAACTTTGTAATTCATAGGCTAGATAGAAATTTACTAACCAGTACGAAATGTAAAAAGTAAAATCACATCTCAATTGCTTAAAACTTGATTCAATAATATATTCTATTGAACATTTATTTGTTAAAATTAATAATAATTTGATAATAGGCTGCACCTACATTCCACCGAATTCTTCTTTTAATGTTTATGAAGAACATGCTGAGGCAATTGAACAAATTTGTTTACTTAATCCTGACTCGAAACTAGTTCTTTGTGGTGACTATAATTTACCCTCAGCTGTATGGGACATGTCCGGCTATAGCCTTTTATCTGATTCAAACACCTCTACCTTTGCAGTTGCCTTATCAGATTGTTTTAATTATAATCAGTTGCATCAAAAGAATCATTTACCTAATGACCGAGGGATTTATCTTGATTTAGTTTTTACGAATTTATATAATCTAAATGTTCTAAGATCAACTGATCCGTTATTTGAAAATAGTCATCATCATACATCATATGAAATTTCTATTAACTTAGTTGATTCGCCTAGCATATTAAGAACTGAACATATTTATTATGATTTCAAATCTGCTGACTTTAGTGCTATAAATAATTACATTTCTAGTATAAATTGGGTACATGTATTTAATAAACCAAATATCAACTGTAATGTGGAAGATTTTTACAATATTATTAAGTATGCAATTGATACGTTTGTACCGACTAAACTATTTAGAACATCCAACTATCCTAAATGGTTTAATCGTGAACTTATTCAATTAGTTAGGGCTAAAAAACAAGCTCATTGTGAATTTAAAAAAAGTGGTTGTCAAAGTGATTATGATAAGTTTAAAAGGTTGAGATCGTTATGCCGTAATTTATGTAATTCACTTTACCAATGTTTTATCACTAAATCCGAAAATAATATAAATCATAACTCTAGGTGTTTTTGGTCATTTGTAAATGAATATAAAAATATCAAAGGATTTCCAAAAGTAATGTTCTATAATAATAAACATTGCACTACAGGTTCTAGTTGTGCAGATCTATTCGCTGATTATTTCAGTAGTGTTTATTGTGACGATAACATTAATTCTCCTTCCTTCAATTATGACAATAAAATTTCATTTTCAAATATCTCTATTGATACTTCTAATATTTTTAATTCAATTACTGGTTTATCTGATTCTTTAAATGCTGGGCCGGATGGTGTACCTCCTTACTTCTTAAAAAGATGTGTTTTCTCTCTTACTAATCCCATTAAGTTATTATTCAATAAATCTTTAACATCTGCAGTATTTCCTACTTATTGGAAGGACTCATTCATTAATCCGATATTTAAAGATGGTAAAAGAGATAGTATTGAAAATTATAGAGGTGTTTCCATCCAGTCCACTATCCCAAAGATATTTGATAAACTTATATCGGAACAACTTAGATGGAGCTGCAAGAATATAATATGCGACGAACAACATAGATTTTTTGAGGGGAGATCTACAACATCTAACCTGTTGTCATACCAGATGTATTTAATGAATGCTTTGGAAAGAGGTCTTCTAGTAAATTCCATTTATACAGACTTTTCTAAAGCCTTCGACCGTGTCAATCACTCAATTCTTTTGAAAAAACTCGAAGGTCTTGGCTTTAGTGACAATATGGTAAAATGGTTTTCCAGTTACTTAAATAACCGACAGCAGTTTGTTAAAATTGATAATTTTATATCTAAAGCAGTTCATGTGACATCTGGTGTGCCTCAGGGATCTCATTGTGGACCAATCTTGTTTATGCTCTTCATTAATGATATTGGTGGTATCATACAAAACTGTAGGTACCTTATGTTTGCAGATGACTTAAAGATTTTTAGAGTCATTGAAACGGCTACTGATCAGAGACTTTTACAACATGATTTAAACAATTTATCTACCTGGTGTACCAACAACTGTCTACAACTTAACTTAAAGAAATGTATGGCTATATCTTTTGGTCGAAATAGACGTAATTTAGTTGAGTACTCTATAAATAACTACAATTTACCATTTGTTGAGAAAGTGCGTGATCTAGAGGTTATATTTGACTGCCGCTTAACCTTCATCCCACATATAAACAGTATTATAAGTAGATCTCTTTCGACGTTAGGTTTTGTAAACAGATTCTCTAAACAGTTCAGTATAAATACATTCAGAACTCTTTACGTTACTTTAGTTCACCCTCATTTGGAGTACTGTTCTGTAATATGGACACCACATTTTAACAACCACAGTGACTTAATTAAAAAGGTCCAAACTAGATTTTTATTACTTGCTTCACATAATACCTAGCTTATGTGAAGCAAGTAATAAAAATCTTGCCGGATAAATTATAGCCGATCTTATATGCTAAATGTATTAAATTTAAAATCTCTGCGCTACAGAAGAGTTATGATAGATTTGTGCTATGGGTACAAACTAATTAATGGCTTTGTGAACAGTAGCATATTGGTTGGGGCATTAAACTTTAATTTCTATTCATCCACTGTTCTACGAAACAAACCTTTGTTTCGTTTAAACACCCATCGCACAAATTATGCCTCTAATAATCCTGTTTGTCGCATAATGAAATATTGTAATATACTAAATACATAATATATAAAATTACGAAAAAACTATTCGTGAAAATGCAAACAGTGTCTTAATTAATAAGACAATTTAAGACGATAAATATCCATTGAAACAACTACTTCCCGTGCAAATACACGTTGTAACAAATCAAATTAAATAACATTTTAAATATTTCATTGTATAATTCAATATCCGGAGGTGTATTTGCACGGGAAGTAGTTGTTTCAATGGATATTTATCGTCTTAAATTGTCTTATTAATTAAGACACTGTTTGCATTTTCACGAATAGTTTTTTCGTAATTTTATATATTATGTTTAAAGTGTGCAAACTATAAGAAGCGTAAGCTTATTTTCTCGAATTCAAATAGTTTTGAATTTGAATTTATCTTGTTACTAAATACATTTCCAAACTTTTTAATATTTTGTAATTCTTACAATATGTTTAAGCGCCACCTTTCGCTCATTGATCTTGTAGTTGTTTTTTAATTGTATTTATTAGCTAATTGTAACTTGAATTTTATAACTATCATGTGCATTGTATTATTTGTTATATGTTTAATTTACACACATTTATTATTATATATATATTTAATGTAAAATGGAGATTTCCGTACAAATAAATAAATAAATAAATAAAACAATGAAAACAATTTAACAAACTGGGGGTTTCCCACAGAAGAAAGTTATATTAGAAGATCAGGGAAAAAAATCTTGAATCAGGGAAATGTCGGAAAACTTTAACATCTCAGATAGTGGCTACCTTGTCAGTTTTACTTCAAATAAAGTTTAACAAAATTTTAAAACTAGATTATTATTAGATTATTATCTTTAAAAAAAATGTCAGTCATTTAATGTTCTTATCAAAGCAACCACTTTGAAGTTTCGAACGAGTGTTTCCACTCCCAGACTAAACATGAAGTAAAATTTCGAGTTTAGAAAAGCCCCGCGTAGAAAATTTGTCGAGGGTCGCGCAGCGACCCGAGACAAATTTTCACGGGGCTTTTCTAAACTCGAAATTTTACTTCATGCGCCACGCGTATAAAACACTGATTTAAAATGAAGTTAAAAATGCACTGAAAACCAACCCAACTTCGATATTTTTTTAAAATTGGATGTTTTCTTTCCAATCCATGCTGTAAACCTTCAGATATTCGTTGTTTTCTTGTAGAAAAACTTCGATTCCCTGTAGTCATTCGGTCTCCGAAGACCGTGATTGGTCCTTCGAGCTGTAGCCTTTGTAAAATGGTAATAAACTTAGTAATCTAGAATGATCCTTCAATTTGAAACTTTTAAGAACAAGTGTTGTCCACTCCCAGACTAAGCATGAAGTAAAATTTCGAGTTTAGAAAAGCCCCGCGTAGAAAATTTGTCGAGGGTCGCGCAGCGACCCGAGCCAAATTTTCACGGGGCTTTTCTAAACTCGAAATTTTACTTCATGCGCCACGCGTATTAAACAGTGATTTAACGAGAAGTTTAAAAAAAACAAAAAACAAATTTTTCATGTTAATCCTCACAATTAATTCGAATTACTTTTGACGATTCAAATCCTCTTGTAAGTATTGGAATTCTTTTGTAAGTATTCGAATCCTTTTATAAATATTCGAATCCTTCTATGAGGATTCGAATATCTCGCATTTGGATTCGAATACGAATCCTTTTTAAAAAAATATAACGAATCCGGATCACGAATCCAGTTTAACTAAAATATTCGAATGCCTCTTTTGAATCCTCTAAAAAGATTCGATACCAGGATTCCAATCCCGAATGATTCGAATCCGGCCCAGCTCTGGCATTTATAAAATGTATTACCGTGAGATAAAACTAAAGCAGTATATTTTGAACTTCAATTTAAATCAGTGTTTTATACACGTGGTGCATGATGTGACAAAAAACTGATTTATTATAAATTCAAAAACAACGAATTCTTCCTTTATTATAGTCAAAAGTGTAGTTAAAGATTTGAAATAATAATTGCAAAACTCACATTCTTCACTTTTGAAAACTTTTGGCAAATTGTAAAAAATACGTGTACTTCAAAATGGGGAACATAAAAAAACCGCCAACTCAATTTTCATAAAAAGTAGAGAATGTAAGTCTTGCAATTAGATCACTTATATATAAAGGATAAAGTTGTAGTCCAAATTTATACAAAATTTTGAACGGCCTCACATTGTCTCTGTTATAATTCTTGATCACATGAATTGTAACAGATACAATGTGAGGCTCTTCAAAATTTAGTTTTCGCAAGTCGAGAAAAAAAATGTAATGTAGGGATCATTTGAATTTAAAAGGACATGGTTAAAATAAGTTTGGGAACCACTGATCTAGGAAAATTATTCAACTCCTGGAGCATTTTGCTCCATGGCAGCTACGCTCTTGTACCCATTGAGCTGTATTTATTTTTCAATTTCATTGTTTCAGTATTCATACAGTATTGATTAAAATTTTTAATCCCAAGCTGAAAAAAATTCAATTAAAAACAAAATTGAATTTATAGCACCTACGTGCTGCAAGCACATTCATCTCGTCCCTTTTCCCCAAGATGCAAAACCCTGATTAAGGCTGTTTGTAATACACAGCAATTATCTTAAATACATGCAATCCTTTACGTTCCAACACACGCTGAAAGTTTTCCCTCTCCCGCTTTGAAATCGCGAATAGGCGTGTAATTATCGTTGATTAATCGGGGTACGCGTTTTTTATCTCTCTTAAATTACAGAAAAACGGAGTCTCCGATGTATCAACGGAATTAAGAGCTCGATAATTTGAATTCGGCTTTTCCTGTGCGGGGACTTTTCAATTATCCGGGAGGGACGATTTGTCAAAAATCCGTCGTTTAATATTCATGAAAAGAAACGCGGACTGGGATCATCTTTGCCTTCTCGAGTTTTCATTGCATGTCTTGAATAGCTAAATATTTATTAGTTGGGTGAGCTTTAAAAAGTTTTAGGAAAAAAGAAGAAAGTAAAGGAACGGTTTTACTTTGAATTTAATTAAATTATTGTTTTGTTGGAAATTATTTCGTTGAAAAATATGACAGAACAAAAATCTCAGAACAGTAAATAAAATTCAACATACATTTTCACGATTGCAAATTTCATTGATTATATAAAATGGTTCAATTTAAAGCTTTGAACGAGTGTTTTCACTCCTTGGTTGAATATTGTATCGCATCTAATCACCTTTTCAGTTCAAAAGATTGTAAAATATTGCATTCAGGTAATAAGGGATTAGTGTTAAATTATCAAGAGGGATTAGAAATGAGCAAAGCTATAAAAGCGGAAAAAAACGTGGTCAATGACAATGAGGACGTTTGGGTTTCCCCCATAATTTAAGCGATTATTACCTGAAATACTGACAACCAGTGTATATAACCAATTCTGTTTTTTTTTGTGCATTATTCTTAAAAGTGGCATCAAGCCGAAACTAGTCGAAAAATAAAATTATCAGTAAAACAAACCAAGTGAATTTATATTAAAAACCTATATGTTAGTAGAAATCTTTTAGTAAGTGATCAATGAGGAACAAGTTAGCGATATATGAAGTAAAACTTCGAGTTTAAAAAAGCCTGAAAATTTGGTTTTGTTGCTCTGCGAAGTGGAGCGGGCAAACCAAATTTTCAGGCTTTTCTAAACTCGAAATATTACTTCATGCGCCAGGCGTACGATCCACTGAAATATTGTAAAGTTTAGAATAAGTAACTTTAGAGATTAATTTAATTTAAAATGTTAAAATAATTCAAAGCTTAAATAGAATTATTAATGAAACACTTCTTTTTTATGTACAACACTATTTTATTAAATGTAACTGCAGTTTGAACAAATGTACATAAAAAAGAAGTTTATCATTAATAATTCTATTTAAGCTTTGAATTATTTTAACATTTTAAATTAAATTAATCTCTAAAGTTACTTATTCTAAACTTTACAATATTTCAGTGGATCGTGTTTGATAATTACAAGCTAAATTTGTTGAAACTGCAGTCACATAAAATAAAATTATATTTAATTTAAAAATAAGTTACAAAGTTTATACGAAGTAAAAAGTTTTTTAATGTTAAATAACGAAGTAGAAGAATACAGAATAATAATAAATTTCCCCCTCAATTTCACCAACATTCACAACACAAAACAATTCAAAATCAAACTTACTTCAAACAGGAATTCCGCCAACATTAACCACACCCAATCAGAACTGAAAACCCCTTTGCAAATTCCACCCGCTATTAATAACACACAATCAGATTTCAAAACTCCGTCACTTCAGAAATTCCAATCGATATTAATAACAAACCCAAACAATCCTCATTCAAAAACCACGCCGCCAACTTCTTTGAATACCTAAAAATAAACTCTCGTAAATCCCCGATATTCATAATCAAACCCCTATTCATTCATTTACCCCAACCATATTTCCGGTGTAAAGTTTGTGCGTGTCGGGAGGAGAAAAAATCCGGGGAAAACTTGGGCGAAAGTTGAGTTTAATTGCGCTGTTGCTTCTGAAAAGGTTTTTTTATTTTATTTTTTTTATTTTCTCTGTGTGTTGTGCGCTCATAGCCCGCAAATCGATGGGGGGATATTAAATGAAAACATAATAATCCCCTCTATTCATTGTGGTGAATCGAGAGGAGTTGTGTTCACAATAAAATATATATATAGAGGAGGGGGTGTCTATTCAGTTTTATAAAGCTGGATTCGGTGGAGAGTGTTATTATACACACACACATACATACATGCAGAAAGAGAAAATGTTTGGGATTTAGTGGATTTAGAGGTTTGAAAAAATTCTGGAAATATTGGAGATTTTGTTAAAAGAGATTTATCTGGGAAAAAAGTATCATCTTAGCACTAATAATTGAAGTTATAAGAGACCATACATGATTAAATCCAAACGTTTAGGCTATTATAAATTGGGAATTTTACTTTATGCGCTAGGCGTATTTAACACTGATTTAGTGTGAATTTAAAAATATATTGCTTAGATATCGACCTAATGTACTTATTTTAATATGATTTATAAATGTATTATACATGCATAATAAGTATATTTTAAATGTCACTATATTTATACTGACTAATTATTCAAAGTAGTTAACTGAATTAATTGGGTTTTCAAAAATCTGAGGATTTCAAAGTTATTTAATAAAATATTGAATATTTGCAAACTGTCAAAGATATTTATCTTCATAAGTTGGGCAATTGTTTAAAGAAACCACAAAAACAAAAAAAATTCATTGACATTTGTTTAAATTTTGAATTATATTTATTTACTGTATTTAAGTCGCCTATTTCCAAAAACCCCTAAGTCCATTGTTATCAAATGGATTTAGGAGTTTTTAGAAATAGGCGACTCATTTATTCAATAATATAACTATTAAACACATTATTTAAAATATAATAAAAACTATCAATATAAAATCGAATTAAAAATATAACACATAAATAAAAACAAGTGTCCTTGATTGAGCATGAAGTAAATATTTGGAGATTTGAAAATTTAAATTTAATGAAGTCTAATAAAATTCATTTTGATGTCTTTTAATTTAAACTAATTATAACTAATGTTAGACCTTGAATGTGAGTTTGCTAAATTTCGGGGGGGGGGGGCTTCTAACCCCCTCTATATATGGCACTGAACTTAACTAACTGGTGTATAAGTAAAGATCAGACTGCTAACTCTAAAGTTTTATAGCTAAGCAAAGTTGGTTAGGTTACGTTAGACTGCTAACTTAAGATAAGTTAAACTTCTAATACCATGGTTTGGTAATGGTAATTACATATAAGACAAAATCGATTATAATCTTAGGTCTATGGTTTGGTAACTAACGGATGTTAGACATAGGTCAGACTACTAACTCCAAGGTTTGACATCTACGTAAAGTTACTTGATTTAAGTCAGTATACTAACTCCAAGGATTGGCATCTAAGTAAAGCTACTTAGATTAGGTTTCATTACTAACTGGGGCTATTTTAGATTAGAAGCTGGTATCCCACTTAACTAACTGCCATCTAAGTAAAGGTCAGACCGCTAACTCTAAGGTTTTTGTAGCTAAGCAAAGTTAGTTAGGATATGTTAGACTGCTAATTTCATATAAATGAAGTAATGTTGATAACTTAGGATTAGTTAGACTAATAATATCATGGTTTGGTAACTTACTAATGTTAGTTAGGTTAGTATCTTTGGTTAGACTACTAACTCCAAGGTTTGGCATCTGAGTACAGTTACTTTAAAGTTAGGTTAGAATGCTAACTAGAAGCATTGGCATCTAAGTAAAGTTACCTAGGCTAGCAGCTGGTATCTCACTTAATTAACTAGCATCTAACTAATGGTAAGACTGCTAAGTCCAAGTTTTTTTAGCTAAGCAAAGTTGATGACTTAAGGATAGACTTCTAATTTCATACAAGTAAAACTTGACTTGTATGAAATTAGCAGTGTAACCTTGAGTCAGTTAGTCTTAGGTTAGTTAGGTTAGAATCTTAGGTTGTTATAGATTGCTAACTCCATGGTTATACTGCTAATACCATGTTTTTTTTTAATTTACTAGACTACTTATTCCAACGTTTGTCATCTAAATAAAATTACTCAAGTTAGGTTTGAATACTAACTCCAATGATTGGCAGTACTAACTGCAATATTATCAGAGCTGGGACGAATCCTCGTAAATAGGATTCGAATCACGAATCCGAATAACCTAATTTAATTCGAATCACGAATACTCGAATAAATGATTCGTAAGAGATAAATATGATTCGAATCAAAGATTCGAATCCTGTTTTTTCGAATCAAGAATACAAATCCTTTAAGAATAAATTTGATTTTGTTATTTTCTTGCAACCATTAATATATAAATATCGTTAACAGTTGTATCAACAAAAATATTCAAAACCTAATTGTTTATTATTAACACTAAACATCGTTGATAACACACTAAATATCTGATTCCCTGTTACTCTGATTAAAGATGTATTTGTGTGTTTTTGAACTTCACTTCAAATCAGTGTTTTCTACGCGTGGCGCATGAAGTAAAATTTCGAGTTTAGAAAAGCCCAGAAAATTTGTCTCGGGTCGCTGCGCGACCCTCGACAAATTTTCACGGGGCTTTTCTAAACTCGAAATTTTACTTCATGCTTAGTCTGGGAGTGGAAAACACACGTTTAAAACTTGAAATTGAACTTCAAAAAAAAAACAAGGAATATCTAAAGATTTACAGAAAATAAGCTGAATTTGGAATACGTATACTTAAAAGAAAAATTCCCTGTATACTTGTTTGCATGAGCTGTAACTCTACGATAATTGTTTGTTTTTTTAAATAGTTTTATTTGAAGCTTTCCACTCCCAGACTAAGCATGAAGTAAAATTTCGAGTTTAGAAAAGCCCCGTGAAAATTTGTCGAGGGTCGCGCAGCGACCCGAGGCAAATTTTCTGGGCTTTTCTAAACTCGAAATTTTACTTCATGCGCCACGCGTATAAAACACAGATTTCAAGTGAAGTTCGAATATACATACATTTCACAATATTTTAGTGTTTTAAACGCGTGGCGCATGAAGTAAAATTTCAAGTTTAGAAAAGCACGAAAATTTGTCTCGGGTCGCTGCGCGACCCGAGACAAATTTTCACGGGGCTTTTCTAAACTCGAAATTTTACTTCATGCTTAGCCTGGGAGTGGAAACTCCCATTTAATACTTCAAATTGAACTCTATTATAAAATCGACGAATGCCTGAAAATTACGTAAATAAAAAATTCTCTGAATATCATTAAAATCGGGAAAGTCAGAGAAAAGACATGGAATTATATTCAAATTGACCAAAACACTAACAAAAAGGCCATATGATAGTAATAAATTTGTCAAAATCAGCAGGCAGATTACAAAACACGTAAAAATTTATAAAATTAACTTAACTATTGACAAAAACAATGAAACCAATTTAACAAAATGGGGGTTTCCCACAGAAGAAAGTTATATTAATAGGTCGAGGGGAAAAATCCTGAATCAGGGAAATGCCGGAAATATTTAACATTTCAGATTGTGGCTTACTTCAAATAATATTAAACAAAATTTTGAATACTAGATTATTATCTTTAAAAACATTTTCAGTCATTTAATGTTCTTATCAAAGCATTCACTTTGAAGTTTCGAACGAGCGTTTCCACTCCCAGACTAAGCATGAAGTAAAATTTCGAGTTTAGAAAAGCCCCGTGAAAATTTGTCGAGGGTCGCGCAGCGACCCGAGACAAATTTTCTGGGGTTTTCTAAACTCGAAATTTTACTTCATGCGCCACGCGTACAAAACAGTGATTTAACGAGAAATTTAAAAATACACAAAAGAAATTTTTCAAGTTAATCCTCACAATTATTTCAAATTATTTTTGACAATTCAAAACCTTTTGTAAGTATTCGAATCCTTTTATAAATATTCGAATCCTCTTATAAGGATTCGAATCACCCACATTTGGATTCGAATACAAATCCTCTTCAAAAAGTGTAAGGAATCCGGATCACGAATTGAGTTAAACTAAAGTATTCGAATGTCTCTTTTAAATCCTTTAAGAGGATTCGAATCCAGGGTTCGAATACTGATTGATTTGAATCCTGCCCAGCTCTGAATGTTATATTAGAAAACAGCATCTTACCTAACCAACTAGCATCTAAGTAAGAGTCAGACTGTTAACACCAAGGTTTTTTATCTAAGCAAGGTTGATTACATTAGGTTAAATTGCTAATTACATATAAGTAAAGTTAAATTAGAATCTTAGGTTATGATACTCTATGGTTAGTTAGACTATTAATACCATGGTTTGGTAACTTACTAATCTTAGTTAGGCTAGTATCATGGGTTAGAATACTAATTTTAACATTTGGCATCTATATAAAGTTACTCAAGTCGGGATAAAACACCAACTCCAATGATTGGTATCTAAATAAAGTTACTGGGGGGTCAGTTGCACCAAACCCGTTGAACTGCTTCAACTCTGAACTTTAGTTCAAAGTGACATTAGAACACTAAGACCTGTCATCTTGAATTTAAGTTCAGCTTGAACTTAAGTTCAACGTTTTTGGTGCAACTGGACCTTAGATTAGGTTACAGTACTAACTGCAATGTTATTATAGATTGCAGTTGGTATCTCACTTAACTAACAAGCATCTAAGTATAGATCAGACTGCTAACATCAACTTTATTTTTATCTATGCAAAGTTGTTTACATTAAAGTTCATTTGGTTTTTATATTAATTCTCAAATTGTTCCCTTATTTTAGAATAGGGATTTTGGTGAATGTTGGTAGTTAGTCCTAAATGTCATAGTGACATTGTCATTTTGATTTTGAAATCAACGCTCTTCATTCTCATCACAGAGTCTAAAAAGAACGAAATCTCAGCAAAAAATCGAAAAATTGGGGTGACTGTATCCCTTCGAGAAAAAATCAGCAGTGGTCAAATATTCGAAAACCTGAAAACTCAAATTAAGAACGTAAACGTGAAAGAGCTCATAGGATTTTAGATGTAAGTTTTATGTATTTATTTTTAAATTATCTTTTTCAATGGTAAATTAAATAAATTTGCAGATGTTAACTATAGTATTTTTAATACCTATTTAGAAGTACCAGTTGTTTTAGTGACTTAACGTATGCGCCTTCTTGAACACACACACAAAATTAGGTTAGGAACTTGTCATGTCAAATGGCCGACATCTAAACCATTATTGTTAGTGCATTGGTGGAGTAACTTGATATTTAATACAACCAGTGCCGGCGTAGGGTCACACATATTAATTAATTTCATAATATGGAATATAATAATTTATATGGAAGTTATGCTGTTATGTTATTATAATACAACTAAAAGTTCCACAAAATATTATATAAATGTTCTCTTTTTAGCAACTTGATCTTTGTTTAAAAATAAAACTCTCTTCAACCTGATTCCAGGCATTTCCAATAAATGTTTTCTTCCGTCCTGCTTTTTGAAGCTAAAGCCTATTTTCTTAATTCCCAAATATAAAGAACTTTTCGAGATCTCAATTACTGATGATTCTTCCATAAATTGCCAGTAAATAGTTTCTAAAGCAATATGTTTCTTTCGGGCATACATTTTGTAAAACATTACCTTTAAAAAACGCAGAGTATTCTTCGCAATTCAAGTTTTGCTTTTATCTTGTAAGTTGTATAACGTGCTTTGTGGAAATTTTAGGACTTCAGACGCTTTTTGAATTGCCTCAAATCGAGATCCAAATTCATTTTGAAAATAACTTACAACGTTAAGCATAAGCTTCTTGAATTCATCGGAATATCGCATTTTAGTAGTGTATTTTTGCGTTATTTAATGACATTAACAGACATCAAACTTTTGACGTAACGTCTATTTATTAATCGACGTTCATTTTTGTTGGTAATTTTTTGTTTCATCTGATTCATGATTGATAAATAAGGATGGGGTTATTCCAAATGGGTATTAAAAATACTATATTACAGTTTTTTAATGCAAAAAATAGGAGCCTAGCGATGAAGTTGAAATTCAAAAAAGTCGTGGCCGCTCTAACCTTCCATTAATATGTCAGAATCTACCCAATGAGCAAGGAAACGTTGCATGACACGTTGCATCAATGTTGGCGCCTAACACGAAACGTTGCGTTTTAAATTGCATGAATGTTAAAAAACATTGTACAAACGCCGAATGTCCGCCTGCAGGAACGTTGCATACTTACGTTCAAAGAAAAATGTTGCTGCACCGTTAACAAAGCAGCACCCATGCAACACGAGCGATTACTCTTATTTGTATGCAACCGATTATACAAATGTATGTATGTTAAGTTGTATAGGATGAATGCATAGAATCCGTAATGTATACAACCCGATGTACAGCAATTAGGTGAACGTCATAGGAATGTTTCTCTCGTAATCTTAGTGCAATATTTATTTCTGGTTTTAAATGGGTCAAAAAATACAAATATATAAACAAGAAAAAAAAAAGGCTTACAAAAAGTAATGTACAGCCTAGGGAGGTAGTACCCCAGTACCTGAGTCCCATTAAACTTAGAAAACACTAAAATATTGTTAACAAGTGAACTTCAATTGAAATCAGCGTTTTATACGCGTGGCGCATGAAGTAAAATTTCGAGATCAGAAAAGCCTGAAAATTTGGTTTGGTCGCTCCGCTTCGCGGAGCGACCAAACCAAATTTTCAGGCTTTTCTGATCTCGAAATTTTACTTCATGCTTCATCTGGGAGTGGAAAACACTCGTTTATAGCTTTAAATTGAACTCTTTTAAAAACAACGACTATCTGAAGATTTAGAGCGTATAATTTCGATATGTATACTTAAAAGAAAAACTCCCTGTTTGTTCAATATCCATGAAATGTGTAAACCATAATGCTGTTATGTTAGAATACAATGTTGAATTTTGTGTATCATTTTTAACATTTCGGTAATGTATATAAATCAATATTGCACGAAAAATACAATGTTTGTAACGTTGCTAAAATTTTGTTGTAATACTTTTAATACAATGTTTTATTTTAGTATCATGTTAAATATTCGTACAATGTTAAAAATGTTTCCGTATTCAATGGGTGGTAACTTATAAGAGTGATTTAATAAAATATATTTATTATACCTGGTGATTTTTCACTGAAATTTTGACATTGACAATTAATATAAAAATCAAGTGAACTATAGGTTAGACTGCTAATTACATACAAGTAAAGTTAGGTTAGAATCTTAGGTTATGATAGACTGCTAATTCCATGGTTTGTTAATTAACTAATATATCTTATCACAATTTGTTTATTTTAATTATTTATTATTTTTATGGTTTAAAGCAATGTTTCACTCTATACAACCAAATATACGCCAGCAGCACTAAAATTAGAATTCTTCACCTAAAAACAGGGAAATCAATACTATGTAGTCGCAGTTTTTAACAAAAGAGGGCTGTCTCCTTAAAAATACCTGCAATAGGTTCAAAGCTAGAGCCCTCTCTTGTACAGAAACAAAACTTCTGAAAATTGATAATATTTTGAAATAATCATTCATTTGTAAGTGTTCTGCTTTCTCTGCATTGATTAATAGGAATCTCAAATAAAACAAAGGTAATGTACGAAAAAAATTTATATTTTAATAAATAAAAACAATCGAGTAGAAATTTTATTCGGACGAAAAATTGGAGATAAAGCTATTGCATACGACGTATTATTTTTTAAGTGAAAACTTAGAATAATTTGAGTAGATAATAAAATATTTCTGAAACTGTTATGAAATTGCCCACTGAGCACAAGAGATTTTAATAATGTTTAAGCAAACATTACATCAACATAAAAAATTACTTAATACAGGGGTTCTTATAAGGACGTAGCCAGAAGAATATTTAAGAGGGGGTTTTCAAAATTTCAGGGGATTAACGGTATAAATATTGTTTTTGCTGTTTACAATTTTGAACATTTTTATTAATGGTAACAACTCAAAAATCAAGTAATTTTTACTAGTTCCAAATTTTTCGCAGGGTTGCGATTATAAGAAGTATATTTCGAAGTTCAAAGTATTTTAATGTTTTATACGCGTGACACATGAAGTAAAATTTCGAATTTAGAAAAGCCTAAAAATTTGGTTTGGAGCGACCAAACCAAATTTTGAGGCTTTTCTAAACTCGAAATGTTACTTCATGCTTAACCTGGAAGTGAAAACACTCGCTTAAAGCTTCAAATTGAACTCTTAAAAAAAACCATGTCTAAAACAATAAAATATTGTGAAGTTCACAATTTGTTACTCAAGCAGTATGCTGATGACGAATAAAATAAACTTCACGTAAAACCAGTGTTTTATACGCGTGGCGCATGAAGTAAAATTTCGAGTTTAGAGAAGCCTGAAAATTTGGTTTAGTCGCTCCGCGCTTCGCGCTACGCAACCAAACCAAATTTTCAGGCTTTCCTAAACTCGAAATTTTACTTCATGCTTAATCTGGGAGTGGAAAGCTCTCGCTACAGTTGAATTAGTCTATTTAAGACAACAAATTGTGCCTAGTAAATTTGGTAAAGAATCGCATTTTTATTTTGTTGAAAATATTTTACGACAAGTTAGAAAATGTCTATTTAAGGCTTTTCTAAACTCGAAATTTTACTTCATGCTTAATCTCGGAGTGGAAAACACTGGAAATATTTATTGTATCAACTGAATTAGTCTGTGTAAGACAAGAAAATGGTAGTGAATGGCGTAAAGAATTACATTTGTAATTTTGTTGAAAACATTTTCCTTTAAAGTAATGGCAATTTCATTTTATATTCTATTGTTAAATGATTCAAATATTTGAATATTTAAGTTGTACAATTAATTAAATATGTGAATAAGTGAATGATTTAATCTCAGCAAATGAAATATTTGAATATTCGAATTCCCAGCCTTAGTAAATACGTATAATTGAAAACGAATATTATTAAACAATGTGCTCTAACTTTTAGAGCATGTGTAGTGTGTCGATTTTTAACAACAAAAAATAAAATGTTGCCCAATAATATCACAAGCGTGTTAATTTGTCCATACAAAACATCTAGGAAATCCAACACTTACAAACATTTCCTTTTATATAAAACATCGAATTTCAACAACAACAGTAAAGTGAGCTCGTTAGCAAAAATAATTGATTTGCTTTTACAATGGATGGCGGCTGCATAGGAAGCTGTATTACATAAAAGTCTCATCTCGAAATTTCACCTCTTGAGATTCGATTAATTTCCCAGAATCAAAAATATTTATAGTATATCGATGGCTTCCTTGGGATTCCTAAAGTACATGTTCTTGATGTCCCTTCGAATTGTCACGTGGTGTAAATTCACGTCTCCCTGTATATACAGACAATTAATTGACTTGTTCGCGTTGGGCGTCCTGAAGGGAAACTCTCCCGTCAATTTCCCGTCGACCCAAACGGAAAACCCATCATTCTCTGTTCGTATGACCATGCAGAAGGAATAGCCAGGAGTGAAGGGGAAAGTCGGTGCCCTTTCTTCCTGACTCCAGGCATTATTGAACCAGGAATTTCTTACGAAGGAATAAGCACCGACAGCCGTACCTGAGCAGATATAAACAAAAAGCAATGTTGTTAAATTCATTGTTAGATGTGAATAAAGCGTGAGTCAAATTTGGCGCTAAATCAATTGTTCAAAACAGTGATTATAGGCAACCCAATAACTCTAACGTATATTGGGTTGCCTATAATCGTTGTCGTATGTGTATGTTTATTGAACTTCACTATAAATCTGTGTTTTTAAGCGTGGCGCATGAAGTAAAATTTCGAGTTTAGAAAAGCCTAATTTGGATTGGCCGCTCCGCTCGCTACGCGGCCAATCCAAATTTTCAGGCTTTTCTAAACTCGAAATTTTACTTCATGCTTAGTCTGGGAGTGGAAAACACTCGTTAAAAGCCTTAAATTGGACGCTTTGAAACACAACGAATTGCCGCAAATTTTAAAAAAGCTGTTTATCGGGATTTGTATACTCAAAAGAAAAATGCCCTGTATTTTATCTTCGTTGTCTTACAATAATATATTACTAATAGAATTAAACTAGAATACGTTTATATATTTCTATCTTTCAAATGTATCCTTAGTTTTAGTTAATCAATGCCCAATGTTTTTTTCTTAGCCTATTTTTCTTCATTTGATGATTTATAAATGAACAAAAACGTTTTAAAGTTTATGCGTTAGATCAAATTTTAAGAATGTTACAAGATCGATAGAATTAATCAAATCAACAATTATCGACAAAATTTGCAAGATAGAAATCGTGAAAATTAAACATTTCACAAAGGATTTGTTAATATTTACGAAAATCGTAAAAAATAAACATTCAGAAATTACATCAAATATTGGAACTGAGATTTGACAAAGCTGAAAATAAATCGCAAAACTTGATTGTTGCAGTTTTACAATTTATTTTCAGCTTTGACAAATCTCAATTTCAATATTTTATGTAATTTCTGAATGTTTACTAATTCTTCACGATTTATTCAATATAGGTCAAGTTTCATAGAAAGTGACACATTCAATAAAATTAAAGTAATGTAATTTAAATTACAAATCCAAGATAAAATTACATCATACTTATTTAATAATTATTAATAATAAATTTTAAATAATACTCCTAATATTGATATTTTAGTCGGCAAAACCAACGTATTTATAACTTTTAATTTATTTTTAGTATAAGCATTATGTAGTTTTAATTGGACTTTCCGTAAATAAACATTAAACATTAATTAAAAAAAAAAATTACAAAAGTTGACAAAAAGCGTCAATGTTGACAAAAAAATTTAATATTTGTGGGTATTTTATAACTTTTTTATAGTTTTGCAAATCGATTAAACTGATAGAACTGTAAACTGCTTAAAATTGTACAGAGAATAAAAATCAATAATATAATAAATACCCTATAAGTTTTGAAAAATCATAAATTTAAAATAAAATCGTCGAATGAGATCATAAAATGTAAGGTTTTTGTGAATTTTTGAGATATTTGATTTTTTTATTTTATTGTTTCCGATTTCGAAAAGTTACAGTAATAAATAATGTTCATGTTTAAAAATTTTGCAAATCAAGCTTTTCTAAGCTCGAAATTTCGCTTCATATTTCATGTTGATTTAAAGTGAAGTTATAAATTGAGATTAGATACATAATTTAAAAATTCTGAGTTTAATTTACCACATTTCAATAAAACATGGCAATTATTTATTACTGTTACTTTTCGAAATCGGAAACAATAACATTAGGAAATCAAACATCTCAAAAATTCACGAAAATCTGATATTGTAAATAATACTTTTAAAATTATTATAATTTTAATTAAAATTGACAAAACCAACACACATCGTTATGTTAATTGTTACGATGTGTGTTGGTTTTGTCAATTTTAATTAAAATTATAATAATTTTAAAAGTATTATTTACAATATCAGATCTTTAAAACGAACACAAATTTATCAAATCAACAATTAAAAAAACATTTACAATGACAATTTCAACAAGAATTTTAACATATGACGAAAACAAAAATTTCAACATTGGCTAAGATAATAAATAAATTAAACATAAAAACCGCAAAAATGTATGTTGGATAAAACCTTGCAAGTTTTTTTCATATCTTAATTTAATTAATTGGTTCTTTTCAGAACTGTTTCTAAGTTGAATGATTAATCAATCAATTCTTTAAATGTCTACGAAAAACTTAAGGAATGCCAATTGTTTTCACATGAAACGTAAAAAAAGTTACAAAATGAAAAGTAGGTAGTTTGAAAATAAGGTAGTTTGATTTTTATTATTTAGAGCATTTTTTCCAATCCTTGATTAAACATGAAGTAAATATTTCGAGTTTGAAAAGCCTGAAAATCTGGTTTAGTTAGGCGTACAATACACGAATTTAGTGTGAAGTTCAAATTATACAAGTTTTTTCTTTTTTTAACAAATTTATCAACAATATTGACAAAACTTAAAAAAAATATTACGATTATTAAATCAAATTAATTAAATTAAATTACATAATTATAGTATAAGTGCGCTGTCTCCATATAATTGGAATTAAAATTATAATGCTTCTGAGAGGATTTGTATCTCTAGAGGTAAAAATAGAAATGTTATTTACACAAACAACAATACGTATAGAAAAAGAATCGTCAAAATTGACAAATACAAGAAGAAATCGCCGAAATGGATATTTTCAACATTAAATTATAAATATCTTAATTAATGAATGAATATCGCTACTAAAACATTTTGACTCATTTATCCACTCTGTATATTAGAGATTTAATTTGTAATTTTGATTGCCCACGCCCCCCAAAAAAAGGCCTGATTGAGCCACTGTAACTTACTGAATCTGGGGTTCAGGTGTAGAGGTATATTTGGATGAGGCCAATGTTGCGTGCCATCTTGCAGGTTCACGTAAAAGGAATGTGGCAGTAATTTGACTTTGGCGTAGATTTCCAGTTGCCATCCGTGCTTTAAACCTTGTGGAAGAACTGCTGTGAATGGAATATCCTAAAAGCAAAATGTAAAAACATTGTAGAATTGAAAAAAAAACGAGATCTTATTATGATAACATAATTTCTTATCGAGTTTAGAGTTTTTGCCAGTGTTGCCACCCGTACCGTATTTACATGTACGGTATTTTTACTTTCCCCCGTATGTAATACAAAGGGAAAGTATTGTTTTCGTGAAAATTTTCGAATCAAAAATTTTAGCGGAAATATCCGTTTTGAGGTCCCCTGAGTCGAATAAGACCATTTTTGAAAAATGTCTGTCTGTCTGTCTGTCTGTGTGTGTGTGTGTGTGTCTGTCTGTCTGTCTGTCTGTCTGTCTATCTGTGTGTCTGTGTGCGCTGTGCCGCAAAAACCGCTAAAGATATCGAGATGAAACTTGAAACTTAAGCTTTTTGTTACAATCGGAAGAACTGAAAAGCTTTTGGTGAAAATCGGAAAACCGGAAGTGGTACTATACTCTTAGCGTTTTTCAGTTTTTTCAGATTTTTTTAATAAATGTTCATCAAACAAAAAATTCTTTCAAATAAAAGTTGTAGATAATAACAAAATAAAGATGTATTGTTCACTTACTTTTTGTCATAGCACTCTTAGTTTTTGAGATATTTAATAAATAGTGTTTTTTATCTAGTCATTGATTTGTGTCAGTGTGTGTGTTGATACAATTGGAAAATGTTTCAAATAAAAGTTGTAGGTAATGAGATATTAAAGATTTTTTGTATCTTCACTTTTTGTCATAGCACTCTTAGTTTTTGAGATATTCAATAAATAGTGTTTTTTATCTAGTCATTGGTTTGTGTCAGTATGTGTTGATCCAATTGAAAAATGTATCAAATAAAAGTTGTAGTTATCAAAAAGTTGAAGACATTTTGAAAATAATAATGCTACAAATATTTTAAAAGTGATTTAATACGCAATTTACGGGGGAAAGTACTATGATGGACACATCACCATTTTTTTTTTTATGAGAATACCGTACGCAGATGTACGGTAAATTTTATTAAGTTCGAAACTTAATGGTGAAATTTGATATTTTATGACTTTTTCAAAACGTGAGTAGAGATTTCATTTTAGGTAAAAGATCGGCTGTCAATATTTTCTACTCTTAAAGCGACCATCATGTTTTTTCCATCTGATAGCAGAAATTCAAATCAACAAAATATGCTAGTGCTTGAGTTATTTAAAACCTGTTTTTTTTAATTCTAAATACTTTAAGAAACCTAACGAAAGCAAAAATAAGCTAAAGGCTAGTTTTCATTTTAAAAATTGCAGTTTTTTATTTTTATTAATCTTGTTTACCTAAATGTGTTTGTCAGTGGGAATACAACAATTATATCTCCAACGTGTAGCTTTCGTCGTTTGTAGATTAATATTAATTATTATAAAAAAGTTATTCCAGCATGCAACATAAAATTATTTATGTAAATTTTGCATATACCACAAAGCTCGAGTACTTTGATGCGATGCCAGAGGGGATGTTTTGCAACAGAGATGTCCGGAGTTTATTAAATCCCCTTAACTCGCAAATAAGTTTACTTTGTCGGAATTTAACCCTTCAAATGAGTTCACTAATCCAACTGCGGTTACCTTCTTTTTTTCCAAGATAATTCTGCAAACCCACAAAGATCCCTTTGTACTTTATTCGATTAATTATTTAGATGGAATTATATATAAATACATAAGCTCATTATAAAGGAATTAATATTCACAAAGAACGTTTTATGTTACAATAATAATTGAAGAAAAATAAATAAATTTGGACAAACAGTGTCTTAAATTATGTTCAAGTTTAATAAAATGGTTGAGACAATTGAATCAATCTAAAACTTAAATCGAGTGTTTTTATTCCTTGATTAAGCATGAAGTAAAATTTCGAGTTTAGAAAAACCTGAGCGAGCGCGAGCGAAGCGAGTCGCGCCCCGGCAAATCCAAATTTTCAGGTTTTTCTAAACTCGAAATTTTACTTCATGCACCGCGCGTATAAATCACTGATTTAAAGTGAAGTTGCAAATTTAGATTAATTATAAAGGGTGTCAAATTATAAGTGACCCCATTTGAATTATTAAGTACACAAATTTTAAACATCTAGTTGTAATGATTAGAAATGTCAAATCTACCGTCATATCTCAAGTTTTGTTAGATATAGAACACTGGTCGGTGAAAATATTGAAAATGTTACATGGTTTCAACAAGACGGTGCAAGGCCTCATGTGTCAAATTTATCTATGAAAGTACTGCGAGCTATTGCTGAGATTCTGGCTGAAATGTATCAGCGTGTAATGGAATTAATAATGCACCGCGCGCAGATATGCATCGACAGAAATGGAGGTCACCTGGTTGATGTAATTTTTAAGTATTAAAGTTCAAAATAATTAAGCACAACACTTGGAATATCCATCTTTAATTTCCAAAGAGAAAACAATTTCGTTGCATATTTGTAGTGCCTGTAAATGGGTCACTTATAATTTGACAGCCTTTATAATTTAAAATGCTGAGTTAAATTAAAGAAATTTGTGATGTCTGGCTTTGAAGTTCAAAATAATTAAGCACAACACTTGGAATATCCATCTTTAATTTCCAAAGAGAAAACAATTTTGTTGCATATTTGTAGTGCCTGTAAATGGGTCACTTATAATTTGACAGCCATTATAATTTAAAATGTCTGCGTTAAATTAAGGAAATTTGTGATGTCTGGCTTCGATGCGCCTAGGACCGTCGCCCCCTTGCCTACCCTCCTTACAACGACCCTGCATCGTCTATGCTAATGTTGCGCATTACTCTAATTTTGAATGCGCGCAGTTAATTTAAACCTGGAGCAATTTTCTAATCAGATACAAAAAAGTACTCGTATGCCATCAAGAAGATATTAAATAGCCTACCTTTGCTTGTATATCATCAGGATTATAATCTTTATCGAACTCGACGTCAAACAACTGTTTTCCGTCCTCCACAGGATAACTCATCACATTTTCAACGCTGACACCTTTGACATTAATATCACCGTTCACTTCCAAACCGGTGATTTGCTTGATGGGAAGTCGATGGGCGAAACCGCAAAAGTGTTTCCCGTTGACCATCACTAGGAACTCGTCGTCGGTGACTAGAAAATTGACTACAAATTTCTGTTCGGGTTCGAAGGAAAAATCCACCAGGGAAGTGGTCTCCTCTTCGCCCCAAAAACCGTTCACCCTGCAATTCCGAACGACGTATCTTTGCTCTAAGCGGGGGTTGAAATGGAAGGCTACGTTTTCGTTCGTTGGTATACATACAAAATCTATTGAAAACCTAAAAAAAAATATATAAATTAGGTAATATAAACACTTAATAACAACGTTATATTTTATTTTGAGGTTAACCAAACATTACTTAACTCTGTTTTTTAGGACAACACTGACTGAATAATCTATGCCACATCCCACTGACAGTTACAGTTGCGAGAGAAAACAAGTTACAGTTGCGAGAGAAAGAAACTGGTACAGCAGGGAGCATAAGCCACATCTAAAATATCGTCTTTTTTTTCTTGTAAAACAAACTTGTCATGTACAGGTTATCAACAATTTTTTTCTGGACTAACAAGACGGTGCTTTTGTTGACATACACTTCATTAGCAATGTTTGTAATGCTAATACCGTTTCTAAACGGGTGGTTATTATCGCTTTTTGCGTTTCAGTCAGTTGAGGCAATTACATTTTATTTATTTATTTATTCTCTCACGGGAAACCCCTTTTACAAAGAATATGTACAAAATAATAACAACAATATTTAAAAATTGATAAAATTTGTATTCTATTATTTCTATATAGAATAATTGCTGTAATTATAACCACCATTTATTAAATTTTAGTTATTAATGTTAATACGATTAATAACTAAAATTTAATACATGGTGGTTATAATTACAGCAATTATTCTATATAGAAATAACAAAATCTAAAAACAATAATAACATAAGGAAAACTAATAATGAAATTGATTTATTATCCTAAAATATTTTGCATGATACCAAATCTAAAACTCCTTAGAGGACTGTTAAATATATCAAACCATTCACAGTTGTTATATAAATTACCGAGTCTCATTATATGATCAATAGAGTTGTTGCGACCAAAGTTCGAAGAGATTTTTCGTTCGCGAAATAGCGGTCTTGGTCGTAATTTCGATCGACATTGCGTTTGACATTTCCACAGATTTGTCAATTTAATTGACAATGTGAAAAATCAAAGTGAGTCCAGTTCACATAGCCAAATATTTTGCTCTACTAGTTTTTTTCTCTCGCAACTGTACGTTTGATTAATGTTACAGCAATGTTTCATGTTATTCTAAGGTTGACACGTTCATTGCCACCTTTAAAACAATACAAATATTTTCTCAGGCCGCTGGTTAAGCTTTTTTGTTAGTACATAATACTAAAGGAAACATTTGAAGGGACATAAACGTTTTGAAACATTTAGGCCACCTAGTTTATATGTCTATATAGTTATACTAGTTCCGCGGCATGGGCAGCACGATGCTTTAAAAGTGGTTTCTGGATGCGGCACAAGGTACAAGCCACGGGGCCTAAACGCCAATTTAACTGCGGCACAAGTGAATGCCGCGCGGCAATCAACGTGTTAATCACACACTGCTTAACTATTATTCTTAGAAGTGCTTTGATTAAGAAATCGAACACACTCCCCATTGAGCAAACACATTTAAGTTACGTTTGATAAACGTTACAAGAACATTTCACATTATTCTAAGGTTAATCAAACATTGCTTAGCTCTTGTTCTTAGAAGAACAATGATTAAATAATTTAGCTAATTTCCTATTGAACAAACGCATTTAAGTAATGTTTGATTGACGTTACAATAACATTTTATGTTATTTAGAGGTTAATCAAACATTACTTAATTCTTGATCTTAGAAGAACAATGATAAAATAATCTGAGCCACTTGCCACTGACCAAACACAATTAAGCAACCTGTGATAAGTGATCTTGGTCTTTTATTCTGATGCCCGTTTGCGCCCAAGTCGATTAAGTTAATCAGTGATTAGTACTCCTTTAAAACACAGCAATTCTATGTATAAATTATTTACAAAATCGCATAATGATAAAATAAACATGTTTCGGATATTTTACAAATTTAAAACATTCTTACCCACTGAGCAAATCCATTTAAGTAATGTTTCATCAACATTAAAACAACGTTTAATGTTGCTACAATGTTGATACAACGTTATCTGTTTGTTTTTTTTTTGCTCAGTTGGTATATTCTAGAATTATGACCTAATCAAAGGATTAAATCAATGATTAGTGGTTGATTACAGTTAATCACTCTGAGTGCAAATGGGCCTAAGACTAATAAAACATTATTTTTTTCAATGTTTACACAAATTATCTAAATATTCTCACCTTAAACACGTCGATTTAACAATCCCAGTAACTGTAACGTAATGTCCGGTTTCCAAAGGTTTGGCGAATTTCTCGTAGAAAGCCGCGTGCTGTTTCAGAGCAAGAATATGGTTACTCTCAAAAAACTTGAACATGCTGAATTTCGATTCACTGCGTTTTCTGTCATTCACCGTTTTCTAACACTTGCAATTTTCATTCATTCCCGTGTGTCAAGCACTCGTGATTTTTGTTTGGTAGTACACTAAATCCGTATTTTTCAACTCTCTTATCAACTGGAAATAACGAACAAACACACAGGCATATTCATAATTTGTAATAATCACATGCCGGGCTTTGTACGCTCAGTAGCATGCGCGTTTTTAAAGCGGGGAGTCGACAAATGATGATCAAATTAAACAAGAGACAAATGAGAATTGGCTGAGTCATTTTATTCAGATGGCGGGGCAGGAAGAGAGGTCAAGGAGTTTTATAATTATAATAATTTATTTTACGCACGCAGAAGTGTACAGGGTGGTCTAATTTCGATGTTGCTCATGGGCATCTCGGTAAATATAAGAGTTAGAAAAAAACCGATGGCGCAGTCGCGATCTCTTTTTTTGAGACTAGGATAATGCCGAAAACAAAAATGCACCATCTTGTTTTTTTCAGAAGTTATAGAGCAAAATAGGGTTTTCTTGATTTTTAACTTTAATTCGTATCTTGCGTAATTTGTGATATAGATAAAAACTATAAATACCTTCTTAAGACACTTTTTTAAGTAGAATCCAGTGGCATAGGCATTTTTGTAATTTATGCACACATTTTCGAGTTATAGCCTAATTATTTTTTATTTAAATGTAAATCATAGTTGGCTTTAACACAGTTAAAAAGAGTGTTTTTCACTGATTTCAAATATATATACTTTTGTTAATTTATCTTGAAAATAGTGTTCCTATAGAGTTGAAACTAAATTTTAATCTGCTAAATAATATAATACGGAAGACAATAGCCATTTTTAATCATTTGCATGCTCAATTTTAATTAATTATTCCATTGAAACAGCAATAAGTTCTGTTCTTCCAACAAGATGGAGCAGATTACTTTTGAATGCAAATTTAGGGAGCGATTGGTTGGGAACATTTAGACCAGTTAGGTGGCCTGCTAGACCTCCAGATCTAACACCGTTAGATTTTTTTCGGGATACCTGCAGGATAAAATTTACAAGCAGCCTAAATTAATTTAGACGTATTGGAACATTTTCATGATTTTCATAGGAACTGTTCCCAACATTCAAATTTGTATCGCCATTCAAGCTGTAAGAGGTAGATGCCAAAGATGCATTAAAAATAATGGCCATCAGTTCGAATATTTAAAATAAGTTTTTTTGTCAATATATAAAAATTTTAATAAATAATAAAAATAATAAAATACATATTACTCAAAAATGAATTATTATTATTAAAAATATCATTAATTTATTGTCTTCCATATTATATTATTTAGCTGATTAAAAACTAGTTTTTACTCTATAGTAACACTGTTTTTTAAGATAAATTTACAAAAGTATATATTTTTGAAATCAGTGAAAAGCACTCTCATCAACTATGTCAAAGCCAACTATGATTTACATTTAAAAAAAAATGAATGGGCTATGACTCGAAAATGTGTGCATAAAATAAAAAATGCCTACGCCACTGGATTCTACTCAAAAAAGTATCTTAAGAAGGTATTTATTGTTTTTGTCTATCTCATAAATTACGCAAGTTATTAATTAAAGTTAAAAAATCAAGATAACTCGATGTTGCCCTATAACTTCTGAAAAAAACAAGATGGTGCATTTTTTGTTTTCGGCATAGTCCTAGTCTCAAAAAAAGAGATCGCGACTGCGCCATCGGTTTTTCTCTAACTCTTATATTTACCGAGATGCCCATAAGCAACATCGAAATTAGACCACCCTGTATAATAAAATTGATTTTATAATATTAAAAAATTATACCGGGTGTTCGATAACAAACGCTCAACGCGATAACTCCATTATTTATTGACCGATTTTATTTAACTAAAAACAAAAGTCAATAGCCGTTTAAATACTAAAGCTTGTATTAGACGAGACTATTTTCTTGTACAAGAAAATATTATACTATTTTCTATCATGGTGTTCCACTAAGCAATAAAGAAGCAAATAACGTTATATCAACATTGTAGCAACATTAAACGTTATTTAATGTTGTTGAAACATTACTTAAATTGATTTGCTCGGTGGGGTAATACTCAAAATATGACCAAACGCGAATCTTGTACAATTTTGTGTAATGAAAATAGGATATGTTCTATTTGTTAATTTCTTGTATAATATGTTTGTACAAGAAAATAGTGTCATCTAATACAAGCCTAAGAAATTACATTACTATCATTTTTGATTTCAATAATAACTTCATTGCCAAATAATAGCTAACTTAAAATTTGTAAACGGCTGCCTATATTTTTTTATTTTTATTACATTAGACCTTATTTTTCTTCAGTCCAGTAATGTCCAATATATTGTTTTTTAAAAATAAGTTGAAATAAATCTTCTATTTAAAATTATATTTTATAAAAATTAAATTAGTGTGCCTTGCAAAAATATTCGATTACATCAATTTTAAAAACTCGGACTTCACTTTTAACCAGTGTTTTATACCCGTGGCGCAAAAAGTAAAATTTCGAGTTTAGAAAAGCCCAGAAAATTTGTTTCGGGTCGCTGCGCGACCCTCGACAAATTTTCACGCGGCTTTTCTAAACTCGAAATTTTACTTCATGCTTAGCCTAGGAGTGGAAAACACTCGTTTATAGCTTCAAATTGAACTCTTCTAAACAAAAATAACGAATATCTAAAGATTTACAGAAAATTTGCTGAATTTGGAATACGTATACTTGAAAGAAAAACTCCCTGTATATTAGTTTGTATTATTTATCTAATACAATGTTGAAGCGACATCGTTCTAAGAATTTTTTATCTTCTGCGCATTTTCATATTTTTTTTTTGGTCGTCTTGTGTTACCGACATTTTCTACGCGGGGCTTTTATAAACTCGGAATTTTACTTCATGCTTAGTCTGGTATTGGAAGCACTCGTTCGAAATTTACATTGAATTCTTGTATAAAATCAACGAATGTCTGCTAATGTACAGAGTATACGAATACGTAAGGATATGATATATAAAAATGGTCATTTATTAATGATTGAGTATAGAGGATTGACACGTTCATTTTATCAATAGTTCAAAACTAATAGCATGCAGATTTTGTTCTATTAATATAAAATGTTAGTATCGTGTTTCTACGGGTCTAGAAGAAATCAACTAGCATTAAACTATAATTATATTAATAGGAATTTTAATAATACAGCTGTTTATTTATTGAATTACTAACGACCGGTATTATCAACTTTTTTTAAACAGACATTTAGTTAAATGATGTTTAGGTTAAAGGTATTTTTAAAATTGTCATGTGTATGATGAATCTGTGCAGAGGATTTTTAAGTAAATGTCATTTTAAGATCTGTTGGCAATAGATTGTATATGACCTTTTGGTAAATTGCATATTTGCAGGTAGGTAACACTGAATTATAACCTCTAATTTTTGCAGTCTGTTCGTTCGTGTGTCCTTTTATAAAACACCTGTATGATTATACAGGGAATTTTTCTTTTAGGTAAACATATGCATAAGCTATAAATTATCCCACATGCGTTGTTTTTGAAAAGAGCTTAATTTGAAACTTTAAACGAGTGTTTTCCACTCCCAGGCTAAGCATGAAGTAAAATTTCGAGTTTAGAAAACCCCCGTGAAAATTTGTCGAGGGTCGCGTAGCGACCCGAGACAAATTTTTTGGGCTTTTCTAAACTCGAAATTTTACTTCATGCGCTACGCGTATAAAACACTGATTTCAAGTGAGGTTCAAATATACATAAATTCACAATATTTTTGTTTTGTACACGTGGCGCATGAAGTAAAATTTCGAGTTTAGAAAAGCCCAGAAAATTTGTCTCGGGTCGCTGCGCGACCTTCGACAAATTTTCACGGGGCTTTTCTAAACTCGAAATTTTACTTTATGCTTAGTCTGGGAGTGGAAAACACTCGTTTATAGCTTCGAATTAAACTTTTCTAAAAAAAACAACGTAAACATTTTTCTTTTAGGTAAACAAATGCATAAGCTGTAAATTTTCCGCTTTCCGTTGTATTTCAAAAGAGCTTAATTTGAAACTTTAAACGAGTGTTTTCCACTCCCAGGCTAAGCATGAAGTAAAATTTCGAGTTTAGAAAAGCCCCGTGAAAATTTGTCGAGGGTCGCGCAGCGACCCGAGACAAATTTTTTGGGCTTTTCTAAACTCGAAATTTTACTTCATGCGCTACGCGTATAAAACACTGATTTCAAGTGAGGCTCAAATATACATAAATTCACAATATTTTTGTTTTGTACACGTGGCGCATAAAGTAAAATTTCGAGTTTAGAAAAGCCCAGAAAATTTGTCTCGGGTCGCTGCGCGACCTTCGACAAATTTTCACGGGGCTTTTCTAAACTCGAATTTTTACTTTATGCTTAGTCTGGGAGTGGAAAACACTCGTTTATAGCTTCAAATTAAACTCTTCTAAAAAAAAACAACGTGAACATTTTTCTTTTAGGTAAACAAATGCATAAGCTGTAAATTTTCCGATTTCCGTTGTTTTTCAAAATAGCTTAATTTGAAACTTTAAACGAGTGTTTTCCACTCCCAGGCTAAGCATGAACTAAAATTTCGAGTTTAGAAAAGCCCCGTGAAAATTTGTCGAGGGTCGCGCAGCGACCCGAGACAAATTTTCTGGGCTTTTCTAAACTCGAAATTTTACTTCATGCGCCACGCGTATAAAACACTGATTTCAAGTGAGGTTCAAATATACATAAATTTACAATATTTTTGTTTTGTACGCGTGGCGCATGAAGTAAAATTTTGAATTTAGAAAAGCCCAGAAAATTTGTCTAGCTTCAAACTGAACTCTTCTAAAATAAAACAACGAATATCTAAAGATTTAAAGAATATTAGCTGAATTTGGAATACGTATACTTGAAAGAAAAATTCCCTGTATATTAGTTTGTATTATTTATCTAATACAATGTTGAAGCGACATCGCTCTAAGAATTTTTTATTTTCTGCGCATGTTTATATTTTTTGGACGTCTTCTGTTACCTACATACCGTTATGTTGTTAGATACATACTCATATCAATCTTTTTGTCCGTGATTGAATATTTCTTCATCCGAAGAGTCGCTGGTGAAATTTGACGAACTTGAATTCATGATAATTAACGCTAACGGGTCTTTATAACGACAACCGAACGGAAATCACTGTAATTTAACCTAAAAATTAGAAACGTCAAGTTAAATCGTCATTCAAATTGTTACATCGAGAAATTTCGCTATTTAACAATAACTGGTATTTATCCGCTAAACCCTGGATCTCCAAACTCTCTTCTTCGCGGGCCCCAAATACAATTCTACATAATAAAGTCGGCCAAGATCCGATTAATTTTATAAAATTATGAAAAATGTCAGGAACAATTGTTACAATATTTCAAAATATGACATTTACAAAAAAATTACAAACAATCGCGGGCCGGATTCATGCAAGTCGCGGGCCGGATTTGGCCCGCGGGCCGTAGTTTGGAGACCACTGCGCTAAACGATATTTAAATTGGTTGGCAATACTGCATATTCACTCTTAAACATCATTTAAGCTTAACTGTCCTTTGATGTGTTGATAATACCGGGCATAAGAATATACTAAGGCAGGATTTTTTTACCATCACATTGATTTGTGAATTTAATTATTCGCTTACTACTTAACATCTTTATTAGCAAATATCGCCATTCCAGTGGAACAACGACGTAACTGCAATATTAATTTCAAGCAATTTTCACTGTAAATATAATTATAATTTTAAAAATACAGATATAATTCTTAAAAACAGCAACACATTACAAACATTATTGTCTTATGCTAGTAATATGCAGTTGTTTTCCAGAATTAATTATGTATTTTTTAACCTATTACAAGATAAACATTACAAATTGTATGAAATTATTTTTGCAGTTACGTCGTTGTTGCACCGAAACAACGATATGTAGAATAATTATATAAATAAACATAGGGCCCGTTCATCAAAATGTTCAACATTCAACATGTTTGGATTTGTTTGTGATGTATCTAATGAACGGTACTCCAGCCGGTCTATTTCATACGATTGCAAAAATCCTAAACACGTTCACGATTACCAGTCCGGTCATCAGAGAATTCCCCAACAGTTGCCAGTAATATCCCAACTGTTGTCTTTGATGAACGAGCTCATAGCTTCAAATCCTAAATGTTCACATTGCTACTGGGCTATCGACCCGAGGTCATTCTGCCAGGAAATTATTCTCTTAGTTCTCAACTGAAATTTAAAGCAACGCAATGGCAATGAAAAAACCTAGGTGCATTTTTTTAAAATAAAATTAACATGAATTTACTTGTTCTAGGTTAGTTTCCAGAAAAGTTGCGCAACTCAACTTCCACCACTTAAACTTATTATTCAAAACTGTTAAACTCGACCTTCACTATTTTTATTTATTTCCAAAAATATAATTAATATTCCTGCTAGTCTGATATTTTTATAGTTTTGCAGAAGAAACATGAAAACACTGCAGAATTCTGCGACGAATGCGGAATCACATTGTGAATATTGATCGCCACGAACACCAACTGTTAAAACTGGAATTCTTGGATGCAACGCGAGCGTTTTGAATTTCCTACATGAACCGGTTATTTTTTAAAGCCATCATTGCCTACCTGTACACATATATTTCACTATGTGTGTGCAGGTAATGGTGGTCAAGGTTGACGCAAGCCACACTCCAAACTCATTTTCGTATTTTTGTTACGCTTGGGTGATTCATATTTATATTTTAATTGTGTACAACAAAACCATGAATCATTATTGTTGTTGTTCAAGGATTTATTTTAATAAATTTTAATAAATTAAACATTTATAATTGTTTTTTGTTCTAAGGACATATTTGGAATTCCTATATGCAGATATGCATAGATTGCTCATTAAAAACACACAAAACATCTTTTGAATTGTGGAGGCTTCTACTTCGTTATACATGTTAATTTAACACAATAAAACACTTTTAACTTTGTTTGTATGACACAATTTATTTTTTATGTGACTGCAGTTTCAGCAAATTCAGCTTGCCATTATCAAACACTTCATGTTTGATAATGGCAAGCTGAATTTGCCGAAACTGCAGTCACATAAAAAATAAATTGTGTTATACAAACAAAGTTAAAAGTGTTTTATTGTGTTACACAAAACATCAGTTAAACTTTAACTGAATTTTTTTAAATTTAATTAAAGCACTTCTTGTATTTCACTGATTTATATATTCTCCGACTGGTTTCGACCATTAGTCATCTTCAAGAAGCAATGTAAAAAATAGATATTTTTTGTACATTCCTCCTTGAAGATGGCCAATGGTCGAGAGTAGTCGGAGAAAATATAAATCGGTGAAACAATCCAAGTGTTTTAATTAAATATCCAGAATTATATTCAAAAATGTTTCGCCAGGGGTTAAGTGAGAAATTAATTTAACTTTAACTGATTAATTTAAACAAAGAAATAAGTAATATCACAACTTATCCAAGTCGTGGAACAAACAACTAATATCACAATTTCACCAAGCAGTGGAATATTAAAAATCATATCTAAAGACACGTATTGAGACTTAGGATAATTTGCTCAAATTGACTTGTGCAAGTCGGTTTCAACTGAGCAAAACAGATAAATAGATATACGGGGAGTTTTTCTTTTAAGTTTTATATTCCTATATAATAAAGCTGAAAAACTGTGGGCGTTTTCTCAATTTTAAGTTTTTAACGAGTGTTTCCACTCCTTGATTAAGCATGAAATCCAAATTTTCAGGCTTGTCTAAACTCGAAAATGTTCTTTATGCGCCACCTGTATAAAAATTGACATATTGTTAGTTTTTAGCATATTTTAAACATCACTTTAAATCAGTAATTTGTACGCCTGGATCATGCGCCAGGCGTACAATCTCACAATATGTCAATTTTTATACAGGTGGCGCATAAAGTAAAATTTCGAGTTTAGAAAACCCTGAAAATTTGGTTTAGTCGCTTCGGTTCGCAGAGCGACCAAACCAAATTTACATCATGCTTAATCTGGGAGTGGAAACACTTGTTAAAGACTTCAAATTAAACGCTTTTCAAAAACAAAGTATGCCTGAAATTTCACAATGTATATATCGAGGTATGTACACTTAAAATTCCCTTTTTAATAAAAATATAATCCTAAATCAGTTTAAAAAATACACTGTTAAAGCAGGATTAACAATATGCAATGTACAAGAATATTTTTAATTCCACAATATTTTTGTATTTTATACGCCTGACGCAAGGCTTTTTTACACTCGAAATTTTACTCCATACTTAATTAAGGAGTGGAAATACTTGTTAGAAGCTTGAAATATAATATTTTTTCAAAAACAACGAATGCCTGAAAATGTACAGCATCTGCATCAAGGTATGTATACTTAAAATAAAAAATCCCTGTATATAATCCGAATCACTTGGGTGATCTACTTTTATCAGCTTCATAATCCAACATTGCACCTTCAATTTTAGTTAAACAAATAAAAATAGTGCGATTTGGCATATTACTTCATCAAAAATTGTCTATGACTTCAGAAGCATGTTAAATAATGCTCATTGCAACATTAAAGTTCTGGTCTAAAGACGCCTATTTAGACTTTAGAATAATTTGCACAAATCGATTTGAGGTAATCAACGTGCCCAATAAGTTTTTCACTCAAAATTGAATTTGTGTTCAGTATTTCGGCACCAGATACCCCCAGACGCATTTCGGACTTAAGGTCCTCGTCAGTGTGGTCCCGACCCAGTGCTGAGAAATACTAAACATTTCTGACTATATCAAGCCAATATGTGAAAACTATTAATGGATTCGATAGCGAACGCCATCTAATGCTCGATAGTGGCATCGTTTTACAATTTTAAAGATGTATTTGCACGGGAAGTGGTTGTTTTAATGGATACTTATTGTCTTAGGTTGTCTTATTAATTAAGACGTGTCGTTTGCATTTTACACGAATTTTCGTAATTTTGTATATTGTGTGTTAAAGGAAATTGATAGTTAAAAAATTGGCTTGTATGAAATACGTGTCGTTTTAAACGTTTTAGAATTTACCCAAACCCAACTGATATAACTTCTATGAATAGTTAGTATGATTATGAAATCATTTTATTTATTAACTAGTGATAAACATTTTTACAATTTCATAGGACTCGCATCAATAATTAGCAAATAACACTTCCTATTGAGAAATATTTGAATCGAATAATAATTAAATTCCGTGCGCTGATTTCACTCCACAAGGATTTGTAGACATTGCGGTGATATCAGTCCATTAATTAATAATTTTAAAAATTCGATCCACGCCTAAATTTTAATAACGGGTATTCAAATACGCTGACGCTTAAGGCAGTATGTGATTAACTAAATGTCTTTAGCTAACTTTAGTTAACAATTGACTAAATGTCTTTAGTTAATTCTCTGTAGAGAGCCATTCCATGTCACAAATAAAAATCTATACAACGTGTGATTTTAGCAACATTTTGCAAGACTATTGAAAAATAATTTAATTGTGTTTCAACGTTGGAAAAAACAAAATTGATCAGCTCTTAACGAAATTACAATTGCTCCATGTCGACTAAAATACAATACATACAGGTCTATCTGCACCCCGGCCGATTAGCTTTAATCATCCACTAATCATTGATTAAACCTCTGATTAAGTCAAATTTCTAGAACATATTATTACTTGCTTCACATAAGCTAGGTATTGCCCGGATAAATTATAGCCGATCTTATATGCTAAATGTATTAAATTTAAAATCTCTGCGCTACAGAAGAGTTACGCTAGATTTGTGCTATGGGTACAAACTAATTAATGGCTTTGTGAACAGTAGCATATTGGTTAGGGCATTAAACTTTAATTTTTGTTCATCCACTGTTCTACGAAACAAACCTTTGTTTCGTTTAAACACCCATCGCACAAATTATGCCTCTAATAATCCTGTTTGTCGCATAATGAAATATTGTAATATACTAAATACATTTCCAAACTTTTTAATATTTTGTAATTCTTACAAAATGTTTAAGCGCCACCTTTCGCTCATTGATCTTGTAGTTGTTTTTTAATTGTATTTATTAGCTAATTGTAACTTGAATTTTATAACTATCATGTGCATTGTATTATTTGTTATATGTTTAATTTACACACATTTATTATTATATATATATTTAATGTAAAATGGAGATTTCCGTACAAATAAATAAATAAATAAATAAATAAGAATGTTATAAATTTGTAAGATATCCTAAACATGTATCTTTCAGCAATATGCAATTGTGTAACCAATTTGAAAATACAATTGTTGTGTTTTTAAAAAGTATTAATCACTGATTAAGTTAATAACTGACTTGGGTGCAAACGGGCAACAGTGTGTTTTAGCGGAGACAAAAAGCTCGATATTTCTTTTCATATTAAAAATACCAAAAAAAAATTTCAGAGACCAGTTGCGTGAAATCATTTTCCCATTCATTGTCCCATAATTCCCGAACCTCCTACAACTTTAATATTTTAACCGGGACACCCAACATTTAATGAACTATTTGGATTTCTAATTAAAAATGAATGCCAGTTTGTTAAATAACATTCGGTTTAAGTCGTACTATTTCGGAGTTATATGACATTTTAGGAAAATAATTACGTAAGTAGTAGTATCATAAACTTAAAATATCTCTGGAACTAAATGACATAAGGTTGCAGATTTTATAGATCTCTTGACCATAGAGATCGCTATCGTTGACTGCGCTGCAGTATCCCTGTATTTAAGAAAGTAGCGTAAACTGGCATCCATCTTGACACGGCTTTAGGCGCCAAATTCAAACTAAATCAAATTAACAGGACGAGCATCAATCATTATACAATAGGATTGGTTTGGCTTGAATTTGGTGCCTAAAGGCGTCAAGGTGGATGCCCGTTTGCGCTACTCTCTTGAATACAGGTACACTACTGCGCTGGAGTTAGATGGCTTTGGAATAAAACAGTTGATTTTAAAAATCTTCAATCGGGTGTAACTTGATTATTCTAAATGGTAATGGTAATGGTATAATGACGGAAACTTCAACTCTCTTTCTCATTTAGTTTCAGAGATATTTCAGGTTTACGAAATCACTACAAACTTCAATTATTTCCAAAAATATCGAATAACTTCAAAAGGGTACAACTTGGACAAAACGTGGTATCAATAAATTAGCATTCGTTTTTAACAAAGAATCCAAAAAGTTAATAATATATGGGGTGTCCCATTTCAAATAACAAAGTAGAATGGCGTCTAGAATTATAGGACATATACATGTTAGTTTTATGTTGGGAAGTCAATGATTTCGTACAACTTTCATCTCAAACATTTTAAAAGTATTTGTTATTTAAAATAACACATCTTATAATGTAACTAAAGTCAAATAGTACAGCTCTTATTAAATATTATACATTAAGTGAATTAAACATGATTTTATTCACGAAAAGATTTTTGATTTCACGAGCGCCTCGGCGCGAGTGAAATCATTTCTTTGAGTGAATAAAGGTGTTTAATTCACGTGGCGTATATATGTTTTTATTCAATTTTGACGAAATTGTAAAGAAAATGTACTTTACATTTATTTTTAAATAATTTTTTTAACTCACTAGTGACCTAAAAAAATTTTAGTTCACTAGTGAATAAAACCTTGTTTATTACGGTTGTTATGGAGTTAATAATGTCGATTTAAATTAACAAAATTGAATAAAAATAATTATTATGTTTTAAACACAATCACTTTATCCAAGTTTTATATTGTAATGTTGATCAGAATATTACAATTAAACTACTTTTTTAAAAATGTAATAGCTGAGGCTGTTACTTACTAAAATTTCATATCAACACTTTTAGTTAATAACAAACTTGGTTAAGATATCACTGTTCATTAATTAGTTGACACTGCAACAATTGTTTCGCCACACAGTGGCTTCATCAGACAGGTGACTTTTTTTGCTCAGTGGGAAGAAATATAATAGGTATTATAAATTTAGAAATGATTCGCATTTTTTTAATAAAGTAGATAATTGGCAGATTTTAATTAACTCTTAACATATTGTAACATTCTATAGTTTCATCGAACACGCTTGCCATTCATTCCCCGTTGTTAAATATTTGAGCCGAATAACAATTAAATTCCGTGAGCTGATTTCACTCTAGGCTGATTTATGGACATTGCGATGATATCATACCATTAATTTAACATTTTAAAATTCTATCAATGTCTGCATATTTTAATTAAGGTAGATTAAGACACAATTCACGCTACCTTCGTTTTGTTGACATTCTGAAAATAAAGATTAATTCTAATAATGCTGGAACGCCCTTGAATACGCTCATGTTTGGAACAAGTAGGCTGTGATTGACTAATCGTACAGGTAATATTTCATTTAAGTATACATATCCCTATGCATACTCTGTAAATATTCAAGCATTCGATCTTTTTATGAAAATGTTCAATTTGAAACTTCTAACGAGTGTTTTCACTTAATTAAGCATGAAGGCAAATTTCGAGTTTAGAAAAGCCTGGATTGGTAGCGTAGCGAAGCGGAACGAACAAACCAAATTTTCAGGTTTTTCTAAATTCGAAATTTTAGTCCATGTGCCAGGCGCATAAAACACTGATTTCAAAACAATTATCTTTAAAGTAAACCTGTAAAAGTGCTCAGTATTAAACATTTCACGTATAATGAATGACATGCACTTAATGATTACTTTAATTTCTCACATGGGATCCCACTGAGCAAATCCATTTAAGTAATGTTTCATCAACATGAAAACAACGTTTAATGTTGCTTCAATGATGTTATAACGTTATTTGCTTGTTTTTTGCTCAGTGGGTTATGGTATGACATCCCATGTAACACATTAAAATTAAAGCAATGTTAGATTTTTAGAATATTTTGAAAGAATGTTTAGAAGAGAATACATTTATTTCTAACGTTGGAAAAAATAAAATTAATCAACCCCTTGTAAAATTACAGTGTTTGAGACATTGACTAAAATATGCAGTGATTTTTTTTGTAAGTATACATAACCTGATGTTCAAGCTGTAAATGTTCGAGCATTTGTTGGTCTTGTAAAAGTGTTCAATTTAAAACTTCTAACTAGTGTTTCCATCAATTTATTAAGCATTGGGTATTTTTTTTAATAAATGAACAGAGCTCCATTTGAATGTGTAGGCAAAGTACTAGAAACGATTATAGTTTACAGATAACAAGTGTTAACTCTGTTAATAAATTGTGTTGGTCAACAACAACTAACGTTTATTATTAATTTATTAAACAAACTTCTAACGTATTTTATCAGAACTTTAGGATCGTTTTATAACTCCACTAAGCATGATGAGCAGTGAATGAAAATATTGTTTTCCCTGTATTGATAAGTCAGTAATTTCAAGTAAGGTTATTATTAAATGAATTATCAAATATATAAATTGCATTTGTGTGTATATTCTGATAAGCAAAATGGGAATAATATTATCATGCGCATGTGATTAACTTTATTAAAATAAAATAGGTTATCAACTGAGTCATGACTAGTAATAAAACAAAAACGTCGAAAGTAAACAAACCATAATAAAACGTAAACGTGCACTAAAATAACTGCATATTTACCCACTGAGCAAAAAAGAAACAAATAACGTTATTTTAACATTGTAGCAATATTAAACGTTATTTTAATGTTGATGAAACATAACCTGAATGTGTTTGCTCAGTGGGTAAATGGTATAGGATTTGGGTTTTTCATAAACTAACTGTGTTATATAGTAAGTAAATGATCTCACTCGATTGTTTGCATCATAAAAAAGCTGCAGTTAAGAGGTAAACCACAATTCAAATGTAATTCAGAAAAGAAAAGAGCCAAAATTACAACATTTTTCTGTTCTAATCGTATGTTCTCTGCAGACTTGAAGACAGACTAATTTACCGTCAACCAATCCAATCTAATGAATACGATTGTTTTAAAGCACTATCATCTAACTTATATGTGTTTTTAATCAATGGATTATGGCTGAAACAGAACATCTTCAATTGTTTGGCTCGTCAGATGTTAAGTTTGCGTTTCTGTTATTATGACGCCTGTCAAAATACTTCAAATGCAGCAATTTTACAAAAATGCTCAAAATCTTATTCGAACTGTGGTGAAACAATTTAAGAAAGTAACATATCGGATTCTCAATAGTGAGCAAAAGGTTTGCATTAGAAGTAAGTGAAATAATAATTGAAATGTTATAATTAAAGAGGATCCATATAGATTGATCACTTACAATTTGTCGCAGAATCAAGAGATAACCATTAAAAACGCATATTTTCTTGAATAATGTGACTAATCCAATGTGGTAATGTCCAATTTAACTAAGGTTTGTGTTCTAGGGATATCCGTTAGGTCTTCTTTGAGGATTTTTTCTTTTAAGTATACATATACCAACTACAGCATTTGTACTTTAAATGTTCAGATATTGCTTGTTTTAGTGTTAAATTTCAAGCTTTAAACGAGTTTTTTCCACTCCCAAGTTAAGCATGAAGTTAAATTTTGAGTTTAAAAAAGCCAGAACATGTGGTTTGGTCGCGTACATAAGCGGAGCGACCAAACCAAATTTCCTGGCTTTTCTAAACTCGAAATTTACTTCATGCACCACGCGTATAAAATACTGATCAAGATTAAGCAATATATTACGAACTTCACTCTGAATGAGTGTTTTATACGCGTGGCGCATTAAGTAAAATTTGGAGTTTAGAAAAGCCTAAAAATTTGGTTTGGTCGCTCCGCGAGCGACCAAACCAAATTTTGAGGCTTTTCTAAACTCGAAATTTTACTTCATGCTTACCCTACTACTCGTTTAAAGCTTTAAATTGAACTCTTCTAATAAACAACGCACGTCGGAAAATTAACATCGTATGCATATGTATACTTAAAAGAAAAAATCCCTGTATATAGATAATTTGATTGCCTATTGATAGGATTGTCAAATAAATAAGGTAATAAAATCAAACAAAAAGGTAGACATGCGTTTGTGATGTTGTGTTTTGTTTTTTGTGACATCAGGGTAAAAGGGTAATGTGTTGACTACTGCTGTTATATAATATAATTAGGTTGGATTAGATTACAGATACTTAGCTTAGGTTTAAAATGACTGTGGCTTGGAGCTAAACAGGCCAATGTCACTTCTTTGGAAAGTAAAATTATTGTTCAAAACATGATATATATAATTATATTCTATGCAAACATATATATGAACCAAAGTTAAGACATACAAATTTTACTTGATGTCATTTAGAATTAATATATGTATTTAAGAAAAACAAACTTTCAATGTGATTTTCTCAAATGCGGAATTTTTGATATTGGCCTTTTTAGCTCCAAGCCACAAATATTACCTAAGTATTTTTCATGGGTGATCCTAAGCTAAGTTTTGCAAGCTAGGTTTGGTTGCTGGATAAATTAGGCTAAATGATATGGAATTAGTTAATGAGTGGAAACACTCGTTCGAAACTTGAAATTGTACGATTTAAAAAGACCAATGAATGCTTGAAATTTTAAAATGATGCTAAATCGAAACTCGTTTAAATAATAATAATTAAAACCCAACTGTTTTCATTCACTCTTTAAAAATAAGTTCTTGTTTACAACTCCTATTTGTCATGAACGACAATAAATCAACAACAAAATTAAGTACCAACAGGTGACATAATGCACCACCTCAACTCATTAACATTCACTCTAACTCATTTATTTATAGAAAACAGTGATGACATCAGTGGAATATCCGAAAAAATAAAAATAAAACTATACTCACAGGATCAATCCGATCCTCCTCCTTAATCTCCATCCTATTCAACTTTTTATCCTTTCTGAACTTGAAGCACCCACAACAACACCCCGAAACGTCATCGTCATTGGCGACGCGATTTTGCGTTATCGCCATTCTATTTTCTCAATGATTTCGACGGGTTTAAACGCTTAACAGTTTTTGGCACAAGCGGAATGTTTATTATATTCGTGTGTAGAATAGGACGTTAATCTAAAATTATAACGACGGACGCGAACGCGCTCGTGAAGCGCACTGGTGGAAATCAACAAGTTGCGCGAATAATAAATAAATAGTTTAGAGGTAGTGGTGGATGTGTATGTGTGTGTATATATGAATAGAAAATGAGCACCTTCAATTGATCGTGGTGGAAAATGGGCGTGTTGAATAGATAAAACTTGGGGATTGTTCTTTGTGTGCACTCGTTTTATCAGTCTGTGTTTTTTTAATAACCAATGCAAGAGTATAGTATTATTTGTAGATATTAAAAACTTGCACTTGTAAATAAATAGTCAGTTATGCTACTAGTGTGTGAAATAGGGCGTTTGGTAAGTTTTGGTCATGAGTCGTCAAGCAAGTGTGCTAATCTCAAAGAGTGCACTTGTGCTTAAAAGAAGAGCTTTGCGCATATTAACCTACTGCGCAAAAAAACAAACAAATAACGTTTTATCAACATTGTAACAACATTAAGCGTTGTTTTAATGTTGGTGACACATTACTTAAATCTGTCTGCTTAGTGGGAATAATAATAATAATATTTGTTACCCAACAGGACAACCTAATGACAGAGTAATATTTATTGTTAAAGTTTGATGTAAAAGGATTTTCGTTAATAAATGAAATGAAATGAAATAATATTATAAAAATTATTAATTGATGTAAAAAAGGAGCTTTTTTGTTGAGTTCGTAAATAAACACTTTTAACTGAATTAAAAGTATTTATTTTTATTCTATACTTATTTGATTTTTTTATGCATGAATAATGATTGTATATTATTGTTCAGGAGGAAGTGTGGTTTAATCGGAAGGTGGATTTGGAATGCGTTTTCCGTGGGCATTGAGAGCATGTTTTATCGATTTAGTTGTGCTGTGTGTGTGTACATAAATAACTCACCTACTTTCATTCTTTTTTTGTTTGCGAACTTAATCCAGTAGTTCAAACTTACACACACACACAGACACACAAGCTCTCTTGCAATATGTTTCAGTGAAATATGCAGGGTTGTTATGTGTAACCAATTAATTGATGCATATACGCAACATTATTAATTATTTTGTTAATTTAATTACTAAATAAGTAAATTTGATATATCACCCACTGAGCAAACACACTCAAGTAATGTTTCATCAAGATTAATACAACGTTCAATGTTGCTACAATGTTGATATAACGTTATTTGTTTGTTTTTTGCTCAGTGGGTGGAATATTATTTGATCTAACTTGAAAATGTATGAAGAAAAATGTAAATATTTTATTTAAATATTTCGGTTTTTACTCATTTAAAAAAAAAGTCAGTGTATTCGTAGCTTCACAATATTTCAGTGTTTTATACGCGTAGCGCATGAAGTAAATTTTCGAGTTTAGTAAAGCCTGAAAATTTACTTCATGCTTAGTCTGGGAGTGGAAACACTCTTTCTAAACTTTATATTGCACGTTTTTATATAATTTACAGCGTACACATTATGTATATTTAAAAGAAAAATTAACATTATGTAATACAATAAGTCACTCATAGAAATCATTAATAGAAGTGCAGAATTTGACCTAAAATCAACTTTTAGAGTTAACTTTATAATTTGCTCGGACGTTAATGGATCAAAACAGTTCGTTTTAAAACAGTGTTTAAACATATCTAAATACAAGTGTTGTGTTTCAAGCGGTTTTGTTTCAAACTTGTTTCAAACATTTAATTTGTTTAAAATTTGTTATTTTTAATTTTAAATTAGCTAAAACAAAATTTTTCAAATATTATTTTAGGTATTTGAAATAAAACAACGCAGTTGGGAGGGTTTCATTTTTATTGTTGAACACTGCAACATGTTTCACCACACAGTGGCTTCATCAGGCAGATGAAGCCACTGTGTGGTGAAACATGTTGCAGTGTTCAACAATAAAAGTGAAACCCTCCCAACTGCGTTGTTTTATTTCAAATAGTATTATGGAGTTTCATCATGTATCCGCCTCATCAATTAAATATTATTTTAGGTGATGTTAGTGGTAATTTGCGTTAGTAATTACCACTGGGTATTTACCGTAAATTACGGTATATTACCCAGTTATTTTGGTAGCATTAGTAGTATTTTTTCGTGCGCATGGGCAGCAGATGATAAAATGCCAAAAAAACTTCTTCGGAAAATATTAAATTTTATTTTATAAATATAGAAAATACTTTTATACCACTTTTATTTACTCACAAAAATAAAATTGTATACCCTCGCAAATCACGCATTGGAATGCAAACATCCATTTGAAAAACTGAATGAAGTAAAAATTTTACATCATTGTACCAAAGGTACAAAATTGAATTATTTAGAAGCCGCTGAAATATTCAAACAATACCGTAATCCATGTGTAAAACTTTTGAACAAACAAACGGATGTGTTGTGTTCACAACTGTTTAATACTTTGTAGCTATAGAAACACTGTAAATTGTTAAACTTAAAAATGACACTAAATATGTCGAAAGTCGAGTCGTAGAATTATTCAAATAAAGTGGTAAAAAACATCGAAACACGTCTCAATATTGGTAAAATTTGATATTATTTATTGTTACATGATAATGTAAGTGATTTATTACAAAATCATTAATAACAGTATATTATGAACTTCACATAAAACCGGTGTTTTACACGCCTGGCGCATGAAGTAAAATTTCGAGCCAAATGTTCAGGCTTTTCTAAACTCGAAATTTTACTTTTACTTCATGCTTAATCTGGGAGTGGAAGACACTCGTTAAAGATAATTCATTGAATGCTATAATTTTCCGTGTATTTAATAAATTTTAGCGATAAAACATCGATATTCTGATTACCCGGGAAATGATCGGTAAACCGGTTTTGATGGCCAAATTTACCGAATTACCCGGAAACTGACCCAAGAAAAAAGTACATTCCCAAAAGGACTAGAAAATGTTTTTATCTTCTATTGCAATTTAAGCGAATTTTGAAGATTTCTATGTTGAGTTTATCAATTTCGACAAATTTTGACGATTTGTGTAATTACGTTTTTTTAATGTTTGTAGGTTTTTTTTATTGGTGATATTATAGACTTTATTGAAATCTAAATAATTGCAAAAATAGTGGAAATGATCAAATATAACGAAGTCTCTCTAAATAAATGCAGATAATATCAAAAGGGAAGAAAATTCTCTATAAAAAATTAAGGTAACATTAAAAGTTGACAAAAAATTATTAAAACTACATTTTCAAGTAGGTATTTTCGCAAATATTGAATTTTTAGATTAAAGTGATCTAAATTATTAGAATTTTAAAAAAGACAATTAAAAAAATGTATCAAATTACAATTATGTGGTCATGAAATTTCGGGAATGGGACGTTTCATAGTCGGGCCAGTTCATCGCCTGGCCAGTTCATCGCCGGGCCAGTTCATCGCCAGTTATTTCATCGCCAAGCCAGTTTATCACCAGGCCAGTTCATCGCTAGGCCAATTGCGATAGGATATGTCAGGAAAGGTTAGGATAGGTTTGGATGGATCAGGATAGGTAAGGATAGGTTAGGATAGGTTAGGATAGGTTAGGATAGGTTAGGATAGGTTAGGATAGATTAGGATAGGTTAGGATAGGTTAGGACCAGACTTACTGTTTTTGTCAAAAATATACATATGTCCTCCGTGGATAAACTTTTCATTCCCTCTTTTGGTCAAAATTTGTGTTTCCATACTTGCAAATAGTAAACCTTAATCTGAATTGCACTCAATGACATATATCAAAAAATGACAGCATTCTTATTCGATTTTTATTAAGTTTGAGTAACGATTACTTGGTTATAAAACCTAATATTAAATTAGTGGACAATTTCCAGAATTGGGTAATATTTGAAATTTTATTATTAGATATGGTCTTTCTTTCAAAATTTATTTTATAAAAATATTGGCGATGAACAGGCCTGGTGATGAAACGGCCGGCGATGAACTGGCCCGACGATGAAACGGCGGCGATGAATCGGTGGCGATGAATCGGCGGCGATGAAACGTCCTAGACCGTGAAATTTCAATGGGCCCGTTCATCAAAATGTTCAACAATCAACATGTTTGGATTTGTTTGTAATGTATGTTGGTATCTAATGAACAGTACTTGTAAATATATTTTTAAATCATGCTATAACTCACACCATGCAATGGTTAAATAAAATAAAAATGTTCTTACCTTTTATGGCAATTTCGAGAAGTGCAGAAATAGCTTTAGTCGCAATTATAGTAATGCACAAGATGTAAACACAAAAAGACAACAATAACAAAGAAATAAGGTTAAGAATGTCTTCCCTGTTTTTCTGGAGGGAAATTTGAAAAATACGCCAGCGACATCTGTTGATCCATATGTCGCCAAGGTATTTGCCATAGTATAAACAAGTCCCATAAGCATAAACCCACCCTGATTTGCACAAGTAGAGAATAAACTGAGATTTTTTATACTTGTGGCAAACATTTGTCAATTTTGGCGAATGCAGCGCCATCTACTGATGTGCAAAATCCATGATTGGGCATAAGAGTAATTCCTTTATGATTAATAATGATTTAAACATCATATCATAACAGCATAATGCTTATTTTTGGAGACCAGCTAACTACAGTGCCATGTGTCAAGAATCGAAAAAAGGTTTTCATATGAAAATTTATTACTTTCAGACGTACCATCGGTGGATATAAAGAAAGGTTATAATGTGTAGTGACGATAAAAATATTTTAACGATAGGAAAAGAAAGGTCCAAAGTTTGACACACACTAAACAAATTTTACGTGTCCCAACAATTTATTTCCACCGATGGTACAATTAAATCATGAGCAAATTTTAACGGATAAAAGAAACAAAAGAATCATTAACGCATATCATGTCATATATTTATAAAAGTTAAGTTCATAATACTACAATCTGAAAATTGAGTAGTTTCTTTTTTTCACAAAATTGTAATAAGTTTCTTTTTTTTACACAAAGACAAAATAATAATAATTAATGTGTTTCAGGTAAAAAGTATTGAAATTGAAAATTTTATACAAAAAAAATAGGATAATCGAAATATGTTTTTTTATACAAAATAAAAACAAAAACAAAAGATGAAATATTGAAAACAAAAAATGATATAATAGAGAGGGAAATAAAATAAAAACATGGACATTCTTAAAAAATAAATTATCTACAATAAAAATACAATACAATAACGTTGTTTGGTGTTTGTTTTAAACTATCAATAAACAGAAGAAAAAAAACGAAAATAATAATAATAAAACATATCTACAGAAAATTGTTATAAATTTGTGTTTGTTTGGTGTCCTTTTCTTAAATTATTTAATAAAAAGTAATACTTATTCTTCATTTATAGTATTATACACAATTGTATGCATACACAAAACAAGTATTTTACACTTTAATAATACATAAGTAACAATTGTTTTTAATAGAATATTTATATTTTTTATATAATATAATATAATAGTAAATGTCAATAAATACTCGTGTGTGTGTGATTTGTAACAACGGTTTTCTTCCCGCAAAATCGGTTATTTTTATATTTACATTTTGAATTATGTTTATTGCTTTATACAAGATTTTAAGAAGTTAAGTTGTCATCAATATAAATGCAAAACTTATTATATGCACATAATATGAATAAGCACCTGATTTCTAGCTTTAGTTAAAGTTTTCAAGTCGTAAAAGTTAATAACACTTTGAACTAATTGCATCCTCTTGAGTGATTAAAAAGATTTCTAGCTGTAGTTTTCTTAAAAAAAAATCATTAAGTAAAAAGAAAATCATCAACACTTTGAACTAGTTCTATACACTGTGCAGTCTTAATTCAAAATTACGTTAATTAAAACAAAGACAAATGCCATTTGTAATTTTCGTGGCACATAGTGCATACAGCTTTAACGCGGTTTTAAAGATGATATTAACATTAATATTTTGGTTAGTTAACGCATCAGAAAAATATATTCTTTTTGTAATATTGTCAAAAATAAATACAGATATGCAACCTATACATTGGGCCCGTTCATCAAAATGTTAAACATTCAACATGTTTGATTTTTTTTGAGGTGTACGTTGGTATCTAATGCCATACTCCGGCAATTTTGGAAATTTTACCCTGCCAACACTAATCGGTCTATTTTATACAACTACGAAAATTTTAAACATGTTCACGATTAACAGTCTGGTCATCATAGAAGAGCAGTAAACTCCCAACTGTTTTCTCTAATGAACGAGCCTATTATGTACTTGAAGACTTTTTCCTTTAAAGTTAGTAAACATTCTATGTAGGTACTTAATGACTTTAACTTTTGTAAATAAAACACTTTTTACTTTGTTTAACCACTGTATTTTGCACTTAATTTGTGACTATACTTTCAACTATCTAGTAGTCATTATGAAACTTAAAGTCACTTTAAGTTTGATAATGACTACTAGATAATCGAAACTATAGTCACAAATTAAGTGCAAAATACAGTGGTTAAACAAAGTAAAAAGTGTTTTATTTACAAGTGTATCTAAGATGTACCACAAAGTGAACGCCTACAACACGAAACAGTTACTTTAACTTTTACTATTTTAAAGTTAGAAATCATCAAGTGTTATTCATTTTCTGTGCACATAATGATATTAACCATTAAATCGATTATATTTGTTTTAATTAAAGGGATTTTAAAGGGGTGAGGATTTTAAAAGTTACTTTAATTAAAAAAAATGGAATGCTTATTTCTCCAATTACGCGCTTAGTGTACATGGTAACTATGCTCTAATTATTTAAGGATAATACCATTTGTTTATAAGTGAGTTGTAACTATTTATTTTCTTCTTATTATTTCTTATCCATACTTCATTTAGAGGGATTCTTTCATTTCGTTTTAGATAAAAGATTAAGAATACTGCTGAGGAAATAAATACGAAAGTAATTTTGTACTACGGATTGTTTCGCGTTTTCTTGTCGTTATTGGGATTGGACGTTTTTGAAGAACCACTCGGTGAACTTCCGTAGCTGCTGGATGGCCGCTTGCGCCTGGTCCTGCAGCTTCCGGTTCTCGTCTTTCAGCCGGCGCACCTCCTCCTCCAAGGACAGCCGTCTCCTGGTTTCTCTCGACACGCGCGTTTCCAGCTCGGAGACGTGGTTTCTCAACTCTGGGACACTGGTGCTAGTGCTGACACTAGAATAATGAAACTTGTAACTTGTGTTTGAATCACCAATATGTATTTATAATGGCGTAGCTAAGATCTTACGTTAATAAATGTTTCTTAAACAAGTTTCTCATCTTTTACGAGGTGAAACATATTTAACTATGATTTAAAAAAGAAAACACTTAGTTAAATTTCACTTATATTAGTGAAATATAACCAAGTGTTATATTTTTCAAATCATAGTTAATAAATGTTTTAACCTAACTTTACAAATTTATAGTGTACTTACTTTGAAGTAATTGAAGCATCAGCAACACCTCCTCCATCATCATCCCAGTGCCTGCCCCTTTCATTCTCGCCTAGGCTTCCGTTTTCAGAAGCCCCGACGACCCTGTTGGCAGTATCCACCAAGCTCGACCAATCCATATCCTCCGGTAAAGGAATCGAACCTGGCCCTACGACAATTCCTTTCCCTTTACTAGGGCTAGTCACGCGTGGTGATAGCCTCTCCATCGTGTTGGTCTTAAACTCCACCGGAAGGGGACTGGAAGTCGTACTCGCGTTGGAAATCACAGTTGCGGGTCTCGCCATCGTTAGAATAACCTCCGGTTGTGTTTTGTGGACGCTCAAAGAGGTGTTTAAATTCTCCCTGCTACGGCTTTTTAAATCCTTTTTTGGTTCACTGGATTCTGCTTCGCCGTTCGAATTTGAGTTTAAAAGCCGCATTAATTCTTTCTGCGAGCGTTTTTCTTTACTACTCTTCGGTTCCGAGGCTTCTATGTTGTCAGGATTGATTAGCCGCAGGAGATCTTCTTGGAAGCTCGAAGTGAGGTTAGCGCTGTTTCTATTGCAAGAACGCGAGGTTACGCCTGGGCGTAATTTGGCTTCTCCGTTGACGGATCTAGGGCTTTGATTCCTGCTGTTGGACAAGCTGTTCAGGTGTTTATTCGCGCGTCTTGTTCTAGGTGAAACGTTTCCCGAGCTACCGTTGGATAACTCTTCCTCGCTTCCAATTCCGTAGATTCTATCACTTATTGAGCTATCAGTCGAGTGTCCGTCTCCGTTAAGTTGGCTGAAATCAACCTTAGGAGGTCGCGTTACGAAATCCCCAGCGGCTTCAACGCGCATCCTCTCGCGATCATTTTGCTGCTTAATCAGATTATTTTTATCCACCTTGTAATCGAAATCATTTGTCGAGCTGTGCAAAGCTGCCGATAACGGCTGAGTGTAGTTAACGTGTTGTAAGGGTAGCGAATGGCTGATTTGGATTTTGTTGTGTTGAACATTCTGCGGGAAATGGTTATGTGATTGCGAGACTTGCACTGGATGCGCGTTGTTCCGTTTTGGGGTCGAAGGATGAGATTTGTAAGAAGATGTTGATACGTGTTTCGTTGGAAGAGAGTCTATGTCAGCGTTTTCGGGCAGCATCTCAAACCAGTATTCCTCATTAGAATGCCCGCTAGAGGAAGAGGTCAGCGTTCCACCTTCGTTATTAAACGGATTTCGTTCCGTCCCCAAAAAAGATTTACTACTACTCCCCGTGCCGTATCCACTACTATTACTCGATCTAGGCGGCGAAAAACTCCTCTCGTAGATCATCCTGTAATTCCCGGGCACCGCTTGCTGCATCTGCGGCGCTTTCCTCGATTTCGTATCGTCCAAATTCTCGTAATCACCCTCGTAGTTACTCTCGTTATATTTACAATTCTGCAGGGTGCAGCCCTTCCGGGGGTTCCCCTCGGGGAGGGGCGGTATCACAGTCAAAGTTACGTGCGTGGATGTCTTCAGTAAATCCACCATTTGATCGTAGGTCAACGTTGAAACGGCGACTTTGCAAATCTCAACCAACCGTGAGTTTTGGCGTAGACCTGCCTGCCAGGCGGGACCGGCGTTTTCAACCAAGGTCACGATTCCGTCAGGTTGGACGTGGAAGCCCAGTTGTTTCATAATGTTTCTTTTCAAAGAAAGCTCCTCGACTTTAACCCCGTGCGTCACCGATTTTAACCGGTCAACGATTTCTAATAGCTCATCGCGTTCCGGGTTTGAGTCGCGCATATGGATTATCAGGCATTCGCCTTGGTGGTGGTATATTCGAAGGCAGGTTGTTGATTGCACGGACCATCCCAGGATGGACTTGCATGGTGTCACGAAGACGATTTGTCGTGAGAGTTCTTCGATAAGGACTAGAGTATCCGCGGATATTCCTAAGAAGCACTCGATTTGCTGGGATTGGCCGCTGTCGTCCAACACGACTTGCCAAAGAATAGCGCCTCTTTGGCAAGCGTCTGGAATAAAACGCGGGCGGATTTTTTCCTTCTTTTTACTGAATATAGCTACAAAAAAAATAGAGTTGTTTCAGATACACTTAATGGCTTTTAGCTTTTACTTTTATACCGACAGTTTTGTGTATAGGCAAAGTTGAGTTGAGTGAGGTTGACAAGGATTTCTAGGATGGACGCAAATTTTTGGGATAGTTTGATAATTTGTTAGTCAACAGGGATTAATTACTTCTGTTTTCAACTGCCTTATTACCATGCCTGTGTGTGTAGTTATGTGATGAATAAAATTCGCTTACAAAATTTCTGCCCTGTATCCACCGGAGTCGTCGATGAATAATTCGTCACCAAATCCTTCAGATACTCCTGTCTCGTCCTCGTCGCCATCGTCACGAATTTCTCCGACCTATGGGCGGCATTCTCCGCGTTAACCACCTTCGCCAGCAAAAACTCCGTGAACGCTTTCCCCTTCGGATAAACCGCGTTTTCTTTAATCGGCGGCCCGAAAACCTGCACATCTTTCGACCGGCTAACAGCTATGCTGTAATGTGTGTTTTCGGTACAGGGTTTTATCGCTCGCACGACGATGAAGACGTGCTGGAATTGCGACCGAATTCCTTTCGGCGTAAAGGGTAGAGCACCTGGTTCTTGGAAGACTATGGTGACGATGTCGTTACCGATGTGGCGTTTTCGTAGGAGCTGCTGTCTGTTGTTGGGGGTGAACGGAAGCATCGTTGATACGTGGAACATGATTTCGCAATCCTGATATTGGGAGTAGACGGAATAAAGACCAGTTGAATCAGCTAGAATAATTACGAAACATTAAGAAACTCAAGTTTAGAAAATACTAACTAAGGATTTAACCATATGTGCAGATAATTTGCGGTTTGATTTTCCAGCAGATTGAAAAAGACCAACGGCCGTGATATCCACCTTCTAATAAAGTTCCTAGTAGTTAATAGGAACATAATAGCATATTGTAAAACGAGAGTGGATAATATGACAATATGTAACAAAGGTAAGTTTGGGGCACGACGCCGTAGGCGAGTTCCCTAAATGCCGAGTGAGATATAAGCCATATCCACTTTTGTTTACCAATATACTATAATGTTCCTATTAACTACTAGGAGCTTTATTAAAAGGTAGATATCACGGCCCCTAATTTAATCTGTTGGAGAAATAAACCGGAAATAAAGAATAAATATTAGTAACTAAACCACCATGGTATTTAAATAGTCAATTTGAACAATAAGGAAACAGGAAAATACTTCAAGTATCATTAAATGGTAACAATGAACTATTTTATCGATCAATTAATCTTTTAATCTCATTAAAGACAGAACAAAAATTGTATACCCATTTAAATCATCGTGTGTGTATGTAGGAAACACATAACAATGCAACGAAGATTTTTTTATTTGATATTGAGCAATAACGTCAAACAATAAACAATTAGTGAAAGCGCGAGTATTCGCACGGTGGCTTTCGTTTTGTACTTTTTGTTTTCTGTCGCTATCAATCAAATGAAGCCGTGGCTATGTAGAGCACCAGTAAATGCTGGCAAAGAGAGAGGAAATTGAGATGAGGAAAAGTGGAGTGTGGAAAATTTTATGATTTTGCGTGTGCAAATTCAAATTGGTAGAAAGTGTAGAAATTGAAAATTAACAACGAAAGTTTTCTAAACTGATAAGTAAAGATTTTTATATACAAAACTACACGTTTTATGCCCGGGTTCTACCAATGTCAGATAAAAATACTAAATTTGGGTTGATTTTTATTGATCACTTGATGAAACATTCAACTAATATTGAATTTATTATACAAGAAGTTTTTCTTTTAAGTATACATTTCCTAATTATGTGCTGTAAATCTACAGTTATTCGTTGTTTTATTAAAAAAGTTCAATTGAAAGCTTTAAACGAGTGTTTTCCACTTCCAGACTAAGCATGAAGTAAAATTTCGAGTTTAGAAAAGCCCCGTGAAAATTAATTTTCTGGGCTTTTCTAAACTCGAAATTTTACTTCATGCACCACGCGTATTAAACACTGAAAGCACTGAAATATTGTGAACAAGTGAACCACGCTTAAAATCAGTGTCTTATACGCGTGGCACATGAAGTAAAATTTTGAGTTTAGAAAAGCCAGAAAATTTGGTTCGGTCGCTCCGCTTCGCGCAGCGACCAAACCAAATTTTCAGGCTTTTCTAAACTCGAGATTTTACTTCATACTTAGCCTGGGAGTAGAAAACACTCTTTTAAAGCTTCAAATTAAACTTTTAAAAACAAAGACGAATATCTGCAGATTTACAGCATATAAATGGGAATATCTGCAGATTTATAGCGTATAAATGAGATATGTATACTTAAAAAAAAACTCCATCTATATTAAAGACATTTTGCTTGTTTTACTTAAATCTTTCTTGCTTCCAACTAGTTTCGACTTATCGTCATTCTCAAGGAATAAAAATACGTATTGAGAAGTTTAGGAATCAAACATTTATTTGTCATTAAACGGTAATAGTTACATACACATACTTGTCAAAAAGGATTTTACAGTATTTCGTGAGATGTTAATAAAATCGTTTGAATACTTTATTGAGATATCTTTAAGTTGATAACCCAGATAAATATTATTAGGTGAGTGCCGTTTCTCATGAAACAAATGATAAACTGTTGAAGTGATGAATGAAGTCATGGGTAAATAAATCTTGTTTACTCATTATCCAGCTCTTATCAGGGCGAAACATTTTCTGCATAATTTATTTTTTGCTCGAAGCGATAGCGTAAATTTATAATACGCTCACAATCTTCTCAAGGAAGAAAATGAAGTATTCGTCATCGCGGTTCATTGTTAGGGTCAATAAAAAAGAAGTTAAAACTAACGCATATTTTTCGAAGAAACACGCTAGGAGACATTAGCTAATTTTGTTGAGGAAGAAATTCTCAATAATTTTGCGAACGCAAATCCTGTAAATGAAAGGAGTGTTCAATTTTGAGGATCCTCCAATTTTGGGTTTGCATTCATTCCTGTGAATGAAGGAAGTGTTCAATTTTGAGGATCCTCAAATTTTGCGTTCGCATTCATTTCTGTAAATGAAAGGAGTGTTCAATATTGAGGATCCTCCAATTTTGCGTTTACATTTATTCCTGTGAATGAAGGGAATGTTCAATTTTGAGGATCCTCTAATTTTGCGTTCGGATTCATTCCTGTGAATGAAGGAAGTGTTCAATTTTAAGGATCCTTAAATTTTGCGTTCGCATTCATTCCTGTAAATAAAGGGAGTGTTCAATTTTAAGGATCCTCAAATTTTGCGTTCGCATTTATTCCCGTGAACGAAGGGAGTGATCAATTTTAAAGATCCTCAAATTATGCGTTCGCATTCATTCCTCTGAATGAAGAGTGTTAAATTTTGAGGATCCTCAAATTTTGCGTTCGCATTCATTCCTGTGAATGAAGGAAATGTTCAATTTTGAGGATCCTCAAATTTTGCGTTCGCATTCATTCCTGTAAATAAAGGGAGTATTCAATTTTGAGGATCCTCAAATTTTGCGTTCGCATTCATTCCTGTGAATGATGGAGTGTCCCATTTTGAGGATACTTAAATATTGCGTTTGCATTCATTTCTGTGAATGAAGGAAGTGTTCAATTTTGAGGATCTTCAAATTTTGAAAATTCAGTCATTAAAATAAAATCTGCGAATGATGGGAGTCATCAATTTTGCGGTATCATTAATTTTGTAACCATAATCCAGACATTAAAGTAAAATCTTAAAACTACCTCAATTTTGTACTAAACTAAAGTAAAATCTTAAATTAACTATTTAGTTGTTAAATAATAAAAGTAGAGAAAATGTTTGTAGAAGTTTTTACCGTCATTAAGATGACAATATGCCGAATTTTCTGTGTTTAGTGTTGTATTCCTTGCGTTACATGTATTTAGAACTAAATTATTATTATATCATGAATTTGATACATTGTATTATTTGGAATAAGTTGAGAATAAGTGTAGGAAATGTTTTGTGATTCAAACATTTCGATTATTACTCATTTAAAAACAGAATGTTTTCAGTGTGTTTCTAATTTCTCAATATTTCAGTGTTTTGTACGCGTGGCGCATGAAGTAAAATTTCGAGTTTAGAAAAGCCCAGAAAATTTGTCTCGGGTCGCTGCGCGACCCTCGTCAAATTATCACGGGGCTTTTCTAAACTCGAAATTTTACTTCATGCTTAGTCTGGAAGTGGAAACACTCGTTAAAAACTTTAAATTGAACGCTTTTATACAATCGAAGAATGTCTGAAAAGTTACAGCATATACATTCAGTATATATAAAAGAAAAAAATCCAGTATGTAACATAATAAGTTATTCATAGAAATCATAAAAATTATTGCAGAATTTTTGAAAAAGTCAACAGCTTTATTATGAACAAATATTTTCAACATAATGATGATAAGCAGTACTCTATTGAATAGTAAAGTAAAGTAAAGTAAAGTAAATTTATTTACGGTAAACACCATTTGTACATAAAATTACAACGTAATATAATTAATTTAAAAAAATATATATAAAAATCAAATATAACAGCTAATCGACGTAATTGTGCGTGTATATATAGTAATACACGAATAGAAGCTATTAGGAATACAATAAACAACAAACACAAGTCACTTAATTTAAACGAAATTATATTCCTTTCTTCACTTTTATAAAAGTGAAGAAAGGAATATAACTGCGTTTTAATTAAGTAACTTAAAATCTTCACGTAACTCAAATAACTAAATTAATAAACACAAGAAACTTAATGATGTTTTGGAAAAATACTCAATTCAAATATTTTACATTTCTCTGAAGAAGAAAACATCATTAGGAATAATTGTATTTAAAATATTGTAATATGGAAACATTTTATATAATTCTGGCTAATGACTTGTTTTTGTTTTGATCATTCTTCCTCACTCAATTACCGATTAGTAATTTAGTTTTAGTGATATAAATAGTAAGAACATTTTTGGTAAAGAACAAATGAGTCCTAGACTCAGTAGTGAGTAGTCCCAGAAGAGCCTTAGGCTTCAAAGTGTAAAGACAGAAGAGCTTGAACCTCTAAGGTGACGTGTTCTAAGTGATATAGCGCATAAAGTGAAATCTGCGTATAATATAGAAGAGAAATAAGTGATACATAAGTGAATAACTGTAAGTGTTTGTAAATAATTAGTAATAGTTTTGATAGTCTTCAATATACAAGTTGAAGATTATGTTCGTGTGTTTAGTAATTATTTGCGCAAGTTTTGCGAAGAAAAACCCCATTACCCGCAAAATCTTGTAGTAAATCTCTATATGTTAGAGTGACAACATAAGATAGAGGGAATCATCAAGCGCACTGGCATGGAACCCTCCTGCGGTATCGCAAAAACCGCAATCAGAAAATCCATAAAAAACGGACGGAGACACAAACTCACATTTGGTGGACGAACACACCAAGGCAGAGGCAGGCGAAACAGTTTCTCAAAAAAAAATCGCCGGCTTTCACAACCGATTTTCTCAACCTCTACTAGTTCTAGTACCTCTACTGACAGCACACTATAGACTCAAGAAACACATGAGCAAAATAGGTCTGGCATACGATATGTAGATTCTGCCAGGAAGAAGAGGAGGACCCTCTCCACATCCTGTGCTAATGTGAGGCCCTAGCAAGGGTTAAATACCTAAAGCTGGGCAGCACTAAACCAAGCGCAGTGAGCTACACCCAAGGCTCACTGTCAGGGTTAATAGAGCTAATCAAAGAGGCGAAGCTCGAGCACGTCGTCTAGGATAACAGGTATCCACAATAGATCTGCAAAAGTAGCGGTGGTACAGGCCAAGAGGCCACCCCTACAAATATTTAATCTAATCTATCTTGATTGGGTCATCTTAAAAAAAGTATACTTACATTTATTATCCAATCCAGCTTTGTATTTATCGAACCCTTTCAACCTGACCTTCTTTCCGATCGTCTCCAAAAACTCCATAAACGCCCCATCCGCCTCCTCATTATTATACATATCCTCCTCCGTCTGTTGCCCGGCCTTGCAATACATAATCCCCACTTTGTAGTGATTCGTCAACCCTTGCTCGTCCAACTTGAGCAACTGCTCCTCAACTTGGGTCCCCAAAGTGCCCAGCCTCAAACAGCTCAGTTGAATTTCGGGCGCAACGTACTCGAGGACTTCTTTGGTGTTTATGTTGGACTTGTTGCTGCTGGACACTTTGATGTTAGGGATGGCGTCCTCCAGGATGGCTCCTCTCAGCGTGAGGAGTTCCGAGGTGCGGATCACCAGGCGGTATTGGTATTGGATCAGCGTGTGCGGGGCGTTTTCTGGTTGGGGGACTTTTTCGCGACGGATTGATATCGCGACGGGGCCGAGTTGTTCGTCGAAGCCAAACCAATTTTGATGTTCTGAAAAAAATAAATCGACATATTGATAAAATACATGAGAGATCGAAAGATCAGTGGATTAACATTTTGTAGTGGTGAAATGAAGAAGGAATGAAAAGATAAGTGATAATAATCAAGTCTAATATTGAACAGGCAAAGATAAATCCTGTGTTGTTTCCGTCGTTTTTATCTTTTCCAATTTATTCTACTCTAGCCTTACTTAGATAAATTGGAAAAGATAAAAACGAAGGAAACAACATAGGATCTATCTTTGCTGTCCAATATTAGACCCACAAAAAAAATAGAGTAGTAAAAGATGTATGTATTTGACATATGATATAAGGTACGATTCACGAGAGGTGTTTCCTTGATTTGTGGTGCTTTCTGCACCACTACATGTAATACGAAAATAGTTTGATATTATCAGATTACGTGTATGAAAAGAGACAGAAAACTTCATAATATGTCTGCTATGGTTTTTAGATGGAACATGCGAAAACGTATGTTCCGGTATGCAGCTTTAAAATTTTAAGGTTAAACGTCACATTTTGACGATGTCTTCGTAAAACTAAATCTGCAAAAACCCAGCCACAAATTATTTTAATTAATGTGCACAATCGTTTTAAATGTGAATTTAAGTGGTATAATTCCAATTTCCACATTACTAAATAGTTCAGGTATTTACAAAAATAAATAATGCATTTATGTTGATATTGTGTAAGCTCAAACGAAAATGTTAGTTGAATCGAATGCGCATTCAGTAGATTTGGCAAATAGTCATCGAATTAATCTGTTAATACAGGGAATTTTTCTTTTAAGTATGCATACAGGGAATTTTCTATTAGGTATACACATGCATACGATTTTCTTTAAGAGTTCAATTTGAAGCTTAAAATAAGTGTTTTCCACTCCCAGACTAAGCATGAAGTAACATTTCGGGTTTAGAAAAGCCTGAAAATTTGGTTTGGTCGCGTAGCGCGAAGCGCTACGCGGCCAGATCAAATTTTCAGGCTTTTCTAAACTCGGAATTTTACTTCATGCGCCACGCGTTTAAACACTGAAAGCACTGAAATATTGTGAACGAGTAAACTTCGCTTGAAATCAGTGTCTTTTACGCGTGGCGCATGAAGTAAAATTTAGAGTTTAGAAAAGCCTGAAAATTTGGTTTGGTCGCTCCGCGCTTCGCGCTACGCGTCCAAACCAAATTTTCAGGCTTTTCTAAACTCGAAATTTTACTTCATGCTCAGCCTGGGAGTGGAAAACACTCGTTTAAACTTCAAATTGACCTCCTTTAAGAAAACAACGAATATTTAAAAATCTAGAACACGTAATTGGGATATGTATACTCAAAAGAAAAAATGCACAAGAAATTATGATTTAAAGCTTTTCTAAAATAAAGAACACTAATATACTCGCGACCTAAACAGTATGACATTGTTATGTAACGTCAAAATTTGACACAACTAGGAAAAAGTGTTGCAGATACAACTGTCGATATACTCTCTAAAAAATTTGAACCATACATTCCACATCAATGAGTCATAGGACATCTTTCCCAAATTCCACTATATCTTTAATTGTCCGACATTAAACAATAATCGTATGATAGAAGAAACACAATCGTTTGTATATTCATGGACAATAAAAACATCTAATGCAGAGGAAATAACAAGGGATCCATCTCATTTACCAACGGACAACAAAAATATCAATTTTTTTTTTTTAACTAAAGTGCGTTATCTCATCCTTTATTAAATATAAATGAATATGTTTGAGCGGTAACGTAACCGCCAGTCTAAGGTGTCAAATTGTTTAGAGGGAATGGCTATGCTATACTGATGAGAGATAAATCTCGAAACGCGTCTATAGGTGGCCTGAATAATTTGACCCAAATTGTTACATATGCAGTAGGTTACTGTATGTAACAGCAAACACTTGTTGTATAATCCATCGAGGTATTAGCTCGGGAAGTAGTTGTTTCAATAAGTGTTTGATATAGTCTTTGTAAGACTAACTTGTTGTAGATTGCGAAAAGAATCGCTTTTAATGTTTCATCCTTTGTTATTGAGACAGCTGTGATACACAATTCTGCTTCACCCTTTCATCAATGTTTAGATAGATACAAAACAGAGTTTAATCGATAAAAAAATAGCGTATGCATAGGTAGGTATTGAAATGTAGAGCGAAAAATTGCGTGCGCCAGAGTGTGAACACATTTTTCAGAGAGCGCGTTCGCTCGGCGTGTGTTGTTGATGATGGTGATGATGAAGCGTGAAAAGTTCTTTCTAAAAATAATGGATGATGTAACCGCAAAGAGCGGCGCGATGGAGGGACTTAATTATTTCTAATTATTTATTACGCAGACAGATAAGAAAGTTCAAGTTTGCTAGACGGCTCACGACTCGAGCTGAAAACGTTCACTATTGTGTGCACACGCTTCATTAATACCAAATTTGGTAGTCGTATGTTTTCCATGGTAATTACCATATTTTATTAGAACAAGCGCCGATAAATATAATAATAAATATGTTTAATTAAAAATCACCTCTAGAGTGCCATGATTTAATCTTTTTTCAAATTTAAGTTGGCTACATACTTCAGGAATTGACATATAAAACGTCAGACACAATAATTATAATGTATATTTTTAGAGTTACCAACCTAGAATATTTTCCATAGCACTCTAGAGATTTTTTTTAATTGAACATACGATATGTTGGAGAAACGGGGAGAACATTTGAGGAACGAATTAATGAACACCATAAAGCATTCCTAAATGATAAGGACACCTCAACATATGTTAATCATCAAAAAGAAGAGAACCATCACTTCAACAGAGAATTTAAAATCCCCCACATCGCAAGCAAAGGAAGAAAACCTGCAAATAAATAAAAAACATTTATCGAGCCTCTTGCTGAACGAACAGATCAAGCTCTTCAACTCTCCACTGCTCAGGCTGAGAAAAGATCCTCGCTCCACCCCCATGCCATAAAACTGTGTGCATATAATGTAAATTTATATGTAAATAACATCATTAACATTCTTCACCTTAAGAAGCTATTGCGAAACAATTGTAGTGAAAATAAATACAAAAAGTTAAAAATCAGAAATATTTAATTTTTTTTTTCTTGAATTAATTTCTCATCTGGCACTTGGTGAAACATATTAGAATATTTAAAGTTATTTAAATTTAAAAAAAAAAACACTTGGTATTGTTTCACAAATTAAAAAACTTTTTACCGACTAGTTTCGGTTTGTTAAACCATTATCAAAGGAATGTGAATTCCTTTGAAATTGGTCTAACAAACCGAAAATAGTCGAAATAAAGTTTTAATTTGTGAAACAATACTAAGTGTTTTTTAATTCAAATAACTTTACTTATTAATTTTATTAAAAAAATTAAGTGCCTCAGTAATCAACGAAAACAAAATAATGTTTCTAATATCGATAATTGAATAAAAGTCACTTGGATTGTTTCACTACTGTTTTTATTCTCTCCGACTAGTTTCGACTTATCGTCATTCTCAAGGAGTAATACAGAAAAATGTTTTACAAGATTTTACATTTTCGAAAGGTCAGGTAATAAGGGCTTTAAGAATTGGAGAGGTCTAGATGTCTTCGTACTCATTTACGAACTTCAGCATCTATTAGTTTTTGAAAATAAAAATATTTTATTTGTGCGCTCTAGTTTAAAAAAAATAGTTGATCAATTCTTGATTGTACCTTTTAAAAAGTAAAAGTTCACTTCTTCCATCTCATCATCCGGTCATTTTCATAATTAATCCTCGAAAATTTGCTCCGCTTACCTTTAATATTTCGTTTTTTTTTTTTTGGTCAGAGGAAATTAATCTTGAATCATCTTAATGGCGCCCATTATGAATATCGAGAACATCCGGTGGAGAGGAACCAGTTTTTAGAGGAAGATGCGGATTAATTAAAAAAGGTGAAATACGGAGAGGAAAATGATGCGGCTAAAGAGGAGTCTAATGCAGCAGCAGCGGGCAAATATGGCCGTCGTTGTTGAATTTAATTTGCGCGCGGGCAAAGAGAGAGATAATGGTTTGGGTCGTTACTGGCGTGCAAAGTTTATGTTTCGTGAAATTGCAAATTTCAAGTTTTCAAACACTAATTGTGTAACGTAATATTTACAAATGAAATACATTGTATATTTCGTTAACATTTTCTATTTTATTAAAAAATTAGTAAAACCACTTAAATAGTTATTTACCTAACAAGTATTTGAAGCAAGCCTGAATTTAAAGCCCTTCTATTCGTCAGTATCCCTACTAACGAATAAAAAATTTACTATGAACTTAAATATAAATTTACGATAATATTCGAATAAACCTCAAACTTTGCAGCTTATACGAATATTATCGTAATTTTATGTTTTGTATTTAAAGTGCTGCAAACTAAAAGCGCAAACTTTGCGGTTTATACAAATATTGTTGTAATTTTATATTTTATGTTTAAAGTTCTGTAAACTAAAAGCGCAAACTTTGCGGCTCATACGAATATTATCGTAATTTTACATTTTATACAGGGTGCGGCCATTCAGTCGCTTGATGTCGTAGCAGAGCGCTAGTGGTCTCGTTCGAGAGGCGGGACTATAAAGTTTTGTTTGTCCCGACACAGTTCATTCGCCATAATGCGTTGGAACAGTGAGTAGCGTGCTTTTGCCGTCGAGGCTTACTTTTCGAACGGATGTTCTGTGATCGCAACCCAGCTTGTCTTTCAGAATCGTTTTAATTTAGCCCCATTGGCCCCTGTCCCGGACCGCAAATCTATGTTCACTACGTTCAGACAAACTGCAAGTGCGACAAGACGAAGAACTGGGGTCCCTCGGCGAATTGAGGCGGTGCGAGCTTCAGTGTTGCATCACCACGGCGGAAAAACGCGCGTGAGGTTCTTCTCAAAGTCGTTCCTGAGGACGGAATTGTTTTTTTTTTAGTGATGAAGCCCATTTTTATTTGTGCGGATCCGTCAATAAACAAAACATGCGCTTCTGGGCTGACACCAATCCTCGAGAACTGCATCAAAGGCCTTCACATTCACCTCAAATCACATGGTGGTGTGCAATTTTCTCAGCTGGAATTATTGGTCCCCAAATCTTTGAGGAAAATCAGGTCACAGTTACAGTGAATTCGGACCGGCATTTAACATGTTACAGGATTTTTTTGTCCACGGCTAGATGAGTTGGACTTTTGGTTCTAATAAGACGGTGCAACGGCACACACTTCAAGAACATCAATGGCTATTTTGAGGGAACACTTTGTAGAGTGCCTTATCTTAATTAGGGGAAATTTGGAGTGGCCGGCCCGCTCTCCCGATTAGACCCCTTGTGATTTTGATCTATAGGGTTTTTTGAAATCCCGTGTTTATGTGAACCGGCCGAGGACCCTACGAGATTTGTAGGGCAACCCCCAGGAAGAAATTGCCAACATAACGCCTGATATATTGGCAAGAGTCATGACAAACGCCAGAAATCGGTTTACACAGTGTATGGAGAATGGGGGGCCTGATTTGATCTTCAAAACTATGTAAAATAAAACTTTAGGTATGCGCCTACATTATAAAAAACAAATAAAAATGTTCTGATTCATACAATGGGTTTTATTAAGTTTTAAAAAAAGGAAGTTTTGCTCCCGCATATAAAGGTCTGCAAACTAAACAGCGTAAGCTAGCTTTTCGACTTCAAAATAGTTTTCAATTTGAAATATACCATTTTTGCTGAAATCGTTGAACAGACCGACCGAAATCATTTAGAAAACACTTGATTCGGACTCCTGGGACCCCAAAACGGATATTTCCGTAAAAAAAAATGGGGAGTCAATTTTTCACCGATCACAATACGTCTCTTTGGGCAGGTGGTGGCCAAGCGGTAACTTCGCCGGGCTGTATCGCTCGGCGAGCCACAATTCGGGTTCGATTCCCGTGCACGGGGAGACCCTGGGTGTGGTATGAATGTGTGTGATTGTCCGAATGAATAGTAGAATACTACAAATTGTAAATTGTAATAAATTATTGATACAAAAATATAAAGCTTGATGATGGCTAATGGGCAAGTTCCCAAGGCCAGGCAACAGCCACAAAAAATACGTCTCTTAGACAGTAGTGCGGTCAGTAATAACAATCCTCTTGTTATATTCCGCTAACTTTAATCAATAAACAATAAAAATTCTTTTAAAAACGTGAAGATATTAGTACTTTACTTTGCATAGCAGCTTTATTCGCGTTAAATATTTTTCGTTAAACAGCCAATTAACCTTTAAGAATAAACCAGAAATTCCACGCCGTTTTCATACATAAGCAATTGTGATACCAAAACAAGTTTTCCCATTTGCATAATTATTATAAACAAATGCAGATTAGTTAGTCGATCTAAGAAAAGTATAACAACACCAATTCAAGGGCAACGAGGAACAAATCACAAGAAAATCCAAACGTATACATATAGAGGAAATATTTAATATAAACTTTGAATTAGAAATAATTGGTAGTGATATGATGAATTGAGATATTTTAACCCTTTCGGCCCTGACGCTGGCATTTGCCACCACCAGTACTAGTGGTGGCAAATGCCAGCGTCATATTTGCCACCACTAATACTTGATAAAGAAAATTCCTAGTATATTTTCTTTTAAATATACATACATCTATGCATGAGCTGTAACTTTTCCGATAATCGTTTGTTTTTTAAAATAGTTTAACTTGAAGTCCTAAACGAGTGTTTTCCACTCCCAGATTAGGCATGAAGTAAAATTTCGAGTTTAGAAAAGCCTGGAAATTTGGTTTGGTCGTGTAGCGCGTAGCGCTACGCTATCAAACCAAATTTTCAGGCTGTACTAAACTCGAAATTTTACTTCATGCGCCACGCGTACAAAACACTAATTTTAGGTGAAGTTCAAAATATTCTACTAAAGCAGTATGCTAAAAACGTGTATTCTGAACATCACATCATATCTGTATTGAGTACGCGTGGCGCATGAAGTAAAATTTCGTGTTTAGAAAAGCCTGAAAATTTTCAGGATTTTCTAAACTCGAAATTTTACTTCATGCTTAATCTGGGAGTGGAAAACACTCGCTTGACAGTTCAATTTGAAATATTTGGAAAAATAAGGAATATCTGAAGATTAACAAACAGCGTATACATATCTAAGATAACGTATATATATCTGAGATTGTAATAAATAATATGCAGTGTACAAAACATTTTTTTGGACACCAGAAAAATTCCAGGGCTGAAAGGGTTAATAATCGATATTTTTGGAGCGATACATTTTAAGAATCGATTAATTTTAGTGAAGAGTAAACAAAATTTCGAAATATCATAGGTAAAGAGCAAAAGAAGAAGATGGCACTTTCATTTCCAAAACTAAAGCCTTCGACCCATCACAGGTGTAGACCAAAAAAAAGGTCTCACATCTATTTTCAAAACTAAAATCTTAGACCTATCACAGGTGAAGAGTTAAAACAAGTTATACATCCATTTCCAAAACTAAAATCGTTGACCTCATCACAGGTGAAAAGCACACAAGCCTCACTTCCATTTCCAAAACTATAATTTTCTACACATGAAGCATCTTCCAAGAAAATAGGGTCATTTGAAATATAGATCCTCAATATCAATTGGAGGGATAAAGTCACCACCATGAAGGTACTGGTATCTGTTATAAGAGGGAGTGCTGCCTCCCACTACGGGTCACCCATCCTCAACTCAACCATCCCACCTTGTCTAGGTAGTCCAGTATTACTGAGGTGGGCGAATCCCTGATGATGTCCATCGTCGGCCATCTTTCACCCAGTATGGATCTTCTTGTAGACGAGAGTGCCGGGCATTCGCTGAGGATGTGCCTGGCAGTCTCGTTTTCCATTTCACACCATCTACAAGGTACTAAGAAGGACCACAAGTAGCGAACAAAAACTACAGTTTAGCATACATACAGTTTAAAATACTTCAGCCTTATAATACGAAACAGAAAACATTATGAATCACTTTAGCTGATACTATAGGGGAAGGTAATGGGGCGCAGAGTGCTCACGAACCTTATAACGTGGTTTGGCTTAACAATGGGATTATTTAGAACAGCAGCAAATAAAATTAAAATTGCATTAATGATCGCCAACAACCGAACCGAATAAGCACCCATTGAAAGAAAAAGAACTTCAGGTGAAATCATTTCAAAATATTTACGTTTTAAAATTGGAGTAAAATATTTAGATAAAGTGATATAGGGGAAGAAATGGTGTTAAATTCAAGGTATTTGTAATATTGATTGGAAAGACTTACCTAGATCCTTAAAGTATTTCCTATAGTACAAAGCCCCTTGATCAACGTTTTCAATTGGCCTAGGTAATTTCTGATAAGGACACGTCGAATGTCTCCAATGCGTCTCCCCCTGGGGAAACTCCAGCACCGCCACCCCGTACGCCAAAAACGGCCTGTGCAGCGGCCTCTTGCTCCCCAGCTGCATCCTCGTCAGACTCACATTCCTCTCCTCCTCCCCACCAATCTCATTCCTAAAAAACGGACAACTCTCCACCAGGTCATTACTCTGCCCATCACCGTAATCCTCCTCACTGGTCTCCCCGTCGGGAGTGGAAGCCCTGGCCAACATCGACGCCGCCGACGCCCCCGTCGTCGTGTTCCTCCTCTTCGCCAGCAGGTTCCTCCGGATCCTCACCGCGTAACCCAGGTTCGTCGTCAGACTTTGGCAATCGTGGTGGGCGAACGCCCGCCGCCTCGCGATCTCCTCGGCTTCGGCGGAGATCACCACGCTGGTACTACTAGTGTTCACCACGCTGTCGTCCATGGCTTGTCTTTGGTTTTTGTACGCGCTGTTGCTGTTCACGCTGCCCGAACCCCAGAACCTAGGGAGTTTCACGCGTAGCTTCGGGCTCTGGGGGGTTTGGTTTTGGTCATCCGAGTTCAGGCAATCGGTCTGATTGTTGGCCTCGACTTTACCGCGAAGGTATTCTGAAGGGCCGGGGGATCTTTGGTCTGTACAAATTGTTCCAAGTACCTATAAAAAAAAAATAAAGAACTTAATGAATGTTTTAGAAGGTACAAAATACAAAACGGGTTTCAAATGAAAGTGAAAATAAATTATTAACCATGCCTGACCAATCAAAATGTTCTATTTCAATAGTATATAATCCAGGGGCACAACTACTTCTTTTAGATCCTGTAGTACAGTGGTGGGGAAACTTTTTTTAAGACAGGCCATTTATAATAACCAGACAATCGTAGCGGGCCAAAGAATAATGCTTAATCGTAGGTAGGTAGTTTTTATGCGGGTCGTCACATTACGAAGTAAGAACGCGTTCAAAAATTCTCACGACGGCACTCTTAAACGGGCCGGATTAAACCTTTCCGCGGGCCGGACTTCTCCCGCGGGCCGTAGTTTCCCCATCACTGCTGTAGTAGGTGAAAAGAAGTGAAGAGACCCTATCAAAGCATCCACACTATTTTTGCCTGGTCTTCAATCTACTTGTTTGGCATAACTGTAAAGTTCTTTCAAGTAAAAAAGTAAGTACTCATTCGTATGTACTTACTTTCAGAAATTAAAATACCTGTAATATTTTGCAATTTCTTCTTTAAAATATACAATTTACATTAAAAATAGTGTGCTTAATGTTTCGCGAATTGTAAATATTTTCTATAAAACCAATTGTGTTGGTTGTTTCCAAAGCTCACTTTGCTTAAACAAAAGAATTAATTTTGTACAAGATGCTCTTTAAAATGTCATTCTTCGGCATTCTTTAGAGAGACTGTGTGGATGTTTTGATCGGGTCCGGAAGTTCTTTTGCTTTTTACTCTTCACACGGCCAAAGACCAATTGAGCATAGTTATGCAAGAACCTGCAAACCCACAATATACTTAAAGTGAGTAAATCACTGTTAAAGGTTTTTATTTAAAAACAAATATAGCTCCGCTTTTGTGAGATTTTTTTAATATATGTTTGTACTTTTTTAAAATAATGTCATCAATATGAAGAGCTATTTTTCTTTTCGTGCATAATAGACCAAGTGGGTTGAACGGTTTCTGTAAAATATTATAATGTTTATAATATGCGTGCGGGTTGGTTGCTTAGTTTGTGTAACTTAAAAAAAATATAAGTAGGGCTTGGTAGCTTTATGTAAAATCAAGATTGGCCTATAGCGAATCCGTACATGAAATAGACACATTTATTGAATATTTGAGGGTTGGTAGCTTTCTGCATAACTATGCCCAATTAGTTGTAGATTGCAAAATGAATCGCATTTTTAATGCTTTTGAGATATTCTACCATCAAGAATTGGAATTTATGTATAAATAAATAATTCATATTGAAATATGAAGCAAGATGAAGATCAACATGAATCATTAGACATTTGGCTAAAGTGACTGTGAGTTTTTTATAGGAATTAATGCGCTATTGACTTTTCATTACGCATACGTAATTTTACTAGGTACCCTAGCTTACCTAATATGAGTAACTCCAAAACAACCCGCCTATCTATCAATATTTCACAATGCACAGCACAATTTTATTTATTTACTCATTACAACCAATCTTATCGCGTAATTCTATTGTTAGATAACCGTATTTTGTTTTGTGCGGTTGTTACACAACGAATGCAAACAGACAAAATCGGCACGGGAAAATCTTTTCGCAAATTTTCCGACCAATTTTGCAGGAATGCACGAAATGCATTTCACCTTGGCACGCTCGCTGCCGTATCGGGACTGAGTGAGTGGGTTTTGGAGTTTTAATTTTTTTGATAAAGGTATGCATACTTTCCTCGATAACAATAATCTACGGTGCGATGGGCGCACTTATCTTTTAATCGAAATTTATTAATATTTTATTTCATTCTTTGAAAAGTAATCATTAACCCATATTTAAAGTAAAGAAATGAATATCACTGTGTTTTTATAAGTGATACATATCTTCAGTTGACTTAAGAATAATATTTGTAAATATTAATCTGAATTACTATTTGAACGCTGTTACAACACTAGGTTAACTCTTTCGGCCCTGACGGCGGCACTTGCCACCACTAAAATTTGTTAAACATACTGGGAATTTTTCTTATAAATATACATACATCTATGCACGAGCTGTAACTTTTCCAATAATCGTTTGTTTTTTAAAATATTTTAGTTTAAAGTCCGAAACGAGGACGGGAGGAAGCACAATGGGCCTAATGAGGCCTAAGTGCAGTGCAGGAATGCGCACTCCCCAAAGAACCAGAACCAACCAGAAGTCCTAAACGAGTGTTTTCCACTCACAGATTAAGCATGAAGTAAAATTTCGAGTTTAGAAAAGCCTGGAAATTTGGATTGGTCGTGTAGCGCGTAGCGCTACGCGACCAAACCAAATTTTCAGGCTTTTCTAAACTCGAAATTTTACTTCATGCGCCACGCGTATAAAACACTGATTTTAGGTGAAGTTAAAAATATTCTACTAAAGCAGTATGCCAAAAACGTGTATTCTGAACATCACATCACATCAGTGTTTAGTACGCGTGGCGCATGAAGTAAAATTTCGAGTTTAGAAAAGCCTGAAAATTTGGTTTGGCCGCTCCGCGCTACGCGACCAAACCAAATTTTCACTCGTAATTTTACTTCATGCTTAACCTGGGAGTGGAAAACACTCGTTTGAAAGTTCAATTTAAAATATTTGTAAAAACAACGAATATCTGAAGATTTACAGCGTATACAGTATATTGACATATGTATACTTAAAAGAAAAACTTTCTGTATATCTGAGATAGTAATAAATAATATGCAGTGCACAAAAGACTTTTTCAACACCAGAAAAATTCTAGGGGTGAAAGGGTTAGTATGGATTATTGCAGCACTAGGTAAAAATAAACTTTTGCAATACTAGGTTAATATGAATCAGAGCTGGGCAGGATTCGAATCATTCAGGATTCGATTCTCGGATTCGAATCCTTTTAGAGGATTCAAAAGAGGTATTCGAATACTTTAGTGAAAACGGATTCGTGATCCGGATTCGTTACATTTTTTTTTTAAAGGATTCGTATTCGAATCCAAACATAGATGATTCGAATCCTTATAAAAGGATTCGAATTCTTATAAAAGGATTCGAATCCTTATAAAAGGATTCGAATTCTTATAAAAGGATTCGAATTCTTATAAAAGGATTCGAATCCTTATAAAAGGATTCGAATCCTTATAAAAGGATTCGAATCCTTATAAAAGGAATCGAATCCTTATAAAAGGATTCGAATCCTCATACACAGATTCAAATCCTCCTAAATAATGCGAATCGTCGCTACTAATGCTAGGATTCGAATTCGATTAATTCAAATAGTTAAATATTCTAATATGAATATTTAAATCACTAAATTATTCATATTTGAATATAAATATTTAAATTTTCGAATAATTCAAATATTTGTGAATGCATATTTGGTTACTTTACCATGAAAAATATCCAACGTTAATAGTATATTTTTAACTTCACTTGAAATCAGTGTTTTATACGCGTGGCGCATGAAGTAAAATTTCGAGTTTAGAAAAGCCCCGTGAAAATTTGTCTCGGGTCGCTGCGCGACCCTCGACAAATTTTCTACGCGGGGCTTTTCTAAACTCGAAATTTTACTTCATGCTTTGTCTGGGAGTGGACAAAACTCGTTCTTAGAAGTTTAAAATTGAAGGATCACTCTAGATTACTAAGTGTATTTCCATTTTACAAAGGCTACAGCTCGAAGGACCAACCATGGTCTTCGGAGACCGAAGGACTACAGGGAATCGAAGAAAACAACGAATATCTGAAGGTTTACAGCATGGATAGGAAAGAAAACATCTAATTTTGAAAAAATATCAAAGTTGGGTTGGTTTTCAGTGCATTTTTAACTTCACTTTAAATCAGTGTTTTATACGCGTGACGCATGAAGTAAAATTTCGAGTTTGGAAAAGCCCCGCGAAAATTTGTCTCGGGTCGCTGCGCGACCCTCGACAAATTTTCTACGCGGGGCTTTTCTAAACTTGAAATTTTACTTCATGCTTAGTCTGGGAGTGGACAACACTCGTTTGAATTTTAAATTTAACTCTTTTAAAAAATCGACGTATGTAATATAATAAATCATTTATTGAAATTATAGAAAAAGATGCAAAATTTTACCTAAAATTAACTTTTAGAGTTAACTTTATAATTTGCTGGGTGAATATTCTATTCCTAAAAAAAACCGTTTTTATTTAATATTAAAGTTGCATTTAATACAAAAACAAACTGTGAATAAATCGACATAAATCTAGAAATATCAAAAATCTCGACATGTAGAAAATCTTGACGGTCCACTCCCAGACTAAGCATGAAGTAAAATTTCGAGTTTAGAAAAGCCCCGCGTAGAAAATTTGTCGAGGGTCGCGCAGCGACCCGAGACAAATTTTCACGGGGCTTTTCTAAACTCGAAATTTTACTTCATGCGCCACGCGTATAAAACACTGACTTAAAGTGAAGTTGAAAACGCACTCAAAATCAACCCAAATTCGATATTTTTTCAAAATTGGATGTTTTCTTTCCTATCCATGCTGTAAACCTTCAGATATTCGTTGTTTTCTTGTAAATAAACTCGATTCCCTGTAGTCCTTCTCCGAAGACCATGATTGGTCCTTCAAGCTGTATCCTTAGTAAAATGGTAATAAACTTAGTAATCTAGAGTGATTCTTTAATTTGAAACTTCTAAGAACGAGTGTTGTCCACTCCCAGACTAAGCATGAAGTAAAATTTCGAGTTTAGAAAAGCCCCGCTTAGAAAATTTGTCGAGGGTCGCGCAGCGACCCGAGACAAATTTTCACGGGGCTTTTCTAAACTCGAAATTTTACTTCATGCGCCACGCGTATGAAACACAGATTTAAAATGAAGTTCAATAACACATATATCATCATTAATTAAAATCATTATATAATCAGAAATTTAGTCGGTAAATGAACGTTTTGCAAAACGTTGCAAATAATAAATTCAAATTTATTTTTAAATTAAAAATTTTAACTTACTCTAAAGGATTTGTATCCGTGATTCAAAAATGAGGATTCGAATCTTTGATTCAAATCATATTTTTCACTTACGAATCCATTATTCGAGTATTCGTGATTCGAATCATATTAGGTGATTCGGATTCGTGATTCGAATCCTGTTTTTGAGGATTCGTCCCAGCTCTGATATGAATTGATGATTGTGTAATATGAACTGCTGTTATCACGAGGCTAACTGAAAGAAACAGATATCTGCCTACTTCGAGAGTAATGATTTATTGTCTCACAACGAAATTAAGTTTCAGAAGAGGGAAAAGTACAATTTAAAATAAAAAACACTTGGTTTGTTTTACTAACTTAAGGGAAACAAACCAGTGTTTTATTTTTTTATTTCAAATTTTATTTTAATCATATTTCACCAAGTGATTAATGAGAACACAGCGAAGAAAGGAATTACTACAATAATTAACACAGTAAAAGATAAAAAAAAGTACAATTAATGCAATAGTGGAGCTCAGAGATAAAATTTTAAACGGTTTGGAATCTCAGTCACAGTGTGGCGAAACAATTGTAGCGTTATTACAATATATATTTGAAAGTGTTTAAATTGTTTTATTTATATAAAAGTAAGTCATTTGTTATGGTAAATTTTATGGATTTATCAAAAGCCATTGATTGCCTGTCACACCAAACACCGATTAGTAAGTTGTACAGTTACAACTTTGAACCCACTAGTTGTAAGATGATTATGTCCTATCTGAAAAACAGAACACAAATAATGTCGTATGGTGGTTCCAGATCGCATGAGGTATTGGTTATCCAGGTCGTACCTCATCTAGGGCCACTTTGTTCTTGATTTATGCGAATGACTTCTAATTAACATTCTGTAAAGAAGAATATAGTATTGTGCAGTTAGCTGATTTCCTTAGCAAATTTAAAATTAGAAGATGTGCTGGTTAGTAAGATTGATGGTCGAAACAAAGGTAAGGCTCGGTTTTCAGAAAATTAGTTGTCAATAAATGACCAAAAGACAGTCAGAATCTTGTTTACATTGAGAGAACACGAAGAACAATTCACTGTTGATTCAGCAACATTTCCGGGGATATATTTAGACTCAGATCGAACAAAATTGCTAAAAACGTGTCCTTGTTAAGAAATGTATCGAGATGTCTGTCCAGAAATATTGTTTAATCCGCCTATTACGCATTGTGGGCTATCCGAATAATATATGGATTGGGATACATGGAAGATTGTAGGGATATGTTCATTGAGGTACAAATATTAACATTAACAAATTATAAAAACGAATTAATATTAATATCGACTTTCTGCAATAATGTAGACTCGTTAAGACTTTTTCTCCAAATATTCATTGAAACAACTACTTCTCAAGCTAATACCCCGACAGATATTGAATTATACAATGAACATTTGAGTTACACGACAGATTTACTATTCTATGCATAATTTATATGCAAAATGCAACATCAGATCAAATTATTCTCTCACCAAACCAAATAAACCAACAGGAAATTGAAATAAATTGAAAAAATTACAGGGAATGAATATTAATTGAAAGAATCTTAGGCGATCTTGAAGAAAAAGTCTTAAGTCATCTATAGACGCGTTTCGAGATTTATCCCTCATCAGTATAGCTATACTTAAGACTTTCAATACAAAAAAGACATTACTATCCCAATTCATACTATACTGTTTACTGTGGGCAATTAGAATGTTGATATTAACACATAACATGTTTGAATCAAACATTCAAACATGTTAAAATATATGATGGAAACAAGTTATTTGGCAGGCTCGTATATAAACATATTACTTGTTCAAAGTTATCATTTATTTTTTTCAGTGTATGTTTACTACTAATATTTAGGAATAAACTATTTTCTATTTGTAATACAAACATAATTTTCTTTCTTTACTTATTAATCACTTATTATCGCTCTTGTATCATTTCCAATTTATTTTCATTCGGTAAATTTTATGAATGATACTAATCCACTCTTATTATCTTACTCTACATTTCGACTCTATTAAAATAATAATACAATCTTGTTACTACTAATTCTCTGAAATTAGACGTCCAGCATTGTCTAGTGTAATTGTAGGTGATTTTTTGTAACGAGAACCTTATTACTTGACGTTTCGTCTAAAGTATCGTCATTTAATATCATTACGAAAGATAATGGCCGCCGCTCGAGTTAGACAAAGAGATAGTGTGTATAAGGTTAGTGATATTCGACGAAAACTCGTCGGACGGGTTTCAAAACAATTTTTCATTTCAACGAAATATATTAAAAGCCATGGATAGAGGTATGAATGAAAAATTTGTTTACATCGCGTAAATATTGCATTATTTGTATAAATGTTTATACGTTGAAATTTTACACAAAATAAACAAACAATGATGAGGAATACAAATAATAACAACACAGAATTTGGCATACTTTAAGGAAAGAAAGACGAAGAAGAAACTCAAATTGTTGTAGTTTTAAGGGACCAAATAATTAATTAATATACAGGATGAGTTTGAATATGTGCGACAAACATTAAAGGCTGCTATAGGCTAAAATATTATGTGAATAAATGTGCAAAAAATGTTTAGTTTTAAAGTTATAGGATGTTCAATAATAAATAATGGACATAACCCACTGAGCAAAAAACAAACAAATAACGTTATATCGACATGGTAGCAACATTAAACGTTATTTTAATGTTGACGAAACATTACTTAAATGTGTTTGTTTAGTGGGAAATAACTTTAAAACTAAGCAGTTTTGGACATTTCTTCATATGAACTTTTATAATCAAAATAACCTTAGAAATCAGCCCTTAAAGTTTGTCGCACGTATTAAGAATCACAAATAATAATTAGTAAATTGTCATTATTAAAATTAAGAAAAATCATTAAATGTATAATTAATAAATGACAATATATAGGATTATTCTATTGATCAACATTTTATTAAGTCTGTAAGTGTTCATTTGATTGCAAAAACGAAATTGACATTACCTTAAAACCACAGAAAAACCATGTGGGATATTTAAGTCGCCTATTTCCAAAAACCCCTGAATCCATTGTTTGCCAATGGATTTAGGGGTTTTTGGAAATAGGCGACTCAAATATCCCACATTGTTTTTCTGTAGTTTTAAGGTAATGTAAATTATTTTGGAAATAGGAGACTCATTTAATTATACTTAAAAAGCGTTGTCAGTTTTGCAATCATTCAACAGACTATTAAATATTCACATTTTTCAAAAAAAGAATTATTTGAAAAATATTGTATAAAGTACAGATTGATTATTTAAGTGATTTTAAATCTTGAACCTTGGAGGCGTTCACTTCGTGGTATATTTTTAATTTTGATATTAAGAAAACACTGCTTTATACTACTTTTATTTTACTTCTGTGACTAGTTTCAATTACACGGTAATCGTTATCAAACTAAGTGATTAAAAATGTTGAATGTTAGGGCACTTTTAAAACCAATATCCTCTTAAATCGAGCTTTTGTCAAAAGTTATTTAACTTTCGCTCTAAATATAAAATAATTAGAAGTTATTTGTTTTTTAATTTTGTTAAAAATCATTAAACTTTTAAATCTTTTTAAAACTCACAGATTTTATATAAAATTGAATGCACTAATATTAATCGGTTTATATTTTCTTGACCGATTAATATTAGTGCATTCAATTTTCTATAAAATCTATGAGTTTTAAAAGGATTTAAAAGTTTAATGATTTTTAACAAAATTAAAAAACAAATAACTTATATTATTGAGCGAATTTCCAACTAACTTTTAAAATTAATCAAAAGCTCAATGATTTTTTTGCAATATTATAAACTAAATATATTCTAATTATCGAGCGAATTTCCAACTAACCTTTAAAATTAATCAAAAGCTCAATGATTTTTTTGCAATATTTTAAACTAAATATCTTCTAATTATCGAGCGAATTTCCAACTAACTTTTAAAATTAATCAAAAGCTCAATGATTTTTTTGCAATACTTTAAACTAAATATCTTCTAATTATCGAACGAATTTACAACTACATTTTTAAAAGGATTTAAAAGTTCAATGATTTTTTTACAATATTTTAAATTAAATATCTTCTAATTATTGAGCAAATTTTCAACTAAATTTTAAAAGGATTTAGAAGCTTACTGATTTGTTTACAATATTTTAATTCACATATTTTCTAATTATCGAACTTCACTTTGACGCGACTTTTCAGAAAAACCAATTGACATATTTGCATTTTCTCTTTAGAATGTTGAAACTCGTTCATTTCCAAGCAAACGCTTTGAAGTTTAAGCAGCGACGTGTTCATTATTTTTTTTTATTCCTCAAACAAATTCCACCGTAACCTCAACATTTCCTTCATCTCAACAAAATTCCACTTTGACACGATTTTTCAGTAAAACCAATTAACATATTTGCATTTTCTCTTCAAAATGTTGAAGCTCGTTCATTCTAAAGCAAACGCTGTTAGTTTGAAGTTCAAGAAACGACGTGTTAATTTTCTATAAATTATTCAAGTTCCACCGTAAACTCAACATTATCTTCATCTCAAGAAAATTTCACTTTGACGCGATTTTTCAGAAAAACCAATTGACATATTTGCATTTTCTCTTCAAAATGTTAAAGCTCGTTCATTTCCAAGCAAACGCATTTATTTTGAAGTTTAAGAAGCGACGTGTTCATTTTTTTAAAATTCCTTAAACAAATTCCACTTTGACGTGATTTTTCAGTGAAACCAAATAACATATTTGCATTTTCTCTTCAAAATGTTGAAGCTCGGTCATTTCAAAGCAAACGCTGTTATTTTGAAGTTCAAGAAACGACGTGTTATTTTTTTTTAATTATTCAAATTCCACCGTAAACTCAACATTTTCTTCGTCTGAAGAAAATTTCACTTTACGCGATTTTTCAGAAAAACCAATTGACATATTTGCATTTTCTCTTCAAAATGTTAAAGCTCGTTCATTTCCAAGCAAACGCTATTATTTTGAAGTTTAAGAAGCGACGTGTTCATTTTTTTAAAATTCCTTAAACAAATTCCAGTGTAAACTCAACATTTTCTTCGTCTCAACAAAATTCCACTTTGACGCGATTTTCCAGAAAATCAAATAGACATATTTGCATTTTCTCTTCAGAATGTTAAAGCTCGTTCATTTCCAAACAAACGCTGTTATTTTGAAGTGTAATCATAGCACTTTACTAGTCATTTAATCAACTTATAGTTTCATTTCACGTTTAAACAGCGCTTTTTTCAATTTTTTTTGTGATTTGTAAGAATAATTAAAACCAAAAATTCGAAAACAAATTTGTTTACACGAAATAAACATTTTAAATATTTATTAACGTAAGATGAGACTTAAGTAGCGTATTTTGAGCTTTACTTCAAATCAGTGTTATATACGCGTGGCGCATGATGTAAAATTTCGAGTAGAGAAAAGCCAGAATTTAGATTTGGGCTTTTTTCAACTCGAAATGTTACTTCATGCTTAATCTGGGATTGAAAAACACTCGTTAGAAAATAATTTGTTTTTTTCAAGAATTTCATTCGTTTATAAAATCTTGTCCTGGACCTCGAAGTGCAGGATAACCCAATTTTCATTAAAATCGGATTATTTTGTGATTTAAATTCTACCATGTTCGATTCGTCATTTTGTTTTTACAAAAATTAATATCAAATTCGAAATCAGCCACCTCGAAAACCTATTTTAAAAAAAATATATTTTCGATTTTGATCAACTGAAACGTCAAAAATATACGATTTCTATCCAGGGAGTGGAAGGGGCAATTTTAAAGCTTTTTAGATTCTAGATTTATAATAAAAAGCTTAAGTTTATTGTGTCATTTTAATATCGAAATTTGTTTAGTCTGTACGGTACAGTAGGACAGACAGACATTTTTCAAAAATGGTCTTAATCAACTCAGGGGACCTCAAAATCCACTAACACGAAAACAATACTCTTCCTTCGTATCGTATGTTCAATAAAAATAAAACTCTAGAGCGCCATGGAAAATATTGTAGGTTGGCAACTAGAGTTGCCAACCTACAATATTTGACAATCAAACTTTAACGTCCTTTTTGCGTTATTGGGCCCGTTCATCACAGACAACAGTTGGGAGTTTACTGCCAACTGTTGTGGAATTTCCTGATGACCGGATTGTTTATAGTGAACGGGTTTGGGATTTTTGCAATCGTGCAAAATAGACGGACCAGAGTACCGGTCATTAGATACCAACATACATCATGAACAAATCCAAACATGTTGAACGTTGAACATTTTGATGAACGGGCCCAATGTCATTCCGCAATGATTAGAGATTAGAGTGATAACATAACCAAAAATGTGAGGTTATGTCAGACATTATATATGTCAATTCCTAGTGTGTAGCCAAATTGAATTTAAAAAAAAAAATCATGGTACTCTTGAACATACGATATTACATACGGGAAGAGTAAAAACACTAAACAAAACTGTTATTATTTTTGTTTGTTTGCAAGACTCAAAGTCTGGCTATACGAGTATAACTTGTGGATAACATCATTTTTATTTTTATTTGCGATAGCGATAGTAACGTGATGATTTTAATATATTAATTACCCAGGAATAGAAGTCCATACATACTTCAAAGAACTTTTCAAAAAAATTCTTCTCGCGTCCCATTGTTGATCACTTTTGAAAACCTCACACAGCTAATATCCTTAGAAATCCTCACATAACTTAAAAGTCACATAACTATTCGCTTTGAAAATCTTCACTTATTTAAAACAAAAACATTTTCGTTTTCTTAAACCTCACTTTAAAAAATCTCACATAACTAACAAAGCAAAACTTTAGAAATCCACGCACAACTAAACAACACTGTCTCATACACTAGATAACGATAAAACGCGGAAGTGCATTGAGTTACTCGGCATTTACATATCTGAATAAAAAATCGGCTTTACTTAACAACAAAACATCGAAATTTCAGACGTAAATGATTACACAAAAACTAAAACTACTTTATAAAAGTGTTCAATTTGAAGCTTCTAACGAGTGTTTTCCACTCCCAGACTAAGCATGAAGTAAAATTTCGAGTTTAGAAAAGCCTGAAAATTTGGATTTGCCAGGGCGCGCGAGCGAAGCGAGTCGCGCCCCGGCAAATCCAAATTTTCAGGCTTTTCTAAACTCGAAATTTTACTTCATGCGCCACGCGTATAGAACACTGATTTAAAGTAAAGTTCAAAATACGCTGCTTAAGTTTCATCTTATGTTAATAAATATTGCAATGTTTATTTCGTATAAACAAATTTATTTTCGGATTTTTGGTTTTAATAATTCTTACATTACATTACAATATTTGTATTTGTAAAATGTATTAACCTGAGACTAAACTTGAGTATATTTCGAACTTCAAATTAAATCAGTGTTTTATACGCGTGGCGCATGAAGTAAAATTTCGAGTTTAGAAAAGCCTGAAATTTTGGATTTGCCAGGGCACGACTCGCTTTTCTAAACTCGAAATGTTACTTCATGCTTAGTCTGCTAGTGGAAAAGCTCGTTAGAAGGTTCAAATTGAACACTTTTGTAAAAACAACGAATTTTGATAAACAACGAAAACACTCTAAATCTTGAAATGTTCGCTTCGCGGAGCGCACAAACCAGATTATCAGGCTTTTCTAAACTCGAAATTTTACTTCATGCCTAACCAACGAGTGGAAACACTTGCTCAAAACTTGCGACTGAACTCTTTTATAAAATCGACGAATGCCTGAAAATGTACATCACGACATGTACACTTAAAAGATAAATTCCTTGTTAGTTCAGCAACGAAACACTTTTAAATTTCACAAGAAATTAAAATTGTTACTACAAACACAGGTTCAATAACGAAGCACTTTTACAATTCACAAACTTAAAATGTTCACTACAACACGTTTAATTTTTGTTTATGTTTCAGAGCGTCTAGTTTGTTATTAACGATTATTTTCTTAACAACAAAACACACTTCACATTTTTCACTACTAGGCATATATCGTACGTTATATTTTTCTATATTTTCTTTTTTCAGAGTGTATAGTTTCGTAGTTGGAACGTTATTGAGGATTATTTGCGGCGTTCGGGTTCAGGAGGCCCACGCATTTGGGCGACACCGTGAAAACTTTTCGATGAGTAACTCGAAAGTTGTTTTTTTTTCAGAGTGCGCCTGTAATGAATCGATAAAGGCTTATCTGTTGATAAGGGCTGACAGGGGGAGTGATAAATTTGCGTTTGGGAACTCTGATTACACACATTGTACAATCTTTCCTATCATCGGACGATACCAGGAATGAACGGGTGAAGGAAAGTTGATGTGTTGATTGGGTGCGTTGAGGCAAAAGCCCCTTGAAAGATAATATTAATAAAATAGTGACGTGTTCATCATACTTCAAGGAAAGTTGATTGGGTGCGTTGAGGCGAAAACCCCTGGAAAGATAATATTAATAAAAATAGTACTATGTTGATTTCAAATAGGGATTTTTTTTAGTATCTATATCCCGATGTATACGCTATACATTTTGATAAACATAACAAATTCGACTCTAAAAGGGTCAATTCTATGCAAATTCGTGCATTTTATTCGAATTTAGTAAACCGAAGATACTTGGCGCAGTCGCTTGGATTAATTGCAATGAATCATGAGTGGATCTATTGCCTAGCTTACTCTCAAATAATTTCGTATTTAGATTAGTGTATATCAATCTAAAATACTCGAGTATAATGTGTGAACAGACGGCGGATATAAAGCGTAGGTCTCAGTATGGAATACTTGATTAGAAGAGTCAATTCAATCTGAATAACTTCTTACCGTGGGTCTGTAATCCTGCAGCATGGCAAAAAACGACTCCCCGGTGGTACCTGGAGGTGGTGCGGAGGTGGGCGCCGGCCTCTCGATGACATCAATGGACCCGTGGCTCCCGTACTCCCTCTTGAGCGTGGGCGAGGAGGGGTTGGAGGGCCTGGCGTGGTAATCGAGCAGTTCGAGGCTGGAGTTGCTGCGGTAGAGGGGATCGGCCGCGGTGAGGTGGTGCCGCCGCGACGGGCCGCACGAGCCCGTGGTGTGGTGGTGGCGGTCGTTGTAGGACGCCCTGGGGGCGGTCAGCCCTGCGTTTACCCTAGCCTTCTGCAGGTAGGTGTTGTAGTAGTCCACCGCCTGGACCGTCCGTTCCCGCGCCCTTGACGCGGTCGTCGTGGAGCCCGGCGCGCGTGGGGGCGCTGGCCCACACTCTTGCAAACCGATCATCCCATCACGCTAAAATAGCAAACAAAAAGAAAAAATTGTTGTAGAAAAATTAATAAAAATAAGCAATGCTAAAGAAGTAAATAAATTATAAAAAAATAAAGCAATGAAGAAGTCGATTATGATATGGCGCAGTTGATGCGAATCAAATTTTGACATAGTGTAGTCGATGGAGTTAAATTCTGACATGGCGCAGTCGATTCGAACTCTTGCCTAGCAATGAAGAAGTCAATTATGATATGGCGCAGTTGATGCGAATCAAATTATGACGGCGTAGTCGATGGAGTAAAATTATGACATCGCGCAGTCGATTCAAACTCTTGTCCAGCAATGAAGAAGTGGATTATAATATGGCGCAGTTGATGCGAGTCAAATTATAACATGGCCCAGTTGATGGAATAAAATTATTACATGGCGCAGTCGATTCGAACTCTTGTTCATTATTGATAGAGAAAAATACGAGATAATAACTTAATTATTTTTTACAGTATTGGACTTGTCAGTAGCAAACAATAATTTTATAGAGAACTTTTGTTATAAGTATACATATCTCGATGCATACGCTGTAAATTTTACTTATTTGTTTTGCTTGAATAGAACATAATAATTAATTTAATTAGTTTGAAGCTTCTAATAAATGGTTAAATTCGATTTATAGTAATATTACCAAATTTTAATTTACCGGTAACTTTTCATCACTAGTAATCTGTATGCATTTAAAAGTATGTTTCTTTTCTATGGAGAGAAAATAAACGACATGGGAACGGGTCGTGAAAATTTGAATAAAAATGAAAAAGTTACGGTCATCCCAGGCCGACAACCCTTTGCCCTCTCGAGCGATTTAGCCCTCCAGGGCGTAATAACTTCACACCCCGTTTTCCAAGAGGAGGAGATGTGCATTGATCCGAAGCGATAACCCTTGGCCGAACTTTTTCGATTACACCGGATTTTCTTGTTTACGGCCCGGCATTTTTCACGCCGGACAACAAAGATAAATCTTTACAGCAAGGGCCATCAATTTTATTTAGTCTTGCAAGACGAAAAAACAGTTGAAAGTAACAATAAATTGACCGCTACTTAGTCTATTAGGTAATGATTGATGTAAGAACGAAATAAAAGCAGAAGTTGATTTAGACATTTTATATGAAAGTTGATTTGGACATTTTATAAGAAACCATAGAAGCCAAGTGAAATGAGTGCAAAACTTATAAAATTGAAGTAACAAGTGTGGAGACGGGGTCTTCATTCATGTGTTGCCACATTGGCCGACGACACTGCTATATTGGCTGTAGGCAAAGATCACGAAGAAGCAGCAGTAAATCTGCAAACCTCGATAAATAAAATTAACATCTGGACTAAGCAATGGCGAATCAAATTGAATGAGACTAAATCGGTCCACGCAAATTTTAGAAATAAAAGAAATCAACATATCCTTGTTAGTATGAATGATATCCAGGTACCATATGCTGATACAGTAAAATATTTGGGTTTTACACTGGACGCTAAGCTACGCTGGAGAGCTCATGTCAAAAAGAAAAAAGAAGAACTGGACATCAAATTTCGAAAAATGTATTGGCTGCTTGGTCGGAACTCCACCCTGTCAATCTACAATAAATGACTGCTGTATAAACAAATTCTTAAGCCCGTATGGACATATGGCATCCAGCTGTGGGGTTGTGCCAAAAAGAGCAATATAGAAATAATCCAGCGATACCAAAATAAAGTACTGAGGGGTATTGTCAATGCTCCTTGGTATTTCCGAAACAGTGACCTCCACAGGGACTTGGAAATGGATGCTGTTAATGAGACAATACACAAATTTGCCAAGAGTCATGAACAGCGACTTCTTCAACACGTCAACATCGAAGCCATCCAGCTCCTCGATAACACGAATTTGACCAGAAGACTACAGCGGACTAAACCGTTCGAGTTAGTTTAATATTGTGTTAGTGCAAAAGCAGAGCATAGTGCTAGTGTACACATTAATTAGTGTAATTAAGTTATTAAAATCTAAGGGATACTAATGAGTAAACCCTTAGCATTAAACCTTTAGTAAATTAAGTTAGCTAAATATTACTCATTGATCCATTTGTGATCAGATTGTAATTATAGTAAAATACAATGCAAATAATAAAAAAATAAAAAAATGTGTTGGCAACGGGATATACTGATATTGGTAAAAAAAATAGTAAATTTAGTTAAATATGAGACATTGAATGCAAATTTACCGACGAGAAGTTAGCATTAAAAACACAGCATTAAGGTTGCGGTTTACTGGAGTGAGACAGACTCTTCAGTCGATAGCTAGAGTGAGAAAGACCTATATTACTATTTCCAGCATAAAAAGGTAAACGTAAGACATAAAGATCTTTTTCTTCAGTGATTCATAAAATAATTAAATGCAGAATTTACGGACACCTTTGAATTTTACGCAGCACAAGTTTATGTTGCCTAAAAATGAGTAAATAAATGATGCAAAAATAGCTATTTTCAGGATTTTTTTACAGAAACACTAAATATCTTGAACGTTTTAAATTGGTGACATTAAAATTCTACTAGTTTCAACATTATTTTGATGTATCATGCAATGTTGCCCGGTAATTAGAACATCCATGGTGCTTGAACTAGTTACTACCCAAAACGTTTGATTTTACCCATTATAAATCGCAACCTTAAATTGGCGTCTCCACCAAAAAATAAATAAAAAAACAAAAAATATGTGGTCTGCAATTTTTTTATATTTTGTGCCTAATGCATTATTATACAACTGTTTAAAAATGGTTCGCGTTGAGGAACATCACTATTTGAATTTTTGAAAATATAATTATTATTATTGAATACTGGGCTCATAAATAAAAAAACAAAAAATGTGTGGTCAACAATATTTTTGATATTTTGTGCCTAATATATTAATAAACAACCCTCTAAAGTTTCAGAACGATCGGGGGTGAGGAACATTTCCATTTTATTAAAAGTAAATGTTCCAAGTTTTTGTTAACTTTCAAATCAATTTTTTACATATTGATCAATTTTTATTGTGCATTTTAATTAATAATTTTTTGAAGTTTGGTCTAGCTTCGTTGTGAAATACACATATTTTCTGAAATAATGATTCTAGAGTTTTTGGTGGAGGCGCCAATTTAATACTGGGTTTTTAATGCAAACTTCTCGTCGGTTGCAAATGTTCCCTAAATTACTATCTTTTCTCAATTTTCTCAACTTTGTAATACGTTTTCTCAAAATCAATTTTAGGCAAGCACTTGTGTCCCTTGGCTTCTACGATCCTATGGGAATTTCAAAACGTTGGTGGTTTACTTGCCCCTCCTTGGGCATAAAAAATAATGAATTTTAAAATTATTGCACAGCAGATATTAGCTGTGATTTTCGAGCATAAGTACTGAATATATTTTAAACTTCACACTAAATCAGTAGCAAACATGCATAAACTAAATATTGGGAGTTTAGAAAAGCCTAAACATTTGGATTGGTCGCTACGCGACTAGTGATGAGCAAGATCGAGAATAGCCGTATAAAACACTGATCTAACGTCTAGTTCAAAATATACTGTTTTTTTATCATACTGCCTTAGCAATATATTAAAAACTACAATATTTCAGTGTTTTATACGCGTGGCGCATGAAGTAAAATTTCGAGTTTAGAAAAGCCTGAAAATTCGGTTTGGTCGCTTCGCTTCGCTACGCGACCAAACCAAATTTTCAGACTTTTCTAAACTCAAAATTTTACTTTATGCTTAATCAAGGATTAGAAAGACACGTTTGATGCTTAAAATGAAACGCTATTCAAAAATAACAAATGCTCTAAAATTGACAGCGTATACATAAGGATGTGTATACTTGAAAAAAAAATCCCTGTATACATATATGTTTCGTGCCCCTACCTGATCATAATCCTGTGCGATAACTTGATTTTTGCATTATGATAGCGAGTTTAGATGAATCAAGTATACTCGTTTACTTCAGTGCATATTTTTTCCGCTAGAGTGCGTCTCTGTAGAGTTGAATTTAGTGGCAAACTGGCATCCATCTTGGCGCCTTTAGGCGCCAAATTTAGACTAAATCAAATTAACAGGACGCACGTGGATCATTATAGAATATGATTGGTTTAGTTTAAATTTGGCGCCTAAAAGCGTCAAGATGAATGTAAGTTTGCGCTCTCTTAAATACAGGGACACTAGTTGAATTGACAAGCACTTAATCCTTATAATTCTCAAGTGTACGAAACGAAATAGCTAAAACGTAAGTATCATCATAATGGTGAAGGATAAGTTTTCCACGTGGTATTACTTGCGAAACTGGGTCTTTGAACCAGGAGAGCAAGAAAGCGGACAAAAGAAGTCGCCGTGTATAAATCATGGCAGCGTTGCAGTTGCACTCACGAGCCATTAATCTCGCAGGGGTCATTGGAATATCTTGCCTTTTCCACAAACAATCGCAAAAGAATAACGCGAGAGGAGGAAACACGTAACACGCGAGTGGCAATTAGCGAGCGAATATTTCCTAGAGTGGAAAACTCTTGAAAAAAAAATCCCCGTGCGTGCCCTATCTATCCGTTCTGGATAAGGCTGAAGATTAATGGTTCGAGGCGAACAATGGCTCATTCTCTAGCGTGAATTTATAATAATTATTTCAGAGATATTAAAATAATACCAATGTTTACTGATGATCTTTATATTGAGGTCATTAGACATGGTGCAGTCGATTGGATCTTGGATCTGGCCTATTGTCACTTACGGTGCATTTTGTCATCGGTGAGTCTAGTCACTTAGCTGAAAGAATTGACAAATCTGTATACAGTAAAACCACGTGATTTTAATAAGATAAGTTATCGATGACAAAACTGATGATCGGTCATCGAAATAGGCCTCTGGAAGAGACGTTTTCAAAATTTATCATTTTTCTACCGTCACAAAGTCAAATTTACTATGAAACTTCATATTTAAATTCAATATTGATTAGTGAATTATACTTTTTAGATTCTAAATAGTTTGCTTCTCATTGGAAGTTTTTATATAGGTTTCTGGGTATAAAATACAAAGATCCGACTGCGCCATATTTAAAAATGCCATCAGTGTTTTGCGTAAATCAGCTTACTTGGGTTGCTTGGAATTTCAGTGCTTTATTAAAGATTATATTTATCACTTTAAACTATTTCAAATTTATAACAATATTTAATATTAAATTAATTAACCACATAAAATAGGAGTATATGTTTTCTCACCCAGGCAATAATTCTTTAAGGTATACATATCTCGATTTATAAATATTCAGACATATGATATTTTTGAAAGTGTTCAATTTGAAGCTTCTAACAAGTGTTTCCACTCCCAGATTAAGCATGAGTAAAATTTCGAGTTTAGAAAAGCCTAAAAATTTGGATTTGCCGGGACGCGCGAGCGAAGCAAATCGCGTCCCGGCAAATCCAAATTTTCACGCTTTTCTAAACTCGAAATTTTTCTTCATGCTGAATCTTCGATTGTAGAAGCTTTAAATTAAACACTTGTCAAAAACAACGAATGCCTGAAAAATTACAATGTATACATATGAGTCATCTATTTCCAAAAATGGATTTAGGGATTTTCGGAAATAGGCGATTCATATATCGGGCTATGTATACTTAAAAGAAAAATGTCCTGTATATCGTATCTAGTATCTTTAATATGCTTTTGAAACTCGCTAACTTATTACCTACCTAACAATTTATTTATATTGATGGTACATCTTCTAAAAGCGGTTCTAAAACAGCGTATTATCTGAGTAACAGCGAATCTTTTGTGAGGATTCGAATCAATTTTGAGGATTCGAATACTTTTAGAATGATTTGAATCACCTACATTTGGATTCGATTACGAATCCTTTTAAACAGTTGTAACAAATCCGGACCACGAATCCATTTTCAAAAAAGTATTCGAATGTATGTATATTTCGAATCCTATAAAAGCATTAGAACCCTGAATGATTAGAATCCTACCCAGTTGGGTTGCAAGTCCCCAACAGAGCTGGGTAGGATTCGAATCATTCAGGATTCTAATCCTTTTAGAGGATTCGAAAGAAAGATATATTCGAATACTTTTTTAAAATGGATTCGTGGTCTGGATTTTTTACAACTTTATTTATTATTATTTTCAATCAACACATAACCTAACTTGACTTTTGATTTGTCCTTTTATCGCGTTTATTCAACTATCATTAATTCTCAGGTGTGGACAAAATCAATTCTTTATTTCTCAACCCATCCGGTTTCGCGCTTATGCATAATACCTACGGTATGAATCACGTCTTAATTATCCGCGCATAAATTTAAAAGGCTGAATAACCTTGGTCCGGGAATCTGAGCGAGAGCAAATCCGCGCAGAGGAGATAACCTCAAATTGGAAAAAAGCGCGCGCGTCTTCTGGCGTACATCGAGGAAGAGCCGATTCAATGCTGATGATGGACGATAAGCGGAAACAATGGGGGCCTTTCAGGAATTATTATATAATGGGGACGGTGTCGTTAATGACTCTATTATTCATATCTGGAACGGAGGAAGGAGGAATTTGCGATTTGATTAATCGCCAATTGAATACGTGATTTATGCTAAGGTTTTCGTTATTGACAAGAGCATTGTTTGAGGTATAATTAATTGAGTACCTACATAATAATACAAAGAAATGTATTTGATATTATGTTAGACGAAAGTTAGCATACTCAAGACAATTTACACAAAAACAAAAAATCAAAATAATATTAAATTACGAGGTATGTTTATTTTGATCGTCTTCTCAGAAGTACGGACAAAAATTAAATTAGAAGAATAGAAAAGTGATATAAATCTCTGAAATGAGTTTAATTACGTTAAATAAATTTAAAAAAAACGCTAACAAATCCAAATTTTTTTATTTTATTTTATTTTATTTTATTTATCAGCGGAAATCTCCTTTATACAACAATACACAATTAAAAATAGTGATATAAGATAAACATAATATTACTTTGAAAAACATATAAATAGAGTGAGAAATATAATACAACAAACAAAAATACACTAATTAACAATATCCAGATTAATAAACTGTAAATTGCGTTTGAATACACTGTAAGAATTACTAAAAATGTAAAAGTTGGGATACAACATAAGGACATTACAATACCGCATTATACGTGCCACAGGATTATGGGAACCATACAATGTTCGATGGAAGTTTAAACGAAATAAGGGCCTACAACGAACTGGAGTTGATAAAAAAAATTAAAGTTCAACAATGATAATAAAAAACTGCAATTGTTATGTCCATTAATCAGTTTGAACTCATAGCATAAGTCAAATGATATTCTTCTATATTCTAAAGATTTTAAATTAAGACAATTCAATATGTGTGACCGACTATAGTCAATGCGTGCGATCCCCATTTTAAAAGATACTAGTAGTAAGAACCTATTCTGAACTTTTTCAATGATTTCAATGTTACAGTTGTGGTAAGAAGACCAAATTGCAGAACAATATTCCAAATGTGGCCTTACCAAACTGATCGAATTGATCGAATTATATATAAAAAAAATTAAAATAATATATAATCTTATAATGTATTATTGTTAATTACTCACACACGAAGTGTAAAATGTTTACCCCAAGAGAATCCATTGATCAGTTTCCCAATACATAGTCCAAAATCTTACTTTACTCCCACTTTGAGGAGAAAACCCTCAATCTGGCAACACCGCCTACACTTGCTTCGCTGATTACAAAAAATGTATTATCGGTGGAAATAAAATGTTGGGACACGTAAAATTTGGTTAGTGTGTGTCAAACTTTGAAGAAGGTCTTTTCCTCTCATTTAAATACTTTTATTGTCACTCCATATTATAACCTTTCTTTAAAAAACCTGACTTAATCGGTATAACTTTGGTTATATACGATTTTTGATTTGTCCCAACATTTTATGTTCACCGATGGTGCATATTTATTTTACAATTTTCATCGATATAGGTACCATATTATCATATTGTTTAATCACATTTTCAAAATTAAACCAATATCGTGAAATTGACGAAATTATATGAATTTTTAATGAATATCCTAGTATCAGACAAAATTAAATTATTAAGTACTAAAAAAACATTCGCACAGTTTCGTATAAATCCTCTTCACCCTCTCAACATTCGTGGATTTAGAAACGTGACCATTCCCAGCTCCGATCAAGTAAAGTGTTGATCCGCTCAACACGTTCAAGTCTTTTAGCATTTTATGAAGTGCCTCGCATCTGAATTTCGTGGAGAGCACGTAATTTCGGATTAAAATTGAATTAAAAATTATATAAAAGTCGCATGAAATCGGTCATTTCAATAAAAACCTCGTAATTTCTTGAAGAAAAAAAAAACGATTGAATTAATTGATATTGATAAGAATATTCTACGCATTTTTGCCATATCTTTAATTAATCTTTAAACAAAACTTGGTCTTGATTATACTTTTTTAGTTTTATAGCTACTAATACAAAATTGTTGAGATTATTTAAATAAAGGGCCCGCCGTGGCCGAGCGGTTGAGCCGCCGGTTTCGCCAATCGGACGCGGAGGTGATCTGGGTTCGATAACGAAAAATACTCGTCTACGGTTCCATGGATGTGTGTGAATGTGTTGTGACAAATAGTCGAAATATATGTTAATATAGATATTATAAATCAACGTTAGTGGCTGAATGGTAATACCATAGCCAAACAACAACAAAAAAATTATTTAAATAAATATTACAGCTAGCAATGGGATACTTTTAATAAAAATTCGATTATTTTTAATAATAATAATAACAACTTTATTCATTTCAAAACATTGTATTATCAATAATAATAATCTAAATTACAAATACAGTATTATTTAACACAAATGTGAAAAATTAAAAAAAAACAACCAGGAATTTAACAGTAAAATTATAGTGTTATACAGCCAAATAAAACAAATAAAAATTATGAAATATTTTTCAACAGCGTGGTACAAGAATCTATAAAAATATCGGCTAAGAAGTTAACACTGTTGTAGATTCTGACCATATAAATTCTATAGGTGAATGAAAATGTGCAACAGTCTTAACATGGGATGTGTAAAACAACATAGTATGTAGTAAATTTACTCGAGAAATTAGAAATAGTTATTTAGGTAACTAGTGTGTGAAATAGTGGGCTTTTGCCAAACAAGTTGCCTACAACATTTTATCTACGGACTGCGACTAGTATTTTCTACAATATACATAAAATTAATCCATTAATCCATACAAAAATATATGTCTTTTTTTTATCACCAATCACATAACTAAATACAATGTCTATTACATGAAGATTGTTACTAATATGAACTTGACGCCCAAATTTTAAAAAAATATAACGTCATTCGTTTCTACATCATTTGTGCCTTACAAAATCACCTTTTTTGTTTGTGTATACCTAAAGGGGTAAAATGTTACAAAGGGGTGAATTTGTGGTCAGCGCTCAATTTCAATATTTTTAAAAACTAAAAACACGAATCGAAAGAGCATCGTTATTTGTACCACTTTTATTTTTGTTTGTACCTCAAACGGTTCTTCAGAAAAATATGTTTTGTTTTTGGAAATTGTAAATTTTTTCAAGTTTTTTGTTTTTTGAGATGCTCGAATAAAACAAATTGCAATCGAAAGAGCATCGTTGGTACTTGTTTTCACCACGTTCATTTTCGTTTGTAAATCAAACGGTTCTTCAGAAGAAAAAAAACGTTGTTTTTGGAAATCGTACATTTTTCCAAGTTTTTGTACCTAAAAGGGTTCTTAAAAAAAAGTTTTGTTTTTGGAAATTGTAACATTAACCCAGTCGCGCGGCCTCATTAGAGCTGTGATCATGATAAAAATGATTTTAGCTTTTATTTATTTATATTAAACAAATATTATCAATATCAGTGGCATTTCTTTTAATTTAGATAGAATTTGCAAGAACTATTTCACTTTCCATTTTGACAATTCATGAGCCTCTTAAAAAACATATTCGTCAGAGCTGGGACGAATCCTAGGAAAAAGGATTCGAATCACGAATCCGAATCACCTAATATGATTCGAATCACGAATACTCAAATAAAGGATTCGTAAGAGATAAATATGATTCGACTCAAAGATTCGAATCCTGTTTTTTCGAATCACGAATACAAATCCTTTAAGAATAAATTTGATTTTATCATTTTTTTTTTCAACCATTTATGTATAAATATCATTACCAGTTGATTTAACAAACATATTTAAAACATAATTATTTATTATTAACACTGAACATCGTTGATAACAGACTAAACATCTGATTCCCTGTTACTCTAATTAAAGATGTATTTGTGTGTTTCTGAACTTCCATTCAAATCAGTGTTTTGTACGCGTGGCGCATGAAGTAAAATTTCGAGTTTAGAAAAGCCCGAAAATTTGTCTCGGGTCGCTGCGCGACCCTCGACAAATTTTCACGGGGCTTTTCTAAACTCGAAATTTTACTTCATGCTTAGTCTGGGAGTGGAAAACACTTGTTTAAAGCTTCAAATTGAGCTCTATTATAAAATCGACGAATGCCTGGAAATTACGTAGATAAAAAATTCACTGAATATTATTAAAACTGGGAAAGTCAGAGAAAAGTCATGAAATTATATTCAAATTGACCAAAACAGTAACAAAAAAGCCATATGACATTATTAAATTTATTAAAATTAGCAGGCAAATTACAAAACAAAATATACTGGTTTTTACTTATTATGTTTGAATTTTATAGCAAATTCAGTTTGATTTTATTAGAAATATCTATGTCCCGAGAAATCCAGGGAGTTTCTCTGACATCACATATGAAATTCCTCGCGTGACGTGAAAAGTCAATGTAATTAAACTAACAAGGTCGACTCGGTTTTAAATTAAGACAACCTTATACACTAACCACCTTGGTTGCTGACATCATGCCTAAAAATCCTCACGTGACGTCAACAATCAAGGTAATTAAACTTACACACCTTGGTTGTTGTACATATCTTTAGTTAGATCTAAACTTGAATACGGCTCTATTATTTGGAATCCTACATATGAAAAATGGTCGTACAAAATTGAAATGGTACAGAGTAAATTTTTGAGAATTGTTAATTTTAAATTGGGTTACCGTAGAATTGACTTTAGCCATTCGAATATGTTAACTCTTCTGAATTTAAAACCATTAAAAACTAGGCGAATAGTAATTGACGTAAATTTTGGTTTCAGACTTATTAATGGGCTTGTTGATTGTAACTATCTGTTATATTCATTTCAATTTAATGTATCAAGAAATACGAGATTCAAAGATTTGTTCAGACTACCATTTCATAATACGAATTATGGTTTAAATAACCCAATAACAAGAATCATGAGAAATCTAAATGTAATTTCTGCGAATTATAATTTGAATATTTTTAATGAACCGATTGAACAATTTAGGAGACGGTTGAATCATCTTGATGTAACCATTTGTATATGATTTGATAAAAAAAATATATATATATATTAGTATAATTATTCGGTTATGTATTTTGCGTGATTTAATTAATGGGGATATTGGTGTGTGTAGGTGTGTGTATGTATGTATGTGTGTATGTATGTATGTATGTATGTATGTATGTATGTATGTATGTATGTATGTGTGTATGTATGTATGTATGTGTGTATGTATGTATGTATGTATATATGTATGTATGTGTGTATATATATGTATGTATATATATACATATGTGTATTTATTTTTAGTATATTCTTTTTAATTTTAATATTTTTATTTTTTGTATTTGCAGCAATAGTATTTATTTAAATATTAACTATTGTAAGTTAGATTTGTTTATTTTTTGTAAAAGGAGATTCCGTTTAATAAAGAAACAATTGAAACAACAACAATATCATCACGCGTGAAAATCCGTACGTGACGTCAAAACCAAGATCATTACTGTGCAAGTTTGTCCTGAGCCGACCTTATCACGCGCGGAAATCCTCACATGACGTCAAAATCAAAGTCATTCTGTATAAGGTCGAGCCGGTTTGAACTGAGACAGTCTTATATAAGGTTGTCTTCATTTAAACTAGTGTTTTCCACTCCCAGACTAAGCATGAAGTAAAATTTCGAGTTTAGAAAAGCCCCGTGAAAATTTGTCGAGGGTCGCGCAGCGACCCGAGACAAATTTTCGGGCTTTTCTAAACTCGAAATTTTACTTCATGCGCCACGCGTATAAAACGGTAATTTAATGAGCAATTTAAAAACACACAAAAGACATTTTCCATGTTAATCCTCACAATTAATTCAAATTATTTTTGACGATTCAAATCCTTTTGTAAGTATTCAAATCCTTTGATAAATATTCGAATCCTTTTATAAATATTCGAATCCTTTCATAAGGATTCGAATTCTTTTATATGGATTCGAATCACCCACATTTGGATTCGAATACGAATCCTCTTAAGAAAATGTAACGAATCCGGATCACGAATCCAGTTGAACTAAAGTATTCGAATGCCTCTTTTGAATCCTCTAAAAGGATTCGAATCCAGGATTCGAATCCTGCCCAGCTCTGATATTCGTGCATCTATCGAATATGTTTTATTCAGTGGCTTATGAACTGTCATAAATAAAAGATGATAAAAAATGTTAAAAAAGAAAGCATTGGCCATTTTGACACTAGTGCTAAAAAGTAGAGCTGCTCGCATACTAATCGATGCATAATGAAGCTATGAATGTGGCGAGGTATAGATAAGTGCTACGAAAAAGTATTCGTTAAAATGCAAACAGTGTCTTAATTAATAAGACAATTTAAGACGATAAATATCCATTGAAACAACTACTTCCCGTGCAAATACACCTCCGGATATTGAATTATACAATGAAATATTTAAAAAATATTTATGTTTAAAGTGTGCAAACTAGAAGCGTAAGCTTAATTTCTCGAATTCAAATTGTTTTGAATTTGAATTATCTTATAGATAAGTGCTTGAAACGGTAACTCCCAATTAAAATCCATTGGCTATTTAAACACTAGTGCTGAAAAGTAATAATCGATACATAAATGAAGCATTTTTAATGAGCTATGATATTTGGCGAGGTTGTAGATAAGTGCTTAAAAAGGTAACTGCCATTTAAAATCCATTGGCTATTTTAACACTAGTGCCGAAAAATAGAGCTTCCCGCATATTAAGGTTACAATATCGTTTTTTCGTTCATTTATGAAAATAATGAAACATCTTAAGAGATTTCTCAAATAATTGCTTAAGCTCAACAGATCAGTCGAATAATTGCTAGAAATGAAATCCTTTGGCGGCGATGATTCATTTGAAGAAAGTATCATTCATGTGTTAATTTTTTTAACGCATTTTAATTTGGTAATTCCAAACATGTAAAATGTTGTGGAGATAAATTTATTACATTGTCGTAACTGTGAAAATTTGCGGTTGATTAATTACTCATTCAAAGCAAATCTATTCATGATGAATCATTGAAGGTTAAACTAATAGAAATACTGTATGATTTTAAATTAGGTTCCATGAACAAATACACTGAAGACAAAGGAAGAAAACGTAAAATATAGAAACATTTTCTGTATTTGTTCAGGCATTTAAAAATCACTCAATTTGAAGCTTCAAACGAGTGTTGCCACTCCCAGATTAAGCTTTAAGTAAAATTTCGAGATAAGAAAAGCCTTAAAATTTGGTGCCGAATTTTTAGGCTTTTCTAAACTCGAAATTTTACTTCATGCGCCAGGCGTATAGAACACTGATTCTGTGTGGAGTTTAAAATATACTTCTAAATCAGTATGCTAAAGCAGTATATTTTAAATTTCACTTGAAATCAGAGTTTTCTTCATGCGCCACGCGTATAAAACACTGATTTCAAGTAAAATTCAAAATATACTGCTATAGCATCAGTATATTTTGAATTTTACTTGAAATCAGTGTTTTATACGCGTGGCGCATGAAGTAGAATTTGGAGTTGAGAAAAGCCTAAAAATTTGGATTGGTTTGATTTTAAATTAGGTTACATGAACAATCACACTGAAGACAAAGGAAGAAAGCGTAAAATATAGGAAATTTGTCTGTAATTGTTCAGGCATTTAAAAATCGTTCAATTTGAAGCTTGAAACGAGTGTTTCCACTCCCAGACTAAGCATGAAGTAAAATTTCGAGCGACCAAGCCAAATTTTTACGCTTTTCTAAACTCGAAATTTCACTTTATGCGCCACGCGTATAAAACACAGATTCAATGTGGGGTTTAAAATATACTTCTAAATCAGTATGCTAAAGCAGTATATTTTAAATTTCACTTGAAATCAGAGTTTTTTTACGCGTGGCGCATGAAGTAAAATGTCGAGTTTATAAAGGCCTGATTATCTGGATTGGTCGCTTCGCTTCGCTACCAATCCAAATTTTCAGGCTTTTTTAAACTCGAAATTTTACTTCATGTTCAACCTGGGAGTGGAAATACTCGTTACAACTTCAAATTAAACGTTTTTAAAAAAAATACGAATACCTGAAAATTGACGAGGTATGCATCGAGATATGTATACTTGAAAAATTCCTTGCATTTCGTCAGTTCAACAGTAATTTCTATTGTAAGGTGCTCGCAAATTCCTTGTATTTCGTCAGTTTAAGAGTAATTTCTATTGTAAGGGGCTTAGAATTTTCAATTCACGTGACTTTCTATGAGGAAAACTTACTGCTCAGTGTATCTAATCCCAGTATTCGATCACAAAAATCCAAGAAAAACAGGTAAACAGGTGAACTTCCCACTAGGTATATCCAAAGAAGCAGATGCACACAAACACGCCAATTAAAATCCTCCACAATCGAGGTCACACACTAAAACACACCTTTTTAAACTTCGAAAAAACACTGGATTCGCTTTAATTCATCACCATCACAAGTTGTGTAACACTAACGCTCACAACACACAAAGATTTACCGATTTGCACGTGGGTTTCGTTTTTCAACGCGAACGTTTTCAGAACCGGTAGTACCTCATTTCTTGTGGAGGTGAGGTGTTTGTGTGTGTGTATGCGTACCTTCTCTCCAACGAGACTTACCGCGCGGTACTGATTCATTCATTCGAGACCAGAATGTTACTGGAGTAGTTTACCCGGAAACTAGTCCCCCTTTTTCGACGTTCCTCTCTCTTTCTGGCCTGTTGGACGCGAGCCATGCGATTCACTCTTGTGTATGCTACGACGGTTGGTTTTAAAGAGCAATGAACTGGATTAACCATAATTATGATATTACTTTTTTTTATGGGTTTGATTATGAGTCCCGCATGTTGAGAGAGGATGGGTTGTACAGTTAGTCGGTATAAAGCCCTTTTAATTTATCTGGTGATGGAAGGGTAAATAAACATGGGATTTTATATCTTGAACAAGTTTCTCATCTTTCACGTGGTGAAACGTATTTAACTATGATTTAATAAAGAAAACACTTGGTTAAATTTCACTAATATTTTGGTTTTTTATTCCGAAACTAGTTGGAATAAAAAACCAAAATATTAGTGAAATTTAACCGAGTGTTTCCTTATTAAATCATGGGATTTTATGTTTAATACTGATTAAAACAATGTTGTGGTTGATATTTGAATATTGTGGTTGATGTTTAGCATTTTCCATATTTTTATGGAAAATGCTAACCATCAACTACAATATTCTAATATCAAGCACAACATTGTTTTAATGCATCGCATCTAATGAAGAGTTTTGGTCTAAACTGTACGCAAAGAAATCGCTTTGCAACTAATTTACAGCATAATTAGTTGCGATACAATTTCTTCGCGTGAATCTATTTTTCCATTCAATTACACTAGAAGTGCAGAGAGCATGGTTTAATGTTTATAAATACATAAAATATAAGCTCTTTTGAATGCATGTGTGCGTGGGCGGAGATATGCTCCGGCGAATACCACTTCCGTTTCCACCGATTTCCTGTATTCTGTGTCAGCAATTTTCTACTCAGCTCGTGGGTGATTATCATCCTAAATATGTACCAGAGCTGGGACGAATCCTCGTTAAAAGGATTCGAATCACGAATCCGAATCACCTAATATGATTCGAATCATGAATACTCGAATAAAGGATTCGTAAGAGATAAATATGATTCGAATCAAAGATCCTGTTTTTTCGAATCACGAATACAAATCGTTTAGGAATAAATTTGATTTTATTATTTTTTTACAACCATTACCATATAAATATCGTTATCACTTGTTTTAACAAAAATATTCACAACCTAATTATTTATTATTAACACTGAACAGACTAAATTTCTGTGTTACTCTGATTAAAGATGTATTTGTGTGTTTTTGAACTACACTTCAAATCAATGGTTTATACGCATGGCGCATGAAGTAAAATTTCGAGTTTAGAAAAGCCCCGTGAAAATTTGTCTCGGGTCGCTGCGCGACCCTCGACAAATTTTCTACGCGGGGCTTTTCTAAACTCGAAATTTTACTTCATGCTTAGTCTGGGAGTGGAAGACACTCGTTACTTTAAAATATGTCACAACTGTTAAAGTATGTATCGTCAGATGTCCGTCTTCAGGGGTGATATGTAAACAAATTATGGGTCCTAGGAGTTGCCAAATAAGTGAGTTACTCAACTGTTTCCAAGGCACTCTTTGAAAAACCAAAAGATTAACATTTTACATATAAAATGTACATAAAACTATAAGTGTGATACATCATTGAATCCAGTAAAAAATATTCTTCCAAAAAATATCAAAATCCAAAATGGCGCCCATAAGAAAAACAAAAGTTAGCTATGGTCCCTAGGTAAATATTATAGTTATCTTAAAATAAAATATATTACTAGAATTATCGTTAAAAAGTGCCTATAATGTAAAAGTTGTAAATGTCTGGATTTAATAGTTCTTGAATAAAAAAATAAAAACGAATTTTCAAAAGATACGTTTTATGACAATATCTCATTAAGGAAATAAGATATTTCAAACTTGTTTTTGGGTTAATATTGGGCTCTAAATTATGCAACTTTGCCCCAATTTAACCGACTCTCTATCTCTTTAAATAACCAAGATCCCCATACATTCTGTTGAAATACGGACACCCAGTATAATAATACACTGCGCCGCAAAATTAACACAAAATTCGAAATTTCGTTTAAAAATTAATTTTATTGTTTTTTATTTTTTTTTTCTCCATTTTTTTCCCGATGTGGTTCCTAATAGATACTTATTAAAACTAATTTGCTTATTTGTGAACAAAAAATAAGAAAATAAACAACAAATTGCAATAATACAAAAAAATAATGATTCTTCTGATCCGCAAAATAGCGTGTAACAGTCGTACAGTTGGTCTTAATAGCGAGTATTGCCTCCTCGAGCATTGATGACAGCTTGCATCCTACGTGGCATACTGTCAATAAAACTTCTGACTTCTTGCTGCTCAATTTCTTCCCACTCTTGCGTTAATCTGAGTGTTAACTCTGAAAGGTTTGCAGGAGGTTGCTGCAAGTCTTTAATCTTCTGCCCTACAATGTCCCACAGATGCTCTATGGGATTGAGGTCGGGACTTCGTGCTGGCCAGTTCATACGAACAATTCCCACATGGTCAAAGTACTGGTTCACAATTCCTGCGATATGCGGCCTGGCGTTATCTTGCATAAAAAGGCAATTATCCCCAATAAATGGGGCAAATGGTACAACATGATGCTCAAGCACCTCTTCGATGTATCGATATGCATTTAACCCACCACCATTAATGTGTACCAACGCTGTTGTTGCTTGCGACGTGATGCCTGCCCATACCATGACAGAGCCTCCACCATATTGCACCGTTCCTCGTATGCACGCCTGGCTGTATCTTTCATCAGGACGTCGATATACTCTTCTACGGCGGTCGTCACTATACAGACAAAATCTGGACTCGTCACTAAACATTACTCTACCCCAATCAGCATTGTTCCAATTAAGATGTTCATGTGCAAACCTTAAGCGCTCTCGTCGGTGCTCTCTGGTTAACAAAGGACCTTTAGCGGCTTGATAGGGTCGAAGATCAACTTCAGCAAGTCTTCTTCTGACCGTATCCTGACTTAGTCGACGACCATAGGTTAGAACAAATTGTTGTTGCAGGTAAGTGCTCGTTAGAAATCGTTGCCTTAAACTTTGAAGTTGCATAAATCTGTCTTCTCTCGGCGTTGTCATTCTTTTTCGACCCTGGCCGCGTCTTCTTTCGTGACGTCCTGTTTTTCTGAAGCGGGAAAGAACTCGCGATATTGTGGAATTAGCAACATGCAAACGTTGGGCAATGTAAGTTGCAGTAAACCCTTCTTCTTGCAGCGCCACTACAACAGCACATTCTTCATGTGTAAGATTTCTTGAAACTCGTCCAGGGGGATTCATTTTTGTTTGTTTTTACAATTTTCTAAATAAACTTCCAGAAATCAAAGAACTTACTTATCAAACGATACTCGCCTTTTTTAACAAGAAAATAAAGACCTGTTTGGCAGATAATAAGGTTTGTTTTTAGCCTACTAATACATATTTCCAGTTTTTGTGATAAACAGAAAAAGAGAAGAAGGCTCAATTCAGGAAAAACAATAAAATTAATTTTTTTAAACGAAATTTCGAATTTTGCGTTAATTTTGCGGCGCAGTGTAATAATAATATAAAATTTATTGTATTGTTATTTTCTAAATAACCAAGATCCTCATACATTCTGTTGAAATACGGACACCCAGTATAATAATAATAATAATATAAAATTTATTGTATTGTTATTTTTTAAGTATTTTAATTAAATAAATATTTTACATTGTTTACCGTATATTTACGAATGTATTAAAAATAAATACTTATTTCAGTAATTCAATATTAATTATACCATCAAATGTCTAAATATCTTGTGTTAAATATCACCAGAAATCATTAGGTGTTTTTTTATTAAATGAATTTCACTATGGCTTTCGACGTATAAGTCAAAAAATGTTTGAAACAAAAGTTGTAGTCAACGAAAAATAAACCTCTTTTACCTAAACTCTTTCCACCTCAGCTCTTTTGTTTTTGAATTAGAAACCAATCAATCTAGTGGAGATTTGTTGATCTCCACTAGATTTTTTAGTCACCGATTATGGCTTTCGACGTCTAAATCAAAAAATGTTTCAAACAAAAGTTGTAGCCAACGAAAAAATAAACCACTTTTACCTAAACACTTTTCAGCTCAGCTCTTTTGTTTTTGTTCAATAAACCGAGAAAGATATTTTTGAAAATAAATACACAACTTTATGATTATTCGAAAATTTACGAACGAGTGTCTCCACTCCCAGAGTAAGCATGAAGTAAAATTTCGAGTTTAGAAAAGCCCCACGTAGAAAATTTGTCGAGGGTCGCGCAGCGACCCTCGACAAATTTTCACGGGGCTTTTCTAAACTCGAAATTTTACTTCATGCGCCACGCGTATTAAACACTGATTTCAAGTAAAGTTAAAAATATAAAAACATATTAAAACTGTTTTCAGTTTTAAAAGTTATCAAAACATGTCAAAACTATTTAAAATTGCCTAAAATGACCAAAATGTCATCTCGTAAATATAAAAAATATGAAAAACGTCAAAAATTCGGCGTGTTGATAAAATCGATTTACGTCAAAATTATCGAAAATTAAAGAAAATTTCTGTTATAATCAGTAATAATGTCAAAAAAGTTATCTAATAATATAAAAATTGATATCTAATGTAAAACAAGTAAATATGTAATTTAAAACCATCTTCACGCAACTCAACAACAATTAAGTATGTAATATCAAAAATATCAAATGTCAAAATTGTCGTCTAATGTCAAAAAAGTAAAAAAATATAAAATGTCAGAACTGCCATCTAATGTCAAATACGTCATTTAATGTCAACATCAGAAATAGTAAAAAAGTACAAAATTTCATTGTTTATCAAAAGTAACATCTAATGTGAAACATGTCATCCAAAGTCAAAAAACGTAGTCTAATATCAAGAATATAATCTATTATCAAAAATGTCATCCCAAAAGGTAAAAAATATCAAAAATGTCATCCAATGTCAAAAATGATTTAATTTGTCTTGTAGAAAAAAAAAATCCAATTTGTGTGTTCAAATAATGATTCAATAATTTTTGAAAATCGTTACAAATCCGAATAAAAATATTGAAAATCTTACATATAAACATTTTATACAGGGTGGGCCACGAATAACGCCCATTAAAAGTTTTCGGGGTTCCTGACAGAGGAAAAATTTGAAAAAATTCTACATTGCACGGTTGAATGCGATCACCTCATGGAAAATATTTGGACTTTCTATCACTTCCGGTTGTACCGGAAATGGCTAACAACTTTGTTACTTTAAATGGAACATCCTTTATATTAATTTTTTTAGATTCCCCGTTTAATTGTCTACCCTCTCATATGAATATATGTCCACTTAACTCTTACAGTTTTTGAGATAAAAATTTATTTGTCAAATATTGACCTCAAATAGACGTTTTGAAAAATGCCTATAACTTCTAGTAGGGACAAGATAGATAGACGAGCGGCATCTTGAATTGTTACTTATAGATCCCTCTAGAATTAAAAAAATTGACATCTGTCAATTTTGACAATAGGTATTTCAAAAATATCAATATTTCAGTGCCCACTTAAAAACATCATAATTCAATGTTTTCAAATGGAATGACCAATATTTTATCTCATATGGTGATTGGCAAGACAATTTGCAACATAAAAGTATTATGTCTCCCTATATCTAGAGCAAGTAGTTTTTGAGTTATTTCGAAACTTCTTTCCTCCCAGAATGTTTGCACAATTGAATAATTCCTGTATAATTAACACATGCACCATACTAGGCTACTGTCAATATTCACTGAACCGAATCTAGAAAAATTCGTTTCCAACGTGTCAATATTTTTGAACACTTCGAGTAATATTATAATAAATAAGTGTAGCAATCGAGAAATTATGAATTTATTCGTCATATATGGCTAGTGCGACAGATTTCTTGTTTCAACGAAACTTATCCACACTTACAACTTACAAACAAATCAAAAGCAAGAAGATTGAAATAAATTAATTTTCAAACGAATAATTAAATGCAAGAACAGAAAAAAAATTATAACAATTGTTCGAAATGATGACCATTAACGTATAAGCATTGTGCAGCACGTGTTGCGACACCCTCTGTTGTTGCTCGCCTAATTTCTTCTGCACTTAATTCCGCGAATGCAGCTCACACCCTTGCTTCCAATTCTTCTCGGGTATTGACGACAGTGGCATAAACATTATTTTTTATACGACCCCAAAGAAAAAAGTCGAGTGGAGTAAGATCTGGAGATCTAGCGGGCCAGTTCCACGGACCTAACCTTCGAATCCATCTATCTTCGAACATATTCGTCAGTTGCTGCGATATTTCGTGTGTGCAATGAGCTGGGGCTCCATCGAGCTGATACCATGAACTTATCCTTAAATTCAAAGGAAGCTCATCCAAAAAATTCTCTACAAAATTTCTTAAAATTTGTAAATATCTACCACTATTTAATCTTTCGTAGTACAAATAAAAAGTAACACGCGTGTCCATCAAAAGGCAAAATACGTTGAAACTAAATTTGTGTTGGGATTTATGTACAAGCGTTGCATGTGGATTTTCAGTTGACCACATGTGACTGTTTTTTCTATTGAAAATACCTTCACGACAGAAATTTGATTCGTCGGTCCAAATAATTTTTTTTAAAAAGTCATTGTCTTCTTGATTTTTAACCAACAAAAACTCACAAAAATCAATCCTGTTCACTGCATCTTGAGGAAATAATTCTTGCACCAAATTAAATTTATAATTATGCATACGATATATTTTCAAAATTCTTCGCAGTGATGTTCTGCTTACTTTATTCACGGGGCTTTTCTAAACTCGAAATTTTACTTCATGCGCCACGCGTATAAAACAGTGATTTAACGAGAAATTTAAAAACATACAAAACAAATTTTTCATGTTAATAATCCTTACGATTAATTCGAATTATTTTTGACGATTCGAATCCTTTTGTAACTATTCGAATCCTTTTATAAATATTCGAATCCTTTTATGAGGATTCGAATCACCAGCATTTGGATTCGAATACGAATCCTTTTAAAAAAGTGTAACGAATCCGGATCACGAATCCAGTTTAACTAAAGTATTCGAATATCTCTTTTGAATCCTCTAAAAGGATTCGAATCCTGAATGATTCGAATCCTGCCCAGCTCTGATATGTACTATATTTTCAATTACTACTAATAATAAGAATAAAGAAGAATGTGTAATAATCTATTCAAATCCTCCTGGCAACTACGGGTGGATGCGCGTGGATTTGTTTGAAAATAAGCCAAAACATTCACTTGAACTTCCTCGTTCTGCGTTATTGGCTTTGGTTGATTTTTTTCTGCGTTTAGTTTTCCAAATTGTACAAAATTTGACTCCAGTCTTCTAAATTTTCTTCTATCCATCGGCGGTAAGTATGGGTAAGTTTTGTTGAAAATTCTGCAAGTTCTCTCAACAATTTTGTCGCACTGACCATGTATGACGAATAAATTCATAATTTCTTGATAGGTATACTTATTCATTTTAATATTACTCGAACGGAGCGTTCTAAAATATTGACAGATTCGGTTCAGCGAATATTGACAGTAGCCTACTATGGTGCACGTGTGAATAGTACAGGAATTATTCAATTGTGCAAGCATTCTGGGAGGAAAGAAATTTCGAAATAACTCAAAAACTACTTGCTCTAGATATAGGTAGACATAATACTTTTATGTTGCAAATTGTCTTGCCATTCACCATATGAGATAAAATATTGGTCATTCCATTTGAAAACATTGAATTATGATGTTTTTAAGTGGGCACTGAAATATTGACATTTTTGAAATACCTATTGTCAAAATTGACAGATGTCAATTTTTTTAATTCTAGAGGGATCTATAAGTATTCAAAATGCCGCTCGTCTGTCTAGCTTGTCCCTACTAGAAGTTATAGGCATTTTTCAAAACGTCTATTTGAGGTCAATATTTGACAAATAAATTTTTAACTCAAAAACTGTAAGAGTTAAGTGGACATATATTCAGATGAGAGGGTAGACAATTGAACGGGGAATCTAAAAAAATAATATATAGGATGTTCTATTTAAAATAACAAAGTTGTTAGCCATTTCCGGTACAACCGGAAGTGATAGAAAGTCGAAATATTTTCCATGAGGTGATCGCATTCAACCGTGCAATGTAGAATTTTTTCAAATTTTTCCTCTGTCAGGAACCCCGAAAACTTTTAATGGGCGTTATTCGTGGCCCACCCTGTATATTTGACGAGAAAATTTCGAAATATCGAAAATTTCATCAAATTTTTATAAATCGATAAAAATGACAAAATATCAAAAATCAAGATATGTCGAAAATCTGATAAACATTTTCATAAATTAATTAAAAATCTCGAAATATTGAAAATTTCATCAACATTCGATAAATTAAGAAAAATTTAGGAAATATTGCAAAATCTGATAAAAATTTGATTAATCGAAGAAAATCTCGAAATGATAATTTTATGAAAATATCGATTTGTTGAAAATCTTATAAAAATCGACATGTTAAGTGTAAAAATTTTATTGGGAATGTCAATTCATATTCATCAAAATGCTATATTTGGCGAAATTACCGAAAAACAATTAAAAATCTCAAATCTGGCAAAATCATCAAAATTTATCAAAATGTCAAATTTGACACAAATCATTAATTTAATTGATTTTATCACTTACAAACGAGTGTCGTCCACTCCCAGACTAAGCATGAAGTAAAATTTCGAGTTTTGAAAAGCCCCGCGTAGAAAATTTGTCGAGGGTCGCGCAGCGACCCGAGACAAATTTTCACGGGGCTTTTCTAAACTCGAAATTTTACTTCATGCGCCACGCGTATAAAACAGTGATTTAACGAGAAATTTAAAAACATACAAAACAAATTTTTCATACGATTAATTCGAATTATTTTTGACGATTCGAATCCTTTTGTAACTATTCGAATCCTTTTATAAATATTCGAATCCTTTTATGAGGATTCGAATCACCAGCATTTGGATTCGAATACGAATCCTTTTAAAAAAGTGTAACGAATCCGGATCACGAATCCAGTTTAACTAAAGTATTCGAATATCTCTTTTGAATCCTCTAAAAGGATTGGAATCCTGAATGATTCGAATCCTGCCCAGCTCTGATATGTACTATATTTTCAATTACTGCTAATAATAACAATAAAGAAGAATATGTAATAATATATTCATCTGTTCAGTTCGATCCCAGTGAATTTACTAGAAACCATCTTTCCCTTAGAACAGGAGCGGATTTTCCATTAGATCTAGTGAGTAGCCAAATTTAACAAAAAAGGCAACCCTCGCACGATGGTATAAGAAAAAGTTGCTCGAAATCAAATGTAGTGAATGCGATGCAATGTGCATTGGACAAACGGGTAGAAGTTTTAAAAAAGACTTGAAGAACATAAATAAATCCATTCTAAATAGCAAATAAACAACGGGGTTTTCCCGTCATTGCATCGCATCCAATTACTTTTTTAATTCAGACGATTTCCAAATTATATATTCAGGTAATAAGGGACGAGAATTGAATTTTAAAGAAGGCCTGGAAATTAGCAAGGCAATAAAACAGGGAAAACACATCGTAAACGAGTACGAAGACATCTGGAAATTCCCAATTCTTATAGCCCTTATTACCTGACCTTTAAAAAATATGTATATATATCTTGTAAAACATTTTTCTGTATTACTCCTTGAGAATGACGATAAGTCGAAATTACTCGGAGAGAATAAAAAATAGTAGTGAAACAAACCAAGTGACTTTTGTTTAATTATCAATATTGTAAACATGTTTCGTCAAGTGATTAATGAGAACCAAATTGAAGATATTACGTTACTTTTTTCTAGAATAGAATATTTTCTACTAGAGTTTAATATAACGAGTCACAATTTCTTGCACGTGTAACATTTTTCAATTTGAATAATTGCGTAAAATTTTCCATTTTGGGTCGATTTTGTAGTGAATGCCTAAATAAATGTTTTAATTTTTGAATATATTCCAGTCACGTTTTGGACAGGGTGGAAAAATGTAAGCGTCGAATTGCACAATGGAAATAGGGAAGAAGCGTTTTCTGTTTAAAGGCACGTTCCAGTTTGAAACTCCGAAAACGCCCATAAAACGCTTAATGAATTTTCAATCGCTTGGCTGCGTTTCTAATTACAACAAAATTTACGAAACCCTACATCCACAAATGGGGTGATAAATTTTACAAGATGATTAATGATTAAGTAAATGTTCATAGCAAGGCATAAAATACGTATTTATTAAAATTTGGAATGACAAGATAACATTATTATTATAAAATATGGAACAGAAGGAAAGTTCGCCCATTCATTTGATTGCTAAAACTGGCAGTACACTATCGTAACTTTTAAAATATTATCTTTCAATCCAGGAAACAGGAAGCGATTTTGAGGAGAATACAAAATAGACGAACTGGTATTAGCACATAACTAAAATGAAGACAGATAGAATCATAAGAAACAAGTACAAGTAAAAAAACAAAAAGTGGCGACTAAGGAAAAATTAATTGACCTAATTCGAAAAATGGAGACAAAGCAGACAATGACATTAGAAGAAATAAAAAAAATGGCAAGAGAATAACCATACCTTATCTTGCCAATATTTTTAATGGCAAGAGGAAATAGAACCTGAGTGTAAATATTTTATAAAAATATTTAGGTACAATAAATACAAAAAAAAGATACTTTGATCCGTTGTCGGATTGGTTCAAAGCAAGAAAATAAATAGACGTGGAACGTATGGGTACAAGAGGAAACAGTTAGTTTAAATATTTTATAAAAATATTTAGGCACAATAAATACAAAAAACAGATCTTTGAATAGACACAAATATTAATACAGTGAATCCTGGAAACTGTCTACAGATCCATTGGTCGGTTGATAAAACCAAAACCTCACCAATTAATTAAAAGACAGTTTTTTTTAAATATCAGTACACTCTTATTTCGTGCAATCTAAAACTTAATATATTTAAATCCAAATACATTTCTATTTTTGGTTTGTTTGGCATAGGTATTACCATTCAGCCACTAACGTTGATTTATAATATCTATTAACATATATTTCGACTGTTTGGACGTCACAACACATTCACACACATCCATGGAACCGGAGACGAGTATTTTTTGTTGGAAAAATTACTCGCCTCCGCTGGGAATCGAACCCAGATCACCTCCGTGTCCGATTGGCGAAACCGGCGGCTCAACCGCTCGGCCACGGCGGGCCCAATCCAAATACAATACCCCAAAACTTTTAACCTTTTGGAGTATTGTATTTGGATTTAGATATTTTAAGTTTTAGATTGCAGAAAATACCAAATTATCAATATAGCTACGAACCAAAACTTCATGATTACACAATGTCCGTCCTTGATTTCAAACAAAAACCAACGACCAAATCAACAAATCTTTTGTTGTATTATAATAGGTGAGAGCGATTCGAATTATCAACAACAATATTTTCATAAAGTAGGGCGTGTTTGTGTGTATGTGTGTGTGCGTCGTCAATGTTCAATTCGGGTTCAAGACCACTCCTTCTTCAGCTGCATTAATTTTATGGCGAGCCGGATAGATCTAGGACAAATCTATAATTAATGTGCCCACTGTTGACATTGGTCAAAACGGTTAATCTCTCTCGTATCTGCTCACGAATTTGAATTTGCTGCACGTCAATCATTATTTGCTTCATGGTGAAATTCAATAATGAAAAATGACAGGAGAGTTAATCTCCATATTAAAAAACTAAGATTCAATTGGTATATCTAAAAACTCTTACTTCTTAGATGAGTTCGTTTCAACAAAAATTAATTGATCTTATTTTTGACTTCTCTAAGCTATTAACATAGAAAGAGTAAGTAACATAATATATTTGAAAATTCTGTTCCTCAAAACATTAAAACAATAGATGTTATTTAAACTGTTACTTCTTAGATAAGATTTATTTCAACAGAAGATATACTTTATTGTTGACACCTTGACTTAGGTAGTGACGTTAGTGGTAATTTAAAGCGGTAATTACCATGTATTATACCGGTTTATTACCTGAAGGTTCTGGCAACAGTAAGTAAATTGCTAAAAGCATTCGAATTTTAAAAACTCAAGTTAAATAAACATCTATAACATTTATTAACGTGAGATCAAACATAATGAGTATATTTCATTAAACATTAAATCAGTGTCTTATACCCGTGGCGCATAAAGTAAAATTTCGAGTTTAGAAAAGCCTTAAAATTTGGTTTGGGCGCTCCGCTTCGCGAGGCGGCCAAACCAAATTTTTATGCTTTTCTAAACTCGAAATTTTACTTCAAGCTTATTCTGGGAGTGGAGACACTCGTTAGAAGCTTCAAATTGAACACACTTATAAGCTTTTTTAAAGTTTTAACTCGTAAATTCTATTCCGTTGTCTATTAGGTCTATTTTAAGTTTATTAGTCTCTTGAATTTTAATTTACAGATTTGAGAAATACATAACCTGGGGAAATGATTAACCAGACACTTAAGAGAGTTTTTGGAGAGATTAATGAAACAAAAAAACTCAAAAAAGTGTAAAGACGCCGAAAAAAACATATATATTTAAGCAATAAGAGGCCTGAAAATGATTTAACAGACATTTAAGAAATTTTGGGAGAGATTTATGAAATAAATAACTCTAAAGTCTTAAGATGGGAAAAAGATTTAACAGGCACTTAAGAGAGTTTTTGGAGAGATTAATGGAACAAGAAACTCGAAACAGTGTTAAGACGCTTAAAAAATATATATTTTAGCAATACGATGCATGAAAATGATTTCACAGACACTTAAGAGAGTTTTGGGAGAGATTTATGAAAGAAGAAACTCTAAAGTCTTAAGATGCTTAAAAGGAATATATTTAAGCAATACGAAGCCTGAGAAAATGATTTAACAGACTCTTAAGAAAGTTTTGGCAGAGATTTGTGAAACAGGAAACTTAAAAAAGACTCAAGACGCTTATAAGGAATATAATTGAACAATACCAAGTTTGAGAAAATGATTTAACAGACACTTATGAGAGTTTTGAGGGAGATTTATGAAACAAGAAACTCAAAGAAGTCTTAAGACGCTTAAGAGGAATATTATATCTCAAAAAAATGCAAAATTGAGTTATGCATACTGTTGGATTTATATTTCCTTGCCATTGTGTTGATAGCAATAGTTCATCGTTCTGATGCTTGAAAGCGCCACAATCAAGGTTCTTAACATCTTTACATATCTCAAATTACAATTCTTCACATATCTCAAAACAGTTTTTTCGCTCTCCTGTAAAGTAGGGAAAAGTGAGATTTGCGATGTTGAATCTTAAATGAAGACATATTTTAGCAATACGATGCCTGAGAAAATATTTTAACAGACTCGTAAGAGATTTCTGGGAGAGATCAATGAAACACTTGATACAGAGACTCAATCAAGTCTTAAGACGCATAAAATGAATATATTTTAGCCACACGAGGCCTGAAAAAGATTGTTATGAGACAAAATTTTAGAAACGAGAGACTTGCGAGAGTGATAAAGACTTGACAGGGTTTTGGCAGAGGTACAAAAGGGTCTTAAGACACGTGAAAGGCACATATTTTAGTAATGGGAGACTTTACAAGGGCTTACAATACATTTGAAAGAGTAAATAATTTGAGAAAGTTTTAATAAAGCATTTGAAACAATACATTTGAACGAGTTAATTTAAGAAAGTTTTATTAGAGACTTTAGCATATCTTAAGAGACAAGTTTTAGCAGAGGTTCAAAAGGGTCTTAAGGCACGCGAGAGGCACAGATTTTAGTAATGCGAGGCTTTAAAAAGGCTTACAATACATTTGAAAGAGTAAATAATTTGAGAAAGTTTTAATAGAACATTTGAAACAGTTAACAATTTGAGAACGTTTTAATAGAGACTTGAAGAAGTCTTAAGAGGCTAAGAGGCACTTAGAAGGATTTTGGGAGAGAATAGAGGATCAACATATTCAAGAAAGTCTTAAGACACCTATTTGATTTGCAAAAGAGAGACTTCTGAAACACGCAAGAGATAGTTGATAGAGTAAGAGGGCAAAATTTGCTAATGAGAGACTTTAGAAACACACAAGAAATACTTGATAGATTATTGAGAGAGAATTGAGACACAAGATATTTAAAAAAGTGTTAAGACACTTAAGAGGGCGAGGTTTACTATTGTGAGACTTGAGGGAATTCTGGGAGAAATTTGAGAAAAAGGAGATTAAATAGGGATTAGGAAGAGATTTAATAATAATAATGACAAACTTAAAAGAGTTTTGATACAGACTTGAGAAAGTCTTAAGACATACTTAGTTTTGGGAGAGAATTGAGGGACAAGATACTCAAGAAAGTTTTGAGAGACTTAAGAGGATGATTTGCTAATGAGAAACTTCTGAAACACGCAAGCAAATCTTGGTAGAGTTTTGAAAGAAAACTGAAACACAAGATACTCAAGAAAGTATTCAGTTACTTAAGAGGGCGAGATATCTGAAACACGCAGGGGAGTTTTTGAAGAAATTTGGGGGACGTGAAACTTGAAAGATTTTAGAAAGAGGTTTTCTAATAAGAGAGAAACTAAAGAGATATACTTAAAGAGGTACGTACTTAAGAGGAAGATATTTGAGTTTAATTAGTTTTGCGCGAAAAATATGTATTACGATTTCTTGTAAAATTCTAAAACAAAATAACAATGCACTAAAAAGGATTTATTTTGTTTTGTGTTTATTTTAAATTACCCATTGTTACCATGTTACCGGTAATATTACCGAGAATACTAGATAATTTTACGTCACTAGACTTGGGACTATGTCCTTCAATTCCGACTATTGTATACATAAAAAAATAATTCCAATAGTTGTTATTCTGCTTGGTCCTAAAGATAAATTAATACTAGTACCGTGCGATCGTTTAAATGATGATTTAGAGTAGGCGGCATTTAATTTGTGCGGTTGCCCAGAATGCTAATTGAATGATGAAATAGATTTGAGGTTAAGGTAAACTATGTGTTAACAGTCAGTAGTACCAATCTAACTTAAAATTCAAAGCCTCTAAATCATGTTTTAAACGATTGCACGGTATTAGTATTTAGTAGTACAATATAGTCGTATTCATCTTAAAGACCAAGAATATGCAGACGATTTCCATTAATGTATATTTATTTGTTCAAAAAGGAAAGTGTAGCTCCTAATAAACTAGACTGTTGTATGTATTTACTGGTAGGAATGAAAGGGTTATTATTGTGGACAGCTGGAGCTCAAGTAACACCACATTAATTCTCGGAATTAGCTCGTGTCCAGACTTGACCGTGAACCGCATGGGATTCTTTCGAAAAAGGCCAATTCTCATCACTACCGGTCATTACGTGCGAGCACACTCGCAACCAGTTTTCAATCGCTTTTGCCAATTACATAAAAAAGAAACGATTTCAAGTTCAATATGCCACAATTTTTACATATAAGGAGAAACATGTATTACACATACACAAAATCAGATGAGTTTAAAGAGCATTTATTTATTTATTTCACATTCAAACTTGCACAATATAGGAATTTTTCTCTTAATATACATACTTAGTTACAGCGTTTGGTAAAATTGCAGGAATTCGTTGTTTTTATAGAAGCGGTCAATTTGAAACTTCTAACGAGTGTTTCTACTCCTTGATTAAGCGTGAAGTAAAATTTCGAGAATAGCCTGAGCATATGGTTAGGTGGTTTAGCGAAGCGGAACGACCCAACCAAACTTTCATATTCATATAGTGGAATTCGGGAGAGATGTCCTATGACTCATTGATGTGGAATGTGCGGTTCAAATTTTTTAGAGAGTATGTCGACAGTTGTATCTGCAATGATTTTACCTAGTTGTGTCAAATTTTGACGTTATATAACAATGTCATGCTGTTTAGGTTGCGAGTATATTAGTGTTCTTTCTTTTAGAAAAGCTTTAAATCATAATTTCTTGTGATTTTTATCTGTTGAGTATACGTATAAAAATAACGTGCTGTAGATTTTTTAAATATTCGTTGTTTTTTAAAAAAGGTCTATTTAAAGTTTAAACGAGTGTTTTCCATTCCTAGGTTAAGTATGAAGTAAAATTTCGAGTTTAGAAAAGCCTGAAAATTTGGTTTGGTCGCGTAGCGCGAAGCGCGGAGCGACCAAACTAAATTTTCAGGCTTTTCTAAACTCGAAATTTTAGTTCATGCGCCACGCGTATAAGACACTGATTTCAAGCGAAGTTTACTCGTTCACAATATTTCAGTGCTTTCAGTGTTTAATACGCGTGGCGCATGAAGTAAAATTTCGAGTTTAGAAAAGCCTGAAAATTTGGTTTGCTCGCTCCGCGCTTCGCGCTACGCGACCAAACCAAATTTTCAGGCTTTTCTAAACTCGAAATTTTACTTCATGCTTAGTCTGGGAGTGGAAAACACTCGTTTTAAGCTTCAAATTGAACTTAAAAAAAAAGCGTTTGCAAACGAATACCTAATAGAAAATTCCCTGTATGTATAAATAAAGGTATTAAATGAAAATGCAATATTAACTGCATTTTTAGTTTCACATAAGATTTTTTAAAAATTATCCTTATTCTTAAACTTTCTTTATTTGTGCCATAAAAATCAGATTTTTACAAAAGTCAAACAAACTATTTTAATACTTTTGGTACTTTTTCCAAAATTAAGACTTTTACTTCCCCCGAATAAAAAAAGACCGTGTAGCCTGTTGCATCTTATAAAATACTGTATTTGACTTCTTTCTTCACATCTTTGAATATTGCAATTTTATTTATCGCAAAACTTTCGTTTTTCTAAATCATTCCTACCCGAATCAATTTGAAATTAAACGTACATTTTTCCTAAATCCGCTTTAATGGAATTTACGTGTTTTTCTTTTTTGCTACTGTGAATAGAGTAATTTATGCTAAAAACGGGCGTCCATTGTTCGAAGGAATTTGGCAACCATTCCGGAAGATGGCCGGAGACAATGCCTGTTCCGAATTCGGCCGACCCAGAAAAAACAACAATAAGTGAAATCTCATTTTTTGACAATCGTGACGCAAGTGAGCGATATTGTAGGTGTACAATCTTCATATCAAAACTATAACGAGCAACAGACGAAATTTGATTCTCACGTGAATTAATTACAAACAATTTCGTAGAATGGTTGATGACATATGCAGATGGAAAAAAATGATTTTGACATTTTATATATTATTCAGTATTCATTTTTATATTATTTAATATGTCAGAAAAATTATCAGTCGGGTGTTTTTTTTTTTTTTTAATAGTAAGCAGTTTGTATGAAGAACTTTTATAGAGCTATAATGTCCAAAAACCACAAGAAAATTCGTCCAAAACCACAAATAAAATATGATTGTTGAAGTTACAATCATATCAGTGGGAATTGGTGGGATTGTAATTTCAAACAATCATATTTTTTGGGGACCCTCGTGGGTCAGGAGTAGGGCTGGGCAAAATAGTCGAATAAGTCGAATATTCGATTATCAGATGTTCGAATAGTCGAATAAAAAATTTCTTCGAATACACTGTTTATTCGACTAACCGATTATTAATCGGTTTCGAATAATTTAATCGGTTCGAATATTTTAATCGGTTCGAATATTTTAATCGGTTCGAATATTTTAGTGGGTCGAATATTTTAATCGGTCCGAATATTTTAATCGGTCCGGATATTTTAACCGGTCCGAATATTTTAATCGGTTCGGATATTTTAATCGGTCCGAATATTTGAATCGGTTCGGATATTTTAATCGGTTCGAATATTTTAATCGGATCGGATACTTTAATGGGTTCGAATATTTTAATCGGTTCGAATATTTTAATCGGTTCGAATATTTTCGAATAATAGTCGAATAAGTTGACTAGTCGAATATTTTTAAATTCGAATAGTCGAATACGTCGAACATCAAAATTCCCAGCTCTAGTCAGGAGCTCCTGCTCTTGGGCCAGAGGGTCGTGGGTTTGGATTCCACCGAGGAATGTCACTTTCTTATGGGGAAATTGGCACCCTCTGGAGCCATGGATGATGTATGAATGCGTTGTCATCCATACGGATGGGTAAGTTAATTTAAATTAAAAAAAAAAAACTAAATAGCAGCTGACTGTATGGCCAAGAGCCGAGGTCAAAAAAGAAAAATCATATTTTTGCACGAAATTTTCTTGTGGGTTTGGACATTAAAGCTTTATAAAAATTCATCATACAAAATGCTTACGATTTCACTCTTATGAAGAGTTCTAGCAGAGGATGCTTAATTTAGTAATTTGGTAAGGTATTTAACCCTTATCTAGTAACTAAGCGGTTATTGTCTTTGTTAATTTTGTAGGTCACTACAAACAATGACCAATTCCTGCTGTAATATCTCTTGTCTTATCGAGAGACTTCGTTGCGTGTGTTGCTAAAAATCTATTGTGTCTTATCTGGATGGCTCAGAAATCGCGGAGACGAGACGAGGAGGGAAAATGGAAGCGGTTTGAGGTTGCTTGAAACCCGTCTAGTGTGCAACCTCGATGACTCCTCGACCGAGACAGAACGCACACATAAATGACCCATGACCTGACCTGCATCAAATTCAACAGAGAACAGTTAGAGGATCTACAGTAATAAACATGATCGCAGACAGTTGTTTAATTTATTCAGTAATTGGTTTCGAGTTATGTGAAGTTGTAAACTTAAATTAAAACACTTATTTGTTCCTTTCTTCACTTATTTTATTTTACTTGTTAGATGTACATTTCGAGTACTACGTACTCATTTTCAATAACAGAATGCCTTAAAACTAATTTACAATCGTTTATATATGGTTTGAGGATTAGTGGAAAAACCTTAATCTAATTATGTCGGTTACCTGTTTGGGGTGGATTGGTGTTAATGAGTGTCGGTGATTTACAATTTTCCGAAAGGAGGGTTAAAAGAGGATTATCTAAGGGACTCAGGTCAAAATTAAGTAGTTTGTTTTTGTTTTTATACATTTCTATTGATTCCAACATATTTAATCGATAACTGTTTGATTCTTTGAGTAATTTTACATTTTTTATTGGGAATTGATGGCCGGTTTCATAATTATGGTATGCTATCGCGGATTTTTCGGGGTTTCTATTTTTTATATGATACGTGTGTTCTTTGAATCTTTTTGATAAATTCCGTTGAGTCTGACCTATATAAACTTTTTCACAATTGTTACATTCTATCATGTAAATTCCTGATTTATTTAAATTATCCCTGTTATTCGATTTTTTGTTTAAAAATATGTTTAATTTTGTGTTGCTGTAGTTAGCAGTTGTTAATTTGAATTTTTTGAATATTTTGTTGATTTGGTGGTGAACTAGAGGGTTGAAAATGAATTTAAGCGACATTAAGAATAACAAATTTGTTAAATTCATTTTCAACCCTCTAGTTCACCACCAAATCAACAAAATATTCAAAAAAAAAAAAAAAAATTCAAATTAACAACTGCTAACTACAGCAACACAAAATTAAACATATTTTTAAACAAAAAATCGAATAACAGGGATAATTTAAATAAATCAGGAATTTACATGATAGAATGTAACAATTGTGAAAAAGTTTATATAGGTCAGACTCAACGGAATTTATCAAAAAGATTCAAAGAACACACGTATCATATAAAAAATAGAAACCCCGAAAAATCCGCGATAGCATACCATAATTATGAAACCGGCCATCAATTCCCAATAAAAAATGTAAAATTACTCAAAGAATCAAACAGTTATCGATTAAATATGTTGGAATCAATAGAAATGTATAAAAACAAAAACAAACTACTTAATTTTGACCTGAGTCCCTTAGATAATCCTCTTTTAACCCTCCTTTCGGAAAATTGTAAATCACCGACACTCATTAACACCAATCCACCCCAAACAGGTAACCGACATAATTAGATTAAGGTTTTTCCACTAATCCTCAAACCATATATAAACGATTGTAAATTAGTTTTAAGGCATTCTGTTATTGAAAATGAGTACGTAGTACTCGAAATGTACATCTAACAAGTAAAATAAAATAAGTGAAGAAAGGAACAAATAAGTGTTTTAATTTAAGTTGTTTAATTTATCAATTGTCTGTAATAATTTTGTTCCTAAGGATTACCCTTGGACCAAAAATCATTAAATGAGAAACAGGAATTTTGATAATGCTCATTTCACAAATAGAAAGACTGTTATTCCTTACTTCACTTTTTATTTTTATGTTAGATGTACATTTCGAGACACAAGGTGCTCATTATCAATAATAAACTAAGTTTGTTATTGATAATGAGCACCTTGTGTCTCGAAATGTACATCTAACATAAAAATAAAAAGTGAAGTAAGGAATAACAGTCTTTCTATTTGTGATTAATCACTTCACGTTAACTCAAAACAATACAGTTAATGCTCATTTCATTTAATTAGGCGAGAAATCAGACCACATTTGTGTTCATAACATAAAAAGTCATAAGATGTGACTTGTTTAACTTATGAAAAGTGAATTATAGTAAGGAAATTGCATTATTTTGAGGGAAGTCACTTAATTAATTGCACAGATAAACTCCACAGAGATGGAAATATGTTCGCAAGTTTTTCGATTTTTTCGCCTAGTTAAATAAAATGAACATTATCAAAATTCCTGTTTCTTATTTAATGATTTTTGGTCCAAGGTCCCTATGAACAAAATTATCAGAGACAATTGATAAATTATACAATTATAAGAACTATATAGGAAAAATAATATTGATGGAATTGATGGTTGTTTAAAAGAAAAAATACAGAGTGAGCTACGAATTAATTTAAAATAATGACAACAAAAATAACATACAAGTATCTATTGACAACTCAATATAACAGTAATATTAATTATTAAAATTTGAATTGACAACAGGCTAACGACCAGTGATCTTTCTGCCCATACGTTTATAATTTATTGATATATCGGTTATTAATAAATTGTGTTTAAAAATCACTTCGAGTCAAACAAAGCATTCAGGTGTTTATTTGTTTATTGATTGATATACACGGTGTCCACAGTTTCATTCTCAACATGGGGATCTCTGTTATTATAAGAGATATAGATTTAGCTAAATGGGATGAAATACTCATTAGCTAAAATTGTACTAAACCCCATAAAAAAACGTTTGATATTTTACGAAGTTCAGGTGCTAGAGCGAAAAAGGGGACTTTTGGGACCCCGGTGGGGTAGTGGGTAGAGGGTAGAGAGTAGAGGGTAGCGGGTAGAGGGTAGAGGGTAGAGGGTAGAGGGTAGAGGGTAGAGGGTAGAGGGTAGAGGGTAGAGGGTAGAGGGTAGAGGGTAGAGGGTAGAGGGTAGAGGGTAGAGGGTAGAGGGTAGAGGGTAGAGGGTAGAGGGTAGAGGGTAGAGGGTAGAGGGTAGAGGGTAGAGGGTAGAGGGTAGAGGGTAGAGGGTAGAGGGTAGAGGGTAGAGGGTAGAGGGTAGAGGGTAGAGGGTAGAGGGTAGAGGGTAGAGGGTAGAGGGTAGAGGGTAGAGGGTAGAGGCTAGTGGGTAGAGGCTAGTGGGTAGAGGGTAGTGGGTAGAGGCTAGTGGGTAGAGGGTAGAGGCTAGTGGGTAAAGGGTAGAGGCTAGTGGGTAGAGGGTAGAGGCTAGTGGGTAGAGGCTAGTGGGTAGAGGGTAGTGGGTAGAGGGTAGAGGGTAGAGGCTAGTGGGTAGAGGGTAGAGGGTAGAGGCTAGTGGGTAGAGGGTAGAGGCTAGTGGGTAGAGGACCTGCCTCCTAACCCAGGAGTCGCGGGTTCGAGTCCCGCGAGGTGGAGTCATTTTAAAGTATAAAATGATTCCACCCGGGGTCCATGGATTTGTGTGAATGTGTTTGTAGCTTCTAAATATAGTAAATGACAAAATACAAAGGTGAAATGGTGGAATGGTTAAAACCAATATCCAATAAATGTATAAAAAATGGGGGAAAATTATAGCTCATTTAAATTCAAAGGAAGTTGAGTTTAATTGGCATTTTCTTAAAGCACTTTTTTAGTAGGAATTTCGTAATGAACTCATATTTTCGAAAATTGTTATCATGTTTGAGTTACAAGGGTCAACTTTGTTTCTTCCTATGGGGGCTATATAGCATTGAAAAGAGATTTGTTTTCGCTTTTCAGAAATGTACAATTTGTTACGTCTAAAACTAATGGCACAAACAACAATATAGATTATTTTAACATCGACAGATTGACAATTGAAGACGCTGAAAAGAAAAGAATGAAGAACATTTATTTTATAAGTTATATATTAAAAACAGAACGCTTTGAAAATTATTTAGACTTTACATAAAACAAAGGTATAATAAGGAGTCAGAAAAAATGTTCAAAGATGCCCCATTTTGAGAATTAATCTGTGGACACCCTGTATTGTTAAGTAGGATACGAAAATAGTTGATGAAGGTTTTTTAAAACGTTAAATAAGCAAAAATGATTGAAATATTATAGAAATATAGAGTATAATTATTTAAATTGAGATGACTAATATTTTAAAATCCCTTTGTATGCCAGCTCAGGTAGCTGACCGTTAAAAGGGTCCTCATTAAAGATTTTTTGGAGCTACATTCTATGAATAAAAATTGGAAATTCCTTAAATTCCAATGGATTCAAATACGGAATATAAACTTAACGAGTTTTTTAATCACCGGTAGTATATAAAACTGTGAATTAAAACCGGTTTAGCGATCATTTCCCGGTAAATTACAAAGTCGTTGTTTTAGGCTTTTTCTGAGCTTTGGATGAGCCAAAAACCAAAATGCTCAATTTAATTTTTTGTAGGAAGACTACCAGAGCCGGCTCGAGACAAGAAGCATTTGGGCGCCGGCGTCAAGAGGCGCCAATATTAGTAATAACTTATATTGGCAAAAACAAAAAGGTCTCCAAGCTCAATTTTATTTTGAGTAGAAAGACTACTAGAGCCGGCTCGAGACAGAAAGCATAAGGGCGCCGGCGTTAAGAGGCGCCAGGGCGCCAATATTTTAATAACTAGACAAAAACAAAAAGTCTCCCGGCTTAATTTTATTTTTTGTAGGAAGACTACTAGAGCCGGCTCGAGGCAGGAGCGTTAGGGCGCCAGCGTCAAGAGGCGCCAGGACGCTAATATTAGTACGAACTAGACAAAAACAAAAAGTCTACATACGATAAACAATACAGTAATGCTTTTTAAATAAAAATATGAACAGTACGAATATTTCCGCATATCTACAAATAATTTGCCTTGAATAAAATCCCAATTATATGCTGTAAATCTTCAGATATTCGTTTTTTGTGTTTGAAAAAGTTCAATTCGAATCTTTTAACGAGTGGTTTCTACTCCCAGGTTAAGCATGAAGTAAAATTTCGAGTTAAGAAAAGCCTGAAAATTTGGTTTGGTCGCGTAGCGCGAAGCGCGGAGCGACCAAACCAAATTTTCAGGCTTTTCTAAACTCGAAATTTTACTTCATGCGCCACGCGTATAAGACACTGATTTCAAGTAAATTTTACTTGCTCACAATTTAACTGCATGATTAACCTATTGAGGCAATAACGCAAATGATTAATTATTTACTTATTAAATGACTAAACATGTTATTTTGATACGTTGTATTATTTGACCGGACTTGAGAATGTGTGAAGAAAAATGTAATTATTTCGTTATTTAAATATTTTGATTATTACTTATTTCAAAAAAGTATTTTTAAGTGTATTTCTAACTTCACAATATTTCAGTGTTTTATACGCGTGGCGCATGAAGTAAAATTTCGAGTTTAGAAAAGCCTGAAAATTTGGTTTGGCCGCTCCGCTTCGCGGAGCGACCAAACCAAATTTTCAGGCTTTTCTAAACTCGAAATTTTACTTCATGCTTAATCTGGGAGTGGAAACACTCTTTCAAAACTTCAAATTGAACGCTGTTATAAAATCGACGAATGCCTGAAAATTTACAGCAAATGCATCGTGAAAATAAAACTTCCCTGTATTGAGATTTCCACTTAGTGTAAATCGCACTTGCTTTATACGACAGCGAACATGTTAAAAACAGAATCATGTTGTATTGCATTTGTACGTTCTGTGGTTTAGTTAGGTAGTAAAAATTCTTCGGGAGTGAGTCATCAAAGTGTTCGGAAAGAATGCGGTGCATTCCGAAAGGACTATGGGGTACCCCACAACGCGGACGTGCACCTCAAAGGTGGGCACAAGTCCGTCGATGAAATTTCTGTGTCAGTGCCAACAACCAGCGGCAGCGAAGAAGAAGAACAAACGCGGATTATAAATATCTCCGCCTGTTTTAGAATCTCCGTATTGTTTTCGTCGGAATATTTCTGTTACGGTTTATTCAAATCGGCGCACGGTTTTATGCTCGATTACAGATTCTAAACGCTATAAATATTGCGAATCACGTGGGTGGTTTAGTGTTTGTTTATTGCGAAAAGGATCTGGTTTCATTCATAAATATATTTCACCTTGAAATGAATAACCATCAATAATATCGTATGTTCTATAAAAAAAAAACGCTTTACGCTTTAGGAATTGACATAAAACGTCAGAGATAATAATTCTAATATACAGGGTGTCCCGTTAATGTGGGAAAATGGCTTAACCATAGATTCCTGGGATCAAAATATGATGATTTAACATAACTTATCTATATCCAAAAGTTTACGGTTAAGCCGGAATTAGTCTTAAAAGTTCAAAAAATTATTATTAATTTTATTTATAACAATTGAACGCTATTTTCGATCCGACTAAAATTTATTATGGTTGATTATTATAATATAACACACCATTTCAGTTATAATGGTCATCATTGATTGACAAGATGTATAAAAAACAATAGTATCACAACATACAAACTAAAATATGTTTTTATTGGCGCGCCTTATAAAAATTTAAAAAATACGTCTTGAAAGATAAGTTCATTCAAAAGCTTTGTTGTCTTTAAATAATGTTTAATATCTTGTACGGTTTTGCCACAAAAAAAAAATGCTAATAAATTATTTTTTATTATTTAAAAAATCTTAAAAATCTTGGTTTTCGGGTGATTAAAAATACAAGTTTTTTTTTGTCGCCGCCACTGTTTAACAAACGTCAATAGTGTACAATATTAATTAACGAGTGTTTTTTGAGAATCAATTGTTATCCTCATTATGGTTTATAATTATTCATATTTCTCCGGAGCAAACAGATACAGGAAGTTTTTCTTTTAAGTATACGTATTCCAAATTGAGACTATTTTCTGTAAATCTTTAGATATTCCTTTTTTTTAAGTTCAATTTGAAGCCTAAAATGAGTGTCTTCCACTCCCAGACTAAGCATGAAATAAAATTTCGAGTTTAGAAAAGTAAGAAAAGTAGAAAAGCTTTTCTAAACTCGCAACTTTACTTCATGCGCCACGCTTATAAAACACAGATTTCAAGTGAAGTTCGAATATATACATTTCACAATATTTTAGTGTTTTATACGCGTGGCGCATGAAGTAAAATTTCGAGTTTAGAAAAGCCCAGAAAATTTGTCTCGGGTCGCTGCGCGACCCTCGACATATTTTCACGGGGCTTTTCTAAACTCGAAATTTTACTTCTTGCTTAGTCTGGGAGTGGAAACACTCGTTTGAAGCTTCCAATTGAACTCTTTTAAGAAACAACGCATGTCGGAAAATTTATAGATTATGCATGCACATGTTTACCTAAAAGAAAAATTCCTTGTATTTATATTGTAGACAAACAGTTAAATTCTCGCAACATGAAATACATACTCATGTTATTTGCAACTACATAAGTGAATTAAATGATTACTATCAAAAATCAAATATCGTACATGACTGTAGCGTGCTGCACTCCTTAATTTGGTAAATTGCAATGAAGCACACAAAAGGAATAGATGCGAACACGAGAAGAGGTCCACCCTCTTAACTGGGTAGGCGACACTTTAACCCGAGTAGGCTAAGCGGTACAAAAAAATGAGAAATTACAATAACACAATTCGAACTCTAGAAGCAAAGCTGACTAAGAAAATGTGCAGCATATCTGTAATTTGCTAAATAAAAGTTTCTATATGATTAAAACTTTAAAGTACAATGTGTCTATGACAGCACTACTTAATGTTTACTATGCATCCGTATACTCGCATATTTCGTATGACATTGTGTTATACGGTCAATCGACAGAAGTATCTCGAGTTTTTATACAGCAAAAAAGAATTTTACGATTAATATTTAACATTCCTTTTATGGACTCCTGTCGTGAAATTTTCATTAAAGAAAAACTTCTAACCGTATGCTCAATTTACATATTTAAACTTTTATGCGATGTTTTTCGTAATATAACTGAATTTAACAAAAGTAAATACATACATGATTATAACACTAGGCAAAAAAAATAATATTTATTTAATCAAACACTATCATAGTTTTTATAAGAAAGCCCCGATCTATGCTGGCTGTCGATTATTTAACAAACTACCTAGAGATTTTTAAGATAGCAAATCTCTACAGTCTTTCAAAAAGAAATTAAAAGATATGTTGATTGCAAAATGCTGTTATACAATCTCAGAATTTGAAGAATTCCTTGCTCAATGATTTTATATCGCATTTATAATTTTAATGTGTGATTATTGTACCCACGCTTATGCTTCTTATTTCTTTTATTTTTCATTTGTATTTTGTGTATTTTTAATATATACCACCTGACATGTTCAATCTATATTATATGTAGCTGACTGAATCAATAAATAAATAAATAAATAAAAATAAATAAATAAATAAGTGCCTCCGTAATCAAATCGCGAGTGTCGCACATTCAATTTGGTAAATAAATAAAAAAGGAGTTTTTCCGACTCATCACTTGAATCAACATATACCGGCATTCCACATTCCTATTCAAAACATGAATCCAGAAATGCACTTATATTTACAGAATGTATTGGGAAATATTTTAATAATGTCATTCTTTGTTGTGTATCAACAACATAATCAATTCGCAATTCAAGCCGTGCACCGGGAACCGTCGTGACAAGTGCCTTACATGAATTCTACATATCAAACCCAATTTCTTTTCATATGTTATTTGGAAATTACAGTATAATTTCAAGATATTACTAAAATAGCACGATGCTGCCCCCTATTTATTAAAAGCATAATCAAAATTTACATTGCTCTAATGCAAATTTCTAAGCAACGATTAATTTTATTTATTATTTATTTTAGCTTAATCTATTTAATACAACATGTTTATAATAATTGCTTTAATAAACTAAGGCAATATGAAGAAGAAATAATGTTTTCTATGGAAGTATTGCACGGATTTATGTTATCATTTAAGAGTGTTCCATTAGTTGATTTATATATCATTTAAGAAAAATTTTTTTTTTAAAGAATAGTGTCAAATTATTCGCAAAGCTTCAATGTGCAATATGTATAAGTTTCAAAGATCTAATTTCATTATTGTGGAAGATTAATAATTGTTCGTTCGTATGGTATTCATTCATTCATTCCCAAACTCTCGAAGAACAAAACAAAACAAAAAACAGTGGAAGGCTCGATACTTTATGTATAATGTCCAATGAACAGCATTCATTTAAATTTGGAACTTTAAGTTATATAATCATTTTAACAGAAAAATAATCTTTTTTTTTTTGTTTGTTTGGCATAGGTTTTTACCATTCAGCCACTAACGTTGATTTATATTAACATATATTTCGACTAATTTGGACGTCACAACACATTCACACACATCCATGGAACCGGAGACGAGTATTTTTCGTTAGAAAAATTACTCGCCTCCGCTGGGAATCGAACCCTCCGTGACCGATTTGGCGAAACCGGCGGATCAACCGCTCGGCCACGGCGGGCCCAAAAAAATAATCTAAAAGAAAAAATCATGCATTAAAGGGTTAATCTATTTTGTATCCAAATACAGTCTAATCTAATGTTTGTTGAATATTCTTCGATTTTTAATTTATGAATCGTCTAGCAATAAAAATTGGATTCAACTTTATTTTTATCCCAATTAAACTAAACTTTTCAAACTGTACGCAAATTGTGTCAAAATATTTATTTTCGATATTAACTCCAGTCTCCCCATTTTTCTCTATAATTACTTCCTTAATACTTTGCAATTAAAAATAATGGCGTCAAATGCGCCGATTTAATTGAGTCCCCGTAAATCATGCAGCAATTAGCATTAAAATATCTTAGAAGATTTATGCGGCGACTGATTTTTTTCCTTCCTTGCGCAATCGACGTGGGATTGCGCAGAGGGAAATTTATGACGCACTAAATTCGCAATTGGCTCGTTTAAGTGAAACTCAGGCATTAGCTAAATATTTTAATTGGGCTCCGTATTTTTTTTTTTTTTACATACAATGCTAGAAAGTTTGTTCAGATGATGAATTTGCATAGAAAGTATAAGCGTGGAAATTATATTATAATTTATCTTGATAATTATTATATAAATGAACAATTATCACAGAAAAAATAATGGTTGTTATTGCGTACATTCCTTGACAATGGCATGAAGCCGAAACTATTCAGAATAATTTAAAAAATGAGTGAAACAAACCAAGTGTTTTATAATAATAATAATAATTCTTTATTATTATTATTATTATAAAACACTTGGTTTGTTTCACTCATTTTTTAAATTATTCTGAATAGTTTCGGCTTCATGCCATTGTCAAGGAATGTACGCAATAACAACCATTATTTCAATTTTTATTGTTGTAATTGTTAAAAACTCTGCATCATCTGCAGCAGTGTTTATCAATCTTTTTACTCTCGTAGCCAGACGCGGATTCACGAGGAGGGAAATGGGGAACATTTACCGTATCACCTAATTTTCCCTGTCATCTCTTGCCATTATTTTTGTAAATAAACCTTATAAGAAGAGTTTCCCATGTTTATTCGAATTTGTGAAATTTGCAAAAAAAAAAAAAATTAAAATGTTACGGTTTTTATATAACTACAAAATTTACAGAATTCGTTAGAAACCTTGAAAGTTATTTAAATTTACAAATATAAAGAGAATTTTAAAATTTACAAAGATTTGTGAAAGTTAAAAAAAATAGACTTCAATTTAAAAATCAACTAATATAATGATAAAAATCTATAAGAGATTTAATTACATTAAACAAATGACACGAAAATTGATAAAAATTATGACAAATTTAACATAAAGAAAAATTGAGTTTGCCAATAGTTTTCAGAATATTTACAAAATATTAGAAACGAACTAAAATTAATATCGACTTTCTGCAAAAAAATGTTGTCTCATTGAGACGTCTCCAAATATTCATTGTAGTAGTTGTTTCAATGAATATTTGGAGACAATTTTTTTTGCAGAAAGTCGATATTAATTTTAATTCGTTTTTTATATTTATGCCAAGTTTGTTCGCAATATTGAAATAAATCCAAAACTATATAAATTAAGCAAAGTTTAAATTGACACAAAAAATGATAAAAATTATGACAAATTCAAGACGTCATTTCTTTGTTGATATCTCTTCACCTAATTGAACAAATATTAACAAAGAAACGACTGAAATTATATAAAATAAGCAAAGATGAAAATGACACAAAAACTTATAAAAATTACGACAAATTCAAGACAACATTTCTTTGTTGATATCTCTTCACTTAATTGAACAAATATTAACAAAGAAACGACTGAAATTATATAAAATAAGCAAAGGTGAAAATGACACAAAAACCTATAAACATTACGACAAATTGAAGACGTCATTTCTTTGTTGATATCTCTTCACTTAATTGAACAAATATTAACAAAGAAACGACTGAAATTATATAAAATAAGCAAAGATGAAAATGACACAAAAACTTATAAAAATGACGACAAATTCAAGACGACATTTCTCTTTTGATATCTGTTCACTTTATTGAACAAATATTAACAAACAAACAACTTTCATGATTTTTATCAATTTTTGTGTCATTTTCATCTTTGCTTAATTTATATTATAAATTAAGCAAAGATGAAAATGACACAAAAATTGATAAAAATCATGAAAAATTTAAGACGTCATTTCTCTGTTGATATCTCTTCACTTTATTAAACAAATATGATCAAACAAACAATTGAAATAATATAAATTAAGAAAAGATGAAAATGACACAAAAAATGATAAAAATCATGACAAATTTAAGACGTCATTTCTTTGTTGATATTTGATCACTTTATTGAACGAATATCATCAAAGAAACGACTGAGATTAATAAAAAAATAATGAAGATTGGAAAAATTAAAAAGAAAATTTGTGAAGTTAATGAAAAAGAAAATTTGTAGATTTTTATAAATCAATCGATAAAACTTGTGGAATTGATAAACAAATACTGATATTTAATAAAAATAGCAGAAAGTACAAGGCACAATGAGCCTAATGAGGCCTAAGTGCAGTGCAGAACTGCACACTCCCCTTTGCACCACCAGTAGAAAGTAAGCAAAAGCAGTTATAATCAGGGTTGTTATGTTTAAAACACTTTGTTTTAAAACAGTGTTTAAACATGTTTAAAAACAGCCGCCGTGTTATAAACGGTTTTGTTTTAAACATGTTTTTAATCTTAAATTTGTTTAAAACGTGTTTTAAATTTGTTTAAATCGTTTTCTTTATTATCTGAAATTTACTAAATTATATTTTATACTACTTCATTAAGATTTTTTGTTGACATTTTTAAATTTTAGTTAAATTGTTGAAGATGTTTCAAATTACATTATAAACATAACATTTTATTACAATAAAATATCACGACTTTGTGTGCATAAATTTGATTTTTAAATACAGCGATTTTTTTTTTAGGTATACATATGAATACACCGTAAATTTTACGACATTCGTTGTTCTTTTTAAAGATTTCAATTTGAATCTTTAAACGAGGGTTTTCCACTCCCAGACTAAGCATGAAGTAAAATTTCGAGTTTAGAAAAGCCTAAGAATTTGGATTGGCCGCGTAGCGAAGCGGAGCGGCCAATCCAAATTAGGCTTTTCTAAACTCGAAATTTTACTTCATGCGCCACGCTTATAAAACACTGAAATATCGGAAAGTTTTATTTTATTACAATAAAATATCACGACTGTGTGTGCATAAATTTTATTTTTAAATACAGCGATTTTTTTTTCAGGTATATATATGCATACACCGTAAATTTTACGACATTCGTTGTTCTTTTTAAAGATTTCAATTTGAATCTTTAAACGAGGGTTTTCCACTCCCAGACTAAGCATGAAGTAAAATTTCGAGTTTAGAAAAGCCTAAGAATTTGGATTGGCCGCGTAGCGAAGCGGAGCGGCCAATCCAAATTAGGCTTTTCTAAACTCGAAATATTACTTCATGCGCCACGCTTATAAAACACTGAAATATCGGAAAGTTTAAAATATACGGCTTTAGCAGTCTTATATGTAGATGTAAATAAAACATGAGTCAAATATTGAGCTAAACAAATTGTTTAAAACAGTGGTTATTGGCAACCCAATAACTCTACCGTATATTAGGTTGCCTATAATCGTTGTATGTGGATGTTTTTTAAACTTCACAGTGAATCAGTGTTTTTGGGCGTGGCGCATGAAGTAAAATTTCGAGTTTAGAAAAGCCTAATTTGGATTAGCCGCTCCGCTTCGCTACGCGGCCAATCCAAATTCTTAGGCTTTTCTAAACTCGAAATTTTACTTCATGCTTAGTCTGGGAGTGAAAAACACTCGTTAAAAGCCTCAAATTAAACGCTTTGAAACAACGAATTTCCCCAAATTTAAAAAACGCTGTAATTATCGGGATATGTATACTTAAAAGAAAAATGCCCTGAATGTTCTGTTTTAAGCACGTTTTAAACCTGTTTTAAACACGTTTTTAATTGTTAATGTTTTAAACGCTGTTTCAATGAAAAAAACACGTTTTGTTAAAAAAACTGTTTGTTTTAATTAAAATGAAAAAACGTTTTTAACAACCCTGGTTAGAATACATTTTCTAAAAATTACCAAAAAACATATATTAAATAAAATCTTTAAAAGCAACAAACAAAAAATTTACAAATTAATAAATTTCGTAAATATTGAAAATGTTTCGATGACTAATATTTAGAACAAATCATTTTTTTTTTTCGAGATCCACAATTTTATTAAAAATAAATATTAACATTTAAAAAATACGTTAAAATATATTATTAAAAATAGTATAGAGACGTTGAAATCAATAAAACAAAAAGATAAATGCAGGGGCATTTTTCTTTTAAGGTATACATATCACGATTTTTCGATGTAAATTTTCAGTCATTCGTGGTTTTATTCAAACTTTTAATTTAAAGCCTCTAACGAGTGTTTCCAGTCTCAGATTAAGCATGAAGTAAAATTTCGAATTTAGAAAAGCCTGAAAATTTGGTTTGGTCGCTCCGCGAAGCGGAGCGACCTAACCAAATTTTCAGGCTTTTCTAAACTCGAAATTTTACTTCATGCGCCACGCGTATAAAACAGTGACATAAAGTAAAGTTCAAAATATACTACTTAGTTTTGATCACATGTTCATTAATTTTATAAATTTGTAAATGGAATAAGTAAGAATATATTTAAAAACATCCCTGTACGTCAATATTTAACAAAAATCACAAATTTTAAATATTAATTACTGTTTTAAATAAAATTGTCGAAATATCATAAAATTTTACAAAAACTTCAGAAATGTGAAAATTAGCACAAATTGAAAAAATGAAAAATTTACCTAATCAACAAAAATATAAAACTCGAAACCAGTAATTGTTTTATTAATTCAGACGTATTGTTTGCATTTTACACGAATAGTTGTAATTTTGTGTAATATGTTTAAAGTGCGCAAACTATAAGAAGCGTAGGCTTATTTTCTCGAATTCAAATAGTCTTGAATATGTCAAATTCTTGACAAATTCTTGTTTAAGTAATTATTTAGTGAAAATTAACGTTTTTGAAAGATAATTGCCACCTACGTACTCATAGCATAAGATATTTAATGGTATTGTAAGTGTAAAAAAATCTTATACATTCAGACAATCTTATTAAAATATAAAAAACATTGGGGGACAAACTAAGACAATTTTGTGGCACACTTGGATAATCGTGCGGCGTACAATGTGCCAAATCCGAGCGCGAGCGCCAGGGGGGGATTTGGAGGAAAAAAATGAAATTAAAAATTTCGAGAAAAAAACATATCCACTCCATTGTAGATTTCATGTATCTACAATGGAGTGGATATGTTAATGATATTAATTTTAGTGCCTTATAATCTTGCATGTTTATATTTTTAACCCCCTATATTATTAACAATTAACGCTTAAAGTTGAGCAATTTAGAAAACATCAATTTTACGGCATTTCACTCGCAAGTTTAAATAATTTATTACATGGATAGTAGGCGTACTATAAATATAACATTATACACTATTGTTTATAACATAATACTGTATATTATGGTTGAAAGATCAAGTCTCTAAATATTTTAGAAAAAAAGTTAAAAAAATTTGAATATGAAATATATTTTAAATATAAATTTTTTTGAGGTGCTTTATTTTTTATTAGGCGCAACCGATAAAAATCGACTCGGTCATTCGCAAAAACCTGACACAAAACGCACATATAGAGATACGAAGTTTTTAGGGCATTTAAAAACATACCACATTTTTTGGTGAAAGTCACAACCTATGTAATGATTATAACAATTGTATATAATTTTGCTGTCTTGAATTATTATTATATTATTTTTTTTAGAAGATTGCAAACCGACAGAACTGTGACTATCATATAAACATTTGTTAATATTTTCTGTAACTGCCCTAATTTTTTTGAATTTTTACATGTGCGTTTTAAGTGCGTTTTTATTATTTTTTGTTCGGGGCCAACGTAAAAATCATGTTGCGTGCTGCTCGAGAATAGCGCGCGCTCGACTCCACGATACTCACCACACACGGGCCTCGCCCGACCCAATTTTAATTGGTGGCGTCAACTAAAAAAATTAAAAAGACCCCAAAAACGCACCGGTGGAGATACGAAATTTTGAGGGTAGTTAGAGAAAACATAGAACTAATTTTTAGTGATAGTCCCAGAACTCATCGAGTTGACATTTTTTTTATAACACTTTCTAAAGTTAAAATTTATATTTAAAATATATTTCATATTCAATTTTTTTTAACTTTTGTTCTAACTTATTTAGAGACTTGATTTTTCAACCATAATATACAGTATTATGTTATAAACAATAGTGTATAATGTTATATTGATAGTACGCCTACTATCCATGTAATAAATTATTTAAACTTGCGAGTGAAATGCCGTAAAATTGATGTTTTCTAAATCGCTCAACTTTAAGCGTTAATTGTTAATAATATAGGGGATTGAAAAATATAAACATGCAAGATTAGAAGGGTTTCATGTATCTACAATGGAGTGGATATGTTTTTTTCTCGAAATTTTTAATTTAATTTTTTTCCGCAAAATCCCTCTCTAGCGCTCGCGCTCGGATTTGGCACATTGTGCGGCGCACTTAAACAATTTTGCGGATCACTTGGGCTATTTTACGCACTTGCACAATAGTACGTATAAAAAAATCTTATACATTCGGACAATCTTGTTATGTTAAAATAAAAATATTTTGCGGAACACTTAGACAATTTTGCGGCACATTTGAATAATTGTGCGGTGCACTTGGACAATTTTGCGGATCACTTGGACTATTTTACGGCACACTTGCACAACTTTGCGGAACACTTAGACATCCGTGCGGCGCCCTTCGAGAATTTTGCGACGCATTAGACAATTTTGCGGCGCGTTGGAGAATTTTGCGGCGCATTTGGACAATTTTGCAGCGCACTTTTATAATTTTGCGCACGACTTGGACAATTTTGTCATTATTTTTTCATGTATTTATATACTATTGCTACTTAAACAACAATATTGTCACCGGTAAACTAGTTTTGAAACAAAAATGTACCGCATTACCGATACAAAATTGAAAAAGTCGGCACATTTACAACCCCTAATCCACATTCTCTATTCAAACATGTAATCAACATTTTTCACACACGATACGTTATCAAATATTTACCCCTTTCCACTTTTCCATCTGCATATTGAGCAGATGTAACATTTGGATGAACTCCGTCTGTCGCTTCAAAACGGTTAATCAAATCAAATCGAGGCCGAAAGAGAATTAATTACACAAGCTCGGATCTAGGTATTACGAGAAACCCGTTTCTGGGCCATTAATTAAAAATCGACTACTAGTTTTTAATGGCGGCTTGATTGATCGTCCGACCAACGACAAATTCTGTTCCAATTTGTCCAGTTTTGTTACAAATTGCGGGAATTCCTTTGGGAAGGGGGGAAACAAACGCCGTTTGGACAGATAATTTATTGGCTCGTGTATTGTTAAGTATTGATCACCCAAATGCAAATTGGACACAGTTTAATTAGATTAGTTTGAATACACGTACAGATTGATTTTTGGATAGTGTAATAAAGTTGTTTTAATATGTGGATTTATTTCTATTTTAACACGTTGTTTTATTCATTCATACATTTTTATGTTTATATTTTAATATGTTGAATTGTTCATTGCTATATTTTTATATTTATTTTGCATAGAATATTTTTTTGTTAATTTATACAGGGTGTCCGTATTTCAACAGAATATATGTGGATCTCAGTTATTTGAAGAGATAGAGAGTCGGTTAAATTGGGGCAAAACTGCGTAATTTAGGGCCCAATAATAATCTAAAAACAAATTTGAAATATTTTCGTTTTTGAGATATTGTCAAAAAACGGATTTTTTTTAATTTCCTTTTTATTTGTTTATTCAAAAACTATTGAATCCAGTCATTTACAACTTTGACATTAGAGAGGCACTTTTTAATGATTAATCTAGTAACATATTTTATTTTAATATAACTATAACATTTACCTAGGGACCATAGCCAACTTTTGTTTTTCTAATGGGCGCCATTTCGGATTTTCATATTTTTTGGAAGAATATTTTTTCTGAATACAATGATGTATTACACTTATAATTTATTGAACATTTTATACGTAAAATTTTAATCTTTTGTTTTTTGTAAAGAGTGCCTTGGAAACAGTTGAGTAACTCACTTGTTTGACAACTCCTAGGACCCATAATTTGCTTACATATAACCCTTGAAGACGGGCATCCGGCGATATATATTTTAACAGTTGTGATAATGCATTTTAAACTAACGAGTGTCTTCCACTCCCAGACTAAGCATGAAGTAAAATTTCTAGTTGAGAAAAGCCTCGTGTAGAAAATTTTTCGAGGGTCGCACAGCGACCAAAGACAAATTTTCACAGGGCTTTTCTAAACTTGTAATTTTACTTTATGCGCCACGCGTATAAACCACTGATTTACAGTAAAGTTAAAAATATATAACGTTTGGATGTGATGGTAATCAAGATTTACCGAGATGTAGAGAAAAAAATGCAAGAATTACTTTTTTTGTGAATAGTTTTTTTATTTAATAATAATAATAAAAGTAGAATAAATTCAGTTTGTGCAACTTTTATGTGATAATCGATACTTATTATTTTTGTTTTGTTTTGGGTTTTACGTCATCTATTTCCGCTGCTATGGCCTATCATGACGGCGGAGATTAGGTCTACAGCTATCCGGGGATTTTGCCGAGCCCGGTGGGAGTTCCAACCCACCGGTAGGGATCTTTAACGTGCACGCAACATCCAGGCAGTACACGGGTCCTACATGCATTTAACGTCATATCCGAGAAAACGGAGTGTTTGACATTTTTATCCTAACCTATATAAATGCAGACAACTTGTTAGGCCGGTATTTGAACCCCGGCCCGTGGCGTGGCAGTCCAACACTCTAACCACTACACCAGCAAGCTGCCCGATACTTGTTATTATTATTATTATAAAAGATTGACAGTTATTAATTAGTTTTGAGTGCTAACAATAATTGACTGCTGTCAAGATTTTATTGATTAACAGATATGACATCGTTGTTTCCAAGGCACTCTTTGCAAAAAAGAAAATATCATAATTTTAAATATCAAATCTAAAAGAAATTATGAGTGTGGTACATCATTGAGTTCAGAAAAAATATTCTTTCAGAAAATATGAAAATAAAAAATCTCGCCCATAAGAAAAACAAAAGTTGGCTATGGTCACTGGGTAAATATTATAGTTATCTTAAAAAAAATTGCTACTAAATTCCTTATTAAAAAATGCCTCTATTTTGTCCAAGTTCTAACTATCCAGATTTAGTAGTTTTTGAATAAAAAAATAAAAACGATTTTTAAAAAAATCAGTTTTTTGTTTTTATCTCGAAAACAAAATAAGATAATTTAAAATTGTTTTCCGATTATTGTTAGGCCCTAAAATACGTAACTTTGTCCCAATTTAACCGACTCTCTATCTCTTCAAATAATTGAGATCCCTATACATTTGGTCGAAATACGGGCACCCTGTATACTTATTATATTTCTGTGATTGCTGTGTAATCCGTGCTAGTAGCATAAAGAGAAAAAGAAGTCTACAGAAAAAAATGTAAGGCATCAACTTTCCATACAATTAAGATGTCTTGATAGTGTGTCATTATGCACTGTCCGGCAATCCAACAAAAAAGAAAAAAAAACGCATAGATGCGTTTTTGACATCTGGGTACTCATCAACCGTTCGATACGAGGTCTGTATCGAACGGTTGATGAGTACCCAGATGTCAGAAACGCGTCTATGCGTTTTTTTCTTTTGTGCTGGATTGCCGCACAGTGTATAATGTAGTAATTACATTTTTAGTTTTAATTACGATGATTTTCATCGTTATTAATGACTGTGACACTTCTGTGGTTTCGCGTTGTGTCCACGAGCGTTTGTGCCATTAGCGTGAAATATGGTATCTCTCCTTTGTTGTGGGGAAAAGGGTAATGCGCCCAAAGCGCACGAGAGCAGATTAAATTGGGCAATTTGGGCAATGTTGCACAATCCACGGTGTCACGCTTTTCGACAGGCCAGAATCGTTTTTTAAGTATTATGCCTCTTTTCCTCCGAGCGGTTCGCGTTTCGCCAAGAGGATGTAATGAATTACGGGATTAAGGCTAAACGTATTATGAAAGAATGAGTAATAATAATTCACAAATTTACTTACGTTTTAATAAATTTTTTTTTTTTTTTAGTTAGTGAGCAAAGTTGTGCTAAAATTGATTGTTTAAAAAATGCATTAACAAGAACAAACATACAAAAAGAAAATCCTCTTCTTCTTGTATGTTCTTGTCGTAGAATTTTTTAAATAAATCAATTTTAGCACAATTTTGTTCGTTTTTGTGTCGGGTACACATTTCGAACTTCAAGGTCCTCGTCAGTGTGGTCCCGATCCAGTGCTTGAAGAATGCATTTTTGTTCTTAATTGAATTACAGACGCTCAAAGATCGATTAAAGTTGTGTTGATTTAATTGAAATAATTTAAAGTTATTATTTTTTTATCGGTTTAGAGGAAAAAAACTTAGATATTAATTTAAATTTTTTGCTAAGACTTTTGTGATTTGACAACAAAAAAATATAAATCTGTGAAATTTCGCGTTACATTTCTCGATTGTAAATTATTCTTTAGTTCTATGGAATTACGAAATTACAAGAACGTATTGAAAAACAAAAAAGTAAATTGTTTAATTTTTTATAACATTCAAAAATATCTCTCAAATAAATTAAATTACAAAACAATAAAATGTAATCAATCCTTTTTGTCCTGCTGATGCGGCCGATAAAATCTATAATTTAATATTTAAATAAAAATATTTTACAAAACAACAAACAATAATTAATAATTATAAATTGGCGAAAATCTCAAAATATTGAAAATTGGCAAACATTTTGTAAATCGAAAAAAAATATCGAAATATCGAAAATCTGATGAAAATCTTGATATCTTGAAAGTCTGATGAGAATTTTATAAATTGATGAAAATCTCGAAATATCGAAAATTTCGACATGTTGAAAATCTTGATGGTCCACCACTCCCAGGCTAAGTATGAAGTCAAATTTCGAGTTTAGAAAAGATCCGCGAAGAAAATTATTCGAGGGTCGCGCCAACGACCCAAGACAAATTTTCATGGGGCTTTTCTAAACTCGAAATTTTACTTCATGCGCCACGCGTACAAAACACTGAATTCAAATGACGTTTAAACTACACTCCTGTTGCTCCTGTTTCTAAAGTGTAGTTAAAGTCCTTAGGACTTATGCCTAGTTTCCATTCTGTTCTTGATTCAAAGGTGTGAATCAAAAATGTATCTTTGTTCCTGTAGGGTCGAGGAATGCAGTACATTTCAGACCAGAGCTGGGCAGGATTCGAATCATTCAGGATTCGAATCCTGGATTCGAATCCTTTTAGAGGATTCAAAAGATGGATTCGAATACTTTAGTTCAACTGGATTCGTGATCCGGATTCGTTACATTTTTTTAAGAGGATTCGTATTCAAATCCAAATGTGGGTGATTCGAATCCATATAAAAGGATTCGAATCCTTATGAAAGGATTCGAATATTTATAAAAGGATTCGAATATTTATAAAAGGATTTAATTATTTATAAAAGGATTCGAATACTTACGAAAATATTTAAATCGTCAAAAATAATTCGAATTAATTATGAGGATTAACATGAAAAATGTCTTTTGTGTGTTTTTAAATTTCTCCATAAATCACTGTTTTATACGCGTGGCGCATGAAGTAAAATTTTGAGTTTAGAAAAGCCCAGAAAATTTGTCTCGGGTCGCTGCGCGACCCGAGACAAATTTTCACGGGGCTTTGCTAAACTCGAAATTTTACTTCATGCTTAGTCTGGGAGTGAAAAACACTCGTTTAAATAAAGACAACCTTATAGAAGACTGTCTCAGTTTAAACCGAGTCAACCTTATGCAGTAATGATTTAGTTTTGACGTCATGTGACGATTTCCGCGCGCGATAAGTTCGGCTTGGTTTAAATCGAGACAACCTTGCACAGTAATGATCTTGGTTTTTAACATGAAAAATGTCTTTTGTGTGTTTTTAAATTTCTCGTTAAATCAGTGTTTTATACGAGTAGCGCATGAAGTAAAATTTCGAGTTTAGAAAAGCCCGAAAATTTGTCTCGGGTCGCTGCGCGCCCCACGACAAATTTTCACGGGGCTTTTCTAAACTCGAAATTTTACTTCATGCTTAGTCTGGGAGTGGAAAGCACTCGTTTAAATGAAGACAACCTCATACAAGACTGTCTCAGTTTAAACCGAGTCGACCTTATACAGTTTTGACGTCATGTGACGATTTCCGCGCGTGATAAGGTCGGCTTGTTTAAATCGAGACGACCTTGCACAGTAATGATCTTTGTTTTAACATCACGTACGGATTTCCATCAACCAAGGTGTGTAAATAAGTTTGTCTTGATTTAAACCGAGCCGACCTTGTATTGTTTAATTACCTTGATTGTTGACGTCCCGTGAGGATTTCCACGCGTGACGTCAGCAATCAAGGTGGTTAGTGTGGAAGGTTGTCTTAATTTAAAACCGAGTCGACCTTGTTAGTTAATTTACATTGACTTTCACGTCACGCGAGGAATTTCATATGTGTCGTTTAAAAAACTCCCTGTATTTCTCGGGACATAGATACTTTTAATGAAATCAAATCCCGGTTTTATTGATATTCTGTGAATTTTGTATCTACGTAATTTTCAGGCATTCGTCGATTTTATAATAGAGTTCAATTTGAAGCTTTAAACGAGTGTTTATCACTCCCAGACTAAGCATGAAGTAAAATTTCGAGTTTAGAAAAGCCCCGTGAAAATTTGTCGAGGGTCGCGCAGCGACCCGAGACAAATTTTCGGGCTTTTCTAAACTCCAAATTTTACTTCATGCGCCACGCGTACAAAACACTGATTTGAAGTAAAGTTCAGAAACACACAAATACGTCTTTAATCAGAGTAACAGGGAATTGAATGTTTAGTCTGTTATCAACGATGTTCAGTGTTAATAATAAATAATTAGGTTTTAAATTTGTTTGTTAAAACAACTGGTAACGATATGTATATATAGATGGTTGAAAAGAAAATAATAAAATCAAATTTATTCCTAAAGGATTTGTATTCGTGATTCGAAAAAACAGGATTCGAATCTTCGATTCGAATCATATTTATCTCTTACGAATCCTTTATTCGAGTATTCGTGATTCGAATCATATTAGGTGATTCGGATTCATGATTCGAATCCTTTTTACGAGGATTTGTCCCAGCTCTGTTTCAGACTATATTATTTGAATATTTTGAATACAATTTGCAAAAGCCGACAGCTACACCATCTTAACAAGGTTTTATTAATTCTTGTCGTTTCAATCTCCAAAATGATTTTTTAACAGTATCTCAGTAATAATTTTTTAGAAATAAATCTTTTGATCATGTACGCCATTTTTACAACCCTGCTTTTAACTATTATCTATTTATTTGTGACATTTATTACCTCATGACAAAAACTATATCCATGTGAATCACCCCCATTATAGCATATGTATGTTTAATAGGAAAAACACCGTGACCGACATTCAAAAGATAAGATCGAGTCCTGACCCTACATACTAGTGAATTCACACAACAAGCAAATTATCATGTTTTAAGCCCTTTGAAACCCTACCCAGCGAAATTCACGCCCCGTTGATCAATTTAAATTAAAATTAGGGCTCGGCCGTTTTAACAGCCATTAACCAAACTTGCACCTTTAACAATTTCCCATCAACAGAAATAAAACGTAGTAAGTTGGTTATGGGAATATTTAAATTGAAAAAAGTACAAGATAAAAAAAGGCAGTATTGTTTTAAGTTACTACTTACAAAATGATACCAGATAATAGGATTCATTCCATTTAACTACGACAGAAATTCCAACACCTTTGTGTACATAAAAAATCAAAGTTCTAAGAAGTGACTTATTTAAGCTATCAAAAGTGAATTAGGGTATTCAAACGTCATTATTTTTAGTAAAATCACGTAATACAAATATTTCGTGAATAGTCCAGGTTATGAGAGGTGTCCTTTAACATTTAAGTTCAAATTAAAATAACTCTAATTATATGAATCCCATAAACAATAGAGTTTAGCATAAGTTGCAATTGAGCACACTAAAGTACAAGAAACATTGTTCATATAAAAATACCTCAAAAAAGTTGATTTACTAATCAATGAGCGGAGTGCAAACGGGTACTAGTGCATTAGAGAGTGTACGAGTGTGCACGCAGCTTAATGATAATTATATATTTTTTTGCATAAACCGCAAATGAGTATTAAGAATTATTAAAAATGTGATGGATTGAGAAATGAGAATAGGTTTAAGAAGTATATTTTTTTTATGAATTTCAAATTAAAATAACTATAATTATATGAATCCCATGAACAAGAGAGTTTAGCATAAGTTGCAATTGAGCACACTAAAGTACAAAAAACACTGTTAATATAAAAATACCCCAAAGAAAAGTTGATTAACTAATCAATGAGCGGAGTGCAAACGAGCAGTAGTGCATTAGATAGTGTACAAGTGTGCACGCGGCTTAATGATAATTATATATATTTTTTTGCAGAAACCGCAAATGAGTATTAAGAATTATTAAAAATGTGATGGATTGAGCAATGAGAATAGGTTTAAGAAGTATAATTTTTTATGAATTGAGAGAGTAGACTTTTTTTCTCTATTAAATACAATTGTGTGAAATATTTGATGGTTTGTTATGTGAGTTGTAAAATATAAAAGGGATTGCAAGGAATGAAATTACAAAAAGATAGTGGACACACATGAGCAGATGTGTGTGTGCTCGGATATTGAATCTCTTTGAAGGCAGATGGTCCACGGTTGGATTAAAAAAAGGAAAAACCATTAGTAGCACACACATAAGAGAACACGAGAAGAACCAGTCGCCTTTTGTCCTTTTACATTTGTAATAGGGCTGTGAAAAATCAAATAAATGCGTATGAAGGAAGTTCACCCTTTGAATAAAACAAAAAGTAGATACAGTTTTATTTTTATTAAAAAAGAATCAATTTACTTACTTACACTTTACAATACATTGAAATTTCAGATTTAATAAGCTGTTACTATTATATTAGAAAAGAGATACGTTTATACAGAGATTTTTTCTTTTAAGTTTACAGTACAAGCACAATACGCCGTAAATTTTCCGACTTTCATTGTATTTTTTTTAAAGTTCAATTCAAAGCTTTAAACGAGTGTTTTCCACTCCCAGACTAAGCATGAAGTAAAATTTCGAGTTTAGAAAAGCCTGAAAATTTGGTTTGGTCGCTCCGCGAAACTCGAAATTTTACTTCATGCGCCACGCGTATAAAACGCTGATTTCAAGTGAAGTTAAAAATATACTGCTTAAGATTGCCTTAATAAATTTTACAAATATTTATTTTCATCTAACCAAATCTTGCGCATTCAAAATACGAACAATATTCTATGGAAACGTTGTTTAGAGAAAATATTTATTTCATCTAACCAAATCTTGCGATTATACGAGGAATTTTCTTTGAAAAACGTTCATATAGTTGTTATTGAAAATTAGTGCTTAGCACTTGAAATATATATTTAACCATTAGAAAATAAAGTGTGAAGAAAGGATACAACTGTTTTGTATGTTTTTAACCTCACTTTAAATCAGTTTTATACGCGTGGCGCATGAAGTAAAATTTCAAGTTTAGAAAAACCTGAAAATTTGGTTTGGTCGCGTAGCGCTACGCGCTACTCGACCAAACCAAATTTTAAGGCTTTTCTAAACTTGAAATTTTACTTCATGCTTAATCTGGGATTGGAAAACACTCGATTAAACCTTTAATTTGAATTATTAATTATCATAGTAATTAAAAGAAAACACTTTACGTAACTTTTGAACTCTTAAAAAAACAAAAAATATCTGAATATTTACAGCATATAAGCTGTAATTGGAATACGTATACTTTAAAAGAAAACTCACTGTATATTAAAGCAACTTCGATAAGGTTCAATTATGTTTCTGTCAACTCGTCGCACTATCCTAGCGTTTAAATAATTTTTTAAAGTGTAAACGGCTCCATTTAAATATATAGGATCATGTCCCAAATCGACAAAACGGTTTTGATGAAAAAGTAGATATACTGCTTTTTCGCTTTAGTAGTAGATGTTGCAACACTGCCTGTCAATATAATCATACGCATTAAAAGAAGCCATAGAGCCATCAATTGCAACTTTTTTGTGTTTTTCCCCGGTGCAGAATTAACTTAATTAAAAAAAAAAACCTAAGCGCACATGTTGGACATGCACGCAAATGTAATTATTCGAATTCCCAGGAGTGCGAAATATTTAATCTGCTCACACATCAAAAGGCGTTAGTCATCGAATTAATGGACTGCGCTTGGTTCGCGCGCGGAATAACTGTAAGCGCCCAAGAATACCAAAATGGCAGTCGCACTTCCTTTCTGCGGTTTTCTTTGTGCCTATCGCGATCGGCGTGCTGTCCATATTCGAAATAAAAATAAAAAATGTTTAGTCTATAAATATTGTATATGTATACAAAAATATTCACAAAAAATCATGGAAATTAAAAAATGTATACAATATGTAAAGTTAATTAAAGGAAAGGCACTTGGTATTGTTTCACAATTAAATCTTTATTCCGACTAGTTTCGGTTTGTTAGACCATTTTCAAAGGAATGAACATTCCTTTGAAAATGGTCTAACAAACCGAAACTAGTCGGAATAAAGATTTAATTGTGAAACAATACCACGTGCCTTTCCTTTAATTAACTTTACATAGTGTAATATGTTTCACCAAGTGCCAGATGAGAAATTAATTCAAGAAATTGATACCAGTTCAGAAAATGAAAAACGTAATGGATTTTTGAAAAATCTATGTAGAGTAGAGCTCAAAGATTTCACAATTTGATTAATACGATTTTTGCCTAAAACTTGAATCAGTTTGTTTATTTTTGGTTTCACAGATAAGGTATCTTATGTTTGTGTATGAACAAATGCTGACAAAACATTGTTAGAAGTAACGAAATCAAGTAAATTATTGATCTTATTAACATTCTTGGTATTGTTTTATTGTCTTTGCGAATTTGGCATTTTTTGGTTGTTTATGATTGCAAAATGTTTATAGTTTTTACAGATACCTACATGTCAACTGTGTTTAATTGACTATATCTGTATGGTTTGGACTAGTCAACATAATACAGATACCTACATGTCAACTGTGTTTAATTCATTAACACACACAACATGTTTTTCCAAGTAAGTTTATTTTAGTTTTATTCCTAAATATCTTTTATCTTAAAAAAAAGTCATAAGCAAAGCTATACTAAAGAGAGATGAATCTTAAAACGCGTGACTAAAGACATTAGTTTTAATCAAAGTCCTTTCATTTCTAATTTCTTGTAATTTCTCCTTTCATTTTTCATTTTTATTTGTTAGTTGGTTTGAAGAGAATTTAACCTAAATGTTACATATACTCGACCGCAAAAAAAAACGCGCCACTTGAAAATTCACGTTTTTTCGTGAATATTCAAACAGCCATAACTTCGGTCGATGTGGATAAAATTTGATGAATTTTTGAGTTTTTGGAACGCTAAAGTTTTCTCTTTAAGGACACATAAGTGGATATAACGAAATTTAAGCACTTCTGCATTTAAAAGTCCTACCAACAAAAAAATGTTCAGAATGTTAGAAATGATAAAAGTTGAGAAGTTATACTGTGCCCAAAAAAAATCGTAGCTCCACTTCAAAAAGAGCGCAACAAAATTCCATCATTTTCCTTTGAAGTAAGCGAAAAATCATGTCGATCCAATGATTTGGCTTGAAGTTATGGCAATTTTTTTAAAAAGTGTATTTTGGGGCATAACTTTGGCGGACAGGCATAACTCTGCTCGCAAACCTGGCAGTAGTTTTTTGGTAGTAGGTTTTTTAAGTAGAGGTGAAATGCAAGTTTATGTAAGCCTTTTGCCTTATTTCAGGCCAAAATTAACTTCTGCTCATTGAGTTTGGGGAAAAAATCAATTTTTCTCAAATTGTCATAACTTTACTCCAAATCAATTTATCGATCTGAATTTTTGCGCATATTAAAGGAGAAGGACTGAATTTATTCTGGAGGTCCCTTGCTTGAAGCCACAATTTTTTTTGCGCATTGTACAAGTTAACAAAGTTAAATGTTTTAAAGTGAAAAAAGTTTTATCGCCTTTAGGGGGTGAAATTTTACCAATGTGCATGTTGAAAGATCTGACTAACATGCCTCAAAGAGAAAACTTCAAGCTTTTTAAATCGCATAATGTCACAGGTTTGCGAGCGGAGTTATGCCTGTCCGCCAAAGTTATGCCCCAAAATACACTTTTTAAAAAAACTGCCATAACTTCGAGCCAAATCATTGGATCGACATGATTTTTCGCTTACTTCAAAGGAAAATGATGGAATTTTGTTGCGCTTTTTTCGAAGTAGAGCTACGATTTTTTTTTTGGGCACAGTATAACTTCTCAACTTTTATCATTTCTAACATTCTGAACATTTTTTTGTTGGTAGGACTTTTAAATGCAGAAGTGCTTAAATTTCGTTATATCCACTTATGTGTCCTTAAAGAGAAAACTTTAGCGTTCCAAAAACTCAAAAATTCATCAAATTTCATCAATATCGACCGAAGTTATGGCTGTTTGAATATTCACGAAAAAACGTGAATTTTCAAGTGGCGCGTTTTTTTTTGCGGTCGAGTGTACTTTGATAGAGCATGCAACAAATCAAATAAAATTTTGAATATTTCATAGTATAATATCCGGAGGTGTATTTGCACGGAAAGTAGTTGTTTCAGTGGGTATTTATTGTCTAAAGTTGTCTTATTAATTGAGACGTACTGTTTGCATTATACACGAATTTTAGTAATTTTATATATTATATGTTTAATTGACTATATCTTGATGGTTTGGACTTGTCAACATAACACATGGATGTGTTCAAGGAATTGAAGCCATTTTTCGGAAACAAACAACAAGGAATTTTGAAAATTGTGCAAAATTTGTATATTTAAAAAAATATTCGCGCTAGTCGTCGGACTCACATTTAACACAAGTATCTTAATTATAATGAATATTAGATACAAGATGGGGGCTTCGGTGGCGTAGTGAGTAAAGACCGTACCCAGAAGTCGCGAGTTCGGATCCCGCCGGGTGGAATTATTTATGAATGATTGCATCCGGGTCCATGGATGTGGTGTAAATCTGTAGTGACGTCCTAGTAGTAATGTCGGAGTTAGTATTGGTTAAAAAACACATATACCGTTCGATCATTTAAATTATTATTTAGAGTAGACGGCATTTTTTTGCGGTTGTCCAGAATGCTAATTGAATGATGGAATAAATTTGAGGCTATGGTAAACTATGTGTTAACAGTCAGTAGTGCCAATCTAATTTAAAACTCAAAGCCTACTCTAAATCATGTTTTAAACGATCGCACTGTATGTGAATATACATTATTGATGGCTATTGGTCGAAGAACCAAGGCCCACAAAATTTAAAAAAGATACAAAATCAAATCAAGATCCCTTAGTTCAATGAGATTAAAGTTTGACGACTGATATGACTAATTCTTGAAAGTATCGAATTTTGCCAACATTTAATAAAAATTGCTTTCAATTTTTCAAAACACCCATATTGTTAAGTTCAAAAACGTACAGGGTGAATGTGAATTAACGAACCGACTTTTTACCAAATAAAAAACTTTGCCCTTTGTTTTAAAAAACGATATCTGCAGTCGAAATGAATATCTTTATATCACACCTTTATAAATAGATCGTAATTAATTATAAAACATTTCTAATCATAGACAACATGTTTGTGGTCTCTGGTAAATGTGCGCCCGTGTATTTAACCGGCATTTTAAATAATTTGCCTCAGTTCTCAGTTTGTGTAATTTAATCAGTTTGTGTAATTTGATATCTCATCACTTCGAATAAAGCTTATCAATGAACTAATGTAATTTTAAACCGAGTTCAGCGCTGAACTGGTAATTTCAGAGGCGCAGGTAGGGGGGGGGGGGCAAAAGAGCCCACCCTCTTGGCTATTAATTACTCTATTTTTGTTTAAAGTATCATGGGGCTTAGCTATAGAAGACACTAAAATTTATATTTTTTTACGTTTCGCTTGCAGTTGTCAAGCAATTGACATTTCATAAGTATTCAACTAAATTTAGCTTAAAATTGAATTTGTGTTCAGTATTCCGACACCAGATGCCCACAGACGCGTTTCGGACTTCAAGGTCCTCTTCAGTGTGGTCCCGACCCAGTGCTGAGGAATACTGAACATTTCTGACTATTTCAAGCCAATATGTGAAAACTATTAATGATTTCGATAGCTAACGCCATCTAATGCTTCATAGTGGCATCGTCAGTGACACGGATGCACAAAGTGTTTCGTCCACGAACGAGCAGAACTCTGTGAAACCAGAAAACAAATATCAAAATTGAATTTGTGTTCAGTATTCTGGCTTGAAATAGTCAGAAATGTTAAGTATTCCTCAGCACTGGGTCGGGACCACACTGAAGAGGACCTTGAAGTCCGAAACGCGTCTGTGGGTATCGGGTGCCGGAACACTGAACACAAATTCAATTTTGATATTTGATTTCTGGTTTCACAAACAGAGTTCTGCTCGTTCGTGGACGAAACAGTGACCTGTATATGCACTTTGTGCATTCGTGTCACTGACGATGCCACTATGAAGCATTAGATGGCGTTAGCTATCGAAATCATTAAATTTAGCTTGTTTTGACTCTCGTCGGATATGACGAAACAATAGGATAAAATTTACAGAATCGCCAAAATAGGATAAAATTAACAAAATCGACAAAATAGGACAAAATCAACAAAATATTTTATACAACTCTCTCATATCAGCATTATTATCATCATTAATTGATTTTTTACTATTATTTTTTTTTTTTAGATATACACGATACAATTTTATGGTATCGATGAAGCTAAATTACTAATTGAAATACAAAATTAGGGCGTTTCTCGCAAACACCCAAAGGTGGCGCCGTTTAATAAATGGCTTTAATTAAGAGAGGTGAGCCCATAAACGAGCCGCTATTAGCCGAAGTTGATCAAGCGATAAATAACATGCGACTGCAGGAAATCATTAGGAGTGTCGTTTAGAAAAAATAAAATATTGGTGGTGCACAGATTTTTAATTTACAATTGAAACCATTGCGTAAACATGCGTATAAATAAATTTTAATGATGCATTAAAATTAACTCGTCAAACAGGAAACGTATAGATTTTTAATGATTTATGTAGGAAGTTGAGATGGAAAATAAAAACGGATATTGAAGATTAGCTTTGATTAACAGAAGTAGTCAAGTTATAAAAAATAAATCATGGCCAATTAATTAGGCGCTGCTTGTACAGGGAATTATATTCCGATACATACTCTGTAAATATTTATGCATTCGTTGATTTTATAAAAGTGGTCAATTTGAAACTTTTAAAGAGTGTTTCCACTCCCTGACTAAGCATGAAGTAAAATTTCGAGTTAAGAAGAGCCTGAAAATTTACTTCATGCGCCACGCGTATAAAACACTGATTTAAAGTAAAATTCAAATTATATTGATTAGATTTGAATATGTAAAAGTATACTTAAAAGAAAAAATCCCTGTAAATCAATATTTACCAAAAATCACAATTTTAAACAATTATTACTATTTTGAATAAAATCGTTAAAACCAACATACATCATAAAATGTTTACAAAAACTTCAGAACTAAAAATTAGGTCAAATTCACAAAAATGTAAAAAATTGATAAATCAACAAAAATCTAAAACTCCAAACGACTAATTGATTGAATTTAACCTACATTTTAAAACTGTCTTTAATAATAATTGCAATCACAAAAAATAAAATAGTTTCCCTTTAAGATAAATTCAAATTCAAAACTATTTGAATTCGAGAAAATAAGCTTACGCTTCTTATAGTTTGCACACTTTAAACATAATATATAAAATTACGAAAAAACTATTCGTGAAAATGCAAACAGTGTCTTAATTAATAAGACAATTTAAGACGATAAATATCCATTGAAACAACTACTTCCCGTGCAAATACACCTCCGGATATTGAATTATACAATGAAATATAATTCAATATCCGGAGGTGTATTTGCACGGGAAGTAGTTGTTTCAATGGATATTTATCGTCTTAAATTGTCTTATTAATTAAGACACTGTTTGCATTTTCACGAATAGTTTTTTCGTAATTTTATATATTATAGTTTCCCTTTGTATTACATATCCCCAATTGTAATACAAAGGGAAAGTATTTTATTTTAGGAAAATAAAAAATACTTCAATTTTGAATGCTCCGTAACTTGGGATAATTGAGTCGCCTATTTCCCAAAACCCCTAAATCCATGGTTTTCTAATGGATTTAGGGGTTTTTGGAAATAGGCGACTCAATTATACATATTAGAATTATTAAATTTTCTTGTTTAAAAAAATTACAGATTATTTACATTAATGTGATTGTTGTTTTAAACATAAATTAATTTCACGCTCGCGTGTTACTTCCTCATATTTCGAGCTGTATAAGGAGCACAATGATAAACATTTCCAGCGCCGTTTACGGCGCACACGGGCCCCGCTTAAATAAATAAATAAATACGCGAGGTAAGTGAACTTTGGCTCCGTTGTGTAACATGTGCTGTTAACACTGCCAGACGACATGTTTGCCTTCGATATCTTCACTTTTTTCCCCCACGTTCTTCTTCGGGCGCGTATGTTTGTACAACTCGACGTAATCTTAAATACCTACCACATAACTGAGGCACGGAAAGAAACACGATTGTGTTACGAAGAAAATTGTGTTACTAATGTATAAATAAACAGTAAGAATTGTTTGAAATATTTCAGTCAGAGTTATGTTTGAAAAAAATCAATCAAAGTTATGTTTGAAAAATTTCAATCAAAGTTATGTTTGAAATTACATTAAAAGTTATTGAAAGTTGTACATTTCACGAAAAGTTTTTCAATGTTTTAAATTTCACAAAAGGCTGATGAAAGTTTTAAATTCAATGAAAATTAGAGAAAGTTAGAAATTTCTTCAAAGTTTTAACTGAAATTTAAAAAAAAGTTTTGAAATGTTATGAAAAGTTCTTCAAAATTTTAAATTTTACAAAAACGTTCATTTCTTTAATCATTTGCCTTTTGTACTTTTAGGTATAATAATAATAATAATAATAATAATAATAATAATAATAATAATTTATTTCTCAGCAGAATAAATTCTATTTACAGAGAAAAATACAGTTTTTTTTTAAATATACTAACTAAAAATAAACATTAATACTAAAAATAAACATTAATACAAAATGGTACAAATAAAGTAGAGTATTCTGAGATGTTCATAAAAGTTGAAAATATTGTTGAAAGTTTTAAATTTCATGAAAAGTACTGCAACAATACAAGTTTGATGGAGTGTTGTTAAATTTGAGTGTTGCTGAAATGTATTTTAGGCTAGATATATTGCAGCGGATTTAGGGTCAGTTGCACAAAACATGCTGAACTGGTTCAACTCTGAGCTTCAGTTCAAAGTCACATTAGAACAATAGGAACTGTCATCTTAAACTCAAGTTCAGGTAGAACTCGGGTTCAACGTTTTTGGTGCAACTGGGCAATAAGCAGGAACTAAATTGGAGTATAATAACTAGTAGGAAAACTGTACCAATTGTTTAAAACAGTGATTACAAGCAACCCAATATTGTTAATTGTTAATATACAACTACATTAATTGTTAATGTATATTAGATTGCCACTGCTATCTCATCGCTGTTAAATTAGTAATGATTATTTTGGTATTTCAAACGAATATTGTTAAAACAATTAGTAAAATCATTCATAATTAAAGAACTAATGTTGATTTAATATTATTGAGAAAATACATGTACATGTCAATGCGGCAACATAATATACATTTACCTACGCCCTATCCGCATCATACCACACTGTCATCTTGACAAGTACGATTGACATAACGTACACATGCACGTAATTGCTTTGACAACTACAATCGGCGCAACCCAAATCTAAACGCCAAAATTTAATGGCGTAATTTTCTCTTTGCATCATAGTCATTCGTCCCAATTAAATGTGACAGCTCTCAAAAATTATTGTCAAAAACTGCGGATGGCGCCTCTCTTTGTAATACCACTGTCCAAAGCCAGAATTATAGGAATAAATTTCAGTAACAAATACCATGACAACCAAAGAGCGTTTACATTTGGGTTGCGTCGACTGTACATTACGTGCTTACAGCTGAACAGCTGATTGTTTACCGCACAACCAAATGACATTTCTTTGATTTACAGGGAGTTTTTCTTTAAAATTATACGTATTTCAAATTCAGATTATTTTCTTTAAATCTTCAGTTATTCGTTGTTTTTTTAAGAGTTCAATTTGGAGCATTAAACGAGTGTTTTCCACTCCCAGACTAAGCATGAAGTAAAATTTCGAGTTTAGAAAAGTCCCCTGAAAATTTTCTGGACTTTTCTAAACTTAAAATTTTACTTCATGCGCCACGCTATAAAACACTAAAATATTGTGAACTTTATGGATATTTAAACCTCACTTGAAATCAGTGTTTTATACGCGTGGCACATGAAGTAAAATTTCGAGTTTAGAAAAGCCCAGGAAATTTTACTTCATGCTTAGTCTGGGAGTGGAAAACACTCGTTTAAAGCTTCAAATTGAACTCTTTTAAAAAACAACGAATGTCGGATAATGTGCAGCTTTATGCATATGTTTACCTAAAAAAAAAATTCCTTTATATTGATCAAGCAGTAATTTTGTTTTCATCATTGTCATGTTACTATTAAAAATTAATGCAATAAATACGTTGTTCTTTTATGCTCATTGTTCATTTTGTTAGGGCGTAGGTAAAGTATCGTACGTTTCTCGAGTGGTATGGCAATTACATACTCGCGGAATACTGCACTCGCCGCTGCGCGGCTCGTGCGCAATATGTTCGCTCATATGTAATATGCTATATACCACTCTCGTTACGTAATATATTATAACTGTATTGGGTAGCCCATAATCAATGTTTTAACCAATTAGTTCAGTACCTTCAACTCCCGTCAAGGCCTTTAACTTCCGATTTATTGAGTATAACACAATTAATGACTTCAAGTTTTAACCTCGATCGGTGGCAAAACTGTACCTGTACATACTATACAAAATTTGTTTTGATATTGTTTTGACGCTTCACATCTATCATATACAATGTATTGTATCATTGCATTATGTAGCATACGTGAATAAAGCTATTATTATTAATATTGAACACTTTTTTCTCTGTTTCCGTTTATACAATTACAATTTTTATTGCTTATACCTGTCAGTTGACTATTATATAAAAATGTAAAGAAATCAACCCCTCAGTTTTCGCTTTTCAACACTGCCAACTGTTGCTCGCAAATCGCGTGCTCTCGAATTGATGAAAGGCCGCTTATTCCACCGAATGCGCTCATTACTTCCCGACAAAAGCTAAATAAGGGTTGGCTTTTTATAAAGCAAAACCGGCATTAGGAAAAACGTAGAAGGGGGATGTTTAGTCAAAAGTCATAGGCTTGATTCACAATGGAGTGAGAATTTTTTGAAATCAAAGAGAAGAACGAGTTTCTGTTATTAATCGAGATGTTGAAAAATAAGGTTTTCTTGTTTTGAAGATGAAAGAAATATGATTATACGAGATGTATGTGAATTAATAAACAGGCTCTTTAACAGATGAATATTTAAAAAAAAAGATATCTGCAGTTGAAATGTTCGTACCTTTATCACATAGAGCTGAATTAAATATTAAAATTGATAAATAACTATTGTATAGCTGAGGCTGTTAGTTGTTGAAACTCAATAATATCACTTAAATAACACACTTAATATGTTTAGGTTTCAAATAATGTTATTATTCATCTACCTAATGAAGCCACTGTGTGGTGAAACAATTGTTGTAGTACAATAAACATTATTTTGAAACCGAAACATATTAAGTGTGTTATTTAAGTGATATGATAAATAACTATATCGTTTATAGTCTCAGGACATGTGCGTGTGTGTATTTAACCGGCATTCCAAAGAATCCACTCGTTTTTAAACGATCTGTTTTTTTTTCTTTCTTGAATTAATTTCTCATCTGGCACTTGGTGAAACATATTGGAATATGTAAAGCTATTTAAATTAAAAACACTTGGTATTGTTTCACAAATTAAAACTTTATTCCGACTAGTTTCGGTTTATTAGACCATTTTCAGAGGAATGAGTTTCCTTTGAAAATGGTCTAACAAACCGAAACTAGCTGGAATAAAGTTTTTTTTTTGTGTTTCCCTTGAAAATGGTCTAACAAACCGAAACTAGTCGGAATAAAGTTTTAATTTATGAAACAATACCAAGTAATCTCAGTTTGTTTGAAATGTAGGGCCATAATGCCTTACCCAGGGAAATTACAGGCCAAATACATACTAATACGTTTTAAGCAAGGTAATACCTATTTATTGGCGACTAATGAATGTTCAATAGTTAGTCGGATTGAGAAGAATAGTGTCTGTGTTAAATCTGCCGACATAAGCGCCAGTCGCCAGATTTGACACAAACACAATTCTTCTCAATCCGATTCACTGATGAAAATGCTTAAGTCATCAATAAACAATCACCCATGGAATTCCGATATTTATGTCGCGTTAGAAAAAACAAATACTCAATCATCCATAATCATCAATCAATTTATAAGCAGAGTCTAATTGAACACTTGGTGAAATATGATAAAAGATTAAAATCAGAATTAAAATAAGATCACTTCTATTTGAATTGAAACAAATCAAGATCAAGTGCGTTCATTTGAATTTTGGTAAATTTTCCTGAGATTGTAATTTATAAAATGCAAATTAAAAAATATCTATCTGTTTAACAAACAAACGTCGGTTTCGTTGGGAATGTTTTGTAAATATTTGGCCATATTTTTAGAACCGTTCGCGGGCGTCGTTCGAATATAAACATCTCTGGAATTAGTCTCGTGCCATGCTTTAAAAAAAAATTATAATTTATTTGTTCTACTGCTTGTTTGCCGGATTAATAAACTATATTTTGTGTTGTTTTAAAAACAGATACAAAACACTATTGTTAAAAACAGTAAACTGGTCTAAAAGTAATAATATCGTTTACAGTAGTAGCAAAAAATATTTGCTTAAACGTATTTTTTTGTTAAATATCAAAAACAAGTATTTAAATAGAGAACTTTGGTCAAAAATACAATTTTTTTGACGGCAAACACATAATTTATGATAGCGAAAATATTTTAAACTGCCGCCATTGGATTTCTTCTGGGTGAAAAATGTTTGGCTAAATTTAAATTAAGATTATTAGTTTGATAGAGATGTATTCGTGAGTAGAGCTGGGCAGGATTCGAATCATTCAGGATTCGATTCCCGGATTCGAATCCTTTTAGAGGATTCAAAAGAGGTATTCGAATACTTTAGTGAAAACGGATTCGTGATCCGGATTCGTTACATTTTTTTAAAAGTATTCGTATTCGAATCCAGACGTAGATGATTCGAATCCTTATAAAAGGATTCGATTCTTATAAAACAATTCGAACCCTTGTAAAAGGATTCGAATCCTTATAATAGGATTCGAATCCTTATAAAAGGAATCCTTATAAACGGATTCGAATCCTTATAAAAGAATTCGAATCCTTATAAAAGGATTCGAATCCTTATACACGGATTCAAATCTTCTCAAATAATTTGAATCATCGCTATTAAGGCTGCGATTCGAATTCGATTAATTCAAATAGTTTAATATTCTAATATGAATATTTAAATCACTAAATTATTCATAATATAAATATTTACATTTTCGAATAATTCAAATATTTGTGAATGCATATTTGGTTACTTAACCATGAAAAATATCCAACCTTAATATTATATTTTTAACTTCACTTGAAATCAGTGTTTTATACGCGTGGCGCATGAAGTAAAATTTCGAGTTTAGAAAAGCCCCGTGAAAATTTGTCTCGGGTCGCTGCGCGACCCTCGACAAATTTTCTACGCGGGGCTTTTCTAAACTCGAAATTTTACTTCATGCTTAGTCTGGGAGTGGACAACACTCGTTTTTAGAAGTTTCAAATTGAAGGATTACTTGAATTTTATTACTATTTTACAAAGGCTACAGCTCGAAGGACCAATCATTGTCTTCGGAGACTGAAGGATACCTGTAGTCCTTCTGTCTCTCGAAGTTTTTTTACAAGAAAACAACGAATATCTAAAGGTTTACAGCATGGATAGGAAAGTAAACATCCAATTTTGAAAAAATATCGAAGTTAAGTTGGTTTTCAGTGCATTTTTAACTTCACTTTAAATCAGAGCAAAAATTTGTCTCGGGTCGCTGCACGACCCTCGACAAATTTTCTACGCGGGGCTTTTCTAAACTCGAAATTTTACTCTATGCTTAACTCTTTTATATAATCGATGTATGTAATATAATAAATCATTAATTGAAATCATAGAAAAAGATGCAAAATTTTACCTAAAATTAACTATTACAGTTAACTTTATAATTTGCTCGGCTCTTAATGGGTGAATATTCTATTCCTAAGAAAAACCATATTTATTCAACATTAAAGTTGCATTTAATATAATAATATAATTTTCTACATGTCGAGATTTTCGATATTTCTAGATTTGTGTCGATTTATTCACAGTTTGTTATTACTGTGAATAAATCGACAAGAATCTAGAAATATCGAAAATCTCGACATGTAGAAAATCTTGACGGTCCACTCCCAGACTAAGCATGAAGTAAAATTTCGAGTTTAGAAAAGCCCCGCGTAGAAAATTTGTCGAGGGTCGCGCAGCGACCCTCGACAAATTTTCACGGGGCTTTTCTAAACTCGAAATTTTAGTTCATGCGCCACGCGTATAAGACACTGATTTAAAGTGAAGTTAAAAACGCACTGAAAACCAACCCAACTTCGATATTTTTTTAAAATTGGATGTTTTCTTTCCTATCCATGCTGTAAACCTTCAGATATTCGTTGTTTTCCTGTAAAGAAACTTCGATTCCTTGTAGTCCTTCAGTCTCCGAAGACCATGATTGGTCCTTCGAGCTGTAGCCTTTGTAAAATGGTAATAAACTTAGTAATCTAGAGTAATCCTTTAATTTGAAACTTCTAAGAACGAGTGTTGTCCACTCCCAGACTAAGCAAGAAGTAAAATTTCGAGTTTAGAAAAGCCCCGCGTAGAAAATTTGTCGAGGGTCGCGCAGCGACCCGAGACAAATTTTCACGGGGCTTTTCTAAACTCGAAATTTTACTTCATGCGCCACGCGTATAGAACACTAATTTAAAATTAAGTTCAATAACACATATATCATTATTAATTAAAATCATTATTTAATTAGATATTTAGTCGGTAAATGAACATTTTTGTTAATAGAAACTGATGGAATAAAATAGTACCGGTTGCAAATAATAGATTAAAATTTATTTTTAAAGGATTTTAATCCGTGATTCAAAAATAAGGATTCGAATCTTTGATTCGAATCATATTTTTCACTTACGAATCCTTTATTGGAGTATTCGTGATTCGAATTCGAATCGTGATTCGAATCCTGTTTTTGAGGATTCATCCCAGCTCTGTTCGTGAGTTATGTAAAGATTGTTATAATAGTAATAAAAAGCGGTTAAATTTCTTTCTTCTCCGTTTTGACAGTGAAGAAAGGAATTTAACCGTTTTTTAATTACTAATATTAGTTTGACATCATGTTTTTAACAAATGTAGGCCAGATGAATTGTCATGGATTTTTGAAAATATTTTGAGGTCGTTGTGAAAAAAGACCTTTATGTTATGTTATTTTTTTAGTTTTGAGATATGATACCAACCTCAAAACTAAAAACAATTCAGGCATTACAATTACAACTGAGATCGTTGTAATTTATTGTACAAAAAATGGTGATGTGTCCATCATAATAGCACTTTTCCCCTTAAAGATATCACGATTTAAATATCAAGAATATGGAAAAGTATCTCAAGCTAAATTTATTCTACTTTTATTATTATAATTTATAAAATATTTAAAAAAAATAATTTTTGCATATTATTGCTGTATCTCTGTAAATATTGACCCATCACATCTCAGCTGTATATAATTTCAATTTTACCTAAAATCAGTGTTTTATACGCGTGGCGCATGAAGTAAAATTTCGAGTTTAGAAAAGCCTAAAAATTTGGTTTGGTCGCTCCGCTTCGCGGAGCGACCAAACCAAATTTTAAGGCTTTTCTAAACTCGAAATTTTACTTCATGCTTAGTCTGGGAGTGGAAGACACTCGTTAGTTTAAAATATACGACACCTGTCAAAATGTGTGCCATAACTGTCACAAAGAAAAACAATAACAGGAACATCGTTATAGTTTAATTCAAACTCGTGTCTTGAAATTTAAAGATTTTATTTATAAATAAATTTTATCTACCCGAAAAAAATCGTAAATTTCTGAAAATTGAGATAAACTGAGTATTTTTTAACTCCAAATATTTAGAGATTACAAAATACTTATTTTAGCAACATTTTCATAGCAAAATCTGTGTGTGTGATTTATTTTTAAATAAATTCTGCAAAACTTAAGATTGAAAAGTTTTTTGGTTTTTGAATTCCACGATTTAAAAATTTTTCATTGTACTCAACTTTAGCAACTGAAAATTTGAAATCTGGTTATTTTAAAACGATTAAAGAGTTTTTTAATTTTATACAAAATGTCAAAATAAACAGATATTGAGATTTTCAACAAAATATTGCTATTATTTAATTTTATACAAAATGTCAAAATAAACAGATAATGAGATTTTCAACAAAATATTGCTATTTTGTATTTGTATCCATTCATATGAAAGACATTGAAATAATACAATACAATAATAAAACACAATACATTTATACACTAAAATTAAACCTTTCGCTATAAAATTACATGGGAGTATTATTTAATATACCATTTTTAGTTGTACTATATTAGGTATTTTATAAATCGACTCCGTTCACTGAATAAATAAATTTAAGGAGGTAACATTTCCACCAAAATGGACATATTTTAAATTATTTGTTGAACAATTATGATATTTTTATTCCCTTAGTTAAAACAAAAAACTCTACATTTCACGATGGTTTGAAAAGTTTTTAAATACATTTACATACTTTTTACTTTGTTTAACCACTATATTTTACACTTAATTTGTGTCAATAGTTTCGACTATTTAGTAGTCATTATCAACTATCTAGTAAATTTTGTATTGTGGAGGCTTCTACTTCGTTATACATGTTAATTTATTAATAAAAAAACGGTTTAACTTTGTTTGTATAACACAATTTATTTTTATGTGACTGCAGTTTCGGCAAATTTAGCTTGCCATTATCAAACATATACATATGTACCGTTTTTTATTAATAAACTATCTAGTAGTCATGATTAAACTAAAAGTCACTTTTAGTTTGATAATGACTACTATACAAAATTCCATTTGTTTCTGGATCTCGCCTAGCTATGGAAAAGTGACAGTTTAAGTATTGTAAATGGGGCTGGTTGTGTTTTAAATCAGGGTTTTTAAATGTCACTGTCAGATGTTCGATTTTAAGGTTATAATTTCTGACTATTGTGATCTTACACTGTTGCCTGTTTTACAAATTTTCAGATATAAAAGGATAATAATATGCAGTTTTAAGATTAACAAAATTTACTACTTGGTTTTTGTACATACAAACACAGCAATAATATTGTATATAACAAATATAATGAATTCGGCTCTGCAAACTTATTTCGTCATCCATTTGTATTTCTCGCTTGGGTCTTCCCGTTAACACATTTTGATCAACTCCATCCATCCACCTTAATTTTGGTCATTCTCTCTTCTGTTGGCCCTCAGTATTTTTTTGTAGAATTGCAAATTTATTCCCACCCTCTTGTGATACTGATAATTTTCATGTCAAACAATTTTTAAGCCCTCATTCCACTTTTATTATTTAGTCAAGAGAACCTGCATCTGAATCTTCTGATGTTTGTTCTGAGCCAGATTCCCCAAGCGAAATAATAAAAGGAGGAATGGTTTCAAAAGAAAGGTTCCCCATGTGTTTTGTCCAGTCATCCGAAATAAGTTTTTCACAATGATCACAGAAATTTTGCCACATATCGGATGTACATTTTGAGAGAGACTCAAGCCATAAATTCTGAACACGATCCTTAGATGGTTGCTTAGAATTTATGTGCTTATTGTAGTAAGTCTTACAAAACCCCCATGCCATTTCATTTGGATTGTATTGACAATGGTATGGCGGTAATCTAAGAACTTCGTGCCCGTTCTTTCTCAAAATGTCATCAACTACGTAAATTTTGTCATTTGATCGAAAAGGTATAAATAAAGCCCATAGTTCCTTTTTGGTTAATTTTGGATTGAATTTTACATTGTGTTTAACCAACCACTCCTGCATTTCGCATTTCTTACAAGAAAATGAAGGAGTTTTGTCTAATTGCACAGAATAGTATGCAGCATTATCCATAATAACTACACATTTCCCTGAAAGCTTAGCCAAAGCAGGAATAAGTTGATTAACCACCCAATTTTGAAAAGTATTACCATCCATTGTGGCATGGTAATCTCGGTCATTGTTTTTCGAATGTAATAAAAAATCGCACCGATCCAAAAACCCACCCCTATACCCAGCATGTAGAATGGTGAAGCGTTTGCCTTCATTTTTGAATTTAGTTGGATTACTTTTTATATCCGTTTCATGTACCCAGCGTCGAACCACGGATCCATTCTGATATATCCATGTTTCATCCAGGTATACGAATTGGATATCTTCACTGGAATTTTGATACTGTAAAAGTTTTCTAAGGAAAATAATTTTAGCTGCAACAACATGTTTTTGTTCACAGAGAATTTTGCGCCCATTAATTAATTTGAATTTATACCCCATACTTATGATATCATAAATTATTGCAACACTGTTAAAATAAGGAATCAGGAGTGCCAATTAATAAAAAATGTAAATGTTGATACTGCAACATAACAACACGAAAGCATGGCTAGGCGAGATCCAGAAACAAATGGAACGGTGTATAGGTAGTCGAGACTATAGTCACAAATTAAGTGCAAAATATAGTGGTTAAACAATGTAAAAAGATAAATTCAAATTCAAAACTATTTGAATTCGAGAAAATAAGCTTACGCTTCTTATAGTTTGCACACTTTAAACATAATATATAAAATTACGAATCACGAATAGTTTTTTCGTAATTTTATATAAAATGTAAAAAGTGTTTTATTTACAAGTGTATTTAAGATGTACCACAAAGTGAACGCCTACAACACAAAACAGTGCATTTATATACATTTTTATATGAAATCATCGTTTACATCCAACGATTTTATTAAACAAAAAATTTCGACTTTTACAGGGGGGAAAAACAATTGCGATATTTTTAATTTCTCTTTAGAATAATAAAGTTTATTGACTTTTCAAATAAATCTGTAAATACAAATATCCAAATAAAACTTTCGCTTAAGTCCTTTCGCTTAAATCCTACTGACTCAAGCCTAATTTTACAGATGAACTAGTAGTGATAATTCTGTTTTCTCTTCAACGCAATCAAGTTCACTTATTTTCAAATAAAATCTGTGCATTTCCAGATAATTGAAAAGTTGGTTTATTTTATACAAGTTTTCAAATATAACCTTCGTTTAAATCCAACGATTTTAAACAAAATATCGACTTTGGCTTAATTTTACAGAAAATCCAATTGCGATATTTTTGTTTTCACTTCGGGATAATAAAGTTCATTAATTTTTAAATTATTTCTGTGAGTTTCGAGACAATTAAAAAGTTGGAGATTTGGATATTTTAAACTAACGAGTAATCCCAGATTAAGCATGAAATAAAATTTCGAGTTTAGAAAAGTCTGCTAAATCTGGTTTGGTCGTTTGCAGGCTTTTCTAAACTCAAAATTTTATTTCATTCGCCACGCTTATAAAACACTTATATCAAGTGAAATTTAAAATATAACGCTTAGGTTTTTTTTTTGTTTTGTTTTAACAATAATAATCATGAAGTCTTTATTTTTAAAGTGTCAACATAAGTACAAAATGAACATTTCGTCAGGATATTTACTTGAACTAAAAGGAAACAAAGCTACTGAAGTAGCCAATGGAATGTTGGTATGGTAGATGTGTGAATAGCAATTATATAAAAAAAAACAAATCTGAAATTTGAAATCTCCAACACATAATAAACGCTATGCTGCGTTAATTTATTGTCGATCGGTATATACACACAACTCTTAATTTCATCTGTTATTGGTAAGATTTAATTTTAGTTTTAGTTTATATTATTTCTTATTTCTGGTTTAATTTATTTGCATATGTTATGATTTATTTTATTGTAACACTGATATATATTTGTTTGTATTATTTTGTTAAAAAGGTGATTCCGTAATAAATTATTATTATTATTATTATTATTAAATTGAAACATATAAGTAAGTAAATAAAATGATCATCTACAACTTTCAATACAAATATTTTTTGATATGATCAATATTTAAAAAAACATCACGAAAAATCGAAAAAACGCTAATAGTAAACTACCACTTCCGGTTTCCGCATATTTACCATCAGGGTATTAGCTCGGGAAGTATGAATATTTAGAAAAGTCTCAACGAGACAAAATGATTGCAAAAAGTCGATTAATTCGCGTTTACATTTTCTAAAAGAAGAAGAAACCTACCTCAGCGTGAAACACACCATGTTCTTAATAGAATTCTAAATCCAGTCCGCTTGAAAATAATCCAATTTCTGTTGATTCCAATGAACAAACTTACTTCAAATAATTCAATTTCTGTTGATATTAATAAACAAACGCACTCTCTACACTATTTTAGGGAATTTCACTTGTGATTTTATTTAGCTTCAATGTTGATGTGAACAAACGGAAAGCTCGTACAGCACTGACCTTCACGTCTTAATTTTCAACGGTGAGTCCGTCGAGGTGAATATTAATTCAATCAGCGCCAATCGGAAATCCAAGATTTTTTCCATCCTTATCCATCGTTGCACCCGCGCTATTTCCCAATGGAATTCATTTTCAGTTACAAATATGAAATTCACCCAACACTACACACAACGTTTCAACACACACACACACACTTTATTATACACTCTGAATATTAAATAGAAATTTAAATCAAACAATCACACATTGTAATTTACAATAGGATTAGAAAGAATGTGATGATACCCAACAAAATGTTTTGTTCCAAGAACAGTAAAATAAACTTTCTAAACTCGAAATTTTACTTCATGCTTAAATAAGAAGTGGAAACAACTGTTAAAAGTTTCAAATTGAACGCTTTTCATAAACAACGAATCCCTGAATATGTACAGAGGACACATCGGGATATGGAATAATTAAAAGCAAAAATCCGAAAGCCAATTGCTTCAGGCGCTTAAATTTTTGAAGGTTTGGTTACAAGAAATAAATATGTGTAAAACGTAAGAGCAAACTTAAAGAAAAACTACAACACAAAAGTCATTCTTCATTCGTACGACTGTTTCTCAAGAATATTATAAATTTGTACTTCCCGCGATTCTGTAAAGGTTAAGGGCCGTGATATCCACCTTCTAATAAATTTCCTTGTAAGTAATAGGAACATAATAACATATTGTGAAATGAGAGTGGATAATATGACAATCAGGGACGTAGCCATGGGGGGGGGGGATGGGTGGGGGCGCTCCCCCCCAAAGCTAAGGCAGTTGGCAAATTTTACTTTATAATGAAAAATTGCTAAACCAGTTGGCAAATCTAAAAAAAATTATATGATATAAATGGATATGTTCCCAGAAAATGGGTTAGGGCTTAATGCAGTTGGCAAATCTCGGACGAAACAAATTGATGAACATTAATAAGTTTTACTAAAAGAAAATTTCAATTGGAATTAAAACAAATGGTTGAGGAGTTATTTAGAGGATAGAACTGAGCGTGTCCGAATAGGATCTCATAAATCCAATTCGATTCGTGTGTCTTCGGGTGTACCCCAGGGCTCGCATTGTGGGCCCATTTTGTTTTTGTTATTTATTAACGATATTGGCTGCGTGATAAAATCAAGTAGGTTTCTCCTTTACGCCGATGATTTAAAAATGTTTAAAAATATAAGTAAAGCTGATGATCAGTTTGCATTGGAGCAGGATTTGCAAAATGTTGAGTTGTGGTGTGAGGCTAATGAACTGTATTTAAATATGAAGAAATGTGTTTATATTTCTTTTTGCAGGCGAAATTTTATGAATTTCGATTACAGTATTAGTGACCATCAGCTCGAGCGTGTTACTGAAATAAGAGATCTTGGCGTGCTTTTCTCATCTAACCTTAATTTCTCTAAACACATTAACCTGATTTGCAATAAAAGCTTAACAATGTTGGGGTTCATTCGAAGGTTTACTGGTGACTTTAGTCCGAGTACAGTTATGAGATTGTACTAAGCACTCGTACGTCCACATCTAGAATATGGATCATCAGTATGGGCCCCATACACTGGTACAGCAATTAAAAAAATGGAAATGGTGCAGAGCAAATTTTTAAAACTTATGCAGTTTAGACTGGATGGCCCTAATTCAATCTTTAGCCATAGCCAGATGCTGATTAGATTAAATATTCAATCGTTGGCGGAGAGGAGAAAGTTTCTTGACATTGTGTTTTTATTTAAATTAGTTAATGGGATTTTGAATTGCGGCGAACTGATGGAGATGTTAAATTTCAATATACCAAGAAATGCTCAGTCTAGACATAAACCCTTGTTTAGATTGGCATTTCACTCAACGAACTATGGGATGTTTAATCCCATGGATCGTATGATGCGTTACGCAAACCTACTGTCGCGTAGTAACGACTTTTTATTATTCACATCTTCACTGCCGCAGTTTAAAAACCGATTAAAGCGCATTAAATTGACAAATTTCATACAATGACCAGTGATCATAATTATTTATATTTATCTTTTAATTCAATATTTTATTCCTACATGTTATTTATTGCTTTAATGTTGTTAATTTCAATTGTAAAAAAGGTGAATTCCGTAAATAAAGAATAATAATAATAATAATAAATGAATCTAAATAATCTAGTTGGCAAACTATTATTATTCAATATTTAAGCAGTTGGCATAATTTAAAATTCAAGTATTGCAAATCTATGTGTTTCCCTAGTATGCTCAGCTGACTAAAGGAAGTACTGTCAATGAAGGAGTAAAATAATGTATGTTTAGTGTTTCAGAAAAAATTACTGTCCAATTTTGATCTGTTTTTTTCTAGACTTTCTGTAATAAATTGAATGGAAAAAAGTTTATTTAAAAACTGCAGTACTAAATAAGTTTTCATAAAAATATATTTATAAATTTTAATTAATATTGGTTAAATGTAATTATGTACATATGTTATAAAATATATTAAGAAGTACAAAGCACTATATTATTGGATAATAAATTAAGCTTAATTTATATAAATCAATGTACTACGTTATATTAATTTGTTAAAATAAAATAATATAAAAATAGACATTTTTATTTTAATTTTGAAGTTGGAAAATTATAGGTGTTTCCCGCGCCAAAAGTTAGGGCTTCGCTACGCCCCTGATGACAATATTTAACAAAGGCAAGTTTGTGCCCCAAATGCCGAGTGAGATATAAGCCATATCCACTCTTGTTTAACAATATACTATTATGTTCCTATTAACTACTAGGAACTTTATTAGAAGGTGGATATCACGTCCCTAAGAACCACTGGTGTGTGCAGTCCAGAGCTGGGATGAATCCTCAAAAACAGGATTTGAATCAAGAATCCGAATCACCTAATATGATTCGAGTCACGAATACTCAAATAAAGGATTCGTAAGTATAAAATATGATTCGAATCAAAGATTCGAATCCTAATTTTTAAATCACGGATACAATAAATTTGAATCCATTATTTGCAACCAGTAACATTTTATTCCATCAGTTTCTCTTAACAAAAATGTTCATTTACCGACTAAATATCTGATTAAATCATGATTTTAATTAATGATGATAAATGTGTTATTGAACTTCATTTTAAATCAGTGGTTTATACGCGTGGCGCATGAAGTAAAATTTCGAGTTTAGAAAAGCCCCGTGAAAATTTGTCTCGGGTCGCTGCGCGACCCTCGACAAATTTTCTACGCGGGGCTTTTCTAAACTCGAAATTTTACTTCATGCTTAGTCTGGGAGTGGACAACACTCGTTCTTAGAAGTTTCAAATTAAAGGATCACTCTAGATTACTAAGTTTATTACCATTTTACGAAGGCTACAGCTCGAAGGACCAGTCATGGTCTTCGGAGACCGAAGGACTACAGGGAATCGAAGTTTATTTACAAGAAAACAACGAATATCTGAAAGTTTGCAGCATGAATAGAAAAGAAAACATCCAATTTTGAAAAAATATCGAAGTTGGGTTGGTTTTCAGTGCGTTTTTAACTTCACTTTAAATCAGTGTTTTATACGCGTGGCGCATGAAGTAAAATTTCGAGTTTAGAAAAGCCCCGTGAAAATTTGTCTCGGGTCGCTGCGCGACCCTCGACAAATTTTTTACGCGGGGCTTTTCTAAACTCGAAATTTTACTTCATGCTTAGTCTGGGAGTGGACCGTCAAGATTTTCTACATGTCGAGATTTTCGATATTTCTAGATTTATGTCGATTTATTCACAGTGTTATTGTATTAAATGCAACTTTAATATTAAATAAAAACGTTTTTTTTTTTAGGAATAGAATATTCACCCATTAAGAGCCGAGCAAATTATAAAGTTAACTCTAAAAGCTAATTTTAGGTAATATTTTGCATCTTTTTCTATGATTTCAATGAATGATTTATTATATTACATACGTCGATTTTTTAACAGAGTTAAATTTAAAATTCAAACCAGTGTTGTCCACTCCCAGACTAAGCATGAAGTAAAATTTCGAGTTTAGAAAAGCCCCGCGTAGAAAATTTGTCGAGGGTCGCGCAGCGACCCGAGACAAATTTTCGCGGGGCTTTTCTAAACTCGAAATTTTACTTCATGCGCCACGCGAATAAAACACTGATTTAAAGTGAAGTTAAAAATGCACTGAAAACCAACCCAATTTCGATATTTTTTCAAAATTAGATGTTTTCTTTCCTATCCATGCTATAAACCTTCAGATATTCGTTGTTTTCTTGTAAAAAAACGTCGATTCCCTGTAGTCCTTCGGTCTCCTAAGACCATGGTTATTATCTATTATCTAGAGTAATCCTTCAATTTGAAGTTTATTTACAAGAAAACAACGAATATCTGAAAGTTTGCAGCATGAATAGAAAAGAAAACATCCAATTTTGAACAAATATCGAAGTTGGGTTGGTTTTCAGTGCGTTTTTAACTTCACTTTAAATCAGTGTTTTATACGCGTGGCGCATGAAGTAAAATTTCGAGTTTAGAAAAGCCCCGTGAAAATTTGTCTCGGGTCGCTGCGCGACCCTCGACAAATTTTCTACGCGGGGCTTTTCTAAACTCGAAATTTTACTTCATGCTTAGTCTGGGAGTGGACCGTAAAGATTTTCTACATGTCGAGATTTTCGATATTTCTAGATTTATGTCGATTTATTCACAGTTTGTTATTGTATTAAATGCAACTTTAATATTAAATAAAAACGGCTTTTTTTTAGGAATAGAATATTCACCCATTAAGAGCCGAGCAAATTATAAAGTTAACTCTAAAAGTTAATTTTAGGTAAAATTTTGCATCTTTTTCTATGATTTCAACGAATGATTTATTATATTACATACGTCGATTTTTTAAAAGAGTTAAATTTAAAATTCAAACCAGTGTTGTCCACTCCCAGACTAAGCATGAAGTAAAATTTTGAGTTTAGAAAAGCCCCGCGTAGAAAATTTGTCGAGGGTCGCGCAGCGACCCGAGACAAATTTTCGCGGGGCTTTTCTAAACTCGAAATTTTACTTCATGCGCCACGCGAATAAAACACTGATTTAAAGTGAAGTTAAAAATGCACTGAAAACCAACCCAATTTCGATATTTTTTCAAAATTAGATGTTTTCTTTCCTATCCATGCTGCAAACCTTCAGATATTCGTTGTTTTCTTGTAAAAAAAAACTTCGATTCCCTGTAGTCCTTCGGTCTCCTAAGACCATGGTTGGTCCTTCGAACTGTAGCCTTTGTAAAACGGTAATAAACTTAGTAATCAAGAGTAATCCTTCAATTTGATACTGCTAAGAACGAGTGTTGTCCACTCCTAGACTAAGCATGAAGTAAAATTTCGAGTTTAGAAAAGCCCCGCGTAGAAAATTTGTCGAGGGTCGCGCAACGACCCGAGACAAATTTTCGTGGGGCTTTTCTAAACTCGAAATTTTACTTCATGCGCCACGCGTATAAAACACTGATTTCAAGTGAAGTTAAAAATATGCTATTAAGGTTGGAAATGTTTAATGGTTAAGTAACCAAATATGCATTCACAAATATTTGAATTATTCGAAATTTTAAATATTTATATTCAAATATGAATAGTTTAGTGATTTAAATTAGAATACTTAACTATTTGAATTAATCGAATTCGAATCCCAGCCTTAATAGCGATGATTCGAATTATTTGGGAGGATTTGAATCCGTTTATGAGGGTTCGAATCTTTTTATAAGGATTCGAATCCTTTTATAAGGATTCGAATCCTTTTATAAGAATTCGAATCCTTTTATAAGGATTCGAACCATCTACGTCTGGATTCGAATACGAATCCTTTTAAAAAAATGTAACGAATCCGGATCACGAATCCGTTTTCACTAAAGTATTCGAATACCTCTTTTGAATCCTCTAAAAGGATTCGAATCCGGGAATCGAATCCTGAATGAGTCGAATCCTGCCCAGCTCTGGCGCAGTCTACAGTTTTAATAGTAGAACTTTGATTAAAATACTTGGTTTGTTTCACTGATTTATATTTATGTTTAAATCAACTATTTTCGACCTTAGGTCTAAATTTTTTTTACAGTATTTTATTTCTTTTGATTCGTGGTTATTTTACCATTATATTTCGATTTTTAATGAAAATTAAAGATTTCTAAATCATTAGCGATTTCTGTTGGTTATCAACAAAAACGCTAATTGTCCATTTGCCAAAGGCTAGGCGATTAAAGAAAAACACGTATGACGTATCGATGCTTTCACGTGGAATATTCAGAAAACATTAATAGTTGCGCAATTTACATTTGCCGCAACTTTTCACGACATGCTCGCACACACAAACACTACACGAAATTGCTTTCAGACAATAATCAAATTATGTAAACACTGTGTGCACTCGTCTAATTGGTCTCGACTCCAGAACGAGAAATTAAATTCATGCTTGCAGAACTTCTCCAGACACATAAATTTACTGTATTTTCAGTAGTTCGAATCTTCATGGTTTATAGCATTGCGTAATGTTTATAGTTTTCTCGATAATCTTACGTTATTAGTTACTTCTTGAAGCGTAGTAATTGTCGAAAATTTGTTCGCCTGGGCGAGAATCGAACCCCTAACTAGTGGTGCCAGGTCGTAAGATAAAATTAGCGGTAATGTCATCTACCGCTAATTTTATCTTACGACCTGGCACCACTAGTTAGGGGTTCGATTCTCGCCCAGGCGAACAAATTTTCGACAATTACTACGCTTCAAGAATTAACTAATAACGGTAGAAAATATAGATTGATAAAAATCTACCGCATTCTACTGTTTTTTCTTCTTACGGGGTAGGAATGTTCCGATCTTAAAAAAAAAATCGATATTAGGTATCGATTATATCGTATAGCCAACTATCGATACAGTAAAATATCGTAGTGAAAAGTATCGATATTCACAATATCGATAATTTTCGATACCAGATATTTTAGATTTAATATTTACAATTATATAATGCTGTAAGTGTGATTTAGGGCGCTCTTAAATGGACGTTTTCAACGCGAGGCGGAACGGGAACGGGCGCAAGCGATTGCGTTTTAACACATGGATTTATATGAGAGTTCCTAGACGGACGAGTGCGAGGCGGAGAAAACGCCAGCACCCGTCCGTCTAGGAACTCTCATATAAACCCATGTGTTAAAACGCAAACGCTTGCGCCCGCTCCCGTTCCGCCTCGCGTTCAAAACGTCCATATAAGAGCCCCTTTAAAAAGGAAAACACTTGGTTAAATTTCACTAATATTTTGGTTTTTTATTCCAACTAGTTTCGACTTTGAGTCATTCTCAAGGACTCAAATTCAAAACTAGTTGGAATAAAAAACCAAAATATTAGTGAAATTTAACCAAGTGTTTTCGTTTTTAAATCATAGTTAAATGTTTCATCACGTAAAAGATGAGAAACTTGTTCAAGATATAATGTTGTAAATTATTTGTTTAAAGTCTTGACGTAAGATTAATAATATTGTCAAGAATAGTTTATTGACGGCTGCGAAATTATCAATATTCACCTTTTACAAAATAATAATATAAAATTTCAGTTTTATACGCGTGGCGCATGAAGTAAAATTTCGAGTTTAGAAAAGCCTCGTGAAAATTAGTCGACCCTCGACTAATTTTCTAGGAAAAATCCCCTGGGAGTGGAAAACCCTCATTTTGTCGATTCATAAATTTTATATGATATTTTCGATATTTTGTGATATTTGTCGATTTAGACAAATTTCATGAGATCAATATTTTGAAATTTTTATTAATTCATAAAATTTTTATAAATATTTTGATATTTCGAGATTTTCGTAAACTTTTAAATATTTGTCGACTTATAAAAAAAATTCAGATTTTCAATATTTAGAGATTTGCGTAAGTTTTTCGATATTTTTATAACTATTGTCGATTTTCAATATTTAGAGATTTTTGTCGGATTTTGGATATTTGAAGATTTTCGTCAGATTTTTGGTATTTCGAGAGTTTTGTCGGATTTTCAGTATTTCGAGATTTTCGTCAATTCATAAAACGTTCATGAATTTTCAATATAATAATAATATAACATTTTAATGAGATTTTCAACATTTCGAGATTTTTGTCGGATTTTCGATACTTCAAGATTTTTGTCAGATTTTTGGTATTTCGAGAGTTTTGTCGGATTTTCAGTATTTCGAGATTTTCGTCAATTCATAAAACGTTCATGAATTTTCAATATTGCAAGATTATCTTAAGATTCCCAATATTTCGAGATTTTCAATTTATAAAATGTTAATGAGATTTTCAATGTGTCCGGATTTTAGTTTTTAACAAATTTCATTTTGGGATTTTTATTAATTTATAAAATATTTATAAAAATTTTCGATATTTCGAAATTTTCGTAAACTCTTAAATTTTTGTCGATTTATAAATAATTTAAAATTCTCAATATTTCCAGATTTGCGTAAGATTTTCGATATTTTGAGATTATTATTAATTTTTAAAATTTTCATCTAATTTTCGATACTTCGAGATTTTCGGGAAATTTTCAACTATTGTCAATTTATAAATTTTTAGTGAGATTTTCAAAATTTTGAGATTTAATTTTCGTCGGATTTTCGGTCGATTTATAAATAATTTAAAATTCTCAATATTTCCAGATTTGCGTAGGATTTTCGATATTTTGAGATTTTTATCAATTTTTAAAATTTTCATCTGATTTTCGATACTTTGAAATTTTCGGGAAATTTTCAACTATTGTCGATTTATAAATTTTTAATGAGATTTTCAATATCTTGAGATTTAATGTTCGTCGGATTTTCGGTATTTCGAGATTTTCGTTGGATATTTGGTATTTCGAGAGTTTTGTCTGATTTTCGGTATTACGAGATTTTCAGTATTTCCAGATTTTCGTTATTTATAAAATGTTCATGACATTTTCGATATTGCGAGATTTTCTTAAGATTTTCAATATTTCGAGATTTTCAATTTATAAAATGTTAATGAGATTTTCAATATGTTGAGATTTTCGTTTTTAAGAAATTTCATTTGTTTTCTTAATATTTATCATTTTTCAACTTTTATTAATATTATTTTAATGTATACAAAACAGAAACAAACAAAATAAGATATTGACAATTGAAAATCTTGTAATTTCACTCGAAGCGTCGATATTTTAAAAATTTAATAAAAATTTAGGAAGTTCGCGAAAATTGCCAGGATAGAAAAATTGGCGAAAATTCATGAAAAGTGTAAACATTTCAAAAACTAAAGACAATTTTAGTATAACCGTTAAAATTATAAAAATCTTGTAATTGCATTAAAAACGTCAAGGTTTTATAAATCGACCAAAAACTTATGGTATTCCCCAAAAAAATGGTTGATATATTGAATTTTTAACATTAATAAATAAAAATTTAAAAAATTCATTGAAAATGTATGAAGTGTTGATATTTTTAAAATTGACAAAATCTGCGAAATTTCATGTAGAACTTCAATATCTAGAAAATTCTGGACAATCATCAATTTTGAAAAATTAAATTAAATTTTGAAAAAAAAATGGATAAAAAACATGAAAATTTAAGAATAACCATGAATTTGAATATTTGATTTGAAAAAGTATTTTTTTTTAAATTTAAAAAATTGACGAATATCTTAAAAACAGTCAAGGTTTTATAAATGAATGAAAATCTTTAAAAAAGCTATTGATAATTCCCGAAAGTAGGTCTTCCACTCCCAGACTAAGCATGAAGTAAAATTTCGAGTTGAGAAAAGCCCCAAGAATTTGGATTTGGACGCGTCAGCGTCCAAATCCAAATTCGGGCTTTTCTCAACTCGAAATTTTACTTCATGCGCCACGCGCATAAAAACATTAATTTAGAGTAATATTCAAAATATTCTGTTCCTTTAAAATAAGATTTTTAATATTTCGAGATATTTGTGACTTTTGAATATTTAGAGATTTTCATCAATTTAAAAAATGTTCATGAAATTTCCAACACTTTCGAATTTTCGTCGAATTATGAACATTTTCTTTCATCATTAGGAAATTGTCTCGTCGATTTTTTAAATTTGCAAATATTTTTATTTAATGCTCAAATCGATCGAGTTTTATTCATTTAATTATTTGAGCTTTTCTAGACTTGACGTCATGCGCCACCGAGCGTATTACACACTGATTTCAAGTAAAGTTGAAAATATACCGCCAAACTAAATTTTTACTTTTCTTCAAGTTTTAATTAGAAACATTTTTGTTGTTAAAAAAAAGAAAACAGCAGGTCTGGCAGCACTACTCCAAACGCGTATTGCCCGATTAGCTGAGCCATAGCATTTCGTTTTTGAACTTAAAAATAAAAACAGATACATATGTAAGAAAATTTAACATAAAGAAAAATTGAGTTTGTCAATAGTTTGCAGAATATTTACATATAAAAACGATTTTTTTTTAGATACATATGTGGTAGGACACGTTTGAGTTTTCTCGAAGTAAAGTTCTACACTGTCTCTTAGTTCTAAAACTAGGTAAAACCGAATCATATAAAAGTACAATGCTATGTATTTTTCTCGTTACGGTTTATTGATGCTGACTGAGTCGCGACATCTGTGGGTCTGACGGTGAACTAACATGTTTAGAATTCGCTAATTAAAAAAAAAAGAACGATACAAACCGCAGAGGCGGAGATAGAATGAAATCAAAGAGGGAGATCTTTTTTCGAAGGTAAAATGGAATTGTACATTGGGTTTCATAAGTTTAATGCCACATAAATGTTCTATTCAGTTGCTCTCAATATATTCGCTATTCAACGGTAAAACTCATTTACTTGATCAAGCCACAGTGTAGTGAAACAATTGTTGTAGTACAATAAATATAATTTTGAAACCTAAAAAAATTAAATGTGTTATTAAAGTGAAAAAGTATTTATTTGAGCAACACAAATTATCTATTATTCAATATTTTTTTTAAATTTCTGATGTTAGCGTCGTCTTGAAGCCCTAGACATAGATCCTTAGCTCAGAAACTTACAACAGTTTTTCCATTGTTTCAATATGAGTGCCCGGTTTATTTTTTTCTACTTTTTCATTCCCAAACACTTAGACAAATTTTCTCTTTGTCTCGAAAACGGTTTCTTAAATAAATCCCTATTCTGGCTGACGAAAGTCTCGCGCGTTTTCATCCTTTGTGGTTGAAATTTATGCACCGAAAATTCCTTACGTGTGCAGACTGCACGAGGAAATTTATACGAAAGCGCGCGCCCGCCGTCTGAAATATTGCACCCCAGCGCGGGGGCGGTTTTCCCCCGCCTCACTATCTCGGGTGTGCCGCTAAATGACAGAAATATAAATGAGTGCGCATTACGGCTGCATGCGAGAAAAGTTTTCAATTTTCATCTCCTAGGGTAATAAAGTACGTGCAAAATACTGTGATGATGATAATTTTCACAGACAAAATTTAACATTTGAAATAGCTTTTAATATTAACTCTTAATAAATATAACCACAAATTAAAGAAAGCATAAAAACATGGGATTTTATATGGATTTTTAATTTGCTACTTTTATTACAAAAGTGCTTTATAATAATTGTAATTATTTAGTTACAATTATTATAAAGCACTTTTGTAATAAAAGTAGCATATTAAAAATCCATATAAAATCCCATGTTTTTTATGCTTTCTTCTGCAAAATCTATACAAAGATGCATAACTAAAAATTATCAACATATTTAAAGGTTGCTATCTGTTGGCATTATACCGGGTCTCCAACAATTATTGAAGTCTTGGATGGCTGTGGTATCAAATATGAATGTCGAAGCTTACATCTTTGAAATAGGTTGACTTTACAAACGTCAGCTTCGATCATTCTGTCTGAACAAAAAATCGACATTTATGCTTGATTCCACAGCCACCCAGGACTTTAATAATTGTTAGACACCTGATAGATAAATAGTATATTGTACAACGAGCATATAATCACGAAACGAGGCTTGCGGAACGAGCCGAAGACGAGTGCAGCAAGTCGTTCGAGTGATTAATAGCCATTACATGCCCGTTATACACTATACTTTGTTCACGACAACAATAACATATAACACAATATTTGTTTTATAATAATTTTACAGATAAATGATGACAGATTGCGGTATTTTGATTTGAATATGTAATAGGGTTAATTGCAGTTTAACACAAATATGAACAATCGTTCAACAATAAATAATACTCACACAGTCAACCCTTTCGCCTAAGTTACATAGAAACACGCTCTTTGCACTACAATGAACTCTTCCGTTTAGATGGACTTTTCAGTGTTAACGTTTTTCTGCTGTAAAAAACACTCTCGACGGATAGAAGCACAATTGTTTAACCGATTTAAGAATGATTTCTGTTTGAAAACGCGTTTTACGCGGGTTAAACTAGTGAGAACGACGGAGATGTTGACGCGTTACTTGGTACTTTAACAAAATGGCGTCGACAATCAACATGGTAAAATGTAAGACAAAAGAAGCTGATTTGGCTAGCACAGCGCTGTTACTGCATAGCGGCAAAAAATCGAACTAGGCAATTATTTATATTCGTGTTAAAAAGCTACACATATCACGTAAATCCCGTGTTTAATGTGCTTGAGTGTTAAATTCACCCCATTTATGCTGCCCACACAATTAAATAATGCACATATGAGATTTTCGTGAACAAAATCATTTATTTGACGAGATGTGAAAATTAAATAGAATTATTTTAATGAAATCATCTCAAATCTTCATATTGACAAAGTGATAATCGATAAAAACTATTCCTAAGGTTTTTCGGGAGGGAAATGATAATACAAAACGTTATTTCCTTAGAAGATACACTATTCTAAGCTTCTATAAATAGAAAATGTATATCCTCAACTCACCCTTAATATTTACATATAATTCTTACAACAAACTTAATTACAGCCACTCGCCCATCATGTCGGATTAGATTAAACCGAGCCGATAACTCGGGTTTATGCCCTAATTTGTACTAATTGAGTTTTGATGTCGGTGCAGGGGTGGAAATTACCGTGGAGGGGTGCCTTCCCCGAAATGCTAATACGCGTAATACACCAAAACGAGATATAATTGCCAACATTTCGTGTGGTTTTCATCACATCGCATAATTCTATTAAACAATAATGAATGGATTTTTTCCTACCTGAAATTGTTCATCCCCTAAGGGAAATAGGGCGGCTTTCGCGTGCTCGCACACCGAGACTAATGTATTAAACAGACAGGAAGTGTATTCATCCCGGGATTAAATTCAGGTACAGGTAAATAAATTGGATTTTAAAAAGGGAAATGAAATGTTTGTAAAGACGTATTAACGACAATTTCGAGTTTAGAAAAGCCTACAAATTTACTTCATGCTTAATCAGGGAGTAAAAACACTCGTAACTGAACGCTTTTCAAAACCAACAAATGCTTGAACATAAAAACTCCCTGTATAACAGTTACCTTACAATACAATTGATATTTTCCTTGTTAATTGAATACACTTACACAGTACAGTTAGTTGAATTAACTTGAATTAGCATGAAATGCGTTTATTCGCAGCGATGAAATAAAAAAAACGTATGTAGTCAAGTGGAATGCATCCATTGTGCATTTATGCAAATATGATAAGTCGCGATGGTTTATGAACAGTTTGAATTCATCGCGAATGGGCAAATGCACCGTTTTGCACAGCTGTGCAAATATTTAAAGCCTGATAGTTCTCAGTTTGTGCCCGTTTATGATTGCGAGCAGAGCGCGAATTATGTATTTACAAAATTGCAACATCTGCAAATGTTGTATCATAAAGGAAATTATTGCGCAAGGCGGAATTCAATTATTCTAGTAAATTCAAATTATAATAAAACGATTTCGTTTGACAGACGGACAGCAGACAGCCAAAAGCGTAAAGATCCATCAAAATTTTGAGATAAACTTTTTTATACCTTTCTTCATACGCTCATGAATCCGGCTTGCGACCAACAGTTAGATTTGGCGTAAACGTCATATTATAATGATGTTTTTGTTTAAATTTTCGAAAATAGTTAAATGAAAGAAAAAACATGACTGACAAAGATAAAAGTTTGGAATATACGTTAATAATATATTACGTCACGAGAGTGGTATGTAGCATATTACATATGAGCAGATATGCTGCACTCGCCGCCGCGCAGCTCGTGCGCAACATATCTGCGGATATACGTTAATAATATATTACGTCACGAGAGTGGTATGTAGCATATTACATATGAGCAGATATGCTGCACTCGCCGAAGCGCAGCTAGTGCGCAACATATCTGCGGATAGCAGATATGTTGCGCACGAGCCGCGCGGCGGCGAGTGCAGCATTCCGCGAGTATGTAATTGCCATACCACTCGAGAAACGTACGATACTTTGCCTACGCCCTAACAAAATAAACAATGAGCATGAAAGAACAACTTATTTATTCAATAATTTTTTATAGTAACATGACATTGATGAAAAATAAATTAGTACTTGATCAATGTACATTAAAGAAATGTCATTTGGTTGTGCAGTAATCAATCAGCTAGTCAGCTGTCAGCATGTAATATACTTGTCAAAGCTACTACGTGCATGTGTAGGTAATGTCAATCATACGCGTCAAGATGACAGTGTGGTATGATGCGGTAACTAGATAGAGCGTAGGTAAAATAAAAAAAGTATTAAAGATTAATATTTTAAATCCTGAAAAACCGACTTTTAATTTATAATCATCAAGCCACTTTGAAATAATTGTAATGTTACGTTTTCCGTTTATCTGAAATGACTTTTAAGTCTAAACCGTGGATATTTATTGCGGGCATTAGTTTGAATTGGAATAGTTTCGAGCTGGCACGAGCTAAATTCCCGAGCCGTTAAATTAACCGAGTCTTAATTACGGCGGTGTGTGTGTGTGCTATAATTGGTAAAATTACGCCAAATTGCCCTTAATTGGTGCCCAGCGAGAAAGATCTCGTAGACTACTTAAAAAGTCTACTCCGTAAAAACCTAATACTAAATGTTATCAGCACGAAAACATCATTTTGAGTTGACTTTAAAACTGACATTTTAGTGTTTGCAACTTTACCAACGTATGCAGGCTATACCGGGTGTTCGATAAAAAAAAACGCCCGACGCCATAACTCTTGTATTTATTGACCGATTTTATTGAACTAAAAGGCCATTGACGTTTAGATACTAAAGAATGAAAAGAATATTGATTTTTTTCGATAATAACTTCATTCCCAAATAATAGCCAAGTTAAGATGTTTAAATGGCTGCCTATAATTTTTTAGTTTTATTACATTAGACATTATTTTTCTGAATCCAATAACGACCAATTTCTTGTTTCTGTGCAATGTTTTTGTAGATTTTTTGTAAATCTATTTAATATATTTTTTTTAAAATATAATTAGTGTGCCTTGTAAAAAAAGTGATAAATGTGTGGTTACGCGATTAATAATAACGAAACAACAAATAAGTACCTACGTAACAACTTAATGTAGAATGAAAGTAAAATAAAAATATAAATATTTTGTTATTTCAATATTTCGACTATTACTCATTTTTTAAGTGTATTTATAACTTTACAACATTTCAGTGTTTTATACGCGTGGCGCATGAAGTAAAATTTCGAGTTTAGAAAAGCCCCGTGAAAATTTGTCTTGGGTCGCTGCGCGACCCTCGACAAATTTTCTACGCGGGGCTTTTCTAAACTCGAAATTTTACTTCATGCTTAGTCTAGGAGTGGACCGTCAAGATTTTCAACATGTCCAGATTTTCGATATTTCTAGATTTTTGTCGATTTATTCACAGTTTGTTATTATATTAAATGCAATATTATTATTTAATAAATACTGATTTTCTTATTCCAGTTTTTATATTATCCAAAAAAAATTGTTTCATCTCCTTTTCTAAATCTAGAAAACCCTAATTTATGAGAAATTTTAATTAAGATAGAAGTTGTTTATTTTGTAAATCGAGAACACCCAGACTTATTTTATCACAATTTCTAATCAATTATGATTATCTATACTGATACCTTAAGATAAACAAAGTTTTACTCATTCATTTCCTGTTGTCATCATTTTTTACAAACTAATCCCCCTAGTGTGTTGCTTCAACAAAAAAAATACAGGAGTGACAATGATGAACGCGGATGCATAATTGAATTAACACGCGTGTAACGAATTGCACCCCGATTTCACTAATTCCCAACATTAATCAACCGGGATTAACAAATGAAACTGCATCGGGTCGGGTCGTGTGCGCCAGTGCTCTGAAATTTCAGTTTCAGCGCGCATCCAATTACGCTTACCTGAAAATAGAACGAGGATGCATTTTAGTTCAGCAGACTCGTTTATTTCGGAAGAATATTTAGAGAATCCTTGATTTCTGTAATTATTGTTTGAACAGATATTTTCTCTAACATAATCATGTTAGAGAAAATATCGGTTCATACAATAATTACAGAAAACCACAAACAAAAATCATCGAAAAATATTACGTGGACGAAATTCAGGTAAGTAATAAAATAGTACATTTTATTTTATCTTAAAATTCCTCATTCTTGTTAATTGTTTGTTGGTTTGTTTGAAGAGAATTTGACCCAAAAATTACATATACTATTGATAACGTTGTAACAAATAAAATACGATGTTTTTAAGTGTTTATTGTCTAATTTAATATCCGGCGGTGTATGTGCACGGAAAGTAGGTGTTTTAATGGATATTTATTGTCTTAGTAGTCGTTTTAATTAGGACCTACCTTAAATTAAAAAAACACTTGGTATTATTTCACAAATTAAAACTTTATTCCGACTAGTTTCGGTTGGTTAGACCATTTTCAAAGGAATGTGACATTCCTTTGAAAATGGTCTAACAAACCGAAACTAGTTTTATTTTTTATTTATTTATTTGACGCCAAAACAACATTTTACATCGATTACATTAGTACACATATACCTAAAAAGAACATTTTATATGGATAGCATTAATGTACATAAACTAAACTTAAATTTAAAAATGACTACGAACTAACAAAATGCCGAGCGACCGATTTAAATCTGATAATAAAGTTTTAATTTATGAAACAATACACTGTGTTTTTTTAATTTAAATAACTTTACATATTATAATATGTTTCACCAAGTGCCGGATGAGAAATTAATCAAGAAATTAGGACCTACTGTTTGCGGTTTATACGAATTTTATTGTAATTTTTTATTTACTATTTAATGTTCTGCAAACTAAACGCGTAAGCAATTTTTTTTTTAATACAAAATAGTTTTGAATTCGAAACATACTTATGGTAATTGTGGGGTCTAAATGCATAATAAAAATCTGTACCATCCCCTAGGAAATAAATACGCTTTTGCAGAGGTTGATTTTTTTAGTTATATTTAAATGATTATAAAAGAGGCAATATCTTTTGTTCACGACAATGTTATAATATGTGCATTATTTAATTGTGTGGGTAGCATAACTTTAGCATAATGGCGTCGACGACATCATCACCACCATAGTCAAATATAAGACAAAAGAAGCTGATTTGACTAGCACAGCGTTGTTACTGTATAGCGGCAAAAAATCGAACTAGGCAATTATTTAGATTCGTGTTAAAAATCCAAATTTATCACGCAATTTATTTATTTATTTATTTAATGTATTTGAGGGTTAAACGCACCCCAACCCTCAAATACATTAAATAAATAAATTGCGTGATAAATTTGGATTTTTAACACGAATCTAAATAATTGCCTAGTTCGATTTTTTGCCGCTATACAGTAACAACGCTGTGCTAGTTAAATCAGCTTCTTTTGTCTTATATTTGACTATGGTGGTGATGACGTCGTCGACGCCATTATGCTAAAGAACGAAGTAACGCGTCAACATCTCCGCCGTTTTCACTAGTTTAACCCGCGTAAAACGCGTTTGTAAACATAAATCATTCTTGAATCGGTTAAATAATTGTACATCTATCCGTCCCGAGTGTTTTTTTAAGAGAGCAAACGTAAACACCGTAAAATCTCCATCCAAACGGAAGAGTTCGTTTTTCGTGCAAAGAGCGTGTTTCTATGTAACTTAGGCGAAATGGTAGACTGTGTGAGTATTATTTATTGTTGAACGATTATTGATATTTGTGTTAAGTGGAATTAATCCTATTACACATACAAATCATAATACCGGAATCTGTCATCATTTATCTGTCAAACTATTATAAACCAAAACCGACCATTAAGACTGACGCGTATTTGATAAATATATATAATAAATGTGTTATATATTGTTGTTGTCGTGAACAAATTATAGTGTATATACAGAGAGTTTTATGTAACACTGAACATGTTCATAACGAGAATTTTCCTTTGAAGTATCCATATGCATACGTTGCACATTTTCCGATGCTTGGTTTATTAAAAGAATCAAATTTGAAGCTTTAAGCGAGTGTTTTCCACTCCCAGGCTAAGCATGAAGTAAAATTTCGAGTTTAGAAAAGCCTGAAAATTTTCTACGCGGTAACACCGAACATTTTCATAACGAGAATTTTTCTTTGAAGTTTCATTTCGATGCTTGCTTTATTAAAAGAATTTAATTTGAAGCATTAAGCGAGTGTTTTCCACTCCCAGGCTGAGCATGAAGTAAAATTTCGAGTTTAGAAAAGCCTGAAAATTTGGTTTGGTCGCGTAGCGCGAAGCGCGGAGCGGCCAAACCAAATTTTCAGGCTTTTCTAAACTCGAAATTTTACTTCATGCGTCACCGGTTCAAAACACTGACATATTACGAAGTTTAAAACACACCGCTAAACTTTACATTGAATCAGTGTTTTGTACCGGTGGCGCATGAAGTAACATTTCGAGTTTAGAATAGCCTGAAAATTTTCTACGCGGTAACACCGAACATTTTCATAACGAACATTTTTCTTTGAAGTTTCATTTCGATGCTTGCTTTATTAAAAGAATTTAATTTGAAGCATTAAGCGAGTGTTTTCCGCTCCCAGGCTAAGCATGAAGTAAAATTTCGAGTTTAGAAAAGCCTGAAAATTTAGTTTGGTCGCGTAGCGCGAAGCGCGGAGCGGCCAAACCAAATTTTCAGGCTTTTCTAAACTCGAAATTTTACTTCATGCGCCACCGGTACAAAACACTGATTCAATTTAAAGTTTGGCGGTGTGTTTTAAACTTCGTAATATGTCAGTATTTTGTGCCGGTGGCGCATGAAGTAAAATTTCGAGTTTAGAAAAGCCTGAACATTTTCTACGCGGTAACACCGAACATTTTCATAACAAGAATTTTTCTTTGAAGTTTCATTTCGATGCTTGCTTTATTAAAAGAATTTAATTTGAAGCATTAAGGGAGTGTTTTCCACTCCCAGGCTAAGCATGAAGTAAAATTTCGAGTTTAGAAAAGCCTGAAAATTTGGTTTGGTCGCGTAGCGCGAAGCGCGGAGCGACCAAACCAAATTTTCAGGCTTTTCTGAACTCGAAATTTTACTTCATGCGCCACCGGTACAAAACACTGACACAATTTAAAGTTTAGCGGTGTGTTTTAAATTTCGTAATATGTCAGTATTTTGTACCGGTGGCGCATGAAGTAAAATTTCGAGTTTAGAAAAGCCTGAAAATTTGGTTTGGCCGCTCCGCGCTTCGCGCTACGCGACCAAACCAAATTTTCAGGCTTTTCTAAACTCGAAATTTTACTTCATGCTTACTCTGGGAGTGGAAAACACTCGCTTAAAGCTTTAAATTAAATTCTTTTAATAAAGCAAGCATCGAAATGATACTTCAAAGAAAAATTCTCGTTATGAAAATGTTCGGTGTTACATAAAACTCTCTGTATAACTCGCATATAATGGCTATTAATCACGAGAACGAGGTTTGCGGAACGAGCAGAAGGCGAGTGGAGCAAGTCGTTCGATATGCTCGTTGTACAATATACTATTTATAAAATAGTTAGAGGAAACCAAAAAAAAATCATCAAAGAAATGGCTGAAAGAAACACATTTCTGTACTCAAGACAAATCATAAGCAAATATCTAATAAAATTTCAACAATGATTCAACTTTATAATATTTGATTCTCTTACGGTAAACTATAGAAATAATCAATCAATCATCCCCTATTTTTCGTACAAATAGCACACGATCAAGTTTAATTCAAAGACTAATCACAATAGGGGGTAAAGTCGATGTTGCTTTGTCACGGAAATACACACCATCGGAATGCCAGACTTTCTACCCCAACTCCTCTCGCGAGTGTAGAGATTATTGCTCTCTGCGAGGGGTGGTGGATATGGTAATTAATTCCTCGCTCGTTTTAACGACCCTCAAAGATAACAGGGGTGAATTTATCTACGTTTTTTTGTGTTTGTAGAATGTTAAAAAGTCTGAAACCACTAAAAAAAGTTTATCAGAGAAAAAGAAAACAGAACAGGTTTTTATATGAGCAATAAAAAGAATGTCTGTTTTCGGCAACCCAACATACAGTTATCAAACTGAAAACAGATTTTCATTATTTGCCAAACCACAGCTGATTTAAAGTTTGTGAAATAAAGAATTTTTTATAAATGTCTCTTTTTTAATTGTAGGAAGCACGATATAAAATGCAAATGTTGTATAACATTTCATCACTTGGGTAAAATTAATAATATTTATTTCATTATTTTTCATGATTATATTTTTAGTATTCATACATTTTGTCACTCCTGATAATGCTGTAAAACGCGAAACTAGTCGAGTAAATAGTAAAGTAAAAAATTGTAAAACAAACCAAGTGTAATTTAATTTAAACCTTCATTATCAATATTTAAAAAGGAGATTCCGAAAATAAAGAATACAAATCAATTTAAACAAAACATGAAATAAACTTTTATAATATTTATTAACGTGAGATCAAACTTTAGCAGTATATTTTTAATTTCACTTTAAATCAGTCTTTTACACGCGTGGCGCATGAAGTAAAATTTCGAGTTTAGAAAATCCTGAAAATTTGGATTTGCCGGCGCGGCTCGCTTCGCTCGCGCGCCGGCAAATCCAAATTTTCAGGCTTTTCTAAACTCGAAATTTTACTTCATACTTAATCAGGGAGTGGAAACACTCGTTAGAAGCTTAACATTTACTGCTATTAGGAAAACAATGAATTCCTGCAAATTTTCCAAACGCTGTAATTATCGGGGTATGAATACTTAAAAGAAAAACTACCTGTATAACTATAAATTAATGATTTTTTTAAATTTTGTTGGAAATCAATTAAAATACATTGATAATTCTGTAAATTTGTGTCTTTTTCGTCACAAAGGAGTAAAATATTTTGGTTTTTATCTAGAACAAATTGTATATGTGTGATCTGGGTGTGCTATTTGATAACAAACTCACTTTGAACGCTTATTTTATGAATATTAAAAAATATGCAATAAAAGGTTAGGTTTTATTATTAGAACAACTAAGGATTTCAAAGATCAACAGACCCTTATGCTACTGTTCAATTCACTGTTTATGAGTAAACTTAAATACTGTGCTCCTGTATAGAACGCTCACTCGCAGCTATATATTCGGCATGAGTCTGTTCTAAGGAGATTCTTAAAATATCTATATCTAAAAAAATATGGTATAGTAGTTCCAGCGCTATAAGAAAAAAATGACTTCAGTTTGCGGTTAACTATACATATAATCCTGTCATTGGCCCTAAGACAATTTTCTTAATAACCTTTACCTGTATAATCGCTAAGAGCCGCTCATTCACTATTTCACGCTAATGGACAATTGAGTTCGATTATTGTAATTGATACTTTGTAATATTGAAAAAGAGTAATTAATATTATTGTATATATTTAATACCAATATTTTTTAAATAAAAAAATGTATAAGTTAAAGTTAGGGCCGTTATTTAATTTCTTAGAAAAATAAATGATATTTAGATATATTTTTAAAATGTCAAAATTATTTCATTTGATTTTCAGTTATTTTGGCTATAATTACGATTTTTGAAAATACTGCTTTAATAAAACATAATATATACAGTTGTATATACAACATTGAAACATTTTTAATTTTAATTACTAATTAAATTATTATAATTAAATTAATATTTACTTATCGACTATCAAGAAAAATACATCATTTTTATAAAACTTTTATATACATACAAAAATAACATGCGATTAACAAAAATTCAATCATAAAGGGGTGACATATTTCGGATGTAGATTGTGTATCAATTAATAAGATGTAAATTGATAGAGATGTGTTAAGAAACAGAACTTCATGCTAATAAGAGTATGAAACAATTTATCGACTAGAAAACAAGTTGCAACCGTCATTTAACTCTTTCAATCAGATAACTGACGTTTGTATCGTAAGAGCTGCAAATTAAAGTGTTTTCCTTGGTATACATTTATTGGACTATCTATCTCGAAAACGTTAAAATTTAATTATTGATATCCGCGTTAAAATAAATGGTGACAACTGGTGTAAATTAAATTATAAGTTCAACAAAAACTATTAAAATGATAGGGAATTTAATCAATTTCCCTTTATTTTAGACTAGATTTAACTCTGCTGTCAAACGTTAAATTTAACGTTTTCGATAGAGAATACCACCGAATGTGCATTTTTACATATCTACGTCAGTCATTGGAATGAAATGTTCTAATACGGACCTGAAATTATGCAGCCGACTCGGCCGAGCATGCAATAAGCTGTTTGCTGAGGGATACTTTTATTGAGGATTATGGTTTATGGTGTTATAAAAGTATACAAATTTATTGCAAATTTGAAGTCATTTTTATCATATAGCGCTGGAAGATCTATAACTATCCTTATCAAGGATATACGTAAAATGACTTGCTCTCAGAATTTAATATGCTGTCTATTGCTAATAACCACAATTTACTAAATGTAGTTACACTTCATAAATGAATTCACTATCAAATTGACGATATATCATTGCTACAAGCACTGTCAATCCATGTACCACGAGTTAACTCTAGGAACCCATTAACGTTTACATACCCCACACCAAACTCAATTCATCACGCCAACTCTCCTATTATGAAAATGATTCGGGCCTATTATCATATTCAATATAATATTGATATTTACGCATGTTTTCAAGAATCCAGAAGAAACACTCTGGCATTTTTCTGTTATTTCAAGTCTGCTTATTGTTAATAAGAAAGTAAATTTGTTGTAAAAAAAACAGTAAATAATAAACCGTAACATTTAAAATCCTTTCCGGCGAACGATTTCGCATTTATTACATAACGACAATGTTGTTTTCTAGTCGGTATTAAATATCTCTAGTTATGACCCATTGTTAGGATAAATGTTTGCTCGGAAAAATAAAGACCCGCACCTTCAATTATGGCGCCATCAACGACAGGTAATTACTTTTATTGTGTTCATTGTAGATCTATTTAAATCGCGATTAAGATTTATACATTAATAACATTCTCCTATTAATAGAATTTAATCTAATAAGGAGAATTAAATGATTCATTTTTTGGTATGTGGTATTACTTACTTGCATTTCGAGGAAAGTGAATGAATTCGATGCTTACCTAAAAATAAAAAATAAAACATGTTAACTCATTCAACATTTGATGAAACATGATTAAATATTAAAAAAAAAACACTTGGATGGTTTCCACAAAGATAAACAAATCAGGTGATAATTATATTTAATTAAAAAAAAATAGAGAAACAATGATATAAAATAGCATTCGTTAGTAACGTTATATTTAAGTAGTATCTAGTCTAGTAGTAAGCGAATGAATCGTCTTTCTCGAATGATTTTGTCTAAATGAGACTTATTCAAATATTTATTGAAATATTTGGAAAAGTCTCAGCGAGATAAAATTATCTTGAACAAGTTTTTTATCTTTCACGTGGTGAGATTAACTTATTGCAGAAAGACGAAGTAACGTTATACACACACCGGCAAAATTAAAGGAACGGATACAACATTTAATTTTATTTATTAAATTTCTTTTTTTACTGGCTAGATCTAGACGGCGTCGCATTTCCTACTACCATATGTCATTTTTTAAAACATTAGTTAAAACTTGAGACTTTTAATTACATGTTAACATCTCTTTAAGTTGTATAGTATTGTGTTAATTGTTGCCTTACATTTGAAACGCGTGTTTTCTTTGGACAAAAGTTCGTATTTTTTAATAAGTTATCGTTCGAATTTGTTTTTTTTATTTACAATCGTCAATTTGGTTATCAACCAGTTAATAATGGGTGATTTAGCACCGACTGATATCGCTAGGGCAATAGAAATGATCGAAAATTGTCGGACCTTCCGAGAGGTTGCCCAAATGTTTGGAAAATCAAAATCAACGATCCATGGCAGTGTTACCCGTTGGAGACAGACTGGTTTGTATGTCAGAAGACGAGGTCAGGGTAGAAAACGCTCAACCACTGCCATAGATGATCGATTTATAGCGTTACAAACACTGCGAAACAGACGTCAAACTGCAGTTCAAACAAGAAACGTACTGGAAGAAGTTCGTGGAACCAATATAAGTGAACGTTCAGTAACAAGAAGACTTAAAGAAGTTGGTTTAAAGTCGTATGTGCCAATAAAAGCCCCAAAACTTCAAAGAGGACATCGAGTAGCGCGACTAGACTTCGCTCGAGAATACCAGCATTGGAATAATGACCAATGGGGTCATGTTTTGTTTACGGATGAGAGCCGTTTCTGCGTAAATTCGATTGACGGTAGGGAAAGATTGTATCGACGTCAAGGAGAACAAAATGCACCATTTAATTTTACTCCTGCTGTCTCTTTTGGTGGAGGCTCAGTTATGGTATAGGCCGGCGTATGTTTAGGGGCACGCACAGAGTTGGTGGTGATTCAGGACGGCACTTTAAATGCGGATAGGTACATTAGGGATATCCTGCAAGACCATGTGATACCTTTCGCTCCACATATTGGGGAAAATTTTGTCTTAATGCAAGACAATGCTCGTCCGCACGTCGCTCGCTGTGTAATTGCCTATTTAAACCAAATGGGTATAACAAAAATAAATTGGCCAGCATGTTCTCCGGACCTGAATCCGATTGAACATGTCTGGGACATACTAGGTAGACGACTTATTTCAAGAATTCCTGCTGTCCAAAACACAGAAGAAGTGAAAGCTGCTTTAATTGAAGAATGGGATAATTTGCCTCAAGAAATGATAGACGGCGTCATCAGAAGTATGGGAAGGCGGATGACTGCAGTCATAAGGGCTCGTGGAGGCAATACACGATATTAAAAAAATTATATGTTTAATTTCTCTTATTTATTACATGTTTAAACAAAGTCAAAGTGTATAATTCTTCTAGAGCAAAAACGCTACTTTTTGGTTTATTTTTTTAAGAGGTTTCACAATGGCACATAGCTTTGCAAAAGGAACTGCTATTAGTTAGTTTATCTTGGTTGTACGACATGCCGCTGAAATTACCCAAAAAAAGTTGCACGGAGAAAAAAATATCGAATTTATCTGCGTTCCTTTAATTTTGCCGGTGTGTGTATTTAAGTAGACTAGATCTAGTGGTAAAATATAAAAGCAAAATGGTCTTTCTGCAATAATTTTTATCCCATCGAGGCTTTTTCAAATATTAATTTGATACAAAGAAAAATGAAATTTACTAATAGTTTGCAGAATAAATCAAACCAAATTTTCAGGCTTTTCTAAACTCGAAATTTTACTTCATGCGCCATGCGTATATAATACTGAAATATTGTGAAATTATAAATACACTTGAAAATACTTTTAAAATGAGTAATAATTAAAATATTTAAATAACAAAATATTTACATTTTTCTTTATAAATTTTTAAGTTGTGTCAAATAATATGTATTAAATTCAAATATAAAAATGAATTAAAATTAATATCGACTTTCTGCAAAAATTTAGTCTCGCTAAGACTTCTCCGAATATTCATTAATTGCTTCAATAAATATTCATTGATTGTTTCAATGAATATTTGGAGAAGTCTCAACGAGACTAAATGTTTGCAGAAAGTCGATATTAATTTTAATTCATTTTTATATTTGAATTTAATACATTGTATTATTTAACACAATTTGAGAATTTATAAAGAAAAATGTAAATATTTTGTTATTTAAATATTTTTAATAATTACTCATTTTAAAAAGTATTTTTAAGTGTATTTATAATTTTACAATATTTCAGTGTTATATACGCGTGGCGCATGAAGTAAAATTTCGAGTTTAGAAAAGCCTGAAAATTTGGTTTGGCCGCGTAGCGCTACGCGCTACGCGACCAAACCAAATTTTCAGGCTTTTCTAAACTCGAAATTTTACTTCATGCTTAATCTGGGTGTGGAAACACGCGTTAGAAACTTCAAATTGAACGCATTTATAAAATCCACGAATGCATGAAAATTTACAGCGTATACATTATGTATAATTCAAAAAAAAACACTCAAATTTACGTAAAATACATTCAGGATTTTTTTTATTTTAAGTATACATGTGTATACTATTTATATTTAAGTATACGTATGTATTCGCTGAAAATTTTATTAAATTCATTGTTTTTTTTTTCAATTCAATTTGAAGTTTTCAACGAGTGTTTTCCACTCCCAGGCTAAGCATGAAGTAAAATTTCGAGTTTAGAAAAACCTGAAAATTTGGTTTGGTCGCTCCGCGAAGCGGAGCGGCCAAACCAAATTTTCAGGTTTTTCTAAACTCGAAATTTTACTTCATGCGCCACGCGTATAAAACACTGGTTTTAAGAGAAGTTGAAAATATACGTCTATAGTTAACTGTTTTAGAGGCATATTTTAAACTTCACAATATTTTAGTGTTTTATACGCGTGGCGCATGAAGTGAAATTTCGAGTTTAGAAAAGCGTGTAAATTTCATTTGGTCGCGTAGCGCTACGCGCTACGCGTGGCGCATGAAGTAAAATTTCGAGTTTAGAAAAGCCTGAAAATTTGCTTTGGCCGCGTAGTGCTACGCGCTACGCGACCAAACCAAATTTTCACGCTTTTCTAAACTCGAAATTTTACTTCATGCTTAATCTGGGAGTGGAAACACTCGTTCGAAACTTCAAATTGAACGCTTTTATAAAATCCACGAATGCCTAAAAATTTACAGCGTATACATTATGCATCATTCAAAAGAAAAATTCCCAATATTTATTACAATATGTCATTCATAAAAATCAATAAAATAAGTGCCGCATTTTACCTAAAATCAACTTTCAGAGTTAACTCTATAATTGCTTAGCGAGTGAAAACATTGTACAATTTATAACACAAAAAAAAACACTTTTAAAATGGAAGCTGTAAAAAAAAGTTAATAGAAATAATTGTGAGTTAACTCGTAAAAATTAATCGTCGAGGAGCAATTTAAAACTTTCCCCCATGTCACACGAGCGATTAAAACTGAAAACAAATTCTGTACAAAGAGTAACAGATGTTCTTGCACGTGGTGCAGCAAAATACATACACACACACTGACAAATAAAATTCAAATTAGAACGATAACGAGGTATCAAATTTCTTGTATTTACGCAGTGTATTCAATTACATACCAACCATATGTTTCAATTAAGTATATAAAATAGATATAATAATTAAAAATAATTATCATGCAATAAAATTCCAGCCCAATTTTGTTTATTTTGCTTATTGGAAGAGAATATTTTGAAATTTTTCAACTTGTTTAAACGTTCACAAAATTATTTAGATGAATTTCGGTATGAAATGTTCAAATTCAAAAAAGTCATATACATTAAAGGCGTAGCAATTAAACCCCTAGAAAACTAATATAATAAGTTAACACAATTCCTAAATATTTTCCACTTTTGTGCGTACCGCAAGTAGATTAATTTTAATTTCCCCGTATGTAATATCGGAATGTTCAATAAAAAAAAACCTCTAGAGTGCCATCTAAAAGATTGTAGGTTGGCCTGTGAAATTATATATTATAATTATTATTTCTGACGTTTTATATGTTAATTTCTGAAGCGTGTAGCCAACTTAAATTAAAAAAAAAATCATAGCACTCTAGAGGTTTTTTTTTATTGGACATACTATACAAAAAAAAATATAGGTTTCGTGAAAATTTCTAAATAAATTTTTTTAGCGAAAATATCTGTTTTGGGATCCCCCGAGTCGATTAAGACCATTTCTGAATGTACACCGAAAACCGCTAAAGATATTGAGATGAAACTAAGCATTTTATTACAATATGACAATTTGAAAAGCATTTGGTGAAAATGCGGAACCCAGAAGTGGTACTTTACTATGAAGCATTAGATGGCGTTTGTTATCGAAATACATTAATAGTTTTCACATATTGGCTTGAAATAGTCAGAAATGTTCAGTATTCCTCAGCACTGGGTCGGGACCACACTGAAGAGGACCTTGAAGTCCTAAACGCGTCTGTGGGTGTCTGGTGCCGGAATACTGAACACAAATTCAATTTTGATATTTGTTTTCTGGTTTCACAAACAGAGTTCTGCTCGTTCGTGGACGAAACAGTGACCTGTATATGCACTTTGTGCATTCGTGTCACTGACGATGCCACTATGAATATGATTTTGTTCCTATAATTCTGATATTTTTGGATATTTTTTTTGTATTCATAAAAATTCATAATATAGTACGACTAAAAATATAAAATTAACACATTAAAACTATAAATATAAAATACAATTAAAAATATGACACATGATAATCATATTATTTTGTCTTATAGTTTTTTTGACATAATATTTTTGTGACAGTATAATAATATATTTCACCAGTTACGACGTTTTTAAATACTTTTTGACAATTATAATATTTCACTATTTAAATAAAAATGTAAAGTTTTGACAGTTACAAATAAAATATATTATGATATTGTAGTAATTGTCATTTGACACAATTTCAGAAATATATCTCAGAATTATTATTTTATGATAATTTCTTGAAATTAAGTAGGTTTGTTTATATCATTAAAAGGAAATAGTTTATTTTATATAAAAGTGGGACAAAGTTTATAATTTTTCCAGTGTGATTTATTTTATTTATTAACACAGATTTCCACTCCCAGACTTAGCATGAAGTAAAATTTCAAGTTTAGAAAAGCCTGAACATTTGGATTTGACAGGGCGCGCGAGCAAAGCGAGTCGCGCTCCGGCAAATCAAATTTTCAGGCTTTTCTTAACTCGAAATTTTACTTCATGCGCTACACGTATAAAACAGCAAATTAAATAAAACTAGGAATTCTTTTTCTTCACTGGATTACTAGTTTTATTTAATTTAATATCATCTTCACGTAACTCATGCCGTAATATTATTATAAAACAGCAATTTAGATTAAAGTTCAAAATAGAGATTACTTATATAATTTTAAATTATGAATTTTGAAATATCTGATGTCTACCCACTGAGCAAACAAATTTAAGTAATGTTTCGTCAACATTAAAACAACGTTTAATGTTGCTACAATGTTGAAATAACGTTATTTGTTTGATTTTTGCTTAGTGGGTAGGATCGCTGCATCGCTGCTTTGGTATGTTTTGACCCTTAATATAAATACTTTTTTTGATAATTATAATATTTCACTATTTAAATAAAAATGTTAAGTTTTGACAGTTATAAATAAAATATATAATGATATTGTAGTAATTGTCATTTGACAAAATTTCAGTAATGTTTCTCAGAATTATAATTGTATGACAACTTCTTGAAATTAAGTAAGTTTGTTTATATTATTAAAACGAAATAGTCTATTTTATATAAAAGTGGGACAAAGTTTATAATTTTACCAGTGTAACTTAATTATCTTTATAAAATATTAATAAATGTCTAGTGTAAGTGATTTATTTTATTTATTAACACGGATTTTCACTCCCAGACTAAGCATGAAGTAAAAGTCGCGCCCCGGCAAATCCAAATTTTCAGGCTTTTCTAAACTCGAAATTTTACTTCATGCGCTACGCGTATAAAACACCAATTTAGGGTGAAGTTAAAAACGTAGATTACTTATATAATTTTAAATTTCTGACTTAAAATTATGAATATAGAAATTTCTAATGTCTAGGATCACTGCATCGCTGCTCAAATATGTTTTGACCCTAAATTGAAAGAGTATTAACAAATTCATAGGAATTATAGTGAACATGTCTGATTGTATGTTAATCCTTAACGAGGTTATTATTTTATTTTTATTATTATTCTTTATGCTATTGAATGTTTACTTAAATTTTCTTTAACGTTTACCTTGAAACTATTATCTTTACCAAACGCAATTCTTCTACTTATTAAATAGCAGAGCTGGGATGAATCCTCAAAAACATGATTCGAATCACGAATACTCGAATAAAGGATTCGTAAGTGAAAAATATGATTCGAATCCTCATTTTTGAATCACGGATACAAATCCTTTAAAAATAAATTTGAATCTATTATTTGCAACCAGTAATATTTTATTCCATCAGTTTCTATTAACAAAAATGTACATTTACCGACTAAATATCTGATTATATAATGATTTTAATTAATGATGATATATGTGTTATTGAACTTCATTTTAAATCTGTTTTATACGCGTGGCGCATGAAGTAAAATTTCGAGTTTAGAAAAGCCCCGTGAAAATTTGTCTCGGGTCGCTGCGCGACCCTTGACAAATTTTCTACGCGGGGCTTTTCTAAACTCGAAATTTTACTTCATGCTTAGTCTGGGAGTGGACAACACTCGTTCTTAGAAGTTTCAAATTAAAGGATTACTCTAGATTACTAAGTTTATTACCAATTTACAAAGGCTACAGCTCGAAGGACCAATAATGGTCTTCGGAGACCGAAGGACTACAGGGAATCGAAGTTTATTTACAAGAAAACAACGAATATCTGAAGGTTTACAGCATGGATAGGAAAGAAAACATCCAATTTTGAAAAAATATCGAAGTTGGGTTGGTTTTCAGTGCGTTTATAACTTCACTTTAAATCAGTGTTTTATACGCGTGGCCCATGAAGTAAAATTTCGAGTTTAGAAAAGCCCCGTGAAAATTTGTCTCGGGTCGCTGCGCGACCCTCGACAAATTTTCTACGCGGGGCTTTTTTAAACTCGAAATTTTACTTCATGCTTAGTCTGGGAGTGGACCGTCAAGATTTTCTACATGTCGGGATTTTTGATATTTCTAGATTTATGTCGATTTATTTACAGTTTGTTATTGTATTAAATGCAACTTTAATATTAAATATAAACGGTTTTTTTAGGAATAGAATATTCACCCATTAAAAGCCGAACAAATTATAAAGTTAACTCTAAAAGTTAATTTTAGGTAAAATTTTGCATCTTTTTCTATGATTTCAATGAATGATTTATTATATTACATACGTCGATTTTTTAAAAGAGTTAAATTTAAAATTCAAACGAGTGTTGTCCACTCCCAGGCTAAGCATGAAGTAAAATTTCGAGTTTAGAAAAGCCCTGCGTAGAAAATTTGTCGAGGGTCGCGCAGCGACCCTCGACAAATTTTCACGGGGCTTTTCTAAACTCGAAATTTTACTTCATGCGCCACGCGTATAAAACACTGATTTCAGGTGAAGTTAAAAATGCACTGAAAACCAACCCAACTTCGATATTTTTCAAAATTAGATGTTTTCTTTCCTATCCATTCTGTAAACCTTCAGATATTCGTTGTTTTCTTGTAAAAAAACTTCGATTCCCTGTAGTCCTTCGTTCTGCGAAGACCATGGTTGGTCCTTTGAGCTGTAGCCTTTGTAAAACGGTAATAAACTTAGTAATCTAGAGTAATCCTTCAATTTGAAACTTCTAAGAACGAGTGTTGTCCACTCCCAGACTAAGCATGAAGTAAAATTTCGAGTTTAGAAAAGCCCCGCATAGAAAATTTGTCGAGGGTCGCGCAGCGACCCGAGACAAATTTTCACGGGGCTTTTCTAAACTCGAAATTTTACTTCATGCGCCACGCGTATAAAACACTGATTTCAAGTGAAGTTAAAAATATATATATTAACGTTGGATATTTTTCATGGTTAAGTAACCAAATATGCATTCACAAATATTTGAATCATTCGAAAATTTTAATATTTATATTCAAATATGAATAATTTAGTGATTTAAATATTCATATTAGAATATTTAACTATTTGAATTAATCGAATTCGAATCCCAGCCTTAATAGGGATGATTCGAATTATTTAGGAGGATTTGAATCCATGTATCAGGATTCGAATTTTATAAGGATTCGATTCCTTTTATAAGGATTCGAATCCTTTTATAAGAATTCGAATCCTTTTATAAGGATTCGAATCCATTTATAAGAATTCGAATCCTTTTATAAGGATTCGAATCATCTACGTTTGGATTCGAATACGAATCCTTTTAAAAAAATGTAACGAATCCGGATCACGAATCCGTTTTCACTAAAGTATTCGAATACCTCTTTTGAATCCTTTAAAAGGATTCGAATCCGGGAATCGAATCCTGAATGATTCGAATCCTGCCCAGCTCTGTTAAATAGTAAACTTGTCTGATTATATGTTAATCCTTGACGAGGTTATTTCTTTATTTTTATTATTATTCTTTATGCTATTCAATTTTACTTAAATTTTCTTTAACGTTTACGTTGAAACTAGTATCTTTACCAAACGCAATTCTTCTGCTAATTAAATAGTAAACTTGTCTGATTATGCGTTAATCCTTAACGAGTTTATTGCTTTATTTATATTATTATTCTTTATGCTATTAAATTTTTACTTAAATTTTCTTTAACGTTTACGTTGAAACTATTCTCTTTACCAAAACGCAATTCTTCTACTTATTAAATTTTACGCTGTGTCCTTTATTTACTCTCACATAAAATTCTCGTCGCGGAAATTGAATGCAAACATAAATCCAACCCCCCAATAACATCACCATTTTTCGTTCGTTCACCCTCTCAGTGGCCGACTTTATGTAGGGTAACGTAAAGTATAAATAAAAGCACATCTCGTTGTCATTTTTATGTTCTGTAATTAGATTATTACGGCGGTTTTACGGCTTCGGCAAAGTAGAGAACACAATATTGCAACTCGCATTAGACAGAATAGCACAGTTGAAAATGTGGGGAAATACGTGAAATGGGTGTCGAAAGCAAATTGAATATAAATAATAATTTCATATTACAGGATGACTCTGAATGTGTTGCCGATTTCAAACTGTAATGAACAGTTTATTAGTGATTCAAAATTAAATGTATTTACATCTAACATTTTGATGTAAATACACAAAGGATGCGGATTATTATTTCATGAAACACCATTTCCACGTCAAGTTCCAACAAGACGGGATCACAGCCCACACCGCCTGAAGACAAATAAAATATTGTAAAGGTTAAAAACATATACATCATATTAATTAAAGAATTTAAAAACGCCTGAAAATTTGGTTTGGTTTGGATTATTATTTCTTAAAACACCATGCCCACGTCTGGTTTCAACAAGATGGCACCATAGCATATACTTCATATTAATTAAAGAGTTTAGAAACACCTGAAAATTTGGTTTGGTTTAGATTATTATTTCTTGAAATACCATGCCCACGTCTGGTTTCAACAAGATAGCACCATAGCCCACACCGCTTAAAGACCGCTAAAATATTGTAAAGTTCAAAAAACACATATGAGTGGTCTAACTGCAAAACTCACATTCTCCACTTTTGAAAACGTTTGGCAAATTGCAAAAACCACGTGTACTTTAACATGGCGGACATAAAAAAACCGCCGACTCAATTTTCACAAAAAGTGGAGAATATGAATTTTGCAGTTAGAGGACTCATATAACATATTAATTAAAGATGATCCGTGTATTTTTGAACTCCACGTTAAATCAGTGTGTAGCATGAAGTAAAATTTCGAGTTTAGAAAAGCTTGAAAATTTGGTTTGGTCGCGTAGCGCTACGCGACCAAACCAAATTTTCATCCTTAATTAAGGAGTGGAAAGACTCGTTAGAAGTTTCAAATTGAACACTTATAAGAATAACGAATACATGAACATTTACAGAGTATTCGTTTGGATATGTATACTTAATAGAAAAAATCCCTGTATGTATAAGTTAATATGTTTATGGCTAGTCTCTAAACAAAGTTGTCATTATTATTACTAATAATAATACTGGATATGTTGTGATTTTTCCAAAAACAAAAAATACTCGAACACGACTGTTTAGCAATCGAAATGAGTCTTTAGCTTGTACTTATGTTTAAGATATTATGAGTAATTGTAAGCTAAACATTCGTTTATTAGTTTAAATCTAGAATTAATAACTCGTAACTGAAACGGCAATTAAGGTAAGTGTATTAAGCGATTTTAATTGTCATGCAAGTGGAACGGAAATGCGCCATAATTATTGCCAACAGCAACAGATACAAAGTGCATGTTATGGAGAGATTGATGCCAGAATGGCTGGAATTAAATTTACAGTTAGAATAATTGTATTCAACAGCTAACAAGGATCAGTCCAAATTTACAACGAATGTTCCCATATTGTTGATAATCGAATGGTTAAAAATAGAAGATGAAATATTGTAATTTCTTGAAATTAAACTAGTTATAATATTATCTATGAATGGATGATACAATTAAAAATAAATAATAAAAAGTTATTGATTTTGTATACATTGTTATATGAACTAGGACTGCATTTTTTGAACTTTTTACACTTTTAGCAATTATTCTGTTCGTTACATGAACTGCACTGTACGAGTTTAGTTGCACTGAACATGAACTTACACCCCTTTGTTTCTTAATAATTCAAACATTTTTTTTATAGAATTATAGATATTTTTTATGAGAACTAATACACATGATTAACCTATTGTTAAATTTCTTTGTTCGAGAAATAATTAAAAGTTATTGATTTTGTGTCCATTGGTTAGTATTCATTGTTACATGAACTAGGACTGCATTCTTTGCACTTTTTACACTTTTAGCAATGATTCTGTTCGTTATATGAACTGCATTGTACGAGTTTAGCTGCATTGAACATGAACTTACACCCCTTTGTTTCTAGGCAATTCAAACATTTCTTATAGTATAATAGATATTTTTTTATAAGAACTAGTACACATGATACAATTAAAAATAAATAATAAAAGGTTATTGATTTTGTATACATTGTTATATGAACTAGGACTGCATTTTTTGTACTTTTTACACTTTTAGCTATTATTCTGTTCGTTACATGAACTGCACTGTACGAGTTTAGTTGCACTGAACATGAACTTACACCCCTTTGTTTCTTAATAATTCAAACATTTTTTTATAGAATTATAGATATTTTTTATGAGAACTAATACACATGATTAACCTATTGTTAAATTTCTTTGTTCGAGAAATAATAAAGAGTTATCGATTTTGTATCCATTGGTTAGTATTCATTGTTACATGAACTAGGACTGCATTTTTTGCACTTTTTACACTTAAAGCAATGATTCTGTTCGTTATATGAACTGCTTTACGAGTTCAGTTGCACTGAGCATGAACTTACACCCCTTCGTTTCTAGGTAATTCAAATATTTTTATTTTAATTATAGATATTTTTTTGAGAACTAGTACACATAATACACCCATTCTTAGATTTCTTTGTTCGAGAAATAATAAAAAGTTATTGATTTTGTATCCATTGGTTTGTATTTATTGTTATATGAACTAGAACTGCATTTTTTCACTTTTTACACTTTTAGCAATCATTCTGTTTGTTACATGAACTGCACTGTACGAGTTCAGTTGCACTGAACATGAACGAACTTACACCCCTTCGTTTCTAGGAAATTCAAATATTTTTATTTTAATTATAGATATTTTTTATGAGAACTAGTACACATAATACACCCATTCTTAGATTTCTTTGTTCGAGAAATAATAAAAAGTTATTGATTTTGTATCCATTGGTTTGTATTTATTGTTATATGAACTAGAACTGCATTTTTTTGCACTTTTTACACTTTTAGCAATCATTCTGTTTATTACATGAACTGCACTGTACGAGTTCAGTTGCACTGAACATGAACGAACTTACACCCCTTCGTTTCTAGGAAATTCAAATATTTTTATTTTAATTATAGATATTTTTTATGAGAACTAGTACACATAATACACCCATTCTTAGATTTCTTTGTTCGAGAAATAATAAAAAGTGATTGATTTTGTATCCATTGGTTTGTATTTATTGTTATATAAACTAGAACTGCATTTTTTTGCACTTTTTACACTTTTAGCAATCATTCTGTTTGTTACATGAACTGCACTGTACGAGTTCAGTTGCACTGTACGAGTTCAGTTGCACTGAACATGAACGAACACACCCCTTTGTTTGTTTCCAGGTAATTCAAACATTTTTTTATAGAATTATAGATATATTTTATGAGAACTAGTACACATGATTAACCCATTGTTAAATTTCTTTGTTCATGAAATTCAACAACAGGTGAAAACTAATTACCCTCTCATCATCGAACAATGTTCACCAGGTCTAGGACAATCACGAAATTAGACACACGCGATTAATTAAACCACAACATGTTAATAAGTCCCATTACCCTGCAGGAAAAATTACTCGTAATTACATTTATTCCATCCGTTGCGTGCTGCGAATGTAAATATGGAGAATACGAACACAATGCTCTTCGGAATTGCTTCACTGCGTTATGTGTGCATTTAAAGATAGTGTGTTTAAAACCCCATGTCTTATTGTTCGGCCGTAATTTACAATTCGCAGCTTGTATTCATTTTTTTCTCGCAATCGAGGAAGCTGTTTTTCTTCGGAAGAGATCGAGAAGAGAGGTAGTGAGTGGTTGTCTTTTGTAGGAGGAAAGTTAATATATGATTTGGATTGAAGATGAAAGTTTTGTTTTTAAACTATAACTATCAATGCATTTGGGAGAGTCACGTAAAGATAATAATAACTTGAAATGAAACACTTTTAACCTTTCTTTACAAATTTATTCTTTACCACATGTACATTTCGGACACAAAGTGACCATTATCAATGGTTTGATACTCGGTATCAAACCATTGATAATGGTTACGTTGTGTCCAAAATGTACATCTGGTGAAAAATAAATTTGTGAAAAAAGCTTAAAAGTGTTTTATTTCAAGTTATATCTATCAAGTTGTAAGGAATAAATTCAAAAGTGATTGGTTTTAAATTTATCCTGGACGGCAAGAAAGCGTTTATTTTGGATGTTTCACGCGAAAATAATTAACATATCATATGTATTTAAACAAATTTGGCATATATTTTTACACCTACTCTGAAACATATCTGTATATAGCACTTTTTTATTAATTCGTTAATTCTAGCACATTTAATCATCATAAACCTTATTATATAACAGTGATAATCTCGACTTTACATGTTTCTCCAATTGCCAATTACAATGTTGTTTATGTGTGTCTAATTTAATTTTTCCATAACAAATGATTGTTGTTAACTGTTCTGCTGTACAATACATAAATACCAGGAAGAGCAGAAAAAAAATAACACGGCGAAGGCCGGCGAAGTTTTACACTTGGCTAGGAGACCGAGACCGACTCAAACAGAACCATTTCAAGAGGCGGCGGATTGTGCAGAACAAATCTGTTATCTTGATGTCGGGTTGTTGTTCTCTTGCGGATGTTGCGTTTTATGTTAATGCTAGTAATGAATAAATAATAATAAATAATGACGCAATTGCATAAAGATACTCGAAACAAAGATGCAATAAAAAAGAATACGAAGAAACATAAATATTTGAGAGATTAGCAGAGCGCCATCTGTTGTTCAGATTGAATTTTAATTTAAACATTAACAGAAGAGTGAATGAACACTGGTGGGCTACCAATTTTCTTGTTACAATTCGATTTTTGCTTAAAAGAAAGAAGAAGAGTACCAAGAAACATATACAAGGAATTTTCCTTTTTTGGTATACATATCCCAATTATATATGCATAGTTATTATTCAATTGGTAACGTTAAGCGAGTGTTGTCCACTCCCAAATTAGGCATAAAGTAAAATTTCGATTTTATGAAAGCCTGAAAAAATGGTTTGGTCACGTAGCGCTACGCGACCAAACCAAATTTTCAGGCTTTTCTAAGCTCAAAATTTTATTCCATGCGCCACACGTATAAGACTCTAATTTCAGTATTGAATACGCGTGACGCATGAAGTAAAATTTCAAGTTTATAAAAGCCTGAGTTTGTATTTGCTTAGTCCGGGAGTGGACAACACTCGTTTAAAGCTTCAAATTGAACTCTTTTAGAAAAAGAGTATGTATATGTGTATACTTAAAAGAAAAACTCCCTGTATATTGATAGATTAACATAGCGCCATCTGTTGTTTAGATTGAATTTTAATAGAAACATTAATAAAAGAGTGAAATGAAAACTGGTAGGCTACCAGTTTTCTATTTATTGTTATATTCTTGCTTAAGAGCAGATGCAATAAAAAAGAGTGCGAAGAAACATAAATATTGAGAGATAAGTATAGCGCCATCTATTGTTTAGATTGGATTTTAATAGAAACATTAATAAAAGAGTGAAACCCAGTGCTCGTTTCACTCTTTTATTATTGTTTCTATTAAAATTCATGCTACCAGTTTTCTTTTCACTCTTACATTCTTGCTTGAAAGAAAGATGCAATAAAGAAGATTACGAAGAAATATAAATATTGAGAGATAAGTATAGCGCCATCTGTTGTTCAAATAGGATTTTAATAGAAACAAGAATATAAGAGTGAAAAAACACTGGTGTACTCCCAGTGACTTTTTTTCCGCCCTTTCTATTAAAATTTAATATGAACACCAGATGGTACTATGCAGAGCTGGGCAGGATTCGAATCATTCAGGATTCGATTCCCGGATTCGAATCCTTTTAGAGGATTCAAAAGAGGTATTCGAATACTTTAGTGAAAACGGATTCGTGATCCGGATTCGTTACATTTTTTTAAAAGGATTCGTATTCGAATCCAGACGTAGATGATTCGAATCCTTATAAAAGGATTCGAATTCTTATAAAAGGATTCGAATTCTTATAAAAGGATTCGAATCCTTATAAAAGGATTCGAATCCTTATAAAAGGATTCGAATCCTCATACACGGATTCAAATCCTCCTAAATAATTCGAATCATGGCTATTAAGGCTGGGATTCGAATTCGATTAATTCAAATAGTTAAATATTCTAATATGAATATTTAAATTACTAAATTATTCATATTTCAATATAAATATTTAAATTTTCGAATAATTCAAATATTTGTGAATGCATATTTGGTTACTTAACCATGAAAAATATCCAACGTTAATAGTATATTTTTAACTTCACTAAAAATCAGTGTTTTATATGCGTGGCGCATGAAGTAAAATTTCGAGTTTAGAAAAGCCCCGTGAAAATTTGTCTCGGGTCGCTGCGCGACCCTCGACAAATTTTCTACGCGGGGCTTTTCTAAACTCGAAATTTTACTTCATGCTTAGTCTGGGAGTGGACAACACTCGTTTGAATTTTAAATTTAACTCTTTTAAAAAATTGACGTATGTAATATAATATCATTCATTGAAATCATAGAAAAAGATGCAAAATTTTACCTAAAATTAACTTTTAGAGTTAACTTTATAATTTGCTCGGCTCTTAATGGGTGAATATTCTATTCCTAAAACAAACCGGTTTTATTTAATATTAAAGTTGCATTTAATACAATAACAAACTGTAAATAAATCGACATAAATCTAGAAATATCGAAAATCTCGACATGTAGAAAATCTTGACGGTCCACTCCCAGACTAAGCATGAAGTAAAATTTCGAGTTTAGAAAAGCCCCGCGTAGAAAATTTGTCGAGGGTCGCGCAGCGACCCGAGTTTGTTTTAGGAATAGAATATTCACCCATTAAGAGCCGAGCAAATTATAAAGTTAACTCTAAAAGTTAATTTTAGGTAAAATTTTGCATCTTTTTCTATGATTTCAATGAATGATATTATATTACATACGTCAATTTTTTAAAAGAGTTAAATTTAAAATTCAAACGAGTGTTGTCCACTCCCAGACTAAGCATGAAGTAAAATTTCGAGTTTAGAAAAGCCCCGCGTAGAAAATTTGTCGAGGGTCGCGCAGCGACCCGAGACAAATTTTCACGGGGCTTTTCTAAACTCGAAATTTTACTTCATGCGCCACGCGTATAAAACACTGATTTAAAGTGAAGTTAAAACGCACTGAAAACCAACCCAACTTCGATATTTTTTCAAAATTGGATGTTATCTTTCCTATCCATGCTGTAAGCCTTCAGATATTCGTTGTTTTCTTGTAAATAAACTTCGATTCCCTGTAGTCCTTCAGTCTCCAAAGACCATGATTGGTCCTTCGAGCTGTAGCCTTTGTAAAATGGTAATAAACTTAGTAATCTAGAGTGATCCTTTAATTTGAAACTTCTAAGAACGAGTGTTGTCCACTCCCAGACTAAGCATGAAGTAAAATTTCGAGTTTAGAAAAGCCCGGCGTAGAAAATTTGTCGAGGGTCGCGCAGCGACCCGAGACAAATTTTCACGGGGCTTTTCTAAACTCGAAATTTTACTTCATGCGCCACGCGTATAAAACACAGATTTAAAATGAAGTTCAATAACACATATATAATCATTAATTAAAATCATTATATAATCAGATATTTAGTAGGTAAATGAACATTTTTGTTAATAAAAACTGATGGAATAAAATATTACTGGTTGCAAATAATAGATTCTAATTTATTTTTACAGGATTTGTATCCGTGATTCCAAAATGAGGATTCGAATCTTTGATTCGAATCATATTTTTCACTTACGAATCCTTTATTCGAGTATTCGTGATTCGAATCATATTAGGTGATTCGGATTCGTGATTCAAATCCTGTTTTTGAGGATTCATCCCAGCTCTGGTACTATGTTTATCTCTAAGTATTAATGTTTCTTCGTACTCTAATTCTGATTACCGATGAGTTTTGACATCGATGATCTTAACAATTTGAGTTGTTCCTGAGGATGAAACAAAAATGATAATAATAGCAAAACAATTTCAATTATCCTTCTAATTAATTAACCTAGCTCTGAGAGATCACAAAAACAATCTCGAAGGTCTTTACAGCAATTACGAACAGGAGATACACTCGGATATCACGGGACAAGCACGAGATCTGATCGCACCATTGTATTCAAAATTAGTTCATTGACGGTAAACACATGTAGGACATCTATTTTCGATTCGGATCTCTCGCGGTGAATTATGCGAAGAGGAAAACTGTTTGAAACTCTCGGAAAAGAAAAGGCTCTTTGTTTAAGTGCGTTTTCCCGGGAAAATTATTCGTGTCGACAATGAAGCTTTACACGATTGAATTGGAAATTGGAAAAATGCCAGTACTTGCACGAATTGTATGAAGGAACAAAGTTGATAAAGTTACATTCCAATAACATACCATACATTTCACGGGATCATAGAGAACAGACCTTGATTGTGAGAACCAAGAAGTCTGGATCGGGTATGTAGACTAGTATTAGTTGGAAAATGACAAGTTAAAGTTGTCGAAACTATAGTCACTTAATAAAGTCTCAGTTATACAAACAAAGTTGAAATGGTATTTCATTTGTCATACTAGAATGTTGCACATTTGAACATGTTAGGAGATCAGTGGCGGCCCTAGCAACATTTTTAGGGGGTGAGCTTCCCCCTCTCCCCCGCTTTTCTGTTTTCGGCGCCCAACAGATCTAATTGTGGCGCCCCCCTCCCGCGTTTCGTTTTCCGTTTTCGGCACCCGGTGCGGTCGCACCGCTCGCATCGCCTTAGGGCCGCCACTGTAGGAAATAATGATGATTTCCATTATCTCCTGACATGTTCAAACGTGCAACAATTCAGCAAGAATCTACAGACCCAAATCACGTTGATAAGAGTCAAGAAGTGAAAAACAAGCCTGTAGATTTAGCGATTCGAGCTTGAATACTAAACTTTTAGACATTCAATAATAATAATCTTTATTTCAGTATCATTACAATAATGTACAAAATAAAACTGTGTCAATGAGATTGTAGATAACAGACCACGATGGTGAGAACCAAGAAGTCAGAAGTTGGTCTGATGGTCAACCATAAAATGAAACCCTCTCAACTATGTTTTTTTTTTTTATTTCAAATGAGATATTACTTCCTGAATAATTGAACTTTTGAATATTGCAGGAGATGATAGAGAAGAAACCAAACTAGAATATGATATTTTTGCTTGTATTTAATTTCTCTTTTTTACTGCCAAAGTGTTATTTGAAGACAAAACTCCGGTGAGATTTCCTAGTTCTTGTCATAGGATACCGGATGAATTCCTGAGGATCACGTCCCCTGCATTTGCTCCATAATTTCGCAGAATACGTTGTAAATACGTGACGACGTTCTTTAATTAGAGGAAGCGATGAAGTAACGATCCGATTTTAAATAATAATATCGCCGACACGATCCAGTTTCCTGGATGTAGGCTATTCCATAAAAAACAAATTGAATTTAATTATAAGTGAAAATCTTGAAGGAAAAGATATTTATCTAAAACTCTTCTTACTTAACACTTAGCAAAATATGTCTAAACAATTAGATACAAAATTATACACCGTTGTTTCTTTCACAGAAATTAAAAAAAGCACCAATCAAACAGTTAAACTTTGTTTGTACAACTAACATTTTTTTGTTGTGACTACTTAAACTTTGTTTATATAACTGAGGATTTTATTAAGGTTTTGAATTATTAATTGAAGTCAAAGTTGTCGAAACTATAGTCACAAAATCCTCAGTTATAAAAAACCAAGTTTAATGTCCGGTTTCACCAACTTCAATTGAATCTTATTCGTTGATTAAATTTATTTGTCGATTGGAATAGACATTTTTCATGTCATAAACACCAACGTCAGGTGAATTGATTGATTTCTTGACATGTATGTAGTTATTACTAGATTTTAATCGATGAATTATAGGGTCAAGAAATGATGATTTTTAAAAATGACTGGAAAATTCAAACGTCATACTTCGAACTTAAATAACTAAACCTAACCACACACACGAGGTAAACAACACAAGAATGACAGAACCGTTGGTACTGTACGACATACGTTCGGATTTTTTGTAAAGTTGGCTAGCCTGAGAACGGAGGTCAACTGTACCCGAAATCGGCCGACGTGCCACATATTTTTCATTCACAGTTTAGAACATCATTTACAGCAAATGTTCGTTCCAGACATTAGATAATGCATTATATTTAGCAAATCAGAACAACTGAATTCTTAAATATGTAAAACTTAGGTAAGCCTCCAAACATAACCTATTTTATTCTCGCCCGTATGTACGTTATCAATACTACCAATATTTTGACAGTGTTTTCGAAGTATGACTCACGTTTGAATTTTCCACTCATTTCATTAGTCGATTTAACTGACGGTGAAAAACAGCATTAATGATTTATTCGTATAAATAACGATGTTAGTAGAAGCCTAGACAGCTAACAATTAAAAAAAATATTCTGACCAGTTTTGATTTTTACATCACCGGTATTCTTTGAAAATTATGAAAATATTGAAATATATGATTTTAAATTATATGTCAGAATATAAGATTTTTTGTTTAATTTATGTGAAATAAACCACGGTGCACAGTATTACCGTTGCACTGAAAAGTGGACAAAAATACTAATAAAGTTGATTAATTCGCAATGTTTATGGTATATGTGTGTTCTAAAGACTTTAGTTAATAGAAATAACAGTTTTTTTGAACACATTTCCGTATGAAATACCGTTTTATGGCCTAGTAAAGTTAACTTTTTTTTTAAATTGTCAAATGAATAAAAAGCGCACTTACTAAATAATTGATATTTTATTAAATAAGTTAAATATTTAAAAGCACTTTATGTTTTCTAGAAACTGAATATTTGTTCTTACTTTACAGGTGAATTGTAATAATTTGTATTGCTTCTTAGTTGAATAGCATTTTTTTAAAGTTTTACATTTAATTTTCTAGAAGTAAAACTTTAATGGAACAGCCATTTTGAAAATGTAAAAGTAGAGGTTTAAAATTTGAATCATTTTGAAAGTATATATCTGGTTTAATTGCATACCTAAAATCATTCCTCCACCTTTGCGCGTTATCAAGTTATGAATTTTTCAATCAGTAAAAATTTGAGATATCAGACACTGTATCGTTAGAGAGAAAATCGCTTCCTAAAATAAATAATGGTTACAATTTTTCTAATAGATCTATTGAAATAAAACCAACACCAAATTATACTAATATAGTCTTGATAATATATGTCAAAATGAAAGCATTTGATAAAATAAGAATAAAGTAATAAATTGTTAAAAACATTTAAGTTTTCGCGCTCCATTCGCGACATGAAAATGTGCAACTTTAGGAAATAATTGCAGAACGATGGGTTGATGCAAAAATATAAGTGAACCAAATTCAGAAGGTTTAAACTTTTTGGAAATGTATATGTATTTTTGTTTCCGCTAATTTTTATTTTTATTTTGATTACTCATTCCACCTCTGGGCAGAATCTCGCGTTTTTGCCTGTTCGTATGTAAGCGATCCGCTTCATTAAAAAATGCATAACTTCCGAACGCGCAGATGGAGCAAGAATATTTTTATTTCTACGTGTAAAGCAATATTCTAGCTATCAAATAAGCTTTATTTAAAACCTCTACTTTTGCATAAAACAAACTACTACTCCATAAACAAAAATGTAATGTATATAAAAAAATGTAAAATTTCTTGTAATGATTATGCTTTTATAAAAAAAGTTTAATTAAATAATAAACTCACAATGTCAAATCAAAATAGACACTTATTATAAGATATAATTCTATTACTGCTTATCTAACTTGATAGTTCACATAGAGACCACAACAGTATCCGCTATTTATACGTTTTAAATTCTCACAAAATGGTCTTCTTTAAAACATAATAACTTCATAAGTTGACCTTAACAAAAAAAAGCCTATACATCTAATTTGAAATATGCAAAATTGATTAAGAAGTATAATTTTATTCAAGGTAGACGTTTAATTTTGATACCTTTATTGTATTTTTAGCCACTTTTCGGGGTTACGGTTACATTTTGCGGTGATTAATTTGTTTTACCTAATCTAATATCAAAATAAATTTTGAGCGTTTTCTTAAAAAAATTAAATTTATCTAAAAATGTTTACACTTGCTCGCAAACTAAAAGCTTAGATTTAAGCTGAATTATTATTTTTAAAACTTCAAAATTGTAATTACAAGTTCAGATCTCGGATTATGTTTCAACAAGATCTTGATTGCAAAATCGTTCCAGGACACGCACAAGCAGCTTTCCTGTGAAAAATGTCATTCAAAGTAAAAGAAATACTCGTGAGAACGTTGCGAATGAAAACAGATACATTCGTCATATAAAGAACAGAAATCTTAATGAATTTAAGCTGTCAACTTTTGTTTTGGGGACCCCGGTGGGGTAGTGGGTAGAGGCCCTGCCTCCTAAACCAGAGGTCGCGGGTTCGGGTCCCGCCTGGTGGGGTCATTTTAAAGTACAAAATGATTCCACCTGTGGTGTTTATGGCGTTTAAATATAGTTAAATTACAAAATATAAAAAGTGAAATGGTGGAATTATTTAAAACCAATATCCAATAAATGAAAAAAAAAACCTTTGGTTTTTAACACAGAAAGGTCCATTCGTCATTCGTATTTTTTGCATTTTATCTCTTTTCAACAATATAAATAAAATTATTATTGTTATGTGTTCAGAATTCTTGTTAATTGTCATCAATTTCGATATTTTATGATTTCTGAAAATGTTTATTTTTAACGATTTTCGTAAATTCCAATAATACTCTTTCGCGATTTTGTCAATCGATACAATTTCTATGTTGACGGTTATTATTGATTTGATCAAAATTCCCAATTTTATTCTATTTCATTACATTTTCGTAACTCGATCTAAAGCATAAATTTGTCTGCTGAATGAAAATTATTAAAAGAAACTATTAATTACAATAAAATCTAAGTATTGTTTAATTAATATATAATCCAAAATGTTCTATAAATGTACTCGATGCATACTCAGTAAACATTCAAGCATTCGTTCTTTCTCTAAAAGGGTTTAATTTGAAACGACTTACGAGTGTTTCCACTCCCTGATTAAGCATGAAGTAAAATTTCGAGTTTAGAAAAGCCTGAAAATTTGGTTTGGTCGCGTAGCGCGAACCGCGGAGCGACCAAACCAAATTTTCAGGATTTTCTAAACTCGAAATTTTAGTTCATGCGCGACGCGTATTAAATACTGAAAACACTAAAATGTTGTGAGCAAGTGAACTTCACTTCAAGGTAGTGTATTATACGCGTGGCGCATGAAGTAAAATTTCGAGTTTAGAAAAGCCTGAAAATTTGGTTTGGCCGCTCCGCTTCGCGGAGCGACCAAACCAAATTTTCAAGCTTTTCTAAACTCGAAATTTTACTTCATGCTTAGTCTGGGAGAGGAAACAATTGTTAGAAGTTTCAAACTAAACGCTTTTCATAATCAACGAATCACTGAAAATTTACAGAGGACACATCAGGGTATGTATACTTAAAAGAAATATGTAAAAGAATTCCTAAAAGTCCACAACTCAAGCAGTTTATGAATGTACATCATAAACCTGTGTATTTAAGCTGATTGATTTAGTTACGTGAAGATCACATTAGTTTGACGAATAAAGCACTAATAACCTTTCTTCACACGTTTATTTGAATTACTAAATGTACATACATTTCGGACACAAAGTAACCATTATTAATGGATTAACGTTAATCCATTGAAAATAGTCACTTTATGTCCGAAATGTATGTACATTTGGTAATTCAAATAAACGTGTGAAGAAAGGTTATTAACGCTTTATTCGTCACTGTGTATTTAAGCTAATGACTAAAAAATATACCCCTGTCATATTACAATCATTTTGAAAATTTGACTACATACTAGTGATGGGAATAATCGAGATATTTTATTAATCGATCATTTTCGACCGAGATATATTAGTAATCGATTTTTACATCGATTATTATTACTACGACTTTTAGTGGTATCGAATACTATATCGATATAAAGATCAATAATTTCTGCATCTTCTACCTACACTAGTAATGGTATATTTAGAATGGAAATCATCGATTGTTTCGATTATGAAAATAATCGAATATTTTAAGGTTGCTCGAATGATTTCATTATTCGCTCTATAAATAATAAACGAAATCAAGGTTAGACTATTCGGATTAAATCAGTAGTTTATTCTAATGCAAGATCAAACGTAAAATAAACCTGAGTTGGATGTGAAACTTAAGCATATGTAATTAGTATTTATGTTTGAACTTGAACAATATTTTAGTCATATATATTTGACATACATCGTGTTCATTATCATCACCATCAGATTAGTGCTGAATAAGCAATGGACTTTGGAATAAACTAACGTTTATGTAGTTGGCGCATGAAGTAAAATTTCGAGTTTAGTAAAGCCTGAAAATTTTAGATTTTGTCATATCCAAATTTTCAGGCTTTTCTAAACTCGAAATTTTACTTCATACTTAGTCTGGGAGTGAAACACACTCGTTCAACGAATAATAAATGCGTTAATAAAAATACTAAATGTGTAAAAACTAATTCATTTGATTAAATACTTCACTTATTACTGCTTCGGTTTAGAATAGTAATATACGATTGAAAAATCTGAAAAAGCAAATCTAGTAGATTTTTGTAATTTTTTCAATCCTTATTTTACTATATTTTATTAAAGACTATATATAATAAATAAAACAACTACAAACAGTTAAAAAAACTTCTCGTAACTAAAACAAAAACAAAATCATCGAGCAGTTATGTTTTACTGAAATTTGAAGTCGAAATCTACTAGATATCCTTATCCATATCTTTTAATTAAATAATTAGTTTTTAAGTGGGAATTAGTTCTAACTATAATTGCATTTAAACAACGTTTTATTTTGCAAAAGCTAAACACATCTTGTTAACTTTTCATTGATGCAAGTAGTTGAAATCGAAATCTACTAGATATCCTTCTTTTAGTTCCTAAAGTCTTTGTAATTGTTTTATTTCTTACTTCACTATATTAAAAAATAAAACTAAGCGTTTAGGCGGGTTTAAAAATGAATAAACTAATACAACATTTTAGGGAAAACACTGTTGTTTTTCTCTGTTTGAACTGGTGTACTGTTTAAAAATTTTAAACAAAATTTATTCACAATAATTAAATCGTCATTGAGAATTTAATCGAAAATTAATAAACGGTTTATTTTTTCTTCTGGAACATTAATTTCTTCGTGATATCATACTCTGTCCTAAAAGACAGTCAAATCAGAACTGTTATTTTATTCAGAATACATCGATTTTGTTCGTTCTGCCTTTAAAACAAGTATAACTCAGTTTTAACCTAACCTAACTTAACCTAACATTAGCTAAATATTGATAATTTAATAGCTAAATTTTGAAAATTGTTTGGATCATGTGTAACTGTTATTAGGTCAAGTTATTTTTTAATTTGTTAGGTTAAATTAGTCATTCGCCAATTAGATACTGAGGTTAATTTACAAATAAGATAAATTTGAAATTTCTAACGAGTGTCTTCCACTCCTTGATTAAGCATGAAGTAAAATTTCGAGCTTAGAAAAGCCTTAAAATTTGGATTTGCCAGGGCGCGCGAGCCCGGCAAATCCAAATTTTCAGGCGTTTCTAAACTCGAAATTTTACTTCATGCGCCAGGCCTGTAAAACGATAATTTGATGTAAAGTTGAAAATATGCTTGGTAGATACCCATAGAAAATTGATTCTCGACTCAGTTTAAGAATCGCTAATAGAAATTATCGATATAATAATTGATATACAAAAATCGATTATATCGAGATATTTTAATAATCGACTAACTCGGTTGTCGTATCCCGATTATTCCCATCACTACTACATACAGGGTATTTTTCTTTTGAGTATAGATATCCCGATAATTACAGCGTTCGCTAAATTTGCAGGAATTCTAATTTAAAATCGTTTAATTTGAGGCTTTTAACGAGTGTTGTCCACTCCCAGACAAGCATGTAGTAAAATTTCGAGTTTTGAAAAGCCTGAAAATTTGGATTGGCCGCGCAGCGAAGCGGAACGGCCAATCCAAACTAGGCTTTTTTAAACTCGAAATTTTACATCATGCGTCACACATATGAAACACTGATTTAAAGTAAAGTCCAAAAAAATACACACAACAACGATTATAGACAGAGTTATTGGGTTGCCTAAAATCAGTGCTTTAAACAATTGGTTCAGCGGAGAATTTGACCAGCGTTTTATTCACGTCTGTATATTAGACTGCTAAAGCCGTATATATTGAACTTTACAATATTTCAGTGTTTTATACGCGTGGCGCCTGAAGTAAAATTTCGAGTTTAGGAAAGCCTAATTTGGATTGGCCGCTTCGCTACGCGGCCAACTCAAATTTTCAAGCTTTTCTAAACTCTAAATTTTACTTCATGCTTTGTCTAGGAGTGGAAAACACTCGTTAAAAGCCTCAAATTAAACGATTTTAAAATAGAATTCCTAAAAAAAAAAATATTTCATGCTCAATCTGGGATTGGAAACTCATGTTAGAAGCTCTGAATTAAAATATTTTATAAAAACCAACGTCTGAAAGTTTACATCAAAAATAGTGACATGTATACATAAAAGAAAAATTCCTTGTATATATATTATGTATATTTATGTAAAGCATTGTAATATCCTAAATAACATACTCGTACACGAAAATCGGATTACGCGATGCCTGGGGGGACTGGCACGAAATTTCCATGCAAATTCCCGCCTAAAAAAGCGCCCATTTTCCCGGAGGAGTTAAATTGATTGCCGCACTAAAGGAGAAACGGAAGCCATGGCGCCCTTAATGCACTCTTCGGCCGCTTTTTTTCGCGCAAGAAAACAGCCCTTTTTACAACCCCCGCTATAAAAATGAATGTTGCGATATTCAAATTGTAAGCATTGAGGGCTAGGCATCTGTTGTTCGGGAGAGGAAAAAAGAGTAGAAGAATAAAAAGAAGGTCTCCACCAATTTAGTTAAGAATAGTGATATAAAAAGACAAAGGGTTAAGAATAAAAAGTTTCAGAAATAATAGCGTGAAAAGTTTGCAAATAAAACATTTCAGTACGCGTCTACACATCTCTCTGGAAACCGCGGCCATTTCGGTGCGGATGTTGTCCTTCAATTGCAGTACAGTTCGTGGTTTGTTTTTATAAACTTTCTTTTTAAAGTATTTTTTTGAAGACCGACAAGGGCGAGCACTTACTGTAAACTGTGAACGGTATTGCGACATATTAAGGAACTTCTTGGTTCCACAACTGCAGGTGTTTGAAGGTTTTCATATGAAAACATGGTTTTAACAAGATGGGACAACTTGCCCTACTTCAAACCAATCACTTGAGGTTGTCAATGAACTTTTCTTGGAAAAAAGCGATCTCTCGTCGAGGCACCATCAACTGGCCTCCAAGAAGCCCCGATCCTACACCCCTGATTATTTCCTAAAATCAAGTACTGCAATTGAAGGACAACATCCGCACCGAAATGGCCGCAATTTCCAGAGAGATGTGTAGTCGCGTAGCGGCTAATTTCCGTTATCGGTTAAAGGAGTGCCAGCAGCTTGAGGGTCAACATTTGGACAACCTAATCTTTGGCACTTAATTTTCCAAAACTTTGTCTAAAAATTAATATAAAACTTGATTTTTTCTGACGTTTATTTATATTTTTATTCAATTTACAAATACCCCCTACCCTTTGTGGACACCCTGTATATTCAAAATTATGGTTAAAAATAAATTTATTATACAAATATAAAAAAAAATAATTACTCGGAGCTGAACCGAAAAAAAAAGTTCATTTTTTTTTTGGCTTTTGCCTGGCCTTAGTTACTGGACTATTAGCCATCATCAATTGTTATTTTGTATACATTTGCTAATTAACTTATTATTAAGTATAACATACAACTATATATTTGGACGTCACAACACATTCACACACATCCATGGAACCGGAGACGAGTATTTTTCGTTAGAAAAATTACTCGCCCCCGCCGGGAATCGAACCCAGATCACCGTCGTAACCGCCCTGATTGGCGAAACCAGCGGCTCAACCGCTCGGCCACGGCAGGCCCAAAAAGTTCATTTTCCGGAACAAAATGAACAACCGAACTGAGACCTTTTTGTTAAAATATAATTACTCGGAGCTAAACAGAAAAAAAACTTTGATTTTTAAGGAGCAAAACGCAGAACCGAAATAATACATTTTTGTTTAAAAATAATTGCTCGGAGCTGAAGAAACTTTGACTTTTCCGGAGCAAAAGGCGAAACCGAAATGATACATTACAGAGTGCAACACAGAAAATGTAAACTAAATTCCAACTTCAGTTTTTGGAAGTATCCACCCAAACTAGCAAAACCTTTTTTGGGTTTTGATAGTTTAGTTCACATTTATTTTTTTCCATCATGAAATTTGTTTGCTTGAGCTTTGGTTTTGTACGGCTATATCTCGTAAATTATTGGGAATTTCTTAATGGAATCTTGAGACGTAATGTTTTTCACACCAAAATACACAACTGTTGTGAACATGTCGATTCCAGAAAATTGCGAAATAAACTTTAACACAAAAAAGACATATTTGCTCATGAAAGCTGAAATTTTGGTGTGAAATGTACTATTTGGTGGCATTACAACGGCCAAAAGAACTATAACGATCGATTGAGGGTTATTGCAATGTTCAGCAAAGTTACTCGTTAATTTAGTTATTTGAGTTACTTGAAGATTTACGTTTAATTAAAACGCAGTTATTTTCCTTTCTTCACTCTTAATTTTCGATGCTAGATGTACATTTCGGGTACTATAGTTAGCTATTGATAATGGGTACGTAGTACCCGAAATGTACATCTAGCTATAATGTACCCATTATCAATAGCTAACTATAGTTAGCTATTGATAATGGGTACATAGTACCCGAACATACATTTTGGGTACTATGTACCCATTATCAATAATAATAATAATAATAATATATTTATTTGTGCTAAGAACATCAGTTTTACACAGGTTAAGATAAGTATAATAAAATGTACAATATAAAATAATATTCTATGACAGCCAAGCAAGAATAGCTAACTATAGTTAACTATTGATAATGGGTAGGGTACATAGTACCCGAAATGTACATCTAGCATCGAAAAATAAAAGTGAAGAAAGGAATATAACTGCGTTTTATTCAAGTGAAAGTTACTCGTGTTGATTTAGACAACATTTTTCTCAAAACAGTTATGCTAAAATATGCACGGTTTGTGAGTTATGTTCGAAAATGTGAAAAATTTGCATTTTTCGGGCTTTCTGCACTTAAAACACCCCGAAAGAGTGAACATCTGGCCTCGATATGTTCACAAAAGTTGTGTATTTTGGTGTGAAGAACATTTCGTCTGAAGATTGCATTGAGAAATGCCCAATAATTTACGAGATATAGCCGTGCAAAACCAGAGCTCGAGCAAAAAACTTCATGATGGCAAAACAAAATTGAACCAAACTATAAAAAAACCCAAATAGGGTTTTGCTAGTTTGGGTGGGCACTTTTAGAAACTGAAGTCAGAATTTAGTTTACATTCGATGACCTCGAAAATGTAGCACTGTGTTATTGTTAAAAAAAATTACTAGGAGATGAACAGAAAACAATTGTTGGACACCCCTGACCTAAAATATACAGGGTGTATTTGAACAATAAGTTTATTTCGAATTTAAAACTATTTTGAATTCGAAAATTTAGCTTTCGCATTTAATTTGCAGAACTTAAAATATACAGGGAGATTTTCTTTAAAGTATACGTATTCCAAATTCAGCTTATATTCTTCTAATCTTTAGATATTCGTTGTGTTGTTAAAAGAGTTCAATTTAAAGCTTTAAACGAGTGTTTTCCACTCCCAGACTAAGCATGAAGTAAAATTTCGAGTTTAGAAAAGCCCCGTGAAAATTTGTCGAGGGTCGCGCAGCGACCCGAGACAAATTTTCTGGGCTTTTCTAAACTCGAAATTTTACTTCATGCGCCACGCGTATAAAACACTAAAACATTGTAAAATTCATGTATATTTAAACCTCACTTGAAATTAGTGTTTTATATGCGTGGCGCATGAAGTAAAATTTCGAGTTTAGAAAAGCCCAGAAAATTTGTCTCGGGTCGCTGCGCGACCCTTGACAAATTTTCACGGGACTTTTCTAAACTCGAAATTTTACTTCATGCTTAGTCTGGGAGTGGAAAACACTCGTTAAAAGCTTCAAAATGAACTCTTTTAAAAAAACAACGAATATCTAAAGATTGAAAGAAAATAAGCTGAATTTGAAAAGCGTATACTTAAAGAAACCTCCCTGTACAATTACAATAATATTCGAGTATTTGAATTAAACAAAATCCAAATTACCTAACGCAGAACCTATATATAAAACTACAATAATATTTGAGTATCTGAATTACAGAAAATCAATTTTTTGAATTTTAAGAGATAAAAACAATATTTTACCACCATTAAAACCTATCCTGTAATTTTTAAAAACCCCTCCGATTTTTTGTCTGTCTACAGCTTTGTTGCATACTAATCTGTATCAAATACTGTATAGTTGAGGCTGTTAGTTGTTGAAGCTCCATAATATCACTTTAATAAAACACTTAATTTGATTAAGTTTCAAAATTATATTTAGTGTACTACAACAATTGTTTCACCACACTGTGGCTTCATCAGGTAGATGAATGGTGGTCACCATTCATATACCTGATAAAGCCACAGTGTGGTAAAACAATTGTTGTAGAACAATAAATATGAATTATGAACGGTGGAGGCTTCTACTTCGTTATACATGTTAATCCAATAAAATAAAACACTTAAACTTCGTTTGTATAACACAATATTTTTTAATATCGTGACTGCAGTTTCAGCAACTCAACTTGATAATGGCAAATTGAGTTGCCGAAACTGCAGTTACGGAAATAAAAAATATTCTGTTATACAAACAAAGTTAAAATGTTTTATTTTATTCAATAAATATAATTTTGAAACCTAAACAAATTAAGTGTTTTATTAAAGTGATAATCTGTATCAACTTTTAGACAATCCAAGAGCCAAAAGTGGGGTGTTTACTCTTAGCTTAGAAATTAAAAATAAACTGAAGATTAATCAAGAGTGCGTCTCTTAATTATAATCATCTAAAATGGGTTCTAAACATTTCGCAATGAAAACATTTCGACACTCTCTCAATTTGCATTCTAATTTGTTACTCTGCCGTTTCTATTTACGGATAAAAACTTAATTAAAAACACAATAACGCGTGATCTGGAATTAAGAGAGGAATTTCACACTTATTAACTAACTGTACCTCACGCACTAATTACCGAGATACGATCGCGTTTAATAAACTAGAAACTGTAACGTGTCTCTTTTATTCTCCTCTCGGTGGTGAAATAACAAAAGTGCATCGAACAATGCTCGCTTATAATAATCAGTCCATTACTTATTCAAATTAATTACAATTTGAAAAATAATAGCAAATTATCTATACACACACACACACACACACACATATATATTCACACGTAATCAATTATTTTATATATGTGCTCGCATATATACAGTGGCGGATTTACGATTTTGCCGCCGGTAGGCTGAAATATTTTGCCGCCTATTCTCAGTAAGGAGCATTAGATGATATATTAGACTGCGTTTCTTGACATTAAAAGCCATTATTACTTAAGGAATAAATCTGGGCTAGACTTTCTCGTTTCTTGATCAAAAACAAAATAGCTAAGGTTAAAATTGTTTATACAAAAGTTGTGTGTTTTTTTCCTTGGCTACATCTTTTATTTGAGACATTTTTTGATTAAGTTAATATGTGTCTATATTTTAAACATCACTTGAAATCAGTGTTTAATACGTGTGGCGCATGAAGTAAAATTTCGAGTTTAGAAAAGCCCGCAAAATTTGGCTCGGTCGCTGCGCGACCGAGCCAAATTTTGCTCAGGGCTTTTCTAAACTCGAAATTTTACTTCATGCTTAGTCTGGGAGTGGAAGTCACTCGTTCGTAAATTTTCAAATTATTATAAAATTGCGTATTTTTTCGTTGTCTGCAACTTTTGTGTAAAGCTTTGTTTAATTGAATCGATAATAAAGCTACAGTTAAGGAATAAATCTGGGCTAGACTTTCTCGTTTCTTGTCAAAAACAAAATAGCTAAGGTTAAAATTGTTTACACAAAAGTTGTGTGTTTTTTCCTTGGCTACATCTTTTATTTGAGACATTTTTTGATTAAGTTAATATGTTTCTATATTTTAAACTTCACTTGAAATCATACGCGTGGCGTATGAAGTAAAATTTCGAGTTTAAAAAAGCCCGCAAAATTTGGCCAAATTTTGCTCAGGGCTTTTCTAAACTCGAAATTTTACTTCATGCTTAGTCTGGGAGTGGAAGTCACTCGTTCGTAAATTTTCAAATTATCACAAAATTGCGTATTTTTTGTCGTCTGCAACTTTTGTTTAAAGCTTTGATTGAATCGATAATAAAACTACAGTTAAGGAATAAATCTGGGCTAGACTTTCTCGTTTCTTGATCAAAAACAAAATAGCTAAGGTTAAAATTGTTTATACAAAAGTTGTGTGTTTTTTTCCTTGGCTACATCTTTTATTTGAGACATTTTTTGATTAAGTTAATATATTTCTATATTTTAAACTTCACTTGAAATCAGTGTTTAATACGCGTGGCGCATGAAGTAAAATTTCGAGTTTAGAAAAGCCCGCAAAATTTGGCTCGGTCGCTGCGCGACCGAGCCAAATTTTGCTCAGGGCTTTTCTAAACTCGAAATTTTACTTCATGCTTAGTCTGGGAGTGGAAGTTCGTAAATTTTCAAATTATCATAAAATTGCGTATTTTTTCGTTCTCTACAACTTTTGTTTAAAGCTTTGTTTGTTTGAATCGATAATAAAGCTACAGTTAAGGAGTGATTCCCAAAATATATCAAAAAAATCTTTCTCGGTTTATTGAACAAAAACAAAAGAGATGAGGTGATAAGTGCTAAGGTAAAAGAGGTTTATTTAATTGTTGGCTACAAATTTTGTTTGAAACATTTATTAATTGAGATGTCGAAAGCCATAGTCGGTGAGTTGTTGATCTCCACTAGATTTTTTAGTTTCTAGTTCATAAACAAAACAACTGAGGTGAAAAGTGATTATACCAAATGTTATGTTGTGTTTTTCTATTATCTTTTATTTGAAACCTTTTTTAATTAAGTTACTAATAAGGCAGCAATTTTTGAGTGATTATTAAATACATATCTCTCCTAGGCTTTTTCCTATACTGATCATAAACAAAAGTTAAGGTGAAAAGTGTTTACGTAAAAGTTGTGTGTTTTTTCATTATCATACCAAATAAGGTACCGGCGCAATAAGTCAGGATGAAAATGATTGAAAATGGTTAAATAAATGAAATCAAAAACCAAGTGTGCGTGCAAGGAGGACAGAAGATGACGACGATTGTTTCGCTCTTATTTTGAGCTCCTCGGGCCACCACAACCATCAACCCAGCACACACACTTGATATTTAGAACTTGTATATATGTTAATCCCACCAACCATAAGTTTTTGGTAATGAACATTTTTCATATTCCTGCATTGATGCGGGCATTTATCTCGATTTGCTTCTACAGTTGGGTTGATGGATGTGGTGGCCTGAGGAGCTCAAAATAAGAGCCAAACGATCGTCGTCATCTTCTGTTCTCCTTGCACGCACTCTTGATTTTTCATTTCATTCAATAATAATTTTCACTCATTTTCATCCTAACCTATCGAGCCGTTACCTTATTTGATATAAAAATTTAAAAATCCTTACTTATTTAGTTTTTTTTCATTATCTACAACTTGTGTTTAAAACATTTTTTGAAAAAACTATAAAATAATGTAATACATTAAGGAATAAGTAAGCAATAGATTTATAATATTTTAAAAGGATATTGCTTAAAAATGAGACTATTTTCCTTTTTTGACATACGGGGTGATTCATAAGCCTCTTTACAAACTTTAGCAATTAAAAGTAGATTTAATTTCATAAAGAAATGTTCATGTAAACGCAAGTACTATCTTTATTTGTTTAGAAGTTATAGCGCTATTATAATTGTTGAGTTAAAAAAACGTAGTAGTCGTGATTTAGCCAAACAAAATTTAGTAACCATTATTTAAAATGATCACTTGTCTAAAATCGTTTGGTTATATAATTGCTTTCATCAGAATTGTTTGTTAAAAATTTAAATGCAGAGCGGCACCATCATTGTTTTAACACAACATTGTTTGATCCTCTGGAGGATGTTCCACTCCACATAATAAAATATATGTGGTATCAGCAAGATGGGGCCCTGCCTTACCAAGAAATACAAGTGACCCAATGGCTGCATACTTATATCCCAAATCAATGAATTGGTAACGAAGGGCCGATACCATGGCCACCTAGATCACCTGACATGAATCCTTACGATGTTTTATTTATGGGGTCACTTCAAGCAACGTGTTTATGCCGTAGAAAGATACGATCGCAATTAGTTATTGCAGAGGATTCAAGATGCTGCAACTCATATTAGAAATAACATTCATTTGTTATGCGTACAAGAGAGTTTAATTCGTCGTTGCCAATTATGTACTCAGGAAAATGGACTCATTTCTAAACATTCACTGTAGGTAAATTTTGCTTTCCGTTTGTTACAGGAATGTTTTTAATTTCTTTAACACTTTAACTGCATATTTCAAATGTACACGTTTGTGGGCCAAAGACAATATTTTCGTTAATCAAGTTTTAATAAAGGTTTCATAAATACAGGTATATGGTTAGGATTTTAATTTTAATACATTTTTGGAAATATAAACAAACGACTACCCGCCGTCGTATGGCCATATTTACGACGACCGGCCGTCAGTTAAAGTGTTAAACTATGATTACATATTAGTGTTCCAAGAGACACTGTTTGAAAAACGCTATAACTTCTAAACCAGGACAGATAGAACCTGCAATGATATGAATGATTTCTTCTTTAAATTAAATCTACTTTTAAATGCCAACGTTTGTAAGGAAGCTAATAAATCTCCCTGTATGTCAAAAAAAAATAGTCTCAAAATCTTTTTGAAAATTCTTCAGTCTCACAAAGTGTTTAATAATTTCAGAGTTTTTTGTTGTTAACATAATTGAAATTCGTTTAATAAAAACCGAAAAATCTATTTCTGGGGATTTTTAATACAAGACTTTAAGACATTTATTGGTTTAGAGTTAGCAACACTATTTTCCAGGGGTATTCAGCCGAGAGAAATAAAGTTTCCCGTCTAAATAAAAATTCATAAAAGCCTCAAAGTCAAAATTAGGTATCCGTTGGAAATTTGCCGCCGTAGGCTTCAGCCTACTTAGCCTAATAGGAAATCCGCCACTGCATACATAGCATCTTTCTTTACAGAATACTTAGTATTATAAAAGTCCAATTGAATCTAGGATAAAGTGCCAGTTGGAAATTATATCTCCGTCTCGCTCAGCCCCGCATTCGCCTTCCTTTCGTATCCTTCTCACTTAACGACTTTGAATGCCACTTTAGAGCAAATCGCCCTTTAATGTATAATAAATAATTACAAGAATTAAATTTAAATTCTGTAAATTGGCTATCAATCAAGGCCATGGAGTCTTTTAGCCTGTCAATAATTTATTATATTTCAAATATCATATATAAAAGTTAACTAATTTTACTTTAAGGTATACATATCCCGATGATACACTGTACATTTTTAGGTATTCATTAAAATCGTTCAAATAATTATTGTACATATTTTCTGATAAAGATGTTAACTAGTAGTAAAATTTGATATTGGCTAATAGTCAAGTAACCTAAGCCAGGCAAAAGCCGAACTAAAAGAAAACAGTTTATATTGAAGAACGATTAAAAAAATGCTATTGTAAACATTTTCTTTTATCGGTGGAATTTTTTTATCGGCAACATGGTGTGTGTGCATTCCTTTGGGCGGCGCTTCATTCATCTAACTTAAATATTGTTAGAGGGTCAACTGGTGTCAATTCGATGTGATAATGTATTTACTTAACTTAAGTAAGGTCTGTGCATGTGGACACACGCGCTGGAATTAATTAATCCTGAAAAGACGAGGCGTCAACAATTTTCCTACTAATTCAGATAAATTAGTTCTTGAAAACAACCAAACGTACACATTATTCAAAATATGAATAGTTGTTAAACCAGATATATTTAGAAATAATTCTGGATATTTAAAATACCGCGGGTTAAGTGAGCAATTAATTAAACATATATTTAGAAATTTCGACAGTTAACCCTATTTATCATAAAATAAAAGTGTCCTTTCTTCAGTTACCACTTATTAACTATTTTTATTTCCAAATTATTAAATAACGAGTCAATCTTTTAAGAAATTGTTGAGTTACCTATATTCAGTATAAGAATACTGTAACATTATCAAATGTTTATACAATCCATATTTTCAGGCTTTTGTTAACTCGAAATAAACAGAGTGTTAATGAATTGCAGGGAAAAACTTCTAGGGCTTAATGTATACATGAAACCAAGCATTTTTTCTTAATAATTGTATAGTCAAAAGCGTTTTCTTTCTAGAATAGTTATTTAAAAAATCAGATTTATCTCTCATCAGTATAGCTTTGCCGTTCACTCTAAACAATTTGACATCTTGAAATTGTATTGTTTGTAGAGAAAATCTGTTGTTTGTAAAGAAATTTAAATTTTAAATGAACAGTATATATTGAACATGTCACTAAATCAGTGTTTTTATGCGCGTGGCGCATGAAGTAAAATTTCGAGTTGAGAAAAGCCCGAATTTGGATTTGGACGCTGGCGCGTCCAAATCCAAATTCTGGGGGCTTTTCTCAACTCGAAATTTTACTTCATGCTTAGTCTGGGAGTGGAAGACATACGTTCGGGAATTATCAATTGCTTTTTCAAAGATTTTCATTCATTTATAAAATCTTGACGGTTTTTAAGATTTTTGTATTTTTTTTCCGAAATGTTTGCAATTTTCACGAATTTGCATCATTATCATTAACTTATAAAAAAAAAATACTTTTTCATGAATTTCCAAGGTTTTCGTTAATATTCAAATTCCTGGTGGTTTATTGTTGTTTGTAAAGAAAATTTGTTGCTCAAAAAATGCGCAACGGGCGGTAGAAAGCCCTGTGGTTGATAGTCCAAATTTGACGAGAAATAGTCATTAATTAAATTAGATGTATTTTTACTTACCATCTGTCGCGAATCTGAAACAGCTATTCCCACGATTATATCTAAAAGTGTAATATTATACGCTCCCTAATTTTCTCTGGGTTTTCTACTGCCCCCTAAAAGTCTCAAACGCCCACAGGGGGGCATAATCGCCCACGTTGAGAACCTATGACTTAGAGCCTGGGTCTCCAAACTATCTTCTTCGCGGGCCACAAATACAATTCTACATAATAAAGGCGGCCAAGATCCGATTAATTTTATAAAATTATGAAAAATTTAAGGAACAATTGTTACAATATTTCAAAAGCTGACATTTACAAAAAAAAATGCAAACAATCGCGGGCCGGATTCATGCAAGTCGCGGGCCGGATTTGGCCCGCGGGCCGTAGTTTGGAGACCACTGACTTAGAGCAATAGATTTGGTTTTTTATCCGAATAACAAATTTATATTGGTTTACATATCTTTCTTGATTTCCTTTATTATTTTACAAAATAATAATAATTATGTCACGAGGCGTTAACGTAGATAAGATAAAGCTAATCCCCCTATCGAAGGAGCATGCATACAAACAGCATCGATTTGTTTGGCGTTGTGTAATTTCAATTACATCAAGTGAGATAAGAGCCCTTTATTGGTTTTAAATAAGGGTATGGTTACATCAGCGATTATTTATTTATTTATTTATTTATTAACGGAATCTCCATTTTACATAAGTGTACATATACATATTGAGCAAAAATAACAAAAACCATATAAAGAGTTACAATGATTACAGCCAACAAATTATTACTGGACTAGAGATCTAACAGTTAAGCTTAAAATACATGGTGTCCCGTTAATGTGGGGAAATGGCTTAACCATAGATTCCTGGGATCAAAATATGATGATTTAACACAACTAATCTATATCAAAAAAAAATATTAAAAAATATTAATTTTATTTGAAACGATTGAGCGCTATATTCGATTTGACTGAAATTTATTATGGTTGATTATTATAATATAACACATCATTTAAGTTATTATGGTCATCATTGATTGACCAAAAGTATAAAAAAACAGTAGTATCACAACATAAAAACTAAAATATGTTTTTACTGGCGCACCTTATAAAAATTAAAAAAATATTATTTCAAAGATTGGTTCATTTGAAAGCTTTTTTGTCTGTTAATATTGTTTAATATCTTGTACGGTTTTGCCACAAAAATATAAAATATGTATATAGTATCCTCAATTTCCTTGGCAAAATCCTAATACAAGCCACATACAGTAAATTTTTCTTTTAAGTAAACATATGCATACGCTGTAAATTTTCCGACATTCGTGGTATTTTAAAACAGTTCAATTTGAAGCTTTAAACAAGGGTTTTCCAATCCCAGACTAAGCATAAGGTAAAATTTCGAGTTTAGAAAAGCCCCGTGAAAATTTGTCTCGGGTCGCGCAGCCACCACGCGTATAAAACACAGATTTCAAGTGAAATTCAAATATACATAAATTTCAGAATATTTCAGTGTCTTATACGCGTGGCGCATGAAGTGAAATTTCGAGTTTAGAAAAGACCTGTGAAAATTTCACAGGTCTTTTCTAAACTCGAAATTTTACTTCATGCTTAGTCTGGGAGTGGAAAACACTGGTTGAAAGCTTCAAATTGAACTTAAAAAAAATATCCTTCTTAAATGTACAAAATATATAAATAATATAAATATAAACATACTAAAAAATAATGAAGTAAATATTATAAATTTACAAAAATTTCAAGCAGTGAGATATTTCAGGTATATTTGCATTTTAGATTTAAAACTATTACAATATTTAAAATACGATCAATAATACGATTTCGTGGAAATTAGTAAAATAATTTTTTAAAAAATATGAATTTTTAATAAAATCAATAAAACAGAACGAATGTTTTTATGGAAGTCCCTATACCATTCTAACGAGTGGTGTCTATCACTCATTGATTAAGCATGAAGTAGAATTTCGAGTTTAGAAAAACCTGAAAATTTGGATTGGTCGCGTAGCGAAGCGGAGCGACCAATCCAAATTTTTAGGCTTTTCTAAACTCCAAATTTCACTTCATGCGCCAGGCGTATAAAACGATAATTTGACGTTAAGTTTAAAATATACTTAGCGGCCAATCGATAATTGACAGCCCACAGAAACGCTAATGTAAATAAATAATCGATATAATTTATGACAATCGATTAAATCAAGATATTTTAACGGTCGACTAATTCGGTTATCGCATCTCTTTACTTTATTTTGAGATAAACTTTTCTTGGTTTTTTATATAGATATATATGGTGTGCTATTGTTATTATTGTTTGTTCCAGTTTTAGTTTATATATTATCATTACAAATTAGTTTTATTAATTTATATATATATAATATTTAATTATTGGTTTTGTTTGATGCATTATGTAGTGTTAGATTAAATTAAATAATTAAATTTTCTCTTTTTACGTTTAGGAATTAACTATGATGTACTATAATTTGTTTGTTAATTTTTGTTTTTGTCCTGTTATTGGGGTAAACTGTTGGGCAATATAGGTTTTGTTTCCTTCCATTAACTTTTAAATGTTTAACCGTCTTCCGTTCTTTTACCATTTAAATTTTTTCTATCAAATTATAATTTTAATTTATTCTAACTAATTTATTTATTTATTTTGAGTTGTAAATTGTATTTTATATTATATGTTTATATTTTTAACGTGTAACTTTTATATTAGTGTACTTTAAATTTTAACTTACTTAGTAATAGTAATAGGATACAGAACAATCATATTATACAATACTATATTTTTTAAATGTGTACTCTACTTGATGTTTGTAAACCCGTGGTAATAACAATAAACAACTTACTTACTTACTAATAAAGTTGATATTGTTATTATTGTTATCTCGATTATTCACATCACTAATTAAAATATATTTTAAGACTAACACTTAACACGTTTTTGAACTCTTAAACCTTGTGGTCTCTACTATAAACAAAAAATCGCAGTGGTCCCTGATAATAAAAAAAAAGGTTAAGAACCACTGCCATAGAAAAATACAATTAACCAATAAATTTTAGTTTTTAAATACAAAATGTAAATTTACAAATCTACTTTTATAAAGCAATTTTCTGCGTAGGATTTCCCATGAATCGCAAAAGAAAAGAAGGAAAGAAATCGTTAATGCACTTTTAATATCGGACTTACTTTTTAAGTCCGACTTTCAATTACGAATGGGAAACAATGGAACGTAATTAGTGAAACTATGTGACCCAAAGGAAAAACGCCGGCCCATTTAGCAAGAGCACTTATATAAACTACAAATATTGAGCAATTGTTTATGCATCTAGTTTGGTCTAGATAACTTTCGGATTTAGAAAAATCTGAACTACAAATGTGTCACAATGAAAAAAATTAAACATTAAATTGAAAAGATGAGTATCCGTCTTCTAAAGTGAATGTTTATTTTTTTTTCTTTGTGAGATTTTTGGAGTGCGATTGTTCTAAATCTGAAGGTTATCTAGACTAGAGATGATACAAAATCATAAGGTAAAAATGAAACAAATTTCAGAAGCTTGGGGCGAAAGTTATCTGGACTAGAGATGAAACCAAATCACAAGGTAAAAAATTAAATAAATTTAAGAGGCTTAGAACTACCATAAACTTTTATCACCCACTAATCGTTGATTACATTAAGTCAAAATTCGACAATATAAAAATGCTATTAATTGTAAGATATCCTAGATATGCCTCTTTAAACAATATGCAATTATGTAAACAATTTGTGAATACATTTGTTTCGTTTAAAAAAAGAATCCATTCACTGATTAAAGTTAATGATCTGTAAAGCAAGCGGGCATTCGTTTTATTAAAAATACAGGTTTTTAATTAAAATTGGCTTCGTTTGTTTCACTAATAAACTATTTGATTTTTAACTTGTTTACTCTTAGGCCTAGTTGCACCAAAAAACCAAAAAACGTTGAACCCGAGTTCAGGCTGAACTTGAGTTCAAGATGACAGTTCCTATTGTTCTCATGTCACTTTGAACTGAAGTTCAGGGTTGAACCAGTTCAACTTGTTTGGTGCAAAACTAGCCCTTAATTTAATTTTTTAAGAATAAAACAGAAAGTAATGAAAATAAAATTATTAATTGGTGAAAGAAATTGAGGTAATCTGAATTAATTATCTATATACAGTGAATTTTTCTTTTATTTTATTTTTTCATTTTTACTACTAATAACCCAATAGACGAATCTCCAATAATTAAATATAATTTATTTATTTTAAGTATGTATACTTTGGTGCAAAACTAGCCCTTAATTTAATTTTTTAAGAATAAAACAGAAACTAGTTGAAAATAAAATTATTAATTGGTGAAAGAAATTGAGGTAATCTGAATTAATTATCTATACAGTGAATTTTTCTTTTATTTTATTTTTTAATTTTTACTAATAATAACCCAATAGACGAATCTCCAATAATTAAATATAATTTTATTTATTTTAATAGATAATTAGTTCAGATTCCCGATGTGCACGCTGTAATTTTTCGGGCATTCGTTGTTTTTAAAAAGCATTAAATTTGAAGCTTCTAGCGAGTGTTTACATTCCTTAATTAAGCATGAAGTAAAATTTCGAGTTTAGAAAAGCCTGAAAATTTGGTTTGGTCGCGTAGCGCGAAGCGCGGAGCGACCAAACCAAATTTTCAGGCTTTTCTAAACTCGAAATTTTACTTCATGCGCCACGCGTACTAAACACTCAATTAAAGTAAATTCTAAAACATACTTCTAAATCAGTATTCCAAAATAATTTATTTTAAACTTTACTTTGAATCAGTGTCTTCTACGCGTGGCGCATGAAGTAAAATTTCGAGTTTAGAAAAGCCTGAAAATTTGGTTTGGCGCGTAGCGCTACGCGCTACGCGACCAAACCAAATTTCCAGGCTTTTCTAAACTCGAAATTTTACTTCATGCTTAATCTGGGAGTGGAAACAGGCGTTAGAAACTTCAATTTGAACTCTTTCTAAAACAACGAATGCCTGAAAAATACAGCGTATACATCGGGATATGTATACTTAAATAAAATCGCTTATACATGTATTAGTAGAAATATTTTAGCAAGTGATCAGTGAGAAACAAGTAAATTTTAATAAAATTATTAAAATAAAGGTTTGTAAAAAATTATGTAATTATTTACAATACAATTATTTGGCAAATTTATTGCTTCTTCAAGTGAAGAAAATTTAAGAGGGATTTACTTTTTTTCATTAATAGAAGGTTATGTTTTAGGTTGAAAATGGAACAAATTAGTTATTTATTACTGTAAAAAAATTGATTGATAAGGCTGATAAATGTTGAAAGTTCATATTCACTTTTATATAAATAAAACAATTTAATTTCAACACTTTCAAATATATATTGTAATCACGCTACAATTGTTTCGCCACACTGTGGCTTCTTCAGGCGAAGAAAAGATAAATACAATTTGTCGGGTTGGGTATATATACAATGTTTATGGGGGGGGTGGGTTTTTCAAAAAAATGTAAATTTAAGAGGGGCGAGTTAGTTAAATCTGTTTGATCGTTGAGAAGATGTCCTGAAAATGTTCTTTTATTGATTTCTAAACACTCCATGATGTTGAGTTTCCGACCTTTCCTTTCTAGATGTAGGACTTGGAAATTTTCATCGAAGTGGTGGTTTTCTTCGATGAGGTGGTTGGAGTATGTGGAGTTTGTTTTCTTTTGTTTGAAGCTGGTTAAATGTTCTTTTATCCTCTCTTGAAACGATCTTCCGGTTTGTCCTACATATTTCTTGGGGCAGTCTTTGCAAGTTAGTAAATAGACGCCACTTTGTTGAGTTTCATTATTTTTGTCTTTATTGTTTTTAATTATTGTTCCTAAGGTGTTATTTGTCCTGTATGCTATATTAATATTCATTTTTCCTAACATTTTCCCGATTTTAATACTATTGTTTCCTGTGAATGTTAATGAAGAGTAGTTTTTTATAGATTTGTTTTTGATAATTGGGTAAATGGAATGTTTTAATTGATTTCTTTGTTTTTTCTGTACTAGTTTTTCTATTATTGATTTTTTAAATCCGTTTTTGTAAGCAATTTGAAATATTATTTTTAATTCCCTATCATAATTACTTTGTGTCATGGGGACTGCTAATAACTTATGTATCATACTATGATAAGCTGCTAACTTTTGAGACATTGGGTGATTCGATTTATAATTAATCGTCGTGTCTGTGTGTGTCGGTTTGTGAAAAATCGAAAACTCGTGTTTGTTATTAGTTCTCTTTATCTTTAGGTCTAAAAAATTAATGGAATAATCTACTTCTATTTCTTTTGTAAATTGAATTTTTTTATGTTGTATGTTTATTAAATGTAAAAACGAATCTAATTATCTGTCGGTGCCATTGAACGCTAAAATTACATCATCAACGTACCTATACCAATTTATTACTGTGTATTTGTACTTTGTATTCATTTGAATTGTTATTATTATTGTGTATTTGTATTTTATTTTTAAGTTGTTTTATGTAATTAAATAAATTCCGTTAATAAAGTTAAGTAAATCTGGATTAAATAATTTTGCGGTAAATACACTTACTATAATAATAATAATAACAGTTCTTTATTCCAATGTTAATATCACATACAAATTTTGCACATATACATCTACACGGAATACGGTCAAATCAAGATTAATACATATTATGTTTCTCTAGAGAAATATTCATGCATATTATATGGTTCTAAATCAAGTAAGAACTCTTTAATAGATTGTTTCCAGCTCGAAAACGTATCCGATTTTTGTGTGTTTGTGGGCAGACTATTGTATATTTTTATACGAACGTATAGTGGATTCTTTTCTATACATTTAATGACTTTTACGTTAAAACCAACAACATAATTCTACTTGTTTATTTTTTAGAATTTTGATGGAAACAAAAAACTATTTACATCCTGTTGTACGACGTAGAAGAAAATTGTTTCGAGCGTCGGATCGCAGAGGAAGTTGAAAAGGTGCACTTTCCTCGACGATTAATTTTATGTTTCCTGTTGCAAAAAAGAGACAACACAACGAAACAGGTGTTTGTGTGGAAGTGGCCGACACAGCCTCGAGTCGAATTAAAATTGTACCTTTAACCAAGCAGACAGACAATGAAAACGGCAGCGAGCGCAGAAAAAGTGAAGAAGAAAGAAACAGTTTTGCGTTGGAGGAAGTTCTCAAGGTTGGTTGGAATCTCAATTTTTAAAAGGAAGAATGCAAAAATTATTCATGAATTAGAATAAATTAGTAATTGGTAAAATGATGAATCTATTAAATTGCAAGACGAAGGAAAATATAGATATTGTTACTTCACGAGATATTTTGTTTAAAAGGTGGTCGACCGCAATCTAAACCTAGAAAACTCAGCAATTTGTAGTCTTACATTCCTATTTAGAGATGACATATTTTGAAAAAATAAGTATCCTTTATGAAAAGTACAAACCAGAGCTGGGATATGGATTCGAATCACGAATACTCGAACACAGCACAGGATTCGTAAGAGAAAAATATGATTTGAACTAAAGATTCAAATCATTTTTTTTATCACAAATGCAAATCTTTTAAAAATAAATTTGATTTTATTATTTTTTGCAACCATTAGCAGCATTTGAATATACTGGTCGCTACCAGCTATATTAAAATGTAAATGGTTGTAGCAATAGAATAATATCATATTTTGTTTTAAGGCATTTGTATTTGTGATTCGAAATAAATATAATATATTTCAAAAATATGATTAAAAAAATGGTCAAAACCTATTAATTTATTGGTAAGACTGAACATCGTTGATATAAACTAAATATTTGATTCCATGTACTTTAATTAAAGATGTAATTATGTGTTTTTGAACTTCACTATAAATGAGTGTTTTATACGCGTGGCGCATGAAGTAAAATTTCGAGTTTAGAAAAGCATGAAAATTTGGTTTGGCCGCGTAGCGCTACGCGCTACGCGACCAAACCAAATTTTCAGGCTTTTCTAAACTCGAAATTTTACTTCATGCTTAACCTGGGAGTGGAAACACGCGCTACGCGACCAAACTAAATTTTCAGGCTTTCCTAAACTCGAAATTTTACTTCATGCTTTAACTGGGAGTGAAAACACGCGATAAAAATGTCAAATTGAACTTTTTTAAAAACGACGAACTTAACAAATTCAAGAAACAATACAAAAAGTAATAAAATGGATGGCATCAAAAAAACAAAAATCCTATAAATTTACTTACCATACGATGTAATTTAAGTTTGTCAAAATCAACAAGCTTCATAAAAATTACAAAACACACAAAAGAAATATTCAAGTTACTACTTTCTAAATTTCTACAGAAAAAAAAACAAATAATAGCCAAAGTTGACGAAAAATAAATAGTAGTTACTCGATTGATAAATTAAATAAACAATACAAATAGTTATTTAGGTAACTAGTGTGTGAAGTAGGGCTTTTGGGTACGATTCTCTTCACACACAAGTTGCCTACAATATTTTATCTATGACCAGTATTTTTGTTTACATTTTGGATAGATGTGCTATGTGTTTTTTGGTGACGCATGAATTGTCAAAATTGACAGATAATAAGAACTGTTTAAAAAACTAAGTCCTATTTAAAATATATTGAATCTTGGAGACGTTCACTTCCTGGTACATTTTCAATTAGTTTGACAATGATTTCCGTGTAATTGAAACTAATCACAAAAGTAAAATAAAAGTGGTATAAAAAAGTTAAGTGTTTTCTTTATATTAAAATGTATTGGCCATTTTAACATTAGTGCTGAAAAGTAGAGCTACACGCATATTAATCACTGCATAAATAAAGCTTTTTTTAGTGGTATCGTACAAGGCCGTAGCCGGGGGGTGGGGAGGTATGGGGGTTCAACGAAATTTTCAACTTTCAAGCATTTTACTATGTAAAATCTGGCCCGTAAGGTTAGAAACAAAATGTTTACCATTAAACCACCCCCCAGAAATTTTTATACATCCCCTTAACCCAGTGATGGGGAAACTAGGGCCCGCGGGCCAAGTCCGGCCCGCGGAAAGGTTTAATCCGGCCCGTTTAAGAGTGCCGTCGTGAGAATGTTTGAACGCGTTCTTACTTCGTAATGTGACGACCCGCATATAAACTACCTACCTACGATTAAGCATTATTCTTTGGCCCGCTACGATTGTCTGGTTATTACAAATGGCCCGTCTTAAAAAAAGTTTCCCCACCACTGCCTTAACCCCTGATTTTTTTTCTGGCTACGGCCTTGGTGTCCCAGATAAAAGTAATATAATGGATAGCATAAACAAACCAAAATTCTAAAAATTGACTAACCATAAGGTGTAATTAAATTTGTCAAAATCAAAAAGCATCATAGAAAATGCAAATATCCCCCACTGCCTCCCATTGGCTATGCCTATGCTTGTCGTACTAAAATGTTTCATACTCTTACCGTTATGTGATAAAAAAAAACATTGGTAAACTAGTGTAATCATATCTTAGATCTTATCTTATTCTGCAATATCTATAAAATATACCTTTGTGAAGATTTGTAACTTTTTCTATTTACTTCTATTCTTAAATAAATTCAATATGATATAGGGCAATATTGGGTTTTTCGAAAATTAGAAAAGTTATTTTACACACTACCTCCAAATAATTTTATTTCAGTAAATACATAAACGCATAATCATAAATCTGAAATAATGTGGAGTCTAAGATTATTTTTGCATATTCTTTTATAAATGATGAATTATAAAAACAGGGTAGGAACATCCCGGAAATTCGTCACGTTCTGGCGCTCTGATAAATCTATCTCGTGTAGACACGAAAACTGGGAAGCAGGTCTTATCTCAACTTACAAACTCTAAAACGCGTTATCGGGAAAGTTACGAGACCGCGAGCAAGAGAGAGGGTTAGATCTCAACAAAGATTTTCATTAAGTCCATAATCAGGATACTTTATTTCCACCCTTAGAAATATACGCAACACAAAAAAGAAATCAAATCAGATTACTTTAACTTTTGTTTCCATTGATCATTTGATTTGAGGTATAGATTGTAAATTTGCAAATTCGCAGACTATTTTTATATATAAATATCTTTATTGACAGAACTACGTACATAAATGAAAATGAATACATACAGGGTGTCTACGCTAAACCGTTCAATAAAAGTTTATGGGGTTGCCGTTGCACTAAAAATTTGAAAAAAATCCTTGTTATATGTCTTCAATTTGGTTCTCATTAATCACTTGATAAAACATGTTTACAATATTGATAATTAAATAAAAGTCACTTGGTTTGTTTCACTACTATTTGTTATATGGTTGAATCAGTACTCCTCATGTGAAATATTTTCAACTTTATATCACTTCCGGTTCTACCGGAAGTAGCACCAAATTTGTTATTTTAAATAGAACACCCTATATATTAGTAATTTTTTGGATTCCTCGTTTAAATTGCAACATATTTTATTCATATTTATCTCTTATAGTTTGCAAGAAAAAAATATTTCTAAAATTTTGACCTCTAAAAGACATCTTGAAATCTGTCTGTAACTTCTCTCAAGAATAAGATAAAAATATGATTTATATCTCTTCTTGTAGCTAGAGAAACTGCCAATTTTGACAATAAGTGTTCTTAAAATGTCAATATCTAAGTGCCCTCTTCAATATCTTGTAATTCAATTTTTTTTAAATCGAATTGGGGGAAAATTTCCCACGAAAAAGTATTAACAACTATGCTCCTAAAGCTAGTGGTTTTCGAATTATTTCGAAAATTCATTTTTCGTCGCATTTATGCAGGGTATAATGCGCGCATAAGTCGCAATTGAATTTTAGTAGGCCAGTAGTATGCTTTTGTTTTGTCGCGATTGTATTGCGAAATGTCAAATAATAAAAGGAATTAGTAGAAAGTTTTACAGAAATCAACAAATGAATAAATGCACCCATCAACAAATTATCAATTTATTCTTTATACATGGCAACTGCCAATTGAACAAAATTTGATTTCAATCTTCTAAATCTTGTTTTATTCATCGGCGGCAAATGTGAATAAGTTTCATTAAATACTCTACATGTTCGAGCAACAATTCTATCGCAGTTGCCATGTATAAAGAATAAATTGATAATTTGTTGATGGGTGTATTTATTCATTTTGTTGATTTCTGTATAGCTTTGTACTAATTGTTTTTATTATTTGACATTTCGCATTACATAAGCGACATAATAAAAGCATTACTACTTGCCTACTAAAATTCAGTTGCGACTTATGCGGGCATTATTCCTTACATAAATGCGATGAAAAAAGAATCTTCGAAATAATTCGAAAACCTCTTGCTTTAGGAGTATAGTTAAAACTTTTTTGTAGGAAATCTTCCCCCAGTCGTACCACGTGATAAAAAATGGGTCATTCCATTTAAAAAAAATAAATTACGAGATATTGAAGAGGGCACTTCGATATTGACATTTTAAGAACACTTATTGTCAAAATTGACAGTTTCCAATTAATATACTCATAGAGGCATCCTCTAGGTACAAGTAGAGATATAAATCATATTTTCATCTTACTCTTAAGAGAAGTTACAGACAGATTTCAAGATGCCTATTAGAGGTAAAATTTTAGAAATTTTTTTTTTCTTAAAAACTATAAAAGATAAGTGTATATATGTTCAAATATAATATGTTGCAATTTAAACAAGGAATAAAAAAAATACTAATATATAGGATGTTCCATTTAAAATAACAAATTTGGTGCTACTTCCGGTGGAGCCGGAAGTGATATAAAGTTGAAAATATATCACATGAGGAGAACTGATTCAACCGTATGACAAGGATTTTTTTAAATTTTTAGTGCAACGGCAACCCCATAAACTTTTAACGAACGGTTTAGCATAGACACCCTGTATAAATATAAGTAAAAAATTAAATTATTTCTTCTGCCAATTGGCTATCGACCATTGGTCTTTCCGCCTGGATTGTTCAATTTCTGTCACTGTCGATTATGGTGTACACAAGGGTCATTATTGTTAATGTCGTGAATTGTCTTGTCAAAATGAACAGACTATTTTATTTACCTATAATTATGCAATTTCATCTTTTGCCCTCATTGATCACTTGATAGAACTAGGTATTATAAATTCACCAACTTTTTCAATTACCTGTAATTAGGTTTTGTGAATCAAAATCTGTTTACCGATCGCAATATCGTTTCGGGGGTAACTGACATAAAATACGTGGAAAATTAATAGCATTTAATGACTAGCCTTTAACGATTGTTTCTACTCCTTGATTAAGCATGAAGTAAAATTTCGAGTTTAGAAAGCCCTGAAAATTTGGTTTGGTTGCTTACCAATACATATTACAATCCCTAGCTTGATGAAACCTGGTAACAATATTCATAATAGAATTAGTTGTAGACCGCAAAAAGAATCGCATTTAAATTTTTTGAAATATTCTATCGTATGTTCAATTAAAAAAAAACCTTTAGAGTGCCATGGAAAAATTGTAGGTTGGCAACTTTGAAATGATATATTAAAATTATCGTATGTTCAATAAAATAAAACGTCTAGAAGGCCATGGAAAATATTGTAGGTTGGCAACTCTGAAATTATACATTATAATTATTATGTCTGACGTTTTATAAGTCAATTCGTAAAGCGTGAGGACAACTTAAATTTAAAAAAGATAAAGTCATGGCACTCACTCTACAGGTTTTTTTTTTTTTATTGAAAATACGATATTATGTCTGACGTTTTGTATGTCAATTCCCAAGGCGTGTAGCCAACTTAAATTTAAAAAAAGGTAAAATCATAGCACTCTAGAGGTTTATTTTTTATTGAACATGCGATACAACCAAATACTGGCAATTTCAATCATACTTTATTAATCATTTGGTTTGTTCACTTGATTTTTTAGAACTATTCCTTGAGAATGTCGTTAACTCGAAACTAGTTGTAACATAAAACTTGGATCCTGTGTTTCTTAATCATATGTTTTGGTAGTTTCCAGAAATGTTCTTTGTGTGTTTAATATGTGTTATCGTGTCATAATTGTCGTTTTAAGGTTTCCGGCGGATTGGGTCATTGGTGCAAGTGTAATTTAAAGGTGGATCAGGGCAAATGTGTGGGCGATAAGTGGCATCGAGTACCGTACGAGTCGCGCTCTCGCCGACGACGACCAGTCTGGATAACGGTACGCCTTCTTCGATCAAGTTCCGCTATTCAAATCTTCACAACTTCTGATTGCATTGTGAGGAAAGGAAGAAAGAAAGGAGAGATTTCCATTAAAATTGGAAGATATCGAAACGACCGAAATTATAAGACGAACAATGAACAAATATGTAGAAAAGAAAATGTTGAGTTTGTGTACTAGAGATAAGTACTAGAAAATAATCAGTCACATTTTTAGCGCGAGATCAACCTTAGCTAGGATTCATTAAAGACTATTTTACATCAAGAAACAAGGGTTTTAGGGCATGTACCCACCTAGTCATTTTTACTACGTGATTTGAAACAGGGTTGTTATGTTTAAAACACTTTGTTTTAAAACAATGTTTTAAACATGCTTAAAAACAGCCGTCGTGTTTTAAACATGTTTTAAATGTTAAATACGTTTAAAACATGTTTTAACCGTTAAATTTGTTTAAAACGTTTTTTTTATTATCTTAAATTAGTAAAACTATATTTTATATTACTTTATTAAATATTTTTTGTTTATGTTTTCAAATTTTAGTTAAATTGTTGAAGTTATTTCAATTTACATTATTAAAAATAAAATATTATCATAATAAAATATCGGAATTATGTGTGCATAAATGGTATAATTTAATGCTAGTTAATCTCTACCAAACGCATACAAACACGATACTAACATTTCGTATTAATAGAGCAAAATCTACATGCTTTTAGTTAGTTTTGAAATAATAATAAAATAAACGTGGCAACATTACATTTTCATGTGTTCTAACTTCATTGAATCAAGTAATTCAGAAAGTACACTGTTCTTTTTATGTCTGTGAAAATTTATTTCTTCCGATAAATTGAAATTTACTTCTAACGACTGTCTCCACTCCCAGACTAAGCATGAAGTAAAATTTCGAGTTTAGAAAAGCCTGAAAATTTGGTTTGGTTGCGTAGCGCTACGCGACCAAACCAAATTTTCAGGCTTTTCTAAACTCGAAATTTTACTTCATGCGCCCCGCGTACAAAACACTGATTTCAAGTGAAGTTTAATATATTCTAAAAGGGTTTTTACATTTATGATTTATTGCATTAATAAATAAATTCTAAATAACCCTGTTTTGTTATGACAATTGTAGTTATGTATAAGACTTAAACTAGGGCTATTAAATTATTAGTTGTAAACTTACAATAGTAATCTACTAAAACGTTTTATCAATCAGAAAATGTCAATATCATTCTTAGAACTTTGTTAAAGCTGTATGCTAACGTCTATTAATAAGGCTGCTTATGTTTTAAACAAGTTATAAAAATTTTGAGGCAGGTTTTAAAAATGTTTTAAACAGGTTTTAAACATGTTTTTAATTGTTAATGTTTTAAACACTGTTTCAGTAAAAAAAACTGTTTAAATTAAAATGAAAAAAAAAACGTTTTTTTAACAACCCAGATTTGAAATAACAAAAATATGCTGCACAAGTTTTAAAATTGCTGAGTTCGCTATGAAATATAAACTTACAGTAATTATTTTGAAACTGAATGTTCAGGCTTTTCTAAACTCGAAATTTTACTTTACGTGACATGCTTAACTGTAGGTAAAAAGCTCGAAAACTATTGATAGGGCAATTTTTGTATTTTCGCATATTTTCAAATAACAATCTTCCCAACATCCACACAAAATTTGACTAAGATACCTTACTAAAGTTAAAAAAAAACTAAAAGACGAGAAAGTTTTTCTTTCACATAAACTAAAGATTTAACACGTTTTAAACTTTTACGAGATAAGAACCTTATCTCGCACTCCGCCTCAGGATTTGCAGGTAATTTAAGCACTTGAAGCAGAAGTGAGCAGTGCCAATGAATAAAATAAGGGATGCTCCTCTCGGATTTTGTTTTATGCAGCCGAAAAGGGGGTGGAAGTATTGCGGACGTGCCGGTTTTCCAGGAGGGAAAAAGTGCGCTCGGGATTCAGGATTTGTGCCAATTGAGAGTATGTTTATGTGGCTTACATTCGCTCGACCCCGGATCGATACCACTTTATCCTTCCCCCGAGGAAGAAAACAAACAAATACTTTATGTATTATAGGGTTGGAAAATGAAAAATAAAATTTTTCGATTGTAAAAAAATCTGATGTGGTCAACCGCAAATACACATTTTCTTAATAATAATAATAATCGTTTATTTCTCAGCAGAATAAATTCTATTTACAGAGAAAAATACAGTTTTTTTTTAAATATACTAACTAAAAATAAAATTAAATGAGGAGTATTCGAACAAAAGGTATCATTTCCAACGTTGCTATTTTTTGATAAATCACTAAAATATGTCTTGAATAAGTTTATCATCTTTTACGTGCTGAAACATATTTACCTATAATTTAAAAAATATATATATTTTGGTTTTTTATTCTAACTAGTTTCGACTTTGAGTCATTCTCAAGGAGTGTTAAATCACTAAAATATGAATATATGTTCCTTTTTGTTCGAAAACTGACATTTGGCTCGGTTTTTCTATGGAAATTGTTACTATTTGATACGCCAGACTCAATCAAAATGTGTAGTTCATAAATTTACGTACGATTCTGCCAAAAAAGGCAACAAGTAAAAAAAGTGGAAATGTTACATTTTGTTCGAACACTCCTCAAATACTCTGAAGCTTAAAAGATACTGCTTTAATATAAGGATTTGGAAGTGTATTTTAAATTCACAATATTTCAGTGTATTATACACGTGGCGCATGAAGTAAAATTTCGAGTTTAGAAAAGCCTGAAAATTTGGTTTGGTCGCTCCGCGCTTCGCGCTACGCGACCAAACCAAATTTTCAGGCTTTTCTAAACTCGAAATTTTACTTCATGCTTAATCTGGGATTGGAAACACTCGTTAGAACTTCAAATTTTCAAAAACAACGAATGCCTGAAAAAATAGCGTATACATCGGGATATGTAAAATGGGAAATTAGATTTATATTAATTTCTTGGGACAAATTTACACAATATATTACCATTCGTTGCTAAATAAATTAAATAAATAAGCGTAATATATCCCCGCTATTAAATCTTAATTATCGATTGCGACAGTTTTCAGTTTGCGCCGTCTTGCAAATTGTTCGCAATAATAAATCAACATGTGAGGCCTTGATCTGTCCGACTAATTAAAATAGAATTAAATGAATCTGCTTTGGAGATTTATAGAGGGAAAGGTGTGAAAAATCACCTTCAAATACACAATTGCATAAATGTTGTGTTGATGGGCGAAGGGGCCTCATCTTCTGCTATTTGCCTAAATTGCTTTAAACCCGTCACTGGTGGCACGTGACAATATTTAAATTTGAACCACTGATACACTTTTCATGACAATTTGAAATCGGCAAAACATTCTAAAACACCCTGTACAGGGTGGTGCATTTTGGAGGTGCCACATATGGAAAACTTTCTAGTATTAAAAAACCGTTTTCGCGAGCCAGTCACTTTTTCGTGTTACAAACGTGAGATGAGCCCTTTTTTTTGTGTAAATGTAAATTTTGTAAATACGATATAGTAGACATAAGTTTTAAAAAAAAATCAACTATGTATATTAAATATATCGAAACTAAATTTGTGTTTAATATCCCGGCACTCATAGACGCGTTTCGGACATCAACGTCCTCGTCACTGTGGTCCAGACCCAGTACTAAGAATTACTGAACATTTCCGACTATATCAAGCCATCTATTGCTCCATGGTGGCATCATATCGTTATTATCGCTTAGATTTTTTTTCATGATTTTTTTATTGTAACACAAAAACCAAAGAATCGAATACAACCATAAATCAAACTCGATAAATAAATCAAAAGATGGAACTAATATCCAAGAATGATAAACTGCGAGCTTTTGTTTTCGCCGGCAGCGGCGAAGGCTTTTTCTGCGGAATCGAGGGTAATAAAGGTAATGCAGAAGAATGAAAAGAATCGAAATCGATAAGAACGTTCTTGTTTTTTTTTTCCTCATCTAGTCTGGAAAACGTAAAAATACTACCATTGCTATTCAATAATAGAATAGAAAGGAAGAAATATGCTGCGTTTCATACAAACCTTGGAGTTTCAAATGCAACCCATTTTACATACGAGTGTTTGCGTTGCTTTTTAGGCGAAATTTATGAGTAATTTATAAAGTTGTATTCCTTACTTTAATACGATTCTTATAGTAACTCAAATCGCTCTAAAATTTCTCACACATACAAGGAATTTTTCTTTTAAGTATACATATAGATGCGCTGTAAATTTTCCGATATTCGTTGTTTCTTAATAGAGTTTAATTTGAAGCTTTAAATGAGTGTTTTCCACTCCCAGGCTAAGCATGAAGTAAAATTTCGAGTTTAGAAAAGCCCCGTGAAAATTTGTCGAGGGTCGCGCAGCGACCCGAGACAAATTTTCTGGGCTTTTCTAAACTCGAAATTTTACTTCATGCGCCACGCGTATAAAACACTAAAATATTGTGAAATTTATATATATTTGAACTTCACTTGAAATCAGTGTTCAATACGGGTGGCGCATGAAGTAAAATTTCGAGTTTAGAAAAGCCCAGAAAATTTTCACGGGGCTTTTCTAAACTCGAAATTTTACTTCATGCTTAGTCTGGGAGTGGAAAACACTCATTTAAAGCTTCAAATTAAACTCTTTTAATAAACTACGAATATCCGAAGATTTAAGTATATACGCTGTAATTGGGATACGTATACTTAAAAGAAAAACTCCCTGTATGTTATTGCACATTTATATGGAGATCAATGTTGACAAACCCTTGCGTAATAAAATGAATTGAATCGATGCTCTTATTATCCTGTTTTAATTTTTTTAGTAAATTTATAATGTTGGCTTGTTTTCCTGATATAATAGACTATAATATAATTTTTTCAACTACACACGCAGGGATTTTTTTTTTTGAACATATTTCGATGCATACTTTGAAAATGTTTAAGCATTCGTTGTTAAAAAAGTGTTAAATTTTAAACTTGTAACGAATTTCCACTCTCTGATTAAGCAAGAAGTAAAATTTCGACCAAACCAAACTAAATGTTCAGCCTTTTCTAAACTCGAAATTTTATTTCATGCGTCAGGCACAAAACACTGCTTTAATGTGAATTGAAAAATATACCGCTTTAGCATATTGCTCTAGCAATATATTTTAAACTTAACAATATTTCAGAGTTTTATACGCGTGGCGCATGAAGTAAAATTTTGAGTTGTGATAAGCCAGAATTTGGATTTGGACGCTGCGTCCAAATCTAAATTCTTCAGGCTTCTCTCAACTCGAAATTTTACTTTATGCTTAATGTGGGATTGAAAAACACTCGTTAGAGGAAAATTAATAGCTTTATCAATAATTTAATTTGTTTATAAAATCTTGTCCAGACCTCGAACTGCAGGATAACCCAATTTTGATTAAAATCGAATTATTTTGTAATTTTAAGTGCCCCTCTTGGCTACGCCCATGGCTAATATGCTAGACATTAGGGTACAAAACAAAAGTTTGCGTGCAATCTAGGTGTTTAATATGTTCGTAAAATTAGTCAAAGTTCTGGAGTTTAATCATTCTGGTCTTTTTCCCTGTTTAGTATGCATAAACTTGTCCAAAATTTATGGATTTAAGGACACTACTTTGTCCGCAGTGTATTTAATTATGTACTCGAACTCAACCCCCCCATTCTGTTACTCTTGTTACTTAATTAAAAGGGTCCTCTCCCTTCTCTACAAATTGCTTACACTTTATTTAACGACACGACAAAAATTACCGGAAACTCTCCTTGGAAGCATGGAGTAAATATCGGGTATTCAACTAATATTGAAGTCCTGGGTGGTTGTGGAATAAGAATCGACATTCATGTTTGATTCCACAGTCACCCAGGACTGCAATAATAGTTGGACATAAGATATTTTTATTGTATCCAAATTTACAGTCTTTTCTAAGCTTAAAATATCTATTCTGTATTGTGGAGGCATCTACTTCGTATACATGTTACTTTCACATCAAAACACTTTTTACTACCGACGAGAAGTTGGCCACACATTTCCAGCCACGGATTTTGGCGCCTCCACCATCTCACTTATTATGAACAATCTCATTAAAAAAAATTATATCTCCAAGGCACATACTTTATTTTCAAAATGTCTTTTATAATTGTTTAATCAGTATATCTAGAACCATTATAAATGATCAGAAAGTTGAAACTCTTATTTGTTATATTTTTAAACAATATATTGCAGTCGCGCGTAATGGCCACCACACATACCAAATTTTAAAAATTCATATCTCCCAAGGCACATACTTTATTTTCAAAATGTCTTCACTGATTGTTTAAACAATATATCTTAAACAGTAATATATGATCAGAAAGTTATAACTCTCAATTGTTACATTCTTAAATAATATATTGCTGTCGGCCACCACACATACCAAATTTAAAAAAATCATATCTTCTAAGGCACATACTTTATTTTCAAATTGTCTTCACTGATTGTTTAAACAATGTATCTAGAAAGTTATAAATGATCAGAAAGGTATAACGCATATTTCTTATATTTTTAATAATATATTGTTGTCACGCGTATGGCCACCACACATACCAAATTTAAAAAAATCATATCTCCTAAGGCACATACTTTATTTTCAAATTGTCTTCACTGATTGTTTAAACAATGTATCTAGAACAGTTATAAATGAACAGAAAGTTATAACGCATATTTTTTATATTTTTAAATAATATATTGTTGTCACGCGTATGGCCACCACACATACCAAATTTAAAAAAATCATATCTCCTAAGGCACATACTTTATTTTCAAATTGTCTTCAGTGATTGTTTAAACAATGTATCTAGAACAGTTATAAATGATCAGAAATTTATAACTCTCATTTGTTATATTTTTAAATAATATATTGTTGTCGCGCGTATGGCCACCACACATACCAAATTTAAAATAATCATATCTCCCAAGGCACATACTTTATTTTTAAATTGTCATCACTGATTGTTTAAACAATATACATACAACAGTTATAGATGTTAAGAAAGTTATAACTCTTATTTTTTATATTTTTAAATAATATATTGCTGTTGCGCGTATGGCGACCTCACATATCAAATTTTAAAAATTCATATCTCTCAAGACACACACTTTATTTTTAAATTGTCTTCACCGATTGTTTGAACAATATATCTAGAACAGTTATAAATGATCAGAAAGTTATAACTCTCATTTGTTAATTTTTTTAACAATATATTTCTGTTAGCGAATGGCCACCGCACATAGCAAATTTAAAAAATGCACATCTCCCAAGGCACATACTTTATTTTCAAAATGTCTTTACTGATTGTTTAAACAATATATCTAGAACAGTTATAAATGATCAAAAAGTTATAACTCTCATTTGTTATATTTTTTAAACAATATATTTCTGTTAGCGAATGGCCACCGCACATACCAAATTTAAAAATTCATATCTCCCAAGGCACATGCTTTATTTTTAAAATATCTTCACTGATTGTTGAAACAATATATCTAGAACAGTTATAAATGACCAAAAAGTCATAACTCTAATTTTTTATATTTCTTAAACAATATATTTCTGTTCGCGTATGGCCACCACACATACAAAATTTAAAAAATTCATATCTCCCAAGGCACATACTTTATTTTCAAATTGTCTTCACTGATTGTTTAAACAGTATATCTATAATAGTTGAAAATGACCAGAAAGTTATGACTTTATTTTTTTATATTTTTTAAAAAATATATTTCTGTTAGCGTATGACCACCACACATACCAAATTTAAAAAAATCCTATCTTCCAAGGCACATACTTTATTTTTAAATTGTCTTTACTGATTGTTTAAACAATATATCTAGAACAGTTATAAATGATTAAAAAGTTATAACTCCCATTTGTTATATTTTTTAAACAATATATTTCTGGTAGCGAATGGCCACCCACATACCAAATTAAAAAAAATTCATATCTCCCAAGGAATATGCTTTATTTTAAAAATATTTTCACTGATTGTTTAAACAATATATCTAGAATAGTTAAAAATAACCAGAAAGTTATAGCTCTATTTATTTATATTTTTAAACAATATATTTCTGTTAGCGTATGGCCACCACACATACCAAATTTAAAAACTTCGTATCTCCCAAAGGACATACTTTATTTTTAAATTGTCTTCACTGATTGTTTAAACAATATATCTAGAACAGTTATAAATGATCAAAAAGTTATAACTCCCATTTGTTATATTTTTTAAACAATATATTTCTGGTAGCGAATGGCCACCCACATACCAAATTCAAAAAAATTCATATCTCCCAAGGAACATGCTTTATTTTGAAAATATTTTCACTGATTGTTTAAACAATATATCTAGAATAGTTAAAAATAACCAGAAAGTTATAGCTCTATTTTTTTATATGTTTAAACAATATATTTCTGTTAGCGTATGGCCACCACACATACCAAATTTAAAAACTTCGTATCTCCCAAGGGACATACTTTATTTTTAAATTGTCTTCACTGATTGTTTAAACAATATATCTAGAACAGTTATAAATGATCAAAAAGTTATAACTCCCATTTGTTATATTTTTTAAACAATATATTTCTGGTAGCGAATGGCCACCCACATACCAAATTTAAAAAAATTCATATCTCCCTAGGAACATGCTTTATTTTGAAAATATTTTCACTGATTGTTTAAACAATATATCTAGAATAGTTAAAAATAACCAGAAAGTTATAGCTCTATTTTTTTATATTTTTAAACAATATATTTCTGTTAGCGTATGGCCACCACACATACCAAATTTAAAAACTTCGTATCTCCCAAGGGACATACTTTATTTTTAAATTGTCTTCACTGATTGTTTAAACAATATATCTAGAACAGTTATAAATGATCAAAAAGTTAAACTCCCATTTGTTATATTTTTTAAACAATATATTTCTGGTAGCGAATGGCCACCACACATACCAAATTTAAAAACTTCGTATCTCCCAAGGGACATACTTTATTTTTAAATTGTCTTCACTGATTGTTTAAACAATATATCTTGAATAGTTATAAATGATCAAAAAGTTATAACTCCCATTTGTTATATTTTTAAACAATATATTTCTGGTAGCGAATGGCCACCCACATACCAAATTTAAAAAAATTCATATCTCCCAAGGAACATGCTTTATTTTGAAAATATTTTCACTGATTGTTTAAACAATATATCTAGAATAGTTAAAAATAACCAGAAAGTTATAGCTCTATTTTTTTATATTTTTAAACAATATATTTCTGTTAGCGTATGGCCACCACACATACCAAATTTAAAAACTTCGTATCTCCCAAGGGACATACTTTATTTTAAATTGTCTTCTTACACAATTAGTGAAGACATTTTGAAAATAAAGTATGTGCCTTGGAAGACATGAATTTTTTAAATTTGGTATGTGTGGTAGCCATACGGTAACAGAAATATACTGTTTAAAAAATATAAAGAAATAGAGCTATAATTTTCTGGTCATTTTTAACTATAGTTATAGCTCTATTTTCTTTATATTTTTTAAACAATATATTTCAGAAATATACTTTTTAAAAAATATAACAAATGAGAGTTATAACTTTCTGATCATTTATAACTGTTCTAGATATATTGTATAACACTTTTTATTGAATGTGACTGTAGTTTCTACAAATTTAGCTTGACATTATCAAACGTGAAAATTAATAATAACAAGCTAAATTTGTCGAAACTGCAGTCACATTCAATGAAAAGTGTTATACAAACAAAGTAAAAAGTGTTTTATTGTGAAAGTAACATGTATAACGAAGTAGATGCCTTGAAACGTGAAGTTTGATAATGACAAGCTAAATTTGTCGAAACTGCAGTCACATTCAATAAAAAGTGTTACACAAACATAGTAAACAGTGTTTTATTGTCGAAATATCTAATTAAAATTAACCAATGCATCGCTCTATGTAAAGCCTTTCACTCATTTTCTGAACACCCTCTATACATAGAAAAAATCAAACGAAAACGGTTTACTATTAAACAGCAAAATAAATCAACGATAATCATTGTTAAAAAGTAATATTCATTATTATTAAACCAATAGCACTTGATGATCTCCACTTATGCCCCGATGATGTGTACTTATTCAAATTGGTTGGATTTAAATGAAACGCAAAGATGGTTTCCACACAAACACATAAACATGTTCATTATGAAAAGCAATTTATTTCAAAGATTACAATGATTTGAGAAATGAGTCCGCCGGGTCGTGTGGGAACTTGTGGAAAACTCGTTCGTTTTGCAATTAAGCAAAGCAATCGTAGATTTGCATAAGAGTCTCAAGCATGAAGAAACAAACACTCGGCAAGTCTGAGTAAGTACGAGTAATATGAAAATGTATATGACACTTCTTTCTGAATAAGTAAAATGCACTCGAAAATTTACTGGTAAATATCCGTTATCTATTTACCCGTATTTCGGTAAATTAAATGAAGCTTTCTGATCGGTGTACTGAGAACATGTTTGTATCTGTAACATATCCCCTGAAAAAAAAAACGCGATTCAAGTGCATTGAAATAATTGAGTCGCCTATTTCCAAAAACCCCAAAATCCGTTTGAAAACCATGGATTTAGGGGTTTTTGGAACTAGGCGACTCAATTGTTTAAAACAGTGATTATAGGCAATCCAATACAGTTCGTATATAAATTGGGTTGCATACATATGAAGATAGATATTCACACGTGTATGCAATCCAGTATACACGAAGTGTTGTGATTCCTTGTTATTCATTTATTTATTTCTCAACAAATACAGGTCTCAATTACAGAGGAATGTTAACATAACCTAAACTGTGCAAACTATAAGAAGCGTATAATCTGTTTTTTTTTTTTTAATGTGACCAATCAAATTTGACATTAAAAGAATTTAGTGATGTGATGCAGGTTGTGTTTTAGGTTAGGATAAGATTAATCACATGTTATGTTGTAAATCAACTTTGATTTTTGTAGGTTGTGTGAAAGGAATTCTGACATCAATATGACAATTCAATTAACTCACAAAGATTACGATTACAAATGTATTTACCTATAACCGCCTCCAATTATTTGTATCTACAGGTAGGATAGGAGGATTAGGTAATATTCCTTGTTCAGGAATATCTGTCTTCTTTATTATCTAACCATGTACTATCGGTGGAAATAAAATGTTGGGACACGTACAATTCATTTAGTGTATGTCAAACTTTGGACTTGTCATTTGATGTATCAAAACTGAGAATCCTTCTCTCTTCCTCTTATTTAAATATTTTTATTGTCACTCCATATTATAACCTTTCGTTAAAAAACCTGACTTAACCGATATAAATTTGGTTATATTTGACATTACCCAATTTTCGATTTGTCCCAACATGTTATTTTCACTGATGGTATATGTTCAAATTTTCAAAAAGTTCTAAATACAAGGAATTTTCCTTTTAGGCATACATGTTACGATTTTTCAATGCAAATTTTCAGACATTCGTGATCTTATCAAAAAATGTTAATTCAAAAACTCTAACGAGTGTTTTCCAATCCCAGACTAAGCATGAAGTAAAATTTCGAGTTTAGAAAAGCCAAATCAGGCTTTTCTAAACTCGAAATTTTACTTCATGCGCCACGCGTATTAAACACCGATTTGAAGTGAAGTTCAAAATATACTTCGACCTAGTGTTGTTTAGGTTATTAATTTTACAAACGTTTATATGGAATATGTGAAAGTATACTTAAAAGAAAAAATCCCTGTATGTGTTGTAAAGTTGCAAGTTATAGCGTTCTCTTTTTTGAAAATCTTTGCATCGTGACAATTTATTTAACAAATTATGTTTTATTTGTCACATTGATAATCATTTGCCAGCATCTCAAAATTTGATTTTTAAAATACCCTACTGTTAAAGCAGGACTGCAACTGTTCGCAGTAAATACACCCTAAGTTTGGTTATATTAAAAAAAACAGAGTTTAAGTTTATTTTCACGAATTCAAATAGTTTTGAATTTGAATTATTTTTGTGTTAACCTAAAGTATATACAAATAAATCTTAAATTAAAGTATACAATATAAACAATCTTAAATTAACGTATACAATTTTGAAAAAATTACACAAGTAACCCTATAAATAAAAAAGCATGCGTATACATAATTAAAACAAATTAATACTGATAATTTAAATAAAATTCTTATAATTTAAGGTAATTTATGTGTTATTTAACTTCAATTAAAATGAGTGTTTCAGCGCCTGGCGCATAAAGTAAAATTTCGAGTTTAGAAAAGCCTGAAAATTTGGTTTGGTCGCTCCGCGCTTCGCGCTACGCGACCAAACCAAATTTTCAGGCTTTTCTAAACTCGAAATTTTACTTTATGCTTAATCAAGGATTGGAAACACTCATTCTTAGCTTCAAATTGAACTTATTAAACATTTTTCTCAGGAGCCTCCACTGATTCGCGTGATTGGCAATGAAATGCGATTTTTTTATTTTGGGAATTTCCAGCGTCATTGAAAAATTACGACCTTGCGATTCGTAGAAATTGTCATCAAGTACATACATTATTTTACATCGTCGGACGTGTTTTTAGTGTGTTTACAAACGCGTGTCCCACATCCGCCCGATTTCTATTTATGCAAAACCTCAATTCCAATAATCAAAAGCATAATTTCCCCTTTTCGTTCTCATCTATATTCACTTTTTTTTTCGACAGTTGATTATTTTCTCTTCGTGCAATTAATTTATTTATAAAGATGCAAAGCATAATTTTCCCCCATTGGAAAATAGTGAATATAGATGAGTTGTATCTATATTGACTATTTTGAAAGTGAACTTTTCTTCGTGAATTTATTCATTTATAGAGATGTAAGTAAGCAGAGAAATTTTCTTGTGAAAGTCTTCAAGAGATTAAATTAAATGTAAAACAAGTTTTTTGGATTTTCAAATAGTAAGAATGTGTGGTTTTTGTGTGAATGACATGAAATTTCACCAGTTGACTTAATTTGCACAAGTTGTTTGGTTTAATTTCTCTTCAAAATTAAGGAAGTTACTTCAAAAAGTAATTAATCCAACTCAATCAGCTACTAATATTTCCTTGATATAATGTAACTCTTGAATTATTTTGACGAATAATGCACTAATAACTAGTGATGGGCAGGATCGAGTATCTCAAGGATCGATCAAGCAATGATCGATCAGTTGAAGGATCGAGCAGATCGATTTGATCAAAAAGATCGAGCCGCTCGGAAAGATCAAGCCGATCAAAAAGATCGATCCGATCAAAAAGATCGAGCCGATCGAGCTGCTTGATCATTTCCAAGGATCTAGCGGATCGCGCACACGAACGTATTTGATCATCACTAAAAAAATACTTGTTATTTAAATACTCGTTAGTTAATGACTAAATGAATTAATATAATAAGTGTAAATTATGCTTTTTAGTGTAATTATAATTAATATTGAAATTGTAATTAAAAATTGAACAAATACGAAAAAGTGAGGATTAATAAATAAATTGCAGACTAGAAGTTTCCCGACCTGCCACAATACAATATTTACATCAGGGCTAGCCAACCCAAATTGCTTCGAGGGACAAAATTAACACTTAGAATGTTTTAAGGGCCGCATCACAGATTTTTATTTTTCATTCAGAAATTTTAAAGACTTGTTTTGGCATTTTAACATTTTTAAAAGTTGAGGAATCTAAATTTCCATTTTGATTGTTTTTTTTTGTACAGCGCATATGCTAAAAAATATTCAAACATGATTCACATATGAAATAAGTAGTATATTTTGAATTTCACTTTAAATTAGTGTGACGTATGAAGCTTTAAACGTGTATTTTTTTCCTTCGCTTCGCTACGCGATCAATCCAAATTTTCAAGCTTTTCTAAACTCGAAATTTTACTTCATGCTTAATCTGGGAGTGGAAAACACTCGTTTAAAGCTTCAAATTGAATTCTTCTAGAAAAACAACGAATATGTATACCTAAAAGAAAAACTCCCTGTATACAGTGAATTTTTTTTAGGTAAACATATGCATAAGCTGTAAATTTTCTCACATTCGTTCATTTTAAGAGTTCAATTTGAGGCTTTAAACGAGTGTTTTACAATCCCAGACTAAGCATGAAGTAAAATTTCGAGTTTAGAAAAGCCCCGTGAAAATTTGTCGAGGGTCGCGCAGCGACCCGAGACAAATTTTCTGGATTTCAAGTGAAGTTCAAATATACATAAATTTCAAATATTTTAGTGTTTTATACGCGTGGCGCATGAAGTAAAATTTCGAGTTTAGAAAAGACCAGAAAATTTGTCTCGACCCAACAAATTTTCACGGAGCTTTTCTAAACTCGAAATTTTATTAAAAAGTTTAGTAAAAAGAAAACACCATCTTCACGACTAAAATTTTGTAAAATATTGATCAATCGACTAACTCGACAAGTTTGAAAAGATCGAGCTGCCTGAAACGATCGAGCCGCCCGAAAAGATCGAGCCGATTGAAAAGATCGAGTTGATCAAATATATCGAGTCGATCCGAAAGATGGGGCCGATCAAAAAGATCGAGCTGATCAAAAAGATCGAGCCGATCAAAAAGATCGAGTGACACGAAAAGATCGAGCGGCTCGATCGCTTGCAGGGATCGATCAAGCGATCTTTTTTGATTGATCTTGCCCATCACTACTAATAACCTTTCTTCACACGTTTATTTGAATTACCATATGTACATACATTTGAATTATGTTAAAATATTCGAAAAAGTCAAATAAGAACAAAAAACGATACTTTCCCTGTGTATTTTTTTTTTGTTTGGTTTGGAATAGGTTTTACCATTCAGCCACTAATGGTGATTTATAATCTATATATTAACATATAAAGCATAACTTTATTTTACTTTCCCCGTATGTAGGAAAGTAAAATAAAGTTATGCTTTATATGTTAATATAGATATATAAATCACCGTTAGTGGCTGAATGGTAAAACCTGTGCCAAACCAAACAAAAAAAAAAGTTATGCTTGAAGTGTTTAGGTGTTGAAAGTAATTCACGAACGAAAAAGATAGTTTTCTTGAAGTTTTCAAGCTGCATTTGTCGGGCTGAAGATAAGATCGTCATTTATACCATAAAGAAGTTACTCATATTGAAAAGATTAAGAAAAAACTGCTCTCTTAAGTTCATTGCAAAATTATTTATCTGGTGAATAAGCTACTTTATATTGATTAAGTTAGTCAATTGTGTCATGAAATATCAAACTGTGTCTGATCCGGAAAACGGTACTTTTGAATAAAAGAAGAATGGCCTGCTCTGTGTGTGTATTTACAGAGAATGCGGGCCCATTTAAAAGTCCCCACGAAGCGCATTCTTGGTGAATCAGTTGGAGGTTTGTTGGGAAAAGTTGCAGCGAAAAACAGGAAACACGAAAAGCGATTTATAACAATAATGAAAATCCACGAAACTTTTAAACTCTGCACTACTAGGGCAAATATTTATTTTATAATTGAAAAGAAAACATATAATAATAATATTAAATCATTTATTGACCAATTGAACATAAATATACATGTTTTCAAAATATACAGGGTCTCCCTATTTATTTTACAAAAGTTAAAAGGATATGTTTAGCTTTTGTAAAATAAAACTAAGCGCTAGTTAAGTTAAGCAGGTCAAGAAATGAATAAACATTTAATGCGATTTAAATCATTCCTGTAATCGCAGAATTGAGCCACAAAATCATCGAGCAAACAATTACCAATATTTGAAACAACTTATTTTTGTTCAGTAATAATTTAGTCGGTTGTAATCAATGTAATTCTTTATATGATTTTTGTGTTTTTTATTATTTTTGTCATGTATTACAATATGTATATGTACACTTATGTAATAAAATGGAGATTCCGTTAATAAATAAATAAATAAATAAAACTTCACGTAACAAAAAAACAAAATCATCGAGCAATTATGTTTTACTGAAATTTGAAATCGAAATCTACTAAATAATAATAATAACTTTATTGAACAACACCCATTACAGGACGATTACAGGACAATAAAATAATAATACAGAATTCTTAAAAAAACTAATTAATTTATTTAAATAATTAACACTGATTACTTTTTTGTATTCACTTTTTATTTTAAACTGTGAGTAGTTTCGGCTCAACAGCGAGCCATTATCAGTAATCAGTGTTAATTATTTAAATATTTACAATGTTTCACAAAGTAACCGCCTCCACCACAAGATATCTAATTAATTTAATTAATTTAGATTAAAGATGAGGATATCTAGTAGATTTCGACTTTAAATTTCAGTAAAACATAACTGCTCGATGATTTTGTTTTCTGTTACGTGAAGTTGTTTTAAATATTTGTAATTGTTTTATTCCTTTCTTTACTATATTTTATTGTGTTTAAAATGCGCACATAGCCTATACTAAAATATAGTATAGTAAGGAATAAAACAATTACAAACATTTATTAGATATGATTTATTTAGATTTTTCAGTCGTATATTTTTATTCTAAAGCGGAGCAGTAATAAGTTAAGTATTTGATAAAATTAATTCGTTTTTACGCATTTAGTATTTTTAATAATGCATTTAATAATCCTTGAACGAGTATGTTCCACTCCCAGATTCAGCATGAAGTAAAATTTCGAGTTTAGAAAAGCCTGAAAATTTGGATTTGACGGGGCGCGCGAGCGAAGCAAGTCGCGCCCCGGCAAATCCAAATTTTCAGGCTTTTCTAAACTCGAAATTTTACTTCATGCGCCAACTACATAAACGTTAGTTTCTTCCAAAATCCATTCGTTTTTCAGCACTAATCTGATAGTGATGATAATGAACAAAAGATGTAGATCAAATATACATGATTTTTTCATTATGAATGGTAATGATTTTCTATTTTCTCTAAACTCTTTTTTTAATATGTAGAAGACACTAAACTATTGTGAAGCTCAAACATTTATTTATTTATTTATTTATTTATTTTCACCCAACAGACATACAGTCCACTTACAGGGATTTAAACTAAAATTACATGTTATAACACAAATATATATATATATAAGTAAATACAATAATTAATAATATCCTAATACATTAAGTAGTTGACAAGTATAAAATGCGTTTATTGTTTTATTGTTCCGAGTATTTCACTACGAAAAGATTTACTAATTACATATGTTTAAGTTTTACATCCAACTCAGGTTGATTTTACGTTTGATCTTGCGTTACAATAAGCTTCTGATTTAACCTTTATTTTTTTTTATTTATAGAACGAATAAGAAATCATTCGAGCGATCTCAAAATATTTGATTATTTTCCTAATCGAAACAATCAATGATTTCCATTCTAATTATACTATCACTAGAGTAGATGGAAGATGCAGAAATAATTGATTTTTATGGTGATATAGTATTCGATACCACTAAAAGTAGTTTGACCTGATTTTGCATTTTGCATATAAATTATGCATAGAACATTAAATGTGGCGTGTAACTCAAATATTCATTGTATAATTCAATATCTGTCGGGGTATTAGCTCGGGATGTAGTTGTTTTAATGAATATTTGGAGAAGTCTCAACGAGACTAAATTTTTGCAGAAAGTCGATATTAATTATAATTCGTTTTTATATTTTGGGACTTGGAAATGGATACTGTTAATGAGACAATACACAAATTTGCCAAGAGTCATGAACAGCGACTTCCTCAACACGTCAACATCGAAGCCATCCAGCTCCTCGATAACACGAATTTGACCAGAAGACTACAGCGGACTAAACCGTTCGAGTTAGTTTAATATTGTGTTAGTGCAAACGCAGAGCATAGTGCTAGTGTACACATTAATGAGTGTAATTAAGTTATTAAAATCTAAGGGATACTAATGAGTAAACCCTTAGTATTAAACCTTTAGTAAATTAAGTTAGCTAAATATTACTCATTGATCCATTTGTGATCAGATTGTAATTATAGTAAAATACAACTAAGTGTTTTGCAAATAATAAAAAAAAATTTAAAAAAAAAATATTTTGTAAACACTCAGCAAACTATTGGCAAATTCAATTTTTCTTTATACTAAAAGTAGTAGTGAAAATAATCGATGTCAAATCGATTACTAGAATATCTCGGTCCAAAATAATCGATTAGTAAAATATTTCGATTTATCTCATCACTAATAGGTACATTTGTAATGGCAATCTTTGTTAAATGAATTATATAGTATGTTCAATAAAATAAAATCTCTAGAGTGAAATAGAAAAGATTGTAGGTTGACAACTATGAAATTATACATTATAATTATTATTTTTGACGTGTTATATGTCAATTCCTAAAGCGTGTAGCCAACTTAAATTTTAAAAAAGATAAAATCATGGCACTCTAGAGGTTTTTTTTATTGAACATACGATATATTTCATGAGTCAATTGAATTGTCATATTATTGTCAGATTTGCCTTCATATAACCTACAAATTAGAAGTCGATTTACAACACAACATATGATTAATCTTGTCCTAACCTAAAACACACAACCTGCATCACACCACTAAATTCTTAAAACGTCAAATTTGCTTGGTCATATTAAAAAAATAGATTATACGAATTTTACTTCTCGCAGACCACCGGTTAGGAGCCATTGTTTAAAAGGATTCGAATCAATTTAGAATGATTTGAATCACATACGAATTCTTCCAAAAAATCGTAACGAATCCGGATCACGAATCGTTCTTCAAATCGGTACTCGAATACCTCTTTCAAATTATCTATACTCAAGTAAAAATTGAGCCTAGTTTCTAGCGTGGCGCTGCAGAGCCGAACTATTTACATGCCTAGCGCCTGGTCAGAAAACTAGCCAGGCCCTTGTCGGGCATGTAACGCTCTGTATGAAAAGGCCCTGGTCAGTAATACTCGCCAGGCCCTAGCCAGTGACTAGTCGCTTGCTAGGTATTGCCTTGTCGCGTACTAGTTTGAATTAGTAAACCTTATTGGGAATGTGCATTCAAAATGTCATTTTACTTTTACAGTGGTAAATAATAAGAGTATTATTAATGTTTACCTTCATCATGATACAGTTTTTGTCGTTTACGATACTTTACGAGTCGTCTCCTCGTCAGCTCCTTTTTGCGATTTGTCTGGTCCATATTTTCTAATCAGTTAAATGATAGAAAACCTGGATTTAATTTGTCACTTGATCTGTGCACAGAACGGATCGCCACGCGTGGGAGAAAAATAGGTTATATTTTGGTTCTGTCACAGTGGGTTCGGGGCATGCACTCGAGCCTGCGCAGGCGCATGATGCCACTGTATATTTTTGAATTGAGTTAAAGTAGTCTAAGTGAATGATTGCAAGTAATTAATTGCTATTCAAATTATTTGTTTGTAATTACTATCAAATAAGACTCCAAATGCTATTTCCGTTGTGCAATTTGGTCGTAATCACCCTTTCGTGCCTCGGATTTACAAAAACATGTTTAACTGGAATATATATATTTTTGTTAGAAGAAAACGACAACTTTTTAATTGTCCAGTTTTACAAGCCAGTGCCTGGCTAGTTTCTGGCTAGTAGAACTTGTCTAGTTTTGGACAAGCTGAACTTGTCAAAAACTAGCCTAGAAAATGACAAGTTTTTACTAGTCCAGTTTTACATGCCAGTACCTGGCTAGTTTCTGGATAGTTTTGTCTAGGCACGTAGAACTCGCCATAGCCTTGCCAGCGCCTCGAAAAACTAGCCAAATACTAGTTTGATATTTACTTGGGTAAGGATTCGAATCCTACCCAGCTCTGCTAAATAATGAATAAAAAAAAACTGTAGCTGCTCGAAAGGCCCTTGATGGCAATTAAATTAGAAGAAGAAAACAAGTACTCACAGTCTACGCTAAAACGTATTCGTCTTTAACCATCCATTAGTTACAACTTCTTATTATTAATTTATCTTAACTAGAACCAGCCATAATCCCTATTATTATTAATTATGAAATTGTATATTTCAAAAAAAATCTAGCTCAATTAAAGCTAGTATTAGACGACACTATTTTCCTGTACAAAAAATAGTATGCTATTTTCTATCATGGTGTAATACACAAAATATGACCAAACGCGAATCTTATACAGTTTTGTATAATGGAAATAGGACATGTTCTATTCGGTACACCATGATAGAAAATAGTATAGTGTATTCTTGTACAAGAAAATAGTACACTATTTTCTATCATGGAGTAGTATACAAAATATGACCAAACAAAATAAAACTTGCGCTATTTTCCGTTATACAAAATTGTACAAGATTCGGTTTGGTCATATTTTGTGTATTACAACATGATAGAAAATAGTATATTATTTTTCTTGAACAAGTTTTTCATATTTCACGTGGTGAAATATATTTAACTATGATTTAAAAAAGACAACAATTGGTTACATTTCACTAATATTTTGGTTACTGAAATTTAACCAAGTGTTTTCTTTTTTAAATCATAGTATAATATTTTTTTGTACATAAAAAAATTATACTTTTTTCTATCATGGTGTATCAAATAGAACATGTCCAATTTCCATTATACAAAAATGTACAAGATTCGCGTTTGGTCCTAATTTGTGTATTACACCATGATAGAAAATAGTATACTATTTTCTTGTACAAGTCGTCTAATACAAGCTTTAGTAAATATCTATCAAATTTCAGCAGTATATTATTTCAACTTTACTCTAAATCAGTGGTTTATACGCGTGGCGCATGAAGTAAAATTTCGAGTTTAGAAAAGCCCCGTGAAAATTTGTCTCGGGTCGCTGCGCGACCCTCGACAAATTTTCTACGCGGGGCTTTTCTAAACTCGAAATTTTACTTCATGCTTAGCCTGGGAGTGGAAGACACTCGTTAGTTTAAAATATGTAACAACTATCAAAATTTATGTCGCAAGTGTTTTGATGATTTACATATTCAGAATATGAAAAAGTGACTCAAACTAAATTCGTTCTACTTTTATTGTCACCTTTAAAAAATATTCACAAAATATTTTTTTTCCATTTTTTCGCTATAACTTAAGCTTATATTAGACGACACTATTTTCTTGTATAAGAAAATAGTATACTATTTTCTATCATGGTGTAATATACAAAATATAACCAAACGCGTTTTGTATAATGGAAATTTAGTATACCATAATAGAAAATAGTATACTATTTTCTATCATGGTGTAATACACAAAATATGACTAAACCGAATAGAACATGTCATATTTCTATTAAACATAATTGTAAAAGATTCGCTTTTGCTCATATTTTGTGTATTACACCATGATATAAAATAGTATACTATTTTCTTGTACAAGGAAATAGTGTCGTCTATTACAAGCTTTAGTAAATATCTATCACATTTCAGCAGTATGTTATTTCAACTTTAATCAAAATCAATGGTTTATGCGCGTGGCGGATGAAGTAAAATTTCGAGTTTAAAAAAGCCCCGTGAAAATTTGTCTGGGGTCGCTGCGCGACCCTCGATAAATTTTCTACGTGGGGCTTTTCTAAACTCGAAATTTTACTTCATGCTTAGCCTGGGAGTGAAAGACACTCGTTAGTTTTAAATATGTCACAACTATCAAAATATATGTCGCAAGTGTTTTGATGATTTACATATTAAGAATATGGAAAAGTGACTTAAACTAAATTCGTTCTACTTTTTTTGTTACATTTACAAAATATTCACAATATATTTTGTTTTCATTTTTTAGCTATAACTTAAGCTTGCAGTAGACGACACTATTTTCTTGTATAAGAAAATAATATACTGTTTCCTATCATGGTGTAATACACAAAATATAACCAAACGCGAATTTTCTCCAGTTTTGTATAATGGAAATTTCGCACACCTTAATAGAAAATAGTATAATATTTTCTTGTACAAGAAAATAGTATACTATTTTCTATCATGGTGTAATACACAAAATATGACTAAACCAAATAGAACATGTCATATTTGCATTATACATAATAATAATAATAATCTTTATTCACTAACAAAATAACATTTAGCATACAGTTTGGAAGTAAACATTAGTGAACCAATAGGCGGGATTCAGTTGAGCTTTCGCCCACCTGTTCTTCCATCCATACATATCAATATAAATAAGAGCAAACAAGAAACAAAACTATTATTAATCTCTAAAAACGTAAGGTAATTCAATGCGTAAACATAAAAGGTATAATTTTTCTATAGTGTAAGTAATAACAGGCAATATGTACTATATACAAATATCTAAATAATACAAAATTCAAGATTGAGTCGAAACAAATAACAATCAACACATTGACAGAAAATCGGCACTTTTAATCACTGCAGCTTTTAACTTGGTTTTAAATTTATTAATAGATAGCATTTTATATGGTTGGGGTATGGTATTATATAATCTATAAATATTATATGTAAATGAACGTTGGAACATTGCAGTGCGGTAGCTGGGAGGTGATAATCGTCCTTTAGATCTGATGTTTATGTTATGAACATCTTCTCTAAAGGAAATTTTGCTGTAGAGGTATGGAGGTTGTTTTGAAATAATAATTTTGTGGTATAGACTATAAGACAGAATTGTACGTCGCTCCTTCATAGATAGCCATCCCGATTCCCTAATTTTGTGAGATATTCTATCAAACTTTCGTATTCCATAGATGTACCTCAAACAAGCATTTTGTACTTTTTGTATTTGTTTGCTGGTCACACAATCTAAAGCGGCATTCCAAAGGGTAGAACAGAATGTAAAATTAGACAGCACAAGAGACTCACATAACATAATTTTGGTTTTAATTGACAAGTAATTTCTATGCGGATATAACTTTTTTAAACTAAGGTACGCACCGGTGATAGATTTATTAACGTGGGCCTTGTATCTGAATGAATTATCTAGTATTACGCCTAAATTTTTCCCACTGCTGCTGTACGGAATTACAGTTTCGTTTAGTTTAATACATAACTTATTTGCTATATACGCACACGCTTTTTTGGGTCCAAATAATAATAATTGAGATTTAATAGAGTTTAAATTTAGATTTAAAAGTTTAGAGATACTGCAGATGTTTTCAATATCAGCATTAATATAACGTTCAGCAGTTTCATAAAGAGAAGGCGAAAACGAGTAATAAATCTGTGTATCATCTGCATACATATGTCCCTTATAGTTATCCAAAACATTTAAAATTAGGGAAGTGTATAAGGAAAATAACATAGGTCCTAGGATCGAGCCTTGAGGAACACCTGTATGCAAATTGAGTAAATTTGACGTTTTTGAGTCGATTTTAACACACTGTTTTCTGTTAGTCAGGTAGTTTTTTATTAGAGTAATTGCACAATTATTTAGTCCAGTGTTTTAAAATGGTCAATAGCGTTGAATGGTTTACAGTATCGAAGGCTTTGGAATAATCTAGCAATATTAGAGCTGTAAGGTTCCCCTTGTCGGTAGCTGTAAGTATGTCGTCGCTAATATTTAGAAGTGCTGTCTCACAACTGTAACCCTGCCTGAAGCCAGATTGACATGATGGAATAATACTATTACTGCTAATAAATTTTAAAAGTTTATAGTTTAATATTTTTTCAAGCAATTTAGATATTGTGGATAAAATACTGATTGGTCGTAGGTGTGAAAATTCTGTTGGGTTATTGTTTTTAGGGATTGTAAAAGATTCGCGTTTGCTCATATTTTGTGTATTACACTATGATATAAAATAGTATACTATTTTCTTGTACAAGAAAATAGTGTCGTCTAATACCAGCTTTAGTAAATATCTATCAAATTTCAGCAGTATATTATTTAAACTTTACTCTAAATCAGTGGCTTATACGCGTGGCGCATGAAGTAAAATTTCGAGTTTAGAAAACCCCCGTGAAAATTTGTCTCGGGTCGCTGCGCGACCCTCGACAAATTTTCTACGCGGGGCTTTTCTAAACTCGAAATTTTACTTCATGCTTAGCCTGGGAGTGGAAGACACTCGTTAGTTTAAAATATGTCACAACTATCAAAATATATGTCGCAAGTGTTTTGATGATTTACATATTAAGAATATGGAAAAGTGACCTAAACTAAATCCGTTCTACTTTTTATTATTACATTTACAAAATATTCACAAAATATTTTGTTTCCATTTTTTCGCTATAACTTAAGTTTGTAGTAGACGACACTATTTTTTTGTATAAGAAAATAGTATACTGTTTCCTATCATGGTGTAATACACAAAATATAACCAAACGCGAATTTTGTACAGTTTTGTATAATGGAAATTTCGCATACCTTAATAGAAAATAGTATATTTTCTTGTACAAGAAAATAGTATACTATTTTCTATCATGGTGTAATACACAAAATATGACTAAACCAAATAGAACATGTCGTATTTCCATTATACATAATTGTTTGCGTTTGCTCATATTTTGTGTATTACACTATGATATAAAATAGTATACTATTTTCTTGTACAAGAAAATAGTGTCGTCTAATACAAGCTTTAGTAAATATCTATCAAATTTCAGCAGTATATTATTTCAACTTTACTCTAAATCAGTGGCTTATATGCGCGGCGCATGAAGTAAAATTTCGAGTTTAGAAAAGCCCCATGAAAATTTGTCTCGGGTCGCTGCGCGACCCGAGCCAAATTTACTACGCGGGGCTTTTCTAAACTCGAAATTTTACTTCATGCTTAGCCTGGGAGTGGAAGACACTCGTTAGTTTAAAATATATCACAACTATCAAAATGTATGTCGCAAGTGTTTTGATAATTTACATATTAAGAATATGTCTTGTACAAGAAAATAGTGTCGTCTAATATAACCTTAAGTTATAGCGAAAAAAATTGGAAAAAATATTTTGTGAATATTTTTTAAAGGTGACAATAAAAGTAGAACGAGTCACTTTTTCATATTCTTAATATGTAAATCATCAAAACACTTGCGACATACATTTTGATAGTTGTAACATAGTTTAAACTAACGAGTGCCTTCCACTCCCAGGCTAAGCATGGAGTAAAATTTCGAGTTTAGAAAAGCCCCGCGTAGAAAATTTGTCGAGGGTCGCGCAGCGACCCGAGACAAATTTTCACGGGGCTTTTCTAAACTCGAAATTTTACTTCATGCGCCACGCGTATAAACCACTGATTTAGAGCAGGGATCTCCAAACTACGGCCCGCGGGCCAAACGTGGCCCGCTCCATCATGAATCTGGCCCGCGGCCAGAGATACATTTTGCGTAAATGATATATATTACAACGATTTAGTTTTAACATTTTTTAAAATTATGATACAACTAATGATGTAAAATTACCGGTAATTTAAAATTGAGTAATATTCTCACTGGTAAACATGGTAACAATTGGTAATTTAAAGTTAGACATAAAACACACACAAATTCGAATAAATAATTCTAAGTTTTTCCATGAATTAGAAAAATTATAAGTTTTTAGGAATTTTTCAACAAACTGTCGCTTTTCTCTAAGAAAGAAGGAAGTTATGAAAAAACTTGGAGATAGAAAAATTGTCCAAAACTTGATGATCTAAAACTTTCACTTTAACAATTTTTGTGTATTCCCATTAGTTATAAAGTTATTTGCAACTTTTGCGAAATACAAAAAAAGCTTGCGTAGATACTCGATATTTTTCAAGTTTCACAAAAAACGCTATAACTGAAAAACTACTTGAGCTACAGAAAAGTATAATACATGCATTTCGGCTATTTCGACGAGATCTACAAAATGGGGACCTTTATTTTTATACATGGTGATCCATAAAGTATCTAAAAGAGAATGTCAATTGTTTTTTTCTAAATCAAAAAGGCGAGTGTTTATCAAAGTTATCAATATTATATATAGGAGTGTTTTCCACTCCCAGACTAAGCACGAAGTAAAATTTCGAGTTTAGAAAAGCCCCGTGAAAAAAAAAAATCTGGGCTTTTCTAAACTAGAAATTTTACTTCATGCGGCACGCGCGTAAAACTCTGATTTATCGCGAAGTTCAAAAACATACGCAAATTCCAAAAAATAGTTTTAAGGAGTTATTAAACGATTTTTTGAAAATTATAAGTTTTTACGAATCTGTCAACAAACTGTCGTTTTACCAAGAAAAAAGATAGTTACGGAAAAACTTGAAGATGGAAAAATTGTCTAAAATTTTATAATCTAGAAGTTTTATTCTAACAATTTTTCTGTATTCCCATTAGTTATTAAGTTATTCGCACCTTTTGCGAAATATAAAAAAGCGAGCGTACTCGCATAAATTCTCGAAATTTTTCTACTTTCACAAAAAACGCTATAACTCAAAAACTACTTAAGCTACAGAAAGGTATAATACATGCATTTTGGCTATTTTGACGAGATCTACAAGATAGGCATATTTATTTTTATACAGGGTGATCCTTATAGTATCTAACAGAAAATGTCAATTATTTGGATCATGGCCCAATTGATTATATAGAATTGTATATGTGGCCCGCAAAGGAAAAAGTTTGGGGACCACCGATTTAGAGTAAAGTTGAAATAATATACTGCTGAAATGTGATAGATATTTACTAAAGCTTGTAAGAGGCGACACTATTTTTTTGTACTAGAAGATAGTATACTATTTTCTATCATGGTGTAATGCAGAAATTATGACCAAACGCGAATCTTGTACAGTTTTGTATAATGGAAATAGGACATGTTGTACTTGGTACACCATGATAAAAAAAGTATACTTTTTTTTATTATACTATGATTTAAAAATGAAAACAGTTGGTTAAATTTCAGTAACCAAAATATTAGTGAAATTTAACCAATTGTTGTCTTTTTTAAATCATAGTTAAATATATTTCACCATGTGAAAGATGAGAAACTTGTTCAAGAAAAATAGTATACTATTTTCTATCATGTTGTCATACACAAAATATGACCAAACGCGAATCTTGTACAGTTTTGTATAATGGTAATTTCGCACACCTTAATAGAAAATAGTATAATATTTTCTTGTATAAGAAAATAGTATACTATTTTCTATCATGGTGTAATACACAAAATATGACTAAACCAAATAGAACATGTCATATTTCCATTATACATAATTGTAAAAGATTCGCGTTTGCTCATATTTTGTGTATTACACTATGATATAAAATAATATACTATTTTCTTGTACAAGAAAATAGTGTCGTCTAATACAAGCTTTAGTAAATATCTATCAAATTTCAGCAGTATATTATTTCAACTTTACTCTAAATCAGTGGTTTATACGCGCGGCGCATGAAGTTTAATTTCGAGTTTAGAAAAGCCCCGTGAAAATTTTTCTCGGGTCGCTGCGCGACCCTCGACAAAATTTCTACGCGGGGCTTTTCTAAACTTGAAATTTTACTTCATGCTTAGCCTGGGAGTGGAAGACACTCGTTAGTTTAAAATATGTCACAACTATCAAAATGTATGTCGCAAGTGTTTTGATAATTTACATATTAAGAATATGGAAAAGTGACTTAAACAAAATTCGTTCTACTTTTTTTGTTACATTTACAAAATATTCACACAATATTTTGTTTCCATTTTTTCGCTATAACTTAAGCTTGTAGTAGACGACACCATTTTCTTATACAAGAAAATAGTATACTATTTTCTATCATGGTGTAATACACAAAATATGACCAAACGCGAATCTTGTACATTTTGTATAATGGAAATGGGACATGTTCTATTTGGTAATTTCTTTTAAATATTTTTGTACAAGAAAATACTGTCGTCTAATACAAGCTTAAGAAATGACATTAATATTAAACGAACGAGAATCTTGTTCAATTCTGTATAATGGAAATGGGACATGTTCTATTTGGTAATTTCTTGTAGAACATTTGTGTACAAGAAAATAGTGTCGTCTAATACAAGCTCAAGTTCTTTTACGTGATGACGTTGGTCGTCAGGTATTCGAAGCCAGGTCTCTAATTTCGCAGAAAAGGAAAATAACTTTTAGTAAATCAAAGTGGTCAAAAATGTTTCTTCAATTAAATAGTTGAGATTGTAATAACCCACATGTATTCTTGTAACTTTCTGTATAAACAAAATCCACCTGGATGTAAGAAGTACCTATTTCTATTTAATAGTAGAGATCCTAAGTGTACTTACCCTTTCGCTCTGAGATGATCGCTTTTGTCGAGGCACGCAGAATAACGTCACCTTTACGCCTTTATGGAACCCACTTTAATAATCCTCCTCACAAACAAACTCCACACCGAAAACTTTGTTTAACACCACATTCCTCTCCGTACGTTACGGGATTAATTCATATCGGACACAGTGAATGAAAGGCACTTTTCGTCTGTTTTTTGTTTGCGTGTTTCGTGCGAGCGGTTCAGAACGGCACGGACTCCGCGTAGCGACTATACAATTCCAAACAATGTTGCGCTGAGGAGGCGAGAGAGCAGAAGGCGCCCCGCCGAACATGCGCCTCCGCCCTTCTGCTGAGGCGGAATTGAGGCGGTTTTCGCTTGTGCTGGTACTACGATGTGTGTACGGGACCTTGGATGCTACCAACCGATTCAAGAAAGGCACAAATTGAGCGTGCGGCGAAGAACGCGTTGCCAGGTTTACTCATTTAACTGTACTTATTAGGTGAACTATTTCTGTTTTGAAAGACTTTTAAAAGGTACTAATAAAAAAGTACTCCTAAAGTAATATACGCAAAATAAATATTAATGGTACCCCACTGATCCATTTATGTAATCTTCTTCTTCTTCTTTGCGTAATTAATGGCCTTAGCTAATAAAGCTCTGTTGACCAGTCACAGTAATTATGAAATAATAATTATATATTTTTTTAATTTATTGGAGTATCGATTGTATGAATAAATAAATGAGTGGATGAAGGGATGAGTAATGAAATCTTAAATCTAGGTCTTAAGTGTAGGTTAAAATCTGGACAGAGTTAAACAGCCATTGCTGCGCACTCTGCCCTCCCCAAGGGATAGGAAATACACGTGGATTTTTAAAGGAAAAGGTTCAATGGAAAGGAATTTGGGAAAATAATTATTGAAAAGGATGTGATTGAAAGGACGATTGAGGATATGGTGGACCACGTGGAGGCCGCACGTTTTAATTTTGCAGCGGGACGGACTGCTCGGGGTCAGTTCTCGGACCGTACTCACCCCCATTTAAGTAATGTTTCAACGACATTAAAACAACGTTTAATGTTGCCACAATGTTGATATAACGTTATTTGTTTGTTTTTTGCTAAGTGGCACTCTTTCTTATGCATATCAGTTTGATACCCACTTGCACCGCAGGTACTTAATCGCCGTTAAAAGATTAATCACGATTAACCCTCAGATTAAGTCAATCTGTGAATAAAATTGATGTTTTTAAGAAATACCAATCAATGGGCTTGATCATCAAAATGTTTAATATTCAACCCACTGAGCAAAGCCATTTAAGTAATGTTTCGTCAACATTAAAACAATTTTTAAGAAATACCAATCAATGGGCCCGATCATCAAAATGTTTAATATTCAACCCACTGAGCAAAGCCATTTAAGTAATGTTTCGTCAACATTAAAACAACGTTTAATGTTGCTACAATGTTGATATAACGTTATTCGTTTGTTTTTTGCTCCGTAGGAACATGTTTTGATTTATTTCACGATTAACATTTCTTGATTAAGCATGAAGTAAATCAAGGTACGTCGATGAGCAAAACACATATGAACACAAGGTATGACAGAATTGGATCTTTCCATGTTTTTCCCTTCCCCTTTCCCACAGGCTCTGGTTCCTGAGAAAAAGTACAATGACGTTGTTTTTGGTTACGTTTTTGAGTCTATCATAACCTCTCTTTCCAGTTTCGCCATACTTTCATAGATAGATTTATTAATATTTAAGGCCAGTTGTTGAATCGTGGCTTGAGCTGCAGTTTTTGTAACTGTAGTTTTAGATAAGCTGTACTTTAGTTTGTAATGCGTTTCTGAATCACATGTTAAGACAAGCTTATTTAAGCGTCGCTTGGTAGCAACTATGCTCTGTTCCAATATGGTGCTTGTGATGCTAACGAACGTGTGCTGTATATAATATAAATATGTATGTATTTGTTTACATTATTGCAAGCAATTCAGTTATAAAATAATCCTATTATATAATAAATAAAATGCACATAAGGTTATGTTGCAACTAGGGCGCATGTCCGTAACAATCTCATGTACCGTGTTGGAACAAACGTCAATAATATGACAACTATTATGACAGTTTTTATCTCGGCTTGAGTGCATGTGTTGGACACTGGGTTTTTTTTCGACGTTTTTGACCTTTTTGAGAACATTTTTTAATGGAACTGTCTGCGTTTGTGTGTGACAATGAAGAATCTAATATATGTTTTTATCTAAAACTTACCGTTTAGTCACAATTTGTGTTTTAGGTTAATGTTTTTATGAGATGTCCTTTTTGCCTTTTCTTGCAATTTTATACCACATTTCCACTGTAAAGTGAAAACACAGCATAACTTCCTTATAAATTGCTACATATCTGCACCAATTTTGATCTTTTACTTGTGTTTTAACGTGAATACACTACACAAATTTAATGTTAACATCGTCAACATATAAACGGTGACATTTGAGATTTGTTTATCCAAAATTCAATTGTCACCGCTGGTATCGCCATGATTAGGTGTGTAAAAACTAGGTGGCGCTCAAATGCTTCTATTAATCAAATTATATAACAAGTAATAATAATATTTTCTAATTATTTGATATAGAATAAAGCAATTACACTACATTTGAATGAATTCAGTAATTTATTCATAAGTGAAATTAGTACATCTGACTCGGCGACCGATAAAGTAGATAGCGACCTTATCGACCGGCGGGAGTCAATTGTTTTGAGATATTTATTGTAAAACAATTTTTATTGTGGTTTGTAATTGCTGTACATACTTTGTAATTTCTGTACTTAATTTTACTGTAGTCAGTTTGTTATTTAGTGTATTTGTGTCGTTTTCCGTGTCTTTTAGATTAACGGTAAGTGTTTGATTTGAAATGTTAATAACAGCAGTAACAGTTATACATCCTAACTCGGGTCTCCGAATCCAGAAACTCTGGCGGGCCGCATTATACCGTATTTAATACTTGATCATAGACCCCATAGAACACTTTAGCGATTCCATGCACTTCTAGGTTAGGTTAGGTTGGCAGAAAAATTTGCATAGAATTAAATACATAAGTGTCATTGCTCACTTTATTGATTCTATACACTTTTAGGTTAGTAGAAAGGTTCATGATAGAATAAATTGTTTAAGTCTCTTTCTAAACATTAGCGATTCCATATATATCTAGGTTAGGTTATTATATAGGTTTATGATAGAATTAATTGCCTACGTTGCACGTTTGCACACGTCAGCAATTCCACATACTATTTGGTCAGGTTAGGTTAGCAGAAAGGTTTATGATATAATTAAACATGTGTCTTATTGCACACATTATACCTAATGAGTGTTTTAAGTGCAGCTAACTCAATTTCGACAAAAAATCGACTTAACTGGTTTTTGCGGTAAGCCACAGATTTACACATTCATCATAGTCGAATGAACAATATTTGGAAGCAGCTACTCATTTAGAAACATATTATAAGAGCTTTAGAAAGTGATTATTCTAAAGATAATTTCAATGGGCGTCCAAAAAAACTCTACTTCATCAATGGTATTAAATTTTAACCACGTCACAAGTTAAGGGTTGTCTCTTGAAAGTTGAGAATAAAGTGGTTGGGTTAGTAGCAAGGTTTGCATTTGTATAATTTGCTTATGTCTCTTTACGCACATTGCCTATTTCATTTACTTCTAAATTAGGTTATGTTGGCATAAAAGTTTGTAACGTTATAAAACTCGAAAAAAGTGAATGAACACTGAAACTGTAATCCAAACACAACTAGAAGAAATGTGCAGCAACAATGCGTTAATCCGAAAACACTTTAAGAACTATAAGATAATAAATTAATAATGAACTATCATAAATAACGTTTCTGTCAAATGACATTTTATTTGTTCCGCCGCGATGTTGTGCAAATTTACATATATTTTACTGCATTTATATTAAAATTGTGTATTCATATATACATTAACCCATTAAGCGCCATTGGTGCATAAACGCAACATTATACATTTTTTGTTAATCAAATTACTAAATGAGCTAATTTTATTTATTATATTAATTGACCTGACTTGAAAATGTATGGAGAAAAATGTTAGTATGTATTTCTAATTTCACAATATTTCAGTGTTTTGTACGCGTGGCGCATGAAGTAAAATTTCGAGTTTAGAAAAGCCCCGTGAAAATTTTCTACACGGGGCTTTTCTAAACTCGAAATTTTACTTAATGCTTAGTCTGGGAGTGGAAACACTTGTTCCAAACTTTATATCGCACGTTTTTATAAAAAAACCGATTAATGCCTGAAAATTTACGGAGTATACATTTTGCATATTTAATAGAAACATTCTACATACTGTGATTTTTTTCTTTTAAATATGCAAAATGTATACACTGTAAATTTTCAGTCATTAATCGACTTCTTTATAAAAACGTGCAATATGAAGTTTAGAAGGAGTGTTTCCACTCCCAGACTAAGCATGAAGTAAAATTTCGAGTTTAGAAAAGCCCCGCATAGAATATTTGTAGAGGGTCGCGCAGCGACCCTCGACAAATTTTCACGGGGCTTTTCTAAACTCGAAATTTTACTTCATGCGCCACGCGTATAAAACACTGAAATATTGGGAAGTTAGAAACGCACTTATGTATTTTTTTTAATGAGTAATAATCCAAAAAGTTAATAATAAGTTATTCATAGAAATCATAAAGAGAATTGCAGAATTTTGCCAAAAATCAACTTTAAAAGTCAACTCTATAATTGCTCGGCCTTTAATAGGTTAAACATAATACATTTATTTTAACTAATCAACTATAAAATTATAGCGCATGTACATAAAGAACATACATTGATGAAATAAACCAAATAAATAATACACTAGCGCCACCTGTTCTTTTTTTCATGAAATTATATCAATCTGAGGCATTAGTCGGTATTCCACATATTTCATATAAATAGTTGTCAACAAACGTCACTTTTATAGTGTAAAATTAAATCAGTGTATTCGCTTAAAATTTAAGACAAAGTAATAAATTGCAAATAATACTTAAGAACTTGTGTCTAAGCTGTAATGTGGGTCTATTTTATTCAGGAAATGTGTATAAAATCACACATATGAGCGATAAATAATTTCTCAAAATCGACAACTTTAAAAATTAATTTCGCTAAAACGGTAAGTTTTCTAAAAAAATGGACTTCAGATTCGTTATTTTCTCATAAAAATACATATGTTTAAAAAAAAAGTTCAAAAATTGTACTGTCCTGCACATGCACCTTGACCTTTATCTCATTCGTCTTTAGCTTGTATGCGTATTTTGTGATCAAAGTTATTGCATAATAAATTGCAAATAAAATATTGATAAAAATAACTTCAAGGAGATTATAATAATAATCGATGCATCATTATTTCTCCTGACCAAGGAATAGGAAAATACACGCAGAATTAGTAGGATTGAGTACACTAGAAAGCAATGTAAGGATTTAATCTCAAAATTTGGTGAGCAAAAGGATACGGAAATCTAACGTGTTTGGCTGTATCAACAATCCGACCAGCTCAAGAATGATTTATCGATATCCAAACATTAAAAGTGCGATTCTTTTCGCAATCTAAGCTTGTTGTAGATTTCGAAAAGAATCGCACTTTTAATGTTTGAAGTATTCTGCAACCAAGAATTGGCAATTTCATTTATACTTATGTTTGAACGGTAACGTGACCGCCAGTCTAAGGTGCCAAATTGTTTAGAGGGAATGGCAAAGCTATACTGATGAGAGATAAATCTCGAAACGCGTCTATAGATGGCCTGAATAATTTGACCCAAATTGTTACATTTGCAGTAGGTTGCTGTATGTAACAGCAAACACTTGTTGTATAATACAATGTCCGTCGGGGTATTAGCCCGGGAAGTAGTTGTTTCAATGAGTGTTTGTAAGACTAAGTTGTTGTAGATTGCGAAAAGAATCGCACTTTTAATGTTTGAAGTATTCTGCAACCAAGAATTGGCAATTTCATTTATACTTATTGATATTCATTGAATTATAGAAATAATCGAGCCGATTTCGTAAGGAAAACGTTAAAATTAACATGATCGTTATTCATCAAGTAGGTACACATAACACATGCCAAATCCACCTAAAATGTGGATTATAAGAATAACATACACGTTAAATTTAACATTTATGCTTACTGAATCTGTCCGAATAACCACATTGTCTACATCATATTAAAAATGTCAACTATTTTTGATGTTTGGGGTTATGAATTCGAGTTTAGCGCGTTAAGCGGTGGTGGTCGGCCGTTTTCAAAAACTCGAGCTTAAACTTAGCACTAAGCCATGATTGAAAAACACCAAAATGTATTTAAGCCTAATTTAAATCGAAACTCAGCTTAAGCCACAAATTAACAACTGGGCCTTAGTGTTAAAAATAAGTGTTATTAAAGTAGGACTTTGTGTTAGTGTTAAGTGTATTTAGTTAGAATAATAGTTTGTGTTCCGTGTAATTAAAATAGAAAAATATGTTGAAGTTGATTGGGTTATAATAAAAACATTTGAAACAAAGATTATCTCTAAAAATTAATTATTTAAATTGAATCGTTTATTTCAGAAACCAGCCGAACGCCAATTTTCTCATTTTAAAAAAACTAATGAATAACTTTAAATGCCGTCGCTTGACGGGTTTCTGCAATTAACACATTATTTAGCTACAAATTTGATATATTTAAAAGTTCGAATCTAGAGGAGTTTAAGAACTTAATGATATGCGTTCCTTAAAATAGTAATAATTTAAAACCATTAATTTTCTGTCGTTTTGACGCTTAACGGGATTCTGAAATAAACGATTCAATTACTCATTTTAGGCTTTCAAAAATAACAAAGGGTTTAAAGCAAAATATTTTAAATAAAATTAAATTCAAAGAGGAGACAATTTATTATATTGTAAATTAATAAAATTATTAACATGTTTTAAATATTCATTTACAACTTACTCAAGTTGTTACACTTCTTTTCTATTTAGTAAGCATTATTTTATTTTTGTAAAATTCAATTCAATAAAATAAAACACTTCAACTTTGTTTATATAACACAATATTTTCATTTTTGCGACTGCAGTTTCGGCATCTCAACTTGCCATTTAAGATTTACTAACATTGTAAAATATAACAACATTTACAGAAATCTTGAAAATAAATAATAAAAAAAACATGACTAGTTTTATAGTCACGATAGATTAACAAGCTTAGGTAAACATAATTAGATTAATTAGTGTTAGTTAATTTGGAATCGTATACTTTAAAGATTAAAGTATACGATTCCAAATTTAGCCTATTTTCTCTAAATCTTTAGATATTTCCTGTTCATTTTAAAGTACAATTTGAAGCTTAAAACAAGTGTTTTCCACTCCCAGACTAAGCATGAAGTAAAATTTCGAGTTTAGAAAAGCCCCGTGAAAATTTGTCGAGGGTCGCGCAGCGACCCGAGACAAATTTTCTGGGCTTTTCTAAACTCGAAATTTTACTTCATGCGCCACGCGTATAAAACACTAAAATATTGTGAAATGTATGTTTATTCGAACTTCACTTAAAATCTGTATTTTATACGCGTGGCGCATGAAGTAAAATTTCGAGTTTAGAAAAGCCCAGAAAATTTGTCTCGGGTCGCTGCGCGACCCTCGACAAATTTTCACGGGGCTTTTCTAAACTCGAAATTTTACTTCATGCTTAGTCTGGGAGTGGAAAACACTCGTATAAAGCTTCAAATTAAACTCTTTTAAAAATCAACGAATGTCTGAAGCCCAGAATATTTGTCTCGGGGCGCTGGGCGACCCTCGACAAATTTTCACAGGGCTTTTCTAAACTCGAAATTTTACTTCATGCTTACTCTGGGAGTGAACAACTCTCGTTTAAAGCTTCAAATTGAACTCTTTTAAAAAACAACGAATGTTTAATAAAAACTGAAATACAACGAAATAGAATAAATATAAAATATTTATGGATGGTAAGGTAGAAATCGTTTACCAAATGGAATCGGCTGGTTCAGTTGTTTACTGATGGCTCTTGTAGATGGCAGCAAAGTTGGGCCTTCCATCATAAACATTTTGTTACCATACCTAGTTGCTGCACAAATAGCAGTTTAAATAATTGTATAATGAACAAGCAACAAGAAATTAGATTTATAACTCTGCCGTTGAGGTTATGTTTGCATATAAACTGACGGAAATCAAAGTGCGCATGCCTTTATGCTAAAATATGATAAAAATAGAGCATTTTATACAAGAATTTAGTATCATCACGTTTTCTATATTACACGGTGTTTAAAAATTGGGTCCATTCTTTTTTGTCTCAAGAATTAGTAAAATTTAATATATTGTAAATTAATAATATTATTAACATGTTTAAAATATTCATTTCCCCTTTTCGCACCTTCTTTAAATATGTATTTACATTATACAGAGAGTTTTTCTTTAAAGTATACGTATTCCGAATTCAGCCTACTTTCTGTAAATTTTTAGATATTCCCTGTTTTTATTAAGATCAATGTGAAGCTTTAAACAAGTGTTTTCCACTCCCAGAATAAGCATGAAGTAAAATTTCGAGTTTAGAAAAGCCCTGTGAAAATTTGTCGAGGGTCGCGCAGCGGCCCGAGACAAATTTTCGGGGCTTTTCTAAACTCGAAATTTTACTTCATGCGCCACGCGTATAAAACACTAAAATATTGTGAAATGTATCTATTCGAACTTCACTTAAAATCTGTGTTTTTAAGGCATACTGCTTTCAACTTGATAAGATATTTATACATAAATAAAACACTGTTTATCACTTTGTTTGTATAACAATTTTTTTATTTGGTGACTATAGTTTCGATACTACACGTATCATTATAGATTATAGATATTTATACCATGTATTTGACAAAGATCTTCAAATGTGGAAGTTTTCTTAGCATTTACATTTTCTCCAATATTTTGATTTGTTAAAATTAAGAACAAAAAAAACCATTTTGTACAACACTAATTACTACGCCACTGAAGTAAAGCAAATCATTGCTACGCCACTCCTTTTTATAAGCATGAACATTTCTACCAGCAAACAACCAGCAACACAAAGCGAGCGATTTCAGGCACGATTGGTAGCATTGTTTTCTCGTTGAAAACCAGTTTTCCACCAAAAAAAGACAACAATTCCAAAAGCCCGTTCCTTTCCTCCAGTGGAAATTATCCAGATAGTTAGAAATGATCAAAATCCGGTGAAACGGCGGCGAGGTGCCCGGTGTGCCGGTGTGCTTCTTTGAGGTTAGATCTCAAAAAAGCAGTACACTCCGGAGATGTCATCCGGGAACGATGGGAGCAGCATCCTAGAGGAGGAGAGCAAGACTGAAGAAAGGGGCTCTTTGCCCCAAATAATAAACAACACAACAATTAATGAAAATAATTACACACTCGAAGAACAGCCAAAAGTTAAGATTAAATCAGAATTAACATCGGATAGTGAAGAAGGTAAGATAATAATAATATTATGGTGATAGGGTAAGATAAATGATTTAATTACAAAAACTGTAAGTCTGGCTCTTTTAGATAGAGAGAATTTAGTTACGACGGTAATTCGTGCCCTTACAATTGTTTAAAAATAGTGATGTCTTAAACCCGATACAGATTATTAATGTTTTTCAATTGATTAATAATACTAATAGGGTATTTATGGAATGCCCAGTCTGTGACTTACAGAGAAATAGGCTGAGGCTCGGTGGTGACCTGGCACCGGTTTTATCGAATACTAAGGGCTCCGTAGGGAACTGCGTCCAGTTCATGCGTGATACTTAACTAATAAAAAAGATATAGGGTAACTGTGCTGTTTTGATAACAATTTATTATAGTTTATAAACTTTTCTGACTTGTTTATGTACACTGACACTGGAGTCGCAACTCCAGTGTCACTTTTTAGTTTGTATTGTCCTTTTATAACCACGGTGTCGTTCTATCTGTGATATCAATTAAGGTTCAGTTATTTACTTTTATAAGTTCTGTTTAGCTGTGTGATATTAGTTTAAGTCTAATTTATTTTTACTTTCCCCCGTATGTAATACAAAGGGAAAGTATTGTTTTCGTGAAAATTTTCGAATCAAAAATTTTAGCGGAAATATCCGTTTTGAGGTCCCCTGAGTCGAATAAGACCATTTTTGAAAAATGTCTGTCTGTCTCTGTGTCTGTGTGCGCTGTACCGCAAAAACTGCTAAAGATATCGAGATGAAACTTGAAACTTAAGCTTTTTGTTACAATCGGAAGAACTGAAAAGCTTTTGGTGAAAATCGGAAAACCGGAAGTGGTACTTTACTCTTAGCGTTTTTCAGTTTTTTCAGATTTTTTCAATAAATGTTCATCAAACAAAAAATTCTTTCAAATAAAAGTTGTAGATAATAACAAAATGAAGATGTATTGTTCACTTACTTTTTGTCATAGCACTCTGTTTTTGAGATATTTAATAAATAGTGTTTTTTATCTAGTCATTGATTTGTGTCAGTGTGTGTGTGTTGATACAATTGGAAAATGTTTCAAATAAAAGTTGTAGGTAATAAAATATTAAAGATTTTTTGTATCTTCACTTTTTGTCATAGCACTCTTAGTTTTTGAGTTTTATCAATAAATAGTGTTTTTTATCTAGTCATTGGTTTGTGTCAGTATGTGTTGATCTAATTGAAAAATGTTTCAAATAAAAGTTGTAGTTATCAAAAGTTGAAGACATTTTGAAAATAATAATGCTACAAATATTTTAAAAGTGATTTAATACGCAATTTACGGGGGAAAGTACTATGATGGACACATCACCATTTTTTCTTGTGATATTAAGTTTAGGCTGTGTCTGTTTCTGTTCAGCATCGGAGTCCTTTCACAACTCCAATGTCGTCTGTGATATAACCTGTGATATTTTTGCCATAGAATTAAGCTTAAAATATTTATAAATTTATTTATTGCATTCATAGTACACACACACAGACATGACAGTACACCGGCCAATGACTTTGGTTGTCGATGCCGGAAAGTGGGAGGGGTTTTTAGTCTAGTCTCTCAGTCTTTTGACTGACAGGAGTCCGACACTCCGTCCGTAAATAAATTTTACCCTCCTACACTACAAAAAAAAAAAAATATGGCTTAAACCAGGTATAGATTATTGGATTAAATAGAAATAACTGTCCTTTTTTGAAATTATTTAGAACCCAAAGAAAATTAACAGTCGTACTTCGTGTAAACACACACGAGAAGGTAACAGGGATCGACCAGTGAAACAATCTTTGAAAGCATGGATATTTAATAAATTAATTAACTAAAAAAGCCTATTTCACTGGTCGACACCCCTTTTTGTGTGTGCGTTATTGAGATTTTTACATTTTTACTTAGATGATATGTATGAAGATGCACATCCGATGATTGATGTGGATGTGAAAATTGAAGAGGATGAAGACGACGAGTTAAAAAATGACAGGAGTGAGAGTGAAGACGAAGAGAGCGATGAGGAAGATGACATTCTTAATTACTGCAAAGTGTGCAAGACAACTTTCGACTGTGATGAGGACTACAGAGAACACTACAGAAAGGTCGCTCAGAGCATTAACACAAAGGGATTGGCTTGCTGCTCATGTCAAAAAGTAAGATATTGGACAATAAAAATAATAGAAAGTGTGGACAGGACAGAAATTAATTTTGGATTTTGGAAACATGTTTGCTCCCCAATACTCAGCACGTCTTTATAATTGATTTATTAATTGAACCATTGCTAACATACCTTCAAAAAGTTAATTTTTCTTTTGGTAAGAATATCATGCACTTATTTCATTGTTTAAATTAAAACAATTTGTTTCTGAGAAGATTTTATAGAAGCAATTATAAATCGCTGGTAGTGAACGTTGTTATGTATTTATTAGTTTAATTCTGACTTCGTCAATTTTATATCATTATCAAAGAATACAAAGCCTTACACCGAAAGGTAGATAGGCAAAGGAATAAATAAAATAAAATCAAAGAATACAATTGAGTTGCTTATTTTCAAAAAACCCTAAATCTATTAAAATTGAATTTGTGTTCAGTATTCCGGCACCAAGTACCCACAGACACGTTTCGGACTTCAAGGTCCTCTTCAGTGTGGTCCCGACCCAGTGCTGAGGAATACTGAATATTTCTGACTATTTCAAGCCAATATTAATGATTTCGATAGCTAACGCCATCTAATGCTATCTATTATTTCAAATAATTTTAGGGGTGTTTGGAAATAAGCGACTCAATTACAATTATTTATCTATGTAATCTCACATACGTAAATAAAATGCAAATGCTTAATAATCACAAAATACACGATTCTTTTAAGTCGAAAAAATTGTTTCAGTGTTTTCGAGACTTGACACAATTAAAAGTTCACCAACGCAAACACACTGGGGAAAAACCGTACTCTTGTGACATTTGCAAAAAGCGATTTTCGATCAACGGCAACTTAACAAAACACAAACTCACCCACACCGGCGAACGGCGATTCGAGTGCGACACTTGCGACAAAAAATTCTCCCAATTCGCACACCTGGAAGACCACATGAGAATCCACTCTGGTAAATATGGTTTTTATTTATTATTATTTTTAACCACACCTTATATTAATTATTTACATATTTTTTAATATCTATTTATTTAAACATCGGAGACCATTTATTACATAATATGTACAAATAATATTATAAATTTGAATGAAATTAAAGTATACAAACATAAATACGATTTTGGGCAGCTTGGTGGTGTAGTGGTTAGAGTGTTGTACTGCCACGCCACGGACCGGGGTTCAAATACCGGCCTAACAAGTTGTCTGCATTTATATAGGTTAGGATAAAAATGCCAAACACTCCGTCTTCTCGGATATGACGTTAAATGCATGTAGGACCCGTGTACTGCCTGGATGTTGCGTGCACGTTAAAGATCCCTACCGGTGGGTTGGAACTCCCACCGGGTTCGGCAAAATTCCCGGATAGCTGTAGACCTAATCTCCATCGTCATGATTGGCAATAGCAGCGGAAATAGATAACATAAAACAAGTATATTTACATATGTTTTTTAAAGCGTTCAATTTGAAGCTTCTAACGATTATTTACAATCCTTGGTTAGGCATGAAGTAAAAACATTTTTCTGGCTTTACTAAACTCGAAATTTTACTTCATGCGCCAATGGTATAAAACACTGATTTAATGTGAAGTTTAAAATATAATGCTTTAGCATATTGCCTTGGCAGTATATTTTGAAAAATTGAATTTGTGTTCAGTATTCCGGCACCAGGTACCCACAGACGCGTTTCGGACTTCAAGGTCCTCTTCAGTGTGGTCCCGACCCAGTGCTGAGGAATACTGAACATTTCTGACTATTTCAAGCCAATATGTAAACTATTAATGATTTCGATAGCTAACGCCATCTAATGCTTCATAGTGGCATCGTCAGTGACACGAATGCACAAAGTGCATATACAGGTCACTGTTTCGTCCACGAGCGAGCAGAACTCTGTTTGTGAAACCAGAAAACAAATATCGTCTGTGGGTACCTGGTGCCGGAATACTGAACACAAATTCAATTTTGATATTTGTTTTCTGGTTTCACAAACAGAGTTCTGCTCGCTCGTGGACGAAACAGTGACCTGTATATGCACTTTGTGCATTCGTGTCACTGACGATGCCACTATGAAGCATTAGATGGCGTTAGCTATCGAAATCATTAATAGTATAGTTTGAACTTTACTTGAAGTCATTGTTATATACCGGTGGGGCACGAAGTAAAAGTTTAGATAAGCCTGAAAATTTGGATTGGCCGCTCCACTTTACTGCGCGACCAATCCAAATTTTTAGGCTTCTCTAAACCCGAAGTTTTACTTCATGCTTAACTAAGGATTTTAAACATTTACTTGAAGCTTCAAAATGCGAATACATCATGGATAAGTATACTTAAAAAAAATTCCCCGTACAGTACATAACAATTAAAAGATAACATACAAGACAATTTAAAATATCAATAATAAGTTAAATGAAAACATAAGACACAAAGAATAAAGTTATATTTAGAGAAGTATTTATTGTGGATAACGATTCAATTAATTTGTCTTTTTCTTCATTAGGTGATAAACCATTTGAATGTGATCATTGTGATACAGCCTTCAAAACAAAAGCCCGCCTACGGAAACACATAAAATCGCACGACCCGTCGGAGAGCGTCAAGCGCAAAAACATGCACTGCGAGATCTGCAACAAACGTTTCACCTTCTTCCAACTGGAGGCCCACATGCGCCGCCACAAAGACATCGACCGCACTTTCAAGTGCCCCCAGTGCGACGTCCACCTAAAAACCTACAACTGCTTACAAAGCCACATGAAAACCGCCCACTCTGACTTGAAAAACCACATCTGCCATGTTTGCGAGAAGAAGTTCTCGACCGTAACGCACCTCACGAGACACGTCAAAACCCATTCCGGGATAAAACCGTACGTCTGTGAGATTTGCATGCGGGGCTTTCCCTGCTCGCAAAACTTGAAGAGGCACTTGCAGGTGCACAGGGGGGAGAAACCTTTTCAATGCGAAACTTGTAAAAAAGCGTTCCTCACTTTAGAAAATTTAAAAAGGCACATTCGAACTCACACTAAGGAAAAACCTTACTCGTGCTCGGTTTGTAATAAGCCCTTTGCTCACAGCACGACCGTGAAAGAGCACATGCTGACCCACACCGGTGAGCGTCCTTTCGGGTGCGGGATTTGCAATAAATATTTCGCTTTGAACAAAATGCTCTACAGGCACATCAGGCAGAAGCATCGGCAGCATTTGCAATTTCGTGATATTAAGGATATGGTGATGAGAGTGGGGGATGATAATGAGCTGATTCGTGATATTAAGGTGGACGGCAGTGAAATCGAGCCGGATTTCGTTGCCGTTAAATGTGAGATTAAGGAGGAACCCACCGAAGAGGGTTTTTCTTATTAATTATAAAAAAGTTATTAATGTTAATAATTTGAATTGTTGATTTTTTGTGTACAAATGTTTTTATTGTAGTCGTGGATATTTTTATGTTTACTTTATACAAGAATATAAATAAACATCACGTATAATATACAAAAACATATTTGATTACTTTAAATGCAAACTAAATTACTATCCCCTAGATATTGTGAATGAATGCTTTTCGACTGATTGAAGAGTTATAACTTGTCATTCAGTGCATAATCATTCATTCACAATACCTAGGAACATCTATGGTAAGACAAAAGATTAATAAATGCCTGTTTTTGTTAAAATTACCATAGACACCATTTCTTCAAACTTTTTTCATCCGCCTATCGGAAAATAGGCAACATTTCAACACGAGCACAGATTTTCAATTAAACCACTGCATTTGCACAATTTTTGAATTCAATTGTGAACATTTTGAAGAAAACTTGGAAATGTTACGCTTACTGAAAGTTATTGATTTTCACAGACCGTGTTTTGTTTATTTTTTAGTCCATTTAGTTGCAATCTTGAACGACTGTTAGTAAATAAACAACAGTTGATAAACAGTCGCAGATTCCTCTTGATTTTCGTGGATTTTGTTAAATTAATATTCGGAAAATTGGTGAACGTATTTATTTAACAATAAGTGAGTGCTTTTACGCGAAAAAATCGTGATTTTCTTACTTAAAAGGTTGGGAAAGTTTCGACGCCAGTTTCAAAGAAGTTTAGTGTACCAACAGACAATCGACGACGGTTGATAACCGGTCGAGATTCATGCGCTAATTTAATGATTTAAAATCAATCAAATTTGAAAAAATAACTAAAAAGATAAATTTAATAATGAGTGCGTGTTTGCGTATAAAAATGCCTGCAATTTGTTAAGTGCAACGGTTAAAAATGTGAAAATAACCAATTGTTTTCAAGGGCCATTTTTTTTACAAACGAATTAAGTCGTGAACATCGTGTCGTGCGTGCATCTCGATTTGCATCGATTGTTATTGAATGATCATTAAACAATTAGGTAAACCGTTAATTTAATTATCAGTGAGTGTTTGCGTGTAAAAAATCATTCGTTTTCCAAATGGAAAGTTTGAAAATCGCATCTGAAATATAGTGCCGGTTGTGGTTTAGAAATCCACCAATTAATTTGTCTCTAAAAAATCATGTGCCGGTATGCGTGGTTTATTTATTAAGTGCTAGTGTGTCTCTTTAGTGAAATTATTATTAAATCGTATAAATATTTGATGATTCTTCCGAAATGGAAATTTTAAATATTCTCAACATTGAAGATTGAGGTTAAAAAGTACCAACTCTAAAAAATAAAACTAGTTGTGCGGTGCGTAATATCGGCAACCAAATATACACATCTGTGAAAAAGATTTAAGCAGTTTTGGCAATTGGATAAACTTTTGAGGGAATTTAAAAAAATCAGTCGACTTCATAAAAGGTAAATCTAGTTCTAATCGGGTTATTTTTTTGATAAAAAGTTTTCAATATTACTTTATATTTATTTTAAATTTAATTATGTATGTTATATGTGTGTTAGTCAAACAACGGTTCGATGGAAACTGGTCTTTATTGCATGTCGTGTACTGTACATCATGTAGTAGGCAACCCTATTAGCACGTTTGCTAATTGTTACACATATGTTACATCTCCCTTATTAATTACAGTACATAGTCATTTAGTTTTCTAGGTTTTTTAGACACTCTTTTGTTAGTAGTGTTACGACCATTTTTTCCGTTTACAATATTGTCACTCACATTGTTATCATTTACATTATTGTCGCTTACATTGTTATCGTTTACATCAGTTTCGCTTACATTGTTATCATTTTCGCTTACATTGTTATCACTTACATTTCTAAGGTTTACATCAGTTTCGCTTACTATATTGTCAGGCTTATAAACAAAGTTTGAAAGTTGCACCGTTGCATCTTTATTACCTTTAAATATTCTTATGTATATTCTATTTCTAATGATACATCTTCCATCATATTTTTCTATTTCATATGTCCTCTCCCTTATTTTGTTTTTTATTTTTCCTACTTTCCAGGTGCTTTTAGGTTTTTTCCACACTTTCATTCCATTGGTAAAATCTAAATTTGTACGTACACCTGAGTTATCGTAATGTTGTTGTGATTGCATTTGTTTTGTATCAATTTTATTGTTAAATTTTGTTCTATTTATAATTTGCGGGTTTAATTTATTGTCTTTAATTGGGAGGTTGTCTCTTAAGTATCGAGACATTAATATTTGTGACGGTGTATAGGTGTCGTAGACAGGTGTATTTCGGTAAGTTAATAAAGCTAAATATGTCTTCATTATTTTCTACTGTCTTTTTGATTAATTTTTTAATAGTTTGAATTGATCTCTCCGCTAGACCGTTTGATTGTTGGTGATACGGGGATGATTTGTTTATTTGAAAGTTCCATTCTTTAGAGAACTGTTCATATTCTTCGCTAATAAATTGTCTTCCACTATCGGATACTACAATTTTAGGAATTCCGTGCCTGGCAAATATTGCTTTTAATTTGTTAATTACATTTATAGAGGTTAAGTTTTTGTTTAGTGTCATAATTTCAGTATACTTTGAGTAATAATCTACTGCAATTAGGAATGTTTCACCTTTAATATCAAATAAGTCAATTCCTATTTTTTGCCATGGTTTTTTAATTATTTTGTGATTTATCATTGGTTCTTTTTTATTTGAGTTTGAGTATTTATTACATATGAAGCATCTGTTAATTAAATTTTCTATTTATATCATCATACCAGGCCAATAAACTGAAAATTTTGCTCTTGATGTGCATTTGTTTATACCTAAGTGTCCTGTATGTATGTCTTCTAGAATCTTATTTCTCCACGATTTTGGTATAATAACTCTTTGATTCATATAAACCAGTTAATTTGTTCCTTGTGTAACTTCAGATTTTAATTTATAATAAGGCTTTAAATTACTACTTAATTTATTTATGCTATTTGGCCATTTGTTCTGTATAAAATTAATTATCATTTTTAATTCTTCATCTTCTTCAGTTGCCTTTTGCAATTGTTTTAACCTATCATCATTTATTTTTTTTTTTCAATTAAGCATACTTGAGCGTTTAATTCTAAGTTGTCCTCATATATTTTATTTACTGTTGCTCTTGATAATGTATTGGCTATTATTAAATATTTACCTGGTTTGTATACTAAATTTATTTTATATTTCTGCAATGTTAAGAGCATTCTTTGTAATCTAGCTAGGCATGAATTTAAAGATTTCTTGAATATATGTATTTTCACTTAATTGTTTATTTTTTACTTCAATTTTTCTATGATTATTTTATTTTCTTAGCTGCGCCATGTTATATGTGTGTTAGTCAAACAACGGTTCGATGGAAACTGGTCTTAATTGCATGTTGTGTATTGTACATCATGTAGTAGGCAACCCTATTAGCACGCTTGCTAATTGTTACACATATGTTACAATGTAAAATTATGTTAACAATTTTATTCAACTTAACTATTATCAATGTTATTAGCAGACCTTAGCATACAACTTTAACACCGTTCTAAGGTTGATAATAACATTTTCATAATAATTAAATATTTCAGTAGATTACTATTGCTAGTTTACAACTAATAATCTAACAGCCTTATTAAAAATGTATTTATTTATAATGCTATAAATCATAAACGTACTAATTCAAATAGTATATTTTAAACTTAACAATATTATAGTGTTGTATACGCGTGGCGCATGAAGTAAAAGTTCGAGTTTAGAAAAGCCTGAAAATTTGGTTTGGTCACTCCGCTTCGCGGAGCGACCAAACCAAATTTTCAAGTTTTTCTAAACTCGAAATTTTACTTCATGCTTAATCTGGGATTGGAAACACTTGTTAGTAGTTCCAAATGAATATTATAAAAAAAAATAAATACCTGAATATGTACTTTAATAATTTTCCTAATTTACATACATAAGATACCTATAATTTTTACTTTCCCCTGTATGTAATACAAAGGGAAAGTATTGTTTTCGTGAAAATTTTCGAATCAAAAATTTTAGCGGAAATATCCGAATTGAGGGCCCCTGAGTCGAATAAGACCATTTTTGAAAAATGTTTGCCTGTCTGTCTGTCCGTCTGTGTGTCTGTGTGTGTGTCTGTGTGCGCTGTACCGCAAAAACCGCTAAAGATATCGAGATGAAACTTGAAACTTAAGCTTTTTGTTACAATCGGAAGAACTGAAAAGCTTTTGGTGAAAATCTGAAAACCGGAAGTGGTACTTTACTCTTAGCGTTTTTCAGTTTTTTCAGATTTTTTCAATAAATGTTTATCAAACAAAAAATTCTTTCAAATAAAAGTTGTAGATAAAAACAAAATGAAGATGTATTGTTCACTTACTTTTTGTCATAGCACTCTTAGTTTTTGAGATATTTCAAAAGTTGTGTGTGTTTATCTAGTTATTGGTGTGTGACAGTGTATGTGTCGATACAATTGAAAAATGTTTCAAATAAAAGTTGTAGGAAATGAAAAACTAAAGATTTTTTGTAGATTCACTTTTTGTCATAGCACTCTTAGTTTTTGATATATTTAATAAATAGTGTTTTTTTATCTAGTCATTGATTCGTGTCAGTGTATGTGTTGATACAATTGAAAAATGTTTAAAATAAAAGTTGTAGGTAATAAAATATTAAAGATTTTTTGTATCTTCACTTTTTGTCATAGCACTCTTAGTTTTTTAAATATTCAATAAGTCAGTATGTGTTGATTGAATTGAAAAATGTTTCAAATAAAAATTGTAGTTATCAAAAAGTTGAAGACATTTTGAAAATAATAATGCTACAAATATTTTAAAAGTGATTTAATACGCAATTTACGGGGGGAGGGACTATGATGGACACATCACCATTTTTATTATTATATTATTAACGGAGGGTTTCCACTCCCAGATTAGGCATGAAGTAAAACTTTGAAGTTAAAAAAAACCTGAAAATTTGGATTTGCCGGCGCGCGAGCGAAGCGTGACGCGCCGGCAAATCAAAATGTTCAGGCTTTTCTAAACTCGAAATTTTACTTCATGCGCCACTTGTATTAAACACTGAAATATGGCCAAGTCCAAAGCCACACGACATTAATTAATTGCCATTTGTTTTTTTCTTTTATTAATATTTAAAATGATGACAAGTAATTATAGAATTTATTTGCATGAGCATTTCGTTTTTAAAATTTCACATAATTTGAATCCAAGTTACTTGTATTTTGTGTGCGTGTTTACATTTTAAAAACTACCCACTGAGCAAACACATTCAAGTAATGTTTCATCAATATTAATACAACGTTTAATGTTGCTGCAATGTTGATATAACGTTATTTGTTTGTTTTTTGCTCAGTGGGTACATATTTAGCAGAGCTGGGATGAATCCTCAAATACATGATTCGAATCACGAATCCGAATCACCTAATATGATTCGAATTACGAATACTCGAATAAAGGATTCGTAAGTGAAAAATATGATTCGAATCAAAGATTCGAATCCTCATTTTTGAATCGCGGATACAAATCCTTTAAAAATAAATTTGAATCTATTATTTGCAACCAGTAATATTTTATTCCATCAGTTTCTATTAACAAACATGTTCATTTACCGACTAAATATCTGATTATATAATGATTTTAATTAATGATGTGCGCTGTACCGCAAAAACCGCTAAAGATATCGAGATGAAACTTGAAACTTAAACTTTTTGTTACAATCGGAAGAACTGAAAAGCTTTTGGTGAAAATCTGAAAACCGGAAGTGGTACTTTACTCTTAGCGTTTTTCAGTTTTTTCAGATTTTTTCAATAAATGTTCATCAAACAAAAAATTCTTTCAAATAAAAGTTGTAGATAATAACAAAATGAAGATGTATTGTTCACTTACTTTTTGTCATAGCACTCTTAGTTTTTGAGATATTTCAAAAGTTGTGTGTTTTATCTAGTTATTGGTGTGTGACAGTGTATGTGTCGATACAATTGAAAAATGTTTCAAATAAAAGTTGTAGGAAATGAAAAACTAAAGATTTTTTGTAGATTCACTTTTTGTCATAGCACTCTTAGTTTTTGATATATTTAATAAATAGTGTTTTTTATCTAGTCATTGATTCGTGTCAGTGTATGTGTTGATACAATTGAAAAATGTTTAAAATAAAAATTGTATTAAACACTGAAATATGGCCAAGTCCAAAGCCACACGACATTAATTATTTTCCATTTGTTTTTTTCTTTTATTAATATTTAAAATGATGACAAGTAATTATAGAATTTATTTGCATGAGCATTTCGTTTTGTTGTAGGTAATAAAATATTAAAGATTTTTTGTATCTTCACTTTTTGTCATAGCACTCTTAGTTTTTGAAATATTCAATAAATAGTGTTTTGTATCTAGTCATTGGTTTGTGTCAGTATGTGTTGATTCAATTGAAAAATGTTTCAAATAAAAATTGTAGTTATCAAAAAGTTGAAGACATTTTGAAAATAATAATGCTACAAATATTTTAAAAGTGATTTAATACGCAATTTACGGGGGGAGGGACTATGATGGACACATCACCATTTTTATTATTATATTATTAACGGAGGGTTTCCACTCCCAGATTAGGCATGAAGTAAAACTTTGAAGTTAAAAAAAACCTGAAAATTTGTATTTGCCGGCGCGCGAGCGAAGCGTGACGCGCCGGCAAATCAAAATTTTCAGGCTTTTCTAAACTCGAAATTTTACTTCATGCGCCACTTGTATTAAACACTGAAATATGGCCAAGTCCAAAGCCACACGACATTAATTAATTTCCATTTGTTTTTTTCTTTTATTAATATTTAAAATGATGACAAGTAATTATAGAATTTATTTGCATGAGCATTTCGTTTTTAAAATTTCACATAATTTGAATCCAAGTTACTTGTATTTTGTGTGCGTGTTTACATTTTAAAAACTACCCACTGAGCAAACACATTCAAGTAATGTTTCATCAACATTAATACAACGTTTAATGTTGCCGCAATGTTGATATAACATTATTTGTTTGTGTTTTGCTCAGTGGGTACATATTTAGCAGAGCTGGGATGAATCCTCAAAAACATGATTCGAATCACGAATCCGAATCACCTAATATGATTCGAATCACGAATACTCGAATAAAGGATTCGTAAGTGAAAAATATGATTCGAATCAAAGATTCGAATCCTCATTTTTGAATCACGGATACAATTCCTTTAAAAATAAATTTGAATCTATTATTTGCAACCAGTAATATTTTATTCCATCAGTTTCTATTAACAAACATGTTCATTTACCGACTAAATATCTGATTATATAATGATTTTAATTAATGATGATATATGTGTTATTGAACTTCATTTTGAATCTGTGTTTTATACGCCTGGCGCATGAAGTAAAATTTCGAGTTTAGAAAAGCCCCGTGAAAATTTGTCTCGGGTCGCTGCGCGACCCTCGACAAATTTTCTACGCGGGGCTTTTCTAAACTCGAAATTTTACTTCATGCTTAGTCTGGGAGTGGACAACACTCGTTCTTAGAAGTTTCAAATTAAAGGATTACTCTAGATTACTAAGTTTATTACCAATTTACAAAGGCTGCAGCTCGAAGGACCAATCATGGTCTTCGGAGACCGAAGGACTACAGGGAATCGAAGTTTATTTACAAGAAAACAACGAATATCTGAAGGTTTACAGCATGGATAGTAAAGAAAACATCCAATTTTGAAAAAATATCGAAGTTGGGTTGGTTTTCAGTGCGTTTTTAACTTCACTTTAAATCAGTGTTTTATACGCGTGGCGCATGAAGTAAAATTTCGAGTTTAGAAAAGCCCCGTGAAAATTTGTCTCGGGTCGCTGCGCGACCCTCGACAAATTTTCTACGCGGGGCTTTTCTAAACTCGAAATTTTACTTCATGCTTAGTCTGGGAGTGGACTGTCAAGATTTTCTACATGCCGGGATTTTTGATATTTCTAGATTTATGTCGATTTATTCACAGTTTGTTATTGTATTAAATGCAACTTTAATATTAAATAAAAACGGTTTTTTTAGGAATAGAATATTCACATATTAAGAGTCGAACAAATTATAAAGTTAACTCTAAAAGTTAATTTTAGGTAAAATTTTGCATCTTTTTCTATGATTTCAATGAATGATTTATTATACATACGTCGATTTTTTAAAAGAGTTAAATTTAAAATTCAAACGAGTGTTGTCCACTCCCAGACTAAGCATGAAGTAAAATTTCGAGTTTAGAAAAGCCCCGCGTAGAAAATTTGTCGAGGGTCGCGCAGCGACCCGAGACAAATTTTCACGGGGCTTTTCTAAACTCGAAATTTTACTTCATGCGCCACGCGTATAAAACACTGATTTCAGGTGAAGTTAAAAATGCACTGAAAACCAACCCAACTTCGATATTTTTCAAAATTAGATGTTTTCTTTCCTATCCATGCTGTAAACCTTCAGATATTCGTTGTTTTCTTGTAAAAAAACTTCGATTCCCTGTAGTCCTTCGTTCTGCGAAGACCATGGTTGATCCTTTGAGCTGTAGCCTTTGTAAAATGGTAATAAACTTAGTAATCTAGAGTAATCCTTCAATTTGAAACTTCTAAGAACGAGTGTTGTCCACTCCCAGACTAAGCATGAAGTAAAATTTCGAGTTTAGAAAAGCCCCGCGTAGAAAATTTGTCGAGGGTCGCGCAGCGACCCGAGACAAATTTTCACGGGGCTTTTCTAAACTCGAAATTTTACTTCATGCGCCACGCATATAAAACACTGATTTCAAGTGAAGTTAAAAATATATATATATTAACGTTGGATATTTTTCATGGTTAAGTAACCAAATATGCATTCACAAATATTTGAATTATTAGAAAATTTTAATATTTATATTCAAATATGAATAATTTAGTGATTTAAATATTCATATTAATATTTAAATATTCATATTAAAGTAATGTTTTCATGTGCTGAAACTCCAAAACTGATACTAAAATCGTTACACAAATATAAGTCGACAACTGATATACAAATTAAATCTGACTTAACTGAAATGCAGAGAAACTATATTAAGGAGTTGTACAAGAAATTAGCGGAGAGAAGGAACGACGGTGAAACAAATCTATCCATTAAATATATTAACAACAATCCTAAGATTGTTAAGGACAATGAGCCTCGAAAACCACCAAAACAATCCGTATACAACATAAATAAAAAAATCTGAAAATTTATCTCCAGAATGTTAGCGGTATGCGCACAAAAATTGAAGAAATATCTTTAAATGTGAATTTATGTTGTTATGATGTTATAATACTTACTGAGACTTGGCTGAATGATGAAATATCAAATCGTGAATTAAGATTTCACAACTTTAATATTTACAGACTAGATAGATCACAATGTAACAGTACTAAAAGTCGAGGTGGCGGGATTTTAATAGCAGCTAAATAGGATATTGGTATACAAGAAATACATATTTTGGAAAATAGTTTGGAACAACTTTTCGTTTTATTAAGTGTTGGTGGAATTAATATTATTGTTGGAGGCATTTATATTCCCCCTGGTTCCAGTTTAGATAAATATAGTTACCACTGTGATTGTATTGAATCTATAAGTATGCAATATGATAGAGCAAAATTCATTATTTGTGGAGATTACAATATCCCAAACATCATCAGTTGGAATAATTTATCATTAGAACTCTCACCAGGGACAAATTCAAATGATTGTTTGGACATAATAGCTAATTCGTACAGCTTTTTGAATCTAGATCAAAAAAATAATATTCGTAATCAGAGAGGGACGTTGTTAGATTTATTATTTTCTGATTATGAAGACATGCATATATCAGAAGCAATAGATTTGTTGGACAGAAACTCCGTGCATCATACAGCAATATGTTGTTCAGTGAATTTGGACTCTGTTGAAACTTTTATACCCACTCATTCGTTCAAAGATTTTAGTAAAGCCGATTATAATCCAATTAATAGCTACTTGGGTTCAATCGAGTGGGAATGTTTGTTTAGTGAATGCGACATAGATATTATGACTACAATATTCTACGATCATATTTATTATATTATAAGTGAATTTGTCCCTACGAAAATAATTCACCGGTTTCATTATCCTGTATGGTTTGACACTACACTGATTAAGCTAACAAAAGATAAGAGATTAGCCCATGCGAGGTATAAACAAAGTGGATCAGACAGGGATTTACAACGGTTTCAAAGGCTTAGGAGTGATTGTAAACGACGTAGTGGCTATTTACAAGACTTGTATTACAAAAAGATGGAAGTGGATATTAATAATCAACCAACTAAATTTTGGCGGCATATACAGAAGCTGAAGAAAGAAGATGGTCTCCCTAAAGTTATGTCTTATGGTAACAATACCCTTCGTAGTGTACAGGATATAACTGATTCCTTCGCAGATAACTTTGCTGCAAACTATAAAATGCCCCAAGTACAAAATAGTGTTTCTCCACGGCTCTCTTCGATGTGTAATGCGTTTGCGGGAAGTGACAAATTTATTATTAATATTAAAGACATTTATAGTGAACTTGCGTCATTATCAAATAATTTCAGTTGTGGCCCTGATGAGATCCCAGGTGACTTTTTAAGTAGATGTGTTTGTACCCTCAGTATGCCAATATATTTGTTATTTACTGCGTCATTGTCACAGGGTGAATTCCCTGCTTTTTGGAAACATAGTTTTTTGGTACCAATTTACAAATCGGGGAAAAAAAGTGAAATCACGAATTATAGAGGAGTTGCTCTTCAATCTGCAATTCCTAAAGTATTTGACAAAATTATTTCAAATAAATTACAGTGGTTATCAAAAAACATAATAATTCCGGAACAGCATGGTTTTTGCCCTGGACGCTCAACAGTGACAAATTTATTGGTTTACCAGTCGTACATATTGGATGCCTTGGAGAAAGGGTATCACGTTGATGCTATTTATACAGATTTCTCCAAGGCGTTCGATAGGGTGAATCATATATTGCTCATTAATAAACTGTGGGACTTCCAATTTAATGTTGACGTAATCAATTGGATTCAGTCATTCCTGAGCAATAGGACTCAATCAGTAAGGATAGGGAATTTTACATCTAGATGTGTACATGTACCATCGGGGGTTCCACAAGGAACACATAGTGGACCCATCCTGTTTTTGCTGTTCATAAATGATCTAGGTCAGTCGCTGGAAAATTGTAGATATCTTCTGTTTGCAGATGATTTGAAATTGTATAAAGCAATTTTAAAATCTGAGGACAATGATTTGAATCTCAATGTCAGTAAGTGTAAACACATGAGATTCTCTAGAAGGATTGCGGAAATTAATTTCTCATATGTCTTAAATAATTCTGTGTTAGACAAAGTTGATGTAATAAAAGATTTAGGTGTTACATTCGACTCTAAATTAAATTTCAACCAGCATACCGAGTTAATTTCACGCAAGGCAATGAGAAATCTTGGATTCCTTTTTAGAAACACTTCAATGTTTAATATTTCGACGTTAAGATTGCTTTACTGTTCCCTAGTACGATCGAAGCTAGAATACGGTAGTATAATATGGTCTCCATTTTATTCTACTCATATAGAAAAATTGGAAAGAGTACAAAACAAATTTTTAAAATTTATGTCATATAAACTTGGGATCTCATCTATGGAATTTAATATCAGCATTACATTGAACACATTAAACCTGAAATCATTGCAGTCTAGGAGAGTTGAATTGGACTTATGCTTTTTTCATAAATTGATATCAGGTGAAAATCAATGTTCGGAATTATTAAGTTTGTTTAATTTCAATGTTAATCCATATTTATTGAAATCTAGAAGCAAGGCGATTTTCAATGTTCGTACTTGTAAGCAAAATTATTCATTCGACAGTCCATTGAATAGAATAATAAGATGCATAAATGTGCTCAATTGTGACGCTAAATTTGATGTATTTGGGAGTTCGTTCGTTACATTCAAGCGGCAACTTAAGAGATTACTTTAAATCTCTATTTGTGTGTTAAATCTCTATTTGAAAATAATTATTAACCTGTTTGTCAAATTTCGGTCAATGATAATCAATCGAAATGTCAAAATATCTGTCATTCGCAATTGTATTGTTTATAATCTATCTTGCTTCCTCCTATTGTTTGTGCATTTATTACTCTCCAACACATAATAAACGCTATGCTGCGTCAATTTATTGTCGATCGGTATATACACACAACTCTTAATTTCATCTGTTATTGGTAAAATTTAATTTTAGTTTTAGTTTATATTATTTCTTATTTCTGGTTTAATTTATTTGCATATGCTATGATTTATTTTATTGTAACACTGATATATATTTGTTTGTATTATTTTGTTAAAAAGGTGATTCCGTAATAAATTATTATTATTATTATTATTATATTAGAATATTTAACTATTTGAATTAATCGAATTCGAATCCCAGCCTTAATAGCGATGATTCGAATTATTTAGGAGGATTTGAATCCATGTATCAGGATTCGAATTTTATAAGGATTCGATTCCTTTTATAAGGATTCGAATCCTTTTATAAGAATTCGAATCCTTTTATAAGGATTCGAATCCATTTATAAGAATTCGAATCCTTTTATAAGGATTCGAATCATCTACGTTTGGATTCGAATCCGGATCACGAATCCGTTTTCACTAAAGTATTCGAATACCTCTTTTGAATCCTTTAAAAGGATTCGAATCCGGGAATCGAATCCTGAATTGTTCGAATCCTGCCCAGCTCTGATATTTAGTATATCTGTTTACTGAAATCTTGTTTGTTTTCGTATTAAATTTAGAAATCACAACGAAAATAACCGCACTGTTAATTTTACGTCTAATTATTTTGTTTGAATTTGGCTTTTTAAGCGTCAAGATGTATGCCAATTTGCGGAATACTCCTATATATAGGGACTCTATGCGCTTTTGATCGTTAGTGACATCTCTCGGCGATGATTCAGACTATCGGTTATGTGTTCTTATAACAGATGGTGTTAATTCTCATAGATAGGTTAATTGTAGAAGAGCAAAGTTTGTGTTCGTGAATTATTCACCTTTCAAACACAATTCGTATTACAACAATCCTTTTACGAATTGTATGCAAAGCAAAAAAATTCTAACTTTTTATTTAATCGTAAGTAAAATGTAAATTGAACTACTTGGAATTCGAATTGAATATACAACAAATTTGTTATGAACCACTAATATTCATTTTTAAACAAATTCGTAGATTTGTTTTATTTGAATGATTTTTCCAAAATGCTCATTACACAATCGTAATTTATCTTCGGGGCTTTAATGTTTATGTTGGTACAATTCAACCACCCTTTCTATCTTTCTCTCTCTGTCTCATTTAAATCAAAATCCATTGACATTTACCTAACGTCAGACGTGTAAGTGTTCAATTTCAAATTTAAATTCATCGGGGAAATTCCTTGGATTTGCTTCAAGAGATTACTCATTCGAATCCGCACACACATTAAAGGTGAGTCACTCGATTCCACCACCAATGAAAACGTTTGCCGGCGAATGAGTGCCTGAGAGAGAGCGAGAGCCCCCCTCTCCCCGCACGACCGTTCTCCTTTCAGGGGGAACACAAAAACACATTCGCATTTCTGACATATGACAGTTGCCCGCCGGTGCCGGTACAGCAGAAACACGGCCCCTCATTCACAAATAACGAAAATTAATTAAATTAAAAGTGCTCCAATCGAATAATCAAAACAACCAACGAAATTAATTGCTAGTGTGTGTTGGATTTAATAAGGAAATGGAAGGTGATAAGGATCTGCTTACCGGGGGTGAAGCTTTAGGGGTGGTTAAAGAAACGGTCAAGGAGAAGGTTTTGGAGCCTTTAAAGAGGGAAATGGATTCCCTGGATGATTTCGAGCATTTGGGGCACGAAAATAACAGTCCTGTTAAGGATTTGCTTTCTGGGGTTAGCGATTTCACACGTGAGGCGGTAGGGACGATCGATAAAGGGGTGGAACGTGCAGGGAGCGAGCTTGCCGGCGGCGCCTTCGATCCCAGTGTTCTTCCGACGCCTCCGACGCACCAACCCCTGATGGATTCCAACCTACTAGACATGGGGGATGCTTTCCCCAGCAAACAATTCATCGACGATAAAATGGATAAATTCCTGACTGATCTATCCGCATCCGCTGCAGAGGAGAAGAAGGACGATATGAAAGCGGCCACGGTGGATTTCATGGATATGGAACGCGAGAAACCCCCGCAGAAACCAGTGGAGGATATCCTGGATCATTACTCAGACAGCGAAGGGGATGATGATTTTAAGCACGCCGAGGCCGACGACGACTTCCGCAAGAGTCAGGAGCTTCCGGAAATGCAGTCTTCCTTCAAGGACGTGCACGAGCCCGAACCGACTCCACCTCCTCCCGTGGTTTTGCCCGTGAAGAAGCCGCCCACGCCAGAGCCGGTAAAGGAGGAAGTTCAGGAGGTCAAGCAGGAAGAGCCCGTTAAAGCTCCGAAACAGGAAGAGCCGAAAATGCCGGAAGTCGTGGAGAAAACGGCCGCGGAGAAAAAGGACATCATCGAGGCGGAGGCCATGTTCCGCAAGATGGGACTCGGTAAGTCACTCATTGTTTTTTTTTTATTATTCACTCTTGTGAAATTTAAATCGTCATTGAGAATAATTTCATTATTGAGATTAATGTTGTTATTGGGATTAAAAGTAAATCACAATAAGTGCACAATATTTTCGATAGAAAAAGTTGTTTTAAAACAAGACTACTTTCATAACTAGTTAGAAAATAAAAGAAGAGTACTTCACGCATCGTAAAATACTTAATTTAAAATATAACGTTGAATCACAAATAAAAATATCAGCCGGTATTCCTGAAATTAATCGCACATGTTAAATCCCTATCTAAATGACAGATTTCGTACGACCTTATCGTGCGACCAATCTCGGAAATACGGGCCCAGGAAGTGGCACTTTTATCACAGAATACACAGAAACTGCTATTATTTTACTCTAGTTAGTTACAGCCAGTGGCGACTCCTCCATAAAAGGTTACTTTAAAGCCTGGGTCTCCAAACTATCTTCTTCGCGGGCCACAAATACAATTCTACATAATAAAGTCGGCCAAGATCCGATTAATTTTATAAAATTATGAAAAATTTAAGGAACAATTGTTACAATATTTCAAAATATAACATTTACAAAAAAAATTACAAACAATCGCCGGCCGGATTCATGCAAGTCGCGGGCCGGATTTGGCCCGCGGGCCGTAGTTTGGAAACCACTGCTTTAAAGAAATAAATGTGTTTGCAGCCGCACCAATAAAAAATCTTACGAGTCGTTACTGATTACAGTATCAAATATCACAGGTATAAAGGTAAAAGTTATTAATCTCCAATGTACTTAACGACTTTCCATTTCTTAAATGCTCATCTAAAAAGTATCACCCTGTTCGATCGATTTCCTTTTTAAATTCTCGAAAAAAAGATCCCTCTAAATACACAATTGCTCGTATGAACAGGGGTGGAAAGGCAGTTACTAATCGTTTTTTGTGTTCATGCGGGGGAGTGGAATATCAATACTTTAAAATGACGTGTAATGTCAAATTTCAATTAGCACACAACACAAGGGGTGTTTAAAAACTGGCATAATTTAGATTAGGCTGTCGGATTATCATTTTTTAAAACACGAATAACTAAATGCAATTTCAGTGGCGATATACGTTTGTTGACGCATAATTTTTATTTCTTAAATTAATTTCTGATTTATCTCGTGTTGAAATATTTTGTAATATTGTGGTTTAATGAAACTAATTCTTGTTCATTTACTTGATTAGTCTTCGACTAGTTTCAATCAAATCTCAATCAAATAAACTCATGAAGATTTAAGTGCAAATTGTTACTACATAACCAAAGTGACAATTGCCAAAACAATTGTTACAAATCATTTTCAGAAGAGGGCCGTGACAATTTTAGTTACAAAATAACACTCAAGTAGTTTTCGATGTAAGGGGAGTTAATTTCAAAATATTTCCAAACAAAATTTTGTGGAACACAATATAATTTATAATTAAACATTAAAAGTGCGATTCTTTTCGCAATCTACAACAAGTTAGTCTTGCAAAGACTATATCAAACACTCATTGAAACAACTACCCGTCGGGGTATTAGCCCGGGAAGTAGTTGTTTCAATGAGTGTTTGATATAGTCTTTGTAAGACTAACTTGTTGTAGATTGCGAAAAGAATCGCACTTTTAATGTTTGAAGTATTCTGCAACCAAGTATTGGCAATTTCATTTATAAATTTATAATTACTTTGATAAATATGCATAATGATAATGTGTAGCTTATAGCAGTTCTAATTTAATTTTGATTCTATTGTTCTGCTATTTTATACCAATTCCTCTTGTATTTGAGTAACGTGTCACCGTTTATAATTATGCCATGATTTCATTCATTCATTTATCCACACACATAGCATCGTAAACAACTTTTGAATTGAATAGTTATTTATATATTGAGGTCGCGAAATCAATAATTATAACTATCATGTGGAAAGAAAGTAAAAATAAATTGAACAAGATAATTTCATTAGCTACGAAAAAAAGCTTCAAAGAAAGGTTGGGCCAAGCAAGGACGGTCGAGTATACGGTAAGAAGGATCGACAGAATCGAAGATTTTGGAGTGGAGATCGCTTACGTCACATATGCGCGCTGAATTTAAATGTGGTTACTTCATGGTAAACATGCATAAGCTGTGAATTTTCCGACAGAGTTCAATTTGAAGCTTTAAACGAGTGTTGTCCACTCCCAGACTAAGCATGAAGTAAAATTTCGAGTTTAGAAAAGCCCCGTGAAAATTTGTCTCGGGTCGCGCAGCGACCCGAGACAAATTTTCTGGGCTTTTCTAAACTCGAAATTTTACTTCATGCGCCACGTTTATAAAACACAAATTTCAAGCGAAGTTCGAATATACATAATTTTCACAATATTTCAGTGTTATACGCGTGGCACATGAAGTAAAATTTCGAGTAGAAAACACATCTTTAAAGCTTAAAATTGAACTTAAAAAAAATCAAGAAGTATCTGAAGATTTACAGAAAATAGACTGAATTTGGAATACGTATGCTTTAAAGAAAAACTCCCTGTATAATGTAAATACATATTTAAGGAAGGTGCGAAAAGGGGAAATTAATATTTAAAACATGTTAATAATTTTATTTAGTTACAATTTATTAAATTTTCTGCACATTTATTGTGATATAATATACATTTTTTGGGGCCTCGGTGGCCGAGTGGGTAGAGACCCTGCCCACTGACCAAGAGGTCGCGGGTTCGAATCCCGTCCGGTGGAATAATTTATGAATAATAAATTATTCCATCCGGGTCCATGGATGTAGTGTGAATGTATTGTGGCGTCGAAATGATTTAAATAAGTGTGTATAGAATTAGTTAAATTAAAATAGAAAACAATACAATAGTATGGCGAAAGCCGAGGCCAAAGAAACAAAAAAAGAAAAAAATATACATTTTTTTAAATGAAGAGATTTTGCTATTAAAATCTTTGTTATTTTTAAAAACTTAGTATTAATAATTGAAATAATTTATTCTTATAAATCATTTTTGTTTCAAATGTGTTTTTATTATAACCCAATCAACATCAATATATTTTTTTAAATTTAATTACACGTAACACAAACTATTATTTAAATTACACCTAACACTAACACAAACTATTATTTTAATTACATCTAACACTAAAACAAAGTCTTATTTTAATAACACTTATTTTTAACACTAAATATTAAAAAATCTATCTATGAAAGTACAGCGAAACCGGAAAGTAAGGTTATGATGGACTCAAAAGCGTAACCAAATACAACGTCATTGTTCTCTCTCGCACGAACTTCGGCCTGCGGGGAAAGGGGTAGGTGAAAACATGGAAAGATCCAATTCTGTCATACCCTGTAACGCATATGTGTTCATATGTGTTTCGCCCATCGACGTACGTTAGGGCCAAGGAGGATTTCCATCCTCTTTGTGATATTTTATTTGTGTAGCAAATGGGCTAGATTTTTATTTTGGTTTTATAACACAATGTAAGAATTAAATAATCATCTACAAAAGTATCAGCATCAATGAGTTTTTAAAGTATTTTGTTGCAAATCTAATTTGAAACCAATTAACATCGCAACCAAGGCCGTAGCCAGAAAAAAAATTTAGAGAGGGTTATAAAAATGGCAGGTAAAAATATTGTTCTTGCCTATTTAGGGCCGCTTTTATATACAAAAATTTAGCATTTTGAATTAGCCCCCTGGCTACGGCCTTGATCGCAATCACTTAAATTACAATCAACATTTGCAATGTAAAACAGTATGCTTATGTTTTATTATTTTTTTTTTATTTATATATCAACGGAAATCTCCTTCATACATCAATACACAATTAAAAATAGTGATATAAGATAAACATAATATTACTTTGAAAAACATATAAATAGAGTGAGAAATATAATACAACAAACAAAAATACACTAATTAACAATATCCAGATTAATAAACTGTAAATGGCGTTTGAATACACTGTAAGAATTACTAAAAATGTTAAAGTTGGGATACAACATAAGGACATTACAATACCGCATTATACGTGCCACAGGATTATGGGAACCATACAATGTTCGATGGAAGTTTAAACGAATTATTATTATTGAATAACACAATGTATATACAAGGTGGCCAGAAAATTAGTGAAAAGCTTCAATTAACTTGATTAGTTAATTAATTTTGAGTAGAAAATCCAAATAAAAAAATATTGTATGGTTCTTCATTAACTCTCACGACGCCATTGAAATTCTAAATATGTCACAATAAATCAGCAATATTTTTGAAATGTTTTGATTAAAATCACATCTATCAACAACCAGCTAAACATCACAAATGTTTATGTAATGTTTACTTAACTGCCAATGGCAATAACTTTATACAAAATGGTGAAAACAAATTCTAGTCACATATTTTTAATACTAACAACCTCGTGAGGCTTACTAAATAATCATACAGAGCTGGGATGAATCCTCAGAAACAGGATACGAATCACGAATCCGAATCACCTAATATGATTCGAATCACGAATACTCGAATAAAGGATTCGTAAGTGAAAAATATGATTCGAATCAAAGATTCGAATCCTCATTTTTAAATCACGGATACAAATCCTTTAAAAATAAATTTTAATCTATTATTTGCAACCAGTAACATTTTATTCCATCAGTTTCTATTAACAAAAATGTTCATTTACCGACTAAATATCTGATTAAATAATGATTTTAATTAATGATGATATATGTGTTATTGAACTTTATTTTTAATCAGTGTTTTATACGCGTGGCGCATGAAGTAAAATTTCGAGTTTAGAAAAGCCCCGCGTAGAAAATTTGTCTCGGGTCGCGCAGCGACCCGAGACAAATTTTCGCGGGGCTTTTCTAAACTCGAAATTTTACTTCATGCTTAGTCTGGGAGTGGACAACACTCGTTCTTAGAAGTTTCAAATTAAAGGATCACTCTAGATTACTAAAGTTTATTACCATTTTACAAAGGCTACAGCTCGAAGGACCAATCATGGTCTTCGGAAATCGAAGGACTACAGGGAATCGAAGTTTCTTTACAAGAAAACTACGAATATCTGAAGGTTTATAGCATGGATAAGAAAGAAAACATTTGAAAAAATATCGAAGTTGGGTTGGTTTTCAGTGCGTTTTTAACTTCACTTTTAATCAGTGTTTTAAACGCGTGGCGCATGAAGTAAAATTTCGAGTTTAGAAAAGCCCCGTGAAAATTTGTCGAGGGTCGCTGCGCGACCCTCGACAAATTTTCGACGCGGGGCTTTTCTAAACTCGAAATTTTACTTCATGCTAATTATGGGAGTGGACCGTCAAGATTTTCTAAATCTCGAGATGTTCGATATTTCTAGATTTTTCTCGATTTATTCACAGTTTGTTATTATATTAAATTCAACTTTAATATTAAATAAATACGGTATTTTTAGGAATAGAATATTCACCCATTTAAAGCCAAGCAAATTATAAAGTTAACTCTAAAAGTTATTTTAAGTAAAATTTTGCATCATTTTCTATGATTTCAATGAATGATTTATTATATTACATACGTCGATTTTATAAAAGAGTTAAATTTAAAGTTCAAACGAGTGTTTTCCATTCCCAGACTAAGCATGTAGTAAAATTTCGAGTTCAGAAAAGCCCCGCGTAGAAAATTTGTCGAGGGTCGCGCAGTGACCCGAGACAAATTTTCGCGGGGCTTTTCTACACTCGAAATTTTACTTCATGCGCCACGCATATAAAACGCTGATTTAAAGTGAAGTTAAAAATACACTGAAAACCAACCCAACTTCGATATTTTTTCAAAATTGGATGTTTTCTTTCCTATCCATGCTGTAAACCTTCAGATATTCGTTGTTTTCTTGTAAAAAAACTTCGATTCCCTGTAGTTCTTCGGTCTCCGAAGACCATGATTGGTCCTTCGAGCTGTAGCCTCTGTAAAATGGTAATAAACTTAGTAATCTAGTGATCCTTCAATTTGAAACTTCTAAGAACGAGTGTTGTCAACTCCCAGACTAAGCATGAAGTAAAATTTCGAGTTTAGAAAAGCCCCGCGTAGAAAATTTGTCGAGGGTCGCGCAGCGACCCGAGACAAATTTTCACGGGGCTTTTCTAAACTCGAAATTTTACTTCATGCGCCACGCGTATAATACACTGATTTCAAGTGAAGTTAAAAATATACTATTAAGGTTGGAGGTTGGAACCAAATATTCATTCACAATTATTTGAATTATTCGAAAATTTAGTTATTTATATTCAAATATGAATAATTTATTGATTTAAATATTATTATTACAATATTTAACCATTTGAATTAATTGAATTCGCATCCCAGCCTTAATAGCGATAATTCGAATTATTTGGGAGGATTTGAATCCGTGTATGAGGATTCGAATCCCTTTATAAGGATTCGAATCCTTTTATAAGGATTCGAATCCTTTTATAAGAATTCGAATCCTTTTATAAGGATTCGAATCATCTACGTCTGGATTCGAATACGAATCCTTTTAAAAAAATGTAACGAATCCGGATCACGAATCCGTTTTCACTAAAGTATTCGAATACCTCTTTTGAATCCTCTAAAAGGATTCGAATCCGGGAATCGTATCCTGAATGATTCGAATCCTGCCCAGCTCTGTAATCATACAAAATTTTTTTGGAGTTTTTTATTTTTTAAATTTTAAAATTTACTTTTTAATGTTTTTTAAATTTTTTTGGTGCTCAAAATTAATTAACGAATTGTGCTACGTAAAGCTTTTCACTAATTTTCGGGCCACCTTGTATAAATAACAAGTTAAATTTGGACTTGCGACACTGCCAACCGCCAATTCAATACGCCAAAATAATTATGTTAAACAATTTGATTTTAGTTTTTAGTTATTTGACACATTTTATTTTGGAAACTTGGAAGGGTTATAATTAAATCATGTTAAACCCGCCAATTAAATACGCCAAAAAAAATTATGTTAATCAATTTGATTTTCGTTTTTAGTTATTTGACACATTTTATTTTGAAAACTTGAAAGGCTAATAATTTAATCATGTTAAACATTTTGATAGTATTTTTTAGTTATTTGACTCGTTTATTTTGGAAACTTGAAAGGCTCGTAATGAAAAAAAGAAATCTAATATTTGTACCACTTTTCTATATTTACGCAGACAAACAAACTAGTTAAACAGTCAAGATAATTTAGATAATTAAATTAGCATTATCACGAGCGCATATATGCGACTAATTAGCTCTAGGCTTTTATCATTTATTATTCAGGTGCTTTTGGAGTGATGAATTTAATATTCTACTAGACGACGACAACGGTGAATTACGTCATTTTCCCTTTTATTCGTTCCATTTCTGTAAGCGAAATGTTAAATTTAACGTATGTACAGTTGCGAGAGAAAAAAACTAGTACAGCAAAATATTTGGCTATGTGAACTGGACTCACTTTGATTTTTTGAATTGTCAATAAAATTGCTAAATCGGCGGAAATGTCAATCGAAATTTAATTAACGTCGACATGCCTGAACTGACTGAAACGCAAAAAGCGATAACGACCCGTTCAGAGACGGTATTAGCATTAAAGACATTGCATATCAACAAAAGCACTGTTTTGTTAGCCAAGAACAAAAAATGTTGGTAACCTGTACATGACAAGTTTGTTTTACAAGACAAAAAATACGATATTTTACAAGTAGCTAAAGCTCCCTGCTCAACTAGTTTTTTTCTCTCGTAACTGTACCGTCGGTGGAAATAAAATGTTAGGACACGTAAAATTTATTTAGTGTGTGTCAAACTTTGGACTTGTCAGTTAATTGTCATTTGATGTGTCAAAACTGAAAATCCCTTTCTTTTCCTTTCATTTACGTATTTTTGTTGTCACTCCATAATATAACCTTTCTTTAGAAAACCTGACTTAAATTTGGTTATATTTGGCATTACCCAATTTTCGATTTGTTCCAACATTTTATATCCACCGATAGTACATTGATTGGCCAGAAAGTAATGAGAATGTTTTTTTTTTGCACTAAGCCGAAATGTCTGGAAGTAGAATTTTTGATGGTGGGGAGTGCTAGCTAAATAGTTGGATCCAGTTTTCTAACCTCTGAGCTTTCATAGATTGTCAAGCGCGACTGGGGGCTGCGTCACGGTTCAAAACTGATACGGAATACAATTTTGTGTTAACCTGAAAATAATCAACGGAAACGATTGCTATGATTTTGAAAGCATACTTGGAGAATGTTTAATAAAAAGTACAATTCAGAAAAGAAAGAGAACTCAACTAGGATGAACATCGCACAGAGAGATCATCAAAGTCTCAGAGTTTAACCCTTTCGGCCCTGACGGTGGCATTTGCCACCACCAAAGTTTGGTAAACATAATGGGATTTTTTTTTAAATATACATACATCTATGCATGAGCTGTAAGTTTTCCGAAAATAATTTGTTTTTTAAATAGTTTAATTTGAAGTCTTAAACGAATGTTTTCCACTTCCAGATTAAGCATGAAGTAAAATTTCGAGTTTAGAAAAGCCTGAAATATCTCAATATACTGCATACGCTGTAAATCTTTAGATATTCGTTGTTTTTAGAAATATTTCAAATTGAACGTTTAAACTAGTGTTTTCCACTGCCAGATTAAGTATGAACTAAAATTTCGAGTTTAGGAAAGCCTGAAAATTTGGTTTGGTCGTTCCGCGCTTCGTACTACGCGACCAAACCAAATTTTCAGGCTTTTCTAAACTCGAAATTTTACTTCATGCGCCACGCGTATAAAACACTGATTTTAGGTGAAGTTCTAAATATTCTACTAAAGCACTATGCTAACAACGTGTATTCTGAACATCACATCACATCAGTGTTTAGTATGCGTGGCGCATGAAGTAAAATTTCGAGTTTAGAAAAGCCTAAAAATTTGGTTTGGTCGCTCCGCGCTACGCGACCAAACTAAATGTTCAGGCTTTTCTAAACTCGAAATTTTACTTCATGCTTAATCTGGGAGTTTAAAACACTCGTTTGAAAGTTCAATTTGAAATAATTGTAAAAACAACGAATATCTGAAGATTTACAGCGTATACAGTATATTGAGATATGTATACTAATATGAAAAACTCTGTGTATATCTGAGATAGTAATAAATAATTCGCAGTGTCAGGGCCGTAGAGAGAAAAAAAAAAATCGAAGGGGGTTATAAACATTTCTAGGGGGGTTTTAATCGTAATGATATTGTTTTTGCTCTTGCGTTTTGGACACCAGAAAAATTCCAAGACTGAAAGGGTTAAAACTGTAGCTAAAATGAAAGCAATTTTAAACTGTGATTGATATTTTCATTTTAGATTGATAGTAGATAAATTAAGCATTTTAAAATCCATTGTGCATGAAATGATCCCAACGAAATTACAAATATAAAGAGATTATGTGCTAAATCTCAACCAACAAAAAATTCTGTCGCTGCTTTATTTTTGTGTACCCCAGATCTGCTTCTGTTTGGCTTCTATTTATTTCCTAGGTTGTCATTCAAGTTAAAAAGGCAGAATTTTAGCACTATTAAACTCTTACAAGATGTCGTGACGAGCGCTTTGAACGACATTCCAGTCTAGGACTTCTTCGAGGATTATTACATGTGATAAAACCGCGAGAATCGGTATATTGATGCCCAAAGGATGCATACTGAAGAATACTAACTGAATTTCATCATATTTTCAAATATAAAACAGTTCTGGCATCATTCTCATTACTTACCAGACAAACCATATATATGTTATTCTTTAACCTCAAATACCGTGCAATTATTAAAAACATGATTCAAAGTTGGCTTTGAATTTTAAATTAGATTGGCACTACTGACTGCTAACATATAGTTTATCATAACCTCAAACTTATTCTACCATTCAATTAGCATTCTGAGCAACCGCAAAAAAATGCTGCCTACTCTAAATCATAATTTAAACGATCGCACTGTACATAACAAATACCAAATCCTCTTAGAAGGTAAAATTAAGAAGTAACATTTCCCTTAAAGAAACGACCCCATTATTAAACATCGTTGAGCTCTGTTTTTTTTTTGCATGATGGATAATGAAGGTGTTTTTTTGTCCGTTTTGCTTTCACGCTTCAATCGCGACGAACAATACCGGAAACTTTCACATCCAATCGGCGTGTTGTTGATTTTAGTCGAAACGCAAGGATTAATAAATACAATTGTTTTTGACTTGTTATTGTTTTATTTGAGTAAGAACATTTGAATGTTGTTGATTTGAAACTTCTAACACCCGATAGAAATATTGAGGGCCAGGGCCCGTTTTCACAGCACCCATGCAATTTGTTATTGGTGAGAACTTGCACCAAAATGACGTCATTTTACTCCTTACGGTTTGGTAAATTCTTCCCAAAATGAGGTCATTTCAGTACGACTTCTCACCGAAGCAAATTGCATCGGTGCTGTGAATAGGGGCCCTGGTCAGACAACCTGCCTCCTCTCTGACACGATCGAGGATTCATATCTTTGACTCTTATTCTCCTAGCTTCTTTTGAACATCGAACTAACGTTGATTTATAAACTCAATACAATTATGCGTCCACTCATCTCGTTACCCATTGTGCATTGTGGCGCAATTAAAATTCTTGTTATAAACTTTATCGTTTCAAACGAACGTCGTTCTTATCGCTCACGCTTATCTCTTTGGTCTGCTGGCCACACAGAATTAAATTCCATTTTTGCGTAGAAACGGAATAACAGCCGTCGAAGAATGTCTGTCGAAAAAAATCAATAATCGCGTTATATGGACGGGAGTCAACAACGAAAACGCCCACATGTCTGGGGGAAGTGAATCATACAATTTAAATTCGCACTCGTTCAGTAATCGAAATGGAATATGTTTAACATAAATAAATGAAATTGTAGGATTTTTCGGAAATCGATTTGTGGTATAAGAGAATTTAACGAAAATAGATATGATTATAGTTTCCAATAACAGATATTCTACAATCAAAAATAGGCCATTTCATTTATATTTTATTGGGTTTTCGAAAATGATCTTCGAAGTTCTCTGAGTAAACGTAAATGTTTAACAAAATTTGTTATTTTTGCTGAACTCTGATGCATTTTCTTAATTTCCTCGGTAAAACATACCAATTAAACATTTTCGTAGTGCTGCACTCTTCAACAATATTTCGTGGCTTATCAGTGACGGCTCGTGAGAATTTTTATTGGTAGGGCTGCAGTTTTTTTTTTTAATGAGTTCAATTTGAAGTTTCGAACGAGTGATTCCACTCCTTGGTTAAGCATGGATTTTTTTTTCATTATACTGCGCTCTCCGCTTACGATTTACAGCACATGGAGCACATAAAAATTAAACGTATGGATACGCTCCTCATAGCGAAACGGTTAAAAATATAGTGCGAAAGGAAAAGAAACATAGCGTTAAACAAGAATATTTTCAGCATCACAATATTTTAGTGTTTTATACGCGCGTAGCGCTACGCGACCAAACCAAATTTTTAGGCTTTTCTAAACTCGAAATATTACTTCATGCGCCACGAGTTAAATCACTAAAATATTGTGATGCTGAAAATGTTCTTGTTTAACGCTATGCTTTTGTTTACTGCTTTAGCACTATATTTTTACCCTTTCGCTACGAGGAGCATATCCATACGTTTAGTTTTTATGTGCTCCATGTGCGAAGAGCGTATATTTTCAAAATCCTGTAAATCGTGAGCGGAGAGCGCACGAAGTTTGTGTACCTCTTCAATAAGCAGTCTATACAGTATAATGAAAAAAAAAAACCATAGCCAACTTTTGTTTGTTTTGTTTTTTGCATATTCCTCAAAGAAAATGTAATGCAAGCATATGAAATGATTACACACGGTATATAATAATAATAATAATAATATAGTCTTTATTGTCCAACGGAAAAACCAAAGCAGGACAAATTACATTGATCTTTATAAATACAAAATTTAAATATATGCCGGTATGAGTCTGTGGTACGAAATACGTACGGATACGCATTGATCTAGCAAAATATTTTTAATTTCACAATATTTCAGTGTTTTATACGCGTGGTGCATGAAGTACAATTTAGAGTTTAGAAAAGCTTAATCAAGAAGTGGAAACACTCGTTCGGGGCTGTAGCCCCGGCAACCTTATAGATGAGTCGCCACTGTGGCATACTCTTTGAGAAATACTGTCATTTTCAAAGATTCTTTTGTCAAAATATTTTCCACAAATTTCTGGAGTATATAATACACTTTCATTAAAGCCAGAGACGTTTTCATGAAACGACGCAATATAGGAATTCTTTGTTTTCTAAAAATGTCTCTGGCTTGAATGTAAATGCATTTACACTCCAGAAAATTGTTGGTTTTAAAATAAAAATTTCATAGCGTGTATGCGTTGTGCTGGTATTTATAGCCTCGTTTACGCAGTAACGTTTATTAATAATTCGAACAGAGATATCGCCCTTACTGCCTTATTGAATTTTAAATATTTATCAACTATTCATTCACCCAACCTCTCTCGGCGCGACCATCTTTCTGCCCTTCTTCGCAACGCTTATTGATCGCACCCTAGGATCACCCACTTCTCTCCTCCTGGCACTGTATCAAAAAATAAGCAAGAAACACTAACCACGATTATTCCGTTCTTTGTTGAAATCACGATATTTGTATGTTGGAGAAGTTAGAGCAAACTGCTCGAATTTTTAAAAGTGCTAAATTACGTTAGATTAAAGAAAATTTTATACATGTATCCTCTTTAGTTAGGCCGTTGACTGATAAATAAATAGAAGTGCAACTGAATGTATTTAGGTGACGCTAAACTTATACAACCCAACGTACAAGTTTAGTTTTCCCGTCTAGTAAAGATCGCCCCCCGCTGTAATTCTATCTCTGTCAATCTTATACAGTATTATATCGCTCTGTTTCTTCCTTGAGTTCGCGAATTTTGAGAGTGTTAGTTTACCATCGGATGTCGTCACTCAGTCGACATGAGTTTGCAGTAACGTGAAAAATACATGGAGTTGCACTTTGTCACTTAACGGTTAGACGAATTAAACATTTGTAAAGTTTATTTATTAACGTGAGATCTAACATAAAATTAAGCTGAGCCGACTATGAATCATAATCGTCGATATCTAAACTCTGTTTTTTTTTTTAATATGACCAAACTTAGGGTGTATTTACTGCAAACAGTTGCAGTCCGGCTTTAACAGTAGGGTATATTAAACACCAACGTTTGTGATGTTGGTAAATGATTATCAATGTGACAAATAAACCATAAGTTGTCAAATAAATTGTCACGATGCAGAGATTTTTCAAAAAGAGTACAACTTGCAACTTTACAACACACACAGGGATTTTTTCTTTTAAGTATATGTTCACATATTCCATATAAACATTTGTAAAATTAATGAACATGTGATCAGAACTACGCGACCCTCGACAAATTTTCTACGCGGGGCTTTTTTAAACTCGAAATTTTACTTCATGCTTAGTCTGGGAGTGGAAAACTCGTTAAAGTTTTTAAATTGAACGTTTTCAATAAGATCACGAATGGCTGAAAATGTACATTGAAAAATCGACATGTATACCTAAAATAAAAATTCCTTGTATTCAGAACTTTTTAAAAATTTTAACCTAAACATATAAATGGGCAGATAATAAAAAAGACAGATATTCCTGATCAAGGAATCCTATCCTACCTGATCCTCAGAGACACTTTATTAAATTGATGGTAGATACAAATAGTTTTAGGCGGTGATAGGTAAATAAATTTGTAATCGTAATCTTTGTGAGTTAATTGAATTGTCATATTAATGTCCGATTTCCCTTCACATAACCTACAAATTAAAAGTTGATTTACAACATAACATGTGATTAATCTTGTCCTAACCTAAAACACACAACCTGCATCACACCACTAAATTCTTGAAATATCAAATTTAATTGGTTATATTAAAAATAACAGATTATAGGCAGTATATTTTGAGCTTTACTTGAAATCAGTGTTTTATACGCGTGGCCCATGAAGTAAAATTTAGAGTTTAGAAAATCCTGAGAATTTGGATTGGTCGCTCCGCTTCGCTACGCGATCAATCCAAATTTTCAGGCTTTTCTAAACTTCAAATTACTTCATGCTTAATCAAGTAGTGGAAACACTCGCTCAAAGTTTTACATCTTATTTTAATTGCTGCAATTTATAACTTATGGCATTTTTCTCTCTTTGTGATATGATTTTTTTTTTCATTACACTCTATGCTCATCCAATGGAACCCTCTTTCTTCCGGAATAGAGGAGTTAAACGGGGCACGCGAGTCGAGTTCGCTCCTCCTGTTATTAATTAACTGTTTTATAAATTAATTAAGATCCGCGACGAGCTGAAAAGTTTTCTCGAGGTCGGAACGTGAGACGTTCAATTTGCATTTAATTTGGAATTTGGGCCGTGCGGTGTCTGTGTGAAAGAGATACACGTTTGTTCTTTGAGAAAATAAAATTGAAAATTCAGAAAGCGCAGAAGAATTAATTTTACTACAATTAAAACACACGGGATGAAAATTCTGAAAGTTATAAAGAATGTCTGTTAAATGTATTTGATTGCTGTTAAGCGATAATATAGAAGATGATTGCAAACACTTGTGAGAAGTTCCCGGCTCCTCCGCCATAATCTGGAAAATAGTTGATCCAATAAAGTGGCATTTTTCAAATTAGGCACTTTCATGCGCAGAACGAGCACCGTTCGTGTATTTTCGCTGCTCAAAAAAATGAGAAAGTGGAACCTGACTATGTTGGACGCACATTTATTTGAAAGAAAGGAACTCGTGCGCACATGCCAGGTGGCAGAGCTGGGCTGGATTCGAATCATTCAGGATTCGATTCCCGGATTCGAATCCTTTTAGAGGATTCAAAAGAGGTATTCGAATTCAATTATTCTTGTTGTACTGCATTGCTCAATTTAACTGACGATATTATCGCAGCTACTGACAGAGATTTATTAACATCAGTTATTTTACTTGATTATAGTAAGGCGTTCGACACTATAAACCACGATATATTAATTGTTAAACTCCATTATGTGGGATTTCAAAGAGAAGCAATATCTTTAATAGCGAGCTTCTTAAAAGCAAGGTCTCAAGTCGTAAAAATTGATAAGGTTATATCAGGGTCGTTAAGCGTCACCGCGGGTGTACCCCAAGGTTCCATTTTAGGCCCTATACTTTTTTGCATCTACACATCTTTCCTAACCGATGTTCTAAAGTACTGTTCGGCAAATATTTATGCGGATGATACACAGTTGTTATACTCTTTTAAACTTGAAAATACAGAGTCCGCTTGTGAGTGTATCACTTCCGATATAGCAAAACTGGTCGAAACGTCAACTAAACATTCTTTGATAATCAATGCCTCAAAATCGACATGCTATTTGGTCCCAATAGCTTAACGCCTCTTGCAATACCTCTTTTAAAAATTATGGTTGGTAACGACACTTTAGAATTTGTCAATTCCGTAAAGAATCTTGGCCTTACTTTCGACAAGAATCTGCGTTTTAAGCTTCACATTAATAAGTGCATTTCCCGAGCATACCTAAATCTGAAGATGATTTATTGTAATAGGAATGTCCTCTCTTTGCAAATAAAAAGATTTCTATGCGACACGTTGGTTCTGAGTCACTTTGATTTTGCGGACGTTGTTTACAATGCTTGCTTAGACTGTAATACTAAAATGCGCATACAAAAGGTTCAAAACGCGTGTTTAAGGCTCATATTTGGTATTCGAAAATTTGGTCACCTATCAGGTAAATTACGTGATTTGAATTGGCTAGACATGACCGAACGACGAAACCTACACTGTTGTACCCTTTATAATAAAATTATTCAGACGCGCCATCCTCCCTATCTCTATGACAGAATTGTATTTCGGTCTGACGTTCATACCATTAATGTGAGATTTAGAGGCAGGATTTCTCCACCTAAACATAAAACATCATATTTTCTTAGATCATTTTCATTTAGTATTTACAAAATTTATAATTCCATACCCAATCCACTCAAAAATCTCACAAACAATAGTTTCAAACAAGCAATGAAAGAATATATATTATGTAATAAGTTTTCCCCATAGAATCTTAGTTTAATTATTGTCATTATAAATATATTTTTTTTTCTCTCTCTCTTTATTTCTTTTTGTTATAAAACAGTTAATTTCTAGAACGAACATTGAAATAAAAAAAAATCTGTAATTCTTTTAGCACTCTTAAACGATATATATATATATATATATATATATATATATATATATATATATATATATATATATATATATATTTTCCTCACAGGTTAAGTGGAAGAGCAGAGATAGTTTTTTTTTTAAGCTATCGCTGAACTTCGCCTGTATTTTGTTTTTTGTTTACTTTGTATTTTCTTTCAATTGAATAAAGACAATTTATTATTATTATTATTATTATACTTTAGTGAAAACGGATTCGTGATCCGGATTCGTTACATTTTTTTAAAAGGATTCGTATTCGAATCCAGACGCAGATGATTCGAATCCTAATAAAAGGATTCGAATTCTTATAGTTATAATTATAAAAGGATCCGAATCCTCATACACGGATTCAAATCATCCCAAATAATTCGAATCATCGCTATTAAGGCTGGGATTCGAATTCGATTGATTCAAATAGTTAAGTATTCTAATATGAATATTTAAATCACTAAATTATTCATATTTAAATATAAATATTTAAATTTTCGAATAATTCTAATATTTGTAAATGCATATTTGGTTACTTAACCATGAAAAATGTCCAACCTTAATAGTATATTTTTAACTTCACTTGAAATCAGTGTTTTATACGCGTGGCGCATGAAGTAAAATTTCGAGTTTAGAAAAGCCCCGTGAAAATTTGTCTCGGGTCGCTGCGCGACCCTCGACAAATTTTCTACGCGGGGCTTTTCTAAACTCGAAATTTTACTTCATGCTTAGTCTGGGAGTGGACAACACTCGTTCTTAGAAGTTTCAAATTGAAGGATCACTCTAGATTACTAAGTTTATTACCATTTTACAAAGGCTACAGCTCGAAGGACCAATCATGGTCTTCGGAGACCGAAGGACTACAGGGAATCGAAGTTTTTTTACAAGAAAACAACGAATATCTGAAGGTTTACAGCATGGGTAGGAAAGAAAACATCTAATTTTGAAAAAATATCGGAGTTGGGTTGGTTTTCAGTGCGTTTTTAACTTCACTTTATATCAGTGTTTTATACGCGGGGCGCATGAAGTAAAATTTCGAGTTTAGAAAAGCCCCGTGAAAATTTGTCTCGGGTCGCTGCGCGACCCTCGACAAATTTTCTACGCGGGGCTTTTATAAACACGAAATTTTACTTCAAGCTTAGTCTGGGAGTGGACAACACTCGTTTGTACTTTAAATGTAACTCTTTTATAAAATCGACGTATGTAATATAATAAATCATTCATTGAAATCATAGAAAAAGATGCAAAATTTTACCTAAAATTAACTTTTAGAGTTAACTTTATAATTTGCTCGGATTTAAATGGGTGAATATTCTATTCCTAAGAAAAACGGTATTTATTTAATATTAAAGTTGCATTTAATATAACAACAAACTGAATAAATCGACAAAAATCTAGAAATATCGAAAATCTCGACATGTAGAAAATCTTGACGGTCCACTCCCAGACTAAGCATGAAGTAAAATTTTGAGTTTAGAAAAGCCCCGCGTAGAAAATTTGTCGAGGGTCGCGCAGCGACCCGAGACAAATTTTCACGGGGCTTTTCTAAACTCGAAATTTTACTTCATGCGCCCCGCGTATAAAACACTGATTTAAAGTGAAGTTAAAAACGCACTGAAAACCAACCCAACTCCGATATTTTTTCAAAATTAGATGTTTTCTTTCCTACCCATGCTGTAAACCTTCAGATATTCGTTGTTTTCTTGTAAAAAAACTTCGATTCCCTGTAGTCCTTCGGTCTCCGAAGACCATGATTGGTCCTCCGAGCTGTAGCCTTTGTAAAATGGTAATAAACTTAGTAATCTAGAGTGATCCTTTAATTTGAAACTTCTAAGAACGAGTGTTGTCCACTCCCAGACTAAGCATGAAGTAAAATTTCGAGTTTAGAAAAGCCCCGCGTAGAAAATTTGTCGAGGGTCGCGCAGCGACCCGAGACAAATTTTCACGGGGCTTTTCTAAACTCGAAATTTTACTTCATGCGCCACGCGTGTAAACACTGATTTAAAATGAAGTTCAATAACACACATTATTGATTCAGATATTTAGTCTGTAAATGAACATTTTTGTTAATAGAAACTGATGAAATAAAATGTTACTGGTTGCAAATAATAGATTCAAATTTATTTTTAAAGGATTTGTATCCGTGATTCACAAATGTGGATTCGAATAATATTTTTCACTTACGAATCCTTTATTCGAGTATTCGTGATTCGAATCATATTAGGTGATTCAGATTCGTGATTCGAATCCTGCATTTGAGGATTCGTCCCAGCTCTGCCAGGTGGTGCATCGGACTAGGACCCCTCGGGATTTCAATGGTGTTATCTGTGCGAGAGCCAGCGCCGAATGGTACATTTACAGCCCAACGTTGTCAGGACTGTCTTGCCTACGTTCGGGAAACTTTGTTTTTCCGCGCAAGTGCCTAACTTAGGTAATACATCTATAAAAATTATATATTAATTAGTGTTTCGTTAATTTTTACGAACTTAGACGATTTTAGTCAATTTTCAAAATCTCGACCATTCTTTCGTGAATTTTCATCATTTTAGTTAATTTTAAAAATCTAAACGCTTTTCGTAAATTTCCAAGATTTCCGTTAATTTTCAAAATATCGACTGTTTTCGTGAAATTCAAAGATTTTCGATAGTTTTCAAAATCTAGACGCCTATCATGAATTTTTCAAGATTTTCGTTAATTTTTAAAATCGAAACGGTTTTTGTGAATTTCCAAGATTTCTGTTAATCTTAAAAATCTTCATATAAGTGTGAACTTCCAAGAAGTTCGTTAAATATCAAAATTGATCATTAATTTTCAATAACTTTTAAAATTTATCATAAATATTTCATCATTGCCATTAAAATATTTAAACATCTTTAACATCCCCTTTTCTTAAAATATTGCATTGACCGTATTTTCTACTTTCAAGTGTGTTTATTGTTAATTTTCAAGTGTGTTTATTGTTAATATGCAGGTCTGTAAATCCACCTGCATACTAACAATAAACACACTTAAAAGTAGATAGATATGCGGTCGATGCAATATTCTAAGAAAAGGGGACGTTAAAGATGTTTAAATGCTCTGTTTGTTTAATGTTTATTTCAATGTTTATTTATTTATTTATTGACGGGAATTCCCTTTTTTAACAAAAACAATATAATTACATAATATAGCGATGATATATACATATATAATAAAAACTATAACAAAAAGATTATGTTCTATAACAGTATTTGTTGACACATACATATAATAAAATTGAAATAGAATTGAAATAGACAAAATGATTACAAATGTTTCCTTAACGTATACTTTAAGTGATATAAACTTGAATTAAATAAATTGAACCAGCGTTTTACCGAGAGTTGATTTGCTGTTCTCATCATTCTTGCTATTGGATTGAAAATTTAGTAGTCGAAGTTATTACTTGATGCGTAATAACTTCGACTACTAAACAAACAGAGCACTGTAAATCCACCTGCGTGTGTGTGCAATTTCTGACAATCCACTTTGTACCGGTCACGGGTTAAGTTTATTTATTTTGTGTGAACATTGGATTGTATCATAGGCAACTCAGTCTGCATGCACGTATTCACTCTGGCATAAAATAAAATTCCATAAATTGCCTGCGTTGCGTGTTTTATTACGGAAAGAAACTGAGAAAGAGAAGAGAGAGAATAAAAATATTGATTTGAATTTTGTCTGATCGGAAATTGTTTACATATTTATGCAATTTATTTGCATACATCAGCATATAGCAATCATTCTGGATTGCACGAATGAATCGCATCTAATTTTAATTGTGTTATAAAACAGAATGATTAATCTGTATCCCACAGCAAGAAACAAACAAATAACGTTATGTCAACATTATAGCAACATTAAACGTTGTTTTAATGTTGATGAAACATCACTTAAATGGATATGCTCAGTGGGATGATTCATTTTTTTTAATGAACCAAATTTTCGGGCTTTTCTAAGCTCGAAATCTTTAGATATTCGTTGTTTCTATAAGATTTCAATTTGTAGCTTTAAACGAGTGTTTCCACTCCCAGGTTAAGCATGAAGTAAAATTTCGAGTTTAGAAAATCCTGAAAATTTGGTTTGGTCGCGTAGCGAAGCGAAGCGACCAAACCAAATTTTCAGGACTTTCTAAACTCGAAATTCTACTGCGTGCGCCACGTGTAATAAACACTGAGAACACTTAAATATTGTGAACAAGTGAACTTTAGTTGAAATCAGTGCCTTATACGCGTGGCGTTAAAGTAAAATTTCGAGTTTAGAAAATCTTGAAAATTTGGTTTGGTTGCGGTTGGTTTGGTAGCGGTGCGACCAAACCAAATTTTCAGGATTTTCTAAACTCGAAATTTTACTTCATGCTTAACCTGGGAGTGAAAAACACTCGTTTAAAGCTTCAAATTCAACTCTTAAAAAATAAAAAACAACTAATATTTAAAGATTTTCAGAATGTAATTGGGATATGTATACCTTAAAGAAAAACTCGCTGTCTCAACCGTTTATTTTAAAAGTAGTGTAAATCCATTTAAGAAAAAAATTGAGATGATACCTAATTATTTCAGTTTGCACTAAGCAGCTAAAAAGTGTTTTATTTGTAACATTAAATTATTAAAAAATAGTGTAAATTCTAAGATATTTATTACTTTTTAAAATTCTGACGGTTTTCGTAAATTTCGTAAATTTTAAAAATGGTGATACCATTGCATTTTCTAGATTATTGTCAGATTTTTTTGGCAGCTTTGTGTGACTTTGCGTTAATTTTAAAAATGTTTATGGTTACCATAAATTTAAAAAAAATTAGTTCAATTTTAAAGTTTCGAGAATTAAAAAAAAATTAAAAAATTAGTAGTTAATAATCGCTTAACGCATTTTATAACTTTTTAAAAATTTCCTTTAATTTTTAAAAGTCCTTAATTTTTTAGATTTTCGTTAATTTTTAAAATTTTGATACCTCTCGTCACTTTTTTTTTAATTATGACGCATTTCATGAAATTCGAAGATATTTGTTACTTTTTAAAATTCTGACGGTTTTCGTGAATTTCGTAAATTTTAAAAATAGTGATTTTCAAAATTTTTATCAGATTTTAAAACATTAGCAATATTCGTGAATTTCCTAAACTTTCGTTAATTTTCACAACCTTCCACAATTTTACTTAATTTTCAAAATCTCGACCAAATTTCATTTTTGTTTTAAAATAGACTTACACTACTTTTAAAGTAAACGACATACGATTTTTTTCGCTTCGATTATTTTTTTTTTATTTTCCGCAAAATCTGTTACAAAATATTTTTAATTGTTGTGTAACAAGCACCACTTTGATGACTCACTTTTTTATTCCGGCCGGTCAAGTTAACGATTTTTTTATAATTGCTGTTTGCTATTTGAATAAACAAATACAAATACTATTTCGCCATTACGCGCCGCTGTTTCAACAAGCAGCGCAAATATTTTCCGATGGCGCAACAGCTATAATGATAACGAATGGTTATTTTTGTACTTATACCAGCTTGATTGAATATCTTGATAAATATAAGTGTACATTAATTAACACTAGATTTCGTTAAGTGAAATACAGGGACTATTTCTTTCAAGTGTGCATATCGATTGGTGGCCCTAGGAACATTTTTAGGTGGTGCGAGATCTCATCGTGGCGTTTCGTTTTCCGTTTTCGGCGCCCCAAGTTTTTAGGTGGTGCGAGATCTCATGGTGGTACATATCTATGAATATTCAGGAGTTCGTTGTTTTTATAAAAGCGTCAATTTGAAGAATCTAACGAGCGAGACGCTCTTCTTGATTAAGCATGAAGTGAAATTTCAAGTTTAGAAAAGCATGGAATTTGGCTTGGTCGCGTAGCCTACCGGAGTTTCCTAAGTAATGTTAGTTTTTGATTACTTTTTTATATGGAAATTGACTCATTTGCTCATTTTTTTTTTAAATAGCCAGAGTTTCATAAAACTCATATTAATTCTGTGGTTTGGAGCTAAAAACGCCCATGTCGAAAATTCCGCATTTGATAAAATCGCATTGAAAGTATTTTTACTTTCCCCCGTATGTAATACAAAGGGAAAGTATTGTTTTCGTGAAATTTTTCGAATCAAAAATTTTAGCGGAAATATCCGTTTTGAGGTCCCCTGAGTCGAATAAGACCATTTTTGAAAAATGTCTGTCTGTCTGTCTGTCTGTGTGTGTGTCTGTGTGCGCTGTACCGCAAAAACCGCTAAAGATATCGAGATGAAACTTGAAACTTAAGCTTTTTGTTACAATCGGAAGAACTGAAAAGCTTTTGATGAAAATCGGAAAACCGGAAGTGGTACTTTACTCTTAGCGTTTTTCAGTTTTCTCAGATTTTTTCAATAAATGTTCATCAACGAAAAATTCTTTCAAATAAAAGTTGTAGATAATAACAAAATGAAGATGTATTGTTCACTTACTTTTTGTCATAGCACTCTTAGTTTTTGAGATATTTCAAAAGTTGTGTGTTTTATCTAGTTATTGGTGTGTGACAGTGTATGTGTCGAAACAATTGAAAAATGTTTCAAATAAAAGTTGTAGGAAATGAAAAACTAAAGATTTTTTGTAGATTCACTTTTTGTCATAGCACTCTTAGTTTTTAATATATTTAATAAATAGTGTTTTTTTTATCTAGTCATTGATTTGTGTCAGTGTATGTGTTGATACAATTGAAAAATGTTTCAAATAAAAGTTGTAGGTAATAAAATATTAAAGATTTTTTGTGGACTTACTTTTTGTCATAGCACTCTTAGTTTTTGAGATATTCAATAAATAGTGTTTTTTATCTAGTCATTGGTTTGTGTCAGTATGTGTTGATCCAATTGAAAAATGTTTCAAATAAAAGTTGTAGTTATCAAAAAGTTGAAGACATTTTGAAAATAATAATGCTACAAATATTTTAAAAGTGATTTAATACGCAATTTACGGGGGAAAGTACTATGATGGACAAATCACCATTTTTTTTATTATTTTAATTTTAAATGGCATAAAGTAGAAGTTGTATGTTTCTTTGGTTCATATACATGTTTGAATAGAATCTGATTATGTATATCATGTTTTGAACAATAATTTTACTTTTCGTAAAAATGACATTTGCCTTTTTAGCTCCAAGCCACAGAATTGTTCATACATAAATAAACTTTGTTTTTAAGCTAAAATGGGCAATATGTATGCCTTTTCATTAAGTATACCCTTGCCCTCTAAACCAAAATAGAGAAGTGCAAACTTAAAATTTGCTTAAAAAAATCACCCGAACGCTACCCGCTACACGACCAAACCAAATTTTCAGGCTTTTCTAAACTTGAAATTTTACTTCATCCTTAATCTGAGAGTAGAAAACACTCGTTTGAAAGTTCAATTTAAAATATTTGTAAAAACAACGAATATCTGAAGATTTACAGCGTATACAGTGTATTGAGATATAAATTCTTAAAAGAAAAACTGTCTGTATATCTGAGATAGTAATAAATAATATGCAGTGTACAAAACATTTTTTGGGGACCAGAAAAATCCCGGGCTGAAAGGGTTAACCATTGAAACTGCCAACTAACCTAACTTGATATACTATCTAATTTCTAAGCAATGAGCAACTCCAGTAACAGGCAATTAACGTAATTTTTTAAGTTATCTAAGCCTTTGGTAACTAATCTAAGATCAGATCTGAGTAACCAGCCAGAAACCTTATTCTTGGGTGAGGCTATTTATCATAATTACTGGTATACTAGTTATCATAATCACTGATACCTATCCTAAGATAATTTTTGACTTAACTACCTTGCCAGTAACCTCAGTAATCAGCAACTAAGCGATCGAATTCCATGAAAAGATCGAGGAGATCAATCATTTGCAAGAATCGATTAGTCGATGTGTTTTGGTTGGCTAAAGATTGTATTAGGCGACACTATTTTCTTGTACGAGAAAATAGTATACCATTTTTTATCATGGTGTACCAAATAGAATATGTCCTATTCCCATTGTACAAAATTGTACAAGATTCGCGTTTGGTCATATTTTGTGGATTACACCATGATAGAAAATAGTATACTGTTTTTTATACAAGAAAATAGTGTCGTCTAATACAAGCATAACAACCTTTGTTAAAAGTCAATTTTGAAGTTGGTAAATTGCAGGAAACAATGCTTACACTATCGAGAGTTTTCATATCATATTTTGTAACTTATGAAACGTATATATTTAATAGTGCATTTATAAACTTGTAAAAGTAATACAGATTGACCAAATTCTTAAAAAGTAGGGAAGTAAAAAAACCCGTAGATTCTTCATTAAAATATGAAATTGATCTGATAATAACTAGATATCGGAACGCTGGTTTCTTGCGACATAATTTTTTGATAAAATAATTTTAAAATTCAAAATTACTTGAACTTTATCATCTCATCCACTATTTTATTGTATCCTTATCAAATATGTTGATTCACTTTCCAGCTGCAAATGTAAACATGTTCATAAGCTAATCAAAGCCGATAATCAGCACTCACTTATTTAACTAACTTTGGAGTGGGGCAGCCAAAGTCCACTCAGTTCTTTAGTACGAACCTACTGAGCCCCACCGAATCCCCCTGTATGTGTGTCCGTTGCGTATCTGCGCTTCCCCCCGAAAATTCGCCTTTGCACACTGCAATCAGCTCCAGTCTTGGTGCTCTCGCGGGTTTCGGGTCGATACGGCTCACGCCTGCTCAGTGTCGCGTCCGTATCCGACCTTACCGGTGCACATACACACACAAACACGAAATTCCCGTGGTGTTACAATAAAACGAAATCTCTGTTTAACCGAAGAAAAAATAGTGCAATACAAGCCGGACATGAACAACGAACAGGTTAAGGAGGTGGTTAAGGAGGAGGTTAAGGAGATCATCAACGACGCCTGCGAGAAGGTCTGCAGGATGAAGGGATCCTCCAAGTGCAAAGACAGGAGTCTGCTCTGCATCATGTTCGATCCTTGTATGTGTTAAAACTTTTTAATCAATTTTTTAAACACGTGTTTTTTAATAAACGCAAACATTTTATACTCTACACACGACACACACAAAAAATTAATGATTTTCTGCTTCTTCTAAATTTAGTGATTATGGATTAAAGAAGGGAAGGTTTTCCCAGGGTTAGGGTTTGTAGGTCAGATTGAATTCAAGCCCCGACCTTATGTAATTCGCTGATTGATTCGAGTTTTATTCTTTCGTTCGAAAAAGTCCGCATCCATTGTAATTACAATGTGACGGTGAATCATTTTACTACAGTGTGGAAATATTTTAACCGTTCTGACCAAAGTACACGTATGTAGCAAAAAAGTTGCTAGCAGTTTTAGATAATGATTCACAGAAAAAATTTATAGCTTTAAAAAATATGTTGTGCACTTGAAACTTTAAAATACTATTATTTTTCTTTGAATTGGGTTGGGTGGTGGGGAAGTTGAATAAGTTATGTGAAGGTGGAAATTACACTTGTTTTTTGTCAGTTTATTTAATGAGCTAGATATGAAATGTATTCCTTTACTCTTTGTTTAATGATCTAAATCAGCGCTTTTCAAACTATTTTATGTGGCGGACCTGTCGCTTTGGTTTCAATTTGTCACGGACCGGTAACCACAGTAGCGGCCCTAGGACGGTGCGACTGCACCGGGCGCCGTCATTTGGGACGCCGAAAACGGAAAGCAAAACGCGGGGGGCGCCATCATGAGATCTCGTACCACCTAAAAATGTTGCTAGGGCCGCCACTGACCATAGACGTAGTAAAAGAGAGCATCTAGAACACTTATGCCTGTTTTCACCCAAGTCGATTAAGTTAATCAGTGATTAGTACTCCTTAAAAACACAGCAATTATATGTATAAATCATTTACAAAATCGCATAATGATGAGACATGTTTAGGATATCTTACTAATTTAAAACATTCTTATATTCTAGAATTATGACTTTATCAGAGGTTTAATCAATGATTAGTGGTTGTTGATTAAAGTTAATCAGTCAGGGTGCAAATGGGCCTTGGTGATCTTTTATATCATTTTAGTATTCTTTAAAAGAAGACAATCTTGAAAGTTGATAATTCTTTAAACATTGAAAACTAATGACTTGTGACACTGACAATAATCACAAAAATGCATGTAAATTGATATAAATCATGGAAACTGACGGAATTCATAAATATTTGGATTTGAAAGACTGCTGAAAATATCAAGCATTTTGAATACCAATTTTACACCTTGCATTTATAATCAACATTGAAAAATTAATTAAAACCGTCGAAAATCATGAACATTCAAGTAAAGTTGATCGTTCAGGATTTTTATTAAAATAATACATCGTGAAAAAAATATTCTGAACAATAAACTTTTCTATTTACTTCAAAGTTAATATTTTTTTTAATTGTTGATAGTGTACAGGGTAGTGCATTTCGTAGGTGCCACATATGGAAAACTTTTTTATTTAAAAAGATATCGAAAAACCGTTTTCGCAAGCCAGGGTCACTTTTTTTGTGTTTTAATTTATGGCGAAAAGAAAACTGATCTATCTCTAACCGTTTCTGCTCTAAAAAGTGACCCTGGCTCGCGAAATCGGTATTTTAATATCTCTTCAAATAAAAAAGTTATTCATACTAGCACCTCCAAAATGCAACATCCTGTATATGAGTACATTTAAGTTAATTTTTCAATGTTGAGGGTGTAATAAGTAATTTTTTGTTCATTTTTATGTAATTGCTGTTTAATTTGGAATTTTATAGATAATCAAAATTCTTGAGAGAAAGTTAGTTTAACCCACAAAACTCCATGGATGCAATAACGCAACATTATTAAATTGTTATTTATTAAATTACTAAATGAATTGACTTTATATATTGCATTATTTGACCTGACTTGAGAATGTGTGGAGACAAATGTTAATTTTTTGTTATTTAAATATTTTGATTATTACCCATTTGAAAAAAGTGTGTTTTAAGTGTATTTCTAAATACACGATAATTCACTGTTTTATACGCGTGGCGCATAAAGTAAAATTTCGAGTTTAGGAAAGCCTGAAAATTTGGTTTGGCCAAACCGAATTTTCAGGCTTTTCTAAACTCGAAATTTTACTTCATGCTTAATCTGGGAGTGGAAAACACTTGTTAGTAGCTTCAAATTGAACAAATGCCTGTAAATGTACAGCCTGCACTTGCACGTCTTGCACGTCATGTCAAGATGTCAAAAATTGAATGTCCAAAATGTCCAGAAAGTTAAAAGTGAACATTAAATAACAAAAATCATTTTTTTTTTAGAAAATACTAACATTACAGCCGCCCAGAACTTAAAAAATATGTCCTATGACAGACTTTTACATGAATAATTTTTATTTGGTAACTTTCGAGTTAATTAACAAAAATAATCGAAAAAAAAAACAATTTTGCCGCCGTCAAGAAAAAAGGAACAATATCTTTTCCTTGTGATCTTCATCCAACAGGAATTTTCTACGTGACCCTTAAAAAGTTAAGGGCATATTTAGATTCAGCATACATCAATCACTTTTACCCCTTAAAACAAAGGTATTGTGATTTACCGGTAAATTATCGATACACCGGGTGTCGTTAACAACTCTACCAAATTATCAGTAATTGAAAACATCTGTAAATTTACAAACTCTACCTATGTATAGCACAATAGTAAATTGTTTAACAAGTTTTCAAAGCTTCGTTTGCATGCGAATACCAAATTGCATTTACTAGACCGCAGGGCAATGCACGCTCAAAACGTGTTTAACACTCTGCTTTTCCTACGATCAAACAGCGGCGGCTCAGAGTATAACCGTTGCACTAAAAATTGGAGAAAAATACTAATACATAAAGGTGAATAATTTGCAAAGTTTATGACATACATCATGTTCTAAAGACTTCAATTAATAGGAATAACAGTTTTTTAACACAAAAATGTAATATTAAAAAAAAACGTTAAATTTCTTGTAATGATTATGCTTTTATTAAACAATTTAATTACATAATAAACTCGCAATGTCAAATCAAAATAGACACTTATTATAAAAAATAATTTTATTACTGGTAATTTAACTTGATAGTTCACAAATAGACCACGAAAGTATGCGCTATTTACACGTTTTAAATTGTCTCACAGAATTGTCTTCTTCAAAGTATAATAACTTCCTAAGTTGCCGATAAATCTTGGCTAATAAGCCTATGCATCTAATCTGAAGTATGCAGAAGTTATTATGAAATATAATTTTGTTTAAGGCAGACGTTAATTTTGATACCTTTATTGTATTTTTTGCCATTTTCGGGGTTACGGTTACACTAGGCGGCGTTTTATTGTTCTTCGTCACTACTCATTTAATTTTAATAATTGTGACACTGACGTCTTTAAACGTCTTTACTTTCAAAACTAGTTTTGAAAATTCAATTTTCAAAACTGTCATTATTTGTCAAAATACAAATATACAATTGTCACCTTTCAATGCACAGGTATAGCGACGAAATGTCTGTTTTCAGGAGCGGTCGTAGGAAAAAAAATATATTAGAGCAATCAGTACAAATTTCACCTTGTTAATTGAACTAACTTATGAAAAAAAAAACAACATAATAATAAGATAGACAAACTGACACACTAAACGTGACCCTGTTTTTTGTATTCTGTGAATCATTTCTCCTGGCCATCACGTAGATCCACTCATTATAAATCAATTACTCTCATGTTACTTCTGTTTTTTTATATATACAGTACAGGCCAATAGTTTGGATACATTTAGTCGTGTCTTTAGAGCAGGGCTGACCAACCCGCGGCCGTCGAAGCGTTTTCGTGCGACCCGCGGCCTCAAACACTATTATTTATTGCGAAAATTATTTGTATTGTCAATTTTATTAAGTTTAGCCCGATTAAGCTAAAATAGAAATAACCGACTTAAAAATTGTCAATCTGGTAATACTTTTTGAGTTGGTTTTGTATAATTGTAAAAATTAAGTATTTTTTAAACATCACTTTGAATCCGTGTTTTAGACGCCTGGCACATGAAGTTATTATTTTTAATTTAAAATCGACTGAAATATTTACTTCATGCTTAAACAAAGAGTAGAATCACTTGTTGAAAAGAAGGAAATAAAAATATTTATATGCGCTTTAAAGAAAATTAACGAGTTTTTCAAAAATAAGTAAATATAACGAAGATTTAAAATATGCTGGGAAAATAAAAAATACTAAATTCAATGAGTTTACTCAAAATTGATCTTTATCTTACTTTATACAAAATTCATGTGATAATAATACTTATTTTGTCTATTTTTTTCTTAAAAAAAGAAAACGGTTAAAACTGTTTTATTTCAAGTTATTATCATTTTCACGTAACTCACCCAAATTCAATCATTCAAAAATTCAATTTTAATTATACATTTTTTTCATAAAGAGAACATTTTCTAAATTTGGCAAACGTTTAATAAATATAAAAAATCAACTTGAAAATCACTGAATTCACATAGAAATAATGTACATTAGATTGCGAAGACATAAAATATGCGGGGCATTTTTCTTTTTATCCAAATGTATACGCTGTAATTGTCCAGGTATTAATTGTTTTTTTAAATGTTCAATTAAAATCTTCTAACGATCGTTTTCCACTCCCAGGCTAAGCATGAAGTAAAATTTCGAGTTTAGAAAAACCTGAAAATTTACAGGCTTTTCTAAACTCAAAATTTTACTTCATGCGCCACGCTTATAAAACACTGAAATATTGTAAAGTTAGAAATATTTTATATTTTCTTTAAATAGGTACTAATTAGAGATTTAAATAACAAAATATTAACATTTTTCTTGACACATTCTCACGTCAGATCAAATAATACAATGTATAAAATTAATTCGTTTAGTAATGTAATTAACAAAACAAAATAATATTGCGTTATTGCACCAATGGCGCTTAATGGGTTAATCTAATTTTTTGTCTAGTATTTCGTTTTTTTTTATAAAATGCCGAATTAAACGGAAATTATGTAAATAAAAATTTACAAAAAATTACTTAAAAATTACATTATCAACATTAAAAAATAATTGTTTAAACTTGACAAAAATTATTAACTCAAGTGAATGTTCAGGGTTTTTTTTCCACAATATATTTTAATGAAAATCCTGAAAGATTAACTTTACTTGAATGTTAATGATTTTTGTCAGTTTTACATAACTTTTCAATGTTGATGGTCTTTAATCTTAATGATCGTCTAACGCATGGTCTGAAATTGATATTCAAAATGTTAGTCACTATTCATAATAAAATGAGTGTTTTCCACTCCCAAACTAAGCATGAAGTAAAATTTCTAGTTTAGAAAAGCCTGAAAATTTGGATTTGCCCTTGCGCGCGAGCGAAGCGAGTCGCGCACTGGCAAATCCAAATTTTCAGGCTTCCCTAAACTCGAAATTGTACTTCATGCGCCACGCGTATAAAACACTAATTTTAATGTGAAGTTCAAAACTTATTACTTATTCCATATGTTAATGATGCTTGAACATTTTCAGCATATACACATGGATATCTGTACCGTAAAGAAATATTCCCTGTATAAAAAAAAAAAAACAATTAAATTGTATTTATTTATTTATTTACGGATTTCTTATTTTTACAGTATTACAAAAACTGTATAACAACAAAATAGTAATATATAGGTACATATAAATTACAATATATAAATATCACGTTAAACACTTAATAAAGTAAACTAAATAAAAATGTTAACAATATACAATAATATCAAGGTCAATTTGAGAATGTTATAGATATATAGATAGACTATTAGATTCCTAATATTTTTAAAATGTTAAAAATGCCAAAAAGTATTATCAACTTCTGAGTAAAACATAAAATATCAAAAAAAACTGTTTGCAATTTTGCAAAGGAAAACTGTAGTGCCGCCCTTGAGACATTGTAAGTGTTAATTTTGGCCCTCGAAGCAATTTGGGTTGGCCAGCCCTGCTTTAGAGTAAATACCCAGATTATGGAAATTACTATTAAACAAATATCTAATCTAATCGTACAACTAAAATAAACCTAATTGATTTCAATTTAGTAAATTAAAGCATTATTATTTACTAATTTAGTTTGGAGATGAAGTAAGGAAGTGAAAAAGAGTTAATTAGTGTAAAAGAATTTTGTGGGCTCTAAAATGATTTGATATTATTTTAAGAGGCATCATTTATGCGTTGTAATTACGTGACATATTTTGTTTTGAACTTTTAACAACATTTCAACATTTTAGATTTATTTTTATCGATAAGAGAAAATCTCAAAAGATATTATTGTTATTATTTCATTTGTTAAAGTAATCTGTAATTAGTTTCAATGTAAATAACTAATTTAAAATATGACTGCTAACATGTTCCTTTTGTTTTTGATTATTTATTATATGTAGAATCAGATAATATCTCATTTCTTATGTGTATTCACAAAGTGTATTCACACTTTTAGCCTGCAGCGTATATACAGGGTGTTCTAAATTGTCGGGCCACCATTGGTAACTTTGTTACTAGTTACGAAGTCGGTTAAATCAGAAAACCAGCAGTATTTTTTACGTATATTACGATGGTGTAAACACAAAAACAAGAGAATTTCAGGTTTTTGATTTATTCGCAAAAACAACATTTTTTCAATAGGATATATTTTGACATTTTTAAAAAGAGAAAAAATACCCAAACAAACAAGGCTTTGTAAATGAGTATCCTAAAATGAAATATGAATGAGTTATGGGCCATTAAAACACTACATATTTTATAATAGGACTACCTATTCGAATTAGAAACTGCGATAAACAAACGATGTCGGATGTTGTCAAAGTATCCATGCTTATTGCCGTTTAGCCAATTTTCTTGTATTATGCCTTTTCGTCATAACGAGAAATGTGGCATGTTAGAGTGTTGTGTATCATTGTCAAAAAATGCAGCTGAAAAGGCATGGCAATAATCACGATAATTCAAGATAATTAGCTAAACGTCAGAAAGCATGGATACTTTGACAACATCCAACATCGTTTGTTTATTGCCGTTTTGATTTCGAATCCTATTATAAAATATGCAGTATTTTAATGGCCAATAACTTGTTTATCTTCAATTATAGGATAATTATTTACTTAGACTTATTTGTTTATACATAATTTCTCTTTTTACATATACCAAAATATACAGGGCATCCCATTTAATAAAATGTTGTTTTTGCGAATACATAAAAAACTGAGGTTCACTTGTTTTTCTATTTACGCCATCGTGATGTACGTAAGAAATACTTCTAGTTTTTGAATTTAACCGACTTCGTAACTCCAAATATAACAAAGTTACTAATGGTGGCCCGATAGTTTAGAACACCCTGTATATTTTTCTCTAGCAACATTTTCTATAATAAATCAATTGTTTAGTACAGGGTTTTTCGGCGAATACGCAGTTCAATAGTTCACTTAATATTAAAATTACCAACAAATGTCTGAGATTAATGTTGCATGGAATCATTTTCTTCATAACATGTATGTACGTGTACAAGATATCTCATAATTTCTAGACTTCGATGTTTTAAATAGGACGCCTCATATATTAATAACTGTTTGAATTTCTTGTAGAAAATAAATGCCAGTTTGTTGATAGAGGCGTAAATAATTTTATGCTTGAAGAAAATGATACCATGTAGTTTTTATTTCAAACATTTTTCGTATTTCAAACCCTGTATCTTTATCAAAAAAAATAGGATATAAATTGATTTTGTCTAGAGGCATAGTTTACAGAAAATTTAACTCTAACCCTATCGGTATTAGTTAGTGTGTAATGACCAAAGTTTGAGCTTTGGATTTTGACCTAGTATAGGGGATGTGGGGACGCAATAAAGGGTAATGTTATGTATTCGTATGTGTGTGTGTGTGCAGCATCCCCCTATTTTTATTGAAGTGGAAAATCTGGGCCACACTCACATACACACACACACATGTATACGAATCGAACGGATTTTCCATCGCATTTTTTTCATTTATAGAATTAGCTTCTAGTTATGTCAGCAAGAAGGATACGGAATTATTTATACGAGTGGACATTATTTAAATGTTCGATTTGATCGATTGTCTCAAGGAACACTTGACAAAATTTAGCGATTAAAAATATTTATACAGGGTGATTCTTAATATATGCGACAAACTCCAAGGGCTGATTGCTGTTGTTATTTTAATCATAAAATACTCTATAGTTGAGGCTGTTAGTTGTTAAAACTCTATAATATCACTTTAATAAAACACTTCATTTGTTTATGTTTGAAAATTATATTTATGGTACTACAACAATTGTTTTACCACACTGTAGCTTCATCAGGTAGATGACCATTCATCTACCTGATAAAGCCACAGTGTGGTGAAACAATTTTTGTGGTAAAATAAATATAATTTTTAAACCTAAACAAACTAAGTGTTTTATTTAAGTGTTAATCATAAAAGTTCATACAAATAAATGTCGAAAACACCTTAGTTTTAAAGTTATAGGATGTATAATTATTAATAATACACATAAATGGTAATGTTAGTGGTAATTAATGTCGGTAATTACCACCAGTAATTTACGGTATATTACCCAGCTGTTTCGGTAACATTCGTAACATTCTTTCGTGCGCATGCGAATGATATGATATAAAGGATAAATAAAAGTATCCCAGAGAAAATTACATTATATTTTTATTTACTGTTTATTTATTTGTTTGACGCCAAAACAACATTTTACATCGATTACATTAATACACATATACCTAAAAAGAACATTATATATGGAAAGCATTAATGTACATAAACTATACTTAAATTTAAAAATGACTACGAACAAACAAAATTCCGAGCGACCGATTTAAATCTGATAAGGGATACATCAAAAAAGTTAATTTTATCACAATGTTTGTTTACAGAGTTGCACATTCTTACAATCGGGCTAAACATATTATAGGGTGTTAATGTTACATAATGATAATGATTATTGAAGTGATTTATTTAAAAACAATTAATACTTCACATCAATTCAGCGTTTTACACGCGTGGCGCATGAAGTAAAATTTCGAGTTCTGATCTAAACGTTCAGGCGTTTCTAAACTCGAAATTTTTCGGCCCTGGGATTTTTCTGGTGCCCAAAAAAAATACTTTAGAGTAGATCAAGATAACATTTTCTATTATTTTGAAGACATCATTAAGTCGTTTTTAAAAGTTTGCCCTGGGTTTCATATTAATTGACAAACTCGACTTTAACTTTAATTTAAAGTTGATTTCACAATTTCTCCTAAAATAAGTCAAAAAGATATTGATAATTTTAAGAATATAAAGATTTGAAGTAACACACAGCTACAGCCTGTGAAAATATGTTAAGGATTCGAAGGAGCACAAAAAAAGAGAACGTGTTGGTAGTTTGAAATTTAACCTTTCATGGCCGATACACAGAGAAGAGCACATACAAACGCAAAATAATAACGAGACCTGAAGGAGAACAAAGGAAACAGCGGAGTAAAGTGAGACGAGTAAAGTTTGCAACTATGCCTCGTGCTGTGTACTGGTTTCACGTAAACAACATTTACTCTGGAATAAGCCGGTGTAAACAAAGATAGGTCAATAACAAACAAACAACGTAACATTAAATAATGTTATCGCGAATTCCATTTTTTAATTGTTCTGTCGAAACAAAGTACTATTATAGAATTTATTATACACTCTAAAGTTTAAGCTCAGAAGTGCATGAATCCTGTTTTTGAGGATTCATCCCAGCTCTGTTTATTACTATACTTAATTTAAAAATTCCCTGACTTTTCGCTAAAAAGGCCCAATTTTCCTAACTTTTTCAAGACTTTTCCCGATGAATAAACGCCCCTGACTTTCCTGGTTGTTTGCCATCAGGAAACCTCCAATGATAGGTTTCCTGATGGCAAACAACCAGGAAAGTCAGGGGCGTTTATTCATCGGGAAAAGTCTTGAAAAAGTTAGGAAAATTGGGCCTTTTTAGCGAAAAGTCAGGGAATTTTTAAATTAAGTATAGTAATAAGCAGAGCTGGGATGAATCCTCAAAAACAGGATTCGAATCACGAATCCGAATCACCTAATATGATTCGAATCACGAATACTCGAATAAAGGATTCGTAAGTGAAAAATATGATTAGAATCAAAGATTCGAATCCTCATTTTTGAATCACGGATACAAATCCTTTAAAAATAAATTTAAATCTATTATTTGCAACCAGTAACATTTTATTCCATCAGTTTCTATTAACAAAATTGTTCATTTACCGACTAAATATCTGATTAAATAATGATTTTAAATAATGAAGATATATGTGTTATTGAACTTCATTTTAAATCAGTGTTGTATACGCGTGGCGCATGAAGTAAAATTTCGAGTTTAGAAAAGCCCCGTGAAAATTTGTCTCGGGTCGCTGCGCGACCCTCGACAAATTTTCTACGCGGGGCTTTTCTAAACTCGAAATTTTACTTCATGCTTAGTCTGGGAGTGGACAACACTCGTTCTTAGAAGTTTTAAATTAAAGGATCACTCTAGATTACTAAGTTTATTACCATTTTACAAAGGCTACAGCTCGAAGGACCATAAATGGTCTTTGAAAACCGAAGGACTACAGGGAATCGAAGTTTTTTTTACAAGAAAACAAGGAATATCTGGAGGTTTACAGCAGAGATAGGAAAGAAAACATCCAATTTTGAAAAATATTGAAGTTGGGTTGGTTTTCAGTGCGTTTTTAACTTCACTTTATATCAGTGTTTTATACGCGTGGCGCATGAAGTAAAATTTGGAGTTTAGAAAGCGCCCGTGAAAATTTTCTACGCAAGGCTTTTCTAAACTCGAAATTTTACTTCATGCTTAGTCTGGAAGTGGACCGTCAAGATTTTCTACATAAATGCAACTTTAATATTAAATAAATACGGTTTTTCTTAGGAATAGAATATTCACCCATTAAATTATAAAGTTAACTCTAATAGTTAATTTAAGGTAAAATTTTGCATCTTTTTCTATGATTTCAATGAATGATTTATTATATTACATACGTCGGTTTTATAAAAGAGTTAAATTTAAAGTTCAAACGAGTGTTGTCCACTCCCAGACTAAGCATGAAGTAAAATTTCGAGTTTAGAAAAGCCCCGCGTAGAAAATTTGTCGAGGGTCGCGCAGCGACCCGAGACAAATTTTCGCGGGGCTTTTCTAAACTCGAAATTTTACTTCATGCGCCACGCGTATAAAACACTGATTTAAAGTGAAGTTAAAAATGCACTGCAAACAAACCCAACTTCGATATTTTTACAAAATTGGATGTTTTCTTTCCTATCCATGCTGTAAACTTTCAGATATTCGTTGTTTTCTTGTAAAAAACTTCGATTCCCTGTAGTCCTTCGGTCTCCGAAGATCATGATTGGTCCTTCGAGCTGTAGCCTTTGTAAAATGGTAATAAACTTAGTAATCTAGAGTGATCCTTCAATTTAAAACTTCTAAGAACAAGTGTTGTCCACTCCCAGACTAAGCATGAAGTAAAATTTCGAGTTTAGAAAAGCCTCGCGTAGAAAATTTGTCGAGGGTCGCGCAGCGACCCTCGACAAATTTTCACGGGGCTTTTCTAAACTCGAAATTTTACTTCATGTGCCACGCGTATAAATCACTGATTTCAAGTGAAGTTAAAAATATACTATTAAGGTTGGAAATTTTTTATGGTTAAGTAATCAAATATGCATTTACAAATATTTGAATTATTCGAAAATTTAAATATTTATATTCAAATAGGAATAATTTAGTAATTTAAATATTCATATTAGAATATTTAACTATTTGAATTAATCGAATTCGAATCCCAGCCTTAATAGCGATGATTCGAATTATTTGGGAGGATTTGAATCCGTGTATGAGGATTCGAATCTTTTTATAAGGATTCGAATCCTTTTATAAGGATTCGAATCCTTTTATAAGAATTCGAATCATTTTATAAGGATTCGAATCCTTTTAAAAAATGTAACGAATCCGGATCACGAATCCGTTTTTACTAAAGTATTCGAATACCTCTTTTGAATCCTCTAAAAGGATTCGAATCCGGGAATCGAATCCTGAATGATTCGAATCCTGCACAGCTCTGGTAATAAATATGCAAATTATGCGATTAAAGAATTGAGAAATTGTTAGTTCTTTTCGGAGCACGAATTTAATACATTATATAATATTAAACAAAATAAAAAATTATTGTTAATTGTTTTCCCGTATTTAAACAATTGATAATTGACATATCAAATTTATTTTACTGTAACAAATTGGTTGAAGATTTCACTTGAAGTTGGTGATTTATACTAGTGGCGCATGAAGTAAAATTTAGAGTTTAGAAAAGCCTAAAAATTTGGATTTGCTGGGGCGCGACTCGCTTCGCTCGAGCGCCCCAGGAAATCCAACGTTATATCAATATTGTAGCAACATTAAACGTTGTCAAATTTGATGAAACATTACTTAAACGGATTTGCTCAGTGGGTAATATATATATCGGATAAATATTAATATGTATTTCCGAAACATGGTAATAATTTAAATTTTAATTCGAGGATATTTTAATTTTTTGTAATTTTAATTTCCTCTCTTTTTTCGTGTTCTTCATTCGAAATAATTTAAAATTTAAATAATTTCCAAGGAGTAATTAATTTAAATGCGACACTTACGTTGAATCAGGCGCAATCTGTTTGATAATATAAACCGCCGATAAAATTCATTTCAATGCGATAAGGAGTGGAATTTCATGGGTGAAAACAACACTGTGACTGACGTGTATAAATGCGCACCGAAGCGCATCGGTGCACACCACCAACAAAATATATGAGGGGACACCTGACTCGAATGTCTGAAATTCTGTGTGCACTTGTGTGATTGTCTCATAGTACAATATTCCACTAGTGCCTAAGGTCAAATGGTATATCAGCGTTTATTTTTAGATTAATTCCTTGGAATTTAAAGATTTGCAGCATTGGTTCATGGGAATATTTCATAAATTCTATAGTTGAGGAACAGATTTTCAAATCAAGGTTTGCAGATTTTTTCTGGAGAGCTACGAAGATGGCTTATGGCTTATGGTTAGTTATAGATATGTAAGTAGTTAAATTCCTTTATTTACTGTTTTATGTTAATTCTAAATGTACATTTCAGGCACGATGTGCCCTTTTTCAATAGTTAAACGTTTAACTATTGAAAAAGGGCACATCATGCCTAAAATGTACGTTTAGAATTAAAATAAAACAGTGAAGATAAAGGAATTTACCTACTTACATATCTATGGTAAAGGGTGTCCCAACAAGAGCGCCGGATTTAAATTTGCCGCCATTTTGTTAATACGAGTTGTACGGTGATTTTTTTTTGACGTACGTTTAGAATTAAAATAAAACAGTGAAGATAAAGGAATTTACCTACTTACATATCTATGGTAAAGGGTGTCCCAACAAGAGCGCCGGATTTAAATTTGCCGCCATTTTGTTAATACGAGTTGTACGGTGATTTTTTTTTGACAGTTGTCAAGTACAGACCACGCGATTTAAGAATATGGAGAAGTATTCAAACGAACAACGTTTAATTATTGTAAAAACACATTACAAAAATGGTGAAAGTTTTTCGAAAACAATTCGCATATTACGTCAAGTTTTCGGTCGCCATTATGCGCCAAATGAATCGACAGTGAGGCGTTTAATTACAAAATTTGAGACCAAATTCAACCCGACGGATACGTAAATAAACAAAACTGTCGGATTTGGGGTGCTGAAAATCCTTGTGTGGTACTCGAACAGCCAATGCATCCACCGCGAGTAACGGTTTGGTGCGCATTTTGGGCTGGCGGTGTGATTGGGCCGTATTTCTTTGAAAATGCGGCTGGAAATGCGCTAACTGTTACTGGTGTGCGGTATCGGGAAATGTTAACGGAGTTTTTGTGGCCCGAATTGGATGTAATTGATGTGGAGCACATGTTTTTCCAACAAGACGGTGCGACCTGCCACACAGCACGTGAAACAATGGTGTTACTGCAGACCAAATTTTCAGGCCGTGTCATTTCTCGATTTGGCGATCAACATTGGCCACCAAGATCGTGCGATCTAACGCCGATGGACTTTTTTCTTTGGGGCTATGTGAAGCAAAAGGTGTATGCAAATAAGCCTGAAACAGTTCAACATCTTAAGGAGGAAATCCGGCGCGTTATTGGTGAAATACAGCCACATTTATTCGAAAACGTTATTCAAAATTTCAACAACAGAATAACCGTGTGCCAGAGGTTTCGTGGTGGCCATTTGCCTGATGTTGTATTTCATGTTTAGTCGGAACTATTTTTCTTTATGTTGAAACAAAAATGTTTGCTTAATTCAAAAAATAAATATGTTTTTCTTTATAATTAAATCCGGCGCTCTTGTTGGGACACCCTTTATATCACAGTTTACTTGTAGATTAATTGGTTGAAATTTAAAAATGTTCAGCTTTGGTTCATAGCTATATTTTAATAGTTTGATCTGAGGAACGGACTTTTGAATCAAGGTTTGTGCACATTTTCTGTAGAGCTACGAAGATGGCTGAAGTTAAAAAAAGAACACAACCCATGCATGTGGATTAGCGGGGAGCTGAGAGTAACCCTCTCAGCTCCCCGCTAGTCCACATCAACCTCAACGCTTGTCTCTTTTCTCGCATCACAATGTTTTGACCCTAATAGTCCATTTGAAGTTGCCTCAGATTTGTGAAGACATCGCTAGCTTAATACTACAAGGTTCTATGTGACATTTTTTTTCGATTTTCAATTTGTGATGTTACAAGGCTCTATGTATGCACTAGAGCCTTGTAACATCACAAATTGAAAATCGAAAAAAATGTCACATAGAACCTTGTAATATTAAGCAATATCAAAAACAAAAGAAGTAGCATTTAAATCTAGTACCTCCTACAAGGACACCCTTTATAAAAGGGTGTCTTCCTTCTATTTCTAGTTTAATGGCTTTGGCAACTGAGTCCTTTTGGCCAGTATCTATCGTTTAATTTAGTTTTAAAGTATTATTGAATCTTTAGCTATTTAACATCTTTATATAGGTTATAGGTGTATATAGATAATATAAACAGACGTATACAGAGTTTTTTTTTACTTCATGTATATCTACATATCCCAAAGTATATTGCTCCAGGCTTTCAAATTATGAAATCTCATTATCTGATTAGACGAAATAAACATTTCTATATCTAAACTTAAGATCAAACATAAGCCTGTTTGGCCTAATATTACGATAATGTTCGTAAAAACTGCAAACAATAAGTCTTGAGCAGTATATTATAAACTTCACAATATTTCAGTGTTTTATACGCTTGGCGCATGAAGTAAAATTTCGAGTTCAGTAAAGCCTGAAAATTTGGTTTGGTCGCTTCGCTACGCGACCAAACCAAATTTTCAGACTTTTCTAAACTCGAAATTTTACTTCATGCTTAATCAGGGAGTGGAAAAACTCGTTAGAAGCTTCAAATTAAACGCTTTTCTCAAAACAACGAATGCCTGAAAATTTACAGCGTATACATCGGGATATGTATACTTACTTGTAAAAGAAAATTCTCTCTATGTATCTGGTGTCTATAAACTGTCGGCATCCCAGTAGATTCTGACTTCAGAAACATACGTCATGCTGTGTTAAGTCATACGACCCAATGACATATAATTAAATTTATTTGACGTTTCCGAGATTCACCAACTCGTATGACTTAACCTAAGATATGTTATTTGTTTTTCAAAGCAACCAAAATGCCGATAGTTTATAGATACTTGTTATTATTTGCCAAATAACATATCGACTTGTAGTCTTTCCGTCTAACTAAATCTTATATATTTTCATACTTAGCAATTTTGTTAACCCTGAGATATGGCTTTCTCTTCAGTTGTGAAAGTAGTAAAATCGACGTAAACTTGAGCTTTAATTCATCTATAGCAAAATATTCACCCTCTTCCCTTATACTTAAACTTTTAACTAACAAAACACACTTTAAATTTAAAAAAAAAACCTTTCCACTTACACACCGCACACTGCCATTTTCACAATACTGACCCCACACTCTTACTAATAAAAAACTTGCTTCTTCTCTTTGCAGATGCTTGGTTTAACCCGGAAAGGCTAAATCCAAAAGGTAAGGGATTTCGCTTCAAAACATATTGATGTACTCACCGAACAAACTCTTGAGAACGTTTACATTGCCTGTTTGAAAGCACTGTCGTATTTTTATAGATGCTTACAGCTCGACAATATTGTCTAGTGCATGAAGTCAGCAAGAAACAAGTTGAAAAAAACAATACTTTCCCTTTGTTTACATATGGGTAAAGTGAAAAAGAAATGTATGGAGAAAGTAAAAGATCATTTTTCGAGTTTTCTCAACGACTCGGTTTGTAAAGTCTCGTTGAATTCTAAAAGTTAAGGAAGGGAACTCTTGAGTGTACTCGGAGGATTATATTTGTACAAAATCTTTAATTGTAACTAGTGTCTATAAACCAGTGGTGGGGAAACTTTTTTTAAGACGGGCCATTTGTAATAACCAGACAGTCGTAGCGGGCCAAAGAATAATGCTTAATCGTAGGTAGGTAGTTTTTATGCGGGTCGTCACATTACGAAGTAAGAACGCGTTCAAACATTCTCACGACGGCACTCTTAAACGGGCCGGATTAAACCTTTCCGCGGGCCGGACTTGGCCCGCGGGCCGTAGTTTCCCCATCACTGCTATAAACTGTTGGCATCTCAGTTGCTTTACTTGCATTTTATCTTACATCAATATTTAGAATTAGTCTATGTTGCTTTAATAGCAGTATAATTTGTTAATTGTTATTTATAATATTTATATTCTGATGTAAAAAGGTTTATTGCCGTTAATAAAGAAATTTGAATTTGCATTTGAATTTTAATTTAAAAAAAATTAAAATTACATAACTTAGATTAAGTCATACGACTCGTTGAATCTCGGCAACGTCAAATAAATTGAATTACATGTCTAATTACGACGTATGTTTCTGAAGTCAGAACCAACTGGGAAGCCGACAGTTTATAGACACTCGTTAGTATAAAACACTGAAATATTGTGAAATTCAAAATGTAATGCTAAATCAGTATTAAAAATATACTGCTAAATCAGTATTAAAAATATACTGCTAAATCAGTATTAAAAATAAGCTGCTAAATCACTATTAAAAATAAGCTGCTAAAGCAGTATTAAAATATAATGCTAAACAAGAATATTTTGAACTTCACAACATTTCAGTGTTTTATACGCGTGGCGCATGAAGTAAAATTTCGTGTTTAGAAAAGCCTGAAAATTTGGTTTGGCCGCTCCGCTTCGCGGAGCGACCAAACCAAATTTTCAGGCTTTTCTAAACACGAAATTTTACTTCATGCTTAATCAAGAATTGGAAACACTCGTTGATACGTTCAAATTAAACTCATTAAAAAAACAACGAATGCCTCGAAATGCCCACGCATCATGTTTTGAGGAACACTTACGCACCTGATATCAGGGCTTTATTGCTCTTGAACTTTGCCTAAACTCGAAATTTATCGCTTATATTTACTCAATTTGCGCAATTAATTAATTTATCTTTGCGGAGCGACCAAACCAAATTTTCAGGCTCCTCTAAACACGAAATTTTACTTCATGCTTAATCAAGGATTGAAAACACTCGTTGATACGTTCAAATTAAACTCATTAAAAAAACAACGAATGCCTCGAAATGCCCTCGCATCATGTTTTGAGGAATACTTACGCACATGATATCAGGGCGTTTTCTCTTTAATCCTCTTGAACTTTGCCTAAACTCGAAATTTATCGCTTATATTTACTCAATTTGCACAATCAATTAATTTATCTTCGAGAATGACTCTTATTTTTTTTTATTCGTGCAGTTTTGCGTACAGACAGATGTGGCATGGTCAAGGCCGGTGCGTCCTCGTTTGAATGTACACACTCGCACGTAGTTAATTATCTCCTTTGATGAATTGTACGTACATCGCGGGATTATGTAATGGTTTTCGTGTTGGAGTTTCTCTGTGTATGTGTGTGTATTTATTACACAAACGGACGCCGGAGATAACAAATCAAATTGATTCAATTCGCGCTCGTTACGCCACTTGTTACTATGGCTAGCGTACACGATGAACGTGAATTAAGTTGCCTAGCATAAATTCCTAGAAAAGTAGAAAAGTGTGTTGCGACATTTCATGAAATTTAATTAAATTAAATATCAGTTTTTCTAAATATATTTGTATAGTAGAATTCACGAGAGATGTCTTATGATTACAGATTTGAAATCTATGGTACAACTTTTTTTGAAGTATTTGCAAATTAACATTATTTCTTCTACTTTTGTGTGCTTATGCTAAACTGTCTTAACTAGGGGATTTATATTATCAGTTATTTTAATTTGAACTTAACTGCCACTGGTTACCTCTCGTGAACTGGACTATATATCAAGTGTTATAATAATTGGTAGAAATTGGAATTTATGTGACATATCAAAACCGTTTTTCCAGGTAGACATCTTCTATCTGATCATAGAAGAAACATTTCATTGAATTTCTTTGTTGTTCTGAAAATCAGTCTATTTTAAACTTCAAGTTATATCGGTTTTTAATACGCGTGGCGCATGAAGTAAAATTTCGAGTTTAGAAAAGCCTGACAATTTGGTTTGGTCAGTAGGGGTACAGTTTTACCACTCCAAATTTACCAATCCATTTTTACCACCGCATTTTTACCACCATACTTTTTTACCGCTATACAGTTTTGCCACTAATATTTGTACCAATAATTATACAATAAAACACTTTTACAAATAAAATCAGTTTTATTCAAAATTTTATGTTGTGACCGATCGCCCTTAAGTATTCTGCAATTTCCCCTTCTTCTTTTCTGACATCGTAATCTCGGACTATATTTGTAATCCTATCCTCAGTTTTAATTCTGGCAAGGTTTTCCGTACGTTTAATTTTTCGCCCAAGGTCCAATTCCCGGAACATTGCCTCGGTGTCTCCCTGTTCTTTTTGAAGCTCGACGACAAAAGCATATAGGCTAGGATGATCCCGGCCGACGACTACAGAAAAACGGTTATGCCATCCTTCAGACATGTTGTTCGTGCGTGCCGTATTCTGCAGAACTGCCTGATACATGTTCCACAGCATGCAAATTTTGACGAGTGACCAACGATTTAGGCGAATGACAAACCGATAATGACATTGACAGGTTACGAATTGAAGTTGTCAGTTGTTATTCTAATTCGATTTTAAATAGCGGTAAAATATTGGTGGTAAAAAGAATACGGTGGTAAATACGTTGGTGGTAAAAAGAATTGGTGGTAAAAATGGAGTGGTAAAAATGGGGGCCAGTCGGTTTGGTCGCTTCGCTACGCGACCAAACCAAATTTTCAGGCTTTTCTAAACCCGAAATTTCACTTCATGCTTAGTCTGGGAGTGGAAACACTCGTTAGAAGCTTCAATTTTGACACCTTTATAAAAACGACGAATGCCTGAAAATTTACAGCGTAGATAATACGGGGAATTTTTCTTTTAAGTATACATTCGTTGTTTTTTTTTTAAGAATTCAAATTGAAGCTTTAAACGAGTGTTTTCCACTCCCAGGTTGGCGCATAAAGTAAAATTTCGAGTTTAGAAAAGCCTGAAAATTTGGATTTGCCGTCACGAGCAAATTTTCAGGCTTTTCTAAACACGAAATTTTACTTTATGCTTAGTCTGGGTGTGAAAAACACTCGTTTAAAGCTTGATTTTCTTTTTTTAATAATAACGAATATCTGAAGATTTACAGCATATACAGTATATTGATATATGTATACTTAAAAGAAAAACTCTCGGTATCCAAACCCAACAGCCATAAATTACAGGATAAATTAAAGTTAATCAGAAAAAAAAGTAATAATAACAATATTTCTCATACAAATTAGATAGCATACAATTAAAACATAAACATATTCACAAGAATCGCATTATTCTGTGTATTCTGTTTTGTCTTGGTATCAACATTAAATATATCTATACATCACATGCAATTAAGGATATTGATTCTATTTCGATAGTTTCTTTGAATGTTCATCCCATTTCCGAATTTTATGTACTTTTACATTTGATTGGATAGTTCTACTTTTTCTTATTTCTCGATTAGCAATAGCTTCCGTTCGTGTATTGAGGGCAGCCCCACCCTATTAACCGGTATGCGGTTTTTCCCCACTGTGGGAAAATGTGCACACGCACCCTTCGACGACCAACTCCTTTTACTTGTAACACTAGAAGGGGTAAATTGTCTCAAACAATGAAAAGTAATATAAGCATTACCCCCTTGGTCATTATCCAGGTGATCAGTGCTACTTAATATGGAATACAAAGCTGAATATAATTTTGAAAATTCTGTAGGTGTTTCATCAGGTAGTGCCTATATATCATATATATGTGGTATGCGTATGGGGTACGCAAAAATAATGCACGTAATGTAAAAAATACGAAAAAACTAGTTTGATTAATAAACTGACCTAAAGGTACGTTCACACTGATCGTATATGGCAAACATTTGCAAACACGTAGACAGTAACTGCACGTAGACAGTAATTGCACGTAGACAGTTACTGCAGACGTAGACAGTAACTGCTAATGTAGACAGTAACTGCAAACGTAGACAGTAACTGCAAGCACGAAGGAATGCTTATTTACGGAGAACATCGTAAAACGCGAACAAACTTCAATTTTTGTTTGTGATTACTAGAGATGGGTAACTCCTGAGCGAGTCAACTCAAAGAGTCAGCTCAGTGAAGTGAGCTAAGTGACTCAGTTCGAAATATGCAGTTCTTTTTAAGCCATGACTTATTTTGATTCGCCCGCTCTTCTAGAGTGAATGCAGATTCGCAATGTTTTTACAGATCTTGATTTTCACGCGGCTCGTGGATCGACTGACCAGCCTTGCTAAACATGCACTTTTTACTTTTTGCATTTGTACTCGTACACTACTCGATTAATTTCAAAAACTGAATATTTTTCGCGGCAGTTTCTAACCCTGCGTTATTCGTTTATTTAGATAGAGATTCTAAGTTCACACATACTACAATTTAAAATATCATAAGCAAACACCGTTGTTTACTATCTAGTAAACATTACAAGTGTAATTTTTCTTTCGTGGCCTTTTTGTAACCAAAATTGTGCATTTAATAGGTGTTTGTTATTGTAGTAAAATAATAGCTATCGTTATATTTCTATCGTATTATTGCATCATCATTGATTCGAATTACGAATGGAGTTAAATACATACACCCATTGAGTTGGCTAATCGACTCTAAAAGAGTCACGGCAGCTCTTGAATCCGACTGAGCGGACTGAGCTAGCTCACTCATTGGGATCCAACTCCACGGTTCGGAGTTGGATCACGATGATTCATGACGGCTCTCGAATCCAACTAAACCAACGCTTGAGTTTGTTGAATCCGATTGCGCTAGCTCACTTAACGAAATCCAACTCCGAAGTTCGGAGTTTGATCGCGATGTTTCCGTGCTGAATGTATGTGTGTTGTCATAGGCGCGCGCACGTATTCAATATATTTAAACACACTTAAAGTATGATCGCACGAAATGAATACTCGTTTACTATAATTTTAAATAAATATTCACTCTTACGTTTTTATATAAATTATGATTAAATTATTGCAATAATTGTATAACTAAAATAATTAATCATCGCATCGCTCAAATTAAGGAGTTGGCGATTCAGATGGATTTCTAAGAGTCAGAATTTTTGGCGGATCGCTAGCTCGTAACTGAGTCATGCAAATCCTTTGAGCTGGTTCACTGAAAAAGCTCTTTAAAGTAAGTCAGATCTTGTGAACCAGCTCACTGAAAAGTGCCTTTTCATCCATCTCTAGTCCACATACCTTCTACACAAAAAAAAAATTGTGTTTGCAACTTTTGCGTATGGCATGCGCGTTTGGTATGGACTCGTCTCAAGAAAACAATCAGGCCGATAACAGACGGCACGGTTTTTGCCGATTCGGCGGGTGAGTTACATGACCGACTCGGCGCATGGTCTTATAAGTTTAAATGGATCCGTTCACACGAGGCGGCGGAAAAACCGCGTAGTCTCGTGTACACGGATCCATCTAAACTTATTAGACTATGTGCCGAGTCGGCCGGTCACATTCGCCGAATCTGCGAAAACCGTATGCGCTCTGCCTCATTGTTTAGGGATACATTGGGCTAGTGTTGATAGGAGATAAATTAAAATGAAAGTCCTAATCGAAAGAAAATAGTTTGGGTACCGCAGATTTATCTGCTTTATATTCTTGCAAATTCTTGTTATGACAGTCATTAAACAAAAATTTTGTCGACTGTATTTAGTTTATTAAATATTCAAACAAGCATTTTGGCCCGTTTGTACGTTCTTCTTCTTGGGGTACCTTTTCCTAACGGAGGTTGGCTATGATAGTAGCAATTCTTATCCTAGATACCGCTGCTCTGAAAAGATCTATAGAAGAGCATTGGAACTAGATATGGGAAGTTCGAATCTTTCATTTGCTTCGAATCAACCGAATCATTCCTTAAAAGTGATTCGTTTTTTATGAATCGTTCGTAAACGAATCACTTATAATAATAATAATTTTGAAACGTAAGATCACCAGCTTGGTAAGTATTTCGTCCGCTTAAATACTTACCAAGCTGGTGATCTTACGTTATCAAATTGGTTGTTGAACCGCATTTAATTGATATTGTCGCTAAAAACAATTCACATTTTGCCTTTTTAGTCATAAGATTCGTAAATCTATTCTAAATAAAACTTCGGTACCTTGAATTCGTCTTGCAAATATTCTGTGATTTGTCTCATAAGTAGAGAACAAAGTAGAAGTACGCTGCCTTATTGCAGTGAACAGAGAAATTCACACTAAATTTAGACCTAAAATGAACATTACTATTACATAACAGCTGATCAGATTAAATTCGTTTAAGCCTCACAAATTCAAGCGAGTGATTTATAAAACGGTACAAAATACAAATGAGGGCTGGCGCAGCGGATTTGTTTCCGCAAGTTGTGAGGAATCGTTTCAACCGATTCGAGCAAACAAATTAATCATTCGATTAATGTACCGGTACTTTCAAGTTTTTTTCCCGTATTTATGTAAATTAACACGTTGATCGCCGCGCGGCATCCACTTGTGCCGCAGTTAAATTTGCGTTTAGGACCCGCGGCATGTACCTTGTGCCGCATCCAGAAACAACTTTTAAAGCATCTTGCTGCCCTGCCGCGGAACTAATATAACTATATAGTCATATAAACTAGGTGGCCTGAACGATTAAAAAAGTTTATGTCCCTTCAAATGTTTGCTTTATTCTATTATTCTGTATAATTGGAACAAAAACTTAAGCAGCGGCCTGAGGAAATATTTTTATTGTTGTACGGGTGGCGATCAACGTGTTAAATAAACATTACGCGACGTGACAGTGGCAACTCAATACACGTAAGCGGAATTGGGGTGCCTATAATCATGGTTTTAACTAATTAGTTTAATTTATTAGAATCGTGTTTTATGCAGGTATACATGATGAGAGGATATTTTTAAATCATCATTTGATAGAATGGTACTTCATGTTTCTCTAAATAAGTAGTTATCAACCGCGAGGTGCCGCGAATATATTCTAACATATTTTCTTTTAAGAAACAGGTTAGGGTGGCTATTCACAGCCCCCCCCCCCCCCCATGCCATTTGTCATTAGTGAAAAGTTGCTCTGATGACATAATTTTACTCTGTACGGTTTGGTCAATTCTTTCTAAAATGACGTCATTTCAGTGCGACTTTTCACTAATGACAAATTGCATCAGTGTTGTGTAAAGCCCCTAAGTCATGTTATATAAAATAATAAATTACAAATGAAACACGATATTTTTATAAAAAATCTTCAGATATTCGTTGTTTTTTTTTAAAGAGTTCAATTTGAAGCTATAAACGAGTGTTTTCCACTCCTAGGCTAAGCATGAAGTAAAATTCATGCGCAGCGACCCGAGACACATTTTCTGGGCTTTTCTAAACTTGAAATTTTACTTCATGCGCCACGCGTACAAAACAAAAATATTGTTAATTTATGTATATTTGAAACTCAGTTGAAATCAGTGTTTTATACGCGTGGCGCATGAAGTAAAATTTCGAGTTTAGAGAAGCCCAGAAAATTCGTCTCGGATCGCTGCGCGACCCTCGACAAATTTTCACGGGGCTTTTCTAAACTCGAAATTTTACTTCATGCTTAGTCTGGGAGTGGAAAACACTTGTTTAAAGTTTCAAATTAAGCTCTTTTGAAAAACAACGGATGTTGGAAAATTTACAGCTTATGCATAGGTTTACCTATAAGAAACATTTTCACGTTGTTTTTTTTTAGAATAGTTCAGTTTGAAACTATTAACGAGCGCTTTCCACTCCCAGGCTAAGCATGAAGTAAAATTTCGAGTTTAGAAAAGCCCCGTGAAAATTTGTCCAGGGTCGCGCAGCGATCCGAGACAAATTTTCTGGGCTTTTCTAAACTCGAAATTTTACTTCATGCGCCACGCGTACAAAACAAAAATATTGTGAATTTATGTATATTTGAACCTCACTTGAAATCAGTGTTTTATACGCGTGGCGCATGAAGTAAAATTTCGAGTTTAGAAAAGCCCAGAAAATTTGTCTCGGGTCGCTGCGCGACCCTCGACAAATTTTCACGGGGCTTTTCTAAACTCGAAATTTTACTTCATGCTTAGTCTGGGAGTGGAAACACTCGTTTAAAGTTTCAAATTAAGCTCTTTTGAAAAACAACGGATGTCGGAAAATTTACAGCTTATGCATATGTTTACCTAAAAGAAAAATGTTCACGTTGTTTTTTTTTAGAAGAGTTCAATTTGAAGCTATAAACTAGTGTTTTCCACTCCCAGGCTAAGCATGAAGTAAAATTTCGAGTTTAGAAAAGCCCCGTGAAAATTTGTCGAGGGTCGCGCAGCGACCCGAGACAAATTTTCTGGGCTTTTCTAAACTCGAAATTTTACTTCATGCGCCACGCGTACAAAACAAAAATATTGTGAATTTATGTATATTTGAACCTCACTTGAAATCAGTGTTTTATACGCGTGGCGCATGAAGTAAAATTTCGAGTTTAGAAAAGCCCAGAAAATTTGTCTCGGGTCGCTGCGCGACCCTCGACAAGTTTTCACGGGGCTTTTCTAAACTCGAAATTTTACTTCATGCTTAGTCTGGGAGTGGAAACACTCGTTTAAAGTTTTAAATTATGCTCTTTTGAAAAACAACGGATGTCGGAAAATTTACAGCGTATGCATATGTTTACCTAAAAGAAAAATGTTCACGTTGTTTTTTTTAGAAGAGTTCAATTTGAAGCTATAAACGAGTGTTTTCCACTCCCAGGCTAAGCATGAAGTAAAATTTCGAGTTTAGAAAAGCCCCGTGAAAATTTGTCGAGGGTCGCGCAGCGACCCGAGACAAATTTTCTGGGCTTTTCTAAACTCGAAATTTTACTTCATGCGCCACGCGTATAAAACACTGATTTCAAGTGAGGTTCAAATATACATCAATTCACAATATTTTGTGTTTTGTACGCGTGGCGCATGAAGTAAAATTTCGAGTTTAGAAAAGCCCAGAAAATTTGTCTCGGGTCGCTGCGCGACCCTCGACAAATTTTCACGGGGCTTTTCTAAACTCGAAATTTTACTTCATGCTTAGTCTGGGAGTGGAAAACACTCGTTTAAAGTTTCAAATTAAGCTCTTTTGGAAACAACGGATGTCGGAAAATTTACAGCTTATGCATATATTTACCTAAAAGAAAAACGTTCACGTTGTTTTTTTTTCTTAGAGTTCAATTTGAAGCTATAAACGAGTGTTTTCCACTCTCAGACTAAGCATGAAGTAAATTTTCGAGTTTCGAAAAGCTCTGCGAAAATGTGTCGAGGATCGCGCTGTAGACAATCTATTGCCAACAGATCTTAAAATGCCATTTATTTAAAAATCCTTTATAAAGATTCATAATACATATGACAATTTTAAATGTACCTTTAACCTAAACATCATTTACCTAAATGCCTGTTTAAAAAAGTAACGGATTGCGAAGTTGGTTTAAGTATGATGACACTTTGTAGAGTTATGCTAGATAATCATATTTCAGGTAAATTGTATCAATATTATAATATTTTTGATGAAAAACTTATATTATATAGGTCAGGTTAGTTAACAAAATGTACTGTTAGGTTGCAATCCCTAGTCCTGATACATAATTTTCGGCAGTGCAAATTTATTTTAGAATTTCAACTACTGCCCCCAAAAATTTGTTCTTTTAACTTACAATAACTTATATATAAAGTTTAAATTCGAATCGATAACATTAACCCGTCCTGATTTGAATGCAAATATAAAACTACCAATCTGCACTCTTCAACATTAAATTTCCAAGTCACTTGGTAGTTTCAATCGATCGTAAAGCAGGGTTCAAAGTCCTCCAGGTCTCGCGCCGTATCCACCACACATCCGTAGTATCCGTCTTCTAAAATATTGATGCAGTTTTCTTTACAACTGTAATCGATTGTGCTTCGATCGCCTCCACCTGAAATTAACAGCTAATAAGAATATCCTAGCGTGTGTGTTTGTGGGAGTTGTGTGTCCGTTTGCTTATTGATCGCGCCGCGTTCGACGGTGCGTCAGGCATGCGCCCCTAACCGCTGGATACCGTCGTCGGGGTGTATTTACAACCGCCACAGCAGCGTAACCCGGTGGACGTGCGCGTGAGTCTTTTTTCCGTTCGGCGATATTTTTTCATGTGTGCGTGCAACAAATTTAGCCCGCTTGTGCCTTGGTAGCGTGCCAATTGGACCCAGACGCTGGGATCTCGGGCATTCGAAACTCGCCGTCCGCACAACTCGCCGATACGGGCTCTCCATTTCCATCGAACGAACGGACTAACGGACGCCAAAATGAACTTCTTCGACTTTCTCCGACGGGATCAACGTAAGTTAAGGCTAGCTGCGTGTGGTTTAGGGCTTTCTATTCCTGGAGTAGTTTTGCGGTGGTTTTTGCGCCGAGTACACTGAGCCAGTGCACTTACTGAGTAAGCTTTATTCGATTAGTCGAAGCGTTAACCTTTGCAATTTTGCGTGTTTGTGCTCCCTCAAAAAATAAATAATCAGGATTTACTGCTTGATATTTGGGATTTATCGTGTTTAGGGGTGTGATTTATAAAGGTCAAAAGTTTGACGTGTTTTATTAGGGGGGGTTAATGTTAAGTTATATAATCGATGAGTTATTTTACTTGGCACTGTATTTACGACCACGTAAAAAAATACGCCTAATAATTAATTATCATCCATCCTTTCTATTTCCTCTTTTATAACTATCCAATCTCTAATGAAATTCATTTTTCATTTAATAAAAACAAAAAGTGTTTACATTTAAAATTATATTTTTTAAACTTTTCAGTTAGTGGGTTTTCTACAGAAAAAGTTTTGACAAGATTTAAACGTAGCATTTTGAAAATTACAATATGCTTTTTGAACCTTTCTGTTAGTGGTTTTTCTACAAAGAGTTTTAACAGGATTTTATATTTAGCATTTTAAAAATTACAATATGCTTTTTAAACTTTTCAATTAGTGGTTTATCTACAAAAAGAGTTTGGACAGGATTTTATATCTAGCATTTTGAAAATTACAGTATGCTATTTAAACTTTTCAATTAGCGGTGTATCTACAAAAAAAGTTTGGACAGGATTTTATATTTAGCATTTTGAAAATTACAATACGCTTCGTTAAGTTAATGAATGCGTACTAAATTTTGTGTTTCCTCTAAATGCTAATATTTTGCACACTTATTTGTGGATATAGAAACACAGGATTGTTTTATTTTATGCATACAAATATCGATGCATACACTGCGAATTTTTGGGAATTCTATATTTTTGAAAAGCGTTCAATTTGAAGCTTCTAAAGAATATTTCCACTCCTTACTGAAGCATGACGTAAAATTTCGAGTTTAAGTTAAGAAAAGCCTAAAATTGGTTTGGTTATTTAAAGTATCTAACGAGGGTTTCTACTTCCAGAATAAGCATGAAGTAAAATGTCTAGTTTAGAAAAGCCTTAAAATTTGGTTTGGTCGCTCCGCGAAGCGGAGCGGCCAAACCAAATTTTCAGGCTTTTCTACACACGACATTTTACTTCATGCGCCACGCGTATAAAACACTGAAATACTATGAAGTTTAAAATATACTACTTAAGCTTACTGTTTTAGAAGTATGTTTTAAACTTCACTTTAAATCAGTGTTTTATACGCGTGGCGCATGAAGTAAAATTTCGAGTTTAGAAATGCCTGGAAATTAAAACCAAATTTTAAGGCTTTCCTAAACTCGAAATTTTACTTCATGCTTAATCTGGGAGTGGAAACACTTGTTAGATCCTTCAAATAACCAAACCAAATGTTTGATTTTTTAAAGCAATCTTAAGTCTCAACTATGACGATCGATCACCCACTTCGATTTTTGAAACGATTTAGGTGCGTGTCCAAACTCGCCCCAAAAATGCGGGGATGAGTTTGGACACTAAAAAGTAAAAAAAAACTATAGATAAAGCAATCAGAAAAAATAAGTTTTTCGATAGAAAATGTAGACATCACTTTCACTTAAGGCAATGTTATTTATTTATTTATTTTAAATATTTAATTGATGAGGCGGATACATGATAAAACTCCATAATCATATTTAAAATAAAACAACACGGGAGGGTTTCACTTTTATTGTTGAACACTGCAACATGTTTCACCACACAGTGGCTTCATCAGGCAGATGAAATAATGATTAATTATTATTATTTCATCTGCCTGATGAAGCCACTGTGTGGTGAAACATGTTGCAGTGTTCAACAATAAAAGTGAAACCCTCCCGTGTTGTTTTATTTCAAATATTATTTATTTATTTTTTCAAGTTGATACTTCACTATTCATTGAAACGTCTAAAAAGTGTCGAATCTCGCCCCGTTTGACAGGGAAATCCGATTACCAAGACAAAAAAACATTGCACGAGAGTCGGTTTCTTTTTTTCCCGGTAACTTTTTGAGAGCCAGACCGCCCCTGACTGTGATTCAATCCAAACGTGGAATATATAGAAAAGATTACAAACAGAGCAAAACTAGTATCAGAGCCAACAGTGCACTATATTTCCCCCAATATTTAATTTTTGACAGTGATTACAAATTGTGTAAATCATTTCTTGAAGCAGCTAGCTTTCTCGAGTCATTGACATCGAATTCATATTATTGTTATTATTTATTTCTCTCGCCTCGACATTCGCAACAGCTCGCAAATCGAATTACGTCACCCACCTTAACCCTGACTCTGCGCAGTCAATTGTTAAACAAACGACGAGGTTTTGAACTTCGGGAAATACATTTTTTGGCGTCGAAATGTGCATGCGATAACCGCGCTCGAAAATAACCGTCTGTTGTTTACGTTTGTCGTCTAATGTTTGCAATAAACGTTATTGTTGTTGAAATTGCTTCCATTGATTCAGCGTTTCAACAAAAATATGTAAATTACCGAAGCACTAAAATTGTTAACTATGTAATAATTGGAAAAGTCTACAATTTAAATATCATTACACAATCACTTAACTTTTTAAAAAGTGTATGAAATACACACTACCTAAACACACCTCGAACATCTATTATTTTTGCTAATAAGATTCCAACAAAAAAATTAGCATGCAAGGCATTTTTCTTTAGGTATACATATCCCGATAATTACAGGGTTAGGTGAATTTGCAGCAATTCGTTGCTTTAGCAAAAGCGGCCAATTTAGACTGTCTAACAAGTGTTTCCACTCCTTGATTAAGCATGAAATAAAATTTCGAGTTTAGAAAAGCCTGAAAATTTGGCTTGGTCGCTCGGGCAATCCAAATTTTTAGGTTTTTCTAAACTCGAAATTTTACTTCATGCGCCACGCGTACAACCCACTGATTTAAAGTAGAGTTTAAAATATACTACTTAAGTTTAATCTCATGTGTATAAATTTTACAAATATTTATTTTATGTATCCAAATCTCGCGCTTTCAAATTAGAGCAATTTTTGGAATATGTAAGTAATTATCCTTACCAAATCTTTAATAATTCTAACGCAAATTGTTTCTGGGTTCGGATTTTTTATTATAATTATATGCAAACCAGCAAACTTCAGGTAAATAAAAGATAACATAGCCGTTTTTGGACTTCAGAATAAAACTTCAATATTCCTTGCAAAACATTTGACCGGATCAAATCACACTGACAAGGACCAGGAAGTCCGAAATGTGTCTTTGGGTATTCAAAACCGCAATCAAATTCAATATACAAAACAAAAAAGATATAATTATAGAGATACATTTTCTTCTAATTAATTTTTTCATATCGACCGATGTATGTACCTAATTTTCAGGAATTCGTTGATTTTATAAAAGCGTTCAATTTGAACCTTCAAACGAGTGCTTACAATCCTTGATTAAGCATGAAGTAAAATTTCGAGTTTAGAAAAACCTGAAAATTTGGATTGGTCGCTCCGCGTAGCGGAGCGACCAATCCAAATTTTCAGGTTTTTCTAAACTCGAAATTTTACTTCATGCGCCACGCGTACAAACGACTGATTTAAAGTGAATTTTAAAATATATTACTTAAGTTTAATCTCACGTGTATAACCTTTACAAATATTTATTTCGACTAACCAAATCTTGCGCTTTTAAATGAGAGCAATTTTTTGGAATATGTAAGTAATTATACTTACCAAATCTTCAAGAATTCAGACGCAAATTGTTTCTGGGTTTGGATTTTTTATTATAATTATATGCAAACTAGCAAACTTCAGGTAAATAAAAGATACAATAGCCGTTTTGGGACTTCAGAATAAAATTGTTCATTATTCCTGGCAAAACATTCGACTGGATCAAATCAAACCGATAAGGACCAGAAATTCCGAAATGTGTCTTTGGGTTTTCAAAACCGCAATCAAATTCAATTATTATCAAATTAACATTTATGTGACTTAAGCCGCATTCAACAGTTTTTGTAACTTCTGGGGTTCCTTAAGGAATCTGCTCTGGGCCAATATTATTTATACCTTTTGTGAATTAAGCTTCTAACAAGTGTTTCTACTCGTTGAGACTTCTCCAAATATTTGGAAAAGAAGTCTCAACGAGCCTAAATTATTGCAGAAAGTCGATATAAATTTTAATTCGTTTTTAAATTCTAGCGCAAATTGTTCCTGGATTCGGATTTTTTTTATATAATTATAAGAAAACGTACTAACCCAGAAACAATTTGCGCTAGAATTTTTTAAGATTTGGTAAGTATAATTACTTATATATTCCAAAAAAATGCTCTAATTTAAAAGCGCAAGATTTGGTTAGATGAAATAAATATTTGTAAAGTTTATTGACGTGAGATTAAACTTAAGTAGTGTATTTTTAACTTCACTTTAAATCAGTGGTTTGAACGCGTGGCGCATGAAGTAAAATTTCAAGTTTAGAAAAACCTAAAAATTTGGATTGTCGCTCCGCTACGCGGAGCGACCAATCTAAATTTTCAGGTTTTTCTAAACTCGAAATTTTACTTCATGCCTAATCAAGGATCGTGAACACTCGTTTGAAGTTTCAAATTGAACGCTTTTGTAAAATCAACGAATTCCTGAAAATTAGGTACATGCATCGATATGAACAAATTAATTAAAAGAAAATGTATCTATAATATTAAATTCTTCTTTTTGTTTAATAATTCCGACAAATCATTTAAATATTGATTTCTAAAGTTTATTTCATGCTTAATCTCGGAGTAGAAACACTTGTTTGAAGTTTCATTCACAAAAAGTATAAATAATATTGGCCCAGAGTAGATTCCTTAAGGAACCCCCGATATTACAAAAACTGTTTAATTGTTTAATGAGGCTGAAGTCATATAAATGTTGATTTGATTATAATTGAATTTCCGCAATCAAATTCAATTATATTCAAACCAACATTTATGTGACTTTTGAATACTCGAAGACACATTTCCGACTTCCTGGTCCTTGTCAGTGTGATTGGATCCAGTCAAATGTTTCGCAAGGAATATTGAACAGTTTTATACTGAAGTCCATAAACGGCTACTTTATCTGAAGTTTGCTGGTTTGCATAATGTACTTCCTGGTTCTTGTCAGTGTGATTTGATCCAGTTAAATATTTCGCAAGGAATTTTGAACAGTTTTTTTAAATTTATGACTATTTTCATTTACTCCATTTCTATTTTTAATTTTAGTATCTGATAGCAATTAAAATTGAATAAGACGTCGCTCGTCAAAAAAAAACTGGCTTACATGCAGGATTCCGCCAGCGGTATTTCGCTCGAAAATAAAAATACACAAGTGTTCGTTCGGTCGGCTTTTGCTCGTCCGAAACGTCCACACTGTTCAATTTTCCTCTGTTGATGTGTCTATGTGTGTGTGTTACATGTTGCTATTTTCTATTCTCTGTGTGTTATGAAATTAAAACTGGGGCCAGCGGATTTATATTTAAACTCGCGCGCCGGCTTTTCGGTCGCAGGAAAGGAAAAAAAAAACTCGTCTCCACCTGTCAGTAAAAGTGAATTACCAGAGAGATAAATTGATATCGGATTCTGTGTAAAAAGAATCGGCCGGTTTGTTGTGAAATAATCGAAAATAATTGTCCTGGTTGCTTTTTGAAGTTGTTTTTGTAACTAGGTTGATCTTTGAACTGCAGTTTACAAAACTGCAGTTCTGATATCAACCTAAGCCCAGATCAATCCAGAGCCTAAAACAATTCAATATCCCACGTATTGAATTGTTTTGGGCTCTGGATTGATCTAGGCTTAGATTGATATCAAAACTAGAGCTGCAACGGCTATCCAGTTTCTATCCGGTTTTATTATCCGGCTGGATACCAGATATTGATTTAGTTTAGTTTTATACGTTTATTCAGTAAATATTGTAATTACACCACATATTTAGTATCCGGCGCAGGCCGAATACTTTAATTAAATACCGTATTTGCAGACATATAAGATGATTCTTAGGTTTTGGTTTGATTATGGTTACTACGAAGGACACAAATTATTTCTGAAATTAAAAAAAAAAAAATTAAGTCAGATTATCTTATCTTTTTCTCAATTAATTCCGTAAATGTAGGAAGCCAGGAGACCCCCACTTCCACGCTGCGATTATATAAAATTTTCAGAATACTGTAAGCATTCCGCCACAAACTCTGGCCGGATATCCGTCTATCCGACCTATATTTTTTCTGAATATCCATCTATCCGGCCTATTTTTTACGGATATCCGTCAATCTGGTAAATTTGTGCCGAATATCCGCCTGTCCGGCCTATTTTTTTCGGATATCCGCCAATCAGGCCTATTGTTTGCCGGATAAATATAGGAAGCCGGGAGGCCCCCACTTCCACGCTGCGATTATGTAAAATTTGCAGAATGCTGCAAGCATTCCGCCACAAACTGGCCGGATATCCGTCTATCCGACCTATTTTTTTCCGGATATCCGTCTATCAGCTATTTTTTTCCGGATATCCGTCCGTCTGGTAAATTTTTGCCGAATATTCGCCTGTCCGGATATCCGCCAATCAGGCCTATTGTTTGCCGGATAAATGTAGGAAGCCGGGAGACGCCCCCTTCCACGCTGCGATTATGTAAAGTTTGCAGAATACTGTAAGCATTTCGCCACCAACTCTGGCCGGATATCCGTCTATCCGACCTATTTTTTTACGGATATCCGTTTATCCGGCCTATTTTTCCGAATGTCCGTCAGTCTGGTAAATTTTTTCCGAATATCCACCTGTTCGACCTATTTTTGTCGGATATCCGCCAATCAGGCCTATTGTTTGCCGGATATCCGTCTAGCCGAACTATTTTTGCCGTATATCCGTCTATCCGGCATAATTTTTGTTGCATATCCGGTATCCGGCCAAATTTCTGCATCTTTACTTAAAATATTGACTTCCTAGAGACTTAAGTTCAGATCTATTAAAAAAAATCCGAACTACCGATAATTGAATAAGTCAGTACATTTACAATCCCCACTGTTGTCGACCCTTCAACACACAATATATATTCTCTTGGATTTGTCTTTCTTTGTTGAGTCATTAATTTACAATATTTTTTCCTTGGATCATCTTATCGGAAATTTTAACACTTCATCCCACACTGAAAAAAAAACCTGAATCATGTTCACATGATCTAAACAATGTGCTATTACTCACTGGTTTAAATTAAATAAACTCTGGGAGAATTTGATGATCCGGTCGAATTAATAAAGCTTTCTTTTTTTTCGATAATGCAGCCGAAGAAAAGAAAGTGGTTTGTCGGTGATGCTATGCTCCTTTTTTTCTTTGACCGTTTGCGTGTCAAGGTTACTTTGTTTACACTCCCGAGATTAGTACCGTTCGCTCAATGAATAACGAGGATAACAACAATTGATCGCTCTGCGGAGTTAATGAACAAACATTTTCCATACAATAACAATCAGAGGTTATCAACGTTGAATAAGGAAGCATATAAAAGTGTAACTTAGTGTATTTTTCGCGTTACGGCATGCCGACTGATCGGCGACATCTGAGGGTCCGACGTTGAACTAACATTTGCTTCTTCTTGTCGTACCATCCATCTCCTATCGGAGGTTAACGATCATCATAGCGATTCTAATTGGGTCCCTATCAAAACATCCACACTATTTTGCTCTTCGTAATGCTGGTCTTCTATCTCCTTTTTTTTGATATAATTTTGATAAATTCTTTTAAATAAAAAACTTCAATTTGTACTAGTACTCGTATGTATTAACTTTTAGAAATTCAAATAATACAAGCATATTTTGCGCTTTCTTCATAAAAATATGGAATATACATTAGAAGTAGTGTGTAAAACCAATCGCGTTGGTTTTGTTTTAAAAGCCCATTTTGCTAAAATAAAAAAAATCAATTTTTTACTAAAAATCTCCGTTCTTAAAAGTTTCATTCTGAGGCATTCTTTAGAAAGACTGAGTGGATGTTTTGATCGGGTCCTTTCTAATTTTCGAATCGATTCTTTGATGATTTTCTGTCAATTCAATCGAATGGCAACTCGATATTGGGTATTTTTATTGATTTTGGAAATGTATTTATCATCAGTTTGTCAATAAGAACAAATTAAGTTTAACATGGTTTTATAATAAAAATACATACTTAACATTCTAAATATATTTTGAATTCAATGTTGAACAAATTAAAAGGTCTATTGGTCTGTGCGTTACATAAACCGGACATCTGCTATTGTCAATGTCAAGTTCCATTCACTTACTAGTGTTAGTACATGAACTGGTGACGTCAGAATTTTGAACTTAGTTCAATTTAGTGCAGCACAAACGAACAAACTTTATGTTTCATATTTTTATTATCAATAATTTCTATTGACACTTTTTCAACCTTAAGAAATTGACAATTTTCATAATGTTAATTTTTGGCGATAAGAATTATAATTTGTTTGGTGTTAAATCATGCAAATTATTATCAACAATATGACATTTATTAATATCAGAGCTGGGACGAATCATCGTAAAAAGGATTCGAATCACGAATCCGAATCAACTAATATGATTCAAATCACGAATACTCGAATAAAGGATTCGTAAGAGATAAATATGATTCGAATCAAAGATTCGAATCCTGTTTTTTCGAATCACAAATACAAATCCTTTAAGAATAAATTTGATTTTATTATTTTTTTGCAAGCATTGACATATAATTATCGTTACCAGTTGTTTTAACAAAAATATTGAAAACCTAATTATTTATTGTTAACACTGAGCATCGTTGATAACAGACTAAATATCTGATTCCGTGTTACTCTGGTTAAAGATGTATTTGTGTGTTTTTATACTTCACTTCAAATTTACTTCTTATTATTACGATATTTTCAGAGCTGGGCAGGATTCGAATCATTCAGGATTCGAATCTTTTTAGAAGATTCAAAAGAGGCATTCGAATACTTTAGTTCAACTAGATTCGTGATGCGGATTCGCTGCGTTTTTTTAAGAGAATTCGTATTCGAATCCAAATGCGGGTGATTCGAATCCTTATAAAAGGATTCGAATATTAATAAAATGATTCGAATATTTATAAAAGAAATCGAATACTTACAAAAGGATTTGAATCGTCAAAAATTAATTGTGAGGATTAATATGAAAACAGTCTTTTGTGTGTTTTTAAATTTCTTGTTAAATCACTGTTTTATACGCGTGGCGCATGAAGTAAAATTTCTAGTTTAGAAAAGTCTAAAAATTTGGTTTACTCGCGTAGCGCTACCCGACCAAACTAAATTTTCAGGCTATTCTAAACTCGAAATTTTTCTTCATGCTTAACCTGGGAGTGGAATCACTCGTTCAAAGCTTCAAATTGAACTCTATTATAAATTCGACGAATGCCTGAAAATTACGTAAATAAAAAATTCACTGAATATCATTAAAACCGGGAAAGTCAGAGAAAAGTCATGGAATTATATTCAAATTGCCCAAAACACTAACAAAAAAGCCATATCATATTATTAAATTTGTCAAAATCAACAGGCATCATTAAAATTACAAAACATGTAAACGTTTATGAAACCAACTTAAATATTGACAAAAACAATGAAAACAATTGAACAAAATGGGGGTTTTCCACAAAAGAAACTTATATTAAAAGGTCAGGCAAAAAAATCTTGAATCAGGGAAATGCCGGAAAAATGTAACCTGAAATGTTACATTTTTCCGGCATTTCTCTGATTCAAGATTTTTTTCGCTGACATTTTAATATAAGTTTCTTTTGTGGGAAACCCCCATTTTGTTAAATTGTTTTCATTGTTTTTGTCAATATTTCAGTTGGTTTCATAAATTTTGACATGTTTTGTCTAGTAGCCACAATCTGAAATGTTAAATTTTTACTTCAAATAATATTAAACAAAATTTTGAAAACTAGATTATTATTTTTAAAAACATTTTCAGTCATTTAATATTCTTCATTCATTCATTCAGTTTGAAGTTTCGAACGAGCGTTTCCACTTCCAGACTAAGCATGAAGTAAAATTTCGAGTTTAGAAAAGCCTAAAAATTTGGTTTGGTCGCGTAGCCCGTAGCGCTACGCGACCAAACCAAGTTCTTAGGCTTTTCTAAACTCGAAATTTTACTTCATGCGCCATACGCGTATAAATCAGTGATTCGACGAGAATTTTAAAAACACAAAAGAAATTTTTTATGTTAATCCTCACAAATAATGCAAATTATTTTTGACGATTCAAATCCTTTTGTAAGTATTCGATTCCTTTCATAAATATTCAAATCATTGTATTAATATTCAAATCATTTTATTAATATTCGGATCCTTTTATAAGGATTCGAATCATTTTATTAATATTCGAATCCTTTTATAAGGATAATAAAATGATGCGAATCCTTATAAAAGGAATCAAATTCTTACAAAAGGATTTGAATCGTTAAAAATAATTTAAATTAATCGTGAGGATTAACATGAATATTTTTATAAGGATTCGAATCGCCCGCATTTCGATTCAAATACGAATCCTCTTAAAAAAACGTAGAATCCGCATCACGAATCCAGTTGAACTAAAGTATTCGAATGTCTCTTTTGAATATTTTAAAAGGATTCGAATCCTGAATGATTCAAATCCTGCCCAGCTCTGATTACTATCAATAAGAAAATATCGTAACAATAAGAAGTAAATTCAATCAATCGTTATGATAAAAAAATTATTTGTTATGATATTTGTCCTTCTTCAACATTTTTAACGATGTTAATTAACGGTGTTAATCTTCACAATTGTGACTAGATAAATGGTCGGAATTGAAAATAAATGTATTTAATTTGAAAATACAATTATAAAAATACGAAAATATCTCTAAAAGTTGGAAATAAATCTTAATTTTATTAAATTTAACATTGAACCAAAACATCAATTTTTAGCCTTGTCAATCACAGATAAACTGAATTTCTGTATTGATACTTTAAAATTGAATTGTGCCTGAGGCCTTAAAGGGTAGATTTTGCTAGTTTCAAGTTGATTTGAATTTTCAATTTTTGTATTAAGTTCAATTTTGGATTTAGTTTAAGTAACTTTCGAACCGAGATAATCTTTTAACATTAGAAGTTTTTAATGAAAGTCCGTACAACCGGAGTGGGGCAGTATTTGAGTACTTTTGTCTTTTAAGTAAAATAGTTGATTACAAATGTACTTGATTACAAATATACTCAAAATTTTGAGTAGATTTGTAATCGAATACAAGTTTACTCAAAATAAATGAATACAGATGTACTTAGGTATCAATGTATTTTGACTACAAATTATGAATACATATTGCAAATACGGAATATGTATTATACAGGGTAAACTTGTTTACATAGAATTCAATTTGTTGAATAGATCCCATAAATACAGGATTTTTTTTAAGTATACACATATGCGTACGCTTTTGGAAATGAGTTCAATTTCAGTCTTTAAGCGAGTGTTTTCCACTCCCAGGTTAAGCATGAAGTAAAATTTCGAGTTAAGAAATGCCTTAAAATTTGGTTTGGTCGCGTAGCGAAGCGACCAAACCAAATTTTTAGGCTTTTCTTAACCCGAAATTTGACTTTATGCGCCACGCGTATTAAAGACTGAAAACACTGAAATAATGTGAACAAGTGAACTTCACTTGAAATCAACGTCTTATATGCGTGGCGCATGAAGTAAAATTTCGAGTTTAGAAAAGCCTGAAGATTTGGTTTGGCCGCTCCGCTTCGCGGAGCGACCAAACCAAATTTTCAGGCTTTTCTAAACTCGAAATTTTACTTCATGCTTACCCTGGGAGTGGAAAACACTCGTTTAAGGCTGTGAATTGAACTCTTAAAAAAACGAATATCTGAAGATTTACCGCATATAATTGAGATCTGTATACTTAAAAGCAATATTCCCTGTATATTCGTTTAAGAGGTCGAAATTGAGAAGCAGACAACTTCAGAAAGATAATTTTACATCAATGCATTTTTTCTCAAAAGTAACATTTTGCGTCAAAAATTGTAATTCAAGTTTGATGAAAGCAAAAATATGAATGAAGCCAAGATTGACCCCTTATGTCAAAAGTGACATTTGACTTCAAAAATTGCAATTCAAGTTTATTACCAATTTACGAAAACAACAATATGAATCAAGTCAATAGACTAAGTAAACAGCTGTTCGCGCCGTGGCACCCGCCACCTAGCGGATTTCTGTATAAGCAGCATCGGTGTCGGTTGCGTATGAGTTGCATGGTGTCAGTTGGTTTTTTATTGTGTAACGTCATAATTTAATGCTGTTCGTGGTATTTGTTCGTACAAAACCGATGTAAATATGCATGTCATAATAAGTTGCGGCTTTTAAACGGTTGACACAACCATTTTCCGACGGAAAAGCCTGTCGAAAGGTAGGAAGCTTTGTGAAAGTTCGCACGTATCCGAAGAAATAAGAGGAGACGAGAATAATATCTTGCGCGGGGTTGTTTTACGAGAAACACCCGGGGCATTGAACTCCAAAGCAGACACCCTGTACTACAAACCGTCGGTAGAGGTAACCTATACAAAATTGTAATGTTTCTGTGTCATAATGAGATTTCATTTTCAACAAGTTCATTGTAGCACGTAGAATTGTTTGGAAATGTTGTTAAATTATTAATTTACTTATTATTTACAATTACAAATAGAACGCATAATAAGAAATATACGCATTTCATTTAAGCTTTTTAAGTTTCTGCTTATACAATTTGATATACAATTTCAAACAATGTTATTTTCCTTACTCGTAACAGAAGTGCCACTTTCTCCTACTGTTTCAGTTAGTGAGAGTGAACTTCTTCAACTTGTAAGACGAAATGTTGTATTTAACGGAGGTGGAAATAGTAATTTTACAGTCGTGTGAAAACTCGCTAAAAATTACTTTTCCGTTAAGTATTAGGGTATTTCAGGTTAACGAGAAGCGGGTTGTTATTGACTCGCTTTGCACCTGTAAAGGTGGCAAAGGCTTCTGTAAGCATGCGGCTGCTGTGTGCTTATTTATAAACGAAGAGAATCTACAATCTTCTGCTCAGAACTCCCGTATGACGAAATGACAACCGGCACCGATGCTGCTTAGGCTTAAAACCGCGTGGCGGCGCTGCAATCGCCGCTTACTTAGCCTATATTAACACTTTTGACACAAAGTACCAATATTGACTTAATTAATCTTTTTCGGTTTATCAAACTTAAATTGCAATGTTTTACGTAAAATGTCACTTTTGACATAAAGTGTCAAAATTGACTTGATTTGCCCCTTTCGTTTCGTTTATTTGTAACATACGCAAATTGCAATTAATGACTTAAAATGTCATTTGTGACATAACGTGTCAATATTGACTTGATTCATTTTCTTCTTTTTGTTTATTTGTAATAAACCTGAATTGCAATTTTTGACGTAAAACGACAATATTCATTGAAACTGCATTGGTGTAAATTGCCTTTGAGAGATTGTCGTTTTCACAATTTTTAATGTGTGTTTTATTATTCATGTCAATTACGTTAGATACCTTATGATTAGGGCTAAATACAGTCACTAATGTTATGTTAGATGTCTGTCATCTAACTTGAACGAAAGATATAAAATTAACGGTAATTGAAAAAGTTGTAAATTTAACCACCCTCCTTCCACCGATATAAAAGAATATATTAATTTTAATTTAACAAATTTAATCCTATCTTAACAGAAGTTACCGGTATTATACAAATTTCCTACTCAAAATCTGTTTTCATTATTTGTACTCAAATTATATTAATACTCAAGTACATTTGTATTCATTTATTTTGAGTACATTTGTACAAGATTACAAATATACTCAAAATTTTGAGTAAATTTGTAATGAAATACATTTGTACTTTTTACTCAAAATACAAAAGTACTCGAATACTGCCCCACTCTGCGTACAACTTTCAGAAAACAATTTTTGGCATATGGGCGATTTGGGCAATTGGTCAATAATAACCTAAATATCATCTTGAACATTTTTGGTAGTATTAGCTTCCACGTTTACTTACCTAAGTTTACCATCAGCTGTTTGCTGATGCGCGTCTGACTTTACACTCGAAACCTGCCACGCGGTCCGCGTTTTTTCCTCCACGCGTCCGTTTCACCATCCTTATCACTCGCCAATCGTCCCGCTGGCGATCCGACAAAGACGGCAGCACGCTCACCGAACTTTCCTTCCTTTTCGACTTGCCTACCACCCGTGTGTAATACGCCGTGTGTGCAAGTGTGTCCGTTCACCGATTCAACTCGTTCACTTCAACTCTGGCAACGTGGTGAACAGTATCCTCGTTGTCGGTCGCGTTTTCCTTTTCCACCCAAAGAAACACAAAGAGAAAAAAAAACAAGATGGTCAGGAGGCAAAACAGCAGGCATCAGGTGGACGAGGCTTTGCCCGAGCGAGGACCCGGTAAGCGTAGTAATTGAATTTTAAGCGAAAAAAGAGCGAGTTGTCGGTGGAACATATGGACTTGTTTTATGCACGCCCACGCTGCTGTGTGTACGTACGGTTTTTTTGATTGTTCCGTTGAAAATCCGTTTTGTTGAATGAAACAGCGGCTGAATTGCACAGGGTTTAAATTTGAAATGCTTCAAAAAGGTAAAATTGGACGTTGCTCAACTGATTTAAGTCACTTCTGCGATGTAAAATCTAATTTAAAGTCTACATCGTAGACGTGACATAAGTCTGTTTAACAAAGTTAATTTTGGTATTTTAAAATTATTTTAAATTTCAAAATACCAACATGAACATTGTTAAACAGACTTATGTCACGTCCATGATGTAGACTTTACATTAGAGTCAACATCACAGAAGTGACTTAAGTCAGTTCAGCAACGTCTAATTTTACCTTTTTGAAACATTTAAAATAAAACTCCGTGCAATTATTTATTACGTGGTCGAAAATATTGTATAATTACTAAAATTGTATATCTTTAACAATTCTGTGTATAGTTACTTCTCTAATCGATTGCTTCAAATTGCTATAAAAATGACGTTCACTAAAACTTCAAATTTCCTAAGAAATTAAATGATTATAATGTATAGAAATAAAATGATTACTTTTTTTCTCGCTGTTAATTTAATTAACGTATTTTCTTTCTTAAAGTTATGTCAAGGAGTTTCTACTGTAGGATCATTAACTGCCTTATAATATTCAGTGAATTTTTCTTATAAATATAGAGGCATTCATTCTTTTTTTAAAATAGTAAATACTTATGAAACGTCAATTGTTTCCATGTGAAACTTAAAAAATTTACGATTACTTTGTGTTCAAGGGAGGGGAAGTTCCCTCTGCTCTCCTATGGTTACGCCCATGATTTATGGTATTCTGTAGTAGAACAAAAAAAAAACTCGTAACATCTATGTGCTCAATAAACGATTATATTCTGAACCTTTACAACTTTATGCAATCTTCAATATTTGGGTTAAAACAAATTGTTTTTATTATCATAAATTTACTTAAAATTATTTCAGTATTTGGCATTTTTGTCTTAATGAGTTATTATACAGGGTGTCCCGTTAATGTGGGGAAATGGTTTAACCATATATTCCTAGGATAAAAGGATGATGATTTAACACAACTTATCTACATCCAAAACTTAACGGTTAAATCGGAATTAGTCTTTAAAGTTCCAAAAAATATGATCGCTATATTCGATTTGACTGAAATTTATTATGGTTGATTATCATAATATAACACATCATTTAAGTTACTATGGTCATTATTAATTGACGAGAAGTATGAACACTAGTAGTACCACAACATAAAAACTAAAATATGTTTTTACTGACGCACCTTATAAAAATTAAAAAAATATTACTTCAACGCTTGGTAAATTTAAAAGCTTTTTGTATCTTAATAATGTTTGATATCTTGTATGGTTTTGCTACAAAAATATAAAATATGAATATGGTATCCTCAATTTCCTTAGCAAAATCCTAATACAAGCAACATACAGTGAATTTTTCTGTTAGGTAAACATATTCATATTTCTTCAGAGCAAATAGATACAGGGAGTTTTTCTTTTAAGTATACCTAGTTTAAATTCAGCCTATTTTCTGCAAATCTTTAGATTTTCCTTGTTTTTTTTAAACTTTAAACGAGTGTTTTCCACTCCCAGACTAAGCATGAGGTAAAATTTCGAGTTTAGAAAAGCCCCGTGAAAATTTGTCGAGGGTCGCGCAGCGACCCGAGACAAATTTTCTGGGCTTTTCTAAACTCGAAATTTTACTTCATGCGCCACGCGTATAAAACACAGATTTCAAGCGAATTTCAAATATACACAAATTTTACAATATTTTAGTGTTTTATACGCGTGGCGCATGAAGTAAAATTTCGAGTTTAGAAAAGCCCAGAAAATTTGTCTCGGGTCGCTGCGCGACCCTCGACAAATTTCCACGGGGCTTTTCTAAACTCGAAATTTTACTTCATGCTTAGTCAGGGAGTGGAAAGCACCCGTTTAAAGCTTCAAATTGACTTTAAAAAAAAACAAGGAATATCTAAAGATTTAATACAAGCAACATACAGTGAATTTTTCTTTTAAGTAAACATGCATATGCTGTAAATTTTCCGACTCTCGTTTTTTTTTAAAGAGTTCAATTTGAAGCTTTAAACGAGTGTTTTCCACTCCCAGACTAAGCATGAAGTAAAATTTCGAGTTTAGAAAAGCCCCGTGAAAATTTGTCGAGGGTCGCGCAGCGACCCGAGACAAATTTTCTGGGCTTTTCTAAACTCGAAATTTTACTTTATGCGCCACCCGTATAAAACACAGATTTCAAGCGAAGTTCGAATATACACCTATTTTACAATATTTTAGTGTTTTATACGCGTGGCGCATAAAGTAAAATTTCGAGTTTAGAAAAGCCCAGAAAATTTGTCTCGGGTCGCTGCGCGACCCTCGACAAATTTTCACGGGGCTTTTCTAAACTCGAAATTTTACTTCATGCTTAGTCTGGGAGTGGAAAACACCCGTTTAAAGCTTCAAATTGAATTAAAAAAAAAACAAGGAATATCTAAAGATTTAATACAAGCAACATACAGTGAATTTTTCTTTTAAGTAAACATGCATATGCTGTACATTTTCCGACTCTCGTTGTTTTTTTTTAAAGAGTTCAATTTGAAGCTTTAAACGAGTGTTTTCCACTCCCAGACTAAGCATGAAGTAAAATTTCGAGTTTAGAAAAGCCCCGTGAAAATTTGTCGAGGGTCGCGCAGCGACCCGAGACAAATTTTCTGGGCTTTTCTAAACTCGAAATTTTACTTTATGCGCCACCCGTATAAAACACAGATTTCAAGCGAAGTTCGAATATACACCTATTTTACAATATTTTAGTGTTTTATACGCGTGGCGCATAAAGTAAAATTTCGAGTTTAGAAAAGCCCAGAAAATTTGTCTCGGGTCGCTGCGCGACCCTCGACAAATTTTCACGGGGCTTTTCTAAACTCGAAATTTTACTTCATGCTTAGTCTGGGAGTGGAAAACACCCGTTTAAAGCTTCAAATTGAATTAAAAAAAAAAACAAGGAATATCTAAAGATTTAATACAAGCAACATACAGTGAATTTTTCTTTTAAGTAAACATGCATATGCTGTAAATTTTCCGACTCTCGTTGTTTTTTTTTTTAAAGAGTTCAATTTGAAGCTTTAAACGAGTGTTTTCCACTCCCAGACTAAGCATGAAGTAAAATTTCGTGTTTAGAAAAGCCCCGTGAAAAATTGTCGAGGGTCGCGCAGCGACCCGAGACAAATTTTCTAGGCTTTTCTAAACTCGAAATTTTACTTCATGCGCCACCCGTATAAAACACAGATTTCAAGCGAAGTTCGAATGTACATAAATTTCACAATATTTTAGTGTTTTATACGCGTGGCGCATGAAGTAAAATTTCGAGTTTAGAAAAGCCCAGAAAATTTGTCTCGGGTCGCTGCGCGACCCTCGACAAATTTTCACGGGGCTTTTCTAAACTCAAAATTTTACTTCATGCTTAGTCTGGGACTGGAAAACACCCGTTTAAAGCTTCAAATTGAATTTAAAAAAAAACAAGGAATATCTAAAGATTTAATACAAGCAACATACAGTGAATTTTTCTTTTAAGTAAACATGCATATGCTGTAAATTTTCCGACTCTCGTTGTTTTTTTTTAAAGAGTTCAATTTGAAGCTTTAAACGAGTGTTTTCCACTCCCAGACTAAGCATGAAGTAAAATTTCGAGTTTAGAAAAGCCCCGTGAAAATTTGTCGAGGGTCGCGCAGCGACCCGAGACAAATTTTCTGGGCTTTTCTAAACTCGAAATTTTACTTCATGCGCCACGCGTATAAAACAGGTTTAAAGCGAAGTTCAAATATACATAAATTTCACAATATTTTAGTGTTTTAACGCGTGGCGCATGAAGTAAAATTTCGGGTTTAGAAAACCTCAGAAAATTTGTCTCGGATCGCTGCGCGACCCTCGACAAATATTCACGGGGCTTTTCTAAACTCAAAATTTTACTTCATGCTTAGTCTGGGAATGGAAAATACCCGTTTAAAGGTTCAAACTGACCTTAAAAAAAAAACAAGGAATATCTGAAGATTAACAGAAAGTAGGCTGAATTTGGAATACGTATACTTAAAAGAAAAACTCCCTGTATCTGTTTGCTTTGTAGAAATATGTATAATTATAAACCATAATGAAGATAACAATTAATGCTCAAAAAACACTCGTTAATTAATAATATACACAATTGACGTTTCTTAAACAAGGGCGGCGACAAAGAAAAAACATGTATTTTAATAGATTTGGTTTTTACTAAATAATAAAAAATAATTTATTTGCATTTTATTTGTGTGGCTAAACCGTACAAGATATCAAATATTATTAAGAGACAAAAGAGCTTTTAAATAAACTAATCTTTCAAGATGTATTTTTTAAATTTTTATAAGGTGTGCCAATAAAAACATATTTTAGTTTTTATGTTGTGGTACTATTGTTTTTTATACTTCTTGTCAATTAATGATGACCATAATTACTGAAATAGTGTGTTATATTATGATAATCAACCATAATAAATTTTAGTCGGATCGAATATAGCGTTCAATTGTTATAAATAAAATTAATAATATTTTTTTGAACTTTGAAGATTAATTCCGGCTTAATCGTAAACTTTTGGATATAGATAAGTTATATTGATAATTAAATAAAGGGTGATTCATTTTGGATTTCCACATTAAAAATAATAAAAAAAACACGTAGAAGTTGAAAAATATAAAAAAAAATTATTTGCCCTTCAAGGTTAGTTCATTACAATTATGTGTGAAAGATGATATCATGTAAATGACCGCCGCGGCTCATGTGACATGACGTAATTCGTTTGTTAAAATTTTCGACTACTCTGTGACACAAATCAGGTTCTATGCCGGCTATTTCGCGTCTGATCTTCTGTTTCAGCTCTGCAATGGTGTTCGGTTTATTCTTGTATACTCTGCTCTTCAGATACCCCCAAAGGAAAAAATCTGCGGGAGTTAAATCACTCGATCGCGGCGACCAATTGAAGTCACCGTTATGTGAAATAATGCGACCGGGAAACTTGCCGCGCAGTAATTGTATCGTTTCTCCTGCTGTGTGGCAGGTGGCACCGTCCTGTTGAAACCATAAATCTTCGATGTCCATATCTTCCAACTGCTCCCAAAGAAAATCTGTTATCATGTTCCGATAACGAACGCCGTTAACCGTAACAGAGTTCTCCGCATGATCCTCGAAAAAAAATGGGCCAATTACGCCTCCGGACCAAAAGGCACACCAAACAGTGACCTTTTCGGATGCATTTTCGTTTCAACAATCTCTCTTGGAATTTCCAATCCCCAAATACGACAATTGTGCTTATTTACGAAGCCATCAACGTGGAAATGTGCCTCATCGCTAAAGATAATTTTCATTGAAAAATTTACCCCTTGTTCTCTTATCCATTCGGCAAACACACGGCGCTGTTGATGGTCTCGAGGCTTCAATTCCTGTGTTATTTGGAGTTTGTACGGGTGTAACTTCAAATCTTTTGTTAAAATTCGCTGTGTAGTGGAATACGTAAGGCCCACTTGCTGCAATCGATGACGAATCGATGTGCTTGGATTTTCGGCCACGCTTTCGCGAACAATGGCAATATTTTGTTCCGAACGACCTCTACGAGCACGCTGAGGGGTTTTGATGTTAGCTACGGATCCAGTTTGTTCGAATTTTTGGACCACATTCCAAATTGTCCTCTCACAAGGTCGATTTTGCGCACCACAAACTTCACGTAAAGCACGAAATGCACTTTTCCTCGATCGGCCATTTTCATAATATGCTTGGATAATTTTAACACGTTGTTCTTGCGTATATTGCTCCATGACTACTTTTGTTTAACTTTTTAGGTTAGAAATCACACGCTGCCCTTGACAAATACAGTGGCGTGTCAAAAATATTTTAGATTGTAATGTGGAAATTCAAATTGAATCACCCTTTAAAAGTCACTTGGTTTGTTTCACTACTATTTAATAGTAGTGAAACAAACCAAGTGACTTTTATTTAATTATCAATATTGTAAACATGTTTCATCAAGTGATTAATGAGATTCAAATTGAAGATAGATAAGTTATGTTAAATCATCATATTTTGATCCCAGGAATCTATGGTTAATCCATTTCCCCACATTAACGGGACACCCTGTATATACATAATTTTAATTTCTATTTTAATAATAAAGTATTGCAAATTAAATACGTTGGCAAGTAATTTTAGTCGATCTCAGCATGTTTCTCGATATCGATAAGCCTCGTCTTGCGGACAATTCTACTTTGACCTTTTACGTTTATATAAGTCCAGTTTGCAAATGTGGCGATTTTGTTCGGCCGCTGTTGATTTTTTTAAATAATTTTTGATAAGCGCATATCATTTACCGCTATTCACACACATGCACACTAATTTAATTCTTAGAACATAAACCATATACAAAATTGTGCTCTAATAATTTGCACGTAAATACATTATTTTATTCAGCACTTATACACCCCGTTGCTTCTATGTGATTCAAATGTTTAATAGATTGTTTCTGGTCCAAATTATTCAAACACAATTTTATATACAAGGTTTGAACATTTTTAATTCTATTTTTTTTAGTGGAAATATCCGTTTTGAGGTATCCTGTGTCGACTAAAACCATTTTTGAAAAATGTCTACCAATCTGTTTATACATCAAAAACCGCTAATGATATTAAGATGAAACTTAAATTAAGCTTTTTATTATAATCGTACGATTTCCACACTTTTAGTGAAAATGCGAAAACCGCCGTTCAAAAATCTAAATCATGATTTTCATCGAATTTTCCAAACATTGTAAATTTATGTTAGTTTAAGAACTTTAAAAAAACTAAGACGCGAACTAGAATGAACAAAAACGTCGTGTACAAATGCTCTTGCGCAAACTTATCCTTTTATAATATTTATAATACAATATCCGGAGGTGTATTTGCACGGGAAGTAGTTGTTTCAATGGATATTTATCGTCTTAAATTGTCTTATTAATTAAGACACTGTTTGCATTTTCACGAATAGTTTTTTCGTAATTTTATATATTATGTTATCCTTTTATTTTGGTTTGTTGTCGCATTCGAAAAATATAAATTTGTAACGTTAATAACTATTTTCGCAGTTATAACGATCTTTTTTTTCCTTAGAGAATCGTTGCAACAAAGTTTTACTGTATTATACCTTTTTCTGTAGCTTGAACAGTTTTCGAGTTGTTCAGTTTCTTTGTTTTTTTTTTTTTACAAAAAAATAATGGATCGCGACAGTCCAACATTCTGTTTTTCGATAAAATCGAAAACGATGGCTTAAATCCCTCCAAACTTGATTTTTTTGCGAATTTTTACAGGACCCACCTACTCGTTTCGTCCACATCGACTTGACAAAGAAGAACCAGTATAAAATCGAACACAAAATTTTTGAAATTTTGGAATCAATTGTAATTCATCATTTACAACTGATTGTAGAAATTATTATTAGTGTTGTTTTTTATTCAATAAATAATATATTTTGATAAAAATAATTACATTCAGAACGAGGTTTTACTTCACAAACTCGGAAACTCTCTAATTAATCGACATTAGTTGGGAATGTTAAGTTAATAATATTATTCATTTATTATTTTAAGATGTTGTACTGTTTTACATACACCTTTTATTTAATTTAATTGATATTATCGCATTGTCAGTGATTATCCTTATTTCTTGAATAATTTTCTCACTTATCACTTGGTGAAACATTTTTAAATATTGATAATGAAGGTTTAAATTAAATTACACTTGGTTTGTTTTACAATTTTTTACTTTACTATTTACTCGACTAGTTTCGCGTTTTACAGCATTATCAGGAGTGAATATGATAATGCTGTAAAACGCGAAACTAGTCGAGTAAATAGTAAAGTAAAAAATTTTGAAACAAACCAAGTGTAATTTAATTTAAACCTTCATTATCAATGATTATCCTTAATTTTGTAATTTTCAACATGAACCATGACCTGTGTACACTAAAATGTAATAGCACGAAATAAAGTATTATTATTAATTTAAAAACATAGCCTAAAGAAAATGTAATTTTGTAAAATAGTGACTTATTAAATCTTAGAAAGTTTCAAGAAACTAGTAAGAATATTGTCGCGTATATTCTTACTAGTTTCTTCAAACTTTCTAACATTTAATAAGTCAATATTTTACAAAATTACATTTTGTTTAGGCTATGTTTTTAATGCAATTATCACGAGTAATACCACGATTGGATTGCAATTGGCCGGATAAATTTTATTTTGCCTAGTCATCGATACACATTTCGAGACTGAATTTGATTGCCTAATCGCAATTCATTCGAGAATTTTGTGAAAAATTACAAGTAAACCAAGGATAATTTATCCTGCACAAATTCCAGCCACGAATAGTATTTGGTGAGATAATTTAACGAATGAAGTGAATTTTCAACAAAATTGTTCTTGCATCCTTTTCGCTGTTGTGTTCAACTACACATCGTCTTTACAGCGTATTCTTAAACATGATTTTATAGTCCAGTTGCATACTGTGTTGTGTTGAAAGCCCGTGCATCTACATTTTGACGTTTAAAAACCAACATTCACATTTTGTAACGGACGCGCTAGAATGGCTGAAGGGGTCTTAAAAAAATATTACTGGTGTGACGTTGACGATTTTAAACCAGGGTGTTTTAAACATGTTTAAAAACAGCCGTCGTGTTTTAAACGGTTTTGTTTTAAACATGTTTGAAATCTTAAATTTGTTTAAAACATGTTTTAAACGTTAAATTTGTTTAAAACGTTTCTTTTATTATTTAAAATTTAGTAAATTATACTTCATTAAGATTTTTTGTTTACATTTTTAAATTTTAGCTAAATTGTTGAAAATATTTTAAATTACATTATTCAACATAACATTTTATTACAATAAAATATCTAATATCAAAAGATTTCAATTCGAATTTTTAAACGAGGGTTTTCCACTCCCAGGCTAAGCATGAAGTAAAATTTCGAGTTTAGAAAAGCCTGAAAATTTGGATTGGCCGCGTAGCGAAGCGGAGCGGCCGATCCAAATTAGGCTTTTCTAAACTCGAAATTTTACTTCATGCGCCACACGTATAAAACACTGAAATATCGCAAAGTTTAAAATACACGGCTATAGCAATACATTATGAAAATGTGAATAAAACGTGAGTCAAATTCTGCGCTGAACAAATTATTTAAAACAGTGATTATAGGCAACCCAATAACGAACGTTATTGTATGTGTGTGTTTTTTGAACTTCACTGTAAATCAGTGTTTTTAAGCGTGGCGCATGAAGTAAAATTTCGAGTTTAGAAAAGCCTAATTTGGATTGGCCGCTCCGCTTCGCTACGCGGCCAATCCAAATTCTTAGGCTTTTCTAAACTCGAAATTTTACTTCATACTTATTCTGGAAGTGGAAAACACTCGTTAGAAGCCTCAAATCAATCGCTTTTAAACAACGAATTCCCGCAAGTTTAAAAAACGCTGTAATTATCGGGATTTGTATACTCAAAAGAAAAATGCCTGGTATGTTCTGTTTTAAACACGTTTTTAATTGTTAATGTTTTAAACGCTGTTTCAATAAAAAAAAAACACGTGTTAAAAAACTGTTTGTTTTAATTAAAATGAAAACTACGTTTTATTTAACAACCCTCAGTTAAACATACAAGTCGGGCATAAAACCTCTAAATTACGGACATTTAGAGGTTTTATGCCCGACTTGTATGTTAACTGAGGGTTGTTAAAGAAAACGTTGTTTTCATTTTTATTAAAACAAACAGTTTTTTTAACACGTTTTTAACACGTGTTAAAAAAACTGTTTGTTTTAATTAAAATGAACACAACGTTTTTTTTAACAACCCTCAGTTAAACATACAAGTCGGGCATAAAACCTCTAAATGTCCGTAATAACGTGCCAAAAATGTCCATTTCGAGGTTGGGATCGACACTTTACAATTGTATCCATTTGCAAACATTTGTTTACCTGTCTATCCGCGTAAAAACCGCTAAAACGACCATTTGAAATACATATTTTTAGACATGAGTTGAATTATCTTTATATAAATGTGAAGGTCTCATTTTTACAAATTTTACAAAATTTACATACAAAATCCATGATGACCGGCGAAAATCCGACAAGTTGGCAGAGTGTCAAAACTTTGTGCGCTTATCACTGCTTCCAGAGGGCCCATGCTTGCCACGAAGCGGTCATTTCCGACATAAAATGGCATGGTGAAAAAACGCACATCTTGTGTTGCATTAATATTTGTATTTTAAAAGTTACTCCTCTTTCCACCTAATTCCACGGTGCCCGCCAAGCTCCCGCATTTTTAAAATGTGCCCTCCTGAAAACAATTTGCCGACTCTTGAAATATGATTTTCAATAACTTTAAAGTTTAAAGTTATTGAAAATCATATTTCAAGAGTCGGCAAATTGTTTTCAGGAAAGTTTAAACTGACGTTTTTTTTGATTGAAACATAAAACATAATTGGTTTCTTAAGAAAAACACTTGCATCTCAAAGTGTACTAATGTATAGGCGTACTTTGAATTAAACTATAAATTGTTTATCATTAGAAATTATTAGGAACAATTTTAGCAAAACTTTCTCCTTTAATGTATTCAGTTTATATTCACATAACGTGTTGTGCTCTAAACTAGAAATCAATAAGGCCACACCCCGAACAGACTGTTTTTTTGCTTCTATACTTTTTAGCAATTTTGTGCGGGCTTCTAGGGTTTCTAATTCTATTAATGATCGCTCACTCGTTTTACATGTATATAATATACAGTGAGTTTATCTTCTAAGTATACACATCCCAATTATATGCTGTAAATCTTCAGATATTCGTTGTTTTTTTTTTTTTTTTTAGGAAATCAATTTGAAGATTTAAACGAGTGTTTTCCACTTCCAGACTAAGCGTGAAGTAAAATTTTGAGTTTATAAAAGCCCCGTGAAAATTTGTCTGGGTTTTTCTAAACTCGTCATTTTACTTCATGCGCCACGCGTATGAAACACTGATTTCTAGTGAAGTTCAAAATATACTTCTAAATCAGAATTAAAAATAAACTGCTAAAGCAGGATTATAAATATATTGCTAAACAATAATATTTTTAAATCTTTGATCTTTATATGAAATAATAATAAAACACTTAACTTTTTTTTATCACATCATTTAAAAGTTTAAATAAAAGTCGTAAAAGAAAGTTAAGTCCTTCTAAGAATATTTTGAACATCACTTGAAATCAGTGTTGTATACGTGTGGCGCATGAAGTAAAATTTGGAGTTTAGAAAAGCCCAGAAAATAGCCGACTCAGCTCTTCTTATGGGAAATTATTCTTTGAGAAAATTTCCCATTACATTTTCACACAATTGTGGCTTTATTTCGCGAATTTCTGCTCTAATATTGTCTTTGAGCACGTTAACCGTTCTAGGAGCATTGGAATTGACTTTATCTTTAAGATAGCCCCAAAGAAAAAAGCCAATTGAAGCGCCAACATTTCGAAAAATTACAGGACCGGGAAACTTTTCTCGTAATAATTTTATTCTTTCAAAACTTGTACGGCATGTAGCCTCATCTTGTTGAAAAATAAAGGTGAAAATTAATTTTGTAAACCTTTATTTATTTATTACGATATAATACACCTTTTACAAAGTTGAATACAAACAAAGAAAAAATAAAATTCTGTGAAATACTAAATACAATTTAAGTAGATACAATTAAATTAGTAAAATATAATTTCTTTTTTTTTATTTTGCACAAATATCTTACTTAAAAGATATTTGTGCAAAATACGCACCAAAATCGTGGTGCGAACGTCTTCGAATGGATAAACGAGGGTTTTCGGCAACACGTTCAGCCATATCAGCAATATTTTCGGTTAATCTGGTTGGCCCAACAAGAGTTGGATTCTTTACATCCGAAACTTGACTGAGACATTCAAATTTGTTAATAAAATTCACAATTTGATGAACTTTGCGAATTATCTCCGCGAAATGTTCATCATATTTTTAGTGAATTTTCACCCTTTTAATGCGTTGTGCTAGTGATATCATTCCGTTTTCTCAAACCCTATAGGTTCTACTACTCGAATGTCAAATAATGATGGCTGCAAATTTAACACAAAAAAGTAGTGCCCAATTTAAAATTGGTAAAACACCCTTTGCATAAAATACCCAAAACTCTATATTATAGACTTTTAAACATTAAAAGTGCGATTCTTTTCGCAATCTACAAGTTAGTCTTACATAGACTATATCAAACACTCATTAAAACATGATATAGTCTTTGAAACACTGATATAGTCTTTGTAAGACTAACTTGTTGTAGATTGCGAAAAGAATCGCACTTTTAATGTTTGAAGTATTCTGCAACCAAGAATTGGCAATTTCATTTATACTTATAGACTTTTTTCGATTTATGGGTGGATTCATTCTACTTAATTTAAACAAATTCATTGAATTAATAATAATAAAGTGATCACGGATCAGTAATTCACACATATTAATTATGTATACTGGGTGAATTGCCTCATTAAAATTTAAAAAGTGATTCAGTCGCACAGAAATCTACAAAATTCATTGTCTGTGGCATTTTATTGAAGAAAAGAAAACAGTTATGTTAAAAGTATTTGAATATTTTTTCACTGTTATCGTAGAAATAAATTGCTCATTTCTCGCATAACTAGCACAAATACTGATCATTCTTCCTCACTATTTTATAATCAACGCAACTGTTGATGTGCCCATCATCAAGGCCGTAGCCAGGACGGGGACATGGGGGTTCAAAAATAAAGGCTAATATTTTCTAAACTTTACAATATTTCAGTGTTTTGTACGCGTGGCGCATGAAGTAAAATTTCGAGTTTAGAAAAACCCCGTGAAAATTTGTCTCGGGTCGCTGCGCGACCCTCGACAAATTTTCTACGCGGGGTTTTTCTAAACTCGAAATTTTACTTCATGCTTAGTCTGGGAGTGGATAGCCAAGATTTTCAACATGTCCAGATTTTCGATATTTCTGGATTTTTGTCGATTTATTCACAATTTGTTATATTAAATTAAATTTAATATTTAATAAATACTGTTTTTCGTAAGAATTGAATATTAACCTATTAACGCTGAGCAAATTATAAAGTTGATTTTAGGTAAAATTTTGAACTTTTTTTATGATTTCAATGAATGATTTATTATATTACATACGTCGATTTTATACAAGAGTGAAATTTAAAGTTCGAACGAGTGTTTCCACTCCCAGACTAAGCATGAAGTGAAATTTCGAGTTTAGAAAAGTCTGAAAATTTGGTTTGGTCCCGTAGCGCTACGCGACCAAACCAAATTTTCAGGCTTTTTTAAACTCGAAATTTTACTTCATGCGCTATGCTTATAAAACACTGAAATGTAAAGTTATAAATACGCTTAAAAAATTATGAATAATCGAAATATTGAAATATCAAAATATTTACATGTTTCCTTTACTTTTATTCTACATCAAGTTTATACGTAGGTACTTATTGGTTGTTTTGTTATTATTAATCGCATAACCTCACAATAAATGACATTTGCCACTTTTTTTACAAGGCACACTAATTATAATTTTTGAAAAATATAATTTTAAATAGAAGATTTAAAAAAAATCGACCAAAACATTGAACAAAAACAAGAAATTGGGCGTTATTAGATTCAGAAAAATAATGTCTAATAGAATAAAATTAAAAAATTATAGGCAGATATTTAAAAATCTTAAGGTGGGTATTATTTGGGAATGAAGTTATTATTGAAAAAATCAATATTCATGTAATTTTTAAGTATCTAAACGGCCATTGGCTTTGCTTTATAGTTCAATAAAATCGGTCAATAAATACAAGAGTTATGGCCTCGGGATTTTTTTATCGAAATCCGGTATTTCCAACTTTACTTAAAATCGAGAAATTTTGAGTTCAAAATAGCTCGAAAAATCGAAAAAAAAAAACGCTAAGAGTAATGTACCTCTTCCATTTTCACCAAAACTTTTTGAGATCCTAAGATTGTAATAAAAAGCTTAAGTTTAAAGTTTAATCTCAATATCTTTGGCGGTTTTTGCTGCACAGAGCTGGTAGATACACGAACACACAGATAGATATTTTTCAAAAATTGGTCTTACTCGACCCAGGGGACCTCAAAACGGATATTGCCGCAATTTGGAAATTTTCACGAAAACAATTCCTCTCCTTTGTATCGTATGTTTAATTAAAAAAAATCTCTAGAGTGCCATGAAAAATATTCTAGGTTAACAACTCTGAAAATATACATAATTATTATGTCTGACGTTTTGTATGTTTATTCCTAAAGTGTGTAGCTGATTTAAATTTAAAAAAAAAGATTAAATCATGGCACTCTAAAGGGTTTTTTTTTGTTGAACATAAGATACAATGTGCTCAATAAAATAAAACCCGTAGAGTGCTATGGAAAATATTGTAGGTTGGCAACTCTGAAGTTATATTATAATTATCATGTCTGACATTTTATATGTCAACTTCTAAAGCGTGTAGTCAGCCTAAATTAAAAAGAAAATGAAATCATGGCACTCTAGAGGTTTTTTTTTATTGAACATACGGGGCAAGTAAAAGGATTGCGTTTTAGTGATCAAACCCCTAAAAACTAACTCCTATCCGTAGAGTTGACAGAGTTACGTAATATAAAATGGTAATGTCTAATAAAACAGGTCGAAAATTTGAGTAATCCCTTTCATCAATTCAACTTACAATTCGAACAATCAGACAGGTAATCGAACAGGGCCCGTATTCCCGAAATTGGTCGTACGATTCGGTCGTACGAAATTTATCATTTAGATAGGGATTTAACATGTGAATTAGACAGTTGGCGGGCGACCAATCGTGCGATCAATTTTAGGAATACCGGCCTTGATCTAATCTAAGTTGTTAGATTCAGTTTTTGTAAATGCTTTAGGATTCTCCATATTTAATAACGAACGCAACTTGGTTATTTACCTGCATTCTAGTGACTTTCTAGTTGGATTTTTTTTAAATATTTTCCTATGCATACTTAATATAAATAATGCTTGCACTTTATTATGCTTTCAAATAATAATTCTTTAACCAACATGCGATTTTCTCACACCCGTTGAGCACACTGTCGTGATTACGCGAAATCTCCGCTTACTCTCCGGTAATTGATATTCGTAACGAAACACCCACCTGGCTTAGACCTTGCCGTGACACCGAGCATAAGCATGCCATCATCATCGTCACTATGAAGCCCGCTTCGAAAACTGTTTACCGATCAGTGTGGAGTGATGCATTCGGCAGCGCTGAATCACCGACTATTCTTAGTCTAATTTTCCGATACAACTCTCTCGATCAGACTGCGATCAGTTTCGTTTTCGCGTTTTAATCGCAAAGATGCACGAAGATTGGTCTTTGTACTTTATAGTCAGTGTAATTGGATTGGTCATTATACAAAGTGAGTTTTTGTGAAAACAAAAAATAAATCAGTTAGCCTATCGGTGAGTTATAACATGTAATACAAGTGTTTCCGCGATTAAGCATGAAGTAAAATTTTGAGTTTAAAAAAGCCTGAAATTTAGTTGGCTGGCAAACCAGTTTTTCAGGCTATCCAAAACTTGAAATTTTACTTTCTGCGCCACGGGTATAAAACACGGATTTCAAGTATAGATGTATTACTCAAATTAGGCACTTGCGCGGTAGAGGAGCATTTCTCGACAGTCCTGAAAACGTTGGGCCGTAAATGTACCATTCGGCGCTGGCGCCCAACGTAGCAGGGTCCACTTTTTCATTTTTTGAGCAGCGGAAAACACGAACGGCGCTCGTTCTGCGCATGAGAGTGCCTAATTTGAAAAATTCCACTATAAAGTTCAAGATATACTGCTTAAGTATGATCTCAGGAATTTTGCAAATATTTATTTCGTCCAACCAAATCTTGTACTTTCAAAATTTGAGCAATTTTCTTTGGAATATTTCAATACATATAAATTAGAAAAAAATCTGAAAGCAAATTGCTCAAGGCGCTTGAATTTTAGAATTTTTGGTTAAAAGAAATACACATTTGTAACATTTATTAACTTAATATCAAACTTAAGCAGTATATTGTGAACTTCACTTTAAACCAGTGTTTTATACGCGTGGCGCATGAAGTAAAATTTCGAGTTTAGAAAAGCCTTCAAATTTGGTTTGGTCGCTCCGAATTTTCAGGCTATTCTAAACTCGAAATTTTAGTCTGTTGTTTGCTTAATCAGGCAGTGGAAACCCTCGTTGGTAGCTGAAATTGGACTTTTTATAAAAACGTCGCCCAAAAATTGATAACATATACATCGGGATATAATTGTAGATATTTTTGATTGTTTTGCTTGTGTTTTGGATCGGAAGTGATTTTTATGTTTTTTTTTGTTATATTTTAGTGGAGAGCCTGATCTACTGGAGGGACCCAAAGAAGTCCGGACCCGTGTTCGGCGCCGTTCTTCTCATCCTCCTCAGTCTTAAATTCTTCTCGCTGATCAGCGTGGTGGCGTACGTGTCCCTGCTCACGCTCGGTGCCACAATCTCCTTCCGCATCTACAAAAACATTGTCCAGGCTGTGCAGAAGACCGGAGACGGTCATCCATTCAAGTAAGTCAAAATAAATCTATCCAAAAAGTAAAATTAATTTTTTTATATACCAAAAACAAAAACGATTTCCTGGTGTTCCTGGCTTCTAATACCCTGAAGGTTTGTTTTGATAAAAGAATCCTTGTCTGTAGAATGTTATGTTTGTAGTCCATATGATTTTTTATTCAAGTAAGGGCGCTCTTATACAGACGTTTTGAACGCGAGGCGGAACGGGAGCGGGCGCAAGCGTTTGCGTTTTAACACATGGGTTTATATACGGACGGGTGCTGGCGTTTTCTCCGCCTCGTACCCGTCCGTCTAGGGACTCTCATATAAACCTATGTGTTAAAACTCGAATGCTTGCTCCCGTTCCGCCTCGCGTTCAAAACGTCTATATAAGAGCGCAATAAGTCCTAATAAATGTTATAATATAAAGAAGACATTACTTGTATTACAATTGCATGTAAAATGATTTTAGGTGTCCCCTAACCTTTAAGCCTGTCCTGAAGGTCTATTTACCTTAGCGGATTAGACAGTGTAAGCATATCTGGTTTTTTTTTAAGATTTGTTTGTAGTTCGTATATTCTAAAGCGTTTGTGATATCTTGGCAAATCTTCTAATTATGCCCTGAAAGTCTATCTAAGTATGCCTTTGTAGTCCTTGTACAGGGCAGCCATATTGAACTATCAATTTTGTTATTCATTCGAATAATAAAATAATATTTTATAACACTATATAGAACTGCTTCTGTTTGTTTTATATTCACCTAACCATTAGATTATTTAAAAAAATAACATCTTCTAAAAGCTCTTCAACTCCAATACAACTTTCAATTTCTATTGATTTCTTCTCGAATGTGGTTTCTTAGCTCGTCAATTGTTGCAGGACGACTTGCAAAGACCTTTCCCTTCATACATCGCCACAACAAAAAATCGGGTGCTTTGTTGGACCAAAGCAAATTTACAAATCGAGAAATGATATTGTCATTATAAAAGGCTTTTAATATCCTCAATTAATTTCTGGTTGTATGAGCTGTTGCTCCATCTTGTTAGAATAACAAGGCAAAATTTAGTAATCTCCGGCTAGTCAGTTCTGGGATGAGAAACGTTAGTATTATTCAGTTACTAACGTTTCTCATCCATACTATTGCACAAATATTTAGTTTCTCACAATTGCTCACAACTATTAAAGTGGCAAATGTTTAATTCTTTTGCAAATCTATGTGATTTCTTCTCGAATGTGGTTTCTTAGCTCATCAATTGTTGCAGAATGACTTGTAAAGACCTTTCTATTCATATATCCCCACAAACAAAAATCTGGTGCCTTTGGTTAGGGAGGGATCTGGGGGGCCAAAGCCAATTTACATATCGAGAAATTATACCGTCATTATAAAATGATTTTAATATCCTCAAGAAATTTCTGGCTGTATGAGCTGTTGCTCCATCTTGTTAGAATAACAAGGCACCATTTAGTAATCTCCGGCTAGTCAGTTCTGAGATGAGAAACGTTAGTATTAGTCAGTTACTAACGTTTCTCATCCATACTATTGCACAAATATATAGTTTCTCACAATTGCTCACAACTGTTAAAGTGGCAAATGTTTAATTGTTTTGAGACAGATGCTTACTCGATAAAATGTAATCCCGAACTTAAGTTGACTTATTAAAGAAAAAAATAAGTACATTCTTCGTTTAGATCTGAATCGCATATCGAAATGGGTCTAATATGGGAAAAGCTGTATCTTCTACTATTTCTGATGCCTCAAAATGTGTCTCTGCTTTCTGGAGATTTCCTTTCTATTCTGGTATCTCAGTTTATTCTCCTAAAATTCTTCTTTGGGATTTAATTGACATAATTTGTAGAGAAAATACTGACATAATGAGTGTACATTTTGTGGAAAAATTAATATATTAGAATTTATTGTTTACTGGAGATTTCCTTTTCATCCTAGTCCTTAAATATTTCCTTTCTATCCTAGTCCCTAAATATTATCTTTGAAGGAGGTTGGTTACGTGGGGATTGTTTGTGAATATGGTGTGTTTGTGTCGGTGCAGAGAATTCTTGGAGACGGACGTAGCGCTGCCCCAACAGAAGGTTGAGGAGGTGACGAAGGTCGCCGTCGCCCACTTGAACGCCGCCCTCGTCGAGCTGCGCAGGCTGTTCCTCGTCGAGGACCTGGTGGACTCCATCAAGTTCGCCGTGCTCCTCTGGTGTTTCACCTACTTGGGAGCCTGGTTCAACGGAATCACCCTCATCATTCTCGGTAAGTACCAGAACAAAACAAACAAAAAGTTGTACCAAAGCGGAATCCGTCCTTAGTTTTAAAGTCGAATTGAACCAAATCATCACAAATGCCCGTCAGCGATGGCTCACAGCTGAACTTCAGGGTAAGCCACAGCGCCAAGGCACACAAAATTTGAGGTTGAGATTGCGCTTTATAAATACATAGAATTGCACAACAAAGTCACCTTTTAATAAAGGATACATATTACCTTGGGGTCTGGCCTACCCTGAAGTTAGGCTGCGAGCCGCCGCTGATGCCCGTGTTTTACAATTTAAAAATAACACGTCTACAGTGATGTGAGGACCATCAGAAATAGTAAACAGTAAAAGTAATTTAATCAATAGGTTTTAAAGAAATTTTAATCAACATTAGTTAAAAACATCAGTACAACAATTTATAAACATGTCTAAAGTGGTGCAATGACCATATTAATATATCTCTGATTTTATAAAACTAATGTATTCAATGGTTTCTTTCCTTCAGAGGACCTTAAATCAACAATAGTCAAAAACATTGTTATAACAATATTTTGACAGAGTTTGGTGAATGCATGCCGAAAACGATGCACTATTTTTGTAGTCTTCTGTTCAAAGAAAAGAGGAGATGACTGACAAGTTTTTCGTCCCGACAAATTGTTGTTTGCAGCTTTGCTGGGAGATTGAAATGTTTGCTGTCCTAACGAAATATTGTTTACAGCTTGGATAGCGCTCTTCTCCCTTCCCAAGATCTATGAGACAAACAAGGTCCAAATTGATGCCAACTTGGACATTGTCAGGTCCAAGCTCGCGGAAATCACATCCAAGTAAGTTCAAGATAATTTTATTGAATTTCCTAACGCTCTGTGCAGTTTTAGGACCAGCAAACTCTTTCCTATATTTTCTTCCTAAGATTTTAGATTAAAATATAGGAGAAACATCATTATCACATATTTTTTGTGTATTTTTTTTGGCATCGGCTACTTGGCCCTCTGCCACTGCCGTTTTTCTAAGACGGTATTTTTTTATATAAGATAATTCATTTAATAGAATAATGTTGATCACATAAATAATTATTCATTTCTTCAACAATGAACTTCACTTTAAATCAGTGTTGTGTACGCCTGGCGCATGAAGTAAATATTTCGAGTTTAGAAAAGCCTGAAAATTTGGATTGGTCGCTACGCGACCAATCCAAATTTTCAGGCTTTTCTAAACTCGAAATATTTACTTCATGCTTAATCTGGGAGTGGAAAACACATGCTTAAATAATCATTTTGGAAAGATGCTAAACGCTTCTATGTAAAAAAAAAACAACCACCCTCCCAATCCTCCAATTCCTTCGACTTTCAATAACATCTATTTTAAATGTTTAATCTTTTTTCAGGGTAAAAGCCGCAGTGCCGATCGGCAAGAAGTCCGAGGAAAAGAAAGAATAAAGAGAGAACAAAGTAATCTTACTAAAAAAATAAATCACGTCAAATGGAACCCAATTGAAAACTAACAAAAACAAAAAAAACGTCGGTTCCGTATTCCATTCTCTCCATTTGCAACATCCACATTTGTTTTTTTGTTACATACATATATATATATCGAGGAAATTTTGTATATATATTTAAGCATTCGTTTCATTTCTCTCTCTCTCTCTTTATCTGTCTTTCTCTTTTTATCTCCTCCCGAAGAAGAAGAAAACTTAGGTTCGAGTTTCTTTTTTTAAGTGTTTTGTAATACATAAGTGATAAGAAAAGAAAACAACAACAGCAATGCAAATATAATAATTTATGTATTACAGAAAAAAGATACGTTTCTTATTTATACCGATTGATTTAGAAAAAAATATATTATGATTTTATTTGGGTTGTCTTTATTTTTTTTTTTTTATTGTTCATGTTTTAATCGATTGAGAAATAAATAAGGATTATTCAATTAATGTTATGAAAATCATTTCATTAATTAATTTGTAAAAATAGCTTATTAAACAATGATTCAAAAACAGATCGGTTCAAAAAATTAAGCGGTTTAAAGGTAAAAATGGCTGTTAATTACCTATGTACTAAGCGACTTTTACCTTAAAAAAAACAATTTAATGAATAATAATTTAAAGATTCAATGTATTGTTATTTAATGACTGAAAACATTGATTATTTTTAATAATTGGAGAAGAATTGACTCATTATTTAATGACTGAAAACATGGATTATGATTTAATAATTCGAGACGAAAGAATTGTTCGTAACTCAATAAACGAAAAATGATTAAATAAGTTCGGGTCATTTTTATATGATTCAAAAAATATATAATGGATGAAATTTAAAAACATCATTATTTAATGAATTTAGAAAAATGTTTCATTATTTAATGGCTGAATACAAAACGGATTATTATTTAATAATCCAAAGAAAGAACAGCTCGTAATTCGATAAACGAAAAATTAACGATTCAATAAGTTCGGGTCATTTTCGAATGATTTAAAAAAATATATAATGGATGAAATTTAAAAAAATCATTGTGATGATGCTATAGTAATGTAAACGTAAAAAAAAGTGAGCACGCAAGAAATTATTTTTAACTCGCCAACTTTAAATCTAACGATAATTAAATTTTCGAAAGAAAAAAAAAACTAATAAGTAGAGTTTAATTTTGATTTTATTCGATTCTCCTGTTTGTTTTCAGTTATGTTTATAGAATGAATATCTTCAACTCAAACTTCTATAAATGTAACCGTCGTCCGTTTCATTTGTTTCTATTAAATGTATTTCAGCTGCAGACAAAACAAACTGAAAAGTGTGTGTTGGAAAATAAAAGAAATACGTTTATTTCCGTTTAGACTGATAATTTTATAAAAGAGTAGTTTGTAGTGGATTTTTTGATTTTGATTTAATCTGATGGGGTGTTATTATTTTTTGAATTAAATTTAACCCTTTAGAATCCGTCATCCGTGAAATTCAAAGAAACTGGAGGAAGAATTTTTAAGGGTTAAAAATTAAGATTTCAATGTACTTCAAAAAGAAAATTTGCGAAGGCATAAGAGTAAGAGCCGTACTAAAATAAAAAACCTAACTTTTATTACATCAGTGTTAAAATAAATGTCTTTGTTACACTTGAGGAATAAAAACTAAAATATTATATCATCAGAGAGTAAACAAAAAAATATTAAATTTAAGACCAATTATATAAATTTAAAATTACAGAGTAAGTCTACTTTTAGTGTTTCATTATAAATAATTTACATTTGAAATGAGATTGTGTTGTTTTTTATTATTACATGTGCTTATTATTATTGTGTATTGTGTGTAAAAATAATCTTGTTTTTGTTCTTCATTTTTTTTACTTATTTTTTTACATGGATACATAAATAAGTGGTTTTTAGTTCGGTGGTCCCCTCACCCTTTTAACGTTCGAGAGATATATTATATAAGTTGTTGTTGCATACTTTTTATATAGCTATGTATTTGCTTTATGAAGATATTAAATGATTTATAAAATGCTTCAAAAAAAATACACAAATGTGTTGCTTGTTTTATTTAATACATCCTACTAACCTTAATAAACAAATAAAATAGTTCTTTATGTGGGTTTAGTTTGTAATATTTTATTTATTGAATCAATTAAGTAGTTGTTTATGTGCAGGGCCGGCTCAAGGGCTATGTAAGTAGGTTTGAGGTACACCTCAAACTTACTTGCACAACAGAGGAAATACTGTGCGTTCATTTAAAATATAAATTAGAGTAGGCTCTGAATTTTAAATTAGATTGGCACTACTGACTGCTAACACATAATTTACCATAACCTCAAATTTATTCCAATTTGACATCCAAATCCTGCAATAAAATGTGCACATTTTGTAACCTTACTGTTTAATTAACCCATTAATCGCTATTTATTATTATTATATTTTTAAAATTACCAACTAAATAAGGTTTAATAATTTGATACATTATGTTATTTGACTCGACTTAAGAATATATGGATAAAAATGTTAATATTTTGTAGTTTGAATTTCGATTATTACTCATTCTAAAAAAATATGTATTATTTTGGAAAAACTATTTTTCAGTGTATTTCTAACTTCACAATATTTCAGTGTTTTATACGCGTGGCGCATGAAGTAAAATTTCGAGTTTAGAAAAGCCTGAAAATTTGGTTTGGCCGCTCCGCGCTTCGCGCTACGCGACCAAACCAAATTTTCAGGCTTTTCTAAACTCGAAATTTTACTTCATGCTTAGTCTGGGAGTGGAAACACTCGTTTGAAACTTCAAATTGAACTCTTTCATAAAACTGACGATTGCCTCAAAATTTACAGCGTATGCATTATGTACGAGTATATTTAAAAGAAAAATCACAGTATGTAATACAACAAGTCATACGTAGAAATCATGAAAAGAAGTGCAGAATTTTACGAAAAGTCAACGTTTTTGAGTTAATTATAATTGCTCAGCTGTTAATGGGTAAAGCGACATCTGGCAACAATTAATATAAACGTTTTCTTTTCTTGTAATTTTTCATAGTTAATATTGCATCATTTGGCATCTTTGAATCTCATAAATAGTTACTTTGTCTTATCACTGAATATTAGTACAACGTTTCTAGATAACAGCAAGCATGTTGCATATTCTTTAATGGGATCTCAAAACTCTTTTTTAATACCTATTTATAATAGCCAACTGCATCAAAAAACGTTAAACTGAGTTCAAAGTGACTAGATTTATCAAGTACACTCATTTACTTTAGTGCAGATTTTTTCCACCAAAGTGCGTTCAATATGACAAATAGATATATATCAAGTGTAATCGCTTACTTTAGTGCAGATTTTTACCACCAGAGTGTGTCTAACTCTTTCTAAAGTACCCTAGATAAAGAAAAAACGTTATTATAACGATTTGATTATCCCAAAAAGGTTTTTTTTGAGTAAGCAATATAAATTTAAAAAAATCGCTTTATTGTTATAATTAACTAAAATCACATATAAACAACGCTTGATATGTATATCTTACACAATTATTTAAATATAATATCAATTAAAATTTAATTGAATCCAAAAAAAAAACAGCAGTCCATTCATTTAACTAGCTAAATAATTAACTAACATTGAGATTAAGAAAACCGCACCATTCAGAGCAGCTTCACTATTAATAAACTGATAGTAGAACCGAGCCCCAATCCGATTCCCACGAATACGGTCATCATCGAAGACGCTGTTTCTTTCTCATGCTGCTCCACAGCTCTACAAAAATAACGAAAACAACACTAATAAGTAAATAATTGCATTGGCAGTAACAAATGAACTTAAAACAAAAAATTATCGTTCAGTTGCATTACTTTTTCGTAGATATTTAAATGTATTATAATTATTAATAGAACTCATTTAGCTAAACGCGAAATTGGAATACATTTGTTTACATAAAACTGCAAGTCCTAAGAAGTGACTTATGTAACTTATCAAAAGTAAATAATGGTATCGAAATGATATTATTTTTAGACAAATTACTTAATTAGTCACTGAAAAACTCCTCGAACATTAAAATATTTATTGAGCAACGACGGCTTACAACCTAATTTCAGGGTACGTCACAGCGCCAAGGCACACAAAATTTGAGGTTGGGATCGCGCTTTATAAATACAAGGAATTGCACAAAGTCACCTTTTAATAACGGATACATATTAGCTTGGGTCTCTGGCCTACCCTGAACTTAGGCTGCGAGCTGCCGCTGCTATCGAGATGTCCGCATTGCTCACCTTGTTAAATGAAATGAGCTCTAATATAATCTAACCAAGGTAAGATTATATTATTTACTTGCATCTAACCTGACATTACTTATATACAGGATGTTTATTTACCTTGCATCTAACTTAACACTACTTATATACAGGGTGTTTATTTACCTTGGTGCACAAATTACAGCCAAATTAGCGAGGTATCCGTTGCTAACAGAAAACAGAATGATGAGTACTATGTAGTAGTAATCTTTGTCTATCAGCACTGGAATGTTCGAGTGTCTCGGCTGGGCGTTGCACATTAAAAATAGAGGAATGAAAATCAGCCTAAGCAAATTTAGAGTTATGATCCATCCACTCCGTCTAGGCCTCTGGAACAGCCCTGCTAAAACCCTTCCTAAGTAATCCCCAGTGCTGAAGAGTAGATACGCTATCACTGGCACAAAATATACATCTAGAAAAAAAAAGAGAGGGTTATTAAATTTAGAATAATTTAAGGGAATTGAGGAGCCTACAAGCCAATCGGGCCCTTTACACGTACACTCTTTTGTCGACGATTGAATGGCACACGCTGGGAGTCGACGCAAAAATGTACGTGTAAATGCGAATTTTGCGTCGAGGAAAGAGTTGGAATAAAAATTGCATGTGTTAATGCCACTACGTCGAGGAAAGAGTGGAGTGCATTTAATTCCGTATCACGGTTTTGCGTGGACGAATGAACGGCATCATGATGGAAACGCCACGCTAGAGTCGATGATTGCATCAACGCAAAACCGGGGCGCTTAATATTGTTCCACTCTTTCGTCGAGGATTGAACGCCACTCCTAAACAGTGTTCAATCTTAGACGCAAAAGGGGTTCAAAAAGTACATCCTTAAGCCAGCACGCCACGCTTTCCTCGACACAGAAAAGCAGGCAAGAGCGCCGTTCAATTGTCGATGAAAGAGAGTACGTGTAAAGGGTCCTAATGAGTATATGTGCAAAATTAAAAAAATTGGAATTACAAGTACCGAGATGGGTTTTAGATACATTCATTCAATTGTGCATAAGTAGCATTACTAGGTTTGTCAACTACATCATAAATTAACGAGAACCGGTGTAAACGCACATTCGTGAATGTAATATTTATTTGTAATTAAATGGATTTTTAGGCATTCACTGTTTTTATAAATATTCAGAGAAATTCTAGGGATTCTCCCAATGTTTTACTTACTTGTCCAAGCCGTTCCAGAAGCCTTATCCTCCGACTCGATCAAAACCGTAACCCCTGGATAAATCGACAGGGAAATCATAAACACCAACAGCAGCCCCATTCCGTACCCCCAAACCTTCTTAAAAATATTCTTATGACTGACGATCCTCGGCCTCAGCATCTCCGTTTGGAATTCATTCAGATTCATCCCCATCTTCTCGGAGATGTGGTACTTGAAGAATACCGTCTTCGATAAAATCACGTAGGAGATTAAGGAGATCACGATCATGATGTTCCCCACCATGAAGTAAACAAAAGCACTGAAAACAGACGAGATTCCGATGGCCAGGGAGAGGATTTGGGCCACGGCTGCAAAAATTCCACCCAGAGCTTGACCCCCGACTGTCGCTGTGATGTATTGCGGGGAAAATTTGCCGATTATCGCGAAAATACTTCCTGATAATACAGCACTTGCAACTGAAAAACAGAGTATACAAAAATTAATTGCTAGAAAATTATGTAGCTGGAGTACCAGGAAGCAGGCACAATAAGTAAAGTAAAGTAAAATCAGTAACCATAAACTAGTATGAATTGACTAATTGACAGTCAGTCTAATCTAGCTAGGGTTAGGTTAGTTGTTATATAACCTAACACTAGCTGAAATTAGGTTAGGTTTAAGTTAGGTTAGTCAGTCTAATCTAGCTAGGGTTAGGTTAGTCTGTCATATAACCTAACACTAGCAAGATTGTGAAATTAGGTTATGCTATATGTTACTGTTTTTAGGTTAGGTCGACTCTTAATTTGTTAGGATAAGTTAGTCAATTTAAAACTTCTAATAAGTGTTTTCCACCTCCTTCATTAAGCATGAAGTAAAATTTCGAATTTGGAAAAACCTGAAAATTTGGACTTGGCCATGAAGCAAAGCATAGCATCCAAATCCAAATGTTGAGGCTTTTCTAAACTTAAAAGTTTACTTCATGCGCCAGGCATATAGAACGCTTATTTGGATCGAGTAATAGACAATCAATCAGTTGGAAGTCATTTGTAAGAATCGATTAGACCAGTGGTCTCCAAACTACGGCCCGCGACTTGCATGAATCCGGCCCGCGATTGTTTGTAATTTTTTCATAATTTTATAAAATGAATCGGATCTTGGCCGACTTTATTATGTAGAATTGTATTTGTGGCCCGCGAAGAAGATAGTTTGGAGACCCAGGGATTAGACGATCTTATTTTATCGATCTTCCATTAAACATAACCTAGCCTAACCTAAGCAGTATGTACTTTAAACTTCACATCAAATCAGTGTTTTATGTGCCTGGTGCATGAAGTAAAATTTCGAGTTTGGAAAAGCCTAAAATTTTACTTCAAGGAGTGAAGGAAGGGGTGAATAATTGACATTTCTTAAGATTTAATTGAAGCTTGGCATCATTTTTAATCTCGTGCTCTGATCTGGTCAAAATCCTAAGTGTCATTTTGGCCAACCCTGTAATATACCCTTCGTAATTCATTTTCCACTTACTGTTAAGTAATACAACTGTTGTTAAAGTTATGATGAAGAAGGTCTGTTGCCCTGAAATAGAAATAAAAAATCAATAGATAATAGTTTTTTATTTGAATGTTATTTTTGTTTCGTTTTCTGATTATTTCTTAAATATATTTTTATGGTTTTAGTGCCATCTTGTAGCCATAAGAGAGGGCTGACTGAATTTAGAATATCGAAAACAAAAATATTGAATGATATTGTGTTACCCTGACTCCATCAATTTATGTTGCTATCATATGACCTAACCTATGCAACTGTTATCTAACCTAATCTATGTAACTGTTCTCTGACTTAAATTGTAACTGTCATCTAACCTGATTTATGTAATTGTCAACTTATACAACTGTTATCTACCCTAATCTATTTAACTGTTTTCTAACTGAAATTGTAACTGCCATCTAACCCAATTTATGTAGCTATCATCAAACCTATTGTATAGAAATATCATCTAACCTAACTTATGTAATTGTCATCTAACCTAACCTATGCAACTGTTATCTAACTTGATTTGTAACCGTCATTATTATCTATTCTAACCTAATTTATATAGCTATTAACAAACTTAATCTATGCAACTATCATCTAACCTAATTTAAATAATTGTCATCTAACCTAATTTATATAATTGTTATCTAACCTAACCTAATAACTGCTATATAACCTAATCTATGGAACTGTCATCTAACCTAATCTATGTAACTATTATCTAATTTAAATTGTTACTGTTTTATAACCTAATTTATGTAGTCATCATCAAACCTAATCTATACAACCATCATCTAACCTAGTTTATATAATTGTCATCTAACCTAGTTTATATAATTGTCATCTAACCTAACCTATACAACTGTTACGTGACCTAATATATGCAACTGTTATCTAACCTAATCTATGCAACTGTTATCTAACCTAATCTATGTAATTATTATCTATTCTAATTTGTGCAGCTATTATCTAACCTTCTATCTAGTCAAACCTATACAACTGCTATCTAACTTAATCTGTAACAATAATCTAACCTAATTTCAACCCTTATTTATTACTATAACATAACTTACATTCATCTGTGTCTATTTTTACAAACACTGTTGTCACAATGAAAAGGACTAGCATCAAAATTAAGGAGCCTATCACACGTTTCTGCAGTGAAACCCTAAAACAAGAATAGAAGAATATGCCTAAATATTCCAGAATTTGTTCTTTTTTTTAATTACCTGTGATTGAGGGCAGTGTTGAGTGTTAAGAAAGCTATGTTAGGTACTGAAGAGGCGACGCTTAAATATGAAGTGAATTCGGCTTGTAAAGGTGTCCTCTTATCGAACTTCGATGAGATCGTAAAGTTTTTGTTGATTTCCCTAAATTTGTACATCCAGTACTGAAATAATAAAATTTAATAAATCAAGAGTGTAATAAATAAAGGATCTTCAAAAACTGCTACTGTTAAAGTAGGCTGTGCATCGGTAAACATTTCTGCGCCTTTGATAGAAAAGTAAAACAATTGTGTTACAATAATTTCGTTGTACAGGGTGCAGCATTTTCGATGGTATTTACAAGTAAAGTATCATTTTGATGAATGAAATAAGTTCTTTATTTAAAAAGATATTAACGTGCTGTAAAAATATATGTATGCACTTGTTTTATTCTTTCTGCTCTTTCTTTAATTAGCTGTTTTTAAAAGAATTAGATAAAAAAATAAACTTTTTCATAGAAAAATATTTAATTTTATGTAATGAGTTGAATTTATAAACATTATATAATTTATAAATGATTAATAATCACAATTTTTGATAAAAATAACTAAAACAATTTACACGACCTAATTATTTCAAATACTCACATCGTCTGCCGTGATGAAAAAATTCCACGGCAGCAACGTCGTCATGCCGAGCAAGTAGAATATCGTGTAAGCCATATTGTACCTGTCCCTGGGCTCGGGGGGCCTGAACAAAGGCTTGCTGTCCTTCACGATGACGCTCTCTTGGTAGCTCTGCGTCCTCAGATCCACGTTCTCCTCCTCGGAGTCGGACTCCTGGAGGAGAGGCCTCGTGTTCACCGAATACTCCATGGTTTTCCCCCAACAACAAAAATTCCCGAAAAAAATTCAAGCCCTCAGAAGAGCCATCGTCGAATCACATTTTCTTGGGTTTTGTTTGAAAGACGAACCAAACGTCAAATTTGATCAGCTGTTTTGTTAGAAAGTGTTGCGTTTGTGGAAGGGCGAGTGGATTCAGTGCGTGTGCGCGTTGGTTTTTAGAGCGCTAGATGTTTAGAATTTGAAAATGGAACACAAAGATAATTGTAAACAATAGAAAAGATACGCAAAAAACAAAAAAAATTATACGCGTTAGAAAGCTTTAAAATTACGCACGCAAATAGTGAATTTATAAAATAAAAATTTGTTATTGGAAATTATAGAAAGATTCACCAAAAAATTAAAAATATACACTTTGAAGTGTTTTTAACTACGCACGAAAATAGTGAATTTACAATATAATAAAATGAAATTGGAAATAATTGGAAGATACGCAAAAAATATAATGACTTTAGAAAGTTTTAAAGTTACGCACGAAAATGGTTAATTTATAATATACTCACTGAACAAAAAACAAACAAATAACGTTATATTAACATTGTAGCAACATTAAATGTTGTTTTAATCTTGAGAAACATTTCTAAAATGTGTTTGTTCAGTGGGTAATGTTAATAATAAATGTTGAGCACTTTTGCTTTTAAAAAACAGGGTCTACTGTGTATTGTACAGTAATTTGTGTTTAATATTTTAAGGTTAAAATTTGAAACTTGCTATTGAATGTTTAATAATGACAAGTTAAATTGTCTGTTATATGATAAAATCAGTGAAACAAACCAAGTGTTTTAGTCAATGTTCTAATATTGGCTTAGTTAATGTTACTGTTTATTTACCGAATGTCCATTTATAGAATATATTTAGTTAGTTAAGAGTTGTACTTTAGAACACGGGTAAATTTAATTTGCTGTAAGTATATTCACCGAGTTTCGAATTATAGTACAGGGATACATTAATTTTTTTGTATATGTAGTGTGTGTGATTGTTGAGTTTGAACTGTGATATAACAGCGTTTGTTCTTCGTTATAATTTCCGTTGTTTGATAAGGATTCGGATTTTTACGGAATGTGCTGTGCGTAAACATCGTGAGTCAATTTTGAGCTATTTTCTGTGCGTTGAATCAAAGGTCAGGCGCTAATATGTAAATATACCGGGTGCTTTTATCGCGAAAATTGTGAAAGACGCGGAAGTTTTTGTTAGTACTCACGTGCGTTTATTTTATGCGATGATTAAATATGGAAATTCAAATGCAATATTTATTTTTAGATAAATTAGTGTATTCACTTTTTAAACAAAACAAATTTATCTGCAGATTCCCACTGAGAAAAACACCAACATATAACGTTATATCAACATTTTAGCAACATTAAACTTGTATTAATGTTGATGAAATATTACTTCATTGAGTTTGTTTAGTGGGTTATGTGTTATTCGGGAGTGTCTTATACGTCCTGTGACTCATTGATGTGGAATGTGTGGTTCAAATTTTTTAGAGAGTAAGTCGACAGTTGTATCTGCAACAATTTTTTCTAGTTGTATCAAATATTGACGTTACATCCCACTGAGCAAAAACAAACAAATAAAGATCTATCAACATTGTAACATTAAATGTTGTATTAATGTTGATGAAATATTACTTCAATGTGTTTGCTCAGTGGGATGACAATGTCATACTGTTTAGGTCGCGAGTATATTAGAGTTCTTTCTTTTAGAAAAGCTTTCAATCATAATTTCTTGTTATTTTTTTCTTTTGAGTATACATATCCCAATTACGTGTTGTAGATTTTTAAATACGCGTTGCTTTCCTAAAAAGTCAATTTTTGAAGTTTAAACGAGTCTTCTCCACTCCCAGGTTAAGCATGAAGTAAAATTTCAAGTTTAGAGAAGCCTGAAAATTTGGTTTGGTCGCGTAGCGCGAAGCGGCTAAACCAAATTTTCAGGCTTTTCTAAACTCGAAATTTAATTCATGCGCCACGCGTAGAAGACACTAATTTCAAACGAAGTTTACTCGTTCACAATATTCCAGTGCTTTCAGTGTTTAATACGCGTGGCGCATGAAGTAAAATTTCGAGATTAGAAAAGCCTGAACTTTCAGGCTTTTCTAAACTCGAAATTTTACTTCATGCTTAGTCTGGGAGTGGAAAACACTCGTTTAAAGCTTCAATTTAAACTTAATTCAAAAAGGTGTTACACTAGTTAAATGTTTACGTCAAGTTAAAAAAATATATTTGACAGTTATTACACTTAAATCTTAACATGTGAAGAAAATAATCAAAAAATACAAAAAAATCAAACAGTATTATTTAACAAATACAATGTTTATTGTTTATTTACGGATATCCATTTAAAATAAATACATAATGCTTAGTCTAAAATAAGTTAAAAGTAATAATTAAGTTAAAATATATAAAATCACAAACAATATACACAACAGATTAAAATCAAAATGCTCATCACTATGCTAAAAGTAATAAATACGGTTAAAATATAAATCACAAACAATATACAAATAAAACAAACAAAACAGATTAAAATGTGAACAAAAATAAAAATCTAATTTGTCTCACGGAGCATGGACTTAAGATTCTTTTTGCTTGTGGTAGCAAAGTCTATATTCGCCGAGTTGCAGTGCGCGGCAACTCTAGCCATACCATAGTTTCTACCATAATTGGTACGATGAAATGGTACGTTGAAGAGGTCGAAGGAACGCAAACCCCTGCTAGGCACATTGATTTTAAACTGGCCCAGAAGGTAAGGGCAGTCGATCCAACCGTTTATCAAATTGAAGCCTAGCATTACATCCGCTTTCCTCCGTCGCTGCTCCAACGTATTCATTTCTAGGCTACTTAAAATCTCTTGGTAGGAACCACAAATATGGAACTTATACGCTATAAAGCGTATAAATTTCGCTTGCTATGGGGATTCCATACCATGCAACAGTACTCCAAATGTGGTCTCATAAGGGTCGAATATAATGTCAGTAGAGTATTGATGTTTGTGAACTCCTTGGTATTTCGTTTTATGAAACCCAGCATACGATGAGCTTTAGACGATATATTAGTCATATGTGAGTTGAAATCCCACTGTTGAGTCAATGTAACGCCTAAGTCCCTCACCGACGAGACGCGCAACAACTGAGTGCCATTAAGAAAATTATTCCGCTCAGCAGTTGCCCTCCTCTTAGAAAAGGAAATAGTGTTACATTTCTTCAAATTCAGTGTCATGTCATTAGTTACACACCAAGACTGGAATCTATCCAAATCATCTTGCAATAAATATGCTGAAAGATTAGATATTTCTGTGAACATTTTTATATCATCAGCAAACAGCAGGCATTGAGGGTGATGTAAGTAGTCGGTAACATCATTTATAAATATGTTGAACAGAAGAGGCTCTAGGTGTGACCCCTGAGGAACCCCAGAAGTCACTGTTATGGCTGATGATATAACACTTCCGATTCGTACTGTCTGAGTCCTCCTGATCAAATATGAATGGATCCATTTAAGCATCTCCCGACAGATTCCTACAAGTTCAAGTTTCCGAAGCAAGATGGTATGATTAACGGTATCGAAAGCCTGTATAGACGGAGTCAACCTCATATCCCCTCTCCAAAGCAGACACGATATAGTGGCTATACGATAATAAATTGGATGAAGTAGAACAACCGCTTCTAAAGCCATGTTGCTTTTGGGACAGGACCTTAGAGAGGCAAGCTGTGAGGGGTACAGTTATTAATTTCTCAAATATTTTGGGAATATGGGATAGATTGATATCGGTCTATAATTTGAGACGATGTTCTTTTTGCCACTCTTAAAAATAGGTGTTATTAAAGCGTTCTTCCATAAAGTGGGGAAAAAAACCAGAGTTAAGAGATTGGTTAAATAGTAGCCAAAAGGGGCGACTAAGTGGAAAAGAACACCGTCTCAGAATAACAGAAGGTAACCCATCAGGACCAGTACAGTACGAATGATCTAATTTGTCGAGTTCATGAAGAACTTCGGAAATTTTTACAATCGGGCATAAGTTAAAATTAATATGATTGGAAGATGTATTACAAGATTCACTGGATGATCCGTACGAGGTATGTGTGTGAGCAGGAACATTATACACTGATCCGAAATGGTTTGCGAATAATTCAACAATATGGTGCATATTATTAACCAATATACCGCCATGATCAAACGTGCTAGGGAAGGACGAGCTACTTCTACTTCCATTAACGTGATTCCAGAACAACTTTGGAGTACATGGTTCCCATAGCAAATCTGAGACAAAATCTTACATTGTGAACGTGTTGATCTAAAAAGCTGAAAGTCAGAGTCCAGACCAGAGCGCTTAAAATTTAAATGATGTAATTTCTTGAGAGAAATTAGATCAATGAGTTCAGAACTGAACCACTTAGGATATCTCCGGGTTCGATAAGCATTATTTTCTATTTTTGGTGTATAATCATCAATAATGGTATACAACACTGAATAAAATAGATTTACATTAAAATCTGTATTATTGTTTGAAAACAAACTGTCCCAGGGGGTATTAATAATTTGTTCAGCAATGGAATTATAATCAGCCCGAGTAAAATTATAGACAAACTTTGAATTCCAATTGCTACCAGGCGTAGATATTTTTAAATAATCAATATCTAAAGTAATGGATGGATGATGACAATCGCAATTTACTAAGTTAACCTCGGACCGCGAGACAATGTGATGACTAGCAAGTAAAGAGTCTAAGAATATTAAATCTAAAATAATAGAATTCGAATTCGTTACATTATTCACTTGTTGAGAATTCAATGAACTGAATGTTTCAGCTATTAGTTGTACAGAACTCTGAAAGGAGTTCGTTGTTATAACATTATCGTAAAATTCCCAAGACACATTTGGCAGATTATAGTCGCCCATAATGCACGTGTGATGGTCAGGTAAATAGTCAGTAAGCTCCTCAACCAAACTAGTATGATCATCATAACACGAGACAGGAGCGTTAGGTGGAATATAAATTGCACCAATGAGTAACTTTAGATTAATTACTGTAACTGAAACAAACAATTCCTCTTGAATTTTCGCTTCGCATCGTAACATAAAAGAGTTAAATATCTTCGAAACAGCAATCAATGTTCCGTCGCCCCGGGATTTTCCAGTCACCATTGGATCCCTGTCGCTGCGAAAAATATTATATCCATGAAGGCCCAGCTCAGCATCAGCAATATCTTCAGTTAGCCAGGTTTCAGAAAAAACAAGTATATCAAATTCCCCCAGTGAAGCAGACGTTCGGAGTTCATCCAATTTCGTCCTTAAGCCCCGGACATTCTGATAATAGATTTTTAAGAGACGATTATCAAAGGATACAGATTTCTTGCTATTAATTAATTCGGTCGGCTTTCTGATAAAAAATCGCCAGTTTTAGCATCAGATTTCTTTTTGTAATTTGATTTGGAACGTCTTTAGATTGGTGAATAAAGCTATAGATAGACTGTCAGGCCATTTATCTGGCTGAAGAAAGCGATCACTATCACATTCATTAATTCCAACCTTAAAGGAGCAGTATAAATTATTGTCAGCTAGAGACCAAGAGTTTACGTTTGTTATTCCAGTTTTATCTATAATATACTTATTGAGTTTATTAACAGTTGTTCCTGGAGCACAATTTTGAATATGGTAATAGATTCGTTTGTTAGCCACTTTAACGTCTGCTTCTGTAGCAGTTCCTCGAACTAAGATATTCGGTTTCCGTTGGGAATTTTTGGCATAATTGCTTTTATTAGTTACCAAGGAGGTCGCAGCACTAGTATCGCTTTCAAATTTATTTTTATAACCAAATCAGTATTTTCATGTTTATTTTTATTTTTATTATTATTATTCTTTTTATTATTTGTATTACCATTATCACTACTAATATTAATTTCATGATTAATCTCATTTTCATTGCAGTGATCAATGATTGTGTTCTTATTATTATTATTGTTTACGTTTTTATTAATAGTGATTATTGGTTCAGAACTAGATATATTGCTAGTGGCAATTTCAACCAATATAGGCAATTCATCACAATTAGAACTGTACGATTTTGTAGAAACAGGTGATTTAGTGGAGATTTTATCACTATTAAAAGGTTTCAATGAGGATAAGTTATTTTTTAATTCATTATGATTCTGCATAATTAGTTCCTTGATTAAAGATAGATCACTAAGTTGCCTAAACTCCGACAGCTCTACTTTTAAACTATCTATCATATTACGCACTTCCGCCATCTGTGATTCGAGAGCGCAATGACAGTCATATTTGTTTTACTTGTCGTTTCTATTGTCGCTACTAGATGACTTACAAACAGGGCAGTTCGATACAGAATCCTGTAGCGGATCAAGATCAAGAAGATATTAGTTTTCTATGTCAAAAACTTCATGCCCTTTATATAGCTTAAAGCAGCTGTTATGAAATTTAGAACCACAATACGTACACGTAATTCCGGAAGTCACGGTCGCTTTGCATTTGTAACACCCCATAATAAAACTAGCACGAAAAATCAACCTTGTGTAACCGAGGTTAGAAAGGGATCAAAACAAAGGGATAGAATACACTTAAGTGAAACAGACGTGGTCACAATCTTCACAACACGCGGTCCGTCGTGTTGGCTATAAACAACGAGCACAGGATAGGCAGACCACGGCATGAAGGATATCAATTATTTTAAAGGTTATTTTTGTAAAAACACAGTAAAGTTAGACTAAGCATTAGTACTTACATAAGAGATACCATGAACAGATTCTGTTCAAAGGGAAAGCATCACCGAGGATGGTACTATCCAATAAATAGATTAAGTATAGTAAATAAACACAACTTTCGCAAGAGTTAACGTTAACGTTCGCCTTTGTAATAAATAAATAATGTTTCCATATGTATTCATCAGTTTACCTACTTACAATGTTCAATTTTGCTTATCTATTTAATTTATGGAATATTTTAAATTAAGTTCGCAATCAAGTGAACTAAAGAAAGTTAAATAAATTGATTAATCGTTCTCCTCATTGCTGGCCTCCTCGAATTACATACACTTCTGCGAGATCGATTAGATCCAGCAACTATAAATAATAAATTTGTGAAAAAGGTTGTGTTTTTTTTTTAAAGTAAACGAGAACACAAAAATTCTTTAAATTGTAAAAATATTCTTATGATTTCAGAAGAAACAATTTTAATTAAGTTTAAAAATAAAACACTAGGTTAAATTTCATTAATATTTTCGTTTTTTATTCCAAGTAGTTTCAATTTTGAGTCAATCTTTAGAAATACGGTATTCCTTCAGAATGAGTCAAAGTCGAAACTAGTTGGAATCAAAAACCAAAATATATAAAAAATGTTTCTTTTAAAAACATAACAATATTTTCACATTTTGAAGAATTTTTAGTTTGTTATTAGGACGAAGAAAGTGATTCATGAAAGAAAAGAAACGTATTCAAGAAAATATTCTTTGTTTCGTCATTGGTCATTATTTCTTACTAAAATTCTTCATATTCTTCAAATGTAGCAATACTTTTTAGGTGGTTTAACAATTTTATGGAAATGGTGATTATGGCAGTAACAAAAATTTAAAAGCGGGTTATTTAGAGAACTCAAATCGTGCAATAAATGATCTTTATTGTATTTCAACCGATTCCAACATTCAATTGATAATCAGAAGAAGACATTCAATGCCATTCAATGGCTCTTCTATCTCACATGTTTTTTTCTGTAAAATTTGATAATCGCTTATGTCGGCACCCACCGCTTTTTCGCATACCGTTCCATAATTTCAATGACATTCAATGGCTTTTCTTTCTCGCATGTGTTTTTCTGTAAAATTTGATAATCGCTTATGTCAGAACCCACCGCTTTTTCGCATACCGTTCTATAACATGAATTATGGTTTCCATACTCCGACTACACGTCTTATGCGTACAACAAATTCTTTATTAATTTATCCTAATTTAGATATTTTTAATAATACATTTCCCCAGTTTATGAGAGTTATTAAAAAATTGCTATGTTGTCATTAATATTTTATTTTCTATCTTTATTATTCAATTGTTATTTTATAAAATAATTTTATATTCTGTAAAATCGTATATCCATGAATAAAGGTTTATTTATTATTAATGGACCCTTTTAATTTATGCGATTGCAGATCATTTTTTTGGACAGAATATCGAAAAATGTAAACCTATTCTGAACAAAGATGAGTTTTTTCCTTAGTGACTTCTCTCTTGTTAAAATTGCATTGTTTTACTTTACACGATTTATGATTTTTTCCCAAAATAACGTCTCTTCAGAGAAGGAAGTTATCGGCAATCAGAATAGGCCCCCTAATCAGGAAGAGAGATAAAAACAAGGTAATTATAAGAATTTGTTTGTGACAAGAGGGTATGAGTGTATTTGTGGTTCCTGAAGCGTATGTTGGGGGTGGAAAGGTCAACACTCGGATACATAGTGCTTCAGGAGATGAATAGCGAGAAACTAGAGTGTGAGGAAATGGTGACAATGGGTAGGTATGGGATGAAATTATGGGTTCTGCAGGAAGAGAGATTGGTGAAGGCGGTGTGGATGACGTGCGTGAATGGGAGAGAGGGTAGATGGAGGAGAGAGAGAAGGAGAATGTATGAGAGGGTGGGTATGTCGGAGGCGAAGGTGATGGCTGGGAAATGGGGTGAAGGTGGATGCTTGGGTAAAGGAGAAGGAGAAGGAGGTGGAAGCACAGGAAAGGCAGGGGTGTATAGAGAGGAGTGAGGTATTTGGTAGAGGAGGGATAGAGTAGGGAGTAAATGGTGGTGCTGGCGAGGGCGAGGTGTGGGTCAAGGGAGAGAAGAAGGAAGGTGTGGATGGGGGAAAAGTATGGGAAGTGTGTAATGTGTGAGCTGGGGAGGAATACGTGGAGTCATTTGGTCATTAGGCGGAGGAATGCCAGGGGGTGAAAGATGGGGCCAAAGTAAGGACGCTGGAGAAGTTGGGGGGAAGAAAGGGAAAGCAGGAGGAAGAGAGGAGGTAGCGATTAGTGTGTAGATGTAATGTAGTATTATGTCAATAAGGTCTTTTTTTTTTAAGAATTTGTTATGAATAAATTGACGTTTTAATGATCCAATAAAATTTTTGTTTACAAAAAATGAAAGAATGTTATACAGCGAATATTTTTTTCCGAGTTTGTTTGTACAGAAAACAAAGGAATAAAATTATAATAGATGATTTTGACGAGTTATTCTGCGACTTCCACTGTAATTCTCTTGTTTACGTTTGGATCGCTGCAATCCTCTTGTCTACAATCCCTGCGATCCGCTTATCTACGTCTCGATCGTTGCGATCCTCTTGTCTACGTCTAGATCACTGCTATCCTCTTGTCTACATCTAGATCGCTGCAATCCTCTTGTCTACGTCTAGATCCCTGCGATTCTCTAGTTGACGTCTAGATTGCTGCAATCCCCTTGTCTACCTTGAGAAAGCTGCAATTCTCTTGTCTACGTCTAGATAGCGGCCGACCTCCTCTTAAGCTTTCGAAGATTGTTCTAGCATCCTCTGTTGGGAGCGTAACGTAATCTATCTATTAAATAGAAAAGTCTTTATATTTATATGCAAAGATTCATACAAAAATTATTTACAAGCAGAGCAATTTAAATTTCTCAGGATTCATTTTTGATTGTCCAGTGGAGACTACTTAAAAAAGTTATAATAATAATAATAATAATGAATTTTAAGTTACAAGACCTTGGAGTGTGGATAATATATAAAATGAATGATTTTTTTCTGTATTTTTATTTAAAAAATTGACAAAAAATCTTGAAGTATACATATTATATGAAATTAATTATTGTTTTATGTAGAATTTTATTTTAAAATTACCAAAAATTATTTTAAATTCACAGGATTTACTAAGCCATAACCAATTTTTAATATCCAATTAAAAAAACCTAAAAAAATCTGGTTAAAATTAAAGTTATGAGACCGCAAACTGGAATTTTCTAGTCAAAATAATTGGATTTACTTCTATTTTATTGAAATTCTCATGAAAATAAACTGGTATGTTCAAAAATAAATTCAATGCTCAGAATTATTTTAAAGAAGGCTATTTTTCAATATCCAAGACAGAAAACAAAAATATTTTATTCAAAGGAAAAACTACACGACCTCAAAGTGGACTTTTCTTATAAGAAATTAATTCAATTTTTTTTTGTAGAGTTTTAATCAGCCATTCATCAGAAATTTATTTACACTCAAAATTATCTAAAATCTTCAGAATTCTATTTATAAAGACGATTTTTCAATATTTAATATAGAAAACAAAAATATATTCTTGAAAGCAAAAACTACAAGACCTCAAAGTGGACTTTTCTTATTGAAAATCCCTCAACTTTTTCGTAGAGTTGTAATGAAGCATTTGCCAGAAACTTATTAACACTCAAAATCATCTGAAATCTTCAGAATTCTATTTATAACCATTTTTGAATATTCAATATAGAAAACAAAAATGTTTTCTTCGAAAGAAAAACTGCAGGGCCCCAAAGTGAACTTTTCTTACAAGAAATTCCTTTAACTTTTTCGTAGAGTTGTAATGAAGTATTCGTTAGAAATGTATTTACACTTAATGGTGCATTGAAATGTATTCAAGTACATAAGTATTTCAAAATGTTCACTGTGGAGGCTTCTACTTCGTTATACATCATTATTTACACAAATAAGACAATTAACTTTGTATAACTGAGGATTTTATTGTGACTATACTTTTTCGACAACTTTAACTTGTCATTATCAAACATAAAATCCTCAGTTATACAAACAAAGTTAATTGTCTTATTTGTGTACATAAGTATTTGATTAAAGATTGGTTGTCGAGAGGGCAGCCACAGCCCACTTAGGCCAAGTTTTAGGCCCATTGTAGTGCCTCCCTCCACACAAAAGTATTTACTCAAGTACATTTTGCGGTTAAAAAGGCGTCGAATACAAGTACTTAGAGAATAAAGTACTCGTGAACTGAGTACTGAGTACATAAAAAGTAGTCAGAGTACAATTTTTGAGTACTTGTACTCAAGTATCGCCCAGCTCAGACCCAAGCGTTTTGAGCAAAAATTCAATCAACTTTAAGAAAAAACGGTAATGAAACAGAAGGGAAATGTTTATACTTAACTTTTATATGTTGATCCTTTTTAACAGCAGTACCATTTGTAAGTGTTGTACCGGCTTCGACATTCTGCATGTGACGATATCCAATATACGGAGACATCCAATGTGCATCGACATACAGCATGCGTCGGCGTCCAGTTTGCGTCGACATCCAGCCTGCGTCAACATCCAGCGTGCGTCAACGTCCAGTGTGTGTCGACATCCAGCGTGTGTCAACATTTAGCGTACGTCGACCTCCAGAAGTCGCCCACATCATGTATGCGTCGTGTTGTCCAATCCATCCATTCAAAGGACCGGCCTGCTCTAAATCAAGCGTCTCAACATTAGTTTGCCATGTTTGCTTCGAAAGCACCAGGTATATAGCATAATACTGCATTTACATTTACAACTTTTTACCATTTTCGATTAACGATTGGTAGCATTCATTGGTTTGCCTGATATCAAGAAAAAGTCATCATTTCACTTGCATTTGAAATAAACAAAAGTTCAAATCTGGCATTGGGGTACTGTCCGCGACTATTTTGTACAAAAAACATAAATCCAGATTAATTCTTCTTTCATGGAGTGATTTCAAGTATAAAAATAATAACATTTGTGATCTACTGTAATTAATACGGGGAATACCCAGAGTGAATGAAATATTTACCAAACATTTTTTTTTGTATACGTTCAATGCAACCGACAGAATTACTATACTGAGGCGACTAAATATTCCAATTTAGATCTAACTAAAGACAAACATAGTATACGTTTAGTGTTGATAGAAAATTTATAGCCAAAACATTTTATAAATTCAAGTGATTGTAACGCTGAACTTGTAATATGGTTAATGTGATTGATAAATGCAAGCTTCTTATCAAAAATGACTCTAACGGAACAAACACGCGATAGAATACAGTCATTTAACATATAATTATATATTATAGGGTTCTTACTTCTGCAAAATGACATGATTGAACATTTAATGAAAGATTATTATCTGCAGTGAATAAACGCAAACACAAATGTTATGTTTGGGTGTATTTATTACAATGCAAACTAGATTTCCAGAATTATTCATTTACCTCATCAATTATTTAGTGATTTGTTTACAAAAATAAAATCAATACATTTTTTTATGCCCACAAAAAAACAACAAAATTCATGTAATAATTTCTTTAATAAACTTGTTAATATTTATAACATAAACTATAAAATATCATTACAGTAAACAAACAACATAACAATACACTTTGAACATACGAACAATCACAATGTAAATATCAACCAGACGATTCATAAAAAAAAAATACTCGCACCCTTATTAATTGAATTGTCAATTGTAAAAATATATCTTAAATATTTTTTTTTTGGGTATAAAAAGTAATTTTCTTTGTTTATTAAAATATATCTCTAAGCAGGAACTTCTTGTTTAAGGGTCCCCATCTCCTCCAAGAACTGCTGAATGCCTTCGGGTATTTTTCCCTCGTCTATTTCTTTGGACCACGTTTGGTACTACAAAACAATAATAGAAAATACAAAAAGTAGTAAAGAAAATAAATGACGTGAGTGTTCTCCCTTAGACTTTCTTATATATGAAGTATTTCAGGTTGAAGCTTTAACGAGTGATTCCACTGCTTATTAAGCATGAAATAAAATTTCGAGTTTAGAAAAGCCTGAAAACTTTGTTTGGCCGCGTTGCGAAGCGGAGCAACCAACGAGGCTTTCGACTGCTTGTTAAGCATGAAACAAAATTTCGAGTTTACAAAAGCCTGAAAATTTGGTTTGCTTGCGTAGCGACCAAACCAAATTTTCAGTATTTTTTCATCACACGTATAGTTCAGCTAAAAATCTGATGTCCCCATACTTTTACCCAACCCTGTATCCGAGAAAGTAAAAATAGGAAAAATAATTGTTGCTAATATTATTAGTTATTTACCTTTTCCAATTCTTTTCTCAGGGCGAAAACAGCCTTCTCTCTGTCTGACACCAAATCTTCTAAATATTGGTAACGTAACTTTTTGCGAGCTCTGCACTCTCTCGCACTCTGCCTGCTGCGTTCTAAATAATTAATTAAATTAAACAAACACTTAATAGGTAGTATTTTTTTCTAATCTTACCTAATTTGGCTTTCATGTCAACTTTATCAGCACTCTTACGCCCTGGCTTGCGTCCTCGCTTTCCCGACTCCTTGCGATGAGGACCCTCCTAAAACAAAAGACTAATCGTTACCTACTGTGTAAAAGAAGTTAAAATGATTCAATTATTTGCAAAATTATAATTACGAAAATAAAAAGAAACTACAAAAAGAAGGTAGGGTATTGTAATGTAGAACAAATCTGTTTCATATATTTCAATTCATTTTTTACAAGGGGAAAAATATACACGTGAATATTATACAAATATCCGTGTTGCACATTCTTCATAAAGAAATATTTTCTTTCAAGCAAGACTGTAGCCAGTGGGAGGGGATATGGGGGTTGAAACCCCCCCCGAAATTTTTAAAATGGTTAATTTTACTATGTAAAGCCATAGGTCATAAAAAAATTCTGGCTACGGCCTTGCTTTCAAGTATACATATCCTGATATATACGCTGTAAATTTTCTGGTATTCGTTCAATTTGAAGTCTCATGCAGTAAAATTTTGAATTTAAAAAGGCTTGAAAATTTGATTTGGTCGTGTAGCAACCAATTAAACAACGAATGCCTACAAAGTTACAGCGTATACATCGGAATATGTACAGTTGCGAGAGAAAACAACTAGTACAGCAGGGAGTTCAAGCCACTTCAAAAACATTGTATTTTGTTTTGTAAAACAAACTTGTCATGTACAGGTTAACAACAATTTCTGTCTTAGCCAACAAGACAGTGCTTTTGTTGACATGCACTTCATTAGCAATGTTTCTAATGCTAATCCGTCTCTAAACGGGTCGTTATTATCACTTTTTCGGTTTCAGTCAGCTGAGGCATGTCGGCATTAAATAAATCTCGCTTGACATTTCCGCAGATTTCTCAATTTCATTGACAATTTGAAAAATCAAGGTGAGTCCAGTTTACACAGCCAAATATTTTGCTGTACTAGTGTTTTTCTCTCGCAACTGTACATATAGGTAAAAATTCCTTTATTACTTTGTTCAGAATAAGAAGACAGATTTGTGTTTTTCAGTTATTCATAATGATAGCATGAATGCTAAATGATTCATTAAATTAAACGTCTTTACACATTTGCTGTAATATAATGAGGGAAGAAAATATTTCAACATCATCCTATGATCCTATATATTACTCATGCATTTAAAAGTAATAGCAATTAAGTACATATAACTACTATTAATTGCACTTAATGACTTTTGCCTTTAAACCAACAATTGTTTTATCTGAAAAACGAATTATTATAAGCTATTCTGGAAGGAAAATAAAATTGGATGTAAGTATGTTATACATATCTGGATCGCAATTATGTAATTTCCATCAATCAAGTGCAAAGCTCATACTGTTGTTCAAAGTGTGTAATTTCATACACTATGCTATTTTCAGCATGCAATTTACCAACATTACTGTAATAAAGCCCCCCCCACACTGTATGTCCAAGAGGGTTCTAAACTAAAATTTCTGATTTACTTCAGTTTCGTTTGCGATTTTACTTACTTTCTTTACTTTAGGCATTGCAGACTATAACAAACAAAGAAAGAATATCACATATAATTAGATTTGAATATTGATTATAATAATCTAGGCTCCAAATAGACAAATTGCTTTGCATATTATTTCATAATAAGTATATCATATGGTCCATAAACGGAACATTTATTGGATACAAACTATTCATAAATGATTAATACATGTAAAGCCAGGGGGCCCACGCCGCGGATCCACGATGGGAGGATACTGTAAACTCCCCCTCAAATGGGTAGGCAATTTTTTTTTTTTTAAATGGTTACGTATCTATAATACTAAAAACTAGGTATTAAAATGATTTAATATGATAAAGATAATATCCTAAATCTAAGAGCTTCAACAAAATGAACATATCCTACTGAGCAAACGCAATTAAGTAATGCTTCATCAACATTAGAACAACGTTTAATGTTGCTACAATGTTGATATAACGTTATTTGCTTGGTTTTGCTCATTGGGATGTATATTAGTAAATAGCTAGACTGTGATATAAAATATTTTTAACTTCACAATATTTCATTGATTTATACACGTGGCGCATGAAGTAAAATTTCGAATTTAGAAAAGCCTGAAATTTTACTTTATGCTTAATCTGGGATTGGAAACACTCGTTAGAAGCTTCAAATTTAAAACTATGAATGCCTGAAAATGTACAGCCTATGCATTGGGATTTAAAATGCATGAAAAAAAAAATTACGAACACAGCGATTAAAATTGGCCAAATTGGAATCAGAGCTGGGCGGTACTCAAGTACAAGTACTCAAAATTTGTACTCTGAGTACTATTCATGTACTCGGTACTCAGTCCATGAGTACTTTATTTTCCAAGTACTTGTATTGTACTCGACCTTTTTTTTGAACTGCAAAATGACCTCGAGTACATTTAGATGCACCTACTTAAGTTAATTTTGTATTAATTGTCAAAACAAACGAACTACGAGCGTTTACATATTGATTGTCCCGAACTGCTCAATTTTATTGGCCTCCATGTCCCATCTCGGTCACTCCGAAACAAGGACATCTTTCATATTCAGCACAAACGCTGTGATCACACAAAGCACTCTGCTTTTGCTAAAATGCTTCGGCATGTAAATGAACGATTTTTTTGCGGATTCTCTGGATGTTTTGGGAATGCTCTATAATGAGTTTAAAAATATGGTGTTTACCTTTGTGACGTATGTTTTCAGTTACAATCTATTTTAATTGTGAACATGATATTTGTCGTAACTTTTAATTGTTTTTATATTTATTGTTTTAATTATGTTTTAATGTGTAATTTTATATTTATAGTAGTACAATATTATGTATTTTTGAAATTGACTCTGTTGAATGAATAAATAAATAAATAAATTTCACCTTTATGTTGACAGCGGTGTTATTTTCGTCAAAATAAATAAAAGCTGTACCAAATTCTACACAATTTTTATCTATAAAATTTGACTTAAAATGTCAAAAGTACATCAAAAGTGATGAAACTTGAAAAGATAGGTTAGGTTAGATTTTGCATTGTCAAGTTAGGTTAGATATCACTCTGTGAATTTGACGAATAAAGCACTAATAACCTTTCTTCACACGTTTATTCGAATTATCAAATGTACATACATTTCGGACACAAAGTGACCATTATCAATAGATTAACACAGTGTTAATAGTAAGTAAGTAAGTAAGTAAGTAAATTTATTCTTGCTGTCACCAAAGGTTTACAAACGTCAATCCATAGTATAATGGTAAACTTTGTGTCCGAAATGTATGTGCATTTGGTAATTCAAATAAACGTCTGAAGAAAGCTTATTAGTGCTTTATTCGTCAAATTAATTTGATCTTCACGTAACTCAATCAACCAATTTATCACTTTGTCAAATTAGGATAAATGGACTATACATCGCCTGATGCCAACTTATGTCAACTGTTACTACAGTTCAAATGTCGGTTGTATGCCGAACGTCGATCTACGTCAATTGAATATATAGTTCAAAAATGGGCTAACGCCGACCTATGTCAAGTATCATTATAGGTCAAATGGCAACTAAGGCCAATTTGTATCAACTGCTATTATAGATTAAATATCGACTAAATCCGATTGACAACTGTCAACTCGATGCGGTGTGCTGCGAGTTGTTTCTTAAATTAATTATGTTTATTTTTAATTTTATAATAATTCATATATGTTTTTGAATGCTCAAATTTACAACATAACCTCAATTGTCATAACGAAGTAGGTTTTTTTCAGAATACATTTATTAATGCTATACATCATAAACGTACATATCTGATCCGAACATTTTAAACTTCACTTGAAATCAGTGTTTTATACAGGTGGCGCAAGAAGTAAATTTCGGGTTTAGAAAAGTCTAAAATTTGGTTTGGTTGCTTTTCTACGCAACCAAACCAAATTTTCAGGCTTTTCTAAACTCGAAATTTTACTTCATGCTCAATTTGGGAGTGAAAAACCCTTGTTAAAAAAACCTTTAATGACAACACAGAATTCTTACAAAAAAATGAACAAGATAATCAACGAAACTCCTAAAGATTATGAAAATAACTACAGTTTGTCTGTTTTCCATTTTCTTTAAGAAATCAGTGTTGTCATTAAAGGTTTTAATAGTTGTCAAACAAGTGTTTTCCACTCACAGGTAAAGCATGAAGTAAAATTTCGAGTTTAGAAAAGCCTGAAAATTTGGATTTGTCGGGCGGAGCGAAGCGAGCCCGGCAAATCCAAATTTTCAGGCTTTTCTAAACTCGAAATTTTACTTCATGCGTCACTCGTATAAAACCCTGATTTCAAGTGAAGTTTAAAATATACGATTAGAGTTGAGAATTAGTCAAATTTAAGCATTCAATTATTCATTCAAAAACATGTTCATATATTTAAATTATTCGAATATTTAAATATTTGTTCAGAAACATATTTGACTATCCGAATATTCAAACATCATGCCAATGTTAAAAGGGGTTAGATGACGGTTGTACAGGTGCACTCAATCTAAATATGTCAAAAATGGCAAACATGTAAAAATTATGTAAATAAAATCTGGTAAAATGTTAGAATTGTGAAACATTTGAAATATTCTTAAGAATTTTGGAAACCTACTTAGGTTACAGGATATACGATAGACAATACTAAGGTTTGTTTAGAGGACAGTTGCATAGGTTAGATGTACCCAGCCTAACCTAACCTGAACAAACCTTTCCGACAATTACTCGGATTACCATTGTATGAAGTTATAATCCAACTAAACTTTACCTAACCCAACCGAATCACGAAGTATCATCCAACCTAACCTAACGATAGAGACAAGACAGATGATACTAAGGTTTGTTTAGAGGACAGTTGCATAGGTTAGATGTACCCAGCCTAACCTAACCTGAACAAACCTTTCCGACAATGACTCGGATTATAATTGCATGAAGTTATAACCCAACTAAACTTCACCTAACTCAACCGAATCACGAAGTATCATCCAACCTAACCTAATGATAGAGATAAGATAGATGATACTAAGGTTTGTTTAGAGGGTCCCCAAACTATCTTCATCGCGGGCCACAAATACAATTCTACATAATAAAGTCGGCCAAGATCCGATTAATTTTATAAAATTATGAAAAATTTAAGGAACAATTGTTACAATATTTCAAAATATGACATTTACAAAAAAAATTACAGACAATCGCGGACCGGATTCGTGCAAGTCGCGGGCCGGATTTGGCCCGCGGGCCGTAGTTTGGAGGTTAGATGAACAAACGTTTCCGACAATTACTCGGATTACCATTGTATGAAGTTATAAATCCAACTAAACTTCACCTAACCTAACTGAATCACAAAGTATCATTCAACCTAACCTAACGATAGAGATAAGATAGACGATACTAAGGTTTGTTTAGAGGACAGTTGCTTAGGTTAGATGTACCCAGCCTAACCTAACCTGAACAAATTTTTCCGACAATTACTCGGATTACCATTGTATGAAGTTATAACCCAACTTAACTTCACCTAACCCAATCGAATCATCAGGGCCGACCCAAACAAAAGCGGAGCCCGGTGCAAATTTAAGTTGCGGGGCCTTGAATAAGCGAGGATCATCTGGGAAATGGGGAATTTACTTCCAAATTCACCGGCGCGGGGCCGTGTGCGGTCGCACCGTTAGCACCGTCCTCCAGCCGGCCCTGTGAATCACGAAGTATCATCCAACCTAACCTAACTTCACAACTTATCAACTAACCTAACCTAACTTCACAACTTATCAACTAACCTAACTTAAGTAACATCTATCGTATCTATCCTAAATTGTGAAGTTGGGTTAAAAAACCACTTCACATGACAACTTGTGAAGTGGTTATTTAACCCAACTTCACAATTTAGGTTAGATACGACAGATGTTACTTAAGTTAGGTTAGTTGACAAGTTGTGAAGTTAGTTTAGCTTGGATGATATTTCGTGAATCGCAGGGCCGGCTGGATTGCGGTGCTAACGGTGCGATCGCACACGGCCCCGCGTTTCTGAAGGCCCTGCGCTAACTTAAATAACCCCTATCGTATCTAACCTAAATTGTGAAGTTGGGTTAAATGATAACCTAACCTGATTCCGCAAGTTGAATTGATTTTGATATTTGCTCCTGAACTATTTGTATGTCCGCTATGATTTAACACCTTTTTGCGCATCTGAAATTACATGTCCAAATATTGATAATAATAAGATAACTTGAGCACAAATTAACTAACTCTAGTAATTTAATTTCTCTACAATATAGGTCATTAAACCAAATCTAATTATAACTGTACTATTGCAATCAACTCAAATACACTCTACTCTGCACCTACAAAATCTGGTCAATGACATCTATTTACTAACGTTTCTTTAAATTGTCTGTAACGTATTCGTGAAAGTTTCGATTTACCGTAAATTGCGTAAAGCGTAGTTTGCGATCCGCACCGAGAAAACCGACATGCAAAACGTATTCCGTACTTGAAAACGTTCAATTTTAACAGTAGCTACGCAGTTGTATACGGCAGACGAGGACGACTATATAACGCCATCGAAATGACAAATTTCCGACTTTACGTACGTAGTTACCCGGAATTTTAATTGTTTACGACCGTAGCGAAACACCCGTGAAAATGAAATACCATGATTTTGAATGATGGTTAAGTTTATGGCGCAAAAGTTATGTTTGTCGAATTGGGACAAATGGTACATAATAGTTTTATGCTTAAACTATGTTGCATACAAATCTTATGGATAGGAAAAGAAATAAGTATGTAATATTGAATCGACTTCGTAATAAGAATCAGAAAATAATGGCTACAGTCATCATTAATTTTTTACTTTCCCCTATATGCAAAACAAAGGAAAAATATTGTTTTCCCGAAAAATTTCAAATCAAAAATTTTTGTGGATATATCCATTTTGAGACATTAGTTTTAATCCAAGTCCTTTCACTTCTAACTTTTTGTTATTTCTCATTTCATTTTTAATGTATTTGTTAGTTGGTTTGAAGAGAATTTGTAACAAATCAAATTAAATAAGATTTTAAATATTTCATTGTATAATTCAATAGCCGGAGGTGTATTTGCACGGGAAGTAGTTGTTTCAATGGATATTTATCGTCTTAAGTTGTCTTATGTGACGTTCAGTTCAGGTATTTACAGAAATAAATAATACATTTTTGTTGATTTTGTGTAAGCTCAAACGAAAATGTTAGTTGAATCGAATGCGCATTCAGTAGATTTGGCAAATAGTCATCGGATTAATTTGTTAATACAGGTAATTTTTATTTTAAGTATACATACAGGGAATTTTCTATTAGGTATACATATGCATACGCTTTTTTTAAAGACTTCAATTTGAAGATTAAAACGAGTGTTTTTCACTCCCAGACTAAGCATGAAGTAAAATTTCGAGTTTAGAAAAGCCTGAAAATTTGGTTTGGTCGCGTAGCGCGAAGCGCGGAGCGGCCAAACCAAATTTTCAGGCTTTTCTAAACTCGAAATTTTACTTCATGCGCGACGCGTATTAAACACTGAAAGCCCTGAAATATTGTGAACGAGTAAATTTCGCTTGAAATCAGTGTCTTGTATGCGTGGCGCATGAAGTAAAATTTCGAGTTTAGAAAAGCCTGAAAATTTGGTTTGGTCGCTCCGCGCTTCGCGCTACGCGACCAAACCAAATTTTCAGGCTTTTCTAAACTCGAAATTTTACTTCATGCTTTGTCTGGGAGTGAAAAACACTCGTTTAAATCTTTAAATTGAAGTCTTTAAAAAAAGCGTATGCATATGTATACCTAATAGAAAATTCCCTGCTTTTTTTAAAGACTTCAATTTGAAGATTTAAACGAGTGTTTTTCACTCCCAGACTAAGCATGAAGTAAAATTTCGAGTTTAGAAAAGCCTGAAAATTTGGTTTGGTCATGCGCCACGCGTACAAGACACTGATTTCAAGCGAAGTTTACTCGTTCACAATATATCAGTGCTTTCAGTGTTTAATACGCGTCGCGCATGAAGTAAAATTTCGAGTTTAGAAAAGCCTGAAAATTTGGTTTGGCCGCTCCGCGCTTCGCGCTACGCGACCAAACCAAATTTTCAGGCTTTTCTAAACTCGAAATTTTACTTCATGCTTAGTCTGGGAGTGAAAAACACTCGTTTTAATCTTCAAATTGAAGTCTTTAAAAAAAGCGTATGCATATGTATACCTAATAGAAAATTCCCTGCTTTTTTTAAAGACTTCAATTTGAAGATTTAAACGAGTGTTTTTCACTCCCAGACTAAGCATGAAGTAAAATTTCGAGTTTAGAAAAGCCTGAAAATTTGGTTTGGTCGCCTAGCGCGAAGCGCGGAGCGACCAAACCAAATTTTCAGGCTTTTCTAAACTCGAAATTTTACTTCATGCGCCACGCGTACAAGACACTGATTTCAAGCGAAGTTTACTCGTTCACAATATATCAGTGCTTTCAGTGTTTAATACGCGTCGCGCATGAAGTAAAATTTCGAGTTTAGAAAAGCCTGAAAATTTGGTTTGGTCGCTCCGCGCTTCGCGCTACGCGACCAAACCAAATTTTCAGGCTTTTCTAAACTCGAAATTTTACTTCATGCTTAGTCTGGGAGTGAAAAACACTCGTTTAAATCTTCAAATTGAAGTCTTTAAAAAAAGCGTATGCATATGTATACCTAATAGAAAATTCCCTGTATGTATACTTAAAATAAAAGTTACCTGTATTAACAAATTAATCCGATGACTATTTGCCAAATCTACTGAATGCGCATTCGATTCAACTAACATTTTCGTTTGAGCTTACACAAAATCAACAAAAATGCATTATTTATTTCTGTAAATACCTGAACTGAACGTCAGGGAGTGGAAAAGACTTATGTATCATAGAATGTTGCGGTAAAAAAATCACAATAAAAGAGGTCAAGAAAAATTGGTGAAAATATTGTTTAGGTTTCTAGCTTCGCCACTAGAGGGCGCAATTCCAATCATAAATACCCGTTTTTATCAAATGAGTGAGTGCCAAATTAAGCTATGTTGAAAATATGAAAATCTTAATTTACTCTTAATTCTACTTAATTTCAACCATCCTCTCGTTTCTTTGGCTTTCATACAAGACACAAGGGGAGAATGGAAACGTCTTCTAATTTAAAATCCTGAAACTTTAGTTAGGTTTAACCGAATTTATGAAACTTAAGCACATTTGATTGATAATTTTTTTTTTTTTGTTGTTGTATGGGAGGGGAAAATCCATTTACGGACGAAGTGTCGGACTCCCTCCAAACTGGAGGACTACCGACTAAAAACCCCTCTCACTTACCGGCTTCGACTGCAGTTGATTGATAATTAAATGCAATTTAAAACATTATTTACTTTGATTCACTTTAGTTTTGATGTTAAGCGCCAGAGGGCGCGATTGAGAAAATCACCATATTTTCTTTATTTTCTTAACATTTTTAAATTGGAAGGTATACTTTGGTTATGTTAGTTAATTAAAATAAAAAAATACTGTAAAAACTAGTGAAAACTGTATCGCGATATCTTTATCCTAGCCGAAGATTTAGTGAACATTTTATAGATTAGACGTATTTTACACCACGCACTCTAAAAAATTAATATAAAATCCAGTAGGCTGCTAGGTTAACCAACATTGTATTCTTTTTATTATGCTGTAAAAGGTAAAAAACATATTTTTTTAAATAATGGTCTTCGTGAAAACTTCCCACTAAGCAAAAAACAAACAAATAACGTTATATCAACATTGGAGTATTTGCTCAGTGGGTTTTATAAAGGGTGTCCCAACAAGAGCGCCGGATTTAAATTTGCCGCCATTTTGTTAATACGAGTTGTACAGTGATTTTTTTTTTGACAGTTGTCAAGTACAGACCACGCGATTTAAGAATATGGAGAAGTATTTAAACGAACAACGTTTAATTATTGTAAAAACACATTACAAAAATGGTGAAAGTTTTGCGAAAACAATTCGCATATTACGTCAAGTTTTCGGTCGCCATTATGCGCCAAATGAACCGACAGTCAGGCGTTTAATTACAAAATTTGAGACCTGATGGATCAGAAGACCATTGTTTGTCGTCGTCCTTGTCGGTCACTCGAAAATACAGGGAGGGGCAGAAAAAGCTATCCGATATCAAATCCCTTGTTCTCAGAAGAGGGAACAGGTAGAGTAGTGGGGTAAAAACCGTTAGAAAGACGGTTTTATGCCATTTGTCATTAGTCAACATGCCTTGGTCTGGTGAACATCGTGCTTTTGTTATTGAGCGGTTTATCGAAAACGGCGGTTCGATAATTGCTACACAACGTGCTTTTCGAATTCATTTCGGACTCGGGCGTCATGATCCTGTTCCACATCACGCTACGATTAAAGTGTGGGTGTCAAATTTTCGACAGACGGGTTCAGCATTGAAAAAGAAGTCGCCTGGACGTCCCAGGACAGCAACAGGACCTGAAAACGTGGCCAATGTAAGAGCCGCGATTAACGTTCCCCGCGTCGTTCGGCACGAAAACATTCGCTCGCTTTGGCGATTTCCAACCGCAGTATTCGGCGAATTTTGCACCGGGACCTCAAAATGCATCCCTACAAAATGGTTGTTGCACAGGAATTAATTGAAAGGGATTTTGAAACCCGTATGAACCTGTGTCGCGATCTCCGAGAACTCCCAATAGACGATGTTGTGCTCTTCACGGACGAAGCCCATTTTCACCTTCGTGGGGCCGTAAACAGGCAGAATTTTCGATATTGGAGTGACGAAAATCCTCGGGAAATCCATCAGAAACCCCTCCATAGCCCAAAAGTGACTGTGTGGTGTGCTCTTTCCCGCCTAGGCGTCTGGGGGCCTTACTTTTTCGAAGAAAATGGGCAAACCGTAACGGTCAACAGCGAGCGCTATTGTTTCATGCTGGAAAATTTTCTTCAACCCAAAATGGAAGAAAATGGCGTGGAAAATGTGTGGTTTCAACAGGATGGTGCAACCGCCCACACATCGCGACGATCAATGGACATTCTCAGAGAAATGTTTCCCGGACGCCTCATTTCTCTGAGAGGTGATATTGGCTGGCCGCCGCGCCTACCGGATCTCACTCTTCCTTTGGGGTTACCTCAAATCGAAGGTATTCCAGCATCGACCAAGGACCCTTCTTGCTTTACGAAGGGAAATTGCTCGGGCAATTGAAGAAATTCCTGTGGAAATGACGGTGAAAGTCATGGAAAGCTACCGCGAGCGCCTAAATCAGTGTATCCACTCCCAAGGACGACATTTGAGTGATGTGCTTTTCAAAACTTAAATTTAAAAATGGCATAAAATTTGCGATATGTTAATAAAGAAAATTTTTTGTCAAGTTGAGTGGTTTTAATTTCATAACGTTTTGAAATCGGATAGGGTTTTCTTCCCCACCCTATATAGACACAGTAAGGGAATCCGTGGCCGAGAATCCAGGAACTTCCATTCGGCATCGTGGTCAAGAATTAAACATTTCCAAAACCACTATGCAACGAATTTTGGCAAAAGATCTGCATTTGCACGCGTACAAGATTCAATTGGTGCAAGAAATCAAGCCAAGGGACCATGAGCAGCGCCGTGGATTTGCTGATTGGGTGTTGGAACATCATCAAATTAATCCGGATTTTTCGAAGAAAATCATTTTTTCAGATGAGGCACATTTTCAACTCGACGGATACGTAAATAAACAAAACTGTCGGATTTGGGGTGCTGAAAATCCTTGTGTGGTACTCGAATAGCCAATGCATCCACCGCGAGTAACGGTTTGGTGCGCATTTTGGGCTGGCGGAGTGATTGGGCCGTATTTCTTTGAAAATGCGGCTGGAAATGCGCTAACTGTTACTGGTGTGCGGTATCGGGAAATGTTAACGGAGTTTTTGTGGCCCGAATTGGATGTAATTGATGTGGAGCACATGTTTTTCCAACAAGACGGTGCGACCTGCCATACAGCACGTGAAACAATGGTGTTACTGCAGACCAAATTTCCAGGCCGTGTCATTTCTCGATTTGGCGATCAACATTGGCCATCAAGATCGTGCGATCTAACGCCGATGGAGTATTTTGTTTGGGGCTATGTAAAGCAAAAGGTGTATGCAAATAAGCCTGAAACAGTTCAACATCTTAAAGAGGAAATCCGGCGCGTTATTAGTGAAATACAGCCACATTTATGCGAAAACGTTATTCAAAATTTCATCAAAAGAATAACCCTGTGCCAGAGGTTTCGTGGTGGCCATTTGCCTGATGTTGTATTTCATGTTTAATCGGAACTATTTTTCTTTATGTTGAAACAAAAATGTTTGCTTAATTAAAAAAATAAATATATTTTTCTTTATAATTAAATCCGGCGCTCTTGTCGGGACACCCTTTATTTTATTAATCAACAAAAAATAACCCTGTGCCAGAGGTTTCGTGGTGGCCATTTGCCTGATGTTGTATTTCATGTTTAATCGGAACTATTTTTTTTATGTTCAATCAATAATTGTCATGATATATCAAAATTAACGCATAAGTTTATTGTTTATTTGAAAGCATATTAAAACTAATTTATAACTGCAATGAAAATAATTTATTCATATAATAATAATAAATAAATAACAAAATGAAGCTAATTTTAAATTAATATTAACTACTTTTAATGATTTCTCCTGTAGCTTATATAAAAAATTAATAAAATAGTAATTGATGTAATTTCCATTTTTTTAACGGTGTTTTGATATTAAAATGGCTGTTTCTCTTTTTACTTATTTAAAAATAAACTATTAAACCCTGTTGGCCAAGTCAAGAGTTTTATAGATGGATTGTATTGTTTTTCTTTCTTTTATTATCCTAACACCTGCCATGGTTTTGACTACATTTGTATAGACAACAACAAAAATCATTAAGTGTAGTTAATTTTAATTTTAAATTAGTTTCATTTTGTTACTTATTTATTGTTGCTATTTCAATAATATATTCAAATTGCAGTTATAAATTAGTTTAAATACACAACTAAGTAAGCATAGCCTACTTTATTTTATTATTTTTTATATTGATTGGTATAATTACATCTTTTCTTAGTAGAATATAAAAGTTTCGTCGAGGCCCATTTATTTGAAAAAATGTTTTTTACGTTTTGCACATAAAACAAAAATATATTGTTTATTAACCTAACAGCCTACTCGATTTTATATTATTTTTCTAGAGTGCGTAGTGTAGAATAACCCCATTCTGTCAAATGTTCACTATATCTCCGGCTAGGATAAAGATATCGGGATGCGGTTTTCAATAGTTTTCAACAGTAATTGCACAAGTGCATTGGAAATTATCGGTAACACGTTTGCACTCTTTCGACAAACAAAGTCGTATTGCTTGGCAATAGTCCCGAGCCCGTAGGGCGAGGAGCTGTTGCCTAAAGTAATACGACTGTGTTTGTCGAAAGAGTGCAAACTTGCGATAATTTCCAATGCACGAGAGCAATTTATCAGACTATATCCCAACAAAAATATTACAATAAAAAAGGAATCTATTCAAAAGAAACGGACATTTATTGAGTATAATAATTATTAATTGTACAATTATTGTATACTATATTTTGCTTATCAGGTTCATTATGTTGTTCATTTCTTGTCACTAGAGTATTGGAGTTTTTTATTCTGAGGTTGTTAATAATCTTAGTATGATGGTCAGAATTTAATTGCAAATGCGGTTTAAGTGATTGCGAACTAGAATGCCCGGTGATTTTAACAACCTCTTGGTCACTACTTCCCTGTTCCATTAATTGACACAGCTGTTGCTCTACTAGAGTGATTGCTAATTTTAATCATTTTGGTGTTTAAACCGATTTTCTGAGCCGCTTGTTTAACCCACTTCCCAATTTCGTTGCGGCCAATGGGCATATTTTTATACCAGCTTTTTCCCGATGGCCAACTCTTGTTTACAGTTAAAAACAGACGATCTGTTTTAATGTTGTCGCCACGTTTTGACAATAATTTCTTAAGTAATCGTACCGGACACACATCTTCATTACTCTTGTTTGGTGTGAGCCATTTGTTTTCGGCTAAGCGTTTTCCTCCACCCTGAGAGGTTTTAGAAAATATGGTATTGTAAATTATTCTTCCAGTCCATTCTGCAGAATTATTTAATTCAACCTTGAAGTGCTGAATTAATGTTGATATCCCTTCGCCTCCTCTCCACGCGAGTTCAACCGACGCTATGTGAAAGAATTTTCTTTGCAACCCATCGGGACTGTCCTCGTTAAATTGAAGAACTATCGCTTGAAATTCTTCTGATGATAACGGTGCAGAAATCATGCTTCTCTTCTCAGGAAACCGCTGCAATTCTTTGCGTTTGGCATCGCGGGCGCTTCGTGCCGGTTTGAAAATTAAGTCTTTAAATGGATCAAACAATATTTGAAACTCACTGAAGTACTTCTCTTGCACTAACTTAGCAGTGGTATTCCATAGCGTCCTGACTACCTTTTCTTTATAGTTCGTGCCGTCCCTCTTTCTCATATTGTATGCCCAGTTTTCCAATATTTTAGAAATGTCTTCCAAAGTGCAAGTCGCATTTAACGTAATATTTTTCTCCACGCAAAACTCCATAAACTGTTTCCATATATATTTTTGCGATGATAATGTATTTATAGGCTGGGCGTTTCTTACTTTTTCGTGAATTGCTTCTAGAGGTGTACTTCCGAACCGTGTGTTTGCGATCATTTTTATAGCGTTCACAAAAACTGAAGTGTATAACTTTTATTTGACAGTAGTTTGACGTTCAGTTTATTTACAAAAATTGAACAATGAATTGGGATAACCAATCACGTGCCGAAACATAATACGAGTAGAGAACCAATCACAGTGCCGAAATCGAACTCTACATGAATTTGTTATCACGGCAACAACGACTTCTAGAAGCTGATTGGTTCTAATTCATTCGTGTTTCGGCTCGCCGTCTTTGGCGGCATATAGTCAGCCATAATACAACGAGTGGTAAGATTATTACCGATGATATTTTGAAGTTGAAACCGAGCTCCAGATTCAACGAGTCCGTAGGACGAGTTGAATGTGCTGTTTCGGTTTTAACGACTAAATATCATCTGGTATTAATCGTACCACGAGTTATATTTAGTGAGAGAATATAACGAATAAAATGTTATAATCTTACTTATCTGAAACTTCCTAGCGGCACAAAACTCAGAAAATTGTCGCCAATGCGACTCTCTATTTCGCACTGTGTTTTTCGGTATCGTATTTTTCACTACTTCACTTATATTGCTGCTAGAAGCCGTACCAAAACGATTTCCAACGTCCATTTTAATATTTGGAATTCTGACGTCTAACCACTTTGACGTTTAAAAAACAATTTATGACCAAAACAAACTTATCATTGCGATGATTCTTTATCATCGCTGCGATACACATACTGCTACGTATGTACTTGCATCTGATTGGCTGAAAATACATTCTAGTAGGCTATGAGTTGTATTCTCACAGTAATTTTTACTTTAATCAACTAACGTAACTAAAGTGTACCTTCTAGTTTGAAAATTTTAAGAAAATCGAAATATAACGGCGATTGTCTCAATCGCACTTTCTGGCGCTTCATACTAAAACTAAAGTGAATCAGAGTCAAGAACGTTTTAAAATTCATTTAATTATCCATAAAATGAGCTTAAGTTTATTAAATTCGTTTAAACCTAACTAAAGTAACAGCCATTTAAATCAGTAGACTTCTCCATTCTCCCCTGCGTCTTATGTGAAAGCAAAATAAACGAGAAGATAGTTGAAATTGAGTAAAATTTTGTGTAGATTAAGATTTTCATATTTTCAACGTAGCTTGATTTTGCACTTATTTGATAAAAACTTGATTTTATATTGTACGAACGAGATTGCGCACCCTAGCGACAAGGTTAGAAACTTAAAAAAATATTTCCAGCGATTTCTCTTGGCCACTTTTACTAAGACATTTTTCAGCGCAATATGCTACGATGCATAGTTTCTGAGATACAGCCGATGGCCCTTAATCAAACACCCGGTATACTGTAAATATTACGACATTCGTTGCTTTTTTAAAAGATTGCAATTTGAATCTTTAAACGAGGGTTTTCCACTCCCAGACTAAGCATGAAGTAAAATTTCGAGTTTAGAAAAGCCTGAAAATTTGGATTGGCCGCGTAGCGAAGCGGAGCGGCCAATCCAAATTAGGCTTTTCTAAACTCGAAATTTTACTTCATGCGCCACACGCATAAAACACTGAAATATCGTAAAGTTTAAAATATACGGCTTTAGCAATCCAATATGTAGATGTGAATAAAACGTGAGTCAAATTCTGCGCTGAACAAATTGTTTAAAACAGTGATTATAGGCAACCCAATAACTCTAACATATATTATGTTGTCTATAATCGTTGTTGTATGTGTGTGTTTTTTAAACTTCACTGTAAATCAGTGTTTTTAAGCGTGGCGCATGAAGTAAAATTTCGAGTTTAGAAAAGCCTAATTTGGATTGGCCGCTCCGCTTCGCTACGCGGCCAATCCAAATTCTTAGGCTTTTCTAAACTCGAAATTTTACTTCATGCTTAGTCTGGGAGTGGAAAACTCTCGTTAAAAGCCTCAAATTAATCAACGAATTTCCGCAAATTTATAGAACGCTGTAATTATCGGGATATGTATACTCAAAATAAAAATGCTCTGTATGTCCACATAAAAGAAAAACTTCCTGTTTATAATTCATCATGAAAGTCTGCCTTGTATATTTTAGTTTACTTTTTATAACATTATACAGGGAATTTTTCTTTTATGTATACCTATGCAAACACTGTAAATATTACGACATTCGTTGTTTTTTTTAAAAGATTGTAATTTGAATCTCAAAACGAGGGTTTTCCACTCCCAGACTAAGCATGAAGTAAAATTTCGAGTTTAGAAAAGCCTGAAAATTTGGATTGGCCGCGTAGCGAAGCGGAGCGGCCAATCCAAATTAGGCTTTTCTAAACTCGAAATTTTACTTCATGCGCCACACGTATAAAACACTAAAATATCATAAAGTTTAAAATATACGGCTTTAGCAATCTAATATATAGATGTGAATGAAACGTGAGTCAAATTCTACGCTGAACAAATTATTTAAAACAGTGATTATAGGCAACCCAATAACTCTAACGTATATTAAGTTGTCTATAATCGTTGTTGTATGTGTGTGTTTTTTGAACTTCATTGTAAATCAGGCTTTTCTAAACTCGAAATGTTACTTCATGCTTAACTTGGGAGTGGAAAAGACTCGTTTAAACTTCAAATCGACCTCTTTTAAGAAAACAATGAATATTTAAACATCTACAACACGTAATTGGGATATGAATACTCAAAAGAAAAAAATCACAAGAAATTATGATTTAAAGCTTTTCTAAAAGAAAGAACACTAATATATTCGCGACCTAAACAGTATGACATTGTCATGTAACGTCAAAATTTGACACAACTAGGAAAAATCGTTGCAGATACAACTGTCGACATACTCTCTAAACAATTTAAACCACAATTCCATATCAATGAGTCATAGCACATCTCTCCTGAATTCCACTATACACATCTATTATTATTATTATTATTATCACCAAATACAGTACGATACTGATATATTTGCTAGCTTTTCTGAATTTAAACAAAAGGCTCAGGAGTGTATGCTTATCAGGGTGCAGCTATGATCTAAACCTGAATATGGTTAACTTTATTTGTTGTATGTAGTTGCCACACTTCACCGGAACATTATGTTAGTCTCACTATTTACGTTTCATCGCTTTGTAATATATATATTTTTTTATTTTTATTTGTTATAGTAATTTCTTAAATGTAACAATTGGTTTATGTATTTCCTCGTAAGATGTAATTCTGTTGGGAATAAAGATTTTTATTATTATTATTATTATTATATATTGCACCGTTCAAATTTCAACAGATTTATGATTTTAAAAGAAAACACTTCGTTAAATATCGACGTTGAGTCATTATCAAGGAATACGTCAAAACTACTTTGAAATAAAAAAAAACAAAATATTAGTGAAAGTGTTTTCTTTTAAAATTATTGTTAATTATGTTTCACCACGTGAACGATGAGAAACGTATTTAAATTATAAAAAATGGTTATTTTTAATTTACAATCGAATCCTTTTAAAATAAGATGTAACCACTTTTTAACATGTACAAATTACAAACATCTGAAAAATACATTTTCCTTGTACGAGGTTGTGCATGGTTGACTTTTTAAAAGTGGTTACATCTTATTTTAAAAGCATCTAAGCTATTTTTTGAAGGGCAATGTTTTTTTCATAAAATGGAAAATAAAAAAGTTAACATAGCGTTCGAACTATCCTGAGACAATCTGTATATTATTATATTTATGTTTTAAATAACAATTCAGTAAGGTTATTTACAATATCTATTGATTTTTTGTCTTGGTGTGCACACTTTCTTTAATAATACAGTGGCAGGAATCACGTTTGCCAACGTGACGTCATGTAAACCCACGCTGAATAAATCGCTACAGACAAGACACGGCGGTTTTCCTTGAAGTTGGGATAGGTAAGTGTGCGCAATTAATTCTTTTATTCTTTGCGATAAGACAATAATTTCCGAGTGCATTCGAACGGTGTCAAGTGCGCATTACGCGATTTCAAGGATCGCGTGACTTAATTAGGATTAATTTCAGATGAATACAATTTTTTGCTTAATTGGTCTTTAATTCTAGGAAGGATGATAAGAAAAAATAACTGTATATTATATAAATTAAAGCTATTAAACAACTTAAAATAAATAACTTTGAGAAGTATATAAGAAGAATATAAGAAGAAAAATATGTTGGTATTTGAACAGCAGTAATTAAGAATTGAAAATTATCTATAATTAGTGTTTATAGCCTAGTAGAAATCGACACTACAAAAGGCTAAAATCGCGAAACATGACGTAGTTCTGATTTTTTGGTATGTTGTATGGACCAGTTAGGGTAGCGTGAATCCACATTTGCAACTCCGAAAAATATGTGTGATGTTTTGGGACTTTTTAACCTTTTACTCTAAAAGTCATAAACTGTGCGTTTTTCGACAAACAAAATTCAGTACCACGCGAAAAACTGCGAAGTTTTGAGACGTTTTTCACTTTTTGCTCTAAAAGTCATAAACTAAACAGTAGTTTTTTCAAAGTTAATTAAATGTGCAGCAATTTATGCCCAACCGCAGCTCTATAAACCTTTTAGGGATCAAGTTATCGCCCTTCGAAGATGGTCAGTTTTTCTCGAAAATTGACAATTTTAAGTTTTGCTCCCGCGCGGAGCAAAATATTGGCAAAATCGCTAGTCCTATAAGAAAAGTCATTAAAAATAAAGTTGTAGTACATTTAATTTGCTTTCATTAAAGCAGAGCACGGTTGTGAGACTAATAGTTCACTCACAATCTCGAAAAAACGAACAGAAGATAAACATTAATTTTTTAAGAATGAAAACAAAGCCCTTTGAATTACTATTTGTGTGCATAGTACCAAAGAAAAAGGCATAAAATCATGTAAAAAGGATAATGACTTTTTAATTTACAGGCTAGGTTAATTAAAAAAAGTATAGAATTCGGAAAAGTAGAAAAAAAAAATCAGGTTTTAAATTAAACACTTATATTAGTTGTAGGTACATGTATGGAAGTAATGTTTAATAATCAATCACTCGGCGTTTTTTTTTGTTGAGGTTCAACTTTATGTTTTTCTTCAAGTTCTTCACAATCTTCCTCAGGTTCGGCACGTTTTTGCTCAGGTTTGTCACGTAACGCAGGTTCGTCAAGTTCTTCAGGTTCGTGTCCTTCCTTAGCTTCCTCAGGATTGTCCTCGTCTTCGTCTATCGAAATCAAGGCGACGTTATTGCATGATTTCCCTGAGTAGTTCAAGCATAAAACCGAGCATTTGAGCCCAGCTCTCAGGCAAGTACACTCCCCCATGCATCCCTTCTTACATTTGCAGGTTACGTTTTGAGAAGTTGTGGTGGGGCTGGCTCTTTGTTAGTTGCTAGTGGGATAAGGCCGCAGGAGCTCATTTTCAAACCCCAGTCGGTAAGGCCTTTTTCTATCCCCAGCCACTTGCACTTGGTGGTAGGTACGGAATGCATAGAAAGGTGGTTGGGTGCAAACGTGCGAGATTAGCCTTTGCATTTGCTGCTGTCTTCACGAACAGCTGGAACCTCAGGTCGTGCATTCTCTGTGTGACTGGAACATCTACGTAAAAGATGGCAGCCAGGTCTATTCCTACCGAGCAAATTCATTTAAGTAAGGTTTCATCAACATTAAAACAACGTTTAATTTTGCTTTAATGTTGATATAATATTATTTGTTTGTTTTTTGCTCAATGGGTTAGGTCCTGCCTCTTCTGAAATTGACCTCACAATTTCCTTTTTCCCTACCATAAAAGGGCAGAGGTGGTGTCACATCAAGTAAAAGCGTAAAGAAACGGTTTAAACCCACTAGGCACTTCGACGTTCCCTCGGTTTAACGCACTGGTGGTATACTAATTGCACCCTGCTTACCTCTGCCACGTTCACGCTTCTGAAAGCGCAAGTTGTGGGTGGTAGAACCCAACCCACAAATGAGAACAAGGAGGTCCACGTCCTCTCCAACCACAATGACATGATCCTAGCTCGTGGTTTTCTCCAATGCTATCAGAAAGATATCGCGGTCTGCGTCTTCCGTCGCTGTCTTCGTTCCAATCCCTTCGAGAGAGAATGAAGAGCATACATGTTGAATAGCGGCGTTCTTTGTTTTGGTCATTCGACAACAATTTCTCCTGGGGTTCTGTAATAATCGTGGAGGAGTCAAAAACAATTTCGCTGGAAGAAGCGGCATTTCGTCTCAACCGCTCTACAGATTTTGTAGGTACCCTCCTGTGGGTTCCCGTCGAACACTACTGATACGTTTCTGCCAAAGTGGTTAAACGTGTAGCTGACGTAGGTATGGATGAGTTTCGATGCCAGATGACAGTATGCAGGAGATATTCCTCATCCACCACTACATATGTGTTGGCATTGAGAGAGACGTTTTTAGAGGCTGGGGTGAAAGCTTCGTAAAATTTCGTTTTGATCCCCTTTCGCATTCCCTCTTCATTAAACAACGTTATTGGGTAAGGGGTCAATTAAAATTTGAAGTGCTCTTTCAATTGCTCGTCTGACTGCTTCTGGTATCTGGTATAAGAGGGAGTGAGCATTGCTGCACTGCATTTAGTCCTCATTAGGCCCATTGTGCTGCCTCCCACTACGGGTCACCCATCCTCAGTTCAACCTTCCCACCTTGCCTAGGTAGTCCAGTATTAAACCCCTGATGATGTCCATCGTCGGCCATCTTTCACCCAATATGGATCCTCTCCGAGACGAGAGTGCCAGGCATTCGGCGAGAAGGTGCCTGGCAGTCTCGTCTTCCATTTCATACCTTCTATAAGATGGGGAGTCAACTATTCCCATCTTATAAGTGTCCATTGAGCCCGCAGTGACTGACAGTCTGACTGCTTCATTATGTACAATATACACGCATACGGCCATGTAATTAATCTATTTTACATATTGTCTTGTAATTGGGATGTAATTTTCCTGTTGGGCAATAAAGACTTATTATTATTATCATCTCTGAAAGATGGTGAGTGGTTCGACATCAACACGCTTGTTGTGAACTTTGACTGTGCTGGTGACACTCGAAAAGGTTAGTTTTGACTGTTACCTTTCCAAACGAATGCCCAGTGATTTGTGTCATTTCTTTAAGACCTTCTTCTCGACACCCACGACTCCATTGCTGACTGATAATAGTTTGTTTAGGTCAGCAGTATCTCGTACGACCTGGGTTGGTCACATATCAACGTGTTGTTCCGTTGTTAAACACGATATATGTCAATATCGTTTGACCTCTTCACACACGTTTAACATAGATACCATCCCGCCAGTTCAGCGAGCAAGCACACTGCTGGAAATCCCCCGACCGTGGGTCAATCCCCCTGGCTCTTCATTGATCTTATTAAAACCTGTTCAATGGACAAATCGGTCCATAGACCCGACCAAAATCTATCGGATCTGCGGATTGTCAAGAACCCTTTATGAGTAAACAAAGAAAATTCGTTTGGGACCATCCGGTGTTTTAGATTGCTCATATCTTGCAAATAAAGCCGAGCACTTTTAGTGTAAAAAGGTGGCCTGCTGAATGAAACAAAATGCAGTTTTTATGCCTATTGTGACATAGTGGAGCTTCCAATCCCCCATCCTCTCTGCCTGAATTAATTGCTTCATAAGTGTTGTCATTCTGTAGTATTGCACCCACAGTTTTAAGGTAGGGCCATCTCTTTCCAATTTTTCCAGAGCAGTTTTAAATTTGGTACTGACAGTCTGCACAGTTTCAATTGTCTTTAGCATAAAAGATAAGCGACCGTTTAGTGTCATCCAACATTCTCTCTGCTTCTGCTTTTTCTTACTCACTGAGGTGAACCTTATCAAAAATCGAGTGAGCTATTTGTCAATATATGGGCTCTGACAGCCCGCGAGTATGCGTGGCCACTGAGAATTTTGTCAACACTTTTAGCTGCATACATCGTGGTGAGCAATTTCTTCAGGCCGCTACCAGCCATTATAGCGGCCATGACTCCCATAAATGACATTAGTAAATGGAAGACACCAAGTCGTACCACCACAGACCTCAACATAGGATTTAGGCAGTTCTCAACAATATCTCTAGCTTTCATGTAGAGCGGTTGATTATCAGTTACAAAGCACTTATCCTGACCATGGGCAGCAGTTCTTGTAGCAGCATCAAGAAGGGAGGTGAGCATGGTATCGTAATTTGTTGGAGGAGCTTAGATAAATGTTTCTTTGGAGAGTGCGCATTTCTGCACTGCACTTAGGCCTCATTAGGCCCATTGTGCTTCCTCCCGTCGATTACCCAACCTCAGCTCAGCCAGCCTACCTGGTTTAGGTAGTCAAGCAAAGCCGAGGTGGGTAGATCCTTTATTTAGGCCATCTTTCACCCAGTAAGGAGCCTCTAGTTGACGAGAGTACCGGCCAATCGCTGAGGATGTGTCCGGAAGTCTCGTCTTCCATGTTGATAGAGAGTCAACTAAAGATGAATGGGAGGAACACAATTTTAGAATTGTGGAAATCGAGGTCGGCAGTAACTTGTCCATGAAACCATTCCAGCCTAGAATATCAGGGACATTGGAGGTTTTTCCAAACATCCAAAGCAACTCTGGTACTGTAGGCAGTATATCACCCGCGACTTGAAAACCCTCGTTGACGTTGATGATTGGAATTGAAGACAGCCCAGAATTTTTTCTCACACTGCATTGTTGGATTTTAGAGACAACAAAGGAACCTATGAGGTCAGAAGAAATGTTTTTCTTCAAACGAGGAATTGCTTTATTAGGTAGTAGTTGGGTGAAATAATCATAATACCACCCATTTTGTGAAACGGGTTGTTTCCATCCAGTATATTTTCACCTTCTTTTCGATTTTTCGAAATTGTGAGTAAACTATTAGTCTCACAAACTTCGTTCTCTGCATTAATGCAAGCAAATTAAATGTACTACAACTTCATTTTTAATGACTTTTCTCATAGGACGAGCGATTTTTCTAATATTTTGCTCCGGGCGGGAGCAAAACTTAAAATTGTCAATTTTCAGGAAAAACGGACCATCTTCGAAGGGCCATAGCTTGGTCCCTAATAACGGTTCCAGGCCCTGGTTTAGACAGATTCCAAATATTTAAACCGCCTCAAAAAAAAATTCGTAAGAAAGGCCTAAAAACAGCCATCTAGTATAGTGTTCTCTCTTATGCAGTATATTTTATAGTTTAATTTAAATCAGTGTTTTATAAGAGTGGCGCGTGAAGTAAAATTTCGAGTTTAGAAAAGCTTCGCTACGCGACCAAGCCAAATTTTTAGGCTGTTTTAATTTGGAATTTTACTGTATGCTTGTAAATTGACTGCTTTTATGAAAACAACGACTTCCAGCGAATTTACCGAACGCTGTAATTATGGAGATATGTATATTTAAAAGGAAAATTCACTGTATATATATATTTCAATTTACGTTATACAGGGTGTTCTAAATTATCGGGCCACCATTAGTAACTTTGTTATCTTTGGAGATACGAAGTCGGTTAAATTAGCAAACCAGTAGTACATTACGATCGTGTAAACGATCGTGTAAACAGAAAAACAGGTGAACCTCAAATGTTGTTTTTGCGAATAAATCAAAAACGTGAGGTTCACTTCTTTTTCTGTTTACACCATCGTAATGTATGTAAAAATACTACTAGTTTGCTAATTTAACCGATTTCGTAGCTCAAAAGATAACAAAGTTACGAATGGTGGCCCGATAATTTAGAACACCCTGTATAACGTATTAAATTTGTGACTTTGTTTCTGCCCCCCTAGGACAAAATCTTCGCTGCGCCACTGGCTTTCCATCGCCAATAAAGTTCTAATAGTGACATTAGTGGTAGACTATTAGTACACGTAAATTTGATTCCTCTCTATATTCTCGTGTTTCATTGTAATCATTATACATTACAATCTTCTTAGAATACATGTCATCCTTTATTCGCTGCTTTTAATTTTCCATTGCCAAGATTGCAGGCAGTGTGATGTTGCGAATTGTAAATCTTAGTGAAAGCAATCCAACATCAACATGATTTTATTTATTGAAGAACTAATGATGTTTATATATGTGTTAACTTTACGATGTAGTCAGGCGCAATAATAATCTGTAATCTGCATTTGCAATGCAGACATTAAAAAATGCTCAGCCACGGCGCAATTCGCAAGGACAATGTCTCAACCGGTTTTCCTTGATGTTGGGATAGGTAAAGAGTTTTAGGTTAATTTTCAATGCGAACGCAGGGCTTTAAGCTCATCCGGTTTCCGATTTGTTTGTGTTAAATTCCATAAATATACATTTATTTGCCACATCTGGCAACTCTTTTTTTACCCGACCTAGTCCTGTGGTCTGCCTAAAGCCCTGTTCGAAAGTGTATTGATAGACAAAAATACTGTGTATTGTATTGTAACAAATCACATATTTCATCTAATTTAAAGGCTTTTCTAAACTCGAAATTTTACTTCAAGCTATATCTGATAGTGAAAAACACTAGTTTAAGACTTAAAAAAATTACTCTATTTAAAAAAAAACGATTATCGGAAAAATAGGAGCTCTTGCATACATGTATGTAAGTATAATCTGTTTTTTTTAATATGACTAATTAAATTTGAAATGTCAAATTTGATTAGTCATATTAAAAAAAAAAACAGATTATACTTACATGTATGCAAGAGCTCTTATTTTTTCCGATAATCGTTTTTTTATTAAATAGAGTAATTTTTTTAAGTCATAAACTAGTGTTTTTCACTATCAGATTAAGCTTGAAGTAAAATTTCGAGTTTAGAAAAGCCTTTAAATTTGATGAAATATGTGATTTGTTACAATACAATACACAGTATTTTAGAGTACACAGAATTTAGTGGTGTGATGCAGGTTGTGTGTTTTAGGTTAGGACAAGATTAATGACATGTTATGTTGTAAATCAACTTTAATTTTGTAGGTTATGTGAAGGAAAATTTGACATTAATATGACAATTCAATTAACTCCCAAAGATTACGATTACAAATGTATTTAGCTTTAAATTATTTGTATCTACTAGCAATTGAATAAAGTGTCTCTGAGGATCAGGCAGAATAGTAGAATCAAGTAATATTCCTTGCTCAGAAATATCTGTTTTCTTTATTATCTGCCCATTTATATGTTCAAATTTTAAAAAAGTTCTAAATTCAAGGAATTTTTCTTTTAGGTCTACATGTTACGATATTTCAATGTATATTTTCAGACATGTGTGATCTTATTAAAAACTTTCAATTCCAAAACTTTAACGAGGGTTTTCCACTCCCAGACTAAGTATGAAGTAAAATTTCGAGTTTAGAAAAGCCTGAACATTTGGCTTGTTCGCGTAGCGCAGCGGAGCGATCGAGCCAAATCAGGCTTTTCTTTCTTTCGCGTATAAAACACTGATTTAAAGTGAAGTTCAAAATATACTGCTTAGTTCTGATCACATATTCATTAATTTTACAAATGTTTATATGGAATATGTGAAAGTATACTTAAAAGAAAAAAATCCTTGTATGTGTTGTAAATTTGCAAGTTGTAGCGTTGTCTTTTTTGAAAATCTTTGCATCGTGACAATTTACTTAGTCGGTTAATGCAAATAACTGTTTAGGTTAGAATAACTAGAATATCTGATAGTTACTTAAATTTAGTTAGGTTATAAGGACAATATTTCAATATAGTGGAATTCGGGAGAGATATTCTATGACTCATTGATGTGGAATGTGTGGCTTTAAATTTTTTAGGGAGTATGTCGACAGTTGTATCTGCAACAATTTTTCCTATAATCTGTTTAATAACTAGGAGGAGCGTTTTAAATTTCACGCGCCAAAACCTACAACTCTGATTGGCCGAGAGCACGCCCATTTTACACTAGGCTAATTACGTCATTATTAGACGCAACAGCTGACATAACCTTAATTGGAAGCGTTATCGAGTTGCAACTTTGTCTGTTTCGAATAACCTTTTGTGCGGTGTTTCTTTAGCCTAGTTAAAAGTTAGTTTTGTTTATATTGTTGTGATGGATTATGGGCCCAGTACAAGCTCGGTGATAATATCACCTTCACCTCCAAAAAAGCGTAAGAGTTGGATTTGGGTCACTTATATCTGTCTGAAAAACAGTGCATAGTAAATATGTATAAGCAGATGATAACAGATGATCCACATATGAAAATGTCTGCTGTTGTATTAGACATTGTTGGTGCAGTAGGTGAGATATCAAATAGCATAAGAATATGCATCAAATAATAAAATTTTTAATTTTTAGGAGTTGCAAATTCCACTGTTTATCGTACATTAGCGAATATAAGAAATCCGGAGAGATTTGTAGCCGCAAACAGCTTGGAGGACATAATTACAAGTTTTGATGACATAGTGAAGAGATCCGTGCATAGTTTCTTCTATAAAAATGAACTGCCAACTTTGAATAAAGTTTTAAAAGAAGTAAACGATCATGCAGGCATGCCGAAGATGAGTCGTTCTACCTTGTATAGTTTTATGAAACAAATCAATTTTAAGTAAGATAGAGACCAAAGCTGTGCAGGATTCGAATCATTCAGGATTCGAATCCTAATAGAGGATTCAAAAGAGGCATTCGAATACTTTAGTTCAATTGGATTCGTGATCCGGATTCGTTACATTTTTTTAAGAGGATTCGTATTCGAGTCTAAATGTGGGTAATTCGAATCCTTATAAAAGGATTCGAATCCTTGTAAAGGGATTCGAATACTTACAAAAAGATTTGAATTGTCGAAAATAATTCGAATTAATTGTGAGGAATAACATGAAAACTGTTTTTTTTGTGTGTTTTTAAATTTCTCGTTAAATCACTGTTTTATGCGCGTGGCGCATGAAGTAAAATTTCGAGTTTAGAAAAGACCAGAAAATGTGTCTCCGGTCGCTGCGCGACCCGAGACAAATTTTCACGGGGCTTTTCTAAACTCGAAATTTTTCTATTTTTGGTCGAAACTTAAAAATAAAAATTAACAATTTCAACTTAAAAAAATAGTTGCCTTTGAAAACAGTTTTCATTGTCAAACTTGTAAAAAACATTAGTAAGTAACTGGTTGTTGCAAAAATGCCACATTTGAGTGAAACGGATCGCATAGAGATTCTCATGATATTTAGACGTAACTTTTCCCGGCAAATGGATAGGCAGGAGAGGAACAATTGAATGGCCTGCTAGGTCGCCCGATGTAACTCCACTTGATTTTTTCCTGTGGGGACATTTGAAAAATCGAGTTTATAACAACAGGCCACACAATATACAAGAATTAGAAGAACGCATAAGAACCGAAATTGCAAATATTCGTCCTAATATTTTAACTAGTTCATTACAACACTTTGTCCAGCGTATTCATTACTGCCAAGAAGTTAATGGAGAGCACTTTGAACATATATTGTAAAATAACAAATCATTTATTGTTTAATATTTTATTTTTTCATTTGACTGTTTAATATTTTTTTTAAGTTTTGATCAAAAATAGAACATGCATTTGTGGTATTGCAGCATTTAGAAAAAGTACTCGTTTGGCTGTTTCCATACTTTTCAAAGTCCGGTTTATCGATGAAAAGACAAGTATTTTTAAACAAAGGTATATGGTTGTAATCAGAATTATAAGGTCTATAAAAGTTGTAAAATAAAAAAAATCGAATTCCATTTAAAAAAATTCAAGATGGCGTCCATATGTGACAATCCTGAGAATCATTTTTGATTTTTTCACGCCAAATTGTTCAAGAAAATATCCCATTTAGAAATCCCAATTTTGGTGGTTCTGTTTTTAGCCGTTTTCACGTGAGAGCCGTGTTTCCATACTTTGTAGCGACCCTGTATATCCACACATTAATCCAGCCAAAAGACTTCACGAGTGCGCGTAATTAATGTAAAATACAAGAATTCATTCATAAAAACATCCGTTTGTTTATAAACGCGCGTATTTACGCAGTGGTCGATTCGATTGCTGTTTATTTACAAAATTAAAAGCAAAAATATGCGTGAACGAACTTATGCGTAGCGAATTCGAGGTGGTCATCACACAAAACACATCACGTATTCCTTTATGTCACAAAAAGATGCATAGTAACAGTAGCAAAAGACCCAACACGTTTTATTTACTTTTTAACGTATTATAACTGTAGTAAAATAGGCTTATTAGTAGTAATTTACATTAAAGAAATAAACAATTAAAATTAATTATCACCGGTTCGATTTGAATTTCCTGCCGTGTGTAATATCTGTGGGAGTACGTAGCAAGAACCGGAAAAGGGCCGGCCCATTCCCCGGAAGTCCGAACCGCTCCCGCCTTCCGTGCAGTTTTCTTAAGCTAGTGCGTGCAGTTTTAGGGTTTAAAAAGAGAATTTTGTGTAATAAATACGAAAAAGAATGCTCACCGTGATGCGTATATGCGTCGCTGTGTTGTCTGAGTAGCACGCAGTTAGTTTCGAGCGCTGCTGGTCGGACAGACAGCGTTCGTATTGCGCAGTTTCGTGTTGTTACCGAGAGAGAGACTGATTGGCTCTGAAACGCGGAGTCCCGGGTTCGTGCAGCGGTGCACACTGCACTCTTACTTTTTGCACGGGACTGGAAAACTGCAGTCGATAACCGACCGCCTCCTCCTGCTGTTCGCTTCCATGACCGTGCCCCAGATGTTCGCTAATCGTTTCTCCTCTGCGGTTTTAGCGAGGAATCGCGAATGATAAATGCCGCTTATCAACTACATGTAATGTTTAGGACCGGCTTTTGCGTCGTTGCTATTTATCGATCCTCGTAAACAGATTATTATTTTAGCCGTTTCCGATATCGATTGTTCTGTAAAAATTGTTTATAATAAATGTTATTTACTTGCTTCGATGTTGCTCGTAATAATTATTACTTAATTGGCCGCTCGCATCTTTTTTCACTCCAATGGATTTATAATCTATTAATATTTGCAAATCATTATTTTCTAAAACATTTAAATACTTACAACCAGTGGCGTAGCGTGTGTTTCAGCCGCCCGGGGCGGAGGCCAAATTTGCCACCTCCTCATTTAGGTATTATAGATATTATTAATAAACTTCAAGAATTTTGTGCCCAGTCTTTTTAATATAAATTCATTTAAATTTTGAAGATTTGTCAATATCAATTAAATTTTCCAAGGTTTATATAAAATAAAAGTTATTTAAAATTCAAAATTTGTCGTTTTTAAAATATTTGTTTTTAAGTTTAATTTAATTTTGATGTTTTATTTGGATACCATTCAATTTTATCAGAAATCGGAAAAAATATATATATTTTTTTGTTGCAAGTGTATGATATATTTAAAAGTTAATACGCCTATGACAGTTGACATTTAGTCCGTAATGTCACATTAATTTATATGTTTAATGTTTATTTACGGAAATTCCATTTAAAGTGCATAATGCTTCCCACTGAGCAAACACAATTAAGTAATGTTTTATCAACATTAAAACAACGTTTAATGTTGCTACAATGTTGATATAACGTTATTTGTTTGTTTTTCGCACAGTGGGTTAATACTAACAATAAATTAAAAGTATTAAACAATTAAATAAGAATTTCAAAATTTTAAATTTATAAAAGTATTGACATTTTTCAAATTAATGAAAATGTAGGAAGTTTAGAAAAAATGTCAGAATTTTGAAAACTAAAGGAAATCTTAGAAAGTTACGAAAAGCGTTAAAAACTTAAAAACTTGAAAATTTATCAAAATTTTCAAACAACTAAACGAGTGTCTTCCACTCCCAGACTAAGCATGAAGTAAAATTTCGAGTTTAGAAAAGCCCCGCGTAAAAAATTTGTCTCGGGTCGCTGCGCGACCCTCGACAAATTTTCTACGCGGGGCTTTTCTAAACTCGAAATTTTACTTCATGCGCCACGCGTACAAAACACCGATTTAAAGTAAAGATATTGGCATTTCAAACTTAGAAATATCTCGAATGCCAACTGTCACAACAATCTAAATACCATGTGACATTATAAGATAAATCTGACATTATAAATTACATTTGTTTATTCTTTGTAAAAAGTTAAAATATAAAATCAAAGACAATATGAAAATAGAATAAACAAATGTAATTTATAATTGCAGATTTATCTTATAATGTCACATGGCATTTAGATTAATGTAACAGTTAACATTCGTGATATTTCTCAGTTTGAAACGCCAATATCTTTACTTTAAATCGGTCACAATAATCTAAATACCATGTGACATTTGTTTATTCTATTTATAAATAAGTTAAAATCTAAAGTCAGAGACAATATACAACTAGAATAAACAAATGTAATTCATAGTGTCAGATTTATCTTATAATGTCACATAGCATTTAGATTATTGTAACAGCTGGCATTCGTGATATTTCACAGTTTGAAATACCAATATCTTTACTTTAAATCGGTGTTTTGTTCGCGTGGCGCATGAAGTAAAATTCCGAGTTGAGAAAAGCCAGAATTTGGATTTGGACGCTGCGCGTCCAAATCCAAATTCTTAGGGCTTTTCTCAACTCGAAATTTTACGTCATGCTTAGTCTGGGAGTGGAAGACACTCGTTTAGTTTTTGAAAATTTTGATGAATTTTTAAGATTTTAGAATTTTTAGAGTTTCAGTTATTTTTTAACGCTTTTCGTAAATTTCAAGATTCTCTTTAATTTTCAAAATTCTGACGGTTTTCCAGAGTCTCCTAAATTTTTATTAATTTGAAAAATGTCGATACTTTTCATAAGTTTAAAATTTTTAAATTCTTGACAATTTTTATGAATTTACTTATTATATTTTAACTTAGAAAATGTTGAAGTTTTTCATGAAATTCCAAGATTTCCGTAAATTTTGAAATGTTTTACACTTTTAATGAATTTTCGTTGATTTTCTTATATCATAGCAGTTTTCGTAAATTTCCTTTATTTTCGTTAAATATAAACATTTTGATACTTTTTGTGAATTTTCAATTTTTATTTATCTTATGATTTTTCGTCATCTTTTTATAAAATCCTAATAGTTTTCGTAAACTTCCTAAATTTTCGTTACATTTAAAAAGTTCGACGGTTTTCATAAATTTTCTACAATTTTAGTTAATTTTAAAAATCCCTAAAGTATTTCGTGAATATTCAAAATTTTCATTAATTTTTAAAACTTTTCCTAAATTTTCTTGAATTTCTTTTATTTTACAAATCTTGACAGTTTTTGTCAAATAGAATTTTCAAAAATTAGACGACTATCGCGATTTTATTCACGATTTCAAATAATTTTTAAAATATCGATGCTTTTCACGAAGTCCAAGATTGTGGTTAATTTTATGAATATTTTAAGATTTTCGCGAACTTTCAAAATAATGACATTATTCGTGAATTTCCAAAATATCCGGTTATCATCAAAATATTGTAAATTTCTTAACGATTCTCGTGTTTGTTTATTTTTTTGATGAATATCCAAGATTTCCGTTCATTTTCAAAATATTGATGCTGAAAATATATATTTCGATTTTCCAAGATTCTCTTTAATTATCAAAATTCTGACGGTTTTCCAGAGTTTCCTAAATTTTTATTAATTTGAAAAATGTCGATACTTTTCATAAGTTTAAAATTTTCAAATTCTTGACAATTTTTATGAATTTACTTATTATTTTTTAACTTAGAAAATGTTAAAGTTTTTCATGAAATTCCAAGATTTCCGTAAATTTTGAAATGTTTTACACTTTTAATGAATTTTCGTTGATTTTTTTATATCATAGCAGTTTTCGTAAATTTCCTTTATTTTCGTTAAATATAAACATCTTGATACTTTTCATGAATTTTCAATTTTTTTTTTTTTATGATTTTTCGTCATCTTTTTTTAAAATCCTAATAGTTTTCGTAAACTTCTTAAATTTTCGTTACATTTAAAAACTTCGACGGTTTTCATAAATTTTCCACAATTTCAGTTAATTTTAAAAATCCCTTTCGTAAATTTCCAAGATTTCTTTCATTTTTAAAACTCTGACGGATTTCAAGAGTTTCCAAAATTTTTATTAATTTAAAAAATCTCGATACTTTTCATAAGTTTAAAATTTTCAAATTCTTGGCAATTTTTATGAATTTACTTATTATTTTTTAACTTAGAAAATGTTGAAGTTTTTCATGAAATTCCAAGATTTCCGTAAATTTTTAATAATTTTGAAATATTTTATATATTTAAAGAATTTTCGTTGACTTTTTAAATCTTGGCAGTTTTCGTAAGTTTCCTTAATTTTCGTTAAATTTAAACATTTTGATACTTTTCATAAATTTTTAAAATTTATTTTCTTTCATAAATTCTCGTCACCTTTTTTTTTAAATCCTAATATTCTTCGTAAACTTCCTAAATGTTTGTTACATTTAAAAATGTCGACGGTTTTCATGAATTTTCCAGAAATTTTGTTACTTTTAAATTTAAAAATCTCGACAATATTTCGTGAATATCCAAAATTTTTATTAATCTTCAAAACTTTTCCTGAATTTTCTTGATTTTCACTTATTTTACAAATCTTAACAGTTTTAGAATATTTAAAAAATTAGGCGATTTTTTTCAGGATTTTCATTAATTTTAAAAATATTGATGCGTTTCACGAATTTCCAAGATTCTCGTTAATTTTATGATTTTTTTATGATTTTAGCGAACTTTAAAAATAATGACATTATTCATGTATTTCCAAAATATCCGGCTATCAAAATATTGTAAATTTAATAGATTTCCGTTATCTTTCAATTTATTGACGATTTTCGTGTTTGGTTATTTTTTGAATATCTAAGATTTCCGTTCATTTTTAAAATATTAATGCTGAATCAACGTCAAGAATATTTAGTCAATTTTTTAAATATTGACGCTTTTCCTGAGTTTCCTGGATTTATTTATCAAATTTTATTAAAATTGATGATTTCAATTTTTAATGAAAATAAGTCATAGTTTTTTTTTATCAAATTTTATTAAAATTAATGATTTCAATTTATAATGGAAAAGTCATAGTTTATTTTTTATTTTTAAGAAATGTTATTTCTCTTTATATTCATCAATTTACGACGTTTCTTAAAAACCCTTATTTTTGTTAATAAATAAGTTATTTTGTTATTAATTGATATTAAAATCGTTAAAAATGTATTAATGTTTTTTCAAATTTTTGAAATTATTGACAATTTTCTAAACACGAATTTTTACTTCATGCTTAATCATGAAGTGGAAAACCCGTTAGATATTTCAAATTAAACTTTTTCAAAATCAAAAAATACCTAAAAAAAAAACAGCGTTTAGTTTGAAGAAAAAATCCCCGTACGTGCACATTTACTAATAAATGTATAAATATACACGGTTTTATGGACATTTTATCTACATTTATCAAGCGGATTGTTAAATGTATACATTTGCCGGAAAATACTCATATTTACCAATTTTCTAGTTTTATTGTTAATTTTTCTATGTTCTGGCGCCATTTGGTTTAGGTGCCCCTAGGCGGTCGGTTAGGGTCACCTAATCAGTGGCGGTCCTAACTACATTTTTGGGTGGTGCAAGATCTCATGGTGGCGCCCCTCTAAAGACAAAAATTAGAGATCTTTTTCGTTTTCGGCTGTTTTCAGCGCTTAATTTATGACAGCGCCCGGTGCGGTCGCACTGCTCGCACCGCCCTTGAGCCGCCACTGCACCTAATAGAATATAAGACACAAATAAACTTCCAATTAGAACTGGAATGATACTATTACCATAAATACTTTTAATAAAAAAATAATAAAATTACAAATAAAACTTGTATCTTTAACTAAAACTTATTCGTCTACTATCAATGTCTATCTCGTTACACACGTCTTGCCCTATAGATAAGATAGTCATTGGTTAACCTTTAGTACTTACTATTGATTTTAAATAAATTTTGATCAACTTTAATTTAAAAAAAATTCTTACACAACTGGCATTGCTTAAAGCAATTGTGAGGAATATTCGGAACATTAGTATTAGTAGTAAGCATTATTACGAGGGGTATTAAAAAACTGAGGTTACAAAATGTACACGTTTTATGTAACCTTACTTTCTGATCAGCACTCCTATATAAATATATAAATGAAATAGTGAACATTGGGTAAAGTTAAACACTTGTATTGTTCCATGTTTTTAAAAACATGGAACAATACAAGTGTTTACCTTTACATAGTAGGAAAATCTGGCTCCATCAAGAAAGTAGCAGAACAAGTATCGAATATACAGTCAACATTTTTAGTTCAGCTTACAAGATATTAAAATTATTTATTGTGATATTTTGCCGCCCCCAAAAGGTGCCTACCGGGGCGAGCCAACCCGTCCCCCTCCCGCCCCCTCTACGCTACGCCTCTGCATACACCTATACATAAGGATTAAAGATTTGTAGTTGAGAGGGCAGCCGTAGCCTATACATAAAATGTCAATAGTATCATTAATCAATTTTATCAGATAAGGGATGTGCCAAAAATAGGTAAATAACTGATTACATTTATGAACCTAACTAAATCTAAAAATATCAGAAACTACAGGGTACATTTTTGTAGACGATTATATGGATTTCTCGGAAACTACAAGAGACAAAGAAATTGGCTAAGTATTGCAGTTCTACAAACCGCATAAAATGACACAACCAGGGTAACTAAATTTTGAATTATCTAAAAAGTTCCAACTTTTTAAATCGATTTTTCTCGATTACTAACCTGTTGACTTAAGATTTTAAATTACATCTAAGATACATACAGGGACTTTTTCTTTTAAGTATATTTTTACATATTCTAAAATATAATGCTCTAGATGTCGAATTAATCAAAAGAATCATTTGTAAAATTTATGAACAAGAGATAAAAAAAAAACAAGCCGTATATTTTCAACTTCACAATATTTCAGTGTTTTATAGGTCTGACGCATGAAGTAAAATTTCGAGTTTAGAAAGTTTGAATTGGTCGCGTAGCGATTAAACCAAATTGTCAGGCTTTTTACAAAAATTGACAAAATCAGGACAAATTCAAGACGTCATTTCTTTAATTATGACTTTATTGAAATATACATTAAGCGACGTTTAAATTGACACGAACATTTATAAAATTTGATTAAAAAAAATCAAGATTAGAAAAATTGTCAAAATTTAAAGAAAACAAAAATTTGTGAATTTGTATGAATCGATAAACTGATAGAATTAATAAACAAATAGTAAAATTTAATTAAAATAGTAAAAAGTAAATAAAAATTAATTATTAAATTAAATCGTTAAAAGTAACAAGCATACAAATTTACCAATTAATAAAATTCGTAAATATTGACAACCCACCTTTGAAAATCGCAAATTTCTGAAAATAGGAAAAACTAAAAAATATCTTCCGGCAAAATTGAGCTAGCTCAATGAAATTGTTGTTGTTTAGCTATAATTAGGGCATTTTTAATTGGTGACATGGCCACATTTTTGGCTCAAAATGTTTAAAAAAAATCTAATTTACCATTTTCAAGAAAATTAAAAGAGTTTCGAAAGAAAACATGCTTCAAACAAAAAGCATGTCCCTAACCTTATTTCTCTAGCCAGCTTAGCTAGCATTTGAAACATGATTTAGAGTAGGCATTAAATTTGAAATTAGATTGGCACTACTGACTGTTACAACATAGTTTACCATAACCTCAAATTTATTTCATCATTCATTTAGCATTCTGGGCCCGGTATTTCCGAAATTGGTTGTACGATTCGGTCGTACGAAGTCTGTCATTCAGATAGGGATTTAACATGTGAATTTGACAGTTGGCGGGCGACCGATCGTGCCATCAATTTCAGGAACACAGGCCCTGGGCAACTGCACAAAAAATGCCGCCTACTCTAAATCATAATTTAAACGATTGCACGGTACGTATTGACGTAATTGTTACTGTGCGAGGAACGTCAAATTTGAAAGCCTACTTCGATATATTTAAAAAAGAACATGGACCTTTACGAATATAGAACGTTCTACAAAGAGTTTTATGTAACACCGAACATATTCATAACGAGAATATTTCATTTAAGTATACATATGCAGACGTTGTACATTTTACCACTTTCGGTTTATTAAAAGAATACAATTTGAAGCTTTAAACGAGTGTTTTCCACTCCCAGGCTAAGCATGAAGTAAAATTTCGAGTTTAGAAAAGCCTGAAAATTTGGTTTGGTCGCGTAGCGCGAAGCGGCTAAACCAAATTTTCAGGCTTTTCTAAACTCGAAATTTTACTTCATGCGCCACCGGTACAAAACACTGATTCAATGAAAAGTTCAGCGGTGTGTTTTAAACTTCGTAATATTTATTTATTTATTTGCAAATAAAACATAAAACATACATCAATATAAAGACTTTTATAAATAATAAAATAATGTGTTAAATTAATGCTTATCTGCAAAAGGACTAAGAGCAACTTAAGTTGATCTATGTCTTAGCCCTTCATAATACAGGTTAATAATATAAATAACAGCTACAATAGTAATAACAGTGCATATTTTTTTTTTTTTTTTTTTTTTGGTGTCTCCGCGCTTCGCGCTACGCGTCCAAACCAAATTTTCAGGCTTTTCTAAACTCGAAATTTTACTTCATGCGCCACCGGTACAAAACACTGATTCAATGAAAAGTTCAGCGGTGTGTTTTAAACTTCGTAATATATCAGTGTTTTGTACCGGTGGCGCATGAAGTAAAATTTCGAGTTTAGAAAAGCCTGAAAATTTGGTTTGGCCGCTCCGCGCTTCGCGCTACGCGTCCCAACCAAATTTTCAGGCTTTTCTAAACTCGAAATTTTACTTCATGCTTAGTCTGGGAGTGGAACACACTCATTTTAAGTTTCAAATTTACCCTCTTTTGAAAAAACGATTATCTTAAGATTTACGGCATATACGCTGTAATTAGGACATGTATACTTGAAAGAAAAACTCCTTGTATGTACAAGTTGAGACATTAATTGCAATTGATTAGCTACAATTTGTAATGGTCATATAGGCAACCCAATTTACACATAACCTAAAAATTGAAGGTGTCAAAGCGTATTTTATGAAAACGTTCGGTGTTATATAAAACTCTCTGTATATTCCCCGGTAAAGGTGACGTTGCTAGGAGATGTAAACTAAATTCTGTATTTTGATTGGTGGATCCCAAGATTAAAGAGGTGTTTATTAATCGATAATTGTCCCATGCATAGGTTATTTGAATTAATTCGTGAAATCACGGAAAATGATTTGTTTTCAAATATGGTGGACGGGCCGGGTTATTGATTGAAGTGTTGCCAACTTCATCACATACATGATGAATTTATCATTGAAGGTTTAATTACAGTAACACCGGAACGATATTTAAATTCTTCTTATTAGAAACAAAAAAAAATCGTTTTAGAGGATTACAAAAGAGGTATTTGAATGCTTCAGTGAAAAAGGATTCGTGATCAGAATTCGCTACATTTTTAAGGGAATTAGTATTCGAATCCTTATAAATGAGTAAAAATAATTTAAAATCTTTAACAATTTATTTTTACTTTGACTCATTTAAGAAGTAAAGTAGTGTTAATCCATTGATAAAGTTCAGTGTTAATCGTGCTTTATTCTTTAAATTAGTGTTTATTTACACAAATAAGATAATTAACTTTGTTTGTATAACTGAGGATTTTATTGTGACTATAGTTTCAACAACTTTAACTTCTCATTATCAAACATACAGTAATTTAAAACAAACAATTCGTCAGGTATATATACGAAAAAATTACGGTTACAAAACGGCTTTAAATATACCTGACGAATTGTTTGTTTTAAATTACTTTATGTTTGATAATGACAAGTTAAAGTTGTCGAAACTATAGTCACAATAAAATCCTCAGTTATACAAAGTTAATTGTCTTATTTGTGTAAATAATGATGTATAACGAAGTAGGAGCCTCCACAGTGAATAGTGTTTATTTGTTTTTGACTTAGGCTTTTGTCGTTATTGAAGGACATAAGCTCAAAAGACCGTTAGGCTAATTTTATAATTTATAAGTAATGTCTATAGTTTTCAAGAAATCACAATACATTTCATTAATAAATGTCGCCCCTGTCTTTTAACATTAATAGCGTGGAGTAATAATTATCAAAGGGCCCGTTTATCAAAATGTTCAACATTCAACATGTTTGGATTTGTTTGTGATGTATGTTGGTATCTAATAAACGGTACTACGGTTGGTCTACTTTGTACGATCGCAAAAATCCCAAACATCACGATTAACAAACAATCCGGTCATCAGAGAATTCCCCAACAATTAGCAGTAAACTCCCAACTGTTGTCTCTGATGAACAGACCCATTATACAGAGAGTTTTCTATAACACCGAACATTTTTATAACGAGAATTTTTCTTTTGAGTATCCATATGCATACGTTGCACATTTTCCGGTGCTCGGTTTATTAAATGAATTCAATTTGAAGCTTTAAGCGAGTGTTTTCCACTCCCAGGCTAAGCATGAAGTAAAATTTCGAGTTTAGAAAAACCTGAAAATTTGGTTTGGTTGCGTTGCGCGAAGCGCGGAGCGGCCAAGCCAAATTTTCAGGCTTTTCTAAACTCGAAATTTTGCTCCATGCGCCACCGGTACAAAACACTGATTCAATGTAAGGCTTAGCGGTGTGTTTAAAACTTCGTAATATGTCAGTGTTTTATATCGGTGGCGCATGAAGTAAAATTTCGAGTTTAGAAAAGCCTGAAAATTTGGTTTGGCCGCTCCGCGCTTCGCGCTACGCGACCAAACCAAATTTTCAGGCTTTTCTAAACTCGAAATTTTACTTCATGCTTAGTCTGGGAGTGGAGCACACTCGTTTTAAGTTTCGAATTGAACTCTTTTAAAAAAACAACGTTAATTTAAATATTTACGGCATGTACGGTGTAATTGAGACATGTATACTTGAAAGAAAAGCTCCCTGTATGTACAAGTTGAGGTATTAATTGCGATTGAATGGCTACAATTTGTAATGGTCATATAGGCAACTCAATTTACACATAACCTAAAAATAAATAGTGTCAAATCGTATTATATGCTTTGATTTGATAAATAGAATATACGAAAATGATCATTGGCAATGTTCGGTGTTACATAAAACTCTTTGTAGATATGTTCATTACAAAAACAAATTAATTAACATCAATATTATACAGGGAGTTTTTCTTTTAAGTATACACTCGTTTATTTTTTAAGAATTCAAATTGAAGCTATAAACGAGTGTTTTCCACTCCCAGATTAAGCATGAAGTAAAATTTCGAGTTTAGAAAAGCCTGAAAATTTGGTTTGGTCGCGTAGCGCGAAGCGCGGAGCGGCCAAACCAAATTTTCAGGCTTTTCTAAACTCGAAATTTTACTTCATGCGCCACCGATATAAAACACTGACATATTACGAAGTTTTAAACACACCGCTAAGCCTTACATTGAATCAGTGTTTTGTACCGGTGGCGCATGAAGCAAAATTTCGAGTTTAGAAAAGCCTGAAAATTTGGCTTGGCGTAGCGACCAAACCAAATTTTCAAGCTTTTCTAAACTCGAAATTTATCTCATGCGCCACGCGTATACACTGATTTTAAGTGAAGTAGAAAATATACGGCTTGAGAATACTGCTTAAGCAGTATATTTTCAACTTCACAATACTTTAGTGTTTAGTACGCGTGGCGCATGAAGTAAAATTTCGAGTTTAGAAAAGCCTGAAAATTTGGTTTGGTCGCGTAGCGCTACGCGCTACGCGACCAAACCAAATTTTCAGGCTTTTCTAAACTCGAAATTTTACTTCATGCTTAATCTGGGACTGAACAACACTCGTTTGAAGCTTCAATTTGATCTATTTTAAAAAATAACGAATATCTAAAGATTTACGGCGTATACAGTATATTGGGATATGTATACTTAAAAGAAAAACTGGTATCCATCATTTCATTAATATGGTGGTGCCATAATAAAGTATTTGCAAGCCAATAGATAAATAAAGAAAATCATAAGAATGGCATCACTCTCTTTTAACGTATCGTCATAGGCAACCCAGTATGCACAACTCTCCAATATATCTAGTTTTTGCTGATAAACAAATCAATCTGGAGCTGACCTTCACATTATAAACTAAGCACTAAAACGATAAAAAAAAACATCCATGAATAGTTTGTGCTAAGTAATAAATAGAATATTAGTATAGAAATTATAGTCATTTAAAAAACAAGTAATGAAGTACAATTTTATGGCACTTCATACTTTTTACCTTTATAAACATACTGTAAAAATTAAACAAAACTTTGTATATTTTGAATTGTGGAGGCTTCTACTTCGTTATACATGTTAATTTAACACAATAAAACACTTTTAACTTTGTTTGTATAACACAATTTATTTTTATGTGACTGCAGTTTTGGCAAATTCAGCTTGGCATTATCAAACATGAAGTGTTTCATGTTTGATAATGGCAAGCTGAATTTGCCGAAACTGCAGTCACATAAAAATAAATTGTGTTATACAAACAAAGTTAAACGTGTTTTATTGTGTTAAAACTTTGTATATTATTCAAATTAAATCATCAAGCTTGATAATCAAATATTAGACATTAGTTAACAGTTTTATGAATCCAGTAAGCCTGTTCGATAGCGCTTAGCGGAGTCTAAAAGCGCTACATTAACAAGTCAGCAAAAATAATGGAATTCCCTTTGATCAGTTTGGAATATCGTTTCATTTCATTGAAAAACTTTCTGTGTACATTTTTGCTCTCTGCAATTATTTTGTTAGATTAACGCTATTCAAGTTTGGATTTAGGGACAGTTTTATATTGATGGGGAACAATATAACCAATGAGTTGAATTATGTTTATTTATCTAATCAAAGATTTGTGACTTGCAAATAAATCAACATCCTTTTATTTTCAAATTACGCGCTTAACGCATGCGCGGTTAAAAAATGTGTAACCCAATTGTGCCTCATTAGTTCATTCACAGTAAACATTTATAGAAAATATCAATACAAAGCAATTTATCAAAACACGCTGGCATCAATTTCACGAACATTTAATCAAAATCACAGAAACCACAACAATCAAGTCAAATTACAAAATCCGAACACCTTATTGGCCCTTTAAAAACAACTGAATATGTTATTTTTATTTGACTGTTTATCGAACAATATCGCAACGCGCCCGGAAAATGCCATGTCATTGGACACTCACCGTCGTGTTGTGTTCCTCGATGACTGTCATCTCCTGGTATTCCATCTTTTTGGGTTTTATGTATTTCCAAAGTTTAGATTATGAAACGATTCACTACACAAAACAGATCAACGTGTTGCTGTTTACAAACATGCACAAGGTCATTGCTTGTTACGTCACGATTTTGTGGCTGCCCAGCGGCGTTTGGAGGAACTAGTGGGAAATACGGTATGGCGCACACTTTGAAATTAAATTTAGTGCCCATTGTTCGAGGCTAAAATGGGTGATTTCCAAGCTATTCGATGTTATTAACCAAGGTATTGAAATATTGGAGAAGGCAACAATGCTCTCGAAAGCAGAACTCTTTAGTTACAGTAAACGATCAAGTGTTCCTGTGTCAAATGGTGCCTACAACTAAAATTATCAAATGATAGATATTAGGTATTTGCAGGGGCGGAATTTCCATTAAGCCCGGGTCTAGGATGCCACGAATAAGGGGCGCAAAATTGTACTAGAAAGTACAAACAAATAAGCAAACCAAGCACGAGTTTAAAATAACAAACTTTATACTATTTTTGTCTAGAATAGGCCATTTGCTACCAGAGGTTTTCTTTTTTTTAGCTCGGGGCACCCAAACACAAAATATAAATATTTTAAGGCACCCTGCTTTTAATTTGATAATGTATTTATTCTTTATACAAACGAGCAAATTTAGGTAATATAAAAAGAAGAAATAGCTGTTTTGTACTTCGAAATAATGCAGACTTTTATACACGTAGCGCATGAAGTAAAAATGTTTATCAATTTTTGAAGTTACTGTTAGCGTTATTTTTTTAAATTAAAATAATTTTCAATGAATCATCTGTATTCTGTAGATTTAAACGAAGTAGCACTTGATGATTTTTTGTTTCCAAATGAGTATATTATTTTTGCTAATTTTTCAAACTTTCCGGCTTAGTATATCTGCCGAAATATTAAAGATAATTTCAAAATTGTGACTCATTTGGTTTTTCCTCTTAATCCTTCAATTGTTTATTCATGTAATAGTATCTACTTGTATGAGAAAAATTAACAATATAAAAAAACAATGATGTACTATTTTATGCATTATTGTAAAACAAATTTTATTAAGAGTTAGATTCTCTCTCTCGGGCTGTTACATTTAAAAAAATATTTTTTTATATTTTTGGGAAAATAGGTAGACCAACAATTATTTCGGGGAGGGGGTTTACTGGTAAAATATGTTTTTGCTCTTCCAGTGCCGTTTTTAAATACAAAAATTTAACATGCAGGGGGAGGGGGGGTGTTGAACCCCCCCCCCAGTAAATATTTTTTGTATCTCTAACATTTTAGCAGATACAAACTGGACACTAAAAAACCAGACACCATGTGGAATGAATTTTTGTCTTGGTGAAGTAAACAATAAAAACATATATTTATGTACAGAATATATTTCTAAAAGCGAAAATTAAAATTAATGTAAAAAAATCTTTTTGTACAGACCTTACAATTAAAAACAATTTAATAAAATACCTTACATAAATAAAATCAAACATCCACAACTCAAGCATGAAAGTAGTCTATTTTAAAAAATAAATAAATAAACAGCCGAGGGACAGTATCCATAATAATAAACACTCATATATATTTCTCTAAACATCTGAATAAATATATGTATGTATATTTATATAACATTTACACAAAGCTGAATTTAAATTAATTGGCACTTACAACAAGCTAAAGATGAAATACGATTCTTATAAATTACAATAGTAAAACAAATATAAATATATATTATGTATATCTTTCACAAGTATGAATATATAATGTAATGAGCGAGCCACAAAATGTTGTTTTCAAGTAAGCTACCAACGACAACAATAGTTATCATGTTCGTGTACAAAAAATACTGAAACAATAACTACATTTAATATGAATGTAAACCCAAGACTTTTGTCCATTTGGGCCAAGTTTAAAAACAAATTTTCTGGCCCACTCTCTATAATTGGTAACATCTATTTAATTTCACAGCTATAAATATCCTCCTTAATCTAAACTATACTGTAAGTTATGAAGGCCACTTTTACATGATATAAGTCACGAGGAATGTGTTTAATTAAGCACCTAATTTGTTTCGATCCTGTTTGTTTTTTTGACAGACACGTTGATTATTGGTAAGGTGTCCGTGGGTTTACATTGATCATTTCAGATGTGCTAAAATGTGATTTATTAGGTATAAATATTCTGTTGTTAAATGTGTTTTACTTTACCTCTTTCCGCATTTGATGTGAATGAAGACCAATGCGATTCCGAGTAACAAACAAACGCAACCAACAACGATGTAGGCTATGCCCAAGAATGGATTTTTTCCACCAAATAAAGATGTTGTGCTTAATATCATTCTTTTAGAACCATCAAATGCACTCACATCATAACCTAAAATGATACAAATCTCATATAGCCTTTGGAATTAGTTAGGTTAGGTAAAATTGCTTGTATGTTAAATCGGGGGTGAGCAACACGGCAATGTGAATTGAATTTTTTGGTAATAGTTCAAATCATTCTTGTTATCATATCGTACATTGTCATTATTACTGGTATGGTATGACATAAAGAGAAATAAAATTTTTCATTGTACAATAGCATAAAATGACAACGCTGGTATGAATTGATAATATCGACCATTGACATAAAATCACAATGATATTGTTTAATTTGAAACTACTAACGAGTGTTTTTCACTCCTCGATTAAGCATGATTAGGTTTAATGTTATTTTATGGAGTTAGGTTAGAATTACATTTGTTGACTTGGGTAAGATTTCACTTTGTAGACTTGGATTGCATATTTCTAATCATAATGTAGGTTATGTTTAATCAGACCCAAGTAGTATTTTTTTAATCTTAATCCACAATAATTTAAGTCCTCCAGTATTATACTTCCAAGTGTTTTCCACTCCCAGACTAAGCATAAAGTAAAATTTCAAGTTTGGAAAAGCCTGAAAATTTGGATTTGCCGGCGGAGCGAAGCGAGCCCAGTAAATCCAAATATTCAGGCTTTTCTAAACTCGAAATTTTACTTCATGCGCTACATGTGTAGAACACTAATTTAATGAGAAATTCAAAATATAGAAAAACATTTTTTTACTAAAGACTGTACTTTTTCGTGCAGCTACTTGATGTATACTTTGTACTCGTATAAGTACCGTGCGATTGTTTGAATTATGATTTAGAGTAGGAGGCATTTTTTGTGCCGTTGCCCAAAACGCTACTTCTTCTTCTTTCGAGTATTTAATGGCCTTGGCATCTAAGCCCTGTTAACCAGTCACAGTATTAATTAAACAAATGTTTGTTTAACCATTTGAATAAATAAATAAATAAATATAGGGGTAGTTATCAAAGGAAAAGGTTATAGGAATGATTGTAGTTATTTTGATAATTAGATTATTGGAGTATCGAACTGAGTTTAAAATTTGGACTAACGCCCTTCCCCAGGGATAGGAAAAAAAATACACGTGCAGTTAGCAGGATGAGGTACACTAGAAGGGAATGCAAGAAATAGGAATATGAAAGTGGATGTGACTGAAAGGATGCAAAAGGATAGGAGTCTAACCACGTGCTGGCTTTGCGTTTTAATTTTTGCCCAGCTGTCCGACCTGCTCGGGATCTGGACACGGACTCTCCCCAGAACACTAATTAAAGGGTGGAATAAATTTGAGGTTATGCTAAACTATGTGTTAACAGTCAGTAGTGCCAATCTAATTTAAAACTCAAAGCCTACTCTAAATCATGTTTTAAACGATTTAGAGTTACTTATTGTTACGTACTTGTGCTTGGTACTCGAGTACATTTTGTGTAGAGTACTTGCACTGTAGCATTTTAAATTTAAAATGAGCAAATACGGCTGCATATAATGTGAGAGCGCAAGTCAGTTAATTGTTTTTTTGAAAATTGACCGCGCGTGCAATACCAGCAAGGTGAGGACGGCCAGGTGAGAGAGCGCCGTGAAGCAGGGAACCGATGTTCCGCTGCCGATTATCACCAAAAATTATTAATGTTTTACCGTGCCGTTCGCGTATCGTTTATAGGTGTCATAACTGCGAATAATAACCAAATCTTGTATGCGCCCATGAATTACGCAGATAATTACTACTGAGGCTCCTGGCCGTCAATTTACGTAGAAAATACAACCCAATTCCGCCATGTCGAATCGTGCCCCTGAGGATAACTGGTTTATTGCCACAGAAGTTTTTCTTCTTAGGACCGTTTGGCGACATTATCGCATTCCGTTCTTCTCCTGCAGAACTTAAAGGGTACGGAAGTGGCCCGGCTATCAGGTCGATCTTGGAGAGGACTTCGGAGGGACATAAGTCCGAACAGATAAGTTTTTTTATATATGTACCGTGTGTGCCGGTTATAAGTCCGAACAGATAAGTTTTTTTATATATGTACCGTGTGTGCCGGTTAACAAAACTCGCATTGGAGAGTTAAGAACAGTACAGCGGATCGTGTGTTGTAAATAAAAAAATAGTTATTCAGTTTCGTCCTGGAGTAATACCTCTAGGTGGCGCCCATTTTTATTTTTTTGTTAACGAATCCTTTTTAATTTTTCTATTATTATTTTTGTCATTAAGTTCATTTTAATTCTAAAAAGGCGTTTTGATTTAAATTATTGTAATTAGGAACATACAATTTAATTTTATTAAATTCTTTATTATTTTGTTAATTGTGCTTATTATTTTTTTTGTTGAATTACTACCCAGCTCAAAACGTATTTCACCCTGAGTAGCTGCTATACTACTCAGTGCACAAGTACATTTTACCTGTATTCGGAACAGTTCAGTAATACACTAAATTTACTAATTTTCTCCTACATATTACGAAACAAAGTTATTTGTTTATTAAAAACAAAAATTGTTACTTACTATAGATGACATTAAGATCGTATTTTCCTTTTAATAACCCATCGATAAGTTATTTGTTTATTAAAAACAAAAATTGTTACTTACTATAGATGACATTAAGATCGTATTTTCCTTTTAATAACCCATCGATATAACCTTCTTTACTATGATCAATTCTCCGGTACAATTTCCTAAACGTTGGCAAAGCGGCGGTTCGCATCCAAACGATCAAGTCCTCGTTTAGAAACCCATTGTTGTCAGGATTTTTTGTGTCCAGCTCGTATATGTGCTTCTTCCAAGCTTTGGGTTTGCTGTAGTTTTTGAACACTTCCCGCAAATCACCCGGTGGATTTCTGAATTTTATAGTCTTGTCAGAGTCCCAGGCTATGCCTGTTTTTAACAATGGCACGTCTTTGGGTGTGCCCTTGTCAAGTTTGGTCAGCGATAACTCATCTAAACAAATATTAATGTTTACCGTCATGAAGAATTTGTTATAATTCTATTTTTTCAATTCTTACCGCTAAATAATGAGTTTGCAATGGCACCGCATGGAGCAATTGGGCTGCCACTTGCGTTGTAAGCAAACGGCTGGCAGTCGGTAGATGGGGGTTTATCTAAACGGCCTAACAATTGATTATCATCACGAGATTTAACGTATCTTCTGTGGTTCTGATAGTAATTACTCAATCCATAATACATATAAACTTTTCCCTGAAAAAAATTATGCATTAAGTACTCATATCAGGTGTTCAGGTACAAACTTGATCGAGTTGGCTATGAAATTTTTAAAACATTGTGAAGTAGGTCGTACGTGAATTTGTCAATGTTAATCTAAATCAGTCTTGTTAACGTTTTTTATTAAGTGTCGGAGAGTATTCCCCCATTTCTCGAATATCAAATTTTCTGACATTCGTTGTTTTTTAATAGAGTTTCCACTCCCAGACTAAGCCTGAAGTAAAATGTTGAGTTTAGAAAAGCCTGAAAATTTGGATTTGCTGGGTAAACACTTTTGGCATTCTGACTTATCCGTTTTTTAACTTCTTATTATGTTTATGTTTACTTGATTTACGATATTTTAGGTCGATAGAGAAAGAAATATTATGTAAAAATTGTCTAAAACCTTGGATAGAGGCACAAAATTAGTTTAAGAACTCTTACCCATGGTATTTTTTGTTCTTGTAATAAGTAAAGAAGTTTCTAAACCATAGTTTCGTAAAATGACAAATTTTTACTTACTTTGAAATCGGTCTCTAGTTCAAATGGAATTCTACATTCACATGGCTCGCCGTCGGGATGTTCTTTAATAATTTTGGCACAGGAAGTATCCGTGTAGCTGATGTACCCATCGGGTTGGACTTGAGTTTTGTTGCACAACGTATAATCTATGATAATTTCCTTCACTTCATCGGAAAAGTAAAGGAGGGCTATTCCCACGGGGATAAAAGCTATGCCTATTACGAAAAAAGCTGGTAGGACGGTGCCTGCTGTGAGTATGGGTTGCCAGGCCGGCAGTCTTTGCTGTTTAAAAGCAGAATCTGAAAGAGAAATGATGATAATAATAAAAAAGAGTACAGTCACAGTAGAATAAATAATGCTGCTGGTACAAATACATTCAGGCATTGCAAAAAACGAAATGTTATTTATTAATGAAATTATGTATTCATTGTAAAATTGATGAAAATTGAAGTGTCATCAATGTTCATGTAGATAAATAAATATTTCAAAATTGTAATAAGAAAACTGGTGACAGACGATAATATTATAAAAATTAGTGATCTTATAAATTTCAAAGCATACAAAATGTAATACCAAGATAATTAATAAAGCTCGTGAGGATTATGAAAATAATTACAGTTTGTATTTTTTAATTTTTAAAATGTTGATGCGTTTCATGAAATTCCAAACATCCTCGCCAAAAGAATGGATGTACTTTCAGTTATTCACTTTGCCGAGAAGGGTAGAAAGATGGACCTCCTGGAGTCTTTGGAGATTCACAGAGCCCGCGCTAATCGGGAAATTCCCGTAATTAACGACCAGCTTGACCTTAAATACACCCCCCTCTTTAACGCTGTTATTAGAAAATTTGCAAATATAAATAATGTTCCTTTGTAGTTTTTTGTTACTAACGGTTTGATAATGATACGTGTAGTATCGAAACTATAGTCACCAAATAAACCAATTGTTATACAAACAAAGTGATAAACAGTGTTTTATTTATGTTCAACAATGTATAACGAAGTAGAAGCCTCTATAATCAGTGAATCTCATTTTTCGTGAATTTTCAACGTTTTACTCACTTTTTAAAATCTAAATGTTTTCATAAATTTCCAAGATTCCTATTAATTTTCAAAATTCCAACGTTTTTTGTGAAATCCAAAGATTTTTGATAATATTCAAAATCTAGATGCCTATCATTAATTTTTCAAAATTTTCGTATATCTTATATGTTAACATGATTATGTACACTTAGAATGTGAGAATAAAGAATAACATACGTTAAATTTAACACTTTGTTTACAGAATAAGCCCAAATAACTTTCATAACACCACACAAATTAAAGATTAAAGCAAAGCTTATAACACAATTCATGATGACATTTCATAAAGGTTACTTTTTAGGCCCCTATTATTAAAAATCAATACAGATGTGCATAAAGTATTTCAATGATTGCAATAGATTGTCTAATAAAATAACTATGCTATTCAAGTATTTATTCATTATAACCATCGGGTTTTTTTATGAGATACTTAGTTTTAAAATTAATATATTTTGTAAAATTGCAGTATGATTCACATTATACTTACATATTATAAAACATTATTTATCAGTATTAAATATTCAAAAACACATAAGTCATACTCTAGTGATGAGACATTCACAATATCAACAAAACAAAAACACAGTGATATCAAAATTACTAAGTGAATAAAAACTATAAAATCTTACATCGTTTCCCCATATTGATCTTAATACACACTCACTCGAAATTAAAATGAAATACCTTTAATAATTAATACTATCATTTCTGAAATATACAAGAGGGAAATGAAAAAAGACAAAAAGCACGTAATCCAAGTTCAACTATCGGCATATTGATTAATAAATATTGATACTCATTGCAGGTGTTTTCAAGGAACACCAGCAACATTTCCACGGCATAAAATATTCATTATTACCAGTGTACGACGCTCAGTTTGCAATAAGTGCTCACACATTCCACTCGTCTATTTCATTCCATTACTAATGTGGAGCAATCAATACACTGTGTGGCTATCAATCAATTCACACACCTTAGGGAATAATTACGGGAGTGTAATAACATTTATTGTATTTTACATTTTAGGTGGCAACGTGATTTGCTGTGTTTCTTATTATTCATTTAATTTATTGTTGTTTAAGTGGTGAGCGTTTAAGGTGGAAGGTTTGCGTACGAGTAGGTGGGTTCAGAATGCTTACCTGAAGGTTTTTTGCTTCTCATGCTAGCATCAGCACTGTCGTGTGCCATTTTTTTAGGAACTTGGTCGTTTTTTGGTATAAATTTATGCACAAATTCACTGAAAATTGGAGAAAGGTGCGATTCTCCTGTCACATTGACATTACGGGGCAGTGTTGCCAAATCGGGGTTTGGGATATATGCAAGTTGTGCCCAGTGAGAGTGGATCATTGAGGGTGTTAAAAATGTAGAATGCGTTTGGGAGTTAACGTGATTTACAGAAATTTAACTAGTTTTGACACACGCAATCATTTGATAATTAAATAAAATGTATTCAGCGTCTATAAATAAGGAAATAATTCTGTGGAAAATTAAATGTTTTTAATTTTTCATTTTGTATATTAAGTTGCATACGTTGAAACAAGAATTTACGCGGAATTTAAATGTTAGCATATCCGAAATTAATTAATTTATTTAGCATTTTATTGTACACACTTCTACGCTTTTAAAAACTACTATAATAACAGGGTGAATAATGAAAATAATAATAACAAACCTATAGCACAGGCAGCTTGCATTCCTGAAAAAAATCAATTGAATTCAATTTATTCAATTCCAATAGATTTTTTACAGATCATCACACTTATATATCACATTATTATTATTTTTTTGTTATTACTTATTTCCTAAATTGTTGCGTCCAATGGTCTACATTTTAAGTACAAGTACTTGTTTTATGCATTCCATTTACTTTTAAATCAATTAGAATTTACTTATACAAACTAGCTAAACTAGAAAAATATAAAAACAAAATAAGATAGAAAACAAAAAATAAAGGTCTACAAAGTATAAAAATATTTGTAAATCATAATTATGTGTATATATATATAACTATATAAAACAAAGTGTAAAAATATTAGAATATTTGGAGGAAGAAAAAACAATGTATCTAAAGGAGACAAAATAACCATTTGTTCAAAATATATATTATAATTTGTGTAATTAATGGAAGTGAGTAAAAGGTATGAATGAGAGGAGGATTTATGATGGGGTATTATTGGAATATTGCTGTTATTTTATCTTTGTTGTTATGTATAAACGTTTTTATTTCATTTATGTAGCTCTTCCTATTTTGAGTCTCCATTATTTGCTTTGGTACTATATTGTACAGTTTTATTGCTATATAGCTATGAAAAATAATAATATCAAGTTTTCTTAAAATTAAAGGATTAAAATAGTTATTGCAGACATTTAAGACCCACTGAGCAAACACATTTAAGTAATGTTTCATCAACATTAAAACAACGTTTAATGTTGCTCCAATGTTGATATAACGTTATTTATTTGTTTTTTGCTCAGTTTGGAGTTATTTTAAGTGCAGTAAATTAAGTGTATGTTTTATTTACCTAAAGAAAATAACAAAATCTTAAATATTTAATAAAATGTTCATATTTACCCACTCAGCAAAAATCAAACAAATAACGTTATATCAGCATTGTAGCAACATTAAACGTTGTTTTAATGTTGCTGAAACATTACTTACTTGTGTTTGCTCAGTGGGTATTTTATTTATTTATAATGAAGGTGATGTGCCTATCATAGTTTCCCCGTCGTTTAAACAATTAATAATTGACATACCAAACTTATTTTACTTGTCAATTGATTAAATACTATTCTCACATTGAATCAGAATTTTATACGCGTGGCGCACGAAGTAAAATTTCGAGTTTAGAAAAGCCTAATTTGTCTTGGTTGCTACGCGACCTAGCCATATTCTCAGGATTTTGTAATTACGAAATTTTACTTCATGCTTAATCTGAGAATGGAAAACACTCTTAATAACATTGCCAAATGTAATACGAGGGTTGCCTTTTATATTTCGGTATTAGAGAACAAAAATAAATATTAATCATTGAAAATCGCTTCATTGTTTTTCAAAATATTCCCCATTAAGATCTATACACGTTTGCATGCGTTTGAACCAATTGTCGAAGCACTTTTGCCACTCTGATTGAGGTATCTCCAAAACATGCATTCTGAACGCATCAACCGCTTCTTCAGGAGTCGAAAAACGTTGACCTCCCATTTTATTTTTTACGGATGGGAATAAAAAGAAGTCATTCGGTGCCAAGTCAGGACTATATGGCGGATGACTCATCAAATCGATGTTTTGCGTGCTCAAAAATGCAGTTGTTTGAGCCGATGTGTGAGAGCTCGCATTGTCGTGGTGAAGAGTGATCCGTTTTCGGCGGTTGGTTTTCCTGATTTCTTGGATGACAACTGGCTAACAAATGGTTGTGTACCACTCAGAATTGACTGTTCTGCATTGTTCTAGTGGTACGGTTGCGACATGTCCAGTTTTTCCGAAAAAACAGGCGACCATTTGCTTGGAAGTGCTTCGTGCGCGAACAACTTTTGTTGGATTTGGCTCATCTTGAAACACCCATATGGTCGACTGCTGTTTACTTTCGGGCTCATACGCGTAAATCCATGATTCATCACCTGTCACGATGTCATAGACGTGTTTCGAAGCACCGCAATCGTATTTTTTGAGCATTTCTTTGCACCAACCGACACGGGCCATTTTTTGAGCGATTGACAAATTGTGTGGGATCCAACGCGAAGAAATTTTTTTGACAGTCAAATGTTCATGCAATATTGAATGTATGTTGGTCCCACTAATGCCTAAGGTTGTCTCAATCTCACGATAGGTCACATGACGATCTTGCAATATTTGTTTGCGCACAGCATCAATGGTTTCCGGAACAACAACTGATTTTGGACGACCTCCACGAAATTCGTCTTGGAGTGAACTACGACCTCGGTTGAATTCACCATACCATCGATAAACACTGGTCCTTGATGAAGCTTCATCGCCAAAAATTGAATTAAGTTCATCCATGCACTGTTGTTGAGTTAATCCACGTCGAAAGTTGTAAAAAATTGTCGCACGAAAATGTTCACGATTTAATTCCATTCTTTGGCCGAGATAAATCTTTTAAGTTAGTGTAAACGACACAAATAACGCTCATATGTCAAAACGTTCTGAGTACGTATAACCTCAAAAATGTCAAACTTTACGATAGAGCTCTCAGTTGCCAGATTGCAACACTAGGGTTGCCCAATCCCGAAATATAAAAGGCAACCCTCGTATGAGTAATACACATATATAAAGAAGTGGTGTATTTCAGTCGTAAAATCATATTAATTATCAACGACGCATAGTGAATATTTCATTTGTATTTAAAATCAGTAATTGCAAATTGATAAATGGGATCTTGCAATAAATTTTATTAGAACCATGACGATAGTGTCACGAATGTGAATGTTGGATTAATGCGACCGCCAATACTATTGAATATAAATTATCTGTAGATTTACGATAAATGTTCCAAGGTAAAATGCAATTAGCGTAATTGTAATGCGACTATATTATGATGGTAGCAGTGCGTGCAGTTACATTTTTTAGGCATAACAAGGCTGTATCCTATTTAGATTATGTTAATAATTTTACTAACAAACATAAATAAGTATTGCGTTACAAAAGATGTAAAAATTATAAAAGAGTTGGTATTAATTATTACAACTGAAATAGCTTAGCTCGCGCCGCATTGTCATTTAAATCAAAATAATCTTTTAATCATTTGAGATTCACATATAAAATGGTTTATGGATATTAACTCCTTCAGGACTAGTGATCTTGTCAGAAATACTACCAGTTAGTGGCGTAGATAGCTTTTTGCAGTAAGGGGGATTTGATTTACTTTTTAGTTTCATAAATGTATTTTTCTGAAGTATAAAAAATGGTTTTATTTTTTACTTAGATGCAGGGGCGCCATCGAAGCCAAAGATCAGAAAATTCGTAAATTTAAATCATAAATTTTAAATTAGATAAGTAATCTATATTATAAATGTAACTATACAGGGTGCCCGTATATCGGCAGAATGTATGGGGATCTCAGTTATTTGAAGAGATAGAGAGTCGGTTAAATTGGGGCGAAGTTGCGTATTTTAGGGCCTAATAATAACCTGACAACAATTTTGAAATATCTTTTTTTGTTTTCCAGATATCAGCAAAAAACTATTTTTTTATAAAATCGTTTTTATTTTTTTATTCAAAAACTACTAAATCTGGACATTTAGAACTTTGACAATATAGAATCACTTTTAAATAAGGAATCTAGTAGCATATTGTTTTGTTAGATAACTATAACATTTACCCAGGGACCATAGCTCACTTTTGTTTTTCTTATCATATCATAATTCAAATTTTTCAGACAACGAGATTGTTCATGAATATAACACACGTAACAGACAAAATATGGTATACCCGCAAGTAAACTTAGTAAACACACAGAAAAGTGTTCATTATATATGTCTGCGTTTATATAATCAGCTACCAAATGAAATTAAAAAAGAACAAAAACTAAAGACATACAAAGAAAAGTCCTTTCGTCTCCTTTGTGAAATAGAACCATACACCCTAGATGAGTATCTTAATTTTAAATCTTCGTAAGATGATTGTATATTGTTATAGGACACTATTTTATACATTATACCCATGTATTATTTCTGTGTATTTGTATGAAATAAAGCAGTATTATTATTATTATTATTATGGGCGCCATTTCGGATTTTCATATTTTTTGAAAGAATATCTTTTTCTAAACTCAGTGATGTACCACACTCATAATTTATTTTATATTTGATATTTTAAATTATGATATTTTCTTTTTTGCAAAGAGTGCCTTGGAAACAATGACGTAATATCTGTTAATCAATACAATCTTGACAGCAGTCACTCATTGTTAGCACTCAAAATTAATTAATAACTGTCAGTGTTTTGTAATAATTATAATCGATTATCACATAAAAAAGAAACTAAATTTATTCTACTTTTATTATTATTACTCTAAAACTATTCACAAAAAAAGTAATTTTTGCATTTTTTCGCTACATCTCGGTAAATATTGACCACCATCACATCTAAGTATTATATATTTTTAACTTTACTGTCAATCAGTGGTTTATACGCTTGGTGCATGAAGTAAAATTTCGAGTTTAGAAAAGCCCCGTGAAAATTTGTCGAGGGTCGCTGCGCGACCCTCGACAAATTTTCTACGCGGGGCTTTTCTAAACTCGAAATTTTACTTCATGCTTAGTCTGGGAGTGGAAGACACTCGTTAGTTTAAAATACATCAAAATTGTTAAAATCTGTATCGTCGGATGCCCGTCTTCAGTGGTGATATGTAAGCAAATTATGGGTACTAGGAATTTTCAAATAAGTGAGTTACTCAACTGCTTCCAAGCCACTCTTTACAAAAAACAAAAGATTAAAATTTTACTTATACAATGTACAATATACAGGGTGCGGCAAAAGAGACAGTGCAGTTTGGAACGCCCAGTACATCCCGTGTGGTGGGGGTACATACCTGGGAGGGATATCATTGTGTCGGGGTGGTCGTGCCGTTTTTAGTCGTTACCATGGTTTGGTCTGGAGAACATCGGGGCTTCGCAGTCCGCACGTTTCTTGAAAATGGCCGTTCTGCCGTCGCCACCCAGCGGGTCTTTCAGCTGCATTTCAATCTTGCGCGTCGTGATCCCGGCCCTCACCGTAATTTAATCGCGAGTTGGGTGTTTACATTAGAAGAAACTGGTTCCACACAAAGACGAAGGGGTTTAGGAAGACCCAGAACGGTAAGAACAACCGAAAATGTAGCAAGAGTAAGAGAAGCTATCGAACAGTTACCTACGCGCTCTGCCCGGAAGCATGCCACTGCATTGGCCATTGTTGATCGCTCTCTAAGACGGATATTGCATGAAGACTCATTCCACCTCTACAAGATGATGCTTGTCCAAAAGTTAATGCCCCCTGATTATGAAAACCGCATGATCGCTGCCAAGAAATGTTAAACCGGATCCATGCGAGGTCAACTTTTTTCAGTAGTGACGAGGCCCACTTCCATATCTGTGGAGGGGTGAATAAACACAATTTTCGATACTGGGCTGTAAATAACCCAAGGCAACTTCACAAGAGACACTTCGTGTGGTGTGCGATTTCCAAATTTGGGATGATTGGGCCTTATTATTTTGAAGAAGATGGACGAACCGTAACTGTCACTGCTCAACGTTATGCTTTCATGTTGGAATTTCTTTTTCAACCTCGGTCGGAAGAACTGATGGAGGAAGCAGATCTGAGAGACATCTGGTTTCAGCAGGACGGGGCTACGGCCCATACTGCTCGAGTTTCAATGACGAAACTGCGACAGGTGTTCCCTGGGCGCCTTGTTTTTCTGAGAGGTGATGTGGAGTGGCCCGCACGCTCCCCTAATCTGAGCATTTGCGACTTCTTCCTGTGGGGCTACCTGAAGGAAAAGGTTTTTAGGCATCGACCTCGCACCTTGGAAGAACTCAGGGATCTAATTCGGGAGGAAATCGCCGCTATACCCATCGAGATGTGCCAAAATGCTGCCGAAAATTTCAGAAATCGCCTTCATCAATGTATCGCTGCTGGGGATCATCATCTTTCTGATGTCATCTTCAGGTCTTAATGCATAAAACGGCATGATGTACCGATTAAGATAAAATAAACCCCGTTTCTTTAAATTGCGTCGTTTTTTTAGCCCTTGAAAACTATAGTGTCTGTTTTGCCGCACCCTGTACTATAAGTGTGATACATTGTTAAATTCAGAAAAAAATATTCTTCCAAAAAATATGAAAATCCAAAATGGCGCCCATAAGAAAAACAAAAGTTGGCTATGGTCCCTGGATAAATGTTAGTTATCTTAAAATAAAATATGTCACTAGATTTATCGTTAAAGAGTGCCTCTATAATGTCAAAGTTATAAATGTCTGAATTCAATAGTTTTTGAATAAAAAAATAAAACGAAATTTCAAAAAATCCGTTATTTGACAATATCTCAAAAACTAAAAAAGATATAAAATTCTTTTTAGATTGTTTTTAGATTACAATTGGGCCCTCAATTACGCAACTTTGCCCCAATTTAACCGACTCTCTATCTCTTCAAATAACCGAGATCCCCATACATTCTGTTGAAATACGGACACCCTGTATAGATGATTTATATAATTCTAACGAGTGTTTTCCACTCCCAGACTAAGCATGAAGTAAAATTTCGAGTTTAGAAGCGTGAAAATTTGGATTTGCCGTTGCGCGCGAGCGAAGCGAGTCGCGCTCCGGCAAATCCAAATGTTCACGCTTTTCTAAACTCTAAATTTTACTTCATGCGCCACGCGTCCAAACACCGATTAGAAGGAACATTTAAAATATAGATGACATATAATTTAAAACTTCTAATATAAATGTATGAAATTTAATGTGCCTGGGGCCTCGCCTCCTTTCCATTTTTTTTAACTCATGGGGGGAATTGATCCTCTACATCCTCACCTATCTACGCCATTGCTACCAATGTGATTGTGTTATTGAGTTCATTTTTTTGTTCAAACGATCTGTAGTCTACATTTGTCCAAATTAACCAGTAAATTTACTTACATTTAAAATTATAAAAAAATAATGTGTTCGTCAAAGGGTAAATATTGCAGTTTTAAAATGTGTAGAAATATGAAACTACCCGATCAAAAGCTTAGGGGAAACAAAAATGATAACTTGCAAATTTTACTGGCCATTGGCACCCAGTAACTAATAATTACATAATTAATGAAATATGCGGTTGTGTAAACAATTTGTAAATAAAATGGTTGCGTTTTTAAGAAGTACTACTCACTGAGCACTTCTTAAAAACACAACCATTTTATTTACAAATTGTTTACACAACCGCATATTTCATTAATTATGTAATTATATTTGTACATGATATGGTCAATAAATGATCTATCATTATTATTATTGTATATGTTTAGGATATTTTACAAATTTATAACATTCTTAAATTTTAAAATTTTAACCTAATCAGAGGTTTAATCAATGATCAGTGGATGATTAACGTTAATCAGTCGGGGTGGAAATGGGCGTTAGAGATATCTCATTTCATTATGTGATTTCATTTGCATGAGAAATACTCTCTAATAATAATTAGTAAGATTATAACTCAATAAGTTCATGAACAAGACAGATAATTACGCTATGAAAAATAAATATATTTTATTGAAGATATCATTAAAATTAATAACTGTGGTATTTTCACTTGTAACAACTTTCATTAGATTTTATAACCGCAGTGTCTTTTTGTGATGCCATATTTAGTGTTAATTGAATATTAATTTATTCATCACTCTATTAATATTGTATGGTATGTGATTTTAAATTTCCCATGAATAATTTGTATTAAGATGAAGTAAGAAGATTAATAACGCTTTAATTGCCGTTGCCTAAATAATTGTAATTAAATGTACATTTTTTGTGGTTTATGATTTTCTAGAAATGATTTATATAAAGGTACTACTTTATAAGTAAGTATCCTTTTCTTAATTAAATATGAAAAATTGTAAAAATTGTATTGTATGGTGTGTGATTTTAAATTTCTTATGAATAATTTGTAATAAGATGAAGTAAAAAGATTAATAACGCTTTAATTTCCGTTGCCTAAATAATTGTAATTAAATGTACATTTATTGTGGTTTATGATTTTCCAGAAATGTTCAATATAGGGCTTTCATTAATTCCCGAACCCCACGTGACTAAATTTAAAATTGCCGCGTAAATTATTGTATTTGTACGTTGGAGGCTTTGAAAAAAGTAACCAAACGTTACTAAAGTCAAATTTGACATAAACGTTTATGCGCGGTGCATCGTTAAACCAACCTTTGAGATCTTACAAGATTCGCCCGGAATTTTCAGGTAAGCAAAAATTGTTTAATTATTCTGAAACATTGAGTTTTATTTCTATTTATTTTGCAGAGTCAATTTGCTAGGATAAGCAAATACTGCGAAAATGGTATTTACAACGGAGCAAGACTCGTTTATTTTGATGGAACATTTTCGTAGTGCTTCACGTAATATTGACGGCAACTGGAGTTATTCTCTGCAGTCTTGCATTGAGCAGTTTCATGAAGAATTTCCAGATGCGGTAATTGCGTATGATACTTTTAAACATCATAAGCAAGTTCTTATTAAAAGATATGAAGACAAACATTGCATTTGCAAAGGAAAATCCACTGGTAGACCGACAGTCTTAACTAATGATGTTGTCGAAGATATTCGAGTGAGGATGGAACGAAGTCCTAAGAAATCCGTACCGAAATTGGCAGCCCAATCAGGTAAAACAAATCCTATTGTTTGGGGTTTTTATATTTAAAAATTCCAGTATAAATTAACCGTGAATTAATAATGTGCTTCTTTATAGGACTCTCTGTTGGAACCTGCCATAAAGCACTCACAAAATCACTAAATATGCATCCTTACAAATCCTCAGTAGTGCATCAATTACATCCACCGTGGTTTAATGAACAGTTAAATAATTATGACGTACTTGATCTTACGTTTTTTTCTGATGAAGCGTGGATACATTTATCTGGGTACGTGAACAACCAAAATTACAGGACATGGGCGACAGAAAATCCCCATGTATTGGAGGAAACACCTCTGCATCCCCAAAAGCTAGGAATTTGGATAGCTATGTCTAGGAGAAGGATAATTGGCCCAATATTTTTTAGAGAAACTATCACTGCTGAACGGTATCGGTTAATTTTAGAAGAAGCTATTGGACAAATGCACAACGATGAGCTTCGATTGGGCTATTTTCAGCAAGATGGGGCCACAGCACATACTGCAAATGCAACCATTCGGCATTTAGCTGAATTTTATGAAAACAGAATAATTAGTAGAGGTGTGTGACCTCCTCGCAGTCCAGACTTGACACCTTTAGATTATTATCTATTTGGTCGAATAAAAAGTAATATCTTCAAAAATAGGATCCATACTCTCGAAAATTTAGAAGTAGCAATTATGCAAGAGGTACAAAATATCACCGAAAATGAACTCCATCATGTGTTTGATAATATGCGGCGTAGGATAAATTTATGTGTAAGAGAAGAAGGAGGACATATAGAACACTTATTATAATTTTTTTGAATTTTAAGCTATTATTCTTTTTAGTTATTAGGTTTAATATTTGTTGTTTCTTTATTTGTTGTTAACTTTGTATGTTCTGTTCGTGTTTAAGAAAAAAATTAATAAAAATTAGTTACATTTTTGAAGATGAGCCTATTTTTTAATCATTTTAAATATAATATTTTCAGTCGTCATAAAAATACGCCGGCGAATAAATATTTTTAAATCTAGGGAATTTTTGTGTGAGCCATACCACCTTGTACATTTGGTTGCCTATTATTTTTGGTCACGCGGGGTTCGGGAATTAATGAAAGCCCGGTATATAGGTACTACTTTATACGTAATTATCGTTTTCTCAATTAGGATTAAAAAATATTAAACGCTTTTATACAAACAACGAATTCCTAAAAAATTGGCAATTTATTAATCGGATACACACACACAAACATCTACACGAAATTTTTCTTTTAAGTATACACTTTCCGATTAATAAATTGCCAATTTTTTAGGAATTCGTTGTTTGTATAAAAGCGTTTAATGCGCCACGCGTATAACACACTGATTTTAAGTGAAGTTCAAAATATACTGCTTAAGTTTAATCAAATTTTAAGGCTTTTCTAAGCTCGAAATTATACGCCGCGAATATAAATCACTGGTTTTAATTGACATACATCTTTAGCATACCGCTTTAGCAGCATATTATGAACTTCACAATGATTTAGTATTTTATACGCGTGGCGCATTGCATGTTATACATTTTCAGGTATTTGTTGTGTTTTTAAAATTAGTTTAATTTAAGCTTTAAACGAGTGTTTTCCACTCCCACTCCTTAAGCATGAAGTAAAATTTCGCGCTACGCGACCAAACCAAATTTTCAGGCTTCTCTAAACTCGAAATTTTACTTCATGCTTAATCTGGAAGTGGATAACACTCGTTTAAAGCTTAAATTGAATTAATTTTAAAAACACAACAAATATCTGAAAATTTATAACATGCAATTAGAATATGTATACTTAAAAGAAAAACTCCCTGTAATAATAACTGAAATCCTGCAAAAGTTTTATGTTTGATTTTCATCAATGTTTAAGATCTTGAATTTTATGGGAGTAATATAAATTATGGTAATTTATTTCAAAATAGAAGTAATGATATTTTCATAGGCGAGTAAAGTTTAGTCAATATAATTATACAAAAGTATAGCATAAAACAATAGTGAATAAACAGACTCCACACAAAAATACAACATACACAAATAATTATTATTTTAAAAATATTCGAGTTTTTATGTTTATTTTGTTGATTTCTTCAATTTTAAATAATTTTTGGACACTTTTTTTCTCATTAATCACTTGGTAAAACATTTTAAAATATAATGGTTTGTAAATTAAATTCACTTGGTTTTGTTTCACTTATATGCATTCTATTTTCTACTAGTTTCGGCTTAATGCCATTATCAAGAATGATTCTTGATAATTGCATTAAGCCGAAACTAGTAGAAAATAAAATACATATAAGTGAAACAAAACCAAGTGAATTTAATTTACAAACCATTATATATTAAATAATTTTTAATAAACTAAATTGAGAATATTTAAATGAGCGAAACTAATGGAATATATTATAAGTTGATAAAATCCTAGAAAATTCACGAAAACTGATAATAATCACAGATGTTGGTTAAAATATTAATAACTGAAATCTTTGAAATTTGATGAATAAGAAATCCTACGAAAACGGTCAAAATCATGAGTCAAGAAAAATTATGATCTAAACTAAACTAAACTTTAATTATTCTTGACTCATGATTTTGATCGTTTTCGTAGGATTTCTTATTCTAAGTTTTACATCAACTTTCAAAGATTTCAGCTAAATATTCCTATTTTAACTAACATCTGTGATTTTTATAAGTTTTCGTGAATTTTCTAGGATTTCATCAGCTTATAAAATGTATAATTAGTTTCACACAATTAAATATCTTTAATTTAAATAATTAAATAATTTGATAAATGATACAATATTCCGCACATTTTTTTTAAGTATACATATCACGATTTTTGCTGTAATTTTACAGACATTTGTTGTTTTTGTAAAAGCTTCCAATTTGAAGCGTCTAACGAGTGTTTCCAATCCCAGATTAAGTATGAAGTAAAATTTCGAGTTTAGAAAAGCCTGAAAATTTGGATTGGTCGCGTAGCGAAGCGGAGCGACCAATCCAAATTAGGCTTTTCTAAACTCGAAATTTTACTTCATGCGCCAGGCGTATAAGCAGTGAAATATTGTGAAGTTCAATATATACTAATTAGGTTTGTTCTCATGTTGATTATTTTACAAATGTTTATATGGTTTATATGCAAAAGTATATTCACTGAGTACGTAATGTACAGAGGGGCAAGCCTAGCTAAAAATCGCGTCACACATTTTAGCTCTCTCGTGGGTGTCGACATCTACTTCGACGTGTCGAAAACTCACGAACTGCAATAATAGCTGAAGTGAGAAGTTTGTAATATTTACTCTATGGTATACTTAAATGAACCTAGTATATGGTTCCTAATATCAATATTTATATAAATTGAATTAATGTTACTGTTTTTATTTACATCACTTTGGTTATTTTCAACAAATTTTGCAACAGTTGATAATTTTGCTTATGTCTATACATTAAATCTTTCTAAAATCAAGGGGGCACTTTGTCCATTTGTGCGAGGGCCCATATGTACTCCTTAGTTAAGCATACAGTAAATTTTCTCATTTAGAAAAGCCTAAAAATGTAGTTGAGTCGCATAGCAAAGCTGGGGGACCAATCCAAATTTTAAAGCTTTTTTAAACTTGAAATTTCACGTAAAAAAATATTACAAATGTATATTTCGTGTAACTAAATCTTCTAAAAGTCAAGCGCCTGAAACAATTTGCGTTCGGATTTTTGTTTTAATAATACTTACCCTACACACGTTGTAATTTTATGTACAAATGGTGTTTACCGTAAATAAATTTACTTTACTTTACTTTACATCCCATAGCAAATTGCTTGAATTTTGAAAGAGCACGGTTTGGTTAAATGAAACAAACATTTGTAAAATTTATTAAGGTGCGATCAAACTCAATACTGGAAAATTTACAGCGCAAATAGAAAGACTGTTATTCCTTACTTCACTTTTTATTTTTATGTTAGATGTACATTTCGAGACACAAGGTGCTCATTATCAATAACAAACTGTTTGTTATTGATAATGAGCACCTTGTGTCTCGAAATGTACATCTAACATAAAAATAAAAAGTGAAGTAAGGAATAACAGTCTTTCTATTTGTGATTAATCACTTCACGTAAACTCGAAACAATACAGTTAAATTTACAGCGTATAATAAAATACATCCATACATTCCTAAATAATTTATCTATCATAGAAAAGATGTAATTTTGTGTTAAAAAAAAACTATTTGTTATTCATCTTAGATATGATCGTTTAAATGATGATTTAGAGTAGGCGGAATTTTTTTGTACGGTTACCCAAAATGCTAATTGAATGATGGAATAAATTTGAGGTTATGGTAAAGTATGGGTTAACGGTCAGTAGTGCCAATCTAATTTAAAATTCAAAGCCTACTCTAAATCATGTTTTAAATGATTGCACGGTACAATGATTAATATCGTTTGTTCAATTAAAAAAGCCTCTTAAGTGCCATGGAAAACATTGTAGGTTGGCAACTCTGAAATTATATATTATATTTATTATGTCTGACGTTTTATATGTCAATTTCTACAGCGTGTAGCCAACTTAAATTATAAAAAGATTAAATCATGGCACTAGAGGTTTTTTTTTATTGAACATACGATATAATTACTAACATATTTTTTGGAACAACAAGAAGTAATAAATTAGTTACACAATAGGACAAAATCTGTTTTTAAAATTTCAATTACATAATTGAAAACATGGAAATAATAAAGAATTGTAATTTATCATCCATCCTCCGAGTATTATATCATGCAGTTGGCACTTTTATAACAATTTATAATAAGCGACGTTTTACTTTCACTCGAACGTGATAAAATGTTTCGATCAAAAAAGGTTACTAAGAATGCTATTATCATCATTATGACCAATGGAGATTTGTTTATGTTCGTTGGAAATGGTGTCACAGGGTGTAACACGGTGAGTTATATTTTGAATTCGGTATTTAATACACTTATTTTCTCTGTCACTCTCGAATTGATTGATGAATTCGTTTAGCCAACAATTAGCACGTGGATATTTTTTTAGCGTGATTTAAATGTAGTAAATGTATGGAGAAATAAATAAAACCTATTAAACAACTGATCTAATTTTTATTACAACTATTCTCAGAAAGTGAAAAGAAATCTAAGACAAAAAAAAAACGTGAAAGTAAATTTAACTATAAATGTTTTTGAAAATTAAAATTTTTGTTGAAATTTTAAGCTCCAACTAAACGCTGTAGGCATGTATTATTATTTACCAGGTGTAACACAAAATAGGTCACGCACGTTTAAAGCTTTAAATTAAACTCTTAAAAAAAACGTATGCACATGTGTACAGGGTGATCCAAATTCGATGTTTTTATAGGGTATCTCAGTAACTTGAATAGTTAAACAAAATCTGATATAAACGAGTTAGACATAAAAAAACTAATAACATACAATAATTTATTAATGCTTTACAAAATGCAACACAACCTCATAAATACTCAGATTAAAACTAAAACAAACAAACAAATACACAACTACAAAACAAGACGAATATCAGACCTCAGAGCAGACAAATTCAACACAAAAAAATACTCCCAACACGACAACGGACATAATAAACATATATAATAAACTTTGAACACATATAAAATCATTAAAATTTGTTCTATTTAAACTAAAAATCAAACATAAACTCATAAATAACGAAATAATATAAAAGAATAATACAATGAGACAAACCAACCAGCTTCCTTCAATACCGTTAGCCCGAGATTGGGCCCAACCCAGACATCACGAGGCGAGGACCGAAGGAAAGACCACGCAAATACAAATACAAGGACCAGGCAATTCAACAAATGGGAAAACTACCATAATAATCATATAATTGTATCTTTGTAGATGTATAAAATAAATGAATTTGGAAAAAAAAACATACATTCAAAATGCCAGCTCCGGGATTTCAGCTCGAGCTTGTCTGCTTGATATTAAACGATCATAACTTTATTTTAATTGAATACATATTTATTTTTACTTATTTTGACAGTATTTCAAATAAAGTTATATATTTGGACAGTTCTTAAAATAAACTTACTTTATTGTACTAGTATAACATTGTGGTACTTTTTTTATTTTTATTTTTTACATGTGTGTATGTACATGGTAAAATTTATAATACTAACTTAATATGTATTCTTCTTCTGGGGGCTTTTTGCATATCCTTATCTATTCTTCTCTCTTTCTTGTTAGGTTTTTTAGGTCATCCCATTCGATTTCTCTTACTTGTTGTGCTATTCGTACTTCCTCTTTCCAAGATTTTCTGGGCCTCCCTCATCTTCTCTTTCCTTTCTTCCTCGCTTCATATACTTTCTTTGCTGATCCTTACTGTCCCATCCTTGTTATATGTCCTAGCCATCTTAATTGGATCTGTTGTACGAGGGTTGCCTTTTATATTTCGGGATTGGGCAACCCTAGTGTTGCAATCTGGCAACTGAGAGCTCTATCGTAAAGTTTGACATTATTGAGGTTATACGTACTCAGAACGTTTTGACATATGAGCGTTATTTGTGTCGTTTACACTAACTTAAAAGATTTATCTCGGCCAAAGAATGGAATTAAATCGTGAACATTTTCGTGCGATTATTTTTTACAACTTTCGACGTGGATTAACTCAACAACAGTGCACGGATGAACTTAATTCAATTTTTGGCGATGAAGCTCCATCAAGGATCAGTGTTTATCGATGGTATGGTGAATTCAACCGAGGTCGTAGTTCACTCCAAGACGAATTTCGTGGAGGTCGTCCAAAATCAGTTGTTGTTCCGGAAACCATTGATGCTGTGCGCAAACAAATATTGCAAGATCGTCATGTGACCTATCGTGAGATTGAGACAACCTTAGGCATTAGTGGGACCAGCATACATTCAATATTGCATGAACATTTGACTGTCAAAAAAATTTGTTCGCGTTGGATCCCACACAATTTGTCAATCGCTCAAAAAAAGGCTCGTGTCGATTGGTGCAAAGAAATGCTCAAAAAATACGATTGCGGTGCTTCGAAACACGTCTATGACATCGTGACAGTTGATGAATCATGGATTTATGCGTACGAGCCTGAAAGTAAACAGCAGTCGACCGTAAGGATGTTTTAAGATGAGCCAAATCCAACAAAAGTTGTTCGCGCACGAAGCACTTCCAAGCAAATGGTCGCCTGTTTTTTCGGAAAAAACTGGACATCTGGCAACCGTACCACTAGAACAACGCAGAACAGTCAATTCTGAGTGGTACACAACCATTTGTTTGCCACTTGTCATCCAAGAAATCAGGAAAACCAACCGCCGAAAACGGATCACTCTTCACCACGACAATGCGAGCTCTCAGACATCGGCTCAAACAACTGCATTTTTGAGCACGCAAAACATCGATTTGATGAGTCATCCGCCATATAGTCCTGACTTGGCACCGAATGACTTCTTTTTATTCCTATCCGTAAAAAATAAAATGAGAGGTCAACGTTTTTCGACACCTGAAGAAGCGGTTGATGCGTTCAGAATGCATGTTTTGGAGATACCTCAATCAGAGTGGCAAAAGTGCTTCGACAATTGGTTCAAACGCATGCAAAAGTGTATAGATCTTAATGGGGAATATTTTCAAAAACAATAAAGCGATTTTCAATGATTAATATTTATTTTTGTTCTCTAATCCCGAAATATAAAAGGCAACCCTCGTATTGTTGCCTCTACCTACTTTATCGCAAGTTCCTCTCTATATGTGTCGTGTTTTATTCTGTCAAGTTTTATTTTACCTCTTATTTTTTCTAAGGATATAAAGTGGTACCTTATATCCGCAAAATTAAATAATAAAGTGGACTTTATTATCCGGTTGTACGTAAACTTATTTAATTACAATCAGGAAACTGTTTTAACATAATTACTTTCATTATTATGCTTATGCAAATCGAAAATGTAACAAGAAAGGTTTTGGTCAAGCTCAAGTTCACTTCCTATTCGGAAGTTGCGAAGCCGAGTGCTAATACAAAAAACAACACAATAAAACCACGCTGGAGAATTTAATTCGCAATAGCTAATAAACAAACCGTTGCAAATTTTTATTGTTTATTACTTCATTTAGAAAAGATGATGATATAATTGATGTTTCCAGTTATTGGAGTCGGTAAATGTCGATCTAGATTGCAACATAGAAAACCCACGGTATTGCATGTTTGAAAATTATTATTACACATGAAATATAAAATTACGATAATGTTCGTATCAAGTGCAAACAATAAGTCTTAGTAATTAAGTCTACTATTACGAACATTATTGTAATTTTATATTTTATGTTTAAAGTTCTGCAAACTGAAAAAAGCGTAAGCATAGTTTTTCGAATTAAAATTAGTTTTGAATGTTCAATTAAAAAAAACCTCTAGAGTGCCATGATTTAATCTTCTTTCAAGTTTAAGTTGGCTGCACACTTCAGGAATTGACATATAAAAAGTCAGACACAATAATTATAATGTATATTTTCAGAGTTGCCAACCTAGAATATTTTCCATGGCACTCTAGAGATATTTTTTAATTGAACATATGATACTAATGATATTTACAAAAAATATTATTGATATTAATTAGTTTTAAATTAACGAACAATTGAGGCGTTGATTTCATAAACAGCATATGTCCAAAATTGTAGAAATCAACATTATAGCAGCATTTGGTAGAGTATTTCGTAAGCTATTTGATGGTAAAAGTAGTTTACTTAAAAACCACACATATACAAAGTTACAACGCTTTAAATTTCATAAACAGCACTTGCCTGGGACAACTTTAGTGTTCCAATGAAAAACCAAAACCTAAAAACCCTTATGGGATTTCTCCAAAACCCAAAAGATAACCAGTTTTATAGAAAAATATTTTTGGTGAATAGCTGCAGCAATGATCTCGGAGCAGTTGGTGTGCGGATTAGGCGCCATTTCAGTTTTCTCAGTGTAGAAAATAGTTTTGTTTCAAAGAATGTATATTTTCAGTTACTAATCATTGTTTCATGTTAGTGTATTTCATAAAATAAACGAGTTTATTGCAACATTGCTCTTGTTTTTGTTAAAAATAACATATGTCCAGCTGATTTTCCTTGTATTTTCTTATAACAAATAAACTGAGTAAATGATTAGTCCCCTAATACTATCAGTTGTCTATGATAAATAATAAACATAATTGTAAAAATAAACACATTTTTTTTCAATTTTTTCAAAACGTAAATTTTGGAGAAATGCTGTTTATAAAATCAATGCCTCAATAGCATAGAAAATTTGAAATAAAACAACACAGTTGGGAGGGTTTCACTTTAATTGTTGAACACTGCAACATGTTTCACCACACAGTGGCTTCATTAGGCAGATGAAATAATGGAAAATCATAGAAAATTATTAGAATAATAGAAAATTTGATGCGTATAAACATTCAAATATTGTAAAGTTTAGAATATACTGATAAAGCAGTATGCTAAATCAATAGAATTTTTTAACTTTACAATATTTTAGTGTTTTATACGCTACGCGCCCAGGCAAATCGATATTTTCAGCCTTTTCTAAACTCGAAATTTTACTTCATACTTAATTAAGGAATGGGAACACTCGTAAGAAGCTAGAAATTAAACCCTTTTAAAAAAACAACGAATTTCTGAAATTTTAAAGTGTATGTATGTATCGGGATATGAATACTTAAAAGAAGTCTGCCTTGTATATTTTAGTTTACTTTATATTACAAAGTATACTTTCAGGTATACATATGCATACAGGGTATTGTATCATGTATCATGGAATGTTCCGGTAAAAAAAATCACAATAAAAGAGGTCAAGAAAAATTGCTGAATATATTGTTTTAGTTTCTAACTTCGCCACTAGAGGGCGCAATTCCAATCATAAATGATAAATAGCCGTTTTTATCTAATAAATGCCAAATTAAGCTATGTTGAAAATATGAAAATCTTAATCTACGCTTAATTCTACTCAATTTCAACCATCTTCTCGTTTCTTTGACTTTCATACAAGACACAGGGGAGAATGGAAACGTCTTCTAATTTAAAATCCTGCAATTTTAGTTAGGTTTAACCGAATTTATGAAACTTAAGCACATTTGATTGATAATTAAATGTACTTTCTAAACTAGAAATTTTACTTCATGCGCCACGCGTATAAACATTCAAATATTGTAAAGTTCCGAATATACTGATAAAGCAGTATGCTAAATCAGTAGATTTTTCTAACTTTACAATATATTAGTGTTTTATACGCTACGCGCCCCGGAAAATCGAAACTTTCAGGCTTTTCTAAACTCGAAATTTTACTTCATGCTTAATTAAGGAATGGGAACACTCGTAAGAAGCTACAAATTAAACCCTTTAAAAAAAACAACGAATTTCTGAAATTTCAAAGTGTATGTATGTACCGGAATATGTATACTTAAAAGAAGTCTGCCTTGTATATTTTAGTTTACTTTATATTACAAATTATACGGGGACTTCTTCTTTCTAGAGTTATTAGGGATGAGGGAGTCTGTAAAGGTGGGTTTTCTAAAAATATCATCCCTAATAACTCTAGACATCCCCTTAAACACAAAACAGCCGCTTTTAACTCAATGATCCACAGAGCTTTAAGCATCTCTTTATCAGCTACCTCGTTAAATAACAAAATGAAACCCATAAAAAAGATTGCAACTAATAATGGTTACAAGTCCAACTTAATAAATAACATGTGGAAAAAACAAAACTTTAGGAAAATTCAGAAACTATTGTATGCAGAAAATCCTTCAATACAGAAAGCACCTTTTCGATTAATTACTTATTTCGGGAATATCAGCCTACAAATTAAAAACATCCTTAAGAAACATAATATTAACATTGCTTTTGAAACATTTTGTAAAACAGAAAACCACATTTTTAATAACAAAACAAAACAATGTAATTTTAGCAAATCCGGTATTTATAAGCTTGTTTGTCCCGATTATCATGGAATATACATAGGTCAATCTGGTCGTAATTTTAGCACTCGGCTCAAAGAACATCAGTGATCTTTTCGGCTAAATCAATCAGAAAAATCAAATTTCGCTAAACACCTCATCGATGAAAACCATTCTTTTGGCGAGGATGTACTTAAGATCATTCATTATGCCGAAAAGGGTCGAAAAATGAACCTTTTAGAATCGTTAGGAATACAGAAAGCCCGCGCTAATCCGGAAATTCCCCTAATTAACGACCAGGTTGATTTAGTATATACCCCCATTTTTAATGCTATTTTGTAAATAACTATTCTTGTATATATACCTGTACCATACCGTGATTTAAATCAATAAGTTTAATAATGGTAAGTTGAGTTGAGTTTTTCTAGAGTGCGTAGTGTAGAATAACCGCAGTCTGTCAGATGTTCACTATATCTCCGGCTAGGATAAAGATATCGGGATGTGGTTTTTAATAGTTTTCACAGTAATTTTTACTTAAATCAACTAACGTAACTAAAGGGTACATTCTAGTTTGAACATTTTAAGAAAATCGAAATATTACGGTGATTTTCGCAATCGCGCTCTCTGGCGCTTCATACCGAAACTAAAATGAATCAGAGTCAAGAACGTTTTAAAGTGCATTTATTTATCAATAAAATGAGGTTAAGTTTATTAAATTCGGTTAAACCTAACTAAAGTAACAGCCTTTTAAATCAGTAGACTCCTCCATTCTCCCCTGCGTCTTATGTAAAAGTAAATAAACGAGAACATAGTTGAAATTTGGCATTTATTTGATAAAAACTTGTTTTTATCTTGTACGAACGAGATTGCGCCATCTAGCGGCAAGGTTAGAAACTTAAAAAATATTTCAAGCGATTTCTCTTGGCCTCTTTTACTAAGACATTTTTTAGCGCAATATGCTACGATGCATAGTTTCTGAGATACAGCCGATGGCCCTTAATCAAACACCCGGTATACTGTAAATATTACGACATTCGTTGCTTTTTTAAAAGATTGCAATTTGAATCTTTAAACGAGGGTTTTCCACTCCCAGACTAAGCATGAAGTAAAATTTCGAGTTTAGAAAAGCCTGAAAATTTGGATTGGCCGCGTAGCGAAGCGGAGCGGCCAATCCAAATTAGGCTTTTCTAAACTCGAAATTTTACTTCATGCGCCACACGTATAAAATACTGAAATATCGTAAAGTTTAAAATATGCGGTTTTAGCAATCCAATATGTAGATGTGAATAAAACGTGAGTCAAATTCTGCGCTGAACAAATTGTTTAAAACAGTGATTATAGGCAACCCAATAACTCTAACATATATTAAGTTGTCTATAATCGTTGTTGTATGTGTGTGTTTTTTGAACTTCACTGTAAATCAGTGTTTTTAAGCGTGGCGCATGAAGTAAAATTTCGAGTTTAGAAAAGCCTAATTTGGATTGGCCGCTCCGCTTCGCTACGCGGCCCATCCAAATTCTTAGGCTTTTCTAAACTCGAAATTTTACTTCATGCTTAGTCTGGGAGTGGAAAACTCTCGTTAAAAGCCTCAAATTAACCGCTTTGAAACAACGAATTTCCGCAAATAAAACGCTGTAATTATCGGGATATGTATACTCAAAATAAAAATGCTCTGTATGTACACATAAAAGAAAAACTCCCTGCTTATAATTCATCATTAGACCCCGGATTATATGCAATTGCATATTTTTTTCTGTCCATTATATTTGTATGAGAGTTTTAAAGAAATATGTTTCAACAAATTTGAAGCCGATTCATGCACATTGGATTTTGCATATTTTGAATATTGCATATTTTTTGCATATTCTGCATATATTCTGCATATTTGCATATTTGATGCATATACGTAAATTTTAAGCATGTAATAATTAAAATATATTCTGCACACGTCCTACAATGTCTTTGCATCACAGTAGATGTAATATTTTCGCGATTCTTCATGTTTTGATCCTATATTATTTCGAATCATTCTGTTTTGCTGGTAAAAAATGATATCAACACAAGTGCTTCCCGCAACTGCGCTATAAAGTTATAATTGACCCCGGATTATATGCAACTTTTTTTCTTTTCATTAAAAAAATTATAAGTTATAATTCAGTTTGAGAGAAACTGTCTTGGAAGCAACTCTGAGAAACTCCAAGCAGTCATGAACATTTCTAAAAAAAAGCAAAATAAAATAAAACAGTGGTTGAAATGCTTCAGCAAAAACGTGTTTCAATTGACTGACGAATGGCTACTCTGCGTCAAATGTGACAAAAAGGTTAGTATATTTATGAAATATGAAATTTATAATACATAGAATATTTATAAACATTACACCTGAAATGATACCTTCAGGTAGGAATGGCATGACAGTCACTTCCAAAAGCTTGTGCCAGTCTTTTGAATCCTACTTTTTTTTTAACAAAACCTTATTTCTGAATAAAATGCATTTCGTTTTGATACTAAAATAAAATCGGTATACAGATAGACAGACAGACTGACAGACTGACAGACTGACAGACTGACAGACTGACAGACTGACAGACTGACAGACTGACAGACTGACAGACTGACAGACTGACAGACTGACAGACTGACAGACTGACAGACTGACAGACTGACAGACTGACAGACTGACAGACTGACAGACTGACAGACTGACAGACTGACAGACTGACAGACTGACAGACTGACAGACTGACAGACTGACAGACTGACAGACTGACAGACTGACAGACTGACAGACTGACAGACTGACAGACTGACAGACTGACAGACTGACAGACTGACAGACTGACAGACTGACAGACTGACAGACTGACAGACTGACAGACTGACAGACTGACAGACTGACAGACTGACAGACTGACAGACTGACAGACTGACAGACTGACAGACTGACAGACTGACAGACTGACAGACTGACAGACTGACAGACTGACAGACTGACAGACTGACAGACTGACAGACTGACAGACTGACAGACCCACGGACCGACGTCATTGAGATAACACTTGATTCGGACTCCTGGGGCCCTAAAACGTATATTTCCGTAAAAAAATGGGGGGGCAATTTTTTTGCGATCACAATACCTTCCTTACCATTGGCATGGTGCGGTCGGTAAAAATGCCACTCCTACCGGAAATATTACCTGCATTAGTAAACACATTTTAACAATAAGTATTTTAATTTTTACAGATAACTGTGAGCAGGAAATCTCAAATCACTCAGCATGTCAATACAGCGATGCACCGGGAAGCAGTTGTAACAACCAACAACGGTGCTTCCAGTAGTGACAATGGAGAACCGGTTGATTTCAAGTTTGATTTATGCCAGGCTATGGTGGCTGCAAACTTGCCTTGGAGTTCTTTAGAAAACGTCACGTTTAAAAATTTTCTCCAGAAGTACACTGACTGCAATGTCCCCGATGAGTCCACAATTCGGAAAAATTAGCTTCAAAAATGTTTCGATGCAAAAATGGCGAAAATCAAACAAGATATTGGCGACAATTATTTGTGGATATCTGTGGACGAGACGACAGATTCCGTGGGCCGCTACATAGCGAATTTAATAGTCGGTATCTTAACGGAAAACGAGCCGGGAAAATCTTACTTAATTGCAAGTCAAGAAATCGAAAAGACAAACAGTACTACTATAGCACAATTTGTTAATTTGGCTTTGTTGCGATTTTGGCCCGGAGGAAATAATAACAAAGTTTTGTTGTTGGTGACTGATGCGGCAGCTTACATGCTAAAAGCTGGACAAAATCTGAAATTGTTCTATCCCAACTTGATTCATTTGACCTGTACGGCTCATGGATTAAATCGATTGGCTGAAACGATACGGAATAATTTTGATTTAGTCAACACTTTAATTTCGTCAGTCAAGAAAATTTTCCGCAAAGCTCCACTTCGGGTACAATTGTATCGAGCCAGTCTACCCGATGTTCCGTTACCCCCAGAGCCAATACTGACGAGATGGGGAACTTGGCTGAACGCAGCACTGTTTTATGCAGAACATATGCATGAAATTAAAGAGGTACGCTTATGAATAATTATGAGAACGAAATGTGATTAGAAAAATGCGGTCATTATTTGAATTCGAATTTTACAGGTGATCTGGCAGCTGGATCCCAACGACGCAAAGGCTATCTCAGAAGCAAGGGCAGTTCTCGAACAACCTCAACTCTTCGCAGATCTCGCATACGTCAAAGCAAATTTTGGTTTCTTGCCGGAAGTTATTACAAAACTGGAGACAAGAGGTCTTTTGCTAAGCGATTCTTTGAATTTGATAAAAACAGTTCAGAACGCGGTAAACATGCTGAAAGGGAGAAACGCTATCATATACCAAGACAAATTAAGTAATGTTTTGGCGAGAAATCCAGGTTTTGAATGTATATCAAAAATTAGTGATATATTGATCGGCGGGGAGGCAACTGAAATTCCTGATGTCAATGCGAGTGTACTTTCTAAATACATGTACGCGCCTATTACCTCATGCGATGTAGAGTGATCATTTTTGGCATATAAAATTATCTTAATGGACAAAAGGCATAGTTTGACCTCCGAAAATGTCGAAAAAATACTTATTATCTACTGCAATGCCAATTATAATAAATAAAATGTATTTCTATATAGCTTAATGTTGTTGTACAATCATTTCAAACCTCTTAGAACCTAAAAAATGTTGCATATTTTCGGAATATTTTTTGCATATTTTTTGCATATTTTTTTGCATATTCGCATATGTCGTTATAGATTAGTTCTAGAATAAATAAAAGATGTTTTATGGTTAGTTTCACATTTTTTTAATGAAAAGAAAAAAAGTTGCATATAATCCGGGGTCTATTCATCATAAAAGTCTTCCTTGTATATTTTAGTTTATTATATATAACATATTGTACATGGAATTTTTCTTTCATGTATACATATGCAAACACTGTAAATATTACGACATTCGTTGTTTTTTTAAAAGATTGCAATTTGAATCTTTAAACAAGGGTTTTCCATTCCCAGACTAAGCATGAAGTAAAATTTCGAGTTTAGAAAAGCCTGAAAATTTGGATTGGCCGCGTAGCGAAGCGGAGCGGCCAATCCAAATTAGGCTTTTCTAAACTCGAAATTTTACTTCATGGGCCACACGTATAAAACACTGAAATATCGTAAAGTTTAAGATATACGGCTTTAGCAATCTAATATGTAGGATGTGAATGAAACGTGAGTCAAATTCTACGCTGAGCAAACTGTTTAAAACTGTGATTATAGGCAACCCAACGTATATTAAGTTGTCTATAATCGTTGTTGTATGTGTGTGTTTTTTGAACTTTACTGTAAATCAGTGTTTTTAAGCGTGGCACATGAAGTAAAATTTCGAGTTTAGAAAAGCCTAATTTGGATTGGCCGCTCCGCTTCGCTACGCGGCCAATCCAAATTCTTAGGCTTTTCTAAACTCGAAATTTTACTTCATGCTTAGTCTGGGAGTGGAAAACTCTCGTTAAAAGCGTCAAATTAACCGCTTTGAATCAACGAATTTTCACAAATTTACAAAACGCTGAACCTATCGGAATTTGTATACTCAAAATAAAAATGCCCTGTATGTGCACATAAAAGAAAATCTCCCTGTTTATATTTGGTGGTGGAGGCGGTTACTTTGTAAAACATTTTAACTCTGTAATTAAATAACACTTTTAACTTTTTTGTATTCAGTTTTTTTATTTTTACGGTGACTAGTTTTAACTCGTCAGTGAGCCATTCTCAAACAAAGTAGTGGTTTGAGAATGGCTCACTGACGAGTCAAAGCTAGTCACCGTAAAAATAAAAAAGTGAATATAAAAAAGTTAAAAGTGTTATTTAATTAAATCCCTGTTTATAATTTATTACCGACTTGAGTTTATGTTTGAATTTGTTAAATTGTATAAATCTCTGACAAATGTTTATTTTTGTCTCAACTATGTCATGTTATTCTACATTTAACACTCATATTACTTAAATAAATTACATTTAATTTAGGGAATACATTACAAATTTATAATTTTCATGTATGCACATATTGAGACGAAACTGAAAGTGTTCATTAAAATTCCATCTTCAGAGCGTAATTATTAATTGAAAGTCAATCAACAGCGATTTACCACTTATAAGAGCATTAAAGGCGACAATTAAGTGGAAATAAAACGGTAGATGTGGATGATTTGTTTTAGCGATTTGTACGTGGGATGTGAACATGCATCAAAGCGTTCGCGATTCGGATTCTTCGGTATTCTGCTCATGGGCAGCTTTCATTAGAAACTTGATTTTTCTTGTGGGTCAAGGGAAAGGGTATATCCTTTTGATCCGCCGCTGCGTGATGTGAAATTCGCCTGAAGATAAAAATTAATCTCACGGTAAGTAAGTGTACAATACGGATGAGGTTACTTGAATATGTCTAGTTTAATTAACGGTGTTAGTAATTGTCTACTAGTGTGAATTTTGCTGGAAGGTTGAGTAAAACAAGTATAACTATTTATTTGAACGAGACTTTACATGACTTACTATTATTTTTAAAAGAAGAGATTATAAGAAATTAGAAAGAATATGTTTAGTGAGTGTTTTTGAAGTACAGTGTGATCATTTAAATTATGATTTAGAGTAGGCAGCATTTTTTGTGCGGTTTCACAAAATGCTAATTGAATGAAACTACAGGGTGCGGCAGGGAAACTTGCTGTTTTGAAAGGTCAATAAAAGAAAAAGTGTTTCACATATCGATTAAATTATTTTTTTATCGTATTGTACACATCCTGCATTTTTGTTTGAAGTAGTTTTAAAAATGACATCGGACAAACGGCGGCCCCCATTAGCGATACACTGATCCACCCGCTTTTTGAAGTTTCGCTCCACTCTTTCAAGAATATCGACGGGAATGTTAGCGATGACTTGACGAATGTTGTCCTTCAGGTGTTGCAGGGTCCGTTGTTTGTCATTGTAAACAATGGATTTGAGATATCCCCATAAAAAGAAGTCACAAGGAGCTAAATCGGGGGAGCGCGCCGGCCACAGTACGTCACCCCTGAAGGAGCTTAGGCGCTCGTGGAAGTGTTCCCTCAAAAGTTCCATTGAAGTTCTCGCTGTCTGTGCCGTGGCTCCGTCCTGCTGGAACCATACGTCCTCAAGTTCAATTTCTTCAAGCTTTGGGAGAAAAAATGCCTCAATCATTTCTCTGTAGCGAATTCACAGTAACAGTGTGTTCTTCTTCCTCGAAAAAGTAAGGCCCAACTATCCCTGAATGCGTCCACCCACGAAACGATTGATTGCCGGCCAGGAACGGGATCCGTGCGATGAATATTGAACAGAGTTCGGAAGGCACGTTGGGTGGCAACCACCGAACGGCCATTGGAAAAGTAGGCCTCGACGGCGAACGCACGCTCTTCCTTTGTTCAACGCATGACGACAACAGACTTGAGCCTAGAAAAATAAACTCTCTAGAAGGTTCACGCCCATGTATTAGAAAATACTGCAAAGAGCGCCTCTGGACGGCCATTACGCCAACTAACTGAAACAAATGTTTGTGGTTCGGTTCGGTTTATTCGTTCAAATTTAAACTGATTTTATATTTCAAAAATGAATAACACGATTAAAAAAAAATGTTACGTATTATTCATTCATAACTTATGAAAACTCTTAATTAATGAATACATATAATTTAGAATATCACTTACCTTTTTCTAAGAAACTAATTTAGGTTTATAATTTTTGTTTTAATTTTTATATGAAAGGATTTAAAAAAGGAATTATGGATAAAAATAGATTCAATATTATTAGCATTTATTAAAAGTAGTAGTAAAAATACAATATTATACGTAATTTAATAAATCCAGATTTGTGCTAATAGACAGAAAGAATGAAATTAATATTTAAATTAAAATTGAAATTTGAATGTACCAATGTTTAATCGCCTATCGAAATATATTCCAAGTATACATGATAATCATTTATTTAAACTATTTTTTTATTTATGCATATGTTTAAATGTGTTAGCCCTCATGATGAGAACCCCCTAAGACCAATTACTGAGTGCACGTCTGCTTGGGAGCAAGTCCTTGTAATAATATAGCGCTGTTCGAACACATCTCTTTATCTACTAAATCATATCGATCTATTAAATATTGTTCCCAAGAACAAAGAAAGAAATTTTGATTTTTTTTTCGTTGATATCAAAACGAAGCGTCTCTCTCGATAAATTTTATCAGCACAACCTGTGATTAGACAAGCCTTGTTTCGAGGCATTTTGCCATAATGGTACTTATAACACTACATACACAAGATATATGATATTATAAATCACTCATAAAACACTATTGAATGCCTATGCTTATATGTAGTACTTCACCTCACTAAATTATTTTGTAAATAAACAATTAAATTACTATAGGCTATTAGTAATTTCAAACAAAAACATATAAAACTATTAGTTTATCATGCGATTAGATAAAACATGATTGAAAACATATACTATATGTCGTTTTACCAAACGATGATATTAAATAAACGTCTATCAAAGAAAATAAAATCGGTAAAACAATCCCAATTATTTTAATTATTAGTTTATGGTATAAAATGTTTCACCACGGGTTAAGTTAGAAATTAATTAACAATCTATCGAAGAAGTTTACGGTGATATTTTAACAAAGTTTCTCTTCATACGGAAAAAGAGTAATAAGAAAGACTACAGTATTATCGAGTGCAAGTTTCTATCTTGAGATAACTTTGTAATAAACGTGGGTGTGTTATACGATTATTTGAAATAAGAAAAAATTTTAAAAATTTTATCACAATTTTGAGAAGCGCAGAGAAAGATTTTGTCGCAATTATAGTAAAAACACATAATGGAAACACATAACGAAGAATAACAAAGAAATGAGGTTAAGAATGTTTTTGTAGTAAACTGCAGTCGCGCCAAGGAAAAACTTGTGCGACTGCAGTTTACTACTTTTTATGAGTGGAAATTTGAAAAATACGTCAGCGACATTTGCTGAGTATTACGCCTCGAAGTTTGCCATAGTATAAACAAGTCTCATAAGCGTGAATCGGTCCTGGACTTGAGCGGTAAGAAAACTTCAAGTCCCTCTCTATCGAATGAGATCCTCCCTACCCCTTTCTGACCGCGTCTCGCTCATTGGCGCCTAATTCAAATCAGCAAGTTTCCCTGCTGCACCTTGTACCTGTAACAGTCAGTAGTGCTAATGTAATTTAAAACTCAGAGCCTACTTTAAATCATGTTTTTAACGATCGCACGGTACTTGTCAAAGCAAACTTATGGTTATATATGTTTTTGTTTGAAATTACTATAGGCTATTAGTAATTTCAAACAAAAACATTTAAAACTATTAGTTTATCATGCAATTAGATGAAACATGATTGAAAACATATACTATATGTCGTTTTACCAAACGATTATATTAAATAAACGTCTATCAAAGAAAATAAAATCGGTAAAACAATCAAAATTATTTTAATTATTAGTTTATGGTATAAAATGTTTCACCACGGGTTAAGTTAGAAATTAATTAACAATCTATCGAAGAAGTTTACAGTGATATTTTAACAAAGTTTCTCTTTATACGGAAAAAGAGTAATAAGAAAGACTACAGTATTATCGAGTGCAAGTTTCTATCTTGAGATAACTTTGTAATAAACGTGGGTGTGTTATACGATTATTTGTTATATTATTAACCTTGAAATACTTACTTTGTTGGGTGCTAAATTAAATTTACGATCGTAATTTCCAATTAAAATAATTCCCTGCTGTCATTACTTTCTCCAAAGCGGCTCGAAAATTGAAAAATGTCATCTACTTAAGTAATAATATAGTTTACTTTCTACAGCCTTGTCGGTTTGCGCGGCACACCATTTCTTCGTGGCAAGTACGTGATATTTTTCATCGACAGACCTCTTATCAGACTTTCATTTTAATAATACTCCTTCTACTAGTGTAATTACAAAAATTTGAAACAACAAATTAGTAAAGAACAATTAAAGATGATAACAAGAGTTACCAAATACTATATGACAAGAGTGCGTTTGCTTCAACATTAATCTCTGGGCGTGCAGATTGAGCGTCACATTTTTCATAAAATTGCAGAAGCAAAAACTTTACTGAAACTATATTAATTTAAAATAATTATTGAGAAACGCAGTAATATTTCCTATTTCTCAATACAATATCAATCAAATACGATCAAGTTTTTAGAAAAACTAAATAGTTACTTGAATATTTACAAAAATCTCGTAAATTAAATAACAATTACTCGTATTCGATTTACCTGTTCGATTTACCTTTCTATATTCGTATTCTCCAAATTTACAGCAAATACTTAAATATTAATATTAATTAAATACAGGGCGTCCCGTTAATTTGGGGAAATGGCTTAACAATAGATTCCTGGGCTAAAAATATGATGATTTAACACAACTTATCTATACCCAAAAATTTACGGTTAGGCCGGAATTAGTCTTTAAAGTTCAAAAAAATATTATTTATTTTATTTATAACAATTGAGCGCTATGTTCGATTTGACTAAAATTTATTTTGGTTGATTATTATTATTATTAACACATCATTGAAGTTATTATGGTCATCATTAATTGACAAGAAGTATAAAAAACAGTAGTACCACAACATAAAAACTAAAATATGTTTTTACTGGCTCACCTTATAAAAATTAAAAAAAATATTACTTCAAAGATTGGTTCAATTTAAGCTTTTTTGTCTGTTAATATCTTGTACGGTTTTGCCACAAAATTATAAAATATAAATATGATATCCTCAATTTCCTTGGCAACGTCCTAATACAAGCAACATACAGTGATTTTTTTTTTAGGTAAACATGTGCCTAAGCTGTAAATATTCCGATACTCGTTTTTTAAAAGAGTTTAATTTGAAACTTTAAACGAGTGTTTTCCACTCCCAGACTAAGCATGAAGTAAAATTTCGAGTTTAGAAAAGCCCCGTGAAAATTTGTCGAGGGTCGCGTAGCGACCCTCGACAAATTTTCTGGGCTTTTCTAAACTCGAAATTTTACTTCATGCGCCACGCGTATAAAACACTAAAATACTGTGAAATGTATGTATATTTGAACCTCACTAAAATCAGTGTTTTATACACGTGGCGCATGAAGTAAAATTTCGAGTTTAGAAAAGCCCAGAAAATTTGTCTCGGGTCACTGCGCGACCCTCGACAAATTTTCACAGGGCTTTTCTAAACTCGAAATTTTACTCCATGCTTTGTCTGGAAGTGGAAAACGCTTGTTTAAAGCTTCAAATTGAACTCTTTTAAAAAACAACGGATGTCGGAAAATTCACAGCTTATGCATGTGTTTACCTAAAAGAAAAATTTTCTGGACTTTTCTAAACTCGAAATTTTACTTCATGTGCAACGCGTATAAAACACAGATTTCAAGTGATGTTTGAATATACATAAATTTCACAATATTTTAGTGTTTTATACGCGTGGCGCACGAAGTATAATTTCGAGTTTAGAAAAGCCCAGAAAATTTGTCTCGGGTCACTGCGCGACCCTCGACAAATTTTCACGGGGCTTTTCTAAACTAGAAATTTTACTTCATGTTTAGTCTGGAAGTGGAAAACATTCATTTAAAGCTTCAAATTGAATTTAAAAAATAAATGTTTAATTAATTTAATGAAAATTAATTGTTTATTCAAAATTATTAAGCCACAATTAAATTTAATTTGCAATGAAAATGTTTATTATGGAGAATGTTTTGTTTCAAAAATGATAACTCTTTTTTTAAATGTATGTAAAAGCATATAAAATCACGTAAATCAAATACGTATTAAAAACATGTTGTTCATTATAAAACCGCCAGAAATATCTCCTTTCTAAAAGACATCACGATGTTGAATTTATTATGCACGTTTATTAGAAAGAAATTGCATTTTCTGCGCAATTACTGTATTTATCCAGCGGATCTACATAGGAACTATTTTGCCGGAAGTAAACGAAAGTGCAAGTAACATGAGGATGTTATTTAACGATTCTTCCGGTATGCTCTTTTTGTCAGTAGGTTGGGTAAGAGAGATTTATAAAGGCGCCAAAATTCTTCGTGAAAATTACCAATCCAGTTTGCCCAAAGGGTACACATATTTACTTCGGATATAAATTATATAGTTGATTATAGTGGCGATTAATCAATTATTGTCGATTTGTTTCGATTTCTACAATAAATTGTTGTGCATCAGAGGTGGTAATAAATAATTTAGAAAATACCAGATAAATTGGTTATTTGATTAAACCGACTTAAAATTAATGTTATAAATATAAATGTAATTAAATACAAATGTCATGTTTGTTTAAAAAACACACTTTTACAAAAATAAAACGTTAATTTTATATCAGTATTCGACTTTAACATACGTAATATATTTAAGAATTACGTCGAAATTACCCGGTGCATCCACCAATTTTGGTCACAGCAAAAATACTAGTCAATAACATATAGAGAATTTTTTTTTAGGTATACATATCTCGAAGCATACTTCATGCGCTAGGCGTATAAAAAACTGAAATACTGTGAAGTTTATATTATACTGTTTTAGTAGACTGCTTTACAAATATATTTCGAACTTTACTTGAAATCAGTCTTTTATACGCGTAGCGCATGAAGTAAAATTTCAAGTTTAGAAAAGCCTGAAATTAGAGTTTGATCGCTCCGCTTTGCGGAGCGATCAAACCAAATTTTTAGGCTTTTCTAAACTCGAAATTTAACTTCATGCTTAATCAAGGAGTGGAAACACTCTTTAGAAGCTTTAAATTGAACAATTTAAAAAAAAAAACGTATGTATAAAACATTACAACGTTTATATCGAGATATGTATACCTGAAAGAAAAATTTCCTGTATAGTGTTTTAATAATAAGTTTTTTTTTATTTCGAACAAAATTATTTACAAAGTTATTGAAATAATTTGATTTAGATTTATGGAGTATACTTAAACACTTAAAAGGTGCAGCTTGCGATTTTCAGCTATTACAACTTTTGAATTTTATTAATAGGAGAGATTTTAGATTTATATTCCTAAATAATGGATGATAATAAGCGTATTATGTAAATATCATGTTGTGCAACAAGATTTGTTTACAAAAAGAACCGTTAATATCAGGTGTTCATTTAAAAACACGATCTAGAAGGCGTTGCTTTTTTGATAGAAGAAATTGGAACGAAAAAGTGAAGTCGCAGCTTAATTTACGTTTTGTCATACCTGACATAAATGTCAGATTGTCTTAATCAGTAGCTCATTAGTTTGACTTGTTCTTATAGTTGAGTTATTTCTAACTGTATTGTTTCGAGTTTACGTGAAGTGATTAATCACAAATAGAAAGACTGTTATTCCTTACTTCACTTTTTATTTTTATGTTAGATGTACATTTCGAGACACAAGGTGCTCATTATCAATAACAAACGAATTTGTTATTGATAATGAGCACCTTGTGTCTCGAAATGTACATCTAACATAAAAATAAAAAGTGAAGTAAGGAATAACAGTCTTTCTATTTGTGAGTTATTTCTTCTTATAAATCAGCTATTTTCGCAGCTAAATAAACAATAGCAATTGAAATACTGAATATAATAATAAACTTTATAACTTTATAAAACCGGGTTAGATTAGCATTGACAGGAGCGACGAACAAATTCACGTACGACCTACTTCACAATGTTTTGAAAATGTCACAGCCAACTCGATCGTGTTTTTAACTGAACACCTAATAGTTATTTAACGATTTTGGGTATCAATAATCTAGATTATTATTCGCATTTTAATAGAGTTAATAGGGTTTATTATTAAATTATTGTGAATGGATTAGTTCAACTTATAAACGCACCGTCGACGGAAAACAATATTTATTTTAAGAGAGCCAATTTTTGCTGGTTGTGTGTTTCTGGGATAGAAGATGGCGCAGAAATAGCAAAATTGCAGAAAGTAGTTTTGACTATGTATTGGTTTATAGTGCCTGCCGAATTTTATCACAACGAATAATAAAAATGACGAGTGCAGAGCGCGTTGTTTGTTTGTTTGTGCGAATCAGTGAACGGGTATTTAATTACAGAAGACATAAGTAAACTGGATAAATATTTACGATTTTAATTTCTATGAACATACATACAACTATATAACGAAACAGGTGCCTTTTTATTTTGATATTCCATATGAGTATATATAGGGAGTTTTTTTTTTAAAGTATACGTATTCTAAATTCAGATTATTTTCTTTAAATATTTACTTATTCGTTGTTGTTTTTTAAAAGAGTTCAATTTAAAATTTTAAACGAGTGTTTTCCACTCCCAGACTAAGCATGAAGTAAAATTTCTAGTTTAGAAAAGCCCCGTGAAAATTTGTCGGGGGTCGCGCAGCGACCCGAGACACATTTTCTGGGCTTTTCTAAACTCGAAATTTTACTTCATGCGCCACGCGTATAAAACACTAAAATACTGTGAAATGTATGTATATTTGAACCTCACTGAAATCAGTGTTATATACCCGTGGCGCATGAAGTAAAATTTCGAGTTTAGAAAAGCCCCGTGAAAATTTGTCTCGGGTCGCTGCGCGACCCTCGACAAATTTTCACGGGGCTTTTCTAAACTCGAAATTTTACTTCATGCTTAGTCTGGGAGTGGAAAACACTTGTTTTAAGCTTCAAATTGAACTCTTTTAAAAAACAACGGATGTCGGAAAATTTACCGCTTATGCATATGTTTACCTAAAAGAAAAATTCCCTGTATTTATATTGTCGACAAACAGTTAAATTCTGGCACCATAAATTATATATTCATGTTATTTGCAATTACATAAGTTATTTAAATGATTACTATCAAAAATCATACATGACTGTCGCGTGCTGCTCTCATTAATTTGCTAAATTGCAATAAAGCACACAAAAAGAATAGATGCGAACACGAGAGGCGGTCTACCCTCTAAGCTGGGTAGGCGACACATCAAGCTGAGTAGGCTAAGCCGCCGCGCGCCGTACAAAAATAAGAAATTACAATAACCCAATTCGAACTCTAGACGCTAAGCTGACTAAGTGCCTCAGTAATCAAATCACCGAGTGTGGCACATTCATTTTGGTAAATAAATGAAAAAAAGGAATTTTCCCGACTCATCACTTAATCATTCCACATTCCTATTCAAAACATGAATCCAGAAATGCACTTATATTTAAAGAATGTATTGGGAAATATTTTAATAATGTCTTTCTTTGTAGTGTATCAACAACATAATTAATGAACAGTCCGCGGCAGAAACATTACATTCGCAATTCAAGGCCGACATATGCCCTTCACTAATTCTACATATCAAACCCAATTTCTTATCACATGTTTTTGGAAATTTCAGTATAATTTTAAGATATTACTAAAATACCACGATGCTGTCCCCTATTTATTAAAAGCATAATCAAAATTTACATTGCTGTTTTGTTTTGGGTTATATGTCATCTATTTCCGCTGCTATGGCCTATCATGATGCCGGAGATTAGTTAGGTCTACAGCTATCCGGGGATTTTGCCGAACCCGGTGGGAGTTCCAACCCACCGGCAGGGATCTTTAATGTGCACGTAACATCCAGGCAGTACACGGGTCCTACATGCATTTAACGTCATATTCGAGAAGACGGAGTATTTGGCATTTTTATCCTAACCTATATAAATGCAGACAACTTGTTAGGCCGGTATTTGAATCTCGGCCCGTGGCGTGGCAGTCCAACACTCTAACCACTACACCACCAAGCTGCCCTACATTGCTGTTATGGAGATTTCTAAGCAACGATTAATTTTATTTATCATATATTTTAGATTAATCTATTTAATACAACAAGTTTATAATAATAACTACAATAAATTAAAGCCATGTGAAGAAGAAATAATGTTTTCTATGGAAGTATTGCACCGATTTATGTGATTATTTAAGAGTGTTCCATTATTTAAGTTATATATAATTTAAAAAACATTTAAAATAAAAAGAATAGTGTCAATTTATTAGAAAAGCTTCAATGCGCATTATGTATAAGTTTTAAAGATCTATTTTCATTATTGTGGAAGATTAATCGTTGTTCGTTCTTATGGCCAAATAACATTTGAATTTCCGACCTTAATCATATTTTTTAATCACTGAAATAATACATATATTCCTATCAATATTCTTTAATAAATGTCTACTTTATTTGTAAAAGATTGCAATATTAATTACAAACTTTTCGCAATTATTAACTAATATGAGTTTTAACAGTGCCGAATGAAAATTTACAACAAATCGACAATAACGACTAGTGCGCGTACGTGCCAACAAAATACTTACATAAACACACTTGATTGCATAATTTATAAGAAAAAAGGCAATAATTGGGTAGAGGAGAATGCCTTTTCGCCAGATGATGAAGAGGAAGTTCCAAACGGTAAATGGACGAGTTCAACGGCGACATGACGTAATGGTCTTTTACAAATTGGAAGAAATGAAAGTTGGTAAAGAGCATTACTTTCAATTGATAAATCAACGATAACGGGAATTAGTTATGGATAAATAATTAAATACAATATTTTTTAACAACCATGCAAAAACAATGCAAATATAAATTAAAAAAATATTATTTATTTGACAACAATAAATCTATACATTTTGTGCAAAATAGGTCAACTTATAATGTAGTTTGTATATATACTTTTATAAACACAGGGAATTTTTCTTTTAAGCAAAGAGAAATTACCACCGTATTAGAACGTGTTAAAAAACTTTTTTATCAAGCGAATGTGCAAGGAGGACAGAAGTCGACGACGATTATTCCGCTCTAATGTTGAGCTCCTCGTACACTCGCTTAATAGAAAAGTAATTTTTTCAACATGACCTAATACCCTGTTAATTTCTCCTTATTGACTAATTATCACGGGGCTTTTCTAAACTCGAAATTTTACTTCATGCGCCACGCGTATAAAACGCTGAGTTGAAATGAAGTTAAAAATATACTCCTTGGAAATGATTTATACAAGATTGACCTAGAATGTTTCTCTTGCAAATGTTCGACCATTTGGACATGGACAAATTTCTAAATGATGCGCTGAACATTTCCTAATTTTTGATAGTTTTGACAGTATTTTGCCACGTTCGACTGTTTTTAACTTTAATCACTTTCTAATGTCAGTAAATCACTAAAAACTTCCAACAAATTCCAGAATTTAGCCACGTCTGAATCACAAATAACACTGCGCAACAATGAAAATGTTTCGGACTCAAAATTAGCTAAAACCTATGTATTTTCACCCGCTGAATTCGAAAATGACATTAAAAATTACATATTAGCTCTTGTTTAGGAGATAAAGTTGTATGTTGTTTCTTAAGGGTGTAAATTTTAATTTTTTGGAAAATTTTGTATATGACATTTGGCATACCTGTAAACTGACAAAACTAACATTCTATAATGTTTGTAGGTTATGTTTATAACTAGTGAAGTCATTTATGTGAGTTTCCTATTGTTTAACTAGTGCGGAATTATTAATATAAATCAAAATGACAAGGAATTGTGTAAATTCAGTAGACAATTTTTGTTACATATGTGGTGAAATAACATTTTCATCACAGAAGCGAAATATCACGCCTCTTGTGAAAACTGCTTACCAACATTACTTTGGTATGAAGGTAGGGGACCAGGATAAGTCATGGGTTCCACACATATGCTGTAACCAATGTTCGGTTATACTAAGAGAATGGCTGAAAAATAAAAAAAAGATCTTTGGCTTTTGCTGTGCTTATGGTATGGAGGAAGCCTAAAAACCATAAAAATGACTGCTATTTCTTCTCAACTCCGCCCATAAAAGCAGGATTGTCAATGAAGAAAAGGGGAACAGTTAAATATCCGAATCTTCCATCTGCCATTCGACCTATTCCTCATTCAGATAGTTTATCAGTTCCTACCCCACCACAAATTTATGATTTGGAAAATGAAGGTAGAAATGAGGTAGAAATGGAAGAAGAAGAAGAAGAAGAAGAAGCAAATAAGCGTTTCACATCAAATGACCTTGATTTTGAGGTACGAGATGATACACTAGTAACACCACACAGATTGAGTCAAGCAGAATTAAGTGATCTCATTCTTTCATGTGAACTGCATGGCCAATAGGAATAGAAGGAAGACGGTTTCCGTTGTGAGATGATACACTAATAACACCACACAGATTGAGTCAAGCAGAATTAAGTGATCTCATTCGAGATCTAGACTTGTCACAGGAGAAAGCAGAACTTCTAGGGTCAATACTACAGCAGTGGAATCTTCTCCAACACGATGTCAGAGTTTCACAGTATAGAAAACGTCAGCGAAACCTGCTCTCTTTTTTTGAGAAGAATACCAATCTTGTTGTTTGTATCGACGTCTATGGATTAATGAATTGTCTCAAAATGAACTATGATCCAACAGAATGGAGGTTATTCATCGACTCATCTAAGCTAAGCTTAAAAGCTGTATTAGCTGCTTAGATGAGTCGATGAATAACCTCCATTCTGTTTTATTTTTTTGTGGTGCAGTGTAATTTCTCTGAACCCGCAAGTGATTTTGCAATCCTAGCAATATGGCATTCATATAATAATGTCATTGCATGACAAACAGTAGGAACGCCCAAATAATCAAAGAACTAGGGTTGTTATATTTAAAACACTTTGTTTTAAAACAGTGTTTTAAACATTTTTAAAAACAACCGTCGTGTTTTAAACGGTTTTGTTTTAAACATGTTTGAAATCTCAAATTTGTTTAAACATATTTTAAACATTAAATTTGTTTAAAACGTTTTTTTTATTATCTTAAATTTGCTAAATTAAATTTTATACTACTTCATTAAGATTTTTTTACGTATTTAAATGTTAGGTAAATTGGAGTGGCGGCCGGTTTCCAACTTAATGTGAAACATAAACGCCAAAGTAATGCATCTCATAGTTAGAAGGTGCGCTCGTTGTGCTGCTAAACGCACACAATTCCGTGACGTAAGGAGCATTAATAAACAAAATGGATACGTAGTGCTTTCAACCTAATTTTTTGTATCTTGGATTTAAACGTAAACGTAAACGGAACACAAGTTTAGTTATTTACAAAAAAAAGTAACTCCACCTATGCGGAACACCTAATAAACGAAAATCATCATTTCAACGATAATTTCAAAATCCTACATAAAAACACTAAAGGAATCAAACTAAACTCGTTAGAGTCATCAGAAATTAATAAATATAATAAGTTGGGCATAATATTAAACGACCAAATAGAAGTTAACAATTCACCATTGCTTAATATTTTTTTAATTTTCTAATGTTGTATTTTATGTTAGTTCTTTGTTATAATTTGTTATTTTGTATTAACTTTGTCTTAGATTAAGCACTTTATAATTTTAACCTTATTAAATGTGTGTATTTTGTTTCTATGTTGGATTTCTCATAACGTTATATAATTGTGTATATGCTAGTTTAAGTGATCCCTGTATTGTTACCTGTTTAACACCCCCTCCCCCTCATTAACTAATTAATATTTAAGACAACTGTAACCAATTTGTAACATCATTCATCTACCTGATGAAGCCACTGTGTGGTGAAACAATTGTTGTAGTACAATAAACATTATTTTGAAACCTAAACATATTAAGTGTGTTATTAAAGTGATTAAACGTAGTGCTTTCAACCTCATTTTTTGTATCTTTTTTTGAGTCTCACATGTTAGGCCGCAAGCCGCCAGGACTAAATTGTTGAAGATATTTCAAATTACATTATTAAACATAACATTTCATTACAATAAAATATCACAACTGTGTGTGCATAAATGTGATTTCTCTTACAGGTAAATATACGCCTATACTGTAAATATTACGACATCCGTTGTTCTTTTAAAAGATTTCAATGTGATCTTTAAACGAGGGTTTTCCACTCCCAGACTAAGCATGAAGTAAAATTTCGAGTTTAGAAAATTTGGATTGGCCGCGTAGCGAAGCGGAGCGGCCAATCCAAATTAGGCTTTTCTAAACTCGAAATTTTACTTCATGCGCCACACGTATAAAACACTTAAATATCGTAAAGTTTAAAATATACGGCCTTAGAAATCTAATATGTAGATATGAATAAAACATGAGACAAATTCTGCGTAAACCAAATTGTTTAAAACAGTGATTATAGGCAACCCAATAAATTTAGCGTAAATTAGGTTGCCTATAATCGTTGCTGTATGTGTGCGTTTTTTTTAACTTCACTGTAAATCAGTGTTTTTAAGCGTGGCGCATAAAGTAAAATTTCGAGTTTAGGAAAGCCTAATTTGGATTGGCCGCTCCGCTTCGCTACGCGGCCAATCCAAATTCTTAGGCTTTTCTAAACTCGAAATTTTACTTCATGCTTAGTCTGGGAGTGGAAAACACTTGTTTAAAGCTTTAAATTGAACTTTTAAAGAAAGGAGGGAATATCCGCAATTGTTGTATCAATTCCATGGTATGTCATTATATTTATAAAATTACATTACTTTTCCTTAATTATTTTAGCTGTAAATTTTCTGACATTCGTTGATTTTTAAAAGAGTTCAATTTGAAGCTTTAAACGAGTATTTTCCACTCCCAGACTAAGCATGAAGTAAAATTTCGAGTTTAGAAAAGCCTGAAAATTTGGATTGGCCGCGTAGCGAAGCGGAGCGGCCAATCCAAATTAGGCTTTTCTAAACTCGAAATTTTACTTCATGCGCCACACGTATAAAACACTGAAATATCGTAAAGTTTAAAATATACGGCCTTAGAAATCTAATATGTAGATATGAATAAAACGTGAGACAAATTCTGCGCTAACCAAATTGTTTAAAACAGTGATTGTAGGCAACCCAATAAATTTAGCGTAAATTAGGTTGCCTATAATCGTTGCTGTATGTGTGCGTTTTTTTAACTTCACTGTAAATCAGTGTTTTTAAGCGTGGCGCATGAAGTAAAATTTCGAGTTTAGAAAAGCCTAATTTGGATTGGCCGCTGCGCTTCGCTACGCGGCCAATCCAAATTCTTAGGCTTTTCTAAACTCGAAATTTTACTTCATGCTTAGTCTGGGAATGGAAAACACTCGTTAAAAGCCTCAAATTAACCGCTTTGAAACAACGAATTACAAAAAAACGCTGTAGTTATCAGGCTATGTATAAGAAAAATGCCCTGTCCATTGTGTTTTAAACACGTTTTAAACGTGTTTTAAACTTGTTTCAATGAACACTGTTTCAATGAAAAACACTGTTTCAATGAGAAAAAAACACGTTTTGTAAAAGGAAAACCGTTTGTTGTAATTAAAATATAAACACGTTTTTTTAACAACCCTGCAAAGAACCTAGGAAAAATAAATGCTAAATCTAGTAAAAAAAAAACGAATATATGGATATGTTACGGACAAAACACGAAATGTAAAGAAAACGCGTTGTGACTTGACAACACTGTCTAAGGTTTTCAGTTAATAGCCGAATAAAATTACATTTGTCTGTAATTCTGCACTTTTCTTAAACAAAATGCGCTGTGTCTAAGGGCTATAAGAAATTTTCTTTGCTACAACTCATTTCACTTAAACTATGTGCCTTCAAAGGTCAAGTAATAAGAATTATGCACATATGGGCATTCGAATTTAAAAGGTAGGGCGTGATCAATGAAGGTTGGCAAACACTTTTTGAAATTCAATGCACACAATGTTCAAAAATAAGCAAATTCAAATTAAAATTCATTTATTGTGCTAACAGCATCAGCCTCACACGTGTCAATACATATAATATTTAAACCTTAATCTAAAAACTTATACAAAAAAAAAACTAAATAAACTAAATAAATAAATAATTAAATAGATAATAAAAAAATAAATAGTTCAATAAATAGTTTAAAACAGTCTCTACTAAACACCAAATAAATAGGTGAAGTGTATACAAAACAAACATTTAAGTCCTAAAATTCAAATTCAAATATTCGTTCCAGCTGTAAAATGCATTCTCAGTCAATACAGTTTTAATATAGGATTTGAAGCTTTTTAAAGGCAAATTCCTTACATGAGATCATATGTACTGCCCATTAATGAATTTAACGCCATTGTAACGTACTCCAGTTTGGGATTTGGTCAACCTAATCGAGCTTTGATATATAGCATTTTCATTCTGTCTAGTGCAGTAGTGATTTACACTTGGACAAAGTTCGTAGCTGCTTTGATGTTTTTTGTATACTTAACGCATTCATATATATATATATATATATATATATATATATATATATATATATATATATATAAGCATGGAAGAGTTAAAATTTTGAATTCCACAAAGGTCTGTCTGCATTCTTCACGATAACCAAGGTTATTTATTATGCGCACTGCTCTACGTTGTAGTCCAAAAATCCGGTGTCTTATGGCGGAATGACCCCATACAATCAGTCCATATAAGATTTGGGATTAAAATAGTGAAAAGTATACAATGCGTAATACATCCTTCGACACTTGCTGAGACAGATTTCGCATAGCAAAAATGCTAGAGCAAAGCTTCGATGCAAGTGTATCACCGTGATTCTGCCACGATAAATTCGACATAATGTTCATGCCCAGAAATTTGACAGTCTCGACTGGTGCATTCTTCTTGAGTGAAAACATTAGAGTGACCGATTTGTCACTGTTAAGTTTAAGTTTATTGCTATTAAACCACTCCATTGCATCCGACTGTGCCTCCATATTAGCTATACTACAAGATTCTGTACATTCTGTATTATTTATCAGTGTTGTGTTATCTGCACATGTAGCTACGCCATTGATACTAGACGTTTCATTTTATTATTGATTTATAAGGTGAGCTTTATTTACTTTTGTACAGTTTGCAGATATTTCCTTATAACATTTCTTAATTATACCCTTCTAATGAAATATATTACCATAATTTATTCTACATCAAAAAAATCATGCACACAATATCAGGAAGGAAATAGACATTAAGCCATTATCTAACTTATGCATATTTGCTCATGTAGCGGAACAACAATGGCACTCAAGTCCGAAAAGCAGCGGCCCACTTATTCCAATTCAACTCATTTCCAATGTATAATCAAATCAAGCATTTCTCTACATATACTTGAAATAACTAGGAAATTTATTACATAACGGTACAATTATCGATATTTGAAACAGATATGACATAATGCAGATCTCTCGGTTTTAATTGATTTGGTCACTTTGCACAATTAACCCAATTGCAGATGTTCGTTCGTTCGTTCTTAATTGCTGGATAAATAAAATCTAAAGGTGTATTTATTGGTTTTGTGTAATTGGATCCATATTTGCATTTATCATTGATTGATTTAATGCTTTGAAGCAGTGGTTCTAAACCTTTTCAGAATCCCGAAAGATTTATTTAAAATGTTTACGGGACACAGTCGTAAAATAAACATTGACTTATATTTTTTGTCTTCGTTTTTTATCTAAACCTTATGCAATATAAAGAAAAAGTATTGTTTCATTTCAACAAGATTAAAGTTTAATTAATCTATAGCAGACGCGGATTCACGAAAATGAAATATTTTTACTGAAATGAGCATACTCCATTACATAAATGGTGAAAATCTCAGTACAATAGATTAATTAGAAGTCCATATACTTTTAATGTGCGACTTCGGTGGGACGCCATGTATAATATAGTTATTTGTTAATTTATGGTATCACCTTTGTACAGTGAGCACTCTGTATAAAATATGAATATAAATCAAACCAAAAATAAGACAAAGAACAGATTAAAATGCAACGTTATCCTGCAATGCATTAGCAAACAATCCATCATTAGTTGAGTGAAATAAAATTCAAAATAGGGGCTTATGCCTACAATTAACATCTTGAGGAATATTAATATTCATGTTATTCAGCAATTGGTGTTAACTTATGCAACTTATACAGAAAACATAAATCCAGTAACACCCTCATGTCATGCAACGATCTCAAATCAAGTTGAGGCGTAGAACTGTGGCTGAAGTTAATACTCATTTCCCCCATTCTACGGCGTATAATTCTTAAGAATTAACTCTTGACTGACTCAAATTGCTAAATGACGTGTATAGAATAAGGAGACTAAACCACTGATCCATATACCATATGAGAAACTAATGGCAACTATAACATGCCAGTCTAAGGTGTCAAATTGTTTAGAGTGAACGGTAAAGCTATACTGATGAGACATAAATCTCTAAACGCGTCTATAGAGTGCCTGAATAGTTTGACCTAAACTGTTACATTTACAGTATGTTACTGTATGTAACAGCAAACACTTGTTGTATAATCCAATGTCCGTCGGGGTATTAGCTCAGGAAGTAGTTGATTCAATGAGTGTTTGATACAGTCTTTGAAAGGCTAATTGCGTAAAAAATCGCACTTTTATTGTTTAAAGTATTCTACAATCAAGTATTGGCAATTTCATTTATACTTATATTTGATCATACCGTGTGATTGTTTTAAAATGATTTAGAGTGTTACCGGGGATTATTTTAATCTCCGGCAACAAGAATTGTAAATATTATTTACAATTCTTCTTTTATTTAAAATTAGTTCGTACCCAGCAATTAACTAATTGCCCGGTCCAAAGGATTATCTCCCGCGGTTCAAACCGTGCCCGGGCCACCATCTACATGGGCAGGTGTGGTGGACTGCCCCTCGGGTCTTTCGAAATCGCCAATTAAGGGAGAGGACTAATGACCATCGTTGCAATTTGAAAGAAGAAAGATTATAAATTTCTATACTTCTTTCAAATTACAGCTTAACGGTTGTTTAAATTTAGGAGTTCGCTGAAAGTAATTATCTTGTATGCGATAATTGCTTTCTAGCGAATTCTTTGCTAATGGTCACGTAGTCCTCAAAAACCTCCCTTCTCCGAGCCAATTTTCGGGGTATAAATACCGGGGGAGGGCATCCAGAAAGGCAGTCCACTCTTGTGCTGTACAGGGGACAGCATGTGGATTCGAGAGGAACTTCTGTTCCTCGACTCTTCTCTCTGAGCCAGGAAGCTCCGACCGACGCCGACGCCAGATGTCTTAGCCGTCGTTCCTGCCGCCAGAAGAAGATTCCAACAATAGGTAACAACCGACGCCGACGTTAGCCGTCCCAGCCGTCGTTCCTGTTCTTGGACCAGGACGCCGAGAACCCGATTGCCAGCGCAGTCGCCTCGACGCCACAATGACGCTCCAGTGTAGCGTTCGTTGCTTCCGCCGGATCCAGGTCAGGCCAGCAACCCACCGACGAGAGGAAACTTTGTCCGATGCCAACGCTAGTCGTTCCGTTGTCGTTCCTGACGTCCCGCACTACGAGCGTAGTGTTTGTTGCTGCCTGCGGATCCAGCCAGACGCACCACCCCACCGACGCCGTGTCACACCGAGACGCCGTCTTGCTACTTGGACGCCACCTCCCTCCAGAAGCCACCACTAGCCAGACGCCACCGATGGGCTAGTAGAAATTCCCGATCGCGACGCCGACGCCACACCAAGTCTGCCCTGTAACTCGTGCACTGTTTCTCTTGCTCGTATTCTATTTGTTGTTTTAATGTTTTATTTTGGTTTAAAATAAATAATTTAAAACAGCATATGTGTTTCAAAAGTTAGTTGCTCATCTCTCTTTAACTCAACCAACCTGAGCTAGTTGGTAATCAGCGTGGGATACCTTCCCGCACGTTGACAAGAGTAGGCTTTGGATTTTAATTTAGATTGGCACTACTGACTTTTAACACATAGTTTACCATAACCTCAAATTTATTCCAGCATTTAATTAGCAGTCTGGGCAACGGCCCAAAAAAATGCTGCCTACTCTAAGTCATCTTTCAAACGATCGCACGGTATATATTACACATTTTGTCGAAACGACTTTTCGTTTAACAATGCCGGCCAAAATTTATTTATTCGTGATATCTCAAGAAAGGTGTTAAACTGATTCGGTCGGAATGTCGTGATAAAACGAGCTCGTTTTACGATGATGGAATAGTGAAAGGATTAACATTTTGTTTACAGTAGTCTCTGGTGCAATGGAATCATCGCAGAGTAAATGGAATGGCAAGGTGAAATGTACTGGTAGAAACGCATTTGAGTCGGAGCATAAATAAGATTCGGATTTAGAAATCAATGGCCGTGAAACTGCGTGTAGGTATAAAATGCGTTTAGGTCTTGGTTGTAAATTGTTAAGTTAATTGATCGTGTAATTTATTGTCCATGTTGTTGGTAGTTTGTTTGAAATGGTGGTGGAGGTTCAAACTTGCTTTCAATTGCTAGCTAGGATTTACTCTGTTTGTATATGTACACTGGAATTAACATCCTAATTACGATAGAAGATTTATTCCAGCATTGGGTTTTGAATGCTTCAATAGTTTACTGCAGCAATACTTAAACTGTTTAAGCGTTATAAACATTTGGAAAGAAATTACTGTGCAATAAATGTATGAGAAAATATTGTAACGACTCGTGGATACAATCCACGCGGTGTGACAATATTTTCTCATGCTTGATATTGTTTTAATTCATATATTTTTGCTAGTTATTGATTTATCGATACGAGACTGGAAAATAGTATTCAGCTAAACCAAATCTTGCCATTTACATTTAAACTTGGATCTTCTCTTTCAAAATAACAGTTTAAAACTTGAATTCTTTGACTCAATAAATATTCCTTCGTAAAGTAGAAACCTTTATCTTCAATTTCCACCCATTTTTTTGTGGAAGCATTTTCGATTACGTGAGATCATTTTTAATGTGAAAAAAAATCATTCGAATTTGAGTTTTGGGAAAAAAGATAAGAAGTTGGAATTATCCCTGAAAAAAGCGGACTTTCAGCGTTTTTCAGGGATAATTCAAACTTCTCATCTTTTCTCCCAAAACTCAAAATCGAATGTTTATAGTGAAGGTATTCAAGTTTATACTGTCAGAACTAATATTTCATATGAGTTTTTCAATGGGACTGATCCATTTTATTAATATGTGGAAAATCGTAAAAGACCTTGCTACGTTTATATAAATTTCAGATTTGTAGAATCTGACCTTATCTATAGTAAAATGTAATTATTCTACAAGAAAGCTGAACTTTTCGCCTTTAAAACACAAATTTATTTTTTCATTGGGACACTGCGATCAAAAGTTATCGAATTTCTACCGTCGATTTGTTATACGTTTACTCAAATACGTTACTTCGCGCTAGCAACTGAAATTCGAATTGAACGGTTACTTGAATCGTTATTTCCAAGAGAACGGGTCATTTCACAAAAAAAGTGCTTCTATACTTTTTTGTTCAACATTTTCTTAGCAAAATTTTTTGTTTATAACATTTTTCCAAGTGCAGATTTGCGGGAAATCGATGTTTTCCGGTTTTTACTCCCTATGGCGGTGGTTTTCAGGGAAAGCCCGGGGGCAGGCGTAGTAATCTTTTTTCCATCTTATTAGGAGTCCAGTACTTGACATGCACATAAATGTTCAGGACTAAAGTACCGGCCTTTAGTCCAGTCTAAAAATTGCCCGAATAAGCTGAAAATGTAAGTCACATTTAGTTATAAATGCGACTTTAGATATTGTCCAAGATGTGACTTCAGATGTACCCTGACCACAATACTCTTCCAAAGGCCACGTTTTATTAAAGTGGATTTTAATTACTCCTACAGCCGTTGTTGGACACAGGAGGTATGAATCGTTGAAAAGTGACATAAATATGGCATATGCACATACACAACATCAGCTCTGAAGTCACATCTAGGAACACATATAAGGTCGCTTCTAACTCTAAATGTGAGGTATGAATACGGGCCATTGAGTATATTTTGAACTTTGCTCAAACACTGATTAAGTTTCACTATATCGGGTGAGCATTTTCAATACGAAACATATAATATAATTAAGGTTGAGCATTTTCAATCTAGAACATGTAATAAAATGAATTATATAAATGACTTTAAATTTGTCTCATGTTATAAATTGTCAAACTTAATTTGCAAAATGAATATCAGTTATACCATCGTTCATATTAAAATCGTTTTACACTGGAGACCGCATAAGGAATGTGCGTGATTTATTTAGCTTTTACACAAGAACGCAGTGCCTTTAAAGAATCAATATTTGAGAGGGAATTTTCAATAATACAGTTATTGGGCCGTTTGAAATAATTGGAAATTTAATTTCGAGATCATTTTTAGAACTTTTAATCAATAAAGTTGATCTTGCAGTAGAAGGAGCAACACGTGACAATCACGAGGTTTGGTTTCAACAAGATGGCTGCTCAGCGCATTTTGAAGAAGATGTTCGGGAATATTTAGAAAAAAACCGTTTCAAATCGCTAGATTGTTGCTCGTGGTGGAATAATTAACTGGCTGGCCAGATCTCTTGATTCAGTGCCTTGGGATTATTTTATGTGGGACCATATGAAAAGCAAAATTGGTCAAATACTTCACTCAAATTAATAATTCCTAAATAATTTAGATAATTTTTCTATTTTCAAGTTTTTTCGTAGCTATCTTTTTTCTTGAAGAAAATAATCGACAGTTTGTTAAAAGATTCGTAAAAACTTATAATTTTCACGAAATCATGAATAACTACTTAGAACTATTTATTAGAATATGTGTATGCTTTTAAACTTCGGAATATATCAGAGTTTTAAGCGCGTGGCGCATGAAGTAAAATTTCGAGTTTAGGAAAGCCTGAAAATTTGGTTTGGTCGCGTAGCGCTACGCGACCAAACCAAATATTAAGGCTTTTCTAAACTGGAAATTTTACTTCATGCTTAGTCTGGGAGTGGAAAACACTAATGTATAATATTTATAACTTTGATAAACACTCGCCTTCTAAATTTAGAAAAAAAAAACAACTAACATTTTCTTTTAGATACTTTACGGATAACCCTGTATAAAAACAAATACGCCCATCTTGTAGATCTCGTCGCAATAGCGGAAATGCATGTATTATACTTTTCTGTAGCTCGAATAGTTAGTTGGGTTATAACGTTTTTTTTTTTCAAAATTGAATAATGTCGAGTATATACGCTAGTGCGCTAGATGTTGTATTTCGCAAAAGTTGCAAATAACTCAATAACTAATGGAAATACAAAAAATTGGTTAAAACAAAATTTTTAGATAATAAAATTTTGGACAATATTTCTTTCTTTAAGTTTTTTCGTAACTATTTTATTTCTTAGAGAACAATGACAGTTTGTTGAAAGATTCTTAAAAACTCATGGTTTTAACAAATCATAGAATAACCTTAAATGATCAATTCTTACTATGTTTCTAGTAATCTTAGCGAGAATATTACCTAGTTTTAAATTACCAGTAATTTTACATCACTAATTTTATATCAATTTTGAAAAATGTTAACACTAAATTGTTACGAAATATTTTATTTACGCAAAATGTATCTCTGGTCGCGGACTGGAAACTTATTGGCGCGGGCCGTAGTTTAGAGACCCTTGGACTAGGGTACTGTTTGGCGCAAAATGGAGGGCTATTTTAATTTTTACTACTGTTTTTAAGAGATGTTCAATTTGTTTTTAATTTTTAGGTTGGAATTAAAATGCAATTAAATTTAATAATTTTCCTTTTTTTGTGAATTGTTACGTTCTGGATTGAAAATGGTCACCTTTAATTATATTATATGTTCCGGATTGAAAATGCTCACCCGGTATACGCCTGGCGCTTGAGGTATAATTTTGAGTTTTGAAAAACCTGAAAATATGGATTTGATGCGGCTAAATATTTGCTAATCAACAATATTTTCAAATTTAGAAAAGTAAGAAATCGATTGAACGCCAAATGTTCATACATGAATGTTGGTTAATACTAGTTTGCAATATTTAAAATATTTCTGTGCAAAACCAACATTTCTCGTCACACTAGAATTCATGTTAATTCATTTCTATCCTTTTATTTTGAAATTTAATAAAAAATAATGAGTCTACTCGTATCAATTTAATAAATAAATTGATTTATTTTACAGAAATCTCCACTTTACAACATATTTAATAATATGATTTTATAGTACAAAAAATAAAACAAATTACAAATATATTCAATTTTACCTTTCCATATTATTACATATTTCAGACAAAAACCCTCAATTAATTAACAAAATGTTTGTAGAAGTAATTAGTATTAATCATTCCTACTATCTCACACAACGCAAGTATTTTTTAATCTGGTCCTGGCAGTGAAAACTTGTCTTTTGTGGCTGCATTGCGTAAATTCGAACACCGAAACGGCCTTGCGTGGCCTACATTTCATTTTATAACACCTACTCTGCGCGTAATTTCTTTTTCATCGGTTTCCTGCTTTAAATTATGACATAAAAAAAGTAAACAGCCTTTCCGGATCGAAAAGACTCTCATTTCCGCCCATATGTATAAACAACGGCGATTATGCTTTTTGTTGTTCTTATGCACGGCCTTAATCCTTCCGAAGATTTTCATAATGCAATTAGTATGTGTTGTATAACGGATTTTTTACGTGCGCGCAAGAAATTCGTTGTGTAATGATTTGTCTTGATGTGAGAATACGCACGTATGAAATATTATAATCTGTTTTTTTTTTAATTTGGCCAATCAAATTTGACGTTTCAAGAATTTAGTGGTGTGAGGCAGATTGTGTGCTTTAGGTTACGCAACCAAACCAAGGTTTCAGGTTTTCCTAAATTTGAAGTTTTTCTTCATGCTTAATCTGGGAGTGGAAAACGCTCGATTAAAGCTTCAATAGCTATACATAATCTTGATCTGTAATTAATAAGCAAATACAAATAGAAAAAAATGTTTAAAAGGAAATTTATTGTTTTCATTTAGGCAAATCTACTTTAGGGTCTCATAACTTTAAGACGTGAAAAAAATGTATATTGTTTTGTGTCGAATATTAAAATGTGCTTGTTTCTTAGTGGATCTTGAGAATTTTAAATAATTTTGACTATGGATATGTTTTTGGCAAGTTTTTGATTTAAAGTGTTCAATTTGGAGGTCTCACAACTTAAATTTACGATACATTAGATAATTAAAAATGGTAGTTTTTGAAAAAGTTTTGATTTTTAGTTGGATTATATAACAGTAGATTATATAAAAGAATTAGGAAATTTTGAAAAAATCAATAAAATTTCAGATTTACTTGTATGAAATTCGAAAAAATTACTATTATTATTCTTTCAACGAAATTTTACTTCATGCGCTACGCGTATAAAACGCTGATTTAATTTGAAATAGTCTTCAACCGATTAACACGTAAAATACGTTTAGTATGTTAATCATCAATTGTATAAATGATGGCGAAAGTGATGGACACATCACCATTTTTTATACTTGTTTTTGAATAACTGTAGAAAGATAAATTTATGAAACAAAGTATTGTCTGCCCTCAGAAACCTGCACATGGACGAGTCGATATGCCTCTTCATAGGGGAGCTGCTGACGAGGAGGCACGTTGTCTCCTCGCTGGGTAGCTCACACTCAAGAAGGGAGGTTAATAGGGGTACCCCTCAAGGGGGGGTCCTCTCTCCGCTACTATGGAACGTAGTCGTAAATGACCTACTAAAAGAACTAGAGTCTGTAGGGTGCAGGGCAAATGCCTACGCTGACGATGTGATCCTTACGGTCTCTAGCAAACAAGTAAGTATCCTATCCAAACTTATGGAGCAGGCACTCCGCAAGGTGACCCGCTGATGTGAGAAGTGTGGACTAGGGGTAAACCCCCTTTAAACTGAGCTTGTACTCTTAACCAGAATGCATAAAGTACCGAACTTCAGAGTTCCTACTCTAAACGGCATGGAAATGGTGCCAAAAGAGCGAGCTAAATATTTGGGCATTCTAATTGACAGAAAGCTTAGTTAGAAGCCCAATATTCAGGTGAGAGCACGGAAAGCGCTCGTAGCGCTGTACTCCTGTACAAGAGCAGTGGGCAAGGACTGGGAGCAGTGGGCAAGGACTGAAACCAACCGTTGTTTACTGGATGCACACGGCCGTAGTAAGGCCCATTATGTTTTACGGAGCCGCAGTCTGGTGGACTGCTCTGGACAGAAGGATCCACCAAACTGCACTGGGCAAGGCTCAGAGAGCCGCCGAATTGCTTATAACGGGGTCTGTCAGGTCTACCCCCTCCAAAGCGCTAGATATAATACTAAATCTAGCTCCAATCGACCTCAGATCAGATATTCTGCAGCTACCACAGCGATGAGAATCAACTCAGTTAGGATATGGAGCACTAGCAAACAGTGCCATGTAAGGATCCTTAATGAGCTTGTTGATATCCCCCTGAAGACTGACAGCTGCACTCTAGAACTTAATTTTGAAAATAAGTTCTTCACTTCCATCTCGAACAAAACTAAATGGTTAGAGGGCAAGATAGTTCAAGGCAAGGACCTCTGGCTCTTTACGGATGGTTCCAAGTCTAAAAACACAGTAAAGGAATGAATCTTCTCACAAGATTTCAACTTCAAAAAGTCTTTTAGACTCCAAAACCACTGTAACATTCTTCAGGCAGAGGTCATGGCCATCAAGTTCATTACTGATAGCCAAGCCAAGACGATTCGTTAATGATGCAAAATCATAAGTGAATTCCTTTGGATCAATCATGAAATTATTGATTTTACAATGTTTCTTTTCTGAGTGAGTGTAGGTACTATTAAGGCTGGGATTTGTTTAAATTAAGTATTCAAATATTCATTAAAAAACATTTTCAAATATTGAAGTTATAAATATTCGAATTTTCCTTCAAAAATATATTCAAATAATTGAATATTCAAATGGTTCGAATACTTAAATATTTGGATATTCTAAATATTCGAATATCCAATAATGTGAATAAGTTCATATTTAAATATTTGACTGTATGAATTATTAGTAGTATTTAAATCTCTTTACAATACATTCTTATTTTAATTCGCAGAGAATGTAATAATTTTCTTCTAACCAAAATCATCATTTCCTTTGCCAATAATTACAGTTTTTTTTGCATTTTCCCTCTTGTAGATGGTTAGTTTTATGGAATAATTAGAATTGCCGCATTCCTGACATGCATACTGGTATTCCAATGTCGACTATCTGGAAAGAAATTTCATCAGAGAAAAAGTACGAGTATTAAGTATACGTGCGATGTTTTATAATAATCCTTCAGAAACAATATTTTCTAAAACTATGTGTATGATTATTTTTTATCTTGATCTTTAACATTTTCTAAAAAAAGCAATAAAAAAATTATATCAATCTTAATTATATACAAAACATATAAAATACATGTGATCGAGATGCAAGAAAGTCAGTGGCGCCACAAAATAACTACACTTACATAATGATCCACAAAAACCGTATAAACTCAGTAACTAGCCTCGGGCTGACGAGGCTGAAATATGACATACTATTCTTAACATAAATAAAAATTATACATACTTAACCGTACATTTATTTTTTAATACTATTTTTTTGTTGTTAAATTCATAATTATTTTAATAAACAAACAAAAAACTAAATGCATGAAAACATAAATGCATACTACTTTCATCTGTAACAATTTGGAAAGGTCTTTCGAAACCGATAAGTACTACCAGGCGGGGTATACTTATGTAACACTTTGTTGTTGTTGTTGATGGTGCCTTAGAGCATTCTACGAATTCCAATCAAATATTTATCGATCGGAAGCCGAATATTTGGGTCAACTGCCTGCCGAAACGCGATCAGGTTTATCTCGGACGATCGGTTTTCGCGCGTTTTTGGCAAGGACGGCATTCCGCGACCATAAATGAAATGGGTTACGTAACGAATGTGTGTGCAGCTTTGTGCAGGTACTTACTTTCTAGTGAGCGAATAGGAGAAATGCGAAAGATTTTGCTCGGTTACTTCCTGCATTTGCATTCAAAGCGCGCTAACATTTCTCGGGGATTGGTTTGGTAGTGATTATGTAAACATTGATCATCGTGATGATATTGTTCATATCGTAAAAATAATCAACAACAATTAACAAAAGATAACTAATATTGATTTTGTTTATTACTATCACAGTAAGTTCTTAGAAAAAAACAATTGACATTTTCATAAAGTATCTAAAGGAAACTTGAAATACTTTATGGATTACCCTGTATAAAAAGAAATACGCTCATCTTGTAGATCTCGTCGAAATACCCTAAATGCATGTATTGTACTTTTCTGTAGCTCGAATAGTTTTTGAGTTGTGGTGTTTTTTTGTGAAAATTGAAAAATGTCGAGAATTTACGCGAGTACGCTCGCTTTGTTTGTGTTTTGCAAAAGTTGCGAATAACTCAATAACCAATGTTAATACAGAAAAATGGTTCGAATAAAAGTTTTCGAATTTTGGTCAATTTTTCTGTCTTCAAGTTTCATCGTAGCCATATTTTTTCTTGGAGAAAAACGACAGTTTGTTGAAAGATTCCTAAAAACATAATTTTTACAAAATCAAGAAATAACTTAGAATTATTTTTTGGAATTTGTGTGTTTTTGAACTTCGGGATAAATCAGCGTTTTACGCGCCTGGGGCATGAAGTAAAATTTCGAGTTTAGAAAAGCCTAATTTGGCTCGGTCGCTCTGCTTCACTACGCGCCCGAGCCAAATTTTCGGGCTTTTCTAAACTCAAAATTTTGCTTCATGCTTAACCTGGAAGTGGAAGACTCTCGTTCGGCAATCGTTTATGGCTTATTTTTTCCTTTTCTATTTTATATAAAAGAAAATATGCGATATTAATAAAAGAAGTAATACATTTATGAATAATAAGAGAGAAAATGAAATTTGTTAATAATTCAAATCATGAATTTTTATAAAAATCTTAGTAATTCAACGAAAGCGTCAATATTTTTAAAATGGACTAAAATCTTGAACATTCATAAAAAGCGTCAACAGTTTAAAAATCAAAGGATATCTTGGAAATTCACGAAAATAAAATAATAAATAATAAACGTAAATCGTCACAAAGATAACGGAAATCAAAAATTAACAGATATTTTGGAAATTCACTAAAATTCATGAAAGGCGTCAAAATTTTAAAAATGTATGTAATTTCTTAAAATATAAAGAATTCATGAAAAGCGTTAAAATATTAAAAATTCATGAAAGGAGTCAAAATATTAAAAATTTATGATATGCGTTAAGATATTAAAAATTCATGAGAGGCGTTAAAATATAAAAAATTACCAATTGCCTTAGAAATTCACTGTGTCAAACTTGTACATATTAAATAATTTTGAAAATTCACGAAAACTGCCAAGATTTTTTAAAAATTGACGAAAATTCATGAAAAGTATCAATGTTTTTAAAACTTACAAATTTAGGAAAACGTTAGAGTTTTATGAAAAACTTCAATATTTTTAAAATTAACGAATATTTAGAAAATTTACGAAAATTGTTATGAAAATTAAGAGACATTTTAGAGATTCATTAAAATTCACGAAATGCGTCAAAATATTAAAAATTCATGAAAGGCGTTAATATATTAAAAATTCATGAAAGAGGTCAAAATATAAAAAAATTACGAATGCCTTAGAAATTCACGAAGTGTTAAACTTGTAAAGATTAACAAAAATCTTAAAAATTCACGAAAACTGCCAAGGTTTTTAAAAAATCGACGAAAATTCATGAAAAGTATCAATGTTTTTTTAAAACTTACAAATTTTGAAAAACTTTGGAGTTTTATGAAAAGATTCAATATTTTTGAAATTAACGAATATTTAGAAAATTTACGAAAATTGTTATGAAAATTAAGAGACATTTTAGAGATTCATTAAAATTTATGAAAGGCGTCAAAATATTAAAAATTCATGAAAGACGTTAATATATTAAAAATTCACGAAAGGCGTCAAAATATAAAAAATTAACGAATGCCTTAGAAATTCACGAAGTGTCAAACTTGTAAAGATTAACGAAAATCTTGAAAATTCATGAAAACTGCATAGATTTTTTAAATGTTGGCGAAAATTCATGACAAGTATCAATGTTTTTAAAATTGAAAATCTATGTTATGGTCTGTATCAAATTTATGTTGGAATAATGAGGAATTTTGGTCGTGATTTTTTATGACCAAAATTCCTCATTATTCGAACAAAATTTGATACAGACCATAACATAGATTTTGAAAATACTTCGGTAATTAGTTCTATCGCAAAATTTGAAGAAAGAATCGTACGGGAAGCCATAGAAGTAGAAAGACATCCTTTGTGCCTCAATAAACGAGATGATGGCACAAGATTACAAACCACATGGAAACCTTTGATGAATATAATAAAACAAAAAAATGACTTGCCTTCAACATTTAACAATTTTCGGAATATTCAGACAAATTCAAGTAATTTCAACAATGCAGATACATCGGACACAAATCAAGAAATTTTAGCACCTTCTACTTCGAGTGGACCAATAACACGCAGCAGATCTAGACTACAAGTCCCTAGTTTACAAAACAAACGTACTGACAGTGAACGTGACATCTATCACTCAGTGTACAAAAGAGCTCCTGAGGATGGCAGAAGTGATGCTGCCGAAACGTAGAGCGCAAATAAATAAACAGCGGATGTGAACATTACAGATGAAAAATGATTTATAATAAGTGTATGAAGAATTTTTGTATTATATTTCTTCAACTGAAGAAGCTACAGTGTAGCGAAACAGTTGTAGTGAATTTAATAAAAAAAAGTTGAAAATCATAAATAGTTTACTATTATTATTATATTAAAGTGATTATGAAATACTTTGATTAAAGTCGACATTAAATGTTTAAAGGAGCTCTAACTTGATTAAAAACCCGATATTTTAAGAAGAAATTATTAATCATGGGCGTCCGCACATATAGGTAAGGGGGGCACTTGTAGACCCCCCTCCAATTCTGATTTCCTATTTCAATGGCCCAGCCAGTATTTCGTCTCAGAAAAATTAAAACGAGTCTAAATTAGTGAAATTAAGCACTTATTTACTTAAAATTGATATAAGGTTGAAGAAATTATAAAACAATAAAAATCTTATCAATTTATAAGATATTTGTTTTATATATTCCTATTCACCAAATTTACTGCGAATACTCGAATATTATTAAATACAGCCAGAAAAAATTTAAATAGAAATCGTCGATTTATTAACATAGAAAATATCAACCTGTTAATACTTTTATTATTTGAAATAAAACAACACAGTTGGGAGGGTTTCACTTTAATTGTTGAACACTGCAACATGTTTCACCACACAGTGGCTTCATCAGGCAGATGAAATAATGATTTTACAAAGTACAGGTAAGAGCTTATATACTAATGCAATTAAGTTAATAGAAGGGGGGGGGGGGGGGGGGGTTAATAAGGTAATTAGGCTGAAACTAATACAAACAATTTTGAGCGACTAAATATTGATTAGAGGTGAGTTGTTTACTTCTATTTGGTCATTTAATAGAATACCTTTTTTATTATATTTATTAATTTCTAATTCTTCTAATAAGTTTAATTTACGACTTTTGTTACATTCGTGCAAAATTTTGAATTTAGGGTTAAAGTTATGTTGGTATTCGATTAAATGATTGGCGTAGGTTGAAGAGGTTTTCTTAAATTGAAAGCATTTTTGATGTTCTGAAATGCGATCTGGGAAGCTACGTCCAGTTTGTCCAACGTATACCTTAGGGCAATCTCCACACTCTAGCAAATACACGCCAGAGTTCGTAGTTTTATCAGATTTGTCTTTAGAATTATTGATGAATTTATTAAGTGAGTTGACCGTTCTAAAAGAAGGAGTTAGGTTTAAGGATCTGAGTTTTTTGCTGATGGCAATCGAAGGGGGACCGTTAAATGTTAATGAGCAATATTTATTACTCTGATTTTGAAAATTGGTGGGATATACTAATTTCAGGGCTTGTTGTCTTTGTTTTTTAAAAAGGATGTCTAAGATGAGCTTTTGACGAAAGCCGTTGTTATTAGCTATTATGAGAATTCTGTTGAGCTCATTATTAAAATTATTAATTGATAGGGGGATAGTGGTTAGCCTATGCAACATGGAATGGTAAGCTGCTAGTTTATGTTGCATAGGATGGAATGATGTGCTATGGATCGTAGTATCTGTATGGGTCGGCTTGTGAAAAATATTGAATTCATGTTTTTGACCTGGATGTGAAATTGTTAAGTCTAAAAAATTAATAGATTTATTAGATTCGATCTCCCTAGTGAATGAAATATCCTTGTGAATTGAATTAATGAAATTTAAAAGTTGATCTAGCTGTCTCTCCGTTCCTGTGAAACAGGTGAGAATATTATCAACATATCTAAACCAGTATAGGCATTTATTAAAAAGTGGGTGTTTACTAATTATTTCTTCTAATGAATTCATGAAAATTTCCGCAAGTAACGGACTGAGGGGATTGCTGAGGGGATTACTTGCGGAAATTTTCATGAATTCATTAGAAGAAATAATTAGTAAACACCCACTTTTTAATAAATGCCTATACTGGTTTAGATATGTTGATGATATTCTCACCTGTTTCACAGGAACGGAGAGACAGCTAGATCAACTTTTAAATTTCATTAATTCAATTCACAAGGATATTTCATTCACTAGGGAGATCGAATCTAATAAATCTATTAATTTTTTAGACTTAACAATTTCACATCCAGGTCAAAAACATGAATTCAATATTTTTCACAAGCCGACCCATACAGATACTACGATCCATAGCACATCATTCCATCCTATGCAACATAAACTAGCAGCTTACCATTCCATGTTGCATAGGCTAACCACTATCCCCCTATCAATTAATAATTTTAATAATGAGCTCAACAGAATTCTCATAATAGCTAATAACAACGGCTTTCGTCAAAAGCTCATCTTAGACATCCTTTTTAAAAAACAAAGACAACAAGCCCTGAAATTAGTATATCCCACCAATTTTCAAAATCAGAGTAATAAATATTGCTCATTAACATTTAACGGTCCCCCTTCGATTGCCATCAGCAAAAAACTCAGATCCTTAAACCTAACTCCTTCTTTTAGAACGGTCAACTCACTTAATAAATTCATCAATAATTCTAAAGACAAATCTGATAAAACTACGAACTCTGGCGTGTATTTGCTAGAGTGTGGAGATTGCCCTAAGGTATACGTTGGACAAACTGGACGTAGCTTCCCAGATCGCATTTCAGAACATCAAAAATGCTTTCAATTTAAGAAAACCTCTTCAACCTACGCCAATCATTTAATCGAATACCAACATAACTTTAACCCTAAATTCAAAATTTTGCACGAATGTAACAAAAGTCGTAAATTAAACTTATTAGAAGAATTAGAAATTAATAAATATAATAAAAAAGGTATTCTATTAAATGACCAAATAGAAGTAAACAACTCACCTCTAATCAATATTTAGTCGCTCAAAATTGTTTGTTTTAGTTTCAGCCTAATTACCTTATTAACCCCCCCCCCCTTCTATTAACTTAATTGCATTAGTATATAAGCTCTTACCTGTACTTTGTAAAATCATTATTTCATCTGCCTGATGAAGCCACTGTGTGGTGAAACATGTTGCAGTGTTCAACAATTAAAGTGAAACCCTCCCAACTGTGTTGTTTTATTTCAAATAGTATTATGGAGTTTCATCATGTATCCGCCTCATCAATTAAATAATACTTTTATTGATTATTTTCTGTTATTTATGAGACGATGAAGCGATTTTTAAACTCCACACCAAATCAGTGTTTTATGCGCCTGGCTCATGAAGTGTTTAGAAAAGCCTGAAAACGAGTTTAGAAAAGCCTGAAAACGTGGATTGGTCGCTTCACTTCGCTACACGTCCAAATGTTCAGGATTTTCTAATCTTGAAATATTTACTCCATGCTTAATCAAGGAATGAAAAACACTCGCTAGACTATTTTAAACAGTTAAAGCAATATGATGATCGGACAGTAAATTTAAGCCCACAAGCCACTCCTCTGATGCACGCCTGAATCGGGATATTCATACTCAAAAGAAACATTCCCTGTAACCTGTATGTAAACCTCAATGTTATGGTTCCATATATCAATGATATCGGCCTAATCTATCATCCTAGCTGTTAATATAGGAAAATTTACCATGATGAAACAAACTGCAATTATTTACAAATTAAGTACTCAAAATAATATATATATATATGCTCGTATAAGTATAATTTAATTGTATACATCTGTTTTGGTAAATGTTTAACAACAGTGGAAAATTCCGCACAATTAACGTTGTTATCCAATAGGCCATAACGAATCTGGAACGAGAAATGCAGCTGGTGCAAATCAACCTGTCGTGGAGCGTATCGTGTTTTGGAAAAGTACAGATCTTCAGGCGAAATATGCCCACATCCTCAGCTATTTGGGCGCCATTTAATTACTCCTGTACAACCTTTCACTCGCTCGAAACGAGAGGTAGTAATTTCGGGCCTATATTTTTGATCTATCGCTCGATTCGAATATTTATACAAACATCTGAATAAATTCGTTTTATTGCTTGTATTCAAAGAGTGAAAAGTAACTTTCAATTTCGTCTCGAGTCGTTGATCTACAGTAATATTATTATGCAAAACAATTATTTTACAAAGATATTATATTGAAAGATTAGCGTAACTATCTAAAACTTTAATTTTCGTATTCGATTTTTCGAATATTCGCTTATTCTTTTATAACTACCAAATTTACATCTTGAACAAGTTGCTCATCTTTCACGTGGTGAAACATATTTAACTATAATTTAGTAATGAAAACACTTGGTTAAATTTCACTAATATTTTGGTTTTTTATTCCAACTAGTTTCGACTCCTTGAGAATGACTCAAAGTCGAAACTAGTTGGAATAAAAAACAAAAATATTAGTGAAATTTAACCAAGTATTTTCTTTATTAAATCATTTACTACAAATACGCGGATAATTATTCCTATTGTCAACTGTATTAAATTTAGCCAGAATAAGTTAAAAATAAACCCGTCGATGGGAAATATTAATCTACAGGGTGGCGCAAAAGTTGTCACCGGATGTTCTTTGGCTGTATTTTTATTATGAATAAAAAAACGTTGGTTCTGCTTTTGGAATATGTCTATTTGATGTCTTAATCTTTTCCATTAAGTCGAGAGATTACACGGGCCCGATTTGTGGCATTTTCCATCATTCTTACCAGTACTTCCGGCGATAGGTTCTCGCATTCTTGACGGATAGTCTCTTTGAGGGCTTCAAGAGTTTAAGGCTTGTTGATATAGACTCGTGACTTTAAGAAACCCAACAAAAGAAGTCTGGAACGATTAAATCGGGCAATTTTGCTGGCCAAAACGAGAGATTAGCATGCATTATTCGGCGTTCTTGAGAAGTATAGCAATTCATGTCTTGTGGACGTGTATTTTGTATCTGTTTACTTCACAAATGTCAAAGCAGAACTCGCCTTTTGCCAAAATTATAGCATCTTCCGATAAGGTGATGACTTTTGCGACACCTAGTATTAATACTTGTTTTGTTGGTTTTGTGTTATTGTTATTGGATTAATGAAAATAGTTATGATTTAAGAAATTGTTATTGTGATTCTTATGTTGATGTTTTGAGTATTGAAAATATTGATATTGTATTTTTTCTATTATCGGTTGTGGTTCATAGGTTGTGTTTCGGTTTGGTTAAATTTGTAGAGATAATAAACATACGAAGATAACCCACTGAGCAAAAAACAAACAAACATCGTTGGAACAACATTGTAGCAACATTAAACGTCGTATTTATGTTGATGAAACATTACTTGAATGTGTTTGCTCAGTGGAAATAAACATACTTTGAGCGTTTCTCGCGAACTAAATTATAATTTTGTATTATGATGCTATTGCACTTATAGTGTAATTTGTTGATGGAGCAATGGTAACTTAAGATTTTCAAAGAGAGTAGAAATCTTAGATTTAAGGAACATTTGTTATAACCTTAATTACCTTTGTAATTAGCCGATAGCTTTGGGTAATCTGTCATCATCATCATTTCTGAAATGTCATCTTATTTAAAAAATAAATAGAGGAAACAATGAGGAAGTCGATTACTAGCATAAATAGGGAAGTAAATCAAAAATCCCACATTACCAAACAATATTCCATTAGTCTTCATTAAATCTAACAGAGCCAATTTTGAGAAATGTATGCGCGTTCGCGGATTATGTAATGGTTACTACATAATCCGCGAACGCGCATACATTTCTCAAAATTGGCATACCAATCAATCTGCCAGTCATCGCATTTATTATTAATACACTTTATATCACAAATATTGTATGTTCTATAAAATAAAACCTCTAGAGTGCCATGGAAAATATTGTACGTTGGCACCGGATTTTTTAATGAACATACGATACCAACACCAGTGGTGTAGCTAATATTTAGTGCTCAGGAGCAAATAAAATCGGCGCATCTGTAGTTTCTCAGAAATATGTTTTCAATACACATGTAATAAAACAATGTATTTCAAATTTATTATTTTTTAGACATTCGCTGTTTTTACAAATGCATTAAATTTGAAGCATCTAACAAATGTTTCCATTCCCTGATTAAGCATGAAGTAAAATTTCGAGTAAATCTTAGATATTCGTTGTTTTAGAGTTCAATTTGAAGCTTTTAGAGTTCAATTTGAAGCTTTCAACAAGTATTTACGTAACGACTTTTAACTTTAAACCAACGATATATTCAATTTTTTTGATGAAAAGCAAATCTATTCCAGTAATTACCTTAATTATCAATTTAACACGTAAAATCAAACCGTACGATCTTTCACATTCTATTGGTTGTGTAATTTACGCGCCTCATTTCCGTAGTAAACATGGAATACCTGCTCCCGAAAACGGATTAATCAAGACCTTTTAGTTTTGGCATCGCGAAACCGTTACGTAATTTATTTTTGATGTTTTTTTTTTCTTCTCCTCTTGGCTAATTATGTAAGAAGTATTATATTGGGTTACGCGTTAGGCTTGTCATGATTAAAATATTGAGCGCAAGCGAGGATAGAAAAAAATGTGTTTGTATACAATTTTAAACTGGATATTAAGAAATGCGTTATAGATATTATTTATTTAACCCTTTCAGTCCTGGAGTTTTTCTGGTGCCCAAAGTAATATTTTGTACACTGCATATTATTTATTACTATTCCAGATATACAGAGAGTTTTTCTTTTAAGTATACATATCTCAATATACTGTACACGCTGTAAATCTTCAGATATTCGTTGTTTTTACAAATATTCCAAACTAAACTTTTAAACGGTCTTTTCCACTTCCAGATTAAGCATGAAGTGAAATTTCGAGTTTATAATAGCCTGAAAATTTGCTTTGGTTGCGTAGCGCGAAGCGCGGAGTGACCAAACATAATTTTCAGGCTTTTCTAAACTCGAAATTTTACTTCATGCGCCACGCGTGCTAAACACTGATGTGATGTGATGTTAAATATATACTTTTTTAGCATACTGCTTTAGTAGAATATTTTGATCTTCATATAAAATCAGTGTTTTATACGCGTGGTGCATGAAGTAAAATTTCGAGTTTAGAGAAGCCTGAAAATTTGGTTTGGTCGCGTAGCGCTACGCGAACAAACCAAATTTTCAGGATTTTCTAAACTCTAAATTTTACTTTGTGCTTAACTGGGAGTTAAAGAGTTCAAATTAAACTATTTTAAAGAACAAACGATTATCGGAAAAGTTGCAGCTTATGCATACATGTACGTATATTTAAAAAAAAAATCCCAGAAAGTTTACCAAATTTTAGTAGTGGTAAATGCCACCACCAGGGCCGAAAGGGGTAATAAAAAGAAATTTATCAAATTATAGAATATTTAATTAAAGCAAATATACAAGGAGTTTTTCTTTAAAGTATACGTATTCTAAATTCAGCCTATTTTCTGTAAATCTTTAGATATTATCTGTCTTTTTTTAAAGTGCAATTTCAAGCTTTAAACAAGTGTTTTCCACTCCCAGACTAAGCATGAAGTAAAATTTCGAGTTTGGAAAAGCCCCGTGAAAATTTGTCTCGGGTCGCGCAGCGACCCGAGACAAATTTTCTGGGCTTTTCTAAACTCGAAATTTTACTTCATGCGCCATGCGTATAAACCACTAAAATATTGTGAAATTTATGTATGAAATTTATGTGCTGACTTGGCGGACGCAACATACGAAATCGCATATTCATTTTAAAGTGTTCAAATATTGGCTTCCCTATTTATTTTAAAGACAAAATGTATTTCACTTTTTTGTAGAGGGAAAAATTCTAAATTTATGAATGTTCACACTTAACCCTTTACGTTTCTCTGGGTTAAAATAATAAAGAAAAAGTAATGTGAATTTATAAAAATTATGACATACCATGGAATTGATACAACAATTGCGGATATTCCCTGCTTTAAACGAGTGTTTTCCACTCCCAGACTAAGCATGAAGTAAAATTTCGAGTTTAGAAAAGCCCCGTGAAAATTTGTCGAGGGTCGCGCAGCGACCCGAGATAAATTTTCTGGGCTTTTCTAAACTCGAAATTTTACTTCATGCGCCACGCGTATAAAACATAGATTTTAAGTGATGTTCAAATATACATTTGAAAATATTATAGTGTTTTATACGTGTGGCGCATGAAGTAAAATTTCGAGTTTAGAAAAGCCCAGAAAATTTGCCTGGGGTCGCTGCGCCACCCTCGACAAATTTTCACGGGGCTTCTCTAAACTCAAAATTTTACTTCATGCTCCAAATTTAACTCTTTTGAAAAACATCGTATGTCAGAAAATGTACAGCTTATGCATGTTTAACTAAAAGAAAAATTCCCTGTACATGATAAAAACATATGGGGTTGCCGAAGTTTAAAAAAATCTAGGTTGTCACTTAACGTAAATTACAAATTACACTTTCGTTGACTTCCATTTGTAGGTGCACTTTTAGTAGTTCTTAGAAGTAAAATGAAATAACTCTGAAATTGTAGAAACTACCAAACATAGCAAGAACTATGTAAAAATTTACAATTTGTTAAAATTTGATAGAAATTATCACATTTTTCATTACCTACATTTTTAGAGAATTTCTACACGTTGACTGAACATGTAAAAAATCTCTACTAATTAAGTTTATAAGAAATGTGAACTTTTAAAACATTTTTGGATCCGTTATATCTAAACGCCTTTATATTGAGGTCTGCATAAGGATTCTAGATTGTCACTACTGACTGTTAACACATTGTTTACCATAACCTCAAATTTATTCCATCATTTAATTAGCATTCTTGGCACATATTTTTGGTCATCAATTTCAGTCGCTTCTTTGTTAATATTCCAATTTAGCTATTGTTTTGCTGTATCTGGGCCTGGCCGCATACAGGAAATTTTTCTTTTAGGTATACATATAGGAATTTTTCGATGTAAATTTTCAGACATTCGTTGCTTTTATAAAAGCTTGCAATTTAAAGCTTCTAATGTGTGTTTCCAAATCCAAATTGAGCATGATTTTGACGATCCGTGTCTAAATCTGAACGTTCAGGCTTTTCTAAACTCAAAATTTTACTTAATGCTCCAAGCGTATAAAACTGATTTTTGGTGAATTTCAAAATACACCTACCCTTTATGTATTATCATCACTTCAATACATTCTATAAATATTTACTATTTACATACCGCGTTTCCCCCGAAAAAGGGCCCAAGCTGTAGCGGCTTTATTTTTGAATAAAAATGAAAAAAATATATATACGAGGGTAAGGTGGAAAGTTCTTGGCTTGGCAGTGAATCTTATTTTACTAGGTAGTCGCCTGCAACGTAGTCCCCACTTTGCTCAACGTTTTTTCAATGTTGAGTTAATTCCATCTCTGATGTGCGATTCTCAAAGGCCTGAAAAATAATCATCTACTGCTGCTATCATCTTTTCATTTTACTTAAAACGTTTTCCAGCTATAGATTTGAGAATAGGTGGAAGTCAGAGGGAGCCAAATCTGGTGAATAGGGTGGATGATCCAACAATTCGTACTTCAAATCTCTAAGTTTTCCCATTGTCAAAGCGCATTTGTGGGCAGGTGCATTGTCCTGATAAAAAATGATTTTTTATCTTTTGGAATTTCGCCTCTTCTCCCGAAATATTTTCATCCAGTTGGTCGAAAAAACTTGCATAGTATTGGCCAGTTATGGTTTTACCCTGTTCAATGTAATTAATAAAAAGAATCCCCTTTGCATCCTAGAAAACACTGGTCATGGTCTTTCCGGCAGATAAAATCGACTTTGCCTTTTTTGGAGCAGAGCCACCGGCTTCTACCCACTGCTTTGATTGCTGTTTTGTTTCTGGCGTGTAGTGGTGGACCTATATATTTGTAACTATGGATAAGTTACAAATCGTCGCACAAAATCAGTTGGATTCTTTTTAAAACGGTCTAAAGATCGTTGAGAAAATCGTTTGTGTGTTTGCTTTTACTTAACAAATGCGGCACCCACCTTGCATAAAGCTTTCTCATATTTAATCATTTATATAAAATGTACCGTACCCTTTCTTCTGATATGCCTATGGTCTCAGCTATCTCACATACCTTTAATCGCCGATCGTTCAATACCATATTGTGCATCTTCTTGATGTTTTCTTCTGTGGTTGCAGTTTTTAGTCGTCCTTCACGTGGATCATCTTCAAGAGATGTACGACCATGTTTAATCTCAGCCGCCCATTTCTTCACTGTTGAAAATAAAGGAGAACACTCCTTATAAACCTTTACCAACTTTGGATACATTTCCGTTGGCGATAAACTGTCCAAAATGAAGAATTTTATAACGGCACGCTATTCCAGTTTTTCCATTTCAACGTAACACACACAACACTTCTACTTTAAAAATTCCTATTAAGAAAACTATTTGACAGATCAAGTTGACACTTGTCATTCGTTATCGGGATACGTGTACCAACATAACAAAAAAATATCATCGATAGCAACGTCATTTCTGTGCTAGGCCAAGAATTTTCCACCTTACCCTCGTATTATAATGTTCAAGGCTCCGCAACTTAAGTTTGAACCGGGCTCCGCTTTTGCTTGGGCCGGCCTTAATCGTACACATTAAACATTTTTGTCATCAAAATATTACATTATCTTTCACAATGTTCTCATTAATCACTTGGTGAAACTTGATTAAAATAAAATTTGAAATAAAAACACTTAAGTTGTTTCACTAACGTTAGTGAAACAAACCAAGTGTTTTTATTTCAAATTTTAAAATATTACATATAATTATGTTTATTATAAAAATTATTTGTTTTATGTTTCTAATTTTAACATTATTTTGCCTTTGTTTTTCTTTCTTTGTAAGCCGGTTGTTAAATTTTAGCAGCACACCCCTGGCTACGCCTAATAATTTGTATACAGGTATAGACAATTAAGGCGCCTAGAAGCAAAAAGGTGTAAATACAAATTAAAAACAATTGCAGTTCATGCAATAGGGCGTTTTTCTGTCAGCAAAATTAGATATTAGGCATTTAGACGCCTTTGCTTCTAGGAAATTTAATTCTTTACAGATTTACATTTCCAATAGATCTTTTGTAAACGTTAATGCCAATAATAGATACTCTAGTGATCATCTTTGTTTTTACAAGTACTGAATGATTCAAAGTAAGTATGATAAGTAAGAGTAGTAAGTAAGCAGATTGAATCTCTCGCCGTAAGACAATTGTGGCGAAAAATTCAAATCGATATCACTCTTTTTGTTCTTGATTTGAATTTGCGCCACAATTGCGTTACGGTGGGGTATTCAAACCAGCCTCAATTTATAATCATAAACGATCACTAGAGCAGTTATTCATCATACACACGTTGTGTTCTGCTTGATGATTATTGGGTAACGCTTTTTTCAATAACAATATAATTTGCTTCAAGCAATCATCCATGACGAAAACAAATTAGCTTGATGATCAATCGCATCGCTTCGTTCTGCCAAAATATCTGTGTTGTGCTTTTGAGGTAGGCATGTGGTTGTAAGGTGCCGTGGTCGTAGCCAATAGAGAAAGCTTTTCTCCTTGCATAATAAATGTTTTTATCTTGTGTAACTCGCGAATGAAAGGTTAAAATAATGCCGTCGATGTAGCGCCAGTCTTATTCGAAGTGTGGTGCGCGACGCGACAGTCTCGTCGGTCTTCCGTCAGTCGGTCTTTCGATTTGTCGAACGACATCGGTCTGTGTCTTGTATTCCTTGTGCGAGTAGGTCAGTTATACAATGTTTTCACATTTATTTATTACCCTACTGTATTGTATGCCCATGTGTGTCTTGTTTGATTTGTTATAAAAATATGTATCTGGTGCAAAAATAAATATTTATTTCAAATAAATATTCTGTGATTTAAATTTAAACAAAGATAGTATTTGTTCAATATTTTATAGGGTGATAAATGAGTAAGTAAACAAATATTAAATTATATTTTATAGTTTGTATCTATAAACAATTCAATTTTGAAATTAATTTAATCAATCATTCTAAAGTTGTCATTCTGTTATAAATGTATTACATTAATAGGAACCATATTGAAGATAAAAAAAAATGTATTACAATCATACAGGACGTCTTAATGTAATTGTACACTTTTGTGTTAGGCTTGTATTAGACAACACTATTTTATTGTATAACTCTACTCTACAAGATTTGCGTTTGGTCATCTTTTGTGTATTACGCCATGATAAAAAATAGTATTTCTATCATGGCGCAATACACAAAATATGACCAAACGCAAATCTTGTAGTTTCGTAAAATGGAAATAGAACATGTCCTATTTGGTACCAGAGCTGGGCAGGATTCGAATCATTCAGGATTCGAATCCTTTTAGAGGATTCAAAAGAGGCATTCGAATACTTTAGTCAAACTGGATTCGTGATTCGGATTCGTTACATTTTTGTAAGAGGATTCGTATTCGAATCCAAATGCGGGTGATTCGAATCCTCATAAAACGATTCGAATACTTACAAAGGATTCGAATACTTACAAAAGGATTTGAATCATCAAAAATAATTCGAATTAATTGTGAGGATTAACAAGAAAAATGTCTTTTGTGTCTTTTTAAATTTCTCGTTAAATCGCTGTTTTACACGCGTGGCGCATGAAGTAAAATTTCGAGTTTAGAAAAGCCCAGAAAATTTGTCTCGGGTCGCTGCGCGACCCTCGACAAATTTTCACGGGGCTTTTCTAAACTCGAAATTTTACTTTATGCTTAGTCTGGGAGTGGAAAACACTCCTTTGAAGCTTCAAATTGAACTCTTTAAAAAAAGCGTGTGCACGCTCGTTAAAAGTTTTAAATTAAGCTCTTTTGAAAAACAACCGATGTCGGAAAATTTACAGCTTATGCATATGTTTACCTAAAAGAAAAATGTTCACGTTGTTTTTTTTTAGAAGAGTTCAATTTGAAGCTTTGAAGTAACATTTCAAGTTTAGAAAAGCCCCGTAAAAATTTGCCGACATTTTCGGGGCTTTTCTAAACTCGAAATTTTACTTCATGCGCCACAGGTACAAAACAAAAATATTGTGAATTTATGTATATTTGAACCTCACTTGAAATCAGTGTTTTATACGCGTGGCGCATGAAGTAAAATTTCGAGTTTAGAAAAGCCCAGAAAATTTGTCTAGGGTCGCTGCGCGACCCTCAACAAATTTTCACGGGGCTTTTCTAAACTCGAAATTTTACTTCATACTTAGTCTGGGAGTGGAAATGCTCGTTCGAAACTTCAAACTAAATGCTTTGATAAGAACATTAAATAACTGAAAATGTTTTTAAAGATAATAATCTAGTTTTTAAAATTTGGTTTAATATTATTTGAAGTAAAACTGACATAGTACCAACAATCTAAAGTGTTTTTCCTGGTCTTTTAATTTAACATTCTTCTGTAGGAAACCCCCATTTTGTTAAATTGTTTTCATTGTTTTTGTCAATATTTAAATTGGTTTTATAAATGTTTACGTGTTTTGTAATTTTTATGATCCCTCTTGATTTCGACAAATTTAATAATATCATATGGCTTTTTTGTTAGTGTTTTGGTCAATTTGAATAAAATTCCATGAATTTTCTCTAACTTTCTCGGATTTAATGATATTCACTGAATTTTTTTTTAACTTAATTTTCAAGCATTCGTCGATTTTATAATAGAGCTCAATTTGAAGCTTTAAACGAGTGTTTTCCACTCCCAGACTAAGCATGAAGTAAAATTTCGAGTTTAGAAAAGCCCCGTGAAAATTTGTCGAGGGTCGCGCAGCGACCCGAGACAAATTTTCGGGCTTTTCTAAACTCGAAATTTTACTTCATGCGCCACGCGTACAAAACACTGATTTGAAGTGAAGTTCACAAACACATGAATACATCTGTAATCAGAGTAACAGGGAATCAGATATTTAGTCTGTTATCAACGATGTTCAGTGTTAATAATAAATAATTAGGTTTTGAAAATTTTTGTTAAAACAACTGGTAACGATAGTTATATTATAATGGTTGCAAAAAAAATATAAAATCAAATTTCTTCTTAAAGATTCGTGATTCGAAAAAACAGGATTCGAATCTTTGATTCGAATCATATTTATCTCTTACAAATCCTTTATTCGAGTATTCGTGATTCGAATCATATTAGGTGATTCGGATTCGTGATTTGAATCCTTTTTACGATGATTCGTCCCAGCTCTGTTTGGTACACTATGACAAAAAATATTATACTATTTTCTTGTACAAGAAAATGGTGTCGTCTAATACAAGCTTTATATTTTAAAATACAGGGAATGCTTCAAAGCCAATTAGGCGCTTGAATTTTGAAAGATTTGTTATTTTGGAGATAAACATTTGTAATATTAATTAACCTAAGAGAACATTCTAATCATACAAGATAAATTCAAATTCAAAACTATTTGAATTCGAGAAAATAAGCTTACGCTTCTTATAGTTTGCACACTTTAAACATAATATATAAAATTACGAAAAAACTATTCGTGAAAATGGAAACAATGTCTTAATTAATAAGACAACTTAAAACGATAAATATCCATTGAAACAACTACTTCCCGTGCAAATACACCTCCGGATATTGAATTATACAATGAAATATTTTAAATCTTATTTAATTTGATTTGTTACAACGCTCTATTAAAGTATATGTAACGTTTAGGTCAAATTCTCTTCAAACCAACTAACAGTACAAATTTAAAACGAAAGGAGAGATAGCAACACATTAGAAGTGAAAGGATTTGGATTAAAACTAATGTCTTAGGCCATCTCTAATCATAATTTTAAAATTCTGTAAAGATGAATTAAAAATACTTGGTATTTGTGCCAAAAATATCGTTTAGGTTTACCCTTTTCCTTTTCTCAAAATAACCTAGGAATATTTTGCATGAAATCCTTCAATTGAGCACAGAAATAATTGCAAAAAAATTAAAATTGTTTGCGGTTACGTTATGTGCATGAATTATTGGTTTGGTCTCTATACTAGCATTAAAGTCACCGGTTATTTATTTTCTCCGTTAAAAAATCATTGGTCCAGACTTTAACTTTCTGAATATTTTGTTAAATTACATAAACATACTGTAGATACTACTGTTTTTTAATAATTAAATAAATTTGGTTTGTATTTATACAATAATAATAATAACAATAAAACATTAATACGGGGTGATTCCGAAATATCACAATAGTGGAAATACAGGATGCTAGGATTTCATCGTAAAATGTCGTATTTTGACAACTGTGACATTATAACTGTAAGTCGCTTGGTTGACTGTGTTTTGACTACGCTAGAGTTTTGTCATGTTATCTCTCTATTGACTGCATTTCCAATATTGTGATATAATGACTGTAAGTCACTAGGTTCACTGTATTTCAACTTATTCGGATTTTGTCATGAATTCACTGTATTTTCACTATTGCAATATTATGACTGTTAGTCACTTGGTTTACTGTCTTTTAATTATAATATATTTTTGTCATTAAATCACTACATCGACTATATTTTCACCATTGTGAGTTTATGACTGTAAGTCACTATATCGACCGACATTAGTCTTTCGTGTCAACTTTACTTAAGAAGACGATAGTCGGCATTTAGACCATTGTGTCAACTTGATATGAGCCGCCGTAAGCCGACATTAGTCTATCCTGACAACTTGAAATGACATTTAGTCCAATGTATCAAATTTGACACAAATCAGCGTTAGTCGACATTGGGACTGTTGTCAGTTTAAGACAACTATTGTTTGAAATATATTTTTTGATGGTCATGTTACTGTTTTTCTCTATGACACTTGCGACACACATTTTGATAGTTGTAAAATATTTAAGACTAACGAGTGTCTTCCACTCCTAGACTAAGCATGAAGTAAAATTTCGAGTTTAGAAAAGCCCCGCGTAGAAAATTTGTCGAGGGTCGCGCAGCGACCCGAGACAAATTTTCACGGGGCTTTTCTAAACTCGAAATTTTACTTTATGCGCCACGCGTATAAACCACTAATTTAAAGTAAAGTTGAAAATATATTCTATTAAGATGTAACAGATATTTACTAAGATTTAGCGATAAAATGCAAAAAATATTTATTTTGTGAATATTTTTTAAAGGTCATAATAATAATAAAAGTAGAACAAACTTAGTCTAAGACACTTTTCCATATTGTTAATATTTCAATCATCATATCTATAACGAGAACATTGTTATGATGGACACATCAACATTTTTTTTAACATGAAATAAAAACATTTCAAAAATTAAAACAATTCCTTGGAGCTGAACCGAAAACCGCAAAAAACTGTTATTATTTTTTCGGAACGAAAACTGGAACCGAACCGATATATGAGTCGCCTATTTCCAAAAACCTCTAAATCTATTTAACACATCAACATTTTTTTTAACATGAAATAAAAAATTTCAAAAATTAAAACAATTACATGGAGCTGAACCGAAAACCGCAAAAAACTGTTATTTTTTTTCGGAACGAAAACTGGAACCGAACCGATATATGAGTCGCCTATTTCCAAAAACCTCTAAATCTATTTAACACATCAACATTTTTTTTAACATGAAATAAAAACATTTCAAAAATTAAAACAATTACTTGGAGCTGAACGGAAAACCGCAAAAAACTGTTATTTTTTTTTCGGAACGAAAACTGGAACCGAACCGATATATGAGTCGCCTATTTCCAAAAACCTCTAAATCTATTTAACACATCAACATTTTTTTAAACATGAAATAAAAACATTTCAAAAATTAAAACAATTACTTGGAGCTGAACCGAAAACCGCAAAAAACTGTTATTTTTTTATCGGAACGAAAACTGGAACCGAACCGATATATGAGTCGCCTATTTCCAAAAACCTCTAAATCTATTTAACACATCAACATTTTTTTTAACATGAAATAAAAACATTTCAAAAATTAAAACAATTACTTGGAGCTGAACCGAAAACCGCAAAAAACTGTTATTTTTTTTTCGGAACGAAAACTGGAACCGAACCGATATATGAGTCGCCTATTTCCAAAAACCTCTAAATTTATTTAACACATCAACATTTTTTTTAACATAAAATAAAAACATTTCAATAATTAAAACAATTACTTGGAGCTGAACCGAAAACCGCAAAAAACTGTTATTTTTTTTCGGAACGAAAACTGGAACCGAACCGATATATGAGTCGCCTATTTCCAAAAATCTCTAAATCTATTTAACACATCAACATTTTTTTTAACATGAAATAAAAACATTTCAAAAATTGAAACAATTACTTGGAGCTGAACCGAAAACCGCAAAAAACTGTTATTTTTTTTTCTGAACGAAAACTGGAACCGAACCGATATATGAGTCGCCTATTTCCAAAAACCTCTAAATCTATTTAACACATCAACATTTTTTTTAACATGAAATAAAAACATTTCAAAAATTAAAACAATTACTTGGAGCTGAACCGAAAACCGCAAAAAACTGTTATTTTTTTTTTCGGAACGAAAACTGGAACCGAACCGATATATGAGTCGCCTATTTCCAAAAACCTCTAAATCTATTTAACACATCAACATTTTTTTTAACATGAAATAAAAAATTTCAAAAATTAAAACAATTACATGGAGCTGAACCGAAAACCGCAAAAAACTGTTATTTTTTTTCGGAACGAAAACTGGAACCGAACCGATATATGAGTCGCCTATTTCCAAAAACCTCTAAATCTATTTAACACATCAACATTTTTTTTAACATGAAATAAAAACATTTCAAAAATTAAAACAATTACTTGGAGCTGAACCGAAAACCGCAAAAAACTGTTATTTTTTTTTTCGGAACGAAAACTGGAACCGAACTGATATATGAGTCGCCTATTTCCAAAAACCCCTAAATCTATTTAATAACAATGGATCTAGGCGTTTTTGGTAATAGGCGACTCATATATTTAAATAATTGAACCGGAACGCAAAACATATAACGGTTCGAAGCCTTGCCTCTGTCATTGATATTTTACAAATGTGTAATTGATTGTAAATTCTATTAATTTTATTTAAAATATTTAAAGAATAATACTAATTTCCAGACGCACATTTAACATCCTAACCGTCTCGTAAGATTTTACGAAGAAAAATACAATATTTTTTTAATTTACATTTTTTATCCAAAATTAATCAACAAATCGCACTGCTTAAAGATAATCACACCTGTTCTGTCCGCCTTGTATATGTTTATATCAGGATATGTATACTTAAAAGAAAAATTGTGTATCATCATTAAATTCCTTCTAAATAACCCCATTTTGCTACGGCCAGGTTTGTATTTTGATTGAACCAGAAGTAAAGGGTGTTCAAAAACGAATGCAAGATTTGAATTTGCCGCCATTTGTGCAGTAAATTGTTGGCAACCTTGAAAAAAGAAAACAATTTGACAGCTGAGAGTTCAGGGGTAGTAAAAATGGAGCGGTACACGATACAACAACGTGTTTTTATTATTGAACAATATCTCAAAAATAATGAAATGTTTGGCGGCTACAATTCGAATTTTTTTTACAAAATATGGTCGGAATAGTGTTTTGACTTCGTTAACTGTAAAGAGATTAGTTGAAAAATGCATGGATCAGTGGGAGACGCCAATACACTGATTATCCAAAAACAAGCCGTTCAAATGTTAATATCGAAGCAGTGCAAGAGAGTGTTGGTGAAAATCCCAGAACATCAATTCGGCGCCGTAAACAAGAATCGCAAATTTCAAAAAGCTCTCTACAGCGTAAACTCACAAAAGATCTGTGTCTCTATGCTTACAAAATGCAATTAACACAACAACTGAAACCTAATGACCATTGCACAGCGAACAGAGTTTGTTGAATGGATTATTGAACATCAACAAGTGGATGCTGATTTTTCGAGCAAAATTATCCTAAGCGATGAAACACATTTTCACCTTGACGGCTTTGTTAATCGCAAAAACTGCCGCGTTTAGGGTTCGGAGAACCCACATGTAATTGTCGAAAAGCAAATGCATCCACAACGTGTTACTGTTTGATGCGGATTTTGCGCTCGAGGCATCATTGGACCATACTTTTTTGAAAATGATGCTAGTCAAGCAGTTTTACTGGTGTTCGATATCACGACATGATAACATAGTTCTTTCTGCCGAAACTGAATGGGATTGATGCGGCTAATATGTGGTTTCAACAAGACGGTGCCACATGCCATACAGCCCGTGAAACAATTCAATTACTGGTGCTCGATATCGCGACATGATAACACAGTTCTTTCTGCCGACACTGGATGATATTGATGCGGCTAATATGTGGTTTCAACAAGACGGTGCTACATGCCATACAGGCCGTGAAACAATTCAACTACTGGTGCTTGATATCGCGACATGATAACACAGTTCTTTCTGCCGAAGCTGGATGATATTGATGCGGCTAATATGTGGTTTCAATAAGACGATGCCACATGCCATACAGCCCGTGAAACAATTCAATTACTGGTGCTCGATATCGCGACATGATAACACAGTTCTTTCTGCCGAAATTGAATGATATTAATATGGCCAATATGTGGTTTCAACAAGACGGTGCCACATACTATACAGCCCGTGAAACAATAAAATTACTGCATGAGACATTTCCTAGTCTTGTACTCTCTAGTTTCGGTGATCATAATTGGCCAGCTAGATCATGTGATTTCACATTATTAGCTATATTTTTCTAAGATTATTTGAAGTCAAAGGTCTGTGTCAACAGGCTTAACCATCCGTGCATTACAGGAGGAAATTAAACGCTGCATCATTGAAATTCAGCCACATTTATGCAAAATAGTCGTGGAAAATTTTGACAAAAGAATGCGTATGTGCCAGCAAAGCCGTGGAGGCTGGTTGCCCGATCTGTTATTCCATAAATAACCCTATCTTATGTACTTTATGATTCCATAAAAAAAATAACAATCTAAAGACTAAAAACTGTGTTTTTCTATTTAATTCAAGTCTTGAGTTAATTTTTGGACATCCTTTATATACATTATCAATATTTCACCGACAATTAAATTATTACGTTTGCAAGCCCTGTTATAACTGAATGGCATTTTGGGCTTTTGTCGAATAAGTTATTAACAATTTAACAAAATTAAATACCCCATGTCATTAAACTGTGTATATATAATCTAAATTTGTCTGTAAATAACATCATTAACATTCTTTACCTTTAGAGGTTACAGCGTAGCGAAACAATTGTAGTGAAAATAAATAAAAAAAGATAAAAATCAGAAATATTTTATTTATTAAATCTTTTTTAATTAATTCACCTTATGGTGGAATTTCATAAAGCTTAATTATTTAAGTAATTACAGAGCTACTAATATCAGTTTTGGTTAGCATTGAAAAACCTCTTAACATTTACCAAATCAATTACGTAAGTGTTTTTATTTTAAGCTTGTTTAATCGTAAAGAAGTCGGAGTTTTTATTATTCACAATCTCTATAAAGTCACGGTTATTACAACAAATACAAAAAATATAATCCTTGAAAGTGCCAGCGTGAAAAGGCATATAATAAATAAGACATCAGTCAAAAATATTGACCACGTTTTGTTTAGTGCTTGCTAAACAAAGAACATGATTGTTTAAATATTAACTTTTTATATTTAATAGGAAGTATAAATACTCATGCTTGTAACTTGTAAGAAACATAATTTGCATTCATCCTTCAAAACATGACCAAACGAGTGTTACACCTTAGGAGGTATGTAAATATTATTAATTTAATGCTTGTCGTAATAGGAGTGTATAGGATTTAACGACTTGGTATGATAAAAGGTCTATCACATTTTAAGCAAATAAATGCTGGATTGTAGTGCACTTTAGGAGAGGCTTAACTTCAGTAACATTTCCTATGAATGTACATTTTGATTTCCATAAAATTGTAGGACTGTATTAAAATACACTGATTAAACCAAATGTTAATGGTAACTCATGAAACTTAGATTTTTCAATATTTTCATACCGATATAAGTCGTATACACTTTTAAATATTAAAGTCTTATTTATAAAATTGCTGTTAATAAAGTTATAGTTTAATACTAGCAAGGGGAGCCAATGCTTAAGAAAGAACTGTAAATCAAGTAGAAGAGGAGAGACTATGCTCAAGATGTGGGGTAAGAGTAAGACAGACGACTATATACACCAATCATTGATCTCGCTTTTGGATGCAGCATCCAAATGTGGTTACCAAATTTTATATAGAGGCTGGCTAACTGGATATACAGAGAGTTATATGTAACACCGAACATTTTCATAATGAGAATTTTTCTTTCTAGTATCCATATGCATACGTTGTACATTTTCCGACGCTCGGTTTATTAAATGAATTCAATTTGAAGCTTTAAGCGAGTGTTTTCCACTCCCAGGCTAAGCATGAAGTAAAATTTCGAGTTTAGAAAAGCCTGAAAATTTGGTTTGGTCGCGTAGCGCGAAGCGCGGAGCGGCCAAACCAAATTTTCAGGCTTATCTAAACTCGAAATTTTACTTCATGCGCCACCGATACAAAACACTGATTCAATGTAAAGTTTAGCGGTGTGTTTTAAACGTCGTAATATGTCAGTGTTTTGTACCGGTGGCGCATGAAGTAAAATTTCGAGTTTAGAAAAGCCTGAAAATGTAACACCGAACATTTTCATATTGAGAATTTTGCTTTTTAGTATCCATATGCATACGTTGTACATTTTCCGACGCTTGGTTTATTAAAAGAATTCAATTTGAAGCTTTAAGCGAGTGTTCTCCACTCCCAGGCTAAGCATGAAGTAAAATTTCGAGTTTAGAAAAGCCTGAAAATTTGGTTTGGTCGCGTAGCGCGAAGCGCGGAGCGGCCAAACCAAATTTTCAGGCTTTTCTAAACTCGAAATTTTACTTCATGCGCCACCGATACAAAACACTGATTCAATGTAAAGTTTAGCGGTGTGTTTTCAACGTCGTAATATGTCAGTGTTTTGTACCGGTGGCGCATGAAGTAAAATTTCGAGTTTAGAAAAGCCTGAAAATTTGGTTTGGTCGCTCCGCGCTTCGCGCTACCCGACCAAACCAAATTTTCAGGCTTTTCTAAACTCGAAATTTTACTTCATGCTTAGTCTGGGAGTGGAACACACTCATTTTAGGTATCGAATTGAACTCTTTTAAAAAAACAACGATTATCTAAAAATTTACGGCATATAATTGGGACATGTATACTTGAAAGAAAAACCCCCTGTATTTACAAGTCGAGGCATTAATTGCGATTAATTGGCTACAATTTGTAATGGTCATATAGACAACCCAATTTGCACATAACCTGAAAAATCAAAGGTGTCAAATCGTTTGATAAATAGAATATATTGTTTTCTAACATCAATTTTCCAGGAATCGTTGAAAGTAGCAATGGTAATACCTTTGTATAAAAAAGGAGACTCAAACATACCAACTAATTATAGACCGATATCTTTACTTCCAGTTTTCTCAAAGGTGCTGAAAAAAGTCATGTTTCTCCAGATGTACAAATATCTCGAAAATGAAGGAATTATTGCAGATAATCAGTTTGGTTTCAGATCAGGAAAATCGACCGAAGACGCGGTATTGCACCTCGTCGATAGTATTCTACGTGCTTACGAAGATCACAAGCACTGTATTGTAACTTTTCTAGATCTAACCAAAGCCTTTGACTGCGTGAATCATAACCTACTGTGCGATAAGCTGCTACATTATGGTTTTGACATGGACAGCACAAATTTAATTAAATCTTACCTATCAAATAGGAGCCAAATTGTTAAATTTGGCAGTGAGGTGTCTACCACGGTTGAAATAAAATATGGTGTTCCTCAGGGATCCATTTTGGGCCCTATATTATGTTTGATTTATATCAATGATTTCACCAAATATCAAACAATGAGTAAAACCATCTTGTATGCTGATGAAACTTCATTGCTAAACAATGGCCGAACTTTGCCTGAGTTGGTGCGTCTGAACCGTGATGCAAAGCATGTCTCAGGTGAGTGGTTCAGCAGTAATGGACTAACAATTAATGAGGCCAAAACGATTGATCTGTGCTTCACATTAAGACCTTGTGAACATGACTTTGCTACCTCATCTAAATTTTTGGGTGTGGTGTTGGATTCCTCTCTAACTTGGAGTTCTCATGGTGATATGTTGGCAAGGAGATTGTGCTCCAACATTTTTCTTCTACGGAATATCTCTCATTCAGTATCTCCGGCAGTTTTGAAAACAGCATACTTCGGCACGTGCCATTCTTTAATGACGTATTGTATACTCGCCTGGGGCCACTCTGTTGTTAGACACAGGATTTTTGGACTACAAAGACGGGCAATTAGAATTTTAGCAGGTATAAACTACCGTGAAGAATGTAAACCTTTTTTTATAACTCTAAATATAATGACATTTCCATGTCTTTATATTTATAAATGCCTTATATACATCAAAAGACACCTGAACACCCATCAGTGCACTGATACTTTACACAGGCACGATACCCGTCAAAAACACAACTTGATAATTCCATTCTCTAGGTCAGTGATAGGGAAACTACGGCCCGCGGGCCAAGTCCGGCCCGCGGAAAGGTTTAATCCGGCCCGTTTAAGAGTGCCGTCGTGAGAATGTTTGAACGCGTTCTTACTTCGTAATGTGACGACCCGCATAAAAACTACCTACCTACGATTAAGCATTATTCTTTGGCCCGCTACGATTGTCTGGTTATTACAAATGGCCCGTCTTAAAAAAAGTTTCCCCACCACTGCTCTAGGTTAAATAGATCACGAGATGGACCCAGATACTGGGGGTTAAAAATTTTTAATAAAATACCTGTCCTCGTCCGATGTTTACCTATGAAACAATTTAAAAAGCACTTAAAAATTGTTTTAAACGCTACACCGTACTACTCGTGGGACGAATTTTTTCAGTCCCAATAGGGTTATCAAACTGTGATATGTTTCATATGTTTCATATATGTTTCTGTCCATTGTAAGCAGGTCTCCTCCTACTACCATTCTTAATTTGCACGTGTTTTATATATAATGATATATTTTAATATTTGGTTTTTTTTTTAATGACTTGTGTAAAACTTCCATGTAGTTATGGCATCAATAAATTATATGAATATATGAATATGAATATGAATACGAAAATGAACATTGATTATGTTCGGTGTTACATGAAACTTTCTGTATATGAACTGTGATGCTAGTTAATTTCTATTAGACTTGTACAAACATGATATTAACATTTCGAACTAATACAACATAATCTACATTTAATTAGATAGTTTTAAACTATTAATAAAACTAATATAGCTACATTGCATTTTCATGTGTTTCATTTTCCCTCCTATTAAAATTTAAGTAATTTTGAGGTTATTTTGCAATATTTTCTTTTCTTAATATCTCAAAAATATTCAATTGTTTTTCTGATTTGACCATTGGAAATGTCATTAAATTTCCCACTACTGTGCTCATTTAACCAACTCTGTAACTTAAATAATAGCAAAGTTAGCAACGGTGCCCAATTAATTCTAAACACCCTGTATATACCGTGTGTACGAGAAAAGGAGCGAACATAGAGATTTAATGTGTGAAACCACATTTATGGATTTTTCTGCTTACATGGTCATTTTAGAGAAAAAGTACAGGAGTAGGCAAAAATTTAAATAAAAAACGAGACGACACAAAGTATAACTTTTAAACGAACAAACGGATGTGTTGTATTCACCACTGTTGAATACTTTTTAGCCATAGAAACACTGTAAATTTGTCAAACTTGAAAATGACACTAAAAATGTGGAAACACGAGTCGTAGAATTATTAAAATAAAGTGGTAAAACACATTGAAACACGTCTCAATATTGATTATAACAAATAAATAATATCTACAATAAATCAGCGACCAAATTTTATTCATAATATTATAAGCAAAAAAATAGTCTCAAATTATTTAAATTTCTATTACATTTTATTAATTCATGTTGATGCTTTTAATTTTTAGCATAAGCTGTTTGCTTAGAAATCCGAGCTCTGGTAATTAGCATATGCATCAATCAATAAGATTTCAATTAAGTAGAAATTCTTGTTAAGTAGAGTACGAACTTTTTTTCTGAAAACAAATCGCGATGGAAATGTGAGGATATTTTGTTTTTATTTCACAATTAATACTACATTGATTTTACCGCATTCTAATTGCGTGATCATTAAATTTCCTTCCGCAACAACAAACGGAAGTAAATCCGGTGAAATGCTGGTGTTCATTATTCTATGTATAATTTCAATTGAAATGTGTGATAAATGGAAATGAAAATTTTTAATGACTCTTTTAATTTAATAGACGGAAAGGAAATGGTTAAACATGTTTTTTTTGTACTCATTAAAAGGCGAATTTATATTAGTTTTAAAATTAAATTTAAACAAATTAAAATTATTTACAGGGTCTTCCATTAGTGAGTTCTTTGAAGATATCTCACGTCTACAAATGTCAGAAAATTAACAGCTAAAATAATTAAGAAAAAGTAATGTGATTTTATAAAAATAATGACATACCATGGAATTGATACAATTGCGGATATTCCCTGTTTTTTTTTTTAAGTTCAATTTAAAACTTTAAACAAGTGTTTTCCACTCCCCGACTAAGCCCTAAAAATTTGTCTCGGGTCTTAGTCTGGGATCCACTACCAAACACTTGTTCAAAGTTATAAATTGAACTTTGAAAAAAAAATAGGGAATATCCGCAATTGTATCAATTCCATAGTATGTCATTATTTTTATAAAACCACATTACTTTTTCTTAATTATTTTGCTGTTAATTTTCTGACATTTGTTGATTTTAAAACGAGTTCAATTTGAAGCTTTAAAAGAGTGTTTTCCACTCCCAGACTAAGCAAGCCGAGAAAATTTGACAAATTTTCACGGTGCTCTTCTAAACTCGAAATTTTACTTCACGCTTAGTCTGGGATAACACTTGTTTAAAGCTTTAAATTAAACTTAAAAAACAGGGAATATCCACAATTGTTGTATCAATTCCATGGTATGTCATAATTTTTATAAAATCACATTACTTTTTCTTAATTATTTTAACTTAGAGAAACATAAAGTGTTAAGTGTGAACAGTTCCTATGTTGCGTCCGCGAAGTCAACACCCGGTATAAATATATATTATTAAATAATGACCCTGTATATATTACCATGTATATTAATAAATAATTAAGTTTTGAAAATGTTTAATCAGAAGTTTAGGTTAAGCACTAGATTTTTGATGAACAATTCGTTATATAAATTTTATAAGTCTGTCTGTCTGTCTGTCTGTCAGTCATATTCTTTAGAAATAGAAGTTTTAATTTCTGACTTAGAATTCCTATAGGAATTAAAAAAGTTGATAAGGTATTTTGCACAGAAAATTTTACTCGCGTTTTGTATTCTTACACGGGATTTTGAAAATAAAATGTTTGCACTTAATTACAAGGTAATCGATTTCAGAGTCGAAATCAAGTTATTACTTTATCATCTTATTAAATATTTCTACTGAGCATTTTTAGAGATTCCTTAATAATATGAGTATCATTTCCATATATTAATTTCTTGACAATATTATAATTTTCTTTTCACTTCTGCATAATACATTCAACAGCATTCAAATTAGCCTGTAAATATTTCGCGCGGCATAAAACGTACGCGGAATGAACAATTTATGGGGACCAGTCACTTTTCGATTTTTACGAGCCAACTAAATTACTTTCAAAAAAGCCTCTTACAATCTATTCGAATGCAACTCGTCTTGATTGTAACTAGTCCACAGTCGGTGGATAAAAACTATCTAGATCGCGTATCACTGAAAATAAAAATGTTTGGCAATTGTTGGACTTTGCATGTTTTCTAATCAAATTACTGCGGAATTAATAAAAATAAAATGAAATATACGATATTAAATAAAATGCTCCTAGTTTGATAATGACAAGTTAACGCTGTGGAAACTATAGTCACAATAAAAACCTCAGTTATACAAGCAAAGTTTAAGTGTCTTATTTGTGTAAATAATGATGTATAGCGTAAATAGTAATATAGTGTAAATAATATTTAATTCTTGCCTGAAATCAGATTCACTTAAAATAATGCTGAAAATAATGGCTATAGCAAGGACGGTATAAATAATTTATTAAAGAAACAGAAACAAAAACATTTAATTAAATACTTTTACGCACCTGAGCAAAAAATAGATAGTCAATGGTATAAAATAAATTTTGTTAATGACCTGTCATACAATATAATAAATCAATTTAAGGGAAAAAACTTTAATATTGTATGTTCAAACCCACTAAATTTAGGCAAAGTATTGATAAACAACAAAACTAAAACAGAGAATTCGAAGAAATGTGGAGTTTATGAAATTCAATGTGATGAATGCGATGCAATTTATATTGCGCAAACCGGCAGATCATTCGAAACCAGAATGAAAGAACATAAAAAATCTGTTTTAGATAATAAACCAACAACTGGCTTTTCCAAACATTGCATCGCATTCAATCACTTCTTTAATCCGCATAAGGGATGCACAGTAAATCTAAAAGAAGGCCTGGAGATTAACAGGGCCATAAAAATGGGAAAAAACATAGTTAACGACAACGAGGAGATTTGGAATTCCCCAATTTTGACTTCCCTTATTACCTGAAACAAAAATATGTATATATACCTAGACAATAACTTCTCCTGTACATTCCTTTGAAAATGGTCTAACAAACCGAAACTAGTCGGAATAAAGTTTTAGTTTGTAAAACAATACCAAGTGTTTTTTATTTAAATAACTTTACATATTCTAATATGTTTCAACAAGTGCCAGATAAGAAATTAATTCAAGAAATTTCTCTATTTATTTTTGAGACAAAATGTATTTCACTTTTTCAAGAGGGAAAAACTCTAAATTTATTAATGTTCACACTTAACACTTTACGTTTTTCTAAGTTAAAATAATGAAGAAAAAGTAATGTGATTTTATAAAAATAATGACATACCAAGGAATTGATACAACAATTTGGGATATTCCCTGTTATTTTTGAAGTTCAATTTAAAGCTTTAAACAAGTGTTTTCCACTTCCAGACTAAGCATGAAGTAAAATTTCGAGTTTAGAAAAGCCCCGGGAAATTTTAACTCGGGTCGATCAGCGACCCGAGACAAATTTTCTGGGCTTTTCTAAACTCGAAATTTTACTTCATGCGCCACGCGTATAAAACAATGATTTCAGTGAGGTTCAAATATACATACATTTCACAGAATTTTTGTGTTTTATACGTGTGGCGCATGAAGTAAAATTTCGAGTTTAGAAAAGCCCAGAAAATTTGTCTCGGGTCGCTGCGCGACCCTCGACAAATTTTCACGGGGCTTTTCTAAACTCGAAATTTTACTTCATGCTTAGTCTGGGAGTGGAAAACACTTGTTTAAAGTTTCAAATTGAACTCATTTAAAAATCAACGAATGTCAGAAAATTAACAGCTAAAATAATTAAGAAAAAGTATAGTGATTTTATAAAAATAATGACATACCATGGAATTGATACAACAATTGCGCATATTCCCTGTTTTTTTAAGTTTAATTTAAAGCTTTTAACAAGTGTTTTCCACTCCCAGACTAAGCATGAAGTAAAATTTCGAGTTTAGAAAAGCCCCGTGAAAATTTGTCGAGGGTCGCGCACCAACCCGAGACAAATTTTCCGTGCTTTTCTAAACTCGAAATTTTACTTCATGCGCCACGCGTATAAAACACTATAATATTGTCAAATTTATGTTTATTCGAACTTCACTTAAAATCTGTGTTTTATACGCGTGGCGCATGAAGTAAAATTTCGAGTTTAGAAAAGCCCAGAAAATTTGTCTCGGGTCGCTGCGCGACTCTCGACAAATTTTCACGGGGCTTTTCTAAACTCGAAATTTTACTTCATGCTTAGTCTGGGAGTGGAAAACACTTGTTTAAAACTTCAAATTGAACTCATTTAAAAATAAACGAATGTCAGAAAATTAACAGCTAATATAATTAAGAAAAAGTATAGTGATTTTATAAAAATAATGACATACCATGGAATTGATACAACAATTGCGCATATTACCTGCTTTCTTTTAAGTTTAATTTATAGCTTTAAACAAGTGTTTTCCACTCCCAGACTAAGCATGAAGTAAAATTTCGAGTTTAGAAAAGCCCCGTAAAAATTTGTCGAGGGTCGCGCATCGACCCGAGACAAATTTTCTGGGCTTTTCTAAACTCGAAATTTTACTTCATGCGCCACGCGTTTAAAACACATATTTTAAATGAAGTTTGAATATACATAAATTCGACAATATTATAGTGTTTTATACGCGTGGCGCATGAAGTAAAATTTCGAGTTAAGAAAAGCCAGAAAATGTGTCTGCTGTTGCGCAGCGACCCGAGACAAATTTTCACGGGGCTTTTCTAAATTTAAAATTTTACTTCATGCTTAGTCTGGGAGTGGAAAACACTCGTTTAAAGCTTCAAATTTAACTCTTTTAAAAATCAACGAATGTCAGAAAATTAACAGCTAAAATAATTAAGAAAAAGTAATGTGATTTTCTAAATATAATGACATTTTTCTTGTATATTGTAAATAATTTCGAAAACATTTACTTTAATCAAGTGACTACGATATCTTTTGCCATTTTGACATCCGCAGTTGTTGTTTCAATTCCATGTCATGTCATTTTTTTTTTAAAATCACATTATTTTTTTAAAATTATTTTAACTTAGAGACACGAAACATTTTGTTTCTAAAATAAATAGGGGAGCCAAAATTTGAAAATTTCTAAATTTACATGGGATTTCCTATGTTGCGTCCGCCAAGTCAACAACCGGTATAAATTAAAACATACAAATATCACTTAATAAACTAAACTAAACTAAACAAAAATGTTAAAAACATATAAAAATATCGATATGGAATTTTACCAAGTATAGAAAATAATTGAATAAATATAATCCAGATATTTAATAGCTGAGGCTGTTACTCAGCTATTAAATATCTAGATTATATTTATCCAATAATTATCTAAATTCTTAAATAAACTTATATGAATTAAAATAAATCTAGCGAAAGTGCATTTGTTCAATAAGTTTCTTATAATTATGGAACAACAAGATTAAATTTAAATAGAAAACAGAAAATTATAAAAAATATAAATAATCTTACTATTTTAAGCAACATTTTCTCCAAAATTGATTTACTATAATCATCTAGTAATCATTCACTAACCCTCTAATTAAGTCAAATTTGAGAAAATACATTTTTTATAAATTTGTAACATACCATAAACATATTTGTTTAAAACATTTGCGATTAAAATTGCTGTCTTTTAAAGAAGAACTAAACTGATTAACCTATTAACGGCCTAACAATTATAGAGTTAACTCTAAAAGGTGATTATAGATAAAATTCCAACTTATTATATTACATAGTGTCGATTTTATAAAAGCGTTTAATTTTGTTTAATTTAGGTTTCGAACGAGTGTTTCCACTCCCAGACTAAGCATGAAGTAAAATCGAGTTTAGAAAAGCCTAAAAATTTGGTTTGATCGCTCCGGGAAGCGGAGCGGCCAAACCAAATTTTTCGGCTTTTTTAAACTCGAAATTTTACTTCATGCTCCACGCGTATAAAACACTGATATATTGTAAAAGAAATACACTTAAAAATACTTTTTTTTTAAATAAGTAATAATCAAAATATTTAATAAACAAAATATTTACACTTTATTTCACACATTTTCAAGTTAGGTCTAATAACACAATGTTTCAAATTAACTTATTTAGTAATTAAATTATAAACTAATAATGTTGCGTTGTTGCATTAATAACATTGTTGTAAGGCTTTAAGTTTGTTTTTCTTTTCTTTTCTTTTCTTTAGTATTTTTCTTTTATATATATGGTTGCACATTATATGTATGCTCTAAAATTAGGTAGCATAGCATTATACAGGGTGGAAACCTTAACTGGAATAAATTCGGTATTTATGAAGTAAGAAGTTCCAGAAAAAAATCCTCGGACAGGTCGATTTTTGTTCGTTATTGCGCACTTTTTAGCGTCTTCCAAACAAGTGTGAGGTCGCTAGCCTTTCACGTATGACGTCATAGGCAAGTTTTTGAAATAGAAACATTTTTTTTTTATTTCACTAAATTTGTAGCCCTTTTCATTCTCTTTGCGACCATATAAAAATATTTAGTTGTTTTAAATTTTTTTATTTCAACAAAACAAAAAATGTTTTTTTATAAATTTATTGATGCAACAAATGTTCAAAATGAGTACCGTCTCTCTCTCTTGGCAAATAGCCAATCGGTGATAAATTCCACCCCTTACATTTTGAAACAGTTCCGGTAAAATATAGAAGTTTTTCTTTAAGAATTTTTGTTTAATTTTTTAAGTAAAAAAATTTAAAAAATAAAATACTTTTACATGGTCGTAAAGAGAATGACAAGGGCTACAAATTTAGTGAAATAAAAAAAAATGTTTCTATTTTAAAAACTTGCCTATGACGTCATACGTGAAAGGCTAGTGACGTCATACTTGTTTTGAAGATGCTAAAAAGTGCGCAGTAAAGAACAAAAATCGACCTGTCCAAGGATTTTTTTCTGGAACTTCTTATTTCATAAATACCGAATTTATTCCAGTTAAGGTTTCCACCCTGTATAATACGGTTAATAAAAAAAAACCTCTAGAGTGCCATGATTTAATTTTTTTAAAATTTAAGTTGCCTACACACTACAGGAATAGACATATAAAACGTCAGACATTATAATGTATATTTTCAGAATTGCCAACCTAGAATATTTTCCATGACACTAGAGATTTTTTTTAATTGAACATTTGATATTGTTTCCTGTAACTGGATATTTGTATGTATCTGTTGTATTTTCCCAACAGATACATACAAATATCCAATTACAGGAAACTTAATATCGTATGTTCAATTAAAAGAAATCTCTAGTGTCATGGAAAATATTCTAGGTTGGCAACTCTGAAAACATACATTATAATATCGTTAACTTGTTTCTCATTGATCACTTGGTAAAACATTTCTATTAATATATAGGTATTTGATTGAAATTCACTTGGTTTGTTTTACTAATAAATTGTTTTATTTTCAACTAGTTTCGGCTTAATGCCATTTTCATTCATTCTTGAAAATGGCATTAAGCCGAAACTAGTTGAAAATAAAACAATTTATTAGTAAAACAAACCAAGTGAATTTCAATCAAATACCTATACATTATAATTATTGTCTGACGTTTTAATAATAATAATAATAATAATAATAATAATAATAATAATAACGGCGCTTAATGGGTTAAAGTTAATTATTCATGCCCAATTGTACCACAAATTGGGCATGAATGATGCCTTAATTAATATATTATTTTTGGCAAGATTGTCAAAGATACTTCTTGGATTGAGTTTTTGACATTCACCTTGTAATATTTGCTGTAGGCAATTGTAACTTTTGTTAACAAAAAATCGTAGATAAAAAACTTCCATTTATAATAGAAATATTATTCTTGTTTTTACTTAATGACTTAAGGTATTACTTGCAACAAATTTAGTCTAATTTGGAAGTATTGTCGTATTTCCTGGAAGATAAAAAAATATATTAAAGTTTTTCTCCTAACGACTTAATAAATGATTTTCTATTAATTGTGTCAATTTTAAAATAATTATCGATTTTATTGGAAAATAAAAACAATATTAATGATTTCACCTTAATCACTTAATAAATGATTTGCAATAAATTTAGTCCATTTTAAAAGTATTGTATAACGTTAATTTGTTCTAATCCAACAAAACTGAACGTACAAGTTCTTAAACATTTCCTAAATACGAGCAGATTTAAATTTATATACAGTGGCGTAGCCACATATGCAGCGCTCATCAATATTGAAATAATAAAAAAATATATTTAGAAACATACAAAATACGCAAATATTATTTATTTATCGAAAGATTTAAAAATTGACGAAGAATTTTTAAGTTTTCTTAATTTTAGAAACAAATTTTTTTATTTAGATATTTTATATTTATTTGGCAACATAATCAAAATAAAATATTGATACTGCTAACAACCTTTCATTGTAAAAACTAAAAATCCATTAACATATAATTTCTTCTTCTATCTTAGCAAGGATAATTTAGAGAAATGTTTCACATTACCATTTTTCAATACTTTTTCTGATAAAAACCCGAGAACGGTTTCATTAATATCGAAAGGTATGATTGTCTTTTTTTTTTCGGATAAAAGTTCGGATTGCCGGAGGGTATCGCGATGGCCCACATTCAGCTGCTTTCTTTTTTCTTTGAGGTCAAGTTTTGCTCGGGAGCAATTAGTGATTATTCTCGGTTTTAGATGCGAGTCGTTCGAGAGTGATAGCTGATTGCACTCGTGTGTGGTTTGTGTGTGTGCGCGTCGCTGCAGCTTTTGCGGTGTTTGTTTGTGCGCTCTTCTGGGTTAATTTATGTGAGTAGTAATTTCACACCTGTTATAACCATTTTGGTTTTATGAATGGATTTTATACATTTATTAGGATAAATAGTAGTAGTAAACACTTCCTCTATAATAGTAATTAATTTATCATGCCAAAACATTGATATTTTTATTACCATTTGGATTAATTTCTATATACAACATCGAAATCTTAACTCAGTTTTTGTAAAAATTATCGAATTTATTCAATGATATGATTTTTCATTTTGTTAATTTTAGAAATATTTATTCAGAAGGACTTACAAGTTTTGTATTTTTTATTCGAAAAAGTGTATTTACTTTAAACCAGGGCCGGTATTCCTGAAATTGATCGCACGATCAGTCGCCCGCCAACTGTTAAATAAATGACAGATTTCGTACTACCGAATCGAACGACCAATTTCGGGAACACCGGCCCAGACATATGAATGTACTTGGTATTGTTTCACAATTAATTAATTAAATTTTAATTGTGAAACAATACCAAGTGCCTTTTCTTTAATTAACTTTACATGGTGTAATATGTTTCACCAAGTGCCAGATGAGAAATTAATTCAAGAAAATATGAATGTAACTAACTATACATTAGAAGTGAATGTACCGATAAAGTGGAATAAACTCTTTAATCTAGGAGTGAGACGATATTTCGTCAATTTTAATTATTTTTACCGATAAATGATCAAAATTCTTAAAATTAAGGAATGAGGGTTTATAATTTATAATTATTATAATAATTTATAAACAGCGTTTTCATGCCTTGTTAAAATTTAATGAAATTTTGTTTTTGTTATCTGTTTTAAGTGACTGTTAGCATTAGCAATGTTACTATTTTTTAGTGCAATTACATTTGATGTAAATATAATTGTATTTAATATACAGCTTTTTGTTGCAATTAGAAATTGACTCTAATCGTCTGTCTACACCAGAGGTTCTTAACCTATTTTTGATCAATGACCACTCCGATATTTTTGTTCTTAGAAGGGACCACAACGTTCAAGAATATTAAAGTACGTTAATCTTAAAATATATTTTAATTAGTGATAGAAATAATCGAGATACGATAAACGAGTTAGTCAATTAATTAAATATAGAATATTATATCGATATCATTTTGACCAGAGCTGGGATGAATCCTCAAAAACATGATTCGAATCACGAATCCGAATCACCTAATATGATTCGAATCACGAATACTCGAATAAAGGATTCGTAAGTGAAAAATATGATTCGAATAAAAGATTCGAATCCTCATTTTTGAATCACGGATACAAATCCTTTAAAAATAAATTTGAATCTATTATTTGCAACCAGTAATATTTTATTCCATCAGTTTCTATTAACAAACATGTTCATTTACCGACTAAATATCTGATTATATAATGATTTTAATTAATGATGATATATGTGTTATTGAACTTCATGTTGAGTCTGTGTTTTATACGCCTGGCGCATGAAGTAAAATTTCGAGTTTAGAAAAGCCCCGTGAAAATTTGTCTCGGGTCGCTGCGCGACCCTCGACAAATTTTCTACGCGGGGCTTTTCTAAACTCGAAATTTTACTTCATGCTTAGTCTGGGAGTGGACAACACTCATTCTTAGAAGTTCCAAATTAAAGGATTACTCTAGATTACTAAGTTTATTACCAATTTACAAAGGCTACAGCTCGAAGGACCAATCATGGTCTTCGGAGACCGAAGGACTACAGGGAATCGAAGTTTATTTACAAGAAAACAACGAATATCTGAAGGTTTACAGCATGGATAGGAAAGAAAACATCCAATTTTGAAAAAATATCGAAGTTAGGTTGGTTTTCAGTGCGTTTTTAACTTCACTTTAAATCAGTGTTTTATACGCGTGGCGCATGAAGTAAAATTTCGTGTTTAGAAAAGCCCCGTGAAAATTTGTCTCGGGTCGCTGCGCGACCCTCGACAAATTTTCTACGCGGGGCTTTCTAAACTCGAAATTTTACTTCATGCTTAGTCTGTGAGTGGACCGTCAAGATTTTCTGCATGTCGGGATTGTTGATATTTCTAGATTTATGTCGATTTATTCACAGTTTGTTATTGTATTAAATGCAACTTTAATATTAAATAAAAACGGTTTTTTTAGGAATAGAATATTCACCCATTAAGAGCCGAAAAAATTATAAAGTCAACTCTAAAAGTTAATTTTAGGTAAAATTTTGCATCTTTTTCTATGATTTCAATGAATGATTTATTATATTACATACGTCGATTTTTTAAAAGAGTTAAATTTAAAATTCAAACGAGTGTTGTCCACTCCCAGACTAAGCATGAAGTAAAATTTCGAGTTTAGAAAAGCCCCGCGTAGAAAATTTGTCGAGGGTCGCCCAGCGACCCGAGACACATTTTCACACATTTCCACTCCCAGACTAAGCATGAAGTAAAATTTCGAGTTTAGAAAAGCCCCGCGTAGAAAATTTGTCGAGGGTCGCGCAGCGACCCGAGACAAATTTTCACGGGGCTTTTCTAAACTCGAAATTTTACTTCATGCGCCACGCGTATAAAACACTGATTTCAAGTGAAGTTAAAAATATATATATTAACGTTGGATATTTTTCATGGTTAAGTAACCAAATATGCATTCACAAATATTTGAATTATTCGAAAATTTTAATATTTATATTCAAATATGAATAATTTAGTGATTTAAATATTCATATTAGAATATTTAACTATTTGAATTAATCGAATTCAAATCCCAGCCTTAATAGCTATGATTCGAATTATTTAGGAGGATTTGAATCGATGTATCAGGATTCGAATTTTATAAGGATTCGATTCCTTTTATAAGAACTGGAATCCTTTTATAAGGATTCGAATCCATTTATAAGAATTCGAATCCTTTTATAAGGATTCGAATCATCTACCTTTGGATTCGAATACAAATCCTTTTAAAAAAATGTAACGAATCCGGATCACGAATCCGTTTTCACTATAATATTCGAATACCTTTTTTGAATTCTTTAAAAGGATTCGAATCCGGGAATCGAATCCTGAATGATTCGAATCCTGCCCAGCTCTGGTATCTACCCAAGTATATTTTGATCTTCACATTAAACTATCGTTTTATACCCCTGGCGCATGAAGTAAAATTTTGAGTTTAGAAAAGCCTGAACATCTGGATTTGCCGGCGCGACTCGCTCCGCTCGCGTGCCGGCAAATCCTATTTTTCAGGCTTTCTAAACTCAAAATTTTACTTCATGCTTAACCTGGGAGTGTAAGACAGTAAAGCATCTTACTGTGGTTGACAAATTTAACCTGACACATTGAAAACCATTGTAACCTAATAACAGTTATATATAACCTAACGTATTTTTAAAATTTAGCCAATTTTAGGTTATATGACAGACTGGCCTGACTCTACTAGGTTGGTTACTTAAGTAACTGGAATCTAACTAAACCTGAGCCAACTTCACAACTTCAGGACAATAATGGACATTCTGAATACTTTTGTTTTATACATTTATAAGAAATCAATGAGATCATTATAAAACAACCAGTGATTACATATTTAGAAATGTCTAATTGATTATAAGAGTAATTTGAAAATGTTTAATTGTTATTTTATCATAAAAACTTAAGCACAGTATTTTAAAAAAATTGGTTAAACAAATGTCACTTAAAATAAGAGTGGTAAGCGGCTGTATCTCAGAAACTAACGATCGTAGAGAGTTACGGTAAAAAAATTTATAGGTAAAGTGGGCAAGGGAAAATGCTGGAAATTATTTTCAAGTTTCCAAGATGGCTGCCAGTGAGCGTTACCACCATCTTGAATTACATAAAGTTACGTTCCTCGCGATTTTTCCCAATGAATGTAACAGAAAAGTATTTGCGTTTTAATGCTAACCTAAAGTGGAACATTTTTTGTAAAAACAATTTTTCTCTATCTTTCGAAATAAAGTGGTGGAGGGTATTTGAATGTTGTTTTAAATAAATGCCTGTAACTTCGAAACGGCTTAATGGATTTGAATAAATTTGGTATCATTGAAAAGATCTTTTCTTGGGCTTTTAGGTTTCTCGTAATTATGACAGTTTTGATCTACACGGCCGCCGAAAATTTAAATGCGATGATATGACTTTTTTTATACTAGAAAATAGACAAATGACCAACCAATAACCCTGCGCAAACCGCGTCTTAATATCTAATAATAATAATAATAATCTTAATAATAAAGATATTAAGATACGGTTTGCGCAGGCTTATTGGTTGGTCATTTGTCTATTTTCTAGTATAAAAAAAGTCATATCATCGCATTTAAATTTTTTGAGAAAATCCAATATTTTGGTTATAATATTGAATAACGCCCTCTATCGGCGGCCGTGTAGGTCACAACTGTCATGATTACGAGAAACCTAAAAGCCCAAGAAATGCTCTTTTCAATGATACCAAATTTATCTAAATCCATTAAGCCGTTTCGAAGTTACAGGCATTTATTTAAAACAACATTCAAATACCCCCCACCACTTTATTTCGAAAGATAGAGAAAAATTATTTACAAAAAATGTTCCACTTTAGGTTAGCATTAAAACGCAAATACTTTTTTGTTACATTCATTGGGGAAAATCGCGAGGAACGTAACTTTATGTAATTCAAGATGGCGGAAACGCCCACTGGCAGCCATCTTGGAAACTTGAAAATAATTTCCCGCATTTCCCTTGCCCATTTTACCTGTAAAATTTTTTACCGTAACTTTCTACGGTCATTAGTTTCTGACATACAGCCGCTTACCTCGCTTATTTGCCCACCCGGTACAATACAAAAATTCATAAATATACCAAAATTAAATAAAATATTACAAAAAAAAAACACTATTAATTGTATACAAATTTGAATTGGTCTTTTTTTTCAAAGCAGTAAATTAATATTTTTTTATATATTTAAGTCACTTTTAAAGTTTTGAATTTTATTTAAACTGATTGTTTTTTTTAATAAAACAAAATAATTGATTTACCAACCAAGTCCGTTAATTATGTATATCAAAATTTGAAATTATTTAATTTCAAATCTTTAAATGAAATATAATTTAGAGTCATTCGAATCAATGAATTAAATTATAACAAACGTTTTTATTGTTTTAACACCAAAATAACGTTTATTTATTTCAAGATATTGTCGATTTTATGTAAAAGTAATGTTTTAAGTGTTTATTTTAATTAATAACTAAAGAAAACGAAAATGGAATTTTCAGGTATGGTGTGGCCTACGTAAAGAAATGCAACCAATCGATAATGATTGTGTAATGTAATTAAAACTGTAATATTTTTATCCAAACTCAAAACGTCATTTAATTCTTATCAAGTTCTACCAAAATCAGAAGTTGATTTTTTTAAATTTTATATAGCAATTTTAAAATTAAAACTAAACCTCTCTATAATTATTTATATTTTTTCATATTCCAAAAAGAAGCACTTATATCGTCCTTTTCATATTTTCATTAATATTTCTTCATAAGCTTTGGCGTATTTGTAATCTTTGAGCTTCAATATATTTACATTTATTTTTTATTTATCGACTTTTACAGTTACCTGTAATTCTGTATATTTGTGGCTCAAAACTAGTTTTCGGATAATTTTCCGATAAATCAAAATATCATTGTTTTAGTAATAAAAGACATTAAATTCACAAAAAATTAATGACCTTCAATGAGTGTCTTCCACTCCTTGGGTAAGCATGAAGTAAAATTTCGAGTTTAGGAAAGCCTGAAAATTTGAATTTGCCGCCGCGCGAGCGAAACTAGTAGCGCCGGCAAATCCAAATTTTCAGGCTTTTCTAAACTCGAAATTTTACTTCATGCGTCAACTGTGTAAAACACTGGTTTATTTTAAAGTCCATTGGTTATTCAGCTTTAATCTGATAGTGATGATAATGAACAAGATGTAAGTCAAATGTAAATGATGTTTACATATGTTTTTGGCTCTACATTGTATATGGCTTGTCCGTTAATAAAGAATTATTATTATTATTATTAAGAATGGTCAGGTGACCTGATTTCGTCAAGACATTCTTTCCAAGTTTTCAGCCCTAATCCTGACTCATTCTTTTGTAGTCTCGAGTTTAAAGTCTTTTTCCCGAATCGTCTTGATCGGAAAACAGTAATGTGAGAGCCTAAAAGTATTAAATGCATTCAAAAAAAAATTCCAAATCCGGTGTCCACAATATGCAGTCAAGCCACACGATCATTTGCCCGTGGCTTGACTACATATTGTAAACACCGGATTACGTTGATTTTTTTAGGGAACTACTTGTATTTGTGCTAGAAAATGGAGTATTTGAAATCCGTTTTTTTTATCGGAAACCTACAGTTTAACCACAATATGTATTCAAAGTTGATTTTGTTGTAGAATTCAATATTTTTTTTACGATTTCATGCACTTATTCAGTATAAAGTATAATTGAATTTGCCAATTGTTTGCAGAATATTTACAAAATATAAAAACAAATTAAAATGAATATCGACTATTCTATTTAAATATTTAAGAGAATTTATGTTAGTTTTAATTCGATTTTTTATTTCACACATTCAGTATATATAATGGATATACAACATTACTCTTTACAATCATTCAAATATAAGTTATATATTCACACAGTATATTCATAATGAAATCCTATCAAATTCACGAAAACTTATAAAAATTACAGACATTGGTTAAAATAGGAACAATTGCAATAAAATATACGTAGGTCAAACACAACGTAACATATTAAAAAGATTTAAAGAACACCAGTATTATTTTAAAATTCAAAACCCGGACAAATCAGCAGTTGCACACCATTCAATTGAAACAGGACACACATTCTCGGTAAACAATATTAAACTTTTAAAGCAATCAAGTCATCGTAGATTAAATATGCTTGAATCCATTGATATGTATAAAAATAAAAATGTTTTGCTGAATTTCGATCTTAATCCCTTAGTTAATCCATTATTAGATTTGTTACCCAAAAATAATCCCGCAGTGAATGTAATCCTACCGACCACCTTCCCGATCCATAAGCCGCCCGGGCCGTCCCACCCCGCAGATAATGTAATGACACCGACACCCATTTCGAACCTTTAGCCGCTAACAATAGGTTTAATAACTTTTTGGTTTTTCCGATAACCCGTCAACTATATATACCGCGCACATAGTTTTAAGAATTCAGTTTGTTATTGATAATGAGCACCTTGTGTCTCGAAATGTACATCTAACATAAAAATATAAAGTGAAGTAAGGAATAACAGTCTTTCTATTTTAGGAATATTTAACTGACATCTTTGAAAATTGATGAAAAACTTGGAGTGTCAAGTTACATTAACAAATTAGTTGATCCATGGTAAATTATTGAAAATTGAAGAAATGAAAAAATAGACATAAAACGAATTATTTTTAAAATATAAATTATTTGCCTTTGTTGTATTTTTATCAGTCTGTCTACTATTTTTTGCTATACTTTTGTATAATTATATTGACTAATTTTGACTCACTCATGAGAGTATCATTACTTCTATTCGAGAATAAATAAACTGGAATGTATAGAATTAGATTTAATGAAAATCACCATAGTTTGTAAAATTGAAAGATCAAACATCAAACTTTGGCAGGATTTCAATTATTAATACAAGCAGTTTTTCTTTTAAGTATACAAATTCAAATTACAGCGTATATGCTGTAAATCTTAGATATTCGTTGTTTTAGAGTTCACTTTGAAGCTTAAAACGAAAGTTTTCCACTCCCAGATTAAGCATGAAGTAAAATTTCAGGCTTTACTAAATTCGAAATTTTACTTCATGCGCCACGCGTATAAAACTCTGATTTTAAGTGAAGTTCAGAACATACTACTAAAGCAGTATGCTAAAAATGTATGTTCTAAACTTTAAATCAATCAAATCAGTGTGCAATATGCGTGGCGCATGAAGTTAAATTTTGAGTTCAGTAAAGCCTGAAAACTTGGTTTGATTGCTCTGCTTCGAAGAGCGACCAAACCAAATTATAAGGCTTTTCTAAACTCGAAATATTACTTCATGCTTAATCTGGGAGTGGATAACACTTGTTTAAAGCTTCAATCAAAACTTAAAAAAAAAATAACGAATGAGCATTTGATTATTTTGTAAATGTTGATTGAAATTAATCACTTTTCAATGGTAATTAGTTTCGTCAATGTTTTAGATCAGTAATGGGGAAACTACGGCCCGCGGGCCAAGTCCGGCCCGCGGAAAGGTTTAATCCGGCCCGTTTAAGAGTGCCGTCGTGAGAATGTTTGAACGCGTTCTTACTTCGTAATGTGACGACCCGCATAAAAACTAGCTACCTACGATTAAGCATTATTCTTTGGCCCGCTACGATTGTCTGGTTATTACAAATGGCCCGTCTTAAAAAAAGTTTCCCCACCACTGTTTTAGATCAATTATCAACACTTTTCGATGATTTTTAACCATGTGTTAAAATGTGTCGGATTGCTTTCGCGAACATATTCACAAATTTACGAAAATTTTGCAAAAATCATTAAATTTTACTACATATATCGACTTTTGTGGAATTTTCATCAATTTTAATAATATTTAAAAATTTCATTTTATTTTTATAACTGTAAGAATTGCAATAATGAAATAAATAAATATCTATTTGTTTCGATATCCTCAATATTTTTTTAAGACATCCTCCCTCTCATCTATATATTTTGCCCTCTCCTCTTAAAAAAGATTCTGGGATCGTCCATGATTTAATTATAATACATATTTCTATAATCTGTTGTTTTAATATGACCAATCAAATTTGACATTTCAACAATTTAGTGATGTGATGCAGGTTGTGTGTTTTAGGTTAGGACAAGATTAATGACATGTTATGTTGTAAATCAACTTTTAATTTGTATTTTATGTGAAGGGAAATCTGACATTAATATGACAGTTCAATTAACTCACAAAGATTACGATTACAAATGTATTTACCTATCACCGGCTCAAATTATTTGTATCTACTACTAATTTAATAAAGTGTCTCTGAGGATCAGGTAGGATAGGAGGACCAGGTAATATTCCTTGCTCAAGAATATTCTTCTTCTTTATTATCTACCCATTTATACGTTTAAATTTTAAAAAAGTTCTAAATACAAGGAATTTATCTTATAGGTATACATGTTATGATTTTTCAATGTAAATTTTCAGACATTCGTGATCTTATTAAAAAGTTTCAACTTAAAAACTTTAACGAGTGATTTCCACTCCCAGACTAAGCATGAAGTAAAATTTTGAGTTTAGAAAAGCCCTGCGTAGAAAATTTGTCGAAGGTCGCGCAGCGACCCGAGACAAATTTTCACGGGGCTTTTCTAAACTCGAAATTTTACTTCATGCGCCACGCGTATAAAACACTGATTTAAAGTAAAGTTCAAAACATACTGTTTAGTTCTAATCACATGTTCATTAATTTTACAAATGTTTATATAGAATATATGAAGGTATACTTAAAAGAAAAAATCCCTTTATGTGCTGTAAAGTTGCAAGTTGTAGCGTTCTCTTTTTTAAAAATCTCTGCACCGTGATAATTTATTTGACAAATTATGATTTATTTGTCACATTGATAATCATTTACGAACATCTCGAAACTTGATTTTAAAATACCCTACTGTTAAAGCAGGACTGCAACTTTTCGCACTAAATACACTCTAAGTTTAGTCATATTAAAATAATAGTTTAGATAAGAGCAATCGACCGTAGTACATTAATACGGCATCTATGATTATTTTGATTATGACAATTTAGTCAATTTCAATATTCATTTGTAATGTGCTCATGCCTAACTTTAACCATAATTTAACTACAAAAATATTTGATTTTAATGATGCATGCCAATTTTGAATATTTGTAAGAAACAATCTAAATACGTGACATTCTGTTAAAGCAGGACTGCAACTGTTCGCACTTAATACACCTTAAGTTTGGTCATAAAAAAAAAACAGAGTATAGATAAGGGCAATTAAGGGCAATCGACCGTAGTCATTACATTAATACGGCGTCTATGATTATTTTGATTATGACAATTTAGTCAATTTCAATAATCATTTCTAATTTGCTTATGCCTGACTTTAGGTATGATTTAAATACAGAAATAGTTGATCTTAATAATGCATCATTTGTAATGTGCTCATGCCTAACTTTAACCATAATTTAACTACAGAAATATTTGATTTTAATGATGCATGCCGATTTTGAATATTTGAAAGAAACAATATAAATACATGACATTTTGATAAAAAGGCAATATAAGACAGATTAAATACTTACCTACATTGCTCAAGTAAACAAAAAGGTATTTTTGATTGCAGGTCAGAAGAATAAGCGATTTCCTGTGTGGAACATTCTAGACAGTGCACGCCCCTAGCAAGTGAATAATCTTCAGAAACCCACTAAACCGCTCAAAAACAAAAGTGATAAAAAAATTAACGAGTGATAGTTGATTTACCAGCGCCCAAAAAGCAAAAACATTAAAAACCCCCAAAGTGTCAATTCGGCGTCAACTAAATTATCTCTTCAGCGTTAAGTGTTATCAAAAAGCAATTTTCGATATTCAAAATTTTCCCTTCTCCGCACCATTAAAAGCGCGCTTCCTTCTTCAAAAGCTTTCAGTAATCGGGACGAGTGAAAACGGGACGGACACTTAGATGTCATGTGCGTGGAAATGAAAGCGTTGGCGGTGAACCAGCTTTTGAGTGCGGTCATCGTGCTCCTGGTCTTCACGAGGATCGTGGATGCCGGAATTTTGGACACCCTAGGATGGGCCAGGTCCGACAAAATCGAGGTTAATATTCCGTGGCTGCCTTGTAAGTACCTTTATTGTTGTTATTTATTTATTTATTAAGTAAAAGTGTTGCATAACGGAAACGGGTTCGTGAATCAGAAGTGAATTTATATAGCGGAACTAGTTTACATAAAAATTATGTAATTGGTCGGCGGGTGCATATTAGTAAAATGTCTGATGATATAACCCATTGGATTACTTTGGGCTTTGGGGATTTTGGGCCCCTAATTAACATTCAAAAACGCATTCTTATGAGTTATTATAATTCTTAATTGCTGTCTCAGTTATTAGCATGTCATTGCGTGTGACATGATTTGTATGACATTCATTGTACACGCACTTTATTCTTTACTTAAACATGATATTAACGTGTTATAGACATAAAATTGCAGATTATTTCAAAATGAATAAAAATTGTAACGAGATTTCAAGTTCAAAATCAAACTAAGTTTGTTCCCACTAAGCAAATCCATTTAAGTAATGTTTCAACAACATTAAAACAACGTTTAATGTTGCTACAATGTTGATATAACGTTATTTGTTTGTTTTTTGCTTAGTGGGTTATGAACTATTAAAACTGACTGCGCTGGTTGGCCGAACGTTTTCCTGTTCTGAGTACAAGTACAAAATGTACTCCAGTACTGAGTGCAAATGCTCTACACAAAACAAAATTAACTCGAGTTCTCAGAAGCGGATTCAGAGATCAATTTGGGTGAGAGAGAGAGATGTGCAATTATCTTTCAAAGACAGTTTTAAAATTTAGGTTAAATTCCATTAATCAATTATCTTTCAAAGACATTTTTAAAATTTAGGTTAAATTCCACTAATCAATTACTCGTTTGGAATTTTCCATGTTTGTTGATTCGGTAAATTTTTACATTTTTGGCAATTTGTCCTAATTTTCACCGTTCTGAAGTTTTTGTAAAATTAAATAATGTGTGCCGGTTTTGACGATATTATTTATAAAATAGTAACAAATATTCATTATTAGTATACCTACCTAGTATACCTACTTAAAAGAAAAAATCAATGTATGTTCATATTTTGATAAAAATTACTATCAAAATATACTTTCACATATTCAATATAAACATTTATAAAATTAGGGAATATGTGATCAAACCTAAGAAGTATATTTTAAACTTCACTTTAAATTAGTATTTTATACGCGTGGCGCATGAAGTAAAATATCGAGTTTAGAAAAGCCTGAAAATTTGGTTTGGTCGCTCCGCTTCGCGGAGCGACCAAATCAAATTTTCAGGCTTTCCTAAACTCGATATTTTACTTCATGCTTAACCTGGGATTTTAAACAATCGTTAGAGGCTTCAAATTAAAAGTTTTTAATAAAACAACTAATGTCTAAAAATGTATATTGAAAAATCGTGATATGTATAGCTAAATGATAATTCCTCATATATATTTTTTTATTTTATTGATTTGAAGATTTCTATACTATTTTTGTTAATATTTTTTTAATGAAAACACATATTTATAATAAAATTGTTGTATTTTACATTGTAAAGCGATCTCGAAAATAAATACATTTAATTCCATAGATTTTTACGAACCGTTACAGACAACGAAAAAATTATAATTACTTTTTTTTGTTGAAATTGCCAACATTCTATTAATTCGTAAATTTTATGTTTGTTGATTTGACAACTTCATTTAAGATGTATGTGCAACTTTTAGAAAATGTGTTCTAATCATTTTTTTATTCATTTTTACTATATTTACATATATCTTTATTTATGAATTTTGTACATAACATAATACATAATAAAATATTACACAAAACTCATAAATAGGCTATCGACCAGGGGTCTTTCAGCCTGTCTTTGTCAAGTGCATGTCGGTTTTTTAAAAGTCATGATCACTAACGTCGTTGTCCAAGTCCGGGTGATTAGATAAGATAAATTGGTGAATTGTCGTTACTGGGAATTTATAATTTGGTTCGATGTTGGGGTTGCGGGGAATAACATTGGGAATGTTAGGATTAGTGGCAAATTTTAAGGATAGAATTTCAAGGCGTTGGCTAATAGGAGGAATGTTGCAAATGTCATAGAGGAGTGCGTTTGGAGGATTATGTAAGGGATTGTTAGGGTGTCGGATTTTGGTTAGGACTCGCAGAGCAGAGCGCTCTGCACTTTGAAGGTTATTTAGGATAGAGGGACGGGGATTGTGGTACAGGATAGCCGCATATTCGAGCAGGGGACGGCATATCACATTTTTACTATTTTTATTAAATTTCACTATTTGTTTAGCAATTCAAAAAATGTTGTAGATTTCTAAAAATCCACAAAATGTATTTTTCTTTTAATTTTGACTATTTCCCCAATCTTGTTTTTTTAAAATCAGTTTTAGCGTTTCTATGTTAATATTTGTTCAATAAAGTGAACAAATATCAACAAACCAATTACGTCTTAAAATTGTCACGATTTAATCAATGCTTGTCTCATTTAAAATTTTGTTTTTAATTGCACTAAGTAGGCGTTATAATAAAATGGCTAAAAATGGTAGGCTGTTTTTAGATAAAAACAAAGGCGCCGAATAGACTTTCAGCGACATTTCACGGCCTACTTGGTAATGTTTTATCCTAGTTACAATTGCTCGGCCTACTAAGTCAGTTTCGAAAAATATTAATTTTAAGGTTAGTTTCAACGTAAATATCAACTTGTTATACAGCATTATAAGGGGATTTTAGAGACGAATGTGTCAAGTTAGAAAAAAGTTGGGGTTGAAATTTAAAATGAGAAAAATTATATCACTTCCGGCAAAACCGAGCGTAATATTCCTAATTAATACTATGCCAAAATTAAGCTATAATTAAATTATACATACATCCCAAAACTCAAATGTCTACCATTTATATTGCCTGAGTAATTACGTAGGCAATACTTTTATGGCCAACCGGTATTAAATGAATTAATAAAAATAAGCAAGAAACAAAAGTGCAGCGCGCTTCGCATTCTGATTTCCATTGTAAATGTCAAACATTTGACACTGTCAAAATCGGAAAGGAAACCGTAGCTAGTTTGTTTTGACAGTTTAAGCGAAATGTTTTAGATCAAATTTGTGTAAGAGTCAAATTAGAGATAAAGTTACTTTGTTATAATAGGTACAATTTGAAATTAATAATTCATAACAAAAATACAACTAGACTATAATTTTCTCAATTGTAATCTTTTAGGATTCATTCTTACCGTCAAAAGAAACTAGTAGAAAGTCTCAACTGTCAAATCAAACTAATTACTGATGTAAAAACTAATGACAACTAGACGCTGCAACTGTCAGAATAAACGAATATTCGTTTATTCAGACAGCTGCAGCGTCTAGTTGTCATTTGTTTTTACATAATTGACACAATCGTCGCCGCTGCGGAGTTATCGCTCTTATTCGTTTCTTTTGACTGTGCACTGGGTTTTACAATTGAGACAACTGTTGCCGAGTTATCGCTTATAGCTCGTCTGTTTTGACAGTTAGAGCGAAACATCACAGATGAAATGTGTGCGGAATTCAGTCTATTTATCACTTGTTTAAGCGAAAATTAACCGACTGCCACGCTAATATCAAAATTTGAGAGAGTACTCAAAACAAATTTTTCATCCGTCACTCCTCGCTTGTTTTCACAGTTTGAACGAAATGTAGCACTCAAGTTCATTTCACTTGATACATAAAGTACTTGCGGACCGAGTATTCAGAGTACAAGTTTTGTGTTTTTGTACTCGAGTACCTCTTATTTTACTATGATGATATTATAATTTTATTTTTGAATTAGATTGTTTTTAAATTTCAACAGCTGTACCATTTAAGTAAAATTTGTTAAACAATTCAACAACGTTTCATTTAGTTATAAAATTAAAATCAAATTTTAAAATTCCTTTCTTAAATATGTCAATACTGACAAAGAAAATACTCAAAAGCAGTGTTACTATTTCTAAAGACATTTATTATTACATTTTCCAACTCATTAAGCTATTAAATAAATCATAAGGTAGTTAAGTGTATATAAAATAACCCACTGAACACGGAAACATTTTAAACATTGCATGAATATTGAACATGATACTAAAATAAAACATTGTATTAAAATTATTACAACAAAGTTTTAGCAACGTTACAAACATTCTGTAAACGTTTTCCGTGCAATATTGATTTATATACGGAGAGTTTTATATAATACCGAACACTTTCATAACGAGAATTTTTCTTTTAAGTATATATAAGCATATGTTGTACATTTGCTGACGCTCGGTTTATTAAAAGAATTTAATTTGAAGCCTTAAAGGAGTGTTTTCCACTCCCAGGCTAAGCATGAAGTAAAATTTCGAGTTTAGAAAAGCCTGAAAATTTGGATTTGTCGGGCGGAGCGAAGCGAGCCCGGCAAATCCAAATTATCAGGCTTTTCTAAACTCGAAATTTTACTTCATGCGCCACCGGTACAAAACACTGATGCAATGTAAAGTTTAGCGGTGTGTTCGAAACTTCGTAATATATCAGTGTTTTGTACCGGTGGCGCATGAAGTAAAATTTCGAGTTTAGAAAAGCCTGAACATATGGTTTGGCCGCTCCGCGCTTCGCGCTACGCGACAAAACCAAATTTTCAGGCTTTTCTAAACTCGAAATTTTACTTCATGCTTAGTCTGGGAGTGGAACACACTCATTTCAAGTTTCAAATTGATTTTTTTTAACAACGAGTATCTAAAGATTTACGACATATAGGGTGTAATTGGGACATGTTTACTTGAGAGAAAAACTCCCTGTGTGTACAAGTTGAGACATTATTAACACCGAAAGGTATAAACCGGAGCATACTCGAATGTACATCACCCAAATGTTAAAAATTATATTAAAATTCAACACTGTTTTACTACTTCAAAAATAGTGCGGCAAAGTAACAGAGCATTATATAATTACTACAATTTGACTTTTAGGCAATATTATTCGTAAACATTAAATATATATTGAAAATGGTAACATTGCATTTTTAAAATTGTATAATTGTTGAAACTGTTGCTGTAATATAGCATCGTGGTTTACACATTTCATGGACATTGAACATACAGAGAGTTTTTTATTTAAGTAAACATGTCCCAATTATATGTTGTAAATCTTTAGATATTCTTTGTTTTTTTTAAAGAGTTCAATTGAAAGCCTAAAACTAGTGTTTTCCACTCCCAGACTAAGCATGAAGTAAAATTTCGAGTTTAGAAAAGCCCCGTGAAAATTTGTCGAGGGTCGCGCAGCGACCCGAGACAAATTTTCACGGGGCTTTTCTAAACTCGAAATTTTACTTCATGCGCCACGCGCATAAGCCGCTGATTTCAATTGGAGTTCATGCACTTGGTAACAATATTTTAATGTTTTCAGAGTTTAAGGGTACTGGGTACTTAGGTTGCGGGGTATTGTCTCCCCTAGACTACACATTACTTTTCTTGTTTTCTTGTTACCAATATATATTTACATATTTTGAAGCATTTAAACCCAGAAATGAATTTTGCATCAAGATTACAAGAGAAACATTTCTATAACGTTCACTTAATTGCTGCACATCGGGTTGTAAACAATACGGATTCTATGCATTCATCGTATGCAACTTAACATACATACATTCATATGTTGGGTTGCATACAAATAAGAGTAATCGCTCGTATTGCATAGGCGTTGCTTTGTCAACGGTGCAGCAACATTTTTCTTTGAACGTTAGCATGCAACGTTCCTGCGGGCGGACATTCAGCGTTTATTTAACGTTTTTTTCAACATTCATGCAACTTAAAACGCAACGTTTTGTGTTGCTCGGTAACATTAATGCAACGTTTCTTTGCTTAGTGGGAAGTGATACAGCTGTAAACGTGTTTTTCTAAAGTGATATTTTTGATTGTCACTTTAAAGAGGGTAAGGATAAAAATTATAAAATTTACAGTATCATACCCTACTGAGCAAAAAACAAATAACGTTATATCAACATTGTAGCAACATTAAACGTTGTTTTAATGTTGATGAAATATTACTTAAATGTGTTTGCTCAGTGGTACAATGGGCATATTTTCAAATTAAAACAAGTTGTTCCTTCAAGTTTGCTAACTGAAAAAGAAATAATAACTGTGAATAAAACTCTGAAAAAAGTGCCACGCAATTTTTTTTTTTTTTTATCTAAATCCAATGATTTGTAAGTTAATTTCGAGTTTTAAATTTACGTTATAATTAATTATCTGGGTTTGTGTTTAATGTTAATTGTTTTTAATGTTATTATTATTAAATTACCAGATATTCTGACGTACTCTTCTAGAGATTATAACGTAAATTTTAACCAAATTACCTTAATAATATTTCTTATCGTTTGTTTAAATTAATAAAAGATTTCACCACAGTATTATCTTTGCAAATGTTTTAGGTCAGGAAGTGCGTAATACAAAGACGCTATTTTTGTAGTAAATTGAGTTAATCAAAATGTTTGCAACAAGTAACAACTCTGTTGCAAAATCAAAAAACAGAATAATGTCAATAACAATTTAGTGCGTGTTTATATCGGGGAATATTAAACAAATGGATTTATCATGTGAAATTTCGCAACCAACACAATTATTTTTATCAAATCATTCTGTTTATACTAGGTTATTTTTATATTTAATTTAATTTGATTTATTAACGGAATCTCCAATTTAATATTACAATAATACATTTACATTTAATAATGCATTGAATTTGCAAAAAAGTAACAAAATTGAAACTCATACCACCCCACTGAACAAACACATTTAAGTAGTGTTTTATCAACATTAAGATAACGTTTAATATTGCTACAATGTTGATATAACGTTATTTGTTTATTTTTTGATCAGTGGGACTACAAAAATATTACCAAATATATTGGATTTCAATGAAAAATATGTTAGATTTCACTCCCAAATATTTAAAAAACGCAACAATATGAAACGTGCTCATTCCCACCTTCAAGTTACAATAAATGAATTAATTAATTGTCCAATCAATCAATCCACAAAAAATTAATCAATCAACCACTCAATCTGCAAACAAATAAATAAACTAATAAATACACAATAATTTACCAAATAATTTGATAATGTGAGTTACATTTAATTAATGAGATGTGAGTTTATAATGAAAATAATACACAAAGTCATTTCTATTAGTATACTATCGTATGTTCAATAAAAAAAAACTCTAGAGTGCCATGATTTCATCTTATTTTAAATTTAAGTTGGCTACGCGCTTTGGCAGTTGACATATAAAACGTCAGACATAATAATTTTAGTGTATAATTTCAGAGTTACCAACCTTCAATTTTTTCCATGTGCGCTCTAGAGGTTTATTTTTAATTGAACATACGATATGTTGCTAGATCATAATAACGTTTTTGAAATTAATTTTTAGGTTATTTTAATTGTCTTGCATATGTTGCATTCTATCAAATCGGCAACAGTAAAATTTAAAGATGTTTAAGTAGACATTAAAAAAAAACACGACTTTGCTTGTCAAACACTATCATAGTTTGGCCAATTAATAAATATTAGTTGGGCGGCAGTTTTCATAATTTTTAAAAATCGAAAACTGTCAAAACATGATTGATATGTGCAATAAACAATAACAGCTAACATTTTAAAAAGAGACAATATACAGGGAATATTTCTATTAAGTATAAATATTCAGATCTATAAGCGTTAAATTTCAGCTTATTAAAATTATTAAAAGCGTTTAATTTAATGATTTTTAACAAGTGTTTCTAATTCTTGATTGGGAATAAGGTAAAATTTGGAGTTTAGAAAAGCATGAGCATTTTGATTTGCCGGCGCGAAGCGAAGCATAGCGCGCCAGCAAATTCAAATATTCAAATCTCTAAGTTTGACTTCATGTGCCACGCGTACAAAACACTGATTGTAAGTAATGATATTATATACTGCTTATTATTTACGTACAGATTTTAATTATTTTAAGTATCCTAAAGAAAAATGTTCCCTAGGCGCTCGAGTTTTGAGAGCGCAAGCTGAAATATACATTTCTACGTCATCAAGCCAAATTTCTAAATTCGAAATTTGACTTCATCCTTTATCAAGGAGTGAAAAGACTCGTTAGATGCTTCAATTTAAATGCTTTTAAAAATCAACTAATGCTTAAAAATTTACGGCGTATACATTGGGACATTTATTGAATCTGTAATCGCCGATTCCATACGTACTCGTGCAGGTCTTTAATTTATACCCAAAAGAAAAAAAATCCCCGTATAGTCAAATGAACTTCTACAAAAAAAAACATTAAGGTTAATTAACCTAAATGTTTTTTTTTTGTAGAAGTGCCAAAATTTATAGAATAGTCTAAAACTGTGAATGTAATGTTATCTGTATTTATGTACTTATTCCTTTCTACAGCATTTTGTTTACATTTGTATTCCATGTGAAACACGTTGTCGGTATTGTTAATGGCAATTTTTCGTAATGCAGAAAATATAAATAAACGCACACACAATGTCAAATGTTCTGTCGAGTGCAACACAAAAATTACAAATTCAAATGAAGTCTTGCGCTCTCGCGGGCGAAATAGAAAGTGATAACGAAATTTCGAAACTCGTCGTGACCTTGTACTAGACCTCAAAAATCCTAATGGCTAAATATCTTCCTTCCTGAGAGTAAAAGTTGTGCTCTTGCTTTTATTGACCTTCTTTATAGCATTAATGTTTTAATCAAGAACAAATATAAAACAGGTGTATAAATCGCAAACAGTAAGTCTTAATTCTACTAAGCAATAAATATTTAAATATTCTCGTAATTTTATATTTTAATTGTAAAGTTCTGCAAATTAAAAGCGTTAGCTAATTTTTTTGAATGCGAAATATAGTAATACCGGGTATTGACTTGGCGGACGCAACATAGGAAATCCCATGTAAATTTTAAAGTGTTCAAATATTGGCTTCCCTATTTATTTTAGAGACAAAATGTATTTCACTTTTTTATAGAGGAAAAAATTCTAAATTTATAAATGTTCACACTTAACACTTTAGTTTTCTCTAAGTTGAAATAATTAAGAAAAAGTAATGTGATTTTATAAAAATAATGAAACCATGGAATTGATACAACAATTGCGGATATTCCCTGTTTTTTTAAAGTTCAATGTAAAGCATTAAACAAGTGTTTTCCACTCCCAGACCAAGCATGAAGTAAAGTTTCGAGTTTAGAAAAGCCCCGTGAAAATTTGTCGAGGGTCGCGCAGCGACCCGGGACAAATTTTCTGGGCTTTTCTAAACTCAAAATTTTACTTCATGGGCCACGTATAAAACACAATAATATTGTAACATTTATGTATATTCGAACTTCACTTAAAATCCGTGTTTTATACGCGTGGCGCATGAAGTAAAATTTCGAGTTTAGAAAAGCTCAGAAAATTTGTCTCGGGTCGCTGCGCGACCCTCGACAAATTTTCAGGTCTTTATTCAAATTAAGAGTAATTTTACAAAACAAAACGTGTAACAAGTATAGGCGAAGTTCAGTCAATATATTATATACAAGCAGTATAAAGAATCTAGGTACATCATTCAAACAATTTACACCAAAGCCAGAGTCAAGTGAGTTTCTGTTCATATTCTCTATGGGAATCTCGGAAACTATAAGAGATAGAGAGACGGTTAAATGGGCAAAGTGGTAAAGTTTTACGAGCTGAAATACGTTTACAAAATTTTCAAAAAAGTCAAGGTCAACTAAATATTTTGTAAAATGTGAAAAGTGTCGATTTTTTAAAATTCAAAAATTCAAATTCAAATCTCAGTTATTAAAAGAGATACAGAAAAGCTTTAGATAATTTTACACTGTATAATAAAATGTTATCAGATTTTTTCTATCGACATTCGTTTTCGAGATATAACACTAACTTACATTTAAGCTATGGCATCATTAAAAAGGATTTTTTTTCTCTTCAAACTGATATGTAACTTGGTATACTTATTTACAAAAACAAATAAGTTATTAACTATTTTCTTTTTTTTCACACAACTTACACGACTAAAGGATCTCGCGATCGATGGCCAGTTAACGAAGATCCTATCAAATACAGCCATTACTACTAAAATATAACTTGTAAATAAAAAACTTCTTACTTTGTTTAACCACTATATTTTGCACTTCATTTGTGACTATAGTTTCGACTATCTAGTAGTCTTTAAGTGTATTTAAGATGTACCAAGTGTATTTAAGATGTACCACAAAGTGAACGCCTACAACACAAAACAACTAAAATATAAATAAATGTTTATACATTTTAATGAATTATTATTATTATCTTCCCTGTAGGCTCGTAAATTACTTACTAGTTTTGTTTATATTTTGAAAGAAATGATAACAATGTTGTAAAATTTATTTTTATTTATTTTTTTACACAATCTTTACCAGTATTTTTATTTATACGTGAAGATGGCACATGAATACCTGAATACCCGTAGCTTTGCACGTAGAGCCATTCACTTTGTTTGCTTATCTGTTGGATTCAAATTGCATAAACTTGATTTCTCTTCTATGTTTGAAAATTCATGTTAAGTTGACACACATTTGCGTAATTATGCGTGTAAAAGCAAAGCACACACCAGAAAACCATTAAGTATTTTAGAAACAAACGAAGATCTTACACACACGTTCAATACTCATTGGCAAACGCATATGCAAAAAAATAAGTATTTCAATACAATTCTAGTGCAATGTGTTACTTTTTAAAAGACGCATTTGATTTCTGGTCTCATATGTAAACAAAAATGATTCTTTTTACCTAATAATTTTGTAAATTAATATTTTGATATATCTAATTTATAAAACTTTAAAAATTATAGATGTTGTTGATATACAGGGAAGTTTTTTATCTGTATATATACAGGGAGTTCTTCATTTAAGTATAAATATTGTACGTTTTCAGATATTCGTAGTATTTGAAAAGAGTTCAAAATTGAAGATTTAAAGGCTTTTCTAAACTCGAAATTTTACTTCATGCGCTAGGCGTATAAAACACTGAAATATCGTAAAGTTTAAGATATGTATCTTTAGCATGCTGCTTTAGTAGTATATTTTGAACTTTATTTAAAGTTAGTGTTTTATACGCGTGGCGCTTGAAGTAAAATTTCGAGTTTAGAAAATCCTGAAAATTTGGTTTGGTCGCACCGCTTCGCGGAGCGACCAAATCAAATTTTCAGGATTTTCTAAACTCGAAATTTTACTTCAAGCTTAATCATGGAGTGGAAAACACTCGTTAGAATAATATTCAAGACTTAAACAAAATCTGTTTTATCGATTTGATTACAAATTCGTGATTTTGTTTGTTTTTTTTTACTAATTATTACGAATTTGAATGATAATTTTTTACGAATTCTTTTTAGTTATTCCATTTTAAATATTGTAATACATTAAATCATTTTTAATATTTAGTTAGTCTCTTCTGCCAACTATTTTTATTATAGATTTTATAAATATTATTAATTTTATCAATATAGAGAGGCTCTCATTCGTTTTTAAATTTGGTCAAAATACTTCCTTATTTGTTATAATAAATAAGGTAGTCTTTTAAAAAACGAATTATTTTTTCTATATTTGTAAAAACTTAAAATAACTTGAATATTAAATTTGTATTTATTAAAAATTTGTTTTTGTCAAGATTTTGAAAACTAACGTTTACTGTTAGTTTTCATAATTTGTGCAGGATTTGGTATAATTGTTTACAAATTTTATCAAACTTTTAGATTTTTTTAAACCTCTTGAACCTATATTTTAATATAGGAATCATGAAACATCTAGAAAGGAACAAAAACTGACAATATTTTATTGTTTTGTTTCACAAACGCTATGAATATTAACTAATTTTAGCGAATAATGTAAATAATAACATAAAATTCATATGATTTTTTATGTCCTCTATATTGTTCCTACGAATGTTTTCCATTTTATTAATTAAGGAATGAAACACAAGCATGGAGAAATTATTTCGAGCTTTTCTTAATTCGAAATATTTACTTCATACGTGAGGCGCGTAAAACATCTATTTATTCTGAAGTTAAAAAAACAGTAATTTGATCTTTTATTACCTGAATTTACAAGCAGCTCAAAAAATTGTATTGTTAACATTAAGGAAAATCAGAGCTGGGATGAATCCTCAAAAACAGGATTCGAAATACGAATCCGAATTACCTAATATGATTCGAATCACGAATACTCGAATAAAGGATTCTTAAAAGAAAAATATGATTCGAATCAAAGATTTGAATCCTCTTTTTTGAATCACGGATACAAATCCTTTGAAAATAAATTTGAATCTATTATTTGCAACCATTAACATTTTTAATATCGCCTTCTGTTTTATTAACAAAAATGTTTAAAACCTAATTATTTACAGACTAAATATCTGATTAATTATTATTTTAGTAAATGATGATATATGAGTTATTGAACTTCAGGATAAATCAGTGTTTTATACGCGTGGCGCATGAAGTAAAATTTCGAGTTTAGAAAAGCCCCGTGAAAATTTGTCTCGGGTCGCTGCGCGACCCTCGACAAATTTTCTACGCGGGGCTTTTCTAAACTCGAAATTTTACTTCATGCTTAGTCTGGGAGTGGACAACACTCATTCTTAAAAGTTTTAAATTGTAGGATCACTCTACATTACTAAGTTTATTACTCAAAATACCGTTTTAGAACGGCTCGAAGGACCAATTGTAGTCTTCGGTGGCCGAAAGACTACAGGGAATTCATGTTTGTTTACAATAAAAAAACAACGAATATCTGAAGGTTTACAACGTGGGTATGAACGAAAAAAAAAACAATTTAAAAAAAAATCGAAGTTGCTTTGGGTTATGTTGTTTTCAGTGCTTTTAACTTCACTTTAAATCAGTCTTTTATACGCGTGGCGCATGAAGTAAAATTTCGAGTGTAGAAAAGCCTCGACAAATTTTCTCGACAAATTTTCTACGCGGGGCTTTTCTAAACTCGAAATTTTACTTCATGCTTAGTCTGGGAGTGGAAGACACTCGTTAGTTTGAAATACATCACATCATAGTGAAAAGTACCAATATTGAAAATATCGGTAATTTTCGATACCAGATATGTTAGATGTAATATTTACAATTATTTATTGCTGTAAATTATTTTTTATAGGCCATCTAAGATTGATAATATTGCCAAAACTAGTTTTTTAGCGGTTACGAAATTATCAAATATTCATCTTTTACAAGTGGATGGATAGAAATGAACTCGACTTTAATTGTTTATTACAAAAAAAAAGAATTGTAGAAAAATCTAAAATATGTTGGTTATTTATTTAAGGTAAAAATCTCTTTACAAATTGAAAATAATTAAAAATATAAGTTCATTCTATAACTGAAATTACTTGAAAAGAATCGCTACTTAAAAGTATACCAAAAGAGATCAATTTTGTTACTTTAATAGTGTTTTGATATAAATAGTTTACACGTGACAAGAAAGTATAGTAACTAAGGGTACAAATATTTTTTCTGTTAAGTACACATACAGATTGTCCCAGGATAGCTGAAACACTTTTTTGTTTTCAACTTTGCGAGAACATATTACTCTAAATAAAATCATCTAGATGTTTTTACAACAGAATATAACTATTTTTCGGCAATATTATCAATCTCAGATGGCATTAAAAAAATAATTTACAGCAATAAATAATTGTAAATATTACACCTAAAATATCTGGTATCGAAAATTACCGATATTTTCAATATCGATACTTTTCACTATGATATGATGTATTTTAAACTAACGAGTGTCTTCCACTCCCAGACTAAGCATGAAGTAAAATTTCGAGTTTAGAAAAGCCCCGCGTAGAAAATTTGTCGAGGGTCGCGCAGCGACCCGAGACAAATTTTCACGGGGCTTTTCTAAACTCGAAATTTTACTTCATGCGCCACGCGTATAAAATACTGATTTATCCTAAAGTTCAATAACTCATATATCATCATTTACTAAAATAATTAATTAATGAGATATTTAGTCTGTAAATAATCAGGTTTTAAACAGTTTTGTTAGTAAAAACTGACGACGATATTAAAAATGTTAATGGTTGGAAATAATATGATTTCATAAATATTGAATTACTCGAAAATGTTCAATATTAAAATTTTCGATTTATTCATTTAAAAACATATTTAAATAGGACTATTTGAATTAATCGGATTCCAATCCTAGCCTTAATAGCGATGATTCGAATTATTTGAGAGGATTTGAATCCTTTATGAGGATTCGAATTCTTTTATAAGGATTCGAATTCTTTTATAAGGATTCTGGATTCGAATACGAATCCTTTAAAAAAAATGTACCGAATCCGGATCACGAATCCGTTTTCACTAAAGCATTCGAATACCTCTATTAAATCCTCTTATAGGATTCGAATCCGGGAATCGAATCCTCAATGATTCGAAGCCTGCCCAGCTCTGAGGAAAATTAATAACATTTATGATATGTGGTCAACTTTTATGGATTTGGTTTATTTTAACGATTATTGCCATTCTATTAATTTTCAATGGAGGGCACCTTAAAACTCGAATTCCCTCTTTGTGGGACAGGCAATTTTGCGCTTTCAAATTTCGAGCGCCCCGAGCAGTTTGCGAACTGCTCACGGTAGCTACGCCCCTGCTTATTAGTTTTGAAATTTACATTAATTTTACATCAATTTTCAAATTGCAAAACTATCATTTTTTATTCGACACACGCAATAATAAAATGTCGAAATAACTTCCAAAAAAAAAACGCTTGTTGCGAAATCTATTTTATCTAAATTATCTGATGCGCAATATTATGGTTCGATGGCGATTCTTATTAAATACTTTACGTCAATTGATTCTGCTGTTTTTGTTTTTGCACGCACTCTACCATTATTTTTAATAATCCGTAATTTCCCAACATTGTACAAACAATGCGATTTCTAAGAAATTGGTAACTAATGCAGAAAATTCGAGACAATGGGAAAATTTATATTTCCTGCATCGTTAATGGAGACATGAAAATTATAGATAAGGGTACACGTTTCGATTAATTTAATAATGGAAACAAGAAAATCATATATTATTGAAATATTTATATTAATTATTGTGTCTATAATTCAATGTCACATTTTTTTAATTAAATATAATTTAGTGTTTTCAAAATAGTGTTTTTGTATCTTATTATGCTGCTATTATATAACACGAAATGATTTTTTTTAAAGTATACATGCATGCTGTACATTTTTGACATTCGTTATGTTGTAAAAGAGTTCAATTTGAAGCTTTAAACAAACAAGTGCACCCCTGGGTGTGCGCCTGAGGGCCTCTACAAAATCTCTAAACCAGCAAATTTTGAAGAGAGACACCCTCTACAAGCGCGGGAGTATAATAGAAGAAAAGAAACCACAATTTATGGGGTGTTGATGTTACAATTTATGACCTTATCTGTTAGAATAGCAGGTAGTTTCCCTTTTTTTCCCTTTTTAAAGCGTTTTAAACGGTCGTTCATGTTTACTTGATGACTCAACAATTTACCACATTAATCAATATATATATACAATGGTATTATTTGGTTACGCTTTAATCAAATCGATTTAATAAAACACGCTAATCTAGCAATAAAAAAAAAGCTAAATAAGGTTATGATTGATCATCTAACGAGTCTTTCCAATCCCAGTTTAAGCACGAAGTAAAATTTTCAGTTTAGAAAAGCCTTAAACTTTAGTTCGGGCGCGTAGCGCAGCAGAGCGACTGAGATAAATTAGGCTTTTCTAAACTCGAAATTTTACTTCATGCGCGACGAGTATAAAACGCTGATTTAGTGTGAAATGGTTTATAACTAAGCAATTAACAAGTGAAATACGTTTAGTATGCCAATCATAATCTTGTTGGTCTTTAAAAAAAAGATCTGCAAACATTTTTCAAATTTCTCAAAAAATATTGGTTTAATCCAAAATAATTGTTAAGCATTACTCACTGAACTCTTCGCATTCTAATCGAAATATCAAACAAAACAACTTTTGTTCATACAAAAAAACTTGCAATTTACGTTTTTTATATATTAATTTTAAAATTACGAATACTACTAGAAATAATGATTTAGCAACATTTGGCCATAACAGTTTTCTTTAGAACGAACCTAGAGGAATATATTCCTTGCATCAGAACTACTACAAAAAATTTAATTTCAGCTTGATATAAGCAACTTACGTTTATTTAATACATTCAGAAAAATACTACCAATAGCTTTATTTTGAACAAATAAACGTCAGATACATTTAAAAAAATCCTATTGACCTAAAATTATACACGTAGACATAATTTTCGATTGCATATAACTTTTCGCACTTTAAAACTTTTTGAGATATGATTTTTTTACCCGAGCGCTGCGTTTAAGCGTAAGTGTCAATGTACCGCTCGGTTAAAAAAATTATATCTCAAAAGTTTTAAAGTGCCCACACTTTTAAAAACGGAAAAATTAGGAAGGATCAGGGTACAAATATATTTATTTAATGAAAATTAAAACATGAGTATTTGATTATTTTTTGAGATATGTTTTATTTATTAAAAATATCTATATAAATAAAGTTTTTCGTTTTGAAAAAAATGTATTTTAAACTTTGAACATTTAAGCACAAAAAAGTACTAAATAACTTTTTTTGTATAGGTAACGGTTTACGATATTTTTGAGTTCAAAATAAAAGTGTACTAATAGTTTATATTGTTATAACTTCTGACACAATAATTTGTTTAACCTCTAGTAACAACCAAACACCATGTCTTGATAGCTAGATGATAATATATGTGAAATTCGCTAAAATCCCTGATTTACCCCCAAAAAAGTGTGCACTTATTTATGGAATGGCCGCATTATATTTTTATTTACTGTTATAATCATAATAATTATTAAAGTGATTTATTTAAAAATTATCAATAACAGTCTATTTCGAACTTCACATCAAATCGGCGTACACGCATGGCGCATGAAGCAATATTTTGATTTTAGAAAGGTCTGAAAATTTGGCAAACCCAAGTTTTCTGACATTTATAAACTCAAAATTTTACATCATGTTTAACCAATGAGTCATTATGTCAAATGTAAATAAATTTCTATGTAATTTTAAATAATAAAGATTTTTATCATTTTATATTGAGTTTATCAATTATCACAAATTTTACTAAAATTCAAAATTTTAACGATTTTAGTTAGCTAACTTTATTACATTTAGGACTTTAACTTATTTTACAAATAAATGTTGACGATTTGTATTCGTATAGTTTATGTTTGTTGCTCTTAATGATTTTATTAAATCAAATTAATAATCACAATATTATAATAAAATATGTGTGACTTTTATCATGTATGAAATTTGGGTTTTTTTAATTTTATTGATTTCGCAATTTCGCAATATTAATGCTTACATTTTGTCTGGATTCAATTTGAATTATATTTTTTATTTATTTCAACAGGTTTCGTTTTAAATATTAATAATAATGATATAAAAAATAAACTAAATTCTATGCAAATATAAAATTAAATTATTTTTTCTTTAAAATTGTTATTTTGTAAATATTGATGATAACAGTCAATGTGATTAGCTTAGAAAACAATTGATATATTCATATGTTAGGTAAACTTGATTTTTAATATTTTGATTTTTTAACGAATGTTTTGCTTTCCCTGATTAAGCATGAAGTAAATATTTCGAGTTTAGAAAAGCCTGAAAATTTGGATTGGCCGCGTAGCGAAGCAACCAATTCAAATTTTCAGGTTTTTGTTAAACTTAAAATATTTACTTCATGCGACAGGCGCGTTAATGCTGGCTTAATGTGAAGTTCAAAACGCGATCGTGTAGTTTTATCTCTAACTTAAAACTACCAATTATTACCATTTTTAAGTAATATTACTGAAAATATTACCCAATTTTAAATTACCTGTAATTTTACATCACTAGTCACTCAAAATTTTATAAATTTTTAATATTTATTCAATGCCAATATTTCTAATTTGTTCCTAATTTGGTTTGCAGGGCAAATTCATGGTTTATGGTTTCTTCCATAAATTATTTTAGTTAAGTTAGTTGCGTTAGTTAAGTTTATTAAGTTAGTTCAGTTGGTTATGTTGGGTTAATTTAGGTATATTATTTATAAAAATTATTGTTACTAAACAACAAAAAATATTTTAACTAATTATATTATTAATTTTATTTTACAAATGTCGTATTAATTATAATTCCATTTTAAATAATTCCATAAATATTAAAAAAACCACCCCAAACCGAATAAAAGATAACGCCACGCGCCGGCTGAAAACAGATGGACTTCTTACTACCTGCTAATATCGGGTTGACATTGACACTAAGGAAATGCGGTCGGTGTTCATAATGGATCACCCCTTGAGTGCTCGGTCTCTTTCCCCTTACCCTTCAACATTTTAGGAAATCTGTAGATTTTAGGGATTTTGGTCTAGTCGCCTGCTTGTGATATGTATACCTAATTCTCTTTGGATTAAGTTAATGATATTTATTCGAAGAAGTAAGAAAATGTTCTTAAAAATATAGAAAAGTACGGATAAAGAATAAATACATTTTGGGTCGAATGGTGTTAAAAAATGATATGGTTTCATTATAAAAAAACTTAAGTTACAGTTGTTCAAATGGTCATAAATTCAACTGTTTTTATTTAGCCACCTAACTTCAGCGCAGTAACTGATTGTGTTAACGATAGCGCCCTCAATACTAAAAAAATTACGAAAGCTCCATCTCTCTATCTCAGCATTAGAGATATTTTAGGTTTACAAAACCAGTGCACACGTCACTGTTTTCCAAAAATGTCGAATAACTTTGAAATATTAAATAAATATGATAGACCGGGGGTTATATTAATAAACGTGCATACATTTTTAACAAGGAAACCAAAAAGTGAATAATATATTTGGTATCACATTTAAAATAACAAAGTTGTATGGCGTCTGAATAATATGGGATTATTTTTTCGTATTTTAATATTAAGAGAGCTATAGAACTTTCCGTCTTCGCTGAAACACTCTGTATACATAAGAACAAGTTAGAACTGTTATTATTTAGAATTTTATCATGTTATCAAGTTTAATATTGTTGAACTTCTCTGACGATGAATTATGACAATATTTATATTTATAAATGATCCGACTTGATCATTTACTTTCTAATAGAACTGGAGATGTCGCCACCAGAGAGAAGTATCGGTTTTACACTAGGGTTTTTGTTCAAATTTATAGATGTTTGTTGAGCTGTTCTGACAATAAATTGACTGTAAGAGTAACAGAATGTTACTCTTTGGGCCATTTTTTAGTAAGTATAACTCAAAAAGTAGAATTTAAATTTTTTAAATTATTCTGAGCAAAGTTGTAGGTTTTAAACCATTTTTTTTTTCTCCTTGGCCTCAGTATTAGGATAAGACAGGGATACAGTTCTTCATGTTAAGGGGTCTTTCATAACGACTTGTATAATTCTTTCACAACACAATACTGGGTCACGGATCGAATTTGAATCCTTTTAACGGAAAACAAAATGCATGTTCATATGAAAGTAAAATAACTGCAAATATATATATATTTTACAATATTTGTTAAATACTCTATTTTTTTTTAGACGTTATTGCCCACTCATTTTAGTCAGTGATTAGTACTTCTTAAAAACACAATAATGTTATCCACAAAGTGTTTATGCATTTGAATTTTTAGATTTTGAGGAAAGAGACATGTCCGAGATATCTTGCATATTTAAAACATTATTATATTTTCGAATTTTGACTTAATCAGAGGTTTAAGCGTGATTAACTTCTGAGCCATCATTAATTGCTCGCGATGCAAGTGACCATTTTATTATATCTAAGGAATACGTAGTATGTGGTAATGTAGTATATAAGAAACAGTTACTCTTAATAAAGCGATACCCTGTTCATTTGACAGGATACAGGATAAAGATATTATGGACCAAACAAAGCGAAAGAAACTGACAAATATTTTGAAAACACTTTCAAATTTTTTTTGGACATTCCCTCAGGTCTAAGAAATAAATATTAATTAAAACAAATGATCTTTTCATCATTAATTTTATTTTAAGCAACATAGGACAACGTTTTTTAATCATAGCACGGAAGTTGTTCCGACTTATGAAACATTTGCTTTCACATGGCCAAACGTGTAATTTTATACAGACATAGTTGGTACAAGGTATTGTGTTCATTAAAATACTATTTCAAAAGCTTTGTTATTGCTTGTCATCGAAAATCAATCGATTCATATACACTCAAATATCAATGAAATTACTTTGTAGTAAAATGTTTTCAAGAATTATTAAATATTCGATTCTTCACGCCATTTATTTAGTTTGGTTTGAAAGTAATTCGGTATGCATTTTTACATTTTGCAATAGGTGCTGTCTTGTAACACAAATATTTTATTGTATAATCCAATATCGGGCGGGGCATTCGCCCAGAAAGTGTTTTTTAAATTAATATTTGAATTCGTCCTTATATAGACTAATACAATATTAATTTAAACAAAACAAAATTAGTAGTAAATAGCTTGAATAAGTTTCTCATCTTTCACAAGGTGAAACATCTTTAACTATGATTTTAAAAAAAGAAAACACTTGGTTAAATTTCACTGATATTAATATATGTATATTTTTAAATCGTAGTAAATAGCGTAAATAATTGCATTTTTAATATGTTTAAAAGAGTAATATTTAAACATCCGCATTGATTTCCCACGTTAAGTAATAAAAGTCTGATACTATAACACAAAATAAAACGATATGCTAAAATATTTATATCTATTTCTTTAAATGTGTTCAAATGTTTGTTTACAACATAACGTAGCGATAAAAAAAATGCAGTTATGAGTTTCAGAAAACGAAAAAGGCTGTTTTGTCGGTCATATACTATTGTATTCATTTCAAATCAGTAGAACTGTTTAATGAAATTTAATTTGTACATTATTGAAATACAAGGTTATACAAAAAGGTTAAATTTTGAAATGATTATCATATTAAAAAAAAAATAGTGTGCACAAAATAATAACGCGTTTGTATTTATCAAAGAATGGAATTTGTTTCCATGGTGAAATAATGATATTAATTCAGCAGTTTTTTTGCTGTAGGATTATTAAAGGAACTAGTTTTTAACTAAACCTATGACTAACGATGAAAATGAATTTATTTACAAGATCTATTATAAAATGTTAAGAACATTTTTATTTTTATTGTTCATTTTCGTATATTCGATTTTTCAAACTAAAGCATTCAATACGATTTTACACCTTCCATTTTTAGGTTATGTCTAAATTGGGTTGCCTATATGACCATTACAAATTGTAGCCTAAGGCCTCAACTTATTTCAGTACAATTCTCTAATTACAGCGTATGTGCCTTAAATCTTTAGATAATCGTCGTTTTTTTTAAGAGTTCAATTCGAAACTTAAAACAAGTGTTTTCTACTCCCAGACTATGCATGCAGTAAAATTTTGAGATGAGAAAAGCCTGAATATTTGCATTTGCCGGGCGGAGCGAAGCGAGCCCGGCAAATCCAAATTTTCAGGCTTTTCTAAACTCGAAATTTTACTTCATGCGCCACTGGTATAAAACACGACATATTCAGAAGTTTGAAATATATTTTGAGCTTCAGAGTGCTTTAGTGTTTTTCACTAGTGGCGCATGAAGTAAAATTTCGAGTTTAGAAAAGCCTGAAAATTTGACCAAACCAAATTTTCAGGCTTTTCTAAACTGGAAATTTTACTTCATGCTTAACATGGAAGAGGAAAACACTCGTTTAAAGCTTTAAATTAAACGAGTGTTCTCCACTCCCGGGTTAAGCATGAAGTAAAATTTCGAGTTTAGAAAAGCCTGAAAATTTGGTTTGGTCGCGTAGCGCGAAGCGCGGAGCGACCAAACCAAATTTTCAGGCTTTTCTAAACTCGAAATTTTACTTCATGCGCCACCGGTACAAAACACTGACATATTGCGAAGTTTGAAATATATTTTGAGCTTCAGAGTGATTAACACTGGTGGCGCATAAAGTAAAATTTCGAGTTTAGAAAACCCTGAAAATTTGTTTTGGTCGCTCCGCGCTTCGCGCTACGCAACCAAACCAAATTTTCAGGCTTTTCTAAACTCGAAATTTTACTTCATGCTTAGCCTGGGAGTGGACAACACTTGTTTAAAGCCTAAAATTAATTTTTTTTAACAAACCTAGTGTCGAAAATGTATGAAAATTAACATTGATAATGTCCGGTGTTACATAAAACTCTCTGTATGTAGAAGATAGATTGTTGAATACAATTGCATTTAAGTTAAATACAATTTCATTTAAGTTGAATATAATTGCATTTAAGCTGAATACAATTGCATTTAAGTTGAATACAATTGCATTTAAGTTGAATACAATAAACCCCACATCTTTATGTAAATGTGTTACTATTTTCTGTATACGTTAATTTATAAAAATATTACCCCATCCTACCACCCTAAAGAATTTGCAAGTCGCCGAAATATTGGCCCTTAGAGTGTTGACCAAAATCCGACACCCCCAGAACCCCCTACATAACCCATCCAATACCCTGCTTTATGAACTAACAGCAGTCACTCCCATCGAAACCCGACTATCACACTTAGCTGAAAAATTCGCCTCAAATCCTATCCTCTACAATCTCCTTCACCCTTTATGTATCCCTCGAAACCAAAACATCACTCCCAAGCGTAAACGCTTCACCATCACCATTCATGATTTCATTGCATCATTCCATGACATTAGTGATCATGACGATTTGTGAACAGTAATCATCTGACAGACATTGGATGACACTAACAAACAAGAGGTTTTTTACACAAGAACGGACAAGGACAAACAATTAAAATTCAGGCGGAAAGACCAATGGTCGATAGCCAATTGGCAGTAGAATTTATTTGTTATTTTAGCCATCAGAATTATTTTTATGTTAATTATTTATTGTACAATCTGCCAATAAAGATTTATATATATATAAAAATATTACATTCATTTCAAAATTTAACTTTCTTCACAATAACCTTATATAAGTGTAAATAATCTTGTATATATAATTTAGAATATTAATATGAAGCTATAATATCATTTTCCCTACTTTGCAGGGATATGGGAACAAATGGGCAAGTTTTTAGCCGTAATTTCTCCGTTTACTAATACGGTATCTCGATTTGGGTATGTAGAGAATATTTCTTTAATATCTTTTGCTTACTATTATTTTCTTGTTACTACTTTATTTTTACAAAGACTTTAAAATTATTATAAAAATTATATTACATCACTATGTATATGTAACAACTAAATCATATATTAAAGAGCACAAAAATGTAATACAGTAATATCTTCTATAAAATTTCTTTTATCACTGTTACCATAAAAAATCAATTGATTTCATATTTGAATCGCAGGCGCAGTTCAAAATTATAATTTTTAATGTTCTGTCATTTTTAGCTTAGTTCAGAGATAAACTAATTTCATAGGTTTAGTTTTTATGTAACTGGATCTGAATAAAATATTTTTTAAACTAATCAATTAATATATTCAATTAAATTCTTACTAAACTCGTGGTGAAACATTTTTGTATCTAATTCTGGATATTTATTTAAAACCCTTGATTTGTTTCACTGATCAATTAATTTATCAATTAATCAATGAATCTCTCAATGCTCTGGCATTTGCACAATATTTATTTAAAACTCTTGATTTGTTTCACTGATCAATTAATTTATCAATTAATCAATGAATCTCTCAATGCTCTGGCATTTGCACAATATAATGTATGAAATCTGTTTTTTAATTGATACCGCTGTTATTTTGTAATAGCCAAATTTATATATCTACTGAGTTTAGGGATAATAAAAAAATATATTAATATATTAATTATTATATATATTATTATTAATTATTATATATATTATTATTATTAATTATTAAACGATTCATTTGTAAGACGAATTGTTCCAGGCAAAAGTGCATTATTTTTTTAATTAAAATTATTATTTATTATTTTATTTCATTTATTTACATGTATTTTTGCTTTTTTTTCTGTTATTGAAATGTTTGTTCTGTAATTGGGTTATCCTGTTGGACAAATAAAGATATTATTAATATTAAACAAGTTATATAAATAGTTTACTAACACGAAAATCTGCATAAATTTGATGCAACATTAGTTGACAGTCTACTAAAGACTTAATAACTTTATTAATTATAGGGGTAAACTGATCCTTATAAAAATAGTCTGACTTTTCTTGTTTAGATAAAATTGGACAAATAATATTCGTTAAATATGCCCCACTTGCAAACAAATTTGATCTCATTAAATCTTTATAGTATTCTAATGCCATTTTGTACTGTAGTACAGACATATATACAGAGAGTTTCATGTAACACCGAACATTTTCATAAAATACAATCTGACACCTTTAATTTTAAAATAATGTGTAAATTGGGTTGCCTATATGACCATTACATGTTGTAGCCAATCAATTGCAATTAATGCCTCAACTTGTACATACAGGGAGTTTACCTTTCAAGTATACATGTCCCAATTACAGCGCAAATGCCGTAAATCTTTAGATACTCGTTATTTTAAAAGAGTTCAATTTTAAACATAAAATGAGTGTGTTCCATTCCCAGACTAAGCATGAAGTAAAATTTCGAGTTTAGAGAAGCCTGAAAATTTGGTTTGGTCGCGTAGCGCGAAGCGCGGAGCGGCCAAACCAAATTTTCAGGCTTTTCTAAACTCGAAATTTTACTTCATGCGCCACCGGTACAAAACACTGACATTACGAAGTTTAAAACACACCGCTAAACTTTACATTGCATCGGTGTTTTGTACCGGTGGCGCATGAAGTAAAATTTCGAGTTTAGAAAAGCCTGAAAATTTGGTTTGGCCGCTCCGCGCTTCGCGCTACGCGACCAAACCAAATTTTCAGGCTTTTCTAAACTCGAAATTTTACTTCATGCTTAGCCTGGGAGTGGAAAACACTGGTTTAAAGCTTCAAATTACATTCTTTTAATAAACCGAGCGTCGGCAAATGTACAACGTATGCTAATGTATACTTAAACGAAAAATTATCATGTTCGGTGTTACATAAAACTCTCTGTATACATAGGATCGTTTGGCAAAATAAATTGAACTAAATTTTTCTCTGAATTGTAGTTCAAAATTAATTTTAATTATTTATTTTAATTTTCTATTATTGTAATCTAATTGTATGCCAATAAAAAATATTTATACAACTTTATAGAGTGCACATTCTATAAAGTTGTATAAATATTTTTAACTGAGATTAAATTACATTAGTATAATAGAAAACTAAAATAAATAATTAAAATGAATTTTGAAATGCAATTCAGAGAAAAATTTAGTTCAATTTATTTTGGCAACCGATCCTATGTGTGTATATCTCTCTACTACAGTACAAAATGGCATTAGAATACTATAGAGATTTAATTAGATCAAACTTGTTTGCAAGTGGCTTATATTAAACTAATTTTATTTGTAATTAAAACTTCAATTTTTACGACTAAAAATAACGTTTAAATCCCTAGTTTTATTATGAATGCATATACTGTTATTAATATCCTTTTCCTAATTGGCAATTATTTAAGCAGATTTGTTTACTAGTTTAATAGCAGTGTATAGCTTCCAACCATATTCAATTCGAGCATTCACCTCGTAACATATTATTTCCTGGCAACCAAATTACTAGTAGTCTATTTGTGTCGATTTACGGTTTATGCAAATTAATCGATTTTATGAGTTTAAAAGGCGAATACTGGTGCAAAGTTCTGTTATTTCCAGGAAACATCTGTTCGACAGTCACTTATACGTGATATTTGAATTAAAACTGTCCACTTTATGGGTGACATGGATACCCAATGACATCATGTTCGACATATGTCGTTTGCACGTTCTTTTGTTGCAACATTGTTGCAAATTTTAGTAAATTCATCTTAACCTTTTTCGGCCCCGACGGTGGAGTTAGCCACCACTAAAGTTTGATGAGCGTACTGGGTATTTTTCTTTTAAATATACATACATGTATGCATGATATACAAGGAGTTTTTCTTTAAAGTATATGTATTCCAAGTTCAGCTTATTTTCTTTAAATCTTTAAATATTCGTTGTTTTTTAAAGGAGTTCAATTTGAAGCTCTAATCGAGTGTTTTCCACTCCCAGACTAAGCATGAAGTAAAATTTCGAGTTTAGAAAAGCCCCGTGAAAATTTGTCGAGGGTCGCGCAGCGACCCGAGACAAATTTTCTGGGCTTTTCTAAACTCGAAATTTTACTTCATGCGCCACGCGTATAAAACATTGATTTCAAGTGAGGTTTAAATATACATAAATTTGACAATATTTTAGTGTTTTATACGCGTGGTGCATAAAGTAAAATTTCGAGTTTAGAAGAGCCCAGAAAATTTGTCTCGGGTCGCTGCGCTCGACAAATTTTCACAGGGTTTTTCTAAACTCAAAATTTTACTTCATGCTTAGTCTGGGAGTGGAAAACACTCGTTGAAAGCTTCGAATTGAACTCTTTTAAAAAAACAACGAATATCTAAAGATTTTAAGAAAATAAGTTGAATTTAGAAAACGAATACTTTAAAGAAAAACTCCCCGTATGTTGTCTTTAATAGAAACAGGCACAATGTTGCAATCAACTCGTTTATTTAATGAAATACACTAACATAAAATAATCATTAGTAACTGTAAATAAAATACTTGGAAATAACTTATTTTCTTTACTGAAAAAATTGAAATGACGCTTAATCCTGACATTCACTGCTGTTATCTACGTTCTCTACTTCTGGCTGTCCATATCCACTGCTGCAACTATTCTCCAAAAAGATTTCTTTAATAAAACTGGTGGTTTTCTGGGTTTTCGAGAAATGCCATAAGGTTTTGGATTTTTACTGGAGCTATGTCTAGGACAAGTGCTATTTTTATCAGAAACGATGTGAAACATCTTTGTACACATCTGGTTTTTAAAGAAGTAGTTAGAACATCGGATAGCTTGCAAAATACTCTACCAGATGCTGCTAAAATGTCGATTTATACAATTTTGAACAAATCCTGTTTATGAAATCAGTGCCACAATTGTTTATATATAATCAACAACGCTATGGATGCGTTTGATATAATTTAAATTGATAAAAAATGCTTACTTTTTTTAATAACTTAAATGGGCATTTGAAAATGGAAATAAAACTTCTGATGACTTAATCCCTTTACCTATAAATAACGACCTTTTATTTGCAATTAATCAATTTTTGTTTGCATTTTCGAACGACTCTGTTTCTTTTATAATTTGTAATTTTGCATTGAAAGTCTAAAGCAAAACTATACTGATGAGAGATAAATCTTGAAACGCTCACTTCAACTTTTAATTTTAATATTTCTTTAAAGTTTAATCAAAATCTCTTTGATTCTTTTGCTTGGCATAAGAATATTTTGAAGTGAATGTTACATTTTGCTTATAAATTATACATAATATAAGTAAACCCGTTGTGTAACAGCAAACATAAATAAAAGATGTATAACAAAGTGAACGCCTACAACACCAAACAGCAAACATAAATGTTTATTTTGTAATTCAATATCCCTTTAATAAATCACTTGATTTGTTTAGGTTTCAAAATTATATTGATTGTATTTGAAATAAAACAACACAGTTGGGAGGGTTTCACTTTAATTGTTGAACATTGCAACATGTTTCACCACACAGTGGCTTCATCAGGCAGATGAAATAATATTATTATATTTGAAATAAAACAACACAGTTGGGAGGGTTTCACTTTAATTGTTGAACACTGCAACATGTTTCACCACACAGTGGCTTCATCAGGCAGATGAAATAATATTATTATTTCATCTGCCTGATGAAGCCACTGTGTGGTGAAACATGTTGCAGTGTTCAACAATTAAAGTGAAACCCTCCCAACTGTGTTGTTTTATTTCAAATAGTATTATGGAGTTTCATCATGTATCCGCCTCATCAATTAAATATTTAAAAATTATATTGATTGTACTACAACAATTGTTTTACCACACTGTGACTTCATCATGTAAATGAGTGCTACCACCATTTATCTACCTGATGAAGCCGCAGTGCGGTAAAAGAATTGTTGTAGTACAATAAATATAATTTTGAAACCTAAACAAATTAAGTGTTTTATTAGAGTGATATTATGGAGTTTCAACAACTAACAGCCTCAACTATACAGTAATTCAATATCCGTCGGGATATTACCCCTGGAAGTAGTTGTTTCAATGAATATCATAAGTGTCAATGAAATCAAAATATTTGCAGAAAGAGAGGTAAATCGAATTTTACATCTGTTTTAAATATTCTTTAAATACTCATTGGAAAATTAACTTTTACTTTATGTAAAGATGGATATTTTAAACCTATAGGCAATACACTATGTGTTGTAATATGCTAATAACAAAGCATGCGTTTATTATACAAATAACGTTAGATACAGTTTTAATAAGTTCTTACAATTAGCGAGAAAACCATTAATAATTTAAAATTAAACTAAAAAATAAAAAAAAAACTTAGGACACTACGTTTTTGCTACTAAATAATGGATTAAGATAAGATTATGTGCAACCCTATTCCAAACTACGTTTTATTCCAATTTGAAATGATGTGTCTTTCTTAAAAATAAAGTGCAAAAAATTAACGATATGTCATATTTTTATTGAACTTATAAAAATGATTAAGAAATGAGCTCTTACGCCAAATTAGTTTCCTCTCGGAAAATTACAGAAGGTCAAGTATAACTAAAATACACTGCGTTTTGTTTAAATATGGCCATATAGATTTACATGGTAAATAATTTACCATATGTTAACTTTTGTTGTCGTGCAAATTTGAAACAATTTTTTGGTTATTTTGATAAATGAACATTTTTTCTACGAAATGTACAATGCTTGGACATAAACATGTTAGATTTCTTTATTTTTGCTTTCAAAGTTAAAATTAATAATACAAATAATTAAGCCAAAAAACTCAACTTAGCGAAAATGTCACAATGTGAGTATTTGTTTTGCTAAGCTTGAAAGCTAAAGTAAAGAATTCTAACATGTTTATGTCCTAACAATGAACATTCCGTAGAAGAGTGTTTGATTTTTTATTAAAAACATAAAAAATGTTTTAAATTTCGACGACAACAAAAGTTAATATCGGGTACAATTTTTACCATGTAAATGGCCATACTTAAATAAAACGTACGGTATATGTATTTTTCAATATTAAAGCTGTATTTTTCTTAATAAAATGAATAAATGGTTTACATTTTTATAAAAACTTCTGAAATTTTTCATTATCGAAATTTGATTTAATTAAAAAATTAGTTAGTAATAGTAAATAAATAAATTCAATTGTTTTGTTCAAAGTTGAATGCATCTTTTTTCATTCTTCATTTAGTTTGGTGAAAGAATAATTTGACCTGATGTTGCATTTTGTATATAAATTATGCATAGAACAGTAAAGCTGTAGTGTAACTCAAATATTCATTGTATAATTCAATACCTGTCGGGGTATTAGCTCGAGAAGTAGTTGTTTCAATGAATATTTGGAGACTTGTCTCAATGAGACAACATTTTTGCAGAAAGTCGATATTAATTTTAATTCGTTTTTATATTTTGTGAATATTCTGCAAACTGTTGACAAACTCAATTTTTCTTTATGTTTAATTTTCTTTATGTTTTTCATTCTTTTTTCAAAGTGTACATACTCGTAGTTAATATAACAAACGTTCTAGTAAAAATGATAAACTTTTAACTGTATTACAATACAGAGCTGGCTAGGATTCGAATCATTCAAGATTCTAATGTTCAAAAAGGATTTAAATCCGCAGAAAGGATTTTATAAAAAAAAAAATAAACGCTGTTTTAGAAGTTTTGAGAAGATATGTAATCAATGTACTACAATGTTTTTAAAAAAGGTCCAATTTGAAGCTAATGACAAGTATTTCCACTCCTTGATTAAAAATTTCGAGTTTAGAAAAGTCTACAAATTCTGTTTTGTCACGTAGCGAAGCAAAGCACAGTTGGACCCTAGTCTTTATGAATTTTGTTACGCTAGATTGGTTAAATCGTATACTGTGCGGCTTTTTTAAACTTAAAATTTAACTTCATGCGCTACACATATAAAACACTGAAATATTGTGAAGTTTAAAATATACAACTTAAGCAGTGTTCTAAAGCAGTATATTTAAAACTTCACTTGTAATCAGTGTTTTATACGCGTGGCGCATAAAGTAAAATTTTAAGTTTAGAAAAAAGTTTGGCCGCGTATTTGTAATATTTATTAACGTGATATCAAAGTTAAGCTGTATATTTTGAACTTCACTATAAATCAGTATTTTATACGCGTGGTGCATGAAGTACAATTTGGCTTCTGGTTTTATCAAGAAGTTGGAAACACTTATTTGAAGCTCTAAATTGATCACTTTTCAAATTCTATATTCCTTATTCTTCTACTTGTTTCTTGAAATAATAAAATTATGATAAATAAACTAATAAAATGATTAATTTTATTAATATTAAAACTAAATTATTGATAATTTCATTATTTCCTAAACTATTATTTATCTTGAACCATAAACTTAGTACAATTACACCCTATTAACTTACACTTACGAATATTTAAACTTTAACGATAAATTTAAGGATATGAATCAATCATCACCTATCATTTTTACAAATAACATTTCAAACTTCTTAGCTTAAAGTTTCTGAAGCACTTGTAGAGCTAGGTCCCCTAGAGATTTAAGCAATTATTCGAATATTACCTTGGCATTTCAACAGCTTCCAAAAAACTTAGACGATAGTTTTAAGTTCCTATTAATTAATTATTAATGAATGACATTTGCACAAAATTAGGAAACAATCTATTACTTTGGCATTTCAACAGCTCCCAAAAAACTTAGACGATAGTATTAAGATCCTATTATTTAATTATTAGTGAATGACATTTGCACAAAATTAGGAAACAATCTATCAAAAAAACCCAACTGCAAACTTCCTATCCTGCTTTCTAAAGCGGTATTGCTTATGGTATACCCATTTTGATATTTTTCGAGATTGATCGTTCAAGTTCCTATATAACTTTCAGAGAAATGCGCATTTTTCATATGCTTAACGAGCGTAACGCCATAAACTATAACATTAAAATATTATGAGATAAGTAAAAGTGAGCTTTATTGTAGGAAGCCGGCATTTGCATCATAATGTTAATAATGTAAATTGCAGTCTGATTTATGCACGTGTAATGTTGGTAGACGTTTGTACGAATGTGCGCTGTTAGTGGTTTAATAAGAGAATGATAATTGGGCACTTCCTGGAGGAAATATCTCGGATTGTCTGTGTATGGTTTTCTTTGTGAAAATGTGTAATTTCAACGGTGATAAATGAGAATTATGTTTGTGTGTTTATGGAGGTTTGGATGTTCTCTATTTCCTGGTCTTTTGATACCTATTTTCCAGTGATATTTCCTTAATTTTATTTTATAACTATTGTCAACTTTCTTATAAAATACAGTTAGTATTATAGTTAAATGAAATTATTATATGCAGGGAATTTTTCTTTTAAGTGTACATATCCCAATAATTACAGTACTTGCTAAATTTTAAAGAATTCTTTTTATTGATGATGAAGGTTTAAATTAAATTACACTTGGTTTGTTTCACAATTTTTTACTTTACTATTTACTCGACTAGTTTCGCGTTTTACAGCATTATCAGGAGTTTTACAGCGTTTTACAGCATTATCATTATCAAGAAGAATTCTTTTTATGAAAGTGTTCGATTTACAGCTTGTAAAGAGTGTTGCCACTCCACAATTTCGAGTTTAAAAAACTTGAAAAACTCTGATAATTAGACTTGGTTGCGTAGCGACTAATGCACATTTTCAGGCTTTTCTAAACTCGAAATTCTACTTCATGCACAACGCGTATAAACACTGATTTAAAGTGTAGTTCAAAATATACTGGTTAAGTTTGATATCACCGTAATAAATATTACAAATGTTAATTTTGTGTAACCAAATCTTCAAAAATTCAAGTGCCTGGAGCAATTTTCGGATGTTTTTCCTGTGTATGTATAATATTACTCTTGCCCTTTAGTTAAAAGTACAATTATTACAGTTAATTTAATTATGAAACCTTTCCTTATGCGTATCTTGAAACTTTTGGTATATAAATTAATGTGATTCCATCGATATTATACAGGGTGATTCACGATGTTTTTCCGCCATTTAAGCGGTGTATTTTGGTAGCTATTTTAAGCAAAAAAGTTCATATTAACACGGGTCCAATTCTTAAAAATAAGCCAGTTAGGGGAAACTTTAGATTTAACTTTTTTTAATTTGCCATTTGCAAAACCAAAAATGACTTCTGCAATACACCACTTAAGTGGCGAGAAATCGTCGAGAGTCACCCTGTATATACAAAAAAAACTGTGAACTATGCACGATTTTTATTTACAGTTGAAAACGAGTCGAGGTGTTACGACGAGCTTGGATGTTTGAACATTACCAGAAGTTGGTATCACTTGATACATAGGCCGTTCAATGTATTTCCACTGCCAAGGTCGGTGATAAACACTAGGTTTATCCTCTACACCAGATTAAACCCATTAGAGGTAAGTTGTTTTCGACAATTACTATAAGAAATACTACAACCATTAATGCTAACAGCCGGAGACTTTCAATATATTTTGTATTTTATAGGCTTCTATTTCATTATAGATGTTAATTTAACAATACAAACACTTTTAATATTGTTTGTACAACACTTTTTATTTTTAAACTTCATGTTTGATAACAGCAAGCTACATTTTAATAAACTGCAGTCGTGTAAGAATAAAAAGTGTTATACAAAGTTGAAAGTTTGTTTAATGTTTCAGTAACATAATTTTAGTCAGAAAAATCATTAATAGGACTTCCTGACCGAAAATATGTTAGAAAACTCTATATAGATTTGAAATTTCATTCTATAATGAGAAAAATCATCAATGTTAAAACAGATCAAAATTGACCACTTGATTATTGAAAAGTAATTATTATAATTTTATACGATAGTAATTCAGAAATAATACCTCTAGGTTTATTTTTTTTGTTTTATTTCTTTTATTTTTAATACTAAAATTCGTTGTGTTAGAGACAAAAATACCCAAGTAATTAAAAGCACTTGAAAATGGGAAATTAGACCAGATAAATTCAAATTCAAAACTATTTGAATTCGAGAAAATAAGCTTACGCTTCTTATAGTTTGCACACTTTAAACATAGTATATAAAATGACGAAAATGTTATTCGTGAAAATGCAAACAATGTCTTAATTAATAAGACAACTTAAGACGATAAATATCTTTAATAGAGCGTTGTAACAAATCATATTAAATAAGATTTTCAATATTTCATTGTGTGATTTAATATCCGGAGGTGTATTTGCACGGGAAGTAGTGGTTTCAATGGATATTTATCGTCTTAAGTTGTCTTATTAATTAAGACATTTTTTGCATTTTCACGAATAACATTTTCGTCATTTTATATATTATAGGAAATTGAAGTTTTACATTTAAATTAAACAAATAATAATTGTTGTTTAAACCATGCAGGTCACAATCTACGGTAGTAATTGTATAAGCTAATGTGACCTAACTGTTATTTAATAGTCTGATTTAATTATATTATGTGTGGAATGTAAACATGGTCAATTAATTAACCGTTGGATTTTACTACTCCAAACCAGTGTTTCATTACATAATGGAGGTATTGCTAATTAAGATTTTTTCTATAAAGTTTCCGAATGATTCATTAGTTAATGAAACATAAACACGCATCCAATTATATATATATATTAATGTCATTTAAATGTTTAAGTTCTTAAACGATCCACAAACGAAAAATTTGCCTAGCTCTTGAGTCACTTAATTGTGAAAAAATAAAAACTTTCATAGCTAGTTCTTTAATATCGGGTGAAATACAAAACAAACTCAATAATCTAGTTTATTTATTATTATTATTTAAGATATCAATCTGAAATTCATAAAGATAATTAATTTGTATACAGGGTGATTCGGAAAACAATTGGTTGAATAAACATTAGTCCGATATTAATTATTTACAAAAGTACTTAAATCAGTGTGTCATATGCCTGGCGCATGAGTAAAATTTCGAGTTTTGAAAAGTCTAAACATTTGTATTTGGACGCTACGCTCCACTCCGCTGTCAAATTTGTTGAGTTTATACCAGGGTTGTTAAAAAACTCGTTTTTTTTTCATTTTAATTAAAACACAGTTTTTTTTACAAAACGTGTTTTTTCGTTGAAACAGCGTTTAAAACATTAACAATTAAAAACATATTTAAAACGTGTTTAAAACATGTTTAAACCACGTTTAAAACGTGTTTAAAACAGAACATACAAGGCATTTTTATTTTGAATATACATATCCCGATAATTACAGCATTTTTATAAATTTGCAGGAATTCGTTGTTCTAAAGCGGATAATTTGAGGCTTTTAACGAGTGTTTTCCACTCCCAGGCTAAGCATGAAGTAAAATTTCGAGTTTAGAAAAGCCTAAGAATTTGGATTGGCCGCGTAGCGAAGCGGAGCGGCCAATCCAAATTAGGCTTTTCTAAACTCGAAATTTTACTTCATGCGCCACGCTTAAAACACTGATTTATAGTGAAGTTAAAAAACACACATGCAACAACGATTATAGGCAACCTAATATACGTTACAGTTATTGGGTTGCCTATAATCACTGTTTTAAACAATTTATTCAGAGCAGAATTTGACTCACAGTTCATTCATATATACATATTAGATTGCCAAAGCCGTATATTTTAAACTTTACGATATTTCAGTGTTTTATACGTGTGGCGCATGAAGTAAAATTTCGAGTTTAGAAAAGCCTAATTTGGATTGGCCGCTCCGCTTCGCTACGCGGCCAATCCAAATTTTCAGGCTTTTCTAAACTCGAAATTTTACTTCATGCTTAGTCTGGGAGTGGAAAACCCTCGTTTAAAGATTCACATTGAAATCTTTTAAAAGAACAACGAATGTCGTAATATTTACAGTGTACGCATATGTATACCTAAAAGAAAAATTCCCTATATTTAAAAATCACATTTATGCACACACAGTTGTGATATTTTATTGTAATAAAATGTTGTGTTTAATAATGTAATTTGAAATATCTTCAACAATTTAGCCAACATTTTAAAACGTAAAAAAATCTGAATGAAGCAGAATAAAATAGAATTTAGCAAATTTAAGATAATAAAAAAACAAATTTATGGTTTAAAATAGGTTTTAATCAAATTTAAGATTTAAAACATGTTTAAAACAAAACCGTTTAAAACACGGCGGCTGTTTTTAAACATGTTTAAAAAACTGTTTTAAACATAACAACCCTAGTTTATACACGCGATCAATTTAAATAAAATTTCGAGTTCAAAAAAGCCTGAAAATTTGGCTTGGTCGCGTTCAGTAGCAGAACGTCAATCCAAATTATTAATTATTTAAATTATACTTCAATTCGGTTCTGAAGTTACAGGATGGTTAATTAAAATGTAAATTGATGTCCCGATGCACTTTCCTCCGAACGTATAAATGTCGGGCTCATATCTTTCACCAAGTCATTAACATATTCTTAAAAACACCAACATGAATGTTATTTTAGAATTAAACACAATTAAGTATCTTAAATTACCACATATTTCCAATAACCATTATTTAAATTGTTTAAAAAAACAGAAGTTAATTAAGCCATTCTCTGGTTAAATGAAAATAAATAGGAATGTTGACTCAATTTTGCAAAGAAGCATATACTATGTTTATAAATAATTACTAGAAACTATAGTCACATAATTAAGTACAAATACTATAGTTAAACAAAGATAGAAGTATTTTATGTACAAATGTATTTAAGATGTACATCTTAAATACATTTGTACATAAAATACTTCTATCTTTGTTTAACTATAGTATTTGTACTTTATTATGTGACTATAGTTTCTAGTAATTATTTATAAACACAAATACAAATATTAATAAACTAGGAAATGCAAAGATTTAAAGCAATACATACTTAATTAATTAATTTCCATTGTTGAGAGATAGTCCGAATTTTCTCATTTAAAAAATATTTAATTAAATTTAAATACTAGTCTAAAATTACTTCTGTTTGTAACTACAGCTGATTTATTGTGGAAATGCCACTAGTATTTAATACAAAATACTTAGCAGATTATTTTTTCTAATCAATTCCCATACAAATCGTAAAACACTGTTTTTTCAACAAACTTATATATATAGTATATTTTTTCAGGGTCAAATCTTACGTGCGCAGGACGATAAAACGATAAAGAAATCAAAATACGATCCGAAAAAGAAAACCAAGTTCATCATACACGGCTTCATCGACACACCTCTCTCGAATTGGGTAAGTGTTACGTCTTTGATTGTGTCTGGGATTATGTAAGTTTAGATATTATTATTATTGGTCGCGTTAGGCAGAAAAACCGAAGCCCGCTTAATTGATACCGAGAAATGGCCGATGGTGAATGTTTGCGGAATGCAATAAAAATAAATATTTTAACCTTAATTATAGATATAATAATGTTATCCATTAGTATTGTTTGGTACCTTGGACATTTATAGCAATCGTTTAAAATTTTATAAACGTGTCGAATTTGACTGTGTACAGGGCGATTCACCATAAATGTTCCCCCAGTAATTTGGTTACTTTTCTGAATTAATTTGAGAATTGAAAAAAATATTTGAAATCATTTTTTACCGAGATTTTACACACCATATCAAAATATACAGGGTGTATAAAATAAATGACCTATTGGGTAGTAGATGACTATTTTAAATGGAACACCGCGTATACAATGTCATTGTAATCGAGAACATATGAATACAAATTATTATTATTATATTTACAACTTATAAGAAATACCTTGTATTTTAAGGTATTTCGTAATTATAAGTAATATTAATATGTTGCAAGGCAGTTCTAAAACTCTACACAGATTTTTAAGACACTGCGAGGACCTAACACCTAACCTAAACATTGAAATAATTCTAATCAACTTTAGGGTTAATGCTATCGTATGTTCAAGTAAAAAAAGTCTCTAAAGTGCCATGGAAAATATTCTATGTTGGCAACTCAGAAAATATACATTGTAATTATTATGTCTGACGTTTTATATGTCAATTCCTGAAGTGTGTAGCCAACTTAAATTTGAAAAAAAATGCAATCATGGCACTCTAGAGTTTTTATTGAACATATGATATTATCAACAATGCTTTCAAGTTTATTTTCCCCTAAAACTGTTTACTTACAGACAGTATGTTGTGGTCCTCTTCATCAACTAAACAGCATATAATACTAATGTCAAATAGTAGATTTTTTTAATTACGAATAACATTTGTGTTGAAATTAAATGTCGATAAGTTCCTTATAATTTTATAATTTGTTTATCAAGCAAATTTATGTTTTTTTTCTGTAAACTTGCTGGGCACTTTGTCTAGAAGCCATATACCTCTAAAGTGATAGAACTTTTAGTTTGTTTCATTTTTAAATTATTTTTTGTATACATTTTTTGAATATATTCTATATTGCACTTTTTTCGATGCATAAGTTCGGAGCGATTTTTGTTTTAAAAGTAACAGTGCTTTGGAAACAAATTTGTTTGATATATATCAATGTCGTTTTAAAGCCCTAGTATTGTTTTATTGAATACTTCTTGATATTTTTAATTTGTAGAAAGTTGGGGATAACTGTTGGTTAAATTAAATGAAGCGTCAAGTAAAGTTCAGAATAGAATCTTAATTTAAAATTTAAATGTACTATTTTGTTATTTTTTGTTGTTGGGGATAACTGTTGGTTAAATTAAATGAAGCGTCAAGTAAAGTTCAGAATACAATCTTAATTTAAAATTTAAATGTACTATTTTGTTATTTTTTTATTAAACAATATATTAAAATTATTTAAGTTTAACGCATTAAGCGTCATTGATGCAACAACGCAACATTATCATTTGCTTTAAAATTACTAACTAAATATTTTAATACATTGTATTATTTGACCTGACACAAGAATATGTGAAGAAAAGTGTAAATATTTTGTTACTTAAATATTTCGATTCTCCGAAGCCGGCAAATCCAAATTTTCAGGCTTTTCTAAACTCGAAATTTTATTTTATGCGCCACGCAGATTTAATATGAAGTTCAAAAACATACTTTATCGATAACAATAATACATGACAAGAAAACAAAGATTTATTTTGTTTATGTTTTTCTGTGATTCAAATTTGAAAAGTTAACTTAAACTGATGAAAGTAATCAACATTAAAGAACTTTGAATCATCAATATGTATGTACAGGGTGGTTTTTTTTTCGTTGATATTATAGGGTATAGGCTAAACCAGTGGTCTCCAAACTACGGCCCGCGGGCCAAATCCGGCCCGCGACTTGCATGAATCCGGCCCGCGATTGTTTGTATTTTTTTTGTAAATGTCATATTTTGAAATATTGTAATAATTTTTCCATAAATTTTTCATAATTTTCTAAAATTAATCGGATCTTGGCCGACTATTATGTAGAATTGTATTTGTGGCCCGCGAAGAAGATAGTTTGGAGACCCAGGGGCTAAACGGTACGAGATACAAATAAACTAAGATATGTGTCCCGTTCTCTATTTTAGTGTTTAGTTTAATAGCGCAATCAGAGATACGCGAACTAGATTGGTTTAGGAGATACAGGGTGATTCTAAAAATTTGCCGGTTTTTATTATCTCTTATGACTCGGTTATTTATGGAGATACAAGCAAAATTTAAATAGAAACGTTTTATGACTTTTTACGTAGAATCCAGTGGTGTACTTAAAAAATATATAGATGTTTTAATTTTTGAGATATTATCAAAACTAGTATTTTCTTAAACGGGACACCCTGTATCTGAGTACCTTAAAACATTGCTTGTTTTCTTGTGATAGCAACAATGTGTAATATTTAATATTTTGCGTTGTCCTAAATAGCTAAAATACCAAAATACAAAAAAAAAGATTTCTTAGGTGGCCATGAATTGAATGATTATTCTATTCTTTTTAATAGGTATATTAAAAACCCAGGTAATAAGGGTATTGAAATATTTATAAACTAAAACAGCAATAACTACAAAAAACAAACAAACATTTATAATAACAACTCAACAATTATCTCATATACTTATATAATAATTAGCATAGGTGCTCAATCACAAAATCTGCTGAAATTGTCTTCCATTCTGCTCGATGCATTTTTGGACTCGGCTTGTAACTGAACGACTGGCGTTTTAGATGTGAATATTAGATAGATGTGACAGTTAGTTAATGTCTTACCATATGGCTATTATATGCTGGAGCACCGTCTTGTTGCAAATAAACATTATTTCTTGTAGCCAATGGCATGTTATCCAACTCGATTATTACAAATTCTTACAAAATTTAGCGCCACCCATACATGGAACCCAAACCATCCTTGTTGTACCCTGACGACCGTTTGATGTAGATTTATGTTTGACCAATATCGATTGTTCTGTCGATAAAAAATTCTAAACGCAGCGCTTTATCTCCAGGATGCAAGTTATGAACCTTTCTTATTTTATCCGGTTTATACGTATGCTTGCTTAACGTTGTTAAAACTTTAAATTTACTTGTGCCAATATATTTCTCAATATTACGGCTAGATACCGTCGGATCTTTATTTTCCTTTTTGTAAATCGTACCTCTTGGTTTTCCAAATAATCCACACTCTCTTAAATTGTGATATAATCTTTGAAATATTTCTTTTTCTGGCTGTCGTTGTTCCGGATAACGTTCAAAATATAGGTCTAAAGCTGCGTCTTTATTTTGATTACCCTCAATATAGCACTAACAATTTTTAATTTTTCATAGTTTTAAAAAATATTTATTTTAGACTCCTTTTTTAAAAAAGTATGATCGAAAATATTCCGTTAACAACGGAATATCAAAACCAATACGTAATTAATATTGAATTTTATGACATTTAAACAAACAAAATCAAACGCTTAAAGAAATCAATCCACAGCCATCTAGAAAATCATTTTTTCTTTTTTTGGTATTTCAGCTATTTAGGATAAAGCAAAATATTAAGTGTTACATATTGTTGTAATCACAAAAAATGCATTTTTTTGAGATACTCAGATACAGGGTGTCCCATTTAAGAAAATACTAGTTTTGATAATATCTCAAACATTAAAACATCTATATTTTTTTAAGTACACCACTGGATTTTGCGTAGACAGTCATAAAACTTTCGTGTTTATATTTTTTTTGTATCTCCATAAACAACTGAGTCATAAGAGAGTAATAATAACCGGCAGATTTTGAGAATCACCCTGTATCTTCTAAACCAATCTAGTTAGCGTAGATCTGATTTTGCCATTAAACTAAACACTAAAAAAGAGAACGGGACACACATCTAAGTTTTTTTGTATCTCTTACCGTTTAGTCTGTACCCTATAATATCAACGAACAAAAACCACCCTGTACAAATAAGTCCAAGAATGCCAATTTTGACAAACTTAATTTGCACAATATTACATTTATATTCTACATGATATTCATCATTTTGTGATATTTTATGTAGAAGCAATTGATGTTTCTAAGTTTTAGCTAAATTTAGCATAATTTCTGTCTCGTGAGCCTCCCGAATATTAAAAAAAATGAAATTTCTGACGTCTAAAATCTAATCACAAATATAAAACCAAATGTTGCAACCTTTTTGTCCAGTTTGCATGTAAATAGTTTAATATATTTTTCGTTGTATTTTACAAAAAAGCGTCCAATTTGAAGTTCAAACGATTTTTCAAATCCTTGATTAAGCCAACAGTGTGTTCAAAAATCATTTCAGTATCCATATTATTCAAAAACACTACATGGTTTATTTTTTCTGCAACATTTCAAATACTTTATTCGATTTTATTGATAAATTAATTTTTCATTAATATAACACATTATAAACAATTTCATACAGTTCAGAATACATTTTTATCTATAGTTTTTTCTTAGATTTTAACGTTAAGCTAATCCTAATAGCTTAATATTGACCAAATACTGTTAAGTGGGTCAAATATTTAACAGTCTTACACTACAACCAATTATATAACAAGTTACAAAAAATAACGTGTCTGACCGTAGTGTACATTCTATTTTTTGCCACCAACACTATGTCAATCAAACATAATTATACAATTGGAAAAAAATGTAACCTACATGTCTATAGTATATGCAGGATTATTTATTACATGTCAGAGAATAATTAAATATCTAGATGTCTGTGCGAATATACAGTGGCGGACAAATAATTAAACTTTGTTACTCTATTTGTTTCCGACATTGGGATATATTTAAAGAAAATATTTTATTAACGTGAAATTATACAAGTACCGAAAATTTTAAATGGTTTCCAGTTCTTTAAAAAAAAAAACTAAATGTATTTTATCATTATAGTTTGTTTTTATAAGAAATACACGTAAATCGGACAATTTATTTATTAATTTAATTAATACTTCGTCGCATATCCTTTAGCATTTATGACCATCTGATGTCTCTGAGACATTAATTAAAGTAGTTGATAAATGAGGGAAGTTAGACGTGCATTCCAAAAGTGATTTTTATTGTAAAGGGTTCTTCAGTGTTACGGTAATTTTGACTGCATAAACGTCGCTCGACTTCGCTCCTTAAATTTTCTATCGAGTTTACAACAATCACACACAATCGCTATAATTACTTAGCCACTCTTTGCGGTATGTTTATGGTCATTGTCATGCTGGAAAATTCAGTCATGAGGCAAATATTGGCTTTAATTTGGCAACATTATAGTATTGAGTAGGTCTCTCTATTGAATTTGACTGATTTGACTGGTAATACCGTGAGATCATTTAAAACATGATTTAGAGTAGGCTTTGAATTTTAAATTAGTTTGGCACTAGTGACCGTTAACACATAGTTTACCATAACCTTAAATTTATTCCATCTTTTAGTTAGTATTCTGGGCAACTGCTAAAAAAAAGCCGCCTACTCTTAATCATTATTTATATGATCACATGGTACGATATAATGGACCCACTTTTAAATATCAATAAGATTTCTAAACCATTATGTACCTACTCCAAATCACACGGTTGCAGTACTGTACTTTTTATCATACCGCTTGGTTGATTGGAGGACTAACATGCCCTATCCTGTCATCTCAAAATAAGTTAATCTTACTTTCTTCCGACCATTACACTTTTTCCAATCTAAGAAAGTCCAATTAATGTGCTCACAAGCCAATTCTTGAATTATGTTACGCATTTATGCGCAAAATAAAAAGATTGCGCTGAGTGACGTCCATACAAATCAAGGTGGCGCTGGACAGCTTAAGCCTTAACATGGTAATAATATTTTTTATTGTTGACGCAGATACACCCGGATTTATTATTGACATTTATCATCTTTAAGTTTGCACTAAAATAAACTTTCTACGACCAATTAAACAACAAAAAAGTAAGCCAGTTGTCTTACCAGTTATCAGTACAACGTGTTTTCCGCCAGATTTTATAACCTTTGAATTTTGTAATCGCTTCAATAGACACAAAGAAATCGTATAATTTTGACGTTTCAGGTGAAAGTTATTGATACATACATTATAAGGTTTTAGCAAATATTTTGATTCTTGTCAATTAATTATTCTCTAACGAGTGTTTTTCAATCCCAGATTAAGCATGAAGTAAAATTTTAAGTTGAGAAAAGCCAAAAGAATTTGGATTTGGCTTTTCTCAACTTGAAATTTTACTCATGCGCCACGCAAATAAAACACTGATTTATAGTAAAGTTAAAAATATACTGCTCATTTAATTAAAAAAATTCAATATGTGGATCAATAAATTTGACATTTCATCCCTTTTTGAAATTTTTTATCATTATCGACAATTTTGATAGTTTTAACACTGGATGTGTAATTTATGACTTTTATTTTTTATTTTAAATAAATATGTTTATCATTTTAGATAAATTCAAATTCAAAACTATTTGAATTCGAGAAAATAAGCTTACGCTTCTTATAGTTTGCACACTTTAAACATAATATATAAAATTACGAAAAAACTATTCGTGAAAATGCAAACAGTGTCTTAATTAATAAGACAATTTAAGACGATAAATATCCATTGAAACAACTACTTCCCGTGCAATTACACCTCCGGATATTGAATTATACAATGAAATATTTAAAATCTTTTTTAATTTGATTTGTTACAACGCTCTATTAAAGTATATGTAACGTTTAGGTCAAATTCTCCTCAAACCAACTGACAATACAATTTAAAATGAAAGGAGAGATAGCAACAAATTAGAAATGAAAAGACTTGGATTAAAACTAATGTCTTCGGCCATATATAGACGCGTTTCGAGATTTATCATAATCCCCTTTTTTACCTATAAATACCGACCATCATTTTCACTCATTCCATTTCTGTGTACCTGTTCATTCCACACACAACACTTTTTCCAAGTAAGTTTGTTTTAATTTTATTCCTAATTTTTTTAAACGTCATAAGCAAAGCTATACTGAAGAGAGATAAATCTCGAAACGCGTCTATAGATGGCCTAAGACATTAGTTTTAATCCAAGTCCTTTCACTTCTAATTTGTTTACAATTTAAAATAAAAGGAGAGCCTTTCATTTTAAATTGTATTGTCAGTTGGTTTGAAGAGAATTTGATCTAAACGTTACATATACTTTAATAAAGCGTTGTAACAAATCAAATTAAAAAAGATTTTAAATATTTCATTGTATAATTCAATATCCGGAGGTGTATTTGCACGGGAAGTAGTTGTTTCAATGGATATTTATCGTCTTAAATTGTCTTATTAATTAAGACACTCTTTGCATTTTCACGAATAGTTTTTTCGTAATTTTATATATTATGTTTATCATTTTTTCTTGAAAAATGGATGAAATTTTCTAGATTTTGGTCAGATTTTAAAACATTACCGAATTTCGTAAATTTCCTAAACTTTTGTTAATTTTATACATTTCACAATTTTTTAAATTCTGACGGTTTTCGTGAATTTCGTAAATATCAAAAAACTCAGATCGGAGCAATTATGTGCTGTAAATTTTTAGACATTTGTTGTTTTTATAGGAGGGTTCCATTTGAAGCTATAAACGAGTGTTTTCCACTCCCAGTTTAAGCATGAAGTAAAATTTCGAGTTTAGAAAAACCTGAAAATTTGGTTTGGTCACCAAACCAAAGTTTCAGGCTTTTCTAAACTCGAAATTTTATTTCATGCGCCAAGCGTATTAAGCACTTAAAATACTGAAATATTGTGAACAAGTGAACTTCACTTAAAAATCAGTGTTTTATACGCGTGGCGCATAAAGTAAAATTTCGAGTTGAGAAAAGCCTGAGAATTTGGTTTGGCCGCTCCGCTTCGCGGAGCGACCAAACCAAATTCTCAGGCTTTTCTAAACTCGAAATTTTACTTCATGCTTAACTTGGGAGTGAAAAACACTCGTTTATAGCTTCAAATTGAACTTTCCTATAAAAACAACGAATATCTAAAAATGTACAGCACATAATTGGGATATGTATACTTAATAGAAAATCTCCCTGTATATAGTTGGATATTTAATAGAATTAGCCAGATTTTTCTATCTTCCTTGATATGTTAAAGTTAAACATCGTGTTAAATACGTTTGGATTAATATGTGGAATTTAATTTTAACATACATATAAAATTTTGTTTCTGTAGACCCTCTTTTTGTGTCATAATGTAAGGTCATAAAAAAATGCGCGGGATTAAAAAAACCACAAAATGTAAATTTCGTGAAAAATATTTATTATATAATATGATGAATTGTAGTTAATTACAATCAATCATAAGAATCTAGGCATATGTGTGAAATGTAGGCAAATAGCATGGCTAACATCAGAAAGTGGACGAGAAAGTGTCGTCTCAGAACAGAGTTATTCCATGAAAATAAATAAATCAATCAATGAGTGAACATTTATTAACTGTTTATATAAACTTTTCATAAAATATATAACATGAAAGTTATTACAAAAGATTGCCTAAAAATTAAATAAATTTTAAAAGAGAAAGATTGTTAATAGATTGAAAATTATAGCAATTTCAATATAATTTCTCTTACTTTTATAGAATTAACAGCCACATAATAAGTTCTTTTAGTTTTTCTTAATATATATATGTATTAGTGCGAAATCACTAAATGCTAACATAAAGAAAAATTAAGTTTGCTAATGGTTTACAGAATTTTTACAAGATATAAAAACGCAATTAAATTAATATCGACTTTCTGCAAAAAAGTCTCCAAATACCAGAGCTGGGACGAATCCTCAAATACAGGATTCGAATCACGAATCTGAATCACCTAATATGATTCGAATCACGAATACTCGAATAAAGGATTCGTAAGTGAAAAATATGATTCGAACCAAAGATTCGAATCCTCATTTGTGAATCACGGATACAAATCCTTTAAAAATAAATTTGAATCTATTATTTGCAACCAGTAACATTTTATTTCATCAGTTTTTATTAACAAAAATGTTCATTTACAGACTAAACATCTGAATCAATAATGTGTGTTATTGAACTTCATTTTAAATCAGTGTTTACACGCGTGGCGCATGAAGTAAAATTTCGAGTTTAGAAAAGCCCCGTGAAAATTTGTCTCGGGTCGCTGCGCGACCCAAAACAAATTTTCTACGCGGGGCTTTTCTAAACTCGAAATTTTACTTCATGCTTAGTCTAGGAGTGGACCGTCAAGATTTTCTACATGTCGAGATTTTCGATATTTCTAGATTTTTGTCGATTTATTTACAGTTTGTTATTATATTAAATGCAACTTTAATATTAAATAAATACCGTTTTTCTTAGGAATAGAATATTCACCCATTTAAACCCGAGCAAATTATAAAGTTAACTCTAAAAGTTAATTTTAGGTAAAATTTTGCATCTTTATCTATGATTTCAATGAATGATTTATTGTATTACATACGTCGATTTTATAAAAGAGTTAAATTCAAAGTACAAACGAGTGTTGTCCACTCCCAGACTAAGCTTGAAGTAAAATTTCGAGTTTAGAAAAGCCCCGCGTAGAAAATTTGTCGAGGGTCGCGCAGCGACCCGAGACAAATTTTCACGGGGCTTTTCTAAACTCGAAATTTTACTTCATGCGCCACGCGTGTAAAACACTGATTTAAAGTGAAGTTAAAAATGCACTGAAAACCAATCCAACTTCGATATTTTTTCAAAATTGGATGTTATCTTTCCTATCCATTCTGTAAACCTTCAGATATTCGTTGTTTTCTTGTAAAAAAACTTCGATTCCCTGTAGTCCTTCGGTTTTCGAAGACCATGATTGGTCCTTCGAGCTGTAGCCTTTGTAAAATGGTAATAAACTTAGTAATCTAGAGTGACCCTTCAATTTGAAACTTCTAAGAACGAGTGTTGTCCACTCCCAGACTAAGCATGAAGTAAAATTTCGAGTTTAGAAAAGCCCCGCGTAGAAAATTTGTCGAGGGTCGCGCAGCGATGATTCGAATTATTTGGGAGGATTTGAATCCGTGTATGAGAGGATTCGGATCCTTTTATAATTATAACTATAAGAATTCGGTATTGTGGAGGCTTCTACTTCGTTATACATGTTAATTACACAATGAAACACTTTTAACTTTGTTTGTATAACACGTTTTACGTGTTATACAAACAAAGTTAAAAGTGTTTCATTGTATAAGAATTCGAATCCTTTTATTAGGATTCGAATCATCTGCGTCTGGATTCGAATACGAATCCTTTTAAAAAAATGTAACGAATCCGGATCACTAATCCGTTTTCACTAAAGTGTTCGAATACCTCTTTTGAATCCTCTAAAAGGATTCGAATCCGGGAATCGAATCCTGAATGATTCGAATCCAGCCCAGCTCTGCCAAATACTTACTACTACTTACTAAATGTTAGTAGATTTAGTTATACATATTGCGACAAAATTCGGAACGGTATTAAGCATTAGTTATTTAATGTTCTTCTTTACTTACTAATTATTTCAAGTACATCACGTACATTTAATTAGTACCTAAGCAGGTGATTTGTATGCATTATTCGACTATTGATTTTTAGCTCATTGACATGATAGTGTTGCAATGTACTCTTAATAAGCTATAACAAGGCCTCTACGCATTAGTTACTCCGAAGGTATAGATTCCCTAATTAGGATAATCTTTAATTAAAAATTAATCACGTTCTCTGCATTTGCACTACACAAACATCCAATATAGAAAATAAGTCAATTAAATAAATACTCTTTTAAAATACCAATTTATTTGACATTTATTACTCCTTAGAAACCCTATCTATTCTTAATTTTCTATTCATTTTTACCTTTATCAAAGTAACAAGTTTAAAAAATTGTATTTTTAAAGGAAAAGTCTAAATAATTAATGTTATCTAAAAATAAGGGAAGTCCGATGTGGTCCAGGCAAACCAATGAATGCTACAAATCGATATATAAATCAAACAAGATATTTGTGAGAAATTAAATTTTCTTAACACTGCATTCGGCAGCAGCAGTACTGGTTTTGACTTTAGAAAACCCAGAACATATATTAGCTGTATTACAACTTTGATGTTACCACCGGTGTCCGTTCTGGCAGGGAATGTGTTAATCAAGGAGTGAAAACACTTATTAGAAGCCTAAAATGAACGGTTTTAATGATAATAAATGCTTGAAATTTTACCGGGCATGCAACGGAATATGTATACTTCAAAGAATATTTTAAAGTGTCCTTTTATTTAGCCCGTACACCTGCACTACTTTGCTCATTTAATAGTTTCTCTATCACTTATATTTTCTAAGATCCCCATAGAGAACAAGACAAAAACTCATCCTGTAATAATTTAAAATTTAAAAAACTTAAAATAAATGAATATAGTTAAATCAAAATATAACAAATGATATATTTTTGGATAACTTACAAAAATGCAGGCGATTAAAGTCATAGCCAACTATAATTTGTATTTAAAATAAAATAACTTCATGTTACGTCTCATAAAGGTTAAACTTTAAATAAAATCTGAAATGGTCAGCGTATTCTACTTAAAAAGGTGTCCTGAGAAAGTTTTTATCGCATGTCAATATCTTTGTAAATACGGAAGTTATTTTAATATTTCAAAATGGCCAAATTGTGTGTTTCAACGTATAACTCTAAAACAATTGAAGATAGACGAATTTTGATTAGGCTGATAAAATATGCACTAAAAAATAATAACGGAAGTATATATTAGTTTTTGTCTATCGTTCATATAAACTTTACTTGAAGAAACCATCGAAAAATCTACACCCTGTACATCTTGTTATTTGTGTTATATACACAAATAACAAGATGTACAGGGTGTAGATCTGTTATTTTTTAATATGACCAATTAAATTTGATAATTCAAGAATTTAGTGGTGTGATGTAGGTTGTGTGTTTCATGGTTATACAAGATTAATCACATGTTATGTTGTAAATAAAATTTTAATTTGTAGGTTATGTGAAGAAAAATCTGACATTAATATGACTATTCAATGTATTTACCTATCACGCCTCAAATTATTTGTATCTAGTACTTATTTAATAAAGTGTCTCTGAAGATCAGGTAGGATAGAAGGATCAGGTAATATTCCTTGCTCAAGAATATCTGCCTTCTTTATTATCTGCCCATTTATATGTTAAATTTTAAAAAAGTTCTAAATACGACGATTTTTTTTTCAGGTATACGATTTTTCTATGCAAATTTTCAGACATCCGTGATCTTATTAAAAACATTCAATTTAAAAACTCTAACGAGCGTTTTCTACTCCCGGACTAAGCATGAAGTAAAATTTCGAGTTTAGAAAAGCCTGAAAATTTGGCTTGGTCGCGTAGCGCAGCGGAGCGACCAAGCCAAATAAGGATTTTCTAAACTCGAAATTTCAATTCATGCGCCACGCGTATAAAACACCGATTTAAAGTGAAGTTTAAAATACACTGCTTAGTTCTGATCACATTATTTTTAATTAATTTTACAAATGTTTATATGGAATATGTGAAAGTATACTTAAAAGAAAAAATCCCTGCAATTGTTGTAAAGTTGGAAGCTGAAAATTGCAGCGTTCTCTTTTAGAAAATATCTGCATTGTCACAATTTATTTTACAAATTATAATTTATTTGTCATATTGATAATCGTTTACCAATATCTCAAAATTTGATGTTTAAAATACCCTAGTGTTAAAACTGTTCGCAGTAAATACACACCCTAAGGTTGGTCATATTAAAAGAAACAGATGTTAACTATTATTACTAGTACATAAAATGGTACGTTACGTTTCTAAAACATCTCTATCGTTTGTCTCTTTTCAGGTGGGTGATATGAGAGATGAACTCATTAAATATGACGACATGAACGTAATCGTGGTTGATTGGGCGGGTGGTAGTTTACCCCTGTACACTCAAGCCACTGCAAATACCCGGCTTGTTGGGCTGGAATTGGGGTATTTTATAAACCATCTTGTTGTAAGTACTACAAAAACAAGCTCAAACTGTCACCATGCATTAATTCTTGTTGTTTTTTAGAACATTCTGTGGACTATGCCTCTTGTCAAATTATACAAATGTAATACTTCTTTTTTAGAAAAACTATAGTGTTGATCCGACTGATGTACACATAATAGGTCACTCTTTAGGAGCGCATACCGCTGGATATGCAGGATCTTTGGTTCCTGGTTTGGGACGTATTACTGGATTAGATCCAGCTGAACCATATTTCCAGGTAACTTTTAAATATCTTATTTTGTAATAAAGAATTACATTTATTTCAATATGTTATTAAAAATGGCCAAATTATGAGTTTTAACGTATAACTCGAAAACAATTGAAGTAGTTGGGAAGTAGTTGTTTCAATGGATATTTATTGTCTTGGGTTGTCTTATTCATTAGGACACATAGTTTGCACTTTACACGAAAAACATTTTCGTAATTTTATATATTATGCTATTAGCAGTTCCATAACGCTATAAAATAAAGTGACGCAATATGTTAATTTATTGTTTTAGAACATGCCTTCGCATGTCAGATTGGATCCCACCGATGCTGAACTTGTAGATGTGATTCATACAGATGGAAAAGGAATTTTTTTTCTGGGTACGTTTATATTTTCTGTCCACCATTGTGAATATACAGGGCATGTTTCTTTAAGTACATATTTCGATGATTACAACGATTTGTAAATTATTAGGAATTTGTTGTTTCTATAAAAACATTAAGTTTAAAGTTTTTAACAAGTGATTGCACACCTTGGTTAAGCATGAAGTAAAACTTCGAGTTTAAAAAAGCCTAAAAAATTGGCTTGGTAGCGTAGTGAAGCGGAGCCACCAATCCAAATATTCAGGCTTTTCTTAAATCAACATTTTACCTTATGCACCACGCGTATAAATCAATGATTTTAAGTGAAGTTCAAAGTATTTTGCTTAAGTTTAATCTCACGTTAATAAATATTTCAAAAGTGTATTTCGCGTTGCCAAATCTTCCAAAAATCAAGCGCCTGGAGAATTTGCTTTCGAATATTTTTTTCTAATTATACTTACATATCCTAAAGCAAATTGTTCGAATTTTCAAAGTGCAATGTTTGGTTAGACTAAATAAAAATATCAAATTTTTTTTAACAAGACATTAAACTTAAGCAGTATAGTCTGGGCATCACTTTAAATCAGTGTTTTATACGGGTGGTGCATGAAATCAAATTTCTAGTTTAGAAAATCCGGAACATTTTGATTGGTCGTTCTGCTACGTTACGCGACCAAGCCAAATTTTCAAGCTCTTCTAAACTTAAAATTTTATTTCATGTTTAATCACTCGTTAATAGCTTAATTTTGAACGCTTTTAGAAAAACAACGAATGCCTGAAAATATACAGCGTATGCATGGAGATACTTAAAAGAAAAATTCAGTGTATGAATAATTGAGTTGAACTCAGCGAAATAATTAGTTGTTAATAGCTCTGAGATATTAACCTTGAACTTGTCCGGTAAACACTGCAAACCTGTAGGTCAACATTTTTTATTTGCATCCGGCGACTTTCTCATTTTCCTATTCATTTCACCTTGCTAATTAACAACCGAAGAAGTACCGTATAGAGATTGACGCAATGTTTCCTGATATAGAGATGATCGTTTTTTTGTTGATGCATTTCTTATTGAAAGTGAATATTGAAAATATAAGTATGTTTAATTGGATTACAACAATTAATATTTTATGTGGAAGAATAAATATTTTTCATTTTATGCTATTTCTTGTCATTAAATGTAACTAAAACGTTCGAATATATTACCACTAGGATTTTAGAACTTCACTTTGTTCTGAATCACTTACCTTCAGTTATATAGAAAACTAAAAAGTCATAATCCATTTTCTTCGACAATTTTTTTCAAGCCAATTACTTCTTTCATTTAAGTAAGAAGTCATAATCAGGGAAGACAAAAAAAATTAAAATCAATAGTAGATTCTGAGAAGCGAGAAAAATTACATAGAAAGAAACAAAAAAGTAGAAACGGTGGACAAAGGAGCTAAAAGATAAAACTAAGATAAGAATAATAGAAAATTCACTCAAGTAGAAAAAATAGGAAAAATAATGAAAAGTATAAAGAAACTAAAAAGAGGGTGAAATTAGGAGTGAAGTAAAATATGAATCATGTAAAACATTTAGTAGAAAAATTGCAGAGAACTACAGAGATAATCATAAACTTGTCTACAAAATATTAAAACAACTAAAACAAAAGAAAAAAATGACATGATGAATATAAAAGACAAAACGGAAACTATTCTGACAGAAAGTTTGAGACAATATTATTCGAAGAGAAACGGAAAATTAAGCAGATTTTTTAGATAGGACCAAGCAAACCAACATGATTTACATCAACTACAGGAGATATGAAAATAAAGAGCGATAAACTCTAATGTGGAAAAGCACCAGGACATAACACCAGATATGATAGATATCATAAAATACATATAAGCAGAAGGAACAACATGTTTTACTGAACTAGTAAACCTTAGAAGACACATAATATGGTTTCAGAAGAGGAAGAAGTACAACTGGTATAATGTTCATCTTAAGGCAACTAGGTGAAAGATGTATAAATAAACATCAAACATAAACTGACAAAGGTATTTTACAAAATCAGAAGAAAATACATACTCGTATAGACTGCGCTAGAAAAATTAGGGATAACTAGTAGAATTATAAAAATTATAAAAACAGATGCATAGTAAGAGCGAACAACGAATAATCAAAGAAATATTGCACTCAGACAGGAGTTAAGAGGACTGTGAGTGCCAAAAGGCTAATCCATTTAAAATATTTTATTTCTGTTTTCACATGATTAACTAAACGTTGTGCTCATCAGTTTCAATATCATTAGATCCATTACAGATACAATTTATTCCCAATATTGTATAAATAATTTTTGTTTTGGGTTAACAATAAGGGTTTTTTATATTTATATTTGGCCGTTAAAGTGTAAGAGAGTAAGAGAGGACGATATCTTCACTATAAAAAGATGTTTGTAAACCCCTTACAGTGCGGCGTGACGCGAAATAAATTATTTAAAAGGACCTCTTACTCTTAAGTGAATAAACACACTCACTTCTCTGTTAAGCAAGAATGTATCTTAAACCCTTTGTTATTCTGACTTGCACTGGATAGAGCCATGAATTAAGCAAATAAGTATAAGACCATTGATGTTCGAGGATGATATGGCCATATTAGCGAAATCAGAAAGGGACTTACAACACAACATATTAATACTGATGAAATAACTTACAAAAGTAAATGATAGTAAATACTGAGAAAACAAAATCAAGACAAGACATAATGAGTAACACAAAAGTTGAAGGAATACAGATTTAACAAATAGACAAATACAAATATCAAGGCACAACGATAAACAAAAAACGGAACAATATATGACGAAATTAACTATAACCTGGATAAAGCAACATGACAAAACACTATTTCTTTAGAAATAGAGATATCCCAAAAACAAAACAGAAATATTGAAAAAAGTGAAAAGATTAAGTATAATGTACAACAGTGAAACATGGCCTATAACGAAGACAATAAGACAAAAAGAGACAAAATAAGAAATAAAAAAATAGTCGAAACACGCAGAGGAAGATCAAGAACAACATGGATGGATGGAGTCAGCGAAGGAGCAGTAAGAAAGGGAATAGTATGGAAATGAATTAAAAAAAAACTTACGCAAAACAGGAAGAACTGAAGAAAATTAAATTTTACCGGATAACAAATAATAATAATGACACTGTATATAATAAGTTATGCTTTATATTACATAGTGGTAGAAAGGTCAATGATTCAAACACAATATTCATAACTCAAAAAAATCAAACTCTTCACATTTTTTATTAAATGTAATGTACTGAATAATCTTGAGCCTAACATCTGCTCTGGTTATGGTTATAATGCTTATTTGTTAAGTACTTTAAAGAGAAAAACAAATTTCACTCATTATTTACTTACTTTCTTAGCTTGATTTGAACATAGCGTGATATGAAATGGTCAAGTGGTTGAAAATGGATTTAAGACTGGAGTTAAACATTCAATCATGCAATTTGTAATACTTACTTGTGTTCCTGAAGATAAATTGCAAATTGCTTAATAGTCATCGCATGATTTCAGGATATGGTATGTCCCAACCATGTGGACATTTAGATTTTTATCCGAATAATGGCAAAGAACAACCAGGATGTGACATAACGCAAACACCATTGGTGCCATTAACGTTAATAAGGTAATTGTATGGATTTGATTTCAGTTATTGGGAATATACAGGTAATTTTTCTTTTAAATATACATATCCTGATGTATACGCTGTACATGTTCAGGCTTTCGTTTTTTTTTAAAAGCGGTTAATTTTAGGTTCATAACGAGTGTTTCCATTCCTTGGTTAAGCATGAAGTAACATTTCGAGTTTAGAAAAGCCTGAAAATTTGGATTGGTCGCGTAGCGTATTAATAAAAGTCGTTAATTTTAGGCTCCTAACGAGTGTTTCCACTCCTTGGTTAAGCATGAAGTAAAATTTCGAGTTTAGACAAGTCTGAAAATTTTCATTGGTCGCGTAGCGAAGCAAAGCGAAGCGACCAATCCAAATTTTCAGGCGTTTCTACACTCTAAATTTTACTTCATGCGCCACGCGTACGAAACATTAAAGAAACATTAAAGTATATAGTTTAAAATATACTGTTAATGTAGGATATTTTGAACTTCACAATAAATCAGTGTTTTATACGCCTGTTTTATACACCTGAAAATTTGGATGAGTCGCTCCGCTTCGCTACGCGACAAATCAGAATTTTCAGGCTTCTCTAAACTCGAAATTTTACTTCATGCTTAATCAGAGAGTGGAAACACTCGTTAGAAACTTTAAATAGATTTTTTTATAAAAACAACGAACGTCTAAAAATTCAAATTGTTTATGTATACTTAAAAAAAATCTCTATACAGATGTTTTGATGCGATTAGATATATGGAGTAAATTTTAGTTTATTTAAAAGTTTTTTGTTGTGAAATTATGTGTATTTGTTTTAAAATGTGACTTCAGATTACACTCTCTCTTAATTGTACTTTTCTAATATTTATTTATAGAGACGGATTAGAAGAAGCATCAAGAGTATTAGTAGCCTGTAATCACGTCAGGGCTATAAAGCTATTCATAGACAGCATAAACGGACAGTGTCCGTATTTAGGTAAGTGTCTGCGCGAAAAGAAAATCTTGTGAGTGATAATGGCGGTGATTCCGATGCGTAATTTAATTGAATTGATGATTTCAGCACATCAGTGTCCTAGTTATCAGCATTTCCTATCTGGAAAGTGTTTCAGTTGTAAACCAGGATCGAGTTCGTGCGCTCTAATGGGATACCACGCGGACATAAGTCCAGGCTTAGAAAACGAGATTTCACCGCAGCAAGACTATGCTGGCAATAAATATTTCACATCCACTGGAAGAGAGTTTCCATACTGCCGTGAGTATGCCGGCTATGCTGTTTAGCCGGTTTCTATTTTTTTTTTATACGAATCGAATATTTGTCATTTATATTTTCTATACTTGGAATTACAGCTATTTTTGTAAAATACCTGCATTTATTAGAAATATGAAATCATTGATTTATAATTTAACGTGCACTGATACAAAATCAAAAATACTCAATTCTCAACGCAAAATTTGAACACAGTTTTAGTCTTCTCCTATAGTAAAGACCACTTGCACAAAAAAAAACTGACCAGCAGTTAAAAATGGCATTTTCTATTACTCCAATGTACTTGGTTCACGCAAGAAATTTATCTTTTCACACGGTGGCGACTAATTTGAAATATAAAATTTCCCTGACTTTTCACTGACTTTCCCTAATGCCAGATTTTTTTCTCTGAGCCCTTAAAATAGTTCTATATAACTAAATCAAATATAGGGGATAAAAAAGTTATTCAAGTTATATTAAGAGGTGAAAAGAAAACAAATTATAAATCCCGAATTTCATATAAATTTTTTTTCTAAAATATATTAACGCGAAATCAAACAAAATCAGTATATGTAAAGTTATTTAAATAAAAAACACTTGGTATTGTTTCACAAATATATATATATATATATATATATATATATATATATATATATATATATATATATTTTGTATTTGGACTGGAACGACAAGACTATTAAAATCATTTGTAAAATACCTAAATTCAATTAATATTAATATACAATTTAATTTGTGAAACAATACCAAGTGTTTTTTATTTAAATAACTTTACATATTCTAATATGTTTCACCAAGTGCCAGATGAGAAATTAATTCAAGAAAAAATAATAATAATAATAATCAGTATATTTTAAACTTCACAATATGTCAATGTTTTATACGCGTGGCGCATGAAGTAAAATTTCGAGTTTAGAAAAGCCTGAAAATTTGGATTTGCCGGGGCGCGACTCGCTTCGCTCGCGCGCCTCGGCAAATCCAAATTTTCAGGCTTTTCTAAACTCGAAATTTTACTTCATGCTTAGTCTGGGAGTGGACTACACTCGTTCTGAATTTCAAATTTAACTCTTTTATAAAATCAACGAATACCTGAAAAATTACATGGTGTACATCGGGATATGTATAAGTACTTAAAGAATAAATCCTTGATTGTCGTGTCTAAACGTCAACAATTGAGAAATGTCCAAAATGTCGAGAAAGTATAAAAGAGGAAACATTTTTTATAAATCCTATTATACTTTTTATATGTTGAATTAATAAATTATATTCTAAATGGTTTTGATTTTCGTCACTTAACAATGCTTTAATTTTAATAATTCGCTATTTTCCCCATATTTTTTTTTAAGATTGTAAGTTCATAATTTTGGTCACGAAATTTGTTATTTTTCGTAAAATTTCAATAAACCCGTTCCTTTAAATTTTTATGTTGCTGATCATTTTTTTTTTCAAAATAAAATCTTTGTTTCAATTTACATTATTTTTATTTTTTAAAAAGAATTCGTGAATTTCATTCACTCGATAATATTAGATAAATTACTATTATTCTGTAATTTCTTTAAATTTTCTTCAAATTTGAATCTTTCTTTCAATTTACATAATTTTATGAAATATTTACAAAAATTGCGATTATCAGTGATAATCAACAAATCTGTACTTTCTTAAAATGTTTGTCAAATTTTAAATTTACAGTCTATGCATCGAAATATGTATACTTAGGCCTAGTTGCACCAAAAACGTTGAACTCGAGTTCAAGATGACAGTTCCTATTGTTCTGTCACTTTGAATACGAGTTCAGAGTTGAACCAGTTCAACGTGTTTGGTGCAACTGGCCCTTAAAAGAAAAATTCCTTTTATATTTATTTATTTGTTTAACGAAAGTCTATTTAAATTAGTCTTGTGTACCTGATCGTAGAAAACTCTGATAAAGTAAATCCTAGTAACAAACAAAAACAGCTTTAAAATAACAAAATTTTCTTTGCTAAGATATTCTCTTATTATAAGTATGTTCAAGTAATAAAAATTCCTGGAGGATTTAAATAACGTTTTCTAATAAAGGATGATCTTTCTATAACTATGGATGCAAATCTAAATCATTTATAATAACTTAAACAAATCTGACAGACAATTAATTATACCTCGTAATATTTGTATAGTAGCTAAATTGAGCACACGTTCCGGAACGCATTAAAATATAATACACCAGACATTATGTAACCGGGCATTATATAACACCCAAATTTCACACTTTGTAAATACTCAGAATGTTACAGCGAAGATATATGAATATGCATAAGACACCGTTTGTTTGATCCGGTGAGTGGTTTCAAAAAGGTAATATTTGATGAATAATTATGATTACAATATTCGAGAAATACGTAAATATGTATCAATCATCATCAATCAAAATGATAACAAAGAATAATACTAAATTGTTTTATAAAATATTAATAATTTTCAATTTAATAAAAATTTTAAATACAAATTTTACAATTGATTTATCAATTATTCAAATTTTCGAAAAATTCCATATCCTTCGACATTCCAGTACATTTATTGTAGAATAGAACTAAATGGAAAAAATTACAAACCTTCGAAAAGAAACATTTTACGATATATGCAAATTTGTTTTCTAAAATATTTTATAGATATTGCAGAAAAAAAAAATAATATCTAAGACGCTAGTTTTCCAATATGTGATACATTTTCTTTAATAAAAAAACAGTAAAAGTAAGAACAATTTAATGAGACAGGCATCAAGTTTGATCTTTTCTTAAAGTATATCTATTAAAAAAAAAAAAACAAATAAGGATGTAATTAAGCGGCCAACATCCTCTTAATAAACGATGACTATATTTATACAGAGTGCCCGTATTTCAACAGAATGTATGTACAGAGAGTTTTATGTAACACCGAACATTATCAATATTCATTTTCGTATATTCTATTTATCAAACCAAAGCACGATTTGACACCTTTGATTTTTTAGATGATGTGCAAATTGGGTTGCCTATATGACCATTAAAAATTGTAGCCAATCAATCGCAATTAATGCCTCGACTTGTAAATACAGGGGGTTTTTCTTTCAAGTATACATGTCCTAATTATATGGCGTAAATTTTTAGATAATCGTTGCTTTTTTAAGTTTTTTTTTTGAGTTTATTTCGAAACCTATAATGAGTGTGTTCCACTCCCAGACTAAGCATGAAGTAAAATTTCGAGTTTAGAAAAGCCTGAAAATTTGGTTTGGTCGCGTAGCGCGAAGCGCGGAGCGACCAAACCAAATTTTCAGGCTTTTCTAAACTCGAAATTTTACTTCATGCGCCACCGGTACAAAACACTGACATATTACGAAGTTTAAAACACACCGCGAAACTTTACATTGAATCAGTGTTTTGTATCGATGGCGCACGAAGTAAAATTTCGAGTTTAGAAAAGCCTGAAAATTTGTTTTGGCCGCTCCGCGCTTCGCGCTACGCGACTAAACCAAATTTTCAGGCTTTTCTAAACTCGAAATTTTACTTCATGCTTAGCCTGGGAGTGGAAAACACTCGCTTAATGCTTCAAATTGAATTCTTTTAATAAACCGAGCGTCGGAAAATGTACAAAGTATGCATATGGATACTAAAAAGAAAAATTATCGTTATGAAAATGTCCGGTGTTACATAAAACTCTCTGTATGTATGTATGTTACCATAGTCATAAGACAGTTAAACAAGTGACTTACAGTCATAATCTCACAATAGTTAAAATGTGAATTTATGACTGTAAATTACTAGGTTGACTGACATAATTCTATCGTTTAAGCTTGACATAAGTCGGCCCTAGCCGACATTTAGTTCATTGTGTCAACTTGACATAAGTCGGCGTCAGCCGACATTAGGACTATAATGACTTTTGACATACAAGTCGGCATCAGCTGACATTTGGACTATAACAATAGTTGACATAAGTCGGTGGTAGGCGACATTTGAACTATAATGATAGTTGACATAAGTCGGCGCCCGCCGATATTTAGTCCATCGTGTTAACTTAACATAAATCGGCGTCAGCCGACATTTAGACTATAATGACAGTTGACAAAGTCGGCGCTAGCCGACTTTTGGACTATAATAACAGTTGACATAAGTCGGCGGTAGCTAACATTTGAACTATATAGACAGTTGACATAAGTCGGCGTAAGCCGACATTTAACCAATCGTGCCAACTTGACACGAGTTTTAATTGAACCATAATGAGATCGCCATGTTGTTGTTTTCTGTTGTGACAGTTACTATACATATTTTAACAGTTGTGATGTATTTTAAACTAACGAATGTCTTCCACTCCCAGACTAAGCATGAAGTAAAATTTCGAGTTTAGAAAAGCCCCGCGTAGAAAATTTGTCGAGGGTCGCGCAGCGACCCGAGACAAATTTTCACGGGGCTTTTCTAAACTCGAAATTTTACTTCATGCGCCACGCGTATTAACCACCGATTTACAGTAAAGGTAAAAATATATAACGCTTAGATGTGATGATGTTCAATATATATTGAGATGTAACGAAAAAAAATCAAGAATTACTTTTTTTGTGAATAGTTTTGGAATAATAATAATAAAAGTAGGATAAATTTAGTTTGTGTAACTTTTCCATAATGTTGATATTTAAGTCATCATATCTTTATGATTGACACATCACCATTTCTATGACGGACACATCACCATTTTTTTACTTTATGTTTTGTGTGATAATCGAAACTTATTATTATTATTACAAAAGATTGACAGTAATTAATTAATTTTGACTACTGACAATGATTGACTGCTGTCAAGATTTTATTGATTAATAGACGTCATTGTTTCCAAGTCATTGTTTGTCATTGTTTCCCAGGCTCTCTTTGCAAAATAGAAAATATTATAATTTTAAATATCAAATCTAAAATAAATGATGAGTGTGATACATCACTGAATTCGGAAAAAAATATTCTTTCAAAAAATTTAGCTTTATTACGCATCTTCATAAGAAACTTTAAATTATCAGTTATCCACGGACTTGAGACTTTCGATGTTTTCATTATTTTATATGAAGCATGCTTATAAAATAGACTAATGATAGAACTATTAAAGAAATGTAACTTATCATTAATATCACTTATATGTAAAATATTATGGAATGGTATACTCTGTAAATCATTTACAAATTCATTGGTGATGATAGAACGAAAAGATCTGAAGTATTTAATATTATTATCAACTAACTTGGTACCCAATGGTACTGCACAATAGACTATATCATGGTCGGAGACTGGACATGGTCGGAGACTGGACAATCTATCGCAGTAACGTATCGCGTTAGGTGGATTAGGTGGATTCTAAATTCGAGATAAATTTAGTACTGCATACTGTATCATCAAATGATACCTAGCGGGTGAAAGCCTTATGGTTTGTACATGGATTTTTACCGACCGCACACTAATGCTTAAGGGAGGTATTGTGATCTATCAAAAACTGACCCCCATTTTTTTTTTAAATATACATACATATCCCGGTATATATGCTGTATTTTCAGGCATTCATTGTTATTGGAAAGCGTTAATTTTGAAGCTTGGATTTTCTAAACTCGAAATTGACTTCATGCTAAATCAAGGAGTGCAGACACTTGATCAATTCTTAAAATTAAACACCTTTTTAAAACTACGAACGACTAAAAATTGACAGCGAATGCATCAAGATTTTATTATTGAATGTGTCTTTTTATTATAGATCGATTATATAGAGTTAGTCTTGAACTGGCCAAACCAGCGACAGCAGAAACGTGGGTCCAAGGCTTCATCAAGGCATCTCTGCATAGTCCACAGGGAGTGATTCACTTGGACCTAACAAATTCTGGTGATATGAAACTGGAACACGGTTCGACGTATTCAATGGTATTGTCACATCCAGCAGATCTTAATGGGAATATCAAGAAGGTCGAACTGAATTGGGAATATGATATGAATGTTTTGGAACCTAGGACGTTGTGCTTGTTTTGGTGCAATGATCACTTGTATGTGAAAAGTGTTTCTGTTGAAGAAATGGAAATGCCTAGCCGAGGGTAAATATTACATATATTTTTGTGTATTATGTTAAGGTACGATTCACGAGAAGTGTTCCATGGTTTCCTTGATTTGTAGTACTTTCTGCAGCAATACATGCAATACGAAAATAGTTTGATGTCATCAGATTGCGTGTGTGAAGAGAGACAGAAAACATCATAATATTTCTGCTATGGTTTTTAGATAAAACCTGCGAAAACATATTTTCCGGTATGCAGCTTTAAAATTTTAGGGTTAAACGTCACATTTTGACAATGTCTTCGTAAAAATAAATCTGCGAAAACCCAGCCACAAATCATTTTAATTAATGTGCACAATCGTTTTAAATGTGTGTTTAAGTGGTATAATTCCAATTTCCACATCTACTTAATAGTTCAGGTATATACAAAAATAAATAATGCATTTATGTTGATTTTGTGTGAGCTCAAACAATAATGTTAGTTGAATCGAATGCTACTGAATGAGCATTCGATTCAACTAACATTATTGTTTGAGCTCACACAAAATCAACATAAATGTATTATTTATTTTGTGGCAAATAGTCATCGGATAATCTGTTAATAAAGGTTTTTTTTTTTAAGTATACATACTGGGAATTTTCTATTAGGTGTACATATGCATACGCTTTTTTAAAGAGTTCAATTTAAAACTTACAACGAGTCTTTTCCACTCCCACACTAAGCGTGAAGTAAAATTTCGAGTTTAGAAAAGCTTGAAAATATGGTTTGATCGCGTAGCGCTACGCGGCCTAACCAAATTTTCAGGTTTGTCAAAACTCGAAATTTTACTTTATGCGCCACGCGTATTGGACACTAAAAGCACTGAAATATTATGATTGAGTAAACTTCGCTTGAAATCTGTGTATTATACGCGTGGCGCATAAAGTAAAATTTCGAGTTTAAAAAAGCCTGAAAATTTGATTTGGCCGCTCCGCGCTTCGCGCTACGCGACCAAACCAAATTTTCAGGCTTTTCTAAACTCGAAATTTTACTTCATGCTTAACCTGGGAGTGGAAAACACTCGTTTAAACTTCAAACTGACCTCTTTTAAGAAAAAAACGAATATTTAAAAATCTGCAACACATAATTGGGATATGTATACTCAAAAGATAAAGTTCCTGTATAACATGTAAAATTACCGATTTAACATTAGTTTTAAGATTGCCCTGCATCCATCTTAGGTGTACAGGACAATTTTTAATATTAATATTAGACAGATATACACAAATAAGCAGATTTATTAATATTATTAATAAATTCGGTATTGTAATAAGGAAACATTAGGTGCATACTAAGAGACTCAGATCAATCTCTCAATTTAGCGGCTTAGTTCCTACTTGAATAAAGATCCATGTAAAATTGTCTACCTTAATACATACTCTTTAAGTTTATTTCAATCATAGTGTACTATTATTGCAAATACGTGTAGAAATTCTCTGAATATTCACAGGACATTATGATTTAAGGTTTTTCGGATTCATTGCATATCGATTTACCATGATTTTTGAGATTCTGAAAATGGAATCAGGGTAAAGGTGTATGGGAGGCACAAATTTAAAGTTCGTTGATTAAGGCGACTTACCGCTTGGCCGCAAATCGAATTTTAAGTTCCACTTTTGAGGTTATATATGGTCGTATTTTCGATAAATAAGCACATTAGGGATACCTATGACGTAAGTTATCCAATTTGTAGTTATCTTCATTAATGCAGCCAATATCACGATATTAGTTTTACGCTAGAATTGACGTCTACTGACGTTTATTTAAAATAATGGATATATAAATCAAGATTAATTATTAAATCATAGATATTTTAATTTATGATATAAAAAATAGATGGCACCTCCGTACGATAACTAGGATATTTACTGCAATAATAAAATGTTAACAAAATATATAACAATTTATAATAGCACCTACAAATATTACTTTTATATTTAATTCACTGTTTTTACTAAAATTAAATTTATACGGTTGATCCAGTTTGGTTAGTAGACACACAGGTAGATTTAAATACAATTAAAATAATTTATTAGAACCACATAACCAGGCAAAATTATCTGCTTTAAGGCTTAGTATAGCCACACATTTTTCTATAAAATAATAAAATGCAGATAAACATTTTATTATGCTTAGGCGATTTTAAATGTTTTTAAGTTAAGTTAGTAGAAAGGTTTGTAATAGAATAAATTGCAAAAGTCTTTTTGCGCAAGTTAAATATTTCACATACTTCTAGGTTAGGTTAGGAGAAAGGTTTACAATAGAATAAATTGCGTATGTCTCTTTGCAGACGATGACTATTCCACATACCTCTAGATTAGGTTAGGAGAAAGGTGTTCAATAGAATAAACTGCGCAAGTCTTTTTGCGCACGGTGACTATTCCACATACTTGTAGGTTAGGTTATGTTAGGAGAAAGGTTTGCAATAGAATAAATTGCTTGAATCTCTTTGCGCACATTAAAGGTTCTACATACTGCTAGGTTAGGTTAGGTTAGGTTGGGAGAAATGTTTTCAATAGAATAAATTCTTTGCGTGTACGGAATAGCCCCTGAATATTTAAATATTAACATTAATATTTTACATCATTCCCAAAGTAGTCGATGACTGTTTTCGTAAACAGTTAATATTTATTACATTTTAATACATCTAGCGCCATCTATTTTTCTATATCGTAAATTATAATACCTATGATTCACTAATCAATCTTAATTTATATATCCATTATTTTAAATAAACGACAGTAGACGTCAATTTTAGTGAAAAATTAATATCGTGATATTGACTGAATTAATGAAGATAACACTACAAATTGGATAATTTACGTCATCATTTTGGAGATAATTTCATCATGTGTGTAATAGGTATACCTAATGTGCTTATTTAGTCGAAAATACGACCATATATAACCTCAAAAGTGGAACTTAAAATTTAATTTGTGGCCAAACGGTAAGTCGCCTTAGCAAACGAACTTTAGATTCGTGCGTCCTATACACGTTTACCTCGTTTCCGATTTCAGGATCTCAAAAATCAAGGTAAATCGATATACAATAACCCCGGCTTTTCTAAAAGAAAGAACACTAATAAATATACTGGCGACCTAAACAGTATGATATTGTCATGTAACGTCAACATTTGATACAACTAGGAAAAATCGTTGCGATATACAACTGTCGTCATACTCTCTAAAAAATTTGGACCACACATTCCACATCAATGAGTCATAGGACACCTCTCCTGAATTCCCCTATAGTTACATTCAATGGTTTTTAATAGATAATGTTCACTTAAAAAAATATTTTTAAGTAGACCAAGGATTATTTTTATCTTAAAGTTCATTTTGATACCACAACATCCACAAAATATTAAAAATAAATATTTCACGTGTTTGTAAGCAACTATAGAATATTAGTACCAACTTACAAAGGCAAATTATGAGATGTCTATACATTTTCAGTTTATAGGCCGCTTTGGGCATTTATAAGGATTTTCAATTTAATATTAGCATGTCCAAAATCAAATTGTGTTAAAGTAGAAAACAATCTAAAAAGAAATGTATTACATACTGTGGAAACATGAACAAATCCTACGTAACACAATTTCGCTACATTTAACAGGAATGACTAAAAGAAATATTTTTTTACAAATGTAAGATGTTTTTTGATCTCACATTCGAAAAAAAAATGATTCTTTTAATCATTCCCGTTAAATCTAACGAAATTGTGTTACGTACGATTCCGATTAACCCATTAAGTGCCATTGATGCATACACGCAACATTAGCATTTTTTTGTTAATTAAATTGCTATATAAGTTAATTTGATATATTTTATTATTTGACCTGACTTGAAAGTGTATAAGGAAAACTGTGAATATTTTGCTATTTAAATATTTCGATTATTCCTCATGAAAAAAAAAATGGCAGTGTATTTTTAACTTCACAATATTTCAGCGTTTTATACGCGTGGAGCATGAAGTAAAATTTCGAGTTGTGATGTATTTTAGACTAACGAATGTCTTCCAATCCCAGACTAAGCATGAAGTAAAATTTCGAGTTTAGAAAAGCCCCGCGTAGAAAATTTGTCGAGGGTCGCGCAGCTACCAGAGACAAAAAAATGGTGATGTGTCCATCATAGTACTTACCCCCGTAAATTGCGTATTAAATCACTTTTAAAATATTTGTAGCATTATTATTTTCAAAATGTCTTAAACATTTTGATAACTACAACTTTTATTTGAAACATTTTTCAATTGGATCAACACATACTGACACAAACCAATGACTAGATAAAAAACACTATTTATTGAATATCTCAAAAACTAAGAGTGCTATGACAAAAAGTGAATCTACAAAAAATCTTTAGTTTTTCATTTCCTACAACTTTTATTTGAAACATTTTTCAATTGTATCGACACATACACTGTCACACACCAATAACTAGATAAAACACACAACTTTTGAAATATCTCAAAAACTAAGAGTGCTATGACAAAAAGTAAGTGAACAATACATCTTCATTTTGTTATTATCTACAACTTTTATTTGAAAGAATTTTTTGTTTGATGAATATTTATTGAAAAAATCTGAATAACCTGAAAAACGCTAAGAGTAAAGTACCACTTCCGGTTTTCCGATTTTCACCAAAAGCTTTTCAGTTCTTCCGATTGTAACAAAAAGCTTAAGTTTCAAGTTTTATCTCGATATCTTTAGCGGTTTTTGCGGTACAGCGCACACAGACACACACACAGACACACAGACAGACAGACAGAGAGACATTTTTCAAAAATGGTCTTATTCGACTCAGGGGACCTCAAAACGGATATTTCCGCTAAAATTTTTGATTCGAAAATTTTCACAAAAGCAATACTTTCCCTTTGTATTACATACGGGGGAAAGTAAAAATGGCAGTGTATTTCTAACTTCGCAATATTTCAGCGTTTTATACGCGTGGCGCATGAAGTAAAATTTCGAGTTTAGAAAAGCCTCGTGAAAATTTGTCTCGGGTCGCTGCGCGACCCTCGACAAATTTTCTAAGCGAGGCTTTTCTAAACTCGAAATTTTACTTCATGCTTAGTCTGGGAGTGGAAACACTCAATTTAAACTTCATATTGCACGTTTTTATATAAAATCGACGAATGCCTATAAATGTACATCGTATACATTATGTATATTTAAAAAAAAATCACAGTATATCATACAATAAGTCATTCATAGAAAACATAAAAATAATTGCAAAATTTGTACCTAAAACCAACTGTTGGAGTTAACTCTATAATTGCTCGGCCGTTAATGGGTTAAGCCTTTATTCTTAAAGTTTAATACTTTTTTTATTTACTTATTTTTTTTTTTGTAGGAAACGTGATACACAATTTTCTAGCAAACTTTGCGCTCGCAGCAAACGAGACTACGCTGACATTGCAAACAGAGGGAAGGCAGTTTTCGTGGACGCATGTAAGCAACCCCAACCACAAAGTTTGGAGAAGAGTTAGCGTCATGCTTTAACCAGAACTGACATTTTATAGTACCTAATTTGTTTTGCCAGTGATATTGTATTAGTTATTTTTATTGTTGCGCTTGTTATTTTTTGATACTTTGTTATAATAATTCCATTAACAAGTATTTTGTCCTGGTATTGCAAATAACGTCAATTTTAATTAAATTCTCGTAAATCGCAATATCGGGACAATAGATTTGAAGGGTTAATGTTTTGTACAAAGTCTTGTTTTCGAATTAATAGCATTGAATTATTTACAAAATATAAAAAATACTTATTATTAGATACACTTACGTGCAAAAAAACGGCCCACCCATTATTTATTTTTTAATATTTTCCTCTTGCAATACTGCAAATAAAACTTTTGGTATTTTACGATAAAATAGACTATCATGGTATAGAAAAAAAGAACATATAGTACTTATCAGTTTATTTAATGAACAATAATCATCACAAATGAAATTTAAAGATATTATGTTCTTTCGACAATATGCATAAAGTATCAAAATGTCTACGTTTTTCCAATGTTTTTGCTTTTTTGTTTTGATCTTCAGTGGATGTGGGAATTAACCCACTAAAGATTGCTATGGTTATCATGGTTTTAAGTGCTGCAAATTGTTTAAAAGCTGTAGCTATTTTTGGAAGATTGACGAAGCCAATGGTATGTGGTCGGAGTGTTTAATGTTAGGCGTTCTACTATACAATGTCTATTTGATAGTCTATTTTATCGTGAAACACCAAATGTTTTATTCGTAGTATTGCAACAGTGATTTTATTATAAAACATAAAGAAGAATTGGTGGGCCGATTTCTATGCACTTGAGTGTATATTAAAAAAAAAATAAAAGCAATGTAAATAATGTTCTAAATATATTGTGTACTATTTAGTGTAATAAACATAGTTTGATAAAGAATCAAGGATAATACAAAACGTAAGTTACAAGACGGTAATTTTTATAATTAATAAGTATCAAAACATGTTTTCATACATTCAAATGTATAGATGTAAAAAAGTATTCACATACTTCGGCTGATTTGTGTAAGATTGTTACTCATATTAATACATATGTACAAGTTATGTAAGTGTTGTAAGTTAAGTCAGGTGCTTCCAATTATCCACTGAAAGTGCCAAATTTACTTATTGATGGACGACGGTTAATATACAGCTCAATATTTCCACTTTATTAAATAATGTTTACGAGATAGGTTTTTAATTTATTCTTAAATTAAAATAGACAAAGCGAAGGATTCATGAATTAATTAAAAATAGACAATTAAAGGAAATATTGAAGATGTCCCAATTTAATACATCTACCTAAATATATGGGAATATTCAAAAATACTAAAGTAAATATCTTTGCATACAGCGAATTTTTCTTTTAAGTATATGCAGATTTAAGCTGTAAATCTTCAGGCATTCATTAATATAAGAAACGCGTTCAATTAAAAGAGACTAACGAGTGTCTCAACTCCTTGATTAAAAATGAAGTAAAATTTCGAATTTAGAAAAGCCTGATAATTTGGTTTGGTCACGTAGCAAAGCTGAGCAAGCAATCCAAATTTTCGGGCTTTTCTAAACTCGAAATTTTACTTCATGCGCCACGCGTATAAAACACTGAAATAAAGTGAAGTTCAGAATATACTGTTTAAATTTAATCTCATGTTAATATAAATATTTATTTCGCCTGAACAATAATTTAAAAAAATCTAAAAGCAAATTGTTCTAGGCGTTTTAGTTTTGAAAAATGCAGTTACATGAAGTGATATCAAACTTAAGCAGTATATTTTAAACTTCACTCTAAATCATCATTTTGTACGCGTGTGACATGAATTAAAATTTTGAGTTTGGAAAAGACTCAAAATTTGGATTAGTCGTTTCGCTACGATTAAGCCAAAGTTTCAGGCTTTTCTAAACTCGAAAAATAGTCGTTAGAAGTTTCAAATGGACCGCTTTTATAAAAATAACGAATTTCTTCAAATTTACCAAACGATGTAACTTAAGCAGTATATTTTAAACTTCACTCTAAATCATCATTTTGTACGCGTGTCACATGAAGTAAAATTTTGAGTTTGGAAGTTTGAAAATTTGGATTAGTCGTTTCGCTACGATTAAGCCAAATTTTCAGGCTTTTCTAAACTCGAGAAATACTCGTTAGAAGTTTCAAATGGACCGCATTTATATAAATAACGAATTTCTGCAAATTTACCAAACGATGTAACTGGGTTTAAAAACCCCTAAATCCATAATTTTTTAAATGGAATTAGGGGTTTTTGGCAATAGGCTAATCAATTATAGGGATAAGTATGCTTAAAAGCTAAATTATCGGAATATCAAAATAGAAACATTGAGTTGTAAATTAATATACAATTAGAGAAATGTGGATATTTTTGCCAAGAATTATTTTAAGAGTTGTTTAATATACAGGGTTTTTTTTGTATCTGTATACATACGAATACAGGGACTTTTTCTTTCAAATCTTCAGATATTCGTTGTTTTTGAAAGAGGTTCAAGTTAAAGTTACACATGAGTGTTGTCCACTCCCAGATTAAGCATGCAGTAAAATTTCGAGTTTAGAAAAGCCTGAAAATTTGGTTTGGTCGCTCCGCGAAGCGTGGCGACCAAACCAAATTTTCAGGCTTTTCTAAACTCAAAATTTTACTTCTTGCGCCAGGCGTATAAAACACTGAAATATTGTAAAGTTTAAGATATATATCTTTAGCATGCTGCTTAAATAGTATATTTTAAACTTCATTTGAAGTCAGTGTTTCATACGCGTGGCGCTTGAAGTAAAATTTCGAGATTAGAAAAGCCTAAAAATTTGGTTTGGTCGCTCCGCGAAGCGGAGCGACCAAACCAAATTTTTAGGCTTTTCTAAACTCGAAATTTTACTTCAAGCTTAATCTGGGAGTGGAAAACACTCTTTTATAGCTTCGATTTAAACTCTTTTCAAATACGACTTTTTCTTTAAAATCTTCAGATATTCGCCCCACTGAGCAAAAAACAAACAAATAACGTTATATCAACATTGTAGCAACATTAAACGTTGTATGAATGTTCATGAAACATTACTTGCATGTGTTTGCTCAGTGGGGTTGTTTTTGAAAGATGTTCAAGTTGAATTACACACGAGTGTTGTACACTCCCAGATTAAGCATAAAGTACGCCAGGCGTATAAAACACTGAAGTATTGTAAAGTTTAAGATGTATATCTTTAGCATGCTGCATTATTAGTATATTTTGAACTTCATTTGAAATCAGTGTTTAACACGCGTGGCGCTTGAAGTAAAATTTCGAGTTTAGAAAAGCCTAAAAATTTGGTTTGGTCGCTCCGCTTCGCGGAGCGTCCAAACCAAATTTTCAGGCTTTTCTAAACTCGAAATTTTACTTCAAGCTTAATCTGGGAGTGGAAAACACTCTTATATAGCTTCGATTTAAACTCTTTTCAAATACGACTTTTTCTTTGAAATCTTCAGATATTCGTCCCACTGAGCAAAAAACAAACAAATAACGTTATATCAACATTGTAGCAACATTAAACATTACTTGCATGTGTTTTCTCAGTGGGGTTGTTTTTGAAAGAGGTTCAAGTTGAATTACACACGAGTGTTGTACACTCCCAGATTAAGCATAAAGTACGCCAGGCGTATAAAACACTGAAGTATTGTAAAGTTTAAGATGTATATCTTTAGCATGCTGCTTTAATAGTATATTTTGAACTTTTTGAAATCAGTGTTTAACACGCGTGGCGCTTGAAGTAAAATTTCGAGTTTAGAAAAGCCTGAAAATTTGGTTTGGCCGCTCCGCTTCGCGGAGCGACCATACCAAATTTTCAAGCTTTTCTAAACTCGAAATTTTACTTCAAGCTTAATCTAGGAGTGGAAAACACTCCTTTATAGCTTCAATTTAAACTCTTTTCAAATACGACGAATATCTGAAATTTTACAGTATATTGGGCTATGTATACTTGAAAGTACTCCCTGTATGTATGCAGATAAAAAAACCTTGCTGTATTTGCCATCTAAAGAAGAATATTTTAGACAAATAATAAGGATAATAAAAAAAATGTGAGAAATAATTAAATCTTGATCTTGAAATGTAAAATTTTCTTCTGCGATGGTTAATTAGAATTTAGAAAAAAATGGTGATATAATTCGAAATTAAAAGTATAATGGAAAAGACACTTTTCATGAGGGCCGTATTTTTAACTAAAATATGTCCTTAATAAACTTCTTAGAGTAAGATTGTACATAATTCTACACAATAACATGCATAAAGTATTTTGTTATGATTAAGAAACTGTTTCCTTAAGATAATACCCACTGAGCAAAAACATTGAAGTAAAGTGTCATCAATAAAGAATAAATTAAAATGTATAAATTGTAAATATTGTAATGTAAAATAAAAATGATGCCAATTTTTGCTGTACTATTTATTCTTATTGACTTATTGATTAATACAATGTTTAATGTTGTTACAATGCCGATATAATGTTGTTTGTTTGTTTTTTGCTCAGTGGAATAAGGCTCTATGCATGTACTAGAATGTTTAACTACAACAATACGTCTAGTAAGATAAGTGCAAAAAAGTACATAATCTAAAAGTGCTAGCTATATTCTGTTTATATTTTAATATTACAGTATTAAATTAAAAATATATTTTTAATAGATTTTTTTCAAAAAAAATAAATTAAAATGTATAAATTGTAAATATTGTAATGTAAAATAAAAATGATGCCAATTTTTGCTGTACTATTTATTCTTATTGACTTTTTGGTTTGTTATTATTGAAATATCGTTTGTACAATATGTATTAAGTACTTTATGGGTTTATAAAAAAAGTGTAAAAACTATCTTTTCTTAAATGCATTTTTCCTAATGTTTGTATTTGTAAGAATGAATGTGATATATTTTATATTATGTATGTAGTAAAACATAATTATTTAAATATTGTTGCGTTAATAACCCTCACCTTTTTCTAAGAAGATTCTTGGATTTATGTAAGGATATTTTTAATTAAATTAATTGGCAACAACAACAAAAAATTAGATTACAGTTTACGTGGTTTGAATAATTAAAATAATTCATACATTACACACTGTATTCAGACAAATGGAATAAATTCAATAATAAATAAATGGGGGTGTGTTCGAAAAAACACTTGGACACATTGATTGGTATTTTTAGTTGCACATTTTTTTTAACAAAAACTTTTTATATAGGGTGTGTCATGTAACAGTGGCCAATATCAATTTTCCTATTTTAAATGCAACACCCTGTATATTATTCAATTTTTGGATTCTTCAGAAAATTCTAGACATATTTTATGTACAATATATTAACCTATCTTTAACTGTTTCGGAAATATTAAGTGTGTTTATTTCAGAGCGTTTTAAACATCTCCTACACTGACATTCATGTTTTTTTTTTGTTTTTTGCATTATCAAGAAATAAACAGAATTACTTATTAGTTTTTAAGTGTGTTGTAGCGAATTTCTGCAATCAAATAATTTTCTTTTATTTAACCCTTAGCGGCCACACCTCAGCCAGGCCACATAGCGGCCACAAGGGGTATCTCATTACCCCACGCCGAAAAACTCAGTTGTACAAGATCTGAGGGTGTTTTAAGACTTCTAACCGATTGTTTCATGTTTGTTGAATAGTTTTTTAACATTTCTAACGATTTTTGACGGTCCATTTATTGATGGCGTTCTAAAAACTGGTCATATATGTGAAAATGCAGCAAAAATGGTTTTTTTCAGTCAAAAATTAATTACTCCGTCATTTTTCAATATTAAGGGATGTCATTGTAGGGTTGTATGCACCACATATACCACTACCATAAAAAAAATATTAGTATCCGCCGATCCGTCAAAAAGTATATGTATTTTGCAAAATTACTGGAGGGAAAAATTCAAAAAATTACAAATCATAAAATTTGCTTTTTTCGTGTTTTATTGGCTTGTAAATTATTATTTTCGTACAGAAAAGTGAACAAAATACTATTTGAAACATATTTGAAGAAAAGGAAATCATTTTGAATCAAGAAAATATTACTGACCAGCACACGCCAAGCACAACGGGAACCGATGTTCCTCGCAGACTGGTACTTTACACGCCGAACATCCAACACGCGTTTTTCTATCTCTGTCGGTTGCACAGTACGCACATCCGCCCTTGGTTCAAGGTTACTTTTTCCAGGTTGTCCATGTTTTCCGTGTCTATGTGTAGGATGCTCCTAATGACCATCCGGAGCTCTTTCCGAAGACATGGCTCGGCCAATCGCCGGTGTAGCATCGGGGAGGTCAGATGAAAAATAAGTTTTTTTAGCACGATAATCGCAGACGTGGATTCCTGTGCGCCGACTTTCAGGTTCCACATAATTCGTGAATTGACGGCTGCTTGGTCGAGCATCCCAAAGAAAAATCGCATCGGCCACCTGTTGGTTCTCCGAGCGACTGAGTAGGCGTGGCACAATTGATCGAAAGTATCGGTCTCTCCTTTCGTATCATTATAGTGGAGAATGATGTTCGGTTTTCCGTCCTTTATCTCTTCGGTATGGAGATAAGTCGAAGCCACCAAGACGATTTTATTCTTCTTTGGTGTATAAGAAAATAAAGTTATGTCTTTGGTGTGACAAAACTTTGTTTCAGGAGGATTCTTCGACGATATCTTCATCTCCATGGGAATCTCTTGTTTATTTTTTTCTTATAGTTCCAGTCATTGACATGTCGAAAGGTTGATTCAACATTCTAGTCAACAGAGGGACGGTGGTGAACCAATTATCGCACGTTACCGTGCGATTGGTGCCGTGTATTGGAGCTGTTACACTTTGAAAAAAGTATTCTCCGCTAGGTAATTTCTGCGGATTATCAATGGTGCCGTCTTTTCCCAGGTACGGAATAGCGTGAATCAGGTACGCGGTCGAAGCGTCGTTGAGGGTTACCAGCTTCAGTCCGTACTTGTCCGGTTTCGACTTTATGTACATCCGAAATACACACCGGCCCCTGAATCCAAGCTGCTGTTCGTCGACGGTACATTTATTACTTGAATTATAATACTTGCTGCAGTTGTTGATAAAAATGGACCAAAGTTTTCTGATGGGTGAAAGTCTGTCATCTGGATCTCTATTCTCTCTTGCATCGAATCGTAGACAAGACTGAAGAAACTCAAACCTCATTCGAGGAAAGACACTCCTGTAGAAGTTGATTCCATTTCTTTTGTCCCAGAGTTCGTTGTTATCCACCTTGGAAGACTTCAATAAGCCAGCATAGTACAAAACACCGATGTAAGCTCTGATTTCAAGAGCGTCAGTGTGATGGTGATAGGTCTGTACTCTATCTTCAGCAAGCAGCCATCTTCTCGATTTGATAATTCGTGTGCTCGACGATTGCTTCGATGATTTCTTGATTGAACAAGAGATCCCAAAAGTCCTCTAGCGAATCCACATTTACAGCATTATATGCCAAGCTTGTTCATACGGAACTTCACCTCTACTTACACGATCTGATCTTCGTTCAGCCGATGTCGTTTTCCAGGCAAAATTATTTTTGCCATATAATTTGTTCGATGGGCGACCACGTGGACGAGATTTTGAAGAAGAAGATTGATTTCCTGATCCACTCGCTTTACGTTTGCGAGATGCTAGGGCCCGTTCATTTTGAACTGAATCTTGCATGTCTTCTTCGTCGAGATCATCGGGTTGGTAATCGCTCGAGTCCGATGATATATCTTGTTCTGACTGCGCGTCCGATTGTTCTTCACAATCAGAATGACAGTCAACAACTTCTTCCAGCAATTCTCTCCGCTGACTTCTCGTCCGAAAATTGTACATCTGAAGAAAATTATAAATTGATAAAAATATTATTTCACAGAAACAGACAATATTCCATAACGACTAGGATTGGAATTTATTTTAGTATAATATCGAAAACTCACCTATATTTTGTCGATTAACACCACAAACGAGTCGATTTGAAAAAAAAAATCGGTCTCGCGCAACGGTTGCGGCCACACTGGGGTAACTCGTTACCCCGCGCCAAGAACACGAACGCTCAAAGCGCCACCACACGTTTTTTCGGCTTACTAACTGATGCAATTACATCTCACACTTGTCGACTACCAACAGATTTCGCCACTTTTATCAATTTCAAAGGTTTTAGACCTCTAATTTCACTTTTCCTGAGCCTGGGGTAACTAGTTACCCAGTGTGGCTCCTAAGGGTTAATGTTAATTTTTGCAATAAATCTGAAAACATTTAATATTTCTGAAACAGTTGAAGATAGGTATAGACATTATACATGAAATATCTCTAGAATTTTCCGAAGAATCCAAAAGTTAAATAATATACAGGGCGTTTCATTTAAAATACGAAAGTTGGTATTGGCCACTGCTACATGTCACACCCTGTACAAACAGTTTTTGCTGAAAAAAATGTGCAACAAAAAATACCAATCGACATGTTCGAGCATTTTTTCGAACACACAGCCATTTATTTATTATTCCATTTGGCTGATACACACTGTATGGGGTTGTATATGTTAAACAAATTTGAAAATATATTAAATGTGATATTGGTTTTAAAGTTGTAATTGCTATACACAGAATATTTCTTTAAACATACAAACCTCAATCCATATGCTGTAAATGTTCAGGCATTTGTTGTTTTTGAAGTGTTTAATTTGAAGCTTCTAACGAGTGTTTCCACTCCTTACTTAAGCATGAAGTAAAATTTCGAGTTTAGAAAAGCCTGAAAATTTGGTTTCAGGCTTTTCTAAACTCGAAATTTTACTTCATGCGCCACCCGTATAAAACACTGAAATATTGTGAAGTTCAAAATATACTGCTTTAGCAGTACATTTTTACCTTCACTTGAAATCAAAGTTTTGTATATATATTTATATATTTTATATGGTGCATGAATTATGCTTTGCTTCTTGTTAGCAAATCCAAATTTTCAGGCTTGTCTAAACTCAAAATTTTAATTCATGTTAAATGAAGGAGTGGAAATACTCATAAGCTTCAAATTTCGTTTTTATAAAAAAAAAACCTGAACTATACAGGAAATACATCGGGATATGTATATTTAAAGAAAAATTCGCAGTATGATTAAAGCAGAATAATTATTTAATTGGACAGTCTTCTTTGTGGATATTATCAGTTTAAAGGTAAAACTTGTTAAATAGGTAAGGATTTTATAGCTTCTTGATGACTTTTACCTTTAAAATGATAAAGTGTTAATAATAAACATTAATATAAAATGAAAATAATTTTTTATTAAGTATATTTAATGTAAATAAATATATAAATTAACAATAAATGAAATGATTTATAGAAAGTTGAGATATCTTAGTAATCCATATTTTTCTGAAACCAAAAAAACAATATAATTAATGAATTAATAAATTGATTGGCTTGGTTACATTCCGGACACAAAGTGACCATTATCAATGGATTAATACTAAATACAAAACTAAAATTCAGCACAATATATACACAAAAGATTACAACACAAAGCGATGGAAGTGTAGGTAAGGTTATTATGGGAAAAAACATAAATTACCAGAAGGATCAAGGCAAATAAGGGTAACGGCAGTTTTGTATTTAGTATTAATCCATTGATAATGCTCACTTTGTGTCTGAAATGTACATTTGGTGATTCAAATAAAAGTGTGAAGAAAGGTTTTAGTGCTTTATTTACCAATTCATGCTGAATAATTTACAATATAGAAGAAATTTAAACATGGTTAATGTTTTAAAACCCTGCCAAACAGTGAAAATTATTCAAGATTATCTTTCTTACCTTTGGTTATTTAATCCATCTTGACAAGAACTTTTCCATTACACTTTTTGCTATCAATATACTCAATAGCCTTATTCACATCTTTCAAGTTGAATGTTTCGCTAATATGAGCTGTGATAATTCCCTCATCAGCCATTTCTAATGTATCGCAGACAATTTGTCTGTATTCTTCAATCTCGTGTTTCCTCAGTGTATTTAAGCTCACACATGTAAAGGAAACGTGTGATGGAGGTCTAGGTATGGAAGTTTCAGCTATTGGGCATGCACTAAAGATCATACCCTTATCACGCACACTAAAAAATATAATTATTTATTTATGAATACAGTTTAATAACTTTATATTATGCTTAGTGAAACTTTAATCTAAGGCTATGATTTGAATATGAATAATTTAAATAGTCAAATTTCGGAAAACTCAAATATAAATTTTCGACATATTTAAATACCCATATATTTAAATATTTGAATAGATAACAATATTTACAATGTTTATTTGAATACAAACATTGCAACTATTTGAATTTGTTTTGAAATAAATAATTGAATACTTTAATTTAAAAAGTTGTCAGCTTTAATAGCAAACTTTGCTTGAATCAGTGTTTTATACGCCTGGTGCATAAAGTGAAATTACGAGTTTAGAAAAGCCTGTGCGCTGTTTTTAAAATTCAGTTGCAGAGATCGGTTTCAAAACAAGAGCCAGTTCTTAATTTAAATATGCCCTATATGTATCATTTTGTTTTAGAATATACAATTAATAATGTATTATTATTATTAATGTTACATTATTTTTACTGAAATAACATATAATATGATTTCATATAATACTACATTTGTTATGTGACAGTAAGCAAATTGCTAAAAAAAGGATTTGTATTCGTGATTCCGAAAATAGGATTCGAATCATATTTTTCTCTTGCAAATCCTTTATTCGAGTATTCATGATTCGGTCCCTTTTTGAGGATTCGGCCCAGCTCTGATCCATACACAGACTACACTAAGGCTATCAAAAATAATTCCTCACCAACTAGTCAACCCTTCCAAAAGATTAATACTAGAAGCATTATAAATCATATTTGCTCCCTTATCACTTAAAATCTTCTTCAACTCTTGTTCTAATTTCTTATTATAATGCAATGTTTGAAAAGCTCCCTTTTCCCTCGTAAGTTCGGATTGAACCTCGGTTTCTGTCACTGCAATAACCTGATTTAAAACTTATTGAAGTTTCATCTATTCAAGTTAAGCACTTACTTTGCCTTTGTAAACATTTGCAGCAACGTCGACTGCAGCCAAGCCCAAACCAGCAGGTCCAACGGTGACAATTATATTATCGTTCTGTTTGATGTTGCTTAATTTTCCAAATGTGTAAAGAGCTAGAGAGTGCCCGTAAAGAATAGCCGCTGCATCTTTTAAGGTTAAATTTGGTGGTACTCTGAATGCCTCTTTCATGTCTACCTAGGAAATAATTATTAGAAGTGAGAGATGATAATTATTATTTAATTCTTCTGCAATATTGACAAATATATTCCAAATCATAATGATTACGAAAATGTATAGTTTTTAGATAATTCACAATTAGTTCTAATTTTAATAATCAAAACATGTAATGATCCAATTAATATTATTAATTTCGAAAATCCTCTGCTGGATCAAAACGTCCAGGGAATTTTACTTTTAAGTATATATATCTTGATGGCGCATTTTCAGGCATTTGTTGTTTTTTCATTAAGTTCAATTTGAAGCTACTAACGAATGATTCCAATCCATGATTAAGCAATTTATTTTAGTTGCTCCGCTGCACTACATGATCAAACCAAATTTTCTGGCTTTTCTTAACTCAAAATTTTACTTCATGCTTAATCAAGGAATGGAAACAATCGTTTGAAACTATTTGGCCAGAAATTATTAAATTGAACACTTTAACAAAAAACTAACGAATACACTTAAAAGAAAAATCCTTGTACGTGAAGTCACCAGAAGAAAAGGTTGCAGCAGAAAATATGTATAATATATCATTTAGTTCTACTATAGTAGAATTGTTTATTTTTTAGTACACCAAAAAGTTTTTTTTAAATTTTTTCTATGAGTAACTTGACTTGTCTTTCTACAGGAAAATAGCTATGTTTAGACAATGTAGACATAAGTGGAAATGTTGTTCACGGTTTTACATCTGTAATAACTCTAGCCAAATAAATATTTTAGACTTTCTAAAATAATGTTTGTTCTTGTATAAAGTATGCATTTTCACTAAATTACGAACAACAGTAAAGGTAACAGTTATTTCAGATTAAAGTACATACCTGCAGCTCCAGAATTCATAATATAAATAAGATTTTAGAATAATACAAATATAAGGAGAATTATCAATTCGTCGGCAGTTTGCAGACAATTTATATTTGACAGAGCAGAATAATTCAACTTTGCAGGCACTCAGCTTCCTAAGAATAGCGTTTAAAGAAGAAATGTTTATGGATCATTCTGGATTAATACAGATAGTTGTATAGGTTATATTTGAGAACGACTGGAAAACATTTTATTTCTTATATTTTGTCGTAATTTAGTGAATTGACACTATGTGCGGTGGCCTAATTTTTAAGGAATAATTTCAGTATATTAATTCCCAGTTTTTCAAATTTACATACCACAATTTCTTCTGCTAATCCACTATACCTCTCCAAAGTTAACACAGCAACTTTTTCATCTTTAAAAAACTCTTTCCTTGCATTATCACCCAATTCCAAAATCTCTCCGGACAATTCATACCCAGGAATAAAATTCTCAGTCGGCAGTGTTTGTAATTGAAACCGTTGAACATCGTACGAGTTAACTGAACAATAAGACACCTGTATCCTTATTTCATTGCTTTGTAACTTTTGCCGTTGAATTTCTTTGATTTCCAGAGATTTGCCAGCACTCTCCAGGACTGCTGCTTTATACGTGCTTTTCAATCGTATGCTTTTGAATGTTGGTGATATTAATGATGTTAATAATGTTTTTGCACGAAACGCCGACATTTTAATTATTGTAGTTTTTGTAAATTATAAATAATATCTCTTTATATAGAGTGTTGTAATGATACATAACCTTAAAAATTGGATTCATAAAAATGTTCATTCCATGGTGGACACATTAACTGTTTTGACATGTTAAATAATTTTCTACAACGGTTAACTAAATTTTGTTAATCAAAATTAGAATTTAATTTTTACGCTAAATATAAGTGATATTTTAAATAAAAATGTTTAACCATACGCACAAAATAACAATTATATACAATTTTAATCACATTTAATGTATGTTTTTGGAACACATCTGTAGGCAACTCTAGTTACCAATGATATGTTTCTTAAGTTGCCTATAACTGTCCTAAGGTTTCCCTTAAAATTAATAGATGGCGGCACCTTAGTAAATAGAAACGAATGTAAGAACCGTAAATTGAGATATACAGGGTGAGTTTTTTACGCTCTCTATGAAGATTTTGAAAACTATAAGAGTAAGAGAAACAGTTAAATGGGCTAAGTAGTGCAGTTTTACATGCTGAACAAAAAGACACAAGTAACATTTTCGGAAAAGTCAAAGGTAACTAGATATTTTGAAAAATATCAAGTGTCGATTTTTCTCGGTTAATAAAAGAGATAGAAAGAAGCTATAAAGGGCAACGTTTTTGATAATTTTACACTAAATAATGCACCATTGATTATTCGTTAAGTATTAGATTATATAACACACAGGAGTAAAATATAAAATTATTTTATTATTATTAATTAAGTATCAAAATTAAATAGCTTCTTTAAATTTATTGATGCTTTTGCATTCAGATAATATTATTTAAATTCTGTTGTTGTATTGTTTTTCTTATAACAGTATTTCATTAAAAATAATTAGGAAATGTGGTAATATTCTTTCAGGAATAATCATAAATGGAGACGATTAATCAATAGTAAAAGCACATACACTGACATTCCCTATTTTTAAAGGACATGTAAGAAAAAGTGTTAGAATAACAGGCCATGCAGTTGCTCAAGACCTCAAAACAATTGGAAAGGATCAGATATTTCTAAAGTGTCGTGAAACATATGGGATACACGAGACCAATCAAGAACGGAAAAAAATATACGATAAATATGTAACACAATTTGAAAGTTTAATTGTTATGCAAGCCGAATCGTACATTACTGATATGAAATAATATTGAACTTACGCAATTGCATTTATTCACAGTGCGATTGTAGGAAATTATTACAGGAAGTGTTCATTATCTACAACTTGTGTATATAATTGTATTTATTACAGATTTCAATTTATATTATTGTACTATTAAAGTGTGAATATGGGATTTTAAATTGTAACAATTACATAACTTGATAATGTAATGGTATACATATACTCTATGTAGACTATAAATATTAGCAATCACATTTAGCTAAATTGGTAGATTACTTACTCTACAGGGTGGAGCGTGGGAACTTCCTTTTTTTGAAAATTAAATAAAACAACTATAAAACTATTTATTGTTATTATTCTACTGTTATACAACACGGAAATTTGATTTTATGCCGTTTACAAAAAAAAAACATCTTTAATTGTCAATACCTGATTCAGTCGAATTCGAAAGTTTCGGTCCACTCTTTCAAGCACCCAGTTCGGTGTATTGACAATTTCGACTCATATATTTTTCTGTAGGTCTTCCAGGGTCTTTCAACGATTATTATAATTGTTATATTTGATTAAAACACTTGGTTTGTTTCACTGATTTTTTATTTTTACTCCAACTAGTTTCGACCTTAGGTCATTCTCAAGGAGATATGTACAAAATTTTACAAATGTATCGATATTTATACAAATTTTACAGCTAATTTCGGGTAATAAGGGCCGTCACGATGGGGAAGAGCCAAATATCTTCGATGTTATTAAGCGTGGTTTTTCCATTTTTTATTGCTCTGTTTATTTCTAATCCCTCTCGGAGATTTAAGTCCCTTATTACCTGAATACAAAATATTTAAATTACTATTATTGAAAAAATGGTTATTTTCTACACAATGTTGTGAAAGTCCTGTGGAAAATTTATTATTAAATATTGATTTTTTGTGTTCACTTAATCTAATCTTAAAAGTTCTTCCTGTTTGTCCTATATATACACAATCACAATCTCCGCACTTGATTTCGTATACGCCACTTTTTTCAAATTTGTCTATGTCGGATTTATTATGCACTAAAAGTTTGTGTAGATTAATTGGATTTGTCATTATAACATTAAATGTATACCCTTTTAAACAATTTTTTATATTTTCTGATAGGTTGTTAACAAATTCCGGTTTGCACCACTTATTTTTTTCCGATTTGTTTTGCTCATAAAAATATTTTTCAAATTGTTTTAATTTTTTCTTTTTGACAAATCTATCTATTAATTGAGTACTGTAACCGTTATTAAATGCAATTGTTTTTATAGTTTTTAGTTCTTGTTTAAAATTATGTTGATTAAGGGGGATATGTATAAGTCTATGGATTAAGGAGTGGAAAGTGCTATTATTTATTATTATTATAAGCTCGGGATTTGAGATTACTCCACAGTGAATAATCAAAGGGGGTTAAATCAGGCATGCGTGCCCCTCGTTGGGAGATCAACAGCACAGGGAAGACTTCTTTCAACAAATGCATTGCAAGTCCTAGCTGTGTGGGTTGCGGCCCTGTTTTGCTAAAACCACACACACACACATTGTTCAGTTCTTCGAGAGCAAGCAAAAAAAAAACTCTTGGATCATTTTCCAATAACAATCTAAATTCACGTTTACCGTGAATAATTGGCCTGATAAATAGGCCTCTACGGTAAAAGAGCCCTGCTCTCTCAACCAAAGCATTCTTGCAACTATAATAGATAGGGACACGAAATTCCCATCCAGGCTCTTCCATTGACTCCTTCCCCACCCTTCTGTTACTTTCACTAACTTCACAGTACCCTTTACAAAAAAGCAATGTTTGCAGTTCAAAAACACACAAATACGTCTTTAATTAGCGTAACACGCAGTCAGATGTATAATCTATTATCAACGATATTTAGTGTTAATAATAAATAATTAGGTTTTTAACATTTAGTTCATAATAACTGGTACCAATATGAAAATGTTAATGATTGCAAACAAATAATAAAATTTAACTTATTTTGAAAGGATTTATATTCGTAATTCAAAAAAACAGGATTCGAATCTTTGATTAGAATTCTATTTTTCTTTTATTCAAATCAGTAATAGTCAGAGCTGGGCAGGATTCGAATCATTCAGGATTCGATTCCCGGATTCGAATCCATTTAAAGGATTTAAAAGAGGTATTCGAATACTTTAGTGAAAACGGATTCGTGATCCGGATTCGTTACATTTTTTTAAAAGGATTCGTATTAGAATCCAAACGTAGATGATTCGAATCCTTATAAAAAGGGGAGTGGACAACACTCGTTTGAATTTTAAATTTAACTCTTTTAAAAAATCGACGTATGTAATATAATAAATCATTCATTGAAATCATAGAAAAAGATGCAAAATTTTACCTAAAATTAACTTTTAAAGTTAACTTTATAATTTTTTCGGCCTTTTTTTTCTTATAAAAGGATTCGAATTCTTATAAATGGATTCGAATCCTTATAAAAGGATTCGAATTCTTATAAAAGGATTCGAATCCTTATAAAAGGAATCGAATCCTTATAAAATTGGATTCAAATCCTCCTAAATAATTCGAATCATCGCTATTAAGGCTGGGATTCGAATTCGATTAATTCAAATAGTTAAATATTCTAATATGAATATTTAAATCACTAAATTATTCATATTTGAATATAAATATTTAAATTTTCGAATAATTCAAATATTTGTGAATGCATATTTGGTTACTTAACCATGAAAAATATCCAACGTTAATATATATATTTTTAACTTCACTTGAAATCAGTGTTTTATACGCGTGGCGCATGAAGTAAAATTTCGAGTTTAGAAAAGCCCCGTGAAAATTTGTCTCGGGTCGCTGCGCGACCCTCGACAAATTTTCTACGCGGGGCTTTTCTAAACTCGAAATTTTACTTCATGCTTAGTCTGGGAGTGGACAACACTCGTTCTTAGAAGTTTAAAATTGAAGGATTACTAAGTTTATTACCGTTTTACAAAGGCTACAGCTCAAAGGACCAACCATGGTCTTCGCAGAACGAAGGACTACAGGGAATCAAAGTTTTTTTACAAGAAAACAACGAATATCTGAAGGTTTACAGCATGGATAGGAAAGAAAACATCTAATTTTGAAAAAATATCGAAGTTGGGTTGGTTTTCAGTGCATTTTTAACTTCACATTAAATCAGTGTTTCATACGCGTGGCGCATGAAGTAAAATTTCGAGTTTAGAAAAGCCCCGCGAAAATGTGTCTCGGGTCGCTGCGCGACCCTCGACAAATTTTCTACGCGGGGCTTTTCTAAACTCGAAATTTTACTTCATGCTTAGTCTGGGAGTGGAGAACACTCGTTTGAATTTTAAATTTAACTCTTTTAAAAAATCGACGTATGTAATAATAAATCATTCATTGAAATCATAGAAAAAGATGCAAATTTTACCTAAAATTAACTTTTAGAGTTAACTTTATAATTTTTTCGGCTCTTAATGGGTGAATATTCTATTCCTAAAAAATCCGTTTTTATTTAATATTAAAGTTGCATTTAATACAATAACAAACTGTGAATAAATCGAAATAAATCTAGAAATATCAAAAATCCCGACATGTAGAAAATCTTGACGGTCCACTCACAGACTAAGCATGAAGTAAAATTTCGAGTTTAGAAAAGCCCCGCGTAGAAAATTTGTCGAGGGTCGCGCAGCGACCCGAGACAAATTTTCACGGGGCTTTTCTAAACTCGAAATTTTACTTCATGCGCCACGCGTATAAAACACTGATTTAAAGTGAAGTTAAAAACGCACTGAAAACCAACCCAACTTCGATATTTTTTCAAAATTGGATGTTTTCTATCCTATCCATGCTGTAAACCTTCAGATATTCGTTGTTTTCTTGTAAATAAACTTCGATTCCCTGTAGTCCTTCGGTCTCCGAAGACCATGATTGGTCCTTCGAGCTGTAGCCTTTGTAAATTGGTAATAAACTTAGTAATCTAGAGTAATCCTTCAATTTGAAACTTCTTAGAACGAGTGTTGTCCACTCCCAGACTAAGCATGAAGTAAAATTTCGAGTTTAGAAAAGCCCCGCGTAGAAAATTTGTCTCGGGTCGCGCCGCGACCCGAGACAAATTTTTACGGGGCTTTTCTAAACTCGAAATTTTACTTCATGCGCCACGCGTATAAAACACAGATTCAAAATGAAGTTAAATAACACATATATCATCATTGTGTAATCAGATATTTAGTCGGTAAATGAACATGTTTGTTAATAGAAACTGATGGAATAAAATATTACTGGTTGCAAATAATAGATTCAAATTTATTTTTAAAGGATTTGTATCCGTGATTCAATAATGAGGATTCGAATCTTTGATTCGAATCATATTTTTCACTTACGAATCCTTTATTCGAGTATTCGTGATTCGAATCATATTAGGTGATTCGGATTCGTGATTCGAATCATGTTTTTGACGATTCATCCCAGCTCTGGTAATAGTTAATTCTATCTAGATGTGAGAAATATGATCTGGTTCATTAGGTGCTCGGATTGGCTTGTATAGGCGGGGAGGGAGGGGAAATCTGACTCCTTTTTTTACCCTTATGGTATCATAAGGGGATCTTTGGGCCTGTGAGCGGTCTAACTGCTGCCATTGAAACCTAGCCTAACCTAACCTAATTATATTCTATGTGTAGGAAAACATTAAATAACATTTAAATCGCACAAGAAATTATTTAAAAATGTACGAATTAAAGAGATGTGCATAATCTATTTGGATTGGAATCATATTAGGTGATTCAGATTCGTGATTCGAATCCTTTTTTTGAGGATTTGTCCCACCTCTGATACAGCAACATACTGTAAAATGTAACAAATCAGGTCAATTTGACGAATAAAGCACCAATAACCTTTCTTCATACGTTTATTTGAATTAATTAGGCCAAATTATTTACAGGCCATCTTTAGACGCGTTTGGAGATTTATTTCTCATCTGCATGGTTTGTCTTTACTCGTTGTCAAAATCTTCAGGTAAAAGCAAACTATGCTGATGAGAGACAAATCTCAAAACGCGTTTAGACCTTCATTAGCTTTTTTTAATGCGCCACGCTTGCATATCTCTTTAATTTGTACATTTTTAAATAATTTCTTGTGCGATACATATAGAATAGAACTAATTATTACTGAACTGAATATATGTAGTTTCCATATGAATTATTAATCCTATTTGCTTTGTATCGGTTGTATAACTTTTGTTACACTTGCATCACCGACTTTTTGTTGTTCAAAAAGAAAGTGGTGTTCCTGTACGGTATTCAAGTTTATTTTTCTGGCCATTTGATGCGTGAAGATTATGCAAATCATATGTGACTGGTGTGTTATTCCTCTTCATCCATCCTTAATAGATCCCGGAGAAAGTGTTACATTATTTTGATCCATAGGTAGTGCTCATCTGAATTATTTAGACTAGTAAATTTATGCAAATTTGAGTTGAGAGAATGCCAACATGAATTGTTTACAATGCGAATTTGTCAGTAACGCCAATTAGATTGAAGATATGTAGAAATTCATTTGAGGAATGCTAAATTATGTTTTTTATAAGTTGTTTGATGATTTAAATATATAATTTGGTAAGAATTTACTATACACCCCGTGGGTATTATAATAGATAAAAATGATATTATTCGATAGAAAGGTATCGTGCATACGCAATTTATTCTAAACCTTTCTCCTAACCTTACCTAACCTAGAAGTATGTGAAATAGGCATCGTGCGCAAAATTACTTGTACAACCTAACCTAACCTAGAAGTATGTTGAATAGGCATCGTTCATACGCAATTTATTCTATTGAAAACCTTTCTCCTAACCTAACCTAAAAGTATGTAAAATAATCATCGTGTGCAAAGAGATTTACGCAATTTATTCTATTGCAAACCTTTCTCCTAATCTAACTTAACCTAGAAGTACGTGGAATATTCAACGTGAGCAAACTAGAATTCAGCCCAAATGAATTTCCAAGAGTGTATTAATTTATGTTAGTTATTCTACAGGGTGTCTAAGCTAAACCGTTCGTTAAAAGTTTATGGGGTTGCCGTTGCACTAAAAATTTGAAAAAAATCCTTGTCATACGGTTGAATCAGTTCTCCTAATGCGAAATATTTTCAACTTTATATCACTTCCGGTTCCACCGCAAGTAGCACCAAATTTGTTATTTTAAATGGAACACCCTATAAATTAGTAATTTTAGTATTCCTCGTTTAAATTGCAACATACTTTATTCGGACATATGTACACTTATCTCTTATAGATTTCAAGCAAAAAAAATATTTCTAAAATTTTGACCTCTAAAAGGCATCTTGAAATCTGTCTGTAACTTCTCTTAAGAGTAAAATAAAAATATGATTTATATCTCTACTTGTACCTAGAGGATGCCTCTATGAGTGTATTAATTGGAAACTGTCAATTTTAACAATAAGTGTTCTTAAAATGTCAATATCGAAGTGCCCTCTTCAATATCTTGTAATTCAATTTTATTTAATGGAATGACCCATTTTTTATCACGTGATGCGATTGGGGAGAAGATTTCCTACAAAAACGTATTCACAACTGTACTCCTAAAGCAAGTGGTTTTCGAATTATTTCGAAGATTCGTTTTTCGTTGTATTTATGCAGGGAATAATGCGCGCATCAGTCGCAACTGAATTTTAGTAGGCAAGAAGTAATGCTTTTGTTTTGTCGCGTATGTAATGCGAAATGTCAAATAATAAAAATAATTAGTACAAAGTTATACAGGATTCAACAAAATGAATAAATACACCCATCAACAAATTACCAATTTATTCTTTATACATGGCAACTGCGGTAGAATTGTTACTTGAACATGTAGAATATTTAATGAAACTTATCCACATTTGCAGCTGATGAATAAAACAAGATTTAAAAGATTGAACAAAATTTGACAATTGGCAGTTGCCTTGTATAGAGAATAAATTGTAATTTGTTGATTTGTGTAATTATTAATTTTGTTGATTTCTGTAAAATTTTGTACTAATTCTTTTTATTATTTGACATTTTGCAATACAATCGCAACAAAACAAAAGCACACTACTAGCCTACTAAAATTCAATTGCAACTTATGCGCACATTATACCCTGCATAAATGCGACGAAATACGAATTTTCGAAATAATTCGGAAACTACTTGCTTTAGGAGTATAGTTATATAATATTTTTTTGTAGGAAATTTTTTCCCCAATTGTACCACGTGATAAAAATTGGGTCAATCCATTTAAAAAATTGAATTACTAGATATTGAAGAGGGCACTTAAACATTGACATTTTAAGAACACTTATTGTCAAAATTGACAGTTTCCAATTAATTTACTCTTAGAGGCATCCTCTAGGTACAAGTAGAGATATAAATCACAGTTTTCACTTATTCTTCAGAGAAGTTACAGACAGATTTCAAGATGTCTTTTAGAGGTCAGAATTTTAGAAATATATTTTTTTTCTTGAAAACTATAAGAGATAAATGTGCAAATGTTCGAATAAAATATGTTGCAATTTAAAGAAAGGACCCAAAAAATTACTAATATATAGGGTGTTCCATTTAAAATAACAAATTTGGTGCTACTTCCGGTGGAACCGGAAGTGATATAAAGTTGAAAATATTTAGCGTAGACACCCTGTATAAGTCCAAGTGTAATGTGCTAATGAGTTATAATCGTCATCCGGTTAAATCTAACTTTAAGTTGAAATTAGATTGAAGTCTTTAACAAACATTTCTTTCGACTTCCCCAATGTCTCCAATAAAGATTGCAATGATTAACAGTAATCAGTGAGGTTTTATAGAAGTTTCTAGTCAATATTTTAAAGTTGAAAAAAGTGAACTTTTATCATTTCCGTAGTGAATTTATTGATTTTAATTGGTGATATATGTCAATACAGTGTGAATCTATATTATAATGCATGTTATTCCACGGGGTGCAAAATAAAGTCGAGCCTATAATTTAATTTAATTTAACTTATTTACGGAATCTCCATTTTACAGTATATATTTCTATTTCAAAGAATATTAATACTTATGATTAAAACCTAACCAAATTTCATTTTATGGATTTGTCTAATTATGTTTTCTTTAGCAATTTATTAAGTTTATTAAATTCGCAAAACATCTCAGATTTATTTCTAAAATAGTTGTACTTATGATTAAAACCTAACCTAATTTTATTTTATGGATTTGTCTAATTATGTTTTCTTTAGCAATTTATTAAATTTATTAAATTCGCAAAACATCTCAAACAGATTTATTTCTAAAATAGTTGGATCAGTGGCGTAACTAAATATGCAGCTAACTGCCGCAACTAAAATCTGAGCGCATCTCTTTTCTCAGAAAAAGGTTTTAAAAACTATTTTGAAATAGTAGTGCACGTAAAACAGTTTATAGCAGAGCTGGGTAGGATTTCAATCATTCAGGATTCGAATTCTATTAGAGGATACGAAAGAGGTATTCGATTACTTTTTTTCAAAAAGGATTCGTGATACGTATTGGTTACAATTTTCTAAAAGGATTCGTTTTAGAATCCAAATGTAGGTGATTTGAATCATTCTAAAAGGATTCGAATCCTCAAATGGGTTTAGAATTCTTAAAAAAAGGTTCGAATCACCGCTATTACTCAGATATTACGCTGTTTTAGAATCGTTTTTAGATTGTTTAATCAATAGAGTTCAATTATTAAAAGTTTTAAAAGCATATTAAACCTACTAGATACGACATACAGATTTTTTTGTTTCAAGTATACATACCATAATTTATACATTGTATATTTTAAGGCATTTGTTGTTTTTGAAAAGAAAAAAAAAAACAGAGCACATTGTCAATCGCTTTTGACTTTCAGATGGAAATAAGAAATAATAAATTTGGATTTATTTATTATTATTTATTTATTTTCAATCATATTTGAAATAAAACAACGCAGTTGGGAGGGTTTCACTTTTTTTTGTTGAACACTGCAACATGTTTCACCACACAGTGGCTTCATCAGGCAGATGAAATTATTTCATCTGCCTGATGAAGCCACTGTGTGGTGAAACATGTTGCAGTGTTCAACAAAAAAAAGTGAAACCCTCCCAACTGCGTTGTTTTATTTCAAATAGTATTATGGAGTTTCATCATGTATCCGCCTCATCAATTAAATATTTTCAATCAATTTAATTGTATTTAAAATTATGATTAGTCGATGATTTTTATTTTAAATAAATTAATAAAATTAAAAAGGATTTATATTTCTGATTCGAAAATTAGGATTCAAATTGAATGATTCGAATCATATTCAATCGTTTTTTTGATTCGGATATTCGTGATTCATACCATATTAAATGAGGATTTGGATTCGTGATTCGAATCTTTTTTTTTCGGATTCTACCCAGCTATGTTATGTTAGATTATATATCAAACCACTTTTCTATATAGAATTTAACAGATTTTCCTGAGAGCCTAATTTATCCGGTAATTTCATGCAAATCTAAAATTTCCCGCAACGCAAACACCTCCCGGATTAGCTACTGCATACCGTACACCAATTATTAATTAACATACAGGAGTTACTTAATCCAATATTCCATAAACATCGAAATGTGCGGAACATATATGTAACAGTGCATATATTTACCAGCCTCTCACTGAGTAAAAGTTGTCCATGCGTTTCGAAACTTTACCTCTGAAAGAAAATTTGCGCTACAAGATTGATATAAATAGTCAGATAATAATAGGCTTTATGTAACTAGAGTTAAATACGGTCAATGTGTGTACATTAGGTGGAATGGGCACTTATTATTGTGTCAGTTTGGCCGCTTTTTTAGGTTCTATATTTGCATGGGTTAAACGTTGTTTATGCACGGTTTAGCGTTTATGGGGCTATTGTTGACTTAAGTAATTTGAGCATGGGTTTGAATAGAATTGTTATGTTGTATGGATATTAAAATGGGTATTTGTGTGTCGTCAGTTTAAAGGTAAAAGTCTTTAAACACACAGATAATAAAATAACATTTAAGGAGTTTTACCTTTAAATCGATTATATGTTAGTAAATGCAGTTACAATTATGGTATGGTAGGGAAGTTGGTACATGTAATGGACATTTTTAATGGATGAATGAAGTAGATGACATAATACTTATAACATGAATAGTTTTGAATTTGAATTTATCTTGTATGAATAGCAATATCCAAAGACGAACGAATTCAATTACGATGGTAAGAACAAAATTATTTGTGGATAAGTTTCAGGTGGTATTATTACATTTAATTGAACAAAATGCGCATAGTCATTAGTTGGTTAAAATTATTGGTGTTTAATTGCGAGAATTAACCCTTTCGGCCCTGACGGTGGCATTTGTCACAACTAAAATTTCGTAAACATACTGGAAATTTTTCTTTTAAATATACATACGTGTATGCATGAGCTGTAACTTTTCCGAAAATCGTTTGTTTTTTAAAATAGTTTAAATTGAAAGCTTACATGAATGTTTTCCACTCCCAGATTAAGCATGAAGTAAAATTTCGAGTTTAGAAAAGCCTGAAAATTTAGTTTGGTCGCTCCGCGCTACGCGACCAAACCAAATTTTCAGGCTGTTCTGAACTCGAAATATTACTTCATGCTTAATCTAGGAGTGAAATACACTCGTTTGTATGTTCAATTTAAAATAATTGTAAAAACAACGAATATCGGAAGATTTACAGCGTATACAGTATATTGAGATATGTATACTCAAAAGAAAATCTCTCTGTATATCTGAGATAGTAATAAATAATATGCATTTCTAAGCGATCAAACCAAATTTTCAGGCTTTTCTAATCACGAAATTTTACATCATGTGCCACGCGTATAAAACTCTGATTTTAGGTGAAGTTCAAATATTCTACTAAGGCAGTATGCTAAATACGTGTATTCTACACATCACATCATATCAGTGTTTAGTACGCGTGACGCATGAAGTAAAATTTCGAGTTTAGAAAAGCCTGAAAATTTGGTTTGGTCGCTCCGCGCTTCGCGCTACGCGACCAAACCAAATTTTCAGGCTTTTCTAAACTCGAAATTTTACTTCATGCTTAATCTGGGAGTGGAAAACACTCGTTTGAAAGTTCAATTTGAAATATTTATATAAACAACGAATATCTGAAGATTTACAGCGTATACAGTATATTGAGATATGTATACTTAGAAGAAAAACTCTCTGTATATCTGAGATAGTTATAAATAATATGCAGTGAACAAAACATTTTTTTCGGCATCAAAAAAATTGCAAGGCTAAAAGGGTTAATATAACGTTAGGAATATTTTTAAACGAGCTTAAGATTTAAAGATACAAACAAGATTTTTTTATAGATATGAATAAACATATGAAACACGTTCTTTTAGCCTTTTTTCATTCCAGAAATGTATTACTTTGTAAAGAATAGAACAAATAAAAAACTTACAAAACCACACTTTTAGCTTCTGTATTATCCACAGTACAGGGTGTGGCAAAACAGACAGTGCAGTTTGGAACGCCCAGTACATCCCGTGTGGTGGGGGTACCTACCTGGGAGAGATATCATTGTGTCGGGGGGGGGTCGTGCCGTTTTTAGTCGTTACCATGGTTTGGTCTGGAGAACATCGGGGCTTCGCAGTCCGCACGTTTCTTGAAAATGGCCGTTCTGCCGTCGCCACCCAGCGGGCCTTCCCGCTGCATTTCAATCTTGCGCGTCGTGATCCCGTCCCTCACCGTAATTTAATCGCGAGTTGGGTGCGTACATTAGAAGAAACTGGTTCCACACAAAGAAGTAGGGGTTTGGGAAGACCCAGAACGGTAATAACACCCGAAAATATAGTAAGAGTAGAAGAAGCTATCGAACGGTCACCTACGCGCTCTGCCCGGAAGCATGCAATTGCATTGGCCATTGCTAATCGCTCTCTAAGACGGATATTGCATGAAGACTCATTCCACCCCTACAAGGTGATGCTTGTTAAAAAGTTAATGCCCCCTGATTATGAAAACCGCATGAATCGCTCCCAAGAAATGTTGAACCGGATCCATGCGAGGTCAACTTTTTTTAGTAGTGACGAGGCCCACTTCTATCTCTGTGGAGGGGTGAATAAACAAAATTTTCGATACTGGGCTGTAAATAACCCAAGGCAACGAAAGACCACTTCACTCCCCAAAAGTCACCGTGTGGTGTGCGATTTCCAAATTTGGGGTGATTGGGCCTTATTTTTTTGAACGTTATGCTTTCATGTTGGAATTTTTTTTTCAACCTCTATTGGAAGAACTGATGGAGGAAGCAGATCTGGGAGACATTTGGTTTCAGCAAGACGGATACTGCTCGAGATTCAATGACGAAACTGCGACAGGTGTTCCCTGGGCGCCTTATTTCTCTGAGAGGTGATGTGGAGTGGCCCGCACGCTCCCCTGATTTGAGCATTTGCGACTTCTTCCTGTGGGGCTACCTGAAGGAAAAGGTTTTTAGGCAACGACCTCGCACCTTGGAAGAACTTAGGGATCGAATTCGGGAGGAAATCGCCGCTATACCCATCGAGATGTGCTAAAATGCGGCCGAAAATTTCAGAAATCGCCTTCATCAATGTATCGCTGCTGGGGGTCATCATCTTTCTGATGTCATCTTCAGGACTTAATGCATAAAACGACATGATGTACCGATTAAGATAAAATAAACCCCATTTGTTTAAATTGCGCCGTTTTTTTTAATAGCCCTTCAAAACTGCACTGTCTGTTTTGCCGCACCCTGTATAAGGCATATAAAACAATACACATCAAATTAAAACCTCTCTAAACAATGATATGAAAACTTGTTTATGTGCTTTAAACATGTAACTCTATTCTCAAAAATGTAATCGTTTCATTTTATATATTTTTATTTTATTTATAATTCTCTAAACACAATTGATTATTTTTTTAATTTTATTTATTGTTTTCTAAAAACAATTGTGTTTAACTTTTTTATTTAATATACTCATATATTTTATATACTCAACTTATTGAATAATTCTGAAAATTCTCTGTGAACTGAGTTTTATTACTTTATTTCAACCCTTAAAATGGACCATAGTACAATTTGATTGTTAAATTAACGCACTGAGCAAAAAACAAACAAATAACGTTATATCAACATTGTACTAACATTAAACGTTGTATTTATGTTAATAAAACATTACTTCAATGTGTTTGCTCAATGGGAAATTACAATTTGAATCATTTAATTTGCTGCAAGATGAAAATTCTTGTTTTTTCTTACAGGCCAATTTAGACTAAAGTATAGTTGAAGTTTAGATCGAGTTATCTTCGGTCGGGTTCAGTTAGAGTTTTTAATTTTATATCCCAAGAAAGTATATGTAAATGAATAATATTCACATTTAAATTGTTATTGGAAATTAATTTTATTAATCAAAAAAGTGACAAGACCTTTTTAGAATTCTTATTTTTTAATTTTTTCAAGAATGTTATTTCTATACAAAAGAAATTAACTCAGCTTTATACGTTTATAAATGTCTCGAAATTATAAAAAATAGATTTAAATTTGATCTTTAATCGGCTATCTATTTAAATTAGATAACCTTTATTTTAATGATTTTCAAAAGATGAATCGACAAAAGATCTACCCACGCATTATAGCCCACCCAAAAAAACACATTCATATTCTTACTCAATGAAAACACAATTATATTATTATATGCAAATTATGTTAAAATGTAATAAAAAACTCTAACGAATTTTGCAAGAAAACGCAACATAGTAAATGTTGTTACTACAGTTTAGTTTACATATTCCATTGTATTTAGTCAATAGATTATTTCTATTATATAATTTTATAAATTACTAATTTCTCTTTTTTTCTATATATTTTGATGATACTTGTACATGAATTTATGGACGATTATAAATTATGTTAATATAAAAAACAATATTTCTGATATTGTCCGGTCGTCAGAGACAAAAATACCACCCAACCTCTAAAAATCATCCGAATTGGCTGGAAATTTGTGTGCATGTCAAGTACTGGACTCCTAATAAACTGAATCGTTACCCACTCCTGCCCGGGTTTTCTCATGAAGCAGGGTGGTGACTGGACCACATCATGCGAGGAAACCCTAACGGCGCTGAAGGGGGTCGCCCGGCGCCCAGGAGGAGCTGCCCCATATATGATATCTTGAGCGAGCACAAACTGGCTTGGAGTGTAAAAAGCTTCAAGCCTTTTAAAGCTCCAGGCCCTGATGGGATCATTACTGCTGAATCACAGATAGCCTCAGATATTATAAATCCCTGGTTGGAAGTAATATTTGAAGCCTGCCTAACTATCGTACATCCCTCAGAGATGGAAAAAGACAAATGTGGTGTTCATACCCAAGGAAGGGAAAATAACCCACTCAACACCGAAGGGCTATAGGCCAATCAGCTTATCGTCCTTCTTACTCAAGACGTTGGAGAGACTAGTTGAAGCGTACATAAAGGAACGCATCAATCCAAACCTTTGGTCAACTAGCTAACACGCTTATATTAAGGGCAGATCAGTGGACACGGCGCTGCACGCTCTCATTATCCAGGTTGAGAAGTCCATGTGCAGGAGTTTACGTTGGCAGTATTTCTGGATATCGAAGGAGCCTTAACTTTGTGCAGCCAGAAGTAATTCTGTTTGCCCTCAGAAACCTGCACATGGACGAGTCGATATGCCTCTTCATATGGGGGGGGGGGGGGGGTTGCTGACAGGGAGACACGTTGTCTCCTCGGTGGGTAGCTCGCACTCAAGAAGAGAAGTTAATAGGGCTACCCCTCAAGGGGGAGCGATCAGAATCAACTCAGTTGGGATATGGAGCACTAGCAAACAGGGCCATGGAAAGATCCTGGATGAGCTTGTCGATATCCCCCTAAAGACTGACAGCTGCATTCCAGAAATTAATTTTGAAAATAAGTTCTCCACTTCCATCCCGGACAAAAAGAAATGGTTAGAGGGCAAGTTAATTCAAGGCAAGGACGTCTGGCTCTTTACGGATGGTTTCAAGTCTGAAAACAGAGTAGGGGGAGGAATCTTCTCACGAGATTTCAACCTCAAAAAGTCTTTTAGACTCCCAAACCACTGTACCATTCTTCAGGCAGAGGTCACGGCCATCCGAGTGGCAGCGGACTGGATCCACAAAAATGACCTTCAGAGGAACCGTATCAGGTTCATTACTGCTAGCCAAGCTGCCATTAGGATACTGAATAGTCCGTACTGCACCTCAAAGGTGGTCAGAGACTGTAAAAAATCGCTAAATAGGCTTGCAAATAACTGTGACGGGGGACTCATGTGGGTACCTAGTTACAGTGATATCAGGGGAAATTCAATTGCCGACGACCTTGCAAGGAAGGGGGCAAGAATGAAGGACCTGTCTACTGAACTCTCCATCCACATTCCTCTTGTGGAATGCAAGAGACTACTTAGGGACCAGATGATAGCATCGGTCAACCATAGGTGGAGAGAGAAAATACGTGTCTCATAACAAGGCAACTATGGCCTCTATGGGATACTATAAACAGCAACAGATTAATTGCACTTAGCAGAATCGACATAAAGAAGGCGGTAGGCATACTCACGGGCCACTGCCTGCTAGGCAGACATGCACAAAAGATGGGTCTTGAGCACAACGACTTTTGCAGAGGATGCCTGTATGTGGACGAGAAAGAGACGGTACTCCACTATCTGGGACAATGCCCTGCTCTCGAAGGGAAAAGGATCAAGTACCTTGGTATGCACTATGCAAATGGACTAACGGACCTCACACCCCTAGATGTGAGAAATCTGATCGGGTTCATTAGGTGCTCGGATTGGTTTGTATAGGTGGGAAGGGAGGGGAGATCTGACTTCTTTTCACCCCTTTGGTATCACAAGGGGCCCTTTGGGCCTAAGTGAGCGGTTTAACTGCTGCCATTAGAACCTAACCTACCCACTTCTGCCCCCGGGGTTCCTCTGAAAACCACCCCATCGCACAGTGGTCCCGAATCCAGAAAAGCTGGCCATAATATAAAGGCTTAAGGCGATTTGTCTGAAATTGCGAATATCGGGGTTTTTGAGGATGCTGATTCAGAATCTGAAAATGGCGGACCATATATGATGGACAAAAAAATAATTATGTTTCTTTTTCCCATAAAAAACAGCATACCCGTGTTTTGAGCATGCTAATGCTAAAAAAATGGCAAGCCAAATCTGACGGACAAAAAAATAGTAATACGTATTTTTTTTAGATAAATTGTTTTGAATTCGGTAATTTACCTGAAATTGTTTTTATTTTGATTAATTTTTATTTACTTCACCCTGTATATGTAGATTATTGTGTTAAAAGAATAAAGAGAAATTCGAATCTGTTAAATTTGAAACGGGCCCGCAGCCGTGTTTGTGTTTGTTGTGTTAGATTTTCATGAAACTTTTTTGATTTTCTGACTATACTCTGTACAATACACAATAACAAATGTATTCTTGCCAAAAAGATTATTATAATTTCTGAGAGAGGGCGGCGAATTCGACCTACGCCCCGTGCGGCTGAAACCCACGTTACGCGACTGCTATATTGACAGCTGCCCTTAAGTCGACGCAAGCCGACTTTTAGTCCATCGTGTCAACTTGACATAAGGACTATAATGACAAATGACATACAAGTCGACGCCAGCCGACATTTGGACTATAATAACAACTGACACAAGTCGGCGGTAGCCGACATTTAAACTATAGTGACAGTTAACATAAGTCGGCGCAAGCCGACATTTAACCAAGCGTGCCAACTTGACGCGAGTTTGAATTGAACTATAATGGGATCGCCATGTTATTTGTTTTCTTTGGGACAGTTACGATACACATTTTAACATTTGTGACACATTTTATAGAAACGACTGTCTTCCACTCCCAGACTAAGCATGAAGTGAAATTTCGAGTTTAGAAAAGCCGCGCGTAGAAAATTTGTCGAGGGTCGCACAGCGAGCCGAGACAAAACTTTACGGGGCTTTTCTAAACTCGAAATTTTACTTCATGCGCCACGCGTATAAACCACTGATTTATAGTAAAGTTAAAATATATTACGCATACATGTGAGTGTGATCAATATTTACGGAGATGTTGCGAAAACATTTATTTTTTTGTGAATGGTTTTTCAATAATAATAATAAAAGTAGAATACATTTATTTAAGCAACTAACCAGATAGGACCCTTAATAAAAAAAAGCTGCACTGCAAACGAAATGGCACCTAATGGCAGCTTGTTCTTTGCTGTTTATTTTCACAATAGCATTACAAAAAAAGTGGCGTTAAGCTTTTGATCGAATACGGCAGAACAAATAACTTTTTTTTGTTTAAAATAAATTGTTTACTATTTTTCATGCAGATTTTCATTGGCAATGATTGTTAATTATCAAAATAATAAATTATTTCGACAATTTTTATCATGCAGTCAATATTTATATTTACTTTAAGGAAATGAATCGATTTCACAGATCTAACTTCTGTTACCTACACGCTTATCAATCCATGAATATAAAACTCGTAAAAATCCCGCAATTGTGCTCGCCAAATGTGCACCGCTTCAGGGTTACTTTTGAAATTGGCACTACCGTTAGGTGTAAGATATAAACGGTAAATGCATAGAAAATTTAATAGAGCTAATACTGATCTATTGAAATAGTTACTTCAAAATCCACAGATAGAAATTTATTTTTTTACTTTTGGCCAGCTTTTCGGGATTCTGATCTACTGTGCGTCAGGGATAGAACACGGAAAACATCGATTCCCCACAAATCTGCACATAATTATAAAAAAATGTTTCAAACAAAAAATGTAACCGAGAGAATTTTGAATAAAAAAGTTCCTTAGCACTTTTTTGTGAAATGAACTGTTCTCTCAGAAATAACGATTCAAGTAAACGGTAATTTTGAATTTCAGTTGCGCGCGCAAAGTGACATTTGTACAAACGTATAAAAAGTCGACGGTAACAATTCGATAACTTTTGACCGCAGTGTCCCACTGGAAAGTATAAAAATGTATTTTAAAGGTGAAAAGTTGAGCTTTCTTGTAGAATAGTTACATTTTACCATAGATGAAGTCAGGCCGGCCCTGTATTTAAAAAGCAACGAATGCCTGCAGATTTACAGCGTATACATCGAGAAATGTATACTGACAAAAAAAATCCTTGTATTCGTTTCCTTTAAATTAGTTGAATTAGTTATTTAAAAATATCCATCAAATGTTTTAGCTATCATTCTACAATGGAAAGTAATGTAATTATGTTAGAATAAGTATAGGAATTTTATTCAATTCTTTCAATAATTTAAATTTATAGCTTATGTAAGTATACACGTTGAGTCCATATTTTCCAATTTTTGTGGGCCACATAACAAATCATTCATACTTGACCTCTGTCTAACCTTTTTGTTTTGCTGGGTTAAACCTAACCGATTATTACTTATAATACTTTAATATTCTTCGCCTACACCTTCTCCAGCGTCTTCACGTGAACGTGGTGAAATTTTTAAATTGCCTCCATTATGGACGAGTCAAAATTATGGTAATAAATCGATCCACGAAGGAAGTCCAATTCAATTCGTAGATCCAGACGATATGCTTTGATAAATGCATTCTTTCGTTCAAGTGATCGCATTACGATATGCATATTAGTTTTGTGGGAAAACACGCTTTCTTATTACTTCTTTGTTTTAGTTAATTGTTTACTAAATTACGAATAAATATTTTATAGATAAGAATTGAATATGCTATATTACAACAACGGAGCAGAAAGGCAATGCAAATTGGAAGAACACATCAAAATTTATAAACATAAATGGTTTCAAAACAGGTTTAGATCAAGGAATAACTGAAGCAGATTGAATTGAAAAATCCATATTTGTGATAATAAGTTCGACAGTGCAAAAAAGGACATTTTCATAAAAGCATAAAAGCCAATATTTTCTATTGTACAAATTATAAACTCCTGATTGCACTTGATTTACGTTGAATATTTCCCACGTTGATCGCCACCTTTATAAAAATAAAAATATTAGCTCAGGCTACTGCTTAAGTATTTGTTCCAATTATACAAATATTACTAATTATACAAGAATAATAGAGCAAACATTTTAAGAGACATAAACGTTTTTAACCGTTTAGGTTATACTAGTTACGCGGTACGGGAAGTATGCCACGATTTTTCAAAAGTTGTTTCTGGATACGGCACAAGGTACACTTCTGTGCAATAAAATTAAGTACAAGCCTCATGTCTATTTTTCACAATATTTTAGTTGTATAATTCGGGTTTGTTTTAATTGCCTAGCAGCAGTTTCAATAAATAATAAAACACTATACCACTTCTTTCCTGCTCCCAACGTTTCTTAACTCTTAAAACAGTTTCTTTACTGATGTTCACTAATCGAGCAATTTTTCTACTATAAAAACCATCTTCAATTATAAATAGAATTCGACTTTTTGAGTTGTTGTCTAAATGACCCGGTATTTTGACATTTAAAAATTGACATATTTACGTAACTAGGCAACTAATCATGTCCGCTTTAAACTATAACATATTTTGTGTACTTAATTTTATTGCACAGAAGTGTACATGCCGTGGGGCCTAAACGCAAATTAAACTGCGGCACAAGTGAATGCCGCGCGGCGATCAACGTGTTAATTGTATTTTGAAATTTAATAAAATTATACTCATTCGATGTTTTTATAAAATCTTTTAATTTAAAACTTCTAACAAATGTTTCCATTACTTGATTAAGCATAAAGTAAAATGTGACCCTGAATAAAGATCAACATTTGCTAACATTTGTAAATAAAACACTTTTTTTTACTTTGTTTAACCACTGCACTCAATTCTCTGACTGTAGTTTCGACTATCTAGTAATCACTGTATATTGCACTCAATTCTGTGACTGTAGTTTCGACTATCTAGTAATCATTCTCAAACCAAAAGTAAATAAAAATTATACGTTGAAAACTACAAATTAAAAAAAAGTGTTTTATTTACAAGCAGTGTTACCAGGTCGTAAAATAAATTAGCGGTAGATGACATACAAAAAAGGGGTAGAAAACGATAGATTGATAAAAGTCAACCGCTTTCTATCGTTTTTTCTTCTTAAGGGGTAGGGATGTTCCGATCCCAAAAAATATCGATATTGGGCATCGATTATATCGTATAGCCAAGTATTGATACCCTTAAATATCGTAGTGAATAGTATCGATATTCAAAATATCGATACTTTTCGATACCAGATATTTTAAATTTAATATTTACAATTATTTTATGCTGTAAATTATTTTATAAAGGCCTAAGATTGATAATATTGCGAAGAATAGTTTCGTGACGGTTACGAAATTATCACCTTTTACAAAATATTAATAATAATATCTCAATGTTTTATACGCGTGGCGCATGAAGTAAAATTTCGAGTTTAGAAAAGCCCAGAAAATTTGTCTCGGGTCGCTGCGCGACCCTCGACAAATTTTCATGGGCTTTTCTAAACTCGAAATTTTACTTCATGCTTAGTCTGGGAGTGGAAAACATTCGTTTTGTCGATTCATAAAATTTTCATGAGATTTTCGATATTTTGTGATATTTGTCGATTTAGAAAAATATCATGACATCAATATCTCGAGGATTTCATCAACTTATAACATTTCTCATAAACTTTTTAAGTTTTTGTCGACATTTTATAATGTCAATAAGATTTTCAATATAAGCGTAAGATTTTCGATATTTTGAGATTTTTATCAATTTATAACATTTTCATCAGATTTTCGATACTTCGAAATTTTCGGTATTTCGAGATTTCCGTCAATTCATAAAATTTTAATGAGATTTTCAATATTTAGAGATTTTCTAAAGATTTTTAATATTTCGAGATTTTCAATTCATAAAATGTTATTGAGATTTTCAATATGTCGAGATTTTCGACAAATTATAAAATTTTTAACATAGATATTTTCGTCAGTTCATAAAAAATTTATGAGAATTTTTATATTTCAAAAATGTTTTCGATTGATAATGATTTTTTTCATCTTGACAATTTTCATGAATTTCTAAGATTTCTAAAATCTTGCAAATTTTTCACCATTTCTCGGATTTCCGTTAATTTCAAAAATGTTGATACTTTTCATGAATTTTCTAGATTTCCATAAAATTTCAAGGTTTTCGTTAATTTTCAAAAATCGTGATTTTTTTCAAGATTTTTATTAATTAACGGAATGTGATATTTATTTATTTTTTATTTATTTATTTATTGATTCAGTCAGCTACATATAATATAGAAAAAAATTCTTTAATTTGTGCATTTCCGAACTAATTGTTAATTTGAACATTTTGACACCATTCCGATTTATTTAATTATAAATATCATGACGCGTATCGTGAATTTCCAAAGATTTCCGTTAACTTTCAAATTGTTAAACAATTTTCATAAAGTTCCTAAATTTTTGTGAATTATCAAAACTCACGAATTTCTTAGATTTTCGTTATTTTAAAAAAATGTTGTACGTTTTATGAACATTCAAAACTTTTATCGTTATGTAATCCATTAAAGCTGCCGAGATTTCAAAAATTGACGAAAATTCATTTAAAAATTAACGAAAAGTGTTAAAATTTGTAAATCACTGAAAAATCTAAGTATTTTAAAAATCAAGGAATATTTAGGAAAGACCGTCAGAATTTTGAAAATTGATGGTAATGCAGAAAGTTCTCGAAAACCGCTACAACTTTACAAATCGACAAAACATTCAAAAATTCACAAATACTTGTCGAAATTTTGAATATTTACAAAAATAATTTCCAAAATTACCGGAAATCTTGTAATTTCGTTAAAATCTACAAAAACTGCCAGGACTGAAAAATTGGCTAAAATTCATGAAAAGTGTGAACATTTCAAAAATTAAGGAACATTTACAATAACCGGTTAAATGATGAAATGAAAATCGTGGAATTTCATTGAAAACTTCAATTTTTTCAAAGTCAACCAAAAACTTACGGTATTCACAAAAACATGGTCGATTTAATAATTTTGAAAAGTTGAATTAAATTTTGAGAGAAATTGATTAAAAACATGTAAATTCAAGAATAACCACCAAGAAGTTGAATATTAACAAAAACCATGGAAATTCATGAAAAAGTATTTTTTTTAATAAATTAATGATGCAAATTCATGAAAACTGCAAACATTTTAAAAATTGGCGAAAATTTTAAAAACCGTCAAGATTTTATAAATGAATTAAAATCTTTGAAATAGCTATTCATAATTCCCGAACGTGTGTCTTCCACTCCCAGACTAAGCATAAAGTAAAATTTCGAGCTAAGAAAAGCCCCAAGAATTTGGATTTGGTTTCAAGTATAACCACCAAGAAGTTGAATATTAACAAAAACCATGGAAATTTATGAAAAAGTATTTTTTTAATAAATTAATGATGCAAATTCATAAAAACTGCAAAAATTTTAAAAATTGACGAAAACTTTAAAAACCGTCAAGATTTTATAAATGAATTAAAATCTTTGAAATAGCTATTCATAATTCCCGAACGTGTGTCTTCCACTCCCAGACTAAGCATAAAGTAAAATTTCGAGCTAAGAAAAGCCCCAAGAATTTGGATTTGGTTTCAAGTATAACCACCAAGAAGTTGAATATTAACAAAAACCATGGAAATTTATGAAAAAGTATTTTTTTAATAAATTAATGATGCAAATTCATAAAAACTGCAAAAATTTTAAAAATTGACGAAAACTTTAAAAACCGTCAAGATTTTATAAATGAATTAAAATCTTTGAAATAGCTATTCATAATTCCCGAACGTGTGTCTTCCACTCCCAGACTAAGCATAAAGTAAAATTTCGAGCTAAGAAAAGCCCCAAGAATTTGGATTTGGTTTCAAGTATAACCACCAAGAAGTTGAATATTAACAAAAACCATGGAAATTTATGAAAAAGTATTTTTTTAATAAATTAATGATGCAAATTCATAAAAACTGCAAAAATTTTAAAAATTGACGAAAACTTTAAAAACCGTCAAGATTTTATAAATGAATTAAAATCTTTGAAATAGCTATTCATAATTCCCGAACGTGTGTCTTCCACTCCCAGACTAAGCATAAAGTAAAATTTCGAGCTAAGAAAAGCCCCAAGAATTTGGATTTGGTTTCAAGTATAACCACCAAGAAGTTGAATATTAACAAAAACCATGGAAATTTATGAAAAAGTATTTTTTTAATAAATTAATGATGCAAATTCATAAAAACTGCAAAAATTTTAAAAATTGACGAAAACTTTAAAAACCGTCAAGATTTTATAAATGAATTAAAATCTTTGAAATAGCTATTCATAATTCCCGAACGTGTGTCTTCCACTCCCAGACTAAGCATAAAGTAAAATTTCGAGCTAAGAAAAGCCCCAAGAATTTGGATTTGGTTTCAAGTATAACCACCAAGAAGTTGAATATTAACAAAAACCATGGAAATTTATGAAAAAGTATTTTTTTAATAAATTAATGATGCAAATTCATAAAAACTGCAAAAATTTTAAAAATTGACGAAAACTTTAAAAACCGTCAAGATTTTATAAATGAATTAAAATCTTTGAAATAGCTATTCATAATTCCCGAACGTGTGTCTTCCACTCCCAGACTAAGCATAAAGTAAAATTTCGAGCTAAGAAAAGCCCCAAGAATTTGGATTTGGTTTCAAGTATAACCACCAAGAAGTTGAATATTAACAAAAACCATGGAAATTTATGAAAAAGTATTTTTTTAATAAATTAATGATGCAAATTCATAAAAACTGCAAAAATTTTAAAAATTGACGAAAACTTTAAAAACCGTCAAGATTTTATAAATGAATTAAAATCTTTGAAATAGCTATTCATAATTCCCGAACGTGTGTCTTCCACTCCCAGACTAAGCATAAAGTAAAATTTCGAGCTAAGAAAAGCCCCAAGAAGTTGAATATTAGCGTCCAAATCCAAATTCGGGCTTTTCTCAACTCGAAAATTTATTCATGCGCCACGCGCATAAAAACACTGATTTAGTGTTATGCTCAAAATATTCTGTTATTTCGAGATTTTCATTAATTTAAAAAATGTTCATGAAATATTTATTTGAAAATTCTCTCGTCGATTAAAAAAAAACGAAACAACATATCGAAATTTGACGTTACCTTGAATGATAAAAGGTTTTAACGTTGTGATTAATGATAATTATATACATTTTTCTAAAATCTAGACTTCTTACTTATTTTTTACATATTACGAGTAAATTATAGTAGTTTAAAAAAAAACAGTGATCAATAATTATTTTAGAGAAGTAAAATATAATAAGACAAAAGTAAAAAAGCGATATATAGCTGCTTGTAGCGATAGGGCGGTATTTTGTCAATAAAAGCGGTAGATCTAACGCTAAAACAGGAGGTCTGGCAGCACTGTTTATAATGTATATAAGCGTTTATAATAATAATAATAATAATAATAAGCTTTATTCCAATAATTAAATAATACAGCGATACACACAATCATATTAACAATAATACCACCGCACACTACTTACTGCTATTTTATATTGGAACGGCGTCAAAATCAATTTCGCAACAGAAAAATTCCTCTATAGTATACGGTTCAATTTCCCGCAATATATCGATCACGTACTTTTTATATCTCACCGGATTTAACTCAGTTTTTATAAATAATGGTAATTTATTGTAAAGCCGCAGACACGAGTAGTGAACACCCCTCTCTGTTAATGTAAATTTATGTTTAGGGTACACAAGCGTACTTTTTTTTCTCGTAGAATAGCAATGTTCGTTAACATTTGGCTTAAAATAATGAAAATATTTCTTGATAAATACCAAACATTCCAAAATATATATACCAACAACTGTTAGTAAGCCATTGTTTGTAAATAACGTCCTGCAAGATTCTTGAGGACTTAAACCTAGCATGGTTCTTAGCGCACGTTTTTGTAAACTTAGTATGTTATTTAAATGCGAGGAGCTACCCCAGAAAATTATGCCATAGCGAAATAATGATATGAAATTTGAAAAATACACAGTTTTTAGTATATGGAAAGATACATTTGGCTTTAAGATTTTTAACATATAACATGCTGTGCATAAGCGCGAAGAAATATATTCAATATGCTTGTACCATTTTAATTTATTGTCAATAAATATTCTCAAAAATCTAGTGTCATTTGTTAAATCAATATTGGTAGAGTTGATAGTAATTTACAAGGGATATTGTGTTGCCTCCGATTTTTTAAAGATTACGTATTTGGTCTTATCTTCGTTTAAGATCAGTTGGTTGTTACAAACCATATTTTTAATGCACTTGTAAATAAAACACTTTTTACTTTGTTTAACCACTGGATCTTACATTTAATTGTGTGACTAGTTTCGACTATCTAGTAGTCATTCTCAAACTAAAGTAAATACAAATTACACGTTAAAAACTATTTATACGGCTTCGAAGAGAGGGGTGTACATTACATTTTACATTACATTACATTTTTAACGTGTAATTTGTATTTACTTTAGTTTGAGAATGACTACTAGATAGTCGAGACTAGTCACACAATTAAATGTAAGATCCAGTGGTTAAACAAAGTAAAAAGTGTTTTATTTACAAGTGTATTTAAGATGTACCACAAAGTGAACGCCTACAACACCATACAATATATTTAATGCGTTCAACGTGGAAGTTACGCTTATCTCTAGATCGGTAATATTTTTAGAGCGTACACAGATGTTCGTATCATCAGCATAGTTAACGATGTTGTATTTGTTATCATCTATCACTTTAAATACATCATTTATGTATACGTTAAAAAGAAATGAACCCAAAATACTCCCCTGCGGCACCCCCAGTTTATAAGTGTATTTAACAACACAAAACATTTGCTAACACTAAATTAAATAAAACTCTATTTTCTTCACTGGTGAAGAAAAAGGATCACTAGTTTTATTTAATTTAATATCATCTTCACGTAACTCATACCTTAATATTATTTGCTAGCATAGTTATATATCGTGCGATCATTTAAAACACAATTTAGAGTAGGCTTTGAATTTTAAATTATGTTGGCACTACTGACTGTTAACACATAGTTTACCATAACCTCAAATTTATTCCACTATTCAATTATTATTCTGGACAACCGCATAAAAAAAATGTAGCCTACTCTAAATCATAATTTAAACGATCGCACGGTATATTGGATTAAGCCTTACATTTAACTTTTAAAATAGTTTATGTTTCCAATGTAGAAAAATAAACACAAACTTATAAAATACGTAAGTAACAATAACTCCCACAAAGAAAGCACAATTAGAAAGGAAGATAACCCATTCCAATAATTAATCATTGTAGCATATCCATATATGTTTACACGCGTTATGTAATGGGCATAAATGAGCACATAGTGGTAAAGTATTCATTAATATTAATTTGCAAACATCTCTTGTTTTTAATTTCCTGTCGATAATAACACGTCGGAATACAATTATAAAATGCGAGGCGAAAATCGTCTGTTTACATAACCTAAGATCTGAAATCGTTTCCCAAAATCGGTATCGGATGCTGAATTTTGGACATCGCCGGATGTCAAAATTTCGATAATGATTTTATCCGTGTTATTAAAAATGTTATGGGAATTTGTGTATTGTGTTATGAAAGTTTTAAATAATCCCACCGTATTATTTAAAAATTTCATAACAAAATAAAAACTGCCATAACTTTTATAATAACACTGATAAAATCATTATAGAAATTTTGAGATCCGGCGATGAACAAAATTCACCATCAGTATATTGGCCTAAATAAATTAAATTCGTTCATTTCAAAATAACAAACATAGAAACCTTGTATTTCTCAAAAGAGATTCATATTCCAGAGCAAAACAGAATCACAAAGATAAATAACAATAATCAATAAGTAACAAATATAGAAACCTTGTATTTCTTAAAAGAGATTCATATTCCAGAGCAAAACAGAATCACAAAGATAAATAACAATAATCAATATGTGTTAATTGAATAAAATATGGAACTTTATTTAATTATTCATTATTAATAGTTCACCTATTATTATTACAGACAAAGATTAATTTTTAATAGATTTAATGTAGTTTTAATTTAATTTCAAAAAAGGGACAGTTGTTAGATCTTGGCTTACGTTAAACTTTAATTTAATTGCAATACAGTAGATTTAATTAACACTGAGCTTAACCCTTTCGGCCCTGACGGTGGCATTTGCCACCACTAAAATTTGGTAAACATACAGGGAATTTTCTTTTAAATATACATACATCTATGCATGAGCTGTAACTTTTCCGATAATCCTTTGTTTTTTAAAATATAGTACTAAAGCAATATGCTAAGGACGGATATTCAGAACTTCACATTAAATCAGTGTTTTATACGCGTGGCGCATGAAGTAAAATTTCGAGTTTAGAAAAGCCTGAAAATTTGGTTTGGTCGCTCCGCGCTTCGCGCTACGCGACCAAACCAAATTTTCAGGCTTTTCTAAACTCGAAATTTTACTTCATGCTTAGTCTGGGAGTGTAAAACACTCGTTTGAAAGTTTAATTTGAAATATTTGTAAAAATAACGAATATCTGAAGATTTACAGCGTGTACAGTATATTAAGATATGTATACTTAAAAGAAAAACTCTCTGTATATCTGAGGTAGTGATAAATAATATGCAGTGTACATAACATTTTTTTGACACCAGAAAAATTCCAGAGCTGAAAGGGTTAAGGAATGCTTGGCTTAGGGCACTATTGAACAACTGGCCCTAAATGTTAAAAATACATCTACTTATAATTTAAATTCATGCATAAATCGTAATTTAAAATTCATAGTGGGCAGGTGGTGGCCGAGCGGTAACGTCGCCGGACGGTAAATCGCTAGGCGAGCCACAGACCGGGTTCGATTCCTGTGCACGGGGAGTTGTTATTTAAAAATAATAACTCGTCGTGTCCCTGGGTGTGGTGTGAATGTGTGTTGTGACGTCCAATATATGTTAATACAACTTACGAAATAAATTATAAATTAAATAATATAAGTTGAAAATAAATAATTGATGTTGGCCACTAGTTAAAGCAACTAAGGCCAGGCAAAAGCCAAAAAAAAAAAAAAATTCATAGGTTTTACGAGCATTATAAAAACTGTCTCGGAACATTTTGTTGCAAATAAATTGTATTGATTTGCAGTTCATCTCCTTGATTCTATTGCAGATATAAAATAATGCTTGATCGTATTGTTTCTGATAAATTTATGTAGTTATAAATCGAGATGGTAATCGGGTTTATATATGATACGTCTGACTTTTAAAAGTGTAAGTGATTGTAAATTGACCATCACGTCCATGAAAATTACACGAAGAATGAGTACGGAGAAGTTCAAGGTAATTAAATTCATCAAAATCGAAGAAAATCAGATTAGAGAAGGAATCAATAATTCTAATGATTACCATGTTTTTAGTAGTGAATTGCAAAATAACGACTTTATTTACTTTAGCCCATTCATTTTCTGTTAATTAAATTACTAAATTACTTTATTTGATAAATTGTATTATTTGACCTGACTTGAGAATGTGTGTAGAAAAATGTAAATATTTTGTTATTTAAATATTTTTATTATTAGTAATTTTAAAAAAGTATTTTTAAGTGTTTTTCAAACCAAATTTTCAGGCTTTTCTAAACTCGAATAATTCTAATGATTACCATGTTTTTAGTAGTGAGTTGCAAAATAACGACTTTATTTACTTTAACCCATTAATTTTCTCTTAATTAAATTACGAAATTACTTTATTTGATAAATTGTATTATTTAACCTGACTTGAGGATGTGTGTAGAAAAATGTAAATATTTTGTTATTTAAATATTTTTATTATTAGTAATTTTAAAAAAGTATTTTTAAGTGTTTTTCAAACCAAATTTTCAGGCTTTTCTAAACTCGAAATATAACTTCATTCTTAATATTATAAACTTGTTTGCTTGTTCTTTAAATTATTTATTAATTGAATTATTTATTTGTTTTACATTTATTTTTGCAAAATAATAATCAAATACTTATATTTTAACATGCTATTGTTTTTAATTACAACTTCATGCACAATACTTTCTACTCTACAAAACTAAATAGAACACTTCTTTAACAACACATTCTTAACAAATTAACACCAAGCCATTATAATTAACACAATAACAAACTAGGAGAAAATATGCATGTTGATAATTCTTTTTTTCATGCGGTTTTTCACGTTTACTTACCTACAAACAGCCATCAATTGCGTGCACTTTTAGAAGGCCGTGCATTACTTTGCATAAAGTGCTTAATCGCTGATGAATACATTTACAGAAACGACAAATGAAAGTCAGGTACGCTTTAATGTCAGACTATTTAACAAAACAAACAAACTGGGTACTTTTTATGTCGATTAAAAGATATTTATACGAGTATAACTTGCAAATGTAAATTATTTTTTAAATATCAAAATTATAATTATAAGATAATTAGTTATCGTGACCTATGCAGTTACGTTAGGTTTTATCAGAAAAAGGTTTTTAATAAGGCAGGGAATATTTTTAAATTATGAATTCGAATGTTCTCTTTTTTTTGAAAAACTTATGTTGAATCCACTGACTATAGAGGCTTCTACTTCGTTATAAATTGTTGAACTTAAATAAAACACTGTTTATCACTTTGTTTGTATAACAATTGGTTAATTTTGTGACTATAGTTTCGATACTACACGTATCATTATCAAACCGTTAACGGTTTGATAATGATACGTGTAGTATCGAAACTATAGTCACCAAATAAACCAATTGTTATACAAACAAAGTGATAAACAGTGTTTTATTTATAAACTTACGTTGGTTAGAATTGTGATTCAAAATATCAAGAAAACGGCGAAATGCAGTTAGGTTAGGTTTTATTAGAAGAAAGTGTTTAATAAGGCAGGGGATTTTTTTAATTTATATATTCGTATATTCTCTTTTTTTTGGAAAAATGTATGTTGGTCAGAATTGTGATTAAAAATATCAAGAAAACGGCGAAAGAATCCCAAATGTCATGAAGAATAAAATTAAAAAATTGTTTTAAACTAACAATTTATTGACAATTTATATCTATTTGTTTTTTTTACTTTCTTATTCATTTAAATAAATTTCAAATTTTTATAATAGATCTGTAAATTTTATGATTTTAATTCCAAATAAATTATAAATTACAAATTCATAATTTTCGTATGTATATTTTTGACAATTGAAAATAAACATTATGAAAATTATGAATTTTTTGAGAGGTTGTAAAAATGTCAAGAAGACAGAACATTTATTTATTTAACCCTTTATCGCATGCATTTTTATAACATGGTAAAATAATAACATATGTTGGTCAAAATTGTAATTAAAGATATCAAGAAAATGGCAAAAGAATAAGAAATATTATGAAGAATAAAATTAAAAATTTGTTTTAAACTAAGCATTTATTTAAAATTTACATCAATTTGTGTTGTTACTTTCTTATTCATTTAAATAAATTTCAAAATGTTGATAATAGATATGTTATTTTGACAATGTTAATTTCAAAATAATTTTAAATTACAAATTCATAATTTTCGTATGTATATTTTTGACAATTCAAAATATACATTTTGAAAATTATCAATTTTTCGAAAGGTTGCAAATAAAATAAAGTTCAATGTTAATGCATGAATTTACATCTTTGCTTTGTATTTTGCAAACTTTATCATCTTGAAATCAAGAAGATAAAGTTTGCAAAAAACAAAGCAAAAATGTAAACTCATGCATTAACATTGAACTTTATTTTATTTAACCCTCTACCGCATAACTTTTTATAACATTTTAACTAAATTTTAAATAAACAAAACAACAATAATACAATATTATTTAACTTACCATAAATAAGTACATTAATCTCACACAGGGAATTTTTCTTTCAGTGCTGTAAACTTTCAGGCAATTGGTGTATTTGAAAAAGTTTAATTTGAAACGTTTAACGAGTGTTTTTCTTGATTAAGCATGAAGTAAAATTTCGAGTTTAGAGAAGCCTGAAAATTTGGTTTTATCGCGTAGCGAAGCGGAGGTTGGTGGTTTACCAAGCAATAATAAAAAAGTTAATTTTTGAACTCCGATGGACAAAGTCGTTTTTTTTCACCAATAATTTTCAAAATGTCTCACTTTTTTTACGTAGTGCGTCATTTTTGACGGTTATCGACGTTGATATTTATACTATGATAGTTTTGACACGAGTTAGCTTCAACCGACATTTAGTCCATTCTGTTAACTGAACACAAATTTGATTTAAACTATAACGATGGTTATATTATTGTTTTTCTTTGTGACAGTTACGATTACACATTTTGACAGTTGTGACATATTTTAAACTAACGACCGTCTTCCACTCCCAGACTAAGCATGAAGTAAAATTTCGAGTTTAGAAAAGCCCCGCGTAGAAAATTTGTCGAGGGTCGCGCAGCGACCCGAGACAAATTTTCACGGGGCTTTTCTAAACTCGAAATTTTACTTCATGCGGCACGCGTATAAGCCTCTGACTTAAAGTAAAGTTAAAAATATATACTGCTAAGATGTCATAGATCAATATTTACCGAGATATAGCGAAAAAATGAAAAAAATGAGGTTTTATGTGAATATTTTATAAATAATAATAAGAAAAGTACAAGAAATTAAGTTAGTGACACTTTTCCATGTTGACAATATTTAAATCATCTTATCTTTAAGGAGGAAAGTGATATCGTATGTTCAATAAAAAAAAACCTCTAGAGTGCCATGATTTAATCTTTTTTAAAAATTTAAGTTGGCTACACGCTTTAGGAATTGTCATATAAACGTCAGACATAATAATTATAATGTATAATTTCAGAGTTGCCAACCTACAATTTATTCTATGGCACTATAGAGGTATTATTTTATTGAACATACGATATATTGGACTCATCACCAGTATTCTAAAATATTTTTGGAACGCAAGGAGAATGATGGAAAGCATGTTATACATATATTTTTTAGTTCAATTGTCTAATATGTATCCAAAGAATGTTATTGGTATATTTATTTTTTTACGTAATATTCCCATTTTTCTGTGTTCAGATACGCATGTTCTGTATTGTCTTAAATACATGTAGAAAAATAAACAGAAATACTATTATACCATATAATATAATATATCATTCATGGAAAATACAACAAAAAATGGTGATGTGTCCATCATAGTACTTTCCCCCGTAAATTGCGTATTAAATCACATTTAAAATATTTGTAGCATTATTATTTTCAAAATGTCTTCAACTTTTTGATAACTACAACTTTTATTTGAAACATTTTTCAATTGGATCAACACATACTGACACAAACAAATGACTAGATAAATAACACTATTTATTGAATATTTCAAAAACTAAGAGTGCTATGACAAAAAGTGAATCTACAAAAAATCTTTAGTTTTTCATTTCCTACAACTTTTGAAACATTTTTCAATTGTATCGACACATACACTGTCACACACCAATAACTAGATAAAACACACAACTTTTGAAATATCTCAAAAACTAAGAGTCCTATGACAAAAAGTAAGTGAACAATACATCTTCATTTTGTTATTATCTACAACTTTTATTTGAAAGAATTTTTTGTTTGATGAACATTTATTGAAAAAATCTGAAAAAACTGAAAAACGCTAAGAGTAAAGTACCACTTCCGGTTTTCCGATTTTCACCAAAAGCTTTTCAGTTCTTCCGATTGTAACAAAAAGCTTAAGTTTCAAGCGGTTTTTGCGGTACAGCGCACACAGACACATACACAGCCACACAGACAGACAGACAGACAGACAGACCGACAGACAGACAGACATTTTTCAAAAATGGTCTTATTCGACTCAGGGGACCTCAAAACGGATATTTCCGCTAAAATTTTTGATTCGAAAATTTTCACGAAAACAATACTTTCCCTTTGTATTACATACGGGGGAAAGTAAAAAGAACATAAACTCAGAACTGCAAAAATGATTCATATTCGACCTCTCTATTTATTATTTTTGAGTTACACATTTCTACAGTTTCCTTTCAATTCACCCCTATCCTGCGAATCACATGTATATTTCTTTTATCGATACAATAAAAAGTACTCATTGTAAATAAAAATATACTCGAGTACACCCAAATGTACTTGAGTACATTGAAATGTATTCAAGTACATAAGTATTTACGTGAGTACATTTTGCGGTTAGAAAGGCGTCGAGTACAAGTACAAGCATTTAAAAAATAAAGTACTCGTGGACTGAGTACTGAGTACATGAAAAGTACCGAGTACAGTTTTTGAGGACTTGTACTCGAGTACTGCTCAGCTGTGAACCCCTGTATATATTTTTTGTATTGTTGTCATTTTGCTCTCCGTTGAGTGATGAAATTGCTTTTGCTAATTGAATTTAAGGTACCTACCCACTGAGCAAACACATTCAAGTAATGTTTCATCAACATTAATGTTGCTAAAATGTTGATATAATGTTATTTGTTTGTTTTTTGCTCAGTGGGTACTTATATATTGTATTAATAGTTGTTTATTAACGAGCTTAATTAAAGTTACATTAATGAATTAAATCTGCACTTAATTTTACATTAAACATATCATCATCATTTTAACTGTATTTTATGAACTGTATGATCTAATTTCAGAAAATTAAACATTAAATCACAGATTGCAAAACATAATTACACTCATAACACACTTCCTGTCTACGACCCTTTTGGCGTAAACGCATGAAAGTCTGGCCGTTTTCCTTGAGTCTAAAACCAAGCAGACTTCTCATTAAAATAATTAAATTAAACCGTTGTAACCCTCCGGTTTTGCATTAATTAAAACCGTGTTTTTTTTTCGCCTCTCTATACTGTCAGCGTGTAATTAATATTTTTTTCGCTGAAGAAAACGAGCGGTGTTTGTCAGACCGTGCAATTTCACTTAGTCTAAGGCGAGCATGCTTAGACAAGATGAATTAAGCTCGTCTGGACAGTAAAGTTTCAATTAAATGTTAATGGAGGAAGTGACCGTGCGGATTCTGTTTAAATGGCTCGCTGGGTAGGTGGAAATTGCCGTAAATCACTTTTGTGCAGTTAAGGTTTTATGGGTGTTTTTCTGAAATTCCACATGCTATAGAGATGTGTGTTTCTAACAAGAGTTTAACTCGCATTTATTATTACTGCAGACGATTTGTGATTGTAAATATCCTGTAATTTTGAATGATTTAAAATTATTATTATTAGAATTTCTAGTTATGAAGAATGTTAAATTTAGTATACAGGGTGTTTTAGCGAGGACCGAAAGATCGATATTTCTCTTAGTTTTTAAAAACACGAAAAAATGTTCAGATACAAATTGTATGAACATTTTTACTTCGCAACAAAACATTATTTTCGCATATACGCGTACAGGGTGTTCCTTAATTCCTGGATGCCATACAACTTTGTTATTGAAAATGGGACAACCAATATATTACATACATTTTTAGGATTCCTTGTTAGAAATGAATGCTAATTTGTTAATATAACGTTTAGTCCAGGTCGTATCACTGTAAAGTTAAATTTTTGGAAATTATTATTGGTTGTAGTGGTTTCGTAAAAATAAAAAAATCTCTGAAACGAAATGATAGAAACAATTGAATTAATGAATGTATTATTTATATTAAGTTCCCTGCAATTGCATATTTGTATTTATCTGTTAGGAAAATAAAGAATAATAATAATAATAACTTCAAAGTTGCAGCGCAATGTTAAAGTTAGGTGGATATAAAATAAGAAACATTTAAATTTAAAGAATTTTAGTCAGGTAATTTGATTTTTTTTTAATAGAACCATATGATTTAGTTGACACCATTCTTCTTGATTAATATAATAATAATTATCTGTAGATGTTTTTTAAATTCAAAATGTATGGATAATTTTTTGTTCATTTAATAGAAAGACAATTACATTTTGAATCGAATGATGTAAAGAAAAATTATATGGTCCCATTTAAAATAATCAAGTTACCTGACTTAAATTCTATAAATTCAAATGTTTTTTTCTTTTATATCCACCTAACTCTAACGTTGAGCTGCAACTTTGTAATAATAATAATTATTATTATTATTCTTTATTTTCCCAACAGATAAATACAAATATCCAATTACAGGGAACTTAATATTATAGAATGCTATGCTACCTCATTTTAGAACATACATATAATGTGCAACTATGTTATATAAAAGAAAAATAGAAATAAGTCGTATTATAAGTCGTGGACAAATGTTTTTAATGCTTTATTTATCAAACATTAAAAGTGTGATTCTTTTCGCAATCTACAACAAGTTAGTCTTAATAATAATAATAATAATAATTTATTGGTGCTATTACATTACAAGTATGTTTACACAGGTCAAATTAAATAGAAAGTAAAATATATATACATAGATAAATATCATACAATACAAAGACTATATCAAACACTCATTGAAACAACTAATTCCTGGGCCAATACTCCGACGGACATTGAATTATACAACAAGTGTTTGCTGTTACATACAGTAACCTACTGCAAATGTAACAATTTGGGTCAAATTATTCAGGCCATCTATAGACGCGTTTCGAGATTTATCTCTCATCAGTATAGCTTTGCCATTCCCTCTAAACAATTTGACACCTTAGACTGGCGGTCACGTTACCGTTCAAACATAAGTATAAATTTATACTTATGCTTTATTCATCAATTAAATATTACCACTGTTTTTACATTAGTAATTACTTCAAAATTTCAAAATGTAAAAAACCCTGTACATTCTTATTTATAAATATTACAGGGAAATTTTCTATTAGGTTTAAAAATCACGGTTTTTCGCTGTAAATTTTAAATTTAAAGCTTCTAACGAGTGTTTTCAATCCTTGATTAAGCATGAAGTAAAATTTCGAGTTTAGAAAAGCCTACGCGACTAATCCAAACTTTCAGGCGTTTTTAAACTCGAAATATTACTTTATACACCAAGCGTAAAAAAAAACACTGAAATATTGTGAAGCTCAAAATATACTGCTTGTGTTTGATCGCATGTTAATAAACTTTAAAAATGTTTGTTTTGATTAATTCGAACGTCGTGGAATATAAAAATAAGAATTTTATTATATTTGTATGTTATTGTTCTATCTGTGTAAGCTAATAACTAATAGAAATAATTGATATAATAATTTTTTATATTTTTATTTTCTGTCGGTAGCTGTTTTGGCCACAGCATTTTTTTTTTTAAAAGTACTCGAATATTTAATGTATGAAATTTTCCTTTTATAAAATAAGAATTACTTGTCTTAAGATTGTATTAGATGACACTATTTTTTTGTAATAGAAAATAGTATACTTTTTTTATTATGATATAATACACAAAATATGCGCAAACGCGAATCTTGTACAGTTTTGAATAATGGAAATAGGACATGTTCTTTTTGGTACACCATGATAGAAAATAGTATACTATTTTCTTGTACAAGAAAATAGTGTCGTCTAATACAAGCTTTAGTTACGAAAATCATTATTAGTGCGTATACACGATTGTATGTGCAACATTGGTGTGCGCTAAAATTATTCATATTAGTTTCTTTTATAATTCCAATCAGCTATAATTGTAGGCTTTCTAAACAATAAAGAATAATAAATAATTTATGTTTAGTTCATTTCCCTAATACATTTACTAAATACATTCACTCTGAACAAAAAAAAGTATTAAATTTTAATGAAAATATTTTTACCAAAAAACGAAGATAAAGGAAGAATTGCCAAATTTGGAAAGGTTAAGGCTATTGAGTCTACATTCTTATAATAGCAGCACACGCATTCTTTGATATCGACAAGTTTCACAAAATTAAAAAAAAAAACGTATTCCTATTTTTTCTACTGAAAAACCCAATTACCTTAATAGCGCGAGTTTATCGTCACTTTATAGGTAATTATGCTATTAGTTTCATAGGTACTTAATGATGTGTATTTTTATATTGTCGATATCCGAAAATAGATCATTATTTCATCACCGAGGAACATTACTTGTGCTTTTCATAAATTAACAATATGTAAACACTCACATTTACCGAACTATAATTATCCCACAAAAAAAACGTCCATTAAGTCATAAAAGGCTGGTCTTCTTTTGTGTTACTCAGAGGTAATAAATTTATCAATAGGTCACACACGCATTTTACACAGAAAAAAATGAAAGTGGTCATCTGTGGTTAATTTTAGGTTGTTACGTGACACATTTCGGGTTTACAACAATCGGTTAAATTATAGGTTCTTTTGCATAATTATCGTGTTGAAGTTTTAATCATGATTGTGAGTTCGATTAAAATGAGTATCATAATTTTACTAACATACAGGCAGTATTTTAACTAAAAGAGAGAAAAAAATAGTAAATTGTGCCTAAACTTACTTTATACAAGGTGTGTATAAATTGGCGGATAATCTACACGTGGTGATGTTCTTCGTAAAATTTTAAGCAGGATATCTTAATTCTAAAATGTTGTACCATGCTTCCTAAACCTTCACGAGGTCCTCAAAGTTTGAACAACCAATCGTTTCATATCTGTTATTATTTGATAATAATTTACAGAAAACCCTGCAATTACGCTAGAACGACTAGTTTGAAGATTATTTGCCAGTGTGTGTAATCTTCTTTTCTCAAATGTGTGTTTTTAACACTTCTTAATTAGCTTATTTTCATATAAAGTTCAGCCGGCAACGTCGACTCCCGCTTACGTCACAAACAAATTTTTACACTTACTGTCACGAATTGATTAAAACTTGCTAGTTCGAATTTTGTGCCAATTCTATTTTACTCGTTTTTATCAGTTTGTAATAGTTCCCGCCTTTTAGTGTTTTTGTGTTTCTGTGTTATTTTCGTGTTATTGTTTTGTTCATTTATAATGGATTGTGCATTGTGCATAAATACGCCGACATGTACATGGCTTACGGTTTCTGTAATAGAAATGCCAAAAATAGAATATCGAGCACGTTTTCCAAATCGGAGGCATCCTTCTACAAATGTATTTCGAAGGCTGGATCAACGACTACGTGAAACGGGTATGTTTGTCCCTAAATATGCGAACAGTGGTCGGCCACGGCAGAGGCGCACAGTACAACTTGAAGAGCAAGTTCTAGGTGCAATAGAAGAAGATCCCACCGTCAGTACCCGACAATTAGCTGCCACATTAGATATCCCCAGTAACAAGACCGTTCACTTGGTTCTACAAAACCTTTTACACCCATATCATCTTACGAAGGTGCAGCCCCTCTATGAAAATGATAACATATACCGAACATAGTTTTGCAACACCATTTTAAATAGAATTCGTGGAGACGGTGGATTCACGAGACGTATTCTTTGGAGCGATGAGAGTATGATTACTAGAGATGGGGTCTTTAACAATAATAACAGTAACTATTGGGCTGAGGAAAACCTGTAAAAAGTTCGAGAACATGGTCACTAAAGAAAGTTTTCCGTTAATGTTTGGCTAGGCATTATAAACCACACTGTTCTAGGGCTAATTTACTTACCATATCGTCTTCATACTAATGATTACATTTATGTTCTAGAACAGTGGTGGGCAAACTTTTTTTAAGACGGGCCATTTGTAATAACCAGACAATCGTAGCGGGCCAAAGAATAATGCTTAATCGTAGGTAGGTAGTTTTTATGCGGGTCGTCACATTACGAAGTAAGAACGCGTTCAAACATTCTCACGACGGCACTCTTAAACGGGCCGGATTAAACCTTTCCGCAGGCCGGACTTGGCCCGCGGGCCGTAGTTTCCCCATCACTGTTCTAGAACAAATTATTGATGAGTTGCCGTTGAATTTACTCATTTTGCCCGTATTGTAAGAGACTGACTGGACGAGCAATTCCCAAACAGTTAGATTGATCGCGCTGGTCCCATCGTTTCCTCCGATCACCCGATCTCAATCCATTAAATTTTTTTGTTTGGGGCTTTATTAAAGAAAAAGTTTACTCTACGCTTCCATAAAACTCTGACGAAGTTTAAAACAAAATTGACTGGTACTGGCACTGGAAATTACACCAGAAATACTGGAGCGAGTGATGAATACGATACAATAGAGATTGCAACTATGCTTAAAAGCAGATGGGTTTCATTTTGAACAAAATACTTGAATTGCTATATGCTGTCTCATTAGAAGAAGAAAAAATACCGCAGTACTGCAGTTAACATAAATTACTCGACTACCGCAATCCAGAGGCTTCGCCAATACCTCCCAGACGACGCGTTATTCTAGATAACTTCAAAAGAGACTCGTTTCGACACATTTACTCATACTCTGTTTTACATTGCATATACGTCCGTAAATATACCCTGCTCTACTCTTATTACTCTTTTGAGACAACCCACATAACTAATCACGAGATTAATAAAAAAAAAAACATGGCAGCCCGTAAATGCGCTGTTGCCTAATGTCCATTTCTTTTAAATGCCTCCTGATGGTATATGACGCATGATACAACATTTTTGCGTTTACATTTTCCATTCAGAATTTTATGTAGAATATCGTCACGTGTAGCTTATCCGAAAAAATATTATGAAGTTTAAAATATTAAAGAAGTATATTTTGAACATCATAAAATGTTTCTGTTTTATACGCATTTAGAAAAGCCTACAAATTTGGACAAGAGCAAGAAAACAGATATTGCTTTACCATTAGTATATTTTAAACTCTACTATATTTTAATGTTTTATACGCGTGGCGCATGAAGTAAAATTTCGAGTTTAGAAAAACCTGAAAATTTGGTTTGGTCGCTTCGCTTCGCTACGCGACCAAACCAAATTTTCAGGCGCAGCGTCCAAGTTAAAATTCGGGCTTTTTTCAGCTCGAAATTTTACTTCATGCGCCACGCGTAAAAATCATTGATTTAAAGTGAAGAAAATTATAAATAAAACCATAAAGCCTAAATGTCACTATTGCTGTCAGTTTAAAACGAACATTTGACTCTTATTGTCACTTTAAAAAGAAAATTTCACAATTATAGCTACATTATAACATATATTTGATTATTGTAGTCTTTTTATAGTCAAAATGTGACTATTATAGTGGTCTACAGTCCCGATACTGCCAACATGTGACTATTATTGTCACTTTGATACGTAAATGATAGTATTAGCGTCACATTATAACGAACATTTTACTATTGAAGAACTGCAATAGTCAAAGTCTTAGGTTAAAATGTGACTATTACAGTGATCTATGGACCATGATAACCCCAATATTTGACTAGTATCGTCACATTGAAAAAAACATTTGACTATTGCAGTCTTTTTAAAGTGAAAATATGGCAATTATAGTGATCGATAGTCAGGATAAAGCCTGTTTTGACTACTAAAATGAATATTGGACTAGTGGTGTCTTTTTAAAGTGAAAATATGATTATAATCGTGATTTATAGTCAGAATAAAGTCAATTTTGACTATCCAAATGAAAATGGATAGAGTTAATATAGTGAGTACTGTCAAAATGGTCGATATAATCGATGTGCCAATAAAATCAGTAATGTCAAAATAATCAATATAATCGATACAGTCAGTACTGTGAAAATAGTCAATATAATCGATATTGATATATATATATATATATATATATATTCAGTACTGTCAAAATAGTTAATACAATCGATATAATAAAATGTAGTTAGTGCAGTCATTATAGTGAATACAGTCAAATTACAGCTTTTCTTGTGTTTTTTCTTCATAATGGTGTGGACATTTGTTAAAGTCTTTTTTTTTAGTTTTAAATTTTTGAATTTTTAGAACGATATACGAATTTTGGAAAACCTTCACATTTCAGGACATTCCTGACAATTTATAATTTAATTAAATTGAGTTAGGTTAAATGACAAGTTGCGATGAAACTGATATCATTTTTCTAACCTAACACCTTCCTGATTCTATCATGACATTTTGACTATATGTGACGTATTTGAATTAAGGGTCATTGTGACATTACTGTGTGTCAATTATTTATTGACCATTATGAAATTTTGTCTTAAAATCACTTAGTCTTTTGACTGTGATGGTATTTTATCATTAAAAGACAATTGTAACATGTTGACGCTTATTTTTATTATTATGGCATTTTGATAGTATTTAATCATTAAATTAATTTTGATAGTATTTTATTATAGTCAACTGTATTTTCACAATTATGACATTTTGATAGTATTTCATCATAGTCGGCTGCATTTTGACTATTATAGCATGTTGATAGTGTTTCATCATTAAATGACTATTGTAACATTTTGACGGTAATTACGCTATTATGACATTGTGAGAGTATTACATCATAGTCGACTGTATTTTTACTATTACGGTATTTGATAGTAGTATCTTTTGAATCCTTTTTAACTTGTATCAAAATTGACAAAACTTATTACGTCAATTTTCAATTGTTTCAATGATGAAAGAAACAAGTGTCTTCCACTCCCAGATTAAGCATGAAGTAAAATTTCGAGTTTGGAAAAGCCTGAAAGTTTGTCTCGAGCGCGTAGGAAAGCGAAGCGATCGAGCCAAATTAGGCTTTTTTCTAAACTCGAAATTTTACTTCATGCGCCACGCGTATATAATAATGATGGTAATTTTATTATTATGGCATTTTGATAGTATTTCATCATTAAATGACTTTTGTAACATTTTGATGGTAATTTTACTATTAAGACATTTTGATAGTATTTCATCATAGTCGACTGTATTTTCACTACTATGACATTTTGATAGTTTTTCATCATAGTCGACTGTATTTTCACTATTATGGCATTTTTATAGTATTTCATCATTAAATAACTATTATAACATTTTGACAATAATTTCGCTACGACATTTTGATAGTATCTCATCATAGTCGACTATATTTTCACTATTATGGCATTTTGATAGTATTTCATCATTAAATTGACTGTAATTTATCTATTATCTTTTGAATCCTTTTTAACTTGTATCAAAAATGTCAACAAAACGACAACAACTTTAAAACGTCAATTTTCAATTGTTTTAATGATGATAGAAACGAGTGTCTTCCACTCCCAGGTTAAGCATGAAGTAAAATTTCGAGTTTAGAAAAGCCTGATAATTTGGCTCGGGCGCGTAGCGAAGCGGAGCGACCGAGCCAAATTAGGCTTTTCTAAACTCGAAATTTTACTTCATGCGCCACGCGTATATAACAATGATTTAATGTGAAATTGTTTTTAACCAATTTACAAGTGTAATAAGTTTATCATGTCAATCATCAATTGTCTAGGTGATAGGGACGGTGCTATGATGGACACATCACTATTTTTTTAGATATGTTTTATTCATTAAAAACAATTTATCTAAATTAAGTTTTTTTGTTTTAGAAAAATAGATGTTTAAAACTTTAAATATTTATGCACAAAAAGTAAGAATAAGTTATTCTGTATCAGTAACGGTTTACGATATTTTAGAGTTCAAAATAAAAGTGTACGAAAAGTTTATATTGTTATAACTTTTGACACAATCATTTGTTTAACCTCTAGTACCAACCGAAAGCCATCTCTTGATAGCCTTTATGATATATATAAAATTCGTAAAATCCCTGATGTACCCCCAAAAAGTGTGCACTTATTTATGAAATGTCCGTACTGTATTGTTGATATTAATCTTTAGTGCTACGGAGCTGTATCGCTGAATGGTACTCTAATATATAGCAAAGAATATAAACCCAAAATCATTAATAAAGGTATTTAAAAGAATTAATTAATGACAAATGCAATAACAAGCGTCGCGCACGAGAGCGCCGCGTGCGCGAAAAAGCCAAAACAGCAAGTTCAAAAATTTTTGCCCGGCGGACGGTACCGAACGGTACCGAGCCCAAGACATTCGAGTTTACTTTCATATGTCTTCCATTTACCAAGACCAAGACAGAACAGAAACCCGCGAGTCCGTGAATGTTGTTGGTCGTACAGCACGTACACTGTACATCGTACCCGTACACCAGTTTCTCTGACAAAAACAAACCAAAAGAAAAACTGTACGCGATGTGTGTCGAGTATATCGGTTGAAAGTGCTGCGATCGATTGATTTTGCGAGTTTTTTTTGTTTGTTATTTTGAGGATATTATGGGTTTGGATAACGACAAAGTTTCTCTATGTAAGTTCAGTCACTTTCATTCGGCGGCAAAAACGTGCATAAATTGCTTATTAACGATCCGCTAGTTATTAAGTGGACGGTTTGGTTGATTTGGTTCGACGGCCAAAAGTCAATCGGAGTTGTTTTCATGCTGGTTTCACCTGGACCTACCTTTTGGGCGCTGCGTGATTGCATTCACATTGAATTCTTGACCTATCTGCAGGCTTGTTTAGTATTCATGGCGCTCGGGCTATAAAAATTACAATCAGTTGATGTGTTAATTGGAATATGGTTCAATGTTATTTTGTTTATACAGATTCAACTCGATGTCAATGCAAAAACAATATACAATTTATAAAATACCGTATCCAATATGAAATTGGAACAATAAAATCAAGAAATTATTTCTGTCCAGTATTACTGTAATCTATTACAGTGAAAGAAAAGGAAACGTACGCTTTGGGGTACTTTGGGTACTATAATAATGCAGTAATATTTAATAAACTATTTCTGTAATAAAATGTTAAGTACTAAGGTACTGTAGGAATAATTTTTCATTTTTTTAAAAAATACTTGAAGATATAAAGTTAATCTTCAAGACTGTCTGTCTAGTACTACTGTAATCTTTTACAGGGAAAGAAAATGAAACGTACCCTTTGGGGTAGTATAATAATGCAGTAATATTCAATAAATTATTTCTGCAATAAAATGTTAAGTATTAAGGTACTGCAGCAATATTTTTTCAATTTAATTTTAAAATTCTTGAAGATATAGGGTTGATATTTAAGGAAAAGCAATTAAAAAAATATTGCTGCAGTACCTTAGTACTTAACATTTTAATTCAGAAATCATTTATTGAATATTACTGCATTATTATAGTGTAGTTCATTGGACGCAGAGCTGTTCCGAGTACAAGTAAAATGTACTCGAGTACTGAATACAATTAATCTGCGAAATAAATACTCGAGGACTAAGTACAAGTACGTAACAATAAGTCCTTAAGTACTTTTATGAGTACAAAGTACTGAGTACATAGAGTTAATAAGAAAATATGATTGTAACCTCTTGACTTACGACGTATAATTACATTTAAGATGCACATAGTGATTTTTTCTTAGTGTATTTTCATGCGTTCCAAAAAACATCTCCAGGCGTTCGAATTAATTAAAATAAACATTAGTAGGGGACCATCGTGGGTCAGTGAGTAGAGCTCCTGCTCTTGGGCCAGAGGGTCGTGGGTTCGAATCCCACCGGGGGGTGCCAGTTTCTTATGGGGAAATTGGCACCCTCTGGAGCCATGGATGTGAGTGAATGTGCTGCTGTGTCGTTCATAATTAGTTGCATAAGCGTGTAAAGAATTAAATACTTAAATGGAATAAATAAAATAAAAATTGATGTTAGCCAATAGTCTACGTTACTAAGGCCAGGCAAAAGCCAAAACCCAAAAAAAAAAAAACATTTGTAAAATTTATTTTCAAGAGATCAAAAACAAGCGGAGAGTATATTTTGAACTTCACAATGTTTCAGTTTTTATACACGTGGCGCATGAAGTAAAATTTCGAGTTTAGAAAAGCCTAATTTGGATAGGTCGCTCCGCTTCGCTACGCGACCTATCCAAATTCTTCAGGCTTTTCTAAACTCGAAATTTTACTTCATGCTTAGTCTGGGAGTGGAAAGCACTCGTTTATAGCTTCAAATTGAACCCTTTTTAAAAAAACATCGAACGTAAGAAAATTAACATGCAGTAAATTTTTCTTTTCGTTATACATTTTTGTTATGTATACCTGTATAAAAACGCATTGTATATTATGCTATACTATACTATACTATTAATTAATATTAAATGTATTTTTGATGTTTCCCTAAAATTAAATAAATTTTGGTTGGTTTATATATTATTCAAATTGAAAAAGTTCATCAAACTCTCGATGCAACATCTATCTTAATCCAACCATTGATATTTCAAAAGTTGGACATTTGATATTTCCAAAATTTTGCAATTTTGATTAATTTTTGTGAGAGTTATGAGAGTTTTCTTATATTATCTTATTATATTAATTAATATTAAGTGTATTTTTGATGCTTCCCTTTAAATGTATTTCAGTTGGTTTATATATTATTTTAATTGCAAAAGTTCATCAAACTCTCGATGCATCTATCTTAATCCAACTATTGATATTTCAAAACCTTTGGGATTTCCTAACTTTTGCAATTTTGATTAACTTTTGTGAGAGTTATGAGAGTTTTCGATAATATATTTTTTATTAAACTGTTAACGGTGGAGGCTTCTACTTCGTTATACATCATAATTCACAAATGAAACAAGATTTTAACTTTGTTTGTATAACTGAGACTTTATTAAGTGACTACAGTTTTGACAACTATAAATTGTCATTGACTTTGAGTTTAAAAATGACAAGTTAAGATTGTCGAAACTAAAAAAGTCACTTAATAAATTCTCAGTTAAACAAACATTTGTTCATTTGTTTATTTTTTATTGTGGCCGTTAGTAAATATTAAGATAATGAGATTTTTACACAACTCACCAAGCCTTTTTTGATATTTCCTTAATATTCCGATTTTTTATTAAGTTTTGTGCCAATTATAATTTAACGTATCTAGATTTTTCACTAAATTAAAAATATTGGTGAATTAAAATATGACACTTGAAAATGGAATTAATCTGTTTTTATTAAAGTAAAATTCTAACGAGTGCCTTCCATTCCCAGACTAAGCATGAAGTAAAATTTCGAGTTTAGAAAAGCCCCGAGAAAATTTGTCGAGGATCGCGCAGCGATCCAAGAGAAATTTTCTGGGCTTTTATAAACTCGAAATTTTACTTCATGCGCCACGCTTATAACTCACTGATTTGAGTTAAAGTTAAAACCGATAGTTTTTTTATTTATTTAATTATTATTCAGTTAACTGAGTCTTAAATTTTGCAATTTATATATTATATATTATTCAGTTAACTGAGTCCATTTGGTACATCTAGTAATATAGATTGAACATATTTATTGTCCAACGGAGAAACCAACACAGGAGAAGTAACAAAATGAATCTTAATTATTACATAAAATATATAATATTAAAAATAATAAACACAAATACAGCATTCCAAATAATAATAATAAAAAAAATAATTAAGGGTAATGTTGACAATATTCAAATGCTGATTATACAAACTTAATTTTTAGATTCTATAGAACCTAAAAATACATCATCAAAATATTTGGTTGCATTACGACACATATGTGTTAGAGGTGACTTAACTAAAACGTTTGTTCTACACGATGACAGTTTAAAATACATAGTACGCTAAAACAAGGAATAAAGGTAAAAACATTGCAATGTATTTACAATATTTTAGGGTACTTCTTAATAAAGTTAGAAAATAACAGTTGCTCATTTGTATAGAGACTAAATATCAGGGTGGATAAAATATTCATATTTTGTGTTTGGGTGTCCCAAGGTAAGAAAAGTTAACAACCACTGATAGAAGATAGTCCATATTGTAGACAAAAGTAGCGTAAAGGTTTTATATTACTCTCTTCAATCTTGTCATCGAAGTGTTAAATAGTTCTTAATGTAAACCGAGTACACCCAAATGTACTTGAGTACATTGAAATGTTTTTATGTACAAAAGTATTTACTCGAGTACATTTTGCGTCGAGTACAAGTACAAGTACTTATAAAATAAAGTACTCATGGACTGAGTACTAAGTACATGAAAAGTACTCAGAGTACAATTTTTGAGTACTTGTACTCTAGTACCGCCCAGCTCTGATTGGACGTATATATATATATATATATATTTAATTTATTGTGTTATGAGCCCAAGCGTTACACTAGTCAGTAAATGTTTGGACCTTAAAAGTTAAGTATAAATAATATATAATTTAAAAGAAATAATATATAGCTAGCTAAAAATAACAGCATTAAGTGATGAACTACAAACGAAGGGAACGCAGTGACAGCAATAATAAAAAAAAACACAATAGCGAGAATAAATAAAATAAAAGTATCTGTGATATACCTAGCTTGAAATTAAAATCGAACATTCATATTACAGAATGGATAAAAACGCACAAATGCTTAAAAATTAGTAAAGATAGAATAAATAAATATAAGAAAAAGTAGATTAAAACAAAATAAAATTAAAATAACACACACTAAACGCTACAAATTAGTCACTTAATAAAATGAATACATTATAAAATAGATACAAAAAGGTGTATATCACATAACTTAGATTTAAAATAACACACAAAACAATTTAAAATAAGTCAAGTAGTGTAAAAGCGATGTGATAAACTTAAATAATAAAGAAGTAAATAAATATATTCGTATTCATAAATTAAAAATATATCCCAAAAAGAAATATATATAGTTTATTTAAAGTAGTACTCTAAACATAATTGAAAATAAGGCAAGTACAAGTCAGAGTACCATTTTATAGATTTTCGGTTCTACTTCTACCAATAAATATATACAGGCAATTTTTCTTTTAAATATACATATCTTGATAATTACAGAGTTCGGTAAATTAGTAGGAATTCGTTGTTTTTATAACATTAATTTTTATTTTTTTATGCTTGTAATAAGTGTTTCACTCCTTGATTAAGCATACAGTAAAATGTTAGGTTTAGAAAAGCCAGAAAATTAGGCTTGTGCGAGTAGCGAAGCGGAGCGACTAATTCCAATTTTCGGCTTTTCTAAATTTAAAATGTTACTTAATACGCTACTAGTATCAACACTTACGGTGAAGTTTAAAATATACTGCTTATGTTTGATTCCATGTTAATAAATTTAAAAATATTGATTTCGTCTAACCCAGTGGTTCCTAACGTCAGGTGTACGACCAAATTCATGGAAATCGATCAAATATCAAAACAAAAATCACCAAATTCTTATTAAAATGAAGGAAAATCGTTATATTTGTAAGCAATTATCAAATATTAACAACATTTTGGATTAATTTTTTGTTTCATGATGTCTGTACATTTGTATTACTAAAATAAAATCGTCTTTCTATTGAACATTTCATGAAGTCTGTTTATGTTTATTACTAGAATAAAATCGACTTTAGCTCAAATCAACAGAATTTCCATGCGAGACATTTAAATATTGCTTGCTGCTTTGCTGCTTCTTAAAAAGCTTTAATTTTTTCAACAAAACGTAATCATTTCATGAAGCCTACATTTTTATTAGTAGAATTAAATCAAACAAAATAAAAATTATAGAATATAACATCTGTCATTTTTAATATGATTCAACAGACTCTCAAATTTTTACAATATTTCAATAATAAAATAAATTATATTATTTTATAAAACAAAACTTTGGATTACAATTACAGAAAAATCTACTGCAGTATTTAAAATTATGATAACTTTATTGATTACTAGAATAATTTTAAAATAGAATCTCTGTTTTACATTAATTCTTATTATCGAAAATATTTGATCTTTTGTTCTATTCACAGAATTATAAAGTGTGAGATTTACATTTTATTTACTGATTATTAATCTGCATTCAATTTTAAACAATATTTATGAGTTTTTAAGGGATTCAAACGCGCGATAATTGTTTATAATTATTAAAAACCTTGAAATATCTCTGAGTTTTTCTGTAATGTAGTACCCTCGATAATTAGACAATATTTTCGAATTATTGAGCGATTTATCAACAAAATTTCTATTATGGCTAAAAGTTACAGAAAAACCAAGCGATACATTAAAATGTTTTTTAATGATTATTTGAGGTAACTAAACTAATTGTTTTAATAATATCTGAAGATTTCAAAGTTATTCAATAAAACTTTAAATTTAGCAAAACCGCAAACAAATATCTTTGATGATATTTCAATAGAATTTAAACTATGACACACATTTTTTGCAAAATCGCAAACAAATATTGTCGTAAATTGGACGATTTTTATAAATATTAAAAACTTTGAAATATTCGTGAGTTTTTCCGTAATTTTATTAAATCGCTCGATAATTAGAAAATATTTTCTAATTATTGAACGATTTATCAATAAAATTTTCATTATGGCTGAAAGATACATTTAAATGTTTCTTACTGATATATATACTTACTGATATATATATATATATATATATATATATATATATATAGTACATCTTTATTCAGACAATATTTACAGTTAGTTTTATAACATTTTTATATACATATAAATAATTTGTTACTCTGTCGGGGCTATCGACCAACGGTCTTTGTGCCCTGTCTGAATCTACAATTTGTTATTTCAAAATTATTAATCAGTAGGTTGTTTAACTGTCTGAATGAAACGAGCTAATGAATTGGTGAAGTGTTTTTGTTGGGAATTTGTATTTGGACGTGATGTTAGGATTTCGGGGAATACAGAATTGTTTCTTACTGATTATTTGAGGTAACTAAAATAATTTTAATAATATCGGAGGATTTGAAAGTCATTCAATAACACAATAAATTTAGCAAAACGGCAAACAAATATCTTGGATGATTTTTCAATAAAATTTAAACTTTGACACACATTTTTCGCAAAATCGCAAACAAATATCTTCATAAATTGAACGATTTTTAAATAAAATTTTAACTTTGACAAAAGATATGTTACTATTATTATTACTGATTTTTAAAATAATAAACAGACGCACTGGTATTTTTTATAATTTAATTTAAAATTACAGATATTTAAAGCTAGATATTAAAATGTTGTTATATCTGAATATAATCAAATTTTCAGGCATTTCTAAACTCGAAATTTTCCTTTAACCTTATCAACGAGTAGAAACATTTGTTTAAAGCTTTAAATTGACCGCATTTACGAGTATACAGGGTGTTGATTCGATGAGGTATATATAGGGATTTAACATGTAAAACTACATTCATGCGTACAAAAGCAAACAAAAATTTAGATCAAAATCCTACGAATTAAGGTCGCCATCCGGTTAAAATCCGACTTCGTTCACTATTTTTATCAATTTCTTAAAAATAGAAAAATTAATAAAATTGCCTCAAGCCGGGTAGCAGAACACAATATGGGCGTTTTCAGCACGTAATTACGGTCATTCAGAGGTCTAATATCCGACTTTTATGCCTAAAATACTCAACGCCGCACCTGTAGCTTTTATTTAATGCCCCTTCGGCGATTCTAGCGCATTCCTATCAAAAATGATAAATGAAGATGGGTGTTCCTGAGAATAATTATTTGCAATTTTCATCATTTTCAAATCTCGATAAAAAAAAAAATAGTAAAAGATGTCCAATTTTAACTAAATATCGACCTAAATACGTGGGATTTTTTTCTTAATTTTTGTATACTCTTGTACTTTTTCTCTTAAATGACCCTGGACGCAAGAAAATGGATAATTGTGGTTTTACATGTTAAATTCCTATGTATACTTAAAAGATAAATTCCCCCTATACAAATATCCCTCAAATTTCCTTCAGCAACAATTACTGTATCAATAGAAGTTAAGTTTGTATACTCCTCTAAGATATTAAACATCTCTAAAAATATATACTAATGACGTCTATTAATAAAGAAGTAGTCAATACATTTTTTTTGGATAATTACTACACAAAGGTCATTCACCAATTAGAATATTTATTGAATTTTGTCTGGCTAATATAGTAATTAAATTTGTGATAAAAAAATCCTTCATCGCGACCCAAATCCAAAATAACAAGTTACATCACAACGAAACCTCTTCACATCAACGCAAAAGTCAACTAATTAATTTATCTACTCCAAAAGGCACATTAATATCAGCACTTCAACAAAATTCCTCTAACAGATACAAACTATAATTAACTTATACATATTTCCCACTAACCACTATAGCAATCAATAATTAACTTGCATTTATTTTACAATAATAGTTCACTTACACTAAGTGCTCATCACAAAAATATTATGGACACCATTTCAGAAGCAGCATAAACACAATTGCATAATAACTCAACTTAACCGTATGTGCTGCAACAATTAACTTACAATTATTTTCCATCACCCGCTCTAGCAATTAATAATGAGCCAACTTACATTTTCTATTAACCAAAATGCAAATTAAATCTCTTACCACAAAAAAACACCTTTTCAAAATCAGCAGTAAAACAATTTCAAGACAACTGAACCAGAATGTGCAGTGACCAACTCTTTAATTTTGTCTTATTTTTTTCGGCTTCGAGAAGGCTAATAGAATTTTAATGCATTTTTATGGGAAAGGAACAATGTTAATATGGGAAAAGTGCTTGACAAGAGGAGAATAAGTAATTTGGAAATTTGTTAACAGTGGTCTGAATAGTAATTACAGTCAAGGACGTCCGTTGTTCGATTCGAGCTTTTTTTTGTTCATTCGGTAGCCAGAAAACAGATAGTGAAAGTTAATAATGATTTGTTGCGTAATTTTAATATTGTATTTTATGAAATTCCGGGGTTTTGCGGAATTTTGCGGAATGTTTGTATAATAAAATATTTTAATAAAAAAAAAAGTAGGAAAAAGCAGGGACGGAGATAATTTCATTAAAAATAACGGTTGCGATGTTAAATTACTAAAGTAAATATTTACTTAATTAAATCTCAGTTATACAAACAAAGTTAAAAACTCTTTCATTAGTAAATATTTTGTCTATTCATATTAAAAAATACGTAATGTTATAATTATAGTTTTAATGTTTAGTGTATTTATGTATTATGTTTCATATTCATATCTTTCATGAACGTACATTTCTGCGCAATAAAATTAAGCACAAGTCTCATAACTTTTTTTCACAATATTCTAATTGAATAATTCAGGTCTGTGTTAACTGCCTAGCAGCAGTTTAAATAAATGATAAAACACTATAATTTGAGAATGTTAACCTTTGTAAAAAAAAACTAAGACCTTTTGAAAAAACAAACGTTCGTAATAAAGACAACAAAGCCAAAATAGAAAAATCATCTTATATTTTAGTTAGAATTGAAATGTTTGACTTGTTATTTAAATGATGCAGCATTTTGACATTAAGAAAATTGGCATATTTACATATTTTCGTAACTAGAAAACTCATCATGTATTTTGTGTGCAAATGACAACTAACTGACTAGTCCAAAGTTTGATACACACTACAAATCTTTTACATGTCCCATCATTTTGTTTTCACCGATGGTACAATAAAATAATATACATATCTATCTAATCAGTATATTTTTAACTTCAAACTAGCTCAGTGTTTTATACGGGTGGCGCATGAAGTAAAATTTCGAGTTTAGAAAATCCAGAAAATTTGTATTTGGGCGCCACGCTTCGCTCCGCGCTCAAATCCAAATTTTTAGGCTTTTCTAAACTCGAAATTTTACTTCATGCTTAATCAAAGAGTATAAACACTAGTTAGAATTACATTTTAATAAAATAATTCAGCAGAAGAAACACATTTCACAAAGATAACCAAAACAGTGTAAAATGTCTCTAACTTACTCCAAATTTTACTAGAATGAAGTTGAAACTCATAAAAGTACGATGTTGCCATGTTAATTTATAAATTGTTCAAAACTAACTAATAGCATGTAGATTTTGTTCTATTAGTACGAACTATTAGTTGGTATTGTGTTTGTACGGATCAAATAAAAATGAACTAGCATTAAACTATAATAATAATAATACTAAATGAAACTAGTAATCCTTTTTCTCCACTGGATTATTTTAACCACTAGATGTACATTTCGTTCACCAAGTGCATATTTCCAAAAGTTGTACTAAACAGTTGTACTAAACAGTTTAGTACAACTATTGAAAATGTTCACTTGGTGAACGAAATGTATATCTAGTGATTGAAATGTACCAGTGGAGAAAAAGTATTACTTGTTTCATTTAATATTAAATTAATCTTCACGTAACTCATACCGAAACATTTAGTTATAATGATATTAACGGTAATTCTATTAATAGGGTGTAAATGGCTCCAGAAATACCTAAGAACCCATGTTAAAGTTATAATTAATTTATGTTATACACTATTAGTGATTTCTACATGGAATTATTATAATAAATTATTTATATCACAAGTATTCGTTACATTCATATAATTTTAATTTGTTCATTGACTGTGAAAATGGAATTATAATGATTAGTTTACTCTAATTGACGAACCCAGATATTATGAAATCACTAGGACATTGTAGAAACATGGAATTTCCTAATTACGTATATTTTTTTAATAAATGTAATTTAATCCACATTAATATTATTATAATGTGACGTCGTTTATTTTGACGAAAGTGACCTGAATTCTTTAAAACTTAATGGATGATTTACATATAAATTGAACCATTGACATTCTTCTTTACCAAAATGTTTCGTTGTGAGTTACGTGAAGATGATTTTAATAAAATAAAACACGTTAGTAATCCTTTTTCTTCACTGGTTTATTTAGATCGCTAAATGTACATTTCGTTCACCATGTGAACATTTTCAATAGCTGTACTAAACTGGGTTTAGTACAGCTATTGAAAATGTTCACATGGTGAACGAAATGTACATTTAGCGATCTAAATAAACCAGTGAAGAAAAAGGATTACTAACGTGTTTTATTCTTCTTTACCCTTAAACATATATTTTGTATTATAGTAAATCTATTGCCGATCTTTTTAACATCATCTCTAGATATTATTTTAAGAACGAAGAGTATATAATAATAAGTAAATAGTTACTACATTAAATCAAGCAACAGCATGATTTAAATTTACTTGATTTTGTTATATTATTTTCAGTATCAATTTTAAATGAGCGTATGGTAAAAATATGATTGCTGTAATCGAAACACTTTTATTTCGATTATATAACTAAAGTTTTTTTATGAGTCAATGAAATTGTTTTTATCTATATGAATTACGGCATTTCAACAGTACATTTGAATTAATATAAAAATGGTATTTAATTAAATCACCACTAAGCATGGGCGCCCGCACATATAGGCAAGAAGGGCACTTTTCTAAAAAATAAATCTAAGCGCTTTTCATAAATTTCTAATATTTCCGCCAATTTTTAAAATTCCGACGGTTTCCTGAACAATTTTAAAAATCTAAACGCATTTCGTAAATTTCTAATATTTCCCCAAATTTTCAAAATCCTGACGGTTCCCTGAAATCCAAAGATTCTCGATAATTTTCAAAATCTAGACGCTTATCATGAATTTGTCAAGATTTTCGTAAACCTTTAAAATTGAGAATTTTCAAAATTTCTGTTAATTTTCAAAATTTTCATAGTGTGAATTTTCATGAAGGTATCAAAATTAATAATGAAATTTCAATAATTTTTCACATTCATCATGCATTTTTAAGCAGCTATTCATTAATTTAGAGAATTTATTATTCGTTAACCATTAATACACGTTTCGAAGAATGCCTAATATTTATTGTCAAATAAATTTCTTTGAAATTTGCGAACCCCTAAAATTACCGAAATTCTTAAAAATTATTGAATTCCGGCTTTTTTTTTAATTTAAAATACATGCAAAGCGTCAAAGTTTTAAAAAGTAGCGAAGGAGTCAAGAATTTGAAAATCAGCAATAATCTTGAAAAATGCATATCTTTTGTCAACATTTTGAAAATTGTTAGCGTCCAAATCCAAATTCGGGCTTTTTTCAACTCGAAATTTTACTTCATGCGCCACGCGCATAAAATCACTGATTAATGGTTAACGGAAGGAGTCAAGAATTTGAAAATCAGCAATAATCTTGAAAAATGCATAACTTTTGTCAACATTTTCAAAATTGTTATCTTGGAAAAAAAAGTGTTTAAAAATTAACGAACGTATTGAAAAATTTACGAGATGTCAAAATTTTAAATATAAATTTAAATCTTAAATCTCAGCAATAATCTTGAAAATTGCATGACTTTTGTCAAAATTTTGAAAATGGTTATAAATTTTTGAAATTAAAAAAAGTTTAAAAATTAAATTAAATTAACGTATTGAAAAATTCACGTGTCGTCAAAATTTTAAAAATTAATTAAAATCTTGAAAATTAACGAAACTTTACAAGATTTTAAAAATTGAACCAAAACTTGAAAACCCTCAAGATTTTGTAAATTAATGAAAATATTGTAAAAAGCCAATGAATATGTTTTAACGAATGTTTTTCACTCCCAGACTAAGCATGAAGTAAAATTTCGAGTTGAGAAAAGCCCGAAGAATTAGGATTTAGACGCGTAGCGTCCAAATCCAAATTCGGGCTTTTCTCAACTCAAAATTTTACTTCATGCGCCACGCGCATAAAAACACTGATTAATGGTTAACGGAAGGAGTCAAGAATTTGAAAATCAGCAATAATCTTGAAAAATGCATAACTTTTGTCACAATTTTGAAAATTGTTATCTTGGAAAAAAAAGTGTTTAAAAATTAACGAACGTATTGAAAAATTTACGAGATGTTAAAATTTTAAAAATTAATTTATATCTTAAATCTCAGCAATAATCTTAAAAATTGAATGACTTTTGTCAACATTTTGAAAATTGTTATAAATTTTGGAAATTAAAAAAAGTTTAAAAATTAAATTAAATTAACGTATTGAAAAATTCACGAGTCGTCAAAATTTTAAAAATTAATTAAAATCTTGAAAATTAACGAAAATTTAAAAGATTTTAAAAATTGAACCAAAACTTGAAAACCCTCAAGATTTTGTAAATTAATGAAAATATTGTAAAAAGCTAATGAATATGTCTTAACGAATGTTTTTCATTCCCAGACTAAGCATGAAGTAAAATTTCGAGTTGAGAAAAGCCCGAAGAATTAGGATTTGGACGCGTAGCGTCCAAATCCAAATTCGGGCTTTTCTGAACTCGAAATTTTACTTCATGCGCCACGCGCATAAAAACACTGATTAATGGTTAAGTTTAAAATATTTAAAACATTTTTTTTATTACACTGTATTTTTCTCTGTAAATAGAATTTATTCTGCTGAGAAATAAACGATTATTATTATTATTATTACAGATTATCACTGTTCGGCACACTTCAAAATGTTAAATTACAAAATTTCTTGACATTTCATCATTGTTTCAGCATTTTTTCAAATTTAAAGATTTCATCGTTTATCGAGAATTTTCGATTTTTTCAAAATTCTGGCAAATTTCAAAATTTTTTCCTCGACATTTCATCAATTTTCCATGGTTCTATTGACAGAGCATACAATTCCAGATAAAGACAATAAACTCTATTATTATTATTATATTTGCCCCCTCCCCCTGTAAAAGATTCTGCAGGCGCCCATGTCACTAAGGTAGAATACAAAAAATCATAATAGATTAAATGAAATTAAAAAATCTTATTACACGTGCAAATATTCAAAAATTAAAAATTGCTCCAGGCGCTCGAAGTTTGAAAGCGCAATTTATTTCTTCTGTATTTTATTTGCATGGCGCATAAAGTAAAATTTCGAGTTTAGCTCCGCTCCCAAATTTTCAGGGTTTTCTTAACTCGAAATTTTAATTAAGTAACTTAATTGAAATTTCGAGCTTAGAAAACCATAAAAATTTAAATTTGGGAGCAGAGCTAAACACGAAATTTCACTTTATGCGCCATGCAAATAAAATACTAAAATATTGTAAAGTTCAAAATATACTGATTAGAGAGGTATGTTACATTTATGAATTGTAGCATTATAATTATATAAATTCTAAATAATCCTATCTTGCTTTAGTCATTGTGGTTATGTATATAAATATAAATAATAAAATAAATTATTTTGTACATATTCTTTGTAAAAGGGGTTTCCCGTGAGAGAATAAATAAATAAATAAATAAAAATATAACACGGATCTTATGACTTGAATTAAGGGTATCATGATATTAAATGATTAGTTGTATACTAACAATAGTAATCTACTAAAATGTTTCATCAATACAAAATAGTTAATATTATCCTTAGAACCGTTTTAAAGCTGTATGCAACGTTTATTAGTAAGGATGTATCGTTTTTCGTGACTAAATGGCATACGCTGAAGTTATGTTAGTCTGGTTTAGACCATCAATTACAAAAAATGTATCTTTCTATACTGATTATATCTTGGTATTTTAATATTAAGTAATGATAATCCATTTCTATTATTAAAAATTATTTTTTACTTTCAATTACTAAAAAGGTAGTCAATATTATGACATTTAGATCAATTTATTTGTCCGAAATAAAATCACGAAAATGCCACCTTTCACCGTACTTTCTTGTTAAGTAATAGAGCAATTGCTGATGATGGAAGCCCGAGCTGGTAATTAAATTCAATTGATATAATCTGTACCATAGAAATCATGCGGGGATTTATTTTATTGCACTTTATGTTACCGCACACGAAAACACTTTTACTTTCAACAAATTGCTTCTTTGTGGCAAAAAGTTTATCTTAATTTTAGTAGCTTTTTAGCTTAACGTCAATTTATAGTTCATTTTTATATACATTAACAAAATATTCCTGCTAATCTACGTCTTCTTAAAACGAAGTGCTTAAAAAAATTTGTTATATTTAGGGTCAGTTGCGTACAAATTTTGAAATGAGTTAATCTCGTGGCGCATGAAGTAAAATTTCGAGTTTAGAAAAGCCTGAAAATTTGGTTTGGCCGCTCCGCTCCGCGGAGCGGCCAAACCAAATTTTAAGGCTTTTCTAAACTCGAAATTTTACTTCATGCTTAGTCTGGGAGTGGAAAACACTCGCTCGAAGCTTCGTATTGAACAAAAAGTGTAATATATATATCACTTAACTAAAACACTTAATTTGTTTAGGTTTCAAAATTATATTTATTGTACTACAACAATTGTTTCACCACACTGTAGCTTCATCAGGTAGATGAGTGGTGAATTGTTGTAGTAAAGAAAATATAATTTTGAAACCTAAACAAATTAAGTTTATTAAAATGATATTATGGAGTTTCAACAACTAACAGCCTCAACTATAGAGTGTGTGATTTGTATTCTTAAATGAAACATTTCCTGTATTAGAATATCAAGTCAAATTGAGAGACTAGTTGAAACTCAAAGTACTCCAAATTGGAAGGCTTCCTGTTTTGAGACAAAGCTTTGTAGGTTTTTTGTCTCAAAATAGAAAGCCTTGCCACTTGATTTTTTCCAAAAACTTGGCGTTCATTTTGAAGTGGCCAGTTAGCTTTAAAATAAATTCTACAGTAACACTCTAATTTCAATACTTAAAATGTGGCCGCATCTTTTTAATTAGAAACAATATTTCTTTTCACAGAGTTCGAAATTTTAAAAAGAGCTGTATATTCAACAAAATTAAAATAAGGGTGTGTTTCCAGACTAAACACAGCAATGCTCAAATCGTTGATTTTTTGATACTCTACTTTCTGGTAGATTAAAGCAGAGACTCAAAGCGTGGGGCGTAATTATATTTTGGTGTCGTAGAATCTTTAAATATCAAGCATGCAATCAGGACATGTTTTTAATTTAGCTTTTGCGCTAATATTTACTTGGGTAAAAGTTCTGGCGAGGCTTCTTTAATTTCTAATTAAATATTTTTTATATGTTAAAAATGTTTACGATAGAAACACAGAAAGAATATAATAATTATTATATAAGGTGTTCATTTAAAATCCTGATCGAGAAGGCGTTGCTTGTGAAACCGCAGCCCTCATATCTGCTTAGTTTTTGTGTGTATTTTGTACTTTGATATACAGGGTGCCCGTATTTCGACAGATTTAGTTATTTGAAGAGATAGAGAGTCGGTTAAATTAAGACAAAGTTGCGTATTTTAGGGCCTAACAATAACCTGAAAACAATTTTAAAATATCTTTTTTTGTTTTCGATATATCAACAAAAAACTGATTTTTTGAAAATTCGTTTTTATGTTTTTATTTAAAGCCTACTGAATCTGGATATCTAGAACTTTGACAATACAGTAGAACCTCGTTATACCGGGATGGCTTTTGGCTATACCTAGCACGATATAAGGAAAACACGGTATATCCGAATATATGTAATTTGTATAATAGTCACATACACACTCGCGCATATATATATATATATATATATATATATATATATATATTCACGGGACTCAGTATTTACTAATCCCCTTAATATAGTAGGCTTAATGCAGGTATGTGCAGTAGCCACCTACATAACAAGACATACTATATAATACAATAATGACGCCGGAACGTTTTACCTAATCAGGGCGGTACGCAGTCAATTGTTAAAATTAACATCTTTAAAATGACCCCGATATATCCGAATCACGGTATCTCGAGGCCCGGTATAGCGAGGTTCTACTGTATATGGCACTTTTTAATGAGGAATCTAGTAGCATATTTTTTTCTAAGATAATTATAAAATTTATCCGGAGACCACAGCCAACTTTTGTTTTTCTTATGAGCGCCATTTTGGATTATCATATTTTTTTAAAGATTTTTTTTTTCTGAACCTAGTAGATTTGATATTTAAAATTATGATATTTTCTTTTTTTGCAAAGAGTGCAGTCAATCATTGTTAGCACTCAAAAGTAATTAATAACTGTCAATCTTTTGTAGTAATAATAATAAGTATTGACTATCACATAAAAGTTGCACAAACTAAATTTATTCTACATTTATTATTACTATTCCAAAACTATTCACAAAAAAGTAATTCTTGCATTTTTTTGCTACATCTCCGTAAATATTGATCACCACTAAGCGTTGTATATTTTTAATTTTACTGTAAATCAGTGGTTTGTAAGCGTGGCGCATGAAGTAAAATTTCGAGTTTAGAAAAGCCCCGTGAAAATTTATCTTCTATATGCGGGGCTTTTCTAAACTCGAAATTTTACTTCATGCTTAGTCTGGGAGTGGAAGACACTCGTTAATTTATAATACATCACAACTGTTAAATATCTATCGTCGGGTGCCCATCTTCAGGGATGATATGTAAGTAAACTGTTTCCAAGGCACTCTTCACAAAAAACAAAAGTTTTAAATTTTTATATAAAATGTACAATAAACTATAAGTGTGATACATCATTGAACTCAGAAAAAAATATTCTTCTAAAATATGAAATACAGTCTGTTTGATTTATTGTGACACAGCACATATGTCCTTTATTAGTACAGATAGAAGAAAAAGTTAAAGACAAAAGTTTTAGTATTTTTTATGATCTATTCAATCGTAATGTCAGAAATACAGTTGAAAATCAAATAAACACGTGAAAGCTATTAGTTTCATTTTCTTTAATGGAACACCCTGTATATTTTGTTTATTTCAAGTAGGCATTAATATTAGCCTTATAATGATACCACATAAGTACCCCTTTATTGTAGAAATAACACGACAATTGCCAATAAATGAAATTTATCAGTTGACATGCATAACTATTTAAAGTGTCTGTTCAAAGTGACGTCCGTTGTTTGCAATACATTCTTCACATCTCTTCATTAAATTTCGTCGTGCTTTTTGCAACATCCGTGGTGTTATTTGGCCACATGCCATACGAATACGATTTTTCAGATCGTCTAGATTTTCTGGACGAGTAACATAAACTTTTTGCTTTAAAAATCCCCAAATAAAAAAAATCTAAAATAGACAGATCTGGCGATCTTGCTGGCCAGTTTATGGGGCCACCATTTGCAATCAATTTCAAACCAAACTTTCTTTCCAAAATATCTTTGACATTTCTTGCGTTATGGGGAGGAGCTCCATCTTGTTGGAACCACATATCTCGACGTATTTCTAGGGGGATATCATCTAAATAATCTTCAAATTCTATCGTAAGAAAGTTGGCATATCGCTCCGCATTCAACGTTCCTTGATAAAAAATGGTCCTATTATGGTATCACCTAACACACCAAGCCACACATTAACTGCAAATCTTTGTTGGAATCTGCATTCTCGAATTTGACGTGGATTCTTAGTATCCCAGTAATGGTCGTTTTTTCGGTTGGAGATTCCGTTGTTGTTGAAATTTGATTCATCACTCCAAAGAATTGAATTTAATAAATGTTGATTGTTGCTAAGCCAATTACAGAATACTATCCTCCTGTCAGAATCACCATCTTTTAAACCTTGTACTAACTTAATTTTATATGGTCTCATTTTATGTTTTCTCAGAATAGAAAATATTTTATGCATACTTATTCCTAAGTCAGCCACTGCTTCGCGTATTGAATTACGTGGATGTGCTCTAAAATAGGCCAATATCAATACTTCATTATTATCTTCTCTTTCTTGTCTTCTCCTTCGTAATTTATTATTAAAACACCCATTTCTCCGTAAATTTTGTTCAAGTCTTGCAAAAGTGCAATAATGTGGTTGTCTTCTTTCTGGATACATGTTTCCATAAGTGATACTAGCTTCTCTAGAATTATCGTTGCATCTAACGAAGACCTTTAGCATATCCATTTTTTCATCATTAGAATAGTAATTATCACCCATCTCTAAAGATTTAAATCAACAACACGCAAGACGGGAAGTTACTACACCACTTTGACATTAAAGCGTTAACAAATTGTTTTATGTCAATTGTTATCCATGGCAACTGATAAATTTCATTTATTTGCAATTGTCGCGTTATTTGTATAATGAACTGGTACTTATGTGATATCATTATAAAGCTAAGGTTATTACCTATTTGAAATAAACAAAATATACAGGGTGTTCCATTAAAGAAAATGAAGCTAATAGCTTTCACGTGTTTATTTTATTTTCAATTGTTTTTCTGACAATGCTACTGAATAGATCATGAAAAATACTAAAACTATTGTCTTTAACTATTTTTTTCTATCTGTACTAATAACGGACATATGTGCTGTGTCACAATAAATCAATCAGACTGTATATGAAAATCCAAAATGACGCCCATAAGTAAAACAAAAGTTAGCTATGGTCCCTGGGTAAATGGTATAGTTATAAAATATATTACTAGATTTATCGTTAAAAAGTGCCTGTATAATGTCAAAGTTGTAAATGACTGGATTCCATAGTTTTTGAATAAAAAAATAAAAACGAAATTTCAAAAATTCCATTTTTGACAATATCTGAAAAACGAAATAAGATATTTTAAATTTGTTTTTAGATTATTATTGGGCTCTAAATTACGCAACTTTGCCCCAATTTAACCCACTCTCTATCTCTTCAAATAACCGAGATCTTCATACATTCTGTTGAAATACGGACACCCTGTATTGATTTATAATATTAAATTTTGCTTACTCTTACTCTATTTATCTAAAATAATTGGAGTAGCAGGGAAATGTATAAATGTGTTTTTAAATGTTAAATAACACTGTACATAAAATCAATTCAACACCCGGCATATCAGAATAGAAGATGTCGTTAATGAATTTAATGCATTTTTCAGGTTTATTTTTTCCTGAAATTAATTAATATTAAAAAATACTAATTTTAATTAATTCGATAATTTTCTGTCTATGTAATAAATCGTAAATTTCACTCTTCAAATTTAATGTAAAAATTTATGAATAATATAATTTTTATGTAAATAGAATTTAATACATATACATGAGACTGAGAGTGCACATTAATCCTTTCTTTTAGAAATTTCTGCGTGACTTTGTTAATAGTTCGTAATCGGGGCCATAAAATTGTATGCTTAAGTTGTTTTCCAAAAAAATTAATGCCGATGAAAACATTAACGATTATATATCAAGATAAGCTTAAACTTTAATTGTATTTCATTAGCATAGTTTTCATTTAAAGTTGACTTAAATTAAAACAAAAAGTATAAATTAATATTTCAATTAGTGAGATGATTTTCAGAATTTTTATGTATTAGGAAATAAAAATGATATTCTCCAAAACCTGATGCCAATTAATTTGAATATTATTTTATGATTAGTGTCGTGCTAGAGTCAAATTTAAATGACTTTTAGGTAACTTACTTATTGAAATAATGTATTTGATTAAACACAATTAAATTTTTTCATCACCATCATAAAAAAGGCAAAGTAAGAAGAGTAAATTTGTCTTTTAATTATATATATCCCGATGTGTACTCTGCAAATTTTCAGATATTCGTTATTTTTAAAAAGCATTCAATTTGAAACTTAGAAGTATAATTAATTGTTCAAGTATTTATTTTTATAAAAGTGCTTGAATTTGGTTTCGTCGTGTAGCGAAGCAGAGCGACCAAACCAAATGTTCAGGTTTTTCTAAACTCGACATTTTAATAATAATAATAATAATAATTCTTTATTACGGAAACCTTTTAATTGTTAAAAAATAGTTACAAAGTATTATTTTAAAAGAAAAAAACAACTTGCACTATATTAACACAATAACCTAAATATAAATATACACCTAAGATTATGGTATATATCTTTACGTATGTTCACGTATTATCGATCGCTTTTAAACAATCTAGTTTAAATATTTTTAGAGAAACTCCAAACACGTTTATTAAATTATAAAATGTATTTACATTCCTTGCTTCCGGGCCATTTCAGCTATAAGATGTACCGTGGAACCTCGTAGCAAACAATTTATGCTGTCTTACCGATTGCTGAGGAATATTTAGAGATAAAGATGATAAAATTGAAGAACAACAAATTTGATTATTCAATATTTTATAAGAAAAGCAAAGCGAAAAGTAAACTCTACGTTTTTCTAGAGACCTCAGGCCGAAATAATCCAGAAGAAGGTTGTAATTATTTCTGTCATATTGCACGTGTGTGTGGAAGCAGATGAGTTTCACCATTTTCCGTTGAACCTTTTCCACACGCTCAATATGGCACATAAAATGCGGACTCCAAATTATACAGCAATAATCCAAAACTGGTCCCACTAATGTCACGTAGAGCGTGACAAACGTTCGAATGTTTTTAAAGTTGCTGGATATTCGCCGGATAAATCCAATGACTTGTAAGGATTTTGCAGTAATTTTTTGTATCTGATCAATAAACTGCAGTTTATTGTCAAATAATATTCCCAAATCGTTAATTAAATCAACCCTTTCCAAAGTATTTCCATTCAAGGTGTAAATAAAGGGTATAACTGATGTATATTTCCTAGAGAAACGAATATGTTTACATTCTGTCAGTGTTTAAATAAAGATCGTTATCAGAGCACCACGCTGAAATCTTCTCCAAATCATTTTGTAAAATGTTGCAGTCGTCTATGGTGCTGATTTTACGATAAACTTTCATGTCGTCAGCATATAGCAAAAACTTTGATTCAATGTTATTTCCAATATCATTGATGAATAAAATAAAAAGCAACGGTCCTAGATGCGAGCCCTGTGGCACACCAGACGTCGCACTGACCACGCTACTTGATAATATGGAATTGATTTTTACTACGTGCTCACGACATGATATAAATGATTTGATCCAATCGTACATATGTCCACTAACACCATAATTGCGAAGCTTATATAATAATCTACAGTGACTAACTCTATCGAACGCTTTGCTAAAATCTGTGTAGACTTTTACTTCATCCGCCACGCGAATTAGAGATTGATATATGTTCAAGTATAAAATATACTACAAACTCAGTATGCTAAAGCAATATATTTTGAACTTTACACGTTAAATCAGTGTTTTATACGCCTGGCACATGAAGTAAAATTTCGAGTTTAGATAAGCCTGAAAATTTGGTTCGAAATTCTACTTCATGCATAATCAAAAAGTGAAGACACTCGTTAAATTGAACTCATTAAAAAACAACGAATGCTCCAAATTGCATACACATCCCTGTATGCTTATGTTGAAGCTCCACCAATTAAAATTCTTACGAGCTCCTGAGTCGATAACTGCTTTGGCCCCAGAAGATAATTTTTAATTAAATTTAACTGGTAGCCTAAATTTCAAATGCCTCAAAAATATTAGTTTCTCCGGGCCTCACTAAGAAACACTGCGTCAGTGTACATATAAATATTTTATATGGCCATTTAAAAAAGATAATTCTAAATTATATACTCTAATAATAGATTATAATTTTCTAAAAAATTACCTCCATAATTCATCAATTTTGTTAACAATACCATACAATTTTCGAATATCAAATTTATGACCGCATGCATCACCATTACACAAAATTACAATACCACGCTACCGCTTTCTAAATCATCACCTAAAATAATTGTTACTTGTAAATAAACAAAGCCAGTATAGATTTCACTTCTATACCCGTACAACAGAATGAACTTTGAATTTCCAAAGCTGGTTTTCTGACATAACTTCTTCCTCCAGATCAAGTGCTAAAGTTCACAGCATTCGGGATTAATCACGCACGATTTTGATCTCTGGTTTGAATTGATGGATCTGCCTGAGAATGATTGACTTAGATCTCGGTTGGTATTTAGTCGGTTTAAAAGTAAAAACTATCAAGTGCATGTTAATTTCCGATGTACTTAATGAGTTTAACTTTTAAAGCAATGATTGGTTGTTGGAAAGAATTGCATTAACCTATGTTAGCGGTAATTAATGGTAGGTTGAGGAAATTATTCTGACCTTTATTAGATTACGGTAGTAATTGCAGTCATTTGAAAAATGTGTGGCATATGTATGTGCATACATGATTGAGTTATTGCATGAGTTAAGAATTTTATCTCAGTTGTTAATTGTTAATGGTCAAACCTTGTTTGATTTGTGCTGAGATTAATTAAATTGTAATAATAATCGAATATTTTATGAAAATATATTGTTTTTTACAATAGAAAATAATAAATATGATCTTTCTTTGATAATTTTTTGTAACTTGACTTGTGTAAAACTTTTGTTATAACATCAATAAATTGAAACTGAGAATTGAAAAGTCACAAAGCAAACAATGCGCTTTTGTGTTAGTTCAAATTATAAGAGAGAATTAAAATTAACATCGACTTTCTGCAAAAATTTTGTCTCGTTGAGTCTTCTCCAATTTTTGCAGAAAGTCGATTTTAATTTGAATTCGTTTTTAAATTTTGTAAATATTATGCAAACTAATTGGCAAATTCAATTTTTCTGTATGTTAGTTCAAATTGTATCACAAAGTTATGACTTTAAGTAAAAACCACATTTTTATACCCTAGTATAAATTATATCTTGTATAAATATTTAAAAAAAACTTTACAATCTTGTAATAATAATTAAATATTAATACTTGATCATACTGTAACAATATAGAATTAATATATAAAAGTCATTATTGAGAATATATTTGTATTCTATACTGAATAATTCATACATGTTGATACCCTATTGATTTAATGTGAATACAAATATATTCTTAATAACGATTTTTATATTTTAATTCTATATTTTTAGGTGGAAAAAAAAAACAGGCGGCTAACAAACACCTGTTATCCCCCACCTAACAATATAGAATTAAAATATGAAAATCGTTACTAAGAATATATTTGTATTCACATTCGTTTCAGTTGAGCAGGCATCAACAATCTTACAATTGCGCAATCGTTGTCAAAATTGAATGATTAATGATATTCATTATTGATACAATATTGACGTATATTGAATACCAATGATCAATGGTATTTAATATTAAAACAATATTTTACATGGATTAAATATCTATACTGAAGCATCAGTGATAGTCATTATTAACCCATTAATGACCGAACAATTATAGAGTTATCTCTATAAGTTGATTTTATGTAAAATTCTCCTAAAACGAGTGTTTTCCACTCCCAGATTAAGCATGAAGTAAAATTTCGAGTTTAGAAAAGCCTGAAAATTTGGTTTGGTCGCTTCGCGCTTCGCGCTACGCGACCAAACCAAATTTTCAGGCTTTTCTAAACTCGAAATTTTACTTCATGCGCCACGCGTACAAAACACTGGTTATAAGTGAAGTTCAAAATATACGTCTTTAGCATTCTGCTTTAGTAGCAGACTAATGCAAATGCCTGTAAGTTAAACAAAAGTTAATACATGCACAAGATATTTCAATAATGAATTTTAGGGATTAACACTTTTTCAATGTACAGTTTTATTTTTGTTTAAATTTACAAAGGTGTCGCTTAGATTATAAACTTCACCTAAAAATAATTAAAACAAAAATAATTACTTTTACACAGAAGTAAATTGGATAATATTGCATAACACAACCGTTTGTTTTTAATACTATTAGAGTAACAATTAAATGTACATGCATACCTTAAATAAAGTCACGTTTACATATTTCTTCCTTAATTAAGTAAATATGGCATATGCATGCTATTATATAATAATAAACGTACACGAATATGATTTTATCACACGGTGAAATATTTTAATGTAAGTTTCTTTTTGGTCCAATTAGACCGGTTGGCTATTATTTCAAGTGGAGAAAATGTATACGAGCAAATTCGCAATTTTCGCGATTATGATCCTAGCATAATTTTTTACAAGAGTTACAAAATGTGGGTTTATGATAATTTGAGTAACACAAGAGACACAATTTAAGAATATAATTTGTATTCAACGATATTTTTTATATGAAATATTTTTCTTGAGATAAAACTCATGTATTGTATGTGTTACAATATACAGGGTGTCCCAGACCACCCGTACCAGCCTTTTATTTCGACAACGCTTGGTCGAATGTGACTGGGACAAAAAAAATATTACCAAAGTGAACCCAAGGAATCCACTGATGAATTTATTTTGTACCGGAATAATCCGGAAGTACCCGGATCCGGAAGTAACTTTAAAATTTCAAATGGCAACATAGGTCGAGTATGGTATTAATTGATAGGTCTTTTTAAAAGAAACAATTTTTATAAAAATGTTTTTTTAATATTTTGCATATTTACAAAAATAAACTAAAAAAACTAAATTGAAAATTAGTTATCCATTCAACACTCAATTTTCTCAAGTATACTTTGCTTTTTTGTTATGTCAAAATAATTGATGTTCGTGAATATTTGAAGTAAAATAAATTATTATTATCAAAGTATTGAATGTGTCAACATGGTTTTTACAAACCTCGAAGGTTTTGATATGCTGATGATATTAGGTGAAAATGCGGACCAATTATTTGGTTTCCTAAAATACCACACGTGTTGATTATCAACTTCTCTTAACCAATGATGGTTTTCATTACTTCAGTAGTGAGCATTCTGTATATTAACAACTCCGTTCTTTTTGAATGTCGCCTCATCTGTCCATAAAATTTTGTAATGGAAATTATAATTTTTATGAGACATCTATTCACAAAAATTCAACCTATCTTGAAAATCCCGCTCTTCAAGTTTCTGGTGTAAAGAGATATGGTGTAGATCGAATTTGTTTGTTTTTAAAACTCTCCAAGCAGTAGAGCGACTTATTCCAGCATCGATTTCAATTCTTCTAGTCGAGATGTTCAGGTCCAGAGCAATTGCTGCAAGAATATCTGGTGCTCTTTCATCTTGTACACGTTTTCTGATACTTCGACCGTTGTTGTGGCTGGGCTGTAGCTTACTGTCTTAACTCATTCTGCAAGGCGCCGAAAAATTTTTTTTGACTGGCTCGTTGAGGGTATTGCTCAACATAAATTCGCTCAGCAGCACGATAGTTTTGGCCGCATTCACCTAATATCATCAGCATATCAAAACCTTCAAGGTTTGTAAAAACCATGTTGACACATTCAATACTTTGATAATAATAATTTATGTTACTTCAAATATTCACGAACATCAATTATTTTGACATAACAAAAAAGCAAAGCCTACTTGAGGAAATTGAGTGTTGCATGGATAACTAGTTTTTAATTTAGTTTTTTTTGGTTATTTTTGTAAATATGCAATATATTAAAAACACATTTTTATAAAAGTTGTTTCTTTTAAAAAGACCTATCAATTAATACCATACTCGACCTATGTTGCCATTTGAAATTTTAAAGTTACTTCCGGTTCCGGGTACTTCCGGATTATTCCGGTAAAAAATAAATTCATTAGTGGATTCCTTGGGTTCACTTTGGTAATATTTTTTTTTGTCCCAGTCACATTCGACCAAGCGTTGTCGAAATAAAAGGCTGGTACGGGTGGTCTGAGACACCCTGTATATTAGCGGCTCTTTAACAGTTAACGACTTCTCTCTTTGTTTTAATTGTGGTTTCAAATGTAATTTTATTTGACATTATTAGATAAAAGTAATAGAAGTCGTAAAAACAGTTGTCAATATTATTTTTGAATATAATTTGTACCGCCTTAATATTAAACTCGTTAGTTTAAAAGTCCCTAAGTGCCAGTGATTTCTCGTGCATTACCTTTAAAATAATAATACGTTCAGTGGGTGATCATAAATAGATAGATCACTTACATAACCCACAAGGTACATAAATCCACAAAAATTACCAATTAAACTGTCAAATCGAAATTGACAAGCTTGCAAAACTCCCACACGAAACTAGATCAGAATTATGCAAATGCATACAAGACCAAACAATCAATTCCACGCTCGCCTTTTTACCTCATGCTGTTCATTCAGTTGTAAAACTGAAATTATTTTATGGGCGCATAAATAAATAGGAATGTGGTACGACAAAGCCCGAGAGCGGTGGTATTATCTTTTGGTTTGATTTATTCGGTCCATAAATTTTTATTTTTAGACGAAAGTTGTTGTAAGACGGTTAATTGAAGTAATGAAGTGATGTGATTTGTGGATGAGTGGGTGATTATAATTCCTTGGACGGAGTTTCTCCTTCCGAGCGGTTGGAGGTAATTTGTTGGTATGGTAATGTTATTGGTTTTAACTAGATACACATAATTGCTCATATATATACAGATCACTTCCTGTATACGTTATGAAGATGTAATGACATAAATAACAAATTATGTAGGGATACACGAGAGGTTTAAACGCAATCCTGGTTATTTCCACTTATCCTTAATTAACATGATTTTGTTTAATGGCTTTACATTACATTGGTACCAATTTATCTGCAGAATTTGAAAAAAATATATATAGAAGCTAAGGAATATTGTTAGAACAATACCTACTAATTTCGTATTAAGAACATACTATGCACTACGCCACAGCCAAATATTATATTAAATATTACTTTGGGGGCACACACTGGTTTTGGCAGAGGTGTTTAAATTGTAACAGCGGGCTGTACGTGTTGTTGCAACTCTAAAATACAGACATGCTTGTAAAGAGTCATAAACAACTCTAAAAAACAGTCATCTATTTATAACGCCATCTACGTTTACGTTCTCGAACATATGTTAATTGTACAGGCCATAATAAATGGTCAAAGATGTTCAGTATTCTTCAAGCACTGGTTCGGGACTATACTGATGATGGCGTTAAAGCCTGAAACGCGTATACAGTTATCCGGTGAATTAATAAGTACTGAACACAAATTCATATGTTCATATTATATATTATTAAAATTCAAGAAATTTCCCGAAAACTTATAACAGTCACAGATGTTGGTTAAAATAGGAATATTTACATGAAATCTTTGAAAATTGATAAAAAACTAAGAATAGTAATCCTGCGAAAACCACCAAAATCATGAATCACAGAAAAATTTAAGTTCAGTTGATGTTGCATTTTTGCGAGTCTGTCTATTTACTATTTTTATCTATACTTTTGTATAATTATATTGACCAAACTTAACTCATCAGACATAAAACTTTAGCAGGATTTCAGTTATTAATACAGGGTGTATTTCTTTTAAGTATTCATATTCTAATTGCAGCTGTAAATCTTCAGATATTCGTTGTTTTTTATAAGAGTTCAATTTAAAGCTTTAAACAAGTGTTTTCCACTCCCAGATTAAGCATAAAGTAAAATTTCGAGTTTAGAAAAGCCTGAAAATTTGGTTTGATCGCGTAGCGATGCGGAGCGACCTAACCAAATTTAAACTAAACTAATATTACTTGTCTTCACATGTCAAGTAAAAGAACAATTTGTACATGAGGGCATTTCAATTTAAAATTTAATGTATAACTTTATATTGAATTTCACAATATTTCAGTGTTTATAAGCCTGGAGCATGAAGTGAAATTTCGTGTTATAAAAGTCTCGAAATTTTGATTTGCCAGACGCTCCGCTTCGCTTCGTGCCATTAAATCCAAATTTTCTAGCTTTTCTAAACTCAAAATTTTTATTCATTTTTATTTTAGGAGTTAGAAGAAGTTTCAATTTGACCGCTTTTATAAAAACAGTAATTGTTTCGAAAATTAGATTTTTATCTTGAACAAGTTTCTCATCTTTCACGTGGTGATTAACTATGATTTTCTCCAAAATTTAAAAAATGTATTAAAGGGCAAGAATTAAACATAATCATGACTAACCCAATAAATTTAGGCAAACTCCTAGTAAATAGCAACAAAAAACTGATAAATTTAAAAAGTGTGGAGTGTATGAAATCCAGTGCGATGATTGTGACTCAATATGCATTGGCCAAACCGGGAGGAATTTCAAAAAACGACTGGAAGAACACAAAGCTTCAATCCTAAATAAAAAATATTGTACTGGGTTAGCTAAACAATGCATTGACAATCATCACTTTTTTAATAACCAAACGCTAAAAATTTTATACACAGGCAATAAAGGACATCATCTCAACTATCGCGAAGGACTGGAAATCCAGAAAGCAATAAAACAGGGAAAACCAATTGTTAATGACATCGAAGATCTGTGGAGCTCATCCATCATGACAGCCCTTATTGCTTAACCATAAAATTTAAATTAACCTCTCTTGTATATAATGTTTGTAAAAGTAATTTCCTGTACTCCTTGAGAATGACTCAAAGTCGAAACTAGTTAGAATATAAAACCAAAATATTAGTGAAATTTAACCAAGTGTTTTATTTATTAAATCATTAGATTTTTAATTTAGAACAATCTCTCTTTAAGAAAATATGTACACTCCAATAATTAAATGCAATACAAAATATAATTATAAATCTTGTTAATTATAGAAGAATTTATTTTCTTGGAGAAATGTATTGACCTTGGCTATACAGCAAACACTCGCAAATAAATCAGCCGGTACGACTTCATGACCACAGCTAGATGTCGGCCAATTTGCATATTGCACAATAACCTCTCCGAACGAATCTCGAATCACCACCGACAACTCGTCGCAGACTTATGTAATTGGATTAAACTGGTGTCATTAAATTTTTTCGCCCGGGCGAAAAAGTCGAGGTCGAAAAGTCGGTCCGAATTCGTGTTTGCATATTCGCCGGCGATTAATTTTTCTCATCCACCATTTCACTTTCGTGCCATCAAAGCCATGTGATTTTGACCTTTGACGACGGTTGCTGCAATTATATAAAAATAGCGTTAGTTAGTGGGAAATAATTCTGCTGGATGAGTTTTATTTGAATTGCCTTTTGTCGGAGGCGGCTTGTGATGATGAGTTGACCTTTTGTGTCCTTTTATGGGAATGGATGCTAAATGTGAAGTTAGCTTTGCAGGAAGTAAACGCCATTGATTATGTCGTTATGTCATATTTAATGGTGAATATGATGAATTGTTTTAAAAGGTCCTTTGGAAAGAGTTATTACATTTCTTTTTATGTCTCTTTAATGTTAAATATAACCTAATCATCCCTGCCGTTGGTAAAATGCAATAGAGAAGATTAGGAAGTGTTAATGTGACTAAACTCGAAATTTTCTTTTTATGTTTCTTTAATGTTAAATATACCCTAATCCCCTGCTGTTGGTAAAATGCAATAGAAAAGATTTGGAGGAGTTAATGTGACCAAACCAAATTTTCAGGCTTTTCTAAACTCGAAATTTTCTTTTTATGTCTCTTTAATGTTAAATATAACCTAATCATCCCTGCTATTGGTAAAATGCAATAGAGAAGTTCAGGGGGACTTAATGTGACTAAACTAAATTTTTAGGTTGTTCTAATTCCTGCAAATTTACTAAACGCTGTAATTATCGGTATATGTGTACTTAACAGAAAATTCCCTATATGTTAATGGTCCATAGCTACCTCAAGGTGTTTTTATTTTTAATATCACAATATGTACACTTTTGTGCAATAAAATTAAGCACAATATTCTAGTTGTATAATTCGGGTCTGTTTCAATTGCCTAGCAGAAGTTTAAAAAAATGATAAAACACTATAACTTCAAAATAACACCTTTATTAAAAAAAACAAAACTAAGATTAATTCTTTACTGATGTTTATCAATCGAGCAATTTGTCTAATAGAAAAACCAACTTCTATTTTAGTTAGAATTCGATTTTTTGAATTGTTGTCTAAATGACGCGGTATTTTGACATTATGAAAATTGACATATTTTCGTAACTAGGAAACTTATCATGTCCGCTTTAATCTATAACATATTTTGTGTGTCTAATTTTATTGCACAGAAGTGTACATGAGACAAAATAAAAACCTACATTGTTATTATTACGCTTCTAGTAGATGTATCTGTAATATTTACCATACAAATATTTAATTAATTTCTTCAGTCAGACTCTAAAACACCAACGCTTGATAAAACAACACTTTCATTAATAAAAAACTGTTGTTAATCAAAGAAAAACCCATTGAAACCATGCAGTGAAATTACTAAACCATAAACAGAAAACACGAATACCTGGAGAGAAATTCTAATTTAATGGCATACAGGCAGGCGTTCCATCCTTCAAAAGAATTTAATCGGGCATCTAGAAACAATTAATCACATTATCTGGATTCGCGTCGAAATTAACTAATTCATTGGTAGCTCTCTATTTGTTGTAACATGCAGCCGTTTCGCAAAAATTCTTCGAGCGTTGTTTGTTATGATTGTGTGTTCATTTACGCCCACAGCTGAATGAACTAAGCGCAGAAACTAATACAGTGTTTATGTTTGGATTGGATATAACAAATGGATATCGGAATCGATGTCCAGTTTTAGCTGTAGAAAGCAAAGTGTCTTATATAAGTTAACCTATATTGTATCGAAGAAAGTATGCGCTGCTGCGGCGTTGGGGATTCTTATTTTCTCGTGAAATTATATAAATTGTAATTTATTGTTGATTCTACATATTTATTTTAATTTTTCTATTTAAAATAAAAAAATAGATAATTATTTACATTCAATTAACTGTGAACGTCTTCTGAAACCTAAATTTCAATTCTCTTGCATCCGTTAGTTGACTACTATAAATGTACATTTTCGTAATTTGTGTGATCTAAAACAGAAACAGTGTGCCACTTGTGTAAATATGGGATTAAATTGTGCATGATTAAGTATTTTTTATAAAATCACCATTATTTTCAGATGTTATGGGTTTTGAAGGATTTTCTAACTAATACTAAATAATGTTGCTATCTACTAGCTAGACAGTTGTATAACTTCAAGTTTTGATCCCGAAGGCAAACATATATTTTGGGTCCTTTTTGTCTTTTTACCTTTTCGTGAAATCCTTTAATTAAATTGCTTGTATTCCTGGGATGCGAGGCAACTGTCTCCTCAACCTCATTGCAGTTACGCCACTGGCTAAAGCAGTTTTAAAACTTTCAATTTTTCTAGAAAAATAAAAGTGTTAAAACGTTTTGACTATGCTGTTATTTAATACAAATTTGTCTTTAATTAGAAATGAACATAGTTTAATAAGTTTTAACCAAATAAATTTCGCCAAATGACAAACACTACTTCAAATGAGGAAGTTTTTGAATATAGCAGTTTTTCTTTTATTTGGCACATGTCAGTTGGTACTATTGTCCTAATTACCATGGCATGGCCTAATATGATCGCAATTATTTTCATGTCGAAATGGCAACAGTCTTTGCTACTTTTTATTGACATACAGTGGCATAATGAACCTAAGAAATTCTTGTTTAATTCCATTTATGGATCCAAATTTTATGGAACAAGAGATAGCACAAGTAATTAGTAGGTGTATACATACAAAACATGTTAATTGTAAAATAATGTCTTGGTTTGTAATGAAAATCCAACGCCTAGAGAGATAAAAATATCTTGTTTAGTTACATCCATCATTAATCATAATGTCGTCGATCCAATGAATTGACACCGCATTTCATCCAAAGTAATAAATAATAAACTACAACTAATTTGTCTTACAAAGACTAATTCAAACAGTCATTACATCAACTACTTCCTGGGCTAATACTCCGACGGATATTGGATCATATAAAAAGTTTTTGCTGTTACTAATCCGCCTTCTTTTGTAAAATTAATACCTTTATTCTTTTTATTTATTATTTGTTGACACATTTCCAATGACACAAATAAAATATATGTGATCAAAATTAAGGTTTTGCTATATTAAACAATAAAAACAACTGTAAACATGCGTTACTAATCTATGTATATTCGTTATCTTAAAGTCGACTTTTACTAAAGTACTAAAAGAGAATTGATTATGAAACGCATTAATATTTTTGTTAGTCGTCTTAATCTAATTGTTTTGAAACCGGCCGTAAGCCAATTTAATAAATGGAATTATCCCATAATATGTTATTTGCATAAAAGTCACTTAAGTTGTTTCACTACTGTTTTATTCTTTCCACAATATTATAATAATAAACGTTTCATCAAGTGATTCATGAGAACCAAATTGAAGATATTCCATAATATGTTTTAGTATATCTTCTGTATACTAGGGTCTGTATGGCTTTAGTCCTAAATGTACAGATATACTTCAGGTCCAAAATATTTTCCAAGAACTGAAAATGTCATGGATATTTCGAGGACCAGGTTGCTCAAGCATATAAGAGGACCAGGTTGGTGAAGACATATAAGACAGCTGATAGCTCGGGGCCTCAGTTGTGTAATTGTCCCGTGACTTCCCTATAGTACTTAAAGAATTTTAATATATACATATGCAAATAATTTCGAGGCTGGTCGGAGTAGATTGCGAATTTGATCCAGACCATATGTGTCAATAAAAAAAACTGATAGCTGTTAAAACAATCTACAATGGTAAAGTTGTTAATTGTTTTAAAACAACCATTTCCTTTTTTCTACCAAACATTTGATTTATGTATAAAATGCTATTTTTGCAATATTTTTCTGTAAACAAATTCATTTTAAAGTGCCATATTCGTTTGACAAATGTTAGATATTATAATTTTATTGGCAACTGCTCTGAAGAGCGCGTTTGTTGTTTGTCCGAATTATTGCCCAGCTTTCTTTAGCGTTGACGTGTTTCATCTTCCTAAACTCCTCTTTCCCAAGATTTTTCTTAAATTACCCGATGTAAGGTATTGTATTTATCTGGGTGTCTCATTACATGACCGAAATTAAATATTTTTTTAATTTTGATGGTGTTGACAATTATCTTCTCTTTTCTCATTCGGTTCATTACCATTAGTGACTCGATCTAGCCAACTTATCTTCAGCATGCATCTGTAAACCCACATTCTAAAAGCCTCTAGTCATCTCACCGGATCCGCTGGTGCGATTGGCACCCCTGTCGTTATGTAACATGTTACATTCCAACACACTTGAAATTTTAAGGTTGGGGTGATACGAAACTCCGCAAACTCTGTAAGAAGATATTATTGTACCCTAACCAAAGTTCAGCAAAACAATACCTGCAGATGACCAGAATTAACTTCAGGTGGAAAGCAGCTGTTCTAACCAGTCACTGCGGGCTCAATGGATACTTATACAAGATAAGAATAGTGGACTCTTCATCTTGTAGAGGCTGTGACATGGAAGACGAGACTGCTAGGTACACTGGGTGAGCGATGGCCATAATCAGGAATTTTTCCACTTCAGGAATACAAGAATACCTAGATAAGGGGATGGTTTCTTAGGATGGGTGATCCGTAGTGGGAGGCAGCACAAGGGGCCTAATAAAGCCTAAGTGCAGTGCAGCAATACGCACTCCCCTCTATATCAGAACTAGCCTCTAGTTTTTTTTTTTTTTAAAGTGGCATAGGTAAGGGTATCAGACTCCACTCCATACACAAGAACTGAGAAAATATAGCAGCGGAGTATTCTCATTCTCAATTTCATATTTATATTGTGCCCAAGCAGAGCGTTTTTCATGCGAACGAATGTGAATTTCGCTTGTTGGATCCCCGTTTTTATCTCTACAGAGTGGTAGTCATCGCTAAGTAATTATCCTAGATATTTTATTGTACTGACTCTTTTCAGCGTATTTACACCAACCTATAATTATGCATCTTCGAATGGCAAGCAACCATTCCACTCAAAATCATGAGTTCAGTCTTCTTTAGATTGATCTTAAGACAATCATTTGCAACATTGTACCACTCGATCAAGAATAACTTGTAGCCCTGCGGTACTTTTCGCCATTAGAACTGCGTCATCTCCATATCGGAGGTTATTATTTAATATATCGGTTATTTTAATTTTCTCATTGATGTTATACAGAGCTTCCTGAAAAATGTCCTCCGGAATACAGATTTTAGAGAATCGGTGACAGGATGTAGGCCCGTCTAACGCCTCTTTTAATTGATATTTCTTAGGTTGTTCTGTTTCCCATTCTAAGGTGCAAATCTTTGACATTAAATTTATGTTGTTGTACCTTAACGAACGGTTTTTTAAAATCTATAAAACACTAGAAGACGTCGCAGTTGACGTCTTTGAATCCATGTATTAGCACGTGTATGATCAAACGTGCCTCTGTAGTTCCCAGACACTTTCGAAATCCAAATTGCATATCCCCAATATGCTCTTGAATCTTTGGGTAGATTCTCTGGTGTGATTTTTAGAATAACTTTAGAGCGTTTCTTATTTATGGTGCGGTAATGATTGCACACTTTGGCTCATGGTTTTTTCCCTCCTCATAGATAGCATAGAATTTCAGTTAGAATTTTGTTGCTTTCCTGTTCTTGGTGATCTGAATGTATGTTTCACCTACAAGCCACCTAGATTAAAGTTCTCATATATATGAAAAGTATAATGTTTACTGTCACGTGCTTCTATTTCTGCACTCTCCTGAGAAAAGTATTGTTTTTTTTACATTTCTAGTTCCTTTATTTATTTCCATATTAAGTTGCTTGTACTATTAGATTTTCTATTTTTCCCCTATAAGCTCGAACATTGATCCGTCTTCCATGTCTTGTTTTTAGTTTGTTTATCCGGTTGTAATTTTTTTTGTTATTGTATTATTCGTGGTTCTTCATTTTCTATTCTTCTTCTAGCGATGTGTCATGTTCTTGCGTTCCTCTATCGATATCCCTCCCTATTATATCTAAAACGTTGCTTCGGATAACGGGGTCTTTTAGCTTAGTGCGATCTGGATACTGTTGATACATATTTTGTATTATATTGAGACTGTATAAATAAATTGATTGTGAGTAACGTGAAGATCAAATTAATTTGACGAATAAAGCACTAATAACCTTTCGTCACACTTTTGTGTGAAGAAAGGTTATTAGTTCTTTACTCGTCAGAGACTGTATGAGATTTTAGCAAGTGAGAGGTTGTGGTCAGATGGAATATTCGCCCCAGGATAAGTTTTTTGCAGATTTATATGAATTTCTGTATCGTTGTTTGATGGCGATAAACTGATAAAGTGTTTCGATTCCGTATGATGTGATTTGGTGAGTCGGGCGTGGTGCTTTCCCTTGCTAACCCTTTCAGCCCTGGATTTTTTCTGGTGGGCAAAAAAATGTTTTATACACTGCATATTATTTATTACTATCTCAGATATACACAGAGTTTTTCTTTTAAGTATACATATCTCAATATACTGTATACGCTGTAAATCTTTAGATAATCGTTGTTTTTACAAATATTTCAAATTGAACTTTCAATCGAGTGTTTTCCACTCCCAGATTAAGCATGAAGTAAAATTTCAAGTTTAGAGAAGCCTGAAAGTTTGGTTTGGTCACGTAGCGAAGCGGAGCGACCAAACCAAATTTTCAGGCTTTTCAAATCTCGAAATTTTACTTCATGCGCTACGCGTACTAAACACTGATGTGATGTGATGTTTAGAATACACGTTTTTAGCATATTGCTTTAGTAGAATATTTTGAACTTCACCTAAAATCAGTGTTTTATACGCGTGGCGCATGAAGTAAAATTTCGAGTTTAGAAAAGCCTAATTTGGCTCGGTCGCTTCGCTTCGCTACGCGCCCGAGCCAAATTTTCAGGCTTTTCTAAACTCGAAATTTTACTTCATGCTTAATCTGGGAGTGGAAAATACTCGTTTAAGTTTTCAAATTAAACTATTTAAAAAAAACAAACGAGTAAGTTACAGCTCATGCATACATGTATGTATATTTAAAAGAAAAATTCCCAGTATGTTTACCAAATTTTAGTGGTGGCAAATGCCATCGACAGGACTTTGATTCTACAAAGAATTGCGCAAATATATCTTCTCTTTTATTTTTGACAACTAGTCCAAAATTTTAAACAACGTACAGTCCGCGCCCCATACCTTGGCGAGTGGCTCGGATGCGCAGTGGTATATTACTCCCCGCGACATTTTAAAAATTCCAGCGGCGCCGCGGCGGCAAATAACATGCGATAGAAGTAGCGACGAAAAGCAGTGGTATTGGGCATGTATTTTTAATACAATTTACGTAATTGTAATCTAGTAAGGTTATTTAGGACAAATTTCCTGCCCGTCAGGTAGGTAAATAAATACCAAAAGGGAGATAATCCCCTACTAATTACATTCAATGATAAATTAAATGAAGATTCGAGCGACGACGACGATGGCGACTATAACGACGACGATTGTAATGACGATTAGGACAATTTAAGCGAGTATTGTGATTTAATTTAATTTACGATTTTTAGTTTGTTTTTTTAAATCTTGTATTTCATTAAAAATTTTAAATTAAATGCCTATGTTATTTTATTCAATTTTGTTTATTAAAACGTACATTATTAAGATATATGTAATTTTTATTACTTTTATTATAAGTGATTTTCATACAACAAAAGGGATAAAGAATCTGCGTTACGCCACTGACCGCCGAGCGGTGCACCCGGTACTATTCGGGCTGCGCGGCTTCTCGCCAAGGTATGGGGCGCGGACTGTAACTGTATTGTTTTTTTATTTATTTAGGGATGATTTATCATCAACACTGGAAATTTTAAAAATACACGTATGTGGAGGTAAAGGTTTTTTAATTTATTCATTAAAAAACCAAACACAAAAATGTACTAAACATACAAGATGACTGAAAGTGAAAGCAGTGATAATGCATAAAAATCCATAAATTACTAGTTACGTGATTCCATAATATTCCAAAATATGTAAATGCTGTAAACATTATAACACCTCTTTTTTTTTTCAAAGCTCTGCTCCAGTTCTCGGGGCGAATAAAGCGCAAAAAATTACAACCGACTCATTTCCTCTTCAATATACGCACACATTAAATTATGCAATCCGAAAACCCGTTTTCGGATTCTCAATATCCGAAGAGCCGCTAATTACATCGCTGGGTCTTTTCTCATCGCGAAACCGTGTCGAAACGTTGAACGTGTTTCCTAGACCACATTTCAATCTAAATGTCACCGCCGGTGTTAATTATCGTCGATCTCTAATCATGCATGCAATCATTGATAACGAGCGTGTGTGAAATATTTGCAGGAAACTGATGCGATTTTTTCGCACTGTCTCCAATCTCCATATGGAGCGCTTTCTGTTCAATAATTGTTACGCAAAGCGTTGCACAATTGTGCGTTTTGTATGTGTGGTCGCGATTATTGAGTGGTAACGGGTGGGATTTGCAATAAGTAATGATAGAATTAACCGGCGAGACAGTAGCTTAGTGTCAAATTTTAGCTACGCTATTGAACTGAGAAATTATTATTTGATGGTTATTGGAACATTTAGTGGTACAAAATTGAACTGAAAGATAAAGTATGTGCTTTTGAACTTCATTGGTGCTACTCACACAAACTAACAAGTAGGGGATTTTTCTTTTAAGTATACATATTCCCTTGCTCAGGCCGTTTTTTGAATAAGTTCAAGTTGAAGTTACCATTGAGTTTTGTCGCTTCAAACAATTTGACACCCTAGTCTGGCATCCACGTTACTGTGCAGTTTAACAGTAAATCTATACTGATAAGAGATAAATCTCGAAATAAATCTTGAAATAAATTGATGGCCTGAATAATTTGACCCAAATTGTTACATTTGCAGTAGGTTACTGCATGTATCAACAAACAGCAAACTTTTAGTATAATTCAATGTAAGTCGGGGTATTAGCTCGGTAAGTAGTTGTTTCAACGAGTGTTTGATTTAGTCTTTGTAAGACTAACTTGTTGTAGATTGCGAAAAGAATCGCACTTTTAATTCATCAACCTTTTTTTGTCAATATTTGACATTTTGATAAACAAATAAAACATTGTCTTTGTATTTTATTTAAGAAAAATAATTGGTGTTTTTGTCATTTTATTTACATTTACAAGGTTTTTATTTTTTCAGCAGGTATTATTTTTAAATAATCAATATATTTCGAGCCTCCTCTAAGTCCAGAGGCCGTTTAGAGTCGTCTTAAAGTTTTATGGGGCCCTGGGCACTAATAATTTTGGGGGCTCCTAAATATTTTATTTTTGTTAGCCATTTGTTGTTGGTAAATTATGTTCTCAAAGGGCTTGACTCGGGGGCCCTGGGCACTATCCCAGCAAGCCCGTGCGTAAAGACGGGCTTGAGGCCGCTACTGTCAAGGCCTATTCAGTTCTAACTACGCTTCTAGTTCTGATGAGTTAATTCAAATTGGCATCTAACCTAACCAATCTTATATAGAAACATGTGATATAAACTACCGTGCTATCGTTTAAAACATAATTTAGAGTAGGCTTTGATTTTAAATTACATTGGCACTACCGACTGTTAACACATAGTTTACCATAACCTCAAATTTATTCCATCATTCAATTAGCATTCTGGGCAACCGCCTAAAAAAATCCCGCCTACTCTAAATCATAATTTAAACGATCGCACGTATTTTTATTATAGTTTAATTTTTATTTATTGAAACACTATTTTTTTACCAATCTAACATAAGAACATCTAATATAAACTAATTTTACTATAGCTACATTTTAATTTATTTTGACTTACTATTTTTTTTACCAATCTATCATAAGAACATCTAATATAAACTAATTTTACTATAGCTAAATTTTAATTTATTTTGACTTACTATTTGTTTTAATAATACAAAAAAACGCCTTTATAAATTATTTATTCGGTGTATTATTGTTGTATGTATCAGTATTAATAGTGATTGATGACAGAAATTCTCCTTGTTATTCAAATTATGTTGTTAAGGTAAAAGTGGGCAGATATAAGCAAAGTGTGATTGCAATGCATAAGTTTTCTGTTTTACACACTTTCCATTTTCGGCATTTGATAGCCCGAAGGCAAAGCCAATATCTGATGATCACTACCGTAACAGAATGGACTAAACACTGTGTTTTTCATTATTAAAAAAATCAACCGCAACTAATGGAGGCTAAAGTTAGTGGCACAATGAATGGAAACCATACCCTTTCACATGTTTTTATTGTTTTTCTGTTGGATTTTCTACATGAGGAAAATATTGTTCTTTTGACGCAAAGAAATAATCTCGACGCTGTACTAAGAGCTGGAGAAATGATTTTATTGTTATACAATTTGATATATAATTTTTCTAGATGCACAATCAGTTACATCCATTTAGGGTGGCAACCAACCGAGAAAACCGGGAAAATCCGGAAAAAATCAGAGGATTTTATTCATAGGGAAAAGTCAGGTAAATTCAGCCTGTTTAGCGAAGTCAGGGAATTTTTAAATAAATAATAATAATAAAGATGCAAATTTATGGGACAGTTATGTTTAAATTGGTAAATAGTATAAATAATAATTATTTTTATTTGTTTTGTAAATAATGAAAAGCGGAAATATGTATTTTTTTAACATATTGTCTTTAAATGAGGCCTCGATCACAATGTCATTTTTTTATATCTAATAAAAATAATGTAATAATAATAATAGTTTATTGATGCCAATATACAGGGTGTTGACTTGGCGGACGCAACGTAGGAAATCCCATGTAAATGTTGAAATGATAAAATGTTGGCTTCCCTAGAAAGTAGATTGTTGTTTCAATTCCATGACATGTCATTATTTTTATAAAATCACATTACTTTTTCTTAATTATTTTAACTGAGAGAACCGTAAACTGATAAACGTTAACCAAATGAATTCAGAATTTTTTCTTCTACAAAAAAGGCAAATACACCTTTTTGTAGAAGAAAAAATTCTGAATTCATTTGGTTAACGTTTATCAGTTTACGTTTCTCTCAGTTAAAATAATTAAGAAAAAATAATGTGATTTTATAAAAATAATGACATGCCATGGAATTGAAAGAACAATTGCGGATGTCAAAATGGCAAAAGATATCGCAGTCACTTGATTAAAGTAAATGTTTTCGAAATGATTTACACTATACAAGAAAAAATCCTCCTAATAAAGTGGTATTATGCAGACCAAAGTTATCACGATGTTTGCGTTATGTTTTTTGTCGTTAATCAAGGACAGCAATATCTTGTGCTATTTTCACATCCGCAATTGTTGTATGAATTCCATTGTATGTCATTGTTTTTATAAAATCACATTACTTTTACTTAATTATTTTAGCTGTAAATTTTCTGACATTCGTTGACTTTTAAAAGAGTTTAATTTGAAGCTTTGAACGAGTGTTTTTCACTCCCAGACTAAGCATAAAGTAAAATTTCGAGTTTAAAAAAGCCCCGTGAAAATTTTCGAGGGTCGCGCAGCGACTCGCGACAAATTTTCTGGGCTTTTCTAAACTCGAAATTTTACTTCATGCGCCACGCTTATAAAACACAGATTTTAAGTGAAGTTCAAATATACATAAATTTGACAATATTATAGTGTTTTATACGCATGGCGCATGAAGTAAAATTTTGAGTTTAGAAAAGCCCAGAAAATTTGTCTCGGGTAGCTGCGCGACACTCGACAAATTTTCAAGAGGCTTTTCTAAACTCAAAATTTTACTTCATGCTTAGTCTGGGAGTGGAAAACACTTGTTTAAAGCTCTAAATTGAACTTAAAAAAAACAGGGAATATCTCAAGATTTACAGAAAGTAGGCTAAATTTGGAATACGTATACTTTAAAGAAAAAACTCTCTGTACAATGTAAATACATATTTAAGGAAGGTGCGAAAAGGCGAAATTAATATTTAAAACACTATACAAGAAAACATCCTCCTAATAAAGTGGTATTATGCAGACCACAGTTATTACGATGTTTGAGTTATGTTTTTTGTCGTTAATTAAGTAACAGCAATATCTTGTGCTATTTTGACATCTGCAATTGTTGTATCAATTCCATGGTATGTCATTTTTTTATAAAATCACATTACTTTTTCTTAATAATTTTAACTTAGAGAAACGTTAAGTGTTAAGTGTGAGCATTCATAAATTTAGAATTTTTCCCTCTACAAAAAAGGTAAATACATTTTGTCTCTAATACAAATAGGGAAGCCAATATTTGAACACTTCAAAATTAACATGCGATATCTTATGTTGCATCCGCCAAGTCAACACCCGGTATACAAATAATATTTACATAAGTCAATTAAAGAAATACGGATAATGCCAATACATACAAATAATGTTTACATAAGTTAGATTGGTATACTAAAAGTAGTGGTAGCAGGAGGTGTGGAGCTCTAAATCACCCTGTCTATTTATTTGTTGAAGTAAACCATTTCTATAAATAAATGATTTTATTAAAATAAGTAAAACCAACCGGAAGCGGAATAGATTTTGTATGCTATTTTTAATATCTTCTTCTTCGAGCTTAATTTCTTTGATATATTTGGTCCAGTGTTAGTTTATGTTATTCTTATAAACAACAAACAACAAATAAGTGAAATGGCTTAGATGTCTCTTATTTGTTGTGTGTTGTTAATAAGAGTAATCTGAACTACAACTGGAGAAAATGTATTAAAGAAATATTTTATTTTCTACTAAAAACCCCATTTTATATTCTCTGCTCACGTGTGTTTAAGTGTAAACAAGAGTTGGAAATTCATAGAAAAATCCATATCTTTTCTCAGCGCATTCAATGTGATGAAATCTGAGTGAAAATGCCGACATGATGTGCTAGTGTAATTTAAACCAGGTTCTAGTATTATCAAAAGCTATGTTAAAATGAACACCTTTGAATTTCTTGAATTATTTACAACAATTTTGTATAACCATGAGAACATAATCCTTTGATTAGTTATCATTATTTACTACAGGAAATATTTGTTCAGCAAATTTATGAAATTATAAACTTACGAATATTTAAAACCTCTGTTACGAGTAGTAGACATGTGTATTAATTATTCATATCAAATTATATAATATAATTCGTTTTATTTCAATTTGCTATTATGAGAAATATAATAATGGATTCTTTATTTAATAATCTTGCTAATATTAATGGTTCATTGATTAGGACACGGCTTATAGTTCAATTACAGAGCATACCTACATACCAGAGCTGGGCAGGATTCGAATCATTCAGGATTCGATTCCCGGATTCGAATCCTTTTAGAGGATTCAAAAGAGGTATTCGAATACTTTAGTGAAAACGGATTCGTGATCCGGATTCGTTACATTTTTTTTAAAAGGATTCGTATTCGAATCCAGACGTAGATGATTCGAATCCTTATAAAAGGATTCGAATTCTTATAAAAGGATTCGAATCCTTATAAAAGGAGTCGAATTCTTATAAAAGGATTCGAATCCTTATAAAAGGAATCGAATCCATATAAAAGGATTCGAATCCTCATACACGGATTCAAATCCTCCTAAATAATTCGAGTCATCGCTATTCAGGCTGGGATTCGAGTTCGAATAATTTAAATAGTTAAATATTATAATATGAATATTTAAATCACTAAATTATTCATATTTGAATATAAATATTTAAATTTTCGAATAATTCAAATATATGTGAATGCATATTTGTTTACTTAACCATGAAAAATATCCAACGTTAATAATATATTTTTAAATACACTTGTAAATAAAACACTTTTTACTTTGTTTAACCACTGGATCTTACATTTAATTGTGTGACTAGTTTCGACTATCTAGTAGTCATTCTCAAACTAAAAAAAACACTTTAGTTTGAGAATGACTACTAGATAGTCCAAACTAGTCACACAATTAAATGTAAGATCCAGTAGTTAAACAAAGTAAAAAGTGTTTTATTTACAAGTGTATTTAAGATGTACCACAAAGTGAACGCCTACAACACCAAACAAGTATATTTTTAACTTCACTTGAAATCAGTGTTTTATACGCGTGGCGCATGAAGTAAAATTTCGAGTTTAGAAAAGCCCCGTGAAAATTTGTCTCGGGTCGCTACGCGACCCTCGACAAATTTTCTATGCGGGGCTTTTCTAAACTCGAAATTTTACTTCATGCTTAGTCTGGGAGTGGACAACACTCGTTCTTAGAAGTTTCAAATTAAAGGATCACTCTAGATTACTAAGTTTAGTATCATTTTACATAGGCTACAGCTCGAAGGACCAACCATGGTCTTCGGAGACCGAAGGACTACAGGGAATCGAAGTTTTTTACAAGAAAACAACGAATATCTAAAGGTTTACAGCATGGATAGGAAAGAAAACATCTAATTTTGAAAAAATACTGAAGTTAGGTTGGTTTTCAGTGCATTTTTAACTTTACTTTAAATCAGTGTTTTTTACGCGTGGCGCATGAAGTAACATTTCGAGTTTAAAAAAGCCCCGCGAAAATTTGTCTCGGGTCGCTGCGACCCTCGACAAATTTTCTACGCGGGGCTTCTCTAAACTCGAAATGTTACTTCATGCTTAGCCTGGGAGTGGACAACACTCGTTTGAATTTTAAATTTAACTCTTTTAAAAAAATTGACGTACGTAATCATTGAAATCATAGAAAAAGATTCAAAATTTTACCTAAAATTAACTTTTAGAGTTAACTTTATAATTTGCTCGGCTCTTAATGGGTAAATATTCTATTCCTAAAAAAAATCGTTTTTATTTAATATTAAAGTTGCATTCAATACAATAACAAACTGTGAATAAATCGACATAAATCTAGAAATATCGAAAATCGAGACATGTAGAAAATATTGACGGTCCACTCCCAGACTAAGCATGAAGTAAAATTTCGAGTTTAGAAAAGCCCCGCGTAGAAAATTTGTCGAGGGTCGCGCAGCGACCCGAGACAAATTTTCACGGGGCTTTTCTAAACTCGAAATTTTACTTCATGCGCCACGCGTATATAACACAGATGTAAAATGAAGTTCAATAACACATATATCATCATTTATTAAAATCATTATATAATCAGATATTTAGTCGGTAAATGAACCTTTTTGTTAATAGAAACTGTTGGAATAAAATATTACTGGTTGCAAATAATAGATTCAAATATATTTTTAAAGGATTTGTATCCGTGATTCAAAAATAAGGATTTGAATCTTTGATTCGAATCAAATTTTTCACTTACGAATCCTTTATTCGAGTATTCGTGATTCGAATCATATTAGGTGATTCGGATTCGTGATTCGAATCCTGTTTTTGAGGATTCATCCCAGCTCTGCTACATACATAGTGAGTTCTTTAGATCTTCTCTATGGGGGTCTCGAAAACTAAATATAAACGCTTAAATAGGCAAAATATTGCAGTTTCACGAATCAAACAAAATTACACTTGTGTATGATACATGTACAATTATCGAGAAAGTCAAGGGTAACTAGATACAGGGAATTATGCGTTTAAGTATACATATTCCCATGTATACGTTGTACATTTCAAAGCACTCGTTTTATTTTAATTTGAAGCTTCTAGTGAGTATTTTGAATCCTTAGTCAAGTCTAATTGATAACATTTGGATTGATTGAGTTACTTGAAGATAATTATACTTTGATTAAAAAACACTTAGAACCTTTCTTCAATACTTTATTTTGTAACTAAATGTACATTTCGGACACGAAGTGTCCATTATCAATGGTTTGATACTAATACATCGTGTCCGAAATGTACATTTAGTTACAAAATTAGGTATTGAAGAAAGGTTCTAAGTGTTTTTTAATCAAACTAATTGATAACAATTAGAAACGAACTGTAGATGTAGTAATTGTCTTTTATTACTTAACTAAATTGTCTAATTACCAAAAAAGATATTTGTATCAAAAATACGCAACATAAAAGAACAGTTGTTTTGTCGCTCTAATTGTATATTTACAGAAAGGAGTAATGAAGATAATTGCTTGAGATAATTAGAATTTTTTTTATTTTTGATTTCTTATATAATGTAAGCAATTTCGTTTAAATAAGAAATATAAAACAAAATTAAAAATGTATGACCATATATAAATTGTGATAGATTTATTTATATAATAAATTTTAAGCTGCACAATTAACAAATCTTCTTTCTTTCGTGAAGCAAACTGTTAAAATATTTCTGTTTTTAAAGAAAATGCGATTATATAACAACCTACTATACATTTGCAAATCTTCATTCACCTCACTTGGCTGTTCATTTCCCATGAACACCAAATTTTCAGGCTTTTCTAAACTCGAAATTTTACTTTATGCGCCACGCGTATTAAACACTAAAATAGTGTAAAGTAAGCTGTTAATTTTTAACTTAAATTTTTAGGCTTTTCTGAACTCGAAATTTTACTTCATACGCCACGCGTATTAAACACCAGAATAGTGTGAAGTCACTAGTATATTTTTAACTTAAATTTTCAGGCTTTTCTAAACTCGAAATTTTACTTCATGCTTATTCAAATATATGAATGTCTGAACATTTATAGCGTATACATCGGAATATGTATACTTAAAAGAAACATTGCCTGTATGTATATTTGAGATGCAGACTTTCAAATCGTGCATTGTGTACTTAATAAAATTATGAGGAAGTAAAAACTAGTCCATAATATTTTTAACTAGATTATATTATTGTTAATGTAGCTAATTTAATTCCTGACAGAAAATCTGAACTATTCGAAAGATAATCCTCGAAAAATGAACAATGTTTGAACTGAAAGTCGGCTTATCATTTATTGTAAGTGATTTTAGAGAAACCTTATGATTAATTATTTAAAACACTCAATAAACCTTCAAATCTGATGCTGAATTATTTAGAAATTGTTTAAAAACTTCAGTATAATCATAATTACCATCATCAATTAAATCTACTGGTACTTACAATAAAAAAAATGCAAAGCAAATAGTTTATCTTCAGGATTATGTTATTAATCACAGAAGTTTCGCTACCAGTGAGAAAGTGAAAATAAAAAGTAAATCATTACAACGTCGAGATTTAGATAAATCTCATTCATGAAAACTATCCATCATCCGAAGACCACACACACAACATCAATCCCACACAACGCTCTACCAAAAGCCAAAATTTACCACGTGTTCCACTTACACCTACCAATTATTATAAAATATTACTACTACTGTGCTTATTAAACCATAATAATTTTAAAAAGTGAATAAAGAAAAACATCTTATAGAATTTAAAGTTATGAAAACTAAAAACATTGTCAATCAAATTTAAATCAATATTACCTACATCCACAGATCAAATAATGAAATCTACGTTTTATACACGTGGCGTATGAAGTAAAATTTCGAGTTTAGAAAAACCAAATTTTCAGGATTTTCTAAACTCGAAATTTTACTTCATGCTTAATCTGGAAGTGGAATCACTCGTTAGAAGCTTCAAATTGAACGCTTGTCAAAAATATCGAGTGTCTGAAAATTTACAAATTGGGATATGTACTTATAGTTAAAAAATTTGGCTGTATATTCGTCTATTTTTATTTTGCAACAAATAGTTATTTATTTCTATCTTTAAAACTATTTCACGTTGATTAAACCTGCCATAAATTTTTTTTATAAATTACATCAGTTTTTTTTGCTACATTTTCTAATAAAATGCTGAAAAGCCAAGAGTTCATATTTTAATCCATACTTTTATTAGATTTCTGACATTATTTCCATTTCATTCAATAGACCACTAACATTAGTAAATTTTTGAGTAATGAAAAGTTATAACGTTAACTTGTTTCTCATTGATCACTTGGTAAAACATTTCTATTAATATATAGGTATTTGATTGAATTTCAATCAAATACCTATATATTAATGAAAAGTTATCATTATATTGTTGTTTATAACACCAAATTAATTCCAACACTACAGAATAACTTTACCCAACAATTAATCCACTCCTTTAAAGTACCAACTTTAAAATATTTATAAGGAAAATAACTGGGCCACGCATTATTACAATAAATTATGAGATAACAACCGGTGTGGGTGATTTCACATCTTGTTTCAACCAGACTTCTACACATGTGTTTCACAACAAATGGCAATCATGCGAACACTATTAGCAAATTGACCGGAATTAGATCGAAAGTTAACTCATTTGTTCATTCCAGACGTTTATAATTGGAAGTCATGTATTAAGAAAAATCGAAAGGAACGTTTTTTTTGATTAGTATTGTCAAATCAATATGTTTTATGTGTGTTGAAATTGTAGCATGATTTTGATTTTGTTGTGCAATAGGAGAGTAGAATGGGGCGTTTTGATTTTTTATAGGCTGGGTTTTAAGGTGTTGGGGATTCATGGGATTAGTTTATCTCGCTTCGCGTTTTGGATCGAGTGTGAACAATTGTTTCTCAGAAAAAGTTCTTTGATTTTGGATACATTTTTGGGAGCATTGTGAATCGGTATGTGCGAGTATGAGATGAGGAATATTCATGTAAGTGTTTCTATCAGTGGTGTAGCTAGTAAAATTGCGCTCTCCTTTTTTTCTCTAAAAAATGTTTTCTATAATTTATTAACATTAATTGCATAAAAACGATTTATTTTAAATTTAATAAATTATCATGCAATAGCTGTTTTTATATAAGCGTTAAATTTGAAACTCTTAACAAGTGTTTGCACTCTTTAATTGAGCATGAAGTAACATTTCGAGTTTAGAAAAGTCTGAAACCAACAACATTCACGGAAGAAACATCAACAGTGACAGTAAAAGTAAAATGCCTTAAAATTTGGCTTTTCTAAACTCGAAATTTAACTTCATGCGTCAGGCGTATTAAACACTGAAATATCGTGAGGTTTAAGATATACAGCTCAAGCAGTATTCTGAAGCAGTATATTTTCAACTTCATTTGAAATCAGTGTTTTACACGCGTGGCGCATGAAGTAAAATTTCGAGTTTAGAAAAGCCAGAAAATTTGGTTTGGTCGCTCCGCTTCGCGGAGCGACCAAACCAAATTTTCAGGCTTTTCTAAACTCGAAATTTTACTTCATGCTTAGTCTGGGAGTGGACAACACTCGGTTAAAGCTTTAAATTAAACTGTTTTAAAAAACAATGAATATCTTAAGATTTACAGCATGTGATTAGGATAAATATACTTAAATAAAATCCTCCCTGTATATTTAATCTACCTAAATTAAATATACAGGGAGAATTTTAATTAAGTATATGTATCCTAATCACATGCTGTAAATCTTAAGATATTCATTGTTTTTTAATACAGTTTAATTTAAAGCTTTAACCGAGTGTTGTCCACTCCCAGACTAAGCATGAAGTAAAATTTCGAGTTTAGAAAAGCCTGAAAATTTGGTTTGGTCGCTCCGCGAAGCGGAGCGACCAAACCAAATTTTCTGGCTTTTCTAAACTCGAAATTTTACTTCATGCGCCACGCGTGTAAAACACTGATTTCAAATGAAGTTGAAAATATACTGCTTCAGAATACTGCTTGAGCTGTATATCTTAAACCTCACGATATTTCAGTGTTTAATACGCCTGACGCATGAAGTAACATTTCGAGTTTAGAAATGCCAAATTTTAGGGCATTTTACTTTATGCGCCACGCGTATAAAACACTAAAATATTATGAAATTCACGATATGCTAGTAAAGCAGTATTCTAATGACGTATATTTTGAACTTCACTTAAGACCTGTGTTTTATACGGGTGGCGCATGAAGCAAAATTTCGAGTTTAGAAAACAAATTTTCACGGGGCTTCTCTAAACTCGAAATTTTACTTCATGCTTAGTCTGGGAGTTTTAAGCTTGAAATTGAGTTTTTAAACAAAACATGTACACTTAAAATAAACAATTTAAGCCACTTATGTATCGGTTTTTAAGAAAGGCAAAACGTTTTACAAAGAATGACTTTTTGTTGAAAAATTAATAATAATGTTAATAATAAATGCAATTATTTTGAATAAAAAACATTAAACAAATACACAATTTCTAAATAATACAATTATTTCTATTAATTTAAAATTTTGTATTTAGACTAAACTTTTGATTACAAATGACTTTTCTCAATAACATTTTTCCCTAAAAATATAATTAGAAGTACATCTCTCTTATCATATCTATTGTTTTTCTTAATTTTTGAGCGCCCTCTGTGGTCAAATTAGGATTTGGTAAAGAAAATATTGTTTTTAAGTTATACAAAACTTTTTCAAAAGAATAATTATTTGTCGAAAAATTGTTAGTACAAAAGTTTTTGCTATCCTGGCAGCAATACAGGAACACACGGTATAAATATGTTACACGTTTGTACAAAAATGAAAAGTTATTAGAAAATAATAACTAACATTGCCTAAAATGCCAACATTATTTCCAAACGCTCATTATAAAGCCATCATACTCAACACATTAGCCTGGCGAAGAATCCAGCTTCAGGTATTATAATACGCACAGTTTAATCAACAATACAATACAATCAGCTATATAAGGTATTTTAACAACAACAAAAAATAACCACTTAACAAAATCAATCCACTAAAAACACCTCAGGTTATATAATTAGATGCACGCTTCAAATAAAATACATATTAACAAATCCAATCCATAATACACGTATTGCACAATGTCTTAATAAGGTTGTCTGTCGGTCGAGCAAATGGCATGGGCTTTGAAGCGATTTACGGCGTGAGGCAATAGGAATTATTAGTGTCTTCTGCGGGCTTTTATTGCTATCGAGGAGTTGTAAGAAGAACTGGCCTAGATTCTTGAGTTTTGCATCTGAGCCGAAGCCGTATCCGGCAAAGCAGAAAATCACCACGGTTTGAATATTTATTGCTGCTTGTACAATGGAGTTGCATTTTAATGTTAATCTCTGGATTATGTGAGGATGAAAGTGGTGAAAGAATTTAGCGGAGGCGTTTGCACTTGTTTTAAATGCTAATCGTGATGATGGTGATTTAGATTGATCATAGCTTCAAGTTGTTAATTTCATTGTGGGTTGGTTTTAGCTTTAAGTAAAATTTAATAATAGAAATACAGACCACCAACTTTGCATTAAATTGTTAATAGTTAAAATTATTTTTTTCTAATGGTTCATTACATTGATAATTGTTTAAATTAAGTATTTATAAAGCAAACAACTTCCATTGTTAAAATTGAAAAATTCATTGTAGGCGAATTAATGTTTCATACACCACGTGAAAAATATATCAGATTGTAGCTGGTCAAAAAGACATAGTTGTTAAGCAATTAAGCAAAAAGATGCCAAATTCTAAATAAGTCGTTAAATATTGACATGTTTTACAATTTGACGAATAAAGCACTAATAACCTTTTTTCACACTTTTATTTCAGTTACCAAATGTACATTTTGGACACAAAGTGACCATTATCAATGATTGACAATGGTAACTTTGTGTCCGAAATGTAATTCAAATAAAAGTGTGAGGAAAGGTAATTAGTGCTTTATTTGTCAAATTAATATGATCTTCACGTAACTCAGAATCAATTTATTTATGTTTTTAAAAAAAAATTGATTGATAAGGCTGATAAATGTTGAAAGTTCATATTCACTTTTATATAAAAGTATTTATGTTTTACAATATTCATTGTTTTTTGATGTAACTTCAATGAAAACATTTAATTAAAATTCCCATTTTTGTATTACAAACATTTCTTTTCGAAATATAATCTTGTCTTCTATTTAAAAAAAATCCGCACTTAATACTAAACTGCTTTATTAATAATCGTTAACAGACAATTTAAAGAATCCACTGAGAGCGTTATTAAATCCTTAAAATGATCTACAAACATCAATTAATAAGGTAACATAGGTCTGCACTTTATAAGAAATTGTTCGTCAAAATGTAGTAAACTTTTCAATCTATGAAAAATGTATTTCAAGTTGCCACAATACATTAGTCCGGATGATTTTTGTTACATATTTGTAAAGTTAAAGACTGAAAATTTAATTGTCTTTTTCAGAAATGTCAATTTTCATAATAATGCGCTCCACTCTAATAAATTATTTAGTCCATATCTTTACCGAATGGAAAATCATACGGTGTATTATTTAAATGTGTTCCACTGATATTCCTTAAAGAATGAATAGCAGAAAATCCCTCGTGGTAAAAAATATTGATTATTTTTTGATCACAACATAAATATTGATTTATATCACGATGAAACTTTTTAGTAAAATGCTCCCTCACTTTTTCAGCATAAATACATTTGCTAATTGTTCGTTGTATGAAATCAATAAAAATGTTGTTTAAATACACGTGCAGGGTGTCCTAAAATAAATATCGGAGTTTTAATGAAGTAAAAGATAGTATCTCTGCACAGGACACTGCTGTGTTATGCGGTGTCATGTTGGAAAAATGGTCTAGTTTAATTTCATAGAACATTTATAGACAATGTGGAAAATATATCAATACAATCGTTTTGTATACGTTTCTATACCCTATGAAATATAGCACTTTAGAACTTTAAAACAGCTTGCATTTAATTTTGAGTTACAATTTTTCTCACTAATAATCATGTAACGTAACACACTACTCGATGTGTGTTACGTTACATGATTGTTTGATTTTTTTTATTGAAGTGTGGAATATTAAAAATAAAAATGGTGATGTGTCCATCATAGTACTTTCCCCCGTAAATTGCGTATTAAATCACTTGTAAAATATTTGTAGCATTATTATTTTCAAAATGTCTTCAACTTTTTGATAACTACAACTTTTATTTGAAACATTTTTCAATTGTATCGACACATACACTGTCACACATCAATAACTAGATAAAACACACAACTTTTGAAATATCTCAAAAACTAAGAGTGCTATGACAAAAAGTAAATGAACAATACATCTTCATTTTGTTATTATCTACAACTTTTATTTGAAAGAATTTTTTGTTTGATGAACATTTATTGAAAAAATCTAAAAAAACTGAAAACGCTAAGAGTAAAGTACCACTTCCGGTTTTCCGATTTTCACCAAAAGCTTTTCAGTTCTTCCGATTGTAACAAAAAGCTTAAGTTTCAAGTTTCATCTCGATATCTTTAGCGGTTTTTGCGGTACAGCGCACACAGACACAGACAGACAGACAGACAGACAGACATTTTTCAAAAATGGTCTTATTCGACTCAGGGGACCTCAAAACGGATATTTCCGCTAAAATTTTTGATTCGAAAATTTTCACGAAAACAATACTTTCCCTTTGTATTACATACGGGGGAAAGTAAAAACGAACTCAACCAGTTTTCTTAAAAACGCTGAAATACGTCGATTTTTGTTTATTAATGCGCCCCTTTTCGCGCGCTTAAAAATATTGTGACGTCACTGGTATTTGACGGGTGACGTCATCGGTAATTTTTTTAAATGGAATTCGTTTTTTTGTAGAGACTTTAATTCTCTTTACATCCATATATTTTTTTAATACGCGTCATTTAATCTAACAACGAGATAGACTTGATATAGATTTGCATAAAATTCATAATTGTTCTATCAAATATTTAAAAAAAATCGCCAACTCCAAATTTATTGTTTCATTTAATATTTGACATGTTAACAAGTTTGACACTCAAATTCAAGATCCACAGTAAGTAAAATACCATGAAATGGGAAGTACAAAAGATTAAGTTTAAATTAAAAACAATTTAAATAACGCGTATTTAAAAAAAATATATGTGAATGCAAAGAGATTTAAGAGATCTATAAAATTTGCCAAATAAAAATAAAAAACAATTAAATTTCAAATGCCGATGCCAAACGTCAAACCCTAGTAACGTTACAATTGTTTTGAGCACGCAGAAAATGACGCATTAACGAACAAAGATCGACCTGTTCCAGTGTTTTTAAGAAAACCGGTTGAGTTCGTTTTTATTTGTAATATTCCTTACTTTACTCGCACGCTGTATATGTTTTCTTAATTCTAACTAAATCAACTATTTGGGCAAAGTAAAAACATAACAGATACATTCAAATATCCTGATGAGATCTACAAGGTGGTTCAAACATGACAATATATTTTGATAGATTTAATTTATAAGTAGTTTTAATTGGTTTATTTTTAAATGTTAATATTTATTTTCTTGTTCCAGGTGCGTCATGAATTTTATTCATTCCTACGATACATTTAGGACTCCTTGTCGTGACCAAATAGTGTTCGAGATCTTACAAGTGTCTAAACATTAATGTTCTATGCGCGGTCTTCAAATTATGTCAAGTAAGTTCTTTTAATTATTTTTATAATCCATTATTTATATCTAATAATAGTTCTGAGGGCCAGTTGCACCAAAAATGCTGAACCCGACTTCAAGCTGAACTTAAGTTCAAGATGACAGTTCCTATTGTTCTAATGTCACTTTGAACTGAAGTTTAGAGTAGAACCAGTTCAACTTGTTTGGTGCAACTGGCCCTAAGTAGACATGATGTACCTGTATTTAATTTATTTATATAAATGGTAGTTCAAAGTTATTATCGCAAAATCTTAGATTCTAATTAGATGCATACCTAGTAGTAATACAAATCCACTGAGATAGATAGAACATTGGAGTGCTAATTAACTAAAAATTTACACTGTGTTACTGAAAAAGGCGCGAGTACAAATTACAGTTTACTCTCCAGTGAAGGAAGAAACTGAATTTTGATTCGCTAGTTCAAAAATGCTTTGCGGTCGTAGGTTCATATTCCACTATCTTTTTTACTCTCTTAATCCAGTGCTACTGCCGTGCGATCGTTTAATTTATTATTTAGAGTAGGTGACATTTTGTTTGTGAGGTTACATATAATCTGTTTAATAACTAGGAGGAGCGTTTTAAATTTCACGCGCCAAAACCTACAACTCTGATTGGCCGAGAGCGCGCCCATTTTACACTATGCTAATTACGTCATTATTAGGCGCAACAGCTGACATAACCTTAATTCGAAGCGTTACCGAGTTGCAACTTTGTCTGTTTCGTAATAACCTTTTCTGCGGTGTTTTTTTAACATAGTTAGAAGTTGGTTTTGTTTATATTGTTGTGATGGATTATGGACCCAGTACAAGCTCGGTGATAATATCACCTTTATTTGGATTGGATTGGATTGGATTTGGGTCATTTACCTATATCTTTCTGAAAAACAGTGCATAATAAATATGTATAAGCAGATGATAATAGATGATCCACATATGGAAAAGACTGCTGTTGTATCAGACATTGTTGGTGCAGTAGGTGAGATATCAAATAGTATAAGAATTTGCATCAAATAATAAAATGTTTAATTTTTAGGAGTTGTAAATTCCACTGTCTATCGTACTATTAGCGAATATAAGAAATCCGGAGAGATTTGTAGCCCTAAACTGATCGGAAGACATAATTACAAGTTTTGATGACGTAGTGAAGAGATCCATGCATAGTTTCTTCTATAAAAATGTACTGCCAACTTTGAATAAAGTTTTAAAAGAAGTAAACGCTCATGCAGTCTTGCCGAAGATAAGTCGTTCTACCTTGTATAGTTTTATGAAACAAATCAATTTTAAGTATGATAGAGACCAGAGCTGGGCAGGATTCGAATCATTCAGGACTCGAATCCTTTTAGAGGATTCAAAAGAGGCATTTGAATACTTTAGTTCAACTGGATTCGTGATCCGGATTCATTTTTTAAGAGGATTAGTATTCGAGTCTACATGTGGGTGATTCGAATCCTTATAAAAGGATTCGAATCGTTGTAAAAGGATTCGAATACTTACAAAAGGATTTGAATCGTCTAAAATATTTCGAATTAATTGTGAGGAATAACATGAAAAATGTTTTTTTGTGTGTTTTTAAATTTCTCGTTAAATCACTGTTTTATGCGCGTGGCGCATGACGTAAAATTTCGAGTTTAGAAAAGCCCAGAAAATTTGTCTCGGGTCGCTACGCGACCCTCGACAAATTTTCACGGGGCTTTTCTAAACTCGAAATTTTACTTCATGCTTAGTCTGGGAATGGAAACGCTCGTTCGAAACTTCAAAGTGATTGCTTTGATAAGAACATTAAATGATTGAAAATGTTTTTAAAGATAATAATCTAGTTTTCAAAATTTTGTTTAATATTGTTTGAAGTAAAGCTGACATGGTAGCCACAAGATGAAATGTTAAATTTTTCTGACATTTCCCCATTTCCCTGACTAAAGATTTTTTCCCTGGCCTATTAATATAACTTTCTTCTTTGGGAAACCCTCATTCTGTTTAATAGTCATTGTTTTACCAATATTTAAGTTAATTTTATAAATTTTTACGTGTTTTGTAATTTGGGTGCTGATTTAGCAAATTTCATAATATCATATGCCTTTTTTGTTAGTGTTTTGTCAATTTGAATATAATGCCATGACTTTTCTCTGACTTTCCCGGTTTTAATGATATTCAGTAGATTTTTTATTTACGTAAATTACAGGCATTAGTCGATTTTATAATAGAGTTCAATTTGAAGTTTTGGACGAGTGTTTCCACTCCCAGGCTAAGCATGAAGTAAAATTTCGAGTTTAGAAAAGCCCCGTGAAAATTTGTCGAGGGTCGCGCAGCGACCCGAGACAAATTTTCGGGCTTTTCTAAACTCGAAATTTTACTTCATGCGCCACGCGTACAAAACAATGATTTGAATTGGAGTTCAGAAACACACAAATACATCTATAACCAGAGTAACAGGGAGTCAGATATTTAGTCTGTTATCAACGATACTCAGTGGTAATAATAAATAATTAGGTTTCGAATATTTTCGTTAAAACAACTGGTAACGATATTTATATATTAATGGTTGCAAAAAAATAATAAAATCAAATTTATTCTTAAAGGATTTGTATTCGTGATTCGAAAAAATAGGATTCGAATCATATTTATCTCGAACGAATCCTTAATTCGAGTATTCGTGATTCGAATCATATTAGGTGATTCGGATTCGTAATTCGAATCCTTTTTACGAGGATTCATCCCAGCTCTGATAGAGACACATTATTATATAAATTCCATATTATATTATGAACATAATGTAAATATGTTTTATTTCACAGATATATGGCGGGATGCCATATAAGCAGTTAAATTGAACTGACGATATCGTACGATGGAAAAGAAAATTCTTATCCACAATTAAGAAGTACAAAATGGATATTTGATTTTATTTAAAGAGTAATTATGAAATTATTTAATATTGCCGCCACATTTATCTAGTGATATTTCTGGTAACTTTTTATAGTGTAAATTGGGCTTTGGCACTTACTCCTTCTAGTTTTTAAACAGCCTATAGAATGCTAATTGAATGATAGAATAAATTTGAGGTTATGGTAAACTATGTGTTAGCAGTCAGTAGTGCCAATCTTATTTAAAATTCAAAGCCTATTCTAAATCATGTTTTGAGTGATTGCAGGGTATATCTTACTGTATAAAACATACATTTTTTTTTAAATAAACAAGATAAATTGTAGCTACCTCATAAGCAATAAATACTATAAGACAGCTTACATTTGACATTTCATAAGAACTACATTCGAATTGGAAGTCGACTAAACTTAAAGTCAACTTTTGTAAGATTTATTTAGACAATTATTAGAAAGCCGGAGGCAAAACGGTAAAAATTAAAAATAAATGTTTCATTGCGCTTACCATTATATAAAGAACGTTTTAAAACCCAACTACCACAATGTTTCATTTATTTTACAAAATAAATACATTTCCAGTAAAAATTGATACATTTAGGTACAATTATCATTTTTACCACATTTTCGACTAGATATAAAAAACATTGCATGCTTGTTAAAATGTTAATAAATGAAGGAGAAAACAGATGGCGCCACTAAATGATTTTAGTTTTTGTGACTTGTTTGGTTTTGCAACTAGTTCTTCATTTCTCTAAAGAGGAAAATATATTTAATAAGATTTTAGGAAGTTCCGATTCAATAAAGCATGGTCTAAAAACTTTAACAAGACACTTTTAAAGAAGCGAAGCATAGTACCACTGCATAGAACACTGCTGTGCTATGTAGAGTCATTTTGGAAAAATGATCTAGTTTAATTTCATGAAACATTTATAGACAATGTGGATAACATATCAGTATATATTGATGTTTATACTTATCTTTATTTATTAATTTAATTTGTCCTGACATATTATCCTCTGTTTATACGATATGTTATCGTTTGTATATACTTATGTATGTTTATATGCATATATATCTCTCACATAATTCACTACCACCCCCCACCCCTTTCCCTAAGCAACACCACCTCCTCCACGGCATTAGTATTTAAGTGTTAGTTTAAGTTTGTAATTCATTATTCATCTGCCTGATGAAGCCACTGTGTGGCGAAACAATTGTTGCAGTGTCAATCAATAAATAGTGAAATCTTAACCAAGTGTGTTATTTACTAAAAGTTTTTACATATCAGTATAATTGTTTTTGTATATGTTTCTATACTGAATGAAATATACCACTTTAAAGCAGGTAACATAAGTTAGAATGGAAGTCCTAAAACAAGCTTTGACATCAAAGATATTACACTATTACTAATTCCGTGTTCATCTGAGAAATAGGCGATGAAATATGCTATCCATTTCAAAATGTGAGAATTTTCTGGGCTTTTCTTGGTTAATTTTATATTGTTTAATTTTTTTAAGTATCACCAATAAGAGGTACTTATTTAAACGATTTTGATAACATATCAGTATAATTGTTTTTGTATATGTTTCTATACTGAATGAAATATACCACTTTAAAACAGGTAACATAAGTTAGAATGGGAGTCCTAAAATAAGCTTTGACATCAAAGAAATTACACTATTACTAATTCCGTGTTCATCTGAGAAATAGGCTATGAAACATGCTATCCATTTCAAAATGTGAAAATTTTCTGGGCGTTTCTTGGTTAATTTTATATTGTTTAATTTTTTTAAGTATCACCAATAAGAGGTACTTATTTAAACGATTTTGATTTTATGCCATGTATTATTAGGTATTATAGATTATTATTATTTTTTTTGAGAAGGCGTCATTTATCTTTTAAAAACAGTTTTAAAATCTACATTAAATTCCACTAATCAATCAATTTTTGTCAATTTATCCTAATGTTCACAGTTCGAAGGTTTTTGCAAAATTTTATGATGTGTGTTGATTTTGACGATTTTATTAAAAGTAGTAATAAATATTTCAAATTTATGATTTTTCCTATAAATTGATTTACAGGTATTTTTTTTTTAAATGCTTTCACTTATTCTATAAGAGGATTTGTAAAATTAATGAACATGTGATCAAATCCAAGCAGTATACACTTAAACAGTAGACTTTTAATCAGTTTTTATACGCGTGGCACATAAATAAAATTTCGAGTTTGAAAAAGCCTGAAAATTTAGTTCATGCTTCATCTAGGATTGGAAACACTTTGGAAAATCGTTACATGTACATAACAAAAATTACCCGTATTTACCTTTTCAGCTTTTATACTCGTACTTTTAATGTATTTAAGTAGTTCCAATACATATTTTTAAAAAAATTATACCATTTTATATTGTAAATGGATCTCGAAAATAAATAAATGCATTTAATTTAATAATATTTATTTGTGTCTTATAACAATACAGTTTTACACACGTCGACAAACAAATACAAAAGAAATAAACAATTTGATCGATTTGTACGAAATATTACAGACATATAAAAATTGTCAATCTTGAAACATTTTTATTGATTGGTAAATTTTAATGTTTGTTGCTTTTGACGATTTCATTTAATATTTATGTTTTTTTGGATTTTTAGACAATTTTTTGTAAAATTTCATTATTTGTTCATCAATTCTACGAGTTTTATCTATTTACAAATACCTACAAATTTTCTTTTTATCAATTTTTGTGTGAATATAAACTTTGATAAATGTTAATAAATCTGTTTTTATCATTTCTAGTTAATTTTTAAATTATTGTTCATTATTTTTTAGAACTTTGACAAATGTTGCTATTTCTTTCTTATTTTTTTTTTAATTTTTAATTTTTTTTATATATTTGTAAGCTTTATTTATAAAAATCGTGATATTCTTAATTTTTCACAATTTTCGTAAATTCAGTGATTTTTTTAATTTTCACGAATCCAATTATGCTGTATCTGGGCCTGGCCACAAACAGGAAATTTTTCAGACATTCGTTGTTTTTATAAAAGCTTTCAATTTGAAGCTTATAATGAATGTTTCCAATCCCAGATTAGGCATGAAGTAAAATTTTGAGTTTAGAAAAACATGAAAATTTGGTTTGGTCGCGTCACCTACAAGGAATTTTTCTTTTAGGTATACTATCACGATTTTTTCGATGTAAATTTTCAGGCATCTAATGTTTTTGAAAAGCGTTTAATTTGAAGCTTCTAACGAGTGCTTCACCTCAAAGTGTAAGCATGAAGTGGAGCGACCAAACCAAATTTTCAGGCCTTTCTAAACTCGAAATTTTTCTCCATGCGCCAAGCTTATAAAACACTGATTTAAAGTGAATTTCAAAATACCCCCACCCCTTATGTTTGATTCTCACTTTAATACATTCTACAAATGTTTATTATTTAATTATATACTTATACACCTTTTGTTGTTACTCTTGGATTTTAAGATATTATCTTTTTCATATTTAATAGTCATTTTAATAACGGGGAAGTAGTAAACCCTTTTTTCGTTTCATATTTTTATATTTTGACTGTGGTGGGGGGGGGGGTATTTTCCATCTTTTTCCGTAGATCCGCGCCTTTTCAAGGCCCCGCAAATTAAGTTAAGTTAAGCACTGGGTCCCGCTTTTCTTCGGGCCGGTCTTAAAGATACTCCGCAAACGGTAACTAACTAAATAACTATTTCTGTAGAAATTAGCAAATTACTAGCTCAAATTTAATTGAACCAATCAAATGCGACGTTTTCATCACATTTCTACATTAATGTAATTGCATCCAATTCTGAATATCAGACTTGTATAGTCATTACATTTTTTCCTTACATAAAAGATTATCTAAAATTAACACATCCCGTGACAGAATCTCTGCAGTGCATTTGGTGCACGCTGAATATTCCCACAGCAACATCTTCACCTTATATAACGACTTGCGGAACAAAAGACGTGAAGCAAAGAAGAGCGGCGCTAATTAATCCTAACTTAATTACGAATTACGAAGAATTCTGCGACTGCGAATATACATAAATCGCTAGTACTGCCTTAGCGCGAGTTGTGCAAGTCTTAACAGGATGTTTCCAAAATTGGATTACTGTGATTATGAAGAAGCGAGCGAGCTCAATGGATTCTGCTTCCTTAACCTAACCAGAGAAAGCTGCCACGAAAAAAATTTATATCGAGGATTTTATTTATTATACAGAGAGATTTATGTAACACCGAACATTTTCATAAAGTTAATTTTTCTTTGAAGTATCCATATGCATACGTTGCACATTTTCTGATGCTCGGTTTATTAAAAGAATTCAATTTGAAGCTTTAAGCGAGTGTTTTCCACTCCCAGGCTAAGCATGAAGTAAAATTTCGAGTTTAGAAAAGCCTGAAAATTTGGTTTGGTCGCGTAGCGCGAAGCGCGGAGCGGCCAAACCAAATTTTCAGGCTTTTCTAAACTCGAAATTTTACTTCATGCGCCACCGGTACAAAACACTGATTCAATGTAAAGTTTAGCGGTGTGTTTCAAACTTCGTAATATGTCAGTGTTTTGAACCGGTGGCGCATGAAGTAAAATTTCGAGTTTAGAAAAGCCTGAAAATTTGGTTTGGCCGCTCCGCGCTTCGCGCTACGCGACCAAACCAAATTTTCAGGCTTTTCTAAACTCGAAATTTTACTTCATGCTTAGTCTGGGAGTGGAAAACACTCGCCTAAAGCTTCAAATTAAATTCTTTTAATAAACCGAGCATCGAAAAATATGCAACGTATGCATATGGATGTTTCAAAGAAAAATTCTCGTTATGAAAATGTTCGGTGTTACATAAACCTCTCTGTATACATGGTGACAATGAGAAAGTGTGCTGTGGTTGCATAGGTGCTCCTATTATTTTTTATTTCTTTGGAAATTTGGGTTTATGGATTTATTTTAAACATTAACATTAACGCCACTTAATGTACATTTCGGCACATGTTGAAGTGATATTGCCAAAACTGGAAAGTTTGTTGAACCATATGGGATTGTTGTGTCCAAGTGACTTTAATTCAATTATTAATATTTTGAACTTCGTTTAAACAGTTTTTACAACTGGGCCTTCAACAAACTAATTGAGCATTTCATTTACAAATCTTCTTTCGTTATTACAGAATGTATAATTTAATAGTTTCAAAGTAATTTTATATGTTACATTCAAGCTATCAATTACACATTTCGTAATAAATACACATACTTTATATAATCATAATTACAGCAATCAACATTTTTAATTCGATTATAAATTATAACAATTTAACTAGCATCGCTTACAGTTAATTTTGTAAACGCATAATTTCCAAATTGAAAAGTAATCAGAGCGTTTTATTTTATTTATGTCTCCCACTTACCTTATTTGGAATGGAACGCATTGATTTATAACACAAAAAAATAATGCGAAGCCACGTTGGGTATCTAATTGGCGCGTAAGTGATTAATTAAGCAACGTATTATTTCCTCCTGCCAAATTTGCATGGAACGAAATTACACAATCACCCACATCGCCGAGTTAATATCGTGATTAATTACCTTGAAATACCTTAAAACTAGTTATTATAGAAAGTGTATCGGAATAATAAATGCACAAAATTAATGTTGAGCAAAAAGCGTATTATTTTATTAAAGTTTTGAATAAATGCCACGACTGCTTTTTCAGTCTAATGGTAAATTAAATTGATATATATTTAACATCTTTATTGACAGAATTTTCGTATAAAAAACATTTAAATATTTTTAACTACAATAAATTTGGTACATAAATAATTTTCTGCCAATCGGCTATCGACCATTGGTCTTTCCGCCTGAATTTGTTTAGTTTTGTCTCTGTCATTTTATGTTATAGTTGTCTATTGTCTTTGTCTGACTCTAACTGTCATACTGGCGTCGTGATCATTAATGTCTTGTACTTGTCTAACGGCTGTCTCAAACGTCGTGATCATTAATGTCATGAAGTGAGGAGATGAATTCATAAATTGTGGTGCAGGGGAATTTTCGTTTAGGGGCAATATTTTTATTACGAGGGATACAAAGGGTTTTAAGAAGATTGTAATAAAAACGATTAGAGGCAAATTTTTGGGAAAGTTGGTTGAGGCGGTTTTCTATCGGAAGTATTTTTGTTAGTTCGTATAGGAGGGTGTTTGAAGGATTATGTAGAGGATTTTGTGGGTGTCTTATTTTTGTTAGCACTCTGAGGGCCGATCTTTCAGCAATTTGAATATTTTTTAGGGAGCAAGGGTGTGGATTGTGAAAGAGGATTGCAGCGTAGTCAAGCAAAGGGCGGCATATCATCTTATATATATTAACTGCTGTTTCAGTGCTAATGCCTTGTTTCCTGAATGTGAGATTTCTAAAATACGTCGCCCTTTGTCTGATCTTTGCTTTAAGAATTGAGGAGTGGGTTTTGAAGGTAAGTTTAGTGTCAAAGGTTATGCCTAGGTATTTACAGGAGTTTGAGGGGCGGATGATGTGGTTATTTACTGATATTGAAAATGGGGATGAGTTGGGTCGGTGAAATGGAATTAGGAGCTGTGATTTGTTGGGATTTATAGAGATTCGCCATTTAGCGAACCATGTTTGTATGGTGTCTATAAGGCCCTGTAGAGTGCTAAGTGCTATGGGGAGAGTGGAGGCATGTGCTATTAAAGCCGTGTCGTCTGCGTATAATAAAGGATAAGCGGATTTGTTAAGGTATTTTGGGTCAGGATTGTATAGATCTGATACAAGGATATTATACAGGAGTGGTGAGAGAGGTGATCCTTGGGGTAAACCTTGTTGGGGTGTAAATGGGATTGAAATGGAACGACGGATTTTAACTTGGAGTGTTCTATTGTGTAGGAAACTATCAAGAATATTAATTAGGTGCGATGGGATTTTTAGGGCGTTGCATTTAAACAGCAGGCCTCTGTGCCATACAGAGTCAAACGCTTTTTGAATATCCAGAAATAAGATGGCAGATTTTTGACCTTCGAGGCTTGCTGTTTGGCAGTTGGAAGTTAGAATGGATAATGGGATTGTGGTAGAGCGGTGTTCTAGGAAGCCAAATTGGTAAGGTGGGAGTATGTTGGAGATATGTTGCATAAGTTTGTTTTTTATGATAGATTCAAACAGCTTCCCGAGGACTGGAAGCAAGGTTATAGGGCGATAATTATTCGCTTTTGAAGAGTCGTTGCCTGGTTTGTGAATGCATGTGATTATACCTTTCTTCCATTCCCTCGGGATTAGCTGGGATTTGTAAATTTGGTTGAAAATGTCAATTATATGGGAGTGGATTTCATAGGGCAAGGATTTAAGGATATATCTAGGAATGTTATCGTAACCGGGGGCGGTATTTTTACCCTTATTTAAGATTTCAAAATATTCTTCCTCATTTATATCATCGGCAGGAGTATGGGGGAACTGGGTATTTTTAAATGTGGTGTACCAGGAATTCACTGTGTCTCGAAAGTCGTTGTCATATTCGTCATTGTCATTCATTGAGTATATTTCAGAAAAATGTCTAGCAAAAATGTCAGTACAAGCGTTATCGTCCGTAACAGTTAAATTAGTCATTGGATCATAGATCTTCTGGATAAAGTCTGTTTTGCGATATTTACAAAGTTTTTTTATTTCTTGCCAATATTGTTTGCCGTGCAAGTCATTAATTTTTTCACAGGCCTTTATCCAGTGATCTGTTTTATAATTTGTAATGAGTTTGTGAATGTCCTTGTTAAGTTGATTAAATTTCTGTTTAAGTGTCACGTCCTCTGTTTGTCTGAAGTCCCTGTAAAGCTGTCTCTTATATTTTATTAGGCGTAGGATATATTTAGGAAGGGGATATTTGAAGGGGCGTTTTGTGGCTGTTGGTGTGTTTTGATTGACCGATTGTGATAATTTTTCTAGGAAAAGGGAGATGTAGTTTTGGGAAATCAGTTTGTTGGAGGAAATAAATTCTGTCATTTCGGCGGTTACTTTATCTATGTCACAGTCTTTGTAGCGGGGAATTATATTTGGGGGAGTGGGGATTGGGGGGTCTAGCCTGAGGGAGAATTGAATTGCCAGGTGATCGGAGCACAGGTCCGGGATAAGCGTTACATTGTGGAAAAGATGGTGGATATTACTTGTACAAAGGAGGACGTCTGGGGTGGAGGATTGGGTATTTGACATGATGAAGGTAGGATCTGTGTGAATTCTGACGAAGTTAGAGTGTGATATAAATGAGGAGAGTTGTTTACATTTGGCTTTATTGATGTTAAAATCCCCGATTAAGATAACGTGATCGTACAGGGATGCCTTTGTGAGTATGGTGTCTTCGATGTGAGAGGAATGATGAATATAGAGTAGGAAAATGTGGAGGGTGAATTGGGGAAGATCGATTGTGCAGTGTAGACACTCGTTCATGACATTATTAATTTTTGGGGGATTGGCTTTGCCCAGTTTAATTTCTTGTCTAGCTGCCACTATTGAACCTCCGCGCTGGTTTTGGAGGGGGTTTGAGGCGGGGATCTGAATGAAGGACCAATTATTGTATGAAAAAGGTTTTTTGGATTTTGTTTCAACTAACATTGTGACATGTATGGGGTTATGTGAGAGGTAGTGGGATAGGAGGTGGGATTTGTTGGATAGGGAATTAATGTTAGCATAAATAAAATTCATACTAGACATTATTTGTATTTATCTGTGAGAAACCTGTGTGGACACCAGATAGAGGAGCAACGGGAGGGATTGCATTAGGGGAGTCGAGGTCGAACATGACGATGAACATTTTGTTACCTGAAAAATTAACATGAGTGTCGACATGAAATGAGTCCATGAATCTTGTTCTAAGTTTTTTAATAAGTGATTCTCTGTCTGTTGTCGTCGGTTCGTTAATTTTTGTCGTGTATATGTCTATGATGTAGTCATGCACTGTGATGGGATTGTGAATTCGCGAGTTTTTCGTCAGGTCCTTGTCTAATTGCGCAGATTTTTTATTTTGAGTAATTATCTTCACGTTGGGTATCCCCTCGATGGGTTTTAGTGGCCTCTTGGTACATTTTGTAGACCAGGCACCATGATCTGTCTCTCCACACGATTTGCATTTAATAGGCAGCGTTGTCTGACATGTTGAAGTCGGGTGTGAAGCTCCACATTTTGCGCAGGTGACCGTTTCATTGCAATTTGTAGTGATATGGTCAAATTTATTGCATCTGCTACATGGGACCGGGATAGGTGTTGGGGGTTTGCTTTCTATTACGGTGTAAATTTTACACATGTATCTAAATTGTTCGTGTAATAATTTAGTAAAGGATTCTAGCGATGGTGTGATCACTCTAATCATGTGTGTTGCAAAGTTGTCCCTCTTAGCGATGATGCGACGGCAGTATCGGTGTGCTATCCCGTGCGCCTGCAGGCTAGCACTGATTGTGGAATCATCAATCTCCTGCTCCACGCCTTTTATGATACAGCAGTACGACGGCGCTGGCGCGCTGCGTTGAGTTTCTGGGGCTGTATTATCTCGACCTCGGGTCGTTTGTAGAGGACGAAATTCATGTACAATTCTCTCTGAGTGTAATGTTTTTAGGTTGTTTTCAATTATTTGTGTATCATTATTTGATTTAATTAAAAATCCAAATCTCGTTTTAATTATCAGCGCATTATTGTCGAATTTGTGATCAGACCAAATTACGGCAAAGCGAATTCTTGACAGATCGTTTACAGTTGTGAAAGTGAATGTGTTTTTGTAGTTTTGCTGATAACGTTTTTCGTTAGATGTTATTATGTGTGTTTGTTGTAATTGTGTAGTGCCTTGCTGTGGTGTGTGGTGGGTGATATTTGAGATTTCTGATGGTTGTAATTGAATGTAATTGTGATGTGCTTGTTGCGGCTGGGGTTGTGATTGTTGTGTCTGGGCTTGTATCTGGGGTTGTGTCTGTTGTAACTGGGGTTGTGACTGTGTGCTTGTTGAGGGTTGTTGTGACTATTGGTTTTGTTGTGTGTTCATTTGTTTTAGTACTGACTGTAATAGTTTGTTTGTCGTTTTCGGTAGGTTAAGATTACCTGAGGCGTGTGACTTTTTTGCTGCTTTATTCTTGCAGAACTTCGCGGGGCGACCTCGCTTCCTAGGGGTTTTGAACTCCTCTGTATCCATCTGAGTCCCATCCGAGCCCCAGCTGTCCTCCTCTGCTTCCATATTTTGTGGAATACCACCCACAAGTGGGATATAATTATTTTATGCCGATTAGTTTATTCGGAAAATTCGCTGTGTACGTCCGTCTGCTACGGTGTCGCGCGCGCGAGTCTTAAATTAATAATATATTGTGAATAATTTAAATATTTATAAAAAATATAAGAACTATATACAAATTTGATTTAGAATATAGTTCGTGAAATCTATATGCAGAACCACCCTGTAAGAAGAAGAGTAAACAAAAACCATATCTTGTTCATAGACATTTGAAAGCAATAGATTACATGAATATAAGCTTGATTTTCGTTATTTACAAAACTACAGCTGATTTAAAGTTTATTAAATTAAGAATTATTATAAAACGCAATTTACCAATTTAAACAAAATACGAAATGCACATTTGTAATATTTATTAAAGTAAGATTAAACTTAAGCATTATATTTTAAGCTAGAAGTAAAATTTCTAGTTTAAAAAATCCTGAAAATTTGGCTTGGTCGCGTAACAAATCAGAGCGACCAACTTAAATGTTCATTCTGTTCTAAACTCGATACTTTATGAGACACACGTATAATACACTGATTTAAAGTAAAGTTCGTGGACAAAACAGTGACCTGTATATGCACATTGTGCATTCTTCTCATTGCCGATGCCACTATAGAGCATTATATGGCGTTAGCTATCGAATTTCTTAATAGTTTTCACATATTGGCTTAATATAGTCAGACATTTTCAGTATTCCTCTGGGTCGGGACCACACTGACAAGGACCTTGAAGTCCGAAACTCGTCTGTGGGTATCCGGTGCCGGAATACTGAAAACAAATTCAATTTTGAAAGTTTATGCATGTTCATGTTTTAATTTCGTTATGTGATAATAAATATTATTTAGTTATGTATAAGTGATCAAATTGTATTAATAACAATTCTTAATTTTTCAAATTTTAAATTAGCTGTAGTTTTACATTTAATAAAAATTGAACCTATTGTCTTCAAATGAGCCCCTAAACAAGATGTGGTATTTTTTTATGACATACTGAATTAAATAGACATCAAGCATTAGTCAAGAACGTTTCCTTTTCAAAAAATTTAAGATGAATTCCACTTTAGAATTTGGTAAACTGTTAATTTGGTAAATTTTTACATTTTTGCCAGTTTGTTCTAATTTGTAATGATTATTTAAAATTTGTATTTTGTTAAATATCGAGATACAGCGATTTTTTTAAGTATACTTTTACAATTTAAATTAAAACACATTTGTAAAACTAATGAACACGTAATTAAGCCTAAGTAGTATATTTTAAACTTCACTTTAAATCAGTGTTTTATACGCGTGGCGCACGAAGTAAAATTTCAGGCCTTTCTAAACTCGAAATTTTACTTCATGCTTAATCTGAGATTCGAAACACTCGTTAGAGGCTTCAAATCAAAAGTTTCTAGTAAAACAACTAATGTCTGAAAATTTGCATCAAAAAATCCCTAACAGACAAATTCCCAGTACTAATTTTTTCATTTTATTGATTTCAACATTTCTATACTATTTTTATTAATATTTTTTTAATTCTTATACCTATTTTCAAATTTTCAATCAAATTGTAAATTGTAGTTTTTACTATTTTAATTAAATTTCACTACTTGTTTATCATTTCTTTAAGTTCATCGATTTGTAAAAATCTACTCATTTTCTTTATCATTATATTTTGTCATTTTTTCCCATCTTGATTTTTTTTTAATCCACTCCAGTCGTTTGTTTGTTGATATTCCCATTTAGCTGCTATTTTTTTGCTGTGGGGTTGGCCACATACTGAGAATTTTTCTTTTGGGTATACATTTGACGATTTTTCGATGTGAATTTTCAGACATTCGTTGTTTTTATAAAAGCTTTCGATTTGAAGCTTCTAACGAATGTTTCCAGTCCCAGATTAAGCATGAAGTAAAATTTCGAGTTTAGAAAAATCCGGAAAATTTGGTTCGGTTTTTTTTTGTATCAACAAAATTCCACTTTGACGTGATTTTTTAGAAAAACCAGTTCACTTATTTGCATTTTCTTTTCAACATGTTGAAGATCGTTAATTTCCAAGCAAACACTGTAATTTTGAAATATACGAATTGACGCGTTTATTTTTTTAAAATTACCCAAACAAATTCCAGCCTGAACTCGGCGTTTTTGTTGTATCAACAAAACTCCACTTTGACGCGATTTTTTGGAAAATCCAGTTAACATATTTGTATTTTCTCTTTAACATGTTGAAGTTCATTCATTTCCAAGCAAACGCTGTAATTTTGAAATATACGAATTGACGCGTTTATTTTTTAAAAATTCCTTAAAAAAATTAAAAATGTCGCTACATTTTGTTTATCTGAAAAAAATTCCCTTTTAACGCGATTTTCCGAAAAAACCAATTGACATATTCGCATTTTCTCTTCAGAATGTTTTTAAACGATTATTTTCCACTCCCAGACTAAGCATGAAGTAAAATTTCGAGTTTAGAAAAGCCTAAGAATTTGGCTCGGGCGCATAGCGAAGCGGAGCGACCGAGCCAAATTAGGCTTTTCTAAACTCGAAATTTTACTTCATGCGCCACGCGTACAAAACACTGTTTTCAAGCGAAGCTCACTTGTTCACAATATTCCGGTGTTTAAAAAACAAAATCGATGCACTCGACGTTTTCTTTGTCTCAACAAAATTCCACTTTAAGGAGATTTTTTGGAAAAACCAGTTAACTCAACATGTTGAAGCTCGTTAAATCAGTGTTTTATACGCGTGGCGCATGAAGTAAGTTTCTAAGCAAACTCTGTAATTTTAAAATGTACAAACCAAATTTTCAGGCTTTTCTAAACTCGAAATTTTACTTTATGCGCCACGCGTATAAAACGCTGATTTAAAGTGAATTTCTAAACACACCCACCCTTTATGCTTGATCTTCATATCAATACATTCTACAAATGTTTACTATTTACTTATATACTTATACACCTTTTGTTGAAATTCTTGGATTTTAAGATAATATTATTTTATATTTAATAGTCATTTTAGTAACGAGTAAATAAAGGGTGTTTTTTAAGGTACAGAACTTAAATCATGAATACCTGTTAAACCAATACCAGAATGGGAAGCTGTTGGTGGCAATTTTGTTCAGTAAGCTTTGGCAAATTATCATGCCAAAGCTCACAAGCGAGCAACAATTACAAATTGTGGAAATTTATTTTCAAAATGTGCGCTCTGTGTGTTGAACTTATAGAGATCTTCGCCCATTTACTGATTTTGAAATAATTGTTAGTGATGAGGCTTATTTTTTTTTAATGGACTCGATAATAAGCAAAATTGTGTTACTGTGTAATGTGGATTGTATGCTGAGAGCATTATTAGCCTCTACTTTTCCATGAAGACTGACCCAATGTTACCGTCAATGGCGAGCGCTACAAGTCAATGATACGACATCCTTGTTTCCCAACTTCAATGCAAATCTGTTGAGAACTAAATGCTTTCAACAGGACGGCGCAACTTGTCACACCGCGCGTCATGGCCTCACATTGTTGGGAGAGACGTTTAGTGATCAAATTATTTCGAGACCCACGCGTATAAAACTCTAAAATATTGTGAAAATTATGTATATTTGAAAATAACTTGAAATCAGTGCTTAAATACATGGCGCATGAAGTAATATTTCGAGTTTAGAAAAGCCCAGAAAAATTGTCTCGGGTCGCTGCGCGACCCTCAACTAATTTTCACGGGGCTTTTCTAAACTTGAAATTTTACTTCATGCTTAGTCTGGGAGTCTTTTAAAAATACAACAAATATCTAATGATTTAAAAAAAATAAGCTGATTTTGGAAAACGTATAATTTAAAGAAAAACTCCCTGTATGTACACTTAATAGAAACATTTCTAGTATGTATATTTTTGAAAGTACCAAAGTACTGAAACTTCATAAACAATTGAGAATTCCATTACGCTTTTACCATATATCTGATATACATCAAAAAATATATATATATATATATATATATATATTTTGAGTTATCTGCAAGACGTGTTTAGAAAATTACAAATTACGTCTGGATATTCACACTCCAAAATCATAAATAATTACAATGGTCACAGGTGATGAAATTAATGATATATTATTTGTTTATTCTGCTGTCATGCAATCGCGTTGAAAATAAAAGTTTTAATAATTATGTATTTTATAAAATGTCTATAATCTTATCGGAGAAACCTCGTTCTCGTACGTTGACTTTCGTTTAAATTTCTTTCTATGCGTGCACTTGATTTAATATAGAAATAATGAACAATTCAAAACTATATTTAAACAATTTTTCAAATTATTTCACTAGTGTTTATAATATAAAATAAATAAACGTATTTACCGATATAAGTGCAGAAACTTTTGTTATTTTTGTTTAATTTATAGGAATGTATGTTGTATTTCTAATAATATTGATTGCCTTTGCGTTATTATTCTTTAGCAAAAAAATGTAAACGTCTATAAAAAACTTCTTTTGCTGAGAATGACGCTTAACACTATTTATTGCCAGACCAGACTGATGAGAAATGGGAAGTTCGAAACGTGTCAATGGAAATATATAAATTATTGGTGTTTTATTTGTAAGTATATGAGGACCCTAGAAGCCAAGGGATACAAATGCATACAAATAGATTTAGGAAAACAAATTATGAAAGTTGAGAAAGAGAGTAAACTAAGGCAAATTTGCACTCAATGTCTTATATTAAACTAGAATCATCTTTTACTTGCCAATATCAGTAATATCCTGTTTGCAACAAATGATTGAATGTATCTAAAAACCTATATCCACACTTTAACTCCAATTTTATAAAATTTGCACTTATATCCCTTTGCTTCTAGAGTCTTCTTATAGAATTTACACATATCCGTTTTTAGATATTTAATTATTTTTTCATATCAATTTTGATTTTCTTTCAATTTTGTAGACATACAAAAAAATAAGACCACACCAAAGACAATTAAGAAGTCTAAAAAGCGTCTTTGGGTACCTATACGTGATGGAATTATAAACGTAAATTCCATAAAAATGTGTTATTTGTTAATAATTATTGATAATTATAAAGGAAAAATCAACACTTGATTTGTTTTATTGTTTGCTACTAATTACTTAACTAGTTTCACTTTTGAAAAAGAAGCAAATAGTTAAAAAAACAATTGTTGTTCAATTAAATAAAAATATGTTATTTGTTAATAACTATAAAGGAAAAATCAACTCATGATTTGTTTTGTTATCTGCTTCTATTTACTTAACTAGTTTTACTTTTAAAAAAGAAGCAAATAGTTAAAAAAAAACATATCGTATTATGCATAGAACAGTAGAGCTTAGACAATTAATATTCATTCCCTTTAATTTTCTCTATTTATTTCAATTTCCTGTTATTTAATTTAATTTGGCGAGAGAATAATTTGACCGGATGTTGCATTTTGCATATAAATTATGCATAGAACAGTAGAGTTGTCGTGTAACTCAAATATTCATTGTATAATTCAATATCTGTCGGGGTATTAGCTCGAGAAGTAGTTGTATCAATCAATATTTGGAGACTTGTCTCAATGAGACAAAAATTTTGCAGAAAGTCCAAATTAGTTTTAAATCGTTTTTATATTTTGTAAATATTGTGCAAACTATTGACAAACTCATTTTATCTTTATGTTAAATCTTATTTTATCCTTTATTATTATTAGTTCAAAATGTCTCACCAAGTCATAAGTATAAAATTTATTCAAAGAATATGTTATTTATGGATTATTCTGCTTATTTTTGTTCATAAACTATATGGATCGGTATTTAAAATAATCTTTTAACATTTAACATTTTATCACCTTAACAATTTTTATGACAAATTACACAACACCGAAACCATCACCCATTAAATACCAAATCCTAACATTTCCACACATACCCTTTCACAAATCGCCGAATAAAAACCAGGATCCACTCGATATAATTAATAACCCTGATTAACCTTTCCAAAAAAAAAATCGTGTTCCAAGTAAAGTAAAACAAGTCCAAAATATTTGAGAGGTTCCGTGGATTTTTCGACTCAGTGTGGATAACCTTTCCGCATTCTAGTAATTATATTCGAAGCAATTAATTTCCTCTCACATATGCCCCAAAAGGTTCACAAAGTTCACTTGGTGTGTATACCAAAAATTGGTTTGCTAATTTATATTATATTTTTTGTCATGATCTGCTTGACATTTTCATGCTTATGTAAAGGATTGTTAGAAGCCTTATTTTTTTTAAATAATTCATAATTCAGTGATGAGAAATTAATTGTTAACAGTATTCGTGGTTAGTTGATTAATGGCAATTGAAATTCTGTAATTTTAAATATTAAAAATTCTTACTCAACAAATTGTTCAATTAATAATATTAATTTAAAGAAAAGTTCTCTTTGATGCAATTAAATTTCAAACAATTTTATTAATAAATACAAATTATGAACAAAAGCGTTAATTCTGAATGCTGTATTATATAATAAATCTAGGGTTTCAAGGTGCATTTAGCCATTTTTTTTTTCAAAATTAGTTATCTGTACGTAAGTCGGGGGTAGCTAACGCGAAGCAGTAAAATAAAATAAATATTTATAGAGTCTATTAACACGTTAACTATAAAATTAATCTGAGTCGGCTATGTATTATGAATATTTGGAGAAGTCTCAACGAAAGTCGATATTAATTTTAATTCGTTTTTATATTTTGTATTATAAATGTTTAGAGTGGCCCCAATTAGACGTTTTTAGAGTATCTTGGTCACCAAAAGAGTTATCAAAAATCTGATATACACGCCATGGCCTCTTTTTCTGAGAAAATATCATTGGCATTAACAGATTATGGCTAACTTGATTAGTTTGGGAGAAATAGGGCGTTTTTCAATTGTTGGTTATTTTAAATCACGTCCTTTTCTTAATAACTATAACGTATAAAAAAAGCTTAATAGCCATGTGTTTAGTTTTCCCCGCAGAATTTAGTGACGTGTTTAGTTTTTTTTTATTCAGGCTTTTAATTTTAGAGTTTCGATACAATGTTAAATTTTTTTGATATGGAACACCCTGTGTTTTTATGTCATCGAATATCACTTTAAATGACGTTTTTAGAGTATCTTGGTCACCAATAAAGTTAGCAAAAATCTGATATACACGCCATGGCCTCTTTTTCTGAGAATATATCAATGGCATTAACAGATTATGGCTAACTTGATTAGTTTGGGAGAAATAGGGCGTTTTTCAATTGTTGGTTATTTTAAATCACATCTTTTTCTCAATAACTATAACGTATAAAAAAAGCTTAATAGCCATGTGTTTAGTTTTCTCTGCAGAATTTAGTGGCGTGTTTAGTTTTTTTTATTCAGACTTTTAATTTTAGAGTTTTGATACAAAGTTAAATTTTTTTGATATGGAACACCCTGTGTTTTTATGTCATCGAATATCACTTTAAATTAGCTTTACATTGATATAAAATAGTTAATTAAAGCATGAAAATAAACGGAAAACAAATAAATTATAGAAATTATGCTTAATTAAACAAATTTCATACTAACAAAACATAACGGAATACCTACAGAGATTTTTATGTAACACCGAACATTTTCATTACAAGAATTTTCTTTTATGTATTCATATGCATACGTTGCTCATTTTTCGTTGTTTGGTTTATTTAAAAAAATTAATTTGAAGCTTTAAGCGAGTGTTTTCCACTCCCAGGCTAAGCATGAAGTAAAATTTCGAGTTTAGAAAAGCCTGAAAATTTGGTTTGGTCGCGTAGCGCGAAGCGCGGAGCGGCCAAACCAAATTTTCAGGCTTTTCTAAACTCGAAATTTTACTTCATGCGCCACCGGTACAAAACACTGATTCAATGTAAAGTTTAGCGGTGTGTTTTAAACTTCGCAATATGTCAGTGTTTTGAACCGGTGGCGCATGAAGTAAAATTTCGAGTTTAGAAAAGCCTGAAAATTTGGTTTGGCCGCTCCGCGCTTCGCGCTACGCGACCAAACCAAATTTTCAGGCTTTTCTAAACTCGAAATTTTACTTCATGCTTAGCCTGGGAGTGGAAAACACTCGCTTAAAGTTTCAAATTGAATTCTTTTAATAAACCGAGCATGAGAAAATGTGCAACGTATGCGTATGGATACTTCAAAGAAAAATTTTCGTTATGAAAATGTTCGGTGTTATATAAAACTCTCTGTATACTCCATTTATTTTAAGATTAATGTAACTAGAAGCCTGGTTTATACAGCTAAAATGGCAGAATCTGGTAATATTTTTGGGCGCGGAATTTAAAATTTGAGGGATATGCATATTGACCTGAAATCGGTTAGAACAATATTCATTTTTAAAGGATAAGTATTCAAATAAAGCTGTGTAGTATTTATAGTTAATTGTTTCTTTAGACATCATATGACTCCCTTTTACAATATTTTTCAGTATTAATAAAAAACTTTATTATTTTTAAAATGACATACCTTACAGGGTTTTTCTATTGCATTTTACTTTTGATTAAATGAGATTCACTATATCCCAAATATCTTTTATCTTATCAAATATATGCCAAAAGATTTCCCGATTTACGAAAAGAGTTTCACTACATACGAAATACTTTTCTCTTTAATATTTTTGCTGAACATTTTTGCAGTAACAATAACTTTCTTCTGAAAATATTTTATTTGTATTTATACATGCAGGGAGTTTTTCTTTTAAGTATGTGTATTTTAAATTCAGTCTATTATCTGTAAATCTTTAGATATTCCTTGTTTTTCTTTAAGTTCAATTTAAAGCTTTAAACGAGTGTTTTCCACTTCCAGACTAAGCATGAAGTAAAATTTCGAATTAAGAAAAGCCCCGTGAAAATTTATCGAGAACCGCGAAGCGACCCGAGACAAATTTTCTGGGCATTTCTAAACTCGAAATTTTACTTCATGCGCCACGCGTATAAAACACTAAAATATTGTAAAATTTATCTATATTCGAACTTCACTTGAAATTTGTGTTTTATACGCGCATGAAGTAAAATTTCGAGTTTAGAAAAGCTCAGAAAATGTTTACGTGGCTTTTCTAAACTCGAAATTTTACTTCATGCTTAGTCTAGGAGTGGAAAACACTCGCTTTAAGCTTCAAATTGACCTCTTTTAAAAAACAACTAATGTCGGAAAGTTTACAGCTTATGCATATGAAATGTAGTGGTATATAGGGAAATGTATTTGATAAATGGAAAATATATTTGGGATAAATTGATATGTACATATTCGATATAAAATAAAAATTGTAGTCTCCACTGTAGAATTTAATGAGTAAAAGTATTAAATACTTTTTTTTCTGAGTAACCTCATTAAATGTTAGTAAAATGTTTTACAAAAATACATAATTCATAATTTGAGTCAAATTTTACTATAAATAAATGCAGAACACGTAACGTAACGTTCCTTATCCCAATAATTCACATTCACTATTTATGTTATTTATTATTTACTAATGGATGGTATTATACGAATAAAAGTTAGTACATCAATAAAGTGGCATTTTATATGTATTTAATTTTTTTAATCGTGATATGAAAATTAATTAATTTTTAAAGTATTCATGAATTCAGATTTAAGCACACCCAAGTTATTGACTTTTTGCATGCATTTTATGAATATCATCAGAATATTATTTACGACAAATATCTTTATAATGAATCACTGTTTTTATTGAATAAATTACATATGCTATGGCTAATGTTCTTGACTGTATAATTTATACTTACGATTTGTAATGCCATTTTCCTCGCATGTCTCTACTAAATTAAGTGCTAATAAACTTAATAGGTCATGGAAATTTATTACCAGGTGCATATACAGGGTGTTTAAAAATTGATTCGAAAGATTTTAAAGGGTTATTTTCAGAAAAAATAAAGGGATTTATTTTTTTTTAAAAACATCTTCCTCTTCTTCCTCTCCAAGTTCTAATGTTATCATATTATCATCAGAATATTATTTACGACAAATATCTTTATAATGAATCACTGTTTTTATTGAATAAATTACATATGCTATGGCTAATGTTCTTGACTGTATAATTTATACTTACGATTTGTAATGCCATTTTCCTCGCATGTCTCTACTAAATTAAGTGCTAATAAACTTAATAGGTCATGGAAATTTATTACCAGGTGCATATACAGGGTGTTTATAAATTGATACGAAAGATTTTAAAGGGTTATTTTCGGAAAAAATAAAGGGATTTATTTTTTGTTAAAAACATCTTCCTCTTCTTCCTCTCCAAGTTCTAATGTTATCATATTTTAGCATAAAGACATGCGCACTTCAATTCACATGAGTTTTTATACAAATATAACCTCAACGGCAGAATTATATTTGTGTTTAGATAGCTTTTAATTCTTTGATACTAAAAGCATTATACAATTATTTAAACTGTCATTTGTTTAGCAATCGATTATTGTAACAAAAAATGTATGATCAAAGGCTCCGGCGTTGCTGCTATCTAATAGCGCTATTAGTATAGAACTAAACTGACCAATTCCATACGGTAAACGATTTTTTGTTATAATATTTAATATTTATTATATTTCGTTGTATTTCAATTTTTATTAAATAAATTCATCATTTATTGATATTGCTACACTGCTATTTCGTTTGCAAAGTAACCGTGTTTATTATTAAAACATTGATTACACTACTGCTTTTCAAAATTAACGGTCAGCTGTTTACATGCTTTCATATTTTTTTGAGCCAAATTTACATAGTGTTCAGAGACATTTCATTTCATAACATTTTTTGAGTAAACATTTTGATGCTAAATTTTTGTCTTAAGAATTACTACCATTTCACATGGGCTTTGTACTATAGAAGGTTTACAGCGTAGGTTTTTAACCTTATTCTCCTCACTGTTCACTTTGAGAATTTTTTTTTCAAGAGCCCCTACAATTTTTGTTTACTTACCTATTGTAATATTACATTGGGGCAAAGTTGCGTATTTTAGTGTCTAACAATAATCGAAAAACAATTTTGATATATCTTTTTTTTTGTTTTCGAGATATCAACAAAAAACTGATTTTTTGAAAAATAGTTTTTATTTTTTTATTCAAAAACTATTGAATGTGAACATTAAGAGCTTTGACAATATAAGGCACTTTTTAATAAGGAATCTAGTAGCATATTTTTTTAAGATAACTATAACATTTACCCGGGGACCATAGCCAACTTTTGTTTTTCTTATGAGCGCCATTTTGGATTTTCATATTTTTTAAAAGAATATTCTTTTCTGAACTCAATGATGTACCACACTCATAATTTATTTTAGTTTTGATATTTCAAATTATGATAATTTCTTTTTTGCAAAGAGTGCCTTGAAAACAATGACGTCATATCATATCAATAAAATCTTGACAGTAGTCAATCATTGTTAGCACTCAAATCTAATTAATAACTGTCAATCTTTTGTAATAATAATAATAATAATAAGTATCGATTATCACAGAAAGTTGCACAAACTAAATTTATTCTACTTTTATTATTATTATTCCAAAACTATTCACAAAAAGGTAATTCATGCATTTTTTCGCTACGTCTTTTTTGATTGATTACAATCACATCTAAGCGTTATAATTTTTAACTTTACTCTAAATCAGTGGTTTATACGCGTGGCGCATGAAGTAAAATTTCGAGCCTAGAAAAGTTGTAAATGTCTGAATTCAATGGTTTTTGAATAAAAAAATTAAAACGAAATTTTAAAAAATCCGATTTTTGACAATATCTCAAAAACGAAAGATGATATTTCAAATTTAGTTTTTGATTATTATTGGGCTCTAAACTACGCAACTTTGCCCCAATTTAACCGACTCTCTATCTCTTCAAATAACCGAGATCGCTATACATTCTGTTGAAATACGGACACCCTGTATATCTTTAACACGAGATAATTGTTGACTCAATAAGCACTGCAGAACAAGCTAATATGTCAAAATAGTAACCACATATAATATATCTTTCTTACAAGACAAGATTAAACACAATAAGATAAAAATCTCCCATTCATTTAAAATCAATCAACCGAATTCTATTTAACCAACAATTAATTCACTTCTCAACATGTCCCTGAACACACGATACTTATCTCTTCAAAAAAAGACAATACATTTCCTTTCGCAATCGCTCGTAATTTATTTGTAGCAAAAAACGTCTATCTCATTGTCAATGGTAAAAATTAACCTTCCGAAACACGTTGAATATTTATAAGGAAAGCAAAGTGACATATTACGGCATATGGATTCTTTTCTGTAAAGTTAATGAAGCATTATGAGCTTCCGCCAATTATTGAGATCAATTGTGTGACTTGAATTAATTAACGTAGAAAAATATTAATTTTCATAATGGGCTTCGCTGAATTAATTGTTGTTATTAGTGAAAGTGGATCAGAATGTTAATTTGTTGGAATAGGCTGTACAACTATGTTGTAAACAAATGTTGGGGTAATAAAATAGTTGAGATTTCAAAGTTAGAAGAGCATTATCTGAAAGTATTTTTAGATAGATTAATGTTTGGAATATTTATTTGATGAGGCGGATACGTGCAACTCCATAATACTTTTTGAAATAAAACAACACGGTTGAGAGGATTTCAACTTTTATTGTTAAACACTGCAACATGTTTCACCACACAGTGGGAGATAAATACTGCCTGATGAAGCCACTGTGTGGTAAAACATGGTGCAGTGTTAAACAATAAAAGTGAAACCCCCACAACGTGTTGTTTTATTATAAATAGATTACACTGCACCACAAAAAAATATTTTTTTCGTGTTTCCTGCACCATATTAGTCAAATTATATTCATTTTATGCTAAAAAAAAATGAAAATGACAATGAAAATGTTTTATTAGCTCTAGTTTCTGTGATACATAGTAGGTATAACGTTATCGTGATCTTTTTACTTTTCTCTTGTATGCGAGTTCCGGAGCATCCCTACACACAAACCAACAGTAATCCGCTAACATAGCTTCATTCCAACGACCCTGATATCTTCGTTCCATTACAGAAATATCCTGGTGGAACCTTTCCCCATGTTCATCACTAACAGCACCACAATTGCGAGGAAAGAAGTCTAGGTGGGAGTGGAGAAAATGGATCTTTAGGGACATGTTACATCCGAGTTGATGGTATTTTTCCAGGAGTATTTTTACTAACTGACTGTAGTTTTCATCTCTTTTGTTTCCTAAAAATCCACGAATCACTCCCTTCAGAGCTTCCCAGGCTTCCTTTTCTTTCCCCTCCAAAACTTCGTCAAACGCAGGATCCCTAACAAGTTGACGAATTTGTGGCCCGACAAAAATACCCTCTTTAACCTTTGCATCACTTAGTTTCGGGAATTTGTCTCTCAAATACCTAAAAGCCTGTCCATCTTTGTTCATACTTTTGACAAAATTCTTCATTAAACCCAATTTAATATGTAAGGGTGGAAAAAGAATATGTTTTGGGTCCACAAGTGGCTCAGCAACGATATTTTTTTCGTAAGTATTGAGATTTCTTGCAGGCCAGTCTGCTCTTATGTAATGTGAACTTCTGTCTCTACTATCCCACATACACAAAAAGCAGCAGTATTTAGTGTACCCTAATTGCATTCCTAAAAGTATAGCAATGACTTTTAGATCACCACAAATGTTCCACTTGTGTTCATTGTAATTGATTGATTCGAGGAGAGTTTTCATGTTAATGTAAGTCTCTATCATGTGAACTGCACGGCCAATAGGAATAGAAGGAAGACGGTTTCCGTTGTGCAGTAATACAGCTTTTAAGCTTAGCTTAGATGAGTCGATGAATAACCTCCATTCTGTTGGATCATAGTTCATTTTGAGACAATTCATTAATCCATAGACGTCGATACAAACAACAAGATTGGTATTCATCTCAAAAAAAGAGAGCAGGTTTCGCTGACGTTTTCTATACTGTGAAACTCTGACATCGTGTTGGAGAAGATTCCACTGCTGTAGTCTTGACCCTAGAAGTTCTACCTTCTCCTGTGACAAGTCTAGATCTCGAATGAGATCACTTAATTCTGCTTGACTCAATCTGTGTGGTGTTACTAGTGTATCATCTCTTACCTCAAAATCAGGGTCATTTGATGTGAAACGCTTATTTGCTTCTTCTTCTTCTTCTTCCATTTCTACCTCATTTCTACCTTCATTTTCCAAATCATAAATTTGTGGTGGGGTAGGAACTGGGAAACTATCCGAATGAGGAATAGGTCGAATGGCAGATGGAAGATTCGGATATTTAACTGTTCCCCTTTTCTTCATTGACAATCCTGCTTTTATGGGCGGAGTTGAGCAGAAATAGCAGTCATTTTTATGGTTTTTAGGCTTCCTCCATACCATAGGCACAGCAAAAGCCAAAGATCTTTTTTTATTTTTCAGGCATTCTCTTAGTATAACCGAACATTGGTTACAGCATATGTGTGGAACCCATGACTTATCCTGGTCCCCTACCTTCATACCAAAGTAATGTTGGTAAGCAGTTTTCACAAGAGGCGTGATATTTCGCTTCTGTGATGAAAATGTTATTTCACCACATATATAACAAAAATTGTCTACTGAATTTACACAATTCCTTGGCATTTTGATTTATATTAATAATTCCGCACTAGTTAAACAATAGGAAACTCACATAAATCACTTCACTAGTTATAAACAAAACCTACAAACATTATGGAATGTTAGTTTTGTCAGTTTACAGGTATGCCAAATGTATATACAAAATTTTCCAAAAAAATAAAATTTACACCCTTAAGAAACAACATACAACTTTATCTCCTAAACAAGAGCTAATATGTAATTTTTAATGTCATTTTCGAATTCAGCGGGTGAAAATACATGAGTATTAGCTAATTTTGAGTCCGAAACATTTTCATTGTTGCGCAGTGTTATTGTTTGATTTAATCTCAGCCTGTCAAAAAATTTGGAAGTGTTTGAAACTTCAATTCAATTTTCCAAAGATAATCATTTTGCAAATGTTTATACTTCTATGTACGTTAATACTTAAGATAATAATGTCTGTAGACATTTTATATAAATAACATACTAGGTAGATTCCTAAAATGGTTTGTTTTTGAAATTCAGGAGAGATGCTTAGTCTGGGAGTGCAAAACACTAGTTTTAAGCTTCAAAATGAACTCTTAAAAAAGCGTATGCATATGTATTATACCTAATAGAAAATTCTCTGTATGTATACTTAAAAGAAAAATTCCTTGTATCAAGGGTAGACAATGCTTATGGGAGAACTGGATTCCGAGTTTTCGAGGATAGAAAAGGAGAGACTGTGGTAGGGAAGTGGGTCCATCTACTTATGAATAGAGTAAAGGTAGAAGTATTCTAGAGAAAACTGCTCCGGTTGTGTCTACACACACACACACACACACACACACAAACGCGCTCGCTCTTATTTCGTCGTGTAATTTGATCCCGTCTACACCACTTGTACGATGATAAATTTGATGACTTTCAGAAAAAATAAACTGTTCTGAAACATTTCTTTTATTTTCAGATTTCCAGCGTGTTCAAAATTATGGACTTTGGGAATCAGATATATTTAAAAAGCTCCTAAATGAACCTAAAATTTAACTAAAAATCAAAAAATAAAATTCAATGAGTTTACATTAAAGAATTCATTTGATATTATTTTTATCTTGATTGTTTTTTTTTCTTCATAAATTCAATTAAAACTTTGGTATATACCAAATTTGGCAAATAATTTATATTATTGATTAGTTATACAGACAGTTTTTTAAGTATAAATAACTCAATATACAGAATACACTGTACATTTTTCTGGGCTTTTCTAAATTCGAAATTTTACTTCATGCGCCCCGCGCACAAAACACTGATTTTACGTGCGGTTCAAATATACTTAAATTTCACAATATTTTAGTGTTTTATACGCGTGGCGCATAAAGTAAAATTTCGAGTTTAGAAAAACCCCGAAAATTTGTCTCGGGTCGCTGCGCGACCCGAGACAAATTTTCACGGGGCTTTTCTAAACTCGAAATTTTACTTCATGCTTAGTCTGGGAGAGGAAAACACTCGTTTAAAGCATCAAATTGAACTCTTTAAAAACAACGAATATCTACAGATTTAAAGAAAATAAGGTGAATTTGAAATATGTATACTTTAACGGAAAACTTCACATATATGAACTGTGGTAAAAAAATAAAAGTATTGAGAATATCGAAAAATATTTCTGCTTATTCTTTTTTAAATTATCTCCATGCAGCCGCACGACGGATGCCATAAATTTTAATCCAAAAATTAGGTAACATTTTAGTGCCCGCTGAGTGTTGTCGGTGTTGGTCAAATGGCACACAATAAGCGTTTATAAAATTTCAATCGGAAAAGTACAAGTTGATCATGTAACAATCGTTCAAAGTAAACGGATAATTAAAGTAGTCAGTGCAAAAACCACAAATTTCTGAAACTGTTAATATTTATTAAAAGTATGGTTCATTTAATAAAATACGCATCGTGATTAAAATATATACTTAGTCCATTTTGGGATCTGATTTTTTTCTTTTGCTGAATAAACACTCATGTTGAATTGAATTATTGCTCTGTGTTTTATTAAATTTGATGCCAAACACTGACTTTTCGTAGCAACTACTGTTTTGACGATTTTATTTTCGTATAATCGTTCACTATTTTCAAGCTATATTTCAAATGAAACTGAGGAGAACTCAAAAATTATACCACGAAAATACTGCTAGTAGGTAAAGAAATGATTTTAATTTTATTGTAATCGTTTTGGTTCAATAAGCGATACAAACTCAAATTCCAATTACATTGGAAATCTTTACATGAAACATACAATGCGCCTTGAAACGGGACACATAGTATATTTAAAACTATTTTAACCCATTAACGGCCAAGCAATTTTAACTCTAAAAGTTAATTTTAATTAAAATTCTACACTTCTTTTTATGATTTCTATGAATGACTTATTGCCATACATACTGAAAATTTTTTCTTTAAATACACATAATGTATACGTGAATTTAATAAAAAGTTAAAAATCATAAATAGTTTATTATTATTATTATATTAAAGTGATAATGGATTTTCAAAAACTTAGTGCCTCAACAATGTAATGTATACGCTGTCAATGTTCAGGCATTCGTCGATTTTATATTAAAACGTGCAATATGAAGTTAAGAACGAGTGTATCCACTCCCAGACTAAGCATGAAGTAAAATTTCGAGTTTAGAAAAGCCTGAAAATTTGGCTCGGGCGCGTAGCGAAGCGGAGCGACCGAGCCAAATTAGGCTTTTCTAAACTCGAAATTTTACTTCATGCGCCACACGTATATAACATTGTAATATTGTGAAGTATTTATAATACACTTTAAGTAACAAAATGTTTAAATTTTTCTTGGTACATTTTCAATTCAGGTCAAATAATATAATATATCAAATAAACTTATTTAGTAACTTAATTATCAAAAAATAATAATGTTGCGTGTATGCATCAACGGCGCTTAATGGGTTAAAAATTTCAAACGGTAATAATTCAGAAACTAAAAACAAATATGACAACTGCATTTTGCACTGACCCCTTTAATTAAAAAAGAAACCCTTATCGATCAGTAAATTTGATCTGATCGATAGGATTGATCTGATTAGTTAATAAAATGATAAGTTGATTTGTTTTACTTTTTATCAAAAGTTAAATAGTTTTGTATTTTAAGTTTTTTGTACAAAATAAATAATACTTAATGAATTTTACAACGTTCACATATAATTTCATAAAATCTATTCGCTAATAACGCAGAAAATAAAATTGTAGAAGGAAACGCATGAATGAATGTAACACGCATCCTTAGCTCGTTAAAAGAAAAAAAAAACGTGTTTTCAAGATTGAAAAATCAACATCTGGAATATGATACGAGAAGCGCAGAATAGAGGGAGAAAGAAATTGTCTCTCTCACTCTCTCTCTGAGACTTGATTTCGCGATATCTGGAGTAAAATAGTCGTAACCGACCGACCGCAGGAAGCCAGACTGGTGTATATAGGCAGCCATATACACCAATTGGGCATCCAGCGCTCTGCTCCCATTCGCGTGCACCCAAAATTTATATGGGGACTGGCTAACTGGATATATATGAACTGTGCTTGTATTAACAGATTAATCCGATGACTATTTGCTAAATCTATTGAATGCGCATTCGATTTAATTAATATTTTCGTTTGAGCTTATACAAAATCAACATAAATGCAATATTTATTTCTGTAAATACTTAAACTATTTAGTAGATGTGGATATTGAAATTATACCACTTAAACTCACTTTTAAAACGATTGTGCACATTAATTTAAATGATTTGTAGCTGGGTTTTCGCAGATTTATTTTTACGAAGACATTGTCAAAATGTGACGTTTAACCTTAAAATTTTAAAGCTGCATACCAGAACATACGTTTTCGCATGTTCCATCTAAAAACCACAGCAGACATATTATGAAGTTGTCTGTTTCTTTTCACACACGCAATCTGACGACATCAAACTATTTTCGTATTACATATATTGGTGCAGAAAGCACTACAAATCAAAGAAATCATGGATCACCTCACGTGAATCGTACCTTATGTGTTTAATGTTTGTCAGAGCAAAACAAAAGTAAATTTGTAACAATTCAATGACTAGTTTAATTCATGATATTAAATTTACCATTTTTAACAAAATATAGCAAAAGCAAATTTGTTGCTATTAAATTTACATTGGACAATTAAAATAATAATAGAAGTAATCAATAGACAGTGAATTGTAAATCAACTTAAATAAAATCACAATTTGTGGTTTACTTCACATTGCGTTAAAATTAATAAATTTAACTTTAATTGGATGAAACATATCGAAAAACCATAAAATTATTTATCAGAAACAAGGTTGTTACATTTAATAGACCAATTTTGTGTTGTACAAAAATATTCAGCATTCCTTAAAATCGACCTTGACCAAGATTATCAAACTGGATTGTTATTATACTTTGAGTAAAATAGTAGACAACTGCATAGCATACACACATTATTTTTTTATAATTATAAAAATATGGAACATTTTCGAATGTCCACCAAGTAATGTAATTTTAATAGCTCTGCATGAAATGGTTGTTGTTTTGTACGTGAAATTATTTACTTAAGTGCAGATTGCCTAACTAAAAATGAAGTAAAGCAAAGATGATTGGAATTACTTAGATCGTTGTAATAATTATCTTAATACATCCTTAATAGGAATTTAATTGTATAGCTAGTATGTTCAATTGCGGTAATATTTCAATTATAGGAAATTGATTTCCATTTCACATAAAAGTTAATAAGATTACATTTCAGATATTTCTTGAATCTATACTTTTTAATACGTTAAGAGTTTTGGCAGAATGCATGCTATTATTTAAAATCTACTGAAGAAAATAATGACTGCGGTTTGTTTTATAATAGTTGAAAAAGAAAACATTTTTATTCTGACAAGTTTAAATGTTTACATCACTTTCAAAGAACATTTTCAAACGCAAAACTAGTCAGAATTAATATTGTTTTTTTTTTAATTAGCGTAAAACAAATTACGGTGTTTAATGTTTACCTAATTCTATAAACATGCATCACTAAGCGTTAAGGCGGCGAGATTAGTTCAACCCAGTGGCGTAGCCAGGAAGTGGTAACGGGGGGTTAGAGTTAGTCGCTGCTATCAATTATATTTTGTCTTTTTAAAACTGCCACGTGTTTAAAATCATTGAAAATTGTGCGTTAGTAACCATCTGTACAGGCCCTGATCTAACGCGAAATTATATTATAGTTTTATGTAGTTTCTATAGAAATATTATATGTTTATGCAAATTATATCGTATGTTTAATAAAATAAAACCTCTAGAGTGCTATGGAATATATTGTAGGTTGGCAACACTGAAATTATACATTAAAATTATTATGTCTGACGTTTTATATGACAATTCCAAAGGCGTGTAGCCAACATAAATTTAAAAAAGTATAATATCATAGCACTCTAGAGGTTTTTTTTTATTGAACATACAATATTATTCTGTCTAAACTGTTTTTTTTCTACGCTTTAGTTAGAATCCCACAATCTAAAAATCCTGGCTATGCCACTGGTTTAACCCATTAACGGCTGAGCAATTATAGAGTTAACTCTAATAGTTGGTCTTAGGTAAAAATGCTGCACATATTTTGATAATTTTCATGAATGACTTGTATGACATACTTTGAATTTTTCTTTTAAATATACATAATGTAAACGATGTAAATGTTTAGGCATTCATCGATTTTACATAAAAACGTGCAATATGAAGTTTAGAACGAGTTTTTCCACTCCCAGACGAAGCATGAAGTAAAATTTCGAGTTTAGAAAAGCCCTGCGTAGAAAATTTGTCTCGAAAAATGTTCACGGGGCTCTTCTAAACTCGAAATTTTACTTCATGCGCCACGCGTATAAATGCTGAAATATTGTGAATTTAGAAATACACTGCCATTTCTATTTATGAGGAATAATCGAAATATTTAAATAACAAAATATTTACAGTTTTCTTAATACCTTTTAAAGTCAGGTCAAATAATATAATATATCAAATTAACTTATTTAGTAATTTAATTAACAAAAACATGATAATGTTGCTTGTATGCATCAATGGCGCGTAATGGGTTAATAGTTACATTAATTTATGTAAGAAAAGTATTGAGAGCAATACTTCAAAAATTTCAACCACAATTAACTTGTTTTTAGCAGCCTGTGATTTAACTAGAGTTTAGGTAATATGCATTCGCGGTATTAGGCATTTATTAATATAGTATTTTTGTTTGTTTTTTGTTTGGATTGTTTACTAGCATAGGTTTACCCATTCAGCCACTAACGCTTGTTAGATTTTATCAAAAGTAACTCCATTAAAACAGCAATAAACAAAGGATACTCTTCACGCTAAGGAGTAGATCGAGGTGACTTTGACAACAAATAGGTATAATAACAGCCAACACTTGTTGTATCATTCAATGTCCGTCGAAGCATTAGCTCGGGAAGTAGTTGTTTCAATGAGTGTGTAATATAGTCTTTGTAAGACTAACTTGTTGTAGATTGCGAAAAGAAGAATTGGCAATTTCATTTATACTTATGTTTGAACCGCATGGTAACGTAGCTGCCAGTCTAAGGTGTCAAATTGTTTTGAGGGAAAGGCAAAGCTATACGGATGAGAGATAAATATCGAAACGCGTCTATAGATGGCTTGAATAATTAGACCCAAATTGTTATATTTGCAGTAGGTTACTGTATGTAACAGCAAACACTTGTTGTATAATTCAATGTCCGTCGGGGTATTAGCTCGGGAAGTAGTTATTTCAATGAGTGTTTGATATAGTCTCTGTAAGACTAACTTGTTGTAGATTGCGACCAGAATCGCACTTTTAATGTTTCAGGTGTAATAGGTTCATACTACAAAGGAATTACAACATAGGACAACACTTAAACTATAATGAGCTATTTGATATAATTATTGCAATATAAAAGATGGAGCCAATTTCGAATTAGATTTTAATGTTTGATTGTAAAAGGAAATTTAATTAAAAAGGTAAAATGTTCGCAACAAGCATTACTGATAAAAACACAGTTAAATTTTAGGTAAATAATTAATTAGTTTTAATTTAATTCTAGTCAGATTCTAGTCTCTTGTTTAAGTTGAAATAAGATTGTGTATGGTACAATGTAAGTATATGAGAAATATTTGACTACTTGGAAATTGCAATGTTATAACATTTATTTCGTTATTTTTCAATATGTTTTTTATTTACATTATTTATATGTGCAGTAGATGTAAAGAGAGGATTCTGTAAATTATAACTTGAATAAAAGAAATTAATATGTTAATACAATCAGTAGAATCACTTTATTAAAACCAAAACAAGTTAAGTATGGAAATAGTTATTGTTTGTAAGATTATGATTTTCTATTCTCTATTATTAATCAACTTATTAAAAGGAAAGAAATGGCTAAGTATCAACATTTTAATAAAATTTAAATAAATCATGATTTATGTTTCACCACGTGAAAGATGAGAAACTTGTTCAAGATAAAATTTAAAATGTTATAACTCTCTACTATCTATTAATAAACCAGATAGTAATTTCAGCTATGTTTTCTTGTAACTAAATCATTTATGACAATGGCCTTGTTTCATAAATGAAGAAATCCAATGTCCAAAGGTCCTTATAATTTGTATCAAAAATTATGGAGTGATAACTTAATCGTTTAACCGAAAAAGTAAAAGGCTTTTTTTCTAATTCGGTAATTTCTTCACCCCCTTAATCCATTATAATCGCATTAATCACCATTCCAGTGGGCACCTACGCTTAATTCAAGATTCTTAATATCGCATTATGTTAATTGAGACAATTAATGTTTTGACACTCTACACATACTTAAAATTCCTAATACAAAGTCTGAATAAATTATAAAGCTCATAATAACTTTCTTGTAATAAAAATAAAGAAAATGTACCTGGATAATAAATAAATGATCGATTCCATCTAATTCCTTGGATATAGTGTGAGTGTTTGTGATGTTCTAATATAATTTATAGATTTACAAATATGTAAAACTAAAAAATTAAATCTTTAGATAACAATAATATTTTTTTTATTTAATAGTTATTTATATTTATGTAAAATTTCAGTTTAGTATTATTTGTAAAATTACATTTTTCCTTCATGAGGAGTCTAGAAGCAAATTTTATAAAATTGGAGTTACGAGTGTGCAGATGGGTTTTTAGATACATTTAATCATTTGTTGGCGACGGGATATTACTGATATTGGTAAATAAAAGATAATTCTAGTTTAATTAAGACATTGAGTGCACATTTTCCTTAGTTTACTCTATTTTCTCTACTTTTAATTTTTTTTTCCAAATTTATTTGTACGTATTTGTATCCCTTGGCTTCTAGGGTGCTCATATTTAATTGCCTTTTTACCCAATAAAACGATAAAATGTATACAGGTTGTAAAACGAGCCATAGGAATTTGCATGTAAAATTTGAAATGTGGTAATATTGGCTCAATTAATTATTTAACAGTATCGGTCTTATTGGATAAGTGTTAAGCTTATTATTATAGGTTTATTAAGCCGAATAATTTGGTATCTTACTCAATAGATTCTGTAAGGTATTTACCAAGAAAATAACAAAAAACTTTTCAATTATTTTGAATTAAAAACAACGGTTCGCCATGATGTCGCAATGATAAATATTCCATGTTTTCCAAAAAGTAACACTTTACGGTAGCATTTTGATGTACAACCAGCATTCTATTACACTGAAGGATACTTCTTCAGTGTAACAGAATGCTGGTTGTACATCAAAATGCTACCGTAAAGTGTTCCTTTTTTTTAATTATTAGGGCAGTAGTTTAAGAAATATATATGGTTTTTTTTCCGGATGACAATATTGTAAGTAAATGTGCTTTCATCCTTAAAACAAATGTACTTTAAAAAATCGCTGACTACATTCGCCCGCTTCGTAATTATAAATTCTTGTTGCTATTTGTATTTATAAGATTTATACAGGGACTTACAAATAAAAGACTTTTTATTTTGTTTAACCACTATATATTACCCCTAATTTGTGACTATAGTTTCGACTATCTACTTTTAGTCACAAATTAAGTGCAAAATATAGTGGTTATACCAAGTAAAAGTGTTTTATTTACAATTATATTTAAAATGTACCACAAAATGAACGCCTACAACACAAAACAGTTTATGCAGGGAGTTTTTCTTTCAAGTATACATATCATATTGCAATTATGTGCGATACATTTTCAGATATTCGTTAAACGGGTTTAAATTAAAGCTTCAAACGAGTGTTTTCCACTCCCAAATTAAGCATGAAGTAAAATTGTGAGTTTAAAAAAAGCGTTGTCATCATGTCTATACCTAAAAGAAAAAGTCCCTGTATATAATTATTTGTTGTGAGACATGTGAGTGCTGTAGTGCAATGGAAATTTACTTGAATAATAATTTTCACACATTAGTCGATGGGTTTTACGTATTTTCAATAAAAACATTAATAACATGTTCTTTATCTAATCTACCTACTTCTTAATTACCTTCATTATTGTCTATATCTTAGGTACATATGCACTGGTTTAAAACTTCTTTTACATTTTTTCATAATTCTTTTAATAGTACTTTGGGTGGGTATTGCCTTTTCGGGAAATTCAACACAAAATAAATCACCTGTGCAACAGTGCCAATGCGGCCGTGGTTAGAACTTGTACCTGGACTGTTTAAATTTCAAACGTTTGTCTGTCCAGGAGCGTTGGAATTATGGTTCTACCTTTTGTAGTTTGAAAGATATAAATGTTTGAAATCTGTTTCTCCTTTTTGAATAACCCTGTACTATTAGAAATAAATTAGATACCTTAAAAAATCCAAAATGTAGCTCTCACTGATTTTACATTTTGCAGCTATATGCAGCTTGTGAATTATTTATAGTGTGTGAATTAAATGCGTAAATCTGTTGCACCCAAAAACACATTATCAGTTTTAACAAATAACCCAGTGTGTAATAATAAACAACTTACTATAAATATAAAATATTAAAAGTTCGATTTTGTTTGCTTTCTATATACAACTAATTTGTCTTACAAAGACTAATCTAAACACTCAATGAATCAACTAGTTCTCTGGGTAATACCCTGACGGACATTGGATTATACAATTACTGTTTGCTGTTACATACAGTAACCTATTGTAAATTTAAAAATTCTGGTCATATTATTGAGGCTATTTGTAGACGCATTTCGAGTTTTACTCTCATTAGTATAGCTTTTTTAAGAGTGAACGAAACAATTTGACATCTGAGAGTGAAATCTGTTAAAGTATAACTTATTAATTTATTTAAGTAATGTTTACTTTATAGAGGTTTTTAAATTGTTTTGTTATTAGTTGTTACGTATTATAATAGTAGATTGTTTGACAAGTTTTGAAAGCTTCGTATTGCATGCGAATACCAAATACCAAGGTATGAGTATGCAATGCAGCTTTCAAAACGTGTTTAACACTCTGCTTTTCCTACAACCAAACGGCGGCGGCACTGAGTATAACCGTTGCACTGAAAATTTTTCAAAAATACTAAGTTGATAATTTGCAAAGTTTTTAACATACATTATGTCTTCTAAAGACTTCAATTAATAGAATAACAGTTTTTTAAACACAATGTGTTATTAAAAAAATGTTAAATTTCTTGTAATCATTATGCTTTTATAAAAAGTTTAATTATATAATAAACTCACAATGTCAAATTAAAATGATAGTTCACACATAGATCACGAAAGTATGCGCTATTTATACGTTTAAAATTCTCTCACAAAATTGTGTTCTTCAAAGTATAATAACTTCCAAAGTTGACAATAAAACTTGACAAAATAGCCTATGCATCAAATCTGAAGCAGAAGTGATTATGAACAATAATTTAGTTTAAAGTAGACGTTAATTTTGATACCTTTATTGTATTTTTGGCCATTTTCGGGGTTACGATTACACTGTGCGGCGTTTATTGTTCTTCGTCACTACTCATTTAATTTTAATAATTTTGACACTGACGTTCTCAAACGTCTTTACTTTCAAAAGTACTCGTAGTTTTGAAAATTCAATTTTCAAAACTGTCAAACTGTCAAACTACAAATATACAATTGTCACCTTTCAATGCACATGTATAGCGACGAAATTTTTGTTTTCGGGAGCACCAATATTGGCAATAAAATTTGCATCAAGTTGAAGCATAATTCTTGACCGCTTTTCATCTCTGAATTATTTCTATGAACAGCATGCATACAATAAATTTGTTTAGAGTTGATATAGGATTGTTGTGAATTTTTTAAATTCATTTATAGTCATGACAATGTTTATAGTATTTTAGTAGGTACCGTTTGGGGGTGAAAAAAACTAGTACAGCAAGGAACTTTAGCCGCTTTTAAAATATCGTATTTTTTCTAGTAAAACGAACTTGTCATGTACAGGTAAACAACAAATTTTTGCTTTTCCAACCAGACGGTGCTTTTATTGACATGCACTTCATCAATGTCTCTATTGCTAATACCGTCTCTAAACGGGTCATAGTTATCATTATTTGCGTTTCAGTCAGTTGAGGCATGTCGACGTTAATTCAATTTTATTTGACATTTCTGCAGATTTGTCAATTTGACTGACAATTTGAGAAATCAAAGTGAGTCTAGTTCACATAGCCAAATATTTTGCTGTACTTGTTTTTTCTCTCGCAACTGTACTTAATTGAGATGTAATCATTTGACAAAATATTCGGCAATGTAATTTATTAAATGTTTACTTCTAATTTGGGCATTTTCGAATATAACTTCTCCATTAAATTCCTACACAAATCCCAACATTTTTTCCACAAACGAGATCAACCACACCCATGCCCTTTCACCAGAAAACACTAATTTACAAAATTTCACAGATTCCAAAACAACTCCTCGTTTTCCGTCAAGATCTACTAGCTTTCACTCCCAAAACACCTCAAATTAACAATCGCGCATTAAAATGCTATAAAATTTCAAAAACGCATTTTCATCTTAAACACGGTAATTAATAAGTCGTATTATATGAAATGAAAATGTTAATTCATAATCAAGCGTCGAGTTTTCTCGAATCGCGTGGTTATTCAACTGTCTAGCTTCGAGAAAAACAGCTTCCTGCGCCTCGGAAATGCAAAAATCGGGAGATATTTGCGGAATAGTGTAACAACTTTCATTTCGTTATGATATTATAAAATGTGAATGGAATAATTTGAGTGCGCAATTAACGGGATTGCGTGTCTGGGAAATTTCTTGGATCGGCTGAAAAAAAAAGCAAATTGGTTGGTGGTTTAATTGATGTTTAGTCTCTTGATGATTTCCTTAGGAAGTGGATATGAGTTTTTATATATATTTTTTAATGAGTTGTCTAAATGAGTATATCGAGAATGTATAAATAAATTAAATACAACATTTTAAAATAAATTAATAATTGGCAAAAGCCGACCCAGTAGAATCATGTAAATGATGTGTGAATAATATAACGTAAACATAATTAGCCTTATTATTAATATTGCCGTAAATATGGATAAATAAAATAACAAATTATAAGTTAATCAAAACATGAAGTGGATATTGGCACCGTTTCTTTACCCCTCATATGTAACTGTCCATTTTTTTACCTTCAGACAAATTTGACAAAAAAAAAATACTTCACTGGATAAATGATGGAAACAAATGTTACTATAGAGTTTTCTATTAACACACCACCCTTGCCATTTTGATTATTTTTACCTTGACATAATCAAGTATAAAATAAATCGATTATTAATCTTTCAAACTACAATTTTGCCCTCATTCAAAATTGCACAATTCACGCACACACATATGAAAAAAAATCAGGTGATCTATTTTCTACACCTCGCCCTGAATTTAACAAACTACAACATTATCAAACATAATAAAATGTATTAGAACACGATAAAAACTCATTAATTTGATTGCGAAACGCTCTGGTGAAAAGCACACGACCTTTTTGACATTTCGACTTTTGAAACGCAGCCGATTCCGGTTCACTCCACAACAATCAGAGATATGTGTTAACAATACAAATTTATGCTGTTACAATAGGCATTAATCATATTTATCGATGTATAGTGGGTGCAGATCGAATGGATTAAATGGGACGAAAAAGTATGATTCAGAGAAATTAATTGGAATGCCGCGCCGGTTCAATGATAGCTGTCAGCTCCTTGTCTAGCTCGTAGGTCGAGATTGAATAATATTAAATTGTCAGTTTAAAGGTAAAATTTATTAAGTACATAGGGAGTTAATAGCACTTAATTGCTTTTACCTTCAAATAACTGAAATTAGTTTGTAATTAGTTGTCTTTATAACATTTAATTGATTCAAACTTGTCTGCTTTTAATGTTCCGATAATGTAATATGATTCATTAATAAACACTATTCTAATACATTAAATAACATAAAATAGTAATTTTCTAATGAATTATTTAGAAAATATTTTATCAAAAAGCGAAATTTAAATGATGCCTAATAGATGTATATATACATTTTCTTTTTTTATTAGCGATTAATTTGATTTCGTATTCTACTTGAAATGATTATTGTACTGTATTTTGCGTATACTGTTTTTTTCCTTTACTGTTTAGTGTCAATCTTTATTTTATATTGTCTCATATCTTTTAATCAATCTGTAACTGGATTTGTCCGTTGATTGAAATAAATAAATAAATAAATGAAGTTATTTAGTTCATGATATGTCAAAACTGTTTTTCTTATATAATGTTTTATTTTCTAGAATCTAAAATATATTTTTTTCAAGCTTTCACTACTGTCTAGACATTTTTATTTCAATTTTCTTGAAATATAAATTTATTAAATGAGACACTTATAACAATATAAGTAACATTAAGCCTAATCTAAAGGGCGCCACAATATTTCGTCTAATCTACTCCAACTCTCCACTTTAATTGAACTTGCTGGCTTAATATAAAATAAAGGCACCGAAAATTAACTCGCCAGATATAATCCAAACTTCAAAAGGAATTACTTCCTTTTTGTCTTGTCGTTCAAACGGTGAAGGTTTTTTAATAAAAAAAGTCCATTCGATTAACCTTTCAGATACGTTACATTTATCAAAAAAATCTAACCAGTTTTTAGTTGCTAAGTGAATTGAATAAAGTGATTGTGGACATATCTCTTATTTGTAGATACATTTTCAAAAATAATTGGTAAGTTAAACATTTTTAGATTTGAGTAGACACTTATAGGTATGGTAGAATTTAATTACACTGTTATTAATAACACAATTACAAGAGTTACTTTGATGAAACACGTAAGTTTATGTGTTTTACATTAAAAATAAATACTAAAGTTAAACAGTCTTATTAATAGACATTGGCATACAGCTTTTTCACGGTTCTAAGGATGATATTAACATTATCGTATAAGTTAAACATTTTAGTAAATAACTATTATTAGTTTACAACTAATAATTAAATAGCGTGATAGCCCTAGTTTATAACTTGAGATTTAAGTTGTACATAGCAAACGTTTGCTATAGGAATATAGGATTATTTAGAATGGCATACATTGTGAGTAGCTTGGGGGTATGGTAGTAGGTAGAGGCCCTGCCTCCTAACCCAGGGGTCGTGGGTTCGAGTCCCGCCGGTTGGGGTCATTTTAAAGTACAAAATGATTCCACCTGAGTCCATGGATGTGTGTCAATGTGTTTGTGGTGTCTAAATACAGTTAAATACAAAAATATAAAGGTGAAATGGTGGAATGGTTTTTAAATGTATATATATAAAAAAAAATTGATGGTTTTTTTAGCAGCCAGACCAAATTTTTAAAGTAAGATTTTCCGTCGGACCATACTACCAAATGTATTTTGTTAATCAAAGCAAATAAGAACTACAAGGTGTCCGTTTTTCAGGCTACACAAATCTTGCTTATTTAAAATTTGAAGCTACTACCGAGTGTTTCCATTCTTTGGTTAAGCGTAAAGTAAAACTTACGAGTTTAAAAAAGTTAAAATTTTGGTTTGGTCGCGTAACGAAGCGGGGCGATCAAACCAAATTTGTAAGCTTTTCTAAACTCGAAATTTTACTTCATGCGCCACGCGTATAAAACACTGAAATATAGTGAAATTCAATATACTCTTCATGTTTAGCAGTGTATTTTTAATTCTGCATTAGCAGTTAATTTTAAATACTGATTTAACAGTATATTAATAATTGGTTAGAAGCCAGCTTCGTTTACATAATTGAGCAGAAGAAATACATTTTTACTGACATAAACAAAATAAGTGCAATATAATCTCTAAATTACTCCTTAATTGGAGTGACGTTGAAGCACATGAAAATGTGACGTTCCAGTTTCATTCTATCAAAAGTTCAAAACTAACTTATAGCATGTAGATTGTGTTCTATTAATACGAAATATCTGTATCCTGTTCGTACGGTTCTAGTAGGTATTAAAATACGTAACTTTGTTTTATACACTTTAATTTTTATTTTACCATGACTGTAGTTTCAACTACAAGGTAGTCATTATGAAACTAAGTGTAACTTGGAATGAAAATACTAACACTTTCTTCACAATATTTTTTATTTTTACTAGATGTACATTTCGAGTACTATCTACTCATTATTAATAGCTTACAGTACGCTATTGATAATGAGTACATAGTACTCAAAATGTACATTTAGCAAAAATAAAAAAATATTGTGAATAAAGTGTTAGTGTTTTTATACCAACTTAGTTGGAACGTAACTCAAAAAAAACATATTCCTATAAGTTATTGTGTTTTATTTAAGTGAACTACGGTGCATGTCAAATTAGAAGCTACAATCCGTATGATTTAGTCCCCTTTTTTTTTAAATTTTATTCAAGTTACATTAATTTAATTCATATTTTTGGACAATTGTGCAAAAATAACATTTAATATATCATTTTAACAGTGTTGTTTTAAACGAATGCTATTCAACTTCCCGTGGAACAATCAAATGACATATTTTAATACCTTGTAATACCATTCTATTTCTATCCAATTAATTATATTGATAAAAATTTCGAAAGTCATATATCCACATACATTTTTCCTGATCTAATTAGTTCTATAAGAATGATTAAAAACGTGCACCTTGACAATACTTTGAATTGAACCTTTTACTTGGATTGTTGCAAAACCCCACGCAAACATTATCATTAACCTAGAAGCAAGGCAAATTATACGTCAATTAATCTTCTCCTTAGACAATTTGCTACCGACCGATCTGAATCGTAACCAAATGAAGTGTACGAAAGAGTATGAATTATTGTGCAATTTTTAACCATCTGATAATAAATGTAGTGCTAAAAAGGTGTAACGTAACACGTAATGTCGCTCGAAATTGACGTATGAATTAGCGTAAATGGTAGATAAAAGTAAAAGTGATTTTTTTTAGTGTATGTGTAAAGTCGAGTCCTTTTACGTCGTTTAGTGCGACAGCAAGGTTGAGTGACTCGATTCATTATGGAAATATTTTTGTTAATTATATAATAATTGTAATTATTGCCAAAATATTATTCCTCATTTTTTTATTTGAAAACACCCATGTGCGATTTCAAGAACAAGAATTTCTTTAAATGTTTTCTAAATTGACGTAGACATTTTCCTTTGCATCAACGTAAACACATAGTATTTGATAATTTTGTGGCATTTACTTAACTTGTTAGTAAAACTTGGCATTAGTCTTTCAACAAGGCAATATGATATTTTTTAGTCTGTTGAGTTTTTCAGCGAATGTTTATCGCAATAAATTGGTAATAATTGAGTCGCCTATTTCCAAAAACCCCAAAATCCATTTGAAAACAATTGATTTAGAGGTTTTTGGAAATAGGCGACATAATTGTATTAGATAAAAATTAAAACAGATCATAGGAATATCTTAAAAAGCATAAACAAATAGCGGAAGTACTTGTTGAAAATTTGGGATTGAACGCTTTTATAAAAATTGCAAATGCCCAAAAAATTATTAAATTACAAAGAAATTGTGTTACATTAGCCAAATGTTTAAAAAAAATGTGTATACCTCTTTCACAGATTCTACTTGCTTTGGGGCGCTGCATATGTATGCCAATGAACTTGGAATTGTAATGCCGGTAAACGGTTTACCGGCAAAATTTTATTATATCATTCAAACTTTGTTGATTTTAGTAAATTTAACTCGAGCAAAGTCACCAAATCACTCAACCCAGGGTCTCGCGATTTAAAACATGCCTTTGCCATCGTTAAATTAATAAACAACTGAGTTATCGAAATATTCAAATTTTGCCTGAAAAAATTAAACCTCTAGTGGTTTTATTTATGATAAAAGTAAATTATAATAATAATAATAATCTTTATTAAACGGAATCACCATTTCACAAATATAAAATACCAACATTTTCACAATATATTAAAAACAAACAATAATTCAACTACACTAAAATCACACCCGTAATTAATGATACAATCAATTATATAAAATTAAAAATTAAAAATTAAAAAAAAAATCATATATAACTTCCCCAAACTTTAACAAAATAATACTTATGCAATTAAACTAAATAATAATAGTTATGCAACTAACTACAAATAGCACCCTGCCAATAGAATGACCGCAATTTCAAAATAAATGTTTTAACTTCCTTTTAAAAGAAACAAAATCAGTGCCCAAAATGTCGAAAGTGTCGCTTGCGTTACAATGATTAATGCATCTCATAATTCTATTAAGGGGACCATTGAAAGTGTAATTATTTCTGCATCTACTAATAAAAAACACATCCTTACTTCTACTTTTAGTTAAATATGGGTTTACATTAAATTCTACCAAAACAAGTAACTTAATAGAATTAATCTCGCCAGAGACAAGTTTATGAAAAAAACATAAATCCAGTTCAATCCTCCTAGATCTTAATGAAGCAAGGTTTAAATTATTTAATAGAATATTTGGGTTTTGATTTGGAATGCCGAATTTGAATGAAACATATCGTGTAAATTTATTTATTATTTTTGAAATGGCATTTTTGTTGTTTTTTTATAACCCAAAATAACGTTCAAGATCAGTAATTTAATGTATTTTTATGTTTGGAGTTTTTAATAGTGCTGTTCTATAAAATGAACAAAATTGTTATAAAATATTTGCATCTATATTTTATCACAATTTTGCTCATTTTGTAGTACAGCACTATTAAAAACTCCAAACATAAAAATACATAAAATTACACAACATCTTGAATACAAAAATCAGTTTAAAAAAATCCTTACATGTTTTATTTTAAGTCATTTCATTTTTGATATTTCGAGAAAATCAAGAAAACCCGTGAATGCCTATTTATTTTTTTGTTGTTTCTATTATTACATTTACTATGGTAAATATACCATGGTAAATGTAAACTAAGAATCAGCATAAAATAAATAGGCATTCATGTTTTTCATTGATTCTCTCGAAATATCAGAAATTAATTAAAATAAAATAAAAATTGTAGAGAACTATTAAACAGTGTTTACATTTTTTGTTTTACTGAAAAAAATGTGTTTGGCACTTATCGTGTATTTTAAAATACAATATCAAAAATATCTTTATTAATTATTTCCATATAGAATTAGCAATAAACTCACCAATTAACAATGCAAATAACGTTTAATAAAACACCAAATACCCTATAAATTCACCCATATAATGCATATTCATGAGGTCACATTACTCCGCGCATTGTTCGGTTTCTTAGAATTCTCGACAGAAAACAGTTTACAAATGCCGAGATTGAAATCTGAAAGGATATAAACTAAATCTAAATATGGGGATTGCTACACCAATTACTGATATTAATAGCAGTTTTCAAAGGAGTTAATTCGATCGAAAAGGCACAGGTATGTTGTTGAGAATGAGTGTAAATGCAGAATTCTTCCTTGGCTTTTTATGAAGAAGACTAGAATTTTATCAGTGAATTGAAATGGTTTAACCTTTAAAGGGTGCAAGAATTTATGTCATTCGGTGATTGTGTTTTTACCATATGTTGCTAACTAACTATTGTTACAAGAATTGTGCCAGAAGAGTCACCATAATTGTAGCAAAGATAGATAAAATACACACAAGAAAGGAAAAAGGAGCACTGTTTAAAAATAATAAATCAACTTTATTTTAATAAAAAAATACGCACAAATACAATTACTTATTACTATAATTTGTATCAGAAGGCAAAAACAGCAAAACTAATAAAACAAACCAAAACACACTACTATCAAAATAAATTTGAAATGAATAAAAACAATCACAGTAGCTTATGGAAGGAAATTAACAAGCAAATTAAATGCAAGAAAGAAAATGATCACCACATAAACACTATACGCAAAGAAGACGACACACTAACGAATAACAGCCAAGAGATAGTTAACGAAATAAACGAATACTTCGCAAATGTAGGAAAAACCCTTGCAGAAAAACAAATAAAACACTCAAAGTTAAAATCGGAAACGACAATTACTACAAGAGAATTAGAGAATATGCAATTAAAACATATAACACACTCAGAATTAGATAAAATAATAACAGAACTAAAAGACAACAAAGCGTCCGGTTTTGACAAAATCACAAATTAAATCATAAAAGAAAGTAAAAATATACTCAATCCAATCCTAACTAAACTAATCAACAACGTAATTGATGAAGGAAAATACCCAGAATATCTTAAGAAAACAATAGTAAAGCCAATACATAAAAAAGGGGATAAAAAAGGGGATAAAACAGATGCAGAAAACTATAGACCAATCTCACTATTATCGACATTAAACAAAATATTGGAAAAGGCAATTCAAATCCAAATCAGCGACCACCTAACTGCACACAATATCATCGACAAAAACCAATACGCATTCCAAAAAAACTGCGGAACAACATCGGCCGCAAACGATCTAATTCACTTTCTTAAAACAAATATAGAGAAGAAAAAAGTAGTGGCAGCATTATTCATTGATATGAAAATGGCGTTCGACACCATCTCCAAAGGAAAAATGGCAGAATAACTCAATAATAACTATAGGAATAGAAAACAAAGAACTAAATCTAATAACAACATACTTAGCAAAGAGGCCACAAACAACCCGAATAAATAAAACAGAAAGTAAACCAGCAGAAGCCGAATATGGTATACCACAAGGTGGTAACATACCCCCCATACTGTATATAACATACAACAATGACTTTTTAGAACAAGAATTGAAAGGGCACTCGTTTATCTATGCAGACGACACCTGCATAGTTTACACAGAAAACTCATACGAAGAAATACAGACAAATATAAACCTGGATATACAAATATTACAAAAATGGTACTTTAACAACTTATTAATCATAAACGAGGCAAAGACAGAATATATGATTTTCAACAACAATCAGAAAGTAAAATTAAATATAAAAGTAAACGAAACAACAATCAATCAAGTAAACTATCTTGGATTAACAATACAAGATAATCTGAAATGGGATGAACACATAAATAAGATAATAAAAAAGAACGCAAAAACTATAGCTGCACTAACAAAAATCAGAAAATACATTCCAGAAAATAATAGAAAACAAATATACGACGCACTTTTCACTTCACAGAACATTTATTTGAACAACATTTGGGGTGACACAACACAGAAAAACATAAACAAACTACAAACTCGACAAAATTAAATACTTAAAATATTACATAATCCACACAAAGAACACACACCGAACAGTTATACACACAAACCCAAGAACTAAATGTAAAAAACATGATCAAACTCAGCAACTTATTACTAATACATAAAATAAAAATCAAATTAATCAAATCAAATATTCAAATAACAACAAACAAGCACATCCACGACTACAAGACCAGAAGAAAATCAGATATTCGACTGGAAAAATTCACAACAAAGAAGAACACGTTATCGTTAACAACACAAACAATACACGAATACAATAAACTTAACGAATACATAGAAAACTAAATTACACAGCCTACAAACTTAAAATAAAAAATTTAATATTAAACAACAGCATCAAATAAAAAAAAAATCTGAATAAAAAAGGAGCACAGAAGAAGAAAAAAATTCAAATTCCCTCAATACCGTTAGCCCGAGATGGGAGTCAACGCCCACAAATCCCGAGGTGAGGACGAAGGGAAGAAGACCTGGACAAGTTAATTTACAACAATATTATAATGTTTATATATATATATATATATATTGCTGTAAATAAATAATTTATTGTTAAATATATATATATATATATATATATATATATATATATATATACATTGCTGTAAATAAATAATTTATTGTTAAAAATATATATATATATACATACAGGAAATGTTTCTTTTAAGTGCACATATTCCGATGCATTGGCAGGATAAATTGCTTCATTAAAAATTAAATTTGAAGTTTAAAGCGAGTGTTTACCAGTCCCAGATTAAGCATGAAGTAAAATTTCGAGTTTAGAAGAGCCTGAAAATTTGGTTTGGGTGCGTAGCGCGAAGCGCGGAGCGACCAAACTAAATTTTCAGGCTTTTCTAAACTCGAAATTTTACTTCATGCGTCACGCGTATAAAACACTGATTTTAGGTGAAGTTCAAAATATTCTACTAAAGCAGTATGTTAAAAACGTGTATTCTGAACATCACTCCACACCAGTTTTTAGGACGCGTGGCGCATGAAGTAAAATTTCGAGTTTAGAAAAACCTGAAAATCTTACTTCATGCTTAATCACGGATTGGAAACACTCGTTAGTAGCTTCTAACTCAACTTATTAAGAAAAAACAAGTATCGGGATCTGTATACTTAAAAGACATTCCATATTCAAATTCCTTAATCAATTCAATCAATCAAAAGCTAAATGAAATAATAAAATGTAAAATTAAAAAACGAGAATTAGCTAACATTTTGAATAATTAGAATAAAGGTGTCATTAACCATTTAGAGGATTTTTTTAAAGTTAATAAATACTTCTTTATTTGAAATATTGTTACGTAAGCTTTATAACTTAAAAATAAATTGTATTAATGGTTTTTTTTTTCGTAAAATATATCTTATGCAATTTATTTCCAGAATTCGGTACCAAAATGACTTGACCTGCTCCATTAAATCCACAATGCAACACTTTCCTACTTGCACGCAGACAGCTTTTCACAACAAAAGCAAACAACACTGTTTTTTTATTTTAACCGTATTGTAGTGGCAGATTAATTGCGGACGTTAACGTTCATTCATTTAAATTAAATTTCACTCTCTGCGAAATATATCATGGTGCGCTAATAAGCGATTATACAACCAGAAGATAAAACCGCTCCAGTTTTCCCATTCTGCACGAGCTAATGCCTAGAATGCTATTTAATAATAGTTACTTGTGATTTCATTTCCGCACGGTCGCGGGTATTTACTATTATCGATGTGTATATTAATAATTCGATTAATGAGTTGTTGCTCAGATCGTTAGGTAATCGGAGGTTGTTGATCTGGCGTTCTTGTTTGTTTGCATTCCAGTATCTCCATATTGATCTAATTGATGGGTTTTTATCTTATGTAACCTTATTCTAGTAATCTAGTCTGTTTCAGTATGATAATAACATAATTAGAGGTACAATTGTTGATTGGTTTGATTATTTTAATGGTTGGTATAATTATTATTTAATTTTGACAAATGTTGAGTATACATATGCATATGCTCTTTTTAAAATAGTTCAATTTAAAGCTTTATTTCGAGTTTAGAAAAGCCTAAGCTTCGCGCTACGCTACCAAATCAAATTTTCAGGCTTTTCTAAATTCAAAATTTTACTTCATGCGCCACGCTTACTAAACACTGAAAACACTGAAATATTGTGAACAAGTGAACTTCATTTAAAATCAGCGTCTTATACGCGTGGCGCATGAAGTAAAATTTCGAGTTTAGAAAAGCCTGAAAATTTGGTTTGGTCGCTCCGCGCTTCGCGCTACGCGACCAAACCAAATTTTCAGGCTTTTCTAAACTCGAAATTTTACTTCATGCTTAACCTGGGAGTGGAAAACACGCGTTTAAAGCTCAAAATTGAACTCTTTCAAAAAATGAAGATTCGCAGCACATAATTTTGATATGTATACTCAAATGAAAAACTCCCAGTATACTTTGATAGTCATGCAACAAATGAATGAAGACACTAAGCATTATTTAGCTATATCTGTAAAACATTAAATGGCCGTCTAACGAAATAATGGATAAGATCTCAAAGCATAGAAAATTGAGTAAAACTAAGAAAATTAACGAAGCTCAAAGATTATGAAAGTAACTACAGTATGTGTTTATTTTCCACATTTTTTTTAAAATCTTACTGTTGTCATTAAAGGTTTGAGTAGTTTTCTAACCAGTAATGTCCATTCCTTGATTGAACATAAAGTAAATATTTCGAGTTTAGAAAAGCCTACAAATTTGGATAGGTCGCGAAAAGAAGTGGAGCGACCAAACCAAATTGTCAAGCTTTTCTAAAGTCGAATAATCCAAATTATCAGGATTTTAAACTTGAAATGTTTAGTTCATGTGCCAGGCATGTAAAACACTAATTTTATGTACTGTTCCAAAATGTACTTAGTAATTATTAATCCTTCACAATATTAAAATAAAATAAGCACCTATCATTTTATAATTTTTTACAGTAGATAATTTTAACAAATATAAAAAATGGTGATGTGTCCATCATAGTACTTTCCCCCGTAAATTGCGTATTAAATCACTTTTAAAATATTTGTAGCATTATTATTTTCAAAATGTCTTCAACTTTTTGATAACTACAACTTTTATTTGAAACATTTTTCAATTGTATCAACACATACACTGAGACAAACCAATGACTAAATAAAAGAACATTATTTATTAAGTATCTCAAAAACTAAGAGTGCTATGACAGAAAGTAAAGATACAAAAAATCTTTACTATTTCATTACCTATAACTTTTATTTGAAACATTTTTCAATTGTATCAACACATACACTGACACAAATCAATGACTAGATAAAAAACACTATTTATTAAATATATCAAAAACTAAGAGTGCTATGACAAAAAGTGAATCCACAAAAAATCTTTAGTTTTTCATTTCCTACAACTTTTATTTGAAACATTTTTCAATTGTATCGACACACACTGTCACACACCAATAACTAGATAAAACACACAACTTTTGAAATATCTCAAAAACTAAGAGTGCTATGACAAAAAGTAAGTGAACAATACATCTTCATTTTGTTATTATCTACAACTTTTATTTGAAAGAATTTTTGTTTGATAAACATTTATTGAAAAAATCTGAAAATACTGAAAAACTCTAAGAGTAAAGTACCACTTCCGGTTTTCCGATTTTCACCAAAAGCTTTTCAGTTCTTCCGATTGTATCAAAAAGCTTAAGTTTCAAGTTTCATCTTGATATCTTTAGCGGTTTTTGCGGTACAGCGCACTCAGACTCACACACAGACACACAGACACACAGACAGACACACAGACATTTTTCAAAAATGGTCTTATTCGACTCAGGGGACCTCAAAACGGATATTTCCGCTAAAATTTTTGATTCGAAAATTTTCACGAAAACAATACTTTCTCTTTGTATTACATACGGGGGAAAGTAAAAACTAATTTGTGATATACCTATTTGTTTTGATTAAATCTGAGATTTTTTTCAATTTAAGTATTCTAATAGTACTTTAAAATCATCTTAAAATATTTGAATATTCAAATGAAAAATTAAGGCAAACGATAAAACAAATATTTGATACATGTTTTGATAAAGGTTAGGAATTTTGCAAATTTAGGTATTCGAGTATTCAATTATTCATTCAAAACCAACTTTAAATGCTCGAAAAATTAAGTTATTCTAATATTTAAATATTTAAAATATGTTCAAATATGTTTTTTTTATCGAATATTCAATCACCTACATAAATTCAAAAATGTCACAGCCCTTATCAAAAATTCGCTTTATTAGCCTTAAAAAGACACCCTTAAACAAGAAATCATATTATGTTTCTTTAGTTAAATTATTATAAATCCATCTTCATATAACATGGAATGAAAGCACTAAAACTTTCTTCACAATATTTTGTATTTTTGCTAGATGTACATTTCGAGTACTATGTACTCATTATCAACAGCTTACTGACTAGTTTACAAAAGATTTATTTGTACCTAAAGGTAAACAATACAAAACTTCTAAAATTTGTATCAAAACAAAACTTGAATATGTTGGAGGCAATAGAAATGAAAAAACAGCAAACCAAACTTCTTAATTTTAATTTAAGCCCATTAAGTAATTCTGTGTTAGATTTAATACCCCCAATCAGCCCCGAGTAACACATTTGTTAATCCTATCTATTTTTTCCCAACAATCCTTTTACCCACGTAATTTCCCGAAATCCCTTTAGGTATAAATACGCCGCATCCTTTGTAAACTAGTCAGTAAACTATTGATAATGAGTATATAGAACTCGAAATGAACATGTAACAAACATTTTGAAAAATGCGAAGAAAGTCTTAGTTTTCATTCCAAAATATTTAAAATCTTCACGTAACTAAAAAAAAACATATTCCATCTTCCTATATTTTAAATTTACAAGAGTAATTATTATTATTATTATAATTATTATTATTATTTAATGATTTGTATGGTATTCGTGGTTGATGTTTTTGATCAATTAATCCGTTGGTTTAGTCATTCTATTCGAAGTGTCAGTCGCATGGGGAATTTACATACATGTGAGATGCAGTGATAATCTAAATATGTTTATCAAACCATCAGCATTCAAAGGCTGTGCGAACGATTCACCAAAGGAAAATGGAAATTTCAAAGAAACCGATAAATCGGCGCGACCACGTGATCCCAAGTAAAAGTTGTTCGGAACCAAAACTCGACCAACACTGACACGTGTTGCATGTAAAACGTAATCTAAAATCAGATTGTTTCGAATTAAACAAGTATATATTATTTTTTTCAAGGTATTCTTTATTTTACACATCATATTGTAAAATGTATTCATTTGTTCCTCCCTTCTTCTTCACCACTGGATTTGTGGGCGTTGATTCCCATCTCGGATTAATGGTATTGAGGGATATATATTTCAATTCCTTATGCTCCTATTTTGTCAGATTTATTTTATCTTATCGTTAGTTATTAGATTTTTCATTTTTAGTTTAAATGTAACATAATTTAATTCTTTTATGCTTTTTTCTAGTCTGTTATATTGTCGTATGGTTTCTGATGTTAATGTTATTGTCGTTTTCTTTGTTGTGAATTTTTCTGTCCTTATGTCCGATCTTCTTCTTGTTTAATAATCGTGGATTTGCTTGTTGATTTTTATGTCAATGTTCGTTTTAAATAGAGTATTTTTAATTTTATATATAATCAATAAGTTACTTAATTGTATCATTTTTTGTATACATAATTCTTGTGTTTGCTGGTATAGTTGTTCCGTATTCGTTTCTTTTATCTAGTTTATAAATTATTTTTAGTATTTTGTTTTGTTGAATTTGCAGTTAATTTAGGTTTTTTTGTGTTGTGTCACCCAATATATTATTTAGGTATATATTTGGTAATGTGAACATTGAGTTGTATATTTGTTTTCTGTTATTTTCTGGTATGTAGTTTCGTATTTTTGATAGTGCATATATTGTTTTAGCGTTCTTTTTTTTTAAGTTGTTTATGTGTTCGTCCCATTTTAGATTTTCCTGTAAAGTTAGTCCAAGGTATTTTACTGTTGTGATTTGTTTTATTGTTGATTCTTTTATTTTAATATTTAATTTTACATTTTCTGTGTTGTTAAAGACGATGAATTCAGTTTTTGTTGCATTAATTGCTAATAGATTGTTGTAGTACCATTTTTCCAATTGTTCTATCAATTGGATGTTTAAGTAGATGAATAAAAATTGGAAGCTTTGTATATAAATTATGACCAAATTTACATTTGGTGATGCTTTGTGTGAATAACATGAAACATATACACAACAAAGTATACTGATTTAGATTTATCTTTTTTTTAGAATCGTTCAAATTATTGCATATAACTTAAGAGATTTTAAAGAAGCTGCGCCAGAGTTGATGCACATTAGGGCTCGTTGTTTGAGTATTTTCTATCAATTTTGGCTATAGATTGGCCATTTCTTTTTTAATGTTTATTTTTAAGGTCTGTAAAGTCTGTGGCTTTTCGCAATATTCCAAAAAAAGAAGTGAGAAACGGTTGATCGGCAAATGCAAATCGCCAAAACGAGCGTTTCTAGGCTGCACAATCTTGCCTCGAAACGCTTTCTTGAGGAATGTATCGCGTTCTTGAGAAGTATATGGCTACATTGTTAGTTGGTGTGTATTATACATCTGTCTACTTTACAAATATCAAAATCCTGATGACATAATTCTCCATTTGCAAAAATGAGAGCATCTTCTAATAGGGTGATTACTTTTGTGTCACCTTGTAGATATAGATCTTCAACATGAGTGTCCATGAAATTTGATACTTTTTATCAAAGCAAATTAAAATCTGAGATGACAAGGTATAATTAATAGTAAAATCATGTTCTGAATTCCATCATTTTTACTTCATGAAAGTCTAGATTTATTTTCTTGTAAATATTGCAATAGAAAACTTATTACTATCATATGAAATTTTATTTATGTACATTTTTACTTTCCCCCGTATGTAATACAAAGGGAAAGTATTATTTTCGTGAAAATTTTCGAATCATAAATTTTTGCGGAAATATCCGTTTTGAGGTCCCCTGAGTCGAATAAGACCATTTTTGAAAAATGTCTGTCTGTCTGTGTGTCTGTGTGTGAGTCTGTGTGCGCTGTACCGCAAACACCGCTAAAGATATCGAGATGAAACTTGAAACTTAAGCTTTTTGATACAATCGGAAGAACTGAAATGCTTTTGTTGAAAATCGGTAAACCGGAAGTGGTACTTTACTCGTAGCGTTTTTTAGTTTTTTCGGAGTTTTTCAATAAATGTTCATCAAACAAAAAATTCTTTCAAATAAAAGTTGTAGATAATAACAAAATGAAGATGTATTGTTCATTTACTTTTTGTCATAGCACTATTAGTTTTTGAGATATTTCAAAAGTTGTGTGTTATATCTAGTTATTGGTGTGTGACAGTGTATGTGTCGATACAATTGAAAAATGTTTCAAATAATAGTTGTAGGAAATGAAAAACTAAAGATTTTTTGTAGATTCACTTTTTGTCATAGCTATCTTAGTTTTTGAGATATTCAATAAATAGTGTTTTTTATCTAGTCATTGGTTTGTGTCAGTATGTGTTGATCCAATTGAAAAATGTTTCAAATAAAAGTTGTAGTTATCAAAAAGTTGAAGACATTTTGAAAATAATAATGCTACAAATATTTTAAAAGTGATTTAATACGCAATTTACGGGGGAAAGTACTATGATGGACACATCACCATTTTTTAGTATCATATGAAATTATATTCTGTAATTTTTCAAGTATCATTTGAAATTGTACTGTGTAAATATTTTTGTCCTATTAAATATTAGCTAATTAACTAACTAAAATTAGCTTTTTACTGAAAACTTAAAGACTGTAATTACTATAGCAGATTGTGTGTTACGAGATTTCTAAATTGCGTTGTTATTATTTTATATTTCAATGAAATATCACGAAGTCTAATGTCATTAATAACAAATCATCCATCATTATTAACCATTCATCGTCATAATTGTGCAATACAATCTTAAACGCAATTGTATTTATATAAGAAAATTGTAAAAGTGAAAAAAATGCATGGGAAATACAAAATATAATTTTCACATCTTTTATTTCAATAAAATCAAATGAGAGCCAAATTATCTGAACAATGTTTATTTAGTATCGCAATAGTAATAATAATAATAGCTTATATGTGTTTGTTCAATGGGCCATTTCGCAGATTCCAGTACTTCATTTTGTGTCCAGCGAATAATTAATTTAATTGTCGAAAAATTTTATAAATGTACAAATTTTGACCAAATGAAAAAATGTTAGACTCTACACATTACAACATCATGCTGATCAGACATTACTCAAATGGGTATACATTCAAGGCCGTAGCCAGAAAAACATTTCGGAGGGGGTTATAAAAATGTCGGGGGGTAAAAATAGTAGAAATATTGTTTTTGCTCTTTCAGGGCCGCTTTTACATACAAAAATTTAGCAGTTTGAAAATTTCAGGGGGGGGGGGGGGGGGGTAGGGGGTTGAACCCTGCTACGGCCTTGTATACATTTGACATTTTCAGGATTATGGTAGATGTCAAAATTATTTCGAAAACTCTTCTGATTTCCACTGTTTAAATTGTATTAGATGTTACAGTGAATTTTTCTTTTAAGTATACATTTACATATCCCGATGGTTACGCTGTAAATGTTGAGGCTTCCATTGTTTTTGAAAGAGTTCAATTGGATGTTGTTAACTAGTATTTTCTTTCCTTGGTTAAGCATGATGTAAAATTTCGAGTTTAGACAAGCCTGAAAACTTGGATTGGTCGCGTAGCGAAACGGAGCGAAGCGGAGCGAAGCGGAGCGACTAATACAAATGTTCAGGCTTTTCTGAACTCGAAATTTTTACTTCATACGCCACGCGTATAAAACACTGATATATTATAAAGTTCAAAATATACTGCATTAGCAGAATATTTTGAACTTTAAAGTATTTGAGTATTTTATACGCGTGGCGCATGAAGTAAAATTTCGAGTTTAGAACAGCCTGACAATTTGGATTGGTTAATCCGCTTCCCTACGCGACCAATCCAATTGCTTAATCCAGGAGTAGAGACACTCACGCAATAATTGCCTGAAATTATACAGCGCATACATCAGGATATGTATACTTAGCCCTTTCGGCCCTGACGGTGGTTTTTTTCTTTTAAATATACATACATGTATGCATGAGCTGTAACTTTTCCGATACTCGTTTGTTTTTTAAAATAGTTTAATTTGAAGTCCTAAACGAGTGTTTTCCACTCCCAGATTAAGCATGAAGTAAAATTTCGAGTTTAGAAAAGCCTGAAAATTTGGTTTGGTCGCGTAGCGCGTAGCGCTATGCGACCAAACCAAATTTTCAGGCTTTTCTAAACTCGAAATTTTACTTCATGCGCCACGCGTATAAAACACTGATTTAAGGTAAAGTTCAAAATATTCTACTAAAGTACGCTAATAACGTGTACTCTGAACATCACATCACATTAGGTTTAGTACGCGTGGCGCATGAAGTAAAATATCGAGTTTAGAAAGGCCTGAAAATATGGTTTGGTCGCTTCGCTTCGCTACGCGACCAAACCAAATTTTCAGCCTATTCTAAACTCGAAATTTTACTTCATGCTTAATCTGGGAGTGGAAACAATCGTTTGAAAGTTAATAAATAATATGCAGTGTACAAAATATTTTTTTGTACACCGTAAAACTTCCAGGGCTGAAAGGGTTAAAAGACAAATTTCTTGTACGTTTTGACATCTTATTCATATTTTTTTACAAGTTACAATTGCAATGAATCACTTGTTTCTTATTTAACCATTTAAATTCATGATATAAATCATCAACCTTCACTTTTTCCTATTTATCACATTCTACGGGCGCGTTGAATGAAATCAAATCGAAATTTCAGTGGCACAATCCGTGATCGGAGTGCAATAAAAGTAAATGTTTGTGAGAACATCTGCGGACATAGTGACATACACGTTGACTCTCACATTCGTCATTTTATCCTTAACCAAGTTGTTGGCAAAGAGATTGATTATGTTACGAATGCGCATGGGTGTGTTTTATCTGCAAGGATAATAGGACTTCTGTACATTTATTACTCGATTTATCGGCATTCAACACAGCCACTCATAAATATCGACTTGACTTATATGTATTATTGTTTGCAGAACTATTCTTAAATAAACATGTGATTATTATATGTATATATTATTACTGATTAGATTAGACCAGAAGGCTAACTTACTAGCTTTTAATTGATACAATCATAGGCGTGGCTAGGATTTGGACTATGGAGGGGAAGAAGACAAAAAAATATGCCAAAATTAGTTTATATCTTTAGAAATAGTAATAATAATCTTTATTATTCAACGGAAAGAATTTATACAGAATAAAATCAAAAACTTAAATATAAGACATTTTTCTTTTTTTTCCGTCAAGTGTCAACTAAAATCTAACCAAATTCGTCCTGAAATGTAAACTTGGGTAAGTAATATACAAGGTATTCAGAATTGGTGTAAAAATATCAATATCGTATTATGAGGCACATTTGAAAACAATTGTGCTTATATTTAAGTTTACAATATTATTTGTGTTCTTGATTTCAGCGGCGGAATTAATTTAAAAAAATGACGAAGGCTTTATTGTAAAAATGTGTATGTAATTTTTTTTAAATTATTATTAAAAAAAATATATGTGCCTACATTTCGCCAAAATTCGTTGGCTTCTTCAGGGCAAAATTAAGATCGGGCAGTGTAAAAAAATTGTCAAGTTGTAGAAATTATGATGTAAATATAAATAAACAGTTTGAATATTTACATCATAGTGGCAATAATCCTTTGTCCAGATTAATGCATTCGGCCAACTGCTTGCTCTCATCCCCGAATTTCGATCCATTTGCGAACAATTTTTTATGTTTTCAAAGAGCACTGGTGGTCATTAATCTGGATAAAACTTTTTAAGATTATGTTAGAATTAGCAATGTAGTCATCATAACGTATGTGTGTAGTCATTCTGCGGCTCTTAAACTTTTGTTATTTCTTATTTTGTATTATTTCAATGTTAAAGAGGTATCTCGTGAATAAATAAATAAATATCTTCAAATAAATATCTTGCAAATAAATATCTTGCAAATATCATAATTTCTACAACTATACAGCTTTTTTACACTGCCCGACTTAAATTTTGTCATATATTTAAAAAAAAATCAAAAAAATTAATGACACAAATTTCTACAATAAAGTCTCCGTCTCCATTTTATTTTTTAAACTAAAGCCGCCATTGAAACCAAAAACCCAATTAATATTGTAAACTTAAATATAAACATTATACATTCTATTTTTTTAATTAATTCCGCCGCTAAATCCAAAAACCCAATTAATATTGTAAACTTAAATATAAACATTATATATAATTTAACATAACATTGTAGAAAACATAGTCACAATTGTCTACAAATGTGCCTCTTAATACGATATTGATATTTTTACAACATTCTGAATGCCCTGTATATTACTTACCTAAGTTTACATTTCAGGACGAATTTGGTTTGATTTTATATTTGGTAGTATGAACATCTATAGGTTCATACTACCAAATATAAGTAGCCAAAACTTGAAAAGTTTGTCTGAAGTAACACATTTTTTTAGTAATTTTAAAATCACATAGTCAAATGATATAAAAATCACTTGAATAATGTTTTCTTCACCTAAAGAAGCTACAGCGTAGCGAAACAATTGTAGTGAAAATAAATACAAAAAGTTGAAAATCAGAAATATTATATTTATTAATTTTAATAAAATAATAAATAACTTTAATAAATGAATAAATAAAATAATAATATATATTATATTTAATATGAGATTTAATAATGAATGATTTGAATTTAAGAAATTACGCATGTCCAGGTTGGCAATTTAAGTCGCTTGAAAATCTTGAAGTTGCACTAGCTTAGTAAATTAAATTATGTAAATTATGTGGAGATTGAGAATAATTATAATTTATGTATGAATATTACATAATACAGAAATAATACTTGTATGTAGAATATGTTTATATAATTTGTAACATTTAATTGTTTATTTCTGTGAGAACATATTGTATAAGTATGTAATAATAAACTGACGATAAAACCGCATGCAATAGATTTAATATGCATATAGTTTTGGAAAGTATTAATTAGATGATTCATTGGCGAACAGTAAATAAACTGTTTTCTCGTAGGCATCATTCAATGTTATTATACAAACAAGGATACATTTAAACATTCACAGCACGCCAACAAAAATTTGCATAGGAACTAGATCAATATGCTTAATATGACACACATATTTAACTCTAAATTTCTCTAAATATTATCTTCTGATAATTTATAATATATTATTTTATTGTTATTAATGAAAATCACATGATTTATGACTTCATTTAATTAATATTCAACCTAGTTTACTTTTATTAATTTATAATCCTGAATGTTGATCGTAAATATTTTTATATTAATTATAAAATAATATAAAATAAAATAAGACATTCATTTATCAATTAATTTAGTTCTTTTAGGCTCGTCCAACTCGACTCCATTAAAATATGGTTTTGTTCGTATATACTGTACTAAGTTAAATTGACTTTAAGTTTGTGATGTCGCCAATGCAAATTAGTGTAACTTTACATTCACAATTGGACTGCTTTCTGCAATCCATTAATTTTTACATGCAGGGTGAGTCAATATTAACTCTCTAGCGCTCAGATTAATGTTCTACAACTAAAAATAAGAAAATAATCAAAAATACTCAAATTTTGAAAGTAAAGCCGTTTTTAAGCAATATACATTTTAATGATTTGGTTAATTTTTACATTTTTGTGAATTTGTCCTAATTTGTAATAATTATTTTTTCTTTTAGGTATAGGTGCTTAAACATATTCCATATGAACATTTGTGAAATTAATGAACATGTAATCAAACCTACTCATAATATTTTGAACTTCACAATATTTTAGTGTTTCATACGCGTAGCGCATGAAGTAAAATTTTGAGTTTAGAAAAGCCTGAAAATTTGGTTTAGTCGCTTTGCTTCGCTACGCGACAAAACCAAATTTTCAAGCTTTTGTAAACTCGAAATTTGACTTCATGCTTAAACTAGGATTGGAAACACCCATTCGAGGCCTTAATGTAAATTTTCAGACACTCGATGTTTTTATATATGTAAGCTTTCAATTTAAAGTTTCTAACAAGTGTTTCCAATCTCAGATTAAGCATGATGTAACGTTTCAAGTTTATAAAAACCTAAACTATTGAGTCCAATTCCCCGTGGATCCGCTCCTGTTAAAGTTCCAACAACTTAAGTTTGCACCGGGCCCCGCTAATGCTTAGGCCGGCCCTGCATGAATGTAACCTAGGATTAAAGTTTCTGACAACAGAACTAAAATCGTCATCATTTGTTTCTGCTATTGCTTTAGACTAAAATAATAAATAAAAAAATAAAATCTATTCCAATTTTACCTTAAAACAGTATCGCATTAGAGATATAAGTATGCTTCATTTTTTTAATTTTTTTATTGTAGAATACATATTCGACACTTGGGGAGTAAATATTGACTTACTCTGTATAAATTGGTTTCTTTCTGGAGATAGTACTTTAATTGCAGATGTCCAGTTCATGTAACGAACAGATTCAGTGCAAAAAGTGCTGCATCAGTTCATGTAACGAACAGACCTTATTGAATGCAATAAAAAAATACAAATTCGTGTGCATTATTTATGTGTTATTTAACTTTGATAAACAAATTAGAAAAGTCTTAATTATACCGAAATTAAGTAAAATATAGCTTTATAAAAAAAAACTACGAAAGAACCAATTGTAATAATAATATTACACAGATTAATTAATTATTCATTTAACAACTTTTATTCTAATTTTGGAAGAAATTGAATTTAACAATTTTTTAACAAAATTGCAAATGATAAACATGATCAGAAATTATTCAAAATAAAAAGAATTTAATTCAAAATAAATACACTATTAAATATTCTTGAATTTTCGAGGCGTTCACTTCATGGTACATTTTCAATTTTGATATAAAGAAAGCACTTAACTTTTAAATTACACAGATTAATAAATTATTCATAAAAAGTGGTATAAAAAAGGTAAGTGTTATATCAACACTCATAAATATATATTATAATATATTGAATGAAAATTTAACTTTGATTTGATATTTTGAAATATACTGTGACGATGTTTAAATTTCAATTTATTTATTTCTTTTTATTTATTTATTTATTCACGAGATACCTCTTTAACATTGAAATAATACAAAATAAGAAATAACAAAAGTTTAAGAGCCGCAGAATGACTACACACATACGTTATGATAACTTTAATTATAGCCAATTGAAGTTTATTTCTGTATAGATTCTATAAATTTTATTTTTATTTGATAATCTGTTGATTTTGTACAATCGTTTCAAAGAATATATGCTCCTAAGCACGTAGATTTTATTGCATCATTACATCTTTGGCTTAATATTTAAAAAAATGCGTTAAGATAATTTCATTGTTATCAATCATGGCTTTTGTATCTATTGGTTAATTAAATAATAAAAATAATAACCAGAAAACTAAACAATTTCAAGTATTTCTTACAACTTTTTATTTAAATATATTTCAAAATTCTCAATACTTCCTGAGATACAAAAAGTGTAATACAGGGAAAATAAAAATTGTATAAAAATCAATAGATTGTTCAATTAACATAAATTTACAATGTTCGGAAAAATGAAGAAATATGAAACTTTAAAATTGAGAAACTTTGCTATGGTTATGTCAAAAATTCGGAAAATGGGGAGACATTTTGACTTTTCACGATTGATTATCACTTAAAAAATTGAAGAACAGAAAACAAAACGACTATTTCCTATAACCCAATATTACATCTAATACAAAACATCTAAATCCAATGAAGACATTAACACCTCTATTATTTTGATACTCGGGGTATAAACCACAATAACAATCACCACGAATCCTCAATCAACAACAATAAAATCCAATAACCGATTATCCTAATAACAACCCACACCGCCAATCAATACATCCCCATTGGCATTCTGGTAGTAATCTCCTTATAACAAGCAGCTGTATAAGTAGATTCACTTCCTCGTATCGGCATCATTATCTTTAAAGTACGAGGTGCAACAAGTGTAATTTATGCCAAGCGTAAATATTCACGTACATTCACTAAAGAATTTAGTATTATGGGATGCGCTTCGTTTTACCATATTAAGAGAGTTATATGACCCCGGAACAGATAAACGTCGCCGTGTGCATGATCCTCCCGATGGGAGCGTGAACTAACATTGACACAGTAATTGCGCAATATTAAATCCAGTTGAATATCTGATAAGTTTTGTATTAAGACGAATCAACTGTTTATGGAAATTACGCTGTGGTGTTGTACGTACATATATTTGTTATGACTGGAGGTGAGGTAAAGACATTTTATGCTAATGATGAATGGCAGGTGTATGATTTGATTGATTAGATTGTTTTGAATATCTCAATCATTATTAATTAATAATATGATCTGCTGCTAAAAATAGACTTAATTTAATATTTACAGCTTAACTTAAATCATATGCAGAACATTTAACATTTTTAGACATACGATTTTGTTGACATGCGTTTTTGTATCGAAGCTTATAAGCGAATGTATCAATAAGTAAAACTGTTGGGAAATTTGCGAAGACCGATGCACGCTCACATGCAGTTCGACCGCCGTCTCTCGAATGTGTCCGTTTTTCGAAACAGAACACAAAATCGGCACCGCGTTTTTGTCAACTATTAAATTGCCACACAAAACGCGATTAAATTTAAATTTAAACAAATTAAAACGAATAATTCTCAACAACAGTAACAGTAAATTTCTAATTTTGGCACTTGCCAATGAGATTTTGTTTTAAGGCTTGAGGAAAATAATCAAGTGTTAGGCAATTTGTTAAAAACAACTAAAGTGATGTAAATAAAAACAGTAATAATAATTAAATTTTTATAAATATTAATATTAGGAACCATAAATTGATATTTTTCATTTTAGCATACTTTTATAAACTCCATATGAAGATTTGCAAAACTTATCAACATGAGATCAAACCGAAGTAAGATATTTTAAACTTCACAATATTTCAGTGTTTGTACGTCAGGCGCATAAAATAAAATTTTGAGTTTAGAAAAGCGATGTATTGGGGTTTTTCATTTAAGTATACTTTTACAAATTCCATATGAAGATTTGTGAAAGTAATCAACATCATATCAAACCATAGTAATATAATATATAAAATTACGAAAAAACTATTCGTGAAAATGCAAACAGTGTCTTAATTAATAAGACAATTTAAGACGATAAATATTCATTGAAACAACTACTTCCCGTGCAAATACACCTCCGGATATTGAATTATACAATGAAATATTTAAAATCTTATTTAATTTGATTTGTTACAACGCTTTATTAAATTATATGTAACGTTTAGGTCAAATTCTCTTCAAACCAACTAACAATACAATTTAAAATGAAAGGAGAGATAGCAATAAATTAAAAGTGAAAGGACTTGGATTAAAACTAATGTCTTAGGCCATCTATAGACGCGTTTCGAGATTTATCTCTCTTCAGTATAGCTTTGCTTATGACGTTTAAAAAATAATTAGGAATAAAATTAAAACAAACTTACTTGGAAAAAGTGTTGTGTGTGGAATGAACACGGGAAGTAGTTGTTTCAATGGATATTTATCGTCTTAAATTGTCTTATTAATTAAGACACTGTTTGCATTTTCAAGAATAGTTTTTTCGTAATTTTATATATTATGTTTAAAGTGTGCAAACTATAAGAAGCGTAAGCTTATTTTCTCGAATTCAAATAGTTTTGAATTTGAATTTACCATAGTAATATGTTTTGAACTTCACAATATTTTAGTATTTATACGCCTGGCGCATGAAGTAAAATTTCGAGTTTAGAAAAGCCTAATTTGGATTGGTTGCTTCGCTTCGCTACGCGACCAATCCAAATTTGCAGGCTTTTCTAAACTCGAAATTTTACTTTATGCTTAATTTGGGATTCTCGACACTCTTTAGACGCTTAAAATTGAATGCTGTTACAAAAACCACAATTGTCTGTAAATTTACAGCCAAAAATCGTGATAAGTATACCTAAAAAGTAAATTAATTTATTAAATTAAAGATATTTATACAATTGTGCAATAATTATTAAAATGCAGTAAATAAGTGAAGCTAATTGAACATTTTTTAAGTTAATGAATTCCTAGAACTGAAGTCTTTTAAACTTGACAAAAACTTGAAATAAGTAATCCTACGAAAACCATCAATATCATGAGTCAGAAAATTTTAGTTTTATTCATCATTAAAAAATAATTGATAATTGAAGAAATCAACAATAAAGACATAAGAAGTTAAATATTTTTAAAATATAAATTATTGGTCTATTTTGTATTTTTGTAAGTCTGTCATTTTCCTATTTTTAGATATACTTTTGTATAATTATATTGACTAAACTTGACTCACTCATGAAAGTATCATTACTTCTATTTGGAAATGAATAAATGACATTGGATACAATTGGATTTTATAAAAGTCACCATAATTTATGCATAATTTACATTACTCCCATAAAACTGATCTAAATCTTAAACAATTTCAGTTATTAATACAGGAACTTTTTTTTTTAAGTGTAAATATTTCAATTACAGCGTATATGCTGTACATTTTCAGATATTCGATGTTTTGTTTAAAATAGTTAAATTTTAAGCTTTAAATGAGTATTTTCCACTCCCAGATAAGCATAAAGTAAAATTTCGAGTTTAGAAAAGCCTGAAAATATGGTTTGGTCGCGTAGCGAAGCGAAGCGACCAAACCATATTTTCAGGCTTTTCTAAACTCGAAATTTTACTTCATGCGCCACACGTATAAAACACTGAAACATTGTGAAGTTTACAATATGCTTCTAAAGCTGTTTGCTAATGACATATATTTTTAACTTTAATAAGCCCATTACGCTGCGTCCCTGATTATAATTATTTATATATTTTGCCCCTTCCTGAAAATGATTCTGCTTGCTCCCATAGTTCAATCAATTTCTTAGAACGTAAAGTATACTGGAAACTGCATATACTTATAAAGAAAATCTGTGATATTTAACAATAATGTCTAATGAATCCTGGTTTAAATCATCAACAACCTATATTTTAGATAAAAATTCTGACAGTTATCAGAAAATTATTGTGCCTGCCTACATGTGTAGAGAAAAAGAATGAGAAGTAAACTTTCCTCACTGAGTTGAAAATTAATTACATTAGAACAATATAAACGGTATCTTTAACAAAAACTGGGGACTTTTTGTTCCTTTCTGAAAAATATTTAGCGGGCGCCTATGGTTCAATCAATTTCTTAGAACGTTAAGTATACTGAAAACTGCATATACTTATAAAAAAAATCTGTAATGTTTAACAATAATCACTAATGATTCCTGGTTTAAATCATCATTATCAAACAAATAGGGCGACTTTTTGTGGTCTAGCTCAATATAAAAATCATAAAATATACGTACTATTAAATGTAGTTAATCAAAAAATAAATGTTATTATTTTGTTTCAGTGGCCTAGCAATGCCTTGCCATACCAGAATGAAAATAATACTACTAAAAGGTGAGTTAAATAATTCATTTAAAGCATGATTAAAACGCATTTTTTTAATGTTTATTGAGAGTAAGTATTTAATAGTTTTATAAAATAGTATTGCTTATAGATATTTCATAAACGTATTTACTCCATATTATATCATTCAAGATACACAAGAAAATTGATATACCGAAAAAGATCCTGTATGATTTGTCAAACTGTTGGTTTCAATGCAGCAAATTCAAGTCTACTTGAACTTATGCCATTTTAAAATATTAACAGTGCGATTATTTTCGATATCGGCTACATCTAATTTGTCTTACAGTGATCAATTCAAACACTTATTGTAGCAACTATGTCCGTGGATAATACTCTGATGGATATTGGATTGTGCAACAAGTGTTTGGTGCTACATACAGTAACATATTGCAAATGTAACAATTCAGGTCAATTTATTCAGGCCATCAACCATCCAATAGTCGTCAATAAACATTAATGATCTTTCTTAAAACTTATTTGATTTCAAAACAGACAGACTATTTGGAATGCCGATTAAATACACACGTTCACATTTACAAGATACTACAACTTATAGACATCCTACCTTGTAGACAAAGCTTCCGCAGCTCTATTTAGTTTGATTCAGTATGGTATAAAAGCCGTTTTTAAATGTTACCTCTTATTATCCACCAAATATCCATACTACACTAATTTCTCTATAACAGATCCCTTAAAGTAAGAATTGATTATTGTTTCTCTCCTCTCATGGCAGAACAAGAAGTGAAGCAAGGTTCTCCTCTCTCTCCACTTCTCTCCAAGATACTCCAATCAATCTAATTAATAATACGAATAATAAAAAATACAGGAGAAAAAAATATAATAAAATGATATTTTTTTTTCCTGTATTTTTTTCTTAGTTTTAAATAAAGACATTAAAACTAAGAAAAAAATACAGGAAAAAAATATCATTGTATTATATTTTTTCTCCTGTATTTTTTTCTTAGTTTTGCTGCTTTTAGAGCAGGCGAAGTTCAACCAGCCCAGTGTGACTTTAATTGATCTATATATACATCCTATAGTTCACTGATGATCCCGCTCATATATCCTACACTCTTACCCTACCCAAATTCCTGCAAACTCTCCAAAAGCTTGTTGACACTCTTAAATACTGGTTCGCAAAATTTAAAATAAAAATGAATCCTCCAAAATCACAACACCTTCTTTCCTACCCTAAAATCAATCATTTCAAAACACATGCTACATAATATCCTTATTGGAGTTACGTGGCTGAAATGTACATTTAGAATTAAAGTAAAACAGTGAAGATTAAGGAATTTGACTACTTACATATCTATTACATGCTACATACATAATTAAAATAACAACTCGGGCAAAACTCTTCAGAAAGATGACGTATAAAAGGCTGGCATAAGCAATAAACCAGCCGTAAGCCTATATAAAATCAATATAGGATCCTAATATTTATATCCTAAAATAAAATAAAAAATTATCGACGGAGCATTCCTAAGAACTCTCACAAAAATTCACCACTTCTTTAATCCATCACATAATCCCTCTAACGATCTTTTATACAATACCACCCTTGTAATCCCTACAGAAAAACGCCTTTCAGAAAAATCTCAAAAATCCCATTACTAACCTAAACCTATTCGTATACTATTTTCATTTAAATCCTCATATTTCCCAAATAAAGGGTAGTTTTTTAAGCGTGATAGAAATTCTAGTTAAGACAGCTCTTACACCAGTTATTATTTCTTAAAGTTGAGAGGTTATTTTTATTCAGTATTGTTTGCGATTTCATCATGCATAAATTCACACAAAAGTAACGATCGCTTCGATTATTTTACCATACATCGTAATCGTCCATATGAACAAATAATTCGGCGGACCATCGATCGATTCAACACCTAGATGACGCTACTTGATGTAGCTCACTCTGTGAGATAAAAAGAGCGTGCATTAAAGAAAATTTTACCGCTGTTTACCATAGTATCGAAGAAGATTTAAAAATATAATTTAATTTAATTTAAATATAATTTTTACCGTGCGCAGCAATTGGTCCGCTTTATAGACAATTTTAAGTAAATATCTTGGTTCAAGATCTTACAAGATCTAGCTCGTACAAAATTTGAAAGAAATCAAATGCAAGTTTATCGATCAAGTTATTTCGCAAAATGGGCCTGTTACTTGGGCCCTCATGATCCTGTCATTTGACGCCTCTAGATTATTTCCTGTATGGATATGTAAAGTCTTTGATGCGAGCAGATAAACCAAGTTTTCAGTTTAAAGCGTCTAATGGGTGTTTTTAATCTTTGCTGAAGCGTGTAGTAAAATTTTGAGGTTAGAAATGCCTGATAGCGAAGCGGAGCGACCCATCCAAAGAAAAATGTTCTGTATATGAAATGAATATTTCTAAAATTCTGGTAATTAAGTAATTAATAGCTTGTAGATAAAGTTGATTCCAATAAAATGCTGGAAAAAAAGATAAATAGTCAGCAGAGCAAATTGTTATATTAGTCATTCAGGGTAAAACAAAAGAATATCTACTTGAGAGTGATAACGATTTAAATGTTAGTTATTAAAAAAGCTAAACGTTTTAGAGTAATTAAATTTCAAACGGTTGAAATTTCTTGTTCATGGTACAATAAACAGTAAAGCAAATCATTCACTTCATAATATAATCAGGTCTATACTCAATAAAAGTACAGACCGATTTTTTTCATGTTTTTCGAGTTTTAACACTGAAGTAATACCTGTACAGAGAATTTTTTTTAAGTATCATATACATTCGCTTTTTTAAAAGGGTTCAATTTGAAGCTTTAAACAAGTGTTTTCCGCTTAAAGGTTCGAAATTTTACGCATATAAAACACTGATTTCAAGTAAAGTTCGAAATATTGTTTTGGTTTGATTTCACGTTAATGAATTTGACAAATATTTATTTATTTAAATTTCGCACTTTCAAAATTCGAGCAAATTCTTTGGGAAATAAAAGTAAATTTTAAACCAAATTTTCAGGCTTTTCTAAACTCAAAACACTGAAATATTGTTAAGAAGTGAAATTTGGTTTGGTCGCTCCGCGCTTCGCGCTACGCGACCAAACCAAATTTTCAGGCTTTTCTAAACTCGAAATTTTACTTTATGCTTAGCCTGGGAGTGGAAAACACTCGTTTAAACTTCAAATTGACCTCTTTTAAGAAAACAACGAATATTTAAAAATCTACAACACCTAATTGGGATATGTATACTTAAAAGAAAAACTCCCTGTATAACTGAAACGTTGTTTTTATCAAGATACTGTAACTCATTTGTTATTAATGTTACAACTAAGCTGTAAACACTTTTTTATTGCAACTTTTTACGCTCATTAGAATGACGTACGTGCTTCATTTCAAGGACACTACGTTTTTTTTTCTTTCACCAAAATCACGTTTTTCTTATAGGCGCATATACAGATATGTATATCATATATAGCCCCTCCAAAATGCACCACCCTGTACAAACAAATGTAAAAGTAATTGTAGCATTTCCATATCCACCATCACACTCACTTTTACCATTTCACAAAACGTTAATTGTTCGTACGTGTTAACCCGCAGATTAAACAGGAAACTGAATGTCACTTCTCGTTAAACTATTAAAACATGTTTTCCTAAATGGTCAAATATCCCCGCTAATTGCATTGCTTCTCCCAACAATTTCCGCACACATACCGATATAAAAAGTCTAAATTATTTGATAAGCTTTTACGCAATCGGAATGTGCTACAATTAAATACGAATTGCACCCATTCGTTTTTAATTTATTACACATATTTGGCATTAAATAATTGAATGTTGATCATTTGTAGATAATTAAATAATTATCGCATAGGTAAGCTATATCTTTTATAAAATTACTTGTAATTTGTAATGTTATTGATATGGCTTTTTTTGTAAGAGCTTTCACTTGTTGGACACGAGCTTAATTAGAAGTATGATCACTAGAGCTCTACAATACACCTGTAAATAAAACACTTTTTACTTTGTTTAACCACTGTATTTTGACATTGGGTAAAGTTAAACACGTTTATTTCATGTTTTTATTTTCAGTTGCCTGGCACGTGCTTCGATCCGTTACGATCATTTCCAAAGTTAAAACTAATTTGAATTTGACAAATGTTACAATAAATATACAAATTTAAGGAAACTAATTGTTGGATAATCCAGAGCTAATAAAAATAAAACATGGAACAATACAAGTGTTTAACTTTACCCAATGTAAAAATTTGGTTCCATCAAGAAAGTAGCAGAACAAGTATCGAATACACTGTATTTTGCACTTAATTTGTGACTATAGTTTCGACTATCCCCACTGAACAAACATTTAAGTAATGTTTTATCAACATTAAAATAACGTTTAATGCTGCTACAATGTTAATGTAACGTTATTTGTTTGTTTTTGGCTCAGTGGGTCTAGTAGTCATTATCAAACTAAATGTTACTTTTAGTTTGCTAATGACTACAAGATAGTCGAAACTATAGTCACAAATTAAGTGCAACATACCGTGGTTAAACAAAGTAAAAAGTTTCTATTTATCAGTGTATTTAAAATGAAATACAAAGTGAACGCCTACAACACAAACAGAGCTCTATTAGTTTAAAAATTTGTAAACAAAGCAGTTATTCAAGCAAACTTAGTGACTAAACTTAAGCTAAGAAATAACTGCATAGTTGCAGTTATTTCTTAGCTTAAGTTTATCCGAAAATTTCTGCGAATAGATTTAGTATTAATAATTGTTTAGAAATTATTTGAATATAGAAAATAATAAATACATATATCATTCACTGATTATAGAGGCTTCTACTTCGTTATGCATTGTTGAACATAAATAAAACACTGTTTATCACTTTGTTTGTATAACAATTGGTTTATTTGGTGACTAAGTTTCGATACTACACGTATCACTAACGGTTTGATAATGATACGTGTAGTATCGAAACTATAGTCACCAAATAAACCAATTGTTATACAAACAAAGTGATAAACAGTGATTTATTTACATATATCATTTCTTAAGAATACCGAAATACCATATTAAAAATCTCCATCTGCATAAGGATATGCAATGTTACGAAACCAATTTTCATTTTAAGGAAAACCTATACATACACACCATCTGAAAAGCAATAAAAGTAAATGGCGGGCGTATGCTGTATGGGTATACCAGTCATACCACATACATACCCATTGCAACGGTACCTTTGTGGGAGGCGACCGCTCATTTTGCGTAATCGTAAAAGTAAATCCGCGCATTCATGCCTAGTCCATACCCATTACCTAGAGGCTACTGGTCGGGAGCCTTGAGAAGGTCGAACCAAAAAGATTAACATGTCTTGGTCCATTATGGTAAAGAGAGAGTGCACCGATGCCGATTTTATCGGTGTCTTGCATGAATGGCTGGCTGCATGACGATTTTTATTATTTATAGCACGTGGATTGGAAATTTATGGCAAGCAGGAATTGAAAATTTAAAATTGTGGTTTTAGTAGCGTTGTTGTTTTCATTTTCATTGGTAATTCTGGTAGGTCGTATATGTTGAATTAGTAATGAGGATCGGGTGTTTTGGTATGCTGAGTAGGAAATTGCAAAGTTGCTCATGTGGAAAAGAGAAATTATTGGGTGGTGATTTGTTAATTGCTTACTTTAACGGAATTTGTAAAAAAGCATATAAAGATACAAAAAATGAACATAAATTTAAATTGTAAATACTAATTACTAGTAAATTAAATAAAGTACATTCTGTGACAGTGGCGGATTTACTGAAGGACATAAAGTTTTTTTTTAAGTTTGCCCCACAGACCATGATGATAAAGTCACAAGTTAGTTGACTTTCATAAAGACAAGACATTATCATTATCAAACAAATTTCGATTTTTAATATACAGTAAGTTTTTCTGTTACGTTTACAAGGTGTAGCATTTTCGATGGCTTCTTCAAGTAAAGTACCATTAATATGAATGATTAACAAAAACTTATATATGCCCTAAGAGCTCTTTTTTGGAGCTTATTTACGTAATAAAATTTGTGTATCTTTAGTTGTTTGCGAATAATACATCATAACTCAAAATTTAACAATTTTGAAATGTTAAAATAACATTTTTATTTATAAAGATATTGGCATGCGGTATTAACTTTCTTGAGACACATTTTTAAGTAGAATACCTTTACCATATCAGATTTTGTTTTAAGTTTAATCCTTATGCGATGTGATATAACATTGTATTGTATTAAATACAAATCATAGTTGGCCATGACTTCATTCGATCGCATTTTTAAAGTTAGATTTCTAATAATAACACTTTTGCTTTATTTTATTTTATTTTTTTATTAATTTATTTAATGTCTAATTAATTTATCAAGAAATTCATGGTACAAATAAATGAATGATAAACAACGATAATATAAAATGTCAGCTGACTTTATAAACTTATTACTTTGACTATATTTGTATATTTAAACAACAAACATACAAAATAAGCAGAATGTTTGTAAACACGTAATCAAGGATAAGCAGCGTCATCAATGTCACGTCGACAATGTCATTATCGAATATCACGTCGACGTCGACTATTTGTAAAACTATACTGATGTCGACAATGTCGACAATTGTTTATAAAAGTATAACATTTAAAGTATTTAGCATAGTGCGATGCGGTATTGGCAAAACATTTTAAAGTTTACCAAGTATCTAAAATACTCAAAAATATCTATAACCACTACATATATATTATGATAACATAACCTAGAAATAGTATTGTTGACATTGTCGACATTGTTGATGTTCTTGACATTGCCGACATTGTCGACGTTGTCAACGTGCTGTCACATCGATAATGAAAGTGAACACGTCGAAGTCCGTCCCTGCTTGAAGGGCAAATTCCCTGTATATTTGTTTTCTGTAAAAATTAATTAGAATTTAACAGCAAATTGCTTCTGATTTCAAAGGTATTTTAATGATTTAATTGCTAACAATGTAAGCAGTTAACAATTAAATAATAAAAATACCTTTGAAATCAAAAGCAATTTTCTATTACACAACGGATTATTATTAAATTATGAAACGACGTGTACAATCCGTTTAATTAATCAAAAGTGGTGTCGATGGGCATCTAGGACTCACGTTACACACTTTTTAGCTTTAGCCACTTTGTATCGGCACTCTAATTGATTTACTCATTATATCCAATTAAAAACAATAACACTTTCAACCACCGGGAATTTTACGGTATAATTGAAATTTCATGGCTCTATTATCAAAAAACAGACACAATGGGATGTGTGCTGAATGCTCGTTAATCCGATGCAGCATGCCGGATTAATCGATTGTTGGATGATTGATGGATTCTTCAACTTTCGCTGGAGTGTATGGTATCTGTGTTATGACACGATTTAATGAGTGTAGTAAAATTTGCTTCGATTTCTGATTGAAATTCTGTCGGTTGTGTAACTAATGGGGTCTTTGTTGATTTTGTTTTAGGTGCTGGTTATGCAAGTTTCAATTATTTCCGTAAAGATCAAGATAATAATCACTGGAATTAGCAAAACTACGCGAAATACATGTTTCTTCTTGAATTTAAAAAACCAATAGTTGTAAATTTGTCTTTACTTTTGATGTGATCAAATCACCTTTAGATTTTGTTGTATTTTATATTTTTGTTCCGCAATCCATTAACCCTTCCTGTAAGTATTAAACATTAAATATTGTGAAATTTATTTATATTCGAAGTTCACTTAAAATCTGTGTTTTATACGCGTGGCGCATAAAGTAAAATTTCGAGTTTAGAAAAGCCCACAAAATTTGTCTCGGGTCGCGGAGTTTTTCTTTTAAGTATACGCATTCCAAATTCAACCTATTTTCTGTAAATCTTTAGATATTCCTTGTTTTTTTTTTTAAATTCAATTTAAAGCTTTAAACGAGTGTTTTCCATTCCCAGACTAAGCATGAAGTAAAATTTCGAGTTTAAAAAAGCCCCGTGAATAATTTGTCGAGGGTCGCGTAGCGACCCGAGACAAATTTTCTGGGCTTTTCTAAACTCGAAATTTTATTTCATGCGCCACACGTATAAAACACTAAAATATTGTGAAACTTATGTATATTCGAACTTCACTTGAAATCTCTGTTTTATACGCGTGGCGCATGAAGTAAAATTTCTAGTTTAGAAAAGTTCAAAAAATTTGTCTCGGCTCGCGGAGTTTTTCTTTTCAGTATACGCATTCCAAATTCAGCCTATTTTCTGTAAATCTTTAGATATTCCTTGTTTTTTTTAAATTCAATTTAAAGCTTTAAACGATTGTTCTCCATTCCCAGACTAAGCATGAAGTAAAATTTCGAGTTTAGAAAAGCCCCGTGAATAATTTGTCGAGGGTCGCGTAGCGACCCGAGACAAATTTTCTGGGCTTTTCTAAACTCGAAATTTTACTTCATGCGCCACGCGTATAAAACACTAAAACTTTGTGAAACTTATGTATATTTGAACTTCACTTGAAATCTGTGTTTTATACGCGTGGCGCATGAAGTAAAATTTCTAGTTTAGAAAAGTTCAGAAAATGTGTTTCGGGTCGCGGAGTTTTTCTTTTCAGTATACGCATTCCAAATTCAGCGTATTTTCTGTAAATCTTTAGATATTCCTTGTTTTTTTAAGTTCAATTTAAAGCTTTAAACGAGTGTTTTTTACTCCCAGATTAAGCATGAAGTAAAATTTCGAGTTTAGAAAAGCCCCGTGAACAAATTTTCTGGGCTTTTCTTAACTCGAAATTTTACTTTATGCGCCACACGTAAACACTAAAATATTGTGAAACATGTATATTCGAACTTCACTTGAAATCTTTGTTTTATACGCGTGGCGCATGAAGTAAAATTTCGAGTTTAGAAAAGCCCAGAAAATTTGTCTCGGGTCGCTACGCGACCCTCGACAAATTTTCACGGGGCTTTTCTAAACTCGAAATTTTACTTCATGCTTAGTCTGGGAGTGGAAAACACTCGTTTAAAGCTTCAAATTGAACTTTATTAATAAACAACGGATGTCGGAAAATTTAAAGCTTTGCATATCTAAAAGAAAAATTCACTGTATGTAGGTGTGCAATACAAATCTATTTTTATGCATCTCTCATTGGATGATATGACCACATTAGGAGGTATCATTGGTATTAGAGTAAGTCAATAATTACATTCAAAATTATTAGCACTTGATGATTTTTACTATAAAAAATGTCGATATATCAAGCTAAAATGTCTATATTATTATCCCAACCATATAAAACTAACTCAACAAATAAAAGAGCATATCAAAAATCGACATTGACATTTCTCACACTGCACCCAAATGATTTAAAAAAAAATCCCCACACTGCCAATAAAATCACTCCCGCACACACCATTTCACAAATTCTGCAAGTAATCGCCAACCTTCTAAAAACCTACTCTGCAAACACTGGACAAATTTGAGAAAAAACAACCTTGATTGCATCAATCTTTTTCTACCGTACAGTCAAAACTATGCAATTGCAAAACCTTCAAGGATTTCATTTGCTCGTATCATTAATTGAGCACACGTGCGTAGATTTCAATTGCTCGCAACCTTTCCAAAACCATTGTTGTCTAAAATTAACGCCCAAAATGCGCGAGCTTTTTGATATCTCTTTGGGTTTTGTTGAGGTCGACGTAATGCTGGTTATTAATTTGCTTTTTTATTTGGGTGGGCAACATTCACCTTTCTGTTTTGTGTGTGGATTGATATTGACGTAAAAAACTTGTCTGGGTTGTGTAAAAATGCGGTAATGTAAATTAGGTGGCAGGAGTTTAATTTAGTGCCGATTGTGTAATGCATAGTAGTCGTGTATTTTTAATGTCTTAATATCCTTACCTGTGTATGCATGCGACAGTGCTGGGCAGGATTCGAATCCTTTTAGAGAATTCACAGGAGACATTCGAATACTTTAGTGAAAATTAACTTGTGATCAGAGCTGTTCCGCGTACAGGTAAAATGTACTCGAGTATTAAATACAAGTACTCTACTCAAATTGTACTCGAGTACCAAGTACAAGTACGTAACCATAGGTATTTAAGTACTTCCACTGAGCAAACACATTCAAGTAATGTTTCTTAAACATTAAAACAACGTTTAATGTTGTTATAATGTTGATAAAACGTTATTTGTTTGTTTTTTGTTCAGTGGAACTTATATCAGTACAAAGTACTGAGTACATCTAGTGATTAATGATAAAAATGAGTCCATTTTCAATTTTTTCTCAGTATATTAAAGAAAAATTCATATGAAACAATCAAGTTCGGTTAGCTGGTAAATGGTGAAGCTAGGTTAGGTCAGATGACAAATCGTATGTTAGGTCTTCTAATACAACTTTACGATTTGTCATTTAATTGTGAAATTTACTCAACCAACTTCACAATTTAGTATAATTGGGTTAAATCACAAGTTGTAAAGTTAGGTTTGATTCATAATTTAGTGTAGTTGAGTTAGATGACAAGCTGCGAAGTTAGGTTAGGTCGCAATTTAGAGTCATTGGATTAGATGATAAGTTCTGATGTTAGGTTTAGTTAGGCTCACAATTTAGTATAGTTGGGTTACATGACCAGTTGTAAAGTTAGGTTAGGTGAGGTTAAGTTTACAAAACCCAACTATGTGACAAGTTGTGAAGTTAGGTTAAATGATACATTGTAATGTGGTTGGGTTTAGTTAGTTATCAAACTTAAAAGTTAAACTAAGAATCAACAAAAATATGAATTATGCCAAAAATCTTAAAAAATGTAAGCTCGTGGACCACTTTAAAAATGCATGAGACTTACTTACTAAAAGTGGTAAATTATAAAAGTAGAAAGTCACATTTTCCAACACTTTTGACAGTGACAGTCGAGATTAGGTTTAGATAATTAAGTTAAGTTAGGTTAAGTTGGGTTCACAATTTAGTATAGTTGTGTTACACGACAAGTTGTGAAGTTAGGTTAGGTAAGGTTAGTTTCACAATTTAGTGCAGTTGGATTATGTGGCAAGTTGTAAAGTTAGATTAAATGATATTGTGGTTGGGTTCAGTTAGATATCAAACTTAAAAGTTAAACTAAGAATCAACAAAAATGTGAATAATGCCAAATATCTTGAAAAATGTGAGCATTTTAAAAATGCATGAGACTTACTTACTAAAAGTGGTAAATACTAAAAGTAGAAAGTCTTAATAATTTTTAAAATGTTTAATCAATGTTTAGTCAAGAATAGAGTGACAGCATTCTGGATAGATCTATTGTGTATGATGTTAGGTTAGGTTAAATCGCAGTTGCATATGTTTGGTTTTGGGTTATAGGTTATTTTAGTTGACAGTTGCACACGGAACATTTTTCGTTTAAGTATACATATCTAAATGACTAATAATCGTTAAATGTTTAATTTGAAGCTTCAAACGAGTGTTTACACTCCCAGGTTAAGCATGAAGTAAAATTTCGAGTTTAGAAAAGCCTGTAATTTTGGTTAGGTTGCGTAGCGAAGCGGAGCCCCCTTACCAAATTTGCAGGCTTTTCTAAACTCGAAATTTTACTTAATGCTCCACCGGTATAAAACTTCAATTTGAATCGGTGCTGTATACGGGTGGTGCATGATGTAAAATTTCGAGCTTAGAAAAGCCTGCAAAATTTTACTTTATGTTTAGTCTGGGAGTGGAAACACTCGCTACTAGGTTTAAATAAAAAGCCTTTAAAAAAACAACAAACGTCTGAAAATTTACAGAAAAAAATGACATAGGTATACCTAAAAGAAAATCCTGTAAGTTTGGTTAGGTTAAATAATAGTTAATGAAGTTGGGTTGTAGGTAAGATTAGTTGACAGTACCTAACATATGCAATTGTCGACTAATCTAGCCTATAATCCAACTTTACTAACTGTCATCTAACCTAAGTTGACCTAAGTTGACAGTATCTAACATATGCAATTGTCGACTAATCTAACCTATAATTCAACTTCACTAACCGTCATCTAACCTAAGTTGACAGTTATATACAGTAATATATATCTAACATGAGCAACTGTCGACTAATCTTTTGACATGCCTCCTCTTTTTGGCATATGTAATTTATGCTATTGACACTTTCGACATGTATTGCCATTTTTGACGCATTTGACATTAAAAAGTAGTGAAGAATTTAAAAATGGTTATATTACTTTCTTCATTTTAAGAGATTTTGTTTTATACATTTTATAGCACTTTACACTTTTCCATAATTTTTGACGTTTTTTGACATATACATAATTCTACAACGACATACGATATAAGTTAACAATAAGACAAGTCGACATTAGCCGGAAGTTGGACTATAATGATAGTTAACCTACATGTACCGTGCGATCGCTTAAATTATGATTTAGAGTAGGCGGCATTTTTTTTGTGCGGTTGCCTAGAATGCCAATTGAATGATGAAATAAATTTGAGGTTATGGTAAGTAATGTGTTAATAGTCAGTAGTGCCAATCTAATTTAAAATTTAAAGCCTACTCTAAATCATGTTTTAAACGATCCCACGGTAAATCGGCATAAGCCCATATTTGAACTACATTCACATTAGTTGATAATAGTCATTTGAACTATAATGACAGTTGATACAATGACTGTTGACGTAGGCATTAACCGACATTTGAACTATAATGACAGCTGACATAAGTTGGCATAAGCCAACATTTACTCCACATATTAATATCTAACCTAACTTCATTTGACGCAGTAACATCTAACCTAACCTAACTAGACAAATAAGAATAAATCAAATTCAAAACTATTTCTCTTAAAGTTTCATTATTTTTTACATACTATCTACATTGTATGCCACTTTTCAACATTTCGAATGCATTGCTTGTGTTTTGACAGTTAGGTTAGGTTATTAATGACAGTCGACACCAAAATTTCAACTATAGTGACAGTTAAAATAAGTTGGCGTGAGTCGACATTTAGTTCACAGTGATATCTAGCCTGACCTTATTTAAGTGATATCAAACATAACCTAACTAGACAATCTTTAATCTAACCTAATCTAGCCTAAATAAACTAACTTAAGGTTTTATCACTTTTTAATGTACTATCCACATTGTATGTCACTTTTTGACATTTCTATAAAATCACTTGTGTTTTGACAGTTAGGGCAAAATTTCAAAGATCAAAGATAAACAGTGTGCGGAATTTTGTATAGTTTTTATTTGTTTTTACAATAATGACACTGCTGTCAACATAAAGTTGTAATCGCTAGTAGCTCGTTTGTTTTAGCAGTTAGAGTAAAACTTCAAAGATGAAATTTGTATGGATTTCAGTAAAGTTTTCATTTTGTTTAAAATTGTGAGAGTTGTCAAAACAAAGATTTCGAGTGATATAACTCTTTCTATTGTTAAAATTATATTTTCTATATATTATATTTTCTATTTTAAAACTATAGCAAAATAAAACTTAAATAGGTGCATCCAAATGTACTCGAGGTGATTTTGCGGTCTAAAAATGCGTCGAGTACAAGTACTTGAAAAATAAAGTACTGTGAACTGAGTACCTAGTACATGAAATGTACTCAGAGTACTCAGAGTTCTTGTACTCAAGTACCGTCCAGCTCTGCTTGCGATTTGGATTTATTACATATTTCCGAATTCAAATATAGGTGATTAAAATCTTTATAAAATGGTAAGAATATGAGTACTTACAAAAGAATTCGAATACTTAAAAATGATTTGAATCGTTAATAATATACATTGTAAGGTTAGACAAAGTTTATTGACTGAGATCAAAAATTAATCGTTTATTTCAGAAACCCGCCAAACGTCAATTTTCTCATTTTGAAAAAACTAATGAATAACTTCAAATGTCGTCGCTTGACGGGTTTCTGCAATTAACACATTATTTAGCCACAAATTTTATATATTTAAAGGTTCGAATCTAGAAGAGTTTGAGCACTTTATGATATGCAATCGTTCAAATAGTAATAATTTAAAACCAATAATTTTCTGTCGTAGGAGTATATTTTAAACTTCACTTTAAATTCGTGTCTTGTATGCTTGGCGTATGAAGTAAAATTTCGAGTTTAGAAAAGCCTGAACATTTGGATTTGGACGCTCCACTTCGTGACCGAGTCCAAACTTTTAGGCTTTTATAAACTCGAAATTTTACTTCATGCGCCTGGCGTATACAACACTGACATATGGTGAAGTTTAAAAACCTATACATCATCTTTGCTTAAAAAAAAACGGAATGAATTAGGTTATCAATAATATTTAATTTTAATAATAAAAAATTTAATTTTGAGCAATGTTGTCAATAAATACACGTAACAATAAAAATGTTAGCTGTTGCCAAAAAATATATTAAAGTATATGTATTCGTGAGTTATGTGAAGATTGTTATAATAGTAATAAAAAGCTATTAAATTATTTTCTTCACTGTTTTTATTTAAGTACTATTGTACATTTTTGACACAAAGTGTCTATTATCAATAGTTAACTAACTCTAGTTAACTATTGATAATGGACACTTAGTGTCCGAAATGTACATATAGTACCCTAATAAAAACAGTAAAGAAAGGAATTTAACAGGTTTTTATTACTATATCAGCATTATCAAAGTATTTTGAAATAGTTTGCATCCGTGATTCGAAAATCAGCAATCGAATCATATTTTTCTTTTAGGCTTGTATTAGACGACACTATTTTCTTGTACAAGAAAATACTATACTATTTTCTATCATGGTGTACCAAATAGAACATGTCCTATTTCTATTATACAAAACTGTACAAGATTCGCGTTTGGTCATATTTTGTGTATTATACCATTATAGAAAAAAATATACTATTTTCTTGTACAAGAAAATAGTGTCGTCTAATGCAAGCTTTAGAAATCCTTTATTTGAGTATTTGTGATTGAATTATATTAGGATCATCTTTTTTGAGGATTCGTCGTAGCTCTGGCATTCGACGTCAATTAATATTCAAACTGCAATTTAGTATTAATTAAAAAAAGTGTGATTTAAGAGCACTAAATTATGTTTATTTGTCATACTTGTTTAAGATGCACAAATATTTCGAAAGGTTACCTTCTCATACCACACCTAGAATCAAATCAACTGCTGATATGCATCATCATTACTCAAATATCAAATATTTAACAATTCTAACAAAAAAAATAACATAATTTATAACAGTGAACTTCTCTTCAATGCCAAATTACCGAATATAAATAACAATGTGTTGTTTTATTAACATGAACCAACAAATTGTTATTTATGCTTGTTGGTATTAACACGAACCAACACATTGTTATTTATGCTTGTTATTATTAACAATCAACACAATATAATATACTTGAATTCGACATATCAATTATCTACATCAACAGCCAACACTTACGTGTTTGTTAATTCCGAATCTCATCGGATGTGAAATTGTTTTTACCGATCCGCAATAAATAAATATTTTGCATCAAATCTAACCTATCACGATAAACTATTCCAGGATGGAAATAATTAGAAAGAATGAACACGATACTCTGTTTTACCTTGCAAGGACGTATTTCAACATGTAACGTATACGCTATTACTTACTTGAGGAAAGATTACATCTGTACATTGCAATGCGGTTTCGTTTCGGAGATACAATGTGTGTTGGCACCTAAATAACAATAAACAGTTCCGTGATAATTTTTTTCAAAATGTCATGTGTGGGTGGGTTTGATGTTTTTTTTTTTTTTTTTTTCTCAGAAAATGTTGATTATAGCGTTATTAAGTGAGACAATGAAGCGTGAATTGGATTTAAATTGCTATTGATTGATTTTATCATACTGGAATGTAAGGATATTGTAATAATTAATATTTCTACATTGTATCATTTAAGCAAATGTTTCGTTATTTGAGTTTCAGTTTCAGGCTATTTGACCTGATTTATTTTTAAGGGTCTTGACCTGATTTGACATCACATTCATTACATCAAACTAAAATTAAATAATTACAAAAAAGCTTATATAACCCCACTAACGGCTTAGCATTTATAGAGTTAACTCCAAAAGTTAATTTTAGGTAAAATGTTGCACTTTTTTTTATAATTTCTATGAATGACTTAATATATTACATACAGCATTTTTTTCTTTTAAATATACAGGGCTATTCAAAATGAAGGAACAGATTTTTAACATTTATTTCTTCCAAACTACAAAAGATTGAAACACAATTCCAACGTTCCCGGAAAAAGTAAAGTTCAATTTTTTATGCATTCAATATTAGCACCTTGTGTTACTCGACAAATATCAAAACGGTGGCTCATTTCTTACTACACACGAATCAGCTGGTCTCTAGTTATCGAATTCACAGTGTCAACAATTCGATTTCGCAGATTTTCAAGAGGCTTTTCTAAACTCGAAATTTTACTTTATGCGCCACGCGTATAAAACACACAAATATTTTCAAGTTAGAAATACACTGAAAAATACTAAATTTTTTCAAAAAATTAGTAATAATCAAAATATTTAAAAACCAAAATATTTACATTTTTCTTCACACAATCTTAAGTTAGGTGAAATAATACAAATGTATCAAATTAACGTGTTTAGCTAATAATTTAAACAAATATTAATAATATTTCATTAAAAAACTTGGTTTGTTTCACTGATTAAATCAGTGAAATAAACCAAGGCCCGTTTGCACCCAAGTCAATTAACTTATCACTGATTAGTACTTCTTAAAAACACAACAATTTTATTTACAAATTGTTTACACAATTGCATATTATAAGAGACATGTTTAGGATATCTTACAAATTTATAACATTCTTATATTCTAGAAATGTCGGTTTAATCAATGATTAGTGGATAATTAAAGTTAATCAGCCTGGGTGCAAATAGGCCCAAGTGTTGTGTAATTAAATATCACGGGTTAAGTGAGAAATTAATTTAAAAGAAATGAATAATGTTGCGTTTTTTGCATCAATGGCACCTAGTGGATTAAACTTTCATAATTTGAATCAAAGCGAGCTAAAAGATTATGAAAATAGAACTGGCTTTAAAATTACTTTAGAACGGAATTTAAAGAATCCACTAAATTTATTCAACTGGCTTTTAGTGTTTAAAATCGTTTTATGTATATATGAGATTGTGTGTAAAAAGAATCTACTAAATTTATTAAACTGGCTTTTAGTGTTTAAAATCTTTTTTAATATGTATAAATAACAAAATAATTCAGAACCTAAAACATCAGCCATTAAGGTTCGATGCTTTATTACATTTAAATCAATTAAATTTAGATTTGTAATTTATTTTTGTATTGGTAGATTATACAAAAACAAAATAATCCAATTAGTTTATATTTCTCTAAAAATTATTTCTTACTCGTATCTAGGACAACTTGCACAATATTTTGATTAATTATCATGCATAAAATTTGCATTAAAATACGTATTAAACAGTGCTTGCGATACCAAAATCGCATAGTTTGGCTTCTTTGGCACGAATCAATCCCAAGTGAAGCAGAATTCCTTCTGCAAATAGAAACATAAGGTTTCTTATTCCTTATAAGTCTTCCCCACTTTCATTGTCGTGATTTCAAAAATAATCATGTCTCGAAAACAGTATGGTTTCAAAATTGAAAATTAAAAATTCATTCATTAAAAATTAAGACAAGCGTCCTTTCAGCCCTGGAATTTTTCAGGTGCCCAAAAAAATGTTTTTTACACTGCATATTATTTATTACTATTTCAGATTTATAGAGAGTTATTTTTTTAGTATATATATCTCAATACAGCGTATACAGTGTACGCTGTAAATCTTCAGATATTTGTTGTTTTTATAAATATTTCAAATTGAACTTCCAAACGAGTGTTTTCCACTCCCAGATGAAGCATGAAGTAAAATTTCGAGTTTAGAAAAGCCTGAACATTTGGTTTGGTCGCGTATAATATATTTTAGCATTTGTTTTTTATTTTAAAACGGTTTTTCTAAATGCGAGCCAATCTTTCGCTAAGTATTGTTGGCTTCTGCAGGGCTACATTACGAACTTTGAGAAACAGAGAACTAGGAATTATTAAGCAAAAAAAAAAAAAAACAGGTTTTATATAAAAAAAAACATGCTAAAGGACATACAAAAAGAATCTATTTTTAATTTTTAACAATTTACAACTGCTAAAACTAAAAATATTAATTGAGGACCCTAACAGCCAAGGGAGATGAGTGCAAATTTTATAATATTGAAGTTACAAGTGTGGAGATGGGTTTTTAAATACAGTCAATCATTTGTTGCAAACAGGATATTTCTGATACTAGTAAATAAATGGTAATTCTAGTTAATTACAAGACATTGAGTGCAAATTTTCCTCAGTTTACTTTCTTTTCTCAACTTTCAAATTTTTGTTTCCCAAATCTATTTGTATGCACTTGTATCCGTTGGCTGTCAATTATAATTGACAACTTTTTGTCAAAAAAAGATAAATGACTTTTTTATAGATAAATAAACTCAATAACTAAATCAATAATGTAAGGTTGGGTTATTTTAATTAAAGTTGATGTATGTTTTTTCGAATTTTACCCTATTTAAACACTGATTTTTAATACGCCTAACGCATAAACTATGTACAGAGTTATTCAAAATAAAAGAACAGATTTCAAACATTTATTTCTTCCAAACTACAAAAGGTAGAACTATAATTCCAACGTTCCTGGACAGACGAACAAAGCACTTATCCTGGCCATGAGCAGCAGTTCTTGCGGCAGTTTAAAATGTTAGCAGCTTAGGCATAGGTTCCAACCACAGCCGCATTAGCGCTGTTGCTTGTCATGTTAATTGTCTGTAGTAAAATGGCTACACAACAAGAAAAAGCATTTTGTGTGATGCAGTTAGCAAAACTAGAGTCCATTATTTAAGTTTAAAGGCACATTTAATAAACAAACCCGTCGTCATAAGCAGATTTACCAGTGGCATCGAGGGTTGCATCTGTAAACAGAAAAGCACGGGACGTTCACGCACATCAAATGAAAATGTCGAGCGTTTTCGTATTTCGAAAGGAGCCCAAAAAAAATCAAAGAACGTGTAATACATAGTGCTCATATTGAATGCATAACTCTCTTTCTCTTTCCAGGAACGTTGGAATTGTGTTTCTATCTTTTGTAGTTTGGAAGGAATTAATGTTTGAAATCTGTTCCTTTATTTTGAATAGCCCTGTATTTCGAGCTTTGGAAAGTTTGAAATAATTTGATGTTTTAGGCTTTACTAAATACGAAATATTTACTTTAAGATAAATGACATTAAATGAATCAATGAATGAATTAATAAAAAATAGTTGTTGTTATCTATGAAATAAACAATAAGAAGCTTGAATTGTGAATAAACAAGATGTTTTAATTTTGTTTTTAAAGAAAATTCTGTGAAAGATCTACGATAATTGATTTTTTTCTATAACTCTAGTTTAATCGAATAAATACACATACATTATTCGTATGATAAAAAAAAAATTGTGATCATTTACAAAAATACACTTTTCATCACTCGATTTGGCGAAATAATATTAATCTAATAATTCATTAGATTCCTTGTTTCGTTCTAAGTGGTATCAATTATGCACGCAACGAATCCTAAATGTTGTATAGCTGAGGCTGTCAGTTGTTGAAACTCCATAATATCACTTTAATAACACACTTAATATGTTTAGGTTTCAAAATATTGTTTATTGTACTACAACAATTGTTTCACCACACAGTGGCTTCATCAGGTAGATGATTCATCTACCTGATGAAGCCACTGTGTGGTGAAACAATTGTTGTAGTACAATAAACATTATTTTGAAACCTAAACATATTAAGTGTGTTATTAAAGTGAATCCTAAATGTTCCGTTCTTTAATGTGCAGTAGATATGGGAAGTTCGAATCTTTCATGTGATTCGAATCAACCGAATCATTCCTTAAAAGTGATTCGTTCTTTATGAATCGTTCGTAAACGAATCACTTATAATAATTAGAATTATTTTGAAAGAGAAGAAAAAAAAAAACGGACGAAATACCTACCAAGCTGATGATCTCACATTATTAAATTGGTTGTTGAACCACATTTAATTGATATTGTCACTAAACACAATTCACATTTTGCCTTTTTAGTGGTAAGTTTCGTAAAGCTGTTCTAAATAAAACTTCGGTGTCCTTAATTCGTCTTGCAAATATTCTGTGATTTGTCTCATAAGTAGATCAGCTGATAAAAGTATGCTGCCTAATTTGCAGTAATCAGAGAAATTCACACAAAATTTAGACCTAAAAATAACATTACTATTACATATTAGCTGATCAAATTAAATTTATTTAAGCCTCACGAATTTAAGCGACCAATTTATAAAACGGCCCGACGCGCGGCGATCGAGTCGTTGAAAATACAAATGAGGGCTGGCGCAGCGGATTCGTTTCCGCAAGTTGTGAGGAATCGTTTCAACCGATTCGAGCGAACGAATTAGTCATCCGATTCGGGCGGATTCAGGTTCAGACCGCTTGCACAAAGCGGAGTTAAAGTTGTGCGCGGATTCGAGCAAACGAATTAATCATCCGATTCAGGCGGGTTCAGATCGCATGTATAAAGCGGAGTTGAGGTATTGCGCGGATTCGGGCGACGAATTAGTCATTCGATTCGGGCGGATTCAGACCACATGTATAAATCCGAATCGGGAATAAGATTCCGCTCAGCCTAAGTCGTTCGGACAGTCGCCTCGAGTGAATGAATCATTATCGAATCAATTCTTCTAAAAATACGGAATCAGTTAGTTCGTTTAAAAAGAACGATTCTGTGCGGTGATTTGAATAATCACTGCGCAGAATCGTCCTTTTTAAACGAATCACTCATAAACGACCCATCTCTATTGTGCAGTTAAGAAATTGTAGCAGGAACTAAAAAATATATAATGGTGCATTTGAGGAATATTCTTTGCTATGAACTATAATTTTCAATAATTTTGAAATATGCCTGTAAGATAAACTTGCCAATTATATTCTTGATTTTCTCGTTTGGCTTATCCTCAAGAAAATCAATCTGATCAACTGTATAATTATCTAATAGAACCAATTTACGCAAACCTACTTTGCTTCTGTTACAACAGAACTAAAATTGTAGTGCAAACAACTGTTTATAATTATGTAGCCAGAAAGTATTTTAAGAATAAATAACTACACAAGTTTTAACATTTAAGAAATGTATATTATTAATATACCTGTAGATTGTTGTGTTCAAAAATTGAAGAAAATCACATGTTATTAAGTTATATTTTTTTTATTATTGGCATTGATGATTACAATCACCATCAATTATTCTTAGTTGGTATTTACATTTGTCACATCAGCATGAACCGGATAGAATGACTTTAATATATAAAATTACGAAAAAACTATTCGTGAAAATGCAAACAATGTCTTAATTAATAAGACAACTTAAGACGATAAATATCCATTGAGACAACTACTTCCCGTGCAAATACACCTCCGGATATTGAATTATACAATGAAATATTTAAAATCTTATTTAATTTGATTTGTTACAACGCTCTATTAAAGTATATGTAACGTTTAGGTCAAATTCTCTTCAAACCAACTAACAATACAAATTTAAAATGAAAGAAGAGATAGCAACAAATTAGAAGTGAAAGGACTTGGAATAAAACTAATGTCTTAGGCCATCTATAGACGCGTTTCGAGAGTTATCTCTCTTTAGTATAGCTTTGCTTATGACGTTTAAAAAAATTAGGAATAAAATTTATTCCTAATTTTTTCTATAGATGGCCTAAGACATTAGTTCTAATCCAAGTCCTTTCACTTCTAATTTGTTGCTATCTCTCCTTTCATTTTAAATTTGTATTGTTAGTTGGTTTGAAGTGAATTTGACCTAAACGTTACATATTCTTTAATAGAGCGTTGTAACAAATCAAATTAAATAAGATTTTAAATATTTCATTGTATAATTCAATATCCGGAGGTGTATTTGCACGGGAAGTAGTTGTATCAATGGATATTTATCGTCTTAAGTTGTCTTATTAATTAGGACATTGTTTGCATTTTCACGAATAGTTTTTTCGTAATTTTATATATTATGTTTAAAGTGTGCAAACTATAAGAAGCGTAAGCTTATTTTCTCGAATTCAAATAGTTTTGAATTTGAATTTATCTTTTTAGAATGACTTTTTAGTTTAAAGTGACCCCCCACCCTGTCGGTACTCAAACTTCTGGGTATGTAGATAGGGCCTCTATCTACTAGTCCATGAGGGCCCCTTATTAACTAATAAAAGTGATTTAATAAATATTTCATTTGCAAAACGGTTATGAGTGAAGAATTATATCATCAAAAAAATGTATGTAATTGAAAAATGTCTTATTTCTTCATAAAAACCATAGTAGAACTTTGATTAAAACACTTGGTTTGTTTTACTGATTTATTTTTATTTATACTCCAACTAGTTTCGACCTTAAGTCAATATCAAGGAGATATGTACAAAATTTACAAACGTATTGATATTTATATACAACAGCAAATTTCATTCATATTTTTCAACGTTTTTCTCTTTAAAAACGAGTCTTTATTCCAATTTTTCTATCAACAATTAGCCTGAACTTAGCAAACTAAACTAGTTGTTTAAAATAGTCACAAAACTGAATTAAGTGCAAGATCTGTAATATATTCTTATTATTGACATTCCATAATTATTTTTTATTAATTAAAAATATGTATAAATGTTAAAAATATAATGTAGGTACTAATAAAAACGGCAAATCTAATTTCGATTAATATTAAATTAATATTTTATTATATCTTGAATCATGGATTATTTAAAACTTTTTATATAGGGAGTTTTTCTTTAAAGTAAACGGATTCCAAATTCAGCTTATTTTCTTGAAAACTTTAGATATTTGTTGTTTTTTTAAGAGTTCAATTTAAAGCTTTAAACAAGTTTATTCCACTCCCAGACTAAGCATGAAGTAAAATTTCGAGTTTAGAAAAGCCCCGTGAAAATTTGTCGAGGGTCGCGCAGCGACCCGAGACAAATTTTCTGGGCTTTTCTAAACTCGAAATTTTACTTCATGCGCCACGCGTATAAAACACTAAAATATTGTGAATTGTATATTTATTTGAATCTCACTTGAAATCAGTATTTTATACGCGTGGCGCATAAAGTAAAATTTCGAGTTTAGAATAGCCCAGAAATATACAGGGAATCTTTTATTTTAAGTAAACGTGTGCATAAGCTGAAAATTTTCCGACATCCGTTATTTGTTTAAAAGAGTTTAATTTGAAGCTTTAAGTAAAATTTCGAGTTTAGAAGAGCCCCGTGAAAATTTGTCTCGGGTCGCGCAGCAACCCGAGACAAATTTTTTGGGCTTTTCTAAACTCGAAATTTTACTTCATGCGCCACACGTATAAAACACTAAAATATTGTGAAATGTATGTTTATTTGAACCTCACTTGAAATCAGTGTTTTATACGCTTTGCGCATGAAGTAAAATTTCGAGTTTAGAAAAGCCCAGAAAATTTGTCTCGGGTCGCTGCGCGACCCTCGACAAATTTTTACGGGGCTTTTCTAAACTCGAAATTTTACTTCATGCGCCACGCGTATAAAACACTAAAATATTGTGAATTGTATATTTATTTGAATCTCACTTGAAATCAGTATTTTATACGCGTGGCGCATAAAGTAAAATTTCGAGTTTAGAAATGCCCAGAAATATACAGGGAATCTTTTTTTTAAGTAAACGTGTGCATAAGCTGTAAATTTTCCGACATCCTTTAATTGTTTAAAAGAGTTTAATTTGAAGCTTTAAGTAAAATTTCGAGTTTAGAAGAGCCTTGTGAAAATTTGTATCGGGTCGCGCAGCAACCCGAGACAAATTTTTTGGGCTTTTCTAAACTCGAAATTTTACTTCATGCGCCACACGTATAAAACACTAAAATATTGTGAAATGTATGTTTATTTGAACCTCACTTGAAATCAGTGTTTTATACGCTTGGCGCATGAAGTAAAATTTCGAGTTTAGAAAAGCCCAGAAAATTTGTCTCGGGTCGCGGCGCGACCCTCGACAAATTTTCACGGGGCTTTTCTAAACTCGAAATTTTACTTCATGCTTAGTCTGGAAGTGGAAAACACTCGTTTAAAGCTTCAAACTGAACTCTTTTAAACAAACAACGGATTTTGGAAAATGCACAGCTTATGCACATGTTTACTTAAAAATAAAATTCCCTGTATATTTCATATGAATAGTAAACGTTTTCTATTTTTATAGAAAATGAGAGGAGAAGCGATAATGCATCGAAAGTGTTTCAATTTTTCCTCTTCTAATGGTCGCAATTAAAATTTCTATCACGAGAAATAGTTAATTGGAATAGCCGGCTAATTTAGGGAAATTTATGCGCATGCATAATTGTCCGTTGATTGTTTGTACAAATTTACACTTTTTCTAATTAATGCAGATGGGTTTATTAAATGGACCGCAATGCGATTTGTTTCCATTTGCATAACACATCTTTTCGATCTGTTCCATTGTTTTCCTCATGAGAATCAAATAAATCAAAAGGTAAATTACTAAAAATTATTACGACTGAAAAGGAAACTATCAAGAGAATATTAGACCAAAGTTCGCAATTAAAGAAATATATTAATACATTTTTTTAATTTAATAATTTCTCTTAAATTACTAAAAATTATTACGAATGAAAAGTTAACTATCAAGAGATTATAAGACCAACATTTGCAATTCAAAAAATATTTATTTTTTTATAATTTAATTTTAATTTCTCTATAAAATTATGCTATTTCGAATTTTGCATCTTTAGATTATATTATTTTTCAACACATGGTAGAATAGTTTTTACAATTTAAACACATGTGAGGAGGTAATATTTATCGATAAATCGTGAACTCTAATTTTACTCTATTTTTTCATACTTGTATAATTACATAAGACAGTGCAGTGCAACATTTTCAAGGCTATCATGTAAACTAAATTCTGACTTCAGTTTCTAAAAGTGCCCACCCAAACTAGCAAAACCCTATTTGGGTTTTGATAACTTAGTTCGATTTGTTCGAAGTGTTTTGCTCAAGCATTGCTTTCTCGTAAATTATTGGGAATTTATCAATGCAATCTTTAGACTAAATGTTCTTCACACCAAAATACATAAGTTTTGTAAACATGTCGAGGCCAGATTTTCTCTCTTTAGGGGTGTTTTTAGTGCAAAAAACCCAAAAAATGCAATTTTTTCACATTTTCGACCATAACTTACAAACCGTGCATCTTTTAGCATAACTGTCTTCGACAAAAATGTTGTCTACATTAACACGAGTAACTTTGCTGAATATTACAATAACCTACAATTGATAGTTGTAAACTACTGTAATAACACAAATTTTATAATAATAAAAAAAAAGATCCTTATAGTTCTTTTGGACGTTGTAAAGAATTTCGACTCCAAATAGTACATTTCACATTAAAATTTCAGCTTTTTTCAGGTTTTACGTTTCAGAAACTGGTTTTTAGCTCACTTTTGAATGTTTGGTAACTATTAGCATCTATTGCGTATGGTACACACACAAAAAATTGACAACGTTTAGGTACTAAGTTCCTATTGTGCAAAAATCCACACCAACACTACATACAATCAATTCTCTTTATTTTAGTCTTAAATTTTCAATAGCTCTATACAATAGATACAAAGTTGCGAAATAAACTTAAATACAAAAAAAGACATATTTGCTCATGAAAGCTAAAATTTTGGTGTGAATTGTACTATTTGGAGGCAAAATTCATTACAAAGGCCAAAAAAACCTTAAGGATTGATTGTAGGTTATTTCAATGTGCATCAAAGTTACTCGTGTTGATTGAGACAACATTTTTTTTAAGACAGTTTGCTAAAATATGCACAATTTGTGAGTTATGGTCGAAAATGTGAAAAAAATTGCATGCTTTGGAGCTTTCTGCACTAAAAACACCCTGAAAGTGAAATCTGGTCTCGACATGTTCACAAAAGTTGTGTATTGATATAGCCGTGCAAAACCAAAGCAAAATACTTCATGATGGTAAAAAAAATTCGAACTAAACTATCAAAACTCAAATAGGATTTTGCTAATTCGAGTGGGTACTTCCAGAAACTGAAGTCAGAATTTAGTTTACACTCGATGACCTGGAAAATGTTGCACTGCACTGTCTTATGTAATTTAACAAATATAAAAAAATAGAGGAAAATTAGACAACTTCACGATTTATCGATAAATATTACCTTCTTACAAGTGATTAGATTGTGAAAACTGAACTTTATTTCATTCCAAACTTTGTTTGTATATTAATTATTGTTTTTCACCATATAACCATAAAAACACTCGAAATGCTTTTTTAGTTATGGTACATTCATAATCACTATAATTTTAGTGTCAATTCTTTATCAACTTAAAAGTATAATGAATAGAACTAATTTTCGCATAATAAATAATTCATATACCTTATTAGACAATCTTTGCTACTGGGTAGATTCGAGCACACTTCTTGTCAGCCAATTTTCGTGATCGTAAAAGGAACGCAATTCAATCAAGGATGTAATTATCCAATATAACCAATTTGCGTTGAATTCAATCACAAGTCTATAAGTAATATAAATACTATTCAATAAAATTCATATAATTATGTACAATGCAAATATTATTGGTATTTTATAAAGCCATTATTAGTATGAACTTGGTATTTTGAATGGTTTTCGCATAATAGATAATTCATATACCGTATTAGACAATCTTTGCTACTGGGTAGATTCAAGCACACTTCTTGTCAGCCAATTTTCGTGATCGTAAAAGGAACGCAATTCAATCAAGGATGTAATTATCCAATATAACCAATTTGCGTTGAATTCAATCACAAGCCTACAAGTAATATAAATACTATTCAATGAAATTCATATAATTATGTACAATGCAATTATTATTGGTATTTTATAAAGCCATTATTAGTATGAACTTGGTATTTTGAATGGTTATGATTACTGTTGTGCAATCCTCAATGGATTCTAGTTGTGATGACATAATTGTATAGATTGGTATTTCGGTAAATAAAAATAAAGATAACCAGTTTTAAAAGAGATAAAAATATAAGTATAGAATATAATACGTAATATTTTAATAATAACAAATATTAAATAATCAAAAGATCCTGCTTTTTTTACAATAATTGAAGACTTACACTAAAAAATACTGTTATTCCTTACTTCACTTTTTATTTGTATCGTTAGATGTACATTTCGAGACACAAAGTGCTCATTATCAATAACAAACGTTTGTTATTGATAATTAGCACTTTGTGTCTCGAAATGTACATCTAACGATACAAATAAAAAGTGAAGTAAGGAATAACAGTCTTTTTTAGTGTAATAGTCACTTCACGTAAACTCAATAGTATACAGTTAATTGAAGACTTACATACATAAAACTGTTAATGCAATAAAACATGTTAAGATTGAAATTTGTTACTAATAAAATTAATTGAAATTAATAAATATTGTGGAATTCGGGAGAGATGTCCTACGACTCATTGATGTGAAATGTCTGGTTCAAATTTTACTTCATGCTTAATCTGTGAGTGGAAACACTCTTTAGAAGCTTTAAATTGATGCCCTTTAAAAACGACGAATGTTTAAATATTTACAGCGTATGAATCAGGTAGGATATGTATACCTGTTTTGAATGTTGAATCGATGATATTACTAAAGATATTTATTAATAAGTTTTATATTTTTCATAATATCTACCTATTTATTTAATTTTTCAAATTATTTACGAATTCAAAATTGCTTAAAATAATCCAGAAATATATTTCATTTTCACTGATTACAGAAATCTTTTGGGGTTTTCGTAAAAGCATGTGTGAACAATATTAGTTTTAGATTAAACTAATGTGACCATTTTCATTAGATTAAAAAAACAGGAAATTTAAATTAGTTCAGTAATTGAAACAACTTACATTAAATTTGGTCCAAAAATGATGGGGATTTTTAAGTCAAATAGCTTTGAAATAAAGACAAGTCAAGTGGAATTAAAGTGCTTCTGATAATTATATATTGTCAAAATATATTTTGATAATTTAAAACTAATAATATGTAACTAATAAATAAGCTTTAAAATAGAGACAAGTCAAGTAAAATTAAAGTTATTCTGCTAATTATACCGGGTGCCCGTATTTCAACAAAATGTATAAGGATCTCAGTTATTTGAAGAGATAGAGAGTCGGTTGCGTTGCGTATTTTAGGGTCTAACAATAATCTGAAAACAATTTTGAAATATCTTTTTTTGGTTTGGAGATATCAACAAAAAACTGATTTTTTGAAAAATCGTTTTTATTTTTTTATTCAAATACTACTGAATCTGGACATTTTTAACTTTGACACTTTTTAATGAGAAATCTAATAGCATATTTTTTTCTAAGATAACTATAACATTTACCCGGGGATCATAGCCAGCTTTTGCTTTTCTTATGGGCGCCATTTTGGATTTTCATATTCTTTGAAAGACGTATTGTGTGTTGTTACGTTAATTTTTGGTAAAACGAATAATGTATATTCAATTTATTCTAATTCTAATAAATTAACATAGGCAATTTTATTTTCGCATTTAAATTTAAATATTGGAATTTTTTGCGATTGATTTTGTTCTATTGTATTCGGTGTCGCGGAGGAGTTTTTACACTGCGCTCTGTCCCGTCTATTTTTAACTCTCCAGGCGTATACGTTTCACAGGTCCAGTTCGACACGCGTAAATTAAGATTAATAAATTATAAACCGTTGTGGTTTCCTCAAGAGGGATTCGTATTTGTCTTAATTTCAAAAGTGAATTATTTGGCAAATAATAATTTACTACGCTATAAGCGGAGAGAAAAAGCGTGCCGTTCTAGAAAACCTCACTTTCACCTAGAGGTAAGCATTGTTCTTCTTATCAGTATATTTCTAATTCGTAGGGATGTTCTTAGGTTTTTAATTGTGGTTGTTTTACAATCATACATTTCGATTGATGTACTTTTGGTCCGGTTCGATTCGAATTCCATTTTGACCGTGGTTGCTGATAAGCAGTGGAGATCACGTGGGAGATTCTAGTTCCGGGTTCCGAAAGAAAAATACTTCATCGAAGACTTGTCCTGTGATTCTGGTTCGGGAAAGGGAGAAGTCGTAGCTGTCCTTCGTCCGTCGTATCCGTCTTATCCGTCTTATTCGTTTTGTTCGTCCGTATTTTGGTTTCAACCCCTTGGACTCGAGTGAAATTTGATAAGTACATTTTTTTTTTGGTGTTTACATAAAGATTTTTTTTATAAATTTAAAACTTCGAATTCTAATGATACATTCTACGATTAATTATTTGGGTATATATGCATAACGTGTTTTGTAAATTGTTCGGACGAGAATTTAAAAAGAGAAGAAAAAAAATTAAATTATAACGTAAAGGATTATTTTTTGTTGTTGTTGATGTTTAATATATACATTAATATTAATTTAATTGGAAAACTGATTTTGAAAAATAATAATTAATTCTCACATTATACTTTGCATTCCAATTTATAATTTTTTTGTTTGAAGAAAAAAAAATAATAATAATAAAAGAATAGATAATTCTTGCCGCTAAGGATTATTTAAACGTTTATTTTAAAGTTATTACAGATAATTCAATATTTTTAATTTATGCTTTGATTTTAAATTTATTATGTTTATTTCGGTTTAAGTTTGTATGATTTTTGTAAGGGTATATATAGCTATATTTATATACCGAGGTTTGTAATTAATTTGAATGAATTACGAAAATTATTTTTGGTATTATTCCATATTTTACTTAAAATTAATAGTTTATTTTTTTTAATTCAATTCGTTTCTTTCATATATTAAATTGAAATATATATATATATATATATATATATATATATATATATATATATTTTGTGTTGTTCGATCTACAGGAAATAAAATAGTTTATTATATTTCATTTATGCATTTTACTTATGGGGAATTGAACATATGTATTAGTAAAATCTGGGTTCGTGATTTTCCTTTATGTTTAGCTACCTTGCCGCCCGTAATCACGTGGCGCCCTTTTTGTTAAATCTTTGATTTGAAAACCCCCCCTTCTTCACTGGGTTAGTTTGGCCGAGCGGTAAGTACACAGTAGCTAAAAAGTAGCGTCGCAGTGTCACTCATAATCTATTTTAGATTTAATATTTAGAATTATGATATTTTCTTTTATGCAAAGAGTGCCTTGGAAACAATGACGTCATATCTGTTAATCAATAAAATCTTGACAGCAGTCAATCATTGATAGCACTCAAAATTAATTAATAACGGTCAGTCTTTTGTAATAATTATAATAAGTATCGATTATCACACAAAAGTTGCACAAACTAAATTTATGTTAATTTTATTGTTATTCCAAAACTATTCATAAAATAGGTAATTTTTGTTTTTTTCGCTAAACCTGGGTAAATATTGATCAACATCAAATCTAAGCATTATATATTTTTAACTTTACTGTAAATCAGCGGTTTATACGCGTGGCGCATAAAGTAAAATTTCGAGTTTAGAAAAGCCCCGTGAAAATTTGTCTCGTGCTGTGCGACCCTCGACAAATTTTCCAGGTGGGGCTTATCTAAACTCGAAATTTTACTTCATGCTTAGTCTGGGAGTGGAAGACACTCGTTAGTTAAAAACACATCACAACTGTTAAAATCTGTATCGTGGGATGCCCGTCTTCAGGGGTGTAAAGCAATGTATGTATGTAAGCAGGAGTTGCCAAATAAGTGAGTTACTGAACTGTTTCCAAGGCACTCTTTACAAAAAACAAAAGATTCAAATTTTACATATAAAATGTACAATAAACTATAAGTGTAATACATCATTGAATACAGTGAAAAATGTTCTTCCAAAAAATATGAAAATCGAAAATGGCGCCCGTAAGAAAAACAAAAGTTATAATAATGTCAAAGTTGTAAATGTCTGGATTCAATAGTTGTTGAATAAAAAAATAAAAACGAAATTTAAAAAAATCCGTTTTTTGACAATATCTCAAAAACGAAAGAAGATTTCAAATTTGTTTTTGGATTATTATTGGGTCCTAAATAACGCAACTTTCGCCTAATTTAACCGACTCTCTATCTCTCCAAATAACCGAGATCCCCATACATTCTGTTGTCAAAATATATTCAGCTAATTTAAAACTGATAATATGTAACTAATGAATTAGCTTCAAAATAGAGACAAGTAAAGTGAAGTTAATGTCATTCTGCTAATTATATATTGTCAAAATATATTTTGCTAATTTATAACTGATAATATGTAACTAATAAAATAAACCAGTTACTTTATTAACCCAATAATTGCATCAGTAAGTTTCCAATTATAAATATCTGAAAAGCAGTTATTGCCATAAATCAATGAAGAAATATAAATCATTCGAAAGAGGAAATTCAAGGTTGTTTGTTCTTGCTAATTATTTCTTATTAATTATATAATGTGTTTGATATTTAAATTACGTCCGGTAATTCTGAATCTTTAATCAAGAGATTGATCTTGCAAAAGAAAGTGTTACACTAGCGTTGACAAAGTTTTTGTTGATGCAAATTATAGCATGTATAATATCTTAATTTGCAATATAATGAATTTTCACAGCGAGTAATATACAAGAAGGTTTATTATCTGTATACATACGAGTACAGGGAATTTTTCTTTTAAATCTTCAGATATTAGTTGTTTGTGTTAAAGTTACAAACGAGTATTGTCCACTTCTAGATTAAGCATAAAGTAAAATTTCAAGTTCAGAAATGCCTGAAATTTGGTTTCGTCGCTCCGCGAAGCGGGGCGACCAAACTAAATTTTCAGGCTTTTCTAAACTCGAAATTTTACTTCATGCGCCAGCCGTATAAAACACTGAAATATTGTTAAGTTCAAGATCCATATTTTTAGCGTGAAATCAGTGTTTTATACGCGCGGCGCTTGAAGTAAAATTTCGAGTTTAGAAAAGCCTGAAACTTTGGTTTGGTCGCCCCGCTTCGCGGAACGACCAAACCAAATTTTAAGGCTTTTCTAAACTCGAAATTTTACTTCAAGCTTAATCTGGGAGTGGAAAACACTCCTTTAAAGCTTCAATTTGAACTCTTTTCAAATACGACGGATAATTGAAAATTTACAGTATATTGCGGTATGCATACTTGAAAGAAGTACTCTCTGTATGTATACAAATAAAAAAACCTTCTGTATCATTTATACAATATAGAGATGCATTTTTATAAGAAATCGTCTTTTTGTTGAGGAAATTCATTTCTTCTCATTTCTTTTTATTACGTTACCCGTATGTAATATAAAGGGATATGTTTCGTGAAAATTTGTAAATCAACAATTTGAGTGAATAAATCCATTTTAAGGTCCTCTGAGTCTATTAAGACCATTCTTTAAAATATCTATCACTGTGTGATGATGTGTAAGTTGCTACGCTACAGCAAAAACCCCTGTAGATATTAAGATGACACTTTAAACTTAATCTTTTGAGTATATTCATATAAACTAAAACTCCTTTGGTGAAAATGCCGTAAGTTTACACATAACGCTTTTTTGATTTTTCTCGTTATTTGCTTGAATATTTATTTTAAATTAAAGTTGCAGATAATAATAAAAAACACATATTACATATAGACTTTTGGCGTAGAAATTTAAAATTTTGATCAATTTAGAATTTAGTTATTTTTGGCTGTATGTTATATGTATTAATTTTTTAAAATTTGTAGGTAGGTATATACCGTATCCGCCCATTTTCCCGAATACATTTTCCCGAATTACGTTTTTCCTGAATAATACATTTCCCGAAAACACTTTCCCGAATACTACTTTCCTGAATCAACTTTCCCGAATGATGTTTTTCCCGAACTGAACTATCAAAACCCAAATAGGGTTTTTCTAGTTTAGGTGAATACTTCCAGAAACTGAAGTCAGAATTTAGCTTATATTTACTGTTTAGTTGAGGCTGTTAGTTGTTAAAACTCCATAATATCACTTTAATAAAACACTTAATTTGTTTAGGTTTCAAAATTGTATTTATTGTATTTATTTCTTTCGAAAACGGAAAATCTCCAATTTTATACAATGATTACAAAATATAACTTATATCTAATAACTAAAGTCTATTTACCTAAAAATAGGTACATTATGCACATTAATAAGGAACAAAAAATATTAAGGTAATGGAGTTTTGCAAAAATACTTTCTAAATTGGTACGCAGCAAATTACGTTTAAAAGTATTTATAAAATCAGCAAATAAATCAAAATTTTCAAAACGCTGTAACAAATTTGCAAAACGCATTATCCTCGAAAGTGGACTGCTATAAGTGTAAACCGTACGATGATATTCTGTTCTAAATAGTTTATATTTTATTCAGGAACAATACCTTTCGGGAAATTGGATTCGGGAAATGGGATTCGGGATTTCTATTTTCAGGAAATATGGCGTTCGGGAAAAAGGTCATTCGGGAAAATATATTCGGGATAGTGTACGGTAACCGGTATATACTAGATTACATTACAGTAAATTTGTCGGATTTGTTTATGCCTTATAAATTCCGAGCAATACCATTTTTTTAAATAATATTTTATCAAATAAACTATTCGGCAAATTGTTTTAATTCGTTCTGTAGATATAAATCAATTTTCAAATTTTATTTTGCATAAGTCATCGATATAACCCACTGAGCAAAACACAAACAATTAACGTTTTAATAATATTATAACATTAAACGTTATTTTAATATTGATGAAATATTACTCAAATGTGTTTGTTCAGTGGGAAATTTCGAAAATGAATTCAGATGGAAAAAAAACGAGCGCTTGCGCGAGTCGTTTTTGCCTAATCCTAATTGCAATTCTTTCGAGAAATTTGTGAAGAAATGACGAGTGAGCAAAATATAATTCATCCTGTACAAATTCCAGCCACGAATGGTATTTGGTGAGATAATTTAACGAATGAAGTGAATTATCTACAAAAGTGTTTTTGTATCATTGTCACTGTTGTGTACCACTCCACATTGTCTTTACAGTGTATTCTTAGACATGCTTTTATAGTCCATTTGCTTACATTGTGTTAAAAGCCCGTGTATCTCTTTGACGTTTAAGAACCAACATTGCGATTCCGTAAATAATCTCTCTTTATTTTTCTAACGAAAGCGCTAGTATAACGAAAGGGTTCTTAAAAGAAAATTATTGTTACGACATTGACGATTTTAGGCATAAAAGTTAGGCATAAGACCTCTAAGTGTCCGTAATCACATGTCAAAAAATGCCCATATCTAACGTTAACGTTTGTTAGGATCGACACTTCTTCAAACCGCAAGCTACCGTTGCCATGGCGAAGGTAAATAAAATGTTATCCACTTAAAAATCTTTGTTTACCTGTTTATCCGCTTAGAAACCGCTAATACGGTCATTTCAAATACATATTTTTACACATGAGTTGAATTATCAGAAATAAAATCTATCAATTACTAAGCGGGTGAAAATATCTTGCAAGTAAATTAGGGCCATACGTTGAACTGGTTTAACTCTGAATCTGAGTTCAAAGTGAACATTAGAACAATAAGAACTGTCATCTTGAACTCAAGTTCAGCTTAAACTCAACGTTAATTTAGCTTAAACTCAAGTATACCGTTTTTGGTGCAACTGGGCATAAAATATTAATTGGGGGCAATATTGCTCTCATATCTATAATGTTTATAACGTAAGGTACGATTCACGAGAGGTGTCCCATGGTTTCCTTGATTTGTAGTGCTTTCTGCACCAATACATGTAATACGAAAATAGTTTTATGTCATCAGATTACGTGTGTGAAAAGAGACAGAAAACTTCTTAATAAGTCTGCTTGTGTTTTAGATGGAACATGTGAAAACGTGTGTTCCGGTATGCAGCTTTCAAGTTTTAAGGTTAAACGTCACATTTTGACAATGTCTTCATAAGACTAAATCTGCAAAAACCCAGCCACAAATCATTTTAATTAATGTGCACAATCGTTTTAAATGTGAGTTTAAGTGGTATAATTCCAGTTTCCACATCTACTAAATGGTTCAGGTATTTACAGACATAAATAATGCATCTATGTTGATTTTGTGTGAGCTCAAACGAAAATGTTAGTTGAATCGAATGCGCATTCAGTAGATTTGGCAAATAGTCATCGGATTAATCTGTTAATACAGGGGAATTTTTTATTTAATTATACATACAGGGAATTTTCTGTTAGGTATACATATGCATACGTTTTTTCTTAAAGAGTTCACTTTGAAGCTTAAAACGAGTGCTTTCCACTCCCAGACTAAGCATGAAGTAAAATTTAGAGTTTAGAAAAGCCTGAAAATTTGGTTTGGTCGCGTAGCGCGAAGCGCGGAGCGGCCAAACCAAATTTTCAGGCTTTTCTAAACTCGAAATTTTACTTCATGCGCCACGCGTACTAAACACTGAAAGCACTGAAATATTGCCAGCTAGTAAACTTCTCTTAAAATGAGTGTCTTATACGCGTGGCGCATGAAGTAAAATTTCGAGTTTAGAAAAGCCCGAAAATTTGGTTTGGTCGCTCCGCGCTTCGCGCTACGCAACCAAACCAAATTTTCAGGCTTTTCTAAACTCGAAATTTTACTTCATGCTTAACCTGGGAGTGGAAAACCCTCGTATAAACTTCAAATTGACCTCTTTTAAGAAGACAACGAATATTTAAAAATCTACAACAAGTAATTGGGATATACAGGGAGTTTTATGTAACACCGAACATGCTAAAATGTACTCAATGTTAATTTTCGTATGTTCGATGTGTACTGGGACGCATCACAGCATTGAGTGCGATGTGATTGGCTACGATTTCTAATAGTAATATAGTCAACCCAATTTACACTCTTCCTGTCAAAAATTAATTAAATCTGTCAATTGTTATGTTAAGTGCAACATGTTGTATTATAGATATTTTAGTACAACCTAATGCATATCAACCTCTGTTATATTTTTAATCAGTAAAATACTTAAAGAAGGCATAAAGAGTAATTTAAAATAACCAAATAAATAATTCTACTATTCACCTTTTATTAACTACTTAGCCAGTAGGTTAAAGAATATAGTTTATTAGAAACAAGTAATATTTATAATAAATTTTCAAAATGACCTCATTCGCGCTCTAAGCAATATGCTAGACGATGATAAAAATTCTACGGCATTTCTTAAAAGGTTTGGATTCATTTCTTCACATACTAATCATACTCGAGTCTGAAGTTCTTCCACATTTTTAATTGGAATATCACTATAAATTTTTGTATTCATATACCCCCACAGAAAAAAATCATTTGGAGAAAGGTCGGGCGAACGTGCAGGCCAAAATATGGGACCATATCTTCCTATCCACCGACGAGGAAAATGCTGGTTCAAAAACCGCGTTACCTCATTCGTAGAGTGTGGAGGAGCTCCGTTCATTTGAAAAAATGAGTTATTAATATTTAAATTCTGTATGCCTGGTATAATATCACTTTGAAGAAGTGTTAAAAATTTACTAGAATTTAGATTGCCGTTATAAAAAATGGGCCAATCAAGTGCGTGTCAATCATTCCAATCCATACATTAATTCTCTTGTTGTACTGAGTATGAGTTAAATTTTGAAGGTAGGTATTACTTGTAGACCAATACCTAAAAGAAAAGGAATAATGGGTCTAGAAAGAATACAATTAAATAGGAATAACTGACCTATAATTTTGAGAATTTACTGATCCATCCAGATAAAAAGATGCTTCGTCAGTAAACACAATTTTCCGCAAAATGTCGTTATTTTCATTTACTATATTAAATAAAATTTCACAAAAAATTGATCGCTTAATTTTGTCATCTTCATACAGCAGCTAGTGCTTTAGAAATTTGTAGGACCTAAACTTAAATTCTCGTAGAACTCTATGTACGGAGGATTTTGAAATATGAAGTGATTTTGCAATAGTATTTAAAGATACTATTGGACATTCTTCAACATAACACAAAATGTTTAATTTCATCTCTTCTGATAATATTGACGGTCTTCTTACTCTTCGTTTGTGAAATTTATGTAAACAGCCGGTTCTATTAAATTTTATAATGACCGAAATGGTTGAAATGGATGGGATTGGGCGATCAGGAAATTTAACAGAAAATAAATCTCGGGAATTTCTAAAACTGTTCCCTCCGTGATACAAGTTCACCAGAAAAATCTTCTCCTCCTTTGTATACATTGTATAACTATCCGTACTTCTTCTGAGTCTGTTTTAAATGCCAGAACAACAAATATCACTTGCTTGAGATAACTGACAGATTTAATTTATTTTTAAAGGGAAAAGTGTACATTGGGTTTACTATGTTACAATTAAAAATCGTAGCCAATCACATCGCACTCAATGTTTTAATGCATCCCAGAACACATCGAACATGGGAAAATTAACATTGAGTACATTCTAGCATGTTCGGTGTTACATAAAACTCTCTGTATATAGACAAAAGACAAAATTCATAAGAAATTATGATTTAAAGCTTTATTAAAAGAAAGAACACTAATATACTCGCGACGTAAACAGTATGGCATTGTCATGTAACGTAAAAATTAGACACAACTAGGAAAAATCGTTGCAAATACAACTGTCGACATAGTCTCTAAAAAATTTGAACCACACATTCCACATCAATAAGTTATAGGACATCTCTCCCGAATTCCACTATAGTAAATATACTTTAAACAAATTGTCACATTCTCATCTTATGTTGCAGCATGATTGCAATGAAATAAACACTTTGCACTCGTTGCAACGTTGCACACTAGTCTTAGACATATTTTGCATTATCTCTACAGTATTGCATTGTGATCCACGTATGTAACAGATCTTTCAGAAATGCAGATGGTAAATAATTTTACAACAATACAAAATGGAATTTTTGATTTCAGTAAAGAATTCAACTCAGTATTCTATTTACCTAGTACTTACTTAAGTATGTTTTCGATTTATCGAATTCGATAATTTGAAATTTCGCTTAAAGCTGAACATTTTTATGTATGTAGGTAATGATCATTGTAATTTATTTTCGAGCTCCATTAATTACTATTTACTAATAAGCTTGTTAAAGTTATCAATATAGGCTAGATAAATTTGTAAAATCAAAAAACTTGTTTATACAAAATTGAAAGTACCACTACTACATCACGACATTACTTTCCATGATGACATTTCATTTTTTATTCTAAAACACACTTGTGTGACGATTATGACATTTAGTCATGTATCTAATTTGTAACCGTGCATTACCTAATTCGTAAACCTTTTCCTCTTAAATTAAATTCAATCACGGCTTACTTCCTTTTAAAATTGCTCATTTCAGTAACCGTATATGCAATGAATTGCGATTTAGAGTTTTTTTTATATATAAATAAAACAAAGCTGATTTCACAAGGGATTTTGTTATTACAAATGCTAAACGTTATTATTTCATGAGCTGTACAACACATAAAGGACTGAAACTCATTTCCATAAAAAGAAATAAAAAAGAAATGTTTAATACATAATTGATAAACAATATTGACAAATAAGTTGTGTAAAAAAAGGAACCAATTTAGTTGAAAAACTACGTATTATCAAATATAAAAAAACATATTTTACATTTATAACTCCACTTTTTTAACTTCACAATAAATCAGTGTTTTAAACACCTTGCGCATGAAGTAAAATTTCGAGATTAGGAAAGCCTGGTTTGGTCGCTCCGCTTTGCTACGCAACCAAACCAAATTTTCGGGCTTTTCTAAACTCGAAATTTTACTACATGCTCAATCAAGGATTGGAAAACACTCATTAGAATAATGTTGAGGACTTAGATCAGTGTTTCCCAACGTGGGACAATTTGAGTTTTGAGGGATGCATTTTAAAATAAAAAGAATCGCTATACTCATTAAAATAAATGAAATACATAAAAATTGACCAGCTATCAAAAAAAAAAAAACATTACCAAATTCTCATTACTATAATTAGAAATTCGACTTTAGAGAACTTGTAAATAAATACTTTGTTTATAACAAAATAAATGATTATTCTATTTCACGAAGACTGTAAAGTATGATTAGATTTTATTAAAATCAACGAGCTCAAAATTATAGAAAACCAATACGAGATATTTGAACATTCTTTACTGATTCTTAAAAAAACATTCGTTTTAAAATAAAATCAGTAATTAATAAAAGATGAAGATATGAGAAATAAAACCTCATTATTTAATATATCTGTTTTCAATAACGTTTTGAAATGCCTCGAAAATATTATTCCCTACGTTTTATTGATATTCAATAAGTAAAGTTACTTACATTTTTCAGCGCGTTCTGCAAGTATTACCCAGGGCGCGGCAGTTGATTTTCAACGCCCCCCCAAATTTGCCTTTGACAAAAAATCCCCCTAAGATCTCTTCAACGCCCATCGGCGAACGGTACCACCTCCGTTGTGAAACACTGGTCTAAACCAGTGGTCTCCAAACTACGGCCCGCGGTCCAAATCCGGCCCGCGACTTGCATGAATCCGGCCCGCGATTGTTTGTAATTTTTTTTGTAAATGTCATATTTTGAAATATTATAACAATTGTTCCTTAAATTTTTCATAATTTTATAAAATTAATCGGATCTTGGCCGACTTTATTATGTAGAATTGTATTTGTGGCCCGCGAAGAAGATAGTTTGGAGACCCAGGGTCTAAACTAATAAAAATACTTCCTATTTCCCTGTAAAAAAACAACGTTTCCCTTATACACAAATATTTCCAAGCATAATCCCATTACCAACACACCAACAATTCAGTGCAATTAAAACACTGGATTGTAAAAGTAAAGGTGAACTCATTAAAAACAGATTAATTAAAAAAAACCTAACCATGTCCACTGCATTCGCTAGTCACATTTATTATTATGATCCTGGTTTCTCCTTCAAATTAAAACTATAAAAATGCGATATCCAGCAAGTTGGAAGGAAATAATGGGTGTGGGTGGTTACAACACGCCTAAACGACCTCAAGATTACTGGTATGTATCTCTAGGTCAATCATTTCTTCGACAATAATTGCCAGACTTTAAGACAATTATCAGAGTTGGGTCTGATTTATGTCCACGCATGATAGAAATTGATTGAGTTTGGGGTAATTAAGGCGTTGCGTAATTAAGTTGAGTGTAATTAAGCATATTTTTTGTTTCGTTTTGTTCTGTCTGGATCGGGTGGGAGTGTTTATGTTTATTCATTGTTGTGGTGTGATTATTGTGGAGAGTAATGTTGTAATGCTGATGAAAAGCACTTGGGTTTAATGAGCCGATATTTAAGATTAACTGTACAACGAAAGAATATACGATGTAGAATATTTTTCAGTTGTACAGTTAATCATCCCAAATATAGCCTCATCAAAGAAACCTTATCAAACTATTATTAGAAGCTAATACCATATGATCTAAAAATCTTATACTCTAGAAGGCTATGAAATTATTTCTAAATAATATTATGTTGCGAACAAATTATTAAAACCAACAATAATTCTCACTGCAACTGTCACAGTAAATATTTTGTATACAAAATACATACATACATAACCTTACCGTCGCGCGTCAAATGTCGGGCCGCGTCAGATCACGCCGATTTGTCAGTGGTACCAACTCACATTTAAATGCAAACAAAAGTCATGGAATGTTAGAGGATCAAACTTTTCGCTCATATAATATTTAACAAATTTATGTATTATTAAAATACTTATACCGAGTGTCTGGGATAAGCGGCGAACATAGGAATTTAACATGTAAAATTAAATATGTGTAATTATTAGCTCCCCTATTAATTTTAAAGAAAAATCGTAAAGGAATATTTTTTAGAATATTAAAAACTGTATTAAATGTATCCATTTAATTTACGTTTGTACCAGAATCCACCCGAAAAATAATAAATATAAGTTGAACAATGTACCATTTAATAAAAACCCTTGCCATAATTCACGCATTATAATTGTTATAAATAATAATCTGAATTATTTCAATGAAGAGAGGGTATTCAATATAAAAACATTTTACAGTGGCGTCAGTTTACGCTGAGTTCGTTACTTATTTTTGGTTAAATTTAACAATCGACCAATTCCGTCTGTATCAACAATTACCTAGTTTGTGAAAAAGTTTGAAAATACAGCAAGTATAGCGGCAGATGATTCAAAAGGTATTTTAATAGTCCAATTTCAACAAATATTAATTTAAAAACATTAACCTTACAGGCAAACGGAACAGAAGATGCAACAATGAATTAGAAGAATGAGTTTTGGGTTTGATAAATGCTAAACCAACAACTAGCATACGATGTATTGCTCGTGAGTGCAACGTATCTAAATTCTCTGTACATAAGATTCTGAAGAAGCATGGATATCATCCCTACAAACATCAATGTCATGGAGATACACCTAGTGGATGAAGAAAGCACTCGTGTATTCTGTGAAATAATGCAGGATCATTCAAACACAGACCGAAACTTTTTGCAGTCTATCTGTTTTACTGATGAATGCACGTTCACTGTTAATACGGAGCCCAACACACAGAACACGCGATACTGGACCCAGGAAACAAGAACCCAGTTCCCGCAAAAAATAAATATTTGGGCTGGTATTTTTAACCCAATAACGGCCAAGTAATTATAGAAATAACTCTAATATTTGGTTTTAGGTGATAAATGTGCACTTATTTTTAGGATTTCTATGAATGACTATGATATACTGTGCATTTTTTTAATTATACATAGTGTGTACTATGTACATTTTTAGGCATTCGTCGATTTTATATAAAAACGTGCAATATGAAGTTTAGAAAGAGTTTCCACTCCCAGACTAAGCATAAAGTAAAATTTCGAGTTTAGAAAAGCCCCGCGTAGAAAATTTGTCGAGGGTCGCGCTAGCGACCCTCGACAAATTTTCACGGGGCTTTTCTAAACTCGAAATTTTACTTCATGCGCCACGCGTATTAAACGCTAAAATATTGTGAAGTTAGAAATACACTACCATTTTTGTTTATGATAAATAATCAAATGTTTACAGCTTTCCTTATACACTTTCAAGTTAGGTTAAATAATATAATATATCAAATAAACTTATTTAGTAATTTAATTAACAAAAAAATAATAATGTTGCGTGTATACATCAAAGGCACTTAATGGGTTAAGAATAATATTATTGGGCCATTTGAAATTTATGGAAATTTAAATTCGAATTCTGATTTAGACCTTTTAATCGACCAGGTTGGCCCTGCGTTAGAAGAAGATGCACGTGAAAATCAGGAGATATGGTATCAGCATGATGGATGTCCGGCCCATAATGGTTTAAATGTGAGGGAATATTTAAATGCTAATTTTCCCAATTGTTGTATTGGTCGCGGTGGCATTATCAACTGGCCACCAAGATCTCCTGATTTAACACCATGCGATTTATTTTTATGGGAACACCTAAAAAACAAAATTTATAAAAAACGCCATCCAAATATTAAATCTTTGCGGGAAGCAATTTTTGTGGATTGCAGATTAATTACAGATAAGCAGTTGGCTAATGTAAGGCAGGCATTTTATAACAGATTGGGTTATTGTTTACACCAGAATGGAGAACTTTTTGAGTACTTGCTTCATTGGGCGTAGATACAGTAAAATAAAAATTTAAACAAAAATAAATCACGAACTGTTTGTAATCTGACACCACTATAAATTATCTTGATAATGAATAAATTATTTTTCTTCCACTAATTACGTGTTATTATTATGATTTATCCCAAACGAAAAGCATGCTTTAATTATTTATGATCATTTAAATTTCTTTGGTAGCATTTCGATAATATGGATTCTGGTACAAACGTAAATTAAATCGATACAATTAATACAGTTTTTAATACTCTAAAAAATATTCCTTTACGATTTTTCTCTGAAATGAATAGGGGAGCTAATAATTACACATATTTAATTTCACATGTTAAATTTCTATGTTCGCCCCTTATCCCAGACACTCGGTATATTAAAGCATGTTTTTGAAAAAAGGTTGATTCAACAGATGTAAAATCCTTTAAAGATATTGTTGCAGATTTTTGGTAAGTCTAGAATATAAAATATCTAATGAAATCCACATAATTTAAATTCCATGTATTCTTTTAAGAAAATAGATTTTAATTTTCATGTCACTAAAATCTGTATTTAAAAATTTAATAAAATAAATACGTGATTAATACACTAAATTTAAGTAAATATGCTAGTTCTTAAAGTCGCTTGAGTTACCTTGGTCATTTAGTTGTTTTGGTGTGCAGGGAATTTTTATTCTAAGTATACATATCTTGTAGAGTTAAAAATAGACTGTTATCGCAATATGCTAAAGTAGTATATTTTAAACTTCACTTTCAATCAGTGTTTTATACATGTGGCGCGGGAAATTTTCCTTTAAGTATACATATCTGATTCATACGCTGTAAATATTTAAACATTCGTCATTTTTGAAGGGCAATCAATTTGAAGCTCCCAAAGAGTGTTTCCACTCCCAGACTAAGCATGTAGTAAAATTTCCAGATTAGAAAAGCATAGCGCGTAGCACTACGCGGCCAAACCAAATTTTCAGGCTTTTCTAAACTCGAAATTTTACTTCATGCTTAGTCTGTGAGTGGAAAACACTCGTTTTAAGCTTCAAATTGAACTCTTTAAAAAAAGCGTATGCATATGTATACCTAATAGAAAATTCGCTGTATGTATACTTAACAGAAACATTTCCTGTACTAACAGATTAATCCGATGACTATTTGCTAAATCTTCTGAATGTGCATTCAATTGAACTAACATTTGTTTGAGCTTACAGTAAATCAATATAAATGTATTATTTATTTCTGTAAATGCCTGAACTATTTAGTAGATGTGGAAATTAGAATTATGCTACTCAAAATCACATTTAAGACGATTGTGCACATTAAAAAAAAATTATTTGTGGCTGGGTTTTTGCAGATTTAGTTTTACGAAGACATTGTCAAACCGGAACATACGTTTTCGCATGTTCCATCTTAAAACCATAGCAGACATATTATGACGTTTCCTGTCTCTTTTCACACACGTAATCTGATGACATCAAACTATTTTCGTATCACATGTATTTGTGCAGAAGGCACTACAAATCAAGGAAACCATGGGACACCTCTCGCGAATTGTACCTTAAGTATATTTTATTATTTGTCCAACTATCTTTAGGCCCATATAAATGTATATTGACAAAACGGCTTTTCTCAAGAAGATATAGTAGACGATATTGAGTAAACAGAAAGAAACGTAGTGAATATCTCGGAGTATATGAAAATGCAATCGATAAAAAGCATAAAAATGACGCGTAATTTTCATGTTCTTTATCGTCATAACGTGTCAAAATGGTTTTACTAAATATGTTATATTTAGTAATCTAATACTCAGATGCGATCAAGGCCGAAGTTTGATTAAAATTTAAAAAATAGTTTGACGTCAATCTATCTATATTTTTAAAAGTTTTGACAATATTATAAAACCAACCATTGCTCTGTTAAAACAACTGCCAAACATTATCTGGTAGGTGGTCTTTGTATAAAAAATCAAGTTTCAATTTAGATCAATAAAACTTACGAATTTATTGATCGAAATAGCTACCTTATCCAACATAACAACAGTAATTTTTTATAATTAGTCCTCAACCACAATCCAATCTTATGAAACATCCTTCAATTTCAAAACCTAATAACATCCAAAACCAAAATTACTACCTTAATTAATTACATCTCTTACCTCAAAATTGCATCTGAACAAAGTGGAACATCCAGTTTCACAAATCAACCAAATGCCACAGATAATTCAATTTACAAAACAATGTAGAACATCCAGAATTTAGTAAATGCCACTGCGAATGAAGTGTTTGCGCAATCTTATATAAGTTCTTCAATAAATAATACACAATATGATGAATTAACTTCTCACTTAACCCGCAGTGAAAAATATTTAATAATTATTAAAACATTGATAGTTTGTTTCACTGATTTTTATTTTTACTCCAACTAGTTTCGACCCTAAGTCATTATCAAGGAGGTATGTACAGGAATTTACAAACGTACCGATATTTATACAAATTTATACAGCTAGTTTGAGTTAAAATAAAAATCAGTTTAACGAACCAAGTGTTTTAATCAATGTTCTAATAAGTATAAATGAAATTGCCAATTCTTGGTTGCAGAATACTTCAAACATTAAAAGTGCGATTCTTTTCGCAATCTACAACAAGTTAGTCTTATAAAGACTATATCAAACACTCATTGAAACAACTACTTCCCGAGCTAATACCCCGACGGACATTGAATTATACAACACGTGTTTGCTGTTACATACAGTAACCTACTGCAAATGCAACAATTTGAGTCAAATTATTCAGGCCATCTATAGACGCGTTTCGAGATTTATTTCTCATCAGTATAACTTTGCCATTCCCTCTAAGTAATTTGACACCTTAGACTGGTGGTCACGTTACCGTTCAAACATAAGGTGTCAAATTACTTAGAGGGAATGGCAAAGCTATACTGATGAGAGATAAATCTCGAAACGCGTCTATAGATGGCTTGAAAAATTTGACTCAAATTGTTGCATTTGCAGTAGGTTACTGTATGTAACAGCAAACACGTGTTGTATAATTCAATGTCCGTCGGGGTATTAGCTCGGGAAGTAGTTGCTTCAATGAGCGTTTGATATAGTCTTTGTAAGACTAACTTGTTGTAGATTGCGAAAAGAATCGCACTTTTAATGTTTGAAGTATTCTGCAACCAAGAATTGGCAATTTCATTTATACTTATGTTTGAACGGTAACGTGACCGCCAGTCTAAGGTGTCAAATTACTTAGAGGGAATGGCAAAGCTATACTGATGAGAGATAAATCTCGAAACGCGTCTATAGATGGCCTGAATAATTTGACTCAAATTGTTGCATTTGCAGTAGGTTACCGTATGTAACAGCAAACACGTGCTGTATAATTCAATGTCCGTCGGGGTATTAGCTCGGGAAGTAGTTGTTTTAATGAGTGTTTGATATAGTCTTTGTAAGACTAACTTGTTGTAGATTGCGAAAAGAATCGCACTTTTAATGTTCAATGTTCTAATGTTAAGAATACACAATTTTAATAGAACCAAAATGTCATCTTTAATAGAACTAAAAATGCATATTTAATTCATAGAGTCTGAGTCTCGTAACATAAACTTTTAGTTGAAACGGTTTAGTTCATTTCTCTTTAAACTGAGTAATTAACTAAAATTGATCACAATATGATTAATTAATTTCTCACTTAACCCGGTTTGAAACATGTTTAATTTAAATTAGAATATTGATAGTTAATTTCACTGATTTTTATTATTACTCCAACTAGTTCCGACCTTTTATTATTATTAAGGAGATATGTACAGAGATGTACAAACGTGCCGATATTTACACAAATATTACAGCTAGTTGGAGTAAAAGTATAAATCAGTGAAACAAACAAAGTGTTTTTATCAATTTTCAATTCAAATCAATTCAGATCAAAATTTCATCTTTAATAGAACTAAAAATGCATATTTAATTCATAAAGTCTGAGTCTCGTAACATAATCTTTTATTTGAAATGGTGTAGTTCATTTCTCTTTAACTGAAGAATTAACTAAAATTAATTAAAATACACAGGGAATTTTTCTTTCGAGTATACATATCCCGATACATACTCTGTAAATGTTCAGGCATTTGTTGTTTTTTATAAAAGCATTAATTTAAAACTTCTAACGGGTATTCTACTCCTTGATCAAACATGAAGTCAAATTTTGAGTTTTGAAAAGCCTGAAAATTTGTTTTAATCGCGGAGCGAAGTGCAGCAACCAACCTAAGTTTTCAGGCTTTTCTAAACTCGGAATATTACTTCATGCGCCTGGCGTACTAAGACTTATTTAATGTGTAGTTCAAAATATACTGCTTTAGCATATTGCTCTAGCACTGTATCTTAAACTTCAACTCATTTAAGTGTTTAATCCATTAACGGTTGAACAATTATAGAGTTAACTCAAAAAATTGATTTTAGGTAAAATTTGTCACTTTTTTTATGATTTTTATAAGTGACTAGTTATATTACATACTGGGATTTTTATTAGTAAATATACATAATGTATGCACTATATATTTTTAGGTATTCATTGATTTTATAACAGCGTTCATTTTGAAGTTTCGAACGAGTGTTTACACTCCCAGACTAAGCATGAAGTAAAAGCGAAGTGAAGCGAAGCGGAGCGGCCAAACCAAATTTTCAGGCTTTTCTAAACTCGAAATTTTACTTCATGCGCCACGCGTGTAAAACACTGAATTATTATGAAGTCAGAAATACACATAATGTACTTTCTTTTAAATGAGTAATAATCAAAATATTCAAATTACAAAATATTTACATTTTTCTTCACACATTCAAGCCAGGTCAAATATTACAATGTAATATAAATAACCTTATTTAGTAATTTAATAAAAACAAAATTAATAATTTCTGTATTGTGGAGGATTCTGCTTCGTTATACATGTTAATTTCACAATAATACAATTTACGTTGTTTGTATAACTTTTTCTTAAATGTGACTGCAGTTTCGACAACTTTAGCTTGTCATTGTCAAACATGAATGTTTGATAATGACAAGCTAACTTTGTCCAAATTGCAGTTACATTCAATAAAAAGTGTTATACAAGCAAAGTAAAGTGTTTTATTATAAAATTAATAATGTTGCTTTCTTGCATCAATGGCGTCTAATGGGTAAATACGCGTAGCGCATAAAGTAAAATTTCGTGTTTAGAGAATCCTGAAAATTTGGTTTAGTCGCTCCGCTTCACTGCACGACAAAAAAAAATTTCAGGATTTTCTAAACTGGAAATTTTACTTCACAATGAAGAAGTGAAAACCCCCGTTAGAAGTTTAAAATTATAAAAGCAAGCTCAAACATTTACAAATTACAAATTAGGATTTGAAGAAAAATTCCCTGTGAATTTTTTGTTCTTAAATTTGAGGGTTTTATAATTATACCAAAAATGTAGTGTTTTAATAATAGAATTTATAAATCGTACTCACGATTCTCCCCATTTTTTATTCAATGGAGCAAATTTTATGAGATAATAATAATAATAATAATAATAATTCTTTATTAACGGACAAGCCATTTACAATGTAGAGCCAAAAACATATAACTAAAATGTAAGACACAAAACATGAATCACAAATATGCACAAAGCCACATATGTTAATCTGCGTAAACCACAATAGGGTTATAACATTTACTGCACACCATCCGCGAGACTCCTCCTGAGATGAGACCAAATTAATTAGATGAAGTGACGGTGATCCAATGATATTAACTTCAAGGATTATAAATGCTAAATACAATAATTTTGGCTTAAACAAACCAATAAATTCTATTTAGTTAGACAAAAACAATAAAAACTTGTCAGCATGAATTCTCAAAGCGTTCCTATAAATTTAATAACAGTTAAAAACATCCAACACAAATTGACGCAAATTACCGTTCTTGAGACACAAAACCCAATTTCAAAACGTTTTTAATTTTTTACTCAAGACCAATCAATATCCCATTGTAAACAATGACTTTCCAAAAACTTATTGTTTTGTTTCCACCTGTTCCCAAACAATCATAATTTTAATTCGTTCCGAATCAAAACACCTAGACAAACATTTTTCCCATTATACAACGGCAAAAACCCATCTCGGCCAAATTCTGGAGCAATAAAAATACCGATTTTTCCATGATTGCTCAGAAACGTGTCGTAATTGTTTTCACGGTGCGTAACTCTGCAATATTATTTTATTGCCACACAATTCTGACATTATAATTCAGATGCAATATCACGTTCACCAAAGTGTCGATATGCAAGTGAATTGATTTAATTGCCAATTTAAATACAATGTTCTATTAAAAGTTTGTGTTCTTTAATGGGAAATATTGTGCAATAATTCGATTAGCTGTGGCATTTGGTTAATTTTCGATACTTTGTCGAGCTGAAATTGAATTATCCATGGCATTTTATTCGTTTAAGTAATTAGATGCTCTAGTTTAATAATGGTCAAACTTCCTCACAGAGGGACTCAAATAAGGAAAATGTCTTATGGGTTAAAATAAAATAAGTACATATAGGATTTTTTTCTTTAAAGTGTGCATTTCCCGATAAATACAACGTTTGGTAAATTTACAGGAATTCGTTGTTTTTATTAAAGCAGTCAATTTAAAGCTTCTTACGAGCGTTTCCACTTCTTGATTAAGTATGACATAAAATTTAGAGTTTATAAAAGCCTGAAAATTTGGCTAGGTCGTATAGTGAAGCGGAGCAACTAAGCAAAATTTGATGAAAATTTGATCTCACGTAATAATTATTACAAATTTTTATTTCGTGCAGCCAAATCTTCCAAAATTTAAGAGCAAGATTTAGTTCGGGGACGAGAGGGTATGAGTGTATAGAGAGGGTGCAGTTGTGGTTCTTGAAGCGTATGTTGGGGCTGGAAAGGTCGACGCTCGGATACATAGTGCTGCAGCAAACGAATAGAGAGAAACTAGAGTGTGAGGAAATGGTGAGAATAACTAGGTATTGGATGAAGTTATGGGACCTGGAGGAAGAGAGATTGGTGAAGGCGGTGTGGGTGGTGTGCGTGAATGGGAGAGAGGGTAAATGAAGGAGAGAGAGAAGGAGAATGTATGAGAGGGTGGGTTTGTCGGAGACGAAGGTGATGGAGTGGTTGGGGAATGGGGTAAAGGTGGATGCGTGGGTGAAAGAGAAGGAGAAGGAAGTGGAAGCATAGGAAAGACAGGGGTGTATAGAGAGGAGTGAATACAACGATAGGTACGGGCGGTGGCAGGTGCATAGGAGAATGCCGAGGTATTTGGTGGAGGGGGGATGGAGTAGGGAGGAAAGGGTGGTGCTGGCGAGGGCGAGGTGTGGGTCAGGGGAGAGAGGAAGGAAGGTATGGATGGGGGAAGAGTATGGGAGGTGTGTAATGTGTGAGCGGGGGAGGGATACGTGGAGTCATTTGGCGGAGGAGTGCAAGGGGGTGAAGGAGGAATGGGTGGGAATAAGAGGGAATAGAAGAGTGATGGAATGGATGAGAGAGGATGGGGCCGGGGTAAGGACGCTGGAGAACAGGATAAAAACTATTTGAATTCGAGAAAATAAGCTTACGCTTCTTATAGTTTACACACTTTAAACGTAATATATAAAATTACGAAAAAACTATTTGTGAAAATGCAAACAATGTCTTAATTAATAAGACAACTCAAGGCGATAAATATCCATTGAACGATAAGTAGTTGTTTTAATGGATATTTATCGTCTTGAGTTGTCTTATTAATTATGACATTGTTTGCATTTGCACGAATAGTTTTTTCGTAATTTTATATATTATGCTGGAGAAGTTGGGGGAAGAGAGGGTGTAACGTTCGCGTTTTTCATTATTTATTTTATAGGCAACGGTTGGCAACTCGCTGATAAGGAGCAGTCCCACATCTGCGATTTCGTAGCGAAATGAATTCACGGATTTCTGGCAAGACGCATAGAATAATTTATATGTTTTAATACTAAATAAGAAGTTGGTAGTCGGCGGAGGTTGTGATTAGTAATTCTTCGGGCATAACTTTCACTTTCTGTGAGACTAAAAGGCGAGGATGATCCGTTAGTGTAGCGGAGTCTTAATATTCGATAAGTCAAAATTACCAACAATTTTCCAATTCGAATAGAGGGCGTTAAATTAGATTAATTAGGGGAGTGTTCACCGGTGAGGAGCTGTGTGCTCAGGTGGAATAAAAGACACGTGCTGTGTGCGGTGTTCTGAAATTTTCGAATCATCTGTGTGATCTTTGGACTAGTTTGATAAGTTATAATAAATCTGAGAGAGGCCGCATTATATCTAAAGGTAGTAGATAATATTTTTCTTCTAATATGTATTTTTCATGTCCTCTTGGGTAACAAGTATAGAGCTTTAAATTGAACGTTATTACTATTTGTAGCATATAAAAAAACTATATATCAAAATTATAACCAAAATCAACATTGACATTTCACATCAACTAATACAAGATTGTTAAATTTATTACTTTTTGACTAAATTGTCACTATAGATAAATGTCAATATCAGTTTACGTCTACCTATGTATATCCTATTGTCTTAATGAACCGCAAATGTGATACGTGATCTGTCAAATGGTTATGTCATCTGTAAAAATATGAAGAATATAATAAATCACTTTTTATTTACGTGTGTAAACATAACCTCATTTTATTATTCATCCTTTCAGCCACTCATTTATTCAATTATCTAGTCGACATTCCAACAAACGTAAACGAATTTTTATTATTATATTATAATTACTGTGACTGGCTTTAATAGCAATAACCATCAGAATATGCAAAAACTATCACAAAATCAAGCTAAATGTGTTGACTCGTCGAACTCGTATAAATGCAAATATTTCTTGAAAATCTGTTTATTATAAATGACTCGGTCGACGATTTTAATTTTGATGTTAAAATACCTTGTCAGTTTCTGACATTCTGATATTTGTTTGCCCCCCTTGGCTACGCCCATGCTTTCAAATACTCATTCAAATAATTTTACAAGAAAACACAGCAAATCAATCACAAAACTGAATACATTACCAAAGAAAATCTGTTTCGCAAGAGCATCCTTCTTTTTTGTTATTCCTCATTGAATGAAAGTAAAGCCGTTTCCTGCAGTTGATGGTGTATCGTTTATCAATGAACTTGAGGTCATTCGCAAATGGATGGTTTCTGGTCGGAGTTTATGAAACTTGCACGTTTTTCTCCGCGCACTCAGATTGCAATCACCGTTTGTGAAATCTAGCTTTTTTGTAATTGCTGCCGTTGTTCAGTTGTAAACGAAGGAAACAAGATTCGGTTTTTGATAAGTTTTAATAAATTGTTTTGCATTTATTGTCAGTTGTATTAAAATATATGCATATGTTGTTACGTGTGAAACCAATTGCATTGGTAGTTTATAGGTTATGTAAATTTTGAAGTGGTAGGTGTGCCGATTTATTTGCTTTGAGAATTGCAAGTTTCTTCATGAATTGTTTAATCAGTGTAACGTACAGGGAAGGAATGTGGTTTAATAATTAAGTTGTTTACTAAACTGTCTATTTGAATTTGTGAATTAGATTCAAAACTAGTTAATTAAAAATAAATCATTTTGAGTTATCTACAGAATAAAGTTTTTCTTCTTGTTTAGTTGTTGAATGAAACAAGTTATACCTCATGTAGATGTTTTTATAAAAGAACAACAATTTTGGAACTTTGTCAATTTTAGATCCTATTGATTCGAAATAAATTATATTTATAGATGGTTCTTCTATTATAATAAGATCACGATTTTGGGGAAAAGCATATATTATACATATTTCAGATTCTTAAAAAAAACTTCCTGGTTAATAACTTGACTTCGGGCTACTTGTTAATTATTGTTATGTAATAATATGTAATACAATTTATCAACTTTCTCTGTGGCATTTTCATTCCGGTTTGTATTGAATTTTGTAAAAAGATAAAAATATTGTTCTTTTTCTGTCCAAATTTGGTTTGGTCGCTTCGGAACCAAACTTTTCAGACTTTTATAAACTCAAAAGTTTACATCATGCTTCACTACACAACCAAACCAAATATTCAGGCTTTGCTAAACTCAAAATTTTAGTTCTTGCTTAATCAAGGAGAAATTTTCTTGAAATGTTTTAGCGCATGCATGAGGATATGTATACTTAAATGAAACATTGCGTGTATTGTCGGTTTAAAGGTAAAAATCAATAAGCGGAATTAATGCTTAATGATGTTTACACTTATGTTAAAGCAATGTGCTAATAATGCTCTACGTACTTAATGACTTTTACCTTTAGACCGTATAATTTAACACAACTACACCATAAAAATGTGTATCGACTGATTTTTAGGTGAAGGTCAATATTTAAGAAAAATATTGAGCACATTCGAAAATCACAAACCAAATTACCATTAGACCAAAATAATTTCTCTTTTTTACCTTCAAATCAACACGATCGCAATACCTTAAACAAATCACGGCTGCAAAGAAAGTGATAAGTCAAGTCAGTAAAAGTAAGCGCTAATTGACGTTGTTTAAGGTCGTTTGCGGGAAAATTCACGAATGTGAACGGTTGGCGCGCGCAATGCACTGTAATTAGCTCGATTTTTCGATTGTGCTTAAGATTAATGATTGGAGGGATTTTTGATTGAAAAGTAGAAGTAACTGATTATTGTGGACCGACCGGAGGTTGCGAAAGTTCGCTCGATTAATTAGGCTCGAGTATGTGCGGTTCTAATTGCATATAAATGAACAAATTACGAAGTATTGGAGGAACTGTGATGAAATTATCTGTTAATAATTTATTATAATGAGCGGTTTTGTAATTGCTGGGCAGTAGTTAGAAGTGTTTTGATTGTAGCGGATTTGGAATAAGGCTTTAATTATGTAATTATTGGCAAATGTAGTGATTTGATGTTAAAGATGTAAAAATTGGTAATTAATTGCTTATTTTTAAATGATTAAACAGGAAGTTGTCACTTAGATTTATTACAAACTTAACTGCCTATTTGTATTCTAAACTTGTAATATTCCAAATACTATAGAAACACAGCAATTATCTTTATGATAAAAATCTTAATTATGATCCTGAAAAAGTAAACGTAGAGAATGGAGTGAAATACACGTGTTTGGCTGTTGGAACCTTTGAAATACCTATGTATTTTTGCTCGTTCTTATTTTAATATTAATATAACGAGTATCTATAAACTGTTAGCATTTCGGCTGCTTTGAAATACAAATTACATATCTTAAATTACGCCATACGAAACGGTAAATCTTAAAATCGTCAAATACATTTAATTATATGTCAATGGGTAGTCACAGTGCTCAATTTAATTACGACGTATGTTTTTGAAGTCAAAACCTACTGGGATGCCGACAGTTTAAAGACACTCGTTAGATAAAAGTAAATTACTACTATTACTTATTTCTGTGCTAGATTTCAATATTACGAAATCCTCATTGTGTTAACACAATATCTGCAGTGAAATCAAAAGGCAACCGAAGACTTAATAATTGCATCTTGCAACTAAATACCCATCATATTGCAAATATCAAATTGATTGAAGATACAATCGACATCCAGAAATCGCAACGAACAATAGATCATCAGATTGACAGGTACTGTTGCTTCCTCAATAATTTCCCTACAGATAGTCGTGCCAGAAGATGAGCAGAAGTGTTTTTTTATTTTAAATCGAAGTAAAATGCAAAGAACAAACCGCTTTCAACATGCAGTAGAAAATCTATAATTAAATTACTGCAATGAAACACAATCCCAAACGATTATAATGAAAATGTCACCACTTCAATTGTAAAATTAAAAAAAAAATGTTAGACAATGATATCGTATGTTCAATAAAAAAAAACCTCTAGAGTGCCATGGAAAATATTGTAGGTAGGCAACTTTAAAATGATATAATACAGCGTGTCCACAAAGGGTAGGGGGTATTTGTGTAAATTTAATAAAAAAAAACAAATAAAAGTCAGAAAAAATAAAGTGTTATATTAATTTTTAGACAAAGTTTTGAAAAATTAAGTGCCAAAGATTACGTTGTCCAAAAGTTGACCCTAACGCTGCTTGCACTCCTCTAAGCGATAACGGAAATTAGCCGCTACGCGTCTACACATCTCTCTGGAAACTGCGGCCACTGCGGTGCGGATGTTGTCCTTCAATTGCAGTACAGTTCGTGGTTTGTTTTTATAAACTTTCTCTTTAGGGTATTTTTTTGAAGACCGGCAAGGGCACTTACTGTAATCTGTGACCGGTATTGCGACATGTTAAGCAACTTTTTGGTTCCACAACTGAGCACTTACTGTAAACTGTATTGCGACATGTTAAACAAACATGGTTTCAACAAGATGGGGCAACTTGCAACACTTCAAACCAATCACTTGAGGTTGTCAATGAACTTTTCCTGGAAAAAGTGATCTCTCGTCGAGGCACCATTAACTGGCCTCCGAGAAGTCCTGATTTTACACCCGTTAATTATAATCTTACCTTAAAGATAGAGTTTATAAAAACAAACCACGAACTGTACTGCAATTGAAGGACAACATCCACACCCAAAATGGCCGCAGTGTCCAGAGAAATGTGTAGACGCGTAGCAGCTAATTTCCGTTTTCGGTTAGAGAAGTTCTAGCAGCGTGAGGGTCAACATTTGGACAACGTAATCATTGGCACTTAATTTTCCAAAACTTTGTCTACAAATTAATATAAAAATTTACTTTTTCTGACCTTTATTTTTTTTAATTCAATTTACAAATACCCCCTACCCTTTGTGGACACCCTATACAATTATTATGTCTGACGTTGTGCATATCAATTCTTTAGGCGAGTAGCCAACCTTAATTTTGATAAAATAAAAATTATGATACTCTAAGGTTTTTTTTAATTGAACATACGATAGTATTGATATTTTAAAGAGTGTCACAAAATCTTTTAAAATGTATTTTAATTGCCAAGGGAATTGTTTAATGAATTTTTTATAAAGTAAAACAGTGATTTTTCTTAATTATTAAGAAAATAAAACAATTTGAAACATTTAACCTTATTTGTTTTCAATCAATTCAAAGGAAATATCAAACTAAAGAAAATTGTATATTTAACTTAAATATTTTTGAATCTAATTATAGTATATTTATTAAATTAGTATATAGTATTGATATGGGTGCGAGAAAAGCAGTTCTCAAATCCATGTACAAAGGAAAGCTCTTCAAATTCACCAAATTTAAATATAAAATCAGTGAAACAAACCAAGCAATTTTCTTTGCATATAAGTAAATATAGCATAATTAGATACAAAGAAAAATGTCAAAACATTAGATGGATACTTGCAAGAAATATAAACTTAAACAAAAATTTAAAATATCACTACCTTAGATAAGAAATGATAACATTCAATACAATAAAATAAAATAGTTGAGAGTAAATTATTTGAAATATATTTTGAAAATTTTCATGCTTAATCATGAAGTTGAAAACACTTATTAAAATATTAATAAACACTTAAGAATGGAGTAAAACTAATTACTGGATTTTGTTTTGTACATTGTTAGTTGCTCCAAAGAAAATTCAATTGTTTTTTAAAACCATTAAGCATGAATTGAATTTTATTTACTTAGAAAATGTCTACTATACCGGGTGTAGTACAAAACAGGATCACCCCCTTTAGTTTTTTTATTAATTGAGATATCAATTTGAAATTCGCTACATTTATATTAATATCAATTTAGAGTTCAGTGGTGATTGTGAAACTTCAATAGCACTTCCGGGTTCACCGAAAGTCCGAGAACAAAAAATATATAGGGTGTTTCATTTAAAATTTCAAAATTAATGTCACTTCCGGTCACACCAGATGTGTTATTAAAGTTTGCTGAAAACCACTGAACTCTAAATAATTTTTAGTACGGATGTATAAAATTTCAAATTGATCTGTCAATTAATAAACAAAACCAAAGGGGGTGATCCTGTTTCCATTTTTAATATTAATTCATTTTTACCTTACATTTATACATTTTTAGTTGCTCCAAAGAAAATTCAATTGTTTTTCAAAACCATTAAGCATACATTGAATTTTATTTACTTAGAAAATGTCTAATAAACCGGGTGTAACAAAAAACAGGATTACCCCCTTTCGTTTTTTTTATTAATTGAGATATCAATTTGAAATGTTCTACATTTATATTAAAAACAATTTAGAGTTCAGTGGTGATTATGAAACTTAGCACTTCCAGGTTCACCGAAAGACAGAAAACAAAAAAATAATTAATGTGTATCATTTAAAATTTCAAAATTGATGTCATTTCCGGTCACACCGGAAGTGCTATTAAAGTTTTCAAGTAACCACTGAACTCTAAATTATTTTTAGTATAAATGTAGAAAATTTCAAATTGATATGTCAATTAATAAAAAAACTAAAGGGGGTGATCCTGTTTTGTGTTAGGCCGGTATATGGAATTTTATATTTATTTATTTATTTATTTATTTATTTACGGTAAAAACCATTTTAACATTAACATAAAAAAAATATATATACACTCTAAGTATACAAAACTAATTACATCACTACTAAACTAAACTTTACACGAGCTTATAGTATAAAACTATTTTTTTTTAAATCAAAAGATGTCTAAACGACATCAAATTCAATGAGTTTACAGAAAAGAGAGTACATTATCTTACTTTATAAAGAATTCAAATATCTTGACTGGTTTTTTCAATAATTCAATATATTGTAAAAAGAAAATTCCATTGCATTTCGCGAAAGTTAGGAAAAATGTTAATAAATTTAAGCAGATTATTTGATCTTTTTGAAAAAATCACATGTAGTTTTATAAACAAAATTATCTAATGTTGAAATTAAAAAGAAAATCATGTAAAATATGTTTAAAATATTGAGCAAAATTCACTTCATCTAACTTCTTGCACAATTAAAATATCTTGACTAGTTTTTTTTTACAATAATTCAAGTTATTGCTTAAATATAATAAATTTAAGCAGATTATATGATCTTTTTGAAAAAATCACATGTAGTTTTATAAACAAAATTATCTAATGTTGAAATTAAAAAGAAAATCATGTAAAATATGTTTAAAATATTGAGCAAAATTCACTTCATCTAACTTCATGCACAATTAAAATATCTTGACTAGTTTTTTTTTACAATAATTCAAGTTATTGCTTAAATATTATAAAGAAAACATTTTATTGTATTTAGCGACGTATGAAAAAATAATATATGGATAATGATCAAATATTCTCTACACGTCTTTTTTAGAACATTTTCCATTGCATTTAGCGAAAGTTTTAAAAAAAGTGCAAAATATAAGACAGTTCATTTAATCTTTATTTTAAGAATGTTTTCTTACACTCACTAAAATCGACTAAACTTGTTTATCTGCGTACATTAATAAATCAAATAAAATTCCTACAAAATTATTAAATAATAACATTTTTAATAATAAAACCAAAGACTAATAATAAATGAACAAACTGAAAGCACGATCTAATTTGATTATGTTAACGTAAAGTTAAAAACAGAGTAATTCATATGATAAACTGCAGGTGATTTGACGATTATATTATTTAGAAAATGCAGATATTTTGTCTATAATTTAAATACTAAAACATTTCTTTGCAAATAAAATTTAATTCTGGCTAAATAATTTTGGAAACAAGTATATTTTCGTTAGAACTTTAAATTACTAAAATCAAGTGAGTGTTTAGTTTAATTTCCTTATTTTAGATCATCATATTTATTTAAGTATTTAATAAAATTTTACCGAGTGTCCTTTACTCCTTGATTAAGCATGAAGTAAATATTTCGAGTTTAGAAAAGCCTGAATATTTTGATTAATCGCGTCGCGTCAATCCTTCCCTATGAATCTTGAAAATAACGAGAATTAAATAGAAGTGTCATAGATAGGGATGGGATTTAGGGGATCAATTCTTCCCCATAGCCAAATTTAAGAGAATTATTTATTATTTTGCTGTTAACGATTTATTTTGTTATAATTCTACTTCATGCACAACGCGTAGAAGATTTTAATTTCAAGTGAAGTTGACTTGTTAACAATATTTCAGTGTTTTCAGTGTTTAATACGCGTGGCGCATGAAGTAAAATTTCGAGTTTAGAAAAGCCTAATTTGGCTCGGTCGCTCCGCTTCGCTACGCGCCCGAGCCAAATTTTCAGGCTTTTCTAAACTCGAAATTTTACTTCATGCTTAATCTAGGAGTGGAAAACACTCGGTTTTAGTTTAGAATTAAATACTTAAGAAAAGCGTATGCATTTGTATATTTAAAAAGAAATCCCCGTATTTAATTTTTACAAGTTATCTTGATCTGTCTACGTTTTTTAATGTATTGTGTTCAATTGGAGATTCCACAATAAATATTTGTTTATTTATTATAAAAATTTCCAATTGAATACAATACATTAAAAAAATACAAATACAAAAATGTCTAAAAGAAAATCTATTATTTTCATTTATGCAAATCTACTTAAAGGACTCATAAGTTTAAGACGTAAAACAATTGTATATTTTTTGTGTGGAATTTTAAAATATGCTTATTTCTTAGTGGATCGTGAGAATTTTAAATAAATTCGACTATCGATACGTTTTTGGTAAGCTTTTGAAATAAAGTGTTCAATTTAGGGGTCTCACAACTTTAATTTACGATACAATATTATCGTTTTCTGGACTGAATAATTAAAATGGTGATTTTTAAAAAATTTCGAATGTTCAATTACAGTATGTAAAAGTAAAATACCTTATTCTAAAAAAAATAACTTCAGATGTACTTGTATGAAATTGATAAAAATTATTATTACCATTTTTTTAACGTTATCAAATTGATAATTGGTTAAACTTTAAATAAATTATTCTAAAAAAGAAAAGAATATAAACTTTAGATTTACTTGTATGAAATCGATAAAAAATATTATTACCATTTTTGTAACGTTATCAAATTATAAATTAGTTAAACTGGAAAGAAAATTGTATACGCCAAACCTTGACTAAAACGTCAACTCTATTTATTTTAGTCATAAATTTGACAATAAATTAAAAAAAAATGCAAAATAAGTTAATACTTCAATATTCTTCTTTTAGTTACGTGAAGTGTTTTCTATTAATTAATGTAGTAATTCCTAGAATAATTAAAAGTATATGATTGATCGTCTAATGAGTGTTTCCAATCCCAGATTAAGCATGAAGTAAAATTTCGAGTTTAGAAAAGCCTGAAAATTTGGCTCGGGCGCGTAGCGAAGCGGAGCGACCGAGCCAAATTAGGCTTTTCTAAACTCGAAATTTTACTTCATGCGCCACGCATGTAAAGTAAGTGTTTAGTTTAATTTCCTTATTTTAGATCATATTTATTTAAGTATTCAATAAAATTTTACCGAGTGTCTTTCACTCCTTGATTAAGCATGAAGTAAATATTTCGAGTTTAGATAAGCATGAACATTTTTATTAATCGCGTCGCATCAATCCTATGAGTCTTGAAAATTAAGAGAATTAAATATACCCTTCTATTTAATTCTCTTAATTTTCAAGAGTCATAGGATTGATGCGACGCGAATCAAAATGTTCAGGCTTATCTAAACTTTTACTCAAATGCTCAAATGATTTTCTAATAATATTATTTACTTCATGTGCTGACGTAGTGTCATAGATGAGGATGGGATTTAGGGGATCAATTCCTCGCCATAAGTTTTCAAATTTAAGAGAATTATTTATTATTTTGCTGTTAGCGATTTATTTTGTTATAATTTTACTTCATGCACTACGCGTAGAAGATTTTAATTTCAAGTGAAGTTCACTTGTTAACAATATTTCAGTGTTTTCAGTGTTTAATACGCGTGGCGCATGAAGTAAAATTTCGAGTTTAGAAAAGCCTAATTTGGCTCGGTCGCTCCGCTTCGCTACGCGCCCGAGCCAAATTTTCAGGCTTTTCTAAACTCGAAATTTTACTTCATGCTTAATCTAGGAGTGGAAAACACTCGGTATTAGTTTCAAATTAAATACTTTTAAAAAAGCGTATGCATTTGTATATTTAAAAGAAAATCCCCTTATTTAATTTTTACACGTTATCTTGATCTGTCTACTTTTGGTAATGTATTGTGTTCAATTGGAGATTCCATTATAAACATTTGTTTATTTATTATGGAAATTTCCAATTGAATACAATACATTAAGAAATACAAATACAAAAATGTCTCAAAGAAAATCCATTATTTTCATTTATGGAAATCTACTTTAAGACCTCATTGAATTTTAAAATATGCTTATTTCTTAGTGGATCTTGAGAATTTTAAATAAATTCGACTATCGATAGGTTTTTGGTAAGCCTTTGAAATAAAGGGTTCAATTTAGGGGTCTTACAACTTTAATTTACGATACAATATTATCGTTTTCTGGAATAATAATTAAAAATGGTGATTTTTAAAAAAATTTGAATGTTCAATTACAGTATGTAAAAGTAAAATACCTTATTCTAAAAAAAAATAACTTCAGATTTACTTGTATGAAATTGATAAAAATGATTAATACCATTTTTTTAACGTTATCAAATTAAAAATTGGTTAAACTTACAATAAATTATTCTAACTAAGAAGAAAAAAAGAAACTTTAGATTTACTTGTATGAAATTGATAAAAATTATTATAACCATTTTTTTAACGTTATCAAATTGAAAATTAGTTAAACTGGAAGGAAAATCGTGTATGCCAAAATTTGACTAAAACGTAAACTCTATTTATTTTAGTCATAAATTTTACAATAAATAAAATAAAAACTTCAAAATAAGTTTATGATTCAATATTCTTTTAGTTTCGTGAATTGTTTTCTAATAATTAATGTAGTAATTCCTAGAATAATTAAAAGTGTATGATTAATCGTCTAATGAGTGATTCCAATCCCAGATTAAGCATGAAGTAAAATTTCGAGTTTAGAAAAGCCTGAAAATTTGGCTCGGGCGCGTAGCGAAGCGGAGCGACCGAGCCAAATTAGGCTTTTCTAAACTCGAAATTTTACTTCATGCGCCACGCATGTAAAACGCTGATTTAATGTAAAATTGTCTTTAACCAAATAACAAGTGATAATACGTTCAGTATGTGAATCATCAATTGTTAAAATGGAGAATGTGCTAAGATAAACACATCAGTTTTTGTACTTGATTTTTAATAACTTTAAAAAAATAAAAGTATGAAACAAATTCTAACTCAAATCCCCGCCCACCCATCACAAAAAGCTATCTAAGCCACTGGCCAAACGTATTCAACACTGATTTATTGTGAAGTTTTGAGAATACGAACAAACATTTTGTTTGATTTTGAATTAAGAATCTGAAGTTACATTTTAAATTGAACTTATTATAATTTTACATAAAACTGCCTGTTCGCGCCAAAATTAGCGCGAATCGTATATTTAATTGTTTATTGTGATCATGTTCGTTTTGCCTCTTTTATAACTTTTGCTTATTTACATCCAGGCCCACCTGGAAACGAAATCAACAAAATAGAAGAGACTCTCAAAAATCTACACATTAGTAAGATGTCAAATTTCTACCTCCGTGAAACTTTTGTAATGTCTCTTATTAAGAGGGCCAATTTTTGTTGGTTGTTGGATACGAGGTGGCGCAGAAATAGCAAAATTGCAGAAAGTAGTTTTGACTATGTAATGGTTTAGAGTGCCTGCCTGATTTTATCACAACGAATAATAAAAATGATGAGTGCGGAGCGCGTTGTTTTTTTTTACATAGCGCCGTGCGAATGAATGAATGGGTATTGAATTACAGAAGAGACAAGTAAACTGGATAAATATTAAATAAAACAATTCCCGTAACTAAAAGAAGAATATTGGATAAATATTCACGATTTTAATTTCTATCGACATACATACAACTGTTTAACGAAACAGATGCCTTCACCATTAATAACTTTAGTTTGATATTCCATATGAGCATATTCAGGGAGTTTTTCTTTAAAGTATACGCATTCTAAATTCAGATTATTTTCTTTAAATAATTAGATATTCGTTCTTTTTTAAAAGAGTTCAATTTGAGACTTTAAACGAGTGTTTTCCACTCCTAGACTAAGCATGAAGTAAAATTTCGAGTTTAGAAAAGCCCCGTGAAAATTTGTCGAGGGTCGCGCAGCGACCCGAGACAAATTTTCTGGGCTTTTCTAAACTCGAAATTTTACTTCATGCGCCACGCGTATAAAACACTAAAACACTGTGAAATTTATTTATATTTGAACCTCTTTAATAGCACGATGCTGCCCCTTATTTATTAAAAGTATAATCAAAATTGGCATTGCTCTTATGGATATTTCTAAGCAACGATTATTTTTTTTATCATTTATTTTAGATCAATCTATTGAATACAATATGTTTATAATAATTACTTCAATAAATTAAAGCAATATGAAGAAGAAATAGTATTTTCTATGGAAGTATTGCACGGATTTATGTGATCATTTAATTGATCCATTATTTGATTTATATATAATTTAAGAAACATTTTTTTTTAAAAAAGAGTAGTGTCAATTTATTCGCTAAGCTTTGATGTGCAATATGTATAAGTTTCGAAGATCTATTTTTATTATTGTGTAAGATTAATCGTTGTTCGTTCTTCGTTCTTCGTCGTTCGTTTTTATGGCCAAATAACATGTGAATTTCTGACCTTAACCTTTAGCTGCTATGTACTTTTCTTTCCGTTTTATATACTTTATCTTTTATTATATTTGTACTTTTCACTACCTTTAAATAAATTCAATGTTGTCAATAGTCATATTATTTTCATTCATTTTTGCTCTGATCTCTACCAAGCACATTTCTTAGTAGATAGAGAGATTTGTTTCTAAGATTTGTGTATTAACAAATAATGCAAGCAAATCGCGCTCACCGCGTAAACACTGCCAATTATCAATAATCAAACAAAAGTTAAAAAATAATCTATTCGCCATTTAAATCTGTCTTTGCTCAAGGAGCTCACCAAATCGCCATATCTGGTAACACAAAATCCAATTATAATAACAAAATAAATGCCCTGTCAATATATGCAACAAAAAAAAAATCAATAGCAATTATAAATAAATGATGATTATTTACTTGCATACAGCTTCATCTAATTTCTCAGAAAATGCCACATCGTGATCCGAAATTGCTGCAATAGAAGAAAGTGCCGTTGACGTGTTCATTTATCTAAATATTGGATCATCGCTTTTAATTGTGGCCAAGAGAATGGAAAAATTAGTGTGGAATATCAAATGAAATCATCGACGATTCGATCATAGGTTAGAAATTGCGCAATTTGGATTATTTTCGGGGCGTAATAATGAACACCATTTATTTAAACAAAGAGATTAATCTGGACTGGCCAGAATACGATTTTGAAATCTTTGTAAAATATTTATGATTCCGTGTTGAGAATGAATGCAATTGTTCTCATCTCTAGTTAGCCTAATGCTGATTTTACCTTGGATCTGCCTGATAATCGTTTCAAATCATAAAGAAATATTTTTTTAAAGTTCGCTCTACCCTATAGAAACTAAGAATACTGATTTTTTGTTATTATTATGAATTTTTTAATCCTTTCTTCACATACCTATCTAAAATTGAATTGCAGAGGGCATGATGATTTGGTTTTAATTTTTATTTTTAGTATAGTTAAAAATAAAATTATAAAAATAAAAAACCTTTAAAATGTAACTTCATCATTCCCTCAACAATAATTTTGTGATTATATAATTTTCATATAATTTTCTCATAAAATGTATAGTTATCGAAAAATCCACTTTTTACTTTGAAAGCAAGAGCGCACAATTAATTATGTACCAAAATGAATATTTTTAAACCACAACTTCATTTGATAAAAATTATTGTTACCATTCTTTTAACGTTATGAAATTGAATATTGTTCAAACTGGAAGGAAAATCGTATACGCCAAAAGTTGACTAAAACATTAACTCCATATATTTTAGTCATAAATTTTACAATAAAAAAAACTGCAAAATACGTTTATGGTTGATCGTCTAATGAGTGTTTCCAGTCCTAGATTAAGGATGAAGTAAAATTTCGAGTTTGAAAAGGCCTGAAAATTTGGCTCTCATAAAAAGAATTGTTCATAATATCAATATATACCATTTTATTGGATAATAACATTTTTTTAAAGCAAGAGTGCACAATTATGTATCAAAATAATTATTTTTCAACCACAACTTCATGTCCCTTCATATTATTAAACAGTTGTAAGTTGAAACGGGACCGTATTAAAACATCCACACTATTTTTGCAAGCCGTAATGCTGGTTTTCTATCTACTTGTTTGGCATAATTTTGATAATTTTTTTTAAATAAAATATTAAAGTACTGATTAGTATGTACAAACTTTAATAAATTTAAATACCTGTAATATTTTGCGGTTTGTCCATTAAAATATGCAATTTACATTAAAAATAGTGTGCTAAATTTACATTAAAAATATTGTGCTTAATATTATAATGTATTTCCCGAATTGTAAACATTTTCATTAAAATAAATCGTGTTGGTTTTGTTTTTTTTAAACAAAAGAATTAATTTTGTAAAAGAAATCTCTGCTCTTTAAAATTTCATTTATTTCATTAGGCATTCTTCAAAGAAACTGTGTGGATGTTTTGATCGGGTCCTGTTGAAACGACAGTACGGGTTGAGCGCAGCCTTAAGCAATACAATTTTGGTCATCTATCAATTTAATTTTCGCATAATGTAAATATCAAATTAATTTCTATTTTCTTAGCATATTAATTAACGAAATTATGTTTGACATTGCTCCAAGATTAATCACCCAAAACTTATCAATAATAATTAAGACCATTTACACAACACAGAATCAACAATAATTAAGTCCGATTATTATCATCACACCTATGTCATTTATAATAAATTCATCCAACCTGTTCACGTACAGTCCATTACGTTTTATGCAACACGAAACAAATTGGCCATTAATAGATTGTAAACATTATCTTTTCTAATAATCGGTTTTCCGTCTTCCAGCGAGGATGCATTAGCATCAAGGCGTCGCTCGATCGCCAAATTGGAGTATTAATTAAAGTAAATTTAAATTAGAAGTTCCTCGTCCGTGGGGAATTAAGGTGATAGAAATTTCATTCATGCACCGATAGATTTATTGTATCCTGTGTATCCGGAATATAAAGAGAAATCTTTACCGTATTCCGGAGCCGTCCGGTATGCACGAAGAATGCTGAATTGCTAATAGGTACACAGATTGCATAAGTTGATGTGTTAATTAGTGTTATCAAAAATAAATGAGCATGTTTGATGAGTTGAAAATTATGTGTGTTTACAGGTTATGTTTTGTAATGAGAAAGTATTTGTGATATTAATATGCGGTTAATAGAATTATGTGTGAGCTAGAAACATTTTGTGATGAAAAATTAATTTGTAATTTGTTTGCTGAAAGTTGATATTACATGCCCATAGCCTATTTTTAATATAACATGTAAAATGTGAGGATATTTTTTTCTTAATATATAAAATTACGAAAAAACTATTCCTGAAAATGCAAACAGTGTCTCAATTAATAAGACAATTTAAGACGATAAATATCCATTGAAACAACTACTTCCCGTGCAAATACACCTTCGGATATTGAATTATACAATAAAATATTTAAAATCTTATTTAATTTGATTTAATTTGATAATAGAGCGTTGTAACAAAGCAAATTAAATAAGATTTTAAATATTTCATTGTATAATTTAAGTTGTCTTATAAATTAAGACATTGTTTGCATTTTCACGAATAGTTTTTTCGTAATTTTATATATTATGTTTAAAGTGTGCAAACTATAAGAAGCGTAAGCTAATTTTCTCGAATTCAAATAGTTTTGAATTTGAATTGATTTTTTTGTTATTGTAAAATTTAATTTAAATTTTTATTACCAAAAGAAATAAAAAATTTACACAGAAGCAGACGTACCATCTCACGAATTTGTTAAAGAACAGATTTCACTTTTAGAAAGTTTTTCGGAAAAGCTTTTTTAAATTAAAAAAAATAGCAAAACAATAGAAATAATATGGACCATCTATCCAGCCTTGCTCTATTTCGACAGTGTTTCAGAAATGTTGGTATATAGTGGAATTAGGGAGAGATGTCGGGAGAGATGTCGGGAGAGATGACTCATTGAAGTGAAGTGTGTGGTTCAACTTTTTTAGAGAGTATGTCGATAGTTGTCTCAGCAACGATTTTTCCTAGTGACATCAAATTTTTTACATTACAAAGCAGTGTCATACTGATTAGGTCGCCAGTATATTACTGTTTTCTTTCTTTTACAGAAGCATAATTTCTTGTGAATATTCCAACACAAAGAGAAATATGTTAAGCTAGACAATTTACCTGAATCTTTATTCAGGAAGGAATGAAGCCTCTAAATTATAAGATAGAGATTGAATCATCGGAAATTTTAAATATTATATTAATAGATTAATCCGATGACTATTTGCCAAATCTACTGACTGGGTATTCGATTCAACTAACAGTTCCGATTGAGCTTACACATAATAATCATAAATCCATTATCTATTTCTGTAAATACCTGAATTATTTAGTAGATGCACTTAAACTCACAAATTTAACGACTGTACACATTAATTAATATGATTTGTGGCTGGTGTTTCAGAGATGTATTTTTACTAAGTCATTGTCAAAATGTGACGTTTATCCTCAAAATTTTAAAGCTGTATGCCGGAATATCCGTGTTTGCATGTTCCATCTAAAAACCATAGCAGACGTATTTTGATTTGTTCTGTATCTTTTCACACACGCAATCTGATGACATTAAACTATTTTCGTATTACATGTATTGGTGCAGAAAAAACTGCAAATCAAGGAAACCAACCACGGGGACACACCGTAAATCGTGAATCGTACCTTAGGTTTCTAATTTCTGGATTGAAGTAGAGGATGTTATTTTGGTTTTCTGAATATTTGAATAATATCAAATTTTATAAAATATTAGGGGACACCCGGGTTTGAACCGGGGACCTCTCGATCTGCAGTCGAATGCTCTACCACTGAGCTATATCCCCAGACATTCACTAATCAGTCAATATTCAATAATTGTAAACAAAATAGCAGATAAGGTAAAAATAGCAGATAAAATAATCGGTGACCTTGAACTTATACACCCACGTTTTAGTTAATAATAACAACAGTGCTATAAAATTAGAGAAGAGTTATACTAACATATTCGTGCAATGATCAGCGATGAAAAACATTATTTTGTCGGCATTTTGAACTAAATAAAGATAAACATTTTTTAAATTTAACGATTATATCTTTCGGTTTCTAAAATATGAACAAATATGTATTTAAAACTCACGACGTGATTCTTCTTAAATAGTCTATTAGTATTTGGATTGATATTCAAAATTCAAATTCATTTTTTTTTAAATAAAACTACTTTCTCTTTTATTTTCAAATGTAGGTTATTAGTTTATAAAATTAAAAAAAATGAAGTATCGTCTTATGTCAAAAAAGTTTTATTATCTTCAAATTTTGGAAAATTTGGATGTGGGCGCTTGGCTTCGCTCCGCGAACCAAACTTTTAGGTTGTTCTAAACTCAAAATTTTACTTCATGCTTATTCAAAAATATTTTTAAATGGCCTCGACGTTAGCTATTTATCTAGTTATAATTTTTTATTTTTTTTTTATTTAACTAATACTAGTTACATTCGTTAACATGAATATTCACAAAACATGAACGTCACGCATCTTGAGGGTGACAAGTTGCCAAATTGCCTGTATGATTTTGGCATCCCCCAGTGGGATTCGACCGCACGATCTTCTGGTTCCCCCAAAAACATTCGTTAGGAGCTTTAAATTGAACGCTTTTTAAAAACAACGAATGCCTTTTAATTCACAGTGCGTACAATCGGGATATGTATACTAAAAAAAAAACGTTCCTTGTATTAAATTCTATTAGTTTAATTGTTGGTTAATCTCGATCTTGCAAATGTTCCTTTTCAATGTAAAATTTGATATTGAATAAACATTATTTATTCTACATTGGATGTTTTATCAAATGTAATACATTTTTCTAGTAAATTTTTTTCACAGACTAATTATTTTTAATAAAAATCAGATGATATCAGAAATTCTTGTAAATTTCGAAAAGTATTACTTTATTGGCAACTTTTACAATTATCAACAGTGGCTAAATAAAGTTAAAAGTGTTTTATTTTAGATGTACTACAAAATTGCCACTTAAAACCAGTACTGCCAGACCTCCTGTTTTAGCGGTAGATCTACTGCTTTCATTTATTTTTATTTATTTCTTTTATTTGAGTTTACTTTAATCAAATAATTACAGATTACTTCTATTTATGATGGTATTAGTGAAGAAATGTAAAATAATTTTTTATAACCAATTATTTTTTATTGCCTTTAATAATTCGAGTCAAATTACTAAGATTACCTTACTAGCATGTTGTAAAATCTGGCATTACTGTGTTGGCCACTTGTTTGTATAGAGTCGAAATTAGTAAAAAAAAAAACACATTAGTAAAATTGTCGGCGCACAAAATGAGCGCAGATTCATTAATGCTTAAGGGTATTTAAGGAAAGTTGAAAGTAGTGAACTCTTATACACTAAACCTTAATTCCTAAAATCCTTAAACGTCGTATGAACTAATAATAGGGAGTTTTATTGAATATATTAAATACAAGATGTTTGGAATTTTCTATTAAAAGTGTTACGTAAATTAATAAAAGATACAATTTCGATGATGAAGTTTTCAAATATCTTAGTTTCATTGATCCGAACGAAGTAATTGAAGCAAAAAAAGAATGTGTAGTTCCACTAGCAAGAGTGTCCTCTCAAATAACTTAAAATGTATTAGTAGAATTAGAGAATAAATGATGTTAAGAAATGTTGTATACGAAAATGATATTGACATTGAATAATTATCGAACAATTTTAAAAATATAAAATCTGACAACCAAAGAACATTAGCAAACTTAATGCATTTAGTAGATCCATGTTCTTCAGCAAATGTGGAGATAATATTTTCTTAAATTAAGATTTTAGAAACAAAGTAACGAGATTCATTGTGAACATCTTCAATAATTGGATTATTATATACAAAAAGAAGATAATTGATACAGCATTGAATTTGATTCATCTTTTGTTTTGTTTTTCTGTTGTGTATACATGTCCCGATTTACGGGGTATATACTGTAAATCTTCAGATGTTGGTTGTTTTTTTAAAGAGTTCTATTTGATGCTTAAAACGAGTGTTTTCGATTCCTAGGCTAAGCATGAAGTAAAATTTCCAGTATAGAAAAGCCTGAAAGTTTGGCCAAACCAAACATTCAGGCTTTTATAAACTCGATATTTTACTTCATGCGCCACGCGTACGAAACTCTGTGATTTCAAATGAAATTCAAAATATACCACTATAACAGTATGCTAAACACGTCTATTCTAAACTACACATCAAATCAGTGTTTTATACGCCTGGCGCATGAAGTAAAATTTCGAGTTTAGAAAAGCCTGAGAATTTGGTTTGGCGACCAAACCAAATTCTCAGGCTTTTCTAAACTCGAAATTTTACTTCATGCTTAATCTGAGAGTGGACGACACTCGTTTAAAGCTTTAAAAGAAACTTTTTAAAAAAACAACGAATGTCGGAAATTTACTCCGTGCGCATATTTATAATTAAAAGGAAACATTCTCTGTATAATACACATACTTTATTTATTTTATTTTAGTTTATTACAAAAAAACACAGTTCGTTACAAAATAGTGAAACATATATATTTAAGTATAAATGAAATTGCCAATTCTTGGTTGCAGAATACTTCAAACATTAAAAGTGCGATTCTTCTCGCAATCTACAACAAGTTAGTCTTACAAAGACTATAATAAACACTCATTAAATCAACTACTTCCCGAGCTAATACCCCGACGGACATTGAATTATACAACAAGTCTTTGCTGTTACATACAGTAACCTACTGCAAATGTAACAATTTGGGTCAGATCATTCAGGCCATCTATAGACGCGTTTCGAGATTTATCGCTCATCAGTATAGCTTTGCCATTCCCTCAACAACATTTAATGTTTGAAGTATTCTGCAACCAAGAATTGGCAATTTCATGTATACTTATGTTTGAACGGTAACGTGACCGCCAGTCTAAGGTGTCAAATTGTTTAGAGGGAACGGCAAAGCTATACTGATGAGAGATAAATCTCGAAACGCGTCTATAGATGACCTGAATGATCTGACCCAAATTGTTACATATTAAAGTATTTTAGAAAACTTGTATAATATTTTTATATAATATACAAGTCAATTAATGAACACTTATTATGGAGAAGTGTAATTAGATGTGCGTCTTAATTTATGTCATATTCAATTTTTATTCAAACCAAGTTTATATACTTTTTAATGTTTAAAATGGTTGAAGGGGTTGAAATTTAAAAATAAATAAATTGGTTCGATGAATCGTGAAATGTATATAATTCTAAATAAATATACCGAGCATGTTTTAGCCTCAGAGAATATAGCTGATGATTATTGCGTAGTTCACCTTAGGACATAAATAATACCATTTCTTAAGTGATGACTTTTAAAACAATTCAATATTAATAAATCCAATCAGCACATAATTACACTTATAAAAGGTCAATGACGTAAGTAAACCTGCAAATAACATATAATCATGAATCATTTAACCAGGTGCAAATTTCCATCATCCAGATCCTGTTTACGCATGAGAAACAATACCAACATTTGACATTTATTCTTTTCCAACACCATCATTTGTTCCACAAATAACCGTGTGGGCAGGTACAGGAAACCTTTTTTTTTTAATAATCACAGTTGCCATCGTCTTTATTATTTTGCACTTTTCGCAACGGTAATAATTCATTAATTAAAACCGTGCCCCTTGCTCGCTCCCATCAAATCGATGTTATTATCTTTTTATGGTAACGCATCCTTCGGTTCATCTCGAGACATGCTTCAAATACTCAATGATGCCATGGTATTTGAGACGACCTAATTTATTTGTGTAGTTTGTAATTCACAACTCACGCTGGAATTGCGAAAGTAAATCATATTGATTCGGCTCTTCCTTTTCTTTCATTCAGTTCGAAGGTTGGCGGAAAATGGTTGCATCTTCGCATTCCGTCTGCGAGTTATTGTTAATTTGCCTTTCTAATGCTTTGCTGTATTAACAAGTGTTTGTGTGGGAGTGTTTTGTGTGACATGCTGGAGATAGGGTTTTAATTCTGTAATAAATATATCTTGTCTAGTTAATGGCATTTGAATGAAGGTATATCTGCTATGCAATAAAAATTACTGCATCGGAATAACTTCATTTTCTAAGCTAGTGTTTGAATTTTAAATGGTTATGTAAAACAGCTATTAAATAATAAAATTTCGTTATACTATTTTAGCGAGCCTATTTCTTTATTCATTTACAGTACCCACCATTTTTAACAATATTTAACACAAAACAAACTCCTAAGTAAAGAAAATTAATTAAATCTATAATAAAATATATATATATATATATATATATATTGCAAAGATGAATAAATAACGAAATTGTTTTTGATTAATCTGCAAGCAATGAGTCCCAATCAATAAGACCACTAAATAAGACAATAATTATCCAGTGAAGCAACCACCTCCCGCTCAAACACCTGCTGAACATTGAATCATACAATGAAATATCCAAAATCCTATTTGTTACAATAAATTGCAGTTGATATGAAAATATATATATATAAATAAGTACAAAATATGCGCAAAATCAACAGATCACAAAACTCACTAAATTTATTCCTATTATTCACTCATTTCTCTAGAAACCTCTTATATACACTAGGTTCGGTTAGGTTTTAATGGCAGCAGTTAGACCGCTCACTTAGACCCAAAGAGCCCCTTGTGATACCATAAGGGTAAAAAGAAGTTAGATCTCCCCTCCCTCCCCACCTATACGAACCAATCCGAGCACCTAATGAACCCGATCATATTTCTCACATCTAGAGGTGTGAGGTCCGCTAGTCCATTTGCATAGTACATACCAAGGTACTTGATTTTTTTGCTTTCAAGAGCAGGGCATTGTCCCAGATAGTGGAGTGCCGTCTCTTTCTCCTCCACATCCAGGCATTCTGTTAAAAAGTCGTTGTGCTCAAAACCCATCTTTTGTGCACGTATGCCTAGGAGGCAGTGGCCCGTAAGGATGCCTACCGCCTTCTTTATGTCGACTCTGCTGAGTGCAATTAATTTGTTGCTGCTTATAGTATCCCATATAGGCTATAGCTGCCTTGTTACGAGACACGTATCTTCTTCTCTCCACCTATGGTTGACCGATGCTATAATTTGGTCCCTAAGTAGTCTCTTGCATTCCACAAGAGGAATGTGGGTGGAGAGTTCAGTAGACAGGTTCTTCATTCTTGCCCCCTTCCTTGCAACGTCATCGGCAAATGAATTCCCTGTGATATCACTGTGACTAGGTACACACATGAGTCCCACGTCACAGTTATTTGCAAGCTTATTTAGCGACTTTTTAATCTCTTACCACCTTTGAGGTGCAGTACGGACTATTTAGTATCTTAATGGTGGTTTGGCTATCAGTAATGATCCTGATGAGGTTCCCCTGAAGGTCATTTTTGTGGATCGAATCCACTGCCACTCGGATGACCTCTGCCTGAAGAATTTTACAGTGGTTTGGGAGTCTAAAACACTTTTTGAGGTTGAAATCTTGTGAGAAGATTTCTCCCCCCACTCTGTTTTCAGACTTGGAACCATCCGTAAAGAGCCAGACGTCCTTGCCTTGAACTATCTTGCCCTCTAACCATTTGGTTTTGTCCGGGATGGAAGTGGAATACTTATTTTCAAAATTAAATTCTGGAGTGCAGCTGTCAGTCTTCAGGAGGATATCGACAAGCTCATTTAGGATCCTTTCATGGCTCTAAATGAGCTTGACGATATCCCCCTGAAGACTGACAGCTGCACTCCTACATACACTAAGGAATTAGTAAGTAACTAAGTAGTAACATGAATAACCTAAAACGTTATTCATGTTATTAAAAAGTCTAACTTAGTGTTCCCAACCTTTTTTGACCATGTACATATTTTTTTTTTTACTTGCATTTACTTTAGGTCACATGATTTCTACCAGAGAAAATGTGAGGCGCTTCAAAATATTCTAAAAATTTGGACTGCGACTTTATCCTTTTTATTTATTTCACATCTTTAACTACTTTATACACCTGGCGTATGAAGTAATTTAGATTTAGATCCTACGCTTTGCTCCGCGATCAAATCCAAATTTATAGGCTTTTCTTAACTCGAAATTTTACTTCATGTTTATTCAAGAAGTGGAAGTCACACGTTAGAATTTTATTAAGGAGTTCAATATTAACACTGGTTCTAATTTATTGATTTTATTAAAAACTCGTGATATTTTTTAACTATTTTAACTTATTTACCCTACTATAAATATGGTAACAGGTTGAAATATTTAGGATTTCATCCAAATAATTTTTAGGTTTTTATCAAAAATAATAACTTTATACAGGTAGTTTTTCTTTTAAGTATACGTTGAAATTTTAAACTAGTGTTTTTCACTCCCAGACTAAGCATGAAGTAAAATTTCGAGTTAAGTAAAGACCCGAGACAAATTTTCTGGGCTTTTTTAAACTCGAAATTTTACTTTATGCCCCACGCGTATAAAACATTAAAATATTGTGAAATTTATGTATATTCAAACTTCACTTGAAATCTGTTTTTCATACGCGTGGCGCATGAAGTAAAATTTCGAGTTTAGAAAAGCCCAGAAAATTTGTCTCGGGTCGCGCAGTCGGGCAGCGGGGCTTTCGTCATTGTCGATGAGATGAATTGATGAATGGAGGTTTCTGTCTACATTGAGGGGTTATGTTAGGGTTGGGGGTAATGTATAGATTATTATTGATATTGGAAATAAATGGGTTTAGAGCGAATTTATTTGCGAGGAGTTGTATTCGTTTATCAATTGGAACAAGGTTGCGTTTTTGATAAAAGAGTTGATTTGACGGGTTGTGAAGTGGTTTTTTAATAATATTTAATTTTATTTTCTTTAACATTTAATCACAAAAAAGGATTAGAATTGCTTAATTAATTAAAATTTACTTAATTATCCAATAAAGCATAGCACCTGTAAACCAATTCTAACAAGAAAATTAAGTACGCGATAAAACAGCGTCAAAACCACAAAAGGAAATTATCAGCCCATTAAACCCATATAAGAAAATACCAGATCAACAATCGCCAAGGGTGTAAACAACGGGCACAGTTTTCCACGAGAAAAATCAATACGTAATTAACATTCAAACAGTACCAAATTCTTATGCAAATAGACTTGAGGCAATATCGACGCCCATAAAATCAAATTGTCCGAACGAGCGCACTTTTTCTTACTCACAATTCGTACGTTCGTTTGGATCGAATTGTATCAATTATGTCCCGTGTAAACGGCAACGATAATTCACGACCAATTTATAGACTGACTACGTTCACTTTTCGCTTTTTGCAGTTTCGGCACGTGAACCAGCTTTGTAATTAAGTGTGCCGTGTTTTGAAACTGACGTGGAATTATTGTGTTATGGGCGCGAATTGATATATTTATTGGACTATTAACGAACTTTAATAATTAATAACGTGAGAAACAAATAATGTTGTTTAGGAGTAAACCATAAGCAAATAATGTGTCGTTCTTGTATACAAATAAAAACCTATCAGATGAAATGTTAAATTTTAACGAACGCAAGACTAACTTATTCTCTAAACAAATAATAAAGCAATGTTGTGATACACCCAATAAAATTAAGAAAAAAACCTGTTAGTGCAAAATTAGAATGGACTAATTACCTATATGTTTGCTGTTTAAAAACTAAACTAAGTGTCATGATCTCTAGTTCAGTAATAATTTGTTGGCTGTAATCATTGTAACTCTTTATATGGTTTTTGTTATTTTTGTTCAGTAGTCTTAGTCGGTTATAATTCAATGTAATTCTTTATATGATTTTTATGTTTTTTGTTATTTTTATCATATATTACAATATGTATATGTACTTATGTAATAAAATGGAGATTCCGTTAATAAATAAATAAATAAATAAATAAATGAATATAACGCAACTAAGTAATCTAGTTTTTATTTGAAAATAACTTTCAACAATTAACATTTTTATAAAATATTACTACATTACTATAAGATGTTAGTAAACAGTTCTATAATCTATATGTATTATTAACTTGGTTATCTGAGTTTTAAACCGTATTTTTACGCATATTAATAAGGTAATTGCTGGTTAATAAATGGCGAATGCGCCAGGTAATAGATGTGCTTAAAGCCATAAAGCTGATAATCCGTATTAATTAAACTTGTAGGTTAACGAAAGTCACTAAAGTATTAAAACTCTGTAAAACATATTACTTGTACCTTAGTGGATCCTAAAATATTCTTCTAACTTTTGCTACTGAATCATCTATAATTTAGATTTTCAGCAATTAGTAGAGAAAACATATTTAAATTTGAATCATATTTTAAACATACAATAAATTACAAAAAAATATTTAAAAAAATAATTTTTAATATCTTTTGAAAATGTATGTTGAACATGCTCTATTGTAATCTCTTGTTTAATACATGCTTTTATCCTCAGCTCTTACACTCAGATAATTTAAAATGAATTATGTATTGTCATTTTAAACAATAGCTGTTTTTAGATAGAGTAAAGTAGAGATTAATTGCATAAACAGTAAATTTAAAGACAAACATTATAAACTCATGAGCAACTAATAGCGCTTTCTGAATTTTACTTTTAAACCGACAAAATGTTTGTACCTTATTTTGGCCTTTAATAAATGCGACTAGTACAATAATACACCACTTAATTAAAATAAATGCTATAACTATAATAGGTTTTCTTCATTTTTATATTAGTTAATTCTCTGCTAGAGGTTATTTTTGTTAATGCTCCTCAGATTTTGTATTAATTTTAATTAAATTTTTAGATATATTTTGGATTACACTACATAAAGTATGGCTAGTAATTTATAGTACTGAAACTGAAACTTTTAAACTGAATTTCAGTACTGTAAATTATTAGCCATACTGTATTTTCCCTTTTTTTTAATATCAAAGAAATAATTGTTTAAGACAGTTCACTGACGTAACAAATATACAGATTTTGTTGAAATGGAATTATGAGATTATTTTTATTCAAAACATTCACGTTAGACCTATACTATTTTGTAATTAATATGACTAACATAATTTGTTAAACAAATGACTTAATTTACATTATAAATTTCATATATTTTTGTAAACAATCAAAATTCGGTTTTTATAAATTATGTTTAGTAAATATATATATATATATATATATATATATATATATATATATATAACTGGCTTTAGTGTTTTGGGCTGCTTTCTCGCGTTGGTTGATTTATTTGCGCTCTACGTTTCGGCAGCATCACTTCTGCCATCCTCAGGGGCTTTTTTGTATACTGAGTGATGGATGTCACGTTCACTGTCAGTACATTTGTTTTGTAAACTAGGGACTTGTAGTCTAGATCTGCTGCGTGTTATTGGTCCACTCGATGTAGAAGGTGCTAACATTTCTTGATTTGTGTCCGATGTATCTGCATTGTTGAAATTACTTGAATTTGTCTGAATATTCCGAAAATTGTTGGATATTGGAGGCAAGTCATTTTTTTGTTGTTTTATTATATTCATATATATATATATATATATATATATTTATTTATATTAATAATGATCGATGCATATTTATTTAAATCTAAAATTTCAAAAATATTGATGTATTGTTTTTATCATTTTATTAGTAAAAATTGTGTATTAAATTCTATTATTAATAGGTAGTTAAATATGATTGACTATTAAGAACATTTCATCTACGAATTATTCTTTTGTCGCATCGCATAGAAAGCTAAGCCTACAAATTAAGTGAAATAATTATGGATAACAAATCTTTGTTACAAAACGAAATGCTTGACAAAAATATCCATACATACTGGGCAGTTTTCCCTTTAGTATACGTAGAGGGAATTGTTCCAGTGGTAGATATACGCGGAAAATGTTCAAGCATTCTTTGATTCTGTAAAGACGCTTAATTTAAAGTTTCTAACGTGTGTTGCCGTTAAGCATTATATTTTTAACATTACTATAATTTAGTGTTTGATCTCACGTTAATACATTTTACAAATGTTAATTCCATTTTTTGGCTCTCAAGTTGTAAAGCAATACAAATCAAGTAGATCCATTAGCAAGTCTATAAAAGGCTTATCAAATGATTAATAGGAAGACAAATTAATAAAATAGTTCCATATAAAATACAAACGAAATTACCAATTCTTAGTTATACCAGGAATTTTTCTTTTAAGTATGCATATCTCAACTTGTTCAGGCGTTCGTTGTTTTTAAAAATCGATAATTTGAAGCTTTAAACGAGTGTTTTCCATTCCCAGACTAAGCATGAAGTAAAATTTCCAGTTTTTTTAAAATAAGCGAGTCATATACTCGTATATTAGTTATTCAATAATGTATACTTAAAAGAAAAATTCCCTGTATAATATTTCAAGGTAAAAATGTTTTTCTTATAAATTAAATTTACATTTAAATTAATGGTGTGAACACCGTTCAATTTATAAATCAAATTTGTCTATTTATATAGTTTCCCTTGTGCGAAGATGCTATCAGATTATTTCTAAATAAATTCTGCAAGAAATAGAAGTCGGTGGTCAATTCAGCTCTTGTGAATGTGTTTTAGATTAGGTATTATTAATCGAATTATAAAAATACAGATAATTTACTTTTCAAAACAAAATCAAAAACATACACATATCGTTATATTTTTAAATTTTATGAAAAATGCAAGGAAATTATTAAGAAATAGATATGTTTTGCATTCTATAGAGAAAAACATAATGTTATTATTTACATAAATTTTTAAATATTAGTAGACGTTAATGTTTAGTGGAGTCATAAAATTGTATACAAATGTCTATTAATGATGCAAATTATTATTACAAATCAACAAAAAATCGTCGGCCTTATTTCTTAAAATTGATTTTGGAAATTGCGTACACCATGGTTGATAACTTTTAAAATGTCAATCAATGTCAATAATTCGTTTTTTATCTTGATCATTTTGTCGTGTTTTTGTACAAGATTTATTTTCAATATAGTATTTATGTTACCACTGACATCCACCTAAAACTGATATTTCTGTTATGCAATCTAGGCATAAGATATCGTAACATTTCAAAAGTCTTCAATGACGTTTTAAATGTAAAATATGGTTTGAACTAGAAAATTATTTCGGATTTAGCCATGAGCAATACATACAGAGAGTTTTATGTAACACCGAACATTTTCATACGAAGAATTTTTCTTTTAAGTATCCATATGTATACGTTGCACATTTTCCGATACTTGGTTTATTAAAAGAATTCAATTTGAAGCTTTAAGCGAGTGTTTTCCACTCCCAGACTAAGCATGAAGTAAAATTTCGAGTTTAGAAAAGCCTGAAAATTTGGTTTGGTCGAGTAGCGCGAAGCGCGAAGCGCGGAGCGGCCAAACCAAATTTTCAGGCTTTTTTAAACTCGAAATTTTACTTCATGCGCCACCGGTACAAAACACTGATTCGATATAAAGCTTAGCGGGGTGTTTAAAACTTCGTAATATTCTATTCTATTGAAAGTGAGTGGGTAGTTATGCTACCCTCCACTGCGACCGCAAGGATCTATTGTGGCTCACAATTAAGGTCGAACATCCGACCTTACAGTTCACCTTCCAAGTCCATCTTCTTGATGAAGTCAAGGATCTTGTCAGGTGAAGTTTTCTCCAGGTCCTTCAGGTTTAGCTTTGGTGTGCCAAACACCGTGGTCCTGATCTGGTTGCCAGCTGGACAGGCACATATGACGTGCTCTGCTGTTTCATCATCCTCTAGGCATAGGCGGCACTCAGTGGTGTCGCTCAGTCCTAGTTTGTTAAGGTGATGCCTTAGACGGCTGTGTCCAGTGAAGAGAGCAGTTAATGTGTGAACATCTGATCTGCTCAGCTTCAACCATGAGGCCGTCCTGGCCGCAGATGGTCCACTTGTTACCGCTCTGAAATGTCTCATCCCAGGGCGGTTTTGCCAGAAATCCTGTGCCTCGTGTCTCATCCATCCGTTGTTACGGTCTCTAGCTGTTGATCTGGGTATCCCCAGAGCGGGTTCTGGTCCGATGTAGGCTGTACGCGCCCCCTCTCTGGCTAGGGAATCGGCTAATTCGTTTCCCTCCACGCCAGAGTGGCTTGGCACCCACATCAGACTGACCCCGTTTACCTGTGCCATTTGGCAGAGGGCTTCCTTGCAGTTCCGTACAGCCAGCGAGGAGCATCTAGAAGATGCCAGGGCCCTAAGGGCCGCCTGGCTGTCCGAAACTCGTAATATGTCGGTGTTTTGTATCGGTGGCGCATGAAGTAAAATTTCGAGTTTAGAAAAGCCTAAAAATTTGGTTTGGCCGCTCCGCGCTTCGCGCTACGCGACCAAACCAAATTTTCAGGCTTTTCTAAACTCGAAATTTTACTTCATGCGCCACCGGTACAAAACACTGATTCAATATAAAGCTGAGCGGGGTGTTTAAAACTTCGTAATATGTCGGTGTTTTGTATCGGTGGCGCATGAAGTGAAATTTCGAGTTTAGAAAAGCCTGAAAATTTGGTTTGGCCGCTCCGCGCTTCGCGCTACGCGACCAAACCAAATTTTCAGGCTTTTCTAAACTCGAAATTTTACTTCATGCTTAGTCTGGGAGTGAAACACACTCGTTTTAAGTTTCAAATTCAACTCTTTTAATAAAACAACGATTATCTAAAGATTTACGGCATATACGCTGTAATTGGGACATGTAAACTTGAAAGAAAAACTTCCTGTATATACAAGTTGAGGCATTAATTGCAATTGATTGGCTACAATTTGTAATGGTCATATAGGCAACTCAATTTACAACTAACCTAAAAATTAAAGGTGTGAAATCGTATTGGATGCTTTGATTTGATAAACAGAACATACGAAAATAAACATTGAAAATGTTCGGTGTTACATAAAACTTTCTGTATAGGAAACCAGTCATATCCAAATATAAAATAGTCACATAAAATGTTAAATTTCAGCTAACATTTCGTTTTCATTACGTGTAATTCTGAATTTAGCTCATAAATTAATTCATCTTTCAAATATGTTTCTAGATAATACTGATTATTATGATCTCAGGATTTACAATTAATAAACCAATGGCATCTATGATTACAATTTTGATCCATAAATTCATACTGAGAAACATTCATCGACAGTACTCTTACTTGTTACGATAACATCTATAACAAACCGTATCAATAAAATCTAATCCAAATATTATATTAAGTAAGCGTAGGAGAATGTTACAGTTTCCGCTTTCGTTTTTTTATAAACTAAATTACATGTTCGAAAATGATCAGATAGTCGCGTTTTATCATCAAACTCCGATAAAAAAATGTGGTTTACGTAACCGAGTAATGTTCGGATACTTTCACATAGAGCAAGAAGTGTAATCAGACAGACGAGGCTCAGATGTCATTAAATTATATTCCATAGCCGAAGATTCGCGAATTATGTTAATCCGTGCTACTGGTGGCAAAATTATGCTGGCAGATTTTGCGCAACACTAGGAAGTTAATGATGAATGCAACAGCAGCTTCTTGTTGTTGATTTTCTCAATCACAAATTCAGAATATGTGTGGGAAGTTTGATTGTTTAAATTATAATTGTTATTATTGTTTAATGCATTTAATGCGAAAAAAGTAATTCATTGCGTGATTGTTCTATTTTTAACGTGAACATTTTATTTTGTTTTAGGAATACTTTGGCTTTACCTCTGGGGATTCAGTTTTATGGTGGCATCACTAGAACCAGGAGTAAGTACTTTCTTAATTAGTTCTAGATTTTCCATGAATAGATTATGTTCACGGTAGTTATTTTAAGTTCAAATCATCCTAAGTTAAAATAAAGTAATATTGAATAATAATTCTGTAATGTTTATGCGGGTGGTGTATGGAGTAGGGTTCATAGATAATTACACTACTACACAATAACACAATTTATTTCCCCAAAAACACTATTAACCATTTTACAATTAACAAGACACGTTCCGTCGTTTCGCTCCGGATACATACTGGCGCATACGCAGTTGTTAAGACGTGTGCGCAGACGCATCATACAAACACCTGTATGATGTACATTACATTTCTCCCCTTATGTCATACAAATTAATATTTCAACCGATTTGGTGGTTTTCTAAAACGTTGAGGTCTTATCGGAACCTCTTCAGATGAACAATCCTTAGACAACTGCTGATTAGTTGATTGACCTGATTCTATCAAATTATCTTCCTGAATTTCGACTTCATTATTGTCTAATGAGTTTTCATCTGCACAATCAGTATCCGCATTTTCCGTATTATCACTATTGTTCACTGTTACGTCACTATTTTGTTTTATTTGCGCACTTTCACTCGAGTGACAAGCTAATAATTGATCCGTATGTCTTGTCCATAGCGTATCACCTATTTTTACTTGATACGTATTTTCTCCGCACACTTTGGTAATTTCCGCGGGTTTCCACACTGGTTTATTAACACGATAATCTCTAGTTAGTACCTCGTCACCTACCTTAAATTTTACAATTCTATTTGACTTAAAATTACGACAATTACGCTCTTGACTTTTTGCAATGTTTTTATGAATAATTTCTATATCCTTAGTTTTTCTGTAAGTTTGACTTGGCTTTATTGCATCTAGTCTAGTACGCAACGGTCTTCCTAAAAATATCCGTGCAGGAGATTCACCGGTTGTACAATGTTCCGTATTCCTGTAATTAATTAGGAATCTTTGTATTGAAACATCAATATCATTTATTTTGAATTTATTTAATGTTTCTTTTTTTAAAAATAATTTTACGGTACCGACGCATTTTTCCGCCGCCCCGTTTGACGGTGGGTGGTACGGGGGAGTAAAAATAAGCTTAATACTATTCTGCTCTAAAAAGTTTTTAAATTCGAACGAAGTTAATTGTGGTCCGTTATCTGTGACAATTGTTTCAGGTACACCAAACCTAGCAAATAACTCCCTTAGTTTCACGATTGTTTCAAAAGCAGTAATTTTTTTCATAGAAAATACTTCGAGCCATTTTGACAACGAATCAGTGATAACCAAAAAATACAGTCCCCTATACGGTCCTAAAAAATCTAGGTGTAATCGCTCCCACACCCTATTAGGCACAGGCCAATTTTGTAACTTTGACTTCGCTGGGTTTGACCTAAAAGTTTGACATGCATCGCATGAACTAACAAGTTTTTCTATATCGGTATTTAGTGCGGGCCACCACACATATGAGCGTGCCAGCGATTTAGTTTTTACTATGCCCATATGAGTGCTGTGCAGTTCGTTTAAAATGTTCTGTTGTAACGTTTCCGGTATAATCACCCTGTATCCCCAAACTAAAATTCCATCTTGAATATTTATTTCATTTTTACGCTTTAAAAATGGTTTTAAATCCATATCTGTTTCGTTTGGCCATCCATTTATAACAAAATCGCGAACCCTTGCTAATAAGTTGTCTTTTTCGTATTCTTCTTTAATTTTTGTGACATCTACAATGAAATTACCCTCTGCAATATAATTAAACAAATTAATTTTGTCGTTTTCGCAATCGTTATTTTTTAAGTCTTTAATCGGCATTCGTGACAAAAAATCTGCGCTATTTTCATTTGATTTCACGTATTTAATGTCAAAATCAAATCCAGTTAAAAATAAAGCGTAACGCTGTAATCGGTTTGCTGCCATAACTGGAACTCCTTTTTTCGTGCCAAATATTGAAACAAGTGCTTTGTGGTCTGTTATTAAATTAAATTTTCGACCGTATATAAATTGGTAAAAATTTTTTACTCCAAATACTATCGCTAATGCTTCTTTGTCTATTTGTGAGTAACTTAGCTCGGCAGATGTTAAAGTACGCGAAGCGTACGCAATCGGACGCTCAATTCCCGATTCATAAACTTGTGATAACACTGCACCTATTCCATGATTTGAAGCATCAACAGTTAAATTTAATTCACGTTTTGGGTCGTAATGGGCGAGAAAATTGTCAGAAATTAAAATATTCTTAATCTTTTCAAAAGCAACTTGACATTCCTCTGTCCATTTAAATTGATTATTCTTTTTAATCAATTGATATAATGGGTGTACAATATTCGGTAAGTTTGGAATAAACTTGTGGTAATAATTTACCATTCCTAAAAATGACCGAACTTGTGTGGGATCTTGCGGTTTCGGCATATCCTGTATCGATTTAATTATTGACGGCGATTTATGTAAACCCATTTTATCTATTACGTGTCCTAAATATGATATTTTATTTTGAAAAAATACACATTTTTCTTTTCTGATAGTGAACCCTGAACTTTCTAAAATTCTTAACACATTTTTCAAACGTTTTAAATGCTGTGAAAAATTAGACCCCGTTACTAAAATATCGTCTAAGAAAACACATACGCCTTCCAAACGTCCTAGCAATTCTTCCATTAATCTTTGAAATTGCGAGGGCGCGGAATTTATACCGAAAGGTAAGCGATTATACATAAAGGTGCCTCTATGAGTTGATATAGCTGTTAGTTTTCTGGATTTTTCATCCAGCAACACTTGCTGATAAGCATGCGTTAAGTCTATTTTAGAAAATAATTCACCCCCTTGTAACTTATAAAATAAGTCTTCTATACGCGGAAGCGGATATTTATCCCCACTCAAATGTGGATTTAACGTAATTTTGTAGTCTCCACAGATTCGTACTGTATTATCCTGTTTTAAAATCGGGACAATTGGTGTGCCCCATGAACTATTTATAATGGGTGCTAAAACCCCTGCACTAATTAACCGGTCTATTTCCGCATCCACTTTTGCTTTCATAGCAAACGGCAGACTTCTGGGTTTACAAAATTTTGGCATTGCCTCTTTGTCAATATTCAGGCTTAATTTAAATTTATTAAAAGTTCCCACTATATTAGAAAATAATTTCGGAAATTTATCAACAATTTTGTTTGATTCATGAGAAGCATGTGTATTTATAAATTTTAATTCTCGAAATCCTAAATTAAAAGTTGATAAAAAATCGCGTCCTAATAATGGGGGGCCTCCTTTGTTTACAACATACATTTTAATCGGGCGCACTACATTATTGTACTTCATATCTACTGAAATACAACCCACTGGATATATTGTATCTCCCGTATACGTAATTAACTCTAAACTACTATTCTCTAGTGGTATTTTGCGAAATTTTAAGTCATATATTTTTTTAGAAATAACGGAAACAGCAGCCCCTGAATCTAATTCCATACGAAGCGGAACGTTTATTATATTAACATTTACAAATATTGGTTTACCGTAGTATGATTTTAATTGAAATAGAGAGGCTTCGTTGGTGTTAGAATTTAACTGTTTTAAATTTGCATTGTTATTCTTTCTACATACATTTCTCAGATGACCTTTAATACCGCAGTTATCACAGGTGTAGTTCTTAAAACGGCAATCCTGCGATGAATGATTGACACGGCCGCATCTCGTACATGCGCCGTGCAGTGCTGGTCCTCGTTGATTCGGATGTCTTCGCCTATCACCATCGGCGCGCGCACTTCCTGACTGAGCACCCCTGCGTCCATCTTCTGTCGAATTTGCCTTTTTCGCACGGTTTGAATGGGTTTGTCGCTGATTCATTTTATGGATTTCCTCCTGCTTTATATTCCCGGCTCCCTTTCCATCATGGATTCCATATCCGGTCATGGCAATTTCTGTATTTTTAGCCATTGCTAGTGATTCTTTAAATGTTATTTCTTTTCCTTGAGAAAATAACTTATCACGAACTTTTCCTGATTCGAGGCCTGTTATGAATTTATCTCGAAGAGCAGTTTCCAGATGCACCCCGAACTCGCAATTTGTTGCTAGGTTTTTTATTCTTGCAGCCCATTCTTGCATTGACTCCTCAGGTGTCTTGCGTGAGGCATAAAAAAGATAACGCTCGGCAAAAACTGCCTTCTCTTCTACATAAAAGTCATTTAGAGTTTCGATTATGTTATCATATGTAGCATCGGCGGTTTTTGTTGGCAATAGCAGATCGGCCAATAATTTATACGCTTCCTGGGACAAGTTGTTTAAAATAATTGACTTCTTCTTCTGAACGTCCACGATCCCGTTGGCGTCAAAGAAGTGTTCCATTCTGCCACGGTACACATCCCAGTCTATATTCTTTGGATCGAACTCGATCTGCATTCCAAGTGCGAATTTTGAATCCGCCATTTTTCTTGAAATTCTTCACCGATAGTAGCACGTGTTTGTCCTTTAAAATAATCCTCGTCGCCACTGTAATGTTTATGCGGGTGGTGTATGGAGTAGGGTTCATAGATAATTACACTACTACACAATAACACAATTTATTTCCCCAAAAACACTATTAACCATTTTACAATTAACAAGACACGTTCCGTCGTTTCGCTCCGGATACATACTGGCGCATACGCAGTTGTTAAGACGTGTGCGCAGACGCATCATACAAACACCTGTATGATGTACATTACAAATTCAATATCAAGCCATGTCTTAAATAATAATAAAAAACAAATAACAATGAAAGTATTTGTTTTTATAGATTCTAACGATTATTTTCACTCCTTGATTAAGCATGAGGTGAAATTTCGAGTTTAGAAAAGCCTAAAAATTTAGGTTGATCGCGTAGCGAAGCAGGGCGACCAATCCAAATTTTCAGGCTTTTCTAAACTTGAAATAAGATTTACAGCGCCACACTTATAAAACACTAATTTATATCTTAAACAAGTTTCTCATCTTTCACGTGGTGAAACATATGTAACTAGGATTTAAAAAAGGAAACCCTAGGTTAAATTTCACTAATATTTTGGTTTTTTATTCCAACTACTTTGGACGTTGACTCATTCTCAAGGAAACACTGATTTAAATTAAAGTTCAAAATATACTGCTTACTGCTTTTTACTATTTATAACCAAATTACAACAGTACAATTCAAGCGCCTAGAAATTACCTTTCAGATTTTTTCTTTTAATTATATCTTTATATCCTAAAGCGAATTGCTAGAATTTTGAAAGCGGACGATTTGGTTAGATAAAACAAATATTTGGAAAATTTATTAACATAAGATCATACTTAAGCGGTATATTTTAAACTTCACCGTAAGTCAATGTTTTATACGCGTGGCTAATGAACTAAATTTTCAAGTTTAGAAAAACCTGAAAATTTGGATTGGTAGCTTCGCTTTTCTACGTGACCAATCCAAATTTTTAGGCTTTTCTAACCTTAAAATTTTACTTCATGCTTAACCAAGCAGAGCAAACACTCTAGAACTTCGAATTAAAATCTTTTATAAAAACAAAAAATTGCTGTAAATTTATCAAACACTGCAACCATTGGGACATGTATAGTTTAAAAAATAAATCCCCGTATATTTTTTTTTGTTTTTTTTTTGTTTGTTTGTTTGGCATAGGTTCTAGCCATTCAGCCACTAACGATGATTATATTAATTAATTTAACATATATTTGGACGTCACACAGATTTACACCACACCCAGGGACACGACGAGAAATTATTTTTTAAATAAAGTCTCCCCGTGCACGGGAATCGAACCCGCGTTTGTGGCTCGCCGAGCGATACAGCCCGACGACGTTACCGCTCGGCCACCACCTGCCCATCCCCGTATATTATTTTATTCATAGTGTATTTGTGAGCATCTAACTATTTTATGTGTAATAAATATAAGAGTGTTAAAATTGCATTAATTGCTTAAGTACATTAAACTTCGCTTAAATTATATAACATAAACACAATTTAATAACCCGAAAACCTGTAACTATAGAAATCTGCACCGCCTTTATTAAATTCCCATTACCGACAAACACACCAATTATAATCACTTTAATTATAATCCGAGGCATTTCCTCCGCGTTAATATTTTGACATTAAACCGCCGTTAACGACTTAAGCGATTTTTTAAAAGGCGTTAAACTCTTTGAAATCAAAAGCACTTCCCACCTAATTAAATCAAAGTAAAACGCAGGACTTGCAATTATAAACAAATTATTGTTATCCTGTCGGTTTGTGATATAAGCCTATTTTTTTGTTAGTTTGAAGGGTAAAAGTGGCCAAGTGTTAACAATGTATTATGCATTTGGTGAGTTTTACGTTTACACTGTCAATTTTGTTTGCTAAATATTGCCTTTCCTGTGCCGTTTGTGAAATGCTAAAATTGGTAATAAATATTCATCGATGTTGTGGATACATAAACATGTTGGTTGATTAATTAATCGGTGAATTATAATTGTAAATTTTTTTGATGACAAAGCGTAAAGGTATTTTGGTAGGATTTTTTTGTATGTGCTACGCGATGCAAATTATTATTAAGAATTTAAAATAAATCATAGATCATAAACCTCATTACATGGTAAAAATGTCAGCTATACTTCCCTTGCAGTGCTTTCTTACTTACTCTACAGATAAGTTTGCACATTTTTAAATAAATGCTGTCCATTGACACTTTACATATATATTCGGCAATTTTATAGAATTTAAAAATAAAATGTATAACTGTATGCAGTTTTTAAGAATTTTAGCTAAAATGAAATTTAGTATAATTCAAATGTTCTTCTAAATAAAATATTAGTTTAAATTAAAACTCAATTGGTTTATTTCATTAATGTTGCGGGGTTTTGTTGCTGAAAATGCGGAGCGACGTTTTATACACTTTATTCGTAAAAATAATGTTACAAACTATATTTACACAATTTATATATACAGAGAGTTTTATGTAACACCGAACATTTGCATCCAATACAATTTGACAACTTTAATTTTTAAGTTGTGTGTAAATTGAATTGCCTATATGACCATTAAAAATTGTAGCCAATCAATCGCAATTAATGCCTGAACTTGTACATCCCGGGATTTTTTCTTTTAAGTATACATGTCCCAATTACAGCGTATATGCCGTAAATCTTTAGATACTCATTGTTTTTTAACAGAGTTCAATTTGAAACTTGAAATGAGTGTGTTCCACTCCCAGACTAAGCATGAAGTAAAATTTCGAGTTTAGAAAAGCCTGAAAATTTGGTTTGGTCGCGTAGCGCGAAGCGCGGAGCGGCCAAACCAAATTTTCAGGCTTTTCTAAACTCGAAATTTTACTTCATGCGCCACCGGTAAAAAACACTGACATACTACGAAGTTGAGAACCCACCGCGAAACTTTGCCTCAGTGTTTGGTACCGGTGGCGCATGAAGTAAAATTTCGAGTTTAGAAAAGCCTGAAAATTTTGTTTGGCCGCTCCGCGCTTCGCGCTACGCGACCAAACCAAATTTTCAGGCTTTTCTAAACTCGAAATTTTACTTCATGCTTAGATTGGGAGTGGAAAACACTCGCTTGAAGCTTCAAATCTTTTAATAAACCGAGCGTCGGAGCATGCACAACGTATGCTTATGTATACTTAAAAAATTCTCGTTATGAAAATGTTCGGTGTTACATAAAACTCTCTGTATATATGCGGGAGCTGCTCGAAACAGTAGGCTAGTTAGTCCAAATCTAGGTCCAATTCAGAAGCGCTAGCAGGAGCTAAATAGTGAAGCTGAGTCGAGCGAGTTTCCAAGACTGACTATTTGGGGGCTCGGAGCAGGTACTTATAGCCCCGAATTGGTCAGATGCTGCGGTGGTGGTGTGGACTACGGGAGAGGGTAGTACGCCCTTACGTAGCAGGGTGGCTGTTGCGCGCCCCCAAGAGGGTATTAGCGGAGCGCTCTGGTACTAAGCGGTAGCTGCTACACTAACTATTTAATTAATTTTTTTATAAACTTCGTTGGATCCAACTTTAGAACAAGTTTAAATTACTTTAAAACAACCGTTGTGAGTTTTTTCAAAATATCACATTGATTTTTCATGCATTAAAAAAACAATATTTTTTTACAATTTTCGTTCCTTTCTGATCAAGTTTGAACTTCCGATATTTTGTTCATGGTACTTCGAATTCGCCTTTCAAACTTTAAAGCAAACCACATTCATTTTGAAATAATAATTGGGAGTTTGATCAAAGTTTTTTAAGTGGTTATTATTTAAGGAGTATATGCATTTTATATTTTTTCGTCAAACATTGTCAAATGTTAGCTGCTACAATTCATTTCCTAGTGCTTCGGCTTAGTCCCATATAATTTTAAAACAAAGTACATTTACTTTTAAACGATTACTGTGAGTTTTATCGGCACGTTTATTTTTTAAGATAATATGAATTTAGTTAGAATGTCAAATTGTCAATTACGAGTTTCTGTAACTTTTCAAATTTTGCTTTAATGTTGCTCTTAGTACTTTTAAAAAGCTTTTTCATTTCTAAATAATTAGTGTAAACTTTATGAAAATCTGAGAGCCATTTTATGTTTTATTATTATGTTTTTGAATAAAAGATTTCTTCAGAAATCTATATTAAATTCTCTAAAAATTGTCAAATTTGAGCATATGTAATTTTGTTCATAGTAAACCACTATGAACAAAATTACATATGCTCAAATTTGACAATTTTTAAAGAGTTTAATAAGGATTTCTGAAGAAATCTTTTATTCAAAAACATAATAATAAAACATAAAATAGTTCTCAGATTTTCATAAAGTTTACACTAATTATTTAGAAATGAAAAAGCTTTTTAAAAGTACTAAGAGCAACATTATAAGCAAAATTGAAAAAGTTACAGAAACTCGTAATTGACAATTTGACATTCTAACTAAATTCGTATTAGCTTAAAAAATAAATATTTTTAATATTATTTAACAACATAATAATACTTTGTTTTTGTTTAACATCAAAGTGTAGTTCATTCATTTCTAAAAAAATATCTTGCGATTATAACACTTATTTAAAGTAAAGTTCAAAAACATTTAATTTTTAATTAAATGATTACTTAATCAGATATTCCCTAAGTATACCTGAATAAAACGCGAGTCAACCGCACTGAACCAATTGTTTAAAACAATCTGTATAGGCGACCCAATACCGTTCATATACCGTGTGTCTCCGGATTAGTGCCCGGATGGGAAAAACTTTTTGATTGTTCATTTTTCGACAAAAAGTCATTCTTTACAAAAAGTTTTGGATGAATTACAAGTAACAGTTTCATTATGAAATCCTAATTTGATCACAGAGGGCGGTCAAAAATTAAAAAAACATAAAAAAAGGTATGATAAGAAAAACGTACTTCTAATTAGACATGGTATAATAAATAGGTCGCCAATTAACTGAAAAATTAGAAATGTACCAATTTTAAAGGATTATTGTTGAAACTGTTGTTAAAAGAAATTATTTATTATTAAAATTATTGAACTATACGCTACAGTGATTTAATATTAAAAAAATACATGTACATGTCGTCACTGCTGCAATTGCAGCATCCCATACATTGCCAGTAAAGGCGGTTGCCTATAATCATTGTTTTAAATAATTGATTCAATTCTATTGACTCGCGTTATATTCAGGCATACATATGGGATATGTATACAGATACAAAAAATCCATTGCATACGGATCAAATGGCTTTATTTAATTTTCTTAAATACCGGTCAAAAAACCGGCAAACTAAATTTAAACGATTTAACGGCAAATCAGGAAACTGACTGCTGGCATTACAATCGCTACTCGCAATCATTTAATTTTAAAAGTCTTGAAGTGTCTTGTTATTTTAAATACATTGAATCATGTCATGTCTACTTGGTGCAATGGTATCCAGTGCTAAACGGAGCAATAAATAATTGAGATTACCTAGAAAGTTATACACATCAGAGGATTTGCTTCAAGGACTTTGCGGTGAGCGCGATGGATTTTCTCACAGCGCGGCTCTTCCTCGCATTTTTGCATAATTTTAGAACTGGTGTGGAAATACCAAGTTTGTTTTATTGATTTCTATGCAGAAAAGGATCGTGTGAAATTTTTGCTCCGGTCGTCGTCAAAATAAAAAAAAAATACATTTGGCCAAATATCAGTTGTCTTTCATTATAAATTTAAAATTAATAAGTAATAAATACTCCTATAATAGCAATACCAAGTTTCGCTTTAGTTGTGTAAATAAATATGACATTTTAATAACTATGGTGTTTGGCTAGTAAATTTTGAAGGTTTAAGTCAAATTATTTAAACTCGGGTAGTCTGAGCATAAATAATATAAGAAAACTATATTATTTTTTCCTTATATTATTTATGCTCAGACTGTCCGAGCATAAATAATATGACTTAAATCTCCGAAATTTACCAGCCAAACACCATAGTGTTCAGTATAAAATATATTTATTGACATAATATAAATAGGTGCCACTTTCTGTTGAAGATACGTTTTGTATCATCATAAATCTATAGAATTTTTAAAATGAAAATTGATATTGTACAACTTTTTACAAATATATTATATAATCATAAAATAGTCAAATTACATCACCATTTTAATTCAAGAAAAGTTACGGGTCAAAATTGACACTTGTTACTTTTATAAAGAATGTTTTATTTAGAGAATAATTTGAGGAATAATTCAAATTGCTAGACTTGTAGTGTAAAGTTTATTCGGTGTTGATTAGAATACTGGATTGCCGATAACATAGTTTCAAAAATTCAGAACATAAAACTTGAATTCACTAAGTCATAAATAAATTAAAATAAAATTTCATTTTCATAAAAAACACTCCAAATTTTTATAAACAATATACGAAATATAAAAAAGAGTTATTATCGACTTTCTCCAAAAATGTAGTATGTTTAAGACTTTTCCAAATATTCATTGAAACAACTATTTTTCGAGCTAATACCCCGATGTATATTGAGTTATAGAATTAATATTTGAGTTACACAAACATATTTGCTTTATTAATGCATAATTAATATGCAAAATATAACATGAGGACCAACTATTCTCTTACCAAACTAAATTAACAAACATGAAAGTGGAAATTTTGAAAAAACACGGGTGATGAATATTTATTGAAAAAATAAGCATTCTTGGAGAAAAAGTCTTAGGACATCTATAGACGCGTTTCGAGATTTATCTCTCATCAGTTTAAATATACAGAGAATTTTTTTTTTAAGTAAAATTTTTATTTTATGTGTATACATATGGATACTGTAAATTTTCCGACATCGTTGTTTTTTTTTAAGTTCAATTCAAAGCTTTAAACGAGTTTTTTTCCACTCCCAGACTAAGCATGAAGTAAAATTTCGAGTTTAGAAAAGCCTGAAAATTTAGTCTGGTCGCGACCAAACCAAATTTGTAGGCTTTTCTAAACTTGAAATTTTACTTCATGCGCCACGCGTATAAAACACTGGTCTTAAGTTAAGTTAAAATTATACGTCTGTAGAATACTGCTTTAGTAGCGTATTGCGAACTACACAATGTTTTAGTGTTTTATACGCGTGGCGCATAAAGTAAAATTTCGAGTTTAGAAAAGCCTTAAAATTTGGTTTGGTCGCGTAGCGCTACGCGCTACGCAACCAAACCAAATTTTAAGGCTTTTCTAAACTCGAAATTTTACTTCATGCTCAATCTCGGAGTGGAAAATACTTGTTTAAAGCTTTAAATTGTATACTTAAAAGAAAAACTCTCTGCATAATTTCAGTTTATTGAAGATATTTACAAGATTAAGTTTTTATGTATTGGCTAAATATCACCAAATTTCATAAAAAATTAATAATCTATTAGAAATACAATTATTCCAAATCAATATACGATGCATAATCATTAAAATTAATAAATTTAAAAATAACAAAATTGTTTCTGTTAAGTTCATATTTGAATTATGTATGCACACATAATTCTCGATTAAAAATTACTTTTTCAAATAACATCTTTCTCTAAAATTATAATTAGAGCTCGTCTCGTAAGACAATTTTAGTTTTTATAAATTATTGAACGCCCTCTATAGTGAATTTAAGAATTTACAAAGAAAATAGTGTATTAGAGTCATCCAAAACGTTTTGTAAAGAAAGACTTTTTGTCAAAAAATGGTCAATAAAAAAGTTTGTTGTTCCTATCCGGGCAGTAATCTGGGGACACACGGTATACAAAATTGTTTGACATCATGTCAAACTATTCTCTGATCAAACTAAATGAAGAAACAAGAGAGTAAACATTTTGAAAAAATTACAGGAAATCTATAAGATTCTTTCAATTTAAATTCGTTCACTGTCATTTTTTTTCTTAAATGTTCACTTTGATGTTTGTTTATTTAGTTTAATGAGAGAATAGATTAACCTGATGTTACATTGTGCATATAAATTATACAGAAAAACAGTAAATTTGTTTCTGTAACTCAAATATTCATTCTATAATTCAATATCCGTCGGGGTATTGGTCCGGAAATTAGTTGTTCCAATAATTAATAAAAAGTCTTTAAAAGACTAAATTTTTGCAAATAATTTTAATTTGTGTTTATGTTTTGTAAATATTCTGCAAACAATGGAAAACTGCTATTTTACTTTACATAATATACAAATGTAATATAAGATATCAGCAATTATTTACAACGTATATGGCTGTAAATAATTGCTGATATCTTATATTACATTTGTATATTATGTAAAGTAAAATAGCAGTTTTCCATTGTTTGCAGAATATTTACAAAACATACACAATATATAAAAACGAATATTGTTATTCATATTTATTGCAACTAATAATAATAATGTGTATTACTTGTAACATATAATTTTATTACGTTTATGTTGATGATCAGGTGACAGGCTACAGACTTATGGAGTGAAACAAAAAGTAACATTGAATTTCTACGCCTTTCTAACGCCTTAGGCCTGTTTGCATTTATGGCTTAAAAAGGATTCCTAATACAATATTTACCGACCGAAGAAATTGTTTAAATTATTTGCCGCACGAGCGATTTATATATAGTTATTAAATCAAGATTAATAACTTATCGTGATATTATTCACCTAGAAGCAAAAGCCTGTAAGTGCCTAAATTAACAATAAAATGTTATAAAACTTCAACGTTAAAGTTAAAGTAATATTGAAACCCTAAATTAATTTCTCACTTAACTCTTCTTGAAGCATATTCAAACAATTAGGAAAAAATAAACACGTCGTTTATTTTACATAAGTGTATGTCAAACAACGAACTAATTGTAATAAAACCTTACAAAATAGCAGTACGGTTAATTGGAGCTTAAAAATTATGCTAGGTAGGTGTAGCTATCATTATAAGCTCCTATATCTCTTCCTAATTATCAAATGACTTTGTCCCATTGCAAGTAATCCAATTAAAAAAAATATTACACCCTATTGTTTCTAAGTGTCTCTAATGTATTTCTAATTAAGTGTTGATCTGTCTGTATGCCTAGAATTTTGAAGCTTTAACAGAAAACTTGCAATCAATCGATTTGACAGACAAATCGATTGATTGCAAGTTTTCTGTTAAAGCTTCAAAATTCTAGGCATACACTTAAAATGACTAAGAGTATAAGTTACATGGAAAAATTACTAGTTATTTCAGTGAGATTGTCTGTAAAAAATTCTAAGAATTTAAATGTAGAATTAATTAAAATATATGATACAATCACAACAAATGAAAATGTCTAAATTCAAATTCAAAACTATTTGAATTCGAGAAAATAAGCTTACGCTTCTTATAGTTTGCACACTTTAAACATAATATATAAAATTACGAAAAAACTATTCGTGAAAATGCAGACACTGTTTGCATTTTCACGAATAGTTTTTTCGTAATTTTATATATTATGAAAATGTCTACTCAGAAGTGGAACCACAGCTACTCAAAATGAGAATTTAGTATGAAGTATCGAACATTGTAGTGGCAGTTAATAATTTGTTAAAAACAGAAATGTTCCTTTAAAGGTTTAATTATAATCTTGCTAATTTATGTGGAATTTCTCGAAATGACACAATGAACAGAAATTAAATTCATTATTCAGGAGTCTAATTACAGCCACTCAAACCCAGAACTTAAATATTTCAGTGGGATTTTGTTTAAACATTTATAAAAAATGAGTTTTTGCCTCAAAGATTTTAACTATCGTTAGTTTATTTAGAATTATTCACAGTTTAACCCGGCATTTGTCACGTGGGGTCTAACAGACCCCAACCACTGAAAACATGCCTAACTTAATTGAAATTGATTTTTCTTCAAGATTTATAATTGAGTTAATTATTGTAGTAATTTCTTTTCTCACTGATTAGTTTTATTTTACGAATTGTACATTTCGAACACTATGTAAAATTAAACTAATCAGTGAAGAAAGAAATGACTACAATAATTAATAAAACACTTCACGCAACTAAAAGAAGAATATAATTGAGTTAATGAACTGAACTGATAATTTTGTGTTGATTCTTTTCATATAATGAATAAATTCGATTTAGTCTGAAGTAAAGAAATTAACTGCAATTCGAATATTTTGACTTTAGGGATGTTTTGCAAAAAAATCCTAAATATTTATTTAATAATTGAAGGGCTTGTTGTAATAACATAATAAGCCACACATCCAAAAATGCTGTATTATTCTTCGATTTGTTTAAGCAGTAATATATTTTACATTTTTTTTTCTAAATTTCAAAGTCCAATATCTTATCTCGTTGATTGCCTCAATTTACAAATTGCCTCTATTGGTGGAGATATGTTGACGATGTTTTAGTTGCATTCACTGGCACGGATAGAATTTTAAATAGCTTTTTAAAGGAAATAAACCTTCAACACAATAAAATTAAATTTACTATAGAAACCGAAATACACAACACAATAAATTTTCTAGATCTAACCATAATAAAAAACAATAATAAACACGATTTCTCAATTTATCATAAACCAACGCACACGGATACGACAATAAATAATAATTCTTTTCACCCTATTCAACATAAATTATCTGCTTATCGATCCATGATTCACCGAGCATTTTCAATACCAATGAAAAAACAAAATTTTGAAAAAGAAATCAACATAATTAAATACATTGCGGTTAGAAATAATTTTAAATTAGAAACAATAAACAAATTAATCATTAACAAAGAAAAAGAAATAATTAATAAATTAATATTCCCCAGAACGAAATGCAAGGATGAAAATTATGGATCAATAACATATAATGGCTATTTGAGCCAAAAAATCAGTAATTATTTAAGAAAATTAAAAATAAATGTCGCATTTAAATCTACCAACACTTTATCAAAAATCATAAAAAACAATAAGGATAAAACAAAAAAGGGTCAACGCTGTGGGGTTTATTTGCTTAATTGCGCTGATTGCCCAAAGTTTTATATAGGCCAAACTGGAAGAGCATTCGATGATAGAATAAACGAACATCAAAAAGCATTTATTCATCAGAAAAACACGTCTACATATTCAAACCACCTGATTGAAGAAAACCACCACTTTAACAACAATTTTAAAATCCTCCACATTTCCAACAAAGGACGGAAACTAAATTTATTGGAAAATTTAGAAATAAATAAAAATATTCATTCAGGAAATTTGTTAAACGACCAACTAGAACTCTCCAACTCCCCCCTACTGAAGTTAAAGAAAAATACACCCTCCACCCACACTTCTGAATTCGGTATATAATGTAAATAAGTTTGTAAAAATGTTTGTATTATATTTCTTCACCTGAAGAAGCTACAGTGTAGCGAAACAATTGTAGTGAATAAAATAAAAAGTTGAAAATCATCAATAGTTTACTATTATTTTTATATTAAGTCCAATATCTTAGTACTGTTTACTTGTGGCATATCATGTAATTACAATAAGCCCGTCATTAACACAAACATTCCTACTTTTTAGCTGATTACACTTGATAAAATAATAGCTATTTACAATTGTTTCCCTCTTTAGAACGAGATGAAAATGAAAGAACTTATGAATTACACATTATCCATCTAATTAAAAATCACAACACAAGAATACACATAAACACAATTTCCTGCCTAATTACAGAAACACACACACACACACACATATCTCCCATGGATTTCAATTTCTTTCACATCCGCTTTCGACGGTGCCAATTATTTCCATTACCAAACACAAATACGACAGCCAAGAAAGAAAGAAAACGCTGGAATAAAATAGAGCAAATCATACCGCAAAAATGATTGTTACATTTTTCTCAGTATCAGTATGAGAAAACGTTTGTTCTTTTTCTTGCACCATCACTATTTACGACATCTGGTATTAGTAAACCATTATGGAAAAACAATATCCATTGGAAATATGGTGAATAAGTCCAGGATCAAGGTGGAGATGTAGAGCTGTTTCTCACGGTGCTTTTTAGGACTTTTATGTGCGTTCTGTGATTTTTATTGTACTTTTTGTTTATGGTGATATTGTTTTCTTTATTGTTATAGTGCGTGATATAATTAAATTATAACATTTTGCTACTTTCTAAGGATTGTGTAATTTTATATAATTTTGATTTGACGCCCAAATATTATTATATTATTACGAATCAGTTCAACTTATTTCAATCATAATTCTATTACGAAATATGTACAATTTTGTTTAGTTTTAAGTATATATATATATATATATATATATATATATATATATGACGATGATGACTGCGACGTCATCGAAACGTCGAATTAAAAATAAAATTGACCAGAGCCAAGAAAATACGCGGGACCAAACCCGAAGAAACAGTGATATATATATATATATATATATATATATATATATATATATATATTCTTAACTCTATGTTTTTGAGTTTACGTGAAGTGATTATTACACTAAAAAAGACTGTTATTCCTTACTTCACTTTTTATTTGTATCGTTAGGTGTACATTTCGAGACGCAAGGTGCTCATTATTAATAACAAACTGCTGTTTGGCACCTTGTGTCTCGAAATGTTCATCTAACGATACAAATAAAAAGTAAAGTAAGGAATAACAGTCTTTTTAGTGTATACATATATTCGTTTCTTTTTTTATTGGCCAACCAGATTTGAGATTTATTTATCTTAGGATCTTTGATTATTTGGGTGTTGATATATAAATGCTATGTTGGAACTGAATACATATTTGACAGAAAAGAGGTAATAACATGCCGAAAGTACTGTTTCGCCACTTAATTAATCTTTATGATAGGGTAATTAAGCACATGGCAACCATATGGAAAACATAACCTTACATTTATTTCGAAGGAAAAAGTCAGAATTGCAACCAGAGTATCCAACCAAATATCCAACATTATAAAAAAATCACCAGATCTTGTTGGTCAACAATAAAAAACAGAATACATGTATGCACACGCTGTAAATTTTTCGACATTCGACGTTTTCTTAAAGAGTTTAATTTTAATTTTGAACGAAAGTTTTCCACTCCCAGATTAGGCATGCAGTAAAATTTCGAGTTTAAAAGAGCTTAAAAATTTGTTTTTTCCAGACTTCTTTTAAGTATACATACCTAAATTACACTGTATATGCTTACGTATTCTTTGATTTTTAAAGAGTTTAATTTCAAGCTTTAAACGAGTGTTTTCCACTCCCAGACTAAGCATGAAGTAAAATTTCGAGTTTAGAAAAGCTTGAAAATTTGGATTTGCCGTCACGAGCGAAGCGAGTGACGGCAAATTCAAATTTTCAGGCTTTTCTAAACTCGAAATTTTACTTCATGCGCCACGCGTGTAAATCACTGAGTTTAGGTGATGTTCAACATACACTTTAAAGCAGTATTCTAAAGATGTATATTTTGAACTTTACAGTAAATCAGTGGTTTATACGCGTGGCGCATGAAGTAAAATTTCGAGTTTAGAAAAGCCTGAAAATTTGGATTTGCCGTCACTCGCTTCGCTCGTGACGGCAAATCCAAATTTTCAGGCTTTTCTAAACTCGAAATTTTACTTCATGCTTAGCCTGGGAGTGGAAAACACTCGTTTAAAGCTTCAATTTGAACTCATTTAAAAAAACAAAGAATACATGAAGATTTACAGCATATACCTAGTAATTGGGATATGTGTACACTTAAAAGATAAACTCCCTGTATATAATTTCTTACTGAGGAAGTAAGTCTGGAAAAAATACATACCAAGCGATCGTTTAAATTGTGATTTAGAGTAGGCGGAATTTTTTTTGTGCGGTTGCCCAGAATGCTAATTAAATGATGGAATAAATTTGAGGTTATGGTAAACTATGTGTTAACAGCCAGTAGTGCCAATCTATTTCAAAATTCAAAGCCTACTCTAAATTATATTTTAAATGATCGCACGGTATTTTGTCATTATAATTATGGGTCATAATATAAGGAGCCTCAAGTTAGGAATCCAATACAGTACAAACTGTATTTTCTTTTTACGTATGATTATCAACGTTGTGCATTTTCTTGTACACTATTAATAGTTAACCACAGTATATGAAACTATGCTTTAAGTTTGTTAATAAGGCAATAAATACTTTTCGGTATTCCGTTATGAATCAGAACGGCAAGAAAAAGAGCAAATGTGTCCTATTGAATGTTGGCAAATATTTTTAATAATAATTAATAGAAATTGACAAACTTCATAAAATTTGGATCTGTAAAATTATCCCAATTTGTTTTTATATTCAATTATTATTTACAAATGTAATAATTATTCTTAATTCTTATAATGAGAATTATTAATTTTTATAATATTTATCATGTTCAAATATTTTACTAATATTGAAATTAATATAATGGATTGCCATTATATTAATTTCAATATTAGTAAAATATTTGAACATGATAAATATTATAAAAATTAATAATTCTCATTATAAGAATCATTCATTCAAATAAACGAATGTGTCCTATTGAATTTTGGCACATTTTTTGAATAATGATTTAATAGAAATTAACAGACTTCATGAAATTTGAATCAGTAAAATAATGCTAATTTGTTTTTATATTCAATAATTATTTGAAAATGAAATAATTATTCCTAATTGTAATAATGAGAATTTAATACTCCAGTGAGTTCAGATATTTTTGTGACACGAGATAGAAGTTTTACAAATTTTGAAAATTATAAATAATACGTCGTCATGAAAATGGATTTCACAGTCTACATAGTTTTTCAACATTTATTTAAAAATAAATGTAAAGTACATTTTCTTTACAATTTCGTCAAAATTGAATAAAAACATAAATACGCCACGTGAATTAAACACCTTTATTCACTCAAACAAATGATTTCACTCGCGCCGAGGCGCTCGTAAAATCTAAAATCTTTTCGTAAATAAAATCGTGTTTAATTCACTTGATGTATAATATTTATTATAAAATTTCGCATGTTCAAACGTTTTAATGATATTAAAATTAATATAATGGCAATAATCATTGAAATAAACGAATGTGTCCTATTGAATGTAGGCAGATTCTTTTAATAATAGAAATTGACAGACTTCATGAAATTTTAATCAGTAAAATAATCCTAATTTGTTTTTGTATTCAATAATAATTATTTACAAATGTAATAATTATTCTTAATTGTAAAAATGAGCATTTAATAATTTTTATAACATTTCTCATTTTCAAATGTTTTAATAATATTAAAATTAATATTATGGCAATAATCATTCAAATAAACGAATGTGTCCTATTAAATATTGGCACATTTTTTTAATAATAGAAATTGACAGACTTCATAAAATTGAAATCAGTAAAATAATCCTAATTTGTTTTTGTATTCAATAATTATCTACAAATGTAATAATTATTCCTAATTGTAATAATGAGAATTTAATAATTTTTATAATATTTTTCTAACTTCGAGTATAATAAAATTAATATAATAATTAAGCAATAATCATTCAAAGAAACGAAATGCACGAAAATGACCAAATATCATAAAAATTGTTAATTTCTAATTATTAAAATTAAGAATAATTATTACATTTCTAAATAATTACTAAGTATAAATTATCTTTGGCTTCTTGTTTAGGATTCTTGTTCGAACAACAATATACATCTGTTTAACATAAACATCATAGATAAGGGAGAAAAACCCGTATCTATGAATGAATGTATAGGTGAAACAAAAGAGCATTTTAATTTGTAGAATATAAAAAACACCACTCCTAATTCTGTGACTTGGTGCTAAAAAATGCCATTCATTTTTTTTTTTTTAGGTAAGTAAAATTATTGTTTGAAACAGACATAATCAGATTCTATGCAAACATATAAATGAACCAAAGTTGAAATGTACAGGGTGGTCTAACTTCGATGTTGTTTATGGGCATCTCGGTAAATATAAGAGTTAGAAAAAATCCGATGGCGCAATCGCGATCTCTTTTTTTAAGACTAGGATAATACCGAAAACAAAAATACAACATCTTGTTGCTTTAAGAAGTTATGGTGCAAAATCGGGGTTTCTTGATTTTTAACTTTAATTAATATCTTGCGTAATTTGTAAGATAAACAAAAACTATAAATATCTTCCTAAGACACGTTTTTAAATAGAATCCAGTGGCGTAGGCATTTTTTTATTTTATGCACACATTTTTGAGTTATAGCCAAATTATTTATTTTAAATGTAAATCATAGTTAGCTTTGACACAGTTGAAAATAGTGTTTTTCACTGATTTCAAAAATTTATACTTTTGTGAATTTATCTTAAAAAACAATTTTACTATAGAATAGGAACCAGCTTTTAATCGGTTAAATAATATAATACGGAAGACAATAGCTATTTTTGATTATTTGCATGCTCAATTTTAATTAACTATTCCATTGCAACAGCAAAGAATTCTGTTCTTTCAATAAGATTGGAAAATGAAATTATGTTCTGCCTAATAAAATATTTATTGCTCAAAAAAGAATTAGTATTATTTATAATGTTTATCATAATTAAAACTGTGCATGCAGATGATCAAAAATGGCTATTGTCTTCCGTATTATATTATTTGGCAGATTTAAAGCTAGTTTCTACTCTATAGTAACATTGTTTTTTAAGATAAATTCACAAAACTGTATATTTTTGAAATCAGTAAAAAACACTCTTATCAACTATGTAAAAGCCAACTATGATTTACATTTAAATAAATAATAATTTGGCTATAACTATAAAATGTGTGCATAAAATATAAAAATACCCACGTAACTGGATCCTACTTAAAAAAGTGTCTTAAGAAGGTATTTATAGTTTTTGTCTATCTTACAAATTACGCAAGATATTAATTAAAGTTAAAAATCAAGAAAACCCGATTTTGCCCTATAACTTCTGAAAAAAACAAGATGGCGCATTTTTCTTTTCGGCACTATCCTAGTCACAAAAAAAGAGATCGCGACTGCGACATCGGATTTTTTGTAACTCTTTTATTTACCAAGATGCCCATAAGCAACATCGAAATTAGAACACCCTGTACAACTTTTACTTTATGTCATTTAGAATTAAAATAATTTTTAAAAACTTTCAATGCGATTTTCTCAAATGCGGAATTTTCGAAATTGGCCTTTTTAACTCCAAGCCCCAGAATTGTTCAATAAATCATCAATTTGACATAATACAGAGTTTTTCTACTGCATTTCACTTTATATCGAACATAAATCCCTGTATCTCAAATATATTTCCCATTTATTAAATACATTTCCCTATATGTCAAAACCTTATCACAGTTCAATTGTCAATTACATTTCACTTGTCAGTAAAATCGCTGCAGTTCGTCTAAAAAAAATCCGGAGAATTGATGTTGACGTAAGTAGTGTTATATATGTATAAATAAAAATAAAATATTTCCAGAAAAAAGTTATTAGTACTGCGAAATGTGCAACAAAAATATTAAAGGGAAAAGTATTTGGTATACAGTGAAACTCATTTCATAAATCGAAAAATGTTTGGTATTTATTTTACAAGGTGAAAGGTATTTGGGATATAGTGAATCTTCTGTGATCAATAGTGAAATGCAGTAGAAAAACCCTGTAAAATTGTCTTATTTATTTATTTACTCAAAATTAAGATATACAACTATCGTTATGTTTATTTTCAAGTAAAGGTTAAACGCAACGTAGATTTTTGCGCGCAGTTCTTTCGGTGGGAACTCTTCGTTGAATGTCACTGATACTAATCTCTCATTATGAAGGTTTTGTTCATTTATTTATTTGACTTTGCACACGAATTACGACTGAAGTCATTTATAATTAACCTCTTTTTTTTAAGATTTACTCTCCAACACCTTCTTTCTTTTTCTTCTTCAACAAAAGTCATTAACATCAAGGTCCGTTCAAGAAACGCCCAGTAATTATTCAACGATGTGAAGAGTTAATTTTGTTTGGGCGATGAGAGTAATTAGAAATTAGTGTTGAAATTTAATTTTAATAAGAGTATGATTGAATTAAGATTTGTTTTAATTATCTAACTGAAAAAAAAACAATTTAAAGTATATAAACCTCCATTTTCCTTATAATTGTAGATGTCACCTTCTTATAAAGATTTGAATCTGTCTTCTTATACAGTAGAGTTCCGCTAATCGGAACTCTAATAATTCGGATTCTCCAGTAATCCTGATAAAATTGAAATATTCGTTACATTATGAATTCCAAAATCCGGAAAAAGCCCAAAAACGATGAGTCGGGATTTCCATGATGGTTGAAAAGCACCATGGCGCCAAAGAAACCACAAAAACAACGAATGGCTCAAAATATACAACGAATGCATCGTATTATATATAGTTCTAAGAGAAATTTTTGTATGTAAATCAACAGACTTTCAATATGTCAAATATTTTTTTATGAACAAATTTATAATTAATGATTGAAGTATTTGTATACATTGTTGACACATTATAACTTAAAATGATATTGCCGTTATTAACTTAATATTTTTGTAGTCAAACTTGAAATAAAAATACCAATAAAGTTAAGTTAGAAGTGACACAATTTGTAAATTCCATAAAATTATAAACATCAAATATTTTGTAGTTTTTGTTGCTCCAACAATCCTTTTTGTTTTTCTTAACTCTCGCAAAATTGCTGGTTCTTGTTAAAGCAATTAGAACTTTTGTGAAAAAAACATGATAATATTAATATACACCATTAAATGGAAATTCAACGTTTGCAGCAGAATATTTCTATTTGAAAGTACCTTTCTTTTCTTTCGTATTGAACTAATAAATCACTATAATTTTGTACTGGAAATCAATCTAATTTATTTACCCATTTTTTTACAGAGGATATTATGCAACTTCGTAAGTTTAGGGTTTGGCAAGGAAGGATAGATCCTGCTGTTTAAAGACATTTTGTTTATTTACAAATCGTTTTCTCCTTGATTTAGTACCGACGGATTTTTGTGAAGATGTTAATTAGCAGAGGGAACAAGTCAATTTACTTCCGGAAATCGGAACCGATTACGCTGACTTATATCACATCGGATCCAATTATGAAATGATCATGTCGCAGGATGTGGGAAGCATTCGGAGGATGATTTTATGGTCACGCTTCTTGTCTATGGGAATATGATTTTCACTTTAATTGATTATGTCGTTAGGTTTTTGTTGTTAATTTTTTGTAGCATATCATTTTTTTTTAAATATAACAGAAATCCATTCAATTAATTTTAGCACAACTCAATTACTTTTTATAGTTTAAATACTTTAAAGGTGCTTACACTTTTTAGACTATTCACCTTATAGGGTAAATGTATTTCTTATGGGATCATCATGAATTGGTAAAATTCAGTAAATTAGTTATTACATGCATAGAACACTAATTTGAAACAGCGGAATAAATAAATATTAACTGTTTTGTATTGCAGGCGTTCACTTTGTGGTACATCTTAAATACACTTGTAAATAAAAAACTGTTTACTTTGTTTAACCACTATATTTTGAATTAAATTTGTGACTATTGTTTCGACTATCTAGTAGTCATTATTAAACTAAAAGTAAATAACTAAAAATTACACGTTGAAAACTATTTAGACAGCTTCGAATAAATATAAGTATAGTGTGCAAACTATAAGAAGCGTAAGTTTATTTTCTTGAATGCAAATAGTTGTGAATTTGAATTATTATTAGTATTTTTATTAAAATTAAAAAAAATAATTCAAAATTCACATCGAAATTCGTGTTAATGAGATGAATTAAAGTAAAATACAACATTTCATGTAATGACTAGAATTTTAGAAGATTTTTGTGTAAGTTATTTTATTTTTAAATTCATTAATTACTTTTACACTTTTCTAAAAACGTTGATAATGGTAAAACATGCATAGAACACTAATTCGAAACAGCGAAATAAATAAATATTAGTATTTCTGTTAAAATGAAAAATAAAAACTCTATTTTAACTTTAAAACTCACGTCGTGTTAATAAAGATGAATTGAAGTAACATACAACATTTAGTGTCTTCACTAGAATTTAAAAAAATATTGGGTAAGCTATTTTATTTTTAAATGTATTAATAACTTTTACACTTTTCTAAAAACATTGATAATGTTATAACAATATGCCTTGACACGTGCTTTTAGCTGTGTTAATGCACAAATAACCTTCATTACATGTAATATATCCTAGGATCTTAATTTATGTGCAATGGAGTGCATCTTGATGAAATATCCTCGATGTCTTGCGACACCTTCCATTCCTCCATTGGAAATGATCGTAGGATGAAGATTAACACTTTTGAAATTACATTTTGCTGTGTCATCTTTGAATTAAAGGATAGGTACAACAATTCTTTACAAATATTTCTTGAATACATCATTGACAATTATTAATCACAGTAGCAACAAGCAAACAAAAAACATAAACACAAAGCAAACACATTTAAGTAATAAGTTAAATAACGAATGATATTTAATCGTATTATAATGAGTTGCAATGTTCCACTAGATATAATTTAGCATTCTTACTGGAGTATAAAACTTTATGCTTATAATAAATATAAAAATTCCGTTGTTTTCCTGGTAATACTGTGGAATAACAGACACAGACACAATTGCAGATCAATATAGCAAGTATCATGGGTAACAAGGCTTTGAAACTGAACAGTCATTTTAATTATCTAATTAATATGCTAACAATGTTAATTCTTTTCTCAATAAATGAAGCATTACACAAAGTATTTTTTTTATTTACTTATACTTATCAATCACATCGACATTTTATCTAAATAAAATAGTTATAATAAATATTTTCAAACTATATAAATTGAGCATTGATGAGAATAATAATTTGTTAAGAGCATTTAGACCACCAATGATATTCTATATTTTCAATTTTTTTATTAATTTCTTAACATTCGGGATGTGTTTCCTTCTTCAGGGATTTCAATGTATAATCCTAAGACCAGATACCAGACACAATTCATCGAGGAATTCATATTCCCAGTTTGATTATGAATGGATACCAGTTGTTTCGTATTGAATCACGTCTACGCCTTTCGGATTTTTCTTTATTCTATCACGGAAGAAGAACACCGACAAAATTACTACAAGAAACACACTAAAGCTATTGTTAAATTGTGTCAAAAAGGTAAACATTTCTATAAGCAGTATTTGCTTTGGTTAGGTGAAAATGAAATGAACGCAAATGGCGCACAGTGTGGCCGATTAAAGGCAGCGCGGCCACGGGTGTGCACGGGGAGGTAATTTTTAATATTAAATGTTTTAAAAACTAGGTACTGTATCATGTTCCTCATACTTCAGAACCCCAAAGTATAGATTCTCAACAAAATTGTGTTCATAATTAACGAGTAATTAATTCATAAACATCGTCCATTTTCAGATGTGAATTTAAAACAAAAAACGATGCGCGCTTAAGTATAGATATTTTCGTAACTGCTCGAAATATTTATCTATTGTTTTTTTATGTAAACACAAATGATCTGTGCTTTAGACAAATGAAAAACCAAATTAGTATTTTGACCGAGCGGTAACGTCGCCAGACTGTATCGCTCGGCGAGCCACAACTCGGATTCGATTCCCGTGCACGGGGAGACTTTATTTGAAAAATAATGTCTCGTCGTAACACCGGGTGTGGTTTGAATGTGTGTGTTTGTCCGAATGAGAATGAGTAGCTTATTGAAATTATAAAAATTAATATACAAAAATATATAAATAAATGATGTTGACTAATGGGCAAAGTTTCCAAGGCCAGGCAAGAGCAGATAAAAAATTTCAACAGTTAAAAAGTATGAAATAAACTTGCATTGAGATCAACACAAATAAAGAACCAACCAACAGGAAGTTATATTACAGAAAATTAAAGTTGATTTTTATTTGTTAATAGTCAGTTTATTATTTCATGAAATTGGCCTACTCTGATTTTATATAGCAATTTTTAAATTCAGGAATCATTTTAAAAAGTAAGCTCAGTTATTATAATTTAAATTCACTTACACATTTGCTGAAATTCTAATAATATCTAGTCTGTTATTGCTAAATAATCATATAATATTTTAATACGTTACTATAGAAAGAAATATCTTTCTGCCCTGGTTTCAGTTTCTATTAAGAAAAATGTACATTTACCGACTAAATATCTGATTATATAATGATTTTAATTAATGATGATATATGTGTTATTGAACTTCGTTTTAAATCTGTGTTTAATACGCGTGGCGCATGAAGTAAAATTTCGAGTTTAGAAAAGCCCCGTGAAAATTTGTCTCGGGTCGCTGCGCGACCCGAGACAAATTTTCTACGCGGGGCTTTTCTAAACTCGAAATTTTACTTCATGCTTAGTCTGGGAGTGGACAACACTCGTTCTTAGAAGTTTCAAATTAAAGGATCACTCTAGATTACTAAGTTTATTACCATTTTACAAAGGCTACAGCTCGAAGGACCAATCATGGTCTTCGGAGACCGAAGGACTACAGGGAATCGAAGTTTATTTACAAGAAAACAACGAATATCTTAAGGTTTACAGCATGGATAGGAAAGAAAACATCCAATTTTGAAAAAATATCGAAGTTGGGTTGATTTTCAGTGCGTTTTTAACTTAACTTTAAATCAGTGTTTTATACGCGTGGCGCATGAAGTAAAATTTCCAGTTTAGAAAAGCCCCGTGAAAATTTTCTACGCGGGGCTTTTCTAAACTCGAAATTTTACTTCATGCTTAGTCTGGGAGTGGACTGTCAAGATTTTCTACATGTCGAGATTTTCGATATTTCTAGATTTATGTCGATTTATTCACAGTTTGTTATTGTATTAAATGCAACTTTAATATTAAATACAAACGGTTTTTTTTTAGGAATAGAATATTCACCCATTAAGAGCCGACCAAATTATAAAGTTAACTCTAAAAGTTAATTTTAGATAAAATTTTGAATCTTTTTCTATGATTTCAATGAATGATTTATTATATTACATACGTCGATTTTTTAAAAAAGTTACATTTAAAATTTAAACGAGTGTTGTCCACTCCCAGACTAAGCATGAAGTAAAATTTCGAGTTTAGAAAAGCCCCGCGTAGAAAATTTGTCGAGGGTCGCGCAGCGACCCGAGACAAATTTTCGCGGGGCTTTTCTAAACTCGAAATTTTACTTCATGCGCCACGCGTATAAAACACTGATTTAAAGTGAAGTTAAAAATGCACTGAAAACCAACCCAACTTCGATATTTTTTCAAAATTAGATGTTTTCTTTCTTATCCATGCTGTAAACCTTCAGATATTCGTTGTTTTCTTGTAAAAAAACTTCGATTCCATGCAGTCCTTCGGTCTCCGAAGGCCATGGTTGGTCCTTCGAGCTGTAGCCTTTGTCAAATGTTAATAAACTTAGTAATCTAGAGTGATCCTTCAATTTGAAACTTCTAAGAACCAGTGTTGTCTACTTCCAGACTATGCATGAAGTAAAATTTCGAGTTTAGAAAAGCCCCGCGTAGAAAATTTGTCGAGGGTCGCGCAGCGACCCGAGACAAATTTTCACGGGGCTTTTCTAAACTCGAAATTTTACTTCATGCGCCACGCGTATAGAACACTGATTTCAAGTGAAGTTAAAAATATATTATTAACGTTGGATATTTTTCTTGGTTAAGTAACCAAAAATCCATTCACAAATATATGTATTATTCGAAAATTTCAATATTTATATTCAAATATGAATAATTTAGTGATTTAAATATTTATATTAGAATATTTAACTATTTGAATTAATCGAATTCGAATCCCAGCCTGAATAGCGATGATTCGAATTATTTAGGAGGATTTGAATCCGTGTATGAGGATTCGAATGCTTTTACAAGGATTCGATTCCTTTTATAAGAATTCGAATCATTTTATGAGGACTCGAATCCTTTTATAAGGATTCGAATCCTTTTATAAGAATTCGAATCCTTTTATAAGGATTCGAATCATCTACGTTTGGATTCGAATACGAATCCTTTTAAAAAAATGTAACGAATCCGGAGCACGAATCCGTTTTCACTAAAGTATTCGAATACCTCTGTTGAATCCTCTAAAAGGATTCGAATCCGGGAATCGAATCCTGAATGATTCGAATCCTGCCCAGCTCTGTTCCACACCCAGGTTAAGCATAAAGTAAAATTTCGAGTTTAGAAAAAGCTACGCGACCAAACCAAATTTTCAGGCTTTTCTAAACTCGAAATTTTACATGAAGTAAAATGAAATGAATGAAGTGCGTACAAAACGCGCACAAAACCCTGATTTGAAGTTCAAAAACACACAAATACATCTTTAATTAGAGTAACACGGAATCAGATATTTAGTCTGTTATCAACGATGTTCAGTGTTAATAATAAATAATTAGATTTTGAATAGTTTTGATAAAACAACTGGTAACGATATTTATATGTTAATAGTTGCAAAATAATAAAAAATAAAATGTATTTTTAAAGGATTTGTATTCGTGATTCAAAAAAACTGGATTCAAATCTTTGATTCGAATCATATTTATCTCTTACGAATCCTTTATTCGAGTATTCGTGAATCGAATCATATTAGGTGATTCGGATTCGTGATTCGAATCCTTTTTACGAGGTTTCATCCCAGCTCTGTTCTGTATCAATTATTATTGTTGTGTCTATGGAAATTATTTCTGATGTCATAAATTATTTTAAATTCTGTCATCTTCTCATACAGGTATATGAACATTGTATTTATATTAGAGACAGCGAGAAAGCAGTAGGAAAAGATTCGAATAATTATCAAGATAAAGTGTTTTATTTAACATTCTTAAAACGTAGTTATCTCAAAAAAGAAAAAGGTTCAATATTTAAACAATCATCACAGAGAATTTAGCCGCTTATTTTGGAAGTGGCTTAAGTCACTTGCTAAAATTATGAAATAATTAAGATCTTTAGACAACTTACATAAGCATATGTTTAATTAAAATCTCACTTAACCGGTGGTGAAATATTTTTTAATCTAATTCTGGATATTTAATTAAAACACTTGGTTTGTTTCACTGATTTATATTTTCTACGACATAAGTATTCTAGTTGCTGTACAAGACGTTAAGTGTCAAGTGACGATTATATACTCAATGACATTAGAAGCGTAACACCCAGAAGGAGTTATTATTTTAACTTGATTTTTTGCCAGTATGGTAGTCTTACATCACGAATAAAATGATTACATTTTCAAGAAATTTTATTAAAAATCTTCTACATATATTGTTCATACATATACATGTATATAAATTATTCTAAAGCCAATAAATAAATCGGATTTCTAATGTTGAAGGGACCATGGGCGTTCAAATGACAAGGCGCCTGATTCCCTGCATTTAATAAAACCGTTTTTAGACCTCTATAAAAAGAAAAAACGGTAGAAAGCGGTAGACTTTTATCAATCTACAACTATTATTGTATGTCATCTACCGCTAATACATTTTTTGACCTGCCAGCACTGAGTATGTACATAGAGATATGTACACATAAATGGAAAATTCCCTGTATGTCGAACATTTTTATTAATTATTGCTGGTGTAATGAATAAATACTAGTTAGTGCAATTTTTTATGAATTAATCACATTCATTCAATATGCAATTTATGTAATATTTATTATTACTTTTTCGGTGTTTTTTATTAGCTTTTATTTTTTTTTGTTTCGGTACTAAAAAATCAATTAAAAAATGCAGTTATTTAGTACAAACATATGCAAATTTGATCATGTCTGGGAAACCAAAGTCACGTAAAAGGTCATCCTGCCACCGGAATCTTAAAAGCACTAATATAACTATCTTAATTGCTAATATAATTACATCGTTAAAACATACGGAATTTCGGAATCACTTTCAAATATCAGCAGCTACCTTATTACACTCATTCCATTATCAATGTCGCTTTTTTCACATCAACATTTAAATATTCCACCAATAAGTCACAGTTTCTCGCGAAAGATTTTACTTCCTTTGAATAGAATTGCATTTATATAATTTAAAATTAACAAAATGTCTGTTACCTAAACTTTAATTATGGGGTTTCTTCTAAAATACATCCCTAAATACTTGTATAAGGGGTGTTTTATACGATAATATAACGTGTTACGAATTAATTTCAGACATCATACAACATTACGTTGCATTGCGCCATCTATTGCTTAATAATTCAATCCTATTTACTTGAGAAAAAATGACATAGCGGGGATACCCAATCGAATACAATTTAATCAGTGGCATATTAATTAATACAAATTATAAGATACATAGTTTCTTAATTTTCTAAAAATCTCAAGAAAACGAATAATTGTTCACTAAAATTTATAAGAATAGCGAATGTAATACAGTAGATTTTAAATTTATATGCATAATTATAACAGTATTTTTTTAACACAAAGTGTCTATTCTACTAGTCTTTTTATTTTTCTCAAATAATCGAATATCAAGATATTTAGATTGAAATCCTTATGACGGATCGGCCAATACACCCTGTATACAGAAACCTACTGTGTGTAGCAAATTATTTAGGCCACCTATAGGCACGTTTTAAGATTTATCTCCCATCAGTATAGTTTTGCCGGTTACTCTAAACAATTTCACACTTGCAACTAACATACACGTTAGGTTAGCTCGGGAAGTAGTTGTTTCAAGAAGTGTAAGAATTAGTCTTTGTGAGACAAATTAATTGTAGATTGCGAAAATTGCCAAGTATTGGCAACTTTATTCATACCTAATGACATTTTAATAGATATACTAGGGTTGCTTTATATTTTTTGTAAAAGTTGTAATAATATCTATGCAATTTAATTATTTAGTTCCTTTACTCTTACTTGGATCACCTTTACTACAATAAAAGTATATACTCGTGGTTCTAAAGAGTTCTATCCCAAAATAATAACACCATGTACATGATAGAAAAGTTGCGTTTCGTCTGTTTGTACTGGATAAATTAGTTAAGAAACACATTTTTAATTTCTTTAAATTTGCAGTTTTTAGATTTCGACAATCTTCCAGACACAAATTTCTCATGCGTTGGAAAGGTCATTGGTGGCTATTATGCAGATTTGGAGACTTCCTGCCAAATGTTCCATGTGTGTACGATAGGACAACTAGACGAACCCATGGACATTCGGTTTTTATGTTTGAACGGAACTGTGTTTGACCAGGTTAGTAAACTTTGTTTATACAATTAATTATTTATATTCTCACAAATTACAATAACAAAGAAATAAGAAAAAAATTATTATTGAGTTTCAAATTAAGCTTTATTTAGCTTGATTTGAAACTCTTTACGTTATATCTTTCAAAATATTGCACAAGATGCAACGGTTCCTTCTCTTAATCTTTATTTCTTTAACTACTTAATATGCTATATTTATTTCCAAATTCTAATTACACTAAAATTAATATTTCTTTGTTGTATGTCTATTTAATAACCGAATAATTATGTTTTTAGGAAACGCGAGTTTGCGAAAGGATAGACGAAGTCGATTGCTCAAAATCGGAACAATTTTATAGTCTCAATTTGGAACTATATGGTAACACACAACCACCAATACTAGAAGGTATGAATAGTGAAGCTTTATTAACACCGCTTTTATATTCAAACTTTTCAGATAACGCAGAAACTGATCCACCAGACATACTCAAACATCCAGCATCAACTTCAACGACAACCACGACCACAAAAAGACCGACGAAACCTAAAACGACACGACCTAGCTTTATCATCACCACCACACCAAAACCACCACCATCATCAACGACATTAGAAGAAAAGTTCCTACAATCACATCACTTTCCCGGCTCTAACTCAGCTGATATTCGGTTTAATCCCGAGGAGATAAATATTAGCTTAAATCCGGGTGCACCTCCAAATATTAGACAGAAGCCGGTTTCTTTCCAGCAATCAATTAGTGATAATAACAAGAGGGTGATCGTCACCACGCATACAACGGTTTACAAAAATGATAATAATAACAACAAACCACCAGGTATTTCCACTATGAGTCCGCAAATTGTAGATACCCAAAAACCTAAAACTATAGTAAATTATGATTTGAACCACGATCACCCCTCAGGTGATGACAATTACAATTACAACAACGCTTATCACACTGAGAAGAATCTTGATTACGAGACTGAAATTCCGCACCATGAAATTTCCTTTAGGCCTAGCTTCAGGCCGTCTTCTAGGGACATAGAACAACACTACTCACCAAAACCTGAATACAAACCCAGCACATACAGAACCCAATACCATCCGACTACTATTAGTCCCGTTAGGATTGGGTATAGTCAAAGAGGACCTACGACTTATAGGAACTCGTATTCTTCTCCTTTGAAGCCAGCTTTGCCATATTATCATAGGACTGACAAGCCACCTAGGATACAACTCCCTCTTCCTTTAATTCCTACGCTGTCTCCGTTGACTTTTAGCTCACCGGCTCCGTTTTCGTTGAGCAGGCACATCGAGTCTAAGAGGTTTACCGATCATCATCAGCCCCCAAGGATAGTCATTAGTGCTAGTGCTAGTGTTAGTGATGCGAGCGGGAGGAAGTTTAATTATTCCTTAGGAACAATTGGGGATAGTAGGTTCTTCGGACAAGCACCTCATTCTTATGATGATTATAAAGAAGATGATGTTGGTTTAGATCCGTTTTATCATGATGTTCCAAAGTTAAAAAGATCTCATTATAGAAGGCAAAAACGTAGTGTTGAAGAAGAGAAAGTTAAAACTTTAAATCAAGGCAATGTAGTAAAGATCAGAAATGTTAGGAAGAATACATCTTCTAGAAAAGTTGTCAAAGATCAACAAAACCCTAGAGAAAAAAATGATAACTCAAACTCAACTCAAAGATATAAAAAACGAAAATTGGAAGATAGCACTAGACGTCCAGAAAATAAATCACGGAGTTCTAGGCGTCGGAATTCTAAATCTCTATTAGAAAAAGAGCTTGAAAATAATTTTGAGGAAGGTATAGAACGCTCATCTACCGAAAACAAACGCACCAAGCGCAAACCAGAGGAAGACATTAAAAGCGAGAAAGAAGCTATCGAAGTTTTAAAATTCCTATTCAACTGGTACAATAGTCATGAAAAAGTATCAGAACCCAGCATACCAATCAAACCAGAAACAATTACAGAAATCAATAAAGAGTTAACAAGTAATCTTGAAAGTGAATATTATTACGAAGATTACGATTTCACTACCAAATTTGAAATACAAAGATCCACTCCTAAGACAAATGAAAATCACAAATATGAAACGATTGATAGAATTGGAAGAGTAGATCCAAATTTCGATTCTTTGGTGACTAATTATCGTAATTCAAAAGCGCTCCAGGAAGAACAATTGCAAATTATTAAACCTCCACATCCCGAAGTTCAATTTAACGTTAGTGAAGGTGTTGTTAGTGTAACTGGAGAATCTTTGAAATATAATGATGATGTGAAAAATCCTCTTCAAGCTCAAGAAGTCGATAAAGTTAGTGATGTAGAATATGAGTATGTTGATGATAATTACGAGGCTCAAACTTATAATCATACAATTACAGAAAAACCCGTGGAAAATGTCGAAAATGATTATCAAAGAAATAAAAACAAACAAGATAGTGGAGTGATTTCTGAAACTGTAGAGGACTTTAAGGAATATGAAGTTAAATCAATAAGTAATAGTAATTCTAAAGTTGAATTAGAAAGTGTGAATAATGAACATTCTAAAATAGAACCTGAAAATGTAAGAAATGAACATTCTAATGAAGAATCAGCAAATCTGAAAAATGAAAATTCTCAAGAAGAATCTGAAAACGTAAAAAATGTTAACCCTGAAAAAGAATTTGAAAATTTGAGAACAGAACATTTTGAAGTAGAATCTGAAAATACGAGAACTGACAATTCTAATGTCGAATCAGAAAATTTGAAAAATAAACTTTCAAAATCAGAATCTGAAAATATGGGAAATGAAAAAAATAATACGGAATTGGAAAAATTAAGGAATTCTAAAGCAATATTTGAAAACCCGATAATTGTAAACCCTGAAGCAGAATTAGAAAATGTGAGAAATGTAAATTCTCAAGCAGAACTAGAAAATGTGAGAAATATAAACTCTCAAATAGAATTTGAAAAGGGTAAAAATATAAATTTAGAAATAGAACTTGAAAATGTAAAAAGTGAGCATTTTGAGACGGAATCAGATAACGTAAGAAATGTAAACTCTTATGCAAATTTTGCAAATATGAGAAAATCTGATTTAGACACTGTAAATGATGCTAATTATGGAATAAAATCTAGAAGACGAAATAATTACAAGACAAATAACAAACAAGAACACCAAGCAAACAATGATTATCAAAGTCGTTTAAGAAATTCAAACAGAAGACGAAACAACTCCAATCAAAAACAAAATGGAGAGGCTAAAAGTAGAAGAAGAAATCATAACCGCCAATATGTTTCCACGGCCAGTACAATCAATTATCAAAATAATGATTCCGATTTTGAACACGAATCAAATACCAGAAGCAGCGATAACGATCAAGATGCAAAAGATTTTAACCAAAGAAACGACAACACTGATGTCAATTTTGATCATCAAAACAATCAAGAATCTACTACAATGAATAATGATTATCAAAATTCTGATATTGAATTGACAACCTTGAATTATTATGGAAAGGTCACTGAAGAACAAACTAATGACAATCGTCATGAATTTACAATAACTGAAAATTATACTCCAACAACCGAAGAAATTGAAACCGTTGAAGATAGCTCAAAATATGAAAAAGTTCTAAAAATATTAGGCATTACTACTAATAATCCAGCTGAAAACACGCCAAGCGGTGAAGATTCAATTCCTATTTTAACAACTGAAGTTACTACAGCAAGCTATGAACAAACTAGTGAAGCAGAATACACTACAGATCAAGATATTGAAACAACAACTTATGAAAATCTTTGGACAATCACACAAAAAGGTATAACAGAATTGGCTCAAACTGAAACAATAGAAGATTTGGCGACAACAACAACTGCACGTAAATACGGAAGGAATTCGCGAAGACATTACAATCAGAGCAAGCGTGGAAAAGCTAAGAAATACATGAAATCAGATGAGCTGAAAAAGTTGGAACAATACGGCTCAACCATTACAACTGAAAATTATTTTTCGACCACGCCAACAACTTCAGATTTTCAGGATATTACCACTAAACTTTTGGAATTTAATGAAAACGATTACGGAATTTACAGCAAGGAATATAAACAAGAAGAGGATGGTAGTGTTAGGAATACAGAAACTACCCCGCAAAGTATACCAACTGAATTAGCTGTATTTACAACTGTGCAACTACAAGATTTTATTGAAAAAGTTGAGAGCAACACAAACAGCATTGCTGATACTAGGAATATGACGGACACAACAATTGAAATTACTACAGTTGATGTCCCAACAACTGAAACTCAAATTACAACAGTTGAAAGTACAACTCCTTTTGCTACAACGACCAAGTTGTATGAAAATAGAAACTCTAATACGAATAGAAGAAATCGTTTTAGAGGAGGGCATAGATTTAGTGTAACAACATCAGAAAAACCTGAACGTAGAAAACCTTCAATAACCGAAGAAATCGTGGATGTGATAAAGAACCGAATGGATTCAGACGCTGAACAAAGCACCAGAAAAAGTTCTCGGAGGAAAAAAATCCAAGACTTTAATATAAACGCTTACACAGCGAATTTAGCCTATAGAAACAGAAAATCTGAAACAACAGAAGAAATTCCGATAACGGAACAAATTGATTCGAATTCGAATTTGGATGAGAGAGTCACATCCCCGTCGTTTTCAAAAAGTGCCAATCCGACTGTAGCTAAGAACCCTAAAGACTTATTACCGACGACGCCGTTGTCGAAATCTAGGAATAATTTAAACTTCGCGTTTAACTGTTTTGGAAAAGTAGTCAACAAGTTTTACTCGGATCCCAGAGACTGTAGGCTCTTCCATTATTGCACGAAGGGCTTTACTAAAACCCAACTTTTGGACATGAAGTTCGTTTGTGACTTAGGGACGTATTTCGACAGTGAAAAGTTGATTTGTACAAAAGACAAGCCAGTTAGGTGTACTTAGGTGTATTTATGCTCTCTCTGTAAAACGACTTATATAATTGTAATTTATTGATTGATCCTGTAAATTTTTGATTGATTTCTTGTCGGACTTATTTATAATTAGCAACAATTGTTTTATTATGATATGAAAAGATGTATTTTTATTAAATTGACGAATAAGCTGTATAATTTTATATGAGAACACTGCGAAATATGGTTACTTATTGATTAAATAAAGATACAGCAATTTCCTCTGCAGAATCCAATATTTCTATGTTTGCAGCGAAGTGTGTTAAGATTCTAATATCATAATTATATAGCACGCAAGTAATAGTTGTTTTGATGTTGACAAAATAACATGACACATAAAGACACTTGTAAACTGAATGCTGTTTAAAATCCGTATCTCATTTATTCATAAAATTTTACACTTTGCATTGTAGAAAAAGTTTCTTATGTATAAATGATTTGCCATCATATTAATAAGTAGCAAATTAGTTGTCATCTACATAAAAATGCAGGGCTGCGCCAAATCCTAAAAAAATTTTTCAAATATCGGATCCGAATCATTTCAAATGATTCAAATCACGAATACCTGAATATAGGATTTGAATTCTGTTTTTCGAATCCCGGACCTAAATTCTTTAAAAATTAATTTGATTTTTTTTGCAACCAGCTAATTATTTATTATCTCTGAAAATTGTTAATAATTTACTAAATATCTAAATCAGTGTTATTCTGATTAAAGATGATGTATGTATTTCTGAATTTTACTTTAAAATGGAGATTCCGTTAATAAATAAATAAATAAATCAGTGTTCTACACGCCTTGCGCATGAAGTAAAATTTCAAGTTTAGAAAAGGCTAAAAATTTGGATTTGGACGTTACGCTTCGCTCCGCGTCTAAGTGTAAATTTGCAAACTTTTCTAAACTCGAAATTTTACTGTATGCTTAATTAAATAGTAGGCACACTCGTTAGAAGCACACACATACACATAACTAATTTTCACAACGAATTCGAATTATTGTTAACGATTCGAAACCCTTTGGAGGATTTAAATGCTTTTATAAGTATTCGAATATTTTTTTAAGTGTTCGAATCACATACATTTGGACTTGAATCCTCTTAAAATAATTAATTGAACGGATCCGGATCATGAATCCTTTTTCACTAAAGTATTCGAATATCTGTTTTCAAATCCAGGATTCGAGTCATGTTTGATCGAATCCTATCCAGCTCTGTCAAGAGGGAATTGCAAGCATAATGAAAATCTATATTATACATGGTAATTCTAAAGTGGCGTATAAACTAAATTTTAGGGCATCGATGGCAGATCTCAATAAAAATCATTAGATATTGATCAATTATTTATTATTTAAATAATGTTTAATTTAAATATTATTAGATAAACATTTTAGCAACATTTCTATTCAGTAATTTCATAACAGACGAAATTAAAAGTAAACATTAAAGTGTGCAAACTATAAGAAGCGTAAGCTTATTTTCTCGAATTCAAATAGTTTTGAATTTGAATTTATCTTGTTTATAAAATATAAAAACGAATTAAAATTAATATCGACTTTCTGCAAAAAGTTTGTCTCCAAATATTCATTGAAACAACTTATCTTGTTTAAATATAACCTCTTTAAATTTTAGAAAATGAAGGGCCAATATATATTTTTATTTTTATATCAAACAAATAACAGTGGATGCATTTACTTTATGATTATTCTCACTTTTATTGATAATATAATTTCTCTTCATTCATTTCTAATAAAGTTAAAAGTGTTTAAATTAATTATTGTTTTACATACCGGCTGTTCGATAAAATAACGCCTAACGCCATAACTCTGTTAGTTTTGAATAAACTAAAAAACAAAGTCAATGACTGTTGCAATACTATAAATTGACAGTAATTATATGTTTTTTTAAAATTAACTTCATTGCCAAGTAGAAGTCAACTTTAAATTTTAAATGGCTACATATGCTTTTCTCATTTTATAATATTAGAAGTTGTTTTTCCAAATCTAATTATGCCCGATATGTAAATTTTAATTTAATACTTATGCCAGAAAAACATTTTACAAATCTTGTTCACACGATTTTTTGGCAATAAATGTAGTGTGCCTTAAAAAATGACCTTTTAATACTGTTTAAATTGTTTATTGGTCTATATTTAATCCATTTGTTCCGTTAACTAATTTATTATACATTCACAGTTTGTTATTATTTTAAATACAACTTAAATATTTTATAAGTACTTTTTTTTGTTTTAAATATACATAATGTATACCCTGTAAATTTTCAGGTATTCGTAGATTTTTTGAAAGAGTTCAATTTAAAGTTCGAACGAGTGTTTCCACTCCCAGACTAAGCATGAAGTAAAATTTCGAGTTTAGAAAAGCCTGAAAATTTGGCTCGGGCGCGTAGCGAAGCGGAGCGACCGAGCCAAATTCAGGCTTTTCTAAACTCGAAATTTTACTTCATGCGCCACGCGTATTAAACACTGAAGTATTATGAAGTTAGAAATACACTTACAAAATGAGTGACAATCGAAATATTTAAATAACAAACATGTTTCTTCACACATCCTCAAGTCAGGTTAAATAATACAATGTATTAAATTAACTTATTTAGTTAGTAATTAACAAATAATATAATTATGTTGCGTTATTGCATCAATAATTCTCTATTCTATATTAAGTTGTAACGTAGGTACTATTTTGTTGGGTCGTTATTATTTATGTTTGACATAACCTTACAATAAATTACATTTGACACTTTTTTTACAAGGTATACTAATTATAAGTTTTGAATCATATAATTTTAAATAGAAGATTTAATTAACATTTGTTTGCTACAAAAGTGTTGAACAATATATTGAGCGTTATTGGATTCAGAAAAACTATGTCTAATGTAATAGATTTAAAAAATTATAGGCAGCTATTTAAAAATGTTAAATTTGTTATAATTTGACAATGAAGTGATTATTGAAAAAAATCAATATTTTTGTCATTTCTGAGTATTCAAACGGCCAATGACTTTGGTTTTTAGTTCAATCAAATCGGCCAATAAATAAAAGAGTTATGGAATTAGGCGTTTTTTATCGAACACCCGGTATATGCTTAATTTTTGGTTTGAAGACATTATGCGCTATTTTAGAACCGCCCCCATCTACAATTTCAGCTAACATTTTTGTTTTTAATAAAAATTAAAACTTCTACACGTTTTTGTATATTATTTTGTACTGTCAAGTTCAGGTTTAGTTAATAAGAGCAAGACTCAATTAAATGTACGTACATCCTCATGCTTTTTCTATTATTTTTATTAATACGATTACTTGTTTGTATTATTTTGTATAGTCATTTGTAAAAATTGATTTTTGTACGTGCTCATTATAAGCAAGTTTGACTTTAGTCTATGAACCACTGCCCGATTATGAATTGAATTCCGTTCATAGTTGTTTACCTAAAAACAAAGATTGTAGTTTAGTAATTTTTATTGTAGGTAATGTAAAAAAACTGTATAGCTATTATATAGATATTTTATAAAAAGATGATTGTAATTATTGTATTTTTTATTACTTGTTATTAAATACTCATAGTTTAATATATTGATTTTAATAATGCTTGAATTTGTTTTTTATTCTTATTATTTTGTAAAAAATTAATAAATTCTTTATTTCATCGTTTTTCATATTCATTGTGCAGCATTACTTAGAATAAATATCTAAGGTTGCATACATAAATTTACTAATGCCCACTTGCACTGCATACTTAATCGTGGTTAAGAAGTTAATCACGATTAACCCTCTGATTGAATCAAAATTCAAGAATCTAAAAATATTTGAAACTCCTGAGATATCCCAGATATGTCTGTTTCAAGAAAATATGGAAACAATTTGTGAAAAAAATGTTCTAATTTTAGGAAATACCAATCACTGATTAAAACTGATTAAAGTTAATCAGCTGTGGTGCAAGTAGGCATAAGTCCATTATTGATCAGAGTACAAAATGACTTTAGAATAACGGGACATGTTTTACTGCAGTTCAACGAATCATATAAGGGAAAACAAATCTGATTGATGTAACTGATCGACAGGGCTTTAAAGCCTGGGCCATTAATTTCGCCAATGAACAATAGATTAATAATATGGAATAAAAGATAATTTAATAATATTTATTTTATTTTTTAAACATGTTTCGGGTGTGCTGATTAATGTTTAGATGCAATTATCCCGTATGCTTGTAGTAAATATATCTCAAAGGCGTTTTTTTAACGAATACAAGATTTTTGTATGTTGTATGTACTCTACTAAATATTAAAGGAATAACTGTTAATGCACTATCTTTCAAAATAATATTTTTTGTTATTCTAAAATCATTTTAATTTAATTTGAATATTACAGGCAGAATTGTGTTCGTATGTTGTATGTACTCTACTAAATATTACAGGAATCACTGTTAATGTACTGCCTTTCAAAATAATATTTATTGTTATTCTAAAAACATTTTAATCTAATTTAAATGAGACATGTAGGATTTTTTAAGTAGGTATGTCTTTCCTGATGTATACTTTAAATATTATGTTTAATAACGTTCAATTTGAATTTTCTAACGAGTTTTTCCACTCCTTGATCGAGCCTGAAGTAAAATTTTGAGCTTAGAAAAGCCTGAAAATTTGGATTGGTCGCGTTTGATCTCATGTTAACCCATATCCGCGGGGCCCCGTGTCTAACACGGGCAAAGGCTACTGGCAATTGTTCACATATTTTAATCGGATTATTTTTATGCGCGAGTGAGTTAAGGAAATAATTTTAAATGGATACTCAATAGTTTTAGAGTATACTAGGAAAATAGTTGCTCATGGTATTTTAAATAATTATGTAAAAAACAAGAAAATGATTTTTGCTTTCCCATAAATTCTCAAATTAAATGATCCTTAAGGGGTTTAAATTTAACAAATATTTAATTATTTCGTTAAACCAACCGCCTCGGTACACGACCCAACCAAAATTTCAGGTAATTTGTAAACTCGAAATTTTACTTCATAATTAAGCATGATTATGGAGTGAAAACACTCGCCAGAAGCTTCAAATTGTTTTTTTTTTATAAAAATATGAATCAATGCTTAACATTTCGAGAGTATATAACGGAATATGTATGCTTAAAAGTAAACAATGCATGTATACAAAATGTTCATAAAAAACGCAAATATCGTCCTACAACTGAGTTTAAATTATTAAATTGCAACTATAATTTGTCTACATTTGCTTATTTTTTAGTCATAGTACCCATTTAAATATTTTTATTTTTCCGCGGTTTGTGAAATTAAATAACTATGTATCGCAATGAGGCAGGTAAGTGTCGCATTTTACACAAACATTTGTTTGGATCACAACATGTTTATTTAGTCTAAGAATAATTTAAAAAAAAAAGTTTTTAGATACAATAGAATAAATAGAATAATAATAGAAAAGTTATACTTTCAAAGATTTCCCACTATTATTTTATTTTACTACGTTAAGTTTAGACCTTTCATTTTATTTATTGCTAAAAACAGTTTCTACTTTTCTCTACTTTAGCAAATATTAACCTAAAAATGTTAATGATCAAAATACTGTATTCTTCATTTATTTATTAATCATTTGTTTTATGGCGCCAATGTAATGTTTTTTCTATTATTATAGTCTAGCATTAAATTAAAAACCAGAAGAATGTCGGATTTTTTAGAAACCATATTCTTGATTGTGACGACTCCAGTAACGAAGAAACCGGAGAAATTAAATACGTTTTCACATACTTTAACCCTTTCAGTCCTAATTTGTTTCTTCAGTTAAAATAACTTAATTTTTTGATGAGCCAGTAAATGGATAACAAAAAGCTAAAAAAATAATTATTTATTTACTTTTTGAAGTGGGGGGATTCTTTTGGGGGCTCGGGATATATTTGTCCCAATGGGATTGAAAGGTGGGACATAGATATCCCATTGTTATTATTATTATTAACAACGCAAATACTTAACATTCTAACAACGCAAAAACAGCTATGGAAAAATTCTTTTATTTATCATAAACTAGGTATGATAGGGAGTAAAACAGCTTTTGCATAATGGTACATTACAAGCCGCACAAATTGTTGTGGTTCTTTTTTCATGCTTCCTCTTAGTGCAGCGATGACACCTTCTTCTAGTGGGCCCTTCGATGGATAAGTGATCCCCTATATTTGTCAGCTTGAAACTTGATGATGGCCTACCATATTGTCTTCGGCGTACCACCTTTGCATGCTGTCGACCATAACTTATTAGAGATTCTGCCAGAGGAACTAAATAATACAAAAAACTTTTTCTATTTTCTCGCCCCTTTAGTTCCGTAAATACGATCCAAGAGTTTACAGCAGCTGACATCAATAGCCGATAGAAAACTATTTTCCGCCATTTACTCGTCTTTCTCTCCATATTGTAGAGGCTAACAAGTTGATCTGAAAGATCAACTCCTTCCATATATTTATTATAAAACTCAATCAGCTTCGGACAAGGAATTTCTCTTCGAGTACCATCTTTGGTCTGTCTCTTCACCTCAGTCATTTTATCCGTATGACAATTAGAAAGCACTGTAACATCTTTAGTGTCTTTCCATGAAACTGTACATGTGCTGTACTGATTGCACATGAACTGAGATTCACTTAGTTCTTTTTTTTTGTCTGTAACGAATTTTGGCATATTTTTTCTGGTGACTATTGATGTGCCAGTTGCCGCAAAAGACAACGTATTGATAAGTTTAGTACATGTAAGAAATCTGTCAAAACATAGGCTGACATGTGTATCTCGAATGGCACTTGCGAACGTCAAGACAACATCTTCTCTTAGAGTTGAATTTTGATTTCTATTTTCATCTCTTCCTGAATATATGTTCAAATCATATGTGTAGCTAGTTTTTGAATCACATCTAACCCATGACCTCTTTTGATGGGCTTTAATGAAAGGTATTGCTTCAGGCTGCTTTTTGCTTTGAACTTGGACATAGCCCGTCGATACATTGGAAAGTACTTTCACTTCTTGCTGCTAGAAAAGTTTGTTTCAAACACGAGAGCACTTCTTCCATACAATAAATTTTGTTGCTACCATCTGGTTTTTTGGGGAATTGAAATATAGTTCCAAAGAAAGAAGTTGAAATCTATTTCTAGAAATGGCTTGTTTGATTGTTGTGTTGCCAAGTGAAGTATTAGTAGACCAATAGTGACGTTGTGTAGGTACTGTATTGTACGACATTATGAAGAAGCAGCCAAGTACTATCATTATTTCATACTGATCTGTATCGGCTTTTTCTTTTTGTCTAATAATAGTAATATTTCTAACCTTTCGTTGGTTTTTTTAGCGATTCATAGGAAAAGGCTCTTAGGAAACAGTTTGAAGAAAACCTCAAGTTCTGAAGCTGACCTATCAAGTTTTGCCAGAACTGTAGTAGGTTTTTCATTTTGGAATAAGTAATCTTGGAACAAAATTGTTGTCTACAACTTTCCATTGATCTAAAATTACTATCGGCATATTTGTCACTGCTGCATTATCATCATTGTCTTCAGAAGCGTCTGATGAAGAACCTTCTGATGTGGAAGAACTTTCTGTGGAATGTAAATTTTTATTTGGGATTTTCCTTCTTTTCTTTTTACTTGTAGATGGTCCCAAAAACTCATCACTTGAGGCCCCTGAAGATAACTGGACATACTCTAAACTACTATCAGCAAACGGTTCGTCTTCCATATCAGCGACATTTTCTGCGTTCTATCAACTCAATCTCAGACAAAGGTTTATTTCTAAAAAAACAACACATTTCACTTATAGTAATACACAAATACATCCCACGGTAATACCACTGGGATATATATGTCCCATTAACGGATTTTATAAAAAATGTCGTTTTTATACCAACTTAACATACACAAAATATTTCTTATATATAATATTAGTACATAAATGAACTTACCTTGACATTTTGCAAGTAGAATATACAAAAAACACGATACAATCAAATCAAAATGCTCAGCACGTGCTCTCCTTAGAGTAAATAATTGCACTGAACCGCTGGAACCGAATAATCGCTCTATTTTTTCGGGTGGGGATGATAGAAATAAGGTATATTACCAGTGGTACACAACGCGAGCTGAATTAATAGCGCAGAATTCCCTCTGGGCTTCTGTAAACATCTTCTGGGACTTAAATGACCCATTAGGACTGAAAGAGTTAAGTCTCAATTTAAATTGATGGAATAGAACACACGCCATTCAAGAAAAATCGTCAACATGAATAGAATATGGTTTGAAGGAACAGATGTATTGAAGGAACAGATACATTGCCAAAAACAAAACATATGGTTTCGCTGCTTTTTTCAGGCTTCTCTAAAATCGAAAATGTTCTTCATGCTTAGTCTGGAAGTGGAAAACACTCAAAGCTTCAAATGGAACTCTTTTCAAAAACATCAAAAGTCTGAAAATGTACAGCGTGGCTCCATATGTATACTTAAAAGAAACCTTTCCTGTAGGTGATACCGACCACTCCGATTCTTGTACATTTTAGACAAAAAGCAAAATATTAAAATCCGTTATCGACCGACTACTTTTACTTCATATTTTTTAAAACAGAAGATTCATATTTTTATCATCGCAATAATACCAAGCTTATGCTTTTTTATATAGTGCTATATGATACATTTTAAAAGTTGACCAAACTTGGCAATTCTGGACATTGGATATTTCCGGAAACAATTTTTAAAAAAACATAGATATACTTTAAGTCTTCGTGATTGTAATGGCATAAGATTTAATTTTTAGCAAACCTGTAGGACAAGGAATCTTATTCGGCACTTTGTTCTTAAGAAATTTTCCGAATATTTTAATGGGCGTCTCACAGAAGTCGTACCTTGGTAAAATAAATTGCACTTGATGCCATATTTTTTGTATGATTTATGTTTATTTTTCGTTAAAGGTTTTGTATTGAAATGGCCATATCAATGTGAAAACTGAATTTTATTAAATTTAACAAAGGTAATATATCTTCGTCAGTGGCGTATCGTGGATTCCAGCCGGCTGGGGCGTAGGCCAAATTCGCCGCTTCCTCGTTGATGTTTTATTAAAATACTATTAAATTTCATCATTTTCTTTACAAAAAAACACAGAAATCGGAAAAATATGATTAGTTTTTTAGTTGCAAGTGTTGACAGTTATAGGAAATCTCATTTAAAGTACATAATGCTTAATACTAACAAAAAGTTAAAAGTAATAAATAAGTTTGAATATAAAATCACAAACAATATACAAATAGAACAAACAAATGTAATTTATATAATCAGATTTATTTTTTACTGTCACATAACATTTAGATTATTATGACAGTTGGCATTCGTGATATTTCTCAGTTTAAATTGCCAATATCTTTGCTTTAAATCAATGTTTTGTATGCGTAGCGCATGAAATAAAATTTTGAGTTGAGAAATATAGCCCGCTGCGCGTCCAAATCCAAATTCTTAGGGCTTTTCTCAACTCGAAATTTTACTTCATGCTTATTCTGGGAGTGGAGGACTCTCGTTTACATTTTTGAAAATGTTGATGAATCTTTTTCAGTTTTCAGAATTTCTTATGAATTTTCAATATTTTAGTTAATTTTTACGCTTTTCGTATAGTTCTAAGATTTCGTTTAGTTTTCAAAACGCTGACGGGTTTCCTGAATTTCCAAAAATGTCTATACTTTACAATAAGTTTTTGAAACTCCCTTCAATTAACAAATTCTTGGTAATTTTCATGAGTTCATGAGTTCTTAAACTTAAACATTTTGAAGTTTTTCATAAAATTCCAAGGTTTACGTTAATTTTAAAATTTCGATAATTTTAAAATATTTTACACTTTCCATAAGTTTTCGTTAATTGTTTTAAATCTTGGCAGTTTTCGTAAATTCCCTCAATTTTCGTTAAATTTTAAACATTGTTATACTTTTCGTGAATTTTCAAGATTTTTATCAATTTTTATATTTTCATAGCTTTTCTACATCTTTTTTAAAATCTTAATAGTTTTTCGTAACCTTCCTAAATTTTCATTGCATTTAAAAATTTCGACGGATTTCATGAGTTTTACAGTTTTAGTTAATTTTAAAAATCGTGATGATATGTCTCGAATTTTCAAAAATTTTATCAGTTTTCAAAACTTTTCCTAAATTTCCTTAATTTTATTTTATTTTACAAATCTTGACAGTTTTCATTAAATTGATTTTTTCAAAGATTAGACTCTAATCGCGATTTTTATTTTCAAGATTTTCCTTAAATTTAAAAATATTGACGCTGTTCAGAAATTTCCAAAACTGTCCGTAATTTTCAATTATGACGTTTATTCGTGAGTTTCAGAAACATCCGTTGATTATTAAAATATTGGTATTTTTCGTAAATTTAATGCATTTCTGTTATTTTCTAAGTTCTTGACGGTTTTTCCGTTTGTTAATTTTTTTCATGAATATTCAAGATTTCCGTTCATTTTAAAAATCTTGTTAGAACAGCGTCAAGAATATTTCAAGATTATTATTATTGTTATTGTTTATTTACGGATATCCATTTAAAATAAATACATAATGCTTAGTCTAAAATAATAAAATTATATTATTGTTAGAATATTATTATTACAATATTATAGTGTGTTTCAGCGAGGACGAACAGTTCTATAACTCACTAAATATCAAAAATACGAAAAAAATAATGTTTTAAATGAAAGTTGCAAGGAATAATTTTTGTACCAACTTTAAATTATTTTCACATATTTACTGGAGGCCAGTCAACTTTAATATTTTTAATTTTTGGATTGCTTGTTAAAAATGAATAACAGTTTCTTAATATAATATTCGGTCAAGTAGTATCATTTCGAAGTTATTCCATATTTAAAAAAAATTGACGTTTGTAGTTGTCTCATAAACCTAATATATCTCTGAATTCAAAAATATAGAGAGTTGCAGTTCTCGTCATCCTCTTGACCATAGAGGGCGCTGTCGCCAACGTTATAAAGTTGCCACGATAGAGTTAGATGGTTATGAAATAAAAACAATTGAATTTGTAAATTTTCAATCAAGGGTAACTTGATTATGGCAATTGTGAGGAATATTCAGAACATTAGTATATAAAAGCATTATTATATAAAAATATGAAATAAAATAGTTAACATGTTCAGTTCGGCTTACAAAATATTATTACGCTACGCTACGCCTCTGATCTTAGTACTTAGTGTAATATCAAGTAATTATAGTTTTTTCTTCTATAAATATTTAGTATGCGAACTAATGGATGCGCTATATTTAGGGGAAAACATATTATTACATGAATGTAATAATCTGTTGGAATTAAATAATATATTTATATATTTATATATATATATATATATATATATATATATATATATATATCGCTTATAAGACACGGAGGAAGTTGTTTTAATGAATGTTTGAATTGGTCTTTGTAAAATAAATTAGTTGTAGATTTCGAAAACAATCGGACTTTTAATATTTTGTTTAATATTACCCTTGTTGAATTTAATAATGACACACTAATATACTACTATTTTGAAACTATAAGTACATAGTAAATGAATAGAATTTAATAAATTTTATCAATAAATTAACTACATTACGGATTTTTCCTGTAATTTTTATTAATCAATATGAATGCTAAATGAACTACACTGCACAAAAATAACATTTCAGATATAAATAATCAAATATTTCTGTAAAAGGATTCAATTTTATTACTTAAAATAAAATAATACAATATATACAAATCTTAAAAATACTTTGGGATAAGAGAATAGATTTTTAAGATATGTTAATTAAACAAAATACTGGTCATAGTGTAAAAAGAAACTACAGTACGATTAAATAATATTATCAAAAAAAATACAGTTCACAACAAAACAATGAAAGAGTGCGCATAGAAGTACATACAGATTTAAATTACAAAGGCACATCGAGTTCATTGCAGAACGTTGCATAGGATCCAACACTTCCACATTCTTTCAAACAAACAAAAAAAGGTCTTAAAAGCTGGCAGTTGGTCTTCGTGAGCCTTATTTAAGGCCCAAACAGTTTTATAGTTGACCTTTTTTTAACGAACACCCATTAATATTAATAATAATTAGAATTAGTTGATTAGCTTGTCTTCTTGAAATCAGTTTCGATGTCGTATTCAGGATCGTTGCCCACGCTTGTATCATAGTAAGCATAGTCGTAACTAGCGTTTTTGTTTGATTTAGTTGGTTTTGCTGACGATGCTTGTTTGGGTGGGTCTGGTTTCTTCTCAGCTGGTTTTGGTGTTACTTGTTTGGTCGTTTTTGGATAGTCTGTGATTCTAGGCGTGTTGGCGCTTGTTGAGAAAGGTCGTGGGGATTCGCTGTAGAAAGGTTTTTGCGTGGTGGATGGTGATGTCTTTTTGTTGTTTTTAGCGTATTCGTTTCTGCTGCTAGCGATGTTTTGGCTGTGAGCCGTTTTCAAAAATTCGTCCTCTTTGTTGGAGTTTCCGTCATCGTAGCTCTCGTATTTTGAGTTGTAAGAGCCATCGTCGTACTGAGTTTCGTCAAAACGATTCGATCTGCTCACTGGGGTGGTTGAGGTGATTTTTGGAACTGTTGGGGTGTATTGGGTGAATGGGGTTGTTTTAGGTGTGCTGTTTTGGTTGTTTATGATTGGTGGTTGGGTTTGCTTTTGGCTGTTGAATTGATTGGCGAATGGACGGCTGTGGCCTTGAGGAGCTGGTGGTTGAGTGTGTTGTTGGTTGTTGTTATTATTAAATTGCGTTGTGGGTTGGTTGTTTTGGTTTTGATGGGTATTGAAATGTTGGGAGCTTTGCTGATTGTTGAATTGTGTGGAGCCGAAAGTTGTTTTAGGTGCGTATGTGGTTGGGGCTGTTTCAATCTTTTTTTGTTTGGGCGTGTATGTTGATGGGAAGTTATCAATTTGTTTTGTGGTTGGTTTGATTTTAGGCACGTCATAGTTGGTGTCAAAACCTGTGTTACGTGCTACTGGCGTTGTTGGGTAGTTTTCTGGGGTATGACTCTGCTGTTGGTTTTTGAAAGGAGCTGGTTTTTGTGGGGTGGATTGGTAGTTTTGTTTATTAAATGGAGCTGGGTAGTTTTCGGTTTGTTGGCTGTTAAACGGCTTTGGAGCTGGGGTGGTTGGTCTGTACTGACCATCATCATAAGGAGTTGTTTTTGAGTACTGTTGTGTTTGGCGGAAGGGTGCTGGTGTGCTGACTGAGAAACTGGTTGATTGCGTTTGTTGGTTGTTGCCACGGAAGTTATCAGCGTCGTTGTATTGTTTGTTTTGATTGTTATTAGGGCGACGTTGGCCGTTTCTAATCCTTTGGAAGGGAGCGGTGTTCTGAGGTTCTGTGTTTTCATTGTTTGTGGTTTGCGTGGTACGTGCTGTTGTTGGCACATAGCTACTTCCAGCGAAATTGTTTACAAAACCTGTTGGACGGCTAGGCCTAGGAGTTTGGTTGTCAAAATTTTGTTGCTGTGTAGTTTGTGTTTTTTGTGGTTCTTGAGTGCGGAATTGTTGATTTTGCTGTTGTTGTTGTGGTGGCCGTTGATGGTGTTGCTGTGGTTGTTGTGGTTTTTGCTGGTTTTGTTGTGGTTGCTGTTGCCTTTGTTGGTTTTGTTGGGGTTGCTGGGGTCTTGGTTGTTGTTGTTGTTGCTGCTGCTGCTGCTGTGGCCTTTGATGTTGTGATTGCTGAGGCCTTTGTTGTTGTTGTGGTTGCTGGGGCTTTTGTTGTTGTTGTTGTTGTTGTTGTTGAGGCCTTTGTTGTTGTGACTGTTGTGGTCTTGTTTGTTGTTGCTGTTGAGGTTGCTGTTGTCTTTGTTGATTTTGCTGCTGAGGTTGTTGCTGCTGATAGTTCTGTTGCTGTTCTTGTGGTCTCCTCTGTTGTTTACGAACTAATTTTCTTTTTTGAGCATAATCTCTATTCTGATTCACATTAACATTTCCATCATCCTCGTCATCATCAACTTCTTTACCCCCGTTTCTATTGTTAAAGAAGTTTGAGCTGCTGGAAGTCTTGAAGATATCACGTTCATTATTATTGTTATTATTGTTGTTGGTATTAATCCTGCGGGCTGCGGCTGCTGTATTAAAATCCCTTTGTTGATTGACCCTCTGCGCTTGGTGCTCTCTGTTTAAGCGAGCGTCACCGGTTTCAGCGCGCTGCAATGAGAACGTCTCCTCCTCCTCGCCGTATTTAACAGCCTTGGATTCGTAACCTGAAGATTATAAATCACAAGTTAATCATTTGAAAAAAAAATTAAGTTTGCGCAAGTGAAAGCTTACCTGAGCCGAGACGGTAAAGGTCAAAGTTGTCACTGGCGTAGTACAGAGTGGTAGCGTCGCAATCAACATCATCCCATTCCGCGCAAATCTGATGGTCTTGGTCGAAAGCGGTGCCGTTTGGACACAGAAAACGGAAATCTTGCACCTGCGAAGTACGAGATAACAATGGTAATTACGGAAGCTGCTTGTAATGGACAGCCTTCGTTTAAAAGCTGATTGCATAACACGGATTAGAGTTACGAGTATTTGCAATGGAATTATCGTTTAGAAGGAGGTTGATATGTGATTAAAGTGTGTAATTTAATTTAATTTCGAACGGTTTATGGGTGATGGTTTAATGGTAATTACCCCAACTCCAGGTACTTTCACGCATATGTGGAACATTTGGCACTGGGTTTGAGAATCGGCGTAGTAGCCGCCTAGGATCTTGTCGCGGCAGGTGAAGTCGGTGTCAGGCATTGATTCCAAGCTATAGGTTGGAAACGGCCTGTTGTTTAAGAATTGGCCAGCCCCCCATCCCGCAGTTAAACCTAAAATAAAATCAAACAAAAAAACAGTCAAAATTTTGTAGCATTATAAATTATTGAAACCCATTGTATAATTTCTCTTTACTGGGTTTAACTCTAAACTGAGATATATAATTGCATTAGAACAATAAATATATTTTAACTGCATTTAAAATATTTTACCAAAATTGCCTCTCCAATTAGCATATATTAATATACCATAGCCATCTACAAAAAATATACACAGGGTAATTCAGAATAGGCGTTTCACATCTTGTTCGGGGAGTAATTTAGAGACAATAGGCTAAATAAATATAGGTCTGATTTTCAAAATTCAGCGTATTTCCTTTAAATCTTTAGATATTCGCTATGTTTTTAAAAGAGTTCAATTTGAAGTTTTAAACGAAAGTTTTCCACTCCCAGGCTAAGCACAAAGTAAAATTTCGGGTTTAGAAGTCCTGTGAAAATTTGTCTGGGATTTTCTAAACTCGAAATTTTACTTTAAGCGCCACGGCTAAGCACAAAGTAAAATTTCGGGTTTAGAAGTCCTGTGAAAATTTGTCTGGGATTTTCTAAACTCGAAATTTTACTTTAAGCGCCACGGCTAAGCACAAAGTAAAATTTCGGGTTTAGAAGTCCTGTGAAAATTTGTCTGGGATTTTCTAAACTCGAAATTTTACTTTAAGCGCCACGCGTGTAAAACACAAAAATATTGTGGAATTTATGTATATTTGAACCTCACTTGAAATCAGTGTTTTATACGCGTGGCGCATGAAGTAAAATTTCGAGTTTAGAAAAGCCCAGAAAATTTGTCTCAGGTCGCTGCGCGACCCTCGACAAATTTTCACGGGGCTTTTCTAAACTCGAAATTTTACTTCATGCTTAGTCTGGGAGTGGAAAACACTCGCTTAAAGCTTTAAATTGAACTCTTTTTAAAAAAAACAACGAATATCTAAGGATTTAAAAAAAATAGGCTGAATTTAGAAAACATATACTTCAAAGAAAAACTCCCTGTGTATTGAATTGTCTATTATAATCAATCTGCGACTGATTTTTTTACAAAATAAAGATTTTTAAATCAAAATTTCATTAATTTTGTATTCAACATTATTATTATACTGAACATATTTTTATCAAGAATACATATCAATAAGCAGTATACTTTAAACTTCACAATATTATACGGTTGGCGCATGAAGTAACATTTTGAGTTTAGAAAAGCCTGAAAATTTGGTTTGGTCGCTTCGCTTCGCCTTTCTAAATTCGGAATTTTACTTCATGCTTAATCAATTCATTCACAAAACGTATAATTGATAGTGGCCCAGAGTGGGTTCCTTGAGGAACCCCAGAGATTTCAGAAACTGGTTTCGAAACGAACGTACATTTTTCCCGATTAGAAATCGTGATACTTCATGCGCCACGCGTATGAAACACTAAAATATTGTGAAATTTATGTATATGTATAACGTATAAATGATACTGGTCCACAGTGGGTTCCTTGAGGAACCCCAGAGATTTCAAAAACTGGTTTTGAAATGAACGTACATTTTTCCCGATTAGAAATTGTAATACTTCATGCGCCACGCGTATAAAATAATAAAATATTGTGAAATTTATGTATATGTATAACGTATAAATGATATTGGCCCATAGTGGGTTCCTTGAGGAATAACATATAAATGATATTGGAGCAGAGTGGGTTGCTTGGGGAGCCCCAAAGATTTCAGGACCTGGTTTCGAAACGAACGTACATTCTTCCCGATTATAGATCGTAATACTTCATGCGCGATGCTTAAAAAACACTAAAATATTGTGAAATTTATGCATATTTGAACCTTACTTAAAATCAGTGTTATATACGCTTGGCGCATGAAGTAAAATTTCGAGTTTAGAAAAGCCCAGCTGCGCGACCCTCGACAAATTTTCACGGGGCTTTTCTAACCTCAAAATTTTACTTTATGCTTAGTCTGGGAGTGAAAAACACTCGTTGTAGCTTCAAATTGAACTCTTAAAAAAAAACAACGAATAGCTAAAAACTTTCAAAAAATAGGCTGAATTTAGAAAACGCATACTTTAAAGAACAACTCCCTGTATTGTCTTCAAATGAGCCCCGACCAAGATGTAAAAAATTGTTTTCACCTATTCTGTATCATCCTGTATACAGATGAAATTATCAATAGTCAGCAAATCAACCTCAAAATATTAAAATTTATAAAGGTGTGAGTATTTCATTTTCCATTGTTTTTATTTTTCCTTTCTAAGACATAAACTTTCAAAAATTAATATTCATCGCTAACTCATGGTTCGTGGACCATGAAAACAATTCGCAAATCATCACGATTTCATCGCTTACACGCATGCTTAAGGTGATCATGAACTATTATCATCGAAAAGATCTAAATAAACAATAAAGATTTATTTGAAATGATAAACTAATTGTGCATATAATAATATAATCTTCTTTAACCGTAGTTTTTATGACTAAAGCCTATTTTAGATTATCACAATATTTGGGACACAACAATTACGCTTTCATCTGTGTATAGATATCCATACTTGTATTGCAATTCATTGATTCATTTTTGTACAAAAAAATAGGATCAACTGCACAGCTCCAAGAAATTAACGCATCACCTGCAATTATTACTATCATAAATTTTAGAAATGTGTTCTATTTTTGTGTATTTTAAGTAAGCGTGTTTGAATAACAAACCTTGTGTTTATTTTTTTTTTTTTTTTTAAGAAAATAATTTATTTATTTCAGTGCTTCAATTACAGGTATATGTATGTATATTATTTGTATGATATTTATTTGTTTGATGTATCGTCTGTAGTTGTCGCTGTTGGAGTTCATTCCTTCTGTCCTCGCCTCGTGATTCTCGGTTGTAGGACCAGATCTCGGGCTAGCGATATTGAAGGATGTTTGCATGTTTTCATTCTGTTTTATTGTAATTCGTTGTTTAGCAGTTTATTCTTTAATTTCAATTTGTAGGGTATATATTTTAATGATTTTATGTATTGTGGTATGTGGTATTAGACAGATTGCAAAAAAAATTAAAAAAGTAAATGAAATATACCTAAAGCAAAAGTTTATATGTTTAAAAAAATGTAAGGTGATGCTTAAATTTTTGGAGCAGTGTATAACGGGCTTTATACAAATGTTTAAAACTTACATATTTGATTTATCATATTTTCATATACATGATTTTGTATACATGTTCTGTAAAAAGTAATCTTTGTACATTCCTTGATAAGGCTAGAGGCTGAAACTAGTTAGAATAAATTGATATTGTTTTTCTCCAAAAAGGGTGACATCCCTAAGAGTTTGCTAAAGAATGCCAAGAACTTAAGATTTTAAAAAATCTGTAATTCTTGATATTTAATTACACTTTCAGGAATGCCAACATTTTTTGGAAAAAAAACAATATTACCATTCGATTCTTTAATATGGCTTTTGTGATACAGTTTTATTCTAACTCTCTAGGACCAGCCGTTTTCTCAAAAAAAAAAAACCTTATGCGGGTAGTCTAGGACATCCTGTATATCATATTTGAATTATTTCTTCCCAATAACTTTGTGAAATACTGAAGTATGTTATATTACATGAAATAAATCGAAAAGTAAAATGTACATATGTAAAACAAGCTACGTAAAACAACACAATGTTCTATATTTATATTGAAACTATCAAAATAGGTAATTCATGTTACTATAACATAATCGTAATATATTATGTAATTATCGTACATTTTCTGGCCTATATTATAGCTAATTTGTTTTGTTAATTATAACTTTTGGCTATTATTTTCGGTAATGCATGGCATCTCTTTTATTACAAGCTTCACACGAACGCTGAGTATAATTTTGTATGAGATGCGAATCATTTCGCAAAAATATCCTTGGCACAATTTCTTTTGTTAAAAAAACATCTTCATATAAATCTTCGCGTAACCGAATCTTTTGTTTGAGTATACTTCCTTTATGATAAAATATATTTAATTTATAATTTGAACTAATGTTGCATTCAATCAACATCTCAAGAACAATTATTACTGCTCACAGCTGCTGTGAAAATGTGTTTCTTGAAAATGGAGTGCATATCTCACTATATACCATCTATTCTACATATCCCGATGTATTTACTAAAGTTTCAGATATTCATTATTTTTATAAAAAAAAGTTCAATTTAATGCAGTAGTATCTAACAAATGTGAGTGTGAATGCGGCGCAAGTGCAAATTGCTAAATTCATTAATTAAGAAAATACTACATATGTTTTTTGGTAACTCGGTAAATTTGTGATTCTTACCGAACATTTTCCTGCAAATCATGATAACGTTGTTTTACCGACAAAAGCTATTAAATGCATAGAAAATTAATAGCATTAAATGATTTACCTAGAACGAGGGTTTCCACTTTCAGATTAAACATGAAGTAAAATTTCGTGTTTAGAAAAGCCTGAAAATTTGATTTGGTCGCGTAGCGAAGCGAAGCCAAAACGAAATTTTCAGTCTTTCTAAACTCGAAATTTTACTTCATGCTCCACGCGTATAAAACACTTAATTATTGTGAAGTTCTAGAACACGGTTTTAATGTTAATAAAGAATGTTTGCTTTGTTTAATCTTTTCGCTTATTATGAGTGGAATAAACCGGTTTTTTTTTGCTCTTCACTTATTGCGGTACAAGACAACTCGCTTTTAATGCATGCGGCCCAGCGAAGGTAAAAGGTTGCACACCCCTGATTTAGAGGCGACTAGACCAAAAACTCTAAAATCTTCCGATTTCTATCTCTTTCCTAAAATGTTCGAGGGTAAGGGGAAAGAGACCGAGCACTCAAGGGGTAATCCATTATGAACACCAACCGCATTTTTTGGGTGTCAATGACAACCCCATATTAGCAGGTAGTAAGAAGTCCATCTGTTTTCAACCGGCGCGTGGCGTTATCTTTTGTCCGGTTTGGGGTGGTTTTGATAGGAAGATTTATTTGATATTTATAAAATTATTTAAAATGTAATTATAATTAATACGACATTTGTAAATTAAAGTCGAGAATTATGTCTACGTGTACAATTTTAGGTAAATATTTTTTTTTAAAACGTATCTGACGTTTACATCTTGGTAAATATTGATCATCATCACATCTAAGCGTTAATTTTTAACTTTACTGTAAATCAGTGGTTTATACGCGTGGCGCATGAAGTAAAATTTCGAGTTTAGAAAAGCCCCGTGAAAATTTGTCTCGGGTCGCTGCGCGACCCTCGACAAATTTTCTACGCGGGGCTTTTCTAAACTCGAAATTTTACTTCATGCTTAGTCTGGGAGTGGAAGACACTCGTTAGTTTAGAATACATCACAATTAGTAAAATATATATCGTTGGATGCCCGTCTTCAGGGGTGATATGAAGGCAAATTATGGGTCTTAGGAGTTGTCAAATAAGTGAGTTACTCGACTGTTTCTAAGGCACTCTTTACAAAAAACAAAAGATTAATATTTTACATATAAAATGTACAGGGTGAGCGAAACTTGATGTCTCTGCTCTATTATAAGAAAAGGAAAAACGGTAAAAATAATCTAAAAAAAGGTTCATAAATAGGAGTAAGGTCCATTTTAATCCAAATTTAATATTTTTCTAAATATTGAAACTAAAGTAATGACGTCATTGAAATTTTCTTTCCCAGATACATACCTATATTTTTAGATATTTCAAAAGAACTAATTTTTCTGAATAAACTTTGTAGAGAATAAAATTTGCTATCTTTTTGCGTTAAAAAATTATAAGCAAACTTAAAAGAAAATATTATGAAAAATTCACAATTGTCACGGCTTAAACAAGTAGCCTTTGGAAGCAAATAATAAAGCTGCATTTGTCAATAATTAAACTAATGGTTGACAAATATTGTTTTGTTGTCATTTGATTTTAGATTTCAGATTTTTTTTATCGTTTTTCTTTTTCATAAATAGTTCACGTCGTTATTTTAAATGTACATTACATATGAGACTATTAAAATGAATAAAAATAGTTAGTTTTCTTCTGGATTTCAAATTGCACTATAAATTGACAATTTTAATAGTCATATGTAATTTACATTTAGGTTGACGATCTACTGCCAATAGTCTTGTCTATTGCCAATAGTCTTGTCTATTGTACTCACAAAATGACTATTATAAATGTCAATTGATTGTGCATTTTAAAATCCAGAAGAAAACTGAACATCTATAACCATTTTAGTAGTCATGTGTAATTTACATATAAATTGACGACGTGGACACCATCTGCTGCCAATTTTTGAGTAGTGCTATTGACAGTAGATGGTGTTCACGTCGTTAATACAAATATAATGTATATGTTCATTATAGCACTTTTTCCGTCATTTAAAGAATTGATGATTGTCGTACAAAACGTATTTCACTTGCTAATTGGTTAGTTATAGACCATTTCACATTAAATCAGCGTTTTATACGCGTCGCGCATGAAGCAAAATTTCGAGTTTAGAAAAGCCTAATTTGTCTCAGTCGCTCTGCTGCGCTACGCCTGAGCCAAATGTTCAGGCTTTTCTAAACTCAAAATTTTACTTCATGCTTAATCTGGGATTGGAAACACTCGTTAGATGATCAATCATAACCAGGGTCGTTATGATTAAAACACTTTGTTTGAAAACAGTGTTTTGAACATGTTTAAAAACAGCCGTCGTGTTTTAAACGGTTTCGTTTTAAACATGTTTTAAATATTAAATTTGTTTAAAGCATGTTTTAAACGTTGTATTTGTTTAATACCGATTTTTTATTATCTTAGCTGCTAAAAATAAATATTTGCTAAATTATATTTTATATTAATTCATTAAAATTTTTTGTTTGTTTTTAAATTTTAGCTAAATTGTTTAAGATATTTCAAATTACATTATCAAACATAACATTTTAGTACAATAAAACTGTGTGTGCATAAATGTGGATTTTAAATACAGGGGTTTTTTCTTTCAGATATACATAAGCATACACTGTACATTTTTCGACGTTCGTTGTGTTTTGTTCAAGATTTCAATTTGAATCTTTAAACGAGGGTTTTCCACTCCCAGACTAAGCATGAAGTAAAATTTCGAGTTTAGAAAAGCCTGAAAATTTGGATTGGCCGCGTAGCGAAGCGGAGCGGCCAATCCAAATTAGGCTTTTCTAAACTCGAAATTTTACTTCATGCGCCACGCGTATAAAACACTGAAATATCGTAAAGTTTAAAATATACGGCTTTAGTAATCTAATATGTAAATGTGGATAAAACGTGAGTCATATTCTGCGCTGACAAAATTGTTTAAAGCAGTGATTATAGGCAACCCAATAACTGTAACGTATATTAGGTTGCCTATAACCGTTGTTGTAAGTGTGTTTTTTTAACTTAACTGAAAATCAGTGTTTTTTAAGCGTGGCGCATGAAGTAAATTTTCGAGTTTAGAAAAGCTTAATTTGGATTGGCCGCTCCGCTTCGCTACGCGGCCAAACCAAATTCTTAGGCTTTTCTAAACTCGAAATTTTATGCTTAGTCTGGGAGTGGAAATCACTCGTTTAAAACCTTAAATTAACCGCATTAAAACAACGATTTCCCACAACTTTAAAAAACGCTGTAATTGTCGGGATGTGTACACAAAAGAAAAATGCCCTGTATATTGCGTTTTAAACATGTTTTAATCACGTTTTAAACATGTTTTAAACACGTTTTAAACCCAGATCATAACCTTATTTTGCCTTTTTTTATTGCCTGATTAGCGTGCTCTATTTAATTGATTTGATTAAAACGTAATCAAATAATACCATTGCATAACATATTGATTAATGAGTTAAATTGTTGGAGTCATCAAATGAACATGAACGACCGTTTAAAACACTTTAATAAGGGAAAAAGGGAAACTACCTGCTATTCTAACGGATAAAGTCATAAATTGTAACATCAACACACCATAAATTGTGGTTTCTTTTCTTCCATTATACTCCCGCGCTTATAGAGGGTGTCTCTTTTGAAAACTTGCTGGTTTAGATATTGAGGAGAGGCCCTGATTTAGAGCATCTAACAAGTGTTTCCAGCCCATTGATTAAGCATGAAATAAAATTTCGGGTTAAGCAAAGCCTGAAAATTTGGCCTGATCTCGTAAAAAATGTTACAAATATTTATTTCATATAACTAAATCTTGCCCTTTCGAAACTGCGGATTTGGGATATGTAAGCATAATTTAAAGAACAGATCGGAATACAAATCGGGCTTGACTTTCGGAAGATTTGGTTACAAATTTTCAGGCTTGTCTAACCTTGAAATTGAATCATGTAATGGAAACACTCCTTAATTAATCGATATTTGTTTTTGAGTTTCGTGAAGAGTATAATCATAAATAATGAACACTGTTGTATCCTTTCTTCACACTTTATTTTCTAATGGTTAGATATATATTTCAAGTGCTAAGCACTCATTTTCAATAACAACCAACAACTAACTCCTTAATTAAAACAACGAATTTCTGCAAGTTTACTAAACGCTGTAATAATCATCATCATACTAAAAAGATAAATTCCCTGTATGTATTATAATTATTTTTATAACTAATAACATATTCAGCTAAACTTTCACAATGCTACAACTTTAATAACTCAGCAATATCTTCAAAACAAATTTCGTTAATCTCATTAGCAAACCAATAATTTCATCATCACAACAATCACGAATATCTTCCCGACCTTAAAATAATTTGCATAACCAACAAAAATCATCTACGAAAACATTCCCACATTCACCAACAAACAACAAATCAAACCAATATTCCCAATAGAGCCGCTAAAGTTCAAACCTGTAGAAAGCGCCATTATTTACTGATCATTCAGATCCGTAAACTTGTGTCTGAGATAAAATCGCCAATTTGCATATAAAGGAAGTTGCGAAGGAACAAAGAGGATCTTCATTCCGAAAATAGAATTGCCCAAGGACGGATTCTTTGGCCAAAGAAGGATTTTAATATGCACGCCCACATTCTTGAGGAATTAGGAAAAAATTATTACATGAGCGCCGTTTTTGTGAGGAGTATCCTGGTTAGGTGATTTTTTGTGGGAGGAGAAATGCGTTATTAATCAGCGAAATCAGCGAGCGGAAAGTAATTCCAGTAGTTCTATGCATGGATTAATAGGTGTTTTAATGAGCAGTATTTTGTTTTGCGAAGAAAATGTTCTTGTTTGTATAGAGTAAATTGCTAAGCTTTGTTGTGATAATAATATTAATAATAATAATATTTATTTGTACAATTACCAATATTACATAGTTTACACAAGTCATGGTTATACTTAATAATAGATATAGAATACTGAATTCGATAATAAACAGCCAAGTTAAAATAAGTGTATAAATAAAATCAATACAAAGAATAAATTAGGCAATAAAATGTAAAAAACTAAGTGAACTAATCAATATATAAAACAAAGAGGCAGGATAAACTTACAATTAGAGACAAACAACTTTTTTTTTTTGTATAGGTATTACCATTCAGCCACTAACGTTGATTTTTATAATATCTATATTATCATATATTTTGACTAATTTGGACGTCACAACACATTCACACACATCCATGGAACCGGAGACGAGTATTTTTCGTTAGAAAAATTACTCGCCTCCGCTGGGAATCGAACCCAGATCACCTCCGTGTCCGATTGGCGAAACCAGCGGCTCAACCGCTCGGCGGGCCCTAACAAACAACTTAAGAACTCAATATAAAATCTAAGGAGTAATATAATGATCAAATCTATCACACAATAAAATCAAATATTAAAAAATTATCATAACTGTAAAAAGCAAGATATTTTTAACTTCTCTTTTAAACTTTTTATAATCAAGTTGTCGCAAAGTTGTGGGTAGATTATTGAAAAATCTAAAAGAGTTTAACTAAACTTATCCATTCAGCTTATGTGAAGTAGTAAGGATTTAGTAATAATTATTATTAGATTTCATTTTTAGGGTAGTTTTGCCTCAATATATATATATTTGCCTCAATATATATATAAAATAATTACTTGACTTGATAAACAACTTCTAATACTTCAAGCCATGATCAGATCATCAACTTAACTTGACTAATTTGGAATTCTGGTAATTTTCTTAAGAATCGCCTCAATATTAGATAACTCAGTCTTTTATGTTAATAAAAACTCCTTTGGAAAATATTCCGACTAATTGTTGTTCAGGCATTTGGATGTGAAGAACTTTTCTTCCATGTAGACAAATGGTGTGAATCCGGTACTATTATTTATTACTCAATGGAAAGTTGCTAATACGTACACATGCACACATATAGACCGAGGGTGTGTGAGTGTGTGAATGTTGTGAAAATTCCTCATTATATAATCCATTCGCGAGAGTAACCGACAAAGCAGCAATTAAAGTGATAATACAACAATTCTCATGAGCGCCCATACGAGTGTTTAATTAATGATCCTCTTCAAGTCAACAACGTACTAATGTTATATAAACTACCTGAAGATGTAATCAAACAACTGGAACTAAATCATTTTTTGCACAAGAGAATTTACTAGAAAGTTTATTCTTCGCAAAAAAATAAATATTTGGATGTTAATTAGGAACTTGAACTTGACTCGAAAATACAAGTTTCTGCCTTTGACTAAGCATAAATAAATTATTATTTATGCTTAGTCAAAGGCAGAAACTTGTATTTTCGAGTCAAGTTCAAGTTCCTAATTAAGATCCAAATATTTATTTTTTTGCGAAGAATAAACTTTCCAGTAAATTCTCTTGTGCAAAAAATGATTTAGTTCCAGTTGTTTGATTACATCTTCAGGTAGTTTATATAACATTAGTACGTTGTTGACTTGAAGAGGATCATTAATTAAACACGGTTACTCTCGCGAATGGATTATATAATATATTTCAAACTATTTTCACTTTAGTTCAAATTAGTACTAAGGCAAGCTAATTAACGTTATTAAATAATACCGAATTTGACGAATAAAGCACTAATAGCCTGTTTCACACGATTATTTGAATTACCAAATGTATGTACATTTGGCAATTCAAATAAACGTGTGAAGAAAGGTTATTAGTGCTTTATTCGTCAAATTATTATTTTTTTTTTCGGAAAACTTTAAACAAAGCAGATAACATGTTTGTACAATATTAGACTAAGAACATAATATTAAGCACATATTGTAATACATAATATAATATAATATATAAGTCGTGATCTTCACGTAACTGCATCAAACTATAATATTTTTCGAAGTGACTACTACCATTCCAATATTGGTTAATTGATGTATTTTTAATCAAACACAATTTTTTCTAATAAAGATTAATTTGTGACACGTAAAATGATAACGAAAATAACTGTTGTTTTTCAAAGGTTGCTATAATTCGAGTTTTACTTTCCCGACAACTACTCTTTCTTGTTGTAATTGAGATTGTTTTTAAATTTTCTAGTTTATCTTGACACAAAGAAATTTCCGGTCATTACTTTATTATTAAAAATGTTCATTTCAGTGTTCTCTAGCATTTTTGAAAATTAGGAATAGATATTCTGTGACACCCTGTATTAGATATATAGGGTGTCCTAATTTTCAAAAATGCTAGACGACACTGAAATAGACATTTTTGTTAATTAATAGAAACATATTTTTAATTGTTATCAATGCCCAATGTTTGACCAAATTGTCTCCTCCTCCTCTTTGTTATCAATTTGTATTTTTAGTTTTAAGATTTTGGGGAAACATTATTCGGCCATTTCTGATGTCTAACCGTTTGTTAAAATGAATGTAATATTTGTGAAAAGTTTTATTACAAGTATAAGTTTAAGTTTAGTCAACGTGACCCGAGAGGTGTTATCAAAAACTCCTACACAAGGAGTGATAACTATACTTGTAGATTCGTCTAAAAAAAACTCTAAAATGTGAGTTTATGAAATTAAGAATTATTTATCATAGTTAATATTTTTCATAGTTAATACAAAATCAATATATTTTACATTTCCTTAAAATCATCATGAGGAAATGTAAAATGTATTGATTTTGTAGAAAGTAAGTTTCTTAAGTAGAAGGATAAATTCTTATGGTTGTTGATAAAAATCACAATAGATCTACTCATCACCCAACAATTCTTACTCAACAGTATGATCTTGAACAAACAACTTATTGCATGTTATGCCCATACGAATGTGCAACCGCTTTCCAATCCATGTTTGTTTATTGTCGAAATAAAATCCTCAGCGAGCCACGTTTGTTCGGCAGATCCAAGGCATTTGAAAGTGTTTAGCACTCTCGTCTTCGCTAGAAGGCGAAGATCCATGCACCGTTACATAACGCCGAATAATTGCCGTTTAAGTAGTACACACAACTTGGAGTTTTCACGAGAGAAAAATGCTTGTGCAAGATTATTAAATAACTCTCGCGGTATCGGAGATCTTGCCCAACGGTCAAGAGGAGCTTTTGCGCTCGGTCAGTTTTGTGGAACAATCAGGCGTTAATAACCGTAATGCGTCGCTAATATGCTGTTGGTTTTATTGGCTGCTGTTGAAAATAATAGCCTCCGGTGTATTGGTTGTAATTAATCTTAATTAGAGGTTTATTAATTACTTAATAGATGGCTGTAAAAATGTGTACGAGCATACTCAAACGAATATAATGTTATGTTACAATGTATGATATTTTGGACAGTGTAGTTTTTCTGATATTCTGATAGTAATTTGTTATGACTTTTTTTCGAATCAATAATCAAGGCTGTTTAAATTATTCTACGTTTAGAGTAATTAAACATCGATACAAATAAATTGTGTCTACATATGAATTAAAAAAATTAGTGATGTATTAATCAAAGCACTTTCCCTATCCCCTAAACAATTGATAACTGACATAATAATCATATTTCACTTATAAATTGATAAGAGGCCATTTCACATTAAATCATTGTTACATACGCGTGGCGCATGAAGTAAAATTTCGAGTTTAGAAAAGCCTAATTTGGCTCGGCCGATATTTTGGTCAGTGTAGTTTTTCTGGTATTCTGATAGTAATTTGTTATGACTTTTTTTCGAATCAATAATCAAGGCTGTTTAAATTATTCTACGTTTAGAGTAATTAAACATCTATACATATAAATTGTGTCTACATATGAATTACAAAAATTAGTGATTTATTAATCAAAGCACTTTCCCTATCCCCTAAACAATTGATAACTGACATAATAATCATATATCACTTATAAATTGGTAAGAGGCCATTTCACATTAAATCATTGTTACATACGCGTGGCGCATGAAGTAAAATTTCGAGTTTAGAAAAGCCTAATTTGGCTCGGTCGCTCCGCTTCGCTACGCGCCCGAGCCAAATTTTCAGGCTTTTATAAACTCGAAATTTTACTTCATGCTTAGTCTGGGAGTGGAAGACACTCGTTTGTTTCATTATTGAAATAATTAAAAATGTACGTAATACATGGTTTTATTGACGGAGAATGTGAATTTTGATTCAAGTTAAAAAGGATTCAAAAGATAAAAGGTAAATTACAGTCAATTTCAAAAAATGTCTGAACTCGAAATTTTACTTCATGCTTAGTCTGGGAGTGGAAGACACATTTTAGTTTCAAATATGTCATAACTACAAGTACTACACTACAAGATATATTGTTTTAAAAGGATAGTCATCTAGAGTCTGTATTTATATTCCTAAGGTAATTATTATAATTATGTAGAATTGAAAAATGAAATAATTTAATAATAATTAAATTATCATTTATCGTATAATAAAAAATCATACAAATAGCCATCGAGCTAAGTCATTTAGCCAATTTCTATAAGTCTTCAAAATAAGTTATTTTATTTAATCATATTTCATTTTATACCTGTATACCCAAACCCGGAAATGACCCACTAGAACCTAGCAATTATCGCCCCATCACCCTTCTCCCAGTCCTTGGAAAATTATTTGAAACTTTAATTAAAAATAAATTGATGTCCTGCATAGCTGACATCCCTCCCTAAAAGTTTGGATTCCTCGAACACCGCTTCATAACTCTACCTTTATCCATTCTCACGTCCAACTGTCAAACAGCAAGCCTCGAAGGTCCTAAATCTGCTATATTATTTCTAGACATTCCAAAAGCGTTTGATTCCGTTTGGCATCGGGGCTTGCTGTTCAAGTGCAGCTCCCTTAATATACCTCCACATCTAATCAACCTCTTAGAAAGTTTCCTGCACAACAGATCCCTCCAAGTGTAAATACGCCACATGATATCTACAACTCCGATCTTAACTATTTAGATAAATCTGCCTACCCTGTTCTATACGCCGATGACACTGCGTTAGTCGCACATGCTTTTCACTCCCAAAAGCTCTCAGCACTCTACAGGGCCTCATTGGCACCATTCAAACATGGTTTGTGAAATTGCGAATTTCCATAAACCCCAATAAATTCCAGCATCTAATCCCTTTTCACCGAGCAAACAATTCCCCATTCTCAATTTCTATACACAATCATGTTATCTTTCCTTTAACCACTTACAAATATGCAGGTATCCTCTTTGACAGAAACCTCACCTTCAAAGCTCACTCCACAATCCTTAAAGCCAAAATCAAGAATCGGGCGACTCATTTTAGAAGTCTAACCTTCAAGCGACAGGGCATTAGCATAAAAACAGCCGTATAAGATGATATGCCGCCCCTTACTTGACTATGCCGCTATTCTCTTTCACAACCTCCATCCTACTACACTCAAAAATACACAAATCGCAGAAAGATCGGCCCTGAGAGTGCTGATTAAAATCCGACACCCCCAAAACCTACTACATAACCCCTCCAACCTCCTCCTTTACGACCTTACAAAAGATACTCTATTGAAACCCGCCTATCCTGCTTGGCTGATAAATTTGCCTCAAATCCTACCCTTTACAATCTCCTACATTCTTAATGCATTCCTCGAAACCATGATATTACTCCCAAACGTAAACGTTTCACCTGCACAATTCATGATTTCATTTCTTCATTTCATAACCCTAGTAATCACGACGATTAAATTCATTTGACAAGACAATGGACGACATTAGCAATCAAGACTGTTCCTGCACAATAACAGAAATTTTTAAACCCAAGCAGAAACACCAACGGTCGATAGCCAATTGGCAAATTAATTAATTATTACCTAATTTATTATATTATTTTTTTGTACTAATTTTGTTAAAATAATTTGTTAATAAAGATTTATATATGTATATTTCATTTTAAAATACATTAAATATCCTAAATTAATTTACCACTTGAAACATTTTGAATATTTATAAACAATTACACAAATCAGAAAAACGATACCAAGTGATTTACTTAAAAGTTCATGGTTATTTACTGATGCAATTCAAATTTATAGTAGAAAACTGATTATTATTATTATTATTATTATTATTATTATTATTATTAATATACAGAGCTATTCAAAATAAATGAACAGATTTCAAACATCTATTTCTTCCAAACGACAAAAGATAGAAACACAATTCCAACGTTCCTTAAAAGAGAAAAGTTTAAATTTTATGAATTCATATGACCACCATGTGTTACACAGCAAATATCAAAACAGTGGCTCATTTCTTGCCACACACTAATCAGCTGGTCTTTAGTTATCGAATTTACAGCTTCATCAATTTGATGTCGTATATTTTCAAGAAAGGTTTTTGGGCTCCTATTCACAAACTGTACGAATACGCTCGATATTTTTATTCGATGTGCGTGGACATCCCGTGCTTTTCTGTTTGCAGATGCAACCATCGTCTACGAATTTTCGATGCCACTGGTAAATCTGCTCGCGACGAGGCGGTTGTTTATTAAGCTGACTGCGAAAAGCACGTTGGACTCCAATAATGGGCTCTAGTTTTGCTAATTGCAGCACAGAAAATGATTGTTCTTGTTGTGTCGCCATTTTACTAGAGACAATCAGCATGACAAATAACAGCGCCAATGCAGCCGTGGTTGGAACTTCTGCATGGACTGTTCAAATTTTAAACTTTTTTCTGTCCAGGAACGTTGGAATTATGCTTCTAACTTTTGTAGTTTGAAAGAAATAAACGTTTGAAATCGGTTCTTTTCTATTGAATAGCCCTGTATTGTAAATTTTCTTACACATTGTTTACTAAAATCAATAAACTTTTTGTTACAGAAGGTAGGTTCTGCAAAAGATTGAGTTCCAAGATGTCTTGGCGCGTTATTTTCTCTTATCTTGTGTACTTTATTCTTATTCTTATTCATTAATATGACACTTATAAAATTACTAAATATTCTCGATTGTTATTTACCATTGAATGTGCAACTTTTTCTCAGAGATTTCATTCTCGTTCTGAATCATAAATTCCTTATAAGTAATACTTAACGTGTTAAACTATAATAACTTGAGCGGCTAAACACGATGTTAATGCAATGGAATCATCAGTGTAGTATATTTTTATTACCTTGTTACCAGTCCATGTGTCTATAACAAGATGATAATATCTCAATAACAATACATTTTACGATGGTGAAAGCTATGCATAATATATTTATATTCATATTTACTAGGTAATAATTATGTGAAAAAACATTCACCTTTTGTACTAATTTACACAGAAAATATTTGATGATAATAATAGCAATAGAAATTCTTCATACACAAAAAACATAATTATTTGAAAGTAAACATAATGTAATTTTAAATATTATGTTTAATAGAATTTGTATCATATCAGTGTAGACTCCCAAATACAAGATTTTCTTAAGGTATACATACACCGATCAGGGATGAGAGAGATTAAGTGAACACGCCCTGTTTATTATCAATATTTCTAAAAATACTGTTAATTAAAAAAAATCTTCAAATAAAAATTGAAAGTTTGATAATAATCAACAAAATGTATATTATAGCTGTATCAACTGTAAACTTATGCTGTTTTTTTTTTTAAATTAGAAATATGTACGTTTGTTCAAATCAACTTATCCGATACTATTTTAAATTACTCAAATAATATTTTCTAACTTTCTACATATTTATTTTATATAAGTTATTTTTTTAAGTACACATATGTCAATTACTGCGTATATGCTGTAAATCTTCAGATATTCGTTGTTTTTTTTAAAGTGCAGTTTAAGGCTATAAACGAGTGCCGTCCACTCCCAGACTAAGCATGAAGTAAAAATTTTACATATGTTTTAGTTGTTACCTACAGATTTTTCACTCAGTTGACATTACTGATTATTTGGGCGCATGCGTCTGTCAAAAAACTGTTGTTGGTGTCAAAACAACGTGAAGTGAATACGATTAAGGATTGCCTGCGATTTACTTTCAAAATTGAAAATGAATTTGTCACAACAAATCTAATAATCTATATCTATAAAAACGGCACACCACAGGTTTAACCCAAGCTCGAAGCCCGAGGTAGACTGACAGTGAGGTAACTCAGCTTTACACACAACAATGCTTTGCCTCGCAATTTTAAAATAGACACAAAAGGTTTGATCCTTGGGTTAAGTTAACAGAGGTGTAACTATCTATCATAAAAGCGGCTCTAAATCGTATACTGTGCTCCGCTTTACTACGAAATCAAGACAACTTTTATGATTTTCTAAACTATACATTTTATTTCATGCTTAACCAAGGAGTGCGAACACTTGTTAGATGCTTTAAATTGAACGCTTTAAAAAAATAACGGATTCATAAAAATTTACTCAACGCTGTAATCATTGAGATGTGTATACTTAAATGAAAAATTGCCTGTATAGTACTTCTACAAAAAAACATTTTTAAATTATCTAATAGCAAAATTTTGTAACACGAAACGTGAGTTAGATCAATCAATTTTGATTAAAAACAGGAGTGCACTCTTTTGAAATTGCAGCAATCGAAATGGAAGCATCGATAATGATCAAGCTGAGAAATTGGATTTTCGTGAGCTTCTTTTCTCGTTAAAGTAAAGCAGTAGTCTATTGATTAAAAATAGATTAGTTCTATAGTAATTACATACATTTTTATAGTAAAAATAATTAAAGTATTACCAATTTAATAAAAATAGAAAATGGTTGCATTAGAGAGAATTTTAATTTAATTTGATTTAAAATTATTATGAATTGTCTATTGTAATAACGTGATATGCCGCAAGTAATCAAAAATAAGTTATTGGAGTTTGAAATTTTAAAAAATATGTGTAAAATGTATTACTATGAAATTTAAAATTAAAGCATTTTTAATAAGTTTATTAGATATATTTCTGAAAAATATGATTAAAAAGAGGATACAAAAATGTAATTGTCTTCTGAAAAACAATGTAATTTTATAATATTGTGGTTTATCATGTTATTGCTTACAAAAACAAGTGAAAATGTTTTTACAAAAAAATATGTAATTCTATATTGATTTCTACTAATAACTTTTCTTACATACATATACATATTGTAATATATGATAAAAATAACAAAAAACATAAAAATCATATAAAGAATTACATTGAATTATAACCGACTAAGACTAATGAACAGCAAATATTGTTAATATTGACCACCACACAAATCTGCATTAACTGTTAAAAAATGGAAAGCATTGGTTTTAAATTTAAGTTCAAAATATACGTCTTTAGCATACTGCTTTAGTAGCATATTGTGAATTTCAAAATGTAAAAGTGTTTTATACGCGTGGCGCATGAAGTAAAATTTCGAGTTTAGAAAAGCCCCGTGAAAATTTGTCTCGGGTCGCTGCGCGACCCTAGACAAATTTTCTATGCGGGGCTTTTCTAAACTCGAAATTTTACTTCATGCTTCACCTGGGAATGGAAAACACTCGCTTAAAGCTTCAAATTGAACTCTTATAAAAAAGAAACAACGAATATCTCAAGATATACAGCAAATACGCTGTAATAGGAAAATGTATATTTAAAAGAAAAACTCTCTATATATTGCTCACATTTAAAAATACTCTAAATTTAGAAGACTGGTACAAAACATGTCAAATTAATATAGTTTCTGTTATTTTTGCTAAATTATTTGAACTGGTTATTTCTTGAATAATATTAGTTCAATCTCAATTTGAAATTCGAAATTCCCAATTTGATTGTGATTAAACTGGCAGCTATGCTTGAAGTCAATTTGTCTTACTAATAAATAAAGAGAATATTATTCAACGGTATTACTCAGTTTTTCTCTGCAATTGTTCGTGCATCTGCATAATTAACCCAACTCACGAGGTTTAATACTGTTCTTGCTTTTTTCTGTTGAATATTTTTTTCCTAATTTGCTCTTTTTTTCATATGTCTTATTTATAACTTTCGTCTCTTCTTTGTCCCCAAAGAAATGGCTGTTTTTTTTTCAGGTGTTCTTTCTGTTACTCTGGTTAATGTTATCATGTTATCACTGCAATAACATGGTAAGCCATGTTAAAAATTTTGATTTTTTTTTTTTTTTGGTAAAACATGATATGCCACAAAAAAGAAATAAAATACATAGCTTACTTCTATCCGAAGGCCCACCATCGTTTGGTAGCACACAGTCATAATCAATAACACTCTCGTCAATTGTGCCATGCATTTCATCATTTGAACTCAAACTCTCACACGAAATCGATTTTTTCGGAAGGTGTAATAATACCTGTTGCCATTTTGATGTGGCTTATCATGTTGTAAAGTGATATTTATATAAAACCCCCAAAATGTAATAACTTGATTTTAGGTAAGGTGACGTTATTTGTTGGACGATGACCACGATTCATCTACTGTGGCTTATTATATAACTGCTTAATCAAATCCAAGAATAAAACAGATTTTTTTGTTTGTGTGGCTTATCATTCTATTACAATAAGCTCATCAATTATTCATTATTTTCCTAAATTAGATAAAAATTACTGATTTTAAATTTGATCTTAGTTCGAACACAGTTTACTTCTAGAAAATATTGACTGTGTTGAATATATTATTACGTCAATGCATTCAAATTATCTAATTAAACTTCTTCGTAATTACTAAAACTCTGTATTTTGATAATTAATAATTATCAACAAATTACTTTTATATGTAGAAATGTGGTTTTTGTGTTATTTGAAGATTTGATCTAATAAACTTGGAACAAGATATCAACACTTTCTTCACAAAAACAATGCGAAGAACGTGTGTTTAATTTCAAGCTACTTAAATCAACTTTACTTGTCAAAAAAAAACCTTTTGTGAAGTGATATAAAGAGTTTTTCATTAAGCGGTCCCTATTTAAATTACGTGGTGTTTTTAAACAATTTAATAGAGGGCCTTGATTGTTTCACACTTTTCAAGTAATAAGTGTACGATTTGAGAAAATGTAATATATATCCAACAACTTATAAAAATAGTAAAATTCATTATCAATACGATGAACATTTTGCCTAGACAGATCGCAGAGTTTGCATGAATCACCTTCTCGCCGTGCCATTGTGAAACTTATCACTAAATATGAGCAAAATTGACAAATTACTGATGTCAAATTGCCAGTTCGTACTCGTATCGCCAGGTCAGCTGCGAATATTACCTCAATTTAATCGCTCAAAGAAAATATTCGAGCGGTTATTGGTCAAATAAGAGCCAAAGTTAAAATGCTAAAATGTAATGTAAAACTTTTTTAAAAGAATAGCTTTTTACAGAAGAAGCCGAACTGGCCATTTACCAGATATCATTTTCCACAACTAATAGTGGAGTTTTTACTTTGTTTTGAAATAAATATGTTGGCACTTTTTCGTTATAAAAAATATTATTTTTAAATAATTAAAATAAGAACTCTGACTGGAAAACTCTATATAACACAAATTGCGTTAGTATTATTAGTAAAATATGTACGAATTGTGCTAAAATATAGGTAAAATCATTAAAATTCAATATAAATTATACTTTTATCTAACCTACATCGATGAATAAACACCTTAATAATTTTAAATTGCATGCAGATAAACACGCATCTTGTAATTTGGTTGAATCACTTGGCGCGTGTTGCCCAACTCGACTGACACGAATTAGTCTGAGGAATTTCGTTCGCATTTATTGAATTCTTGAGACAGTTTATGAAATTTTAAGAGATGAATGAAATTTGAAAGTGAATTGCAAAAGTTCGCGTTTGCTTCTTAGGTGCGTTCGTTCGCTATGCGAACATCATTCCTCACGGTTCCCACACTGATGAAGATCTGTGATGACTCTATTCTTCGTGTTGATTAATTTTAATGAATTTTGTTAAATAACAATGGGTGATGATGCTATGGTTTACTTACTAAGTCAACTACTGTTGAATTTAAATTAAGTCTAGAGCGTTGGTTCTCAACCAGGGTGCCCCGAGCAAATCAACAAGGTACCACAAACAGATAAATTATTTGTATATAACACTGAAATATTGTGAAATTAAAAATATAATATGTGTGTTGTAGTCCGTCTTATCAAGTTAGTTGAAATATTTAGACAGTAGTCTTCTTGATATATTTTAAAAAATTATTTTATTTTCTGTACCGGTTTCGAACAAACTTCTGCTAAAGATAACCAAATTTATAACTGTATTGTTTCGAGGTTACGTGAAGTGATTAATCACAAATAGAAAGACTGTTATTCCTTACTTCACTTTTTATTTTTATGTTAGATGTACATTTCGAGACACAAGGTGCTCATTATCAATAACAAACTGTTTGTTATTGATAATGAGCACCTTGTGTCTCGAAATGTACATCTAACATAAAAATAAAAAGTGAAGTAAGGAATAACAGTCTGTCTATTTGTGATAACCAAATTTGTTCGAAACCGGTACAGAAAATAAAATATTTTTTTAAAATATATCAAGAAGTACTTTATACTACTACCTACATTTTTTAAAATATAATGCTAAATTAGTATTAAAAATATACTTGCGTAATCAAGATTAAACATATATACTGCTAATCAAGAATATTTTGAATTTCACAATAATTCAGTGTTTTATACACTTAGCGCATGAAGTATAATTTAGAGTAAACATATATATCTTATAATATTCTATTCTTTTAGAAAAATTCATTTCCAAAGTTCTGATCATCGAATGACATTTTCTGACGCCTCTGACAGCGAAACCGTATTTATGAGTAATACCAATTCTATCATAATTTGGAGCCTTAAATGACTAACCAAACTTTAATAACATTATTAGTTTGTTGTTATTAGTTTGGGGAGTTTTAGGTGAAACACCCTGTAGAAAGCCTGAAAATTTGGTTACGTCGCTTCGCTTCGCTACGCGACCAAACCAAATTTGTAGGCTTTCTTAAACATTCAATGAAACTTTTTAGTAATGTCACAAACAACATTTTCAGGCTATTCTAAACTCGAAATTTAACTTCATGCTTAATCTGAGAGTGAACAACCATCAGTTATAACTTCAACTTGAACCCCGTTCACAAACAACGAGTATCTGAAGATTTGAAAGAAACAAGCCCTGTAATCGTATGTCTACAGATAAAAAATTCTCCCTGTATAATGTGCATTATTAATGGATAACGTTGTACTAAGCACTATTTTATATGTGTAGTTGTGTTATAAAACTACCTACTAATATCTCTTAAAAGGCAGATGATGAGATTTTCATATAATCGTAATTATTACCACCATATTTTAAAATGTATTTATGAAATAAGTATTAATCTTAAGGGAATATTAATTAGACAATATTCAGTTATAAATACATCAAGTGAATGATATTTCCAAGCGATGCCACGTATATTTGGATGTTTATATTCAGTTGTAAAACTTGGCTTATAATTAGTAAATACATGTAGAAATCGCCTTATTATTCATACAAGCGAATAAAAAAAAATTGAATACATTTCTATCTTTAGTGCATATACAGGGTGTTCCATTAGTACATTCTATATTATAAACCAAATAATATACAGGGTGATCCATTTGCTTCCACTTCTGTCTTTATGACGCATCCTGTATATCTGAATGTATTTTTTGGTTGTGCAGCTCTTAAAGTCAAGCAACTTTGGTAGCGATTTTTTTTATCTTTAAGGTTGCGGTTTACTAGAGTGAGACAGACTCTGCCCAGCCATTGTCTAGAGTGGGGTAGACCTATATTTCTATTTCCAGCATAAAAAGGTAAACGTAATATATCATGGACATTTTTTTTTAATGAATGTTGAGCTATTTTCAGGATTTTTTTTACAAAAAAATAAATATCTTAATCGTTTTAAACATTAAAATCTCCCAAGTTTTAGGATTATTTTGATGTATCATGTAATATTGTCCCATAAATAGTGTTGGAACTAGTGACTACCAAAAACGTGGGATCTTACCCATAATAAATCGCAACCTTAAATAAAATATTTTAAATTTGTCATTTGAATCATATAAGAGTAAATTTAAGAAATATAATAATTTAATAAAGTTAAACAAATGTGTATTAAAATAATATTTTTATAATAACAATAAAGTGTTAAAAAGAGTAATAATGCTACTATACATTACCTTTTCGCACAAATAATGATAAAATAAATAATAAAACTTTTAAAACTCACTATAAAAATGGCACGTTAATCCAAACAGTAGATATAAATCCAATTTAGTACTCACCTACAATAAGTAACAAACTAACACCCCTCATGTTTGCAAGTCACTAACAGACTGACGAATTCTATAGGAGCATCTCGGGATGAGCCCCAGTGAAAGGATTTCGATTCCTCTCCTCTTCTCCTCTACTCTTCGGATGCTCCGAGCTAAGAAGAGGAATTGGAATCGCTGGTGGTGGGGCTCGAATTCATACCATCCGTGCCATACCTTTACCATATTACGTCGAAGGTAACAACTGCTGTGTCTTGGAGTAATTAAGCCTCTTACGTATTTGGATTTTTATGCGAGAGGCATTCGATAGAGTATCTGGAAACCAGCGAGGAGATTTGAAATTTGCTACTCAATTACTGATTTATGTTGCTTAATTGTCGAGTGTTTTATGGGAGATTAGTTTAATTGGTTAATTGGTGTTTTCGTAATTATTGTCGGCACAATTGCATTTCACACAAATTTTATGTTAATAATTGAGTCGCCAAGATGCAAAACCAGCCATATGTATTTTGACAAACTTGTGGCAAAATGACAAAAACTAATTTTGCGGCGCCTTTTAAATCAATAAACAAAGTGTCTAATATGCATTGTATCGAATAGGGACAAGAAAATTATGTAAAACTAAGTAAAAAGTTGGCAGGTTTTGCAACTGAAAAATATGTTAGCTTTTGTAACCGAGAAATGTAGCAGGCTTTGCATTCTACAGGTTTTTTCAAACTTAATTTTATAGGGTTTAGAATGCGTTTTGAAGGGCAATTTTTTTTATAATTGTAGCCTGAGACGAGTAGAATCAAAGGATATACAAATCTCAAAATCAAAAAACAGTTTTTTTGCATCTGAACGACTCAATTGTAATCACATTAATTATTTAAAAATAGGAACATTCTTGGTTTTTTATTGAGAGCCTAATTGTTGGTTTTTATACGAAAAATAAAACAACCATTAAAATGATCCTAAATCATTGTACGAGTAAATGATGTTTGTTCAAAAATTTCAGAATATTTCCTGCAAAAAAATATAATCGGATGTCCGTAACCAGGGCCGGCGGTGTGAACGGTGCGACCGAAAAATCGAAATAGTTTCTTTTTTTTATCCAAATACGTCAACCCTTATAAACATACCAGTAGCATAAAAATGAAATCAGAAATCAAATCAATAGAAAATAAACTAACTTCATTTGAATGTTTACAAAGTTCCGTCGTTTGGTATAATTAAGTAGACACCAAGCATTCGTCATTGCGCTGTTAACAATTTTTTCTATAGAAGAAATAAAAAACTGAATTATCTTTCAAAGACAGTGTTAAAATATCAGTTAAATGCCACATTGGAGTTTTCTGCTGATTTGGTACATTTTTGTCGATTTGTCTTAATTTGTAATAATTAAAAATATTTGTAAAATTAATGAACATGTGATCAAACTTAAGCAGTATATTTTGAACTTCACTTTAAATCAATGTTTTTACACCCGTCATGCGTGAAGTAAAATTTCGAGTATAGAAAAAATGTTAGGTTAGTACACTTATGAAATCTTGCTCCAAATACAGAAAGTAGAATTGTCAATGGTGTTTTCAGATAAAATGTATAAGTATGTAATTGACGGACAAAAAGTAATATATCCTTCCAAGAGCCATTTTTAATGCATTTCGTGTACCTTATCTAAAGTTCTCAATCTTCAATAATTTTCGAATTGAATGATAAGATTGAACATTTTATCATATGAAACTGCATCATCATCATTCATTATCTTCGAGTTTTGTTAGTAATTAAGCATATGTAACTTTCGAAATACAGTATTTTATTCTTGAAATAGTATCTGATAAATAATTACATACATATAGGTAAAAGACACTCCAATAACATTCCAATGAGTATATTCATAATCGATAGTATTTAAATGTTTGGGTGTTGAATTGTTGGTTACTTCAGAAGATTACAGAGTTCGTGTAATGCTCGGTAATAAATAAAGCTTCAAGGTGATATTATGCAAATTTTTGTAGAAAAAGGAGTTAAAACGACACCGATTCTCATTCTTTCGATTTTGCATATACTTAATAACGTATCGTGAAATATAAACGTGGAAATTATATATTTGTTATTATTTTCAGTCATTACGAACTTAAGTAGTAGTAGAATTCAACGCGCCGTTTTACATAAATTAAGTTATTGATACAATAAAAATATTAGTTTAAATGTTTTATCAAGTGATAAATGAAAACCAAATTAAAAGAAATCGTGGGTAGGTATGGTAGCATTTTTTAAGAGTTTAATATTAAATAAATATTTGCAGAAAATAAATTTATAATTCCTTATTAATAGACGATAAAATAAAGTCACAATATTCCACTAAACATACAGTTCCATTCTTAGTGTATTCCTACATTGTCCACTAATGCTTATTACGGTAGTTATGCTATATTCTAAAACTGAAAATATATAACAATGTCTGACAGTAACACGAGAGTATTGTTGCTTTCTCTTGTCTGCTCTTTATTTTCTATTATAAAATAGTGTATATACATGAAGGTCGTAATATTATGTTACAATGATTTAAAATGAAGTATCAAATTAAAGATTTCATTTATGTATGGATTAACGATGAACCGTAAATTGCTTTTTTTCAATTTTTAAACGAACAATCGCTATACTGTACGTTTTATTTAAGTATGGCCATAAGGATTTACATGGTAAAAATTGGAACCCATGTTAACTTTTGTTTTCGTCTAAATTTAAAACAATTTTTTGTTTTTATTAATAAATTAAACTTTTCTACGAAATGTTCATTGTTAGAATTACATAAACATGTTAGGATTCTAGCTTTCAGCTTTTGGCTTTCAAGTTTAGCAAAAGAAATACATTATGACATTTTCGCCAAGTTGATTTTAAGGCTTAATTATTTGTATTATTAATTTCAACTTTGATAGCAAAAATAAAGAAATCTAACATGTTTATGTCCTTCTAGCATTGTACAGTTCGTAGAAAAAATATTGATTTATCAATTAAACCATAAAATTGTGTCAAATTTGTACGACAAGAAAAGTGTTCATGAGGTATTTTTTACCATAGGGATTTTATGACCATACTTAAATAAAACGCAGTGTATAAGGTATTTACTAATTTTATTACTACCACAACATTTCGAAATATGTTTTTATTTATTATGTAGTCAAACTAGTTTATTAAGTTTATGCTATGATTTTTAATAATAATTCATTATTAATTGATATTTGTAAAGTATTGATAATTGAAATTTCTATTCGTGCAAACTTAGAAACGAATTCACCATTTATATATTGATAAATTACTACTGATTGTTTTGTTCGACTGTTCATTAATCGCCAAACTTTCTGGACTTTCTTTTAAGATTATCTCTGTCTAAAGAAGAATGATATGTAATAAATATTAACATAATGGAATTTGTAATTTGCAATCCAAGCCTAATTCAATTATAGTGTAGTTTAAATTCTAATAACAACTAATAGTTATCATGAAAGTTAAGTCAATGGATTCCTTCTAACTGATAGAGATTTTGTAAAATGGGTAAGGGTGTGCAGTTTTAAGTACTTATTTAGATTACACTGAGAAAGAAACACATTTTGATAATCTAAAAAAAAGGACTTAATATCGCGATTTATTATTTTTTGCTCCAACTCTCTGTGACTTACTACTATATATCGTGATTTACTATTTTTGTCCCAACTCTCTAGGACTATCCGTTTTCTCAAAATACAGTGGTCTAGGATACCCTGTATTGTTAAGTTTAAAATATACTTTAGTATACTGCTTCAACAGTATACTTTTAACTTCATCATATTTCAGTGTTTTAGATTGATCGCTACAAAGCCAAATATTTAGGTTTTTTTTTCTTTCGAAATTTTACTCCATGTTTAAAATAGGAGTGGTAAATTTGGTTTGAAACTCTAGAGTAGAGAGCATCGGCATATGTGTACTTTAAAAAAAACATTCCCCGTATGAAGAATAATTACTTGAATTATTTCTTATGTGGCACTTGGTAAAACATATTAGAAATATGTAAAGTTATTTAAATTAAAAACACTTTTTATTGTTTTACAAATTAAAACTATATTCCGACTAGTTTCGGTTTGTTAGAACATTTTTAAAGGAATGGAAGTACATCCCTGTGAAAATGGTCTACCAAACTGAAACTAGTCGGAATTAAGTTTAAATAAAATAAATTAAATAACTTCACATACAGAATGATGATTTATACGAACATTTGAACAATAAATAAATGATTTTTATTATTATAATTACCATTGCGAGAAATCAATATTGCCAAAATTCACAAAAAATGTTATGATAATTTCCAATAATAGTGTTATTCAATCATAGTACGAAATATATCATTAATGTTTAAATGTATTCTCGATTTTCTAATAATTTATCTTTTTGTGATAATGTTATGCAACACACATTTTAATTAAATTATATTATAGAACATATATCAGTGCACCACAAAAAGTAAAAGGTGAAGATTATAGTTCCCAACGTGTTAATCGTTTTAAAATAACTGTAATCTAAAATCATCACCACTCACAATTAACATGTATTAAGATTTTTCAAATAAAAAACTTAACCTAATATAATAGAAAGGACCATTTTATTACATCATTTTGTATTAAAGTATATAAAAACGACAATATTTCCTCGATAGTTTTTAGATGATTTAGTGATTAAATACAAAATCACATACTTATTAATTTATAATGCATTATAGTGATTCCTAAATAACTACTTTTTATTAGTAATTTATTAAAAACATTAAGTATTAATTAAATACAAACAAAATTGCTTAAATAATACACTTAATGATTTTTAACTAGTTTTGTGTATTTCACTACAATTGTTTTGCAAAGTGTAGCTTCTACAGGTGAAGAACTTATATAAATTGCAAGTTGACGATCGAAGATTAAGAAAAATTACTTGGAAACTGTGATTTATTTCAAAGAAGACATTGCTTTAAAATTATGTTTACAAGGTTCATAAACAACGGGAATTATTTATAAATGTCAAGCTAATTGAACTGGATTCAAGTAACACAAAATAATAAAAGAGTTGTTAAATATCAAATTATGTCTTATAATTATTTATGCAAGTGTTGAAAAATGTATTTCTAAGTTCACAGAAAAAATAATCCAAGCAGCTTGAAATTTAAGTTAAACAGTTAAACCCTGCTAAAAACAGATGAACTAAAATGACTTTTAACATATTTTATCAAGGATAAACCGAAAATCCTAAAATGTATGTTTCTTTTAAAACAAAATACAAACGGAAAAACTGATTTTTGTATATTAAATTACAAGAATCATTTAGATAAACGGTGAAAATACCTAATTTTTACAAAAAAATTAAATTATAGACAAAATAACTTTATTGTCATAAGTATCTACAATTTGAAATTTGAAAGAAATTATTTATAATGGCTTTTAGTAATGCTAAATAAATAAGTAAACGACAAATATTAATTCAATTTACAGAAATAATTATAATTATTTTTTTCTAAAAATCAAAACAACAATTTTAGGTTTAGTAACAAACAAAACAGTATTTCGGGATGAAAAAACAACATTTGCTAAATTATTTTCATGAAATTTACTTACTAGTTTAACATAAAGAAAAATAATTGAATTTGCCAATAGTTTGCAGAATATTTACAAAATATAAAAACGAATAAAAATTAATATCGAATTTCTGCAAACATTTTGATTCGTTGAGACTTCTCCAAATAGTAGTTGTTTTAATGAATATTTAAAGAAGTCTCAGCCAGACTAAATTTTTGCAGAAAGTCGATTTTAATTTTAAAACTTTTTTATATTTTGTCTTACTTACTAGTACTTGTCTAGATCTTTTAGCTGTATTATATAGTTTATAATCAAATAAAATAGGTACATCTAGTATCAGTTACAGCAAGTAATTTTAAATAAGCTCAAAATTATATTAGCATTTGAAGTGTGAATTAACTTTAAGACAAATACTGAATACTGATTATAAATAAAGTAATATTTCTAAATATTTCAGCTAAGAATAGTACAAACCTTTTCAACCACACATCAATTAAAAACTGTTACATACACATGTATACAATTTCCTCCTCATTCATCCATTAACCTAGATATCACCAACCAACTTATATATTAAATACTCTGTCTCACGACATAAGAAACAATAGAAAAACTTCCCATTTCTTTTTTATTACCCGACTTACATAAGACCGGCATTTTTTCCGCATATAAAAGTACATATTCTAATCAATTCCATTAGGGGAATTATAATATTGTCAATCGGCATGGGAAATGTAATGTGTTATGTGGATCATCTCTCCTTACAAAGATGCGTCCGACTTTCCTTTGGACGGCGAGTTTATATAATTTCGTTAGTTGTTAGTTATTATCAAGAAAAGAGACGAGCGCAAATCGTTTTGCTATTTGGCAATACAGGAAATTGTTTGTGTTTCTTTTTGTGTTATGCGAATGTAACATCTCTCGTTGTACTAGGTAATGCTACCTAAATTCCTTGCTTAGAATTGGTTATTATAAAACTTAACATCTTGAAAATGTAAATACAATAAATAAAAATGAATGTAAATATTATAAAAATAATAGCAAATAACAACGGACATTCAGAACAGTTAATAGATAATTTATTAAAAAAGAAAAAACAAAGTCAATTACTATAATATTTTTACGCAACCAATCCAAATTCTAAAAACACCTGGCAAAAAATAGATTATGTGGCAGACCTTTCTGTAAAATTAAAAAATACTTTGAAAAACAACAAATTTGACATCATTCTAACAAACCCCATTAATTTAAGTAAATTATTAGTGAATAATAAGTTCAAAAACAATAGAATAGAACTATCAGGTGTTTATGAATTAAGATGTAACGACTGTGATGCAGTATATATAGGTCAGACCGGACGATCATTCCAAATCCGTCTCGACGAACATAAAAAAGATGTTCTAAATAAAAAACAATCAACGGGTATGTCCAAACACTGCATCACAGCCGGTCATCTATACAACGGCAATAAATTTAAAATATTGTATGCAGGCAATAAGGGTCGTATACTGAATTTCAGAGAAGGCTTGGAGATAAATAAAGCAATAAAATCCGGAAAACATGTGGTCAATGACAATGACGAGCTATGGATCTCCCCAATAATGAACGCCCTTATTACCTGATTTTGTATATAAATATCGTGTAAAAAAGGATTCTCTGTACATTCCTTGATAATGGCTAGAAGCCGAAACTAGTCGGAATAATAAGTAAAACGTTAGTGAAACAAACCAAGTGTTTTTATTTCAAATTGTATTAAAGATTATTAGTTTTTGATAAGCTTTTCGTTAACAGAATATAAAAACCCACAGAGCAAACACATTTAAGTAACTCTCAATCAATAATATAATATCGATTTAGAATGAGTTTAATTGGTATAATTCCAATTTCCACATCTACTTAACAGTTCAGGTATTTACAGAAATAAATAATGCAATTATGTTGATTTTGTGTAATCTTAAACGAAAATGTTAGTTAAATCGAATGCATACAGTAAATTTGGCAAATAGTCATCGCATTAATCTGTTAATACAGGGAGTTTTTCTTTAAAGTATACATACAGGGAATTTTCTATTAGGTATACATATGCATACGTGTTTTTTAGAGTTCAATTTGAAGCTTAAAACGAGTGTTTTCCACTCCCAGACTAAGCATGAAGTAAAATTTCGAGTTTAGAAAAGCCTGAAGCGCGGAGCGGCCAAACCAAATTTTCATTCTTTTCTAAACTCGAAATGTTACTTCATGCGCCACGCGTATTAGACACTGAAAGCACTGAAATATTGTGAACGAGTAAACTTTTCTTGAAATCAGTGTCTTATACGCATGGCGCATGAAGTAAAATTTCGAGTTTAGAAAAGCCTGAAAATTTGGTTTGGTCGCTCCGCGCTTCGCGCTACGCGACCAAACCAAATTTTCAGGCTTTTCTAAACTCGAAATGTTACTTCATGCTTAACCTGGGAGTGGAAAACACTCGTTTAAACTTTAAATTGAACTCTTTAAAGAAAACAACGAATATTTAAAAACTTACAAGATATAATTGTGGGATATGTATACTTAAAAGAAAAAATATTTAAACAAAATCTACAACACGTAATTGTGGGATATGTGTACTTACACGACAAAAATTATAAGAATTTATGATTTAAAGCTTTTCGAAACGAAAGAACACTAATATACTCGCGACCTAAACAGTATGACATTGTCATGTTACGTCAAAACTTGACACAACTAGAAAAAATCGTTGCAGATAAAACTGTCGACATACTCTCTTAAAAATTTGAACCACACATTCCACATCAATGAGTTATAGGACATCTCTCCCGAATTTCACTATATAAACTAATTTGAAAAGATGTGCAACGATCTTTTTAAGTAAGTTCAATTATAGTTGCATACTTTATACATTCTTTGTGATGATGCACGGATTTTTAATACAAATAATAATGTTTTCATTGTTACACTTATCTCACTATTCCTCAGTACTAAATTGTATAAATACAATAAATAACGCGGAGAAAGTATTCAACATTAAAACTCGCTTAACTCATATCTCATATCTCCACAAATACATCAATTATAACACCTGATACGTAGGTGTGTAAACAAACAAACGCTTTCTTTCTTCTTGAACACAAACATCGACACTTAATTACAACAAAGTGCTGCGGGCTAGTGAGCACCTTCCAAAAATAAAAACAATCAAATCTCTGCAATTGTACATCCTGGATCAGTTAAGGCAACGCGGCCATAATTTTATGTATGAATGACAGACTGGATGTTGCAATGCCGATAAATTTCTCATGGGATGAAACAAGGACTTGACAGAATCTGTTTGCGTAATCACGATGTAAATGTCTGCGTATTATTATTTGTTATTGCTGTATTATGCGGGTTGCGAATTCTTGTGGAATATGTTATTGTTGATTTAGACTTATATGGAGATTTTTTCGAAGAGTAAGGTTTTGCTTGTCTGAATTGAAATTGGTTAGAATTTGTAATGTAGATTTGGAGGATGATTATTTATCTTCCAAGAGTTAACTACGATAATTTATTAAAAAAGTTAAAGATTAAATATTCTGTCGACACTTTTTTTTTCTATCCATGCTATAAACTATCAGATATTTGTTATGTTCTTGTAAAAAAACTTCGATTCCATGTAGTCCTTCGGTCTTCGAAGACCATGATTGGTCCTTCGAGCTGTAGCCGTTGTAAAATGGTAATAAACTTAGTAATCTAGAGTGATCCTTCAATTTTAAACGTCTAAGAACGAGTGTTGTCCACTCCCAGACTAAGCATGAAGTAAAATTTCGAGTTTAGAAAAGCCCCGCGTAGAAAATTTTCACGGGGCTTTTCTAAACTCGAAATTTTACTTCATGCGCCACGCGTATAAACCACTGATTTACAGTAAAGTTAAAAATATATAACGCTTAGATGTGATGATCAATATTTACCAAGATGTAAACGTCAGATACGTTTTAAAACATTTTATTGACCTAAAATTGTACACGTAGACATAATTCTCGACTTTATTTTACAAATGTCGTATTAATTATAATTACATTTTAAATAATTTCATAAATATCAAATAAATCTTCCTATCAAAATAACCCCAAACCGGACAAAAATAAAGCCACGCGCCGGCTGAAAACAGATGGACTTCTTACTACCTGCTAATATTGGGTTGACATTGACACCCAAAAATGCGGTTGGTGTTCATAAGGGATAACCCCTTGAGTGCTCGGTCTCTTTCCCCTTACCCTCCAACATTTTAGGAAAGAGATAGAAATCGGAAGATTTTAGACTTTTTTGTCTGGTCGCGTTTAGATATTTTGGAGAGGCCCTCCGAGAGCGGGTCGTGTACCCACTTCAAAAGAAACAGTTTACACATAATTTAAATAGATTTATGGGTTTCCTAAGTGACATAAAAAAAATTTGGAAAATAGATTTATTGATTTCTTAAACGGTTAAAAAAGTGGAAACAGATGACACCGAATGATGAGGGTGTACTACTTATCAATGTCTGATGTGCCTATCTTCATTCATATTCCTATTATATATAAGAGAGTTGCCTTTTATATTTCGGGATTATGGAACAAAAACAAATATTTTTCATAGAAAATGGCTTTATTATTTTTCAAAATGTTCACGATTAATTATATTTTTGGCCTAGATTAAATTTTTCAAGTTTTTGTATACAACACAAATAGTGCTCGTATGTTAAAATGTTCTAAGTACAAATACCGTCAAAAATGTCAAACTTCACAGTAGAGACGTCATTTGCCAAACAGTAGCACTAGAATTACCCAATCCCGAAGTATTGTACATGTGTAATGAATTTTAGTGATATTATAATTGCGATTTAATAAAATTACTTGAATTATATTGCAATATTATATTATGCTATGTAATAATATTTAAAGCAGCAAATGAAAATATCAACCTAACTTTCGCTCGTAAACATAATAATGTTCAATGTTTTTGGTGTCCTCATTATTACACCAATCCATAAACAAATGGTTGACGATTACCTACCTTTATATGTTGTGTTATTAGGACAGCAAATTTTTCTTTAGATGGTCTGTTTTATGTTTAGGTTAGGTTATTTTTAGTTAGGTTAGGTTACATTAGGTTGAGTTAGGTTATTGTTTGTTCAGGTGTTGTGTAATACAGTAACTATCGCAAAATCGGTTATAGTTAAGTTAGTGTATCACACAACACCTAAACAAAAAATAACCTAACACAACGTAAAGTCACTTAACCTAACCTAAGGTAACCTAACCTAACCTAACCTAACCTAACCAAAAATAACCTAACCTAAACATAAAACAGACGCTCTAAAGAAAAATTTGCTGTCAAATTCAAGAAACATCATTTTAAAAACACTGCTTTCTAAATACAATTATTTCGCTAGGGTGGTAAAAACTGTGTGGATGTTTTCATGGGGTCTTCTTAGAACCCGATAAAAACATCCACAGAGTTTGTCAAAATATTGGAAGTGTTGAAGAGCTGAGATTTATTGCACAAATAGATTTGATGTGGGGTTTTAAGACTAAAATCAACACAACTGTTTTATCTACAGTTCGCAAATTGCATTTTTGAATGAAGAATCTGCGAAATATTAGCTAATATTTAAATTTATAAAACTCAGTACATATGTAAAGAATAAAACAAAAGAAAAAGCATTACATAAAACATAAACATATACACAACATACATAAATAAATAGACATGAATATTACAGATAAATAAGATAATCGAAAATATGCAATAAGGCAGAACATTGAAATAATAATAATACAATAATAAAGACATTAACAAAACACATTGGTACATTGCACATACGAGAAAGTACTTTAATTTTTTATTTATATAATTTATTAAAATGATGTAAAAACGTGGACGAAGACCAGCGTAACAGGTGGCAAAAATTGTGTGGATGTTTTGAATGGCTCCAGTCTCCTCAACTGTTTCATTTCATAGGATTTTGTCATATTATATCTTTATTTACTTTGTTTTAATTGACTGTCTTTTGACTATGCTATGATTTTGTCTGATTATGTTTTTCTATGGACTGTATTTCGACTATTGTGATATTATAATTGTAAGTCACTTAAATCACTATACAGTCAATATAGTTATTTAATGACAAAATTCTTATAAGTTAAAAGACAGCCACTTACATAATCAGACAAAATCTTACCATAGTCTGAAGACAGTCAACCAAGTGACACAGTCATATTGTCACAATAGTCAAAATATGAATTTATGACTGTAAATTACTAGGTTGACTAACATAAGTCTATCGTTTTAGCTTGACATAAGTCGACATTTAGTCCATTGTGTCAACTCGACATAAGTCAGCGTTAGCCTACATTTGGACTATATTGACAGCTGACATACAAATCGGCGGCAGCCGACATTTGAACTATAATGACAGTTGACATGAGTCGGGCCCAGCCGACATTTAGCTCATTTGGTCTATCCATTTGGACTACAATGACAGTTGATATAAGTCGGTGCTAGCTGACATTTAGACTATAATAATAAACTGACATTAAACCAATCGTGCCAACTTGACACGAGTTTGAATTAAACTATAATGAGATCGCCATGTTACTGTTTTTCATTGTGACATGTACGATACATATTTTAACAGTTGTGACATATTTTAAAGTAACGAGTGTCTTCCACTCCCAGACTAAGCATGAGGTAAAATTTCTAGTTTAGAAAAGCCCCGCGTAGAAAGTTTGCTGAGGGTCGCGCAGCGACCCGAGACAAATTTTCACGGGGCTTTTCTAAACTCAAAATTTTACTTCATGCGCCACGCATACAAGACACTGATCTATAGTAAAGATAAAAATATGTAATGCTTAAATGTGATGGTGATCAATATTTACCGAGATATAGCGAAAAAATGCAAGAATTACTTCTTTTGAATAGTTTTGAAATAATAATTATAATATTGGAACAAATTTAGTTTAAGCAACTTTTCCATATTGTTGATATTTAAGTTACATCTTTAACGAAGAAAGTGTTATGATGGACACATCGCCATTTTTTAAACTGAACAACTGAATGTTAGCCGTCCAACATGACATTTTCTAATGTATTTTGTTAACTTGAAAAGTTAGTTAGTTCATTTTTAGTTAAATTGTAAATTAGTAATTATTTCTATAAATCGTATTTTCTTATATTTATTCTTTCATATTTTGCAAAAAAAAATTAAATAATTATATTAATAAAGGTTCTTTCTGCGCTGCACCACAAAAAAGTAAAAGGCGAATATTACAGTTCACAACGTGTTAATCGTTATAAAATAACTGTAATCTAAAATCAACACTACTTACAATAAAATTAATAGAAATTAAGACTTTTCCCAATCATAATAATTTTATTACAACACACACATGAAAGTAATAAAAAATCCAAACGTGCGATACCCGAAAAATTCACATCAATAAAAAAACGAAATCTTGCCTCAAGCATATGTACCAAATCAACCTGAACTTTGAAGTTAAAAACCATTAAGTGCTCTTAATTTCCTGTGCACTTGATTATTATTACTTTTAAACGTTTAAATGTTATAAATCTCATCTTTACATAAAAACAGATTATTTTCAAACAATTATCGTTTTATATAAAAAGCGTGATTTCTCGAGATGGATTATTGTAATTAGCGCCGAAAATGTGGGAAACTTTTTTAATGGTGAATTTTATTCTCATATTTTGATGGGATTTAATTGATGTTTAAAAGTAATTGTTCTTTTGTAATTATGTGCACTCGAGCGGAAGACCACATGGTGTTCAATTGTTTATATGCTGCTTCATGCTGGAGTTAGCATGTAGTTCAATGTATGCAATGTCTCATGTTTATGCTCTAATAATAATAAATGTATCAGACGATTATTACGATAATTAAATGTTTGTTTTAAATATTCAAGACATTGTTATGCAAATTTCTCAATTATTTTTATAATATATAAATTACTTAATAAATTGGTTTTTAAGTAGTTACACACTCTTTGTGTAAAATCATAATTAATTAAAAATAGTAAATCAAAATATGCAACCCACTAATAAACTATTTAAACAATTGTTCTATCAAAAATTACATAGTTTTCTATAGATTTTCTCAATATATAATTGTCCTATTAAATTTAATTTTTGCAGGTGCATTTAAAGTAATTCCAAGTTCGTTAAAATATTCACGTATCTCAAAAAAAACATATTACTATAATAGGGATCTTATTTAAACTTGTAATTCATAATAATTTTTGATATATACAAAAGTTATCATAAAATAAATATTATTGAGATGTATTTTAAAATGTTTTTAAGATGGCTGAAATGTCATTAATGTTTATTAAATATTATTTGATTATTATATATTTACTCAGTTATATTCTTAAAAAAAGATATCTTACCTATAAACTATCTGTAGGTTTCTTTCTATTCAAAATTCTCATGAAAATATACTAATATTGTATGTAATATATTTATAAGTAGAGCTCGGATTCTAAGCACAAAAAAAATAAAAAAGCGCTTAAAAATGCACCAATTTTAGCAAAAAAAGCTTTATTTTATCAAAAAAGCATTATTGTATGAAAAAAAGCATTATTTTATGCAAATAGTATTGTTTTATGCAAAAAGCATTAGTTTGAGCAAAAAAGGTTTATATAAACGAAGCCCTGAAAAATATTACAAATTGTATAACAATGCACAGAACGATAAAAATCACTTTAAATTTAACTGACATATACAATAAACAGATTTTGTTTTGATCATTTGTTAGAATTCTCTTTTGTTTTCGCGGCTTCTTGGTTGTATTGAACAAAACAGAAATATGTGAATAACTTTCGTATTTATTATTTTTTTGTAACGATGTAGTATAACTTTTTAGCTAAGAATAATTTTCTTAATTATTCTGTATTAATATTTATAGGGTGTTGCATTTTAAAAAAACCTTTATTTTTTTAATATCTTAAAAATACGATGTTCAATTATTTCTTTGATTTGACTATTGTGATTTTCATTTAATTTCCTACTAATTCGCTCATTTAACCCACTTTGTAAATAAAATAATAACAAAGTTAGCAATGGTGCGCACTTAATTCTAAACATCATGTATACAGGGTGTTTCAAAGCACCCGTATACGTTTTGTTTTGAAAAAACAGCTAGTCCAACAGAGTTGGGACTAAAAAATTATTACAAAAGCCGTATGAATGAATTGAATCACCTGATATTGTTATTTTTTCAAAAAGGTGGACATCCCTGAGAATGTGCTTAAAAATGTCAACATTTCCTGCTTCCATGGTCTTAGAGTAAAAGAACAAGAGTAAACAAAATTTAAAGAAAAATGATTCGCCACAAAGTATAAGAAATCTACAATAAATCGGCAACCCGATTTTATTTTGAAGCTCCGTAAAATATTGAATGCTTTAACCCTTTCCATCGCCAAAAAAGGTTGAATACCAGGGAATTAATGTTTTGATTGCACATATAATATTTTCAGATATTATTATTATGTATTTTATTATATACGGATAATATTATTTTCTCCTTACCACGTCACAGTTAATCATTTAAACATACTTAATATTTATTTAAAATTTATATTTGAATTCTACTTATACAATCTTTACTTTACTTATTACATATGACTTGTGTAAACTCTTGTTGTTAAACACTAATAAATATTATTATTATTATTATTATTGTCCACGGTCTAAAATTTGACGAAATAAGCACAAAATAAGCACCAAATAAGCACCAAATAAGCATATAACTGCAAATAAGCACACGACGCAAAATAGCAAAAAAGCAACAAATATATAGTGTCAAATGATTCTCAACTTTTATAATTCGTATACATTTTATTAAATTATGTTGATGCTTTCAATTTTCAGCATAAGCTATTTCCTTGAAAATCCGAGCTCTAGTTTTAAGAATCTTATTTAAACTTTTAATTTATAATAATTTAACATTTATACAAAATGATACTTTGAAAAAAGGTTATTGAGATTTGCTTAAAAATATTTGTAATATTGCTAAAATGGCATTAATGTTTATCAAACATTATTAAAATATATTTGATCAGTTATATTCTTCTTAAAAAAAGAGATCTATGAACTATCTGTCTATTTCTTTCTAGTGATTTCATTTAAAATTCTTGTTAAAATATACTTAAAATGGTTGTTCATTATGTTTTATGAACTGCAAATAATTATTATAAAAATTATAGTACACTAGAAAGTATACACATATTTATTAATTAAAATTATTCGGAATGTGTCGTGATATCATCATTAAACTGTTTCCATAATTTAGTCATTTCGAACTGCTACTAATTCCTACAAAATCGTGATATCCTCTCATTGACTCATCATACATGCACAAAAAATGTGTTATGTGCACGATGATGATTCGGAAATTATTTAGTTACATAAAAGTGTTAATGTACGTGCAATTGGTGAAATAATTTTGCGTATAGAAAACACGTGGGCGATGATTACTTTCTTTTTATACTAGTTCTGTCAAATGAGTCGCCTATTTCCAAAAACCCACAAATCCATTTTTTACACATGGATTTAGGGGTTTTTTGAAAATAGCCGACTTAAATAATAATATAATTATTAAAACAAAATGTAATGCAGTTTTCACTATAAATCAATCATTAAATAAGATGTTTTATTTATATCAATATATACTCTTGCACAAAATAAAATTAATAAATATCAGAGCTGGGTAAAATCCTCAAAAAAGGATTCGAATCACGATTCCGAATTCTCTTATTTAATTCGAATTAGGAATCCCCGAATCAAAAATGATACAATCTGATTCCAAATTTAGGATGGATTCGAATGCTAATTTTCAAATCACGAATACAAATCATTTTAATATAATTATTCATAATTTTAAATAACAGTGATACAAGGATGAAATTAGCATGTTGTGTCTATTTATTTGTGTACACTTCTGTGCAATAAAATTAAGCACACAAAATATGTTATAGTTTAAAACGGACGTGATGAGTTTCTTTGTTACAAAAATATGTAAATATGTCAATTTCCTTAGTGTCAAATGCTGCGTCTTTTAGACAACAATTCAATAATTCGATTTCTAAGTAAAATTGAAGATAGTTTTTCTCTTTCGGCTTTATTGTGTTTATTACGAACGTTTATTTAAAAGGTTATAGATTTGTTTTTTTAATAAAGGTGTTATAAGAATCTTATTTAAACTTTTAATTTATAATAATTTAATATTTATACAAAATGTTTTATCATTTATTGAAACTGCTGGTAGACAATTAACACAGATCCGAATTATACAAATAGAATATTGTGAAAAATAGTTACAAGAATTGTGCTTAATTTTATTACACAGAAGTGTACATGTAGTACTATTCTGTTAGTGTGTAAAACTAAAGTTTTAATTTACCGCCACAAACGCTATATCAGTGGTATGGTAATATAATATCATATAAATGTTTCACCTGATGATCTTTAACTTTTCTAACGATGTACGCCTGAATTTCAATGCTTTATTAAAGATTTTATTATATTCAATTATAAACTACTCTGATTTGAAAAAGAAAACACTTGGTTAAATTTCACTAATATTAGTGAAATTTAACCAAGTGTTTTCTTTTTCAAATCATAGTTAAATATGTTTAACTACATGAAAGATGAGAAACTTGCTCAAGATATAAAGTACTCTATTCCGAATTTAATATAATATTTAATTTTTAATTTTTTAACCTCATTATTTGTAGGAGTATACGTTTTCTTTATACAGGCAATTTTTCTTTTAAGTATACGTATCCTGATTTATAAATTTTCAGACATTCAATGTTTTTGAAATGCGTTCAATTTGAAGATTCATAAGAGTGTTTCCAATCCCAGATTAAGCATGAAGTAAAATTTCGAGTTTAGAAAAGCCTGAAAATTTGGTTTGGTCGCTCCGCGAAGCGGAGCGGCCAAACCAAATTTTCAGGCTTTTCTAAACTCGAAATTTTACTTCATGCGCCACGCGTCTACAAAACTGAAATATTGTGATGTTAAAATCACACGTAAAAATACTTTTTTAAAATAAATAATAATCAAAATATTTAAATAGCAATATATTTAAATTGTTCCTGACACATTTTTAAGTAAGGTCAAATATTTCAATGTATCAATTTAACTTATTTGGGAATATAATAAGAAAAAAATTTATAAAAATTAAATCAGTGCGGCTTAATGGCTTATTGAATGAATATTTATCGTCAATTTCCGCTATCGACCGAAGGTCTTTCTACCCTATACCATAATATTATGATTATGATATACAAAGGTTATAACAAATAAAACAAAATTATTATTATGATTTTATATGAAATTGTAATAATGATCAGTTTGCGACATTTGTAAAAATGATTGACCTTCTCAACACAGTTAAACAGATTGATTTAAATTAAAATTAATACATGCAAAGTTCATTTTTAAAAAAAATTAACTACAGAATTGCAATGAATAATTATAAAATAAAATCTGCTTATATGCTAAATTATAACTAAACCCTGAATTTATGTGTGAATTAACTAGTTTGACACGCTCAACTCATATTTAATATAAATCGGAACACTAATTTTAAGTGATGTTCAAAGCATACTGCTTTAGAATACTGCTTAAGCAGAATATTTTAAACTTCACTATATATCAGCCTTTTATACACGTGGCGCATGAAGTAAAATTTCGAGTTTAGAAAAGCCTGAACATTTGGTTTGGTCGCTCGCGCTACGCGACCAAACCAAGTTTTCAGGCTTTTCTAAACTCGAAATTTTACTTCATGCGCCACGTGTATAAAAGGCTGATATATAGTGAAGTTTAAAATATTCTGCTTAAGCAGTATTCTAAAGCAGTATGCTTTGAACATCACTTAAAATTAGTGTTCCGATTTATATTAAATATGAGTTGAGCGTGTCAAACTAGTTAATTCACACATAAATGAGAAAAGCGTATAATTTGAAGAAGTTTCAAATTAAACGCTTTTCAAAAACATTGAATGCCTGAAAATTTACAATGTATATACGAGGTATGTATGCTTAAAAGTAACATTTCCTGTATGTCGTATCTAGTATCTTTAACACGCTTTAAACATTTCTAAAATCGGTTCTAAATAGGGCATTATCTGAGTAATAGCGATAACTCGAATCCGTTGTAAAGATTTCTATAATTTCTGAGGAATAAAATCGCTTTATCATGATTCGAATTACCTACATTTAGATTTGAATACAAATCCATTCAATAAATTGTAACTAAACCGGATCTCGAATGATTTTTTAAAAACGTATTTGAATACATTTTTCGAATCCTGTAATACGAGTTGAATCCTACCCTGCTAAATATACTGCTTACAAACTTTGATATTTCAAAGCCGACTCTTAATTTTATTTTTGATACAAGATTATTAAAGTATATATGTATATTACATTTTTGATATTTTTTATTATCAAAATAATTATATGACTGACAGGGAAAGTATATTGACGAACATATCACCATTTTATATATTTTAAGAAAACTGAAAGAAGAATAGTCATCTCTCTTAATTTTATGTTTGATACTGGATTAATAAAGTATATTTATATTATCTATTATCTATATTTTTTAATTATTTAAATAATTATATGACTGACAGGGAAAGTACTATGATGAACACATCACCATTTTATATATTTCAAGAAAACTGAAAAAAAAATAATAATCTCTCTTAGTTTTATGATTGATACTGGATTAATAAAGTATCATTATACTATATTTTTGATATTTTTTATTATTTAAATAATTATATGAATGACAGGAAAAGTACTATGATAAACACATCACTATTTTATATATTTTAAGAAAACTGAAAAAAGAATATTCATCTCTCTTAATATTACGTTTGATACTGGATTAAAAAAGTATATTTATATTATAATTTCAATATTTTTTATTATTTAAATAATTATATGACTGACAGGGAAAGTACTATGATGAACACATTACCATTTTTTATATTTCAAGAAAACTGAAAAATGAATTTTCGATTATCGAATATACGAATATACGATTTCTCGTATAATTAATTAATATTCATTTAATTAAAACGTATATATAGCTATTTAGAAAGTTTCATACAGCCTAATGTAATTTATTTTACACACAACGTATTTTTTAAACATTTTTTGTCTAAGATTTTACAAGTTACTAACAATTTTGCAACATTTAACAAATATCCTCACACTCACCATTAAACATTCTTGAAAAAGAAATGAAGATTACACTTGTTTTCATCGCAACACAAAAACCGAATTGCGTAAGTGTTAAGTAAGAGTGTAGAAGTATAAACAATTCATCATTATTAAAATTTTTGTGGGCCGACAGGATATCATTATTAGAAAACGTCTTCATGGCGCTGCAGCGCATTTTCTCATGCATACTTAATCGCGATAATGCATGCTTGTACGAAGAAAATGTTCGGAAAGTATTTCTTCACATTTAAGTATGATTAATTTTTTATATACTACAAAAGAATTAGTCGTGACTTTATACGCTAGAAATAAAATGTATACTCTCTATGTACAAATTGCATAATATTCTGTTTTCTGAAATAGTTTACTCTCTTACAAATTCCTCTCCAGCCTCAATATTCCAAATAAATGTTGTTTTATAATAACAACCTTTAACTACACAAAGAAAATGTAATCGATAGATAATTTAGTTTTAACCTAAAATATTTAAATTTCTACGTCCTTACTATTGAAGACAAATTAAACTTCTTGTGTTTTATTCTTAAATAAAAGAAGATCGAAAGTCTTTTATATCATAAACATGTTTTATCTACGAATTCTCCAAAAAGCTTCATTTGTGCATCGATTAATATGCGTGAAGTTCTACTTTTTAGAACTAGTGCAAAAATGACTAATGCATTTTAATCAATATTAAGAAGTGATTCAATGTTTTATACCATTATATTTTAATATTTCTACGACTCGTTTCGACATATTTAGTGTCATTTTCAAGTTTGACAAATTTAGAATGTTTCTATGACTAAAAAGTATTAAATAGTGGTGAATACAAGACATCCGATTGTTCGTTGATAAGTTTTACACATGGATTACGGGACTATTTGAAAGTTTAAGCGGGTTCTAAATAATTGAATTTTAAATGGGAATTACTTTTTTTAAACACTTTTATCTACGACCTCACCAAAAAGCTTAATTTATGAGTCGATTAATATGCGCACAGCTCTATTTTTTAGCAGTAATGTTAAAATGGTCAATACATTTTAAATAGAACTTATTTAATGTAAACAGTTTTTATTATCTGTTATTTACGACAGTTTATGGGCCACTTACAAAACATATTCGCGAATCAATTAAAAAATGTAAAGTGAAATAATGTTTGTAGTATACTTAAAACATAACAAATACCAAAATCTGTTACAGGCATTGTAGCAATGAACACCCGATTTGATAAAATATTTTTTTTAATTTTTATTCAAAAATAAAGCCACTAGAGCTTTGGCCCTTTTTCGTGGGACACGCGGTATATGTTTATCCAGATATATACAATGTACATTTTTAGGTATGCGTTGTTTATACAAAAAAAACAATTTAGGGCTTTTAGCGAGCGTTTCCACTCCTTGATTAAGTATAAAGTCAAATTTCAAGTTTAGAAAAGCTTGAAAATTTGGATTAGTCGCGTGGAGAAAACGGAATCAACCTAATTTTCAGGCTTTGGAAACTCAAAATTTTATTTCACGTTTAATCAAGGATGATAAGATACTCGTTGCAATAATAATAATAATAATAATAATAATTCTTTATTAGCGGACAAGCCATTTACAATGTAGAGCCAAAAACAATTATCAATAGCTTATTTTGTTCGTTATTTATTTTACAAAAAATATCCAATATTATGAAAAGTCGCAAAGTAATGAATATTAAAAAAACGGGCGTCATATTGAGTTTGTCAAAATTAACATATTTAGATTTACTTGTACAGCCAAAATGGATACTAAAAACGTGAAGGATGTATTAACACTTTATTTCGGTAACTTGTAGCTGAAATGTCTAAAAATACATCACTATCTCCAGAACGGCTGAATAAAAGTTCATGAATTTTAACACAAACAATTTCTATTTCCAAATTCTGCACTAAGCATAATTAAAATAACGTATCCTTGAATCTCAAAAATAAATAACGTCATCAACAAATTAACAAAACACATGTAAATGTAAGAATTTAATTAAAGATTAACAATACAAAATATTTAATAAATAATTACTTTATGCCATAGAAATTTACGCCAAATTATATTGACTTAAATTCAAACATTTTGGTAATATTAAAGTCTTTTCAAACTCGTAAAATTATTCATAGTGTATTAAAAATGATAAATCAGGCGCTTAGAATACAAATTGAGTAGAGGCCGTTTGCCTTAATCAGTGATTAGTACTTTTTAAACACACTCTAATTGTATTTACAAATTGTTTACACAATCGCATATGGATAAAAGAGACCTGTTTAAGATATGTAACAAATGTATAACATTCCTATATTCTAGAAATTTAACTTAACCAGAGGTTTAATCAACTGTTAGTCGACGATTAAAGTTAATCAGTCGGGGTTCAAATGGACCTAAATCATGTATGTGCCGTTAAAAATAATTATTAATGTTTTCTCTCATTCATTAGATTTAAATTTTACAAAATAATTAATAGATCTTCTAAACTAACCATCCGCAGAGTTATTCCAATCCCAAACAAATCTAAATTACACGACTTTCATTCTAAGGCCTCAAATAAATGATAAAAATAATTTCTATTTTATTCCAATCGACTTTATCTAACTTTATCTTCATTATGTCATAACCTAACATAATTAGTTTTTATGTTCCATAGATTCAGTTTCTTAATATCACATACTACATTATACATTAAAGAAACCGGTAATTAATTTCATATTGAATACAACTAACCCACGATATATTACAAAATATGAGAACCATTTTATTTACAATTAATGAACTTTTTGGTAATTTATACTTTTACAGATGAAAGTTCCTATTTGAGGTGGCAGAGAAGATGTTCACTAATTATGAACGATCAATTAGTGGCAAATTATTTTAATGATGTAGATGATCGTTAAGTTTCTTCTTCGCGTTATGTAAGTTGTTTTTTATTCTATCGGAGCTATTAATTTCTTGTTTTATTTACACAATATTCTAATATGTATAGTTACTAAATGACATGTTATTCCTTATTTTTGCAACAACAAAAAAACTAATTATTGAGGATGTTTGAAGGTGAGTCTTTTCTTTAAATTTGGAGAAACTTGGCATTGCATGAGAATAATTATGTTTTACATGTAATTAGAGAAGAAATCGTTCAAAAATAGGTTTTTTGTTCTTATTGGTAATTTGCAGGATGGCCGATGAAATTAATATATTTGAAATACTAGAAAGTGTAACTTATAATTATCAGTGATATTTGAAGGACTAAGTGATGTGTTATTTATTTATATATTTTATGGAAATCTCCATTTTACAACTTATATAACAATATAATTTCATAGTACAAAAAGAAACAAATTACAAAAATACGGTAAGAGGTATTGAAGAACATTTTTAATAATAATGAAACATAAACAAAATTCATAAAACCTACTAATAACAGAAAGATCTATATAGGTTAAATGGAGTTTAACATAATATATGAATTATCAAAAATATGAAAGTTTGGATAGGTTCTAAGTTCATTTCTATATCTCATTATGCGACACATTGAGTTATAGAGCCGTAGATGGAGCGATGAAAATTCAAACGAAACAGTGGTTTATTTCTATCTACTGTGGATAAATAGAAATTAAAATTTAAGGCACCAACCAAATCACTACAGTTTACAAGACCATTGATCAGCTTGAACCCAAAATCTTCTATAACGTAGTGTTTTCAAATTAACAGTGGCTAACATATGGCCACTGTTTTAAGTTAAGTTACGAGTGTTACATAAATATCAACAACTGTTTCTTAATACTTTTATTCAATTTATTTTGATTAACGCCTGATCTCACCAGAATATGACATTTGGTGCCATTATACAGGGATGCTTACATATCCGGATATACAGACTGAAAATCTTTATGCATTCATTATTTTTTATTTTGTTCATTTTACAGCTTCTAACAAGTGTTTTCACTCCTTGATTAAGCATGAAGTAAAGTTTCGAAATTTTATTTCATGCGCCACTCACATAAAACCCTGATTTCAGGTGAAGCTCAGAATATATCTGCAATTTGGTTTGAATCAGAATATACTTCTAAAGCAGTATATTTTGAACTTTACAGTATTTTAATGTTTTTTTTTACACGTGTTTCAAAATAAGGTAAAATTTTGAGTTTAGAAAAGCCTGAAAATGCCAGGAATGGAAGCAATCCTTAGACGCTTAAAATTAAACTTTTTATAAACAACGAATGCCTAAAAAATGACAGCGTATGCATTGTGATATGTATACTTAAAATAAAAATTCTCTGTTGTCCTATTTAATTTGATATATTTAATACAATTGATCACCTTGACTTAATTATCTCTTCGTTGATTTTTTATTTTATGAAACAATAATAATCATAATTATTTTGAATGTTAAAGGTAACCGCATTTAAGGAGCTGTTTCTCATTAATTATACATCGAAATGCTCATCTTTTAAATACCTCGTCCATCCGCAATCCCATCGTGAACGAACATAACAAATTTGACCTTTCCGTTTTATGATCTTGAATTATTCTTTCATATTTTATCGGCAAGCATCATGATGTTCCCATGCTAAATGTTATTCAATCTGCATATGCCAAGTTTTTAACGAGGTATTATTTGGGAAAGAAATAATGTCATGACCGTTTTTTTATAGGAAATTACTTAATGGAGATAAAGATTGACAAAATTTCTCAAGATACAATGAGAATTAAAAGATATTATCATAATCAAAATAAATACGTCGACAATTATTGCAGAAGAAGTTTATTAACTTTTTCTATAGGTGAAAGTTAAAAGTACATGATCTTTTAACCTTATCGATATCAAAATATCAAGTGATTAAAGAATTAATTTTAGGAAGTTGCTTATTTGATTATTATATTTTATTGTTTTTCAGAAGGAGCTAAGAAATATATACAAAGCTGCCAAATTAATAATAGTAGAGAAATAGAAATACCGGGTGTTTCATGAAGTAACCAATTGTTAAAAATGCAATAAATCTAAGTAAAATTTAAAACCTATAATTCAATTTTATTCATCGTTAATTTCAACAATCGAATGACTATTTTATTGTTGAAATTACCGATAACGATGAGGTACTTACACAGTAGTGCAGTCGGTAAAAAGTGCTGGCGGTAATTTAAAAAAAAATCATAGATTTTTTAATCAACAATTCAGATTATTATTATCTTATTCTCTATATAAAATCAATTCAATTAACTTACTCCATCTATTAAGATATTTACGATATACCACAAACTTAACCTTACAAAAAGCAATTAAACCTCTTCTTCATTTACCCCCCAATTAAAACCCAATATTTTTCACTCACAAAAACAGACATATCTCACACATATAGATCAAGATCAACACGCACTGACGATTACACGTTCAAATAAAATCCATTCAAAATAAAAACACGCTAAAAGCCTGTAATTATCGTTATGCGCATACGTGGAGATGATTTTCAAAAGGTTAATCTCGCCATGCGACTGTGATGTATTGGCATAATAACCGGAATAACAAATCGTACTATTATTACACATACAAATGATCTCCTCATTTCAATACTCTCAGAACATCCTTGACTGGCCAGAATCCGCATTCTAAACCAACAATTACGATCTTTCTTGTTGTGAGAAAAACAAATATTGCTCTCACATTCGTGCGTGCTTTAATAACGATTATGTACATCCTAGTTCGGTTTATTGAAAGTAAGTATGCATATTTTTAAATTAAAAAAATGATATTAAGTAATTTTTTAGCAAGAATTGATACAGGGATTTTTTTAAGTATACATAGTTATTCCAATGTACAGGGTGGTAAATTTTGGAGATGCCACATATGGAAAACTTTTTTGTTTAAAGAGATATTGTAAACTCATTTTTGCAAGCCTGGGTCACTATTCTGTGTTTTAATCAATAGCGAATAGAAAATTGATCCATCTCTAACCGTTTTCGCTCTACAACCGGAAGTTGTTGTATGTCGTTTTTAAAAGTTACTATAACTCATTTGTTTTTAAAGTTATAACCAAATTGTAAAAACTTTGTTATGCAACTAGATAGATTAATTTTCTTTTCGCCATTGATTAAAACACGAATAAGTGACTTTGGCTCGTAACACCGGTATTTCAATATCGCTTCAAATAAAAAATGTTTTCCATATGTGGCACTTCCAAAATGCACCACCCTGTACATTTTTAGGTATTCGTTTTTATAATAGGGTAATTTAAAGCTTCTAACGAGTATTTCGATTCCTTGATTAAACATGAAGTAACATATCGAGTTTAGAAAAGCGTGAACATTTGGTTTGGTAGCGTAGCGGAACAAAATTTTACTTCATGCGCCACGCAATGAAATATTGTGATCTTTAAAATATACTTCTAAATCAGTATGCTAGTATTTATAATTATTATTACATCTAAGAAAATATAAAGAGATTATTTCCCGAGGTTGGTTAGTTACATCTCGACGGCGAAGCCAGAGGGATGTATAACTAACCAAGGGAAATATATTCATATTTAAAGTGTTATTATTTTTTCTTCCTGTGCATCCGGATCCGCAAGGAAGACGGCCCTTTCTTGCGGATCCGGATGCACAGCAGCCTAGATGGATTATTGTACTACCCCATATTGTCTTACTCACGCAATTATTCCAAACTCGATCCCCTGCACTAGCTTATGCAGATTCTTCAGGGGTTGCATATGGAAATCATTTGGTACCATTTGACTGATTACAAATATAAGCTGTCTTTTGTTTTCCAGCTACACAGAATGTGAGTCGACAACTGGTGTCGCCGTTGTGTAGACCGATTTTCCTTAGATGCTCTTTAACAGTCACGTGGCCTCTTAGTAGTCCTATGGTTGTTTTTAGCTGTGCCCTACTTAGTGTCAGTAGTTCTGCAGCTTGGTTAGAGTAAGGTCCATTTATAATGGCCTTACTGTGGTTAAGGCCTGGTCTGTTTACCCAGTATTTCTTGTGTTTGTTACGAATCCACTTTCTGACTTCTAGGCGGCTCGACTTTTTTGTGATGACCAAGACAGGTTCAGGTCTCATAAATGATATGGTAGCTCCCTGCCTTGCTAGCTCGACAGCTATTTCATTTCCCTCGATATCAGAATGACCCAGCGTCCCGACAAATGTGACCTTGTTCTGTGGTCTCGCCAGGTGACTCAGTGTATCGAAACAGTCCAATACCAGTTTGGATGAAGTCTTTTGGCTCTTTAGAGCCTTCAGTGCCACCAGGCTATCGGACATAATATAGATTTGTCTGTCACGATACTCCTTCTCTATGTTAGTTCTCACACATTCTATAATTGCCATTATTTCGGCTGAAAGACTAGTGTCAGGCATCCCAGCGAGTGTCTTCATGTTTTCATTGTAGATTCCTGATCAAATACCTATCTTTTAAATACCTCGTCCATCGGCAATCCCATCGTGAACGAACATAACAAATTTGACCTTTCCGTTTTATGATCTTGAATTATTCTTTCATATTTTATCGGCAAGCATCATGATGTTCCCATGCTAAATGTTATTCAATCTGCATATGCCAAGTTTTTAACGAGGTATTATTTGGGAAAGAAATAATGTCATGACCGTTTTTTTATAGGAAATTACTTAATGGAGATAAAGATTGATAAAATTTCTCAAGATACAATGAGAATTAAAAGATATTATCATAATCAAAATAAATACGTCGACAATTATTGCAGAACAAGCTTATAACCTTTTTCTATAGGTTAAAGTTAAAAGTACATGATCTTTTAACCTTATCGATATCAAAATATCAAGTGATTAAAGAATTAATTTTAGGAAGTTGCTTATTTGATTTAGAACCATCCGTATACCAGATCATGCAATATTTGTAAATGTCTTCCCTAAAATCGTTGAATTCGATGTGGTCTGGAATAGTGACTTTAAAGAGTGCGCTTTCAAGATCTGACTGTCATATGGTCCGACCTCATCTGCAAGAGAGGTCCTCCTATGCCTGTCAAGAGTTTTCTGTGTGGCGTGTCAACTCTTATGTTGATGATAGCTGCAGCCTGTGGAGTGCCAATCTTGCCTCCCCCAGTATCAGAATATGAAGTGGTGTGAGTTCTAAGAGCGTCTCCATGGCTGCAGTGGGCGTGGTTCTCATAGCCACCGTTATACTTGCTTGTGTCAGCCTTTGAATCTTGCTAAGGGTTTGTATGGTTGTGTGTTGCGTGACTTCAGGCCACCACACCAAAGCAGCATACATGATTGCGGGTCTGACCACTCTGTATACAGCCAGTGTACCATCTCTGGTCCCACCCCCCATTGTTTGTCGTACGTTCGTCTAATAACCGCAAGGGTAATACCCGATTTACGTTTGATTTTTGAGATGTGCGAGGTCCCGGTAAGCTTGGAGTAAAAGATTATTCCTAAGTACTTCACCTCACCTGAAATTTCTAAGTTAACACCATTTAGAAAGGGAGGTCCTAGGCCCTCCAGTTTCTTCCTACGTGTAAATGATACAAGGGTGGCCTTAGAGGGTAGGGCTTTAAGTCCTTCTCTAGTACATAATTTGTTCACCACGTTTCTCGTGTTGTAATTAATAGGTTTTTTTCTGATTAAAGCAATATCTTCCTGAAAATAGGAAATTAATCCATATTTTTTGAATTTATTAATAACGTTGCTAAAGGCCGTGTTTGTAATTATCATAGTTGACTAGTCTGACGTGTGTCTGACTTTTTCATCGTTTCATAATTTGAAATATCACACGTGCTAACGCAAGCGGCAAACGCCCGTTAATGTTTGGTTCCAGCCAATATTTATATGAAAAATATGTATGCAGATTTTCACAAATCGGGAGGGAGGAGCCAACGGCGTGAACAGTGCTGACGCAAATATTTTACTTCCGTTTTTTGAAGATGTTGTATTTTATTATAATTGTTATTATTTTTATGGTATGACTTGTTTATTCTATTCGTAGTCACAGGAATATTCACCAAATGTGTTGTGGCTCAAATTATCAGTGCTAAGATTAATGTTACATTTGAGAGAGAAAAATAATGTGAGCGTTGCCGAGGAAAACCTATTCTTTAAACTTTTTGACAATCTAGTATGGTATGACACATAGTAACCAAGGCAATACTTATTATTGTATTAAGCAGAAAGAAAAACTATTAACGTCTATTAAGGTATCCGATTATATTTGAGTCTTTGTTTTATGAAGATAATTTATGAATAGTCTTGAACTTGATTTTATTTTTCGAGGATTTATGTGTAATAATACATCGGTATGTGGTTCGTGCTATTCACACGGGAACATCTCTGCGATCAGGAATCGTCTTCAGCCTAGAAAAAGTGTGATTATTGTGACCTTAGTGCAAACTTTCACTGCTTTAACCCAACAAGCGGCTGGCAACTGCAATTCTCTTGGCATTCTTAAGAATTCGTTACAATGGCATTACATGAGCTCTAAAGGTGGAGATGGACATTTAAGCGAAGAAGTTCATACGTAAAAATGCAATTTATGCTTCAAGAAATAACTCCATAAATGTAAAGTACATTATTCTCATAATTAGGTATGAAACTGGTATAAAAAGTATTATACTGAGCTACTGAGCAAATCCATTTAAGTAATGTTTCATCAGCATTAAAAAAAACGTTTAATGTTACTACAATGTTGATATAACGGTATTTGTTCGTTTTTTGCTCAGTGGGATTATATTGGTTCAGTGTCGAATTAGATTAATCTATAAAATATCAATTTATCAAAAATTGTACTACAGGGTTTTTCTATTGTATTTTACTATTGATCAAATTAGATTCACTATATCCAAAATATCTTTTACCTTGTCAAATATATATGATTTCCCGATTAACGAAATGAGTTTCACTATACATATACGAAATAATTTTCCCTTTAATATTTTTGTTGAACATTTTTGCAGTAACAATAACTTTCTTTTGAAAATATTTTATTTGTATTTAGACACATCGGGAGTTTTTCTTTTAAGTACACGTAGTTCAAATTTAACCTATTTTCTATAAATCTTCAGATATTCCTTTTTTTAGGTTCAATTTGAAGCTTTAAACGAGTGTTTTCCACTCCCAGACTAAGCATGAAGTAAATTGTCGAGTTTAGAAAAGCCCCGTGAAAATTTGTCGAAGGTCGCGCAGCGACCCGAGACAAATTGTCTGAGCTTTTCTAAACTCGAAATTTTACTTCATGCGACACGCGTATAAAACACAGATTTCAAGTGAAGTTCGAATATACATAAATTTCACAATATTTTAGTGATTTATACGCGTGGCGCATGAAGTAAAATTTCGAGTTTAGAAAAGCCCAGAAAATTTGTCTCGGGTCGCTGCGCGACCCTCGACAAATTTTCACAGGGCTTTTCTAAACTCGAAATTTTACTTCATGCTTAGTCTGGGAGTGGAAAACACTCGTTTAAAGCTTAAAATTGAACTCTTTTGAAAAACAACGAATGTCAGAAGATTTACAGCTTGTGCATATGTTTACCTAAAAAAATCACTATATGTAACACTACTTACGCCAGCATCCATTCTCCAGATAAGTTACTTCATTTCTAAGATGCATTTCTTGACAAACTGCAGCCATTTTGCTGAGAAGTGAAATGTAATTGACAAATTGTGATAAGGTTTTGACTTATAGGAAAATGTAGTAGTATAAAGAGAAATGTATTTAATAAATGGGAAATATATTTGAGATAAAGGAATACATATTCGATATAAAGTGAAATTGAATAGAAAACTCTATATTATCATATGGTGTCCACTACTATTATAATTTCACATCAAATAATCATTGATTATAAAATTTTTAATACATCTAGACAAAAAGCAGCTGGCTATGAAAGATAATTTAAGCTACATTTAGTGACATGTAATTTGCTTAGAGGAATTTTAGTAAAATATTGTAATGTTTGATAAGATTGTAAGTAAATCAATAATAATCTCAATGAATAATATAAATGTGATTTACAAAATCTCATTCGACCTTAGGTCTTTGAGCTGTACATATCCTATATGTGTACAGCTCAAAGACCTAAGGTCGATTGAGTTTTTGTAGAGTAGAATTTGTTTATTTATTGTATTAAAATGTCGTTATGTATATTATAAATAAAACTTGTAAATTAAGATTTTATTATGTCAGAATTTTTTGTTTTAACTATGCATATCAATTCAAAATTTCTAACGAGGGATTCCACTCATAGATTAAGCATAAAGTAAAATTTCGAGTTTAGAACAGCCTGAAAATTTGCATTGGTCGTGTAGCGAAGCGAAACGATCAATCCAAATTTTTAAGCTTTACTAAACTCGAAATTTCACTTCATGCTTAATCAAGGAGTGAAAACACGCGTTAGAAGCTTTATTTGTATGGTTTTACAATATTGTCAATATTTAACAAATTATCTACAACGCAGAAACAACAAACACATTTGTATATATATTTACCGAATATTGACTTTTTAAATCCTTCATTATAATAAAAAACTGAAGTTTGGTTTAAAAATCTCTAGTGGTTATTAGATTAATTGCTGTATTTATATAATACTGAACATTCTCACTTTTCAATAATGTTTATTTGTCGCTTATAAATTGTTTATGTTTTTTTCTTGAATAAAATACCCATGATAATTTAAAGTTTCATCACAAATTTGTTAAGAGTAGCTAATATCGAAAGAAGAGTTTCTTCTTTCCATTTACTACAATTTCTCTCGCAGTAATCTAAAACAGTATTAACATATTTCGATGGAGACATAAGCGTTAGTTTATGAGTTTTATTGTATTGGGACACATACCATTAGCATAATCAGTTCCTACTGTCTATGAATATTAATTTGGTCATATTTTCTTAAATATATAATCGAGCGAAATGTCTGCCTTATAATAATAACAAATTCATAAACAATGTTGTCCAATTCAACAAATTGAACAGAGGCAACACAAGCAGCTCGGCGTACGATTAGATAAGATAAGCGTTATCGACCGTCCAAAGGCGCACTCATCAGTGACAACGGAGCTCATCAGCAGCAGCGCATTGTCTTGTTCTTAGATACCATGTAGAGTATGCGTTTTATGTAAATACGAATTATATATAAATAGTGTATAATTTAGGAAATAAATCAGAGTTAACCAACTTTCATTGCGAGTCACTTGTACCTCACGAAGAGCCTAAAACACTCCGAGTGCAATTTCTCCTTTTAAACTAAGTTATATTCTCCACTGCATTAAAGCAACATACATACTTGTCATTGCGAGTTACTTGTACTTCACGAAGTGCCTAAAAACCTCCGAGTGCAATTTCTCCCTTTACAAATATAAGTTACACTCTTCGCTGCCTTACAACCAGCGTAAAACTATCATCTCAAGCAACTAGTACCTAGGAGCCATCAGTCGCTCCACTCATACCGAGCGTTCTCGTCAGCAGAGCGCCGTCAGCGTATACAAAGGTAAACTTTCTTATTTATGTACAAGTTATATTCTACTATGTTAAATATTGATTAGAGGAGCAATAAACCATGTTTAGTACGTGTATAGAATGTAGACTCTACATAAAGCAGTATACTTTTACGTAAGCTTTTGTTACTTGCGCTAAATGTAGTTCAAAAATGATTAGAGAACACAATTACCATATTAAGAACATTAACCCGAAAAAATCAGCAGTTGCACATCATACTGTAACTACCGGCTACAAATTTTCCACAAACAATTTAAAATTATTAAAACATTCAACCAATAAAAAATTAAATATGTTGGAAGCAATACAAATGAAAAAATACTAAAATAATTTACTTAATTTGGATTTAAGTCCCCCGAATAACCCCTTATTAGAGCTAATTTCGACAAACAACCCCGGCAAACACAAGTGTTAACCGCACCCATGTTTTTCCCATAATCCCTTTAAGTATAAGTATCCCGCACCCTTTGTATTTACTCAGTAAGCTAATGATAATGAGCACGTAGTGTTCGAAATGTACATTTACCGAAAATATTTTTTTTTTAGTGAAGAAAGTGTTACTGTTTTATTAAGTTTATTATATTAAACTCTTCACATAACTCAAACCAAATACAAACACAAAAATTATTTAATGCTCTGTTCGGATTAAGTTTAAATAAGTAAAAGTAACAGTTTGTTGCAAGAGTAAGTATCTATCAAATTGAGATGTATTCTCATTTCCGGAAATGTCTTCTCGAGTTTCTAGTTAGTTATTGTGTAGGAAATCATGATGATTCGAATACGAATGTGATTACCTTTAGTAATACTGGTTTCGGCATTAACGTTTTACATAATAGTTCTATCTATTTTTAAAATATGAGATAACTCCTTTTTGTAAAACAAAATATTTACAGATTTCCAATTCAACGAACTGAAAAAATGTATAAGTAAGTACATAAGCAGACAACTTATAGTTCAAAGATAAAAATCATTAAGTGCATTGTCTTTAAATGCGATTTTATTTCCAAACACTTTTATAACTTTAGTTACGATTCACACAATCAATTTCGATTTACACTAAATTGGATCAATAAATTTTTTGAGTCATGTTCTTACCTCCAGATACCCAATATACAGGGAATTTTTCTTTTAAGAATAAATATGGATAGATGCGCTGTACATTTTCCGATATTCGTTGTTTCTTAAAAGATACTTACGATCGTTCTCCACTTTAAGATTAAGCATGAAGTAAACTGTTAATGGATTTCGATAACTAACGCCACCTAATGCTTCATAGTGGCATCGTCAGTGACACGAATACACAAAGTGCATATACAGGTCACTGTTTCGTCCACGAACGAGCAGAACTCTGTTTGTGAAACCAGAAAACAAATATCAAAATTGAATTTGTGTTCAGTATTCAATATGAAGCAGTATGAAGTAAACTGAATGATCGATTTTGCCCATCACTAGTTAAAACATTTGGTGATCCCCAGGCCACTTTTTAATTTTATTGCAATTTGTTAAGATAACATAAAATAATTAAATACTGGGAGTTTTTATTTTAAGTATACATACCTCAATTACAGCGTATACACTTAAATCTTTGGATAATCGTAGTTTATTAAAAGACTTCAATTTGAAGCTTAAAATGAGTATTTTCCACTCCCAGGCTAAGCATAAAGTAAAATTTCGAGTTTAGTAAAGCTCCGTGAAAATTTGTCGAGGGTCCCGAGACAAATTTTCTGGGCTTTTCCAAACTCGAAATTTTACTTCATACGCCACGCGCATAAAACACTGATTTCAAGTGAAGTTGAAATATACATAAATTTCACAATATTTGAGTGTTTTATACGCGTAGCGCAAGAAGTAAAATTTCGAGTTTAGAAGAGCCCCGTGAACATTTTCTAAACTTACTTAAATCTTCGAATATTCGTAGTTTATTAAAAGAGTTGAAGCTTTAAATGAGTGCTTTCCACTCCCAGGCAAAGCATGAAGTAAAATTTCGAGTTTAGAAAAACCCAGAAAATTTGTCTCGGGTCGCTGCGCGACTCGACAAATGTTCACGAGGCTTTTCTAAACTCGAAATTTTACTTCATGCTTTGCCTAGGAGTGGAAAGCACTCATTTAAAGCTTCAAATTAAACTCTTTTAATTAACTACGAATATCCGAAGATTTAAGTATATACGCTGTAATTGGGATATGTATACTTAAAAGAAAAACTCCCTGTATATAATTATTTTATGCTATCTTAACAAATTGCAATAAAATTAAAAGTGGCCTGTGGATCACTAAATGTTTTAATTAGTGATGGGCAAGATCGATCAAAAAGTATCGACTACTCGATTCTTTCAAACTATCGAGCCCTTTGATCTTTTCGAGCAGGTTGTGTATAGCCAGTTTATCCAAGCGTTAGGTAAATTAAGAAACCAACAACTAATATAACTAGCCAGCAAGTTATTAGCTTAGTTGTATGCCAGTTACTTAAGTAAGCATCAACTAATTTGATAAGTAGTTAGGTTGAATAATTTGTTATCAACTAAGTTGAGTTCAGTAACTAACTTAATTTAGCTAAGGTCAGTTTATATCACCTAACACTAGCTAGATTGTTCAGTTATAACCTAACTGAACAATCTAGCTAGTGTCATAGGTAACTGCTTTTAGGTTAGATTGATTCTCGGTTTGTTAGGATAAGATAGTTTCAGTTACTTAGGTATGTTAATAAAAGCGTTCAAATTTAAACTTACAACAAATGTTTTTACTCCTGGAATAAGCATAATGTAAAATTTCGGTATTTTTAAAACTCAAAATTCTAAGAGATGCACCAGGCGTATAGAACATTGATTAGATGTGTCCACAATATTTATCCGAGATCGACTAAACAATTGTTTGGTGGATTCTTGCAAATGATTGTGTAGCTTGATACTGCTTGATCACTTGCTTTATACTTGAGATACTTGATCTTGCCCATTCTTTAGGCAATATATTGTAATGTTAAAAGTTTATATATATTTTTTATGATTTATTAATGATTATTAAAAAGTGAAAATATTATCGCAATCTCTAAGTTACATTTTTTATTAAATCTAACATATATCTATTGAGAAACGACTTAAATACAAGAAAAATCAATCTGGTTGTTAATAGACTTTAGTCACTGATCTCTATACAACAATGGATTAGGCTTAACCGCTAGGGCGCGTTCCCACATGGGCGCCGCCATGTTGGTCAAATTAAGGTATTGTGACACCAAAATGGCGCGACATTTGAAATGAACATGTCAATCAGTGTTTGCTAACGTGGTGCTCCAGTGCATTTTCTGCTGAAGAAAACCCGACTCATCGGAAAATTTGATGCTGCACAAGTAAGTACATCAAAATAAACTGTCAATGTAAATATCACATATGTATATTGTTATATTATAATGTGACCACTTCTAAGACTTCCATCCGATGCAAAACAAGATATACACGACCGTGAAAAATAAATCTGTAACGCTATTTTCGACTAAGAGTACAAAAACAGTTGCGTTTACTGATGTAATTATAAAAGACTACAATGTTTAGAACAAAGGTGAAAATACTGATACTAAGAAGTTTGTAAATATTTTCAGATAATAATATTATTGTTTTCAATTCAATTATAAATAAATAATCACGGCACGCTGTATAAAAATATATCAATAAACCGTGTATGTATGCACATTTACTTACATAAACAAATATTTAATGCATGTATACCATAAATGTTCCATTGAACTGATTTGAATTTGCCGCTCAAACGTGTCACGAAACCACAATTTGCTGCCATTAAAGTGGGCACGGTCTCAGAGATCGGAATATGGCCCATGCCCAATTCAGTGTTATATAGAGATCAGTGACTTTAGTAGAAAATTATACATTTTAGTAGAATATATGTAATAATATACTACACTTTATTGAACTCAAAGAGTTTTAAATGTTTATCGACCTAGGTCAGTCAGTTTCTTTTAAATGTACTAATAGGCATTAGCAGAAAGTACATTGCAGACGGTAAGATGACATAGCTGATGAAAGACAGAATGTGCGAAACACGTCTGCGGTTTTACATCCCTACCGGATACTTAATCTTTTCCAAATAAATGTTTAATAATTTTCTCTTTTGTAAAATGTAATTAGCATTTATTTAAATTATCAACTCAAGAGATTTAACTTGTTTTGGACTTCCACTTAATGAAGAATAGCATAATTTTATTATTCATTTACAATTCCATTATATTTGTAATATATTCATAAAACCTTTTTAATAAAAATTATCATCATTTTCTACACAAAAACATGACACTACTAAGGAGGCATGACCAGTAATAATTCTTTTGAGATAATAGACACGAACGCGCCGCGTATTTAATGCAGAAGCAATTAGACAAACAAAAGGTGTTTTAATATTTGGGTTGCATTGTTGTATCAATTATGATATTCGTAACCTTCTCGATTCTTCTGGCCTCAAGATCTTGTTAAATTGAAATTATGCGCCAAACACAATTGAATCTGAGAACTAATTAGACTTACTAATGAAACGCAGTTAGCTTTGTGTGAACACGCTCGCGATACGATCGTAATGGGAAATTTCGACACACACCGCAGAGAAATTACGACATGGAACTCAATCCATCTATTCGAATACATTTACTTATTCCAGAAAAAAAATAACCATATTTTACTATGTATATAACCTTTTTAGCTACAACTTCATCTATTAATGATGGATTTTTAGTGAGTAATGATACGTAATAATGGCATGGACTAGTAAATAATGATGATCAGTGGCGTATATACGGGAGGATTTTAGCAGACTCACATTTAAGGCCTAACATCAATTATATTAAGTTCAAAATATAACACACCAAAGTGTATTTTATTAGACTTCATTAAATTAAAATAATAATAAAATGTTGCTTATTTGTTTAATTTATGTTAAATTATTAACTGGTAAGTAGTCATAACCCCTCCGAAATTAATTTCTATCTACGCGCCTGATTATGACAGTTCGTTGTATTATCCAAAGTAACGTCAAACTTTTGGGTACTTTACTTTTACTTTTGTACTATTTGTTGATTATGTCTTAACTGTTTTGTGCTGTAAGCGTTCACTTTATCGTACATCATAAAAATTCTTCTACCCTAGAATTAAGTCAATAGAAAATCAAAAATTTATAACAATTTGTTATTACGGTATAATAAGTTGTAAAAATAAAATAGCCTTAAGAAATGTAACATTATTGTAATATTAACCCCCCCCCCCCGACAAACTTAACAATATAATGTTTAATCCAAAAACAAAACTTATTCCTTCGGTCAGATCCGGTATTTATAAATTGAGTTGTGAAAATTGTAAAGGTGTGTACATTAGGCAATCTGGTCGTAGATTCGAAATAAGATTAAAAGAACACGAGCAAGCTTTTAAATTTAAACAAAATAGTTCCACCTATGCTCACCACCTTTTAGAAGAGAACCACAATTTTGGTGAGGATATACTTTCAGTAATCCATTTTGTCGAAAAAGGTCGTAAAATGGATTTACTGGAAGCGCTAGATGTACACAAGGCCCGAATTAATTCCGGAATTTCCCTTCTTAACCACCAGGTTAACCTAATATATGTACACCCATCTCTTCGAAGCCGCATAAATAGTTTTTAACATGTCATTTTTATTTACTTTTAGTTTGATAATGAGTACTAGATAGTCGAAACTATAGTCTCAAATTAAATGCAAAATACAGTGGTTAAACAAAGTAAAGAGTGTTTCATTTACAAGTGTTATGTCTTTAAAGTAAGCAATAACTATAAAGTAGTCTTCTTATTTCTAAAATTTTTAACCCAAAGATTGTTAAAGTAGGCCCTAATTGTTTGAGTGTATATATATTACTATTTTATCAATGTAATTATTGTACATTTTAAATATATTTTGGAAGACGAACAATTGAATATCGTGCGATTTTAATCTCCTTTCAAGAATAACACAAATATTACAAAACACCCATGACTTCACTCTTACCATTCCACCAACAATACATATTGTCTAACAACAAGCCCATTCATCAATAAATTTACTCCTATCGACCTAATCCAACAAGCAATATCCGTCCATTTTTAATTAATCGCCCCCAATTAATAGATTTACGTTAACCCAAAAATAATTCCCAGGCAAGTGAAGCAATCGTTGCACAGTGGAATTTGAATTAATCAAGATGAGTTATGAATTGCAGCAGGGATTCGCAAATAATTAACAGTCGGAAAATCGTGGGTTATTAGAGGTTTAATGTTGTGCAAATTGACGGATGTTGCTTTGAATAATTGTATTTGTTACTGAAGATAATGGTGTTTTGTGATATACGGAAAAATCTTGCATTGTGGGTAATTATGGTTATTATATAAATGACTAGAAATGCAAGACTTTTACTATATTTGCATATTTGCCTGTGGGCTGTTTGAGATTCTTACTTGTTTTATAGTTAAGTTGTTAAGTATTATTGTGAAATATTAGAAATGGTAATGTAAATTTATCAAATACATAAATATATTACTTTGTACCTTTTGTAATAAGTTTTCCATTGCGTATTGAAAATGTCAAGATTGAAGAAACAAAACGTTTTCTGTATTATTATATAATTATTGTGACTATACAGGGAAGTTTTCTTTTAGTTATACCTATTCCGATAATCAGAGTCGGGGCCGGAAGGAGGTGCGAACGGTTCGACCGTTTTTTAATTTTTTTAATCTAAACTTCAACCCTTATAAACATACTAGCGGCATAAAAACGAAATGCGAAATCTAATCAATAAAAAATATACAAACTTTCTTTAAATGTTTACAAAGTTTGGTTATTTGGGATGACATACTGAATTATGTAGACATTAAGCATTAATCAAGAACGATTACCTATCAAAGACAATTTTAAAATTCAGGTTATATTCAACTTTCCAATTAAAATTTTTGCTAATTTGGTAAATTTTTACATTTTTGCCAATTTGTCCAAATTAGTAACAATTATTTAAAACTTATGATTATTATTAAATATCGAGATACAGAGATATTTTCTTTTAAGTATACTTTCACATATTCCAAATAAACATATTTATAAAATTAATAATCATAAATTCAAACCTAAGCAGTATATTTTGAACTTTACTTTAATTCAGTGTTTTATATGCGTGGCGCCTAAAGTAAAATTTCTAGTTTAGAAAAGCCTAAAAATTTGGTTTGGTTTCAAGTAATTTTAATAAACATGTTCTTAATGCAGCTGAAAAAAAATATCTTTATCAAAATAGAAGGAGTTTTTCTTTTAAGTATACAAACCCCAATATACTGTATACGCTGTAAAGCTTCATTATCTTTACAAAGAGTTCAAATTGACGCTTTAAAACGAGTGTTTTCCACTCCCAGACTAAGCATGAAGTAACATTTTGAGTTTAGAAAAGCCCCGCGTAGAAAATTTGTCGAGGGTCGCGCAGCGACCGGAGGCAAATTTCAGTCGGTTTTTTGTTGATATTGATTTTTTTTTGTGGCCTGGCCACATACAGGGAATTTATCTATTAGGTATACACATCACGATTTAAATTTTTAGATATTCGTTGTGTTTATCAAAGCTTGCAATTTGATGCTTCTTACGAGTGATTCCAATCCCAGATTAAGCATGAAGTAAAATTTCGAGTTAGGAAAATATGCGGCACTGTACTTCGCAAAACAAAATATATTAATTAATCCTTTCATCATGTAAAGTACGTTTTCGGTTACTCGGAAGATCTAACCTATCATAATAATTATTGACACAATTATAAAAGTAATTATAGTAATTTAAGAGTAATTGCATTGCAATTCTAATACTTCGCAATGATACGAATATTTGTAAATACAAACATCGCGTGTTCATTCTAATTAATTGCACTCCCATAGACCCAAATTTTCAATAGTTTATCATTGAACATGGCAAACCTTTCTTATTATCACTGGTCACACCCAACATTATCCAACCAGCAATCTGAGAGAAAAAAAACTTACGAACACACAACCAAAACCCATTAATTACCAACACAGCAATCGTCTAAATATCAATTTCAACAAGCCGCGCATTAATAAAAACCTATAAATCAACAATTAATTTTCGAAATCTCTAACACTCACAACGGCAATGCTAATTGACAAACCACAGTTCCATAATTGAACAATTTTCCGAAACAATGCCTAGGTTGGGACATTTTGCAAGCTCTGCTCAATGTCGTTGCGCTCATTCATGTCCAAAAACGATTACAATTACCGCGCTGTGATTAAATTTTGCTTTTATGGAGTTTTCCCATGATTTTATGGTTGTTTGATTTTAATAAACTAATTATTGGATGATTGTGATGGATGGTAAATGCATGTTGGTAATTGGTTTAATTTGAATGCAATTAAATTGTTGAGTGAAATTAATAGGGATTCATACATTTCTTGGGAGGTTATGTAAGAAAATGTTCTTAGAGGAAGTCATTTATGGACAAATTATGTGGATGGTTGTTTAGCATTAATGCTGTTATTTAAATAAATTTACTTATGTAAATATTGGAGTGAAAATTATCTTTTTCCATATTTGAGCAAACTGTTTATAATTAATAATATTTCTATATAGTATTACCTACTTGTTTACCCTTGAGCAGGTTTCAACTCGTTTCTTTGATTTACATGTAGATTTCTTTAAATTTATTTCGTAGTTGGGACCCTCGTGGGTCAGTGAGTAAACCTTCTGCTCTTGGGCCAGAGGGTAATGGATTTGAATTCCACCGGGGGGGTGTCACTTTCTTATGGGGAAATTGACACCCTCTGGACCCATGGATGTTGTATGAATGCGTTGTGACGTTCATATAAATTATATAACGTGTGTATGTAGATAAGTTAATTTAAAAAAATGAAAATAATTAATACAAATAGCTGATGATTGTATGGCCAAGAGCCGAAGTCTGAAAAAAAATCGTAGTTTTTATGTCTGTAGGGCGGATCTAAAACGTTTTCGGATTACCGCACCAGTGCTGCATGTTTGTACTAGAGACGCGCTGAAACTTGTTCGGATTATATTTTCAGTGCACACTTTTTCCGTGTTTCATGTTCGAATTAGAGACGAAATTGCACTTAGTATACACTTTTCGACACGAGCTCATCGAGGTCGTGCTGTGTTTAGTGCAATATGGCGGCGGACTAAAGTGACTTTGATAATTAATCAACAAAATGAAGATTAGACCTTAATAATAAAACTAAAGCAGGTGAAATACAGTAATCTAGCCGAAACGTGTTAGTATTACATTGCGAAACTGGTGCAGTTCAGTGGCACTAGAAAAGTTTCATGCATGCACTAAGTGCGCACCAAGGGCAATTTTACATGGTTTTCCGAAAACGCTATGTCTTGACTGTACAAAATATTATAATCAAAGTTGAGTATTTTAAGGCACAATAATAGTAATTTGAAACCAAACGAAATATCTTCCTCTGCTCTCGATATGTTCTGAGAAATTACAAATTTTGGCCAAACTTATGTAGAAATAGCAAAAAAAAGGTTTATAAAAGAACATCAGCATTTTAATCAATTGCTGGATTTCTATCAAACTTGTAGATTGTATTAGTTCAGTTGATTAAAAATACAGGGTGGCATCATCAGCATTTTAATCAATTGCTGGATTTTTATCAAACTTGTAGATTGTATTAGTTCAGTTGATTAAAACGGCCGACGGGAACCGGACGTTTTTGAAATGGCCAGTATTCACTTGTTAATTCCGTTAATGAAAATACAATTTTATTGTAAAAATATAATAATAATAATATACTTTATTGCCTTTATCTACAAGTGTTATGCTCTATGTCAGTGGTGCTCTAGCTATGCGTCGCGAAGTCTTAAGGGGTCGCGAGATAATTTTTCGAGTCCGCCAATTTCAAAGAAATTATTTTGACAAAAAATATAAAGCAATTATTTAAAAAGTTTATTAATCGTTGACGGTTAATAAAACGTCTACTGCAGTGTTTCCCAACTTATTATAACCATGGGTCACCTTATGAATTCGCCCCCCTTTTACAATAAATTTAATTTTCATAAAAAAACATTTACATTTTTTAAACCTCAAAATTTTCAGATAGATTTTCACTAATGCTATAAAAAATGTGATTCATTTATTTCCCCAAGAAAAAACATTCCTAAGACTTAAATTTGGAACTAAATCGTCTCAAAAGAGTTGACCTAAATTAATTTATTGATTTTGAGCTCCTATCCTGAACGTAATTTTTGAGTCACAAAAGTGTCCTTAAAAAGTCAAATTTATAATTTTTGCACAATATGTATTTAGAGCGCTCTCTTGTTCGAAGTTCTAAACAAATTTATTCTTTTCTTAAAGTATTTAATTTATTATTAAATAAGCTTTGATTTGATATTTGATGTACAAAACATTTATTAATACCAATTCAAAAAAATTTGAATTTAAGAGAATAAGCTTACGCTTCTTATAGTTTAAATAATAATCATATAAAATAAGATTTTAAATATTTTATTGTTTAATTCAATATCCGGAGGTGTATTTGCACAGGAAGTAGTTGTTTCAATAGACATTTATTGTCTTACGTTGTCTTATTAATAAGACACATTGTTTGCATTTTACACGAAAAATATTTTCGTAATTGTATACATTACAATAATTGAATAATTGAAAATTATGGTCAGTGCAAGCGCACAAAGTTTAATTTCCATAAGTTTTGTAACATTCCCATAATTTTTAAAGTTAAAAAATCAGTTGAAACATTTTTTCTAATTCGAAAAAATCTATTTTCGGAAGAAATGTAAATATTTTTAAATGTCAAAACTTTCAAAAGATTTCTTGCTAATACTATTTTAACTTACTCATTACTTTTAATTTATTGTTAGTAATAACCATTAAATGCTAGATTTTTTAAATAGTTACCTTTTTCTCTAATTGTAACTAACATTTTAAAAATTGAATACATTTATATATTATTATAAAATTTATTTGTATTTATTTATTTGGGAAAATCCCTTTTTACAAAGTATATTTACAAAGTGTTAACAATAAAAGATTCACCATTTACAGTTGATGTTTGCAGATTAATGAAATAATGGTAATATATTGTTTGTTTTTTTTCTCCAATTTTAACAATTTTGTTGAATAGGCGTCCAATTTATGAAAATATTTATTTGGCAATTTTATAAAAATTCAATTTGTTTTTAAATAACTTTGAAATCCTTAGATTTTGTTGAAAAAACAATGAATTCTATTACTTTAAATAATAAGTCGGTGCAACATGGCATTTTCATGTATTTCAATTTCACTCTAATTAAATTTGAAAAAATTTAGAAGTTATCTTACACTGTTTTCTTTTCTATAAAAGTATTTTATCTGCTTAGTTATTTAATTACAATTTACTTCTAGCGAGTGTTTCCACTCCTTGGTTAAGCATGAAGTAAAATTTCGAGTTTCGATAAGCCTGAACGTTTAGATTTAGACGCGAAGTCCAAATCCGAATTCAGGCTTTTCTAAACTAGAAATTTTACTTCGTGCGCCACGTGTACTAAACACCAGGGTTGTTAAAAATGTCGTCTAAGAATTTGGATTGTCCGCGTAGCGAAGCGGAGCGGCCAATCCAAATTAGGCTTTTCTAAACTCGAAATTTTACTTCATGCGCCACGCTTAAAAACACTGATTTACAGTGAAGTTCAAAGAACACACACATACAACAACGATTATAGGCAACCTAACATTCGTTATAGTTATTGGGTTGTCTATAATCACTGTTTTAAACAATTTGTTCAGCGCAGAATTTGACTGACGTTTTATTCATATCTACATATTATATTGCGAAAGCCGTATATTTTAAACTTTACGATATTTCAGTGTTTTATACGCGTGGCGCATGAAGTAAAATTTCGAGTTTAGAAAAGCCTAATTTGGATTGGCCGCTCCGCTTCGCTACGCGGCCAATCCAAATTTTCAGGCTTTTCTAAACTCGAAATTTTACTTCATGCTTAGTCTGGGAGTGGAAAACCCTCGTTTAATGATTCAAATTGAAATATTAAGAAAAAAACAACGAATGTCGTAATATTTACAGTATGTGCATATGTATACCTGAAAATCACATTTATGCACACACAGTTGTGATATTTTATTGTAATAAAATATTATGTTTAATAATGTAATTTGAAATATCTTTAACAATTAGCTAACATTTAAAAACGCAAACAAAAAATCTTAGTGAAGTAGTATAAAATATAAATGAGAAAATATAAGATAATAAAATAAACGTTTTGAAAAAAATTTACATTTAAATTTGTTTTAAACAAATTTAAGATATCAAACATGTTTGAAACAAAACCCTTTAAAACACAATGGCTGTTTTTAAACATGTTTAAAACACTGTTTTAAAACAAAGTGTTTTAAACATAACAACCCTGTTAAATATTGATTTCAAGTAAAGTTTAAAATATATTGATTATTATGTATGTACATTTACAAATAGCATAAATAAATATATTTGATCGATTTTCATGCAATTGGTAATAGCTATTCTAATAATTTTCAATTGGACCCCTTACAACTCAAACAGCCTCTTTGTTGGAAACCACTGGTCTGTCTATTCAGAGGTCGCGACAAATTTATACACAAAATAGGGGGCCGCAAACTGAAAAACCTGCTCTATAAAACTTCGTCAGCGTACTGTAATATATAGATAAATGGGAAATCAGACTTCTCTCTTACCCATATGTGCATGCGCCCATGGAAATAACGGTTAACATTTGCCGGTACATCTGTCAAAAATGTACCGGCAAATTTTAACCGTTATTTTAGTAAATTGAATAATGGCATAATTTTCTTTAGAAATTACTGGTAAACCGGTTTACCGATTTAGCAGTATTGCAGTCCCTAAGCAATATATTTTTATTATATTCTTTGGTTCGTTTTACTTCAACTTACAATTTATTAACTAGAAAAAAATGAATGTTTTCTTTTATGGATTTGTGTTCGTGATTCTAAAATTAGAATTTGAATCCTTTGATACGAAACATTTGATAGTATAGTTTTCTTATTCGGTGATTCGTCATTCGAATAATTCTAAATGTGAGGATTTGGAGTCGTGATTTTTGTTTTTTTGTTTTTGCGGAGTCTATTCTGTTCTGAATTGTTATGAATTGTTAGAATGTGAGGCTAAAGAAGAACATATACTTTGTATTTAACATTTTTCTAACAAACTTAGAGTCATTATAGGAACCTAACAAAATATAAATAAACGCTTTAGTGAATTAAGGAGGGCCATTAGTAAAAATTATTTAATAATTTGGTATATTTTTGTTAACTTTAGTGAATTAAGGAGGCCAAATTTATTAATTTGGTAAATTTTTGTTAACTTTAGTTCTTAAACATGTTATACAGACAATTTTCGAAGTTCTCAGCTTGATTTTATGTTTGATCCTAAGTTATTGTTACATTTTGAAGCAATCATTTTGACTTATGCGAATCTCAAATTGAGATGTCATCGCGTTAGACAAAAAATGCATTAAGTGCAAATGGTGATAATAGCACTTAATAAAGTTTACCACTAAACCGATGATATTATAGATAGCATTAATAACAGCACTCAGATGAACAAACAGAAACAGTAATAATATTCAACAAAAGTTCAAATGAATCATTAATAACTCCATGTGATGATTCCATTACACGTTTTCTTTACGGTAATAAGTCAGCATAAAGCGCTTGGGAATTTTTGATCAGAAACACTTCGGGCGGTATTTTACCAGCCAACCAACAACCTTGTTCCACAAAATCAACGAACAATATGATTGAAACTGAAGCCGATTCGAGTTATTAGTAATTAATTAATTAAACAGGATTGCGAATTAATATCAATTTGTAGGTGGATTTTAGATTCCGCTTAAATTCAGTATATGTTTGTATTAATTTCGCTGGTGTTGCTCAATTCCTCGCCTGTAAAGGCCCGCATAAAAGAAGCGTGGAGTTATTGCGACATGTCGTGAGAACTGTTACATATTTGCTGGTTGTTTGCTTCGAGAAATTAGAAAATTATGGAAAATGTATGTGTTTCATACTTTCGATGGAAAATTGGAATTTCTTCGCACGCACAAGAAAAAATAAACGATTATTTACATATTTTGAATTGTGGAGGCTTCTACTTCGTTATACATGTTAATTTAACACAATAAAACACTTTTTATTTTGTTTGTATAACACAATTTATTTTTTATGTGACTGCAGTTTCGGCAAATTCAGCTTGCCATTATCAAACATGAAGTGTCTAAAACTGGAAACAATACGGGTATATATACAAAAGGTGATTACATGAAAACGGATTACAAAACGGCTCTAAAAATGGGGGTATACAGTAGGTCAACCTGGTCGTTAATTAGGGGGATTCCCGGATTAGCGCTAGCTTTATGTATTTCTAGGGATTCAAGGAGATTCATCTTTCGACCCATTTCGGCACAATGAATAATAGTAAGTACATCGTTTCCAAAAGTATGGTTTTCATCTAAGAGATGTTTTGCAAAAGATGACTTATCACATTGTCGCAACCGAAAAGCCCGGTTATGCTCCTTTAGTCTAGTATTGAAATTACGACCAGATTGACCAATGTATACTCCTTGACAATCTGTGCATGTTAATTTATATACACCTGATCTATTACCTTTATCAATTTTGGTTTTACTATTAAAAATATAATTATTAATTTTACAAAATGGTTTGAATGCAATTTCTATATTATGTTTTTTCAACAACAACTGCAGTCACATAAAAAATAAATTGTGTTATACAAACAAAGTAAAAAGTGTTTTATTGGATTATTTACATGGTTGTCCTAATTAATTTTCTCGATATATCAAATAAGTGTCATGAATTAATACAGATGCAACGAATGGCATTGTTACAATATTTTCTGATCTGAACATATAACATGCAAGGTGTGTAAATAAAGTCATGAAACTGTTTTTTTTTTTTTATTCGAATAGAATAGAATTGCTGTTAGTTCATTTAAATGCATATAAATTATGCATAGAACAGTAAATCTGTCGCGTAACTCAAATATATTTATTGTATAATTCAAAATCGGTCGGGGTATTAGCCCGAGAAGTAGTTTTTTCAATGAATATTTGGAGAAGTGTCAACGAGACTAAATTTTTGCAAGCTTTTATATTCGAATAGAACTACAATTCAATATTGTCTCCCTCAAAATAACTTCCTTGAGAAGCCACACAGGAAAATGTCACAAGGACTCAAATCAGGCGAATGAGGAAGCTGAGTAGCTACAGAAATATTTTTACTGGCCAAAAACTCGTTTATTCAAACTGCCATTTTTGTGCAGGGGCAAAGGGTTGCGCAATGGCTGTTAACTCTATCCAGATTTTTAGGTACATAATTTCAATGGATATTTATTGCCTTAGTAGTCTTATTAATTAAGGCTTATTGTTTGCGTTTTATACGAACATAGATTTGCAAACTTAAAGAAGCGTAAGCCTATTTAATATTAATATTAATTTTAAAATATTGATAACTCATAAATTTTTATAAATATGTATTTCAAGTGCTATGTCTGATTAACCCATTAACGGCCGAACAGTTATAGAGTTAACTCTAAAAGTTGATTTTATGTACGATTCTACACTTCTGTTTATGATTTCTATAAATGACTTATTGTATTACATACTGTGAATTTTTCTTTTAAATATACAAAATGTATAGGTTGTACATTTTTAATCATTCGTCGATTTTATATAAAAACGTGCAATATGAAGTTTAGAACGAGTGTTTCCACTCCCAGACTAAGCATGAAGTAAAATTTCGAGTTTAGAAAAGCCTGAAAATTTGGTTTGGTTGCGTAGCGCGAAGCGCGGAGCGACCAAACCAAATTTTCAGGCTTTTCTAAACTCGAAATTTTACTTCATGCGCCACGCGTATAAAACACTGAAATATTGTGAAGTTGAAAATACACAAAAAGTTTTTTATTAATGAGTAATAATCGAAATATTTAATTATCAAAATATTTACATTTTTCTTCGTACATTTTCAAGTTAGGTTAAATAATATAATATATCAAATTAACTTATTTAGTAATTTAATTAACAATGTTGCGTATATGCATCCATAGCGCTTAATGGGTTAAAGAGAAAAACATATAAGTTCGTGTTATATTCAAAGAGTAATTTCCGACAGAAACAATCTGCTACAATTTTATTATTCAGTGTAAATTTATTTAAAAGTTACAGTTTATATATCGCTTTTAATAATCGAGATGTAATTTCGTTTTAGGATTGCCCCACAAAATTTCAAAATTAATTTAATATAATCTGCATTTTTTTATTTTTTGAAATATCTAGTTATCCTTTTTCTTATTGAACATATTACAAGTGTCATTTTATTCAGTAAACAAATTTCAAAATCAATTTAATATGATCTGCATTTTTTTAAATTGCAATTCTACAAAAAAATACTGAGGGCCAACAGAAGAGAGAATGACCAAAATTAAGGTGGATGGATGGAGTTGATCAAAATGTGTTAACGGGAAGACCCAAGCGAGAAATACAAATGGATGACGAAATAAGTTTGCAGAGCCGAATTCATTATATTTGTTATATACAATATTATTGCTGTGTTTGTATGTACAAAAACCAAGTAGTAAATTTTGTTAATCTTAAAACTGCATATTATTATCCTTTTATATCTGAAAATTTGTAAAACAGGCAACAGTGTAAGATCACAATAGTCAGAAATTATAACCTTAAAATCGAACATCTGACAGTGACATTTAAAAATCCTGATTTAAAACACAACCAGCCCCATTTACAATACTTAAACTGTCACTTTTCCATAGCTAGGCGAGATCCAGAAACAAATGGAATATATAATATCTAGATATCCTTTTTCTTATTGAACATTTTATTCAGTAAAACTGCACTACTCTGCCCATTTAGCAATTTTTCTATCTCTCATAGTTTGCAAAATTAACATAGAGAGCATCTAAAAAACCTCTTGCTGTAGAAAGTTTTTTAAATTTAATTAAATTACTTATATCAATTAATATTTCATAATGATAATTACTTAACAAAAAAACACCCGAATGTGTAAACTAATTGAAAGGCTGTCTACCGAATGATTAATCGACAGCAGGCGAACAAGCATGGGATTGGACAAATATTTCAATTCGCATTACCACACCATTTACAATATTAAAATTTATAGGCGCATTTTCAGCGAAAGAACGTTTTGAAAACCGGAGCATGATTTCGTAAACGGCATTGCATCAATTAGAAGCGTCGCTACACATCAAGTTTATTCGACCTAGATCTTACCATCTCACTGTTTTTGTGGCATGTAGAATGCTGCAGTTTGCAATGTTTAGAATTTACTGTCACAAATTACTCTTAACTAAATTAATTATAATACAAATTACTTAGAATAAAAATGATTTATGTTCTTATATTGTAAAAATTATTGAAAGTTTAATGATGTGGTATAACATATTGTGGGAATTATTTGCCGAAAGATGTTTCAGGATTTATTAGAATATGAGCAAGGTCATCTTAGGACATTCTTATAAATTATTTAAACAAGAAATGTAATAATACATTTCAAGATAAATTATCACCAGTAATATAACAAGTGGTATGATTATCATTAATAATATTCATGAGTGAAACCGAGCTGCTATAATATTATAAGTTAGATTATTTACGCAATCTACAACAAATTTGTCTAACAAAGATTAAATCAAACACTCATTGAAACAAATTCCAGTTTCATAGATAGGGGGATTTAGGGGATCAATCCCCCTATAAGTCTTGAAAATAGGAGAATAAAAGAAAATGCTGTTCTCCAAAAATGCGACTAAAAATATAGTTATCCACTGCACAAATTGCACCTTTTGTCGAGTCTAAATTTATAACGGAGGCTTAGTAAATTGCATCTAAAGTACGGGGACAGCAAATCTTCGATTTAAATTAGAATGCATATATTTTTTGTATAAAAAAACATATTTTTATTTTTATTGTTTTTTTCTTTTGCCTGGCCTTGGGAACTTGCCCATTGGCCAACATCATTTATTTTTATTTGTATTAATTGTTAAGATTACAATTTGTAGTATGCTATTATTTCATACGGACAAACACTCACATTCATACCACACCCAGGGTCACGACGAGAAATTATTTTTAAATAAAGTCTCCCCGTGTACGGGAATCGAACCCGAGTTTGTGGCTCGCCGAGCGATACAGCCCGACGACGTTACAGCTCGGCCAACACCTGCACGAAAAAACATATATTCGATAAAATAATTTCTCACTATATATTCCTTTTTTTACCTAAGACTAATTTTCTATATTTTGTGTCTGGTATTTAGCAATAACTGTGAGGCACAGAGTAAGGAACAACTTTCCTCTGTGCCTGAGGCAAATTTCAACAAGATGTTTTAAACCGTACTGAAAATATTTACATTTTAGCAACTCGGTGTGTAAATAAAATTAACTTAACAAAAATAACTTTAGTTTGCGTAAATTAACATTATATAATATTTCATAACTGTATAGTAATAAATGCGCTTACAATAAAATGTTAACTCTTTCTGCGTATATGTGCGAGATTTTAATGATTGCTGATTTGCGAATAATTGCTTGAATTAGTTTTCCGAGTGACTGCAGAGGGAAAATTGATAAGTACTTGCGCGATGAGGAAGAAAAGTCTATTCGAGATCTAATGTTATATAAAATTGCTGTTCGAAATAATGTTATTAACATTTAGAATGTACAACTAGGAAACACCAATTTAAGATTTAATCGTGATTAATTCACTTTTTACGTCCAGGGACGAGTCAAACGTTAATTTTTCGAATAAATTGCACTCGCACAATTGCGTAATACTGAAAAATATATTATTATAAGATACATGTATAATTATTATCGAATTAATATGTGGTCGGCTTATTTAATGCGCTTTGATTATTCAATATGTCACAAGAAAGCGTGCTATAAATCGAAAACTTTTTATTATTTTTGATTATTGTGATTTCAGGGCAAGCGTTATTAAAATTAATTATTTTTCGTTGTTAAAATATTGTGACATAAATAAAAGTTAATAATTATACACTGGCGAGCAAAAAATAGAGGTTACTTTAAAATTATGACTTATTTTTGGAATTTTTTTGTTTTAACTTTATGTTTGCAAATTGTAAACAATTTTACTGTATTTTGCACACTAAATTAAAAAAGCAATGTTGAATCGTGAAGCATATTTTTTGTTTTTATTGGCTATTTTGGAAATATCAAATTTATAGCTCAGACGAAGTTCGAATTTTGTTCCTAGGACTAATATGGAACAAAAAATAATAAATAAAACTCATCACTAATAACCAGTTGCATTATTGACTGCTTGAAGTGGACGAGGAACACTTTGAATTAAATTATCGATCACATTTTAGTCGATATTATTCCATTCCTGCAATAGCAACTGTCTTAGCTCCTGAGCAGTTCTTGGAGCAGGTGTATGCTTACTGATACGTCGTCCCAACTCATCCCATACATGTTCTTTGGGATTCATGTCCGGGCTGAGAGCTGGCCAATCGAACCGCGAAATTCCCATCTCATCCAGATAATGTTTGACAACTCTGGCTCACGTAGCCAGAGTCTAGCATTATCTTGCATGAAAATGCCGCGCTCGCCCATAGTTGTCATGAAGGACATAACATGATCTTCAAGAACCTCCGTAACCTCCGTAGATCTTGGAGCAGGTGTATGCTTTCTGATACGTCGTCCCAACTCATCCCATACATGTTCTTTGGGATTCATGTCCGGGCTGAGAGCTGGCCAATCGAACCGCGAAATTCCCACCTCATCCAGATAATGTTTGACAACTCTGGCTACGTGAGGCCTAGCATTATCTTGCATGAAAATGCCGCGCTCTCCCATAGTTGTCATGAAGGACATAACATGATCTTCGAGAACCTCCGTAATGTATCTGTGAGCTGTCAGGAAGCCATTCTCTATAAAGCCCAACTCTGTGCGTGCTTCGGTAGAAATTCCTGCCCAAGCCATAACCGACCCACCGCCAAATGGAAGTCGCTCATGAATACAAACCGAAGCGTATCTTTCTCCGCGTCTTCTCTACACTTTCCGACGTCCGTCTGATCCATTGAGGCAAAACAGCGACTCATCTGAAAACAGTACCCTGCACAAGTCCTCATTATTCCATGCCCTGTGATTTCGGGCAAAAGCCAATCTTGCCACACGATGTCGGCGTTGTAAAGGTGGACCTGTAGCCATCTTTCTACAAGACAATCCAGCAGCCCGAAGCCTTCTCCTAACGGTTCATTCACTAACATTTACATTTCTAACTTCATGGAGTTGATTTCGTAGATAAACTGCAGAAGCTGTTCTATTCCGCAAACTTGTAGACACCAAAAAACGGTTATCTCTGATCGTGGTGACTTTTTTTCGCCCGGATTTTGGTTTTCTGGTTATCAGGCCAGTCTCCAAGTAACGCTGATACACTTTTTGTATAGCACAAAGGATTTTGCCAACAATCATTGCAGTTTCACGTTTTCCTCGCCCATCTTCAATCGTTGCTATAATTCTTACACCGTGTAAGAATCGTAGAGAAAAATCAACACTAAGTAAGAAAACCACAACGAGACGTAGGTTTTCAATTAGAGCGAAATTGATGATGTTTCATAAAAGTCTGTAACACGGTGATAGTAACTGACAGATAGATAAAATTTGTCATAAAATGTATTATTGAACGCCTACTTTGGATTACAATTTGCAAACATGCATAATTTTAAAATTACCTCTATTTTTTGCTCGCCAGTGTATATACCATTTTATACACTTTGATATAATCAAGGCTTTAATGTTTCTTTTCAAGCCTAAAACAGATGATTTTTATCTTTTTTGATGGGAAAATATCAAGAAACCCTAATGTGGTAAAAAAGAATTAATAAAAATTACGATTTTCTCAAAATTGAAATATACAAAATTTATCAATAGTGTATCAATGTTTAACTTTTTTTTTGCCACATCACCTCCTTCTCGCCACTGTGAGACCGATGTGGAATCCGCACTTGAACAGATCAAAGCTCTTCAAGCCCGAGCGCCCCATCAATCACACTTCCAATATATATTTTTTATCAGTGTTATTATTACCACAAAATTAATAACAATTCTTAATAACAAGTGATGCAAACATAAAAAATAGTGCTTAAAAAAAATACTTTATTTTATTATGCCACGAAGTCCGAGACTTTTATGTGGCAATCGCCTTAACTAGTTTTGTCTATTGTTTTTGTCATTTAAATAACCACTCTCTCACTCTTTTTTTAAACTCATTTATCCTTACTTTTGTTATAATGTCTCTAGGTATAGTGTTAAATAATTTGCGCAGATTTATTTCTTTTTGTCGAAGTCCGTATTTGTTATTGTGTCTTATCACTTCATAGTGTCCTGCTGTTTGATGTCTTGTTTGTTTTCCATGTTGCACTTTATTCCAATTTGCTGCGTCTTTGAAGTTGTTAATAATTCCTCGCCAGTTTGTCAGTTGTTTGATTGTCATAATTTGTTCTTCTTTGTATACGTTAAAGTTTGTTTTGTGTTTTTGTTTGGAATAAAATAAATGTTTTGTTACGGTGTTTAGTGTTCTTTGTAGGTCTGATATTAGATATTCCGATGCTAGGCCGTATATTGATATTCCGTAGCTGACGATGGACTCTGGTAGTGCATGGTATATTTTATTTATGATATTGTCGGGTAAAAATTCTTTTAAGTAATAGAACCTATGTCCTAAATGTCGCAGCTTGTCTTGTATGTGGCGTATGTGTATTTTCCATGTCATATATCTGTCAATCCAGAGTCCTAGGTATTTGTATTTGTCAACCGTTTGAATTTTGTCTGTGCAAGAACAGTCCTGTCTGTAAGGTATGTCAGTATGTAAACAGTCGGTCGAATGAAATGTTAGGTTTGGCTGCGGTCCTCTGTCTATCATAAACTATAAAATTCCAATATTAAAGCAAAGATTAACACATTTTTGGCACTTTTTAGCTAAAATAAGTTTGTTGTCAAATAGGTTAAAATACATTATTATCAGGCATGAATCTTTTTTAAAACTAAAAAAATATAATTATCAGAAGTTCAGTTGATTAGATTTTTTTACAGTTTTGTAAAAAGTCTTGCCTGATAATAATGTATTTTAACTATAAATAAGAACAATTGAGTCGCCTATTTCCGAAAACCTTAAAATCCATTAGAAAACAATGAATTTAGGGGTTTTGGCAATAGACGACTTAATTAACATGCAAAAAAGTCCCAAAGTGGAAGGTGTGACTTTTTATTGTGAAACGTGTTGGCACTTTCAAACAAATATCACTATTGCCAACCAACAATTACATTCTTAATCAAATGGTTGTATAAAATCATATTTGTATAGTTATTAAAATAGAGTATCTACTAAATAAAGTGCCTTTAACTTTGATTACACTTCAATTGAGAAATCATTCTTTATTACCGGCGCATCCACCAAAATATACAATTGATACCAGAGCTGACACGAATCCTCGTAAAAAAGATTCAAATTACGAATCTGAATCAAGTAATATGATTTGAATCACGAATACTCGAATAAAGGATTCGTAAAAGATGAACATGATTCGAATCAAAGATTCGAATCCTGTTTTTTCGAATCACAAATACAAATCCTTTAGAAATAAATTTGATTTTATTATTTTTTTGCAACCATTAACATATACATATCGTTACCAGTTGTTTTAACAAAAATATTCAAAACCTAATTATTTATTATTAACACTGAACATCATTGATAACAGACTAAATATCTGATTCCGTGGTACTCTGATTAAAGATGTGTATGTTTTTGAACTTCACTTTAAATCGTGTTTTGTACGCGTGGCGCATGAAGTAAAATTTCGAGTTTAGAAAAGCCTAATTTGGCTCGGTCGCTCCGCTTCGCTACGCGCCCGAGCCAAATTTTCAGGCTTTTCTAATCTCGAAATTTTACTTCATGCTTAGCCTGGGAGTGGAAATACTCGTTCAAACTTCAAATTGAACTTTATTATAAAATCGACGAATGCTTAAAAATTACGTAATTTAATAATTCACTAAATATCAATAAAACCGGGAAAGTCAGAGAAAATTCATGGAATTATATATAAATTGACCAAAACACTAACAAAATAGGCATATGGTATTATTAAATTTGTCAAAATCAACAAGCATCATTAAAATTACAAATCACGTAACAATATATAAAACCAACTTATTGACAAAAACAATGAAAACAATTTAACAAAATGGGGGTTTCCTTCAGAAGAAAGTTATATTAAAAGGTAAGGGAACAAAATCTTGAACCAGGAAAATGAGGGAAAAATTTAACGTTTCAGATTGTGGCTACCATGTCAGTTTTATTTCAAATAATATTAAACAAAATTTTGAAAACTAGATTGTTATCTTTAAAATCAATTTCAGTCATTTAATGTTTTTATCAAAGCATTGAGTTTGAAGTTTCGAACGAGTGTCGTCCACTCCCAGACTAAGCATGAAGTAAAATTTCGAGTTTAGAAAAGCCCCGCGTAGAAAATTTGTCGAGGGTCGCGCAGCGACCTGAGACAAATTTTCACGGGGCTTTTCTAAACTCGAAATTTTACTTCATGCGCCACGCGTATAAAATACTGATATAACGAGAAATTTTAAGCACACAAAATAAATGTTTCATGTTAATCCTCACAATTAACAATTATTTTCAAATCCTTTTGTAAGTATTTGAATCCTTTTCTAAGTATTCGAATCGTCTTTTAAATATTCATATTTTATTTATTTATTTATTTATTCTCTCACGGGAAACCCCTTTTACAAAGGATATGTACAAAATAATAACAATAATATTTAAAATTTGATAAAACGTATTAACATTAATAACTAAAATTTAATAAATGGTGGTAATAATTACAGCAATTATTCTATACAGAAATAACAAAATCTAAAAACAATAATATCATAAGGAAAACTAATAATGAAATTGATTTATTATCCTAAAATATTTTGCTTGATACCAAATCTAAAACTCCTTAGAGGACTTTTAAATATATCAAACCATTCACAGTTGTAATATAAATTAGCGAAAAATATTCGAATCATTTTATAAATATTTGAATTCTTTTGTGAGTATTCGAATCCTTTTATAAATATTCAAATCCTTTTATGAATATTCGAATCCTTTTATAAGAATTCAAATCACCCGCATTTGGATTCGAATACGAATGCTCTTAAAAAATGTGACAAATCCGGATCACGAATCCAGTTGAATGACTCTTTTGAATCCTCCAAAAAGATTCGAATCCTGAATAATTTGAATTCTGCCCAGCTCTGATTGATACAATGTATTATTATAATATACTAGTATTATTGACAGAATTTATTAAGCATTGAATTACTTTAATTTACTTTTTATATTTTACCTTGTACTTCCACAAAACCAAAAACATAATTTTCATGTGATTAAATATCATGTTAATCAGTATCATTCCTCCTAATACCAGCAAATAAATACAAGGTAATGAAGTACATTAATGGAAGATTGCACGAGCGGCAGGCAGAAGATATTAACGAGGAGTGTTAATGTCTTTAAATGTTAACGTTAATCCGAACTTGTTCGGTGCGTTGCTTCACTTTCACGAGTCACCATTATATTCTCGTTATGTGTGATTCTCAAGACTCATCCTTGATGTGATGAAGAGCACGAGCATCAATTTCATATCTGCTCTTATTAATTTACATCATAAGAGCGGATTTAATAATAATTTTTAAAATAAATGGGGCAAAAAATGGTAAATATCGTGTGGTGATTTTATGACGAAATAATAACATCAGTGATCGTATCTCGTACGTATAACACATGGAACATTAAAATATTATAAAATATACAGAGTGATTTAGAACATATGTAAAATAATCACATTTTGTTTAGCAGCTCATTTGAAGGTAACAGATTATATAAACTTAGGTTCGATTTTTATTTTTTTTGGGGGGGGGGGGAGTTTTACGTCATCTATTTCCGCTGCTAAAGCCAATCATGACGCCGGAGATTAGGTCTGCAGCTATCCGGGAATTTTGCCGAACCCGGTAGGAGTTCCAACCCACCGGTAGGGATCTTTAACGTGCACGCAACATCCAGGCAGTACACGGGTCCTACATGCATTTAACGTCATATCCGAGAAGACGGAGTGTTTGGCATTTTTATCCTAACCTATATAAATGCAGACAACTTGTTAGGCCGGTATTTGAACCCCGGTCCGGGGCGTGGCAGTACAACACTCTAACCACTACACCACCAAGCTGCCCAAGGTTCGATTTTAATTATACACAAAACTACAGCTGATTTTAGAGTTTGTTAAATTACAAATTATTATTAAATGCAATTTAAACGAAACACGAAATAACCACTTATAATACTTATTAACGTGAGATTAAACTTAAGGACCAATCCAAATTTTCAGACTTCTCAAAGGCTTTCGACCGGGTGCATCATGAAATATTACTAGAGAAATTATCCAACGTAGGTCTGAGCTATAATACGATCAAGTGGATTAAAAGTTTTCTTTGTGAAAGAACACAATTTGTTAAAGTGGATAATTGTATTTCTAAATGTATTAATGTCTCGTCTGGTGTGCCTCAAGGCTCACACTGTAGACCATTGTTCTTTTTAATTTTTATTAATGACATTGCATTGTATTTAAACACCTCTAGTTTTCTCATGTATGCTGATGTTCTCAAAATATTTAAAACTATTTCAAATTTAAATGACTGTAAAGCATTACAAGAAGATTTGTCGTCTTTGGAATAATGGTGTTTGGCTAACAAGCTATATTTAAATATTAAAGCACGTAGTAAAATCACTTTCTCTCGTAAAAGAACAATGTTCCGCCAATGTTGATGTTATAAACGATTTAGGAATACTATTTGATAGTAAAGTGTCATTTTTTTTTTAATTGGTTTATTTTAAACAATTACAATGACATATATATATATATACACATTTATTTTATAATAAGTGGTGATTTCGTCCAGCTTCATTGCAGTTGATTCCTTTGGTTTCATTCCTTCTGTCCTCGCCTTGTGATGTTGGCTTGATACCCGATCAATAGTATGTAGGGCAAACAAAAAAAATTATTCTTACCGTGTAGAATTCAGCGACCACGACAGAACCGATATTAGTACAATATTAAGTATACCACATCTGCGAACACGTAGATTAGTAGCTGATTTGTGTGTTTTATATAATGTAATTAACGGATTTCTTTACTGTAGTGATCTGTTAGCCCAGTTAAATTTTAGTACTTTACCTCCACAACTACGGAGACATCAACATTTATTTAGGATTCCATACCACTCGACCAATTACGGTTACAATAATCCAATTTCTAGAGCAATGCGCACATATAATTCATTGCCAAATTACATTGATTTATTTAATTTTTCACGTAATGTATTTCAAAAACGTTGCTTTTTGGCGGCGTCTTCGATAAATTCATAAATTCATTTTTTGTTGTGTTTTTCTAGTTAAGTTAATTTAATAATATTTTAGTCATAATTCAGCATGCATGCGATATTATTATTGTTATTTTCTTTAGTTTACTATATTTGTCCAAAAGTAATATAAGTTTTGAAAAATTGTAAAAAATTATAAGTTTATTAAATAAATAATAAATAAATAATCCCGAAATTTTACTTCATGCTTAATCAAGGAGTGAACACACGCGTCAGATGTTAGTCAAGAATATACATTTTATTTTATGTTGATGACAGAAAATGTCTATTTTAATTGGCAAATAAATTTAATCTTTGAATATCATTTACCTGAAGTTGATGAAACAGGACATTAATTTATAAATTTAAGCGATAATTACTAAAATGATCAAAAATCATGTGATTAATTGATGATTTTACAACTTGATGAAAATCAAAAAAATTATGAAAACTTGTAAAAATTATCGATGTTAGTTAAAAAACGAAGAAACTTGCTAAAACGTTCAAATCACTGACGTTCAGTCGATTGCTCATGGAAAGATTTGTTCCACTCTCGACATTTTCTAAATTAGTATGATTTATGTATCTCTTTTCAAAATTTTCTACCACTGTTTAATAATTTTATCAATGATCTTATTTATTTCCACATTTTGATGAAAATTTGTCTGGTGATATTTCCATGATAGCACTTACCCGTTAAAGATATGGTGACTTAATCAAAAATATGGAAAAGTTGCTCAAACTAAATGTATTCTTCTTTTATTATTATTATTTCAAAACTATCCACAAACAAAGTAACATTTTTTCGCTACATTTCAGTAAATACTGATCACCATCACATCGAAGTGTTATATATAGTTTTAATTTTACTGTAAATCAGTGTTTTATACGCGTGGCGCATGAAGTAAAATTTCGAGTTTAGAAAAGCCCCGTGAAAATTTGTCTCGGGTCGCTGCGCGACCCTCGACAAATTTTCTACACGGGGCTTTTCTAAACTCGAAATTTTACTTCATGCTTAGTCTGGGAGTGGAAGACACTCGTTACTTTAAAATATGTCATAAGTGTTAAATTGTGTATCGTAACTGTCACAAAGAAAAAAAAATAACAACGATCTCATTATAGTTCAATTCAAACTCGTGTCAAGTTGGCACGATTGGTTAAATGTCGGCTTGCTCAATTTTATAAAATGTATGATTCTGAAAATCATCGAATATGACGAAATAAAATTATTTTTTGTAAATTTAGTAATAAGAGACTTAAATTAATAAAATAATTAAAATTCGTCAATACGGTTGAAAATCATGTGAAAACTAGCAAGCCAAGATTTAACCAATCGTGCCAACTTGACACGAGTTTGAATTGAACTATAATGAGATCGTTGTTATTTTTTTCCCCTTGTGACAGTTACGATATGCATTTTAACACTTTTGACATATTTTAAAGTAAGGAGTGCTTTCCACTCCCAGACTAAGCATGAAGTAAAATTTCGAGTTTAGAAAAGCCCCGCGTAGAAAATTTGTCGAGGGTCGCGCAGCGACCCGAGACAAATTTTCACGGGGCTTTTCTAAACTCGAAATTTTACTTCATGCGCCATGCGTATAAAACACTGATTTACAGTAAAGTTAAAAATATATAACACTATGATGTGATGGTGATCAATATTTACTGAAATGTAGCGAAATAATTTTACTTTGTTTGTGAATAGTTTTGAAATAATAATAATAAATGAAAAATTCATTTAGTCTGAGCAACTTTTCCATATTTTTTATTAAGTCATCATATCTTTAACGGGTAAGTGCTATCATGGAAACATCACCATTTTTATGTATAAAATGGCATTCGCTTTTAGATATATTTTCAATTCGTCATTTCGTCTACGGCAGCCACCCACTCTCTGTATACGCCATTGCTAGTAGACAGTTTTACGATACTAGTAAAGACGAATCGTATAAAAATGTCGGACTAAGCTCAAAATAACAAAAGTACAAAGTATAACTACAGGTTAAATAACTTAACATTGAGTCAAGTTTATTTAGTAAAGGATCTTGGGATCATGCTTGATTCAAAGCTGTCATTTAAGTCGCACATTGACTTCGTAGTCAATAAAGCAAATAAGGCGCTAGAATTCATTAAACGTGTTACCAAAGATCTGGTCGATGTACGCACTTTTAACATCCTGTATAACTCTCTTGTTCGGTCTCATTTTGATTATTGTAGAACGATTTTGTCGCCCTCATACGTTACATATGTCAACAGGATGGAAAAAGTGCAAACTAAGTTCATTAAGTTTATGTCATATAAATTGACCCAGAAATATATACACCTAACAACCGAGGAAACGATGGCATACTTAGGACTCACAACTTTGCAACATCGTGGCATGGAATTAGATATGTGTTTTCTTTATAAAATCATAAACTGCAAAATAGATTCAAGTCATATTGTTAGTATGATTAATTATCATGTACCACCTAGACATGCACGTAGCCGCATGCTACTTCATAACGAATTTTGCAGGACGACTTACAGTTTAAATTGCCCCATGACTCGATTAACGCGCACGGCTAATGACATTTGTAGCGGTATTGACTTTTTTAACTCATCTTTAGGTTTAATTAGGAGGAGTCTCGCGGATGGTGTGCACTAAATGTTATAACCCTATTGTGGTTTACGCAGATTAACATATGTGTCTTTGTGCATATTTGTGATTCATGTTTTGTGTCTTACATATTAGTTATATGTTTTTGGCTCTACATTGTAAATGGCTTGTCCGTTAATAAATAATAATAATAATAATAATTATTATTATTATTACAAGTATAAAACTGGCTCTTAGCATGTAATATCGTGAATGATCTCTGTTAAGAAATTTTAATGAATTAATAAATCCATACAGAAATTCTTCCGGTCTGTAAAATATTCTTAAAAACTGACACATGTTTGTTAAATAGAATAAAATCCCTTGAGTATCAAGTCTTTTAAATAAACGTATAATAAGAATGTACGAAGAAAACTCAATTTATTTTACATTAGTTCGTTTTTATTACAAATCCGTGATATTTCTTTCCTCCATCATGCAAGTACAATGCCATACTAAAATGCTTACAAGGATGCATTTTTTAAAAGTGCTTTTAATGTTATCGCAGATGTTCATTTGCGACATAATAGTAAATAGCCGTTGAATGAGTAATGGAAATGTTTATAAATAACAATCGTACAGAAGTTCAATTAGTTTAACATTCATACTGTTTGTTCTTTTTAAATGTCAAATGATGTATATTTATAAATTCATAATGACGTGGCAATGGAATCTTGCTCCGAGCACCGGATTATTTTACATGAGGTCATCTTAGTGATTAATCATCTATTATTTATTTTATTTTGAAGATATACTCCTAATAAATTATATAGTAACTGCAGACGGGTATATAATATTGCTAAAACTATTGCTCAGGATAAATTATTGTGTTATCCATATTTGTAACATTATTGTTGTAAAATTGACTCATCAATGGTACATTTTTATCATGATATGAAGGTAAACCAGGATCGCCCTTAAGCATCATAAAGTGCCCCCCCCCCTTTCCTGTAGGTGCGGGCGCTCATGTACCTTTTCTAAAAACAATATTGTCATGGAAAAAAAAATAGCTAAATAATAAGACTTTTATATATTATATTCGTCAATCGCTACTTAATTTCACTTAAAATTAAGCTTCTATCTAAGTTTAAGACTATATAAGTAAAGATTATGTAAAAACCTTAATCTTTAAATTATCCTGAAAATAGTATGTTTTTGAAAAACATTATGATGAATTTCTTTCCGCGATGAAATTTTCGAATGTCGAAACGCGGGTTTAAAATACTCTCCAACTTTGACTTAAAATTAAGTATAAATGAAATTGCCAATTCTTGGTTGCAGAATACTTCAAACATTAAAAGTGCGATTCTTTTCGCAATCTACAACAAGTTAGTCTTACAAAGACTATATCAAACGCTGATTGAAACAATTACTTCCCGAGCTAATACCCCGACGGACATTGAATTATACAACAAGTGTTTGCTGTTACATACAGTAACCTACTGCAAATGTAACAATTTGGGTCAAATTATTCAGGCCATCTATAGACGCGTTTTGAGATTTATCTCTCCTCAGTATAGCTTTGCCATTCCCTCTAAACAATTTGACACCTTAGACTGGCGGTCACGTTACCGTTTAAACATTAGTATAAATGAAATTGCCAATTCTTGGTTGCAGAATACTTCAAACATTAAAAGTGCGATTCTTTTCGCAATCTACAAAAAGTTAGTCTTACAAAGACTATATCAAACACTCATTGAAACAACTACTTCCCGGGCTAATAGGTTACTGTATGTAACAGCAAACACTTGTTGTATAATTCAATGTCCGTCGGGGTATTAGCCCGGGAAGTAGTTGTTTCAATGAGTGTTTGATATAGTCTTTGTAAGACTAACTTGTTGTAGATTGCGAGAAGAATCGCACTTTTAATGTTTAAAATTAAGTTTCCATTTACATTTGATACAATTGAGTTTTACATTACACGAATGCCAGATTTTGTAACTGTTATTATCTTATTGTTGTACATAATCGCATATATGATATAAACTTACTGTCTAAACTTAACTTCTATGTCCCTAGGTTAAACTCTAGGTGTTCCCACACCTTTGCGTATCCTACATCTAGAACAAATGCTCTTTATTACTCCCCTTTAGTTCGAATCATTCGAAATTGCAATAACAACCCAAATATTGATATATTCAATGTAACGCCCCAGCTAATCAGGAATGCATTTTTATAAGTAATTATCTATAGCGCACAACCTTATATATATCCATACTTCAAGATTTATACACTCCAAATTGTCCATGTTTTCTTTATATGTATTATTATTAGTAATAGTTACACTATATTTTAGATATCATTATACATTTCTCTGTAATTGGAAGTAATTCTGTTGAGAAATAAAGTATTATTATTATTATTATTATTATTTAATTATTATTATTGTTTCATGAAAATCTCATATTTCTAAAAAGAGTAGTGATTTATTTTTCACAGATTAAATATAATTATTATTAAAATGTAAGTAAAAATCCTCATCGGCTTTAACTTGAAATATAAGTTCCGATTTAAGTTTTGAACAATTGATAACTTACAATATACGAAATAAAAATTTAACTTGTACGTACATCTTCTCTTCGATGTAGTAAGTGCTTATCTTTTATAATCTCGTTACGGTAGCAGTCTAAACAGAATAATTTGAAATGAGGACGAAATGCAAAATTATAGCAATTGAGAAATTCAGAGATACAAGCCAGGCGGCTTCAGTTCATTCGAAACTGGTGCATACTTGAGATGAAAGTAAAATTGCGATTTACGTACTTCTCCACATATTTGATAAACCTGTTTCTTGAATTAAAAAAAAATTACTCCATGCAAAAACATTCCGATGAAGATATCACACCCAATATGATGCTACTTTAACCTTGATGATATTTTATTATGTACCAGAATTTGAAAAATATTACTCATGTATTTACGCTATTCTTACAATACAAGTTTGGATGTAACAAAAGTTAGGGAATCTTACTGATTTATTTAAGTTTTTATACAATGCAAGTTTGAATGTAATATAATTAAGTAAAGATTACACTTATTTATTCACGTTTTTACAGTACTAATTTAGTGCAACATATTTAATAATAAAAAAAAACACTTTACTCACATATTTACAGAATTCAGAAAATTATTCTCATATATTCACAATATTTTACAATAGAATTTTGGCTAAATATGTAGTCTATCTCTCACTTATATTTATATGTAATGATTTTAATCACACTTCATATACTTACGAGAAACGTACAAGGAATTTCTTTTAGGTATATATATCCCGATGCCTTCTCTGTAAATGTTCAGGTAATCGTTATTTTCACAAAAGTGTTTAATTTGAAAGGTCTAACGAGTTTTCTACTCGTTGCGTAGCAAGGCGGGGCGACAAAACCAAATATTTGTGCATTTCTAAACTCGAAATGTTATTTCATGCGCCACGCGTACTGTACACTGATTTGATGTTATGTTCAGAATACACGTTTTTAGCCTACTGCTATAGTAGAATATTTTAAACTTCACCTAATATCAGTATTTTATACGCGTGGCGCATGAAGTAAAATTTCAAATTTAGAAAAGCCTGAAAATTTGGTTTGGTCGCTTCGCTTCGTAGAGCGACCAAACCAAATTTTCAGGCTTTCCTAAACTCGAAATTTTACTTCATGCTTAGTCTGGGAGTGGAAAACACTCGTTTAAGACTTTAAATTAAACTATTTTAAAAAACAAACTATTATCGGAAAAGTTACAGCTCATGCATGCACGTATGTATATTTAAAAGAAAAATTCTCAGTAGGTTTACCAAATTTTAGTGGTGGCAAATGCAACCGCAGGGCTGAAAGGGTTAAGAAACGTTCAAGCTAATTTCGTATGTTAATTGCTAGTTACTTAGGTCGTGTTAATCCCAGATATCAAAGCAATCAACAAGCAACTCAATAAAGGGCGAGAAAAACTTAGTATCTGGAAAGTATCCAAATAGTTGGCATTTGTGATAGGGTTTGGTTAGATGACAGATTATGAGGTTACGTTAAATTAATGCATAACCATTTTTAAGTTAGGTTCTGTTACCAAATTCTAATGACAAGTTGGACGCCAGCCTTAGAACTAGGTTATTCTGTCGTATAACCTAACACCATCCAAAGTATAATTATGTCATATTTAACTATTTTTAGATTAGATCGAATTATGATTTGTTAGGTTTAGTTTCACAGTTTGAAACTAAAACGAGTGTTTTCCACTCCCTGGTTAAGCATGAAGTAAAATTTCGAGTTTAGAAAAGCCTGAAAATTTGATTTAGTCGCTCGGCGAAGCTTAGAATGCAATTGTTACTCTGGTTAGGTATATAATTTTTTATACAAAATAATATTTATCGGAATACCGGTAATAAACGTCATATTTATACAATCCCCATTTCTAATTTCTGGTAACAATATCATTTTTCTTTATTTATAAAATATTATATTATTTTATTTCTATGCTATCCATCCTCTGGCTCTTTAAATATTTTTTCAAAGTATATTAAACAATCAATAACAGATTTATTGTGAATGAAACTGCAATAAATATTAATAATTCATGCATCATTGTTGTTCCTTGATATTTATCTGGAACGTAACACAATATTGATACTATTATTATCATCAACCATTCCGCTTTGTCTTTTGAACAGTGTATGAAAAAGCTCGTGACGAAGATGGCATTAAAATTATGTCGAAATCCAATTACTCTTTATTCTGGTAGTGCAATATCAACCCAATTGTCATTTTATTAGCTCTGTGATCGTGATGAGTCTTCGTGACAATGAGGAGTTATTCACCGCCCAGACAATAATTTCGATAAGCTTGCTTCACGGTCTTAATACACATTTCGTGGTTTCTTTCAACTTCCGTGTGAATTCTTCAGAAGTTAACGGGTGAGGAAGTATCAAATATCTATAATAATAAAAATTAGGTTTCTTTCTCAAATTATTCTGATAAATATTCAATTAAAAGTAAAATAAGAAAAATGGCTTTAGATTTTATACTTAATATAAAAAAGAACTTAAACAGAAATTGAATTTTCTTCTTAAATTAATAGAGAAAAGCTCGCCTAATAAATATTCAAGTAAAGATCAACTGAAATAATAGAATCTTTTTAACATTTAAAAGTTATTTCGATTTTTGCGAACGAATGATAAAATTTGATGAAATTATATTTTCAACTAGTTGAAATCTAACTAAAGAAGTGCATTTTTATTTATTGGTTGCTTAACCTAAAACAGTGGTAAAATTTGAACTAGGTATAATTTCAAACAAGAACAATTCCAATTGAAAATATTGGGATTCGAGAAAATAAGCTTATGCTTCTTATATTTTGCACACTTTAATCATAATATAAGAAACTACTAAAATGTTTTTTGTGTAAAATGCAAACAATGTGTCTAAATTAATAAGACAACTCAAGACCACAAATATCCATTGAAACAACTTCTTCCCGTGCGAATACACCTCCGGATATTGAATTATACAATGAAATATTTAAAACCTTATTTTATTTGATTTGTTACAACGCTCTAATAAAGGATATGTAACATTTAAGTCAAATTCTTTTCAAGCCACCTTACAAATAAACATGACAAATGAAAGGAAAAATTATAAGGAATTAGAAAGAAAGGACTTAGATTAGGTTTTAATCCAAGTTCTTTCATTTCTAATTTCTTGTAATTTCTGCTTTCATTTTTCATTTTTATCTGTTAGGTGGTTTAAAGAGAATTTGACCTAAATGTTACATATACTTTAATAGAGCGTTATAATAGCCATTGTTAATATCTTAAAACTGGCATTCAGTGAGTAACTATCAAAAAACGTACCTCAGCACAATTTCATAACATTTAAATTTAATTTATTTAGTAACACTAATTACTTTTTTTGTATTCACTTTTTTATTTTTAAGGTGAATAATATCTTCCTTTGATAATGGCTCTTTGACGAGTCGAAACTATTCACCTTAAAAATAAAAAAGTGAATACAAAAAAATAATTAGTGTTATTAAATTAAATAGTTAAAATGTATCAAAAGTAACAGCCTACACCACAAAATATTTAAACTAGATTCAGACAAAATTTATGAAAAAAGTGTAATAATCCTTTAGGCTGATATTATGTTTGGTAATTTTATAAAAAATAATAATGCTATATTAATCCCTCATATTACATCATTCAAATAAATATTCACTATTAAAATAGCCCCAAAGAATAATTTCCAATACTCATCACACAATCGAAATAATTACAACCTGCACGTTTCAATAGAAACATAAATGATTTATACTCAGAGCATTGTTATCCAATTTTTGCATTCGTGTTCATATTTATGCATCTAGGGGATATTTCACCAAATAGACGAATTGAATATAATTACAGTAGCCTCAATCCATTCGCGAGTGATGAAACTGCAGAACAGTTTATTGTTACCAATTTGAAATCCTCTTACTTTCATTGACGTTGCACAGTAGTTCTTGCAAATAGGAAAGTGGAAGATGGTTTGAATAGTTTGATAAAATGATATGAGAGGAATGAATATAGGAAGATCATGTTAATCATAGTGTTTAGTTTACGATTTGTTATGTATGTGGGAATAGATTATTTTATTAATTGAAACTGCCTGAAGATGCCAGTAATACTTTATTAATGTTTGGATTGTTAGATTTTAAATTGAATGTGAGAGTAATTGAATAGCTTTAATAATTGTCTTGTTGGATTTATCAATTTTTTTAGCATAATTATATACTCTTGGAGTAAAATTGATTTCTCTCCAGTTTTTACTTCCTAAAATTTGATATTAAGAGAATTGCATTCTAGTTATATTTGCGCAATACGGAGTGATTCAGAATAAGTGTAAAAAATGCAGATCGTGTCCAGGGGCAAATTTTTAAAAAAGAGGCTAAATAAGCATAAGTCCAATTTTCATTATATACACAACTACAGCTGGTACAAATTTTGTAAAATAAAGAATTATAATGATACAATTTAACAATTTGAACATAACTGAGTAATAAAAAACATAATATATTAAAAGTGCGATTCTTTTCAGAAATTAATTTGTCTTATCGAGACGAATTCAATTGTTTCAATGGGTGTTTCAATTCGTCTTTGTAAGATTAATTAGATGTAAGTTTACAAAAAAACGCACTTTTGGTATTTTCAATCTAGGAACATATCACAAATAAAAAACAAAGGTTTGAACTTCACAATAAAGATGTGACATTCTATCTCATGAAAATTTTATAAATTAACAAAAATCTCGAAATATTAAAAATCTCATCAAAATTACGGAAATCAGCATATTTTGAACTTTACACCAAATCAGTGTTTTATACGCGTGGCGCATGAAGTAAAATTTCGAGTTGAGAAAAGCCCGAATTTGGATTTGGACGCTGCGCGTCCAAATCCAAATTCTTAGGGCTTTTCTCAACTCGAAATTTTACTTCATGCTTAGTCCGGGAGTGGAAAACACTCGTTAGATAACTTTTTTAAGTTTTTAATTGATTTATGAAAACTCAATTGTTTTCATGAGTTTTGTGAATTTTTAAAATGTTGGCAGTTTTTGTAAATTTCCATGATTATCATTAATTAAACAAAAAAATTAAGCTTTTATGAAAACCAAACATTTTCGTTTTAGTACAGTTTCAAAAATAAGTTTTTCTTAGTTTCCTAAATTTTTGTCAACTTAAAAAATATAAACGCCATCCGTAAATTTCGTAAGATTTTAGTTAATTTTAAAAATGTTTTCATTTTTAGGATTTCTGTTAATTTAATTTGTTAGCAGTAATTTTTGTTAAATTCTGTTTATTGTTTATGAATTTTCGTCAATTTTTCAAATCTTGGCAGTTTTCATGGATTTCCTAAACTTTTGGTAATTTAAGAAAAATGATAAAATTGAAAAAATAAAAAGATTCAACATAAATGTTGGTTAATATATTTAAATTTTGACAATTTTAATGAATTTCCGTCAATTTTTCGAATCTTTGCAGTTTTCATGGATTTCATAAATTTTTGTTAGTTTTAAAAACAATATTAAAATAAAAAAATAAAAAGAAAACTGATTAAAAATGTAAGTTATTGATTTTTTCAGTGATAAATACAATTAACGTAAATAGTTCAGGTTTTGAATATTAACGAAAATCTAGGAAGTTTATGAAAAGCATTCAAGAATTTGATATTTAACAGAAATTTAGGACAACAGTTAAAGTTATGAAAATTAACGAAAATCTTGGAATATGATATGTCAACATTAGTAATATTAATTTAGGAAATGCATAAAAACTGTCAAGATTTAAAAAATGGACCAAAATTTATGAAAAGTGCCAATATTTTGAAAATTGACGAACATCTGCGAAATTCAGAAAAATCGTCGGAATTTTGAAAATTAACTGAAAAACCTTGAAACATTGAAAATCTTGAATAATGTTTATAATTTGACAAAAATCTCGAAGTATTGAAAATTTCAGGCAAATTTCGAAATATTGAAATCTTATTGAAATTGTATAAATGGAAACAAATCTTGCAATATATCTTAATTGTATTTGCATGGCTTTTATTATTGCTATCTTTATATTATCGTACCTATATTTTTATATTACATGTATGTTGCTGTAAAATGGTTGATCCGTGAATAAATATTATTATTATTATTATTATTATTATTATTATTATTATTATTATTATTATTATTATTATTATTATTATTATTATTTATTTTTTTTTATTTTTTTAAATTGAATGGACACCCTCTACACCCACATGCCTCTGATTTCATGTGGAGAGGGTGCCAAATATATCCCCTAGTTACCTCCTCCAAGCCTGGAAGTGGGGTAACTAGTGGTGCCTAACGGTATGCGATCTCAGCAGACGCAGCGAACCCAGTATCACGGCCTTCTGCATCCCTCCGATAAGGGAGTGTGCGGTGTCGCGACATGCTGGTATGGCCCTAAGGCTGCTCAGCATTGAGCCACTGATGCCGCCTAGAGCACCGACGACTAATACCACCAACTTATTATTATTATTATTTTTTTTTTTTTTGTGGTGTGGAAGGGGAAATCCACTTACGGACAGAGTGTGGGACTCCTTCCAGTCAAAAGGCGACTGGAAGCCTACCCACTAAAACCCCTCCCACTTTACCGGCGTCGACTGCTAGGGTCATTGGCCAGTCTAGTCTTTTGATATGCACTGACTTAAGTCACAAGACAACAATATAAAGACAGGCAAGTCAGGCATGTAAAAACATATAGCTTACATTTAGTATCACAGACTAGGGACAGTACCAGGGTTGTAAATGACCCTGATACCGGAGCCTATCACGACACAACGAGTTACTAGACCTTAAACCTAATATCACAGACAAAACGACATCAGGGTTGTAAAAGGACCCTGATATCGGGTTCCTGAAGAAAGACTATTTAAAAACTTAACCTAAATACTTCAGAGTTGTAAACAGACTCTGATGCATTTTACACAGAGAGACATAATACAAGCTAAAAAGCGGCATCGAAGTTGTAAATGGACTTCGATGCCACTGAACATAAACCAAACAGTACAATCAATAAATTATAATAAGTTAACATAAAATAAACAACACAAACCCTAAATTCGGTTCAATAATTTTGTTTCACGTAGGAAACTTAAACATTTCTCTACGGACCCCTTACAATTTGAAAATGCTGACGCCACATCACCACCAAGCCTCAGCCTATTGCGCTGACGTGCGTAGGCTGGACAGTCTATAAGTATATGCTCCACCGTTAACCGGTCGTGACACAAGTGACACTCTGGCGCTTCGTCGCCGGCGAGAAGATACAAGGAGGTTAAGTTGGTGTGCCCTATGCGTAAACGACACAGGGCAACCTCCTCTCTCCTGGTAAGAGTCACCGGCGTTCGCCAGGGAGTCACGGAGAGCTTTATGGATTTGAGCTTGCTCTCGGAGCCATTCCAACTCTCCTGCCAATCCTCTACTATTTTCTCTTTGATGTACCCTTTAAGGTCGTCGGGCCTTACGGGTACATCATCTATGTTGTCCGCTTCTGCTGCTTGACGGGCAGCTTCATCGGCCAGCTCGTTGCCCTCGATACCTACGTGCCCCGGAGTCCAGACGAAAACGGCCGTCTTTCGCAACCGGGACATTTCGAATATCGAGGCTTGTATGAGCTGGACCAGCGGATCAACTGAGTATAGCGACGATATACTCTGGATGGCACTAAGAGAGTCGGAGCAAATAAGGAATGAGCTTTGGTGGTTCATTAAACAGTAGCGAAGAGCTTGGTATAGAGCATATAATTCTGCGGTATACACGCTAGCCGACCCGTGTAATGACCACGAATGTGGCGTTCCATCGATGACGACGGAACAGCCCACGCCATGGTCGGTCTTCGAGCCGTCTGTGTATAACCGCGGAGAGCCTGGGTATTCAGCGATAATGGTATGAAATTTGCCCCTAAGAATGAAGGGGCTAATATCGCTTTTCGTATGTGAGGTCAGATCCGTTCGACACTTAACCCTTGGCATAAGCCAGGGGGGTATCTCCAGAAATCCGACCTCGAATACCCTCGGTAGACTGATATGTAGACTCTCCATAAGCTCCTTCGCTCGGACGCACACCGGCCTACTGACGGTAGGTCTTCTTGCGTATTGTCTCTGCTGCTCTGTGTCGGTGATAAAAAGTCGTCGGTTCCTGTGTCCCTTCCTCGCACGCATGGCCGCTGCGTATTGCAATACAAAGCGGTTACGACGTGCATTTAGAGGAGGGACGCCCGATTCGCAGCAGAGACTCGGTGCGGGACTCGTCCGGAAAGCTCCAGTGGCGTACCTAATACCGGCATGGTGAACAGCGTCTAGGGCTTTCAACCAGGACTTTCTTGCTGAGGAGTATACTGCGCAACCGTAGTCAACTCTGGAAAGAACCAGGGCCGTGTACAGTCGCAGCAGTACTTCTCTTCCAGCTCCCCAGTTGATGCTGGCCAAGCATTTAATGACGTTTAGCGCTTTCTTAGACCTTTGGACCAGCTCATCTATATGGGCCCGATAGTTAAGAGTCCTATCGAGCCTCAGCCCTAGAAATCGGATACTATCTACGACCTGTATCCTTGTGCCCCGTAGAGACATTACGGGATCACGATGTGGACGTCTGAGTCGGCAAAAATGTACACATGAGGTTTTCGCTGCAGAGAAGCGGAAACCTCGAGACTCAGCGTCGCTGTTCACCTTATCGATGACTGTTTGGAGTTGGCGATTAATGGCGGGGATGGTATCTCCCGCCATATATATCACCAAGTCATCAACATACAGACTTTTTTGTACAGGGGAGTTTACTGACATCGCGATGTCATTGACCGCTATAGCGAAAAGGGTTACACTGATGGTTGAACCTTGGGGGATACCGTTTTCAAGCGCAAACTGCCCTGACTCAGTATCCCCAACTCTGACTGAAAACGACCGATTGGACATAAATGATTCGATGAAGAGGGGCAGACGGCCCCTCAGTCCCCATTGGTGTAATTTTTGGAGAACTCCATATCTCCAGGTCATATCATATGCCTTCTCGAGATCAAAGAACACCGCAACGAGGTGCTTTCTCTCTAAGAAGGCATCCTGGATGGAGTTCTCGAGATGGATTAATTGGTCAACCGTGCTGTGAAATTTTCTAAAACCAGCCTGGTACTTAGCCAGGAGACCGCGCGTCTCCATCATCCATACCAGGCGGTTGTTGACCATCCTCTCGAGGACTTTCCCCAAGCAGCTAGTAAGAGAAATGGGCCGGTAACTACTGACGTTGGTGGGGTCCTTACCAGGTTTAGGAAGAGGCAGAATTATGGCTAATTTCCATTGGCTGGGGTAGACGCCCCTGTCCCATATCAGGTTAAAGATGTCCAACAAATACTCCCTCATGCACGAGGGGAGTTGTCAGACCATCTGATATGGAATGCCGTCTGGTCCCGGGGCTTTAGACGCACCCGTTGATTTTATTGCCTCTTCCAGTTCTTTTAATGTAAATAAGACATTGTATGGTAAGGACTCCCTTGATGAGAAGTTCAGAGCAACCTCACGGTTGTTCCTATTTCCCAGGAAACTTTCTTCATAGTTGAGAGAGCTGCTAGCGGAGCAGAAATGCGATGCAATAGCATCCGCTATTTCTATTGCGTCGACGACGTCACGACCATCCACGTGCAGGATGGGTGCTACCGCTGGGAATTTCTTTCCTGCTATTGCACCCACCTTTTTCCACACGTCACCTACCGGTGTGGTAGCCGTAATCGTCGACACGTAGCTCTCCCAAGACAACCTTTTGCTTTCAAAAATTTTGCGCCGCGCGATTGCTCGGCGCTTCTTGAAAGCTATCAGGTTTTCCTGGGTAGGAACTCGTCTAAATCTGTTTAGTGCCCTTTTCTTCTCCTCAATTGCCACCTTGATGTCTTGGTTCCACCAAGGAACAGGTGGACCGGCCATTCTCCCACTAGATATTGGAATAAACTTACCAGCTGCTTCTAATATCCGTTTGGTGAAATCCTCCACGGCGGTCTCGACGTCGTCACTATGTGACGAAGGCGGGGTAAGACTGGCTTGAAATCCAAACCAGTCTGCCTTGTCGAGACACCATCTCCGGGGGACTGACTGTCTTACCCGTTTAACGATGGTTTTTACAGCGATCGGAAAATGATCGCTGCCGTGCTGATCGTCGAGAACTTGCCACTTAAGACCTGTAGCCAAACGGGGGGATGAAAACGACAAGTCGATCGCCGAGTAATCGGACCCTCTAGCACTAAAGTGCGTGGGGCTTCCTGTGTTGAGGAGAACCGCGTCACTCTGATCGAGGAATTCCTCGATGAGTCGACCGCGGGGATCTCTCCTCTGGGAGCCCCACAATGGGTTGTGGGCGTTGAAATCGCCCATTAAGATGTACGGCGGGGGGAGCTCGTTAACTAATTCGACGATGTCTTGTAGGGTCCAATCGAATTGTGGAAGATAAACGGTGCAGATTGTGGCTTTTATGGGATGAGTGATCCGTACGGCCAGTGCCTGGAGCGCCGTTCTGAGAGGGATCTCCTGAAAAGGGAGGCCTTCTCTCAGAAACATGGCGACACCGCCCCTAGCTCGCACATTGGGCACTACATCCCTTCGCACTACAGAAAACCCTCTGAGCTGAAAGCTATCTCCTGGCTTGAAATGCGTTTCTTGTAGGCACACGCAAAAAGGCGTGTGCCTGGCCAGGAGTAGTTTCAACTCATTGTAGTGTGTTCGGCAACCGTTACAGTTCCATTGAATTAATTGTTCAACCATTTTGAAGATATTTTAAACGTACACAAGACAGATAATAATAAGTTAAAATAAATAACACTAATAACGACACAGGGTGGATGACATCGGAGTTGTAAAGGACTCCGATGCCAAAACAAACACAACAAAACCTTAAGACTAATATCAGAAGTGACACCAGAGTTGTAAAAGACTCTGATGCCTGCACAGACACAACACAAAATCGTAAAACTAATATCACAAATGACATCGGAGTTGTAAAAGACTCCGATGCCGGGACAGAAACAACACAGAAACTTAAAACTATTATCACTGATAGCATCGGGGTTGTAAAATACTCCGATGCCCAAAACAAAACAACACAGATCCTTAAAACTATTATCACAGGTAAAACCAGAGTTGTAAAAGACTCTGATGTCAGGACGATCACAGCAATAAAATGTGTAAATAATGAATAAATAAACAATAATAACTAAACTTTAGGCGCGGGCGGCGCCTCTTTCCTGGGACGGCCCCTTTGCCATCCCGGCTTTCTTTTTACCCGTCTCCGCTCAACTTTGCCTCCATCGCTGAACACCTCCTCGACGGTGTAGTCTTCCGAGGAGGTTAGGGATGCTTCAGTAGCACCCCTTTTATATGCCTGCTCACTCGATGACATGTACGAGTCCACGTCAATCGAGAGGCTAGGCTTAGTCGATGGGGCTGCTGATGAAGACGTTGTTTGTTCGGCTGCTGATGTTGCAGCCGCGGCAGTCATGGCAGCCAGAAGTTTTCCCACTTCAGGGGATACTATACTGGCCCCCTGCTGTTTAGTAACCGGTGGTGGAGCTTTGGGCCCCTGTTTACGGCCGCCCGTAGGCTGCTTACCGCTCGCCGAGGGTTTGGGCGGAGGAGGCATCTGATTTGCCTCTTTCTGCGCGTTGACAGTGCGCAGTTCAGTCTTCACGACTTCAGTAATTGTTGCCTTTATCTGTGGTAGTAGACGCGCTAGTATATCTTCTAATTGATTTGCTTTAGTGACTGTTGCCTGAGAATAAGTCACTCCAGCAGTGGGCAATTTAGGAATAACTCTCTTTTTAGCTTCAAAGTAACTGAGTTTTTCTTTCGTCTTCAGTTCCTGTATTGCCATCTCCTCTTTGTATTTGGGACAGTTTCTGGAACGAGCCGAGTGTCCCCCTTTGCAGTTGATACATATAATTGGTTCTTCACAGCTCGTTCCCTCGTGAAGACCTTTACCGCATACACATATTTGTTCTTTCGAACAGCGCGTAGCGGTGTGCCCAAACCCTTGGCATTTAAAGCACCTAAGGGGTGCTGGTATGTACAGGCGCACTGGAAGGCTGTGAAAGCCACCTTTGACGGTAAGTGGCAGGGTAGGCTTATTAAACTTGAGGATATGGTTTGGTGTATCCTGCACCATACCATCCCATTTAGTGGTTATCCTGCGCACTTCGATGACCCCTTGACTTGCCAGATTCTGCTGAATTTCTTCAGTAGTGCAGTTAAGGAAGTCTCTGCAGTAAACAATGCCTCTGGCATAATTTAGCGTCAAGTGTGCTGATACTTTGACGTTAAAATCCCCTAATTTTTCTGTCTCTAGAAGCCTTTTTGATTGACCGTTACTCACGGTTTCTACTAACAGTCCTTCCTTTATCTTTTTAATATTTTTACTTTCTCCTATTATATTATACAATAATTTGTCTATAACAAACGGGCTAACTTTGTCGAAGTTGCCTTCGGTTTTGGCAACAAGCAAGAACCGGGGGCTAGACTCCCCCGTCAATTGCGAGTTGGAAATGTTTTTTGTTGTGGCTGTTTTCATGTTGTTCCCACGAGATGGGCAGAAATAAACTGTCACCACCGGCAGTGCTCCCATGCCGGTGGAAGGCTAATTGCAACCGGAGGGCGCCGAGTTCCGGATACTCCACCACCACCGTTATAAGACACACTAACGTAGTGCCATGCATCCCATCGGCACGGTACGAATAACACCGGGGATTACGGATTTTTTTATCGAGGTTTACTCCTCTAGATCCGACATGTTTGCGCCTTTAGGACACGGGTGTGGCTCGTCACCACGCATGCCGGTCTTGAGAGAGGAGAGGCTAGAGATACCTAGACGGTATCTTAACATCGCTTCACTCCCTCCTTCCATGTTGGTCCGCGGGAGGCCAATCCTCCTACCGTCAACAAGTGACGGCGTTCCCCTATCCGCCACCTGGGGACGCGCCCTGTAGGGGTAGGATCCCCCCGAGGGTATTATTATTATTATTATTATTATTATTATTATTATTATTATTATTATTATTATTATTATTATTATAATTAATATTAATATTATTATTATTATTATTATTATTATTAATACATATAATCTTATGAACATTTTATCAATTAACGAAAATTCAAAATATCGAAAACCTTACGAAAATCTTATGAAAATTTTATAGATCAAGAAAAGTCTTAAAATATTTAAAATCTCATGATCATTTTATAAATTGACGATAATCTCGAAATATAATTTGATAAAAATCTCGAAATGTTGAAAATCAGATGAACGTTTTATAAATCGATGAAAATTTCGAAATAAAAATGTTGAGAAATACGTGAATTCCGAAAAAGTATGAGGAATTCTCAACAACTGTAAAAACTACAACTTATTGATGCACATGTTAAATTATTTTTTATTAAATTATCAGTATATTTTCAACTTTACTTTAAATCAGTGTTTTATATGCGGGGTGCATGAAGTATAATTTCGAGTTGAGAAAAGCCCGAATGTCTCTTTAACTAATTTTAATACTGACATTTTGTTTCAACGTCATTGACATTTCTCGGTTTGATATAAATTAACATTTACCTCTTGTAATGTGTCGAAAACGTCAATTCATCATGAACTACATTTTCCTCTTGTAATGTGTCAAATCGTCAATTTGATAAACAATAACATTTGCCCCTTGTAATGTGTCGAAAACATCAATTCAATATTGACTAACATTACCTCTTGTAATGTGCCAAAAACCTTAATTTGACATAAATTGTGTTTTTTCTCGTGTAATACATTTTTGACGTAAGAACTCTTAAGACTCTTAAATGTTGTTGACATTTTTTGAAAATAAGACTGTTATGAAAACGAAGCTGTCAAATCGCGCTAACTTGCTTATGTCGACAGGCAGAGAAAAACTTTTCAAACAATATTGACCTTGTGTTTGATATAGTTTCCATCCGTCAATAAAACAACAGAATCTATAATGTCAATTGTTTAAACGATGAATCAAGTGTTTCCTATTCCCGGATTAAGCATAAAGTAAAATTTCGAGTTTAAAAAACCCTGAAAATTTGGTCGCGCAGTGAAGCGGAGTGACCAAATCCAAATTCAGGCTTTTCTAAACTCGAAATTTTACTTTATGCGCCAGGAGTACAAAACACTGATTTAATATGCGAGTTTTTTTACCAATACCGATACTGATAGACTGATTTCACGGTTGTCAACTGTCTAATTGACAAATAAAATACGATTAGTATGTCAATTGTTTAAATAGCGGGGAAAGTGCTATGCTGGACATATCACCATTTTTGTCTTTTGTCAAAATTATGACGATTGTCTAATTGACAAATAAAATACGATTAGTATGTCAATTGTTTAAATAGCGGGGAAAGTGCTATGCTGGACATATCACCATTTTTGTCTTTTGTCAAAATTATTTGGTAAGAACTTTTAAAATATTGTCAATATTTTAATGTTTTTATTTAAAACCGAAAGTTGTTAAAATAATATTAAATGTGGTGCTTTACAGTTGTCAGAATGACGCTGATTGTGAAATTTTAATATTCGTTTAAAACTATTGATTGACCTAAATTATTATATTTAACTTAATTGGCAAGTATTTTATTGCATAATCTAATATTCGTCAGAGAAATAGTCTGAAAAAAGAAGTATTAATAAATGTTTGGATTAGTCTTTGCACGATAAAGTAAATAATTTAAACTTACCTCAAATTCAAATATTTACTTTATGCTCAAACATTTACAATAATACAATACCTATTTATTTAATTACTCCTTGAGAACGACGATAAATCGAAGCTAGTCCGAGAAAATAAAAACAGTAGGGAAACAAACTATAATCTGTTCAATAACTAGGAGGAGCGTTTTAAAATTACACGCGCCAAAACCTACAACTCTGATTGGCCGAGAGCACGCCCATTTTACACTATGCTAATTACGTCATTATTAGACGCAACAGCTGACATAACCTTCATTCGAAGCGTTAGCTAGTTGCAACTTTGTCTGTTTCGTAATAACCTTTCATGCGGTGTTTCTTTAGCATAGTTAAAAGTTAGTTTAGTTTATATTGTTGTGATGGATTATGGACCCAGTACAAGCTCGATGATAATATCACCTTCACCTCCAAAAAAGCGTAACAAGTTGGATTTGGGTCATTTATATCTGTCTGAAAAACAGTGCATAATAAATATGTATAAGCAGATGATAACAGATGATCCACATATGAAAATGACTGCTGTTGTATCAGACATAGTTGATGCAGTAGGTGAGATATCAAATAGCATAAGAATATGCATCAAATAATAAAATGTTTTATATTTAGGACTTGTAAATTCCACAGTCTATCGTACCATTAACGAATATAAGAAATCTGGAGAAATTTGTAGCCCTAAACAGCTTGGAGGATACAATTACAAGTTTTGATGACGCAGTGAAGAGATCAGTGCATAGTTTCTTCTATAAAAATGAACTGCAAACTTTGAATAAAGTTTTAAAAGAAGTACACGATCATCCAGGCATGCCAAACATGAGTTGTTCTACTTTGTATAGCTTTATGAAACAAATCAATTTTAAGTAAGATAGAGACCAGAGCTGGGCAGGATTCGAATCATTCAGCAAAAAGCAAAAGCAAAAGAGGCATTCGAATACTTTAGTTCAACTAAATTCGTGATCCGGATTTGTTACATTTTTTTAAGAGGATTCGTATTCGAGTCTAAATGTAGGTAATTCGAATTCTTATAAAATAATTCGAATCCTTTTAAAAGGATTCGAATACTTACAAAAGGATTTGAGTCGTCAAAAATAATTTGAATTAATTGAGAGGAATATCATGAAAACATAAAAAATGTTTTTGTGTGTTTTTAAATTTCACGTTAAATCACTGTTTTATGCGCGTGGCGCATGACGTAAAATTTTTCGTTTAGAAAAGCCCAGAAAATTTGTCTCGGGTCGCTGCGCGACCCTTGACAAATTTTCACGAGGCTTTTCTAAACTCGAAATTTTACTTCATGCTTAGTCTGGGAGTGGAAACGCTCGTTCGAAACTTCAGAGTGAATACTTTGATAAGAACATTAAATGATTAAAAATGTTTTTAAAGATAAAAATCTAGTTTTCAAAATTTTGTTTAATATTGTTTGAAGTAAAACTGACATGGTAGCCACAATCTGAAATGTTAATTTTTTCCGACATTTCCCTGACTAAAGATTTTTTTCCTGGCCTTTTAATATAACTTTTTTCTGTGGGAAACCGCCATTCTGCTTAATAATTTTCATTGTTTTTGCCAATATTTAAGTTAATTTTATAAATTTGTACGTGGTTTGTAATTTGACTGCTGATTTTGACAAATTTAATAATACCATCTAGCTTTTTTGTTAGTGTTTTGGTCAATTTGAATATAATTCAATGACTTTTCTCTGACTTTCCCGGTTTAAATGATATTCAGAGATTTTTTTATTTACGTAAATTTCAAGCATTAGTCGATATTATAATAGAGTTTAATTTGAAGTTTTGAACGAGTGTTTCCACGCCCAGGCTAAGCATGAAGTAAAATTTCGAGTTTAGAAAAGCCCCGTGAAAATTTGTCGAGGGTCGCGCAGCGACCCGAGACAAATTTTCGGGCTTTTCTAAACTCGAAATTTTACTTCATGCGCCACGCGTACAATACACTGATTTGAAGTGGAGTTCAGAAACACACAAATACATCTTTAACCAGAGTAACAGGAAGTCAGATATTTAGTCTGTTATCAACGATGTTCAGTGGTAATAATAAATAATTAGGTTTTGAATATTTTTGGTAAAACAACTTGTAACGATATTTATATATTGATGGTTGCAAAAAAATATAAAAATCAAATTTATTCTTAAAGGATTTGTATTCGTAATTCGAAAAAACAGGATTCGAATCTTCGATTCGAATCATATTTATCTCCTACGAATCCTTTATTCGAGTGTTCGTGATTCGAATTATATTAGGTGATTCGGATTCGTGATTCGAATCCCTTTTACCAGGATTCGTCCCAGCTCTGATAGAGACACATTATTATATAAATTCCATATTATATTATGAACATAATGTAAATATGTTTTATTTCACAGATATATAGCGAGATGCCGTATACGCATTTTAATTGAAATGACGATATCGTACGATGGAAAAGAAAATACTTAACCACAATTAAGAAGTACAAAACGGATATTTGATTTTATTTAAAGAGTAATTATGAAATAATTTAAAATTGCCGCCAAATTTATCTAGTGATATTTCTGGTAACTGTGTATAGTGTAAATTGGGCTTTGGCACTTACTCCTTCTAGTTTTTGAACAGACTATAACTGACATTTACCCAAATATAATATTGTAAATATGTTTCATCAAGTGAAACCAAGCAAGAGAAACAAATTAAGAATATCCTAATACCCATTTAAATTCGCATGTCAAAAATGTTAGACACTGGTTAGGTATGTTGTAACATGCTTAACGGTAAGAGGCATTAAGGGATTTTCTAAACACTTAGTAACCTTTACTTAGTTTAAGGGAGATGACTTCAATAAACAAACAAGGTTCATTACGCAAGGTCTAATAAATAGTAGATCAATCCATATTGTATGAAGACATCTAATATCTAATTAGCTAATAATCTAATTCCATCCATAATTACAAAGTAATCAACACGACCTTCAAATAAAATAAACCGGCTAAAATCCTTTCATTCAAAGAAACCAAAAAGTTGTATAGTCATTACGAAACACACATATTTCTCACAACCTCAGAAAATAGTAGCTAATAAACATTAGTACACAATTAATTATAACCCACGCTTTATATCTCTCAAAACGTTTTAGCCAAATATTAATTACACCGCGTAACATTCAATTTAATTTCCCAACGCAACTGTCACGGATTTAAGCTTCGACTCGAAATGAATTAATAATGGGTTAATAATAGGCGAACAATCTGCATCCGCATGGATGAAAAACGGCGTTGATAATTGTTTAAACAGTTTCTCATGAAATGTCATCCAGCTACTTTTTTTTAATTAAGACGAGCGCAATTAATTGGAAAGTGTGTTTGGAAGAGGATCGTGTTCATGCTTGAGAAGAGGATGTTGTGTTTCAGGAATTGATGTTCGGTTGATCAGTTATTAATTAACTCGTTAGGGGGTCTGTGCGATTTGAATGTGTTCATTTACAATGTTATTAATCTAATGAAATAGTGAAGATGAGTTTTAGATATTGGATTTCTAACAACATGTGTATGTTTAATTGAAAAATGTAGACATTACAAAAATATTCTATACGGCATTTTGACATTTTCAGAAACCGAATGTTGGTTTTAATTTCTTTTTTTAATACAAATTGTATTTCAGCACTTATGAACATACTAGTGGCATAAAAATAAAATCTTAAATCCAATCGATAAAAAATTAACCAACTAAATGTCAATGTTTACAAAGTTTGATTATTTGTGCCCGTTTGCGCCGAAACTGATTAAGTTAATCAGTGATTATAGTCTGTTTAAAATCTAGAAGGAGTAAGTGCCAAAGCCCAGTTTACACTATACAAAGTTACCAGAAATATTATTAGATAAATTTAGCGACAATTTTAAATAATTTCATAATTACTCTTTAAATAACATCAAATATCCATTATGTACTTCTTATTTGTGGTTAAGTATTTTCTTTTCCATCGTACGGATTGGTCAGTTTAATTAAAATGCTTATACGGCATCTCGCCATATATCTGTGAAATAAAACATATTTACATTATGTTCATAATATAATATGGAATTTATATAATAATGTGTCTCTATCAGAGCTGAGACAAATCCTCGTTAAAAGGATTCGAATCACGAATCCGAATCATCTAATATGATTCGAATCACGAATACTCGAATAAAGGATCCGTAAGAGATAAATATATTCGAATCGAAGATTCGATTCCTGTTTTTTCGAATCACGAATCAAATCGATTAGGAATAAATTTGATTTTATTATTTGTTTGCAACCATTAATATATAAATACCTTTGCCAGTTGTTTTAACTAAAATATTCAAAACTAATTATTTCTTATTACCACTGAACATCGTTGATAACAAACTGAATATCTGACTCCCTGTTACTCTGGTTAAAGATGTATTTGTGTGTTTCTGAACTCCACTTCAAATCAGTGTTTTGTACGCTTGGCGCATGAAGTAAAATTTCGGGTTTAGAAAAGCCCGAAAATTTGTCTCGCGTCGCTGCGCGACCCTCAACGAATTTTTACGGGGCTTTTTTAAACTCGAAATTTTACTTCATGCTTAGCCTGGGAGTGGAAACACTCGTTCAAAACTTCAAATTGAAATCTATTATAAAATCGACTAATGCCTGAAATTTACGTAAATAAAAACTTCACTGATTATCATTAAAACCGGTAAAGTCAGAAAAAACTCATGGAATTATATTCAAATTGACCAAAACATTAACAAAAAAGCCATATGATATTATTAAATTTGTCAATATCAGCAGACAAATTATAAAACACGTAAAAATTTATAAAATTAACTTAAATATTGGGAAAAACAATGAAAACTATTAAACAGAATGGGGGTTTCCCACAGAAGAAAGTTATATTAAAAGGCCAGGGAAAAAATCTTTACTCAGGGAAATGTCGGAAAAATTTTACATTTCAGATTGTGGCTACCATGTCAGTTTTACTTCAAACAATATTAAACAATATTTTGAAAACTAGATTATTATCTTTAAAAACATTTTCAATCATTTAATGTTCTTATCAAAGCATTCACTTTGAAGTTTGGAACGAGCGTTTCCACTCCCAGACTAAGCATGAAGTAAAATTTCGAGTTTAGAAAAGCCCCGTGAAAATTTGTCGAGGGTCGCGCAGCGACCCGAGACAAATTTTCTGGGCTTTTCTAAACTCGAAATTTTACTTCATGCGCCACGCGCATATAACAGAGATTTAACGAGAAATTTAAAAACACACAAAAAAACATTTTTCATGTGATTCCTCACAATTAATTCGAATCCTTTTACAAGGATTCCAATCCTTTTATAAGGATTCGAATCACCCACATTTAGACTCGAATACGAATCCTCTTAAATAAATGTAACGAATCCAAGTCACGAATCCAGTTGAACTAAAGTATTCGAATGCCTCTTTTAAATCCTCTAAAAAGATTCGAATTCAGGATTCGAAACCTGAATGATTCGAAACCTGAATGATTCGAATCCTGCCCAGCTCTGGTCTCTATCTTACTTAAAATTGATTTGTTTTATATAACTATACAAGGTAGAACGACTCATCTTCGGCATGCCTGCATGATCGTATACTTCTTTGAAAACTTTATTCAAAGTTGGCAGTTCATTTTTATAGAAGAATAATTACTACGTCATCAAAACTTGTAATTATGTCCACCAAGCAGTTTAGGGCTACAAATCTCTCCGGATTTCTTATATTCGCCAATGGTACAATAGATAGTGGAATTTACAACTCCTAAAAATTAAACATTTTGTTATTGATACATATTCTTATGCTATTTGATATCTCACCTACTGCACCAACAATGTCTGATACAACAGCAGTCATTTTCATTTGTGGATCATCTGTTATCATCTGCTTATACATATTTATTATGCACTGTTTTTCAGACAGATATAAATGACCCAAATCCAACTTCTTATGCTTTTTTTGGAGGTGAACGTGATATTATCACCGAGCTTGTATTGGGTCCATAATGCATCAAACAAAACTAACTTTCAACTATGCTTAAGAAACACCGCACAAAAGTTAATTACGAAACAGACAAAGTTGTTACTCGGTAACGCTTCGAATTAAGGTTATGTCAGCTGTTGTGTCTAATAATGACGTAATTAGCATAGTGTAAAATGGGCGCGCTCTCGGCTAATCAGAGTTGTAGGTTTTGGCGCGTGAAATTTAAAACGCTCCTCCTCGTTATTAAACAGATTATAGTACTCCTTAAAAACACAGCAATTTTATGTATAAATTATTTACAAAATCGCATAATGATAAAAGAAATTCGTTTAGGATATTTTACAAATTTAAAACATTCTTATATTCTAGAATTATGACTTAATCAAAGGTTTCATCAATAATTAGTGGATGAATAAAGTTAATTAGTCGGGGTGCAAATGGGCCTTGGTATGACATACTGAATTAAGTAGATATTAGGCATTAGTCAAGAACAATTATCTTCGGAAATAATTTTTTTTTGATTCAGTAATTTATTTCATTTTTGTCAATTTGTTCTATTTTCCAATAATTATTTAAAATTTGTAACTAGTTAAATATCGAGATTCGGGTTTCTTTTAGATATACTTTCACATACTTCACATAAACGTTTGTAAAATTAATGAACATGTAATCAACCATAAGCAGTATATTTTAAACTTCACTTTAAATCGGTCTTTTATCCGCTTGGCGCATGAAGCAAAATTTCGAGTTTAGAACACCCTGAAAATTTGGTTTGGTCATTCGCGGAGCGACCAAACCAAACTTTCAGGCTTTTTTAAACTCGAAATTTTATTTCATGCTAATTCTAGGATTGGAAACACTCGTAAGAGGATTCAAATTAAAGTTTTTAATAAATCAGCGTATATATGAAAACTTGCATCAAAAATTATGATGAGACAAATTCCTAATATCTGTCATTTCATTTTATTGATTTCAACATTTATATACTATTTTTATTAATTTTGTTCTAATGTTAATACATGTTTTGAATAAAATTGTGGTTTATAATATTGTAAATGGATCTCGTAAATAAATAAATAAATTATAGACATCGATAAAATTATAAATAAATTTATTTTGTTGTTGTGGAAATTGTCAATATTTACAAGTTTTATTGTTTGGTAAGTTTATATGTTTGTTGCTTTTGATGACTTCATTTAAAATGTATGTTTTTTGACAATTTCTAAAAAATAAATTATAGTTGATTTTGATTACTTTTTACAATTTTAATTAAATTTCGCTATTTGTTTATCAATTCTACGAGTTCATCGATTTATAAAAATCTCCCAATTTTCGTGTTCTTTAAATTGTGACGATTTTTCCAATTTCAATTTTTTAAATTGATTTCAGTCGTTTTTCTGTTCTTATTCCAATTCAGATTTTTTTTGTGCTGTATCTGGGCCTGGTGCATACAGGGAATTATTATTTTAGATATACATGTCACAATTATTCGACGTAAATTTTCAGACATTCAATGTTTTTATGAAAGCTTCTAATTTGAAGCTTCTAGCAAGTGTTTCCAATCTTAGATTAGGCATGAAGTGAAATTTCGAGTTTAGAAAAACCAGAAAATTGAACACTTTTTCAAATTAAACGCTTTTCAAAAAATGCGTGACCATTTACTATGTAGGTATATATCGAGATAGTGGGATATGTATACTTAAAAGAAAAATTCTATGTATATTTATTTTTAATCGAAAATTTTCAAAGGTATCAACAATTTCTACACAAAAATAATTATCGTATGTAATACCACAAGAGGTTGGTTTTGGCCGGATATTTTTTTATTTAGACCAGTGCGTGGTTGCCTAGCAATTTTAACGAGAGAAAACTTGGATGACAAAAACACGAGAGCGAAGCTCGAGTGTTTTTGTCTATACAAGTTTTCTCCAGTAAAATTGGAAAACCACGCACGAGTTATTAAATGAAAAAATATCCTCCCAAAACCATACCTCGAGTGGTATTTGATAAGATAATTCCATGACAAAGGTGTATTGTCATTCTATTTAGCGGCACTGTTAAATTTATATTACTTATAATTTCCTCCTTGGAAATTGTTCCGAAACGATTTGTGTGACAATTATGCATTACGTAGTGATTTGACGGATTGAACTTAACGTCACTAATTCAGCGCGATCGTACAGTCGTTGGCATGAAGAACGTAAATAAGATAATTTTAAAATATCCACTTGCATTTTTACTTCTGCGATTTTGTTTGTTAGCAAATATGCATGATTTTAGGTTGGAATGGAATTATCAATTCAATTTATGCAAAATCAGTTTAATGTTATGTTATCAATGTTTGACATTAGCAAATAGAAACACTCATAGAGTCAATTGTCATTTAGTCCATTTTAACTTTAAACTCTACTATACTTTACTATTGGCTCTGATTCACTCCTTTATCCACAGTTTTTTTTTGTTTTTAGTATTGAGTTAGTTTTAAATTTACCAACAGAAAACATCAATGGATTTACTACCTTTTAACTATTTTGACACTTGACCTGCAGCATACAGATAGATGATACACATGTATAATCGTTGGCATTTTTATAGAAATAATTTCATGGTCTTTTATTAATAATATTAAAAACTTGGCTGTCGACCGTTTAAAATAAGAAAAGATGAGGTCTTTTATTCATAATTATTAAAACTCAAAAAATGAACAAAAGCGATACAATGTTGATAAAAATGCATAAAAACTGTAAAAATTTATAAAAAGTCATAAAAGGTCATAACAAATATACAGAGTGTCCCATTAGCGCGTTCTCGTAGGATATCTCGGCTCATGTTAAAGATAGAAAAAAACTGTCTGAACCAAAGTTGCTTGGTTTTAAAAGCTGCATAAACTAAAAACATGTGTATGTGTATAGGGTGCGCTATAACTACTGCCTTTATAGCGCACCCTATACACATACAGCTTGCTAATTCTAAATAGACCACCCTGTATATTATTTTGTTTTTCAGTTTCTTATAAAAATTACATGTCATTTAATTAAAAATATATGGTCTAAATCGTACTGTTTTGAAGTCATTTGGCATTTATGGACAAAAATTACGTATAACATTCTATTTAAAAATCTGGTCCTCTAAATAGAGTGTTATACAAACAACATCCACAGGGTCTTTCCGAAGAATGTTAAAGAATAAAATGGTATACATTGGAGAAAATAAACACAATTGGTTTCAAATAAAATATTTACAGGTAGCATAACATTAAGCACAATAACGAAAATTTAACATAAAGAAAAATTGAGTTCGTCAATAGTTAGCAGAATATTTACAAAATATAAAAACGAATTAAAATCAATATCGACTTTCTGCAAAAATTCAGTCTGATTGAGACAAGTCACCAAATATTCATTTGGAGACTTGTCTCAATGATACTAAATTTTTGCAGAAAGTCGATTTTAATTTTAATTCGTGTTTATATTTTATTAAGCACTATATTTTTTGTTTAAATTTCAAATTGATTTTTTTTGCAAAATAGTAGAGATATATATTTATATGCATTTCTAAATGCAAAGTATCTTAGTTTATAAATGTATTTCACTCGCTTAAAAAATATATCGATTTTGATTTCACTAATGCATGGTCTAATTGAGATCTAAACAAAAATCATAATAATATATAAAATTACGAAAAAACTATTCGTGAAAATTGTTTGCATTTTCACGAATAGTTTTTTCGTAATTTTATATATTATTATGATAATTCTTATCTTAATTAATAAGACAATTTAAGACGATAAATATCCATTGAAACAACTACTTCCCGTGCAAATACACCTCCGGATATTGAATTATACAATGAAATATTTAAAATCTTATTAAATTTGATTTGTTACAACGCTCTATTAAAGTATATGTAACGTTTAGGTCAAATTCTCTTTAAAGAGAATTTGACCTAAACGTTACATATACTTTAAAATTCTCTTTAAAGAGAATTTGACCTAAACGTTACATATACTTTAAAATTCTCTTTAAAGAGAATTTGACCTAAACGTTACATATACTTTAATAGAGCGTTGTAACAAATCAAATTAAATAAGATTTTAAATATTTCATTGTATAATTCAATATCCGGAGGTGTATTTGCACGGGAAGTAGTTGTTTCAATGGATATTTATCGTCTTAAATTGTCTTATTAATTAAGACACTGTTTGCATTTTCACGAATAGTTTTTTCGTAATTTTATATATTATGTTTAAAGTGTGCAAACTATAAGAAGCGTACGCTTATTTTCTTGAATTCAAATAGTTTTGAATTTGAATTTATCTTGTTTAAAAATCATAATGATTGTAAAAACAACTATTTTTGGCTAAAATACCTCGAAACTAGTTATTCTTACAATCCTTATAATTTTTGTTTCTGATCTTGAATTTCAATTATGTTCTACCTGAATTTGTGCAAATTGACCTAATATATGGGGATATGTATAGTCAAAAGATAAAATCACTGTATACACCAGTCAAAACTAGTAAATGACACATGTTCCTCTAATCCGATACTGAAATTGTAAATCTAGAATGATCAACTTCCTTCACGTCAATAAAATCAACTTAACTGCAATAATAACCCACGCCATTCCAGTCGATTTCAAGAGCACTTCTCGTGACTCTAAAAGCGATTGTTCACGGCAGGAATTTTAATTTTTCATGCTCTGGAAAGGATGGGTTTTAGCGAGGAGGAGTATTTCAAAATTCTGACATTTCGACGGTCATAGCGGATTTTTGCGTGAAAATGTCAAACGGAATGTATATGATTAGAGCTTGATATATAAATTAGACGGTGGTCTGCTATTGTTAGCGTAATTGCTGATTAGCGACTGCTATGTTGGTTTAACAATGTGTAAGAGTTGTGTAAGGTATGGGAATTTTCGGTGGAAACTTGCGAGCGGTTTGGAAATTAGTAGATACACGTTTTGTTTATCGTGTGTTTGTTTGGTATTGTTAATTTAATTTGGCACGGACAGGACAATAATCTTTGTGAGCTGAAACCGTTGCAGTAATTCTTGTTAATTGAGATTAATGGTTTGTTTAAAAGGTTTGCTTAAATAGTGTGTTTCAATTGTTTAGACATTAATAGTGTTGTAACAGAATATCTTATAAATATACAAATTTAGGTAATCTTTTTTATCATAGAACTTAATGTTTCTAAAGTATATTGTGTTAAGTTATATATAATATTTATTTATCGGACGATTTTTATATTTATACAGGGTTTTTTTCTTTTAAGTATACATATCCCAATTATGTGCTAATAATGTTCAGAAATTCGTTGTTCTTTTTAAAATGTTCAATATGAAACTTTAAAGATGTGATTATATATCAAATACATACATACAGGGAATTTTTCTTTCAAGTAAACACACAGGATTATTTTTTATTAACTAAAAATATTCATACACTTTTTTAAAACAGTTTAATTTGAAGCTTTAAACGAGTGTTTGCACTTCCAGACTAAGCATGAAGTAAAATTTCGAGTTTAGAAAAGCCTGAAAATTTGGTTTTCTCGCATAGCGCGAAGCGCGGAGCGACCAAACCAATTTTTCAGGCTTTTCTAAACTCGAAGTTTTACTTCATGCGCCACGCGTATAAGACACTGATTTCAAAAGAAGTTCGCTCGTTCACAATATTGCAGTGTTTAAAGTGTTTAGCACGCGTGGCGCATGAAGTAAAATTTCGAGTTTAGAAAAGCCTGAAAATTTGGTTTGGTCGCTCCGCGCTTCGCGCTATGCAACCAAACCAAATTTTCAGGCTTTTCTAAACTCGAAATTTTACTTCATGCTTAGTCTGGGAGTGGAAACACTCGTTTAGAGCTTATAATTAAACTGTTTTAAAAACATGTATGAATATGTTTAGTTAAAAAAAAAAGAAAAAAGTATACACAACCTGAAAGAACAATTCCCTGTATTTGATATATTATGCAAAATCTATGAATTCTTATAAATAAAGTACTAATTTTATATACAATAGTTTACTTTCCACTTGTAATTGTGATTACAAGAAGAAGAAGAAGTGATTACATATCAAATACATACATACAGGGAATTTTTCTTTCAAGTAAACACAGAGGATTATTTTTTATTAACTAAAAATATTCATACACTTTTTTAAAACATTTTAATTTAAAGCTTTAAACGAGTGTTTGCACTCCCAGACTAAGCATGAAGTAAAATTTCGAGTTTAGAAAAGCCTGAAAATTTGATTTTCTCGCATAGCGCGAAGCGCAGAGCGATCAAACCAAATTTTCAGGCTTTTCTAAACTCGAAATTTTATTTCATGCGCCACGCGTATAAGACACTGATTTCAAAAGAAGTTCGCTCGTTCACAATATTGCATTGTTTACAGTGTTTAACACGCGTGGCGCATGAAGTAAAATTTCGAGTTTAGAAAAGCCTGAAAATTTGGTTTGGTCGCTCCGCGCTTCGCGCTACGCAACCAAACCAAATTTTCAGGCTTTTCTAAACTCGAAATTTTACTTCATGCTTAGTCTGGGAGTGGAAACACTCGTTTAAAGCTTCAAATTAAACTGTTTTAAAAAAATGTATGAACATGTTTAGTTAAAAAAAAAGAAAAAAGTATACACAACCTGAAAGAACAATTCCCTGTATGTATGTGTTTGATATATTATGCAAAATCTATGAATTCTTATAAATAAAGTACTAATTTTATATACAATAGTTCACTTTCCACTTGTAATTGTTTTATATAGTTCATTAACAATTCATCTTAAAATTAATTACGTTTTCATTTAGTGCTTAAATACGTAATAAAGACGTATTTAATATATGAGACATCATAATGTGTTTAGTGGAATGAAAGAAATTACTCAATAAAATTAAACTCAGAAGTTGGTATATGGCTAAAATAAAATACTGTTGTTATATATGGTAAAGAAAATGAGGATTTTATTAATGGTTGCCCATAACACAGTAATTATTATTGAGTGTGAGAACAAGAAAGAAATGCTTTCTCTAAAAGAAGAATTCAGAGAATCCATTCTGTAGCGAGCCATATATCCATAGAGCACTTTTGCTATTTAGAAAGTTTATTGAATTCGTCGTTTACGGATCGTAGCAATATTTACGAATTAGTCACACAATTGGAACAATAATAATTTTATGAAATAAAATCAATGTTTTATATCCAATAATTTGCTTACAATTATTTTATACTTAAATTATAAAGTTACGAACTTAGTTCATTATTAGTTTTAGTTGTTCACTAAAGTTAATCTTAGATTTGCGAGGAGTTTTTAATAAGGAACACACTTGTACTTCAGACTTACTGACTTTTTAGAAATATTTGAGCTTAAGTAATTTGTTTTAAGTTACCCTATTTTGTTTGTTTTACGTTTTAACAATAATCAAATATTTCTGAACAATTTTATTGAAACCAGACGTGTTGTTTGATGAATTTTCAGCACTTCGAAAAAGAAAGTACTTTCATCAACTTCGAGTTTCTGTGGTTATATGTAAATATCCCTTGATATTTACTTTTCTATTAATCATACCTTCAATTTTTATGACATGTACTGTACATTTTATCTTAAAGACGAAAAAAATTTCAAATGAGCATAAAAAATTAAATACGAATATTTTATAGTGTAAATTAAATTTATACAGGGTGGAAACCCTAACTGCAATAAATTCGGTATTTATGAAATGAAAGATTCCAAAAAAAATCCTTGGACAGGTCGATTTTTGTTCTTCATTGCGCTCTTGTTAGCCTCTTCAAAACAAGTATGACGTCACTAGTCTTCCACGTATGACGTCATAGGCAATTTTTTTAAATAGTATTTTTTTTTATTTTTATAAATTTGTAGCTCTTTATATTTTCTTTACGACTATGTAAAAGTATTTTGTTTTTTTTTATTTCAAAAATTAAACAATTTTCTTTTTAATAAATTTATTTGATGTAACAAATGTTCAAGATGAGTACCGTTTCTCTTTTGGCAAATAGCCAATTGGTGATAAAACTTATCCCTTACATTTTGAAACATTTCCGGCGAAATATTTGTAATATTTCTTACATTAACGGCCGAGCAATTATAGAGTTAACTCTAAAATTTGATGTTAGGTGAAATTTTGCACTTCATTTTATGATTTCCATAGATGACTTATTGTATTACATACTGTTAATTTTTTTATTAAATATACATAATTTATACGTTGTAAATTTTAAACCATTCGTCCATTTTATATAAAAACGTGCAATATAAAGTTTAGAACGAGTATTTCCACTCCCAGACTAAGCATGAAGTAAAATTTCGAGTTTAGAAAAGCCTGAAAATTTGGTTTGGCCGCTCCGCGAAGCGGAGCGACCAAACCAAATTTTCAGGCTTTTCTAAACTCGAAATTTTACTTCATGCGCCACGCGTATAAAACACTAAAATATTGTAAAGTTATAAATACACTGACATTTTTTACTTTTGAATGAGTAATAATCGTAATTTTTAAATAACAAAATATTTACATTTTTCTTCATGCATTTTCAAGTGAGATCAAATAAAATATTATATTAAATTAACTTAATTAGTAATTTAATCAACAAAAAATTAATTATGTTGCGTGTATGCATCAATGGCGGTTATTGGGTTATATAAGTTTTTTTTAAGAATTTTTGTTAATTTTTGAAATTAAAAAAATTAAAAAAAAAATCCATCATTGTAAAGATAATAAAAAGACCTAGAACGACTCCGAGAGCAAATTAAGGTCTGTAAAGCTCTCCGTGACTCCCTGGCAATCGCCGGTGAAACTTACGAGGAGGGAGGAGGTCGCCCTGTGCCGTCTTCGCATAGGGCACTCCAACTTAACCTCTTCGTATCTCCTTGCCGGCGATGATGCGCCAGAGTGTCCATCTTGTCACGGCCGGTTAACGGTGGAGCATATATTAGTCGAATGCCCAGCCTACGCATTACAGCGATATAAGCTGAGGCTTGGTGGTGATGTGGCGTCCATATTGGCGAATAGTAAGGGGTCCGTAGAAACATGTATAACGTTTCTACGTGAAACAAGTCTACTGAAGCGATTATAGCGATTTGTGTATGTTCCTTAAGTGTTAATTTATTATTAATTTATTAATTGTCTTTGTCTCGTTTATGTATAGCGGCATCGAAGTTCCTTTACAACTTCGGTGCCATCTTTTAGTTTGTGTCCGTCCGCTCCAGAGTCCTTTTACAACTCTGGAGTACATATTGTATATAGTTTTTTTTAGGGTCCGGCATCGGGGTCCATTTACTACCCCGATACCATCAGTCTGTGATATAAGGTTTAGGTTGCGTCGTCCGTTATATGTTGGGTCCGGCATCGGGGTCATTTACAACCCCGATGTCGCCCGCTCTGTGATATTAGGTTTAAGATGTGTTTGTCCATTTTATGTACGATCGGTGACAGGGTCTTTTACAACCCTGCCACCACAATGTCTGTGTTATTAGGTTTAGGGTTATTTATTCTATTTATGACTTGCTTAGTGTTGTTTATTTTAATTAATTTATTATTTGGTTTTGTTTTTAAATATCACAAGCAAACCGGGTAATGACCATGCAGTCGAAGCCGGTAAGTGGGAGGGGTTTTTAGTCGGTAGTCCTCCAGTTTGGAGGGAGTCCGACACTTCGTCCGTAAATGGATTTTCCCCTCCCGTACAAAAAAAAAAAGAGCTAGAAATTTAGCAAAATAAAAAATAATATTTCTATTTTAAAAATTGCCTATGACGCAATACGTCAATGGCTGGTGACGTCATACTTATTTTCAAGACGCTAAAAAGTGCGCAATAATGAATAAAAATCGACCTATCCCAGGATTTTTTTCTAGAACTTCATAAATACCGAATTTATTCCAGTTAAGGTTTCCACTCTGTATATGTTACAGACAAAACACGAAATAGAAAAATACGTCTAGACAAAACGCTAATTGTCCAATGTTTTTAGACAATAGCCAGATCAAATTGCATTCGTCTGTCATTTCACACATTGTCTAAAGGCTATCAGACAAAATACAATTCAAGATTTTGCATTGAAACAAAAAAAAAATACTGGAAAACATCACTTTGTTTTATAAACAAAGTGACAAATTATTTAATATGAGTATATATTTATAACTTCACTTGAGTAAATACGCGTGACGCATGAAGTAAAATTTCGAGTTTAGAAAAGCCTGAAAATTTAGATTTGCCGGGGCGCGACTCGCTTCGCTCGCGCAACCCCGCAAATTAAAATTTCTAGACTTTTCTAAACTCTAAATTTCACTCCATGCTTAATCCTGGAGTGAAAACACTCGTTAGAAGTTTCAAATTGAACGCTTTTATAATAAACCTTGTCTAAAAAATCTATTTTTTATAATTGGAAGTGATTAATTATAACATATATTTCTAACATTAAAAGTGCGATACTTTTCGCAATCTACAACAAGTTAGTCTTACAAAGACTATATCAAACACTCATTGAAACAACTACTTCCCGGGCTAATACCCCGACGGACATTGAATTATATAACAAGTGTTTGCTGTTACATACAGTAACCTACTGCAAATGTAACAATTTGGGTCAAATTATTCAGGCCATCTTGTTTCAATGAATGTTTGATATAGTCTTTGTAAGACTAACTTGTTGTAGATTGCGAAAAGAATCGCACTTTTAATGTTTGAAGTATTCTGCAACCAAGAATTGGCAATTTCATTTATACATATATTTCTGTTATCGCATAGCAAAAGATTCTAATTAGAGGTTGTTAACATAATTAACAATTATTAATTATCAAAAACGTATGCATATAATTATTTACTTTTTAAATTAAATTGTTTTATTTTAATTTAAAACTACAAAATGTGTCTAAATTCAAACAAAATCAATGAATTTAGGGAAAAAATGGTATACAAATCAAGTGATATTAAATTTGAATTTAATATTACAAACAAAATAATAATCATACTGATAGTTATATTCTTTTTTAATTTTTGAAAATTGGAATATTTTAGTCAGTCATGGACATGTTTTGTTTGTCACTCTATCACTTATGACATTTTTATAACACTTATTATGTTTGTTTTGATATTCTATCCTAATTATTATGTTTGTGTTAAGTTAATCCATAAGTACAGTTGACGTAAGTAAGGCAGAATGACATTATACCTAACCTAACTTCTCAGAGTGACATCTAACCTCAAAAACCTTGACGATGTGACGTACAACCAAACTTGACAGGATCGAATATGTCCAAAGTTAGGTTAGGTTAGTTGTTACATCGTCTACCTAAATATATGTGGCACCTAATCTAATCTAACTTTTGACACATTTCACGTTTTGTACCACTTTTAACGCTTGATTTTATGTTACTTTATGATATATGATAATAAGTAATTTATTTTCCAGAAATTGTAAACGAATATATAAATTAGTGGTAAACTATAACATGTCATAAGTTATAGAGTGACGAACAAAATCTGTTCCCGGCTGTCGAAAAAAAAATTACAATATTCAAATGTTAAAAAAATTATAATAATAAATAAATGTATTGTTTACCATTGATCACTTGAACATGATTACATTTCTTTTTAATAATAAATTCAAATTAAACGACTTGATTTGTATAACTTTATTTAGGCAAATTAATTGGTTTTATATGAATTCAGATACTATTTTAATTTTAAATACAATAAAACAACTTGATTTATGCCCGGTATTTTAAAACGTTTCATTCCGTAAATAAAATTTACTTTATGAATAAATTAATTTATTCCAAAGATTTCGGTATTATAAACACAAAATAACTTTATTTGGCTAATACATCTCCCAAGTAAATTATTTGTTTGTTTTTCTATCAAGTAAATTCTATTCTCTAAATAATTTGACAGTTAAAAGTCAAACGTGTATCATATTATTATAATTACTTTAGAGTCTACTACTTGTATTTATTAATTTCATTGCGGTTATTATGATGGTAGACATAATAACCGTAATGAAATTAATAAATACAAGTAGTAGAATCTAAAGTGACAGTGATTAATTCGAACCACAAGACATTCTAAGGAGTCGAAGACCTAAAGCTTTTCAAATCAGACATAACTAAGAATTTTTATACTTATGCATACGCTTTTTTTAAAATTAGTTCCATTTAAAGTTTTAAACGAGTGTTTCCCACTCCCAGACTAAGCATGAAGTAAAATTTCGAGTTTAGAAAAGCCTGAAAATTTGGTTTGGTCGCGTAGCGCGAAGCGCGGAGCGACCAAACCAAATTTTCAGGCTTTTCTAAACTCGAAATTTTACTTCATGCGCCACGCGTATTTAACACTGAAAACACTGAAATATTGTGAACAAGTGAACTTCACTTGAAATCAGTGTCTTGTACGCGTGGCGCATGAAGTAAAATTTCGAGTTTAGAAAAGCCTGAAAATTTGGTTTGGCCGCTCCGCGCTTCGCGCTACGCGCCCAAACCAAATTTTCAGGCTTTTCTAAACTCGAAATTTTACTTCATGCTTAGCCTGGGAGTGGAAAACACTCGTTAAAGTCTTTTATAATTTAATAAGCTTTCTTTTTCTTGTTCTGTGTAATTCTGTCCTATTCCACGGTTACTCTCCATAATTATTAGGAGTTACACTAAATTTTCAATTTGATTGACAATTTAATTTGAAATATTGACATTTAAATTTAACAAATTGGTGGTTCCAGCTATGACCACAATGAAAATGTATAATTTCGGTCTGTAATCTACTAATTAAATTATTTATTTCTAGAATTGCTATTTATTTAGTAGGTTTGCTTTATAATAAGCAATTTTATTTGCCTATTAGTTTACTAGGTAAATAAATTTACTCTACAAATAGTTATCTAATGATTTATTAATCGTTTATAATACTGGGCCTTAAAAAAGTAAATAATTATAGGCATACATTTTATATGAAATAATAGGGGGCCGAGTTGGTAGAGACCCTGCCCACAAACCAAGAGGTCGCGGGTTCGAATCCCGTCCGGTGGAATAATTTATGAATAATGAATTATTCCATCCGGGTCCATGGATGTAGTATGAATGAGTTTGTGTTGTTTCAGGAGTAAATGGTTATTTATCGAAAATAGAATTGGTTAAAATACATTAAAATGTTAAATATGAAAATAGATTGATGGCTAATGGTCTAGATACCAAGGCCAAACAAAAAAAAAATATGAAATAATGTTAAGCCAACCTGGATTATTTGAGAATTAATCATTTCGAATTCTGCAAAGTAGATTGTTTATACAAGGTTTATTATAAAAGCGTTCAATTTAAACTTCTAACGAGTGTTTTCACTAAAGTCCTGTTGGGTACGAACAATTTCTGTATACAAAGGTTTAGTTTTCCAGCTATTGACGATGCTACTTAAGCTAATGGGCATTAGATGACGTTTACGCTTTTGAACATATGTAAATTTCTTCAACAGTTGTTCTATTTAAAGAGCATAGGTTGAAATAAGAACATAGATCCGATTTATAATATTTGCAGAACTACAACTGATATATGCTTTTTATTAGTATTTTTTTAAAACTTACTTTAAAATTTGTTGTTTCGCATTTTTCAGTTTACAATAAAATTGGTTTTAATTTAAGTTGCTTCGCGTTTTAACAACCTTATTACGCAGTCAAAGTTGAACTTTGTTTTCAATCTTTAAGATTATTTTTTTTCCTGTGAAAATATGCTCCGGATTGTTTCTAATTTCGATAGACATTATTGTAATTTTGTTTGTGAATAAAATAAAAATAAAATTGCTTTAATAAAAGCATAAATCAGTTTTGATTCTGTAAATAAATAAATAAAATGGGATCTATGTTTATTTAATCTACGTCCATTCAACGAGCCCCTGAACAAGATGTGAATTTATTTTACACATATTCTGAACCACTCTGTGTTTAAAAGAAAGCAATAGTTTAATTTTTTTGTATAGGTAGTTTTTATTTTAAGTATACATATCCCGATATTTACAATGTTGTGTAAATGTAGAGGAAATTGTTGTTTTTATAAAAACGCTCAATTTAAAACTTCTAATAAGTGTTAAATGTCTACTACTTAATTAAGAAATGTCTGAAAATTTTGCGTAGCGAAACAAAGCGACTAATCCATATTCATGGGCCACGTGTATAAAACACTGATTTAAAGTAAACGTCAAAATTCACTGCTCAAGTTTGATCTTAAGTTAATAAACATTATCTGATGTAAGCAAATCTTCCAAAATTCAAGCGCGTCGAGCAATTTGCTTTCGAATTTTATCTTATAATTATAATTACATATTCCAAAGAATTTCTCTAATTTTGAAAGCCTTGGGTCTTTGAACTTCATCTGTGTCTTATACGCGAGGCGCATGAAGTAAAATTTTGAATTTAGAATTGCTTGAAAATTTGGATCGCTTCGACACGCCAAGCCAAATTTTCAGGGCTTTCTAAACTCGAAATTTGACTTAATGCTTAATCAAGGAGGATAGAAGCTCTACATTGGACGCTTATATAAAATCAATATATGCATGAACATTGACAGCGTGTTTAGCGGGGTATGTATACTTAAAAGAAAAATGCACTGTATAAGAAAATACAAATATAGCCTTATTGTATGACTATTCAGAACAAATGGTTACTTTTTTGAATTAGTAAAAAAACACTTTAAATCTTATTTCCATAAAATCCATAAAATCAATATATTGACAGCGTGTTTAGCGGGGTATGTATACTTAAAAGAAAAATGCACTGTATAAGAAAATACAAATATAGCCTTATTGTATGACTATTCAGAATAAATGGTTACTTTTTTGAATTAAAAAAAAAAACACTTTAAATCTTATTTCCATATTGTAATTACGATGTAAATCCAGTACAACCGTCTAAGCTAATTATCCTGGGCTTGGTAAATGTTGTCCGTTTCCTCCAATTCAAAATACAAACCTTGAAACACGACTACGCAGTATAAACATCGTAAATATAAACCGCCATTCCATCCTCATCACTTTACAAGCCCATCTAAATTATGCAAAGAAGAAACCAACACCTTACTATTCTTCCACATCCACCCATTAAATCCAACGAAGGTCAAAAACTGGTGATAATGTGAGAATCGAAGGCACGTCCCAGATATTTCGAGTGAAGGACCTCGACCAACCTACAGCAACATATTTTGTCCTTCTTCTTCAGCTAAAAGTTCACTCCCGTGGATCGGAATTGGAATTGTGTTTGTGAATCGATGTGCAGATCATAGAGTACAAGAGACGTCGTGAATCGTCTTCACTTTCTCTATTGACCTTTTCGACCCGGCGCGAAAGTTCCCATAACGCCGATAATGTCACATCGACTTCCCGAATGCCTAGTGCCTAATGCTGACAACGGGAACCAATCAGGATATAAACAAAAGCGGATTTTTCGTGCGGGGAACCAGTTATGCACGCCCCGAACGGAGGATAATTATTTGCTTGGGTTCATGAATGCATTATCCTGCTGTTTGCACTGTTATGTCTGTTTTGTGTCATGCTTTTGCATAATCAAGATGAGTTTCTACTGCTTTATTTACTCTACCTATAAATTTTGTTGAGAGTCATGAGTTCCTTATTGTAATGCAAATATTTATTTTAGAATATTCTATCAAAACAATATATTAATAAATTAATGTTATTCTTTCATTTCTAAAATATAGTTTTACAGCCTTATTATTAGACGTTAGCACACAGCTTTAACGTGGTTCTAAGGGTTTTCGTATAAATAAAACATTTTAGTAAAAATGAATAAAGCATTTTGAACAATATAACAAATAATCATTTTATTATACCGTGCGATCGTTTAAATCCTGGGTCTCCAAACTATCTTCTTCGCGGGCCACAAATACAATTCTACATAATAAAGTCGGCCAAGATCCGATTAATTTTATAAAATTATGAAAAATTTAAGGAACAATTGTTACAATATTTCAAAATATGACATTTAAAAAAAATTACAAACAATCGCAGGCCGGATTCATGCAAGTCGCGGGCCGTAGGTTGGAGACCACTGGTTTAAATGATGATTCAGAGTAGGTGACATTTTTTTTGTGCGGTTTCCCAGAACGCTAACTGAATAATGAAATAAATTTGAGGTTAAGGTAAACTATGTGTTAAAAGTCAGTGGTGCCAATTTAATTTAAAATTCAAAGCCTACTCTAAATCATGTTTTAAACGATCACGATGTACATAATATAAATACAAATTTCAGAAAATCGGCCAATAAATAATGAGATTTATTCAAAAGATTACAATACATTGGTTTCAATAAAATTCACCACAAAGTAAAAAAATATCAATATAAAATAGATCATTAGAGTTCCTTGTTTCTGACTTATTTCATGTCATAGACCCATCTTGTTTATGTTCAAATAAAGAAAGAAGGAAAGTTTGCACTTCGTTTCATTTCTTTTTGCTAGAATAACATATTTTAGAATTAACAGCATGATTAATGGGCGCATTTACCAGAGAATTTTACCATCAACGTGGTTAAAATTTTTGTACGCTTTACGTTTGTATCAGGTGAACGTTATATATATATGTTTGTATATGTTACAGACAAAACACGAAATTGGACAAAACGCGAAATGTCTACTGATCACAGACATAGTCCCAATTAAAACATAATTTCGAGTTTTATACAGATAAATCGTGTTTGGTCCGCATGAGTTTAGGTGAGTCCTAACATAATAACTGTCATAAAAATTTTAAATTGGTAAAGTTGTAATAATAGAAGCCTAACGTTAATCAAAATTGTTAAAAATATAAAAACACTGTGCTTTACCTTGACAGTCGCAAAAAAAATGAAAGAAATTAAAACAAATGAACAAATTGTGAGGAAATAATAATTTCTTTGTTTTTTTTTATGTAAAAAACAACAACAAAAAAATAAGCCGATGAAACTAGGGAGGCTAAAAGTTGGGAGTAAATAAATTGGCTGGGAATAATAATTAAACGATTGTAAAAAACAAAACAAACCAAATACTGGAAAATATCACTATGTTTAATAAACAAAGGTACAAACTATTTATAACTAGTATGTATTAAAATTAATTTTAAATCAGTATTTTATACCCGGGGCGCATGAAGTAAAATTTCGAGTTTAGAGAAGCCTGAAAATTTGGATTTGCCGGCAAATCCAAAATTTCAGGCTTCTCTAAACTCGAAATTTTACTTCATGATTAATCAAGCAGTAAAAGCATTTGTCAGAAGCTTACAATTCAACGCATTTATAAAACCAACAAATGACTAAACATCTACAGTGTATACATGGAAGTGTTCAAATCTTTATACTTATTCAAAAATATTATATTTACAAGGTCTCTATTTAATACTCATCATCGATTAAAAATAATTCTAAGAATATGTCGTTTTGTTTTCAATAGCATTTATCAAGATCGCTTCAAAAACACTCCATAACATCCTCTAATTAAATTTGTAAAAAAAAATACTGGATGCTGTTGATTGCTCAGCATTATATTTCCAGTAAACTCCTTCGAGTGAAAATCCTCGTACAAGTCTTCTTCGTCTCGAAAACAATAAAACAGCCGCACAGGAAATTGCAAAAAGCTTCTGATGTAATGCATTACGAGTAATCTAGGCCCACAATTAAACGAAAATGTACATCAATTAAACCGAAATGATCTTAGCTCGCGATTATGCTCTAATTAAATACAATTGTGAAAGAATATGCTGGAAAATTGGACCACACAAAAGAATTACACATTAAATTCCGAATATTGAGAAAAAGAGTCTTTGTTAATTTTAAATGCGCGATATATGGAAAAATATTTTTTTATGTGCACATTTTGTTCATTTAAATTAGTTGCTCATTTTATTATTTGGACAATTTGTGATGATTATATTAAAATAATCTGATCCATGTAGAATAGGTATATGGTATTATTTTGGTTTAACTTAAGGGGGTATTACCACTAGGACAGCGTTTTTTTTACGGTTTTTCAGAATTTTTATTTTTGGGAAATTTAATATGCGATCTTGCGGTATCTTGCAACTTGTTTATAGATTCATAAACTATAAAAACTTAATTTTAATTCTTTTCAATCGTCCGGCTAAACCTTTAAATCTGGCCTCAAATAAGGCCGTGTCCGTCGTGTTTTTCCTCATGGCCGGAAAGATTTTTTTCGATTCTGTGATTTGAAACGTAAAATGAAGTAGTAGTTATTAATCTGTATTAAATTATCTGGAGTTTGAACCACCGACAATAAAAAATCTCGATAAATAACAAAATGGAGGCCATTCGAAAAAAGTGGTCGCTTTTTGCCCCCCTTTTTCTGACTTTATTGTCTTTATGAAAAATATCAAATGTTAATATATTTGAATGACGGTGGTTCAAATTCCAGAGGAAAATGTGGAGAACCGAACACTAAAAGCTCAAGTCAATCCATTTCATAGTTTGAAACGAAAGTTTCCGGTCAGCGAAAAAATGTTGGTTTCGAGAAAAACGCGTTTAAAGTTTTGACACAAGTTTTAACTATTTTTGGAGATTTTTGGCTTTAGTCAGCTATGCCAGCTCCGTACACTAGGCCCTCCTCTTCCTCTAAAAACTGGGTTTGAATGATTTACTCCTGCCAGCGTTGTTGGATGGCCTTATGAGTTGCTGGAGTCAGGCAAAATTCGTCCCACATCTCGCGCTCCGCGTCGGTCCGCACCGGAAAACCTTGGCTTGCAGGCCGATATGGATTCCCAGTGTCTCTATCGTCTTAAAAACTGCCGAGTATTCGTCGTTGAAAATGCTGGTAGCTATGAAAGACGCGATAGCGGCGGTTTTTGCACCACAGTTGAGGTGCTTCGAAGCCAGCTTCCAGACACAAGCATTCAAACTTTCGTTTGAGTTCTGCGTATTTCCACCCAGCCACCTACTCAGCATTGTTTACTTCAACAAGCAAAAATCTAACTAACGAATTCGCCTATTGTAAAACGGCTTTCGGGCATGAAACTAGATACCATCAAGTATCAATACATGCAAAAAAAATCAATTTTTTAAAACTTCCGAATGGTAATACCCCCTAGCGCCAATAAAATTTAGTTTAGTCGCTCCTCGCTTCGCGCAACGCGACCAATCCAAATTTTCAGGCTTTTTTAAACTCGAAATTTTACTTCATCCGCCAGGCGTATAAAACACTGATTTTAGGTGAAGTTCAAAATATTATACTAAAGCAGTATGCTAAGAACGTGTATTCTGAACATCACATCACATCAGTGTTTAGTACGCGTGGCGCATGAAGTAAAATTTCGAGTTTAGAAAAGCCTGAAAATCTGGTTTGGTTGCTCCGAGCTTCACGCTACGCGACCAAACCAAATATTCAGGCTTTTCTAAACTCGAATTTTACTTCATGCTTAATCTGGGAGTGGAAACCACTCGTTTAAGACTTCAAGTTAAACTATTTTGAAAAATAATGGTAAAAATATTGTTTTTGATTTTGCAGCGCCACAGAATGTGGCCGATCTGAGCGAACCCACCAGCGGTAGTTCGGGAAGGAAAAATAATTGTCAAAATTGACGAATAAAGAAAATACTATTATATTGTAAATACTCAAAACCTCATCAAATTTCAAGTTTGCAATTTTTTGGACGCACACCTATTGTGCAATTTCAGATCGCGAACAACACGCGAAAAATGGATGAGTTTTGATAATTGATTACATCGCACTCATCTAATATATCAATACAGTCTTTTTAGCGTTTATTAAACATACATTTCTCTATAATAAACCACTAAGTATTAATTAATTGATAATGTTTACCGATAGTTATAATTATTTAAACGTAGCAACTTTAATTTATTGTATTTGAACTTCTAAGTGGCCTATATAAATTTTATCGAACCGCGGAGGGTTGGGCTCACCACCAAAAAATAGCTCAAACTTTCCTCTATCACACTCCATCAAAATAAAATGTTTATCGATCCGTTTAAGGGGCGCAAAAGCGCTCGAGTGCTTCTATGCACAGATTTCATAAACAGTTTCTGCATATTTGTCATACATCCTCTATTTCACTAATTTTACTGTGTTATCTTAGTAAAATTAGTGAAAAGAAAGGATGTATGACGAAGATGCACAAACTGTTTATAAAATCTGTGCATAGAAGCACTCAAACGCTTTTGCGGTGGACGGTCGCGCTGAATAAAAAAAAATAAAAAGCCCCTTAAACGGATCGATAAAAATTTGATTTTGATGGGGTATGATAGAGGAAAGTTTGAGCTATTTTTTGGTGGTGAGCCCTACCCTCCGCGGTTCGATAAAATTTATATAGGCCACTTAGAAGTTTAAATACAATAAATTAAAGTTGCTCCGCTTAAATAATTATAACTATCGTTAAACATTATCGATTAATTAATACTTAGTGGTATATTATAGAAAAATGTATGTATGTATCTGAAATTGATCAACTTTACACATTAATTGCACAATAGGTGTGTGTCCAAAAAATCGCAAACTTGAAATTTTATAATTTTATGTGCGTTCGCTCAGATCGGCCACATTGTGCGCCGCTTTTACATACAAAAAATTGAACCCCTCCGACTACGGCCTTGCTAACAATTAGCATACGAAATTAACCTAAAAGTGGTTGCAAGTGACACAACCTAACTTCACAAATTTCAGCTTAGATGATGCCTAGTTAAATTAGTTACGGTTCAACTGGTTATCAGATTCTTACTTTACATTGGTAAATTAATGTAACTAGAATAGTTAATCATGACCTAACAGTAACTGCTAGGTAGTTAAATTAGTAGCTGAATACTCGCCAGTTACTTAAGTTAGTTGTTCTTTAGGTTTTAACCCATTCTAAACAGAAAAACCTATAAAATTGTCAACTAACCTAACTTAATATACTATCTTATTCAAGTAACTGGTAATTCTAGTAACCAACAAATAATCTAATATTAGTAAGTCATCTAAGGTAGCATTGAAATATGGTTTATGGACTCAACAATTGTCGTATTCGTCGGCAGGATTTGGGTTACAAATTACGGTGTTGTATGTAAAGTTTGTGTACATTCATCCAGTTTCCTTACATTTTCTTTGTTTTATAATAATAAAATATTACTTTTTCTTATTATAAGTATAAACAACATTATCATTCAACTTCATGTTTCATAAATATCGATTTCAAATGTAATTATTAATTATACCGTTCGTTTTTTTTTATCGTGCTCACCATTGGGATCTAGTAAACTATTACAGATACGAAAATGGTTAAAATAAAACTACAATAACAATTTTTTGTCTAAATATGGCGAAAACAGTTATTATCATCAACATTTTCACTTTCCCATATCTTTGTTATTTAGGAAGATAACAAACTTAAATTTGAAATATACCCGAAATAACATTCGAAAAATACAAAAAAATTGACAAATATTATACAAGGTGTCCCATTTTTAAGATACGATATCAATGTTCAATTTATCTTATGGCAGCCATATTTGATTTTCATGAAATTGCACAGAGCAGGGCCCGCATTAAAAGTACCGATGCAATTTGCCATCGGTGAGAAGTTGCACTGATATGACGTCATTTCGGGAAATATTTACCCAACCGTTTAGAGTGAAATGACGTCATTTCAGTGCAACTTCTTACGAATGATAAATTGCATCGGTACTGTGAATATGGACTCAGGAAATTTTAGCTAGAAATCATGTGTCGTATGTCAAAAAAGATAACTACCATAATGTGACGCCCTAAATAAAATCTTTGAAATCCTATGTATTTTTAAGGACTAATTTAGACCATGTATAAATATTAATGGGGTTTTGAACAAAAAATTAAAAGAAAGACCTTCTTAATTTTTGCTGAAAAATCACCCATTAAAATCTTTCGCATCAATTTAGAAACACTCTGTATATAATTGGCGTGGATGCATTCTATAGCTATAAAGGACACAAGCTAAGTCCCTAAAACAAATTTTGCCAAAATGTCGTGGTTTTAAATATAATCAGCATTTTAATTTAGTTTAGTTTGTTTTAAAACAATGGGTGTAACTGATTTTGCATCCCAGACTTCTCATGTAAAAATGAATTTTTGGAGTTTATTCAAATAACATTAAAATATGAAAAGATATTTTTAATGTGGAAAGCAGATTATCAAAATATAACATTAGCCAATTCTCTATATTTTTAAATAAGGGGGATTCCCATAGTGCAGCCTGTATTTTTTGATTAAATTTGGTAGTGTGGCCCACCGGGAAACCTTATGTTAACTCTTTCAGCCCTGGAATTTTTCTGGTGCTCCAAAAAATGTTTTGTAGACTGCATATTATTTATGACTATCTCAGATATACAGAGAGTTTTTCTTTTATGTATACATATCTCAATATATACGCTGTATACGCTGAAAATACAAATATGTTTTTACAAATATTTCAAATTAAACTTTTAAACGAGTGTTTCCACTCCCATATTAAGCATGAAGTAAAATTTCGAGTTTAGAAAAGCCCCGAGGAGAAAATTTGTCGAGGGTCGCGCAGCGACCCGAGACAAATTTTCACGGGGCTTTTCTAAACTCGAAATTTTACTTCATGCGCCAGGCGTACTAAACACTGATGTGATGTTCAGATTACACGTTTTTAGCATACTGCTTTAGTAGAATATTTTGAACTTCACCTAAAATCAGCGCTACGCGCTACGCGACCGAACCAAATTTTCAGGCTTTACTAAACTTGACATTTTACTTCATGCTTAATCTGGGAGTGGAAAACACTTGTTTAGTACTTTAAATAACACTATTCTAAAAAACAAATGATTATCGCAACAATTACTGCTCATGCATACATGTATGTACATTTAAAAAAAAATACCCAGTATCTTTACCAAATTTTAGTGGTGGCAAATGCCACCGTTAGCGAAAGGGTCGCAAAAGATAAAGTTTCTAAAATGTGGGTCGCAATGTTAAAAAGTTTGGAAACCGCTGCTGCAATTGCATTATTTTTATTTTAATTGGCAGCAATATTGTAACAAATATGTAAAAGTAATTGCCATAAATATTTAATTAACCTTTTATGATGCGCTTATTTGCATTAATATGCCTCAATTAATTAAAACATCCATAAATTCCAATCAAAACATTCCATTCGAAGCCGTCGATTTATAAACGTAAAACCCATTAAGTGCATAAAAAACGATTAGCACTTAATGCCGTTTACCTTTAAACGACTAAAATTACAACTCACCACCAAACTAAACCACAACCATCCACAGCTTAAAAACGAATCAACTCTAATCACAATAATCTCAATCATTGATGCCTCGAAAGCGTATAATTTCGCTCTCTTCGATAACAGTAATCTCACAAAGAAAACCTTCTTTAACAACAAAAATTGGCAAGTCACAATTCGAGCTGATTCCAGTGGTTTGTTACGTAATGGTAGTCATGCGTAAGGAATCGATGTCCAGGGGATTTAATACATGAGTAAAAGTACCATGTTATGTATGTGGCGAAGAGTGAATGCTTGAGAATCGCTCATAAAGGAAGAAATTGTTCTCATGTTCGGGTTATATATATTTCTTCTTTCTATGTAATTACGTGTATGGTGAGGATGAGTTTGTTGAGTTATAATAATACGTGTTGGAAATTGATTCTAATTGTTTTTGATGGAAGAAAAAATAGATAGTGTTATATAAGTGTATATTGTGGTTAATATCCACTAAGATGGTAATTTCAATACCCGTCTAAATATAACGTACATGGACGTTTCAAAGATTTCCGTATTATAAACACAAAATAACTTTATTTGGCTAATAAATCTCCTCAGTGAATTATTTTTTTTTTCTACCAAGTAAATTTTATACTCTAAATGATTTGACAGTCAAAAGTCTATTATATTATTATAATTACTTTAGATTCTACTACTTGTATTTATTAATTAAATTACGATTATCACGATTACTGTATCACCGTGTCAGATTTAAGTTCGCTTATAGTATCTTCCCTGGCAGTGATTAATTTAAGCCACAAGAAATTCTAAGGCGTCGAGGACCTAGAGTTTTTCAGTTCAGAAGCAACTCGGTGACATAAACAAGGATTTTTATACATAATATTCATACGCTTTTTTTAAATTAGTACCATTTGAAGCTTTAAATGAGTGCTTTCCACTCCCAAATTAAGCATGAAGTAAAATTTCGAGTTTAGAAAAGCCTGAAAATTTGGCTTGGTCGCGTAGCGAAGCGGAGCAAAGCGGAGCGACCAAACCAAATTTTCAGGCTTCTCTAAACTCGAAATTTTACTTCATGCGCCACGCATATTATACACTGAAAACACTGAAATATTGTGAACAAGTAAACTTCACTTGAAATCAGTGTCTTATACGCGTGGCGCATGAAGTAAAATTTCGAGTTTAGAAAAGCCTGAAAATTTGGTTTGGTCGCTCCGCGCTTCGCGCTACGCGACCAAACCAAATTTTCAGGCTCTTCTAAACTCGAAATTTTACTTCATGCTTAACCTGGGAGTGGAAAACACTCGTTTAAGTTTTTTATAATTTCTAATAAGCTTTCTTTTTCTTGTTCTGTGTAATTCTGTCCTATTTCACGCTTATTCTTCATAATTATAAGGAATTATACTACATTTCTAATTTGATTGACAATTCAATTTTAAGAATTGGTGTTTCCACCTATCGCCACAATAAAAATATATAATTTCGGTTGGCAATCTACTAACTAAATTATTTATTTCTAGAATTGCTATATATTTGGTAGGTTTACTTTATAATACACAATTATATTTGACCTTTAGTTTACTACGTAAATAATGTTACTCCAGAAATAGATATCTAATGATTTATTAATCGTTTATAATACCGGTCATACATTTTTTATTTAATAGTCAAAATCAATAGGCATTTACCGAATAAATAACATTTGTAAAAATTAATCATTTCGACAGAAAGCTGTAACACAATTTTGGTAATTTTTCAATTCAATATTATTATTATTATTTAAAAAAATACGAATTGATTAAAACATGAAAATTTACCAAATTACAAAGAAGTTGACAATTTCTACTAAAACAAAACGATACAAATAGAAAATAATAAAAAAGGTACACAAAATAGAGTAAAACTATGAACATTTTATAAATTTGTCAAAACCAATCAACAAAAATTGATAAATAAACGTCTAAGTAAACCAGGGCAAATTGTCAAAATTGATTTAATAATAAAAAGATCAAAATTGACTAATTTAACAAAATTGTAATTTAAACAAACAATAAAATTAAAATAACTTTTCTCAATAATATCATCAAAATTAAAAAAATCAATGAAACGCCGAAATTAGCAAATTATCATAAAATGAGAAAACCCTTAAAAATTAAAAGAATCTATACATTTAAATTGGTAATAAATGTATCTCTTATTTCCTAATGGGCCAGTAGGAATGTATTTTTACCTTCGCCTGTATGTGATACAAAGGGAAAGTATTGTTTTCGTGAAAATTTTAGCGGAAATATCCGTTTTGAAGTCCCCTGAGTCGAATAAGACTATTTTTGAAAAATGTCTGTCTGTCTGTCTGTCTGTCTGTCTGTGTGGCTGTGTGCGCTGTACCGCAAAAACCGCTAAAGATATCAAGATGAAACTTGAAACTTAAGCTTTTTGTTACAATCGGAACCACTAAAAAGCTTTTGGTGAAAATCGGAAAACCGGAAGTGGTACTTTACTCTTAGCGTTTTTCAGTTTTTTCAGACTTTTTCAATAAATGTTCATCAAACAAAAAATTCTTTTAAATAAAAGTTGTAGATAATAACGAAATGAAGATATATTGTTCACTTACTTTTTGTCATAGCACTCTTAGTTTTTGAGATATTTCAAAAGTTGTGTGTTTTATCTAGTTATTGGTGTGTGACAGTGTATGTGTCGATACAATTGAAAAATGTTTCAAATAAAAGTTGTAGAAAATGAAAAACTAAAGATGTTTTGTAGATTCACTTTTTGTCATAGCACTCTTAGTTTTTGAGATATTTAATAAATAGTGTTTTTTATCTAGTCATTGATTTGTGTCAGTGTATGTGTTGATACAATTGAAAAATGTTTCAAATAAAAGTTGTAGGTAATAAAATATTAAAGATTTTTTCTATCTTCACTTTTTGTCATTGCACTCTTAGTTTTTGAGATATTCAATAAATAGTGTTTTTTATCTAGTCATTGGTTTGTGTCGGTATGTGTTGATCCAATTGGAAAATGTTTCAAATAAAAGTTGTAGTTATCAAAAAGTTGAAGACATTTTGAAAATAATAATGCTACAAATATTTTAAAAGTGATTTAATACGCAATTTTCGGGGGAAAGTACTATGATGGACACATCACCATTTTTTATTTTGCAAAATATAAAGCAGGATTTAAAATTAAGGGTAATTTTATACTTAGCTACGATTAAATACATATTTTAGAATTTAAAAATTTTCCACTTTGAAACATTCGCCAACAAATTAATAATAAAAAAGCTTAAATGAAAAAAGTACCTATTAAATATTAGTATTTAGGATATATTTAAATATTAAATGCTTATATCGTAGAGATTTTTTTCTTACAAGTATACTTATCCTACTATACATATACGCTGGATTTGTTCAGGCATTTAATTTTTTCGAAAATAGAGCGATTTTTTTTAGCTTCTAACAAGTGTTTCCACTCCTTGATTAAACATGAAGTAAAATTTCGAATTTAAAAAAGCCTGAACATTTGGTAGCGAAGCGACACGGCTACAAAACACTGATTTAGGTCCATTTGCACCCCGACCGATTAGCTTTAATCATCCACGTATCATTGATTAAACTTCTGATTAAGTCAAATTTTTAGAACATAAGAATGTTAAAAATTTGTAATAATATTACGGTATAAGTTACGTGAAGATGATATTAAATTAAATAAAACTAGTAATCCTTTTTCTTCACTGGTTTATTTGTAACACTAAATGTACATTTCTTTCACCACGTGAACATTTTCAATAGCTGTACTAAACTAAATTTCAAAACAAAGGGGCGGCATATACAGAGAGTTTTATGTAACACCGAACATTTTCATACAAATAAATTTTCTTTTAAATATACATATGTATACGTCGTACATTTTTCGACGTTTGGTTTATCAAAAGAATTTAATTTGAAGCTTTAAACGAGTGTTTTCCACTCCCAGGTTAAGCATGAAGTAAAATTTCGAGTTTAGAAAAGCCTGAAAATTTGGTTTGGTCGCGTAGCGCGAAGCGCGGAGCGGCCAAACCAAATTTTCAGGCTTTTCTAAACTCGAAATTTTACTTCATGCGCCACCGGTACACAACACTGGTCAATGTAAAGTTTAGCGGTGTGTTTTAAACTTCGTAATATGTCAGTGTTTTGTACCGGTGGCGCATGAAGTAAAATTTCGAGTTTAGAAAAGCCTGAAAATTTGGTTTAGCCGCTCCGCGCTTCGCGCTACGCGACCAAACCAAATTTTCAGGCTTTTCTAAACTCGAAATTTTACTTCATGCTTAGTCTGGGAGTGGAAAACACTCGTTTAAAGCTATAAACTACATTCTTTTGACAAACCGAGCGTCGGAAAAAGTACGACGTATGCATATGTATACTTAAAAGAAAAATTATTTTTATGAAAATGTTCGGTGTTACATAAAGCTCACTGTATATATAAGTGTATGTTAATTGTTTCTTAATGATCTAAATGAATCTCGCGGTACGGTTACAGGTAGGTTTAGGCTAATCTTCTTACTTGCTAATGACATTGGCGGAAAAACAAATTAAGTGGTATTTATTTATCGGTTACAGGTGTAGAGATTAAATCTAACAATACATTACTACGTGGGGTTAAATCAAAATTGAGTAATTTATTTTTGTGTTTTTTCATTTGGATTGCTTCTAACATGTTTAGGTTATGGCTGCTTAAATTTTGTAGTAATTTTAATTTATCTATTGAAAAATTATGTCCTGTGGTGTGGTGGTGGTCTGCGACTGCTAATTTTTCTGGGTTGATAGATTTGTACCATTGTGTTCTTTAAATCGGACTTCTATGTTTCTTTTTGTTTGTCCTCTGTATAATTGGTCGCAATTTGAACATTATATACCAGACTGCTGAAGGTAATTTTCCTTATCGAATGTATTTCCCAAATGGTTTTTTAGTTTTGAATTTGTGTAATAAGCTGGCCTCAGATTAAATTGTTTGTAAAGCTTGTTTAGGTGTTGTTCAAATTTGGGGACATACAGAAGTCTGGTATATATTTCATTCTCTATTTTTGTTTCTGGCGGTACTAATGTTGTGGTTGTATTGAGTTTATGTTTGTATTTGTGTTTGTTTATAAGTTTTTGTATGGTTTTCTGGCCTAATGAACATGCTAGTTCAGTTATGAACTTTAGTTCTTGTGCCCTGATTGTTTTAGATAACGGAATTATTAGAGCCCTATTAATCATACAGTTAAACGCCGGCAGTTTATATTTCATTGGAGTGATTGATTTGGCTTGAATATAATTTAAAGTGTGTGTAGGTTTTCTATATATTTCAAAATTTAATTTATTTTCGTTGTTTCTGCATATTATGATGTCTAAAAAGGGTAGTTTGCAATTAGATTCTAGTTCATATGTGAAATTGATGCTGTCATATAAATTATTGATTGAATTTACGAAACTGTCGACGTTTAAAGTATCATCTATTATAGCTATGATATGGTCTACATACCTATACCAAGTTTTAGGGAAATCTGAAATGGTGTGTTTAGCTAGGGATTCCAAGTGGTTGAGAAAAATATTAGCTAGGAAAGGTGAGAGTGGATATCCCATTGCTGTACCGAAGGTTTGTTTATAATAATTATTCTTGAAAGTGAATGCATTGCAGTCCATAACTAGTTCTGTTAGTTTTATGTATTCGGAGGAAATTTCGGGAGGTATATTGTTGATGAATAATAATTGTTCTAGGATTTTCAAGCTATATTTTATGGGGATACTAAAATTTGTAAGATATCCTAAACTGGTATCTTTTATTAATATGCACTTGTGTAAATGATTTGTATAATATATTCCATTTGTTTCTGGATCTCGCCTAGCCATGCTTTCGTGTTGTTATGTTGCAGTATCAACATTTACATTTTTTATTAGTTGCCACTCCTGATTCCTTATTTTAACAGTGTTGCAATAATTTATGATATCATAAGTAATCCTCTTTTTAATTTTTTTTTTATTTATACCTTTTCGATCAAATGACAAAATTTACGTAGTTGATGACATTTTGAGAAAGAACGGGCACGAAGTTCTTAGATTACTGCCATACCATTGTCAATACAATCCAATTGAAATGGCATGGGGGTTTTGTAAGACTTACTACAATAAGCACATAAATTCTAAGCAACCATCTAAGGATCGTTTTCAGAATTTATGGCTTGAGTCTCTCTCAAAATGTACATCCGATATGTGGCAAAATTTCTGTGATCATTGTGAAAAACTTATTTCGGATGACTGGACAAAACACATGGGGAACCTTTCTTTTGAAACCATTCCTCCTTTTATTATTTCGCTTGGGGAATCTGGCTCAGAACAAACATCAGAAGATTCAGATGCAGGTTCTCTTGACTAAATAATAAAAGTGGAATGAGGGCTTAAAAATTGTTTGACATGAAAATTATCAGTATCACAAGAGGGTGGGAATAAATTTGCAATTCTACAAAAAAATACTGAGGGCCAACAGAAGAGAGAATGACCAAAATTAAGGTGGATGGATGGAGTTGATCAAAATGTGTTAACGGGAAGACCCAAGCGAGAAATACAAATGGATGACGAAATAAGTTTGCAGAGCTGAATTCATTATATTTGTTATATACAATATTATTGCTGTGTTTGTATATACAAAAACCAAGTAGAAAATGTTGTTAATCTTAAAACTGCATATTATTATCCTTTTATATCTGAAAATTTGTAAAACAGGCAACAGTGTAAGATCACAATAGTCAGAAATTATAACCTTAAAATCGAACATCTGACAGTGACATTTAAAAACCCTGATTTAAAACACATACAATACTTAAACTGTCACTTTTCCATAGCTAGGCGAGATCCAGAAACAAATGGAATCGTGTATAAATACAATTGTTGTGTTTTTAAAAAGTACTTATCAGTGATTAAATTAATCGACTTGGGTGCAAACGGGCATTAAAGTATTTTTTAAGTTCAAAACATAGTGCTAAAATTTAATATTACGTTGTTCCAGACGGTTTTAAGCTCAGTCTAAGAATAAACAAACCTCTTTAGATTTTTATTACATGCAACACTGTATACATTATTCATAATATAATTTCAATATATGCAACAAAAACATAGTGTTGTGCGTTAAGCTGTCTATGTTGCAGTCACATTCATTCATTACAATCTTTCAAACCTTGAATTCCTGTCAGCGGTGTTAGTATAGAAAAAGCATGAGATTTTAGTTAATTTTCACCTTATAATCGGATTAAAACGTAAGTATATTAATGGAAACTAAAAACGATTTATTATTATCATTAGATTAACTCACGCCGGGGTTGTTATTGCGTAAGTTATATAACATAACCTATAAATTATATGAGCGAAATTTAATAATTGATACATTTCTAGGAATTAAACACTTCCTAAAAATGTATCAATTTTTAAATTTCGCTCTTATAGCTTTCAGCCTTGGTATGTAGTAGTTATTTAATTCATATTACTTTAAATCAACTTTTATAAATGTGTTATTATTTTTTTTTTGATATCACCTTAAATTTTATGAAGGTTGAGAATAGGTATTTAGTTTTGTATAGAACTACACTATATGTTTAAAAATAATGAACCATGTGGTTAATTATAGTCATTAGTAGTGTTTTTTAAATGTTAAAATGTCTATAATTATTAGAAAATGGGTAATACAGTTTCGGCCGCTGAGATAGCTGCTACACAAATCATTCATCCAAATACAGCACCTGTAGACGGAAAAGTTTTACCCCTAAATCACCCCCCAGTACAAGGCCATCATTATGGTAGTGGAGAGATACCGCCAGAATGCCCGATGCATAGAAAGCAACAACCAGCAGCGTCGGAATGCCCGATTCAACATGATGATATTAATCCTTTCAACATGGTAAACATTTTTTTATTCAATTACATTAACCCATTAACGGCCGAGCAAATTTAGAGTTTTATTTTATTTTTTTTATTTATTCTCTCACGGGAAACCCCTTTTACAAAGAATATGTACAAAATAATAACAATAATATTTAAAAATTGATAAAACGTATTAACATTAATAACTAAAATTTAATAAATGGTGGTAATAATTACAGCAATTATTCTATATAGAAATAACAAAATCTAAAAACAATAATAACATAAGGAAAACTAATAATGAAATTGATTTATTATCCTAAAATATTTTGCATGATACTAAATCTAAAACTCCTTAGAGGACTGTTTAATATATCAAACCATTCACAGTTGTTATATAAATTAGCGAGTTAACTCTAAAAGTTGATTTTAGGCAAAATTCTGCACTTCTGTTTATGATTTCTATGGATGACTTATTGTATTACATGCTGTGAATTTTTCTATTAAATATACGTAATGTATACGTAAATTTTCAGGCAATTATCTATTTTATATAAAAAAGTGAAACATGAAATTTAAAACGAGTGTTTCCACTCCTAGACTAAGCATGAAGTAAAATTTCGAGTTTAGAAAAGCCTGAAAATTTGGTTTGGTCGCTCGGCGAAGTGGAGCGGCTAAACCAAATTTTCAGGCTTTCCTAAACTCGAAATTTTACTTCATGCGCCACTCCTATAAAACACTGAAATATTGTGAAGTTAGAAATACACTGCCTGTTTTTTATGAGTAATAATCAAAATAATAAAATAACAAAATATTTATATTTTTTTTCATACATTTTCAAGTCAGGTCAAATAATATAATATATCAAATTAACTTATTTATTAATTTAATTAACAAAAAATTTATAATGTTGCGTGTATGCATCAACGGTGCTTAATGAGTTAACCATCATAAATGACGAAATGGAGCATTTAGTAAAAATTGGTTTTTGATTTCAATGCTTTTATTAACACATCAAGTGCCAGTTATGTGAAAACGTGAGATTATGCTGGAGCCATTTTAATGTTTAATTGCATTAATTGTCTTGTTATTTTACATTGAACACAATATCAAATTAAGAACATTAGATGTTTATGTGGCTCAACAAATAAAAATTTTAATGTTTTATAATGTTATGTTGTCGCATCGCTGGCACTTAATAGGTTAATTTATACTAGTTCTGATTTGGGCAGGTGGTGGTCGACTGGTAACGTCGCCGGACGGTATTTCGCTCGGCGAGCCACAGACCGGGTTCGATTCCCGTGCACGGCGAGTTGTTATTTAAAAATATTAACTCGTCGTGTCCCTGGGTGTGGTGTGAATGTGTCGTGTCGTCCAAATATATGTTAATATACAAAAATCATCGTTAGTGGCTGAATGATATAAAACCTATGTCAAAAAAAAAAGTTTTGATTAACGATAAACATTTTGTGTGCTGGCTATGTTTCGTGTGTGGAACATCTTGGGGCCGTTTTAATGTTTAATTCCATTAATTGTTCTGTTATTTTACATTGAACACAATGTCAAATTAAGAACATTACATGTTAATGTGGCTCAACATCATAAAAACTTAAAAAATTAAAAGGTTTTATAATGTTATGTTGTCCCATCGCTGAAGCTTAATAGGTTTATTTATATTAGTTTTAATTAATTGTGTTGAAGTAAGATGAACATTTTGTGTGCTGGCGATGTTTTGTGTGTGGTAGATCTAAAAAAAAAACATGCTAATAATACTCCCAGTTTAACCACTGCATGTTAAAAATTGTAATAAATGATGTGTAGTACAATATATTTAATAATTAGATGCCTGCTGGTAACCAAAATCCAGCACCAGATCAGCCATTTTCACTGCCGACCAACAGACAGGTCTCAACAATTCCCAAAGCAATTATCAAAGAAGGCGAGGGTCCGTTTTGGGTCTACCCCAGTCAGCAGGTAATTTATAATCAACAAACGTAACAAATTTTATAATGAAGCAAATGTTGCGTTAGATGTTTTGGAATGCAATGCTAAGAAAAGGCTGGAGATGGAAGGAAGAGGACATATCTCAGAAAGACATGGATGACATCATTAAAATACACAACGCCAACAACGAACAGGCATGGCAAGAAGTACTTAAATGGGAAGCTTTGCATGTAAATGAATGCTGTGAACCAAAGTACGTAAATAATTTGTATTTCTTTTTTTTAATCTAAGAGTTCAAAGGAAACAATAATTTCCATATCCATTTGAATGTCATGCAGGTCAATATTGTGTTGTTGAAAATGTTTTTTGCTACTTAAATACCTAAAACCAGATTGTGTTATTGAAAATGGTATAAATGTTTATATGTTTATTTATTTATTTATTTATTTATTTTAACGGTGGGCCATTACATAATAAAATAACAATAGTCTTTTAACAAATCGAAATAATCGCACAAAATCACACAAACAATGTTTTATATGTTACCACTTCTTGTGTATTTAACCTAAGATATTCTTAACAGATTAAAAAGTTTTGGCGGCAAAGCAACAGATTACAGCCCTAGAGCAAGAATCAGGCAGTTGATGGGATATGACCTGCCATTCGACAGGCATGATTGGATCATCGATAGATGCGGAAAAGAAGTCCGTTACGTTATAGATTATTACGATGGCGGTACAGTGGATCCTAAATTCCGATTCGCATTATTAGACGTAAGACCAGCAATGGACAGGTAATACTAATTTAACAATATCCAATATTTGAATTGATATATCCAATATCTAATCTTGGAAACAATGGGCCCGTTCATCAAAGACAACAGTTTACTGCCAACTGTTGGGGAATTCTCTGTTGACCGGATTGTTAATCGTGAATGTGTTTGGGATTTTTGCAATCCAAAATAGACCAACTGGGGTATTGTTCATTAGATACCAACATACATCACAAACAAATTCAAACATGTTGAATGTTAAACATTTTGATGAATCGGCCCATTAATTCTACCAAGTTATCATGGATTATCAGTTTAAAGGAAACAGTCATTAAGTGGTATTGGATAGTGATGGAAATAGTTGATATATTTTAATAATCGATTATTTTGAAACGAGATATTTTAATAATCGATTCAATTAGTAGTTAAAAATTGGTATTTAACCTTTTAGTTCAAAAATGGACGGTTAGGAGCAGGGGGGGAGCTGATTAATATGTTTTACAGGGGGTATTTTTAGGGGTCATTTTTTTACAGGCAAAGCTTTTTATGGGTGATTGTTTCGGGGGGTGGTTTTTCGGGGATGGTATTTAAAAGAGTTGGTATTTCAGGGAATGATTTTTATGAAGGGGTTTTTTTGGGGGATGAATTTCAGAAATGGTTTTCCGTAAGAATGATTTTTAGGGCGATTGTTCTTTTGGGAGATGTTTTTTCGGGAGTGGGTCTGATTTTTCAGGAAGATTTTTAACGTGGGGTAGTTTTTCATAACGTGCTTTTTTTTCGTAGGTGTGATTTTCAATAACAGTTTTTACAAGGGGTGGTCTTTTAAGGTGTAGTTTTTTGAGGGAGTGATTTTTAGGGTTTGTTTTAAGCCCATGGTTTCATAAGCGTTTTTTCTGGGGGTGATGTTTGTTAGTAGTAAAAATTAGAATTTTTATATAATTATTATATTTAATAATTTATTTAATGAAATACAAAACAACCGTCAAATCAGTAGTTAATCAATATTAATTAATTATATAATAATTAGTAGTCCTTTCTACCGAGATAATAATAAGCGAAACATTTGTTTATAATAATTAATAATCCAGTCTACCGAGATAATAATCAATTATTTAAGTATACTAATTAGTAATTTGCCGGACGAAATAATCACTTAATTAGTATATACTATTTTACCCGATTAAATAATCACTTAAATTAGTATCTACTAATTTACCCAATCAAATAATCGTTTAAATTAGTATATAATATTTTACCAGATCAAATAATCGCTTAAATTAGTATATACTAATTTACCCGATCAAATAATCGCTTAAATTCGTATTACTATTTCACTCGATCAAATAATCGCTTAAATTAGGAAATTACTAATTTACCCGATTAAATAATCGCTTAAATTAGAATATACTTATTTCTGCATAATAATCGATTATATCGATATAATTCAATAATCGACTAATTACTAATTAGTATATCGATTATTCCCATCACTAGTATTGATGTAGTTATTGAATGTTACCTTTAAACCAATAAACTATAAACTTATAATTATGCAATTATTAGTTTAATGCAAACGTTATTGGTGTTTTTCAGTTTTGAGAACGTATGGGATAGAATGAAGGTAGCTTGGTGGAGATGGATGTACAGTGAGGAATGAATAATTTATTATAATACACATGCATATTTTAAAAGCACTCTTTAGTTACTTGGCTGATGAAATAGCTATTACTACCACGTTGCTATTTAATGTCGACTGGTTTAATTGCAAGTGAAATTACGTGTAATTAAACAAATTAGGCTGTTAATAAAACTAATACAAAAACACTCGTACAACTTGGTGTTTCTTTATAAATCACCTTTAATTAGGAAATAATAATTGTTTATTAAACGTTAAAATATCTTCAAAATAGTATTATAATAGATTTTAATAGATTTTTTAATATCTACTTGTCAATTTGTTTAAAAATTGAAAAAGTTTGAACTTCAATACAAAGGGGCACACTTAGTAAATAGTAAATGTGTAATTTTGAACACAATATAAATATGTAATAACAAATATTTTCTTTTGCCACTCAAGTTATATTATACAACAAAATAAAATGGCATGGCAATTTACCACCGTTTATTATTTATTCATTTAACAAAATTAAGTAAGAATGTTTTGACAGATTTGACAGAAAATATTACTCATCCAGATTTACTCAACTTGGGAAGTAATGTATTTTTTAAATTAGTCATAAAAATTGACAAATCTATATGAGCCATCAATTTAGAATGAGTTTATGTCTAAACTGCAGTTCAAAATGATAGAACATTAGAAACTAATTTGAACCATGGTATACAGATGAAATCTGTTTAAATTGTTTATAGAACTGACACTTAGATTAGAAAATCATAAAATTTGCGAAACAAAAATTATAAATCTTATTAACACATTTTTTTCTCATTTTAAGTAATTAAAGACTACACTGAAAATAATATACGAGCCTGCTAAGTAACGGGTTTGATTAAAACATGTAACGTGTTTCCACCAACATTCTAACTTATTCGAATGTTGATATAAACATATAACATGTTTGAATCAAACATTCAAACAAGTTAGAATGTTTGATAGAAACACCTTTTTGGCAGGCTGGTATATAAACATATTACTTGCTTGAATTAATCATTTATTTTTTTCATTGTAGTTGGATCATAATTTTTTATGTCAAACGTTATTGTTAATCCATTCACATGCAATGACGTATAAGAGATGTTAATTATTTTAATATGTAAAAAAATAAGTATTCTAATATTTGCATATTTGACTGTTTGAATTATTCTTATTCGAATCCCAGTTCTAATAAATATTGAAATGAAAGTAAAATAGTTATGAGAATATTAAAAAATCTTGATTCTTTACAGAAAATATTGTAAATAGCAGAGCTGGGATGAATCCTCAAAAACATGGTTCGAATCACGAATCCAAATCACCTAATATGATTCGAATCATGAATACTCGAATAAAGGATTCGTAAGTAAAAAATATGATTCGAATCAAAGATTCGAATCCTCATTTTTGAATCACGGATACAAATCCTTTAAAAATAAATTTGAATCTATTATTTGCAACCAGTAATATTTTATTTATATATTAACCAGTAATCTATTATTTGCAACCAGTAATTATTTTTATTCAGTTTCTATTAACAAACATGTTCATTTACCGACTAAATATCTGATTATATAATGATTTAAATTATTGATGATATATGTGTTATTGAACTTCATTTTGAATCTGTGTTTTATATGCCTGGCGCATGAAGTAAAATTTCGAGTTTAGAAAAGCCCCGTGAAAATTTTCTACGCGGGGCTTTTCTAAACTCGAAATTTTACTTCATGCTTAGTCTGGGAGTGGACAACACTCGTTCTTAGAAGTTTCAAATTAAAGGATTACTCTAGATTACTAAGTTTATTACCAATTTACAAAGGCTACAGCTCGAAGGACCAATCATGGTGTTCGGAGACCGAAGGACTACAGGGAATCGAAGTTTATTTACAAGAAAACAACGAATATCTGAAGGTTTACAGCATGGATAGGAAAGAAAACATCCAATTTTGAAAAAATATCGAAGTTGGGTTGGTTTTCAGTGCGTTTTTAACTTCACTTTAAATCAGTGTTTTATACGCGTGGCGCATGAAGTAAAATTTCGAGTTTAGAAAAGCCCCGTGAAAATTTGTCTCGGGTCGCTGCGCGACCCTCGACAAATTTTCTATGCGGGGCTTTTCTAAACTCGAAATTTTACTTCATGCTTAGTCTGGGAGTGGACCGTCAAGATTTTCTACATGTCGAGATTTTTGATATTTCTAGATTTATGTCGATTTATTCACAGTTTGTTATTGTATTAAATGCAACTTCAATATTAAATAAGAACGGTTTTTTTTAGGAATAGAATGTTCACCCATTAAGAGCAGAACAAATTATAAAGTTAACTGTAAAAGTTAATTTTAGGTAAAATTTTGCATCTTTTTCGATGATTTCAATGATTGATTTATTATATTACATACGTCGATTTTTTAAAAGAGTTAAATTTAAAATTCAAACGAGTGTTGTCCACTCCCAGACTAAGCATGAAGTAAAATTTCGAGTTTAGAAAAGCCCCGCGTAGAAAATTTGTCGAGGGTCGCGCAGCGACCCGAGACAAATTTTCACGGGGCTTTTCTAAACTCGAAATTTTACTTCATGCGCCACGCGTATAAAACACTGATTTAAAGTGAAGTTAAAAATGCACTGAAAACCAACCCAACTTCGATATTTTTTCAAAATTAGATGTTTTCTTTCCTATCCATGCTGTAAACCTTCAGATATTCCTTGTTTTCTTGTAAAAAAACTTCGATTCCCTGTAGTCCTTCGTTCAGCGAAGACCATGGTTGGTCCTTTGAGCTGTAGCCATTGTAAAACGGTAATAAACTTAGTAATCTAGAGTAATCCTTCAATTTGAAACTTCTAAGAACAAGTGTTGTCCACTCCCAGACTAAGCATGAAGTAAAATTTCGAGTTTAGAAAAGCCCCGCGTAGAAAATTTGTCGAGGGTCGCGCAGCGACCCAAGACAAATTTTCACGGGGCTTTTCTAAACTCGAAATTTTACTTCATGCGCCACGCGTATAAAACACTGATTTCAAGTGAAGTTAAAAATATACTATTAACTTTGGATATTTTTCATGGTTAAGTAACCAAATATTATTATTATTATTATTATTATTATTATTTATTATTATTATTTATTATTATTATTATTACATAACATGAGTACATATATTTTCAAGAAATTAACATCCGTTCTATAATATATTTCTTTTATATTGAGCAGTGTTCTGCTCAACGTAATGAATATCCAGATGTAACAATAATAGTTCAAAGCACCTAAGTGAGTGAACACTTGTAGCGTGCTGACATGAAGTTCTTAGAAATTTTGTGCAATATATGCATTCACAAATATTTGAATTATTCGAAAATTTTAATATTTATATTCAAGTATGAATAATTTAGTTTTTTTTTTTTTTAGTTTTATTTAAATATTCATATTAGAATATTTAACTATTTGAATTAATCGAATTCGAATCCCAGCCTTAATAGCGATGATTCGAATTATTTAGGAGGATTTGAATCCATGTATCAGGATTCGATTCCTTTTACAAGGATTCGAATCCTTTTATAAGAATTCGAATCCTTTTATAAGGATTCGAATCATCAACGTTTGGATTCGAATACGAATCCTTTTAAAAAAATGTAACGAATCCGGATCACGAATCCGTTTTCACTAAAGTATTCGAATACCTCTTTTGAATCCTCTAAAAGGATTTGAATTCGGGAATCGAATCCTGAATGATTCGAATCCTGCCCAGCTCTGGTAAATAGTAACATTACAAATTGCAAACATGATTTTATTTGTCTAGAAGGCGTAGAACTTTTAATGATTTCATTAAAATTTATCGAAACTTCTAAAATATATCAAATTTTATCACAATGTAATCTGTTAAGTATAATTTTTTTTCGCTTTTATTATGCTTTTATAATTAGATTTAATTATATTAACATTTTTGGGGATCTTTTATTAAACTTTTATTTGTCACAATTATGAACTGTCACGCTAAATGCCAACACATGTAATTGCACTAAAAATGTGGACTCTACTCCATATCTGATTAAAGATAATAAAAAACTACTATAAATTTAACATTGCTTGATATGTACATATGAGCCGTTTATTTTGAAAGTGGCCTAATTCCATTTCTCAATTGTTTATTTAATGCAATTACCTTTATAATTTGAGGTTTTCTGTTATAAACAACATTTGTGGTTAAGTATATTTAATATACTTTACCACAAATTATAAGTATTACAGTCACAATAAAAAATTGAGGAATGGACTTAGGGCAGTTTCAAAATAAACGGTTCATATGTTTGCTTTTGTAGATCTGTCAAAGTATTATTTTACAAGCAAGTAATAGCATTCTACAAATTGTGTTTTATTTTTTAGCACGCCATTAATTGATTTAGCATCTATTATTGTCCTTTGTTTATTTTGCATTATATCGTTGGATAAAAACTAGGTACTTTGTTTATGAATAAATGTTGTAAATATAGGTGTAAACTTTTCTGGCAATTTTAAAATAGCAGATTTTGTTTACACACTGTAAAATGCTAGTTATATATATATATATATATATATATATATATATATATATATATATGTATATATATATATATTATCATTTGCCTTTTACCTTTCGGTGTAGGCTTTACATATTTTTTACATTTCTCGTTCTATATCACTTATTTATAAAGTCTCTCCACTCCTTTCGGTTTCCTGCTAAAACCTTCGCTTGTTTCATTGTCTTTCCTCTGTTGTTTATTGCTTTTTCTATTATGTTGTTCCATGTCAGTCTTGGTCTACCTCTTCCTCTCTTGTTTCCCGTTCTTGTTTCCCACACTTGTTTTGTTTGGTTCGTGTTTTTCATTCGTGTTAGATGTCCCCACCAGCTAAGTTGTTTCTTTTCGATATGAGTGTCTAGTGCTTCTATTTCCAATTCTTCTCTGATATCTATATTTCTTATTCTATCTCTTTTCGTTACTTGTTTTACTCTTCTCAGATATTTCATCTCCACAGCCTGTAGTCTACTTTTATCTCTCTTTGTCAACTTCCATGTTTCACTCCCAAACGTCAAGACCGGTCTGTATATAGTTCTGTATATTGTCATTTTGGTCTTTCTGCTTATCTCCTTTTTATTAATGAGTATATTATTCATTGCGTAGTATGCTTTTATTGTTTTGTTTATTCTGTTCGTTATTTCTTCTTCCATTTTCCCGTCTTCTGTAAGTTCTACTCCTAGGTATTTAAATTGTTTTACTTGTTCTATCATGTGTTGTTCTATTTTTATAAAAAATGTTAGTTATACGTAAATTTAAGTGACTTTCGACAGTTTTCTGTTTAAAGATTGTGCAACAAACATCTCAATGTGTAGACATAAAAGAGCATTAAGGAGCCTGTATGAATTATTGAAAATAATTTTAATGCAATGAAAGTGTGTAGCGCACTTTATTTAAATGCATTATGTAAAATTTGTGCATTTTAAAGATAAAATATTCCAGGTTTAAGAGCAAATGCGAGTCATTTTTACAACATAATAAATTACGCTTGTGTCGTCGCATTAATAAAATGTGAAGTGGGGATAAGTGGTAAGTGTGTTAAGGTGCACGGTAATCAGATCCCGGAGTGAGCGTTATAAATATCTAATCTGATAAGGTAAGTCCGAGCGAACTTTTCGCTTTCCGGAAGGCGGCAAAAACGCTGGCGCATACGTTCCGGGTTCGCGTCCGGAATAAGAGGATAAGGCAGGCCTCCCGGTTACCGATTGTCATAAGCACACCCTTCAAGCACGCGAATCTGACAGACGATTTTTTCCAGCGGACCAAATGTGATTTTCTAAAGTAAATTCGGACCAATTAACCCACACATCAGTATTCGATAAGTATTTTTGTACGAGACGGACAATCCGCGCTGGTTTCTGTGCTGTGTTATTCCGTACTTGTTGGTTATATTGCACACATACACACGCTCACACACAGCGGCGCTGTATTTGTGTGTTTGCCTGACGATTTGACGTATCGCCATCTTAACAAACCACTTGTTAACTCGCCGTGTTTTGTTTATTAATTCAAATTCGGTTGTTTCGCACGCGACGCTTGCGACGGCCGCCTGTCCTCCTGTGTGTGAACGTCCATTTCCTGTCCCGCTTCACGCCCTCGACTTCATATGATGTTAGGGTAAGTCCATTCCCGAATACTACTCAATTAACTTTATTATATTATGTCTGTCAGAGGGGTGTTCAATACCTTTTTATTTATCGTTCTCTCTGTATGCGTCATGTCTTCCCCTTTAAACAATATTTATATACACCATTTGACGTCCCTTTTTGCTCTTTCGGCGGAATTTATGTTAATTTTATGTGCAAAGACAAAATTATAATCGAAACATTTAAATTTTAGCGTCCGTGGAATGAATTATACTTGTTGTCAGGAAAACGCGCATTTTATTTCCATTAAAATGATACCTCGCAACCCCACATGGCCTGTTAAATACCCTGTAAAATATATTTCGTGTCCTCAATGAGATGCGGTTTAATATTCACGATTTTAATTGAATGAATCTGTAATGCATCCTCTCCCATGCATATAATCCAGGTTAAAAATACCTACTAGCTATATAGTGGCATGATTTGCTTAATTGCCTGAGAGCTTGTTAAAGCAAATCAATTTTAGTGAGTAATGTATGCATGTTATACGAAAGATAGTTATGATGTGGTTATTATGATATTAATTAAATTTATGGCATGCAATTTTCTTTTAATTAATTAAACGAGTAAATAGAATAAAATAGAAGTCAAATGAAATACCATACGAGCAGTTAAATATATCGATGCATTGATAAGGGCTGCGGGGCTGTTGTCAACATTACAAACATGTACCTGTAGAGCAGAAAGAGCACACTTAAAACAGTGTATACTTTTTGCCAAATAATAAACAAATTGTAGGAGAATGAGAGCGAAAATAAAACGCTACGATATGACCTATTAGACATAAACATGAATGTCATCATTAAAAAAAATCATTTGAGAGACAAGTGTCATTTGTCCTTTAAAGGAATGCTATTTTGGCCTACTCGTTTTGACAGCAAACCCGGGCAGCAAGAAATCGTAAATTGTTTACGTTTCATGTGAAAACAATTAAAATTATTTTCAATTATATTCAATGCAAATTAAATTCACCTTGATCCGACCCTAATTCAAATATTTAGGATCATCTGATGCATTAAAATAACCTGGACTTAATCTAGGCGCCAAAAAATACTCACCAGATTCATTTAAATACCACTTGTGCTGCATTCTAAATGAACTGGAATATTGTCAAACAATAAAATATGTACTAATTGCAGCAGACACTATACTGGCACAGATACCCTTTGATTTAATACATCATTTGGCACAGAGAGCGGAGCCTTCGATTTAATTTTCCACCCAAGTTCTTTTCAATCTGGAGGATATTTTCTGTAGACTATTTTTTTTCTATTTAATAGCTATACATTAAGTATCTGATGCTTATAATTTGGGTTAACTTTAAATGGCCCATATCTTTATCTGAGTATAACTTTCTGTTTAGTTTATTTAAAGATTAAAATTGTCATACATAGTGATGTTAGCGATAATTTACGGGAGTATTTACCATGGCAAATAAGCGTAAGTTTCGGTATATTACCCAGCGGTTTCGGTTAATTCGTGCGTATGCGCATTAGATAATAAAATGTAAAAAAATACATTCCCAGAGAAAATAATATGTTATTTTTATTTACTCACCGATACGATTTATTTTTTTTTTTTTTTTTTTTTTTTTTTTTTTTTTTTTTTTTTTTTTTTTTTTTTTTTCCAAAGTGAGTGGGTCGCTATACGGCCCTCCACTGCGACCGCGAGGGTCTATTGTGGCTCACAATTTAAGGCCAGTCGCGTGTCCTTATAGTTCACCCTCCAAGCCCAACCTCTTGATGAAGTCTACGAGCTTGTCGGGTGGAATCTTGTCAAGGTCCTTCAGTGTTAGTATGGATTGTCCGAGCACTGTGAGCCTGAGCTGATTTCCAGCGGGGCAGGCACAAATAACGTGCTCTGCTGTTTCATCATCTTCTAGGCACAGGCGACACTCCGTGTTATCACTCAGTCCCATTTTGTGCAGATGGTGCCGTAGGCGGCAGTGTCCAGTGAAGAGAGCAGTCAGGGTGTGTATACCCGACCTGCTCTGCTTCAGCCATGACTCTGTTCTGGAGGTGGATGCTTCACTTATCACTGCTCTGGAATGTCTCATCCCAGGGCACTGTTGCCAGTAGTTTAGCATCTGATCATTCAGCCATCTCCTGTTAGTGTTCTTGGCTACTACTCTAGGTATTCCAAGAGCAGGTTCTGGTCCGATGAATGCGGTATCCGCTCCCTTCCTGGCCAGGGAATCGGCTAGTTCGTTTCCCTGTATGCCAGAGTGCCCGGGCACCCACATCAGACTGACCCTGTTGTTCTCTGCCAGTTGGCAAAGTATCTGCTTGCAGTTCCACACCAGCAGGGATGAGGTTCGGGTTGTTTCCAAAGCCTTCAAAGCCGCCTGGCTGTCGGAACAGATATTAATTGATCTGCGCACCCAACCCCTTTGTAGGAGCTCCCGAGCGCACATCTCAATGGCAAATATTTCTGCCTGTTGTATCGTGGCATGTTTACCGAGGCTGTAGGAAAGTTCAGTCCTTGGTTTACATCCGACTACTGCGGCTCCTGTACCAGATGGCAGTTTTGAGCCGTCGGTATACCAGTAGGAATCAACCTGTCCTGGGGCGGTTTTGTATCGCTCCCAGTCGTCTCTATCCGGAAATAGGACTTTGTACGGTTGATGCTCACTGTACTCTGTGACTGTAAAGTCTGTCTTCATATTCAGACTGTCTTCTGACTCGATGGCCTTAGACAGTCCGTTCGGTATGAAGACTATTCTTTGCGGGTCTATTAGAGCCGCATGATGGAATCGATATGTTGCCAATCTGGCCTCCCCCTGTATTAAGATATGTAGAGGGGTCAGGTTCAGTAGCATTTCCATAGCTGCTGACGGTGTAGTTCGGATAGCTCCCGTTACCGCCACCATTGCCATTCTCTGCAGTGCAGTGAGCCTATTTATGGCCGTTTTGCGAGTTGTAATCGGCCACCAGGCAACACAGCCGTAGGTGATAATCGGTTTAATAACCGCACCATACAGCCAGTACATTTGTTTGGGGTTAAGACCCCAAGACCTGCCACATATACGACGGCATGTCCAAAGCGAGTGTCTCGCTTTGTGTATGGTCTTGTCTAAATGGGAGTTCCAGGTTAGAGATCTATCTAGGGTGACACCCAGATATTTCGCTTCCTCCACAAATGGAATTGTTTCACCGTGTAGGGTGAGAGGTTTTATTTTCAATTTCCTCCTTCTGGTGAACGGGAGAATTAGTGTTTTACTTGGGTTTACGCTAAGTCGTTCCCCTTCACACCAGCTCCTCGTCGCATCCAGTGCTTCTTGCAGGGCACACCAGACTGTGTTTTCGTCTGTTCCCCTTGCAAGGATGACTATGTCATCCGCATACGCCTGTACTTCCACGTCAAACGTATCTAAAATACGTTTGACGTGGAAGTACAGGCGTATGCGGATGACATAGTCATCCTTGCAAGGGGAACAGACGAAAACACAGTCTGGTGTGCCCTGCAAGAAGCACTGGATGCGACGATTTATTACAAAATTATATTAAAATTATTAGAAGTAACATTTTTTATTTAACAATGACAATAAATGCTATTATAAATTAAATTATTATATTTTTTCTTGTTCATTAAGTTTTATGTGTAACTTAACCAGTATTATCATGTTACCGGGAATATATCCCAATATTAAATTACTGGTAATTTGACATCACTAGCCTTAATCTTGTATTAAACAACACTATTTTCTTGTACAAAAATATTGTACAAGAAATTACCAAATAAAACATTTCTATCTGCATTGAACTAATACAAGCTTGCATTATCATGATCTTTATCATAGTAACTGTTTTCGTTATTGTTTATTTCAAGATTAACTGTAATAATAGAAAACACATCAGAACAATTTTTAAAATAACGTTTAATTCAGGTTAACTTTTGAAATGCTTCATACTTTTTCATAGTTTAATTTAAGGCGTTAGATAGCTTTTTTTATCGATTTATACGTTTTTAACAGTGCTTTTATTATACTCCTGACATTTATGTTTGGTTTACTTTAAAATGCAGAAATATTTTAAAAATATGTTCGTTCATTTTCTGGTGGTTGCGCCGGGCTACAGTTATACAATGCGAACCCGAATGCGACAGTGAACCACCCAGAATATGAGAATGGGACGTTTCATCGCCGGGCCAGTTCATCGCCTGGCCAGTTCATCGCCGGGCCAGTTCATCGCCGGCTGTTTCATCGCCAAGCCAGTTCATCGCCAGGCCAGTTCATCGCCAGGCCAGTTCATCGCCAGGCCAATTGCGATAGGATATGTCAGGATAGGTTTGGATGGGTCAGGATAGGTTATGATACGTTAGGATAGATTAGGATAGGTTAGGATAGGTTATGATAGATCAGGATAGTTTACAATAGGTGAGGATAGGTTAGGATAGGTTAGGATAGGTTAGGATAGGTTAGGATAGGTTAGGATAGGTTAGGATAGGTTAGGATAGGTTAGGATAGGATAGGATAGGTTAGCATAGGTTAGGATAGGTTAGGATAGGTTAGGATAGGTTAGGATAGGTTAGGATAGGTTAGGATTCTACTGTTGGTTTTGCACGTCGTTTTGTAGCAGTAAGAGTGGCAGCTACTTCCACGTTTATTGCTGAAGAATCACGCGAATGTACATTTAATTCATGTGCAACATTTCCATTTTTTGTGTGTATCCTGGCGTTACAACGTCCTACGTGGTAACACCGACAAAATTTAACACATTGGTCGGACTTACTGTTTTTGTCAAAAATATACATATGTCCTCCGTGGATAAACTTTTCTTTCCCTCTTTTGGTCAAAATTTGTGTTTCCATACTTGCAAATAGTAAACCTTAATCTGAATTGCACTCAATGACATATATCAAAAAAATGACAGCATTCTCATTCAATTTTTATTAAGTTTGAGTAACGATTACTTGGTTATAAAACCTAATATTAAATTAGTGGACAATTTTCAGATTTAGGTAATATTTGAAATGTTATCATTAGATATGATCTTTCTTTCAAAATTTATTTTATAAAAATATTGGCGATGAACAGGCCTGGTGATGAAACGGCCGGCAATGAACTGGCCTGGCGATGAAACGGCGGCGATGAATAGGTGGCGATGAATCGGCGGCGATGAAACGTCCTAGACCGCCAGAATATATCCGTCCGAGAGTTTGAGGTTCTGGAAAGGAATGTATTACAATTTTATAATTAAAAAAAATCGATGTTAACCCAACGCACGCTGGTTATGGCCTTAGGGCTGAATACTTTAACCGTTTCAGCCCTGGATTTTTTCTGGTGCCCAAAAAAATATTTAGTACACTGCATATTATTTATTACTATCTGAGATATACAGAGAGTTATTCTTTTAAGTATACATATCTCAATATACTACATACGCTGTAAATCTTCAGATATTTGTTGTTTTTACAAGAATTTCAAATTAAACTTTTAAACGAGTGTTTTCCACTCCCAGATTAAGCATGAAGTAAATTTTCAGACTTGTAAACTCGAAATTTTACTTCATGCGCCACGCGTACTAAACACTGATGTGATGTGATGTTCAGAATACACGTTTTTAGCATACTGCTTTAGTAGAATATTTTGAACTTTACCTAAAATCACTGTTAAATACGCGTGGCGCATGAAGTAAAATTTCGAGTTTAGAAAAGCCTGAAAATTTGGTTGGGTCGCTTTTCTAAACTCGAAATTTTACTTCATGCTTAATCTGGAAGTGGAAAACACTCGTTTAAGACTTCAAATTAAGCTATTTTAAAAACAAACGATTATCGGAAAAGTTACAGCTCATGCATACATGTAAGTATATTTAAAAGAATAATTCTCAGTATGTTTACCAAATTTTACTGTTGGCAAATGCCGTCAGTGCGGAAAGGGTTAAAATTAAGGAAGAACAAAATTTGATGTATTCAGTGAATAAATTAACTTAATTTACCCATATTTTGCCCATAAGATGTAAGCACCATGGAAATCAGACTAACAAAACGATGTATTGTTGCTTAAAGGTAAAATGCAATGAACTGGAACAATATAATAAGACCACGAGATGTTCATTTAATAGTAAATGATAGTTATCTTCATTCCGAAGACAATGTAACAATACCTAAATGCCTACCTAAATACTTTAAGTTTAAGTTTTAAGTAATATATTTTGATATTGTGTAGTTACTTCTTATTATTTTACTCTTATTACTCAAGTCGAGACCTTTTTTGGAGAAGTGGAAAAAAAGAGGTATATCTAGTATAACTGGTGTTGAGTTGGCGGACGCAACATAGGAAATCGCATGTTCATTTTGAAGTCTTTAAATATTGGTTCCTCTATTTATTTTAGAGACAAAATGTATTTAATTTTTTTGTGGAGGAAAAAAGTCTAAATTTATTAGTGTTCACACTTCACACTTTACACTTTACGTTTCTCTAAGTTAAAATAATTAAGAAAAAGTAATGGAATTATATAAAAATTATGACATACTATGGAATTGAAACAACAATTGCGGATGTCAAAATAGCACAAGATATTGCTGTCACTTGATAAAAGACAGTGTGTTCTCTACATAATACCACTTAATTATGAGGATTTTTCTCGTGTAGTGTAAATCATTTTGTAAACATTTACTTTAATCAAGTGACAGCGATGTCTTTTGCCATTTTGACATCCACAATTTTTGTTTCAATTCCATGGCATGTCATTATTTTTATAAAATCGCATTACTTTTTTTAAATAATTTTAACTTAGAGAAACTTAAAGTGATAAACGTTAACACGAATGAATTTTGAATTAAAGGGTGTCTTAACAAGAGCGCCGGATTAAACTTTCAGGAAAAACAGTTTATTTTTTCGAATTTAGTAAATATTTATATTTCAACGTGAAGAGGAATAGTTGTGATTAAACATGAAACAAATGGCCACCGCGAAATTTTTGGCATAACGTTTTTGCATAATTGGGGCTCTATTTCGCCAAAAACACGCCGTATCTTAACCGAGTTTTTGTGGCCCGAATTGGATCAAAATGATGCGGAGGATATGTTTTTCCAACAAGACGGTATCAGGTGCCATACAGCATGCGAAACAATGGTGTTACTGCGGACCAAGTTTCCAGACCGTGCCATGTCTTTGTTTGGCGATCAAAATTGGCCATCAAGATCGTGCTTAACGCCGATGGACTTCTTTCTTTGGGGCTATGTGAAGGAAAAGTTGTATGCGAGCAAGCTACAATCAGTTGAACTCCTTATATAAGAGATACGGCGCGTTATTGGCGAAATAGAGCCACAGTCATGGAAAAACGAAATTCTAAATATTGTGAAATTTATGTATAGTCGAACTTCACTTGAAATCAGTGTTTTATACGCGTGGCGCATGAAGTAAAATTTAAAGTTTAGAAAAGCCCAGAAAATTTGTCTCGGGTCGCTGCGCGACCCTCGACAAATTTTCACGGGACTTTTCTAAACTCGAAGTTTTACTTTATGCTTAGTCTGGGAGTGAAAAACACTCAATTAAATCTTCAAATTGAACTCTTTTAATAAACTGCGAATATCGGAAGATTTAAGTATATACGCTGTAATTGGGATATGTATACTTAAAAAAAAACTCCCTGTATGATTAATGAGTATGGTTGAAGCTGCAACATTTCTATTTTTATTTATAAACTTAAAACTGACACTATTAACTTATTATTTTATTGTAGTACTCTTACGTGTACCTACCTACACACGTACATATGTCGTGCAAAACACAAACTCTCGTTTCGCCTTGTGAAATTTGCAAAAGCAATAAAATCGATAGCGCCCGTCCCGTCCCGTTGCTAGTTTCTCAGTCGCTGACGATGATTAGTGCTAATGACACCGGATGGTGATTATTAATTCTGGCCGTTTGTTATGAGCGATCTGGGGCATTTGCGATGTTGTAAATAGCGCAGTCAATAGGTTAGGTGTGTGAGTTATGGCAGTTTGCGGGAGTTATGCCTTTTGCGGAAGTCGAAGGGTGTCGACTTGAAGACAACCCTCGCACGCATTCGGCAAATAGGGTGGACTAACAATATGTCTTCTAACTACGATTCGTGCGTGAAATGATATGCTTGTCTGGCTGTATTACGCGTAAATATTCATTTGGCGAAGTAAGTTGTTTGTGAGCTCAATTGTTTGTAATAAGTGATGCTTGTTAGTGTGTTGGAGGAATTCGAGTAGGTACGTTTAATCTTAATATAAACTTATATAATATTGTAGGAAGGGCTCTTGGAAGAGTTACGTGCATTTATGATAATATCCTAAGGTCCATTTGCACCCCGACCGATTAGCTTTAATCATACACTAATCATTCATTAAACCTCTGATTAAGTCAAATTTCTAGAACATAAGAATATTATACATTTGTAAGATATTGTGTAAACAATTTGTAAATACAATTGTTGTGTTTTTAAAAAGTACTAATCACTGATTAAGTTAATCGACTTGGGTGCAACCGGGCATAAGTGACAAAGAAAAGTGAACACCAAGAATTAATTATTCTAGTTTGATAAAAAAAATGTTTGTGTTCATTTAGCCATAAAGAATAAGTGATTTAAATTTCAGCCTTGTACCTTTTCATCACCTTTGCATCATTATACTCAACGTTGTAGCTTTAGTATAAGCTTATCTTCTGACTTTGCTTTTAAAAACGTTTACTTCTGCGTTTTATTATGCCAAGAGTCCAAAGATATGCCAATTTTAACCAACTTACTCAGTTTGAGAGAGGTCAAATTATCGGCTTGCGAGATGGCAGTTTTTCTTTTCGTGAAATTGCTCATACAATGAGTAGAAGTGTACATACGGTGATTCGTTGTTGTCAGGCATATTAGGCATACTAGAGCTTCAAGAACGCCGCCTTAGACAACTAGCCATAAGAGGCCATAACTCAGTGGTTTCCAGAACATGGAAGGTACATACAGTGATTCGTTGTTGTCAGGCATATTAGGAATGCAGAAGACAGCGAGCAAGAGACACATTACGTCTGCGAAGTATACTAGAGCTCCAAGATCGCCGCCTTAGACAACTAGCCATAAGGGACCATAACTCAGTGGTTTCCAGAACATGGAAGATACATACGGTGATTTGTTGTTGTCAGGTATATCAGGAATGCAGAAGATAGCGAGCAAGAGACACATGACGTCTGCGAAGCTCTAGTATGCTCCAAGATCGCCGTCTTAGATAACTAGCCATAAGGGATCGTAACGCAGTGGATTGCAGAACATGGAAGGTCTGTTGGAATGCGTGCCGTATATAGACGGATAGTTAGTTTTGGTCTTTTTTCCTACCGCCCACATTTTGTGCTACCTCTAACCCCACAGCATCGACGTAATCGTTTACAGTGGTGCAGAGAGCGATTGCAATAAGACGAGGAATGGAATAGAGTTGTCTTTTGTGCTACCTCTAACCCCACAGCATCGACGTAATCGTTTACAGTGGTGCAGAGAGCGATTGCAATAAGACGAGGAATGGAATAGAGTTGTCTTTGTCTCCCGCTTTTGTTTAGGGATGAATGATGGCCGACAAAAGGTGAGAAGACGACGCGGTGAAAAATGAGATCCACGATATGATGTTGTAAGACATGTTCATTAAACAGTTGGAGTTATGGTATGGGGAGCTATTGCTTATGGTACTAGACCACCAATAGTGTTTATCAGAGGCAGTATGACTTCTGCTCGTTACATATAATAATTGTACGAACCCATATTATACCCTACCTTGGAACACTAACTACAACGTCCACTTTTTCAAAAAAATAACGCTCGACCACATGTTGCAAGAGCTACATTAAACTTCTTTGAGTTCCAGAGTTAATCTTTTACTCTGGCCATCAACATCTCCTGATCTATCTCCAATTTTTCATGTGTAGGATATTATGCATAGAAGATTAAGGCGTTTAATTCGTCCTCCACAGACGTTAAGGTATCTTTGCCGTGAAATACAGGTTGCCTGGAATGAGATACCCCAGGAGGATATTGATCATTTTATTAGAAGTATGCCTAGACGTACTCGTAAATGTGTAACGCATGGTGAAGGACCAACACATTATTAATATTTGCACACGCTCTGAAGAACCGATCACTTTGAAAATTTAATCAATTACACATTATCATACTGAATATGTATACCAAAAACTATTGAAAATAAATAATTATTTCTTGGTGAATACTTTTCTTTGTCACTTAGTATATGAAAACAAAACCTTGAGATTTATTGATGCGGCATAATTCATGAATATTGATTTAAAATATTAAAAATAGATTGTTTTTTTTTGGTAAAAGATTGGAAGATTTTCGTCTTGGGATACAGGTTTACATTTTCAGATATTCGTTGATTCTGAAATGATTTCAAGTTGAAACTGTAAACAAGTGTTCTCCACTCCCAGATTAAGCATGAAGTAAAATTTCGAGTTTAGAAAAGCCCAGAAAATTTGTCTCGTGTCGCTGCGCGACCCTCGACAAATTTTCACGGGGCTTTTCTAAAGTCGAAATTTTACTCCATGCGCCACGCGTATAAAACACTGGTTTCATGTGAAGTTCAAATATACAAAAATTTCACAATATTTTAGTGTTTTATACGCGTGGCGCATGAAGTAAAATTTCGAGTTTAGAAAAGCCAAGAAAATTTGCCTCGGGTCGCTGCGCGACCCTCGACAAATTTTCACGGGGCTTTTCTAAACTCGAAATTTTACTTCATGCTTAGCCTGGGAGTGGAAAACACCCATTTAAAGATTAAAATTGAACTCTTTTAAAAAAATAAACTACGAATATCGGAAGATTTAAGTATATACGCTGTCATTAGGATATGTATATTCAAAAGAAGAACTTCCTCTATATTAAAGGAACAATCCCTGTATGCAGATAGAAAAAATCTCTGTACATAATTTTCTATTTTCCCATTAAAAACAGGCCTTGATTTATGTGCACATAGGTTTCTACTTTATATAAAATGTGTTTAATTTCTTTGGAGTATCGTACATAACGATGCCAACTATATGATATCAATATTAGCGGTATATCGGAGAATAAAATATTGATTATTATGCATCACAATATCGATATTTCAAAGTATCGAAATATATCGAACATCTGCCCCATACGTTCAAAATGATTTTACGTGTGATGAATCTATATTTCACAATACTCAAGGTAAATAATATATGGTTTATGTAGAGCACAAATATCTATTCTTTTTACAACTTATTATCGATAATTTTATGAATTAATTTCTCATCTGGCACTTGGTGAAACATATTAGAATATGTAAAGTTATTTAAATAAAAAACACTTGGTATTGTTTCACAAATTAAAACTTTATTCCGACTAGTTTTGGTTTGTTAGACCATTTTCAAAGGAATTTTCAGCAAATTCCTTTGAAAATGGTCTAACAAACCGAAACTAGTCGGAATAAAGTTTTAATTTGTGAAACAATACCAAGTGTTTTTTATTTAAATAACTTTACATATTATTATCGATATTGTGAATTTGTACTGTTTTACCCTTTGGCTGCGCCCCTGTCCGATACTATGCCTTAACAACTCTAAACCATGCACATAATCATAATTGACACTAGAAAATAACCGTAACATGCCTTACTCATGATCCGCGAAATTATCACTTATGTAAACACACATAAAACACAGTGTTTAGAAAACCTAATTTACTCTTATCGAGTAATTATAAGTTTAGCTGAGAAAAAAAAACTAGCTATACAATTTGCATAATGAGAACGAGGTTTGTTATGTATAATAGAAAACATTAGCTGGGGAAGATATATCACGTCGGGTTTCTGAATGCATTTATTACGTGACTAATACTTTCATTATTATTCACCACATAACATTTAATTTAATTAACAGAATGTGTAATAAAAGACAACGCCATTTTGTGTTGTAATTGTCGAATGGTTTATTGCGGAGGTTTGGATGCGGTGGTCCGTTTGTTTTTATTGTAGTTGGGATCCCTTTTATGGAGATAAAGACGGATTTTATTTGTGCATTTGTTGTTTATTAATACTGATTAATAATGTTATTGCTGGCTATTAAAGTCTTTGAACGTTGATTTATATAGAGAATTTTTCTTTTAAGTATACATAACAGGGCCTTTCACCTAAAACTCCCCAGACGAATTAAGAATAAACTAAAAATGTTATTAAAGTTTTCTTTCTTGTAATCAATAGATGTCATTTAAGGCTTCAAATTGAGATAGAATTGGTATCACTCATAATTACGGTTTCGCTGTGCGAGGCATGAGAAAATGTCATTCGATGAACAGAACTTTGAAAGTGACTTTTTCTAAAAGAATAGAATATTTTAAGACATTTTTATTATGTGCATATTTTAAATGATATTAGCCATTTTTAAGTTATAACTAATTTTTATATTTTCAAGAACTTTTAATATACACATTTAGTGTAGTACAACTTCTCAAAATTAGCATATCTAACCATAAAAATTATTAAAATATATTGGAAATTACAAAATAATAATAATAATATAATTAAATTTGTGCTAACATGTTTTTCTTAATTGTTGAACAAAAGTTATAATGATGATCAAACATTTTACCAGATTGAAAAATACACATTTTAAATCGTTTCCGAAGAGAAACATCAGCATCTAAGGAGATGTTCGTCTAATGGCTATATAACTTGCGTAAATCTTATTAATGAAGTCTTCCATGTCATCTATTGGTTCAACGTAAACCATGTCCTTTAAAGTGCCCCATAAAAAAAATCAAGCTGTGCCATTTTATTATGCTATTAGTGCCTAACCGTTGCTGTACCCCAACGAGATTTCAGCTAAACGGTACCTGCAGATGACTAGAAGGAACCTCAGATAGGGCCTCTACAAAATCTCTAAACCAACAAATTTTGAAGAGAGACACACTCCACAAGCGCAGGAGCATAATGGAAGAAAAGAAACCACAATTTATGGTGTGTTGATGTTAAAATTTATGACTTTATCTGTTTGAATAGCAGGTAGTTTCCCTTTTTGCCCTTTTTAAAGCGTTTTAAACGGTCGTTCATGTTCATTTGATGACTCCAACAATTTAACGCATTAATCAATATGTTATGCAATGGTATTATTTAGTTACGTTTTAATCAAATCGATTAAATAGAGTACGCTAATCTAGCAATAAAAACAATGCAAAATAAGGTTATGATATGGGTTTAAAACGTGTTCAAAACATGTTTAAAACACGTTTAAAACAGAATACACAGGGCGTTTTTCTTTTGAGTATACATACCCCGATAATTACAGCGTTTTAAAAGTTGTGGGAAATCGTTGTTTTAATGCGATTAATTTGAGACTTTAAACGAGTGTTTTCCCCTCCCAGACTAAGCATGAAGTAAAATTTCGAGTTTAGAGAAGCCTAAAAATTTGGATTGGCCGCGTAGCGAAGCGGAGCGGCCAATCCAAATTAGGCTTTTCTAAACTCGAAATTTTACTTCATGCGCCACGCTTAAAAACACTGATTTACAGTGAAGTTCAAAAAACACACACTTACAACAACGGTTATAGGCAACCTAATATACGTTAAAGTTTATGGGTTGCCTATAATCACTGCTTTAAACAATTTTTTCAGCGCAGAATTTAACTCACGTTTTATCCACATTTACATATTAGATTGCTAAAGCCGTATATTTTAAACATTACGATATTTCAGTGTTTTATACGCGTGGCGCATGTAGTAAAATTTCGAGTTTAGAAAAGCCTAATTTGGATTGGCCGCTCCGCTTCGCTACGCGGCCAATCCAAATTTTCAGGCTTTTCTAAACTCGAAATTTTACTTCATGCTTAGTCTGGGAGTGGAAAGCCCTCGTTTAAAGACTCAAATTGAAATCTTGAACAAAAGACAACGAACGTCGAAAAATTTACAGTGAATGCTTATGTATACCTGAAAGAAAAAATCCCTGTATTTAAAAACCACATTTATGCAGACACAGTTTTATTGTAATAAAATGTTATGTTTGATAATGTAATTTGAAATATCTTTAACAATTTATCTAGAATTTAAAAACAAACAAGAAACTTTAATGAAGTAATATAAAATATAATTTAGCAAATATTTATTTTTAGCAGTTAAGATAATAAAAAAACGGTTTTAAACAAATCCAACGTTTAAAACATGTTTTAAACAAATTTAAGAGTTAAAACATGTTTAAAGCAAAACCGTTTAAAACATGACGGCTGTTTTTAAACATGTTTAAAACACTATTTTAAAACAAAGTGTTTTAAACATAACAACCCTGGTTATGATCGATCATCTAACGAGTGTTTCCAATCCTAGATTAAGCATGAAGTAAAATTTTAAGTTTAGAAAAGCCTGAACAAATTAGGCTTTTGTAAACTCGGAATTTTACTTCATGCGCGACTCGTATAAAACGCTGATTTAATGTGAAATGGTCTATAACCAACCAATTAGCAAGTGAAATAAGTTTAGTACGACAATCATCAATTCTTTAAATGACGGAAAACGTGCTATAATGAACATATATATTATTTTTGTATTAACGACGTGAACACTATCTACTGTCAATAGCACTGCTCAAAAATTGACAGCAGATGGCGTTCACATCGTTAATTTATATGTAAATTACACATGACTACTAAAATGGTTATAGATGTTTAGTTTTCTTCTAGATTTTAAACAGCACAATCAATTGACATTTATAATAGTCATTTTGTGAGTACAATAGACAAGACTATTGGCAGTAGATGGCGTTCACGTCGTCAACCTAAATGTAAATTACATATGACTATTGCCAATTTATAGTGCAATTTGAAATCCAGAAGAAAACTAACCATCTTTATTCATTTTAATAGTCTCATATGTAATTTACATTTAAAATAACGCCATCTACTGGTAATAGCTGTAACGATACTACTCAAAAATTGGCAGCAGATGGCGTTCACATCGTCAATTTATATGAAAATTGCATATGACTACTAAAATGGTTATAGAAGTTCAGTTTCCTTCTGGATTTCAAAATGCACAATCAATTGACATTTATAATAGTAATTGTGTGAGTACCATCGACAATGCTATTGGGAGTAGATGGCGTTCACGTTTTCTGGATTTTCTTTTGGATTTTCATATTTTTTTTAAGAATATTTTTTTCTGAATTCAATGATGTATCACACTTATAGTTTATTATACAGGGTGAGCGAAACTCGATGTCTCCGCTCTATTATATGAAAAGGAAAAACGATAGAAAAATCTGAAATCTAAAATCAAATGACAACAAAACACTATTTGTTAACCATTAATTTAATTATTGACAGGTGCGGCTTTGTTATTTGCTTCCAAAGGCTACTTGCTTAAGTCGTGACAATTTGGAATTTTTGATAATACTTTTTTTTAAGTTTGCTTTTAATTTTTTAACGAAAGAAGATAGCAAATTTTTTTCTCTACAAAGTTCAGAAAAATTAGCTCTTTTGAAATATCCAAAAATGTAGGTATGTTTCTGGGGAAAAAATATCCGATGACGTCATTACTTCACTTTCAAAATTTAGAAAAATATGCAATTTTGGATTAAAATAAACCTTACTCAATCCCAATTATGAACCTCTTTTCAGATTTTTTCTATCGGTTTTCCTTCCCTTTAAATAGAGCTGAGACATCGAGTTTCTCACCTTGTACATTTTATATGTAAAATGTTAATCTTTTGTTTTCGTAAAGATTTCCTTGGAAACTGTTGAGTAACTCACTTATTTGACAACTCCTAAGACCCATAATTTGCTTACATATCACCCCTGAAGACGGGCATCCAACGATACATATTTTACTAATTGTGATGTATTTTAAACTAACGAGTGTTTTCCACTCCCAGACTAAGCATGAAGTAAAATTTCGAGTTTAGAAAAGCCCCGCTTAGAAAATTTGTCGAGGGTCGCGCAGCGACCTGAGACAAATTTTCACGGGGCTTTTCTAAACTCGAAATTTTACTTCATGCGCCACGCGTATAAAACACTGATTTAAAGTGAAGTTAAAAATAAAAATGCACTGAAAACCAACAAAACTTCGATATTTTTTTCAAAATTAGATGTGTTCTTTCCTATCCATGCTGTAAACCTTCAGATTTTCGTTGTTTTCTTGTAAAAAAACTTCGATTCCCTGTAGTCCTTCGGTCTCCGAAGACCATGATTGGTCCTTCGAGCTGTAACCTTTGTAAAATTGTAATAAACTTAGTAGAGTGATTATTTAATTTGAAACTTCTAAGAACGAGTGTTGTCCACTCCCAGACTAAGCATGAAGTAAAATTTCGAGTTTAGAAAAGCCCCGTGTAGAAAATTTGTCGAGGGTCGCGCAGCGACCCGAGACAAATTTTCACGGGGCTTTTCTAAACTCGAAATTTTACTTCATGCGCCACGCGTATAAACCACTGATTTACAGTAAAGTTAAAATATATAACGTTCAGATGTGATGATCAATATTTACCGAGATGTAAACGTCAGATACGTTTTAAAAAATTCAACCACCCCAATTCGGACAAAATATAACGCTACGCGCTGGCTGAAAACAAATAGACTTCTTACTACCTGCTAATATCGGGTTGACATTGACATCAAAAAATGCGGTTGGTGTTCATCATGGATTACCCCCTGAGTACTCGGTCTCTTTCCCCTTACCCTCCAACATTTTAGGAAAGAGATAGAAATATGAAAATTTGAGATATTTTTGTGTCGTCGCCCTCAGATGGATAACCGCTGTTCTAACCGGACACTGCGTGCTCAATGGACACTTATACAAGATGGGAATAGTTGACTCCCCATCTTGTAGAGGGTGTGAAATGGAAGACGAGACTGCGAGGCACATCCTCAGCATTATCAGGGATTTGCCTTCCTCAGTAATACTGGACTACATAGGCAAGGTGGGATGGTTGAGCTGAGGATGGGTGACCCGTAGTGAGAGGCGGCACATTGGGCCTAATAAGGTCAAGTGCAGTGCAGCAATGCGCACTGCGCACTCCCCTTATACCAGATACCAAATAGTGCCTAACCGCTTCCGAAAAAAAAAAAAGTGTATTTAAATAATGGGTCACTATTGCAGCATTATGTGGAGGAGCTCCGTCTTGTTGTAACCACATGCTCTTGAACTGTATTCAATGGTTCATTTTCTCATAGATTATGAATTATTTTGTGCACAATAGTGAAATTGGAAACTTTTGTTCAACAATCAGGAAAAATATGGTAATAGCAATTAAATCATATAATTTTTATTATTATTGTTTTGTAATTTCTAATGTATTTTAATAATTTTTATTGTTAGGTATGCTAATTTTGAGAAGTTGTACTACATTAAATGTGTATATTCAAAGTTCTCGAAAATATAAAAATTGGTTATAACTTAAAAATGGCCAATTTAATTTGAAATATGCATAAAATAAAAATGTCTTATAATATTCTCTTCTTTTCAAAAATGTCACTTCCAAAGTTCTAATCATCGACTGACATTTTCTCACGCCTCTGACAGCGAAACCGTAATTATGAGTGATACCAATTCTATCTCAATTTATAGCCTTAAATCTATTGATTATAACAAAGGAAACCTTGATAACACTTTTAGTTTCTTGTTAATTAGTCTGGGTAATTTTAGGTGAAACACCCTGTATACCGATGTATATATTTTAAGGTAATCTTTGTTTTAAACATTAAAAGTGCGATTCTTTTCGCAATCTACAACAAGTTAGTCTTACAAAGACTATATCAAACACTCATTGAAACAACTACTTCCCGGGCCAAGAATTGGCAATTTCATTTATACTAATCTTTGTTTTTCTAAAAGGGAATAATTTGAAGCCTCTAACGTTTGTTTCCACTCCTTGTTTAAACATGAAGGGACATTTCTAGTTTAAAAAAGCCTTAAAATTTGGCTTGGGCGCGTATAGGGAAACGGAGCGACTAATTAAAATTTTATTTTATGCGCCATGCGTATAAAACATTCATCGTTTAATATCAAACTAAGAAGTTTTGCAATTTTTTATTTCGTCTAACCAAATAATGTTTATAATGAAAAATTGAGTTTGCCAATAGTTTGCAGAGTATTTACAAAATATAAAAAAGAATTAAAATTAATATCGACTTTCTGCAAAAATGTATACATACAAATAATGTTCTTTTAAATCTCGTTTTTTTAAATTATTATTCAAGATATCAGTTTGAAATTTGCTAGGTTCGTACTAAAAACAAATTGTATTTTTGTAGTGATCCGAAAACTTTAGTTGTACTTCCGGTAACGGAATGTTCTTTTAACATTATTTGTATGTATACATTTTTGGAGAAAGTCGATATTAATTTTAATTCTTTTTTATGTTTTGTAAATACTCTGCAAACTATTGGCAAATTTTTCTTTATGAAATTATTTGGTTAGACTAAGCATGAAGTAAAATTTCGAGTTTAGAAAATCCCAGAAAATTTGTCTCGGGTCGTTGCGCGACCCTCGACAAATTTTCACGGGGCTTTTCTAAACTCGAAATTTTACTTCATGCTTACTCTGGGAGTGGAAAACATTCGTTTAAAACTTAAAACTGAACTGTTTTAAAAAAAGCTTTAAATGAGTGTTTTCCATTCCTAGACTAAGCATTAAGTAAAAAATTGAGTTCAGAAAAGCCCCGTTTCTGGGCTTTTCTAAACTCTAAATTTTACTTCATGCGCTATGCGTATAAAACACTGATTTAAAGTGAAGTTCAAAATATACTGCTTAGTTCTGATCCCATGTTAATTAATTTTACAAATGTTTATATGGAATATGTGAAAGTATACTTAAAAGAAAAAATCCCTGTATGTGTTGTAAAGTTGCAAGTTGTAGCGGTCTCTTTTATGAAAATCTCTGCATCGTGACAATTTATTTGACAAATTATGATTTATTTGTCACATTGATAATCTTTCACCAACATTTTAAAATTAGATGTTTAAAATACCCTACTGTTAAAGCAGCACTGCAACTGTTCGCAGTAAATACACCTTAAGTTTGGTCATATTAAAAAAAAAACAGAGTTTACGTGCATTCATGAGAGTGTGTTTGTAAATTTGTGAAACGTTCAAAATATCTGTCGCGTCTGAATTTTAGAACGTCCTTCCATCGTGTTCGTGCAAGTTGGATAGTGTATATGTGCATACAAGTTCCGCGTATTTTTCAAAGTCGTTCGTGACAAATGTCTAATTAAAAAAATATATTTATAAACATATTTCACACTTTTCAAAAATAATTGTACGCAATATGAACTGAAGTATAATTTATTAGTTAGAGGAAACCAGTTACGATTTAAAATAAAGGAAGGTCTGATAAGATTCAGATAAAATAATAATATTTATTTCATTGTTTGGTGTTGTAGGCGTTCACTTTGTGGTACATCTTAAATACACTTGTAAATAAAACACTTTTTTACTTTGTTTAACCACTGGATCTTACATTTATTTGTGTGACTAGTTTCGACTATCTAGTAGTCATTCTCAAACTAAAGTAAATACAAATTACACGTTAAAAACTATTTATACGGCTTCGAAGAGAGGGGTGTACATTAGGTCAACCTGGTCATTAAGAAGCCGTATAAATAGTTTTTAACGTGTAATTTGTATTTACTCTAGAAATACACAAGGCCCGAATTAATCCCGGAATTTACCTTCTTAATGACCAGGTTGACCTAATGTACACCCCTCTCTTCGAAGCCGTATAAATAGTTTTTAACGTGTAATTTGTATTTACTTTAGTTTGAGAATGACTACTAGATAGTCGAAACTAGTCACACAAATAAATGTAAGATCCAGTGGTTAAACAAAGTGAAAAAGTGTTTTATTTACAAGTATATTTATTTCAGTCGATAAAAATATGATTGTGAGCTTGTTTTGTGTTACACCCGGTATATCGATCTATTTGTTATATTTTGTTAAATAGATGTTCTCTAGTTTTTCATGATTTCTGTAATTATTTCTTATTGCACATATATTTATTAATGTTATTATTTTTTTTCTTTTTGTTCCATGACATTTTTTCTTTCGAAATGTGCCCGAGATGATGATTTTAATGCAAAAGTGGTAAGACTATTTTATAGTAACTTCTTTTTATAATAACTTCTTGTTTCTTCATTATCTTCTTTGTCGTTTTCTTTTTCTTATTTTATATATTTATACTCATATAGCCATAGTGTCTTTATATTTTATATGGTAATATTTCATTAGCAATTCTATAATTAATAATACTTCTATAATTTATAAAATAACACAGCATAACCACCTAACAATTTTTGACTTTTTAAAACTCTTCTTTATAGATTTTTCTTTGAGAACTATCAATTCGAAAATCGTTTTAACACCTTTAACATTTTATTGTGTTTTTACTTAATCACTTTTACCTTCCAAGACCATTTCCCACTAACATAATAAATATGGGCCAGTTGCATAAACATTGTGAACTCAGATCGTCTCGGAGCAACAGTGCAACTTGCTCTATTATTCTAATATCTGTTTTGGACTCAGTCTAAAGATGTGTACCCAAGTAACCTTATACTGATTCGATATGTAAATCTAAAAATAAAATATGACAAAAAAATAGATTTTTACAATGTTTTGAATAAAATACGATATTTTGAATTTATTTACAGAATATTGTTGTGCTCTATACTATATTACGCAACTTTGCCCCTATTTAACCTACTATCTATAATATATAGAAAGTTGTTAGAATATACAGTTATTTGAAGATATAGAGTCTATAATAATAATACTTAATAATAATACTTTATTGGTGCTAATACATTTTTTTACAATGTTTACACAGGTCATCGCTACATATAATATAATTAAAATTCGTATATAGATAAAAAGGTCAAATACATATAGATAAAAAGGTCAAATATTGTCATCCTCCAAGAATTCTTCCCAGGAATAATATGCTTTCTTGATCAGCAGAGATTTTACATATTTTTTAAAAGCTTTTTCAGGCAAACAACGGATCATTGGCGGAAGCTTATTATAAAATTTTAGTGCCCAATAGTGAACGCCGTCCCTTGATTTTGATAGTCTGTGGAAAGTGGAGACTAGATTGCCTTTATGTCGAGTGCTGTAGTCATGAATTTCTGATGCCATTTGATAGTTGTTAATGTGTTTTTTTATGAATGACAAACAGTTCAGAATGTATAGACAGGGCAGTGTCAGGATATTTGAAGATACAAATAAGGGCTTACAATCATCCCGATAATTTGCATTGGCTACTATTCGCACTGCTCGTCTCTGCAGTGCGAACAGTCTGTGCCTGCATGCCGAGTGACCCCAGACTATTAAGCAGTATGATAAGATGGACTGGCATGTGGCGGAATAGGATGTTTTAAGAACAAAGGTCGACACTGAGTTAGCCAGATTCCTCAAGAGAAATATATTTTTGCTTAATTTGTTTGCTATATAGTTCCCATGTTCATTCCATGTTAATAGTGGATCTATTTGAACACCAAGGAATCTTACTGACTGAGAAAGCTGGTGTTTATCATTCCTGAGACAGAAACACATATGAGCAGTCTTATCCGCGTTTAAGTGAAGGCGATTTGCGGTTAGCCATTCCTTGCAGGTCTCTTGTGTATTTCTACTGCTTTCAACAACCCTGTCACTGCAACTACCTGATGTAATGCTGAGTCATCAGCATAGAGTATTACGTTGCTGCCTTTAGTTGAGGTTGGTAGGTCGTTAATGAAAATTAAGAACAACAGAGGCCCAAGAATGGAACCTTGAGGCACACCGTGTTTTAGTGGCAGGGTTGTTGATACATGTGAATTCACCCGTACTATCTGAGATCTATTGGATAAGTACGATTTTATGAGTCCACACGCAGCGGCTTGGAAACCATAGGAATGCAATTTTGCTATAAGTATTTCGTGATTTACAGTATCGAACGCTTTGCTCATGTCAATATTTTCAAATACCAATATATTCTAACAATTTTGTAAAATATTAGGTACGACCAGAAACTGTGGTAATCCGATGGTGCAGCACCAGAAGATTACGGTTTGTGAGGAAGAACATCCCCGCCTAATTCTTTAAGTTTTTTCTTGTGTGTTTTAAGTACTGTGAGGTCTTGTATTTTCATTATGAAGAATGTTGGGAAGTGCACAACCGGATTACCACCTTTTCATTTCAATAGAAAATTTTATTCGTGACAAAAATTCGCCCATTTTTTCTAATAAATGTTCTATGGATGAAAAAATGAGAAGGATGAGATTCTCATTTTTTCATCCATAGAACGTTTTTTAGAAAAAATGGGCAAGGTTCATCAAGGTTCATGGAGATTATAATATACATAAAAATGGAATTATGATAATGTTCGTATAAACTGCAAACAATAAGTCTTAATTAATAAGTCAATAAATTAAGACTTATTGTTTGCAGTTTATACGAACATTATCATAAGTTTTTATAATTTATGGTCAAAGTTCTGCAAACTAAAAGAACCCCAAGCTTATTTGTTCAAATTCAAAGTAGTTTTTAATTCGAAATTTGCCACCACTTAAATTTCGTAAACATACTGGGAATTTCTTTTAAATATACATACATGTATGAATTTTCCGATAACCGTTTTTTTTTTTAAATAGTTTAATTTCAAGTCTTAAACGAGTGTTTTCCACTCCCAGATTAAGCATGAAGTCTCGAAAACTCGAAATTTTACTTCATGCGCCACGCGTATAAAACCCTGATTTTAGGTAAAGTTCCAAATATTGTACTAAAGTAGTATGCTAAAAGCATGTATTCTAAACATGACTTCACATTAGTGTTTAGTACGCGTAGCGCATGAAGTAAAATGTCGAGTTTAGAAAAGCCTGAAAATTTGACCAAACCAAATTTTCAGGCTTTTCTAAACTCGAAATTTTACTTCATGATTAGCCTGGGAGTGGAAAACACTTGTTTAAAATTTCAATTTGAAATATTTGTAACAACAACGAATTTCTGAAAATTTACAGCATATACAGTATATTGAGATATGTATACTTAATAGAAAAACTCTGTGTATATCTGAGATAGTAATAAATAATATGCAGTGTACATTTTTTTTGGGTACCAGAAAAAATTCCAGGACTTTAAGGGTTAATTTTGATTATATTTTAGTTTAAAATTGTATTTATTCTTAAATTAAATAAAATCTAGTTTCCAATCAAAAGACAATATTTTTTCTTATGAGTATCCGTAATAGTTCACATTTTTAACCATGATTTTGCAAGCTTAGCTCATTTGTAAATAAAATACATTTCTTACATTAATAATATGAGTTTACTTTAGAATACAGTCGGTTTACAAGTAAAAAAACGTGCGTTTGATACTTATTCTCTTTAATAGTTAAATCAAATGACCTGTTGGTAATAAAAACTGATTGAAAGATATTTTTATTACCTCCAATAATATTACTTTTTAAGGCTAGATTATAATAAACATTTTATTTCTTATTTTTATTTATCCTTATCCTTTGGCTCCATGAGTCCTATCCTCATCGCCATCAAAATATGATTCCATATCTTGTCGTATTAGAAGTATCCAATCAAAAAATAGCTAATAAGAGTTAACGCATTTTAATTGAAAAAAGATAACTATTATCTCTTCAATGGTGGTATTTTTTGTTGTTTTGACATGGAATTTCATTAATAACTTATATTCTCAATATACATTTAAAATTTAAGTGTATAGACTAGTATATCATTAAGATTTAATAATATTGTTTTTTATTTGAACACCGATTAGTATTTCTAATAATAATTAAGATTAATTATATACTTAACAAGATTAAACTTCATTATCCAAGGTAAGTAGAATTTTTAGTTTATTTTTAAGTGTAATTATTAAATATATTGTTTCTTGAATAAATTTCTCATTTATCACTTGGTGAAACATTTTGAAATAGTATTAAAGGATAAATTAAAAACACTTGGTTTGTTTCACTATTTGTACAAATAGTGAAACAAACCAAGTGTTTTGAATTTATCCTTTAAAATATTTTGTATTCGATAATATACGGAGATAGGGAACGTCCAAGTTACTTTTGCGACAGTTTTTGTGTTTTTCTGAACCTGCTACTCTAGGAACCATAGTGACCTGAAACATTAAATGCATACTATATCTAGGCAAAAATAAAAGTTTAATTTCTAGAATCAGTGATTTAATAACATACATTCAAAGTGGCGTTACTCTTTTCACAATTTTTTTTTTTGCTCTTTCGCTATGTGAAAATTAAAACTTTAAGCTCTCTAAATCTGTTTACAATAGAGTCTAAAAGTGACGACGTCAAAAATGAGTGGAAAATTCAAACGTGAGTCATACTTAGACATTGTGTTAGCCACAGCTGATTTTTTGTCATATGAACGTTAAAGTTCGCTATAAGCTCATTTTATAGACTATATCCGTTGAATGACGTATACTACTAATATTCTTCATTCAACGCTATGACTACGTTACTCTACTGCCTGATCAATGTACATTAGATAGTTTTTTCTACTAAACATATTAGATTATGCTTATAGCAGCAATAAAACTCTACTAACGCCTACTAATATGGTCCTTGGATTTTACATAATTACACAAATAAAATCCACGATTTTCTGTTTAATATCCTACATCCTGTCCCCCTTGTATTCGCATTAAAAGGGCACTCAACATCGCAACGACCACGTTTCGCTCGCATTGACAAGAGAATACCATTTGCATTTTTTCACCGCAATAAAGCCTAGTCTAGTATAACCAATAAACCTCCGAGATCACATTCACCGCACAAGAAGAAGAGCGTGCAGCGGAAACGGAAATAACGGTCAAGAGCCCGTGTCTCCTGAACTATCGATTTTATTCAATACATCACTACTCAAAGCCTCGAATATATCCAGCCAATTATAAATAAGGATCTTTTTAATATCACTCAGCTTTCAATTAATTTTACACCACAAATTTAATTAAATGTAATTAAAATAATGCAATTAATTTAATCACGAGCACGAAGCATATTTTCGCTGATATAATTAAATAATATGTGAAAATGTACTTTACTGGCGTATGCAATATCAATACGGAATTGCGCAGCCATTGTAACGCTTTTCATTCATATTGTGAATAAAGCAAATCAAACTCAATCAACAGCCACTGTTCTCTCCTGCTGCGATGTTCAATGCAAAAGAGTATCAATAATTGCCTAGTTTATGGATATATAATATTGAATAATGATTTTATACTCCTTCAATGTGGAAATGTGATATCTTAATTATTCAATTGCAAGAATATTTGGATTAGATACAGTGTGATTCAGGAGAAATAAAAAAATCACATCTTGTTGACGGCAATAGTTTAATTAAATACCTATATTTAATTAAACTATTGCCGTCAACAAGATGTGATTTTTTTATTTCTCCTGAATCACACTGATTTTTTAAATTTTCTATTAGGAATACATATGCATACGCTTTTTTAAAGCATGAACACTGAAAGCACTGAAATATTGTTAACGAGTAAACTTTGCTTGAAATCTGTGTCTTATACGCGTGGCGCATGAAGTAAAATTTCGAGTTTAGAAAAGCCTGAAAATTTGGTTTGGTCGTTCCGCGCTACGCGACAAAACAAATTTTCAGGGGTTTCTATACTTGAAATTTTACTTCATACTTAACCTGGGACTAGAAAACACTCGTTTAAACTTTAAATTGACTTCTTTTAAGAAAACAAGGAATATTTAAAAATCTACAACACGTAATTGGGATATGTATACTCAAAAGAAAAAAATCACAAGAAATTAGGATTTAAAGCTTTACTAAAAGAAAGAACACTAATATACTCGTGACCTAAACAGTATGACATTGTCATGTGACGTCAAAATTTGACACAACTAGGAAACATCGTTGCAGATACAACTGTCGTCATACTCTTTAAAAAAATTGAACCACATTCCACATCAATGAGTCATAGGACATCCCTCCCGAATTTCACTATAGTTCCAAATCGACCAGCAGATTCAACAAATGAATTTGAAAATAGAATATATATTTGGTTTGAGTTACGTGAAGAGTTGAATATAATAAACTTAATAAAAGGCTAACACTTTCTTCACTAAAAACATTTATTTACGCTAAATCTTACACAAGAATTAAAAGATATAAAATTAGAACCTGATGAAACTTTGATTTCGTTTGATGTAGAATCCCTGTTCCCAAGCGTTCCAATTAAAGAAACATTAAATATACTAGAACAACTGTTAATTACTAATGAAATACCGAACGACGAAATAGATCAATACTTAGAATTAACAAGAATGGTTATGGACTTTAATACGTTCGAATTTAATAAAAAAATTTATAAACAAACTTTTGGGACGGCAATGGGCAATCCACTATCTCCTTTTCTTGCTAACATATTTTTGAATAACCTTGAAAATCTTGCTGAATATACAATACCTGATTTCCCAAGGGTCTGGTACAGATATGTAGATGATGTTTTTGCAATTGTAAATAAAAATGTAAATATAGACAATCTTTTAAAATCATTAAATAGCATATACGAAAGCATAAACTTCACCTTTGAATTAGAACAAAATAGACAACTTCCTTTCTTAGATTTAACAATAAATAGAAATAAAGATAAATTAGAATTTAACATATTTAGGAAATCAACGCACACTTTCAATTACATTCATTCTCATTCGAACAGTCCTTGGAAACACAAACTAGCAGCATTTAATTGCATGATATATAGAGCAATGAACTTACCATTATCAGAAATAAATAGAAACATAGAATTTAACGTAATATTAGAAATTGCTGAATCATTAGATTACAATAGAAACATAATAAATAAGTTAATCAACAAACATATATATAAGCATAATATAAAATGCGCAACCCGTTTAAAAAACATTAAAGAAAAAACAAAAAGTAAATATTGTAGACTTATATATACCCCAACAATTGAAAATAATTTTATTAAACTTTTTAGAAAATTCAATCTACGTCCAGCTGTTTATGCAAGTACACAACTGAAAACATTATTAGGAAACACATTTACAAAAATAGATAATTTACAAAAATCTGGTATATATAAGATAAATTGTTGCAACTGCGAAAAACTGTACATAGGACAAACTCAAAGATCATTAGCTATTAGATTTAAAGAACATAATTATCACATAAAGAACCTTAACCCTGAAAAATCAGCAGTTGCACATCACACTATAACTACCGGTCATAAGTTTTCGGAAAACAATATACAATTATTAAAACATTCTTCAAATAAAAAATTAAATATGTTGGAAGCTATTCAGATGAAGAAATACGAAAATAATTTGCTGAATTTTGATTTAAGTCCCCTGAATAATCCCTTGTTAGAGGTAATTCCGACAAATAACTGCGACAGACACAAGTGCTAACCTCACCCACCGTTTTTCCCATAATCCCTTTAGGTATAAGTATCCCGCCCTTTATTGTTATTTACTCAGTAAGCTATTGATAATGAACACGTAGTGTTCGAAATCTACATTTAGCGTAAATAAATGTTTTTAGTGAAGAAAGTGTTAGCCTTTTATTAAGTTTATTGAAAATAGAAATTCATTTGTTGAATCTGCTCTTCAATTTTTTAGATTAACGATGCAAAAACCATGGTTAAGGTAAGAATAGTAACATCCCGTTTCGTATGTATTGTTTCGTATTTTGTGGGAAGAAGTCATTGAGTTATGGTAGTTGTTAAGGTTAGATTATATACCAATTGGATTAGTAAGTTAAGATTATAATAATCAAGATTCAAATTAAAGTTATATTAGCTAGATTTCATACATTAAATTTGGCCTAAGCATTTCAGTTGGTTTAAATAAGTCAAACTTGAACTGCTTGTTACTGAAATACTCTGATGTATAAAATATACCTCTGGAGCAGTGGGTGTGCTAAAGCAGTATATTTTAAACTTTTATACGCTTGGCGCATGAAGTAAAATTCAGAGATTAGAAAAGAAAAGTTTGGCCCATCCGCTTCGCTACGCGACCAAATCAAATTTTTCTTTATACTTAATCAAGGAGTGGAAACACTTTTTATAGGTTTCAAATTGAACACTTTTATAAAAACAATGTCCGACCAGAGTATGCACTGGGATGTATACTTAAAAGAAAAATTCACTAGATAGATTAAAATCGACAATTTTCTTCTTTATTTATTTTAAGGAAAAAACTCGTTGATTTTCAAAAATTGATATGTTTATTCACTTCAATTGTTTCGCAAATATATTGCTTCTTCAGATGAAGAGAGTTACAAAATGTACAGATTTCTTATGACTATTTATCAATATACAAACTACTTTGGTGAGAGGAACATTTTCTTCTTTATTTCAATTCTGTATTTACCATACGAAATAATCATGTACTTTATAAGTAAGTCAGAGAAACAGGAACTGTCCCTAATCATTACATAACGTTGAAGAAGTATCGATTGCACTCTGAATCCAAATCGGGAGAAAGTGCTAAATTGCAACAGATTCCGGGCATGTCGGAGCAGTAGCGCCCATGGAATGTAAACTTTGATCTTTGACGCGTGGTAAACCTGCAACGATTGTTATTTTACGTTTCATTTCTTATATTACGTGACCGTATTCGATATCCATTACGGTAAACCACCGTATATATGAAAGTTATATGGCTGTTTTGGGTCTAATGCGTGATAGAATAAATTCGAATTGTAGGCGGGAACGGAATTGTAAATCTTTTAGGGTGTTTATAATAATCGTGATCCTATCGATCATATACCCTGACTTTTATTTTTGTTATTAAGAGTGATGGATTCAATACAATTAATGAATTAAATACAATATCTTGCATTAATAATTTTATTGAGTAGTTTTAAAAAAATTAGTACCTAGGAAGAAACATAAAGTACGAAAAGGAAAAACTCTTACAAGTCTTATTTTTTTTTATATTATGCACAATGTAATTTTATCAATCACGAGTTTTATCGATTTATCAAAGAACCTTTTTTTTTAATTTCTATGATTTTTTCAAATCTTGACTTTTTTTGTCAATTTCAGTTGCATTCTTGTTGAATATCTACTTTATTAATTATGAGATCGTATTATTTTTGTATTTGTAAATTAATTTATTTATTTATTCAGTTAACAGTATAACACATCAAAATACCATTTAGCTAAAAATTAATATTGTAGATTAGTAGGTACTTTCCAATTTCTTCTGAGCTTTATTGGTCCACCCTAGTACTTAATACAAAAATCTGTCTCGTCAATACATAAATAATACAGAGTGGTTTGATTATTCCCGATGGTAGTACTAAATTTTGACTTGGGCGACATTGTGGATATAACTATTCAAAGTTTCGATTTAACAGTTGTGACGTTTAAAAATGAACGTCATATTTTTTATAAACTGGTTCTTATACAACGAATAGATTGAATCTGGTTTTAATTTTAATATAAGACTAGTTTACGGTTTACTAGAGTGAGGCAGTCTCTTTCCATCTGTTTACTAGAGTGAGAGAGACCATATAGTACTATTTCCAACATAAAGAGATAAACGTTATATACAGGGTGTCCTAGGAGGAATCTGCCAAACTTCAGATGTGTATTACTTAGGTCATTTTAAGCAAAAAAAGTTATATCAATATAGGTCTGATTCGGAAAGATTAGTGAATTATGGCTTGTTGAAGAAAACTGATCAAAATTGTAAGTAGTAGGCTTTGGAAAGCATTTATTTACTACTTTTGTAATGGTAATGCTAGAGCTGCTATGCTGGAATATTATCAGCATTTTCCACATCGTACACAGTACCAAATTATCGATATATTATTACAAAAGTAAATTAAATGAATATTTGCACATTCTTCATTGGTAAACGTTAAAGGCATGTTTACAATAATCTTATTTACCACTTAGGTTAACTTATAAGTGACAGCAAAACAAATAATTGCACAGCAATGCTTTCCAAAGCCTACTCCTTACAATTTTGAACAGTTTTCTTCAACAAACTATAATTCACTAACTTTTCCGAATCGTACCTATGTTGATATAACTTTTTTTGCTTAAAATAATTTAAGTTACACATCCCTGAATTTTGGCACTTTCCTCCCGGGACACCCTGCATAATGGAAAAAATCTGTAATGATTGTTGAGCTGATTGAATGCTGAATTTACGGAATTTTCCACAGCACACGTTTTTATTCCTAAAAAATGAGTGAATAAATAAGGTAAAATTAGCATTTTTTTTATAAAGAAAAAAACTAAGTATCTTATAATATATAAAATTACGAAAAAACTATTCGTGAAAATGCAAACAGTGTCTTAATTAATAAGACAATTTAGGACGATAAATATACATTGAAACAACTACTTCCCGTGCAAATACACCTCCGGATATTGAATTATACAATGAAATATTTAAAATCTTATTTAATTTGATTTGCTACAACGCTCTATTAAAGTATATGTAACGTTTAGGTCAAATTCTCTTCAAACCAACTAACAATACAATTTAAATTTTACAAGTGTCTTCCACTCCCAGACTAAGCATGAAGTAAAATTTCGAGTTAAGAAAAGCCCCGTGAAAATTTGTGGAGGGTCGCCAAATTTTCTGGGCTTTTCTAAACTCGAAATTGTACTTCATGTGTCACGCGTATAAAACACTATAATATTCGAACTTCACTTAAAATCTGTGTTTTATACGCGTGGCGTATGAAGTAAAATTTCGAGTTTAGAAAAGCCCACAAATTTTCACGGGGCTTTTCTAAACTCGAAATTTTACTTCATGCTTAGTCTGGGAGTGGAAAACACTTGTTTAAAACTTCAAATTGAACTCTTTTAAAAATCAACGAATGTCAGAAAATTTATAACTAAAATAATTAAGAAAAAGTAATGTGATTTTATAAAAAGAATGACATACCATGGAATTGATACAACAATTGCGGATGTCAAAATAGCACAAGATATTGCTGTTACTTAATTAACGACAAAAAAAACATAACGCAAACATCGTGATAACTGTGGTCTGCATAATACCACTTTATTAGGAGGATTTTTCTTGTATAGTGTAAATCAAACATTTCAAAATTTACATGGGATTTCCTATGTTGCGTCCGCAAAGTCAACACCCGGTATACAATTTTACACAATCGAATGCGCTAAGATCCAACTAATTTTACAACCATTTGAACATACGTTTACACTACTTGTTTTAGCATGAAGTAAAATTTCGATTATTAGCATGCCATTTGACTTCATTATACAAAAAATTGTACACATTACTAAAACAAATACTATTTCCAACAATTCCCTAATCTCGATCACTTTGTAGTCAGCAACAATACATGTATTTCGTCAATACAGAAAAATGTGTCTTTTGAGTATATATGTATATCCTGGTAAAAGAATAATGAAACCTATACTGACATTAGAAAGCGAATCATGGACAACAACAAAAGCACATAGGAGTAGACTAACGACAATAGAAATTAAATTCCTAAGAAAAATAAGAGGAAAAGCAAAACTTGTCAGAATAAGAAATGACACATATAGAAAGGAACTCGCGATAGAGTCGGTAGAGGCAACAATACAACAGAACCAATCAAGATGGCTAGGACATATAAAAAGGACGGGACAGCAAAGAACACCAAAGAAAATAGAAGAAGAGGGAGGCCTAGAAAATCTTGGAAAGAGGAAGTACGAATATCAGCAAACGTTAGAGGAGTCAAATGGGATGACCTGAAGAGTCTCACAAGAAACAGAGAAGAATGGAGAAAGATATGCAAAAAGCCCCCAATAGAAAAATAAATATTAAGTTTGTATTATACATTTTGACATGTACACTTCTGTGCAATTTTCTTAATGTCAAAATCCTGCGTCATTTAGACATTTCAAAAATTGGAATTCAAACTAAAATTGAAGATAGTATTTCTATTTCGGCTTTATTGTATTTATAACGAGCGTTTTTTTCAAAAGGTCATAGTTTTGGTTTTATAATAAAGATGTTATTTTCAAGTTATGGTGTTTTTTCATTTATTGAAACTGCTGCTAGGCAATCAACACAGACCCGAATTATACAACTAGAATATTGTAAAAAATAGCTATGAGACTTGTGCTTAATTTTATTGCACAAAAGTGTAAATGAAAAACCGACACCGAAATTAAATACATTGCTTAAGTATCTTTGCATACGCTAACGATTTTACATACTTCTAGGTTTGTTTAGGTTAGGTTAGTAGAAAGGTTTGCAATAGAATACATTGCGCTAGTCATTTTGCGCCCGATATCTGTTCCACATGGACGTGGTACTTGTACAACTAACGAAGACATTTATACAAATTTGTTGGCCTTATATACTTAATAGACGAAGATATCATTACTTTTTTCGAAACAGTTGCGATTGACACTAATATCGTTCAAACTAATTAAATAAAAGTTATTTCACAGAAAAAGTTGTTTTTTTGCAATACAAATTCGACCTTATGAGACTTCTACCTTTTCGCTTCGACCTAATGGGATTCGATCTTATGGTATTCGACGTTATGGGGGGGATCCTCATAGAATACATATCGTATGTTCTATAAAAAAAAAAAACCTCTGGCCCACTGAGCAAACACATTGAAGTAATATTTCATCAACATTAATACAACGTTTAATGTTGTTACAATGTTGATATAACGTATTTGTTTGTTTTGTGCTCAGTGGGGGAGTGCCATGATTTAATCTTTTTTTAAATTTATGTTGGCTACACGCTTTAGGAATTAGAACGTCACACACAATAATTATAATATATTCTTTCAGAGTTGCCAACCTACAATATTTTCCATGGCACTCTAGAATTTTTTTTCTTATTGAACACCCTATTATCTTTAAATGAAAAATAATCAAAAACTTAAACTATACTCACTCTAATTATTAATTAATAAAAAGGCCTGTTTGTAGGTATGGATAGGGGTGAGTCATGGAGTAGCTTTTGTTTGTCGGCCGTAGCCGAAAGCTTTCTGCGCTGAAGTGCGTCGTGTATATATGTGCGACGAGTAGGAGTAGAAGATAATGGATCTCGGCGCTGTTGTAGATTGTAGAAGAGAGAGGTGTCATTAGGGCAGGCATTGTTTTCACTCGTGTGGAAATGAATGTGATGGATACCAAGTATTTAAATGGACGAGGGGGGACAGAACACCGATAACACAAAGGGACCTGCCGAGATGTAAGATAATAACAGCCTCTGTGACGAGCTTCCAGGCTGCGAATGTCGATTTTCGGTTGGGAAAATTATTGTATGTATTGCCGGGTAGAATCCACAAAAAAAAGATCCTCTTATTTAATATGATTCTAATTATGATAAAATATGATTTAAATTAAAGCATTTGAATCCTGATTTTCGAATTCACGAAATCCTTTTTAATATCATTCATTTTTTTTAATGATAACATCGACAAATTTTAATTTGAAATAAAACTAATTAAAGAATGATATAAACATTTATAAATAAATACAAGTCACTTGGTTTGTTTCACTACTATTTTTTATTCTCTCCGACTAGTTTCGACTTATCGTCATTCTCAAGGAGTAATACAGAAAAATGTTTTACAAGATATATATACATATTTTTTTGAAAGTCAGGTAATAGGGGCTTTAAGAATTGGGGAGTTTCCGATGTCTTCGTACTCGTTTACGATGTGTTTTCCCTGTTTTATTGCCTAGCTGTTTTCCAGGCCTTCTCTAAAATTCAATTCTCGTCCCTTATTATCTGAATATAAAATTTGAAAATCGTCTGAATTGAAAAAGTGATTAGATGCGATGCAAATATTGTGATTTGTCCACTTAATCGTATACCTAATAATATAACCAGGAATTTTCGCAGTTATAAAAGGACTAAAAATAAAATAGGCCTTGAGGACGATAAAACGTCATGCTTGAGTCAATCTCGAAGTAGCATGAGTAGATTTCGTTTGTCTCTAGATAATGATAGTTCTTTCATAGAATAATTGCCATTTTTTTATTATTCTTTGTTAAATAATTAGTTTCTGGTTTGAATAATGTAATTTTCATGTTCGTTGCATATGTCATCGTTTTTAATGACTACTTTACATTTTCCTTATGTGTGTTTTTTAGTAAATCGGCTATATCTCCTTAGTCGTTTGACATAACCCCATCAAACCCGGCATCTTTGTATTCTTAATTGAAATCTCTTAGCGATTGTAACATGATATATAGGGTGTTCCGTTTAAACAGAAGTAACTACTACCCAATAGTTAATTTATTTTGTATATTTGGGTATAGTGTATAATAGTTTGTTATTGATAATGAGCACCTTGTGCCTTGAAAGATACATATAACGATACAAATTAAAAGTGAAGTAAGGATTAACGGTCTTTTTATGTATACAATCTCGTTAGAACATTATTTCAATTGTTATAAATTTTCAAATCAGTCTAGAAATAGCCAAGTTAGAGGGGGGGGGGGGCGCTTTATTTATGGCGAATCATCCTGTACATCTAACATTCTAACAATGTACCCTTAAATTTCAGTGCTTTATTAAACATTATATTTTATCTTCTAAAAACGGTTCTCAAACTGCGTATTATCTGAAAAATAGCTATGATTCGAATTCTTTTGTGAGGATTCATGCTCTTTCTGAGGATTCGAATCCTTTTACAATGATTCGAATCCTCTTAGAACGATTCGAATCACCTACAAATGTTGAATCGTTGATTTTCGAGCGAGCCATGTGGAAAACTATAAAGTTGAATAATAAAAAATGACTAAATTGAAGGTTTTCCCAATCATTCTTGAAAGAACGAAAAACATTCTTACTGTTTTAGTAAAATAATGTATTCTCAAACATAGTATATATTTTGCTGCCTTTAAATATAATGGGTCTACAGGTAATTATATAGGCAACTAAATACACAATACGTCGTTTCAATATGGAATTGTATGGTATAGTCAACTTATTACCTTTCTACCCTGACGTCATTAACTTCTATCTGTTTTCAATCAATGAATTATGGTTAAAACAGAATATCTTTCTAATTTGGATTAATTACGTCATACTTTTGTAGATAATTTCATCATGTGTACAAGTTATACCTGTAATGTGCTTATTTTCCTAAAGATACCAATGTATATTACTTAAAAATTGGAACTTAATATACGATTTGCGGCTAAACGGTAAGTCTCCAAAAGAACTGTATCTTAACATGTATGCGTCCCACACATATTTGCACACGGCTTAATTTAAAAAATGTCACAAATCGGAGTATTTCGATCCGGAGAAACCCCCATCTTCAAACAAGATAAATTCTAATTCAAAACTATTTGAATTCGAGAAAATAAGCTTACGCTTTTTATAGTTTGCACACTTTAAACATAATATATAAAATTACGAAAAAGTATTCGTAAAAACGCAAACAATGTCTTAATTAATATCTTCAATTTTTTGGCACGTAGGATGTTAAGTTTGCGTTTCTATGATCATGATTTAATGACGCCTGTCAAAATACTTTAAATGCACCAATTTTACAAAAATGCTCAAAATATCATTCCAAGTGTGGTGAAACTATATAAGGAGGAAACATATAGGATTTTCAACAATGGGCAAAAGGTTTGCATTAAAAGTAAGTGCAAGAATGATTTAAATGTTAGAAATAAAGAGGATCTATAAAGATTGATTACTTATAATTTGAGGCAGAACCAAGAAGGAAATGATTATCATTTAAAACGCATATTTTCTTGAATAATGTGTTGATGTCCATTTTTTCTTGAATAATGTGTTGATGTCCAATTTAACTGAGGCTTGTGTCCTAGTGATTTCCGTTCGTTCTTGTTTGTCGTTCCTTCTACCGGTAGTTTTTCTTTTAGGTATACATATCCTTATTACAGCTTTTATGCTTTGAATTTGCAGATGTTGCTTGTTTTAGTGTTGAATTTCAATTATATCTTGAACAAGTTTCTCATCTTTCACGTGGTGAAACATATTTAACTATGATTTAATAAAGAAAACACTTGGTTAAATTTCACTAATATTTTGGTTTTTTATTCCAACTAGTTTCGACTTTGAGTCATTCTCAAGGAGAATTTCAAGCTTTAAACGAGTGTTTTGTACTCCCAGGTTAAGCGTAAAGTAAAATTTCGAGTTTAGAAAAGCCAGAAAATTTGGTTGGACGCGTAGCGAAGCGAAGCGACTAAACCAAATTTTCTGGCTTTTCTAAACTCGAAATTTTACTTCATGCGCCACGCATATAAAATACTAATCTAGCTTAAGCAGTATATTACGAACATCACTCTGAATTAGTGTTTTATACGCGTGGCGCATGAAGTAACGTTTCGAGTTTAGAAAAGCCCCGTGAAAATGTATCTCGAGCCTCGACAAATTTTCCAATCGGGACTTTTCTAAGCTCGAAATTTTACTTCATGCTTAGTCTGGGAGCGGAAGACAGTCGTTACTTTAAAATATGCCAAAACTATCAATATGTGTGTCGCAAGCGTCATAAAGAAAAACGGAGTGACCAAACCAAATTTTAAGGCTTTTCTAAACTCGAAATTTTGCTTCATGCTTAACCTGGGAGTGGAAAACACTCGTTTAAAGCTTCAAATTGAACTTTTCTAAAAAAACAACGCATGTCGGAAAATTAACATCGTATACATACAGAGAGTTTTATGTAACACCGAACATTTGCATCCAATACAATTTGACACCTTTCATTTTTAAGTTGTGTGTAAATTGAGTTGCCTATATAATCATTACAGATTGTAGCCAATTAATCGCAATTAATGCCTTAACTTGTACATACAGGGAGTTTTTCTTTCAAGTATACATGTCCCACTTACAGCGTATCAGCCGTAAATCTTTAGATACTCGTTGTTTCTTAACAGAGTTCAATTTGAAATTTGAAATGAGTGTGTTCCACTCCCAGACTAAGCATGAAGTAAAATTTCGAGTTTAGAAAAGCCTGAAAATTTGGTTTGGTCGCGTAGCGCGAAGCGCGGAGCGGCCAAACCAAATTTTCAGGCTTTTCTAAACTCGAAATTTTACTTCATGCGCCACTTTTACAAAACACTGACATATTACGAAGTTTAAAACACACCGCTGAACTTTACATCAGTGTATTGTACCGGTGGCGCATGAAGTAAAATTTCGAGTTTAGAAAAGCCTAAAAATTTGGTTTGGCCGCTCCGCGCTTCGCGCTACGCGACCAAACCAAATTTTCAGGCTTTTCTAAACTCGAAATTTTACTTCATGCTTAGCCTGGGAGTGGAAAACACTCGTTTAAAGCTTCAAATCTTTTAATGAACCGAGCGTCGGAGCATGCACAACGTATGCTTAAAAAATTCTCGTTATGAAAATGTTCGGTGTTACATAAAACTCTCTGTATGTATACTCAAAAGAAAAATTCCCTGTATATAGATAACTTGATTGCCCATTGATAGGTTTGTCAAATAAATGAAGTAATAAAATCAAACAAAGAGGTAGACATGCGTTTGTGCTGCTGTGTTTTGTTTTTTGTGACGCTACGGTAATCGGGTAATGTGTTGACTACATATTATTTTAAGTTTTAACATACATGTAGTTTGTTCCGAGTCATGAGAGTACAAATACAATTCCTAATCTGATTATATACTACGAGTTTTTGGATTTGAATATGAATATTTTCAAAATATTGTAACGAATCCTTTTTCAAATTCGAATTCTCTGATAGAATTTGGATCCTACCCAGCTCTGGTATATCAGTGGTCTAACTGCAAAACTCACATTCTCCACTTTTGAAAACCGCCAACTCAATTTTCACAAAAAGTCGAGATGAACACATTTTAGCAGTAAGAAAGTCTGATCCACAATCTTCTTTATTTCAACACGTAAACATTTCTAAACATACAATAAATTTCGAAAAAACGAGAATGTTAAAAGAGACAGACTTCTTCCACGCGAGGATTATTAGAGAAGCGATAGAAATTGAAAAGAGGCCGAACAGTCTAAATCAAAGAGATGATGCTAAAAGACTACCACCAATTTGGAAAACTTGTATAAATTCTGGTCAAAATATATTATCTCCGAACAACAACCAAGAAATTCAAAATCCAATCCCTTCCGAAAATAATATTGAAATTGTCACTACTACATCATTAGAAGAACAAAACAGAAGAGTAACACGAAGCCAAACAAGAAATTCACGCATCAAGTAGTACGTAAAAGTCAAACAAGTGGTTGCTAGAGCAATGGAATTTTGATAGTTATTCCTGACGATGATGACTGCGACGTCATCGAAACGTCGAATTAAAAATAAAATGGACCAGAGCCAAGAAAATACGCGGGACCAAACCCGAAGAAACAGTGATACATGTTACGCCCGCGAAAATCTACGTTTTAAATCTACGTTTATATAAAGGTACAGGCCAACATTTACTAATATATATATATATATATATATATATATATATATATATATATATATATTAGTATATGTTGGCCTGTAACTTTAATATCAGACCCCCCTCGTACATGTATTATGTTCAGAGTTATGAGAGTACATACATAATCAGATTACATGCTACGAGTATATAGAAAGATATATTTTTCACATTATGCGAATCTTATAATTTAGCAAAATCAGTTGACTTTGTCTAAATTTACGGTACATTAACAGATAATAAGCCATTAATAATAGATAAAGTAATTTGGTGGCGTAGTCTCTCTGTTCGTGATTAGAGATTAGTGTAAGTTTACGTAGCGCATACATATTTAATATCGACGAAATTGAAACTGGGTAAATGGTTCGTTATTGATTCCAGGTGGTATTTGCTCGTACATTGAGTTATTGAATCGGAATCACGGGAGCCATGAAGCCGGCCGACTGGATCGGAGGATTTAGTAAATGAAATCAGTTAAAGTTGGTCGCGTGTCTGGTGCTATCGCAGTGTGCATACACTAAAATGTTTATAGATCATAACGCGGAGCGTCGCGACGCCGCGCCTTTATAATGCCCGGCTCTCCTGCTTTTGTGTCACCCTTGCGCTATTGTCGTCAGCATATGTGCACGTTTGTTTTCATTTCCGTTTTCCATCCTGAAACTCGAAAAAATATACACTGGATGTGAATATAATGTCATGTAATGCGGGTTTGTAATAGAAGAGAAAATATTTACTAAGATTATTTTTCTGTGAGATAAGGTAAATACATTTAATTGTGAACTAGTTGATGTGGTAAGAAATACATCTGTAATCAAACTAATAATAACACTTATACTATGTTTTGACAAGAATTTATTTGTATTACAAATCCATAAATTATATGCAATACGATTTAAGGATCGACTTTTTATATTCATTATCAAGTGGCTGTAAAAGTTAAAACTTTAGTCGTGGCAATTATTCCATATAATATATGTATGTATACGAGTATGTAACAGAGCTGGGACGAATCCTCGTATAAAGGATTCAAATCCCGAATCCGAATCACCTAATATGATTCGAATCACGAATACTCGAATAAAGGATTCGTAAGAGATAAATATGATTCGAATCAAAGATTCGAATCCTGTTTTTCGAATCACGAATACAAATCCTTTAAAAATAAATTTGATTTTATTGTTTTTTTGCAACCATTAATATATAAATATCGTTACCAGTTGTTTTAACAAAAATATTCAAAACCTAATAATTTATTATTAAGACTGAACATCGTTGATAACAGACTAAATATCTGATTCCCTGTTACTCTGATTAAAGATGTATTTGTGTGTTTCTGAACTTCAGTTCAAATCAGTGTTTTGTACGCGTGGCGCATGAAGTAAAATTTCGAGTTTAGAAAAGCCCGAAAATTTGTCTCGGTTCGCTGCGCGACCCTCGACAAATTTTCACGGGGCTTTTCTAAACTCGAAATTTTACTTCATGCTTAGCCTGGGAGTGGAAACACCTGTTCAAAACTTCAAATTGAACTATATTATAAAATCGACGAATGCCTGAAAATAAGTCAGATAAAAGTCATGGAATTATATTTAAATTGACCAAAACACTAACAAAAAAGCCATATGATATTATTAAATGTGTCAAAAATCAGCAGGCAAATTACAAAACACGTAAAAATTTATAAAATTAACTTAAATATTGACAAAAACAATGAAAACAAATTAACAAAATAGGGGTTTCCCTCAGAGGAATTATATTAAAAGGCCAGGGTAAAAAAATCTTAAATCAGGGAAATGTCGGAAAAATTTAACATTTCAGATTGTGGCTACCATGTCACTTTTACTTTATATTAAAGAAAGTTTTGCAAACTAGATTATTATCTTCAAAAACATTTTCAGTAATTTAATATTCTCATCAAAGCATTCAGTTTGAAGTTTCGAACGAGCGTTTCCACTCCCAGACTAAGCATGAAGTAAAATTTCGAGTTTAGAAAAGCCCCGTGAAAATTTGTCGAGGGTCGCGCAGCGACCCGAGACAAATTTTTGGGCTTTTCTAAACTCGAAATTTTACTTCATGCGCCACGCGTACAAAACAGTGATTTAACGAGAAATTTAAAAACACACAAAAACATTTTTCATGTTAATCATCACAATTCGAATTATTTTTGACGATTTAAATCCTTTTGTAAGTATTCGAATCCTATTATTAATATTCGAATCCTTTTATAAGGATTTGAATCACCCACATTTGGATTCAAATACGAATCCTCTTTAAAAAATGGAACGAATCCGGATCACGAATCCAGTTGAACTAAAGTATTCGAATGCCTCTTTTGAATCCTTTAAAAGGATTCGAATCTAGGATTCGAATCCTGAATGATTCGAATCCTGCCCAGCTCTGGTATGTAATACAGATAAAATGTGATGATGACATAATACATATAAGGTACGATTCGCGAAAGGTGTCCCATGGTTTCCTTAATTTGTGGTGCTTTCTGCACCAATACATGTAATACGAAAATAGTTTGATGTCATCAGATTACTTGTGTGAAAAGAGACAGAAAACTTCATAATATGTTTGCTATTGTTTTTAGATGGAACATGCGAAAACGTATGTTCCGGTGTGCAGCTTTAACATTTTAAGGTTAAACGTCACATTTTGACAATGTCTTTGTAAAACTAAATCTCCAAAAACCCAGCCACAAATCATTGTAATTAATGTGCACAATCGTTTTAAATGTGAGTTTAAGCGGTATAATTCAAATTACCAAATCTACTAAATAGTTCAGGTATTTACCGAAATAAATAATGCATTTATGCTGATTTTGTGTAAGCTCAAACAAAACTGTTAGTTGAATCGAATGCGCATTCAGTAGATTTGGCAAATAGTCATCGGATTAATCTGTTAATACAGGGAATTTTTCTTTTAAGTATACATACAGGGAATTTTCTATTAAGTATACATATGCATACGCTTTTTTTAAAGAGTTCAATTTGAAGCTTATAAAAGTGTGTTATCCACTCCCAGACTAAGCAGAAAGTGAAATTTCGAGTTTAGAAAAGCCTGAAAATTTGGTTTGGTCGAGTAGCGCGAAGCGAAATTTTGTGAAGCCAGGGTAAAAGGGTGATGTGTATTGAAGCTTAAAACGAGTGTTTTCCACTCCCAGACTAAGCATGAAGTCAATTAATATAAGTTGTTTATTCACATGTACAAAAGAACATGTGTTTCTTTTCTAAACTCGAAATTTTACTTCATGCGCCACGCGTATTAAACACTGAAAGCACTGAAATATATACGAGTAAATTTCGCTTGAAATCAGTGTCTTATACGCGTGGCGCATGAAGTAAAATTTCGAGTTTAGAAGAGCCACAGATGTTCTTCTTTACATGTGAATAAACAACTTATATTGATTGCCGTTGTCAATATTAATCGATCGTTTAAGTTTGAATCAATTAACATTTAAATTCTTGAGAAGTTCCATTCGACACAGCTGATCTAGCGAAGTAATTAAAACACACTTCTTGTCGGATTTTAAAGCTCAGTGTAAAACCTTCACGGGCTATAAAGTTTGCCACATTTAACGCTACAGTTAAAACTTTAAGGAACCGTAAGGCTTTCGAGGGAATTTCACATATAAATTGACTTGTCTGGCTTAACGTTTATTTAATAGAGTGATTTCCTTATGTTTTTGAAGAGTTTCGCAATTTTATCAAATGGCCTGTGTGGATTTGTTTAGGTTATAATGAGGGCTAACAGACATATTTATAGGCCTCGCTTCTAAATTGAATTGACGTTAGATTATATGATTTTTATCCAGATTAACTTGGATATCAGAACCTTATCTGCCAGTTACTTAGATTAGGTTTAGATCATCATTAGATTAGTTCAATGGTACTTAAACGGTCGGTCGCATTATTGTTTTAGAATTTCTATCTTAATTAGTGATGGGCATAATCGAATCAGAGTTGATTTCGAGTACAAGTAAAATGTACACGAGTATTGATTACAAGTACTCCACGCAACTTGTACTCTACTACTAAGTACAAGTTCGTAATCACGAGTGCTTAAGTATATGTATGAGCACAAAGTACTGAGTACAATAAATGAAAATAGGAAAAACAATAATTCAATATATGTTTTTATATATTTTCAACTTAACACTAAATCAGTGTATTACCCGCGTGGCGCATGAAGTAAAATTTCGAGTTTAGAAAAGCCTGATTTGTCTTGGTCGCTCCGCTGCGCTACGCGACCAAGCCAAATTTTCAGGCTTTTCTAAACTCGAAATTTTACTTCATGCTTAGTCTGGGAGTGGAAAACACTTGTTAGAGTTTTTAAATTGAAAGCTTTTAATAAGATCACGAATGTCTAAAAATTTACATTGAAAAATCGTAACATGTATACCTTAAAGAAAAATGTCAATGACAGATATTCCTGAGCAAGGAATAATACCTGATCCTTCTATCCTACCTGATCCTCAGAGACACTTTAATAAATTGGTAGTAGATACAAATAATTTGAGGCGTGATAGGTAAATACATTAGATTGTCATACTAATGTCAGATTTCCCTTCACATAACCTACAAATTTAAAGTTGATTAACACCATAACATGTGATTAATCTTGTCCTATCCTAAAACACAACCTGTATCACATCACTAAATTCTTGAAATGTCAAATTTGATTGATCATATTAAAAAAAAAACGATTATACAGGGCTTTCATTAATTCCCGAACCCCACGTAACTAAATTTAAAATTTCCGCTTAAATTATTGTATTTGTACGTTGGAGGCTTTGAAAAAAGTAACCAAACGTTACTAAAGTCAAATTTGACATAAACGTTTATGCGCGGTGCATCGTTAAACCAACCTTTGAGATCTTACAAGATTCGCCCAGAATTTTCAGGTAAGCAAAAATTGTTTAATTATTCTGAAACATTGAGTTAAATAAAGTTTAAAGTTTAAATAAAGTTTTAAAGTTTAAAGTTTAATAAAAATTTGTTACATTTTTGAAGATGAGCCTATTTTGTAATCATTTTAAATATAATATTTTCAGTCGTCATAAAAATACGCCGGCGAATAAATATTTTTAAATCTAGGGAATTTTTGTGTGAGCCATACCACCTTGTACATTTGGTTGCCTATTATTTTTGGTCACGTGGGGTTCGGGAATTAATGAAAGCCCGGTAGATATTTCTTGTATCTATTAACTTCTTTGTATAATGGGCTAGAATATAAAAAATTAAAATGAAAATAAAATAAAATTGGAAAAAATATAATAATAATAATAGAATTTATTGTCTTTATCTAGAATTTTATGTTCTGTCAGTGGTGCGCAAACCATGGAAACGTGATGAAATGTCAAGGTATAAATGCTGAAATTTGCCAGAGTTTTAAGAAAATCGTAAATTGTGGAAAAACGATGAAATGTTTAAATTTGAAAACAATGTCAAAAAGTGATGAGATGTCAAGAAATATTGAAATCTGACCACATTTTTAAGTATTCCGAAAAGTGATAATCTGTAACAAAAACATGTTTTAAATATTTTAAATTTGACAATTAATCAGTGTTTATATGCGCGTGGCGCATGAAGTAAAATTTGGAGCTGAGAAAAGCCAGAATTTGGATTTGGACGCTGCGCATCCAAATCCAAATTCTTTGGCTTTTCTCAACTCGAAATTTTACTTCATGCTTAGTCTGGGAGTGGAAAACATTCATTAAAAAATAATCACTCGTTTTTTACAATATTTTCATTAATTTACAATATCTTAAGGTTTTTGTTTAGTTTTTAAAATTATGTCAATTCTCGTGTATTTTGAAGATTTTAATTAATTTTCAAAATTTTACGATTCGTGAATTTTTCAATACGTTCGTTAATTTTCAAACTTATTTTAATTTCCAAGGTTTATAACAATTTTCAAAATTATGCATTTTTCAAGATTGTTGCTGATTTTCAAATTCTTGACTCCTTTCGTTACTTTTCAAAACATTAAATTTTCAAGAATTTCGTTAATTTTCGGGTGCGCAAATTTCAAAGAAATTTATTTGACAAAAAATATGAGGTATTTCTTCAAAGCGTTTATTAATCGTTAATGATTAATAAAACGTCTAAATTAATTAATGGCTATGTTGAATAAATATATAAGGCTTTTTTTTTTCAAAACGTTTATTAATCGCTTCCGATTAATGAAACGTCTAAATTAATTAATAACAATGCTGAAAAGTTCATGATAAATTTTAAATTTTAAACTTCAAAGATTTACGAAAATTTTCAAAACTCATTATATCATGAACTTTGTAAGATTTTCGTAAATCTTCAAAATATACAATATGAGTGTGACTTTTTTCTAGATTTTTAAAATTATTATTTCACAAAAACCGTCGGAATTTTGAAAATTAACGGAAATCTTGGAAATTTACGAAAAGCGTTTAGATTTTGAAAACTGACTAAAACGTTGAAAATTCACGAAAGATAGTCGAGATTTTAAATGTTAACCAAAATTATGAAAATTCACGAAAATTGCTAACGTCTTAAAACCCAACGAAAATCTCGAAAATTCATGAATAGTATCAACGTTTTATAATTTACGAAATATACATATATCAGAAATTCGACAAGTAAAATCTTAGCAATTCAGGAATCTGGAAAATTAAAGGAAATCTTTGGAAAATTACGAAAAGCGTTAAAGATTAACTGAAGTTATGGAAATTGATTAAAAATTCTTAAAACTATGAGAATCTCAAATAACTGCCAATAATTTAAAAATAACATATAATTGAGATTTAAATTAAAAAAAAACTAATTGAAATTTGTTTCATCAATTTTTCAACACACAATATTATTTTGTTTATTGAAAAATTGATGAAACAAATTTCAATTAGTTTTTTCAAAGTATTTATTAAAAATAAAATAATTTCAATTCAATTCAAAAATACCAAATACAAAAATCAATCCGATAAAGATTTTTTAATGTGATTCTAGTACATACAAACAAAATTTCAACATTTTTGAAGCAAGAATAAAAAAGTTCGTGATTGTTTATTTGTGACAGTTACAACAGACATTTTGATAGTTGTGACATATTTTATAGTAACGAGTGCCTTCCACTCCCGGACTAAGCATGAAGTAAAATTTCGAGTTTAGAAAAGCCCCGCGTAGAAAATTTGTCGAGGGTCGCGCAGCGACCCGAGACAAATTTTCACGGGGCTTTTCTAAACTCGAAATTTTACTTCATGCGCCACGCGTATAAACTACTGATTTAAAGTAAAGTTGACAATATATACTGCTGAGATGTGATGGATCAATATTTACGGAGACATTAAAAAATACGTTTTTTTTTGTGAATATTTTATAAAGAATAATAAGAAAAGTACAACAAATTTAGTTTAGAAACGTTTTCATATTGTAAATATTTAAATCATTATATCTACCGAAAAGAGTGCTATGATGGACACATCACCATTTTTTAAGTATTTTCAATCAATAAAGGCAATAAAGATGACAGAAAATAGGTTACACAATTTTTTTCTGAATTCAGTTGTCTAACATTTATCCAAAGTATTGTCTTGGTACAGGGTGGGGCAGAAAAACCTATCCGATTTCAAAACGTTATAAAATTAAAACCACTCAACTTGACAAAAAAATTTGTTTATTAACATATCGCAAATTTTATGCCATTTTTAAATTTAAGTTTTGAAAAGCACATCACTCAAATGTCGTCCTTGGGAGCGGATACACTGATTTAGGCGCTCGCGGTAGCTTTCCATGACTTTCACCGTCATTGCCACAGGAATTTCTTCAATTGCCCGAGCAATTTCCCTTCGTAAAGCAAGAATGGTCCTTGGTCGATACTGGAATATCTTCGATTTGAGGTAACCCCAAAGGAAGAAGTCACATGGAGTGAGATCCGGTGAGCGCGGCGGCCAGCCAATATCACCTCTCAGAGAAATGAGGCGTCCGGGAAACATTTCCCTGAGAATGTCCAGTGATCGTCGCGATGTGTGGGCGGTTGCACCATCCTGTTGAAACCACACATTTTCTTCCATTTTGGGCTGAAGAAAATTTTCCAGCATGAAACAATAGCGCTCGCTGTTGACCGTTACGGTTTGCCCATTTTCTTCAAAAAAGTAAGGCCCCCAGACGCCTAGGCGGGAAAGAGCACACCACACAGTCACTTTTGGGCTATGGAGGGGTTTCTGATGGATTTCCCGAGGATTTTCGTCACTCCAATATCGAAAATTCTCCCTGTTTACGGCGCCACAAAGGTGAAAATGGGCTTCGTCCGTGAAGAGCACAACATCGTCTATTGGGAGTTCTCGGAGATCGCGACACAGGTTCATACGGGTTTCAAAATCCCTTTCAATTAATTCCTGTGCAACAACCATTTTGTAGGGATGCATTTTGAGGTCCCGGTGCAAAATTCGCCGAATTCTGCGGTTGGAAATCGCCAAAGCGAGCGAATGTTTTCGTGCCGAACGACGCAGGGAACCTTCAATCGCGGCTCTCACATTGGCCACGTTTTCAGGTCCTGTTGCTATCCTGGGACGTCCAGGCGACTTCTTTTTCAATGCTGAACCCGTCTGTCGAAAATTTGACACCCACACTTTAATCGTAGCGTGATGTGGAACAGGATCATGACGCCCGAGTCCGAAATGAATTCGAAAAGCACGTTGTGTAGCAATTATCGAACCGCCGTTTTCGATAAACCGCTAAATAACAAAAGCACGATGTTCACCAGACCAAGGCATGTTGACTAATGACAAATGGCATAAAACCGGCTTTCTAACGGTTTTTACCCCACTACTCTACCTGTTCCCTCTTCTGAGAAAAAGGGATTTGAAATCGGATAGCTTTTTCTGCCCCTCCCTGTATATTTAATTTTGTACCTAATATTCCCATGTTTCAAGGCCATAGCCAAATAAACAGAAATACTACCATGTCATATAATATCATATATTTATTATACGTGGACAACACAGCATAATTTCTATCCTGCTATTCACATGTATTTTTTCTTATTTCCTACGAAGAAATTGAATTTCTAAAACTGCATCTTAAATAGCAAATACTTTTAATATGAACTACTCAAAAACGACTAGTAATCATTTGTGAAAAACAGGTTATACAAAAAATCTGTCATCTGCTGTACTAGCTTAAATATAAATATCGTAATGGAGACTCGACATTGCCAAAAGAATCTCACTTTTAATGTTTTCTAATATACTGCAGCCTAGTTTGGCTATTTCATTTTTACATTAACTAAAATAAATCCTAAGGTATAGATTAAATCATTTAAAAAATATATTTCATTGTATATTTTAAAGTTCTTACAAACGTAAAATTAACTTCATTTTAGGTATTTATCTTAAACTGGCAGATATCTAAAGAAGTAGTGTCGATTGTACTAAAAAAGTAGTTATTTCTCATAAATAAAGTCAGGAGCACGTCAAATACGTGTGAATAACGACAGTTTTTCCACTCAATCCGTAATGTATAAATGCGGAAAATTTGTATTCATGAAAGCCCCGGATACTTGTCATCGAAACTGAATACCAAATACAAACCGCGCTGGCGAAAACTCAAGGAATTCGAATTGAAATATCACATACGAACATTCACCAACTATAAATGGAAAACATTGTATTAACAACCCCTACTGGAAGAAGTTATTGGATTGGGGCGTAATCAATACAGCAAAATTCATCGCTCTATGTGTGAGTTCGAATTTATCGCTGTTGTGTGTGCGTGTGGTAGTTTGGGGTGAACCTTAATTGGATATATGTATTAGGAGGTTAATATTCTGTGGTGTATTTATAAGAGCTCTCCGGTTTACTGCCAAAGGTTAATTACTGACGTAAGGAAGTGGGTCTACGGGCGAGGGAACGAAATGGTGATTCGCGAGCAGATGCTAAAAGAAAATAAATTTTCTGTAAACGTTCGGATAAATTGCATCCAATTTAAATTTGATCGGATTTAAACAACTGTTGCTTGATCTGGCTGCGAATCGGATCACCGGTTTTAAATGGGGGAGGTTTTAAACGTCGATTATTGGAATTCAATGGGATACTTCGCTTCGAAAACTTCCAACTCCTTTCATAAAACTAACTGTTGCCTGCAATTTATAAGTTTGAATATCTACCAACGTAACTCAAAAAAAGTACACGTAAATATGTACATAAATGTAGTTTGCTACTTTTCTCCGTATTACCAGCAAATTATACAAATTACCGTATTTTTTTGTCTGATGAAACCAAGATAACATTTGCCAAACATTGCGTAAATTTTGGGAAAATTCCGAACCACTAATCCATATCTTAACGCTAATTATACCAATTACATTGTTTTTCATTGTACTGAAATTTGATAATTATCTATTTGGTAACGTGGCAAGAAAAAAACAATACATCCATTGTATGTTTATTCAGAGGTAGTGACCTTAAATTGCCTAATTAAAATAGTTTTTTGTAATTATATGTTCGTTAATGTATATAATTTGATAATCGACTATTTGTGAAATTAATCTAACGGAAGTTCTTTTAAGACACAGTAATAAGTAAAATAGATGATTCTGTTCTAAAAAGCTTGAAATAGAATCTCTTCATAAGATTCTAAAAGTTTTAGTGAATAATACACACTTTTTTTTCAAATTTAACAGTTTTAAAACGCATTGAAATTAGTTTTCCCTGATCAGCAAAACAGTTGTCACAGTGTTTCTACTAGTGCTCGCGGAACTTTTTAAATATAAACAATCGTCTCCCACTGAGCAAACCCAATTAAGCAATGCTTTATCAACGTTAAAACAACGTTTAATGTTGCTACAATGTTGATATAACGTTATTTGTTTGTTTTTTGCTCAGTGGGCTGGGTTATTCGATAAGCATGTTTTAAATGTTTAGGTAAAATTTAACGGGGATAAGTGCTAAACTGGAAATCTCCACTGTTAGTGAAACATGATAAATGTGTTGACATTGTTTTGTGAACTACTGGTAGTATTTTTTCCTTGATAAAACTGACTAAATCATATTCCAATTGTTGAGCAAACATATATAAATGTTTTCATTTAAAAAAATTAACTTTCATGAATAATTAGGTTAAGTGGGTATAGCCGATTTTAATTTTAGACAACGCGTTTGTTTCTATTTGTGTTTAAATTTTTGTCGTAACTGAATTCAGAAATACATTATTTTATTGATAAGTATTTGCCGTTTACTTTGTCGTGTATAATATAAAAAAATGCTGATGTACCATCATAGTACTTTCCCCCATGTTTTAGACACTTTAAATCAATAGCATTCACCTACCTTATTTTTCAACAAATGAAGAAACATTCCTGTTAAACTTTGGTTGTAAGCCTCACTCATGTGTTCACTTTTCCTTAAAATATTAATCATGACAAAGTTAACGTCATTTATAGCAATTTATGTCACATTTTTAAAGGAATATTAATAAAATAACTAAAAGAGATACGACATAAAGTGAATTTGCATTAAATGCTTATTTTTCGATTATCTACAACTTTTCTTAACATGATTTTTTTATATTGGTAGTTTTTCATTTAAGTATACATATTTGATTTATGTACTATACGTCTTCAGATATTCATTGTTTTTTTTAAGAGTTGAATTTGAAGCTATAAACGAGTGTTTTCCACTCCCAGGCTAAGCATGAAGTGAAATTTTGAGTTTAGAAAAGCCTGAAAATTTGGTTTGGTTGCGAAGCGCGGAGCGACCAAACCAAATTTTCAGGCTTTTCTAAACTCAACATTTAACTTCATGCGCCACGCGTATAAGACACTGATTTGGACTGAAGTTCACTTGGTCACAATGTTTCAGTGTTTTCAGTGATTAATACGCGTGGCGCATAAAGTAAAATTTCGAGTTTAGAAAATCCTGAAAATTTGGTTTGGTCGCTCCGCGCTTCGCGCTACGCGACCAAACCAAATTTTCAGGATTTTCTAAACTCGAAATTTTACTTCATGCTTAATCTGTGACTGGAAAACACTCGTTTTAATCTTCAAATTAACCTTTTTTTAAAAATTGCTTATGCACATGTATACTTAAAAGAAAAATTCCCTGTATAATCAATTTAAAAGATAAATTTTAAAAATGCTAAGAGTAAAAGACTACTACATCCGGTTTCCGCATTTTTACCAAAAGTTGATCGGATACTATTATTGTAATAAAAAGCTTAAGTTTATAGTGTCGTCTTAACAACTCAATCAGTTTAGACTGTATCCTGGCGACAGAATTACAGACAGACATTTTTCAAAAACTGTCTTAATCAACTCAGGGGGACCTCAAAATGGATATATCCACTAAAATTTTTGACTTGAAAATTTTCGCGAAAACAATACTTTCCCTTTGTTTTGCATATAGGAGAAAGTAAAAAACATCCTAGTTTTTTTCTGAGATCTTAATATTATTTTGAATTCTTAATGAAATTTATGACCTGTTCATATTTTCTTGCAACAGTAAACTTAAAGGATAAAATGCAATTTCCTATCGTGCAGCTTTATATACAAACACCTTAAGATTTACCTCAAGTGTATACCTTTTACTTGGTTTTATTGCAAAGATTTTTATGCATGCACTACGATACCCCTATGCTGTTTAGTCACCGCTATGATGTGTTGAACGTAGCAGTCAATTTCGAGTTACGCACCGCTAGGCAGCCGCCGTGTACGAAAAAGCATTTAAAATGTAAATTCCGAAATTTGAATTTTTATTACCGCCTACCTAACGGGCAGCACTTTTATTTTTATGCACCTCAGTGTCTAAGGCGGAAGGTGGATGCGGAGCGAGTGTGTTAAAAGGATTTCCGTCTCTTTCACTGCGAAATTTCCCAATCGAGAGTCTACTTCCTGATTGATGGGAGCTTTTTGTTGTCAAGAGATCGGATTATCATGGGAAAACAGCTCGTGATAGCTATGGTTGGTAATTAGTCCTAGCCGTTCATTGATGTCCTAGTGCATTGCGGTGGCCATTACTTCTTACGACCTAATCTGATTATGGGTAACTGTGCATGCGATTGCCCGGTTTAATTTTAAATTCCACGAATGTTGCATTACTTTAAATTGTTTGAGTGACGTTAAAATTATGTAATTGTTGGTTGTAATTGTTAATCAATAAAGTATGCACCAGTAAAATATATCATTTAGAATTAGAACACACAGCACATTAAGAATAAAATCAGTGTTTGAGCACATTCAGTGTTAAAAGTAGTTTCTTCTACAGGGTCCGGCAGGAATGTATGATGGTTTTGAAAAGATTGTCACACACTTATTTCCAAACAAATTTCAAAATATATTGTTTTATCACATAGCCGGTATTTCCATTTAATAATACATAACGAATTATGAAAACAAAAGTTGATACTTATCGCCACTGGCAGTGAGACCAGAACAGCTTAACAGTGTTTAGAAGTAAATGGAAAACATATTGAACTGTAGACTCGAAGTTAGAGTAAGATTTAAAATCGTACAGTCGAAGGAATTGGAGCCTTGTAGTTGAAATTTTTTTTTATTGGCATACTACATTACAGTTTACTAGCTACAACTAATTGCTACCCCCTCTCTTCCTCCTGCTTTCGTTCTCTTCCCCGAACTTTTCCAGCGACCTTACCATGGCTCCATCCTCTCTCATCCATTCCGTCACTCTTCTATTCCCTCTTACTCCCACCCAGTCCTCCTTCACCCTCTCGCATTCCTCCCCCAAATGACTCAACGTATCCTTTCACCCGCTCACACATTACACACTTCCCATACTCTTCCCCCATCCACACCTTCCTTCCTCTCTCCCCTGACCCACACCTTGCCCTCGCCAGCATCACCCTTTCCTCCTTACTCCATCCTCCCTTTACCAAATACCTCAGAATTCTCCCATGCACCTGCCACCTCCCATACCTACCATTGTATTCACTCCTCTCTATACACCCCTGCCTTTTCTGTGCTTCTACCGACTTCTCCTTCAAACACGCATCCACCTTCACCCCATTCCCCAGCCATTCCATCACCTTCGCCTCCGACAAGCCCACCCTATCATACATGTTCCTTCTCTCGCTCTTCCATCTACCCTCTCTCCCATTCACGCACGTCACCCATACCGCCTTCACCAATATCTGTTCCTCCAGATCCCATAATTTCATCTCAAACCTCGCTATTCTCACCATTTACTCACACTCTAGATTCTCTCTATTCGTCTCCTGAAGCACTGTGTATCCGGGTGTTGACCTTTCTACCCCCAACATACGCTTCAGGAGCCACAAGTGCTCCCTCTCCATACACTCATACCCTCTCGTCCACCACACTTCCACCCCATCCGTTAACACTGACCTCACACACGCATCCCATACTTTACACGCCACTCTTACATTGTTCCCCATTGACTTCCCCTACTTTTCCCACGCTATCCGCCACGCCTTTCTAGCCTTATCCTGTACCCACCTCACATGCTCTTCATACCCTCCCGTCCCTTTGAACATACACCCTAAATACTTGAATCTTTAACCCCTTTCAATTACCTCCCCCTTCCACTCTAATTCCTTCACCCTTCCCTCTCTACCTTTATTTCTGAATCCTATCCATTTCGCTTTTCCTACATTAACGCTCAACTCCCTCCTTATCCATAAATCGCTCCGCCCTTTTCAACATATCCCTTCCCACTTTCTTGCCACCAGCGCGATATCATTCACATATGCCAACATGAATTTCTTCTTTCCCCCTTTCCCAATCTCCTTCCACATCTCTGCCTTCAGCCCATCCCTCCCTGCTGCTTTCCCTCCCTTCACCTCCTTGAACGCTCTTTCCACCTCCTCCTCCGTGAACTCTTCTTCTCCATCCCCTCGCCTGCCTTCTCCCATCCCCACTGGCACTCCACTACCTTCTCTGCACTTCCTTGCCCATTCTTTCAACAATACCCCTAACTGCCTCTTCCTTTCCCCTCTCCTCGGCACCTTCCACATTTTCGCCTCATTCCTGCATTCCCTCAGTTCCTCGCTCACTTTTTCCACCGCCTGCAGCTTCTTCCTCTCACATATACCATCATATCTCTTTCTTGCCGCCACCACTTTCTCCTCTTCTTCTCCATTTCTTACGCATTTTTCCACTGCCTTCCTCAACGCTCTCTTCATCGAACCACGTACTCTCATCTCTTCTCTCTTCTTTCTTTTTCCTTCCACATGCCACTATCATCTCCTCCATTGCATTGACCTCTTTGCATAGAATCCTCGCCAGCCTCTTCCTCATATCCTCCATCGCCTTTACCCTACACTCAAGGTATTCGTTTTCTTGCCCCCTCTCCATTTCTCTTCCCTTCTCCACCCACATCTCTACTTTTAACAGCAGATGGTCGGATCCCAACACCTCTTCCACTTCCATAGCTCTTATCTTTCCTCTTGCTATTTCCTTGACCGCCACATAGTCAATCACCAATGCACCTCTTTGCCCAATGTACGTTTTTCCCCTTCCCAATCGCCCTCAGTGCATCCGTTCAAAATCTCCCTATCCCTGCCCTATCACCCACTCCCTTATCCCCCTGCCCTCCCCATTTATACATTCCTCCTTTCCAACCCCTCCTCCAGCATCCCCTATTCTGGTATTGAAATCCCCCCCACCACCATCTACTTGCCTCCTTCGCCCGCTCTCTCATCTATTTCTCTTCTTATGTCCCCCCCCTTTTCGTTAGCGTATGCAACTCCCACATTTACCCGATATCCTCTCTGCTGGTATTTCCCCCACACCAGCCCTTCGCATCCCTCCGTCATTTTCCCTCTGCCTCCTTTCCCATTCTCTCTCTATCCAATAATCATACCCCCCTTTGGCCCGTCTTCTAATCGCACATTTTACTCCCTCTTTCATCTCCCATCTGAACCCCCTCAGTAACTATCCTTTCACTTCCCCCCTTTCTTTCTTCACCATCCAAGTCTCTACTATCCCCACTATGTCCTTTCGATTACCCACTCCTTAAAGTCTTTGTTCCACTTGCCCTCCTGTCCTTTGGACTTTATTCCCGCTACATTCCAAAACCCTATCGTCGCTCCTTCTATCCTCACTCTTCCACATTGGCTTCCTAGCCCCTCTGCTCCCCTCACAGCTCTTCTACCCCTGTCCTACTCCCTCCCCCCCTTGTCTCTTCTATATCTGTTCTCCCCATCTCTCCTTCTCCCTTTATCCCCCTCCTTTTGTTTCCAAATCCCTGCTCCATCGTCCTATTCTCACCCTCCTCCCCTCCTACTACCTCCTTTCTTCTTACTTTTGTGACTCCTCCTTCCTCTCTACTTCCGCCTTCTCCTTATTCCATCTCCACTCTTCCTAATTAATTATAACTTTCTGATACCCGATCCTCGCCAATTTCCCGCTATCCCTCTGCCGTCTAGCTATTTTTCTTATGCATTACCTTCCTCTCCTCCTTGGTTAGGTCATCATTTTTGAATACTTTTTCTTGCACACTTTTTAGCCTACTTTTATTTTTCATCACTTTAACTTTGTCTTCATCCACAACATGGCTTTCCTGCACCTCCGCCTCTACTCCCAGCGCCTCCCTCAGAAACCCCGCCACTGTTTTCTTACCTTGCTCCACGCTTCTATCATTTCCCTCATATCCTCTCTCCACATCTCCCTTGCTTCCCTCATATCCTCCTTCCAAATCTCCCTCTCCTTCCTTATCTCTTTCTTAATTAACTCCACTATACCCCTACAATTCCCGTTGCATCCTTTATTCTCTCCTGCGTGCAAAGAAATAATTTTAAATTATAAATATACAAGTGTTCATTTATAACACATTGTATTAATTTTATAGGTCTACTACTAATAATGTAATAAATACTATTTTCATTTTTATCAGAAGTTTCTTGGTAAAGCACTGCCTTACCTGCCTTTCAAGACCAGTCGTTACTGATAAGTATAATTATAAGGCCCTTACATTTTTGAAGATTTAGTTACACAATGCCTCAAATTCATTTTTATATAATTAACAAATTCCTAAAAAAATACCAAACGCTAAAATCATCGGAATATGTATACCTACAAAAAAATCCAAGTATGTAGCTACGCCACTGATTACAATGTCAGGGGTATTTTTTATTTGAATTGTGTAACCAAAAAATAATTACACTGCGGTATTTTCTAAAATCAAAACAATACCATGAAATCAAGCATCCGTCACGAATTCAATGAAACGAATAGGACCATTGTTTCCCTCGTCCACAGTTACAAATTCCTTATTGTTTAATTACCCTTCCGTGACTAAATTCATTGTGATTGAATTTAACAAACACGCATGCATACACAATTGCCGACTTGCGTAAGAACAGCCAAAACTATAATATAATAATAATACTAAACCGAGTTCAACAAGTAATCACGGGCCCTGAACTAACTAAACTTTGGCTGTTTGAAGTTCTAAGTGAAATGGAACATTTGTGTTCCGAAGGCGATGGTTCGTTTTATTAAATTTAAATCGGGGTCGGGAACACTCCTCTCAAGAAAATCACCTTCACTACAAAGCAAGCAGTTCATGTGAATAAATGTGTGGCGCACATGCCGAGAAAACATAACAAGGGAACTTTGGAAATTGTTTTGGTATTTGTTTATAATTTGGAAACGGCGATCAAGCTGTCTAATAAGTTTAGGCAAGGAAAAGTTAAAACGTTATGTGCATTAAAATTAGCGACATTTAATTAGTTATACGTTTTTTATTGAATTGGTTAACTGAATCTACAACCTACTTTATTTTCTCTGATGAGGCTGCGCTTTATTTAAGAAAATGTAAACAAATTATTATTAATAAGAAGTAAAAAACAGTGGCAGCGCTCTGAAAATTTAGTACAACACAGCACATGCATACAGGGAGTTTTTTTTTAAGTATACATGTCCCAATTTACAGCATATATGCTGTAAATCAGATATTGTTTTTTTTTAATTGAAGTTTTAAATGAGTGTTTTCCACTACCAAAATTCAATTTAAAGCTCTAAATGAGTATGTTCCACTTCCATACTAAGCATGAAGTTAAATTTCGAGTTTAGAAAAGCTCCGGAAAAATTTGTCTCGGGTCGCGGGCTTTTCTAAACTCGAAATTTTACTTCATGCGCCACGCGTATAAACGCTGATTTAGTGTAAAATTAAAAATGTATATCTTTAACATAGTGCTTTAGTAGTATATTCTGAACTTTACGTGAAGTCTGTGTTTTGTACGCGTGGCGCATGGAGTAAAATTTCGAATTTAGAAAAGCCTGAAAATTTAGTTTGGTCGATCCGCGCTTCGCGCTACACGACCAAACCAAATTTTCAGGCTTTTCTAAACTCGAAATTTTACTTCATGCTAAAGTACACATCATAATATGTATACTTAAAAGATAAATTCTCTGTATATATGTGTAATTAATTATAATTTACACCGTAACTTCAATTGTCATAACAAAGTAGGGTTTTTCTGGGCTTTTCTAAACTCGAAATTTTACTTCATGCGCCACGCATATACACGCTGATTTAGTGTGAAGTTGAAACTGTATATCTTTAACATAGTGCTTTAGTAGTATATTCCGAACTTCACTTGAAGTCTGTGTTCTATACGCGTGGCGCATGAAGTAAAATTTCGAGTTTATAAAAGCCTGAAAATTTGAAATTTTACTTCATGCTGAGTCTGAGAGTGGAAAACACTTGTTTAAAGCTTCAACTTAAACTTTTGTTAAAAACGACGACTATCTAAAAATTTACAAAGTAAATCGTAATATGTATACTTAAAAGATAAATTCTCTGTATATAAGTGTAATCAATTGTAATTAACAACATAACACAAGTAGGAACGTGATTCGCAAATAGCAGTTGTGCCCATCTCTAGAAAAAAGAATATGGTAGGTAACGGTGCTACAACAAAAAATATTAATATATTTTGTACTGTGGCGGCTTTTACTTGGTTACACATGTTAAGTTTATAATAAAAGACACTTTTAACTTTATAAAATACTTAATCTTATACGAAATTAACAGTGTGTATTATTGTAATATAACAATTCAATATTGATAAAGCATTTTTTTTAAATGTTAGTATCCCTAATGTAGTTTTCTACAACCGGTATACACATAAAAATGCCAATCTATTTGTGTTTCTGACATTTTTAATTTTATATATTTATTTTAAAAAAATGTAATAATATGTAATGTAATAGTAATAATTTATACACATTTATATTTTTCTTAAGTGATTCGTTATAAAGGTCATTTATTTATTTGTTACCTAACGATTTAAATGTATAAGTCGATAAATAAATAAACGTACTTGACGACTCGCTGATCCCTTTGATCTCTGCGAAATTCTCCTAAAATATGATAGATAAGCTGCTACATAAGGACCTCAAAAACACAAAGTTATATATAGACTCGCACATAAGGGTCGGTGCCTTAAAACGGGGCAAAAGATAAAAAGCATAAAAGATACAAATAAATTATGTTCGGAATCTTCAAAGGGAGAACTCTCAGGCGATACATAAGGAAAGGGACACTTAACAATATCGCGCAGTATTTGTGCCATTCTTTAAACCGTAAACAAACTAAATAACGACAATAAAAAGGAATTGTTTGAAATGCAAATGGTGTAATGGGATTAGGGGCGCGAGGGGACTGGGCGACTTAAGCGAATTAAAAATTCCCTTTTGGTGGATTTTTTGAGCGGGATGAATTAAAAAAGATGGAAATGTTTCGCTGCGGCAATTAAGCGGCATCAACAGGGAAACATTCTATATACAATTCAATTAAGCGGTGCCTAATTCGATTACTTCTTTTGTCCGTTTGTCATTCATATTTCTGGTGGATGCGCCGGGGGTATAAATATATATTACTGCTTTATTATATATGAATGAGGGTAGAAAGGGACAAATTGGCTTGTTTTCGGACCTCTTACGGGTTTGCTGTTTAATGGAATAATATATTATACACTTTTCTTCTTCATTTGGGAGAGGATAGTTCTTTAAGTAACAAGCTCTAACCAATGCAGAGGAATGGATTTTATTTATACAATTGCAAATCGTAGAAATAATTAGGTGCATGTGAACGCATTTCTAATAAGATTACATAGTAAAAATACTTTACTTATATTCTAGGGCTCTAACCTTTTTTTGGTAATATTTTAGACAGGAAATTTTTCTTTAAATTTTACACATTTCAATGCATTCGATGCCATTGTTGATGTATTCGTTGTTTTTTGAAAGCGTTAAATTTCAAGTGTCTAACGAATGATTCCACTCCTTGATCAACCATGAAGTAAAATTTCGAGTTTAGAAATGCCTGAAAATTGGTTGGTCGTGTAGCAAATTGATTTAAACGCTGGAATTTTTAAAGCTTATTTATTTGGCTCCCTACCCTGGCCCAACGACTTTCGATAATTTCTTTTTTTATAGTTTAAATTATAGCACTCCTATAGCACCATCAAAAGTTTCCATAGCACCTCTTGCGCAAAGCAAATACTTTTCGAGAAAAAAAAAAAGGAAATCCTTCCAAAACCGTTGAAATCACCAACGCTGTTCGTTTTGGCGCAGTGAATTAATTTGTTGGTGATTTTAACGGTTTTCGAAGGATTTCTTTTTTTTTTCTCGAAAATTATTTGCTTTGCGCAAGAGAAACTCAACGATCTGCAACTCAAATTAAAGCAGAGGTAGCCTTGAATCTATGATAAAAAAATGATTGTCCTATCTATAAAAATGTTTGAGTTTTTCTCAAAATATTGGAAATTACGCATATTAGACGCGAAACCCGGGCCTTAATTTTTAAGCTTTATTTCAAATTTGAAGTAGCCTATTCTATAGCACCCCCATAGCACCCTATAGCACTGTTAAAAGTTTTTCTCTCCGACCTTTAAATCGAAAATCGAGAAAAACCATGGAGACTTCAACAGGCGATACACGCCAAACCTAAATATCTAATTCGAAAATATGTTTTTGTTGGAGCTGGAAATTGATTAGATAAAGTATACGAATCTGTACCACCCTTATAGGACCCAATCGCACCGCAAACAGTTTTTCTCTATGGCCTCTAGTTTTCCCAATTTTACACAAGCTCACATTTCTAAAAAAAAAAAATGTTTTCAGACACTCGAAATTAACGTAATAAACTACACTAATCTATAACACTATCATACTCCCCATAACACCGTAAACGCTTTTTATTTTCGACTTGTAATTTTCGAGAAAAACCAGAATGAAATTTTGATTTTAGCAGGCTTTGCCCTAGCCCAACGACTTTTGAGAAATTCATTTATAAGTAAGCCCAAAGCCATAACTCTATTTTTTGACCAATTTAAATGAAATAAAAAACAAAGTCTATGGCCATTTCAATACTATAAATTGACAGTAGTTATATATTTTTCAACTTTTAAATGGCTGCATATACTTTTCTTATTTTATTATATTAGACATTGCTTTTCTGAATCCAATTACACAGCACAACAAAAACAAACTTTTTTTCTGTTGCATGAAGTATTTTAACGGTTGTTTACTAATTCGAGGTCGTTGATTTTCGAATCTACCATCAGTTTTTAGCAGCTCCAGTTTTTGAGATACAGCTACTACGTGCATATTGAGTCTGTTTACATCAACTTTTGTTTAAAACGCTCGCATTTTAGATAAATCTTTGTAATTTCTATCATGTCTTTATCAAGAAGAGTCTGCATTAACGATCCGAGTGAATATATTTCTTAAAAAATGTCGGTCAAGTGTCTCAGATTTTACAAAACAATATTCTATATGTATTCTTGAGTTATGTGAAGATTGTTATAATAGTAATAAAAAACAGTGTCCATTATTAATAGTTTTTTTTTATTACATCCCAATATTGCTACAAGATCACATTTCAGTGAAACAACAAAACCTCTTCAATTTGAAGAATATATTTACGACTTCTCTAGAGCCAATTATATTGCTATTAACCACCATCTTGCCTCGGTAGATTAGGTAAACATTTTGATGAGTGATGATATAGATGTTTTTGTAGAATGTTTTTATAAAATAGTAGCTGAAGTTATTTCTGCTTTTACCCCAATCAAACGTATAAGACAATCATCATATCCATCATGGTTTACGAATGATCTGATTAGGCTCATTAATGATAAAAAAATGCTCATAAAAGATATAAATCCAATCAAACTTCTGACAAATATCCTCAATTTAAACAACTGCAAAATGCTTGTGATCATCTAATAACTAATTTATATAATAAATTCATTGAATCAGTCAATTCTAATATTCCAAACAACCTGAAGCAGTTCTGGAATTTTGTAAGGGCCACAAATCGCGATTTGTGTTACCCAGAGGTAATGCACTATAATATTGAAACATGCATAAGCGGAACATTTTCCCGCATCCGTTATTCTTTTAAAAGAGTTCAATTTAAAGCTTTAAACGAGTGTTGTCCACTCCCAGATTAAGCATGAAGTAAAATTTCGAGTTTAGAAAAGCCTGAAAATATGGTTTGGTCGCGAAGCGCGGAGCGGCCAAACCAAATTTTCAGGTTTTCAACACTGGTTTTGAGTGAAGTTCAAAACATACGTTTTTAGTACATTGCTTTGGTAGCATATTGCGAACTTCAGAATATTTGATTGTTTTTAACGGATGCCGGAAAATGTTACGCGTATGCATGTGTACACTTAGAAGAAAAAATTCCAAACCAAATTTTTTGGCTTTTCTAAGCTCGGAATTTTACTTCATGCTTAATCCGGGAGTGAAAAACACTGGTTTAAAGCATCAAATTGAATTCTTTTTAAAAACACAACATATTTTAAAAGATTGAAAGCATATACGCTGTAATTGGGATATGTATACTTTAAGAAAAACTTCCTGTATAAACAGCTTAATTTATGTATTAACTTTGAAGAACGAAAGATAGCAACTAAATAAATACATAATATAATAAAAATAGACTTCACACAAAATTACACCTTTGTCTGTGCGGGATTAAAAAGGGACAGATTACCATTATCTAGATTAGTGGTTTGGCTGGCAACAAACCAGGAAATGGGCTGAAAGTGCGCCGTTAAATATTTAGTAAGATAGTTTAGCGGCGCTCACGAAACTTTAAAGGCTGCGGTGGTTAACTTTAAAAACCTCGATTTATGCACAAACTCATTACGTTAATGATAATTATTTATGACCGGTAAACCCGCACCCGCACCGCGCACCTTGCGTTTTGTCCCCGTGTGTGTGTGCGGACGCGTTTGTTTGTGTTTGTGCGACTGGATAATAATTACCCGGATCAGGATTAAAATGGGCTTTGGGCGCACAAAGGGCACACCGAACGAAAAACAATTGTTATCCACGTAAACAAACAAGGGGTCTTTGTATTTGCGACATATTTAAAACTTGTGTTATTCGTTCAATAGAAAAGGGCTGTTTTTACAACTCAATTTTGAACTTTGTAAAAGTGTAATAATTGCATTACGTAGTAATATAAGCCCGGTTTTTTTGAACATATAATGTACCATCGGTGGACATAAAATGTTGGGACAAATCAAAATTTGGATAATGCCAAATATAATCAAATTTATACCGGTTAAGTCAGATTTTTTAAAGAAAGGTTATAATGTGGAGTGAGATAAACATATGTAAATGAGAGAAAATGAGAGGTCTTAAATTTGACACACACTGAACAAATTTTACGTGTCCCAGCACTTTGTTTCCACCGGTGGTGGTGATGGTACATATTGATTTTGATATAAACAAAGAGTTATGTTTACAAATATCTCGCGATTATCCCCCGTCAGTGGTTAGACGTTTTTACAAAATACTGAACTCGGTTTTGAACTATATTAGTACATCCTATATTATATAAACATTCTTTAAATATTTTTTTAATATACCTAATCCTAAAAATAGCAAAAACAATATCGTAACATTTTTTGCTATCAGAACATCTCTAGTAACTCGTGGTTATGGAGTTTCGAGTTTAGATAAGCCTAAAAATTTGGGAATAATAACATAGATAAATCCGCTTTAGCTGACCGCAATTTAAAAACAGGATATTATTTTTCAATAAAGAATATTAAATTATTAAAACAATCATCCTATTTTCGAATATGTTAGACTTGTATAAATAAGATTCTGAATAACTTTATGATTTTAAAAAAAGTGTGTTTGTTTTTACAACAATTATTTCACAAAATCATTGTGAATAAAAGTTTACAGTGAAATTAAAAATCTTGAATCTACATATATATACTTTAACACTATTAACACTACGGGGGGGTTATTTTTAGTAGTGGGGAGTTTGACAGTTCTGTTTGTTAGTTGAGTAGGACGTCGGTTTTTTCAAATCTGTTAATTTCCAAGTTTTCTAGTAAGTTTAATTTTCATCCTTTTTTCTCTGTATGCAGGATCTGGAATTTCTGATTGAAGTTGTCGTTTTCAGAGAGCAGGTGATTAGCATAGGTTAAGGTGTTTTTTTATTTTTTCCATGCAATTTTATGTTCTACAATCCTCTCATTAAACGCTCGTCCTGTTTGTCCAATGTATATTTTCGGGCAGTCATTGCATGTAAGCATATATACTCCACAACGATCGAGATTGTTTTAAATGCTATTTTAATATCTATTTTTTCCATTTCTTTGCTGATTTTATGGCTTAAGGGTCCATTGAAAGTAATAGAGCCATAACTGCCATTATTTTTTAGAATGGTTGAGGGACTGATTAGATTTCTTATTATTTGGTTTTCTTTATTTTTAACTAATTTTTCGATGATAGGTTTGTGGAATCCATTACTCTTAGCTATTGTGTGAATAATCTTCATTTCTTTATTAAAATTTGTACTACCCATTGGTATTGGTATGTTAGAAGCTATCGAAATGTGCAAACATAAAGATAAATGATTACATTTTCATTTAAGCCCTTTAGACAACAGAGCTGGGCAGGATTCGAATCATTCAGTATTCGAATCCTGGATTCGAATCCTTTTAGAGGATTTAAAAGAGGCATTCGAATACTTTAGTTCAACTGGATCCGTGATCCGGATTCGTTACATTTTTTTAAGAGGATTCGTATTCGAATCCAAATGTGGGTGATTCGAATCCATATAAAGGGATTCGAATCCTTATGAAAGGATTCGAATCCTTATAAAAGGATTCGAATATTTATAAAAGGATTCGAATATTTATAAAAGAATTCGAATACTTACAAAAGGATTTGAATCGTCAAAAATAATTCGAATTAATTGTAAGGACTAACATAAAAAATGTCTTTTGTGTGTTTTTAAATTTCTCGTTAAATCGCTGTTTTATACGCGTGGCGCATGAAGTAAAATTTCGGGTTTAGAAAAGCCCAGAAAATTTGTCTCGGGTCGCTGCGCGACCCTCGACAAATTTTCACGGGGCTTTTCTAAACCCGAAATTTTACTTCATGCTTAGTCTGGGAGTGGAAAACACTTGGTAAAGGCAAATCTTTAAATTGTATTAATTATCCACGTAACGTATTTAATGAATTGTACCCCTGAAACAACCATATTATGATTTCTAGGTGAAATATCAGTAAACCAGTTTAGATTCATTAATTTATTGAATCATGGGTAATTTACAATTCTTAATAAATTTATTTATATTTATTAAGAATTGTAAATTACCCGTATTATTACCCTGTATTAAAAATGTACGAATGAAATTAAAGCGTATTTAGTTATTAATCAATAAGTTAAAAAACAATTATTAAGCGTTCATTTTGAAGTCTAAACGAGTGTTTTCCACTCCCAGACAAAGCATGAAGTAAAATTTCGAGTTTAGGAAAGCCTGACCGTCCAAATCCAAACTCTTTTCTAAACTGAAAATTTTACTTCATGCACCACGCGTACAAAACGCTGATTCAGTGGAAAGTTTTAAATTTAGATGCTTGCGTTTTATGGCGCCCAACTAGGGGCCACAGCGTTAGCCTGGCCACAGGTTGGGCGCCAAACAACCTCAAATGCAAGCGTTTTAAGTATTTTTAAACGAGTGCTCTCCACTCTTAGCTCAAGCGTAAACTAAAATTTTGAGTTTAGAAAAGCCTGATCGTTTTGATTTAGACCCGTGGCGTCCAAACTCAATCTTTTCTAAACTTGAAATTTTACTTCATGTGCCACGCGTACGAAACACTAATCAGTGTGAAGTTTTTAACGTTTACTTTCACAATTTATGGCGCCCAACAAGGACCCAGCATTAGCATGGCCCCAGATTGGGCGCCAAAAAATTTCTAGATAATTAAGAACACACTTACACCGTTTTACCTTTTTGTATAGCATAATCTGACATATGCAATTTGTTTTCCAAAGCAACGTTTTAATAGAATTTTAATTTCTCTATTATAAAATTCTTCAAGTTTTGAATAAAAAGCAGTTGGCAAATCCATTTTTAGTGTCTCTTCGTTATGATTATTTGTTCAGTTTACACTGCCATGGCTGGATACACTGCCATGGTTGCTTTCATAATCCAATGAAATTTTTCTATGACGAAATTTTTTAAACCAACTTTGACATTTTCAATTGTCATAGCACCTTCATCGAGAGGACTGTAACTATTTTTTTGCCAATTTGTTTTTTTTTCAATTGGAACTAAAACAGAGTGCAGGGGTTAATGTGTTTATTTTTATTTCGAACATTTTTAATTGTTTCAACTGAAAAATTGTCATCATTTATCTGCTTGTGTGGCAAAACAAGTGTTGCAGTGTCAACCAATAAACAATAAAATCTTAACCAAGTGTGCAATATTGTGTCATATTGTTACTTACTAAAAGTGTTGAAAAATTGTTGTTGTTACGCAAAAATCGTGGTCACTAAACTTAAAACTCTCTGTACATATAAAATGTTATTATGTTATAATGCTTAGATTATTAACAAACTTTATCATCTCTATCAACGCGCACAATAAAAACAACATTAAATATTACTAATTACTAATAATACATTTTTTCAGTAATGCGCAAAATCAAGTTATTCCATGATTTTTAAAAATTATAAGTTTTTAAGAATCTTTCAACAAACTGTTATTGTTCTCTAAGAAAGAAGATAGTTACGAAAAAACTTAGAGATAGAAAAATTGTCCAAAATTTTCTTATCTAAAACTTTTGGTTGAACGATTTTTTTGTATTCCCATTAGTTATTGAGTTACTCGCAAGTTTTGCGAAATACAAAATAGCGTAAGTTCTCGACTTACCTCAATTTTGACAAAAAACGTTATAACTCAAATACTACTCGAGCTACAGAAAAGTATAATACACGCATTTAGGCTATTGTGGCGAGATCTACAAGATGGGCGTATTTGTTTTTATACAGGGTGATCCATAAAGTATCTAGAAAAAAATCGATTGTTTTTTTTTCTAAATCAAGAAGGCAAGTGTTTATCAAAAGTTATCGATATTATATACAAGACTGATTTCCACTCCCAGACTAAGCATGAAGTAAAATTTCGAGTTTAGAAAAGCCCCGTGAAAATTTGTCGAGGGTCGCGCAGCGACCCGAGACAAATTTTCGGGCTTTTCTAAACTCGAAATTTTACTTCATGCGCCACGGGTACAAAACACTGATTTGAAGTAAAGTTCAGAAATACACAAATACATAGTTAATACATCGTTTAGTCTGTTATTAACGATGTTTAGTGTTAATAATAAATAATTAGGTTTTAAATAGTTTTGTTAAAACAACTGGTAACGATATTTATATATAAATGGTTGAAAAAAAATAATAAAATCAAATTTATTCTTAAAGGATTTGTATTCGTGATTCGAAAAAACAGGATTCGAATCTTTGATTCGAATCATATTTATCTCTTACGAATCCTTTATTCGAGTATTCGTGATTCGAATCATATTAGGTGATTCGGATTCGTGATTCCAATCCTTTTTACGAGGATTCGTCCCAGCTCTGTTAGACAACCATTTGTTAAACCTTTTAAAATTCCGGAAAATTTGCAATCTATACAACAGCTTGTAAAGTAATCTCGCTTAATGTTTTCTACCTTACGACACCAGATGTAGTTAAAATTAGTTTTTTCGTTCTTAGTTCTAAGTTCATTAGTTATTGATAATGAATAATTGAAATATATATCTGCCGAATAAAAATTAAAGTCAAGAAAAGAATAAAAGTGTTTCATTGTGAGAAATGTCTAGATACAAGGAGTATTAACTCAAAGTATAGAAATGTATACGCTTTGTTTTTAAGAGTTCAATTTGATGTTTTTAACGAGTGTTTTCCACTCCCAGATTAAGCATGAAGTAAAATTTTAGGCTTTTCTAAACTCGAAATTTTAATTCATGCGCCACGCGTATCAAAGACTGGTAACACTGAAATATTGTGAACAAGTGAACTTCACTTAAAACCTGTGAGTTTGGTCACTCCGCTTCGTGGAGCGACTAACCCAAATTTTTAGGCTTTTCTAAACTCACTTAATAAAATAAACGTATTTGTCAATTGTATTACTATTGAGAATGAACACATAGTGTTGGAAATGTACATTTAGTAAATAAAACTAATCAGTGAAGAAAGAGATTACTACAATAATTATTGAAATACAACTTGAAAATAGATAATTATACAAGATTGACACATTATTGTGTCAAGTTGATACAATATTGTGTCAAGTTGATACAATATTGTCGACACAATCTTGACTCTATGATGAATTTCAAGATTGTGTCAAGTTGATACAATATTGTGTCATATTGTATCAACTTGACACAATATTGTCGTTTCAATCTTGACTCAATGATGAATTTCTAGATTGTGTTAAGTTGATACAAATTTGTGTCGTGTTAATACAATCTTGACCCGATAATGAATTTCTAGATTGTCACAATCTTGTATTTCAACTTAAAACTAAGTACTTATGGCCACTACGCGATAATGATGAACTTTGATCAGTGATTAGCACTTTTTAAAAAATACAACTATTTTGTTCACAAATTGTTTACACATTTGCGTTTTGATAAGTTTTAAATTGCAGAAAAGAGTGTAATCTGCAAAATTATTTAATTGTAAGGTTATGGTAGGCTGTCATCACTATTTTATACGTTTATTTTATTATTATAACTAAAAAGCTAATTCCATACAAGCACACACTTATATTTATGTATTATAAGTACTTACCACAGAAATAAGTAAACTATCCAATTGATCACACATAACCGACTTGGCGTCCTTGGATTTCTGACACTCTACGTCAGAAATTAACGAGTTCCCGTCACAAATGCGCAAATTTTTAATGCTATTCAGGGCATAAACAATATTGTATCTAAATTTATTATAATGTATTAATATTTGCAATATATATTGTGTCTTTATTGTACGCAGCTTAAATATTGATTATTTTTATTCTGGATATCGACATTATTATGTCTAGATTGAATATTATTATTGTAACATTATTCTCATTCAATATTGTGTCTATATGGTATGCACTTTGAATAACAGTTTAAATGTATATACAATATTGACACAATGTTGCTACAAAATACATTTCTTCTAGGAACCGCAGTAGTCCCTGATAAAAAAAAGGTTAATATCCACTGCTCTAAAGTCTAAATGTACTCACATAAATAATTAATTAAACCAATCTAAGTGTTGTACAATCTTACTTTAATAAAATCTGTGACTTAATACTAGTCTTGATTCCGAACCAGTTTAGTATGTCATCAAGTTTATGAAAACTATTGTTGTCCAAGAAGCGAAACCGTGTCGGGCGTAATATCGAGCGACAAGGGTGGTAACTCCTTCGAATTAGGAGCGATTTTCCGAGCAGTAAATATTACAAAACGGTCTGGCAACATTATGTCGAGCTAATTAAATTACTCGCGCCGACTTATCTTAATACCGATATGTCGTGTTTCGTACATTAAAGATCCACTAGATTAGTTCGAATGCTGTTAACGCCGTCGGGGAATTAGTTGTATTACTTAAATTAAATTTTATTAGGGGCGCGGAGCGGGAGATTAAAAGGCTGTTCACTTAACGCGAGCAGTTGAATAATAATTAAGTGCTGATATTTATATAAATAAATGTATATAATATTGAGAATTTTAATATGATAATTCGGGTATTGCAGTTGTATTTAATTAAATATAAACACATTTTGATGCAGAATGCCGGCATGTGCATCCGGGTTGTAACAATTAGTTGCCCGCAAAAGTCCGGTGATGTGAGTGCGGTTAGTATCTGGGGGATTATATTTTTTCACAACCAATTCAATTAGTGGCACTTATGCATATACCAGTGAGCAATAATAAATGTACCATTCCCTGTTAGAGGGTAGTTAAAACACAATTTTATTTTTAACAGGTGACTGACTCCTTTGAAATTCATTTATCTGTAATGATTAGCTCCGTGCAAAAGATGATTTTTCAACTATTGATTTTGAATTTTATCTTGTTTGTATTATTTTATACAGGGAATTTTTCTATTATTAAATCAAATCAAATCAAATTGTTTATTGGTCCTTCATTATTGAATTTTACAATATTAGACTTCAAAGATTTTTCAAGGATAAATATGACAATTGTAGATAGTAATCAGTTCAAAATTAATTAGACGCAAACATTAATATCTTGAACAAGTTTCTCATCTTTCACGTGGTGAAACATATTTAACTATGATTTAATAAAGAAAACACTTGGTTAAATTTCACTAATATTTTGGTATTACTTAAATTGAGAATGACTCAAAGTCGAAACTATTTGAAATAAAAAAACCAAAATATTAGTGAAATTTAACCAAGTGTTTTCTTTATTAAATCATAGGCAAACATTAATATTATTAATGGCTTTTAAATTAATTGTTATCGAATACATATCCTGATGTTTGTATTAATTCCATTCTTTATGTGATTTATATCCCCGAGAGAGAATACCGACCGACTTCCTCAATATCTCTCTTCAATTCTGTCTGGCCTGAGACATATTTTTACACCGGCGCCGGCAGATTGGAAAAGTTGATTTTGAAGTGCAATCTCAGCGGCTCCGGGTAGGAGGGAAAAGTCAATTGCTGTTTAAATATTCATACTAGTAATAGTATTTGCATGGAAAAAATTACGGCTCGTTAACAGTCCTGCAGCTGATTGCTTCCGTAGTAGGAAATTGCCCCTTCCGATTTACGCCCCGTCCCCCAATAGTTTAAAGCGCATCGGGACCGATAAGTGTCCCACTCTTTAATGGAAATCTCGACTTGATATCCCCCGCCTCTCGGTCATATCGATTGCATAATATTTTATACTCTCGAATGAAAATAAGATGATAGATTTATCCGGGTAATTTTCTAAGGCGCAGGGAAAGACATTCATTCGATTTTATTTTGTATTTAAAGAGAGCGTTTAAACCGAGATGAAAAGTCTCTTTTTAAATGAAGTCAATGTATTATTATTTTTTCTTTTAGATTACTAAAAAGATATTTCAAAGAAAATCGTAATTTTAAATAGAGAGTACAGGGTGGCTAATTTTTAATATTTTAGCATACAGGCTTGCTGCATTAAGGACCCGATTAAAACATCCACACAGTTTTTTGTCACCCCCAGAGCGGGTCTTGTACCCACTTTAAAACAAACAATACATCTTTTAAATCCTCTAAAAGGATTCGAATTCTGAATCATTTTTAAGTGCATAAATTTTCTCAATTATTTAACGAAACACCAAAAATTAAAACCGGTTTCAATCAATAAATCCATTCGCTTATCACCAAACAAACAAAAAACGCAGGCGAACATCGAAAAAAAAATGCGTTCTTTACCGATTTCAAGAGCGTCTCTATTTAAAGTTATTTAAATTAATAATACTTGGTATTGTTTCACAAATTAAAACTTTATTTCGACTAGTCGGTTTGTTAGACCATTTTCAAAGGAATGTGCGTGAATAATCCAACTGAGCTGGAGAGAAGGTGAATCAATAAATAGGATTCACCTTCTCTCCAGCTCAGTTCGATTATTCAACAATGATCGGTTTTCGAGTTTGATTTCGAAGTTTTAAGTAGTAGTGTTTATTTAGTTATCTACGACAGTAATTGCAATGGTTGGTCGACAGAGCTGCAAATTTTGCAAGAAGGAGAAGAAGAAGTTCTAGTGTTTTAGTTTAGTGAAGTTTTACTTAACGAATTTTTCCAGCAGCACCAGTTATTTGTATTTAAAGTATTGTCTTCTATTAATTAAAAGGTTAGTGCGATGGTTTGATTTTTACTTTCCCCCGTATGTAATACAAAGGGAAAGTATTGTTTTCGTGAAAATTTTCGAATCAAAAATTTTAGCGGAAATATCCGTTTTGAGGTCCCCTGAGTCGAATAAGACCATTTTTGAAAAATGTCTGTCTGTCTGTCTGTCTGTCTGTGTGTGTGTCTGTGTGCGCTGTACCGCAAAAACCGCTAAAGATATCGAGATGAAACTTGAAACTTAAGCTTTTTGTTACAATCGGAAGAACTGAAAAGCTTTTGGTGAAAATCGGAAAACCGGAAGTGGTACTTTACTCTTAGCGTTTTTCAGTTTTTTCAGATTTTTTCAATAAATGTTCATTAAACAAAAAATTCTTTCAAATAAAAGTTGTAGATAATAACAAAATAAAGATGTATGGTTCAATTACTTTTTGTCATAGCACTCTTAGTTTTTGAGATATTTAATAAATAGTGTTTTTTATCTAGTCATTGATTTGTGTCAGTGTGTGTGTTGATATAATTGGCAAATGTTTCAAATAAAAGTTGTAGTTATCAAAAAGTTGAAGACATTTTGAAAATAATAATGCTACAAATATTTTAGTGATTTAATACGCAATTTACGGGGGAAAGTACTATGATGGACACATCACCATTTTTTAATAAAATATCTTGAAAATTAACTGAGTTGTGCTATTTTAAAAACCGCCAGGTAACGCTGCCGGACTCTGTATAATCATTTGTTGATTCAGGGATTTGTGATTTAAATCATTTTAATTGCGAGGATTCGGATTCGTGATTTTTTTTTAAGATTCTACCCAGCTCTCCTAAGTACTTAATGTCTTTTACTTTTAAATGATGATTTATTATTATTTAAAATATTCAATACATTTAATTTTCAAATTAAATACAAACCTTTATTGTGCGAGCAGAAATAAATAATGCAAAACGACCGTAAACTAATACATTATATTTGATAAATTATGTAGACGTTCGATTATTAAAAATACATGTGACGCACTATTTGCGTTATATTAATTTTCGAAAAATTACGCTCGTATAAAAGAGAATTGCAACAACATGAAATTCAACATTTATGGTACGAATATAATATTGAATTTCACCAGTTTGTATAAATATGCGGGATTCACGATTGATTTATTATATAAAAAACATATTTATTATCTGCTGTTTGTGCAAATTGTTTATTTCAGCTGGTTTATTTGTATATCAAAAATAAAACGTTTAATGTAAATATAAACTGTTATGAAATCTAAAAAAGGGTTTTAAATAAAGGTCATAACTTAAAAATAATGTGGTTTCTTGACTATTGCAAGAAAAATAAATATGTTGAGTATTGGCGTTGACTTCGTGCATCATTTCCACCATGAAATACTGTTTTGCCTATTTATTTTAATAATTTAATTGAGGTGGCGGATACTTTATACCATATGTTTTAAAATTATTTATATAAAGCGTGGCTTTGAAATTCTGAACGTATGTTATATTCTTTATTCATCGCAAATACCATTTCCATTACGAAAATAAGATTCAACGATGAATCGTTTATGCAACGAAGAAAATACCATTATTATAAAAAAAGCTTAAAACCAAAATTGACACTCAATGTCATCAAGCTTCCACTACTGACATTGCGATGAATTAATATACAACATGCGTTCAAAATTTCAAAGCTAAATAATTTTAAAACATATGGTACAATGATTTTTTATTAGAAAATCTAAAAATAATCGTGGATGATAGTTTACTATCTTTAACATCTATTTATATGTATTTATTTTCACATTAGTATGTAATTAAGTTTAACTTATTCTCAAAATTAAGACCTACTTTTTTCTATATTTGCGGGGTCATTTATTTTGGCGCCGTTTTCGCTATTACGAGCGTACAGATCCAGGAGATATTTAAAACATGCTTTTTTTTATTTCTTTTGAAATTCAAAAATATTATAATAATGTACTTTTCTCTAAAAAAAATAATTCGAATTCTGTTCATTAGTATAATGTGAAAATCTATTTGTATGAATGCCATTGTTTCATTTCAGCCATTCACATTTTGTGAATACGTAGGCTATATTTTTCTTCACCTGTTCAGGAAAATAGAAAATGTAGTACATTCCTTAATGGGATTTGCCTCTGGGCTAATACATTTACACAACCTACATTTTTATATTAATTTGTAAAATACAATTTCGGTACATGTAATAAAGTACAATGAAACAAATATAAATATATATTTTAAAAACAAATTGATATTTCTTTTATGTATGTACATGTTGTTTTTAAATATTTATTAACTGGTACATACAAATAGTTGTTTGATGATTTAATTGTATATCAAATTCAAACTAGGGATGAGCGTTATTTTTAATAACTATAATGTTTAAATTGAGTATACATTAAATGTCCATTATTTTATTTTCAGCTATATTATGTGGCATGATTAAACTGATAAACAGATTGTAAAACACCTCTTAGTTAAGTGGGTTTTAATTGTTACCCTTTACTAATTTGGGTACGCTGAATCCGAATCCGAGGCCCGTTTGGGCCCAAAGTTGCCAGATCTTGAGATATCTTATCTCAAAAGGGGCCATTTGTAGCATTTTTTGCCCCCCCTGTAACTAAACTTCACGTCACTTCTGGCCGGCGAGGAATGATTTCGCAGTTAAAGGCATAGATCTATAGTTTTAGATCAAAACACAAGAGAATACAATTAACTTGCTTAGTTTTTGAGCGATCCTAAAAACTGTGAGCTATGTTTTTATTATTGTTTGGATTTGTTTTTATTTGGAAGGGTAGTCTCGAAGAGGAGGATATTTTAGAAGTTCCTATCCTATTTATATTATTTATAAATAAATGTATTATTACTGCATTTTGTTTGTATGATGATCATGAAGAAAGATCCTTGCAACAATGATGAATTTGCTTGTATTGTCGCAAATCGCGATTCGCAATCGAAATTCAAGCGTCGGCTGTTTGTTTTTTAATTTTGAGCGCAAAATAAACAAAAGTATGGCTCACGGTTTTTGAGATTGGTCAAAAACTAAGTGAAGTAATTACTTATAACAACTTATAGTTAATTGTAGATTTGATATTTAAAATTTTAAAATCTTCTTTTTTATAAAGAGTGTCTTGGAAACAATGACGTCATATCTATTATTCAACAAAACCTTCACAACAGTACACATTCAATTTTCGCAGTCAAGATGAATTTATAACTGTCAATCTTTTCTAAAAATAATAATAAGTAAAGATCATCACACATAACATAAAGTAATCTTATTCAAATCAATCAAGAGCAACGATAAAAGTTTATTATTCTTCACACAGGAAAGGATGCATTTCATGTGAAGTGCATCTATGTGTCAGAATTAGTTTATAGCGCTACTCAATTCCGATAAATTTTTGTTAAAAAATTGTAAACTATTTTTGATTTTTTGTCTAATTTTTGGATATAAATCTAACATACATTTTATATAAAGAAACATGAATTTCTTGAATTTTTTATTACTCTTTATTGAAAAATCTGGCTTTTGATAGTTATGAGTAACACTAAATGAGTGAATAATTCAACCGTTTCCAAGGCACTCTTTACAAAAAACAAATGAATAAAATTTTACACATCAAATGTACAATAAATTATAAGTGTGATACATCACTGATTTCAGAAATAAAAATTCTTTTGGAAAATATGAAAAACCAAAATAGCGCCCATAAGAAAAACAAAAGTAGGCTATGGTCCCCGGGCAAATATTAGAGTTATTTTAAAATAAAATATGCTACTAGATTTCTCATTCAAAAGTGCCTTATGATGTCAAATGTCTTGATTCAATAGTTTTTGGATAAAAAAATAAAAACGAAATTGCAAAAATCAGTTTTTTAACAATATCTCGGAAACAAAAAAAGATATTTTAAATTTCTTTTTAGATTATTATTTGGCCCTAAAATACGCAATTCTCTCTATCTATTCAAATAACCGATATCCCCATACATTCTGTCGAAATACGGACACCCTGTATAGATATTTGTAAATGGCGACTTGGCGACTGACCACTATTTATATGGTAATTGGTTGTTTTTGTAAAAATATTGTTTAAGTTAAACCTATTTTTACATATCGTTGGCCCTACGCCAAAACCGCGAATATGCTAATGTGGCGGTTTTTACTTTTCTGTGGAAAAATAATAGATTCTTACGAAATTGTACTCTTTCATAAGAATCTATTATTTTTCCAAAGAAGAAAAGACGAGAATGTGTTATGTAGTACGAGTTGTCTTCTGCAGAGGGCGTATGTAAGAATTAATTTTATTTATAAATGCCAGAAACGTTATATCTTCTGACCTGTACAATTTAAAAAAAGAACACATTCGTGGTTTTGGCGCGGATCCGGCGATATGAAATAAGTAAAAATGCTCAATAGTTTTTTTTAAATAAATAATATGACCATTCGAAAAATTAGATTAATATTTTAACAATAACACAAAAACTCTTTAAATTGTAAAAATATGCTTTTTTTCATTGGATATTATTTAAGACTACATTTCTTCGTATTGAAGAAATTTCGATTTATTTCGATGTATATAAAAAAACTTGCTTTCTATGTAATGTGTGCCGACAATAAACACTGTTTATAGTCGGCACGCCGAAATATCGCTGTCATTATTATTCAGAAAGTTTATTGCATTTTTAAACGTTTGATATGCTTCTTCGCCAAATATAAGTAGACAAATACTTCTCGGGAGTACGAGTATATTTGTCTACTTTATAAAACCTTTAATATTCTTTATTTACCTGCAAATGCTACTTCGCAGAGTGTCATTAATGCATATTAATTTAATCAACAAAGAGATTGCAGTTTTTAAAGGATAATAGGTGATATCACGAGCTCATCGAAATATTTAATTATTCAGCAGAAACTTTTAAGCCACTAAACACGGAAGACTATCACAAACGTGATCCCGTGAATTATAATCTGGCATTCACAAACACACATCCGCCCCGAATTAATCAAACCAAATCGAATCCTTTGGTAAAAATTAAATATTTACTCCACCGGCCGGTTTAATCCAAAACTTGCAAATCCCTAAGAAACTCACCAAATAGAATAGCTAATTCCCTCGCAGCATAAAACCCAGTTCATAATTAAGGATTATTAATGTTATGTTGTGGAAGATCATTAAACATTTACGTATGTTTCTCCGTATAGCATGTAATAAATACAAAATGTGTGTTCGCTCCGAAACTAGTGTATAAGTAAACATTCATACAAAAGCAAACAAACATGTACATACTGCGCACACCTGGAGTGCAAAATTTAATAATGTACAAGCCGGAGTGTGCAGGCCGATTTTTTTTCCAGCGCCGCAACGAAATTAGTTCCCCATTTTCGCGAGGCGTTTATGTTTTTCTAATATTCACAAGATGGGATTTGTGTCTTTCTGTAATCCCGGGATTCAGTGATTTCAGCCCCGGCCACATTTTAATATTTACTCTGCCGATGTCGACTGCTTAATGTAATCCGTCGGAGGCAAAAGGAAAATAATCGGCATTTAATCTGGGCATTTCTCTAGGTGGATTGTTAAATATGAAATATTTACGTGACTGTCTAGATTAAGAATTAGTTAAAATTTATGTTAAGCCGTCCCCCGTCCTGATGTCTGGCCATCTTGTTGTATAAAGATTTATCCGTGGAATATTTCTCAGTACATTTACTCTGGAGGTGGTAATGGACGGGATTAGCGCTCGGCCTGACGCGGTTTTCTGAAATGCCTTCTGGAGGTTTTTAGGTTTTAAGGCTTCGGGTCAAATGTCGACCTCATTATCATCAGTTGGGTTTGTGCCTTTTGTACATTTCACTTCGGAGTGGAAAGTTTATGAATTACACACATTTTCAACAAAGTTACATTATCTATAATAATATGAAACTCTTTTGTACAAGCACAGTATTTTTTATTCTTAGTCCCAGTTGCACCAAAAACGTTGAACTGGAGTTCAAGCTGATCTAAAGATCAAGCTGACAGGTTCTATTGTTCTAATGTCACTCGAGTTCAGAGTTGAACTAGTTTAACGTGTTTGGTGCAACTGGCCCTTAGATGTATGACGACTAGATGGATTTATTTTAATAGGACAGTATTTTTTATTAGAAAGTATGATTTATTGAATATGCAGTCGAAACAATGAACTCACAGTACACGATCGCTGAATAATCCTATGTGCAATTATTATTTAGGAGAATAACGCGTATTGCCATCATCCTTTGACGAAGGAGAGTGTAGTGGCGGATTTGAAGCGATTGAGGAACCTAGCGCTAGCAAAAAATGACACACCCACGCTCTTCAAGTTTTAACAAAAACTAATAAATGTAAAATAAATAGCTAAAACTTTGTCAAATTCAAATATTAAAAACAAAAATGTTCGTAATTAGAAATTCAGATGTTTGAGATATTGAAGTTTAAATAAATATAGGGCCAAGCAGAAAAATATCACAGTCAGCTACCATAAAAACTTTAAATACTAAACGTCTTTATAGTAGCTGACTATGATATTTTTCTGCTTGACCCTACATTTATTCAAACTTCAATATCTCAACTATCTGAATTTTTAACTACCAACATTTTTGTTTATAATATTTGATGAAGAATGTATTTTTGAGCTTTACTTTAAATTAGTGTTTACCAGGCATATAGGTGCGATAGGGTGACCAACACTCTCAATTAATGTGGGTGGAAATATATCAGCAGTTTTGCTCTTTACCTATTATTTACATAAAAAAATGGTAATGGTTCTATCATAGCACTGTCCCCGTTAAAGATATGATACTCTAAAAATCAACAATATGGAAAAGTTGATCCAACTAAATTTATTCTACTTTTATTATTATTATTCCAAAACTATTCACAAAAATAATAATTCTTGCATTTTTTTCGCTACATTTCGGTAAATATTAATCACTATCACATCTTAGCGTTATATATTTCTACCTCTACTGTAAGTCAGTGATTTATACGCGTGGCGCATGAAGTAAAATTTCGAGTTTAGAAAAGCCCCGTGAAAATTTGTCTCGGGTCGCTGCGCGACCCTCGACAAATTTTCTACGCGGGGCTTTTCTAAACTCGAAATTTTACTTCATGCTTAGTCTGGGAGTGGACAACACTCGTTCTTAGAAGTTTCAAATTGAAGGATTACTCTAGATTACTAAGTTTATTACCGTTTTACAAAGGCTACAGCTCAAAGGACCAACCATGGTCTTCGCAGAACGAAGGACTACAGGGAATCGAAGTTTTTTTACAAGAAAACAACGAATATCTGAAGGTTTACAGCATGGATAGGAAAGAAAACATCTGATTTTGAAAAAATATCGAAGTTGGGTTGGTTTTCAGTGCATTTTTAACTTCACTTTAAATCAGTGTTTTATACGCGTGGCGCATAAAGTAAAATTTCGAGTTTAGAAAAGCCCCGTGAAAATTTGTCTCGGGTCGCTGCGCGACCCTCGACAAATTTTCTACGCGGGGCTTTTCTAAACTCGAAATTTTACTTCATGCTTAGTCTGGGAGTGGAAGACACTGATTACTTTAAAATATGTCACTTGAGTTAAAATGTGTATTGTAACTGTCACAAAGAAGAAGAAAAAAAACATGGCGATCTCATTATAGTTCAATTCAAACTCGTGTTAAGCTTAGTTAAATGTACATTGGTTAAATGTCGGCTTGCGCCAACTTACTTTCATTTCACTTAGAGACTAATAGTCAATGTTGCAGTAGTCAATAATCAGGTAATTACGAAATATTATCACGCTTAAAAAACAATTTAATAAATGACTTTTAGTTATAATACAATCAATTTACAGCCGACTAAGCGATTTTAAGTTAAAGTTAAGTTAACGACACAGTGATTATATAATCATAAAAATGTTGTGATGGTTAAATTAACTGTTATTTAATTTTACAGATTACATGTTGATTATATTCACTGTCTTTACTTTTTTGACTACCATTTGACGACAACATCAACTATAACCTAATTAGTCACATAAATAAACTCCACAGAGAACTTTGGAGATAAAAAGTTGTCCGCATTTCTCGCCTAGTTAAAAGAAATAAGATATATAATATTAATCAATTTTACAAGTTTTCGAAAATTTTGTTGATTTTTTCTATTTTATTGCCTAATAAAGCAGACTATGTCTCAATTAACAATGCGATTGCGTCAATAGATTGGGAATTGTTGTTTTTTAATTTAGGTTTAGATGATCAAGTTGACATTTTTTACAAAATTCTTGATGATTGTATCAGTAGTTTTATACCTAAAACAACTATTAAAATAGGAATTAACAAGTTTCCAATTTGGTTTGATAATAACTTAAAAAGATTGATAAGTCGGAAGAAAGGAGCCCATGCCAGATATAAAAATACAGGAGAGTTAAAATATTATGAAGAATTCCAAGACTTACGGCAACAATGCAAATATCTGAATAATGAATTACACAAGGCACACATTTTAAACTGTGAAAATAAAATCAACACTGATCCCAGCCTATTTTGGAAGTTTGCTAATTCCTATAGAAATAACACAAATATACCAAATTGTATGAAACTTGGTAATATAAAATGTATGGGCGGTTTGGAAATTGTAACAAATTTTTCAAATTTTTTTGCTTCTGTTTATTCTGAAGATGATTCTCCATGTTCTTCCAGCTTTGTGTTCGATAAGTCAGTTTTTTGGTGATTTTATTCATTTTTCTTTGCGGGATATATACGAGGGTATTGAAAAAACTAAAATATAATCATAGTTGTGGCCCCGATAATATTCCAAATAGTTTTATTAAAAACTGCATTTTTACTATTTCCAAGCCCATATACTTATTATTTGTTTGTTCATTAAAAAATGGCTATGTGCCGAGTATATGGAAGAAAAGTTTTGTTACACCCATTCATAAATCAGGACGTAGTGACATTATAGAAAATTACAGGGGCGTATGTCTCCAATCTTCGATACCTAAGTTATTAGATAAATTAATGTCCACATTTATATTAAATCAATTTAAACATGTACTTGTTGAGGAACAACATGGCTTTGTGGAGGGTAGGTCCACTACTTCAAATCTTTTAGTGTTTACAGATTACCTTGTTAGTGCTTTTGAAAACAAAATGCAAGTTGATTCTATATACACAGATTTTTCGAAAGCATTTGACAAGGTAAATCACGCGATATTATTGGCAAAAATTAAAGCATACGGATTTAATGGAAGAGTTGTGGAGTGGATTGGCTTCTTTTTAAGTAATAGGGTTCAACAAGTTAAAATAAAAAACTTTATTTCAAAGGAATTCTCCGTTTATTCTGGTGTACCACAAGGTACACTCTGTGGACCGATATTTTTCTTGGTTTTTATAAATGATATAATACACTCCATAAAGTCATGCAAAGCTATAATGTTTGCAGATGATTTAAAGCTACACCTAGCAATGTTGCAGCCTTCTGACTGCACATTGATACAGGACGATTTGAATAATATATTAAATTGGTGTGACAAGAATAGATTGCCATTAAACTTAAAAAAATGCCATGTAATATCATTTAGCAAGCGTCAAGTAGTCCATAAATATAACTATATGTTGAAAGGTGTCGGATTAAGTCGGGTTAACGAGATTAAAGATTTGGGTGTAACACTCGATTATAAACTTAATTTTGGACCACATATTACAAATATTACCAATAAGGCAAGTAGGGTTTTAGGTTTAATTTTTAGAATTGGTAAAACATTTTCAGTGCGAACCTTACAGTTACTTTATTTTTCATTGGTAAGGTCGATATTAGAATATTGTTCGATTATATGGAGTCCACACTATGCTATCTGGATAAACAAGCTCGAGAAAGTCCAATCTAAATTTGCACGAGTATGTGCCTTTAGAATGGGAATTTCTGGAGATAACTTAGAAATAAATTCATTCAAATCGACGATAAATCTAAAACCCTTGATTCACAGGCGCATTTATTATGATTTATGTTACTTGCACAAACTTTTTTCGGGCTATATTAATTCTTCTTTTCTTGTCTCCAAAATATACTTAGTAGTCCCAATAACTGACAGAAGAACGAGGCAACACTGTACATTTAAGGTCCAAAGTGCAACATGCAATTATAGCTTAAATAACCCGTTAACAAGATTATTCCGATTTGGTAATATTTTACTAGATATTAATTCCTTGTACCTCTTTCAAAAATCGGAAAATCTATTCAAAACCAAAATTAAGTTTATCAATTTCGAGCTTTTTACTTAATCCATATTAATTCGGTTGCATATATTAATTATTCTTTCCCTTAATAGAAGATGCTATTGTTTTATTAGTTTTATACTATAAGCTCGTGTAAAGTTTAGTTTTGTAGTGATGTAATTAGTTTTGTATACTTAGAGTGTATATATATTTTTTTTGTGTTAATGTTAAAATGATTTTTACCGTAAATAAATAAATAAATAAAATTTTAAAAAATGTATGATTTTGAAAATCATCTAAAATAACGAAATAAGTATACATTAATTGTAAATCCAATTAATGAAATAATTAAAATTCGTCAATACTGTGAAAAATCATGACTACTATTAAGTCATAAAATGTAATAAATGTAAGCAATATTTCGGAAACTAATTAAAATATTAATTAATTAAATGGCCAAATTGATTGTCCTGATATTTTGGCACAAACTGATTTTTATGTTCCGTGTAATGATCGTATCCTGAGGAAGTGACCAATTTTTCGGATCAAAACATTCTCTACAAACGACTGCCACATCAATCCATTGATTAGGATGTCTAATGATTTGTCTGATAAATCGTGATTTATCTTATTTAATTCAACTTATAATTCATTTAAATGTAATATTAACAGACATTTGTAGTGTTGTTAGTGTTATGAAGTGTACTTTTAGGTGTAATTATTTTTTTGTTATTATTAAATATTTCAAAGTGTAAAAGAGGTTTTCCGTTTATATTAAATAAATTTAAAAAAAATGATACGATCAAAAATTAAGGGTAAAAGGCTTGCAATAAAACGTATACATTTTGTAACCTCACTTTTTGATCACCCCTCGTACATATTTTCAAAAAACTTGATAAATACTTCAAATGTTAATGATTTTATCAGACTTGTCTAAAAAGCTTTGATGCAACCAGATATTACAAAAGGCATCAAAATGTGGCAAGGATGATGAGGATGTCTAATGATTTGTCTGATAAATCGTGATTTATCTTATTTATTTCAACTTATAATACCTTTAAATGTAATATTAAACGACATTTCTTAGTGTTATGAAGTGTACTTTTAGGTGTAATTATTTTTTTGTTATTATTAAATATTTCAAAGTGTAAAAGAGGTTTCCCGTTTATGATAAATAAATTAAGAAAAAATGATACGATCAAAAATTAAGGGTAAAAAGCTTGCAACGAAACGTATACATTTTATAACCTCACTTTTTGATCACCCCTCGTACATAATTTCAAAAAACTTAATAAATACTTAATATTTTAATGATTTTATCAGACTTGTCTGAAAAGCGTTAATGCAACCAGATATTGCAAAAAGCATCAAAATGTGGAAAAAAATGAGATCATTGATAAAATTACTAAGCAGAGGTAGAAAATCTTAAAAAGAAATACACAAATCATACGAATTTAGAAAATGACGAGAGTAGAATGAATCTTTCTACAAGCAATCGACTGAACGTCAGTGATTTGAACGTTTTAGCAAGTTTATTCAAATTTTGACTTATTTCTAGGGTTTTCATCTATATTTTATGATTTGAACATTCGTATTTTAACTAACGTCGATGATTTTTACAAGTTTTCGTAAATTTTGTTGACTTTCTTCAAGTTGTAAAATGTTTAAATAATCTCATGATTTTGATCATTTTAGTAATTATCGCTTAAATTTATAAATTAAAGTCCCGTTTTACCAACTTCAGTTGAATCTTGTTCAAAGATTAAATTTATTTGCCGATTAAAATAGAAATTTTCTATATCATCAACATAAAATAAATTAATTGAATTTGGGTGAGTTACGCTAAGATTATAATAACTTTAACTTTAACTATTAGCCCGAGATGGGAATCAACGCCCGCAAATCCCGTGGTGAAGAAGAAGGGAGGAACAAATCAATACATGTTTACAATATGATGTGTAAACTTAATTTATATTGTAAAATAAAGAATACTTTGAAAAAAAAAACTAAAACACTTTTAACCTTTCTTCACAATTTTTATTATATACCAGATGTACATTTCGGTCGCAAGGTGACCATTATCAATGGATTGATACTGATACATTCAGTCCATTGATAATGGTCACCTTGTGACCGAAATGTACATCTGGTATATAATAAAAATTGTGAAGAAAGGTTAAAAGTGTTTTAATGAAAGATAAAATAAATTGTTGACTGACATTTGTTTGATTTTCATTGAAATGTGGCACCTATGTGGCACCTAACCTAATCTAGCTTTGACAAATTTGCCGTTTTATACCACTTTTAACACTTAATGTTATGTTACTTTATGACATATAATAATAAGTAAGTTTTTTCCAAAATATTTTCACGACTGTCGAAAAATATTACAATTTTTAATTATTCCAAAATTATAGCTATCAAATTATGTATTGTTCATCATAGATCACTTGGTAAAATATTTGAAGGGAATAACATTTTTTTAGAAAAATTAATTAATTGTATTTGAATTTAGATACTTTTTTAATTTTAAATTAAATTAAAACTACTACATTTAAAAGTGAATAATTATAGGCATAAGGTTTATTTTAAATAATATCAAACCAAACTGGATTCCAATGAGCATTTCCACTTTCAGATTAAGCTTGAAGTAAAATTTCGAGTTTAGAAAAACCTGAAAATTTGTATTTACCGGGGCGCGCGAGCAAAGCGAGTCGCGCCTTGCGAAACCCAAATTTTCAGGCTTTTTTAAACTTGAAATTTTACTTCATTCGCCACGCGTATAAAACACTGATTTAAAGCAAAGTTTAAAATATAATACTTATAAATAATTTGTCACTTTCTTTATAAAACAAAGTGATGTTTTCCAGTACTCTTTTTACTACTATCAAATCTTTATTACTCTAGAACATACATTAATTTAAGTTGTTATATATAATACATTTTAGTAATAATATTTGGTTTGTGACACGCATGTAGGTTCCAAGTAAGGGCTATCGACTAAAAGCCTTTCTGCCCATACTCTTTTTATTTTGTTTGGTTTGATCGATTTATTTTGTAATTCTGGAAAAAAAGCGGGGGAATGTCTCTTATTATCCACAATTTAGTCCCAACATTTAGCTTTTATAACTTTATCTGCTCTGTTTGGTTGTTGTTTTTTTATTTACATAAAAAACAAAAATATTAATATTACCTTACAAATTGTACTTTTTTATTTCTTTATTAATTTGCAAGCACAATGTTCTTATATAATAACTTAAATTAATGTTGAGCTTCTGTTATTACAACTTTACAAATTTGACATTAACATGCTACGACTTGTCTGAACTCATGCGGAAAAATGTCTGGACAAATCCCGAAAATATATTTTAATTCGGTCTATGTCTGTAAGCAGTAGACTTTTCGCATTTTGTCCAGTTTCGTGTTTTGTCTGTAACATATACAGAGAGTTTTATGTAACACCGAACATTTTCATAACGAGAATATTTTTTTTAAGTATGCATATGCATACGTTGTTCATTTTCCGACGCTCGGTTTATTAAGAGAATTCAATTTGAAGCTATAAACAAGTGTTTTCTACTCCCAGGCTAAGCATGAAGTAAAATTTCGAGTTTAGAAAAGCCTGAAAATTTGGTTTGGTCGCGTAGCGCGAAGCGCGGAGCGGCCAAACCAAATTTTCAGGCTTTACTAAACTCGAAATTTTACTTCATGCGCCACCGGTACAAAACACTGATTCAATGTAAAGTTTAGCGGTGTGTTTTAAGGTTCGTAATATGTCAGTGTTTTGTACCGGTGGCGCATGAAGTAAAATTTCGAGTTTAGAAAAGCCTGAAAATTTGGTTTGGCCGCTCCGCGCTTCGCGCTACGCGACCAAACCAAATTTTCTGGCTTTTCTAAACTCGAAATTTTACTTCATGCTTAGCCTGGGAGTGGAAAACATTCGTTTAAAGTTCTAATTGAATTCTCTTAATAAACCGAGCGTCGGAAAATGTACAACGAAATGCATATGCATACTTAAAAGAAATATTCTCGTTATGAAAATGTTCGGTGTTACATAAAACTCTCTGTATACATAGGTTTAAATGCCCCCCTCCCCATAAGACTGGGATGGGCCCCCTTCAAGACGCGTGAGCCCCCCTCTAAGACAAATTTCTGGGTGCGCGCCTGCAAGGAGGGTAAACAAAAGCTCCCCCTTTACGACAAATGCCTTAATGTCTGTGGAGACTACGTTAAGAAATAGTTCACATATATGAGTAACACTTACGCATAATAAAATGTTTCTTATTTCTTGTATCTGTTTTTTGCCAGCATACCGGAACTTGAAAAAAAAAATTAATGTATTTTTAATGAATTCAAAAATAAAAAATCTTCGAAAGAAAACATTGTTCTACCTTATAAAGCATCGGCATCCTTCAAGCGACACTCTTTGTACAAATACGTTGAAAAGTGAAAAATGTAAACGTGCACAATTGGCACCGTTAATGTTAAACAAACAGAAAACGAACAAAAATGCCCACTTGAATTTGATCGCTGATGTTAATTTAATTACCGTGGAAAGACGCGAAGTGCTGAGTGTATTTGGTTAGGTTTTAAGTGTGTTTTAACGGCGAAACGAGAATCGGAACGGTGTACCGGTCAGCAGATATTATTATTCCGATCACGTCTAATCGACGTCATGCTCATCCCGCCCTTCGGCCCTTATTGTAGCACGTTCGGCCCCTTTGACTGCGAGATTAGTTTGTATTTTTATGATCACGTCCTCTGTCGACACGTACGTTAGATTAGCTCGGCTAAACGCTCGTTACGATTACGACACATTGGATAATAAGAATAAAACCATGTAAAGGTACATTTGCAATTGCAAATGGAATATTGAAAATTGGCTGCTAACTAAAAATTAATAAGTATACATGAAATATTTTTACAAAATCGTGCTAACTTTGAGAGTTTAATTGAACTATAATGAGTTTGCCATGTTATTTTTTTGTTCTCTTTGTGATAGCTACGATACACATTTTAACACTTGTGACATATTTTAAAGTAACGAGTGTCTTCCACTCCCAGACTAAGCATAGAGTTATATTTCGAGTTTAGAAAAGCTCCGCGTAGAAAATTTTCACGGGGCTTTTCTAAACTCGAAATTTTACGTCATGCGCCACGACTATAAAAGACTAATTTACAGTAAAGTAAAAAATATACAGGGTGTCAATTTGAAAACAAGCCAGCCAGAATATCTTTGGAACCGTAGCAGTTAGAGAAGATTTTTCAAAATCGTTTCTAGGATATGGAGGGAGATCCATTTTGACCCACATAACAATCTTCTGCTACCAACCCCTTAGGCTGCAGCCACCCTTGCCCATTTTTTTTAAATGGTACGACCCTACTTGTGATATATCATTAGAAAGGTCGTTCAAAATGCTAATCAGTGGTACTAACTACAATTCATATTGTTGCATAAAAAATGCAAAAAAATTAAATCAATTTATTTGATTTTAAAATTGTTGTCGAATTAGGTATTATAACAATACATTTTTACAAATTACAAATGATAAAGCACAGATAAACACAACAATATCCAATATTTATAAGAGTTATTTTTTGTTTTATTAAAATATGGACAACTGTAAAAAAATTAAAATAATAACAAAACTTGGTTCAATGGAATACATTTATTAACTGAATAAATTGCACCTGTCCGCAATATAAAAAAAATCATTTTGAGCATACTATAATTTAATAATAATTTTTTTTTACATTGTTGGTACCACTGATAAGCATTTTGAAAGACCTTTGTAATGATATATCACAAGTGGGGTGCCATTTAAAAAAAATGGACAAGGGTGGCTACAGGCTAAGGGGTTGGTTGCAGAAGATTGTTATGTGGATCAAAATGGTTCCCCCTCCATATCCTAGGAACGGTTTTGGAAAATGTTTTCTAACTGTTGCGGTTCCAAAGATATTGTGGCTGGCTTGTTTTCAAATTGACACCCTGTATAACGCTTAGATGTGATGGTGATCAATATTTACCGAGATGTAGCGAAAAAATGCAAGAATTACTTTTTTTTGTGAATAAATTTGGAATATAATACTACAAATAGAATGAATTTAGTTGGAGCAACTTTTCCAAATTGTTGATATTTAAGTCGTAATATCTTTAATGGAGAAAGTGCTTTGATGTACAGACCATCATTTTTTAATAAATGAACACCATTCCTAATTTATTTATTTTACTATTTATCAATATTTCTGTTAAAATTTGGAAGAATTGAATTACATCTGAATGGATGGATCTTTAACCTTAATCTTAGTCTCCCCTGTTAGCAATACTATGACGACAACTTAAAAATATTTAACAAGCACGAGGAGCAAACGTTCACGTAACTTATTAGCAAGTTGACAAATCTGATTAACTCGCAGGAATTTGTTGTTTGTACGTTTATTAAACAGCACTCGCGAAACTCACGCGCCAAGACCTTAACAGGTTTATGGTTTCTAATCAACGGCGCTCAATTGTTTATCCCAAATTGGGACGCCCTAACTTTGCAGACTAATATCATTCAACACATATTATCTTTAAGCCCCGTGTACATAAACACAAAAAGGCGCAAAAAAATAATTGAATAAGCAAATTATGGAATAAATTTTAATAAATTCACTTGTTATTAATTATATTTGTTATTAATTATATCTATACTAGTACCTTACTCCAATAGTAAATGGAAAAGTATGATTAATGTAAATACCAATTCATAGTCGTACAATATTAAAACAAATATTACAGTGTTTTGTATAAAAAAAGTTTCCAAAATAAAAGCTATTATATAAAACATTAATTAAATTAACAAATTTCAAAACAAATTAATTTGTTATCTAAGACTCTAAACCAGCCGCCTTCTTCAGGTAGGTAAATTTGATGGAGGGATATCTTTCCTTTTAAATATTTGATGAATGGCGCCTCCTCTCTTTCTCCGTCTCAAGGAGGAATTCAATTAATTTCACATGAATACAAGGAATAAACAAACCTGTAGGCTTTAATTCGTGCTGCCTCACATTATTTCCGCTCGAGTTGAGAAAATTAAATATTTATGATGGACTCTCGATCATGTTTTTCAATAGCAACGTTCTTTCGCTACGATTGGGAACGAACCGAGCGATGAAAGGAAAATTTTAATATATTGCCTTTCAGTATAAATAACTTACCTGCGATGTTTATTATGAAACGCGAACAATGAGTTTTGTAAACAAATAAGGAGGTTTTATCTCAATTATTTGTTTAGAAAAGAAGGACAATCTTCTTTGTATAAGTAGAAGACCTTATTTGTAAAGAATTAAAATATTATATTATATATTTTTTATTAATATTTGTTATCATACCCTAAAGATGTTTTAACTTTATTCAATTATTTACTAACTACAAATAGAAAAGTAAAAGGAATTATCAAAGTATTATTTAGGTTATTTGTACTAGAAATGTTCATCTAGCTCAGCGGTTCTCAATCTTTCCTGGTTTCCTACAATAAAGCAATAGTTTTAAAAGTGTATTCTTTATTAATAAGCATAATAAAAGTACCATGTAACAGTTACTTGTTACTTACTTACATAGGAAGTATAATAATATAAGATATTAAAAAAATCTAACTAATGGGAGGTATGAAACTGTTTTTTTTATTTTTCATTAATTGGTTGACATCAGGTTTGATAGACGACAGTTGAAGTCTCATATCAGGTTCGGCGTCCAGTCTATTGCGTTATTTTGTTTTCGTGGCTGCATAGGTTGAGAATCCTGTTTCGCACAAATATGTTGTTGGGAACGGGAGAAGAATATTCAGAGCCATTTTGGCAAGCATTGGATATTCATCACGGATTGTGCACCAAAAATCGTTAAGAGGCGTCGGTTTGAACAGTGACTCCATACTTGTGTCTGATGACATTTCTAAAAGAGATTCATATATCTCGTTTAACATACTTTCGGGCTTTTGTAAGTTGGGTAAAAAAGGATTATGAATCTATGAATTCAGTTTCATTTTTGTATTCTGTTCTTCGGGAAAATACTTCTCAAAAGATGCGCGCATCGAAGTGAGATATTGGACCAATTCTTTAAATACATCATCTTGAAACATTTCTGAGTTGTTATCGCTAAGAAACTCACTGAGTGACGAAAAGCTTTCTATTTCTCTCTTTCCAACGCAAATCATTAAAAAATCTAATTTTCTTTTAAAGGCGGTTATTTTGTTACAGGCCTGGAATACTGTTGTCTGTTTACCGTGCAATGATAAATTTAATTCGTTCAGTTTTTGAAAGATATCCGCCATAAAAGACAGTCGGAACAACCAAGTTTTATCATACAAACGGTCTTTCATATTTAAAGAAGTATCTGAAAGAAACATTTGTAACTCGGCTCTAAGTTCAAATAGCCTTGTTAAAGTTTTACCCCGAGACAGCCATCGCATTTCTGTATGTAGCAGCAGTGTTTTATGTTTTCTGCCATTATCTTCACACAATAATGAGAACAATCGGGATTGTAGTGGTCGTGGTTTGATAAAATTAATTCTTTTGACCGCTTCATCCATAACTAATTTTAGATTTGACGGCATTTGCTTCATCGCCAGTGCTTGTTTATGCAGGATACAATGGCTGGAACTACAACTAGGCGCTTTATTTTTTATTCTTGACACTACTTCTGCTGTCATACCCGTCATCGCCTTGGCCCCATCTGTACAAATGTCAATGCAATCGTTCCACCTGAGATTATTTTCCTCAAAAAATATATTTATTTTATTAAAAATTTCTTTTCCGGTAGTGTTTGTGGGCAGCGGTGAACACATAAGCATGTCTTCTTCAAAAGTGACGTGTAACTAGTTCTTGTTTAACGTAGCTTGTCAGATCATGAATTTGCCGTGAAACAGTATCGTTTGATAGCGACACAGTAGAAAGATGCTTTGCAGATTTTTCATCGAGCATACATTTTGTTATGTCTAACACACATGGTTTTATTAAATTCTCAGCGATAGTGTGCGCTTCACCTGCTTGTGCAATGCGATAGCCTTTTGATTGATAGTTTGGGTTACATGCATCATAGTTTCTTGACTTTCCAATAACTGTTCTTTTTTACGAACAAAAAATTCTTTATTCTTGTCTTTAGACTCGGGGTGTACAGTTTCTAAATGTCGGCGCAACTTGGCAGGTGACATGGAACTTTTAGGAAGCAGTTTACTACATAACATGCAGAGAGGTGAGCCGTTGGAATCAACAAATCCGAAACTGATATATGATTCATCATACGTCCTCTTTTTGCCTTTAAAACCGTGGAACTTGACGTCGTTGCATCATCGTCTGGATCGGTAATTGCTGTATACTCCGCGTGTACTGCTTTTGAAGATTCGACTTCGTTAGAAGATGTTGTTGCACGGCTTTAAGCCAACGTTCCATTCTTCTTAATTAATAATGTTACATGTCAGGATGGTGGGGTCAAAATAATGCACGATCGTTACTGCCTAGACGAGTTTAGTCCAAAGAATAAATGTACAAAACTGATACAATCAGAATTCAGCAGTAGAACAATAAACACTTTGTTTCTAGCAGGTAGGTACTTATCGCTGCGAACGCTAATCGTCGACAGACTAAGTGTCGAGGCGCGATCGTCGCTTATAGAGTCCTAGCCTTGATCTCGAACATTCTCAAAAATACTCGAGTCGGCGCCTTTGATAAATAAAAAGCCGAAATAAAAATAGAAATACAAAAAATGCGATGTAAACAATTTCGACTTTACGTTTTGAAGTTAGAGCCGAAAGTCGCTTGTTCACAATTATAGCTAGCGTCTAATCTCAGAGGTAGCTTTTATCAAAGTGACTACGCGCTTACAAGTAGATATCGGCGGTGGCGGCATAGTAAAATTGTACGAGGCGACTAAGTTCGGCTGCGCCTCGTGAATCGTGATACGCGGCGTCAGAACGGTCGACCAGATTTGAATTTTTTTCTAAATTCTTCCAGAACCCCTACAGGGGTATCGCGGAAACCTAGGGTTCCGCGAAACACACTTAGAGTATGACAGATCTAGCTAATGAGATGAAAGCGCAGGAAAATGAATTGACTACGTATTATTTTTTAAGTAGTCTAGGGGTGAGATAAACAGTCACTATTCAATAACGGTTATAGCTTTGTAAGTAGTATTGATTTTAAATAAATATTATAAATAAATAATTTTGTATAAGATATTTATTTTATAACTTATACTAAATAGTATATTTTGAATTTCACAATATTTCAGTATTTTATACGCGTGGCGCATGAAGGTAAATTTTGAGTTTAGAGAAGCATGAAGCTGGCAAATCCAAATGTTCAGGCTTTTCTAAACAAGAAATTTTACCTTATGCTTAATCAAGGAGTGGAAACATTCGTTAAATGCTTCAAATTGAACGCTTTAAAAAAACATCGAATGCTGCCAATTTATTATTGGTATATGTATACTTAAAAGAAACATTATCTGTATATTATATTTTTGATGTTCAATGTTATCACATTAATTTTCTTCATTTAATATTAAACATTTAGTAAGCGTAGAACCATGTTTGTTTGAAAAAGATTTTCTTTTTATAGAACCGCACTATTAATGTTTAAAGAGCCCTCAACCAAGTATTGTCAATTTAATTTATAATTATATACAAAATATTACTATTAATATTATGTCATGATGATATATACTTAATTTCAATTAAAATTCAATAAGGAACAGCCAATATAAATACAATATATTTCGAAAATTTGATTACAATATCTATTTTGAAAATCGCGATAAAATTTACAAATTTTGTCATTATTTTGTAAAGTTCGAAATTAAAATATCCAACGAAAATTAAAAAAACCCTCATTAACTATTTTTGAATCTTATTTGTCAACACAGCAATCTATACGCAATTAAACACTTAATTATTATTTTACAAAACATTTCTTAAGACCAGAATCAATAAACTATATAAATAAGGGCAGAAAGACCACTGGTCGTTAGCCTGTTGTCAATTCAAATTATATTACAATTATTGTCATACTGTTAGTTTACCATATTGAATTGCTAATAAATATGTTATTGTTGTTGTTCTATTTTCAGCATAGATACATACAACATTGAATGACACGTATTTTATATTTCAATGATAATAAACCAAGTGGACAGTTTTGTATGGCATCCGGCTTCTGTCAGCAATTCAACCACAGTATTTGAAAATATAAATGTGAAAAATGTAATGGTTTCACAACGTAACAATTACCACAGTCTATTTTTAATTAAAACCACATTGACGGTACGCTGTTCCGGTTTTAATTAAATTATTAATAAACGACCAAGTCGAATTTTATTTGGACGCTTTATTGGAAATTTTGTAAAATATTTATCATCATATCATGCATGAATTGCTCGCGTTCTGCATACATTACACCGTATTTTGTTTTATTATTTTGTTAATAAAATATACATACGTGTAACATATTGTTTTTCGATTATGTAAATAGTTACATTACAGTTATTAAAATTATTATAAAACAAACATAAAATACTAAAAATAAGATTTTTTTCAAAAGAATTAATTAAAATGTTATATTTTTTCTTTTTATATAATATGAATAATATGAAACAATTAGAGTTAATAAGTTTTGTATTATTTTACAAAATTGTTTCTCACCTATCTTAAAACTTTGTAACTTACTAAAATATAGTCCAACACCTGTATATAATGTCGTCTGCATTTGTAAAAATATAGTTATTACACATTACATGCCTATGTATTTACACTATTCAAAAGAAAAAAGTAGTCGCTTTTTCAAAGTGGCATATATTTTTTGCGAGTTTCTGAATCTTGCTGAAACTTGGTATATATAAATAAATACATTGTTTATTTAAATAATTCTACAACTTTTGTAAACAAAAAATAATATTTGTAAACTTTGTATAGATTACAACTAGTCACAAAAACTAAAGTAATCTATGAAATGTCCGATATCTAAAATGTCGTATCTTAAGTTAGTTTTACTCAATAATTGTGAACTGCTCTTGCTAACGAAAAAGACGATCTTCACCTTTCATTTGTTGTGCATCTTGAATGTGTTCACCCCTAATGTTGAGAAGCAGTTTTAACAAGTACACTAGCATTTATGCATGCAATAACAATGTTAACTACAGTTTGTTTTTGGTTACTTAATTAATCTAACTTAATTTGACATAAGCACACTTGTTGATCTTTTGTAATATGTGGAAATTATTAAAGATAAAGGATAAGTGTTCTTAAGTTTCAACAAAATTCCTAAACTTGTATTAATGTTACGCCACTTTAAAAAAGTTACAACTTAGTAGTCTATAAAGGGGTGGAGAGAAGAATTCTATTAGAATATTTCTATAATATTGAAAAAAATTACAGTTTTTACCCTCTATAATTGATTTATTTGTAAATAATAATACATTCAGCTTATTTTATTTTAAACTATCCTAAATATATTTGATTGCCTATACAGGGAGTTTTTCTTCAAAGTATACGTATTTTAAATCCAACCTATTTTCTGTAAATTTTTAGATATTCGTTGTTCTTTTTCAAAGTCCAACTTGAAGCTTCAAATAAGTGTTTTCAACTTCCAGACTAAGCATGAAGTATAATTTCGAGTTTAGAAAAGCCTCGAAAAAAGTCGAAACGCGTATAAAACACTAAAATATTGTGAAATTTATGTATATTCAAACTTCACTTAAAATCAGTGATTTATACGCTAGGTGCATGAAGTAAAATTTAGAAAAGCCCAGAAAAATTGTATCGAGTCGCTGCGCGACCCTCGACAAATTTTCACGCGGCTTTTCTAAACTAAAAATGTTACTTCATGCTTAGTCTGGGAGTCTAAAACACACGATTAAAGCTTCAAACTGAGCTCTTAAAAAAAAGTTCAGTTTGAAGCTTAAAATGACTGTTTTCCACTCCCAGACTAAGCATGAAGTAATATTTCGAGTTTAGAAATGCCCCGTGAAAATTTGTCGAGGGTTGCGCAGCGACCCGAGACAAATTTTCTGGGCTTTTCTTAACTCGAAATTTTACTGCATCCGCCACGCATACAGAACACCAAATTATTGTGAAATTTATATATATTCGAATTCACTTGAAATCAATGTTTTATACGCGTGGCGCATGAAGTAAAATTTCGAGTTTAGAAAAGCCCAGAAAATTTACTTCATGCTTAGTCTGGGAGTGGAAAACACTCGTTTAAAGCTTCAAATTGAATTCTTTTAAAAAACAACGAATGTCGAAAAATGTACAGCTTATGCATATGTTTACCTAAATGAAAAATTCGCTGTTTAATTATATTTAGTTATGTAACCAAATATACTGTATACTGCTTTTACATATACATGGAATTTTTCTTTTAGGTACACATATCCCGATGCACACGTAAATTTTATGCATACGTTGTTTATATAAGCGTTCAATTTAAAACTTTTAACGAGAAATTTTACTTCATGCTAAGTTAAGGACAGGAAACCTACAATTTTGAGTTAAGAAAATCCAGACCATTTGGCTTGGTCGTGTTGCGAAGCGGAGAAACGAATCCAAAGTTTCAGGCTTGACTAAATTCGAAATTTTACTTGATGTGCCACACGCATGAAACACTAATTTGAAGTGAAGTTTGTAATATTCGGCTTTAGCGTACTGCTTTTGGAATATATTTTGAACTTTACTATATTTCAGGTTTTGTACGTGTGGCGCATAAAGTAAAATTTAGATTTTAGAAATGCCTGAAGGTTTGAACGCTTCTAAAAATACAATAAATACCTGGAATTGTACAGCATATGCCTGGAGATATGTATACTTAACACATAAACTCCCTATACATGTATGATACAATACTAAATACATTGTACCAAGTATAACACTATATGTTAATTTTATTCAAATCATTGAACTAGGTATTTTTATTACTAGGAATTTGTGCACAATTACACAGCTTTAAGTCTATGCCTTATACTTATCTGACTAATTTTGCTTATACTTCGTCTAATTAATCTTTTAGATCGATCAAGAAATTACAATGTATGCTAGTAATAATATGTGATCCATATTTTAACTTATTTTTCTTGAATCGCAGTAACCATAAGGTCTTAAACTATACAAATATTTTTTAATTAAATTATTTGAAATTATCTCTAAAATGTATGTATACTTAATAGAATAGTTTTGTGAATACTTGCCCTTTCAATTGAGATCAATTAATATTCAATAACACAGTGCAACATTTTCAAGGTTATTGAATGTAAACTAAATTCTGACTTCAGTTTCTAAAAGTGCCCACCCAAACTAGCAAAACCCCATTTGGGTTTTGATAATTTAGTGCGAATTTTTTTTGCTATAATGAAGTTTTCTTCTCAAGATTTGAAGTTTTGCACGGCGTAAATTCGTAGGTTATTGGGAATTTCCCAATGCAATCTTCAGACGAAATGTTCTTTACACCGAAATACACAACTTTTGTGAACATGTCGAGGCCAGATTTTCACTCTTTCGGGGTATTTTTAGTGCAGAAAGCCCAAGAAAATGCATTTTTTTACATTTTCGGCCATAACTCACAAACCGTCATAATTTAGCAAAACTGTCTGCGACAGAAATGTTGTCTACATCAACACGAGTAACTTTGTTGAACATTGCAATAACCTACAATCGCTCCTTATAGTTATTTTGGACGTTGTAAGGAATTTCGCCTCCAAATAGTAAATTTCACACCAAAATATCAGCTTTGGTTAAGTTTTACGTTCAAGAAACTTGTATTTAGCTCACTTTTGAATGTTTACTAACCATTAGCATCTATTGCAAAAAATTGACAACGTTTAAGTACTAAGCTCCTGGGGCGCAATAAAAGCTGTCATCTAGGGCGTTTTAGGAAATAATCGTGTACAGCGAGACGAAATGAAGAGATTGGTGAAAACAATGCTCTCTTATTTTCATAAAATAAATTCATCCATGACATTAAAATTGCATTTTATGTACCATCACCTTGATGAGTTCTTACAACAATTGCCTGAATCGAACGAACAAGGGGAGCGATTCCATCAGGTCACCATGCCAATGTAAAAACGATACAAAGGAAAAAAAAACTGGATGCATTGCTTACAGAAGTATGTTGGTGGAGTCAAAAGATATCCCAACATGAAGATGAAGGCCCCAAAGAAGAAGATGAAGGACACACCGAAAAAGATATGCCCTTAAATATTTTATCACGTTTAAACGCGTTTTTTGTCTTTATTAAATCTTGGATTTTCAATAACCCTATAAAATTGATAAAAAATTTCTGAATAAACTTTAACACAAAAAGAGACATATTTGCTTATGAAAGCTAAAATGTTGGTGTGAAATGTACTATTTGGTGGCGAAATTCATTACAACGGCCAAAAGAACTATAAGGATCGATTGTAGGTTATTGCAACATTAAGCAAAGTTGATCGTGTTGATTTAGACATTTTTGTCGAAGATATTTATGCTAAAATATGCACGGTTTGTGAGTTATGGTCGAAAATGTGAAAAAAAATATGTATTTTTTCAGGCTGTCTGCACTAAAAATACCCCGAAAGAGTGAAAATCTAGCCTCGACATATTGGCAAAAGTTGTGTATTTCGGTGTGAAGAACATTTCGCCTCAATATTCCATTGAGAAATGTTTAATAATTTTCGAGATATAGCCGTGCAAAACCAAAGCTCGAGCAAGAAACTTCATGATAGCAAAAAATAAAAAATCGAACTAAACTATCAAAATCCAAATAGGGTTGTGCTAGTTTGGGTGGATACTTTCAGAATCTGAAGACAGAATTAAGTTTACATTTTATGTGTTACACTGTGTTATGAGATCAATTAATATTCAATAATTTAAATCTAGATTTCTAAATTTCGCACATTAATTTTTATTGCCAACGCATACGTTATCTCTTGATCATCTTCTACATGTCATCACGCCTTTATTAGTGATTTCCTGCTTTTTGTTTATTCCACATGTCTTATCTACTACTACATTAGTATATATTATTTAAACATTCTTTTAATTTCCATTTCTCTTCTTTTTAGGGGACTGAATGTTTTAAGACGACTAAAGGTGAGTGACCCTTTATTACTAACTTTTTCTGTATGTAAATCGTTTCGGAATGAGCTTTTTACATCTTTACTGTTTCTTGTATTTAATAATGCTTTTTAACACAACTAACACTCTTGTTGCATAATATTATTAAAGGTTCCTAAAAATATTTTCTGTTGCCCGTGTATTTGCGGCGTTTGCTTGCTTAAAAGCGCATTTTTTTCAAGTCAGTGTTTTGTATTTAATATATAAAATTACGAAAATGTTTTTCGTGTAAAATGCAAACAATGTGTCTTAATTAATAAGACATCTAAAGACAATAAATATCCATTGAAACAACTACTTCCCGTGCAAATACACTTCCGGATATTGAATTATACAATAAAATATTTAAAATCTTATTTTATTTGATTTGTTGCAACGCTCTATCAAAGTATATGTAACATTAAGGCCAGAACATTTTTGTAATTTTATATATTACGTTTAAAGTGTGCAAACTATAACAAGCGTAAGCTTTTTTCTCGAATTCTGGTATTTTTGAATTGGAATTATTCACTGTTTTATATATTATATTTTTTGTATTGATAAGTACCATATGTTGTTTTTTCTCTACCCTGATAGTCCATTTTATCGTAAAATACCAAAAGTTTTATTCGCAGTATTGCAAGAGTAATGCTATTATAAAAAATAAAAATTAATAATGGGTGGGCCGTTTTCTTTGCACGTAATTGTATATGGATTTACCAAAATATACACTTTTTATCTTCATTTGTGGCTATTTTTCTTTTAAGAGAATGTTTCAATTCCTTAAATGACCCACCTTCAAGAATTAAACATAATGAAATAGTTTGTTTATTTTTTCATAATTTTCGTAGACACATATGATTTTTTTACAAAATAAACCGATTTGGATATTTTTTTTATTTTATTATTTTTTTTGTTATATTCAGATGCAGGAAAGTGCCTTCTACCCGAATTGAACAAAAAATAATTATGATGTCATTTAAAAAAAAATGACTATCGCAACAGTTGTCATCGTATTGTCAATTCGGTGACACCGAATAGAGAATAGTCTGCCGTTTAGAAATATGTATGATTTGTTATACTTTACTCTCAAAAAAGTTAGAAGAGGTGGAACACCAAACTGAATCACCCTGTATACGAGGGGTGATGAAAAAGTAAGGTTCAAAACCCCGCAATGAAACGTGTACATTTTGTAACCTTACTTGTTCAGATTTTCAACATATCGAGATTTTCGATATTTTATGATTTTTGTCGATTTATAAAATGTTAAAATTGAATTTGAGTTCAGTATTCCGACACCAGATACCCACAGTGCTGAGGAATACTGAACATTTCTGACTATATCAAACCAATATGTGAAAACTATTAATGGATTCGATACCTAACGCCATCTAATGCTCCACACGTGTCATTGACGATGCCACTATGGAACATTAGATGGCGTTAGCTATCGAACCAATTAATAGTTTTATAAAATATTGATGAAATTTTCGATATTTCGAGATTTTCTCGTCAAATTATATAAAATGTTTATATGTAAGATTTTCAATATTTTTATTCAAATTTGAAGCGAATTTCAAAAATCAATTCGTAATTTATTAAAATCATCAATATATTCGAAAATTAACACACACATTTGAGATTGTTTTTATTTCTTCAAGGCATATTTATATCATTTTTGATATTGGATGATATTTTTCATGGTTTTTTACCTTTTTGACGTAAATGGACATTAGATGACATTTTTCACAATAGATTATATTGATATTAGGCTACATTTCTTGACATTACATGACATTTTTCATACTAGATGCTACTTTCGATGAACAATGACATTTTTTATTTTTTAAACATTTTTGATGTTGACATTAAATGACATTTTTGACATTATATGACAGTTGTGACAATTGATATTTTTTACCTCGACACTAGACGACGACGATATTTTTGATATTACATAATTACTTTTCTAACATTAAATGACAATTTTTATATAATAAGATAACAATGTTTACTTTATTATTTATTAATTTTTATTTATTTATTTATCATTCATCTTTAAACGGTGGTCTACCATAGAATATTACGACAAATAATATAATAAATAATATAATTAAAGATTAGATATAAAACATAAACAATAAAAAATAAATCTCGGATTAGTTATTGTCTGATTATATGGGGTTATTCACCGGGGTGGCAGCGTATCTTAAACTGCAGAGACGGGCGGTCCGCATCCTTGCTCATGCTGCTTACAGAGCAGACACAAAACCTCTATTCGTAAACATGAACATTCTAACCCTATACATATATTAATGTTTAATTCATATAAAGAAAAATATTAGTGAATACCTCCAAATATATGTTATTCATAACCATTAAACTAGACAAGAAAACAATATCCATATAGACATGATGCGCTTAACTAAATCTCACACTGGAGCTAGATATTGGGGACCCAAATTTTTCAATAATATCCCCGACGTTATTAAAGAATTGCCAATAGAAACATTTAAAGTTTGTATAAATAAAACGATTTTTATTGGAGAAAGCCTATTTTAGCATTGACGATTTTCTGAATGAATCCAATTTAAGCTCAATTCTAAAAGCTATCTAATATCTGAAGTTTTTTGTTTCTCAGAACATAACTACCTCATTTTAATGTGTTTTTAATGTTGTAACGACTTTTTCTTACATGTATTTATATTTATTGTACGTTTATATATTTGTATTAGCGCAGTTTCCATTGACCTGTGTACCACAATTGTGTTTAGCATTAATAAAGTATTATTATTATTATTATTATTAAAATATAAAAACATACATACATTATTACTGATTTTGACAGAAATTTTCGTTTTTGTAAGAACATGTCAAACTGTTACGTACTGACATAAAATGATAATTTTGACATAAAACGATTTTATCAACACGTCGAATTTTTTACGTTTCTTATATTTTTTATATTTACGAGTTCTAAAATGTTTTCATATTTTTTACATTTTGGTAATTTGATGTTTTCACAATTTTAAATAATTTTGACATATTTTGATAATTTTTAAAGGTGAAAATAGGAAATTTTATATGCTCTGAATTTGTATGTTTAGAGATGAAAAAAACGCATTGTAAATTGACTGCCTATAGCTTGACAATATTGAGTGCAATACTGTCATTTGACTGTACTGAAAATTGAAATCGCATATTGACTGTACAAGAATCAATAAAATGTCAAAATTAAACCAATAATAAAGCTACAGTTGGTGAGTGATTACCAAAATATATCCGAAAAAATCTTTCTTGGTTTACTGAACAAAAACAAAACAAAAGTTGTTTTTTTTTTTCATTATTTACAACTTTTGTTTAAAATTTTTCAATTCGTTCGATAATAACGCTACAAGTAGTGAGTGATTACTAAAGGAATAAATCTGGGCTAGACTTTCTCGTTTAATAACAATAATAATAATAAACTGTCTTTATTGAAAAATAAGGGAAATAGCTAAGGTAAAAATAAAGTTGTGTGTTTTTTCGATGGCCACAACTTTTATTTGAAACATTTTTTGATTAAGTTAATATTTTTCTATATTTTTAACTTTACTTAAAATCAATGTTTTATACGTGTGGCGCATGAAGTAAAATTTCGAATTTAGAAAAGCCCGCAAAATGTGGCTCGGTCGCTGCACGACCTAGCCAAATTTTGCTCAGGGCTTTTTTAAACTCGAAATTTTACTTCATGCTCAGTCTGGGAGTGGAAGACACTGGTTCATAAATTTTCGACTGGTTAGCAAAATATATAAACAAAAATCTTTCTCGGATTATTGAACAAAAACAAAAAAGCTGATTTAAAAAGTGCTTATGTAAAAGTGGTTTATTTTTTCGTTGGGTACAACTATTGTTTGAAACATTTTTTGATTTAGACGTCGAAACCCATATTCCACTAGATTTTTTAGTTTCTAGTTCATAAAGAAAAGAACTGAGGTTATAAGTGTTTGTACAAAAGTTTGTGTTGTGTTTTTCATTATCTTTTGTTTGAAACGTTTCTTGATTAAATTACGAGCAAAGCAGCAATTTGTGAGTAATTAATATGTCCCCTAGGCTTTTTCGTATACTGATCATAAACAAAAGATAAACGAAATAATGTCCTTTTAGATATTTGCAGCAAAATTATTTACAGTTCGACCAAAACATTTACACCCAACCAGATGGACTGGCAATGGGAAACCCCCTAAGCCCCTTAATGGCAGAGCTTTTTATGGACAATATAGAAAAAATATATGTAAATTACCGTAATTTAAAAATTGCCTCTATTGGTGGAGATATGTCGATGATATATTGGTTTCGTTCAATGGCACGGACAGAATTTATTTATTACTAAAGGAAATAATTCAACAACATACAAACATTAAATTCACAGTAGAGAAAGAAGTATATTAGAGCATTAATTTCTTAGATTTGACAATCAAAAATACTAACAACAAACATGAATTTTTATTTATTCACAAACCCACACACACACAGATACAACAATAAACAATAATTCATTTCACCCCATTTCACAAAAATTAGCAACATATCGGTCAATGATTCATCGAGCTTTTGTAATCCCAATGTCAGACGAAAATTTTAGAAAAAATATATATATAATTAAGTACATCGCAATTAAAAATAATTTTACCATAGATATTGTAAATAAATTAATAAGACAGAAAGAACAACAAATAATTAATAAAGTGATATTTCCCTCAGAATAATAAAAAGATATACGATACGATTCACTAACGTATAGTGGTAATTTAAGCCAAAATATTAGTAAATATTTCAAAAAATTAGACATTAAAATAGCTTTTAAAACAAATTACATTGTCTCAAAAATAATAAAAAACAGTAAAGACAAAACTGAAAGAGGTCAACGCTGTGGAGTTTATCAGTTAAATGGTGGTGATTGCCCTAAGGGACAAACAGGGAGAGCATTAAAGGAACGAATTTATGAACACCATAAAGCATTCCTAAATGATAAGGACACCTCAACATATGCTAATCATTTAAAAGAAGAACACCACCATTTTAACAAAGAATTCAAAATCCTCCACATCGCCAGCAAAGGAAGAAAATTAAACCTAATGGAAAACCTGGAAATAAATAAAAACATTCATCAGGCCTCTTGCTGAACGAACAGATCGAACTCTCCAACTCTCTACTGCTCAGGCTGAGAAAAAATCCTCGCTCCACCCCCATGTCATAAAACTGATATATACACAGTTTTATGACATGTAATTGTCTGTAAATAACACCATTAACATTCTTCATCTGAAGAAGCTACAAAGTAGCTAAACAATTGTAGCGAAAGTAAATACAAAAAGTTGAAAATCAGAAATATTTTATTTATTAATTTATTAAAGTTATCATGGATTTTCAAAAATTAAGTGCGTCAGTAATCAATGATAATAAACAAAAGAGTTGAGGTGAAAAGTGTTTAGGTAAAAGTTGTGTGTTATTTCATTATCTACAATTTTTGTTTGAAACATTTTTTAAAAAACTATAAAATGTTGTGATACATTGAGGAATAAGTAAGCAATTAGGTTATAAAATTTCGAAAAGATATTGCTTAAAAATGTTTATAAAAAAGTTTTGAGTCAGCAAATATATGTTAAAAAGAAAAATATTATCAAAATCAATTTGAAAATTCTTCAGTCTCACAAAGTCGTTAATTACTTCAGTTTTTCGTTCTTAAGATAATTAAAATTTGTTTAATAAAAAAACCGAAAAATCTATAATAGTATTAAATGGTAGAAATTAAATTTCTGGTGATTTTTAACACAAGTCTTTTAGTCATTTGATGGTTTAGAGTTGGCAACACTGCTGACATAAGTTAACACAGTTCAGTTCGACTTAGTGCAGGAAGTGTAAAAACTATAAAAATTGTGTGTTTTTTCATTATCTACAACTTTTGTTTGAAACATTTTTTGAAAAACTATAAATTAATGTGATACATTATAGGATAAGTAAGGAATAAATTTATAATATTTTGAAAGGATATTGCTTAAAAATGTTTATTAAAAAGTTTTAAATCAGCAAATATATGTCAAAAAAGAAAAATAGTATCAAAATCTATTTGAATCTATTTTTTTACTTCATGTAACGAACAAACCTAATGAAATGTGATAGTTATTATTTGTATCATCAACATTGATTTTCTCCATTAAAACTTTGAATGTTAAAATATGTTAACTAGAAGCAATATTATGCAAACGCTGGATTTGCATTTAATAGGCCAATTGTTCCCTGAAATTAATTAACCTAACCAATTAATGTAACGCGCGCGAACTCGCTGCCCAGTGAATATTCTCCCCCTTAATGAAAAGAGACTAATGCACACACGCACACAAGTACACACCCTGAACGTTCATTTATTTTACATTAAATAGTTGAAAACAGCGAGGCGCTCGCGCTTTTCAGAATATATGTATGCCAATGCTAAAATAACCGGAGCAAGTGGCCCGAAACACATGCATTTCCATAGTTATCCCTGAATATCCATCAAAGTGGCCCTCCTTATTTTCGCCTCCCTTTCGGCAATTTACAAATTTTATAACTCCCCAAATTGCGAAATCGACGCCCCACGCCGGACATATATCACGGTAATACATATTTCATCCTTGCATATTATGCATGCAGCGCGGAGATGGTTTGAATATGAAACGCGGTTGCAAGGTGAGGATGCCGGCTTTTTGGTTAATGTTCGGTCCGAAAAGGTAGATTTTATATGAGGACTTACTTTGTGTAGGTATATGTACTTCGTCCCACTCCTGCCGGACTCAATTTAAGCCCGCCCTGTATATGTTTTAAGGAGCAAACGCCTATCTATTATTCACTCGGTGTATGACCCATTTTATACTGAACTTTAGTCCCTTCGGGGTGCTAAAACAAATTGGAAATTATCACGTACTAACGTTTTTTTCTTTTAATTTTTATTTCGGTATCCCAAAAGGAAGAACAACATTAATTTTCGGCATTAGTATATTTTTGTTAGTACAATGAATTTAAATAATAGTATTATTATATTAGCACTGTTTTAAAACAAACTATTGATACCAAGGTTGTTAAAACAACGTTGTTTTTTTTCAGTTTATTTAAAACAAACAGTTTTTTTTACACAAAACGTGTTTTTTTCATTAAAACAGCGTTTAAAACAATAACAATTAAAAACATGTTTAAAACACGTTTAAAACGTGTTTAAAGCACGGTTAAAATCCCATTTATGCTGTGTTAAAAACAATGAAAAATTACATAAACCTCGGATGTTCATGCATTTTTCAGCGATCGATAGAGGAAAGAATGCGTTTTACTGTCACGTTGAAATAAATTAAATTTATTACTTGCGAAATAAACTACAGGTGGTTAAAGTTGATTATTAAGTGAATGAACATTTGGATACAAGTGTTGTGTTTTTAAACATTTTTGAAAAATTACCAAAATTTCGAATTTTCATGAACTTTTCTGGAGCAAAGAATGCGCTTTACATGGGAATAAATAAAACTTATTACTTAGGAAATAAATTACAAAAGGTTAAAATTACAATCATTTTATTCAACAAGACAATTTTAACTCGAAAACATTAGCTTAAAATTTTAGCTTCCGCTTAAACGTTAAATTCTCGGATAATCTCAAAGTGTCGGTCTTTAGCAATTGTTTTCATTCGGTTTCGTGAAATAAAAATTTCATTTTTTTAAGAGCAAAAAAACTCAGTCTCACCAAACAAATATTGAATGTTTAAATTAATAATAATAATAAGAAGAATCTAGAAAACTACAACTAAATGTATTTGCAGCTTTTTTTGTCTTGTGAAAAGTCGAGTTTTTGAAAAAAGTTATGCTCGATATTTCTAAAACCTAGATATATTTTTTTAAATAATGAAAATGCAGCTCAAAATTAAAACATTGATTTAAGCGTGAAATCAATTGAACGTTGCGTACATTGCTAACGCTGGCAGTCGTTTACCGTTTGCTTCGTGAAATTTACAAAGTTTTAAACAAATTTGGACTTAATTATTTGAGCCACCATTTTTTTTTGTTGGTTGTATTAAATTTAATTGATTCGGCGGAAAAACAGTGAATTTGATTTAATTTTATGCCTTGATTTAAGCGTGAAAACAATTTAGCTTTACTTCAAAGCCACATTCTTCGTCTATCGTCCGCCTTTCGTTTAGTGAATATATCAAATCCGCGAACAAAGTTACGCTTAATTATTTAAGCAACCTTTTTTTATTTACTTATTACTTAAACAGAGACTTGGACTTAAAGTTTAAGCCTTATTTAAGTTTTAAATCAATCGAGCGTTACGTCACTTCAAAGCCACATTCTTCGGCTGTCGTTCGCCTTTTGTTTTAAGAAAATATCAAGTTCAAAAGTGTTGCGTTTAATTATTTGAGCGACTATTTCTTGAGAATTTATTATTCATTAAAACACGGACTTTGACTTAAAACTTAATTGATATTTTTGGAATATCTAGTAAATATATTTAAATTTCAATTATAACCAATCGAAGTTTATTCGTTTCTCTGTAGATTTTTAGGAAAATGTGGCGAGATAATTTAATTTTCTTTCTATAAGATGTAAGTGCAATCAATTCTAAGTAAATTCTGTCGATGTAATGTTGATAGTATAGATTTCTAATTTTGTATAATTTTTTCAAAGAAAACATTCTCTCAAAATTGTAAATTTTGTTGCATAATTTTAACTTGACTGAATATTTTTTGAAAATGTTCTGAGATAGTATAATTTTCTTTCTATAAAATGTAAATGCAATAAATTCCGAGTAAATTCTGTGAATTTCACGTTAATAGTGTGAAATTTAAATTTTTTACATTTTTTTCAAAGAAAACATTCTCTAAAAATTGTCAATTTTATTGCATAATTTCAACTTTCGCTGAATGTTTTAAGAAAACGTGACAAGATAATTTAATTTTCGTTTTATAATATCTAAGTGCAATCAATTTTAAGTAAATTCTGTGAATTTCAAGTTGTTGGGATACAATTTTAATTTTTTATATATTTTTCAAAGAAAATATTGCAAAAAATTGTTGATTCTATTGCATAATTTCAACTATTTTTTCGGAAAATACGTCAAGATGATTATATATTTTTTTCTATAAGATATAAATCCAATCAATTCTAAGTAAATTGTGTGAATTTTACGTTAACGGTATAACATTTGAATTTTTCACAATTTTTTCAAAGGTAACATTCTCCTAAAATTTTCAATTTTATCGCATAATTTCAACTTTGGCTTGGTATTTTGGAAAATCCAGTAAAGATATTTAAATTTCTATTACGGCCAATCAAAGTTCATTCATTTCTGTGTATGAATTTTAGGTTGATTTAATAATTCGTTGAATTTTGATAATTCTCTCAAAATAAACATTTTCCTAAAATCGTTGAATTGAGGCTTTCGTAAAAGTTTAAATTGAAGCTTCAAACAGTGTTTTCCACTCCGAGGTTAAGCATGAACTAAAATTTCCAGTTTAGAAAAGCCTGAAAATTTAGTTTGGTTGCGTAGCGCATAGCGCTACGCGACCAAACCAAATATTCAGGCTTTTCTAAACTTGAAATTATACTTCATGCACCACGCGTGTAAAACAATGAAATAATCTGAAGTTTAAAATACACTTTTTTAGCAACATATTGATTTAGAAGTATATTTTAAACATCACTATACGTCTGTTTTATACGCCTGGCACATGAAGTAAAATTTTGAGTTTAGAAATGTTTGTTTTTTTGCATATTCTGAAAAACAATATCTTCTTAACATACACACGAATTATCATGAAAATTTCCTTAAGAATTTCCATGTTTTGAATGTTTTAAAGTTTGATTTTACTAAATATTTCTATAACGTTCTACGTTTTTGACTTTTAACTGAAAATAACTCGAAAATTTAAAAACGAAAGTAGTATAAAATATATTTGAAATAAATTTGAAATACAACAACGCAGTTGGGAGGGTTTCACTTTTATTGTTGAACACTGCAACATGTTTCACCACACAGTGGCTTCACCAGGCAGATGAAATATCATTATTTCATCTGCCTGATGAAGCCACTGTGTGGTGAAACATGTTGCAGTGTTCAACAATAAAAGTGAAACCCTCCCAACTGCGTTGTTTTATTTCAAATAGTATTATGGAGTTTCATCATGTATCCGCCTCATCAATTAAATATGTATAAAATATAGTTTTGATAATTTAAGACAAAAAAAACCTTTTACACAAATTTAACGTTTAAAACATGTTTTAAACGAATTTAACATTTAAAACATGCTTGAAACAAAGATGTTTAATACACGATGGCTGTTTTTAAACATGTTTAAAACACCGTTTTAAAACAAAGTGTTTTAAACATAACAACCCTGATTCATACTAAGTCAAATCCCCCCTCATCGCAAATATCTATCTAGTGTGAACTAGTGTGAACACTACAGAACAACCTATTTCAATATAAACCAAATCTCAGTTCTTACTAAAATAGCATCTGTCAATGAGAAATTATCAACGGTTCTGAAAATATTTAGTTCACCCCAGAGCACGTGACAGTGTTTTCAAAAACACCAGACATTTCTGTCGGACCCTGTATTAAGCATGAAGTAAAATTTTGAGTTTAGAAAGGCCTGAAGCAGACTTTTCTAACCTAGAAATTTCACTCCATGCTTACCCCTCTTTAGAAGTTACTAATTGAATTTATAAAAACAACGAATTGCTAAAAATGTATCTAACGCTATAATCATCGGGATATGTATACTAAAAGAATTCCCTGTATAGGTATTTTACCAAATGAAAAATTAATTTAAGAACAATACATACTTACAGTATACACTCATAATTTAATAACCAACTGTGGTTACATTTAGATTTGCCCTATAAACGCATATTTATTGCTTTCCTGTGAAAGTTTTATTAGTTGCAATATGAGTTGTTTGTATTGAACGAAATATGGGATCTCCTTATTTTTTTATTTTTTCATTATACCTGATCAACCTTAACAAACATTAATTGGTGCTTACCTGAACACAGAAGAAAATCAGCTTTGCGTAACAAACCCTAACAATATCAAAGAATCAAAAAGATAAATAATTAGCAATTAAGCCGCAAGAAGATGGAGAGAGGAGAGTATTGGTTGTAGACGCAGCCACAAAATAAAGAGACATAATCGCAAATCAACAGCCGCGGTAATTAATTCCGCCAGCAATTTAATAATGAGATAATCAAAGCCAGAGATTAACGTTAATATAAAACCCTCTGGTATTCCTATATAAAAGACAAAGCCCCTTCCGCAAATTCCGAACTGTATAATTAGAAATTTATGATTACAAACACAATCTGGTAATGAATTAAGTACGGCTCAATCTCGCAATCTAATCCACATATCGGTGGATTTCTGGCTGGAAAGCAGAAGGAAATCATCTTGCAAGGAGATGAGGAGATCGTTAAATTGTGCAGAGAGAAGTGCGCACTGTGTTGGAGCGCCACAAAGGGCAGATTAATATAAACGATATCGTCACGAGAACTGCTACGTAATTAGCAGCTGAGAACGGTGACAGTTTACGATACCGTAACTATTGTGTTTTCATGGAAATTTACGATACACTCCGCTCGATGACATATTTGATAGCGTCTATACCGTGGATTGTTGCCTGATGAAATTAATCTACATTAAGATGATTTGAGGCGCTCGCACACACACACCATCACACCCGCAGACGCGTGAGCTTTAAGCTAAACTTTGTTCTTAAAATTAACTTTTCTGGCGTATAAAACGCGAGAAGTCGTAAAAGAAATTAATATTTACGCGCCGTTTATTTTAATTATAACTAATAATCATCGATAAGAGTAGAGATAATAAAGACTTAGGAGGAATAATGGGGGAGGATAAATTTTCATTCAAGTACAATGAATAAATAGAGAAGATTAATGAACAAATGTGTATACAGGGTGTTCCAATTAAGCAGTCCGTATATGGGTATCTTCTAAACGGTAAGAGATAGAGAACCTTATTAATAAAAAACGGTTTAATTTTGTTTGTATAACACAATTTATTTTTATGTGACTGCAGTTTCGGCAAATTTAGCTTGCCATTATCAAACATGTAGTACTACATGTTTGATAATGACAAGCTAAATTTGCCGAAACTGCAGTCACATAAAAATAAATTGTGTTATACAAACAAAGTTATACCGTTTTTTTATTAATAAATTAACATGTATAACGAAGTAGAAGCCTCCACAATACAAAAATTAGATAGAGAACCGTTTAATTGAGAGAAAATATGCAGCACAATGTGTATTTATTTGTCTATATCCAGTGTAAAACTAACCAAAAAGTTGAACGTTCAGAGATCACTGTGCAGAAACTGATTTTGGCGAGTTTTTAATTTCCTGTATAACTTACCTTCATTATTATTGACGATAGACAGCAGCGACGGCTCGCAGCCTAACTTCAGGGTCGACCACATCGCCAAGGCACACAAATTTGAGGTTGGGATTGCGCTTTATAAATACAATGAATTGCACAACAAAGTCGCCTTTCCATAACGGATACATATTACCTTGGGTCTCTGGGCTACCCTGAAGTTAGGCTGCGAGCCGCCGCTGATAGACAGATAATATTTTGACATTATAAAGGCACTATAGGGCCCGCCGTGGCCGAGCGGTTGAGCCGCCGGTTTCGCCAATCGGACACGGAGGTGATCTGGGTTCGATTCCCAGCGGAGGCGAGTAATTTTTCTAACGAAAAATACTCGTCTCCGGTTCCATGGATGTGTGTGAATGTGTTGTGATGTCCAAATATATAGTAATAAATTAATATAATCATCGTTAGTGGCTGAATGGCTAGAACCTATGCCAAACAAACAAACAAAAAAAAGGCACTATATGCACTTAAACAATACGTAGTTATTTTAACAAATATTTTGCAAGATATGCTAATTAACTTTATTTTTTCATATGGACGTGTAAGCTGGCTGTAAGCTTATTTTGTAGAATTTTTATTTCCTTTTAATTTTATATATCATATGATGTTTTTATTTTTATTATAGAAAAATTAAATGTAATTTTCTTATTTTTTTATGTATTTTATACAAAAATTGTGTTTAAAACTTGTTTAATTTCTTGCCTACTTGTATTAAATTAATGGTTTTATTATAATATAAAATTTCTCATCTTACTAAAAAATAGTTTTTATTTATTTTTATATTTTGAAAAAATTAACTAATCATATTATACATCAAATTACAGAGAATTAAAAAACTCCACATAAGCCCATTTTGTAGAGTTAACTTTGACGTCCTTATGAAAAAATGAAATTAGTAGGCGTATCTTGGAAGATATTTGATTCACGTTAAAACTAGCTACATGTTAATTAAATGCATAAAAAAGTGCCCCGATAATTTCAAAAAATGATCCTTCTGTCATTAATAATACAGAGGGGTTTATTTGAATTCGTTGGCAAAAATGCGCATGCGAAAATTTGCGAATGGTAAAATTTGCACACGAATTGAAAAATTGCAATGCGTGGCTTATTTAAAATGATACGATTATTCTGTTGTTCACATGCAAAAGATACGAAGGGCAGATATGATATGATATGACAACACCGCAAATTTGCTGTAAAATGTAATGCATTTCCATAGTTTTGATAATCTGTCAATTTTTGTTTGTCAGTTGATTGTCATTATTTGTATAATTAATTCTATATAATATGCTTCACAAAATGCGGTAATGCAAATAAAGAGCTAAAGAATACACTATTTAACATTTATTTTATATCGGTAGCTTAACAATGGAAGCATTATTTTTCTTCAAGGACTGTGGCAACTGTGGCAAAAGACCGATGGATTATTTAATCTTGTATCCGGAGGTAGTTTCAAATAAATAAATGTAAGGTACATATCAAATTCAAGAAATCACAAGCATGCGTATTTTAAATATAACTTTAGATAAGTGTTTTATACGCGTGGCGCATGAAGTAAAATTTCGAGTTTAGAAAAGCCTGAAAATTTGGTTTGGTCGCTCCGCTTCGCGAAGCGACCAAACCAAATTTTCAGGCTTTTCTAAACTCGAAATTTTACTTCATGCCTAACCTGGGAGTGGAAAACACTCGTTTTCCAATTTGCGAGTGATGCTTGGGTAATCGCAAAAAAACAGTTGAATTTGCCCATACGAATTAAAGTTTGCGTATGCGAATATTTTCAAATAAAGCTATTATTAAAAAGTCATTCGCAAGGGCATAATTGCGTGCACGAATAATTTCAAATAAACCCTCCCCCCTGGTTTGGACTGTGACTATCAGCTTTTTAGATCAACACGTTCACAATATTTGTCTTAGATTTGCTATAGGAACCATGTACAATTAATTGAACAATCGTTACAAAGTTCTTCAAAATTGTTCTGGAATCACGTAAATGTAAGTAGAACAAGCTCATTTTTCCCTAGCACGTTTGATTATCATGGTATATTAGTTAATAATATGCACCAGCTTGTTGATTTATTCGCAAACTATTTCGGATTAGTGTATAGAGATCCTGGTCACATATATAACTTGATAAGGCTCTTGTAAACGCCTGTTAAATGTATTATTTATACATGGGAAGGTAATTTGTTGAACAAATAAATCTATTGTAAATGGTAAACAAATTTACTCTGTATCATTTTCAGTTGCAGGTATTATTTACATGCGCAATATTAACATTATCAAATGTAATAATTCGGTACAATAATTTTAATTTGTTTAAATGCGTTTCTATTGTCGTACAAATACGTAATTTAGTTTAGCATCGCGTAGATAATTCAGAGATTTGTTGATGTAAACAGCCAACACCAACAGCAGCGCGCACTCGGTTAACTTGTTGAGGTAGAAGCCGAATGTGTTCTGTTCGCACCCTCGCGAGGGTGTAATTTTGGAAGTTACGCCCTATCGCGTAAATTCGCAGAGGAACCACAGACGTTAATTACATGAGCACATTACTGCCGGCTTGCATCTGCCAAAAACAACTTGTTACGTGCGTAGCTTTTTACTAAACGAATTTGCATTATTGAATATACCTGAGGGATATCTACAGAAGTTATGAGGATTTTTGTGTGCATTATACTTGAAAGTTTGTACCTTAAGTTGATATAAGCTATATATATTTATTTTTAATACTCTATTTTCTGAATAACACAATAATAAGTAATATTGCCTTGGTTACGATATATCATAACATACTTATATGAAATATGAAACTATTTGACAAACCATATTGTTACTAGCCAACCTAGGGAAATAATCTCTTAATATTTCCCTAGATGTAATAATAATTATGATAGCATGAACTTTGTTTACCATTTGAATGTGCAAATGCTGTGAGGTATATATTACTGTAAACACACAGAAGATGGAACCTTAAATATGAGGTACGATTTCACTAAAATCGTACACCCATCCCGCCGGTTCAAAGTAACCATACCACAGCGAAGTGAATGGGCAAGTGGAATATACCCGGGAACTTCTGAAGGAACCATCTAGTATACAGACGGGGCCAAAAATATAAAAGGAACCGGGGCAGGAATCTATGGAGGCTGCAACCGGAGCAAACAATTTGCGGTTGCTCTGGGGAAACATACCTCCATCTTCCAGGCTAAAATAGCCGCCATTGACTGGTGTGTTCATCACATAATGGAATCGGGACACAACAAAAGACCAATTGCCATTATGTCGGACAGCCAGGCAGCCCTAAAAGCACTAGCCTCGCGGATGGTGCAGTCGAGGCTGGTTATCGCTGGACGCAGTGTCAACAACAGTAAAAACACAGCTAGTATGGATACCCAAGGACCAAATAATTATTGACCGACTTGCTGTCTAAACAAGGGGCATCAGGGGAATATATAGGACCTGAACCCGTTTTCGGAATACCTCATGAAACCTGGGAGGAAATAATCCGACGCAAATTAGCAGAGGAGCACAAAAAGGTATGGCACAACCAAAAGGGAATGAGGCACACAAAACTCTTCCTAGATGGTCCGGACCCACTAACACATTGACGCTGCCAGAACTGAGTAAAATAAAATTACGAATAATCACAGGACTAGTCACTGGACACTGTGACCTGAATAAGCACAAACATAGGATGCGAATTGAAAAAAGCCCTCTATGTCGTGGGTCTTTGGAAGAGGAGGAAACTCCCCAACACCTACTGTGTACATGCGAAGCCTATAAAAGGCAACGCACAGAGCGATTCGGGAAGCCTGTGCTTCCTGAAATAGAGCTCAAGAAAATCCCCTGGCTGAAACTCCTGAACTTCATAGAAGACACAAGAGTACACAAGGAGAGGCGCACAAAAGGACCACGAAGACCGCAGTGCAGGGACGCTAAGCAACACCACCTCATGTGACAAAAAAACACGCACAGCGAGTTTTTCTTATAAGTAAAATGTAAATTTTGAGCCATTTGATTTTTTTATAAAAGTGTCCAATTCGAAGCTTATAATGAGTGTTTCCACTCCTTAGTTAAGCATGGCGTAACAATTCGAGTTTAGAAACTCTAAATTGTGACAAATGAAGTAAAATTTCGAGTCTAGAAATGCCCGAAAATTTGGATTGCCAAAGTTATAGGTTTATTTTTTCTTCATTTCTAACCGAGGAGTGCACACACGCGTTAGAAGCTTCAAATTGAACGCTTTTATAAAAACAACGGATTCCTGAAAACTAATCATCAGGATATGTATAATTATATTCCCTGTGTTTCGATTACCAGCTTGTGAAATTTTGAAATAATTTGAGTTGCTTGTAGGAAATTCATTGCTCACTGAATGTGACATAAGAAAGTCCTGGTGGAGATTTCGACAACTTAATTATTTATCAGTGTAATAATGTTGGTATGAATAATAAGGCATGCTGTATATGGCCGCGAGGTGGCCAATGCATAATAGATGGCGTCCGTGTTTAATTATTACACAGCCAACTCACCTCAACTCTCCTGCTTATTCTAGTACACACGCAGTTTGCTTTTGCCTGCATTGCCCACACTAAAGAGAATTAATTCCTTTTTTGTTACTTAATTCACCAGAATACATACAGGGAATTTTTCTTTTAAGTATACTACTATACATATCCTGATACATACGCTGTAAATTTTTAGTCATTCATTGTTTTTTAAAAGCATTCATTTTGATGCTTATAGCGACTGTGTTTACTCCTTGATTAAACATGAACCAAATTTTAAGACTTTTCTAAATTTGAAATTTTACTTCATGCTTAATCTGGGAGTGGAAATACTCGTTCGAACTTTAAATCAAACTGTGTGTTCTCGAATTACTGCCCGGATATGAAAAACTTTTTCAATATCCATTTTTCGACAAAAAGTAATTTTTTAGAAACAGTTTTGGATGACTTAAATGCAACATTTTTATTATCAAATCCTAAATTGAAAGCGTTAAAAATTAAGAAAAACAAAAGGTATGATAAAAAAGAAGTACCTCTAATTATATTTTTAGGAGAAAATGTTATTAAAAAAAATAATTTGTAATTAAGAATTACGTCTAAATACAAAATGTTAACTTAATAGAACCAATTTTATTTTTTCAATATTTTTTCGTATATTTTTTAACATTTATTGATTTAACATAATTGCATTTCTAATATATTTTTTTTTCAATCAAGTTATGGAATATACCATATGTTCCCGGTAGGTATAAGTTTTTTTTTTAATTAATGTTTTAACAAAAAATCATTCTTTATAAAACGTTTTGCCTCTCTTAAAAATATTTTTACCATTAATGACGTAATTAATTTAAATATACGGGGAATTTTTCTTTTAAGTATATACAGCAAATTAATATTTTAAGTACACATATGGATACGCTCTAAATTTTCCGACACTCGTTGGCTTTCTAAAAAAGTTCAATTTGAAGCTTTAAACGAGTGTTTTCCACTCCCAGACTAAGCGTGAAGTAAAATTTCGAGTTTAGAAAAGCCTGAAAATTTGGTTTGGTCGCATAGCGAATTTTACTTCATGTGCCAAGCGTATAAAACACTGGTCTTAAATAAAGTTTAAAATATACTTCTGTAGAATATTGCTTTAGTAGTATATGGCCAACTTCACAATATTTCAGTGTTTTGTACGCGTGGCGCATGAAGTAAAATTTCGAGTTTAGAAAAGCCTAAAAATTTGGTTTGGTCGCTCCGCTTCGCGGAGCGACCAAACCAAATTTCCAAATTTTGAGTTAAGAAAAGCCTCGCGAAAATTTGTCTGGGCTTTTGCAAACTCGAAATTTCACTTTATGCTTAGTCTGGGAGTGAAAAACACTCGTTTAAAGCTTGAAATTGAGCTCTTAAAAAACAACGAATATGTAAAAATTCACAGAATAATTAGGATATTAAAATTAAAAGAAAAAATCCCTGGATAATTTTAGTTTGATATGAGTAAGTTAAATAAATTTGATAAAAAAATTAATATTTTATTAGAATTACAATTTTTTGAATGAATCTACGACACAAATACAGGGAGTTTTTCTTTTAAGTATACATATTCCAATTACAGCGTTTATACTTAAATTTTCGGATATTCGTAGTTTTTTGAAAAAAGTCAATTTAAAGATTTAAATAAGTGTTTTCTACTCCCAGGCTAAGCATGAAGTAACATTTCGATTTTAGAAAAGCCCCCTGGAAATTTGTCGAGGGTTGCGCAGCGACCCGAGACAAATTTTTTGGGCTTTTCTAAACTCCAAGTTTGACTTCATGCGCAACGCGTATAAAACACTAAAATATTGTGAAATTTATGTATATTCGAACGTCACTTGAAATCAGTGTTTTATACGCGTGGCGCATGAAGGTAAATTTCTAATTTATAAAAACCCAGACAAATTTTTCGCGGAGCTTTTTTATATTCTAAATTTTACTTCATGCTGGAATCTGGAGAACACTCGTTTAAAGTTTCAACTTGAACTCTTTTAAGAAACAACGAATATCGGAAAATTTACAGCTCATCCATTCATTCATATTTCCTGTTCACAATTCATAATTATAAAAATAAATAAATTTAATAAAAATAAAATAGTTTCGATTAAGTTTATATGGTGTATGTAAACATAATTCTCGATTACACATTATTTTTTCAATTTCAATAAACTTACTTTCTAAACTTAACTTCTATGTCCCTAGGTTAAACTCTAGGTGTTCCCACACCTTTGCGTATCCTACATCTAGAACAAATGCTCTTTATTACTCTCCTTTAGTTCGAATCATTCAAAATTGCAATAATAACCCAAATATTGATATATTCAATGTAACGCCCCAGCTAATCAGGAATGCATTTTTATACGTAATTATCTATAGCGCACAACCTTATATATATATCCGTACTTCAAGATTTATACACTCCAAATTTTCCATGTTTTCTTTATATGTATGATTATTAGCAATAGTTACGCAATATTTTAGATATCATTATACATTTCTCTGTAATTGGAAGTAATTCTGTTGAGAAATAAAGCATTATTATTATTAGAGATACTTTTTTCTTATGACAATTTCAGTGTTTCTCAATTTTTGGGTGCCCTCTATAGTACATTTTAGATTTGACAATAAAAATAGTGTTTTCAAGTCATCTAAAACTTTTTGTAAAAAGGGCTATTTTGTCGAAAAATTTACAATAAAAAAGTGTTTCTATATCGGACACTTTTTTCTCATTAATCACTTGGTAAAACATTTTAAAATATAATGGTTTGTAAATTAAATTCACTTGGTTTTGTTTCACTTATATGTATTTTATTTTCTACCAGTTTCGGCTTAATGCCATTATTAAGAATGATGTACAAATGGATTTGTTTGGGAATATATACAGTTTCGAGTTTTAGGTTTTATTGGGTAATAAGGGCATTTAATATCGGGGAAGAAGTGTTTCCTATCCGGGTTCATGTGAACATGATTTATTATAATCTTATCCTAGCATTAATATTAAATTAAACTCAACAACTTGGACACAATTGGATTTAGAATAACAATGTCTAATTTAATAACATAAGAAAAGTATATGCAACCATTTAACAATTATATATATATATATATATATATATATATATATTATTTCAAAACTTACTTCATTGGTAAATATTAATCAAATTTAGCAATGAAGTAAGTTTTGAAATAATATATAGTTACTGTCGATTTGTAACGAGTGTCTATAAACTCTCGGCGTCCCAGTAGATTCTGACTTCAGAAACATACGTCGTAATCAGACATATAATTAAATTTATTTGACGTTTCCGAGACTCAGCGAATCGTATGAAGTATTATAAGATATGTAATTTGTTTTTCAAAGCAACCGAGATGCCGGCAGTTTATAGACACTCGTTAGTATTGAAACGGCCATTGACTTTATTTTCGATCAATAAATAACAGAGTTATAGCGCTGGGCGTTTTTGTCGAACACCCGGTATACTTAAAAGAAATAAATTCTCTTTACACACATACGAGTAAACATTTATTATCCTTTGATAGAACACATAATTTGTTTAGGTTTCAAAGTTATATTTATTGTACTACAACAATTGTTTCACCACATTGTGACTTCATTAGATAGATGAATGGTAATACAAGGAGTTCACAAACAAACAATTGTTGTAGTACAATAAATATAATTTTGAAACCTAAATTAGGTGTTTTATTAAAGTGATATTATGGAGTTTCAACAACCAACAGCCTCAACTATACAGTATTTATTATCCTTTTACTAAGGACCAGTTGCAATTAAACAATTGAGTTGAAAATTATACCAAGAAAATAATGCGGTTTTGAAATTTGCGCCAAAGTATAAGTTTAAAATCTATCGTTTACCTGGATCTAAATTAAATGTATTAACCATTTATATAAATACTTAGTATGTGTACTGTATGATATATTGTAGGTGTCAGAGGGATCAATTTTTCATTCAGTGCAGTCGAATAAATAAATAATTTCAGGGGTGAGGGAAGAGAACAGGGAGAAGCCCCGTAAATAAAATAGAAACGGCGCGAATTTATTGCACCTTGAATATTATCTTAGGCCAAAACATATATGTTTTATTGCCTTGGGGACTTTGGATTGTTGTAAAAAAGAAAAGTAGTTTTGACCTCCAGGAAATGTAATATAACCCTGCGGGAGATACGAGGTTGTAAATCCGTGGAGGGTAATGACCTTTAACACTTTTTTCAGTGTTGATTAGTATAACATGCTAATAAAAATATTCATTTGTTTTCTTGGAATCATCGAGACTATTGGAGAAAGTTTTAGTTTTGCTGGCATTCTTCACTTTTAAATTAAGAAAAACAGACACACTTAGTCATATACATGACTATTTGTATAATTGAATATCTTAGAATTGTATTCTTGTAACAATAAAAATATTGTTTTTCATATTTGGTTGATCACGCCAAGTGGAGAACAATGAGTGACTTCCATTGTTTGTATACGAAGTGTGCCTCCTTCAGAAGCTCAAAAATATTTCAGTTCTAATTCTGGAGCAGCGCCTCGACTAAGCGAACAATTGCTGTGTACAATCGCTTACTTTGCTCAGCTATTGACGATGCTATTTAACAAATAGACAGCAGATTATTGTCGTCAATTTAAAATTAATAAAAGTGGTTGAACCAAATAAAGAAATACATCTTCATTGTAAGAGTTTAACAAAAAATAGAATAGGTTGCAGTTGCTTAAAGTGATTTGCAAAGTACAATTTTGTTAGAAAATGTTTACCACTGATTTAGAATTTATGAATATCTATACTATGCTAATGATATTGTATGCCATGCTTCTGATACAAACATGCTATATCAGTTGCGTTTTATTTTATTACTTATTACTTTTCTTTCGAGTATTATATTAGAACAAATCTTAACATTTTTCTTTCAGCCTAATGTTCGGTTTATCATAGTTGTCTATTATTTATTGTATGGTAATACATATATCCAATTTCTATTAATAATTGATAATGCTGGTATTAGATCATATAGTTGCTTTATAGATTTGTCAGTCAAAATTGTACACCATTTTTAATAATTCACATTTCCACCTGTAAATGGCTTTAACGTTCTAAATAGAAGTTCTCCTTTTATTATTTATACGTACATGTTACAAAGGAAATTGCTGGAATTTTGACAGCGTAACATTTGGTTAAACGAAATAAACATTTGTTAAATATATTAACATAAGATAAATCTTAAGCAGTGTATTTTGAACTTCACTTTAAATCAGTGGTTTTTTACGCGTGGACCATGTAGTACAATTTTCATTGCTTTTCTAAATTGTTCAGGCTTTTTTAAACTCCAAATGTTACTTCATTCTTAATCAATAAGTATAAACACTAAATTGTACGATTTTATCAAAATAATAATTGCCTAAACATTTACATCGTATACATCGAGATATGTATACTTAAAAGAAAAATGTACAATTCACTGTGAAAAGAAAAAGGTATATATTTTCACTCGATGAAAGAATATTGTTAATAAATATAATAGAAGACCATAAAAACATAACTAAATACTTGGTACAAAATAGTCTGTGATTTGAATGCACACAATCCTAAATTATGTGCACAAGAACAAACAAAAAATGATAACGTGGAATGCCCTTTACGAACACTACTAACATCTAGAAAAGTGGTTCTAAAACTTTTTCGAATCACAGAACGACGTTTACGTTTTTACGGAACACAGTGGTCAAATAAAACAATGGCTTTTATATATTTGTCTCATTTTTTATTGGATTGTTTTCTTTGAATAATATTAAATATTAATCAACTCAAACATTATGTTGTTGATTATGCTTCAAATTTTGTTAATTTAAATTAAAGGTTTTTAATGATCTTCATACTTTGGATTAAGTTTTAAAAAGTTCAGTCACTTTTTGATCCTTTTTTTCTCTTTGGCATATCACTAAAGAATAATAATCAACTGTACCACGTATCATTTCTTAAGATTTGGAATAAAATGATTTGGGCGTAGCAGATTTTCATGCCATTTGTCAATATTCAACTATGCAAGTGTGTTCGTTTCTAACACCTACGTGTGCAAATAAATACCTGATCTGTGTTATGTAAACATCTATTTTTTTCATTTGTATGTCAGTTAAATATTATTTTACCTACATGCTGTTTAACCTGTACAGATATTCTTGCATAACCTTATCTGGTTATGAGAGCTGGGACGAATATGTAAAAAAAAAAGATTCGAATTACAGATCCAAATCACCTAATATTTGAATCACGAGTACTCGAATGAAGGATTTGTAAGAGGAAAATATGATTTAAATCGAAGATTCTAATAATATATTTTATATCGCGGATACTAATCCTTTAAGAAAGATGTTAATATAGTTTCGTGTATATTAATCATTAACATTTAATATCGCTACCAGTTATTATTAACAAAAATTTTTAAATCCTTATTATTTATTATTAACCCTAAACATCGTTGACAAAATATCTGCTTGATTTTAAAATTTTTATTGGAGTAATAAAAATTATGGTGATTTTTTATGAAATCCAATTCTATACAATTCAATTTATTTATTTCCAAATTGAATAATACTCTCAATGAGTCAAGTATAGTCAATGTAATTATATAAAAGTATAGCAAAACATTAGTAAATAGACTCACAAAAATACAACAAAGACAAATAATGAATATTTTAAAAACATTACATTTTTATGTCTATATATTTTGTTTATTTCAATAATTATCCTATGAAATTCTATAATTTTTTTGACTTAAATTTTATCGTTTTTGTAGGATTACTTATTCTAAGTTTTTTTATCAGACGAATGTCTATGATTTTTATAAGTTTTCGTCAGTTTTCTAGGATTTTTATTAACTTATAAAATGTTCGATTAATCTCACGTATTTAGTGCATTTTAATAAATATAGGACAGTTTTACAAATATCAAATATATTCAATTTATTTAAGTAATTAGTTTAACAAATAATGCAGTATTCTTCGAATTTTTTTATTTGCATACACATATCATGATTTTTGCTGAAAATTTAAAGACATTTGTTGTTTTTGTAAAAGCTCTCAATTTGAAGTTTCTAAGGAGTGTTTCTAATCCCAGATTAAGCATGAAGTAAAATTTTGAGTTCAGAAAAGCCTGATAATTTGGATTGGTCGCGTAGCGAAGCGGAGCGACTAATCCAAATTAGGCTTTTCTAAACTCGAAATTTTACTTCATGCGCCACGCGTATAAACAACTGAAATATTGTGAAGTTCAAAATATACTACTTAGATTTGATCTCGTGTTGATTAATTTTGTAAATGTTTATATTAAATATGTAAAAGTAGTAAAATTTCGAGTTTAGAAAAGCCCCGTGAAAATTTGTCGAGGGTCGCTTTCGTTACTTTAAAATATATCACAAGTGTAAAAATGTGTATCGTAACTGTCACAAAGAAAAAAAAAAATAACATGTTGATCTTATTATAGGGTAATTCCATGTCGAATCAACACAGTCTTTCACCTTACCATATCAGATTTTTTTTAAATTTAGTTCACCTATATACAGAAAAAGAAAATTATCAAATTTTAGGATAAAATGTGAAAATTAGTGTTTTATACGCGTGGCGTATAAAGTAAAATTTCGAGTACAAAAAACCGGAGCTTTTCTAAACTCGAAATGTTACTTTATGCTCTACGTGACCTACTTACAAAAAAATGTATTTGATTTCGACCCCTGTACAAGATTATGAAACGTTTGATAATTATGAAGTCAACAGAGATTGCTGAGAAATTATGAAACATAATAAATAACAAATTCGTATAATGAAAAATATACATATCCCAATACATACGCTTTCAATCGTTAGGCAATTGTTTTTGAAAATCTTTCAATTAGAAACTTTTGATGACTCATTTAACTTTTTATTCTAAACTAGGGATTAGTAATTCCATGTATGTTAAAATATATGCATTTATTTTAATATTACATCATTTTACCTCAGATATAATTTGTGAAACTTATTGGGGCCCCTAAGACGAAAGCCCATATGTGCAGTCGCCCATGAATGTAATGGTTCCTTAAACTGTATGTATTCAGCATAAAATAAATTGTCTTATGCTGGATGGAAATACGTACCATTACATTCAAGGGCGCCTACACATATGGTCTTTAGTCTTAGGAGCCTCAATAAGTTTCACAAATTATATGCAAGGTAAAATAATGTAATGTTTAAATAAATTTACAAGATGTGCACATTCTTCAGAAACAGAATATCAAATAATAACTGTGGATAAGAAAATCTAATACTTTAAAAATTTCGTAATTACTTTATAAGTAGCAAAGTTTTCCAAGCTCCAAACCTCTAAAAGCGTTTAATGTAATCATTAATAATGTAAACTAAACTCCTTCAAATGGCAATAAAGCTCCATTAATTTTTACAGAGAGACATTATTATGAATCACTTTTGGTGATTGATTCAATTAACTAAAAATAATATTGGTTAGTCCAATTCGCAAAATAATTAGTTGAAACACGGAACCTTAATGTATTAATAGAATCAGTAATAGGACGCGAATGATTTCGTTAATTGATCTCCATTTGACACAAAAGACCTATCTCCACTCGAGCGTTGATTTAACCAGGAACAATGACCTCTTAGTAATTGCAGCTTTTAGAGGACGAAAAAAATAGACCCCCATTTTTTCCCCTTCTGAGTAATCAATAAACTGGGCTCTCTTCAAATCTTAATTATCACCGAAGGCGTTTCCATAGAATTTACAAAAGCGATGATATCCGTCATTCTCCAGAGAGGGTGAGATGATGATGATGGTGTATTACCGCGTCCTCCTCATTTTCGGTTATACCCTTCGGAACTGATGTCTTTATTGTCCTCCGGATCCTTTGTTTCGTGGACTTTACTTTTATTATTTCGGTTGATTAAATGGTGGCGTACGGTCGTTCTTGTTTTATTGGTGTAATTTTTTATTTAGTTTGGCAGCGCGTGCACTGCGGACGTTTCCTCGCGGAAGGGTTGGCCCTGCGGTTCCTTTCGTAATTTATTCAGGGACAATTGTTGTTTCAAATTTTATCATCCATTACTCGAGACACTGGTGTGTTTTAAGGGTTTTTGCATGTCGGTAGAAAAGAAACTTCATTTATTATTCGGTTCGGTCGGCTTGTTGAAAGGGGGAACAGACTCAGTATTGATAGGCGCTTAGACATTCGTCATTTGGTATTTATTTTATAAATTACTCGGTACATGCAAAGAGGTATTTATTTTATGTATTACTTGGTACATGCAGAAATAACCCGACAAATCCGAAATGCAACCCTATATACATCTTCAATGTAACAGTTTATTTGTGTCTATAAACAAATTTGTTTACTTTATATTAAAGACAAAGGCTTCCCAAATACTTCAGGTGTGCAGAATATTAACATCCTAAGCCTACGTCCTAGGTTTATCTCGTAGATTGAGCAGAACTTTGAAAACAAAAATTATTCTCAACATTTTTAGCCAACTGAAAGCCGTGATGAGCGCGCGAAGTATTGATAATTCTAGCAAAATGTCAAATTTTCATCGGTCATCATGGATTATGAATTTATTAGTTACTTTTATAAAATGTCTAAAAAGTCGCCAAATATCCAAATTTTTATCAAAAAACAGATCGTTAGAATGCTCTGTTTTACAAAAAAAAGTACTTACCCCTACGTTAGATACTTGAAATCAATAATTTTCACCTACCTTATTTTTCAACAAATGTTTCTTAGTAGTAGTAAACTTTGTTCGTAAGCCTCACTTACATATGTGTTAAGTTTTCCAAAATATTAATCATGACAAAGTCAACGTTATTTATAGAAATGGCTCACTTATTCAGAGTAATTAATTCGTAAAACTCGCATTTTTAAAACAATATTAATAAAATAATTAAAAGAGCTACGACATAAAGTGAATATACATTGAATGCATTTTTTTGATTATCTAGAACTTTTTTTAACTAGATTTTTTTATGTGATCAATATTTAAAAAAACGGTGATGTGTCTATCAAAGCACTTTCCCCGTTGAAGATATAATGATTAATATATCAACAACATGGAAAAGTTGCTCAAAATAAATGTATTCTACTTTTTATTATTATTATTCCAAAAACTATTCACGAAAAAAGTAATTCTTGCATTTTTTCGCTCCATCTCGGTAAATATTGATCACCATCACATCTAAGCGTTTTATATTTTTATCTTTACCGTAAATATATTATTAAATGATCATGTTATTGTTTTTCTTTATGACACTTGCGACACATATTTTGATAGTTGTGACATATTTTAAAGTAACGAATGTCTTCCACTCCCAGACTAAGCATGAAGTAAAATTTCGATTTTAGAAAAGCCCCGCAAAAATTTGTCTCGGGTCGCTGCGCGACCCTCGACAAATTTTCTACGGGGGGCTTTTCTAAACTCGAAATTTTACTTCATGCTTAGTCTGGGAGTGGAAGACATTCGTTACTTTAAAATATGTCACAACTATCAAAATATGTGTCGCAAGTGTCATAAAGAAAAGCAATTACATGATCATTTAATAATATATTTCAAATAATAGTTGTCTCAAATTGACAATAGTCGGCTGACGCCGATTTGGTTCAAGTTTGATACATTAGACTAATTGTCATTTCAAGTTGACAAGATATACCTCTATTGGCTGAAAAGACCTGCGAAAATATGTCTTAAATGTTAGAAGGATCCCTTCCTTTCCTTTTAGATTACAAACACAGGTGCAATAGATTCTCAACTATTTAGTAGTGTGTTAGCAAACCTGATTTCATATAAGATGTCAATCATTAGTATTGCTTTGAGTTTACTGTATTATATTACATACAATAAACTTAAAGCAATACTGATAAATAAATATTTAAAAGAAATCAGGTTTGCTAATTACGGTCCTAAAAACTAAAAATGTTCTAAAAATACCAACACATTATCCATGTACTTCCTCAAATATTTCTCCAGCACAATAGACGCTATTCTATACTTCACAAGTAAGTTTATACTAAAACTTTTCGCCATTATACAAACAATCGGTAATGTTTAATTCAATTAACTACAGTTTATAACAAAGTATCGATTTCCCGCCAGAAAGTATTTAGAGCCGTCTTTGAATGTATCTACGGTGGAAAGCAGACGTTGCAGGTGTATCGATTATGTAATGCCGCGACCGTTATTTAACGCCCCGATTCTATTGAGATTTATATATGTGAAAGGGGAAGTTTCGTGAAAACTTTTTGAAATCTGCAAATGTTTGGCACTTGAAAGTTTTAGAAATATTTGACATAATATTAATATTTATGATTTCGTATTCCTCGGAGTGTACGACATATTTTGTCTTTGAAAAGGGGGCATATATTCTCTATTCATTATTGTTTTGCAAATAAATATAAATTGTTATAAGTATAAAATATTGCATTTTATATTAAAATGTATTACCTTATGGCAGGGGTCGGCAATCTTTTTGGTGCTAAGAGCCGTCTTTTATAAAATGTTCAAATCAAACTTTCCAAAGAGCCGTTGTTCCCAGACTACACATAACCTCGACCCTTGACAAATTTTGACGGGGCTTTTCTAAACTCGAAATTTTACTTCATTCGCCACGCGTAATAACCACTGATTTAAAGTAAATTTGAAAATATGTACTGCTAAGAGGTGATAGATATTTACAAAGATATTGCAAAAAATATTTATTTCGTGAATATTTTGTAAATGTGATAATAATAATAAAAGTAGAACAAATTTAGTTTGAGAAACTTTTCCATATTCTTAATATTTAAATCATCATGAGTGTATGATATTTAATATATTAATTTCTTATTTTTAATACTAAATTAGCAAGATAAGGAAGTAGTTGTTTCAAAGGATATTTATCGTCTTAAATTGTCTTATTAATTAAGACACTGTTTGCATTTTCACGAATAGTTTTTTCGTAATTTTATATATTATGGCTAAATTAGCAGTATAATTTTAATTTCACAATATTTTAGTGACATTAGAAAAACCTGAAAATTGGCTTGGTCGCTCCGTTTCGCTATGCGACCAAATAAAATTTTCAGCCTATTATTAACTCTAAATTTTACTTCATGCTTAATCGAGGAGTGGAAGCACTCGTTTGAAACTTTAAATTGAACGCTTATAAAAAACAATAGATGCCTCAAATTTAACAGCAGATTATGGACGAGCCGCCACTGCTTATTAGATTTCCGCAATGGAATGTAGTCACTTGTAAGAGAAGTTAATTGGAAACTAGAAACGTCTCAAATACATAAAAGTGAATACTAATCATTGTTGTTTCATTGTTTTTCAAAGTCGCATCAAATATAACTTAATATCACAATAAATGGGACAACAATAAAACAAGTAAATTATATTGAATACTTAGGACTCAAAATGAATAAGATGTTAAAGTGGGACGAGGACCTAAATAAAATAAGGAAGAAGAATTCGACTACGATAGGAGCATTTTGAAAAATTAGACAATACATCCCAAAACATAGAAGAAAATCTGTATAACATGCCTTGTTTACATCAAATATTAATTACCTACCAACAATATGGGGTAACACCACCGCAAAAAAAAAACAAATACTACAGCGCCAACAAAATAAAATACTAAAAATACTGTATATGTTAGATAAAAAACGAGTACAAAAAACTATATAAAATCACAAAAGAATTAGATATAGAAAAACTAATAACATAACAATTTATTAATGCTATACATTTTCTCAAATTCAAATAGTTTTGAATATATCTTGTTTGACCTGTACCGTAAGGTAAATAATAAGGTCTCACATTCTTCATACCTGCTAATGACATAATCCCCTTTCTTACCTATAAATACCGACCATATTTTTTACTCATTACATTTCTGTGTACCACACACAACACTTTTTGCAAGTAAGTTTATTTTAATTTTATTCCTATTTTTTTTAAACGTCATAAGCAAAGCTATTCTGAAGAGAGATAAATCTTGAAACGCGTCTATAGATGGCCTAAGACATTAGTTTTAATCCAAGTCCTTTTACTTCTAATTTTTTGTTATCTCTCCTTTCATTTTAAATTTGTATTTGTTAGTTGGTTTGAAGAGAATTTGACCTAAACGTTACATATACTTTAATAGAGCGTTGTAACAAATCAAATTAAAAAATATTTTAAATATTTCATTGCATAATTCAATATCCGGAGGTGTATTTGCACGGGAAGTAGTTGTTTCAATGGATTTATTATTTATCGTCTTAAGTTGTCTTATTAATTAAGACATAATTTTATATATAATGCTATACAAAATACAACACAATTTAATAAAGACACGAATCATAACCAAACCAAATAAACAAATACATGACTATAAGAGAAGACGAAAATCAGACCTTAGAACAGACAAATTTAAAACCAAAAAATGTATCTGACGCTTGACAACGGGCACAATAAACACATATAACAAACTACAGCTAAATATAAAATCATAAAATTTATTTCATTTAAATTGAAAATAAAACACAAACTAATAAACAACGAAATACTATAAAGGAATTTTCCAAATCAGAAGAAGCTACAAGTTTTACCGATAGCCCGAGATAGGTATCAACCCAGACATCACGAGGCGAGGAAAGAAGGAGGGACCACACATAGGAGAAATACAAGGAAAACCCGACAAAAACAACAAATAATATATTAATAATAAACAATATGTACAACCTTGTAATTCTAACAAAATAAATACATTTCTATATAAAAAAAAGTTACGAACAAATCGCTAGTATAATAAAATGCAGATATTTGTGTTCTCAATCAGTTGTACGTGTACATTAACCGTTTGGGCTTTTGCCTGTATTTTCAAAAATATCCGGTTTCTTTTGTTCACATTTTGAACCTTTTTGCTACAACCTTTCTTTTGCGTGCTCTTTGGGCTGCGTTTTATGACATATTGCAGTCATAACTTAGGAGCGAACCATTGTCCGAAAATGTTAAGCTGGACAATGGACTTCGCTACGGACGTGCTCAATTGGCCTCAGCAAGAATTACGCTCTCCGCTGACGGAAAGCCCGTCAAAGTCATAAAACGCAGGCCGAGCCAAATGTGACTATTTTTAGAAATTCCTCTACTATCCTCGCTTATCTCGTGTCAGTCTCTCTTTTTCTTTCCGCACTTTTGCACCACCCTTAAATCTCCCTTCCCTAGTTACGTGGTTCCTTTTGTTTTCCTGTTTTCATCTTTCTGTGTCCAAAATCACTTCTTAACCGAACTTCGACACGAGTAAGTAATCAACCCAAACAACGTAAAACTTTGTTCAAATTGTAATTGTACCTTCTCTTATTTTGATCTTTAACTTAACTTACAATTTCTGAATCCACTTTGCTCTTTATTTGTACTACTTTCTTTTTTGTTATTTGTTAATTATTCTTTATTTTGCTTTGTTTGTACATATTTCGATGCACGTTTATTCAATAAATATTTTGTTTGTTTATTGTACAACGTGTTTATTTAATTTTTAAACAAATCGCTAAACTGCGTAAACAACTCCTATAGTTTTTTAGAAATTCCCCTTTCGTTAGTCCAAACTTTAAATATTTGATAAATACTGAATAATAACGATACCTAAAAGAAATAAAAAAGTTCATATTAGAGCAATTTTGAGCAAAAATTTTAGTTGGTATACGAAAGTATACATATTGTGTTACATATTGAGTTACTAACAACAACCCAATCATGAATTTCACTAAAAAAAAAATTTAAAATGTATATTTTTTTAAAGATATATTCCAAATTGTTTGTTTGTGAAACGTAATAAATGTAGTATTTATACACCAATAACTTATTTAAAATTAAAAAAATTTACAAATATAAAAAACTTTTTTCACAACTGCTGTATTCATAGGTTAGCTGAACAGCAATAAATTAAGTTTATTTAGAAACTATGTAGATGAAAAAATTTCCTTTTAACACAGTTCATATAAAATCCAGTTAGCCAACCTCTATATAAAATTTAGAAACCGTATTTGAATACTGTTGCTGGATGCGAGGCTGGTGATTGGTATATATTACGACTATCTTACTTTTACCACACTTCCTGGCCACAGTATCTCCTTTTCTACTCGATTTCCAGTTCTCCCATAAGCATTGGCTCCTCTTTGGTTAAAACCTTTTATTAAAGAAGAAATGCCTAAACTCATGTTTCTGTAGAAATAAACATATTTTGACGATTATTAGAAACGTACGTTATTTTTTAATTATTGCACTCTAATCGACGTAATTCGAGCACTGTGCGACGCCAAGATTTGCGCATAGTAACAAAACTGCGGGTTGCACGATTGTAAATTTGAATCTCTTTATTAAAATTACTATTATAAATCAGAAGATGCGCCCCAATATTGTGCTAGAAATTTTACAATACCAATTTGTAGCCATTTAATTAGATCTTTTTTGAAACTATTGTTAGAACTTAATAAAGAATTCTTTAATTTTATGTGGTCTCTTCTTCTAAATTCAACTGCTTTCTATGGATTAACGAAGGGTAGAAATAAAAAATGTTCAACAGCTTACTGTCTCGTACTAAATCCCCAGAAGTCATCTTGTCTCTTGTTTGGACCAAAAAAAAGATGCACTGAATTAATCGACGCATTTAGACCAACTCTGAATAATATGATCACCCCAAGAAGTAATAATGGTAAAAGTCTGGGTGTGATCTTAGATAACAGTTTTGGATATTATAATTTTATTTCTAAATGTATTCAACAAGCATTTAACAATCTAAGACTCATCTATCATAATAGAGAGTATAATGATAAATAAAACAAAAATTCTACTTTGCGAGACAACAATACTCTCTTAATTTACTTTCTGTTGGTCTCTTATACACCCTTGCCTTGATGAATACACTAAAGCAAATATTCAACGAATTCAATTAGTATTCAGAATTAATTAGAAAATATAATAGAATCCCACACAAGCTATGTGAGTTGAAGTGGTTGAACATGAATAATCGCAGAAAGATGCAAATCTACTGTCTATTTTATGATATCATCGTATTTAAAACCCCTTCCTATCTGTTCCAAAAACTTAATTTCGCTTTAATGTTCATAATATCGCCGTAAGAAATCGAAATCGCTTGACACCTCCAGCACACAGGACGACCATGTTCGAGAGATCGTTCCAATACACCATTGTAAAATACTTAAATGATCTCAGTCGCGCCTGTTGTGAATATCCCAGTAAACATGCCTTCAAAGGCTACATTTTCACCATGCTCTATAACCAGCAATGTACCGCACACTAAGTTTAGTGTTAAAGCACCGATATGTATATATTTGTAATATCTTTTAAGATATATCTTCTTATTCCTCATGTATTTTTGTTTGTTATTTTATTGTCTATATGTTGTATTATTAAAATTACAGTCACTTCCAAGGCACAGTGGAAGAACAGGGGATGTTTCGACATCCACTTGAACTTGCGTCTTGTTTTACTTATCATTATACATGTGATAATTCTTTGTATTTCTTCTAAATGAAATGAAAGAAAAATAAATATATATTATAATTATTATTATTTTCTTTATTTTATCTTGTTGGTACTCTAAATTCAATCCCTTTAAGTTTCTCTGTTGTTTTTGGGACACCCGATATAATTACCTAAATTTTGCGCATTGTGTAACAAACAAAAGTGTATTGATTGTTCAAGATATTTAATTCTTTGATCCCCTCATGATCTTTTCATCCAACATTGGTCACCCCGTAGCGAATCCGCTTGAATAATGCATGAGCATCCTAGCTCTTCGGATGAAAGTAGCATATCCACACCGCACTTGACGTGGACTGATCGTTCTTTTGGGATGGACCGCACACCGGCCGCATATGCAGCACGGCGTGCAACGTCCCTGTTTACATGTTTGAAAGGCCCCGAGGTCCGATTCTACATACATGCAAAATTCATGGGGATTTTTATGAAAGAATGTTAGGCCGAAAAGGGAACAAAAAAAAAACCGACGAGACAATGGGCCGTCCAAGGTGTGTTTTTAATATCCCTCGAGGGAGTCGTTCCTCCGACGATTATCTCGGCATCTTCTAATGAACACTTTTTCATAGTTAATTTGCTCGATAAATATACGCTATCTGGGTGTAATTTTATGGGTTCGAAAAATGTGTTTTTAAAAGGCACTTAACTGCTAAGGTATTTATTGAAACGAATGGCTTAATTGCTAAATATAGAGCATGTTTGAAATGTTGGGTCCTAAAAATAATTGGGATATTCTATTTACATGCCCTGTATTTACTTCCAATCAGAGCCGGTGCTAGTGTCACTGACGCCCGCCTGCAAATCTATATTATTGTCCGGTCAGGCACCCAGGGCAGTCAAATTAGTAATTTTGTCACAAAATCTGTTATTTTTCACATTTAGACACAGACACATTTTTTTTAAATTTCGACATCACTAAATTCCGTTGCTTGATGTAATGTTTTATTGACAAATCAAGTAAAAGAAAAGTCATGATTTTCGTCAATTTATCACTTTGGTTTAATCTCACGTACATTTTACGAATGTTAATTTCGTCTAACCAAATCTTGCGCTTTTTAAATTGAAGCAATTTGCTTTAAAATATGTAAGTATATAGTCAACACATTACCCTTTCACCCTGACGTCACAAAAAATAGCGTTACAAACACCTTTTTGTTTGATTGCATTACTTCATTTATTTGACAAACCTATCAATGGCCAATTAAATTATCTATAAACAGGGAATTTTGCTTTTAGGTTTACATCTGCATACGATGTTAATTTTTAAACATGCGTTGTTTTTTGAAGAGTCAATTTGAAACTTCAAACGAGTGTTTTCCACTCCCAGGTTAAGCATGAAGTAAAGTTTAGAGTTTAGAAATGCCTTAAAATTAGGGCGACCAGCATCTACATAAAAATGGGAAGGTACTAGTTCAAAGTATTTTGGCGAATACTGTACTCGTATAATCAAATAAAGAAATTGCAATTCAATTTTAATATTTTATATTTTACAACAGACATTAGTATTTACATGTCCCACTGTAAACAATAATCAACAAACTATACAATTACAACGCTCGTGTTTATTATTATCGCAGTAAACAATAAATATTATTATAAATAATATTAGCACACGCAAAGAGAAATACATTGTTGAATTATAAGGGATATAAGGGAAGTTTATAATAATTTCTCGCAATCAAAATATTATCATAATGCATGTAATATAACATCAGAGTAGCCCGAATTTGTGCGAAACTACAATTCGCACGAAGACCGTGTAATACAGTTGAAATTGTTGGAAATCAGCGTGATTCCAACCACCTGAATCCATGTTGTTGGACAAACAAAGCGGTCTCTCTCTACGTATGTGTATTGTGCTCATTGTTTCCCGTATTTGCTTGTCTGCAGAGAAATAGTAAACACATAAAACGTGGTTTGATTTAATTAAATCGGTTTTTCTTTTTTAAATTGGCGTTTTTCGGATGTTTATTATTTTAGTTTTTGTCCAGGAATTACCTGGATGCATGCTAGGATTCTTTCTATGCATAATACTCAACCATGATAAAATAAATGAAAAGATAAAAGTAGAACTTTGATATATCATACAGGGAATTTTTCATTAACTTCTATCTGTTTCAATCAATGGATTATGGTTAAAACAGAACATCTTCAATTGTTTGGCACATCGGATGTTTAATGGTTTTGGTCATTCCATTAATATCCGTGATATATATCGTAGTTTATAATCAATATAAATATCTATATACTGGGTGAGCATTTTCAATGTAGAACGTAAAAATTCATAGAAAAGGGTCAATTATTCACTTTATTTGCATTTTAATTCCAACCTAAAGAATAAAAACAAATTGAACATCTCTTAAAAATAATAGTAAAAATTAAAATAACCTTCCATTTTGCGCCAAACAGTACCCTAGTCCAGGGGTCTCCAAACTGCGGCCCGCGGGCCAAATCGGGCCCGCGCCAGCATGATTGTGGTCCGCAACCAGAGAGACACTTTGCGTAAATGAAATATTTGACAACAATTTAATATACAATTAGTGATGTAAAATTGCCGGTAAATTAGGTAAAATTCTTGAACACATAGTAACAATTGGTAATTTAAGGTTAGACATAATTGACACACAAATTCTAATATATAATTGTAAGTTATTCTATGATTTTTTAAAATTATAAGTTTTTAAGAATCTTTCAACAAACTGACATTGTTCTCTAAGAAAGAAAATAGTTACGAAAAAACTTGAAGATACAAAAATTGCTCAACATTTTATTAACTAAAACTTTTGTTCGAACCATTTTTCTATATTCCTATTACTTATTGAGTTATTTGCAACTTTTGCAAAATACAAAAAAAACGAGCATTTTCTAATTTTGACAAAAAACTTATAACTTAACAACTATTCGAGCTACAGAAAAGTATAATACATACATTTCGGCTAATGCGACAAGATCTACAAAATGGGCGTATTTGTTTTTATACAGGGTGATCCATAATGTATCTAAAACAAAATGTCAATTGTTTTTTTTTTCTAAATCAAGAAGGCGAGTGTTTATCAAAGTTATCAATATTATATACAAGAGTGTTTTCCACTCCCAGACTAAGCATGAAGTAAAATTTCGAGTTTAGAAAAGCCCCGTGAAAATTTGTCGAGGGTCGCGCAGCGACCCGAGACAAATTTTCTGGGCTTTTCTAAACTCGAAATTTTACTTCATGCGCCACGCGCATAAAACACAGATTTCAAGTGAAGTTCAAATATACATAAATTTCAAATATTTTAGTGTTTTATACGCGTGGCGCATGAAGTAAAATTTCGAGTTTAGAAAAGCCCAGAAAATTTGTCTCGGGTCGCTGCGCGACGGTCGACAAATTTTCACGGAGCTTTTCTAAACTCGAAATTTTACTTCATGCGCTACGCGCTTAAAACGCTGATTATTCCGAAGTTCAAAAACATACACAAATTTCAATAAATAGTTCAAACAATTTATTTCATGATTTTGTAAAAATTATAAGTTTTTACGAATCTTTTAACAAACAAAGTTTGCTTTTCATATGGTCCTACAAACCATCACAAGGCGCTAAATCAAGAAATCTGGCTGGCCAGATAATTATTCCACCATGACCAATAATCCAGCGATTCGGAAAGGTTTTTTCTAAATATTCCTGAACATCTGCTTCAAAATGCGATGAGCACCGATCTTGTTGAAACCAAACCTTATGTTGCCCCTTCTACTGTAAGGCCAACTTTATTGATTAAAAGTTCTAAAAATGATCTCGAATTAAAATTTCTGATAATTTTAAAATATCTAATAATTGTATTATTGAAAATTCCCCCTCAGATATAGATTCTTTGAGGGTACTGCGTTCTTTTGCAAAATCAAGAAAAATCAAGCACATTCCTTATACGGCCTCCAGTGTAAAAAGTGTTTACTATGAAAATGCTTTCTTCGATGGTATAATTGATATTTATTTTGCAAACTAAGTGTAACAACTTATAACAATATTCAAAGTCATTTATATAATTCATTTTATTACATGTTCCAGATTGAAAATGCTCACCCGGTATATCGTGATAAACATCGTGATAGATATCTGATGATATATATCGTTCGAACCCTGTTGAATAATAAGTTAAACTTAGATCATCCGTCAGGTTTCACTAGATTAAATCAGAAATTGAGTTTGGCTTTCATATCCTCTGTGTAAAACTGTACTTAACGGCTTCCGGTTTAACTGGAATAATTCAAATATTAAGAAAATCGACATTAAGATTTACACTACACTAATTTCTCAAAGAGTACTTAACTCAATTTACCTCAAAGATTTTAATGCAGTAGATGTTCGTTTTAATTAACACGCTTTAAAGGATATTATAAAATTTAATACATGCACATACATATATCAATCCGCCAGCAGGTATATTCTGGCGGCGGTATTAAGACGATAAGAAGTGGCTTACATTAGAGAGTAAACTAACAACGACGGAACTATGTTAATTTAGTTATGAACTTGGGGTTAACCTGACTTCCTGGATACGTACCTTAACGTAGACATAACGCACACCGAACGTTCATTTCGTGGTCGGAGAGGGGTTGAAGGGGGGCATTAAAGTGTAACCCAAGTATTCCAAACCCGCACGCAAAAAGTCCAATTTGCCCCTACTAAATTATATGGATCGTATTTATAAAGAAGAAGACGTAACGTAAGTATGGGCCGAATGACGGGAAGGAAGCAGCAGTCGCCATAAATACACTCTCGAGTGGAGTAAATGGCTGAAGAGGTAAACAGTGTGCTTACCAGCGTATTTTACGTGTTACGATTTGCTAAACAGTATTCGTGGGCCAACATATGATGTTTCTTATTATAAACGTTTATTTGTCCAATTAGCCTTAACTCTGGCTTTATGCCGCTTTTACGCCCGCATTACAGGGATAAGGACTCTATCGCACCTTGTGTAATCTTCTAATAACGTTAATAACGTCGCACTTTCAGATACTGAAATTGCGACATCCAAGTATATTAAGGTACATTCAATAAAATAATATAGAACTTCAGTTAATGGGATTAAATTCATCTTCACAATCTTAATATTAATTAGTAAAATTATGTAGCAGCTTATTTAATAAAGCATAATCTATTTAAGTTGCGGTTCGTGAGAAGTTCTGTTGGTGGGGCTACAGACATAGAAATACAGGGATTTTTTCCCTTAAGTATACATATCCCGATGCGTATGCATTTTTAGGCATTCGTTGTTTTTTTTATTAGTTCAATTTGAAGCTACTAACAAGTGCTTCCAATCAGCTCCGCAGTAAGGATAAACGGCGCATGGGGCCAAATATCCGATTGCCCCCAAAATACGCGTCCAAATCCAAACGCTCAGGCTTTTCTTAACTCGAAACTTTACTTCATGCATAGTCTGGGAGTGGAACCAGTTGGTAACGGTAAATCTTTAAATTCTATTATTTATCCACGTAACGTATTTAATGAATTTTACCAGGGAAACAACGATATAATGATTTCTCGGTGAATTATCGGCAAACCGGTTTAGATTCACTAATTTATTCAATCACGGTTGATTTACAATTCTTAATAAGTATATAAAACATTGTAAGAATCAAATGATAGCGTATTTATTCATTAATCAATAAGTTTTAAAAAAATATATTAAGCGTTCATTTTGAAGCTTTAAACAAGTGTTTTCCACTCCCAGACAAAGCATGAAGTAAAATTTCGAGTTCAGAAAAGCCTGAGCCTTTGGATTTGGACGCGTAGCGTCCAAATCCAAACTCCGGCTTTTCTTAACTCGAAATTTTACTTCATGCGCCACGCGTACGAAACGCTGATTCAGTGGGAAGTTTTAAATTTAGATGCTTGCGATTTATGGCGCCCAACTAGGGGCCACAGCGTTAGCCTAGCCCCACATTAGGCGCCAAAAACCTCAAATGCAAGCGTTTTAAGTATTTTTAAACGAGTGTTCTCCACTCCCAGATTAAGCATGCAGAAAAATGTTGAGTTTAGAAAAGCCTGAGCGTTTGGATTTAGACCCGTAGCGTCCAAACTCAATCTTTTTTAAACTTAAAATTTTACTGCATGCGCGACGCTTACGAAACACTAATACAGTGTGAAATTTTCAACTTTTACTTTCGCAATTTATGGCGCCCAACACGGGTCCAGCGTTAGTATGGCCCCACGTTGGGCGCCAGAAGTATTGGTGGGGCCATGCTAAATTGAGTCCCTATTTCTGCCACCTGTAGTAGCACTATCGCCCTGGAGTTCATGTACAAGTAAAGCATGATATTTAGAACATATTACGTATATAAAACGCATTACTTAAAAATTGGCACGTACGACTTTTTGCATATGGCACGGTTTTTAAATCAACTCTCAAAGCTCTCTGTCTGTATGTTACAGGTGCTGTTTTCTACGGTGCTGTTTTCAATCCTTGATTAAGCATCGAGTAAAATTTCGAGTTTAGTTAGGCCTGAAAAGTTGGTTTGGTCGCGTAGCAAAGCGGAGCGACCAAAGAATATTTTCACACTTCTAAACTTGAAATTTTACTTCATACGCCATGCGTATAAAACACTGAAATATTGTGAAATTCAAAATATTCTTGTTTAACAGTACGTGTATTCTGAATAATTCTGAATAGGGCAGCGACCCTCGACAAATTTTCTGGGCTTTTCTAAACTCGAAATTTTACTTCATGCGCCACGCGTACAAAACACTAAAATATTGCGAAATGTATATATATTCGAAATTTACTTGAAATCTGTGTTTTATACGCGTGGAGCATGAAGTAAAATTTCGAGTTTAGAAAAGCCCAGAAAATTTGTCTTGGGTCGCTGCGCGATCCTCGACAAATTTTCACGGGGCTTTTCTAAACTCGAAATTTTACTTTTTGCTTAGTCTGGGAGTGGAAAACACTCGTTTAAAGCTTTAAATTGAACTCTTTCAATAAGGTGCGCCAATAAAAACATATTTTAGTTTTTATGTTAAGGTACTATTGTTTTTTATACTTCTTGTCAATCAATGGTGACCATAATTACTGAAATGATGTGATATATTATGATAATCAACCAAAATTAATTTTAGTCGGATCGAATATAGCGTTCAATTGTTATAAATAAAACTAATAACATTTTTTTGAACTTTGAAGACTAATTCCGGCTTAATTGTAAACTTTTGGATATAGATAAGTTATGGTGAATCATCATATTTTAATCCCAGAAAAATGTAGTTAAGCCATTTTTCCACATTAACGGGACACCCTGTATATATTTTTTTATTGTAATTAAATATATATTTTTTTATTGTAATCAAATTTTTTTGAAATATTGAGAATAATTTTCCAAGTAAAATAGTACTTGTGTGGATCTGTATATTCGTATATTTTAAGTAATCTCATTTTACTCATATGATATATTCCTCCACTTATGCGAGTGAATCACTTTAATTAGTAAATTGAGGCTGCGCCCAGAAACTAATTAAGCGGCAAAATAAAATTTTAATTAATTAATTAAATATGCACGTCTGACGATAGTGGTGCTTGTGTTTGTGACGCAGGTTACATTGGAACACAATATAAATACGATTCGGTGAAAAGTCGGCCGGTATAATTTGCTGAAATCGAAAACTTTCGCGAGTTTCGAGAGAGTCGCATCAAATTAAAAATTTAAAAGGCAAGCGAGAATATCCGCCGCACGCTAATTAAAGGTGTAGGGGCTGATTTTTCATTCGACGACCAGGGAACTTTGCAAGTGTTTTATTAAATTAATTAATTAATGTTTTGAAGAAGAAAAATCAGTGACATTTTTACAGTTAAAATTAAGGTTTAATATTTACTAGTATTTGAATAAATGTTGGCGATAAAGTTATGCTAAATATCTGCAATTATTTCTTTATGAAGACTTTTTTCATCGAATCTAAATATTAAAAAAAAATCCATGTGCTAGGTAATAAGTCTAGGCAATTGTCCGGTCGAAGCGAATTGTTTGGAGGAGGAGCGAGCGACGACTCCAATTATTGTCTGAGACCGGTATTATATAGTATTTTTAATACCTATTTAGAATGTTCCTTCTGGAACACACACACAAAATTAGGTTAGGAACTTGTCATGTCAAATGGCCGACATCTAAACCATTATTCTTAGTGCATTGGTGGCAGAGCTGGGCAGGATTCGAATCATTCAGGATTCGATTCCCGGATTCGAATCGTTTTAGAGGATTTTAAAAAGGGATTCGAATACTTTAGTGAAAACAGATTCGTGATCCGGATTCGTTACATTTTTTTAAAAGGATTCGTATTCGAATCTAGGCGTAGATGATTCGAATCCTTATAAAAGGATTCGAATTCTTATAAAAGGTTTCGAATCCTTATAAAAGGATTCGAATTCTTATAAAAGGATTCGAATCCTTATAAAAGGAATCGAATCATAGACGGATTCAAATCCTCCTAAATAAATCGAATCATCGCTATTAAGGCTAGAATTCGAATTCGATTAATTTAAATAGTTAAATATTCCAATATGAATATTTAAATCACTAAATTATTCATATTTGAACATAAATATTTAAATTTTCGAATAATTCAAATATTTGTGAATGAATATTTGGTTACTTAACCATGAAAAATATCCAACGTTAATAGTATATTGTTAACTTCACTTGAAATCAGTGTTTTATACGCATGGCGCATGAAGTAAAATTTCGAGTTTAGAAAAGCCCCGTGAAAATTTGTCTCGGGTCGCTGCGCGACCCTCGACAAATTTTCTACGCGGGGCTTTTCTAAACTCGAAATTTTACTTCATGCTTAGTCTGGGAGTGGACAACACTCGTTTTTAGAAGTTTCAAATTGAAGGATCTAGATTACTAAGTTTATTACCATTTTACAAAGGCTACAGCTCGAAGGACCAACCATGGTCTTCGGAGACCGGAGGTCTACAGGGAATCGAAGTTTTTTTACAAGAAAACAACGAATATCTGAAGGTTTACAGCATAGATAGGAAAGAAAACATCTAATTTTAAAAAAATATCGAAGTTGGGTTGGATTTCAGTGCATTTTTAACTTCACTTTAAATCAGTGTTTTATACGCGTGGCGCATGAAGTAAAATTTCGAGTTTAGAGAAGCCCCGCGAAAATTTGTCTCGGGTCGCTGCGCGACCCTCGACAAATTTTCTACGCGGGGCTTTTCTAAACTCAAAATTTTACTTCATGCTTAGTCTGGGAGTGGACAACACTTGTTTGAATTTTAAATTTAACTCTTTTAAATAATCGACGTATGTAATCTAATAAATCATTCATTGAAATCATGGAAAAAGTTGCAAAATTTTACCTAAAAATAACTTTTAGAGTTAACTTTATAATTTGCTCGGCTCTTAATGGGTGAATATTCTATTCATAAAAAAAAACCGTTTTTATTTAATATTAAAGTTGCATTTAATACAATAACAAACTGTGAATAAATCGACATAAATCTAGAAATATCGAAAATCTCGACGTGTAGAAAATCTTGACGGTCCACTCCCAGACTGAGCATGAAGTAAAATTTCGAGTTTAGAAAAGCCCCGCGTAGAAAATTTGTCGAGGGTCGCGCAGCGACCCTCGACAAATTTTCACGGGGCTTTTCTAAACTCGAAATTTTACTTCATGCGCCACGCGTATAAAACACAGATTTAAAATGAAGTTCAATAACACATATATCATCATTCATTAAAATCATTATATAATCAGATATTTAGTCGATAAATGAACATTTTTGTTAATAGAAACTGATGGAATAAAATATTACTGGTTGCAAATAATAGATTCAAATTTATTTTGAAAGGATTTGTATCCCTGATTCAAAAATGAGGATTCAAATCTTTGATTCGAATCATATTTTGTACTTACGAATCCTTTATTCGAGTATTCGTGATTCGAATCATATTAGGTGATTCGGATTCGTGATTCGAATCCTGTTTTTGAGGATTCATCCCAGCTCCGATTGGTGGAGTAACTTGATATTTAATACAACTAGTGCCGGCGTAGGGTCACACATATTAATTAATTTCATAATATGGAATATAATAATTTATATAGACGTTATGCTGGTATGGTATTATAATACAACTAAAAGTTCCACAAAATATTATATAAATGTTCTGTGATAGTTCAGGGTAGAGTAGTGGATTTAAAATAGGTATATATTGTGACATAATAACTTAAATACATGACATGGTTAAATGTATGTCTAATCTTAGGGATTAGACATGTTCTCTTTTTTAGCAACATGATCTTTGTTTAAAATAAAATTCTTTTCAACCTGATTCCAGGCATTTCCAATGAATGTTTTCTTCCGTCCTGTTTTTTGAAGCTAAAGCCTATTTTCTTAATTCCCAAATATAAAAAACTTTTCGAGATCTCAATTTTTGATGATTCTTCCATAAATTGCCAGTGAATAGTTTCTAAAGCAATATGTTTCTTTCGGACATACATTTTGTAAAACATTACCCTTAAAAAATGCAGTGTATTCTTCGTAATTCAAGTTTTGCTCAGAGAAACGTTTGCAGACATATTCCTTCTACATTCGAAATCCGTTGATCAGTTTTTATCTTTTAGGTTGTATAACTTGCTTTGTGGAACTTTTAGGACTTCGGACACTTTTTGAATTGCCTCAAATCAAGATCCTAATTCATTTTGAAAATAACTTACTACATTAAGCATAAGCTTTTGAATTCATCGGAATATCGTATTTTAGTAGTGTATTTTTGCGTTATTTAATGACATTAACAGACATCAAACTTTTGACGTAACATCTATTTAGTAATCGACGTTCATTTTTGTTGGTAATTTTTTTTTTCATCTGATTCATGATTGATAAATAAGGATGAAGTTATTCCAAATGGGTATTAAAAATACTATAGTTACTGATCGAGATGCTTATAATGTTTTTTGCACGATCGTGTCTAAGTGAGATTTGTCGACAATTAATTTATATGAAGAATATTCTTCAGATCGCTTAAACGGCATTTTTACACGATCCGCGTTTTTAATTTTCATTCATTTTACATGCTTCAGCAAAGATTCAAGTGTGACAACATTTTTTCGCAATTAATATGACTTACAAATCCAGATGATTGCTGTCAGGCACTATACAAAATTTTATACTCAATTTTTGAGAGACACGTTCCTAAACGACGACATAAAATTAACAAAAACCAATTTCCAATCTGGTTTGATAAAGAAATTATTTCGTTAATTAGAGAAAAAAAATATACTACGGAAGAAATCCAAACGTTATACTTGTCCTGAGACCTTACATCAATATAATGAGTTACGCCGACAAGTAAAACAGAAAATTAAGTTAGCCTATGATCGGTATGTCTCACATACGGAAGATATCATTAATTCGGATCTAAGTACATTTTGGAACTTCGTTCATAACAAAAAGCGCCAGACGCGAATTCCAGGGTGTATGAAATTCCAAGACACGACCTTAGAAAAGTCATCAGACATCGTCGAAAGTTTTGCAACTCATTTTAAATCTTCTTACTTATCTAACTACAATGTCATTGATGAAACATCCTGCAAACGCTTCCTCGGAAATCATCGAATAACAGAAGATGACATTTTACGTAGCTTACGACGCCTGAGACCTAAACTCACTATGGGTCCCGATGGTATTCCCTCGTTGTTATTAAAGGATTGTGCCATTTTGTTAGTTAAACCTCTTTTGTACATATTTAACCAAATCTTAACAGTTGGTGTCTTCCCCGATTGCTGGAAATTAACAAGAGTTTGTCCGGTCTACAAGAAGGGAGATAGGAACACAATTGAAAATTATAGGCCCATCGCTTTAATATCAAATTTCAGCAAGGTGTTCGAGTCGATTCTAGCTGATCATATCTACTTTAAAATTAGTAATGTCCTCAGTCCGCGGCAAAATGGTTTCATGCAAAAGCGCTCGACTCAGAGTAACTTAATGAACATTACGCAATTTATCGCCAATAACCTAGATAGCGGATATCAAGTGGATGTTCTGTACACCGATATGACGAAAGCTTTCGACCATATATCTCACACAATTCTAATCAACCGACTTCGAAACTGCGATATCAGTGACAACATTGTGTCTGTAGTTACATCGTATCTGGCCAATAGACTTCAGTTCGTCTCTTACATGGGAGTAAAGTCAAATGCTTTTATCGCAAGTAGTGGTGTGCCTCAGGGCTCAACCCTGGGCCCAATAATGTTTTTAATTTATATCAACAGTGTGTGCGATGTATTGGACTGTGAATATCTATTATACGCAGACGATATCAAACTATATTCTGTAATAAATAACTTACAAGATACTATTAAATTACAAAATAACTTAATTTAATTGAGCCAATGGTGTTCCTCAAACAGTATTGCTTTAAATGTTTCTAAGTGCAGAATCATGTCATATACAAGATCCACTACCCCTACTATATACAACTATTGTTTGCATAACGATAAAATCTTACGCGTAAATTGTTTAAAAGATCTTGGAATACATTTCGACGATAAACTCACCTTTAACACCCATGTTCAAAACACCACGAGTGAATGTTATAAACTATTAGGATTCCTAAAACGCACTTTAAGTCCTCAAACACAGTTATGAATTTATAGACGTCGCTTATTTTATCTAAAATTAATTATTGCGCTACTGTGTGGACTCCTGGATATTCAACACATATTAACATGCTTGAGAAAGTTAATAAACGCTTTCTCAAATATCTATACTTCATAAAACACAAACAATATCCAGAACTCCACACAAGTTATTCTACACTCATAGACGAATTTAAATTAGATACCATACACAAAAGACATCGACGCATATCTATTGGTGATTTATATAAATTAATTCATAATTTTACTGATAATTCTGAATTGTTATGCAACATTGATTTTAATGTACCCAGACTATTCTCTAGATATAAACAAACCTTTAATTATACGACGCCCCGTACTAATCACTACATGTATTCCCCATTATATAAAATGCTGCGAAATTATCACGAAATTCAATGCTTTGTCGATATTTTTTCACCCTGCATACAACAGTTTATGTGTGATATTACCGAATGTGTTTTCTGAATTTGTTAATCAACTTATTAGTTTGTACCCTACTTACTCACACTGTAAACCTATATTTAGTTTATGAGAAATAAATTATTATTATTATTATTATTATTATGTCACTGACGTTTTGTCAAATTTGATTACTGGAATTTGACTCATTTCAATTCTGATTGACCACTTGGTAATACTGAGAAGAGGATCATAGACGATATTTAAACAATTTTCAGACAAATAAGGAAACTCAATGTTTGGTATTTATGAAACTTTAAGTTTAACTTTCCCGTTTGTGGTGAAATTAAATTTTCCATATTAACAACATCCATACATGCAAACACTGCGTACCCAGAAAAGGGCATTTTAATAATTCACAATGAACTTTGCGGTGCCTTAAACGTCCAAACGTCCAACATAAACAGTCATAATTAAACAATGGCCTGCATGAATATCCCGCACAGTTTGCGAACGCGCGTATTTTTCGGCGGTACGCGAAACCTATACATTACAATAAGTCCCAACTGGCTAGTAGACATTGTGTTTGAGGTAGATTCCGCTTTGTGCGCCATCGCTGTAACTGGTTAAATCCCCCACTGAGCACATTTATATAAGAACAATACCCTGTAGATGTTATTATGTTATGTCGCCTTTGTTGGCATTGAGCATTGAGGTCGTACGCCTTCAGCCTCTCTTCTCTCTTGCCTTGCTTGCCTGCCTTTAAAAACCGCCGCTGCACGGGAGACGAGGGAAATCGTCGGACCTATTTAATTTAATGATACATTCTGAAAGGGATTCCATTTTATTTCTACTATTCCATTTCTCTTCAGCTGTATTGATAAAAGTTATCAAGTTTCGCGAAAACATCGTCTTTATTATGTGGCTTCTAATTAGGGCTTTAGTTTTGCCTGTCCATACCTTCTATAGAATATAATATACAGGGTGATTAAAAATAGGTGTACAAAAAATCAATTCTTGTTCTGCGGCTCATACACATTTCACTATCGTTTAACCAGTAATTAGTTAAACAGAATATAGATAAAGAATTCAATTTTTTATTAAGTAAGTCAAATTTATTTCTAATTGACTGCACGTTTAGAAAAATCAATTGACACTGTTCTTCTTTTGATCTAATTTTTTTCAATCTAAAGAAAATAAAGGATAACAAATATACCTTCAGGACACATTTTAGGATCCTTAATAGTGTCTAAGTGAGATTTGTTGGCAATTAATTTATATGAAGAATATTCTTCAGATTGCCTAAATTACATTTTTACACGATCCGCGTTTTTAATTTTGATGCATTTTACATGCTTCAGCAAAGATTCAAGTGTAACTGTTGTGTCCAGGTCAGTGATTTAAAATTGTTCTTGCAGTTTTCAGTCTGGTTAAGGACTAAGACTGGACTGATCAGAACAGTATAGTGCTAGTTTTATTACAAGGAATACTAAAGTGCCTTAAATTTTATAAATACCAAACGATTTAATTATATTTTTATCGAAGATTTACAGAATCAGTAACAGAAAAAACTTTAATTAATCTACAAAGTAGCGAAAGATTACTAATAGGAAATTAATTAATATGCAAAACTCGAGTAGTGTAGAGTTTCGAAATCTCTTAAATTTTATAAATACCAAACGATTTAATTATATTTTTATCGAAGATTTACAGAATCAGTAACAGAATATACTTTAATTAATCTACAAAGTAGCGAAAGATTACTAATAGGAAATTTATTAATATGCAAAACTCGAGTAGTGTAGAGTTTCGAAATCTCTTTTGTTCTTGTGCAGGCTGCACTAATACAAGCGCGGGTTTAATCCCCGTATGATTGTTCTTAGTCCGTGCCATTTAAACATCCCCTAATTGGGATGTTTAATTCGACCTAGTCCCAGTTTTAAGTACGTCTAAAAGGATAATCATCCGCTTCATTGGGACTTAACGTGTCTGAAGTGAAACTCGGCTATTAGATTACCTTTCCTGTAATAGGATTATTATTTCCCGTGCACACTTTTCTCTGTACCCCATTCACCGTCCTCCTCCTTACATACACTCTCTATACACTATAAATACCCGTGATTATTGACTCTTCGTGGATTACGAATGTTCTGATTGAATTGGCTTTTTTCTTTATTTTCAGGTGAGTTGGTCGGAATGGAGTTATGGTGGATGCGCCGGGCAATGCATGAATAAATAGGTAATGTAATGTATTACGAGTGATGGTAGTGGTAATTTACGTAATTACTACTCGTAACTTACATAATGATATATATAAACTTCTTGTGGTGATTTATTTCACAATAATTAATAATAAAATATTTTAAATTTCATACCAAACCAGCGTTTTATAGGCGAGGTGCATTAACGTATATTATCAATTTCAGTTGATTTTATGATGTTGATCAATTTTTGTTGATTTTCTTAACTTTTATGAATTTTGTAATTTTTATAACTTTGTTGCTACGTGCTGTCACTAGTGAATTGTTGAATAAGAGCATTTTAGAATTTTCTGTTTAAAGTTTTCTGTGTTTAAAGTTTTCTGTGTAAAATGCACACTGTCGCAAAACGGCTTCTCAAGTGGTCCTGCGGTCTATAGAAAGGCCAAAATAAAACTCAAAGTTTGATGATATTTATGCCATCGTGTTCTAAATACTTTAAAACCTAGGAATATAAAGAGTTTTTTCTATTGCATTTCACATTATATCGAATATATCTCAAATATATTTCTTATTTATCAAATACATTTCCCTATATACCACTACGTTTCCCTATATTTCCAAAACTTATCACAATTTGTTAATTACGTTTCACTTCTCAGCAAAATAGCTGCAGTTCGTCAAAAAATGCATCTTAGCAATGAACTAAGAGGATGGGTGCTGGCGTAAGTAGGGTACATAAAGTGAATTTTTATTTTAGGTAAACTTATGCATAAGCTGTAAATATTCCGACATTCGTTGTTTTTTAAAAGGGTTCAATTTGAAGCTTTAAACAAGTGTTTTCCACTCCCAGAGTGCATGAAGCATGAAGTCAAATTTCAAGTTTACAAAAGCCCCGGGGCTTTTCTAAACTCGAAATTTCACTTCATGTCCCACGCGTATAAAACACAGATTTCGGATGAAGTTAGAATATACATACATTTCACAATATATTAGTGTTTTATACGCGTGGCGCATGAAGTAAAATTTCGAGTTTAGAAAAGCCCAGAAAATTAATTACTAGAAAATTAATAACTAGAACATGGAATTTAAAAAATTCGAAAAGAAAATAAATCCCATCGTTATCCCAGTATCGGACTAGGCTTAAAAGTTGCGTATAGAGTGACTGTTTTTTAGAAAAAAAATTTAAGAAAATCCATTAGTACGTGTTTATTGAAAATCAACATTTTATATTAAAAATTTGATAATGTTGTAGAAATATTTTCCGAATATTTTTGTAAAAGTGACCTTGGTTATAATCCATCAAATTATTAAGACATATCTATTACATTTCATAAATGGCAAAAACTATTGCTTGGGGGCCCGAGAGAAAGTTTATTATTAACTTCTAGTAGTAATAGCTGAAACATGTAATTTTATAAATTCGAAAAAAAAATAGATCCTATTGTTATCCCATTATCGGACTAGACTTAAAAGTTGCAGAATGAGTAAGAGTCTTTTAGAAAAAAAAATCAAGAAAATTTAATATAACAACTGTGAATGGTTTGATATATTTAACAGTCCTCTAAGGAGTTTTAGATTTGGTATTATGCAAAATATTTTTGGATAATAAATCAATTTCATTATTAGTTTTCCTTATGTTTATTGTACCACCATTTATTAAATTTTAGTTATTAATTTAATACGTTTTATCAATTTTTAAATATTATTGTTATTATTTTGTACATATTCTTTGTAAAAGGGGTTTCCCGTTAGAGAATAAATAAAAATAAATTAAAAAATCGATCAGTTCGTGTTTCTTGGAAATCAACATTTTATATACAAAATTTGAAAATTTTAGTTTTTTGGATTTTATATTCAAAAAGTATTTTGAAAAAGAAAAATTAAAAAAAAATAAAAGGTTAAAATCGGCCCAATTTTCGCAAAGTTGTTAGCATTTAAAAAAAGGGAACGTGTTTTTTTCAAAAATCGATATCTCAAAAGCGGCTACACAAATAAAATTGAAAAAATCACGGAGGCCTCTCTCATTTGGTACTATAACATAAAAAATTATGAAAAAAATCGGAGATGCAAAAGCCGGATGGTATCCGATTTGGTGTGGAATGCCCCATATGTAACACTATTTACGCCACCATCCATTCTCCGGATAACGAGTCCTCTATTTCATTGCTAGCATGCAGTTTTTGACGAACTGCAGCCATGTTGCTGACAAGTGAAATGTAATAGACAAACTGTGATAAGGTTTTGACATATAGGGAAATGTAGTGGTATATCGGGAAATGTATTTGATAAATGGGAAATATATTTGAGATAAAGGGATACATATTCGATATAAGGTGAAATGCAATATAAAAATTCTGTAAATCATCAATGATTTTATATCATTCACTATTCTGTAAATAATTCACAAACTTGAACAATTTTAATAAGTAACTTTTTGTAGAAAAACTTAATACAATTCACTAATATCAGTGTTAAGCCTCTACAATTTGTCAAGCTATACACAATATATTTTTAAATTAAAATTAAAAACTCATATTCAACTTTGGAAAGCCTACAAAAATAGTTATCAAGCTCAGTGAATGTTTGTAAAATGCAGAGAAATGTTTGGAGAATATTTATATGTTTGTCTATATCTTGAACAAGTTTCTCATCTTTCACGTGGTGAAACATATTTAACTATAATTTAAAATAGAAAACAGTTAAATTTCACTAATATTAGTGACATATAACCACTTGTTTTCTTTTTCAAATCAATGTTTGTCTAATTTTGACTAAGTTTGACAAAAACTTTTACGAGTTTTCAAAGTTTCAAAAATAGTTTTTAATTTTGTGCTTGTGCATTGTGCAGTTTGCCTATGGTTATTTCAGCAAATATTTTGTATACCTTGACAAATTTTTAGAAGCATAATACTCATATTTACAATAAAAAAAAATCGATTAAATTTTGTTAAGGTATTATCAAAAAATATAAATATTATCGCGGAAGATGTACTCATTGAAATTGTTCAACTTTATAAATTAATTACGGGAAAGTGAAATATCTAAACTCACTAATGATTTATATTCCAAGGTTTTCAAATATTAAGAACACGATGACGTAAACAGAATATTCAAATTTTGAGTTTTATTTTGGCCGTCCTATAAACCGCAGAACCAACCGAGAAGCGTTTTACAAAGAAGCATTTTGCTATGTGAATTGTGAATTAGAACTACCAAATTAGACAGAAAGACAGAAACAAAAAACCAGGTGATACACATAACTCGAAAAAGCACTTAATCCGCTATTTACAGATGACACAGATATTTTTGTGTTTCATTTTTCAAGCTTGACTCTTTAATCTTTTATTTTTTTCTTAATTTATACATTTTTTGTTGATGTGTTGATGTGAATTATGACGTTATTGTCAATATTGACAGTTTCAAAGATTACATCTTTAAAACTATCAATATTGACAAAAACGCCAAAATTTAGCACATCAACAAAAAATGTAAAAAATTAGATAAAAGAGTCAAGCTTGAAAAATGAAACAATTATTCATTTTTATTTAATGTAAAAACTGAGACTAAAAATAGAAGATAAAAGAGTTATGCTTGAAAAATGAAACAATTGTTCATTTTTATTTGTTGGTTTTGACGATTTTATTAATAATAACATCACAATGGCTTTGACCATTAATAATAATTACAATTATTATTGTTATTTAAAATTTACGGTTATTGTCAATAAGTTTGTTAATTTTATTGATTTCGACATTTTTTACTACGTTTATAAATATTGTGACGTTTTGTCTAGATTTATTTGAATTTTATGGATTTGTATTTAAAAAAATTGAAAATGGTTACATTATTTCAGTAATTTTAGATTATTTTTAATAAATTTGTGTCTTGTGGTTAATGTATAATAAGCTATAGGACATACATTTATTATAAATAATCTGAAATTATTAAAAGAATCCGCTTTTCAGACTTATCTAAACTCAAACTTTGACTTTATAATTAACCCAGGAGTGCAAACAGCTGTTAGAAGCTTCAAATTGAACGTTAAAAACATCGAAATCCTCAAAATTACCAAACGCTATAACCACTGGAGATCTATACTTACTTCAAAGACAAACTCCTAATATGACTGCAATGGACAGGCCAACAAAACATTTGTGATTTGGATTTGTTCATTTTTTTTTAAGTTTTGGTGGCTAATCTAATAATATTTGTTTAATAAATTTACTAGGTGTCGTATTTATGTTTAAATATTTGCGAATAAAAATTAAATTATAGCTATTCTATTGCACAATGGGAATGTTTTTTCATCGGTCCCGATTTATGTCTACTTCGACTGTCCCACTAACACAAAAAACATGGGTACTTTGTATACCCTGACTGTTGTCCTAGTAGAAGTCCCACAATTTTTAAATCCCCACCAATTGTCCGACTACAATCATTGCATTTGATTTTTTCAAGCATTACTTTAAGATTTTCTTAGCTTTCCGTCATTTGCACATTTGCCCATTCTGTGCAAATGACGGAAAGCTACGAAAATCCATAAGTAATGCTTTAAAAAATCAAATACAATGATCATAGTTAGAAAATTTGTGGGGATTTGAAAACTGTGGGACTTCTACTAGGAAAGCAGCCAGGGTATACAAAGTACCCATGTTTTTTGTGTGAGTGGGACAGTCGAAGTAGACATCAACATTGGAAGAAAAAGGACTTGATAAGAAGAGATCATTTAACTTCCGGATCAAAAAATGTTCTGCACGAAAGTCTTGTTGATCCACAAAAAATCTTGTTACCTCCACTGCATATTAAACTAGGATTAATGAAACAACATGTTAAAGCTTTAAATAAGGATGGAGACTGTTTCAAATACTTGTGTAGAAAATTTTTGGCTATCTCAGATGCAAAACTAAAGAAAGGAATTTTTGTCGGTCCTCAAACACGGAGATTAACGAAAGATCAAGAATTTGTTAATACCATAGCCGAAACTGAGAAAGATGCATGGATTTCATTTGCTAATGTTATTGAAGGTTTTTTTGAGAAACAACAAGGATCCCAACGACAAGAAAATTGTGAAAAATATTCTTCAGAAATTTATGGAATTGGGATATAATATGAGCATAAAAGTTCACCTTTTACACTCGCACCTTGATTACTTCCCCGAAAATCTTGATGATGTGAGTAATGAGCAAGGTGAGAGGTTCCACCAAGACTTGAAAGAAATGGAACGCAGGTATCAAGATCGGTGGAATGTTTCAATGATGGCTGATTACTGCAGGTCAATAAAAAGGGAAAATCCGGCCCTGGAATACAGAAGAAAATCCATTAAACAAAGTTTTTCATCCAAGAGGTAAAGATCTTCTGGAAAGAAAAGAAATTAAAGATTGTTTAAGACTTTTTTCAATTTAATTTACTATTTGTAATTTATTTTTGTCTCTGTATCAATAAAAGTAGCGTTTATTTTGAACAAATTTTTTATTAATTTATTTTCAACATTGATAAAAGAAACCTTACGTGATAGGGCAAAATGACACTGGGATTTGAATTTAGCAGATCAAAATTATACAAAATCAGATGTCAGATCAAAATCAACTTTCAAAAAGTTAAAATTTGTTGGCCTGTGTAATTGAAGGTCTGAGTTCAAGGCAGTTTTATCTTACTAGTTTTTATAACTTATAATGTAGTAATAAAACTATAATTTACAATGTTATTTTTTTAATTGTATGTCTTATGAGTCATAAAATATATAAATCTTATAACTATAATAACACATGATTGTTCCTTAATAGGATATTAATGCCCAATCATCGTAATATAAATAATTTTATAAATGACATTTATTTATGTAGCTATATTTAATTGTATTCTGATAGGAATTACTGGTTAAATGTCAAAGGTGACATTATTGGGGAATATTATTGGCGTTAGCATATCTACAATACGTGTAATGCATGCACTTAAATGGAGATGGAATTATTACACACATGAATTATTACATTTGATCCGGCCGTTTGTCCTGCTAGTAATAATACTTTGACCTCCAGTCACGAAGCTGATAAACCCAATTGACGCTATGCAACAGTTATGCCATTATTATCCATCTATCCGATATAACGTTACATGTAATTAGCACAAGAATTTATTATGTTAAGTACAGGGTGTGCAACAATGTTAGCAGACAAGTTAAATTTCCCGCCGAACAATCTGGGGAATTTGATCGCTTCAAGTTCATGCAAAGGAAAAATTAATAAAGAGTAACTAGATTTGACACTAGCAGCCTCGTGCGTTGTATTTTGCCATTGTGTTCATTAGTTCTTCGAATTTAGTTATTTCACCTTCAGTTTCATAGAAATAGTTCTTATTATTATTACTTTGCGTAAATCTTTGTTTTGTGGTGAGTGATTTGCTGTTTTTAAGATTATAAAATGTAAGTTTCATTCTAAATTTCAGAGTTCACTTAAAATCGCCATTGTTTACACCACAGCATGATACTTTCATTCTGAAGGCTTATTATGGAAGAGGATTTATGAATAAAGATGCCACATGAACATACTCGTTACAATCGTGTCTGAATCAATTTAATCAAGCTATCCCCTATGTTGACATTCCTTACAAAACATTTTTCTCGCATAAAACCCGCATTGTTGACCGTTTTGAGGAATAAAAAACGAAGAGTAAACATTTTCCTAGAAAATGAAGGCCATAATTTTCAACATTTGTTATAAAATTAGGGATGCTAACTCTACGTTTATGATTTTCAAACACACAAAACCTTAACTAACTTCAATTTACTCTGTATATTTAATTAAAATTGTAAAAATTAAATAGTTATGATTAAATATTTAATTTATTTTGGGAAAAACTGTTTGCTACGCCAATTGAAAAGCAATCTAGGGGATTTTCTTTTCATATGATCAGTTGTGCTAACATGCGTATTTGGTTGCCTACCTATCAATCTGCAAACATTGTTGCTCATTCTGTATTAACACTTGTAGCTTATTATGAACTAATCGACTTTGGACAATTTAGAAAACAAAAATGTATGACTTGTGTAAGCCGAAAGCATTAGCGCCAATAAATATGATATTTCGACTGTAGAAGTGCTTATCTACAGTCAAAATATCATATTTATTGGTGCTAATGCTTTCGGCTTACACAAGTCATACATTTAATATATATTTCACTGGGAGTAACCCTTGAAAAATTTAAGACTAATTAAAAATCACAGATTCAACATATTAAAATAGTCTTTGCAAGTAAACACAGTACACATTAAATTAGAATAAAAATAACTAGTCCTAAATGAATAAAATATATAAAAATACAAGATTTTGAAGTTTTAAACATGCTTGTGTCAAAAAATGTGATTTACCTAACTAAACTCTGTTTTTTTGTAATATGACCAAACTTAGGATGTATTCACTGCGAACAGTACCAAGCCAAATGTTAAGGCTTTTCTAAACTCGAAATTTTACTTCATGTTTAGTCTGGCAGTAGAAATACTCATTAGAATGTTCAAATTGAACGCTTTTTTAATTAACCTAGTATAAAAATCGATTACCCTGTATGTATACATAATTTAAATAGGTACCCAAATTACACACCCCAAAGTTTTTAAGGTAATTTTCTTTTACTCTGTAGACATTTTGCGAATTTTTTTTCTTCGTTAATATCTACAAAAATATATTAATAAATAAAAATAAACTAAAATTCGTCTTATCATTCTTATAGGGTAAGGAAATCTGAGGAGAGTTAACTTGGAATAAGTTTTCCTTGATTGGATTTCCTGAACCACCTCGGATTTTCCAGCCATATACATAAAATTAAATACAATTAAAAAAACCAAATATTTAAATGTTTTTATTAAAAAAAAAACATGAATGTATCAATATTGTGTCAAATAAGAATATATCTAATATCTTGATATCTTGACACTATTATGTGATGTGCCTTATTTTGAGGTAAAATTAAAAACCCAACCAAGCGGTTTCATTATCGTTCCAATACACAAAAGTGTTACATTATTATTTCATGATTTAATTATGCAACTTTGCATAAGTCTGTTAAATTCAGCTGCTCACACATGCGATATGAGAAATATGAATTCCCTGCGAAATGCTGACAATGCATTCTATTTTTAAATATTATACAGAATGATATAATTGCATAATTTAATCTAAATGATGTAACGAGTATAAATTAAATTTACATTTTATATTAATTATGCTAATGATAATAATATTAAAATATTTTTTGTGTCTTTACCAATTAAAGGTAACTAAGTAGTAAGTTAGAATATATTAGAAATATAAAATGTTTGAAATTTTATTTTTATTCAATCCAGATATAAAACACTTGTTTTTCTGTGGTTTTTATTCTTCTTGTTCACTTCTTTATAAATGAAAACAGGGGCCCGACCTTTTCTAATTAATTTTTTTTTAAATCCCTGTGATAAGTTTGTTATAAGTTAGGAAATGTTTTTTGCAACACCATTTTACTTTTGCTAAGAAATTTCACAATACTTCATGTAGTTATATCTATTATATTATGATGTTTTATGTTTGTATACCATTTTGTTATTAAATAATATATTGATAACAAATCAATATATAATAGTTATTATTCTAGGCCAAATTTTACTTGCACGAGATGACAATTTAAGCGCTACATTACAAATTTAGCAGAAAATACCTATTTACGAAACCTGACACATTACCTTTTTATTTGATTAAAGAAAGAAAGAATAAAGGTTTTATTAAAAGATAAACTTATTTTTTATAATATTATAAAAAATGTGATCTTTATTTACAAACTAAGTCATGAAATTAATCTTCATTTATTAATAATTCGTTTTAATAGCAACGAGTTATTTTCTGCTAAATTAAAAAAAAATTTTTACATTTATTTTAATCGAACCTTTAATCTTACTTAGATTGAATCCCTCTTTAATCGAGTAAACAGCAGAAAAGACCTATTTACAAAACCTGACACATTAGCTTTTTATTTGATTAAAGCAAGAAAGATTAAAGGTTCTATTTAAAAAAAACGTATTTATTTATAATATTATAAAAAATGTGATCTGTATTTACACTAAGTCATAAAATGATTCCTCATTTATTAATAAATCGTTTTAATAGCAACAAGTTTTTTTTCTGCTAATTTAAAAAATAAGTTTACACATTTCTCTTAATAGAACCTCTAATCTTACCTAGATTGAATCCCTCTTTAATCGAGTAAAAAGTTAATGAGTCTGGTATCTCCTCCCATCAATCTTTGTTCATCACATCCCATCTCCACCCTTATTAATAAATAGACTCCCCCTGCTAAATAACGAAATCACATTTAGCCTCGTGTTCACCTTATATGGATGAGGGAATTTAATCTCGTGTAAAAGGATTGGTTGTTGGCTTAATCAATCGGACGAGTTAATTTTACCCACTTTCCTCAAAGAATACGTTACGTTACATCTGAAAGATATTTATTATTTATGGACCGCGGAATTTAGGAACTGGGTTAGCGTTATTGGTATTGTTATCGCTTCCTTTTCAACTTGCGCGTTTTATTGTTTGTACTAATGGATATATAAAATGGCTAAAAATACTGCAACGCAACCGGCTGTGTGTTGCGTAATTATTTTGGCGTTTCCTACAACAGGATGTGTTATTTGTAGCCACGTGGACATTTACAAAATGCCGATCGTAAATTAGTCATTTAATAGTTACAAATATGAATAACTTATGATACATTGTACTAAACGATGGTTTGTGTAGATATAATTATGGGATTTCGGCTTTAATAATAAAAAATTTAATTCACAGTAAATTGAACACTAAATAAAAATTTAACTTCATACATATATATACAATCTATTTATTTTTAATATGACCAATCAAATTTGGCATTTCAAGAATTTAGTGGAGTGATGCAGGGTGTGTATTTTAGGTTAGGATAAGATTATTCACATGTTGTGCTGTAAATCAACTTTTAATTTATAGGACATGTGTAGGAAAATCTGACAGTAATATGACAATTCAATTAACCCATAAAATACAAATTTTCAGGCTTTTCTAAACTCGAAATTTTACTTCATGCGCCACGCTTATAATACACTGAGTTAAGGTGAAGTTTAAAAAATACACTTATAAATAATTTGTCACTTTAAAAAACGAAATGATGTCTCCAGTACAATTTTTGTTTTGTTTTGTTTGATCGATTTATTTTATGATTTCGAAAAAAAGAGGGAGAATATCTCGTATTTTTCATAATTTAGTGCCAACATTTGCTCCTGTAGCTTTATCGGCTCAATTTTGTTGTTTTTTAACATAAAAAACAAAGAAATTAATATTTCCCTACAAATTGTTAATTTGTTTTTATTTCTTTATTATTATGCGAGCGTCAAAATAACGCACAATGTTCTTATATTTTCAATAATTTCGATTAACGTTGAGCTTCTGTTATTACAACTTAACAAATTTTACATGTTTATGACACTTAATATGTTAGGACTTGTCTAAACTCATGCGGCCAAAACGTAATTTGTCTGAAAAAAAACAGGAAATTATGTTTTAATTCGGACTTTGTCTGTAAACAATAGACATTTCGCGTTTAGTCTGGACTCTAGACAATACGCGTTTTGTCCAATTTCGTGTTTTGTCTGTAACATATATACATAGGTTTTTCATCACTTTTTTGAAAAACGTTCAATTTGCAGTTTCGATCGAGTGTTTTGGCTCTTTGATTAAGCATGAAGTTAAATTTCGAGTATATTAAAGCCTAAAAATATTACTTCATGCGCCACGCCTATAAAACACTGAAGTATTGTGAAATTAGAAATATACTGTAAACCACTATTAAATGTGTACTGCTTAAGCACGATTAAAAATATACTGCTAAATACTAATATTTTGAATTTCACAATATATCAGTGTTTTATATGCCTGGCACATGAAGTCAAATTTCGTGTTAAGAAAAGCCTGATTATTTGATTTGGTCGATCTGGTTCGCTACGCGACCAAACCATTCAATCTTTTCTAAACTCAAAATTTGACTTCATGCTTAATCAATGAGCGAAAACACTCATCAGTAGTTTCAGGTTGACCTCATTAAAATCGGGATATATATAGTTGAAAGTATAACTCCCTGTATATTTATGGCTGCAGCCCCACCAATAAATGCTCACGAGCCGCCACTGATAAATACTCCAACTGTTCGAGTGTTAATTTAAATCAATTAATGATATAGTAATAATATTATCTAATTTAATAATTAGGTTTGTAGCATAATTCTAGGATTAGCACTTCCGTAGTGTAGTTAGTGTCTTCGTAGTTCCGCATTATCATCTCTGAAGGCCTCGTCAAAGGCGGGCGGTAATGCCACATTGCTAAATTCATGAGAACTCCGAAATTATTCATGAGCCAAAGTTTAGCTCTAATTTAGCGCATGAATAAATATTTGATATCATAACTATTAAATTCGTATGTGTTATATTTGAATAAAATTACAAACATTGAATAAATGTATTGATAATATTATTTTATTTTATAATATATATCGTTGTCTTTTGATATCGACACATTGCCAATCTTTTATCAGTATAAAAGTGAAATTTATATAATCCTAAATCTCTTTGATTAGTAATAACTTATACTTTGCTTATATTATTTGTATTATAAAATTTCGATGTTTTTAAAGGGTATCTAGGCAACCTTAAGAGAAAATCTGAAACATTATGACCTCTTTTTCTAAGATAATATCAATTAGCATTAACAGATTATGGCTAAATTAATTAGTTTGGGAGATATCAGGCATCTTTTAACCAAATTTTCAGGCTTTTTCTTTAATACTGTGAATTTAAAAATACATTGGTTAATCAATATTAAAAATATAATGCTAAAGCAGGATTAAAAATATACTGCTAAACAAGAATATTTTAAACTTCACAATATATCAGTGTTTTATACGCGTGGCGCATGAAGTAAAATTTCTAGTTTAAAAAAGCCCAAAAATTTGGTTTGGTCGCTGTGCTTCGCTACGCGACCAAATCAAATTTTCAGGCTAAACTCGAAATTTTACGTCATGCTTAACATGGGAGTCGAAAACACTCGTTTAAACTTCAAATTGACATCTTTTAAGTAAACAACGAATGTTTAAAAATCTACAACACGTCATTGTTTAAATGATTTAAAGCTTATCTTAAAGAAAGAACACTAATATACTTGCGACCTGTACAGTATGACATTGTGATGTACACAACTAGGAAAAATCGTTGCAGATACAACTGTCGACGTACTTTCTAAAAAATATAAACCACACATTCCACATCAATGAGTCATCTCTCCCGAATTCGACTATAGATATAGACATAATAAATTAGCTGACAGCTGTTGAATCTATCCGATTACTAAAAATCTTCTATGTTAGTGAATTCCATAACGAGTTGTGAATATAGAAGATTGCATATAAACCCATTGACATTTATATTTATACAGTACAGTTATACCCAATATCATTACTATAAACAACACCCATTCATTTGAATTTATTATTATATGTTATTATAAATTGTCATTATTGCCAAACGACTAATTCAAGGCATAGTTGATATATATTTACGAATGATGTATGTTTACGAGTGTAAAAAAACTAACAAAAATATATTACTAATAACGTAATTTATATTTTTTCTGGAAAAAAACTGCTACCCCAAGAAAATTCATAAAATTGCAGTGAATAGTCGGACCATATTAAATACCTCACAATACACCGACGAATAATGTAAAAACTGTTATCCTACAGTAATTACTTAATTTATCAAGTCCTTCCATTCTGCTGAAAATATTCGCATCCCCCCTCAAAAGAATTATAATTGTTTCGCTACTTTTCTATACCGAGCGCAAATTTAATTAATGAAACGAGATCTTATAAAGAAAAAAACTAACAATGTTATTACAGATAAAGCAAAGTCCGCTTTCATTTTGTTAAAAAAAGAAGTTTATTTAACGCTCGAAAAGAACTACTCTATTCTTATGATTTCGCAATCATGCTTTAATTATAAATTCCTTTACCTGAGGGTAGTTTTATAATGAACTTACTCGATTTTCTAGTGGACAATGGGAGACGCAGTTCAAATAAATGCAACTTTTTCGCGAATAAAATGGAGAGATTATTTTTTGCAAAAATCAAGTATACAATAGGTGAAATCAATTAGTATTCATGGTAAGTGTGGACTTTTCCCGTTGGTGGTCGAAGGGTCTTTGTTTTGGATAGAGATGGCAGAATGGGCACGTATGTGTATGTGTGTGCTATGCTGTACAGTTTCCGATTATATTGGGACCAATATGAAATCATTGTGTTCGGATTGAGAACAGTGGAGAGAACAGAGAACATGGCCGGCGGAAACTAATCAGTTACTATTCAATATGAGTTTCGGGCTCGTCCAAATAATAAAGTGGTCAGTGCATACATGCATGCAAGCCCAGTTGCTGGTTACATTTGGGGTGAAACGGTGACCGCATTATACCATTTGAATATGGACACTAGATAAATCAAACTGATTGCTATTATAAAATTGCGTGTCTTTTACTGATGCGTAAATACCTGGCTTCTTGGTTGATTGCGTATGCTGTTTAAAATTATTTCGGAATATTTAATTAAACCGCTGGGAATTGTATTATGTTAATTTGTATAACTGTGATATGCGTTTTTGTTTCACTAGTAAATTATTTATTTTATAATATTTATGCAAGTAGTATACACAGAATTGTTATTTTAAATTTGCATATCCTAGTGATTACAGCGTTTGGAAAATTTGCAGGAATTCGTTGTTTTTATAAAGAGGTCAATTTATTGCTTTCCACTCCTTGATTAAGCATGAAGTAAAATGCCGAGTTTAGAAAAGCCTAAAAATTTGGATGGGTCGCGTAGTGAAAAGGAGCACAGTATACGTTTTGACATTTTTAGCGAGACAAAATTCAAATTATTGAAATATGAAAATTACAAATGCATTACAAATTATTCATATACAGGAAGTTTTTCTTTTAAGTATACAGTAAATTTTCTAACGTTCGTTGATTTTTAAAAGTTGAACTCTTTCATGCTATAAATGAGTGTTTTACACTTCTAGGTTAAGCATGAAGTAAAAATTCGAGTTTAGAAAAGCCTGAAAATTTGGTTTGGTGTTTTTTTTTTAAAGAGTTTAATTGGTAGCTTCAATCGAGTGTTTTTCACTCCCAGATTCAGCATGAAGTAAAATTTTGAGTTTAGAAAAGCGACCAATCCAATATTCGGGCTTTTCTAAACTCGAAATGTTACTTCATGCGCCACTTGTATAAAACACTGATTTAACGTGAATTTTAAAATATATTGCCTTAGCATAATGATTTAGAAGTGTATTTCAAACTTTACAACTTTTACGTGTTGTAGATTTTTAAATATTCTTTGTTTTCTTAAAAGAGGTCAATTTGAAGTTTAAACGAGTGTTTTCCACTCCCAGGTTAAGCGTGAAGTAAAATTTCGAGTTTAGAAAAGCCTGAAAATTTGGTTTGGTTGCGAAGCGCGGAGCGACTAAACCAAATTTTCAAGCTTTTCTAAACTCGAAATTTTACTTCATGCGCCACGCGTATAAGACACTGATTTTAAACAAAGTTTTCTCGTTCACAGTATTTCAGTGCATCAGTGTTTAATACGCGTGGCGCATGAAGTAAAATTTCGAGTTTAGAAAAGCCTGAAAATTTGGTTTGGCCGCGTAGCGCTTTGCGCTACGCGACCAAACCAAATTTTCAGGCTTTACTAAACTCGAAATTTTACTTCATGCTTAGTCTGGGAGTGGAAAACACTCGTTTAAGCTTCAAAGTAAACTCTTAAAAAAAGCGCATGCATAGTATACCTAATAGAAAATTCCCTGTATGTATACTTGAAACGTCAAAATGTGACTTTAACCCTAAAATTTTAAAGCTGCATACCAAACATACGTTTTCGCATGGTCCATCTAAAACCCATAGCAGATATATTATGAAGTTTTCTGTCTCTTTTCACACACGTAATCTGATAAAATCAAACTATTTTCGTATTACATGTGTATTGGTGCAGAAAGCACACGAATTCACCTCTCGTGACTGAACATTTATTTATTTATTAATTTACGGAAATCTTCTTTCTACATAATACATTTTAACAACAGTAATTTAAGATAAACCTAATGTAAAATTAATAAAACATAGAATAGTGTAAAAAATATAACAAAAGCAACTATACTAATTAACAATATCAAGATTAATTAAACGTAAACGACGTTTGAATAAACTGTAAGAATTCCTAAAAATATAAAAATTAGGATTTAACATAAGGACATTACAATATAGCATTATTTGTGTCACAGGATTATGAGAACCATACAATGTTCGATGGAAGTTTAAACGGAATAAGGGCCTACAACGAACTGGAGTTATCAAAAAAATGAAAGTTCAACAACGATAATAAAAAAACTGCAATTGATATGCCCATTAATCAGTTTAAACCCTTGTTCTATGGGTTTAAACTGATTAATGGGCATATCAATTGCAGTTTTTTTATTATCGTTGTTGAACTTTCATTTTTTTGATAACTCCAGTTCGTTGTAGGCCCTTATTCCGTTTAAACTTCCATCGAACATTGTATGGTTCTCATAATCCTGTGACACAAATAATGCTATATTGTAATGTCCTTATGTTAAATCCTAATTTTTATATTTTTAGGAATTCTTACAGTTTATTCAAACGTCGTTTACGTTTAATTAATCTTGTCTAGTGATATTCTTCGATATTGTAAAGATTCTAAATTCGGACAATCTAATATGTGTGACCGGCTATAGTCAATGCGTGCGATCCCCATTTTAAATGAAACAAGTAGCAAAAACCTATTATCAACTTTTTCAACGATTTCAATATTACAGTTGTGGTAAAGAGACCAGATAACAGAACAATATTCTAAATGTGGCCTCACTAAACTAATGTAAAGGGTTTTTAACGTATCCAAGCTAAATTGTTTTGAAAATCTATTAATGAAACCGAGCATAGATAGAGCCTTACTAGAAATATTATTTAAATGGGTAACGAAAATCAAGCTCGAATCGAATAATATACCCAAATCGCGCTGTTTCAACCAGGGGCAATTTAATATCATTAATTGAATACTCAAACTTGATATTATTGTTATGGCGAGAAAATGAAATAGACATATATTTTTTTAGGTTAAGCTGAAGATGATTACATGTACACCAATTTGCTAAATTATTTAAATCTGATTGTAATAGCGTATGATCGGAACTCCTCTCAATTACTTTAAATATTTTAACATCATCAGCAAGCATCAGAAATTTACTATCATTGATATAACAATGTTATTTATAAAGATTAAGAACAGGATTGGCCCACAATGTGAGCCCTGGGGCACACCAGTCGTAACGTTGACTGCTCTTGAGATAAAGTTATCAATCTCAACGTAAACAGTTCGTTAAGATTGATCATGTAAATAGCTTGCAAACCATTTTTTCACAAGATCACTAAATCCTAAGCCTTCAAGTTTATTCAAAAGAACACGATGGAAGGCTTTGGAAAAATCAGTGTAGACAGAATCAACCTGACGTCCCCTTTCTAAAGCAGATACATCTGGTAGGAAAGCAAATTAGTTGTCGTACCTTATTCATCTATTTCAATTGTAAACCAAATTAATATAATAAGTAATTAAGTCACATTTCTCTCATTACGTCGTTCTGTATTTATATACGTTCTTTGTACAGTTTTTAATAATTAATCCTTGTATTTTTTTCTATTCTTTTATGATAAAAGAACAAAGCCGTAAATGCTTTGTCGTAATTAGAAAATATCGACTCGTCGGCCGCGCGTGTTCCGCACAATGGCGTGGAGGGCAGAATTTAAATTTATATAATTAAACTCACAAACCATATCTGATGTACTAACCAGACAGGAAGTAACAAATCTAAGCTGGACCGGCTCGTACAAATTGTCGCATGAAATAACCGTGACTCTATTATGCTCACAGAAAATGTCAAATAATTACAGTAAACATCCAAACACGAATTGTTATTAAATTATTACTTTAACATCATATTTGACGATACAGGTTGCGATGTTACAAAAAGAAATGATTACGTCTGCGCACAACGTAATGACCACCATGGCTACCTTTTTGGCTCAATAAAGGGGTTAAACGATGTTTAAAAAAATCATATTCACCACTTTTAGGAAAACTAAAATTGATACGACAAAAAGCACGTACTCGTTAAATCTTTATTTTTTGATTCTCTACAACTTTTATTTCAAAGATTTTTAATAATTTACGGGATACGAAGAAAACGCTAGGAGTAAACATCTAGTTCTGGTTTCCGGTCTTCATCCATTTTTAACTGGGCGCAGAATATTATAGAAAGCCAAATACAAAATTTTATGACAATCCCATGAATAATTTTCGATGAAATCGTGCGACAGAGCGACCGAGCGACCGACCGACAGATTGATAGACCGACAGACCGATATCATTGAGATAAGACTTCATTGAGATTCCTGGGACTCGATAACAGATATTTCCGTAAACTGGGCGCAGGACAATATGGAATAGAACATAAATACAAAATATTATAACAATCCCATGAGCCGTTTTCGCTGAAATCGTGCGACAGACCGACAGATCGACAGACAGACAGACCGACATCATTAAGATAACACATAATTCATATTCCTGGGACCCGAAAACGGATATTTCCGTAAAAAAATTTGGTCAATTTTTGGCCGATCACAATTCCTTCCTTTACCGTAGTGCAAAGCAACACTAGTACTATTTCCAAAGCGATTACGCGATGTAATAACATCACCTTTTAATAAATTAACGCTAATCATAACTTGAGGCTATTTTCGTGGATTTTTTAACACCGATTCGATTCAGGTTAATGTCGATAGGATACCTGGCTTTGACTGGCCGATTGTTTCGTAACGAAATGCTCAAAGCGGATTCCATTTTCACTTTTATTGTGGACTCTCTCTCGCTTGGTGGAACTTTGGGAGGAACCTTGACCCACTCATCTTTACGCGGTTTGTTTTGATATACTCGGGAATGTGCGTGATGAAATGATAAAAGGATAATGTTTGATTGTGTAAAGCACGAGCGTGAGATTGTAAACAATGGATATTTGCAATGATTGATTGCCTTCGATTTGTTGAATATTTTACTATATGCGTGTTCTTTTTTTTATTTTCAAGTTTAGATTAAGAAATAGTTTTGTTATGTAAGAATAGTTTGCAAAATTAGAAATAAATAATAAAAATTAGTTATGTTTTTTTGCTCGGTTGCTTGGTAGGGGGGGGGGCACCAATGTCGCCTTAAGGTATGGGTATAATGGACATTAATGAGCAACTAAAAATCTGAAAATATATTCACAATTTTTAATCATCGAAAAGGTACTTCAAGAAAAATTATACACTTTTCGAAATACAAAAATTGAGCAGACATTTTAGAAACCTGGGCCCGTATTCACAGTACCGATGCAATTTGTCATCGGTGAGAAGTTGCACTGAAATAACGTCATTTTTCTTCGAACGGTTGGGTAAATTCTTCCCAAAATAATGTAATTTTAGTGATGACAAATTGGGTGCTGTGTATAGCCCCCCTGAGAAATGTGGAGCTAGTAAAAAATGTGCATTCAATTTTTTTCTACATCAGTGGATTATTTGGAATTAACATTTGCCACCAGGCTTTCAAAAAACAAATCGATACTAGATACTTATTTATTAAATTGAACAATTGTTGAGAAAAAAACTACAATAAATTAAGTTTTCTTTGGCCAAAACCATCCTGCACCTGCTTCATTGTTTAAATTCAACCAATCTGTTTATGATAAAATTTTGTACAAGTGTTAATGTAGTTATTTGAGTTACGTGAAGATTTTAAGTCACTGAATTAAAACGCAGTTATATTCCTGAATTTACTTTTATTTTTCGATGATAGATATATAGAGAGTTCTATGTAACGCCGAACATAACAAGAATTTTTCTTTGAAGTGTCCATATGCATACATTGCACATTTTCTGATGCTCGGTTTATTAAAAGAATTCCATTTGAAACTTTAAGCGAGTGTTTTCCACTCCCAGGCTGAGCATGAAGTAAAATTTCGAGTTTAGAAAAGCCTGAAAATTTGGTTTGGTCGCGTAGCGCGAAGCGCGGAGCGGCCAAACCAAATTTTCAGGCTTTTCTAAACTCGAAATTTTACTTCATGCGCCACCGGTACAAAACACTGATATATTACGAAGTTTAAAACACACCGCTAAACTTTAGATTGAATCAGTGTTTTGTACCGGTGGCGCATGAAGTAAAATTTCGAGTTTAGAAAAGCCTGAAAATTTGGTTTGGCCGCTCCGCGCTTCGCGCTACGCGACCAAACCAAATTTTCAGGCTTTTCTAAACTCGAAATTTTACTTCATGCTTAGCCTGGGAGTGGAAAACACTGGCTCAAAGTTTTAAATTAAATTCTTTTAATAAACCGAGCATCGAAAAATGTGCAACCTATGCATATGAATACTTAAAAAAAAAATTCGGTATGAAAATGTTTGGTGTTATATATATATATATATATATATATATATATATATATATATATATATATATATATATATATATATTAGGTACTATGTACCCATTAGCAATAACTAACTGAATACAAAACGGAAAGTGTTTACACTACATACCTAGACGGATTAAGCGGTAAAACATTTTGAAAAACATGCGATATCATGGAAATCGGTGTGTTAAGGGATATTCGACATCGATATAGGGATTGTTTACAATAGTGTTAGGGAGGATTATCTAATTAGGTAATAAATTTAATAAGAGGTTCGTTTGTAGAAGCAATTATATAGTAGTTATAAAAAAATTAGTACCACATATACAGGGACTTTTTCTTTTAAGTAAAGGTATTCCAAATTCAGCCTATTTTCTGTAAATCTTCAGATATTCCTTTTTTTAAGTTCAATTTGAAGCTTTAAACGATTGTTTTTTACTCTCAGACTAAGCATGAAGGAAAATTTCGAATTTAGAAAAGCCCTGTGAAAATTTGTCGAGTGTCGCCAAGCGACCCAAGACAATTTTTCTTGAATCTTGATTCTTGATTGATGTAATAATCTATAGAATAATATGTAGTTATAACAATCAATAAAATAATCGATATATATTCATATAACATGATCGTATTTTCATTTATTCCGTCAATAGTTTTTATAACAATATTAAATTTGAAGCTTCACACGAGTGGTTCCACTTCCTGATTAAGCATGAAGTAAAATTTCGAGTTTAGAAAATCCAAATTTTCAGGCTTTTCTAAACTCGAATTTTTTACTTCATGCGCCACGCGTATAAATCACTGACATACAGAGAGTTTTATATAACACCGAACATTTTCATAAAATATGATTTGACACCTTTAATTTTTAGGTTATGTGTAAATTGGGTTGCCTATATGACCATTACAAATTGTAGCTAATCAATTGCAATTAATGCCTTAACTTGTACATACAGGGAGTTTTTCTTTCAAGTATACATGTCCCAATTTCGGCGTATATGCTGTAAATCTTTAGATAATCGTTGGTTTTTCAAATGGAGTTTAATTTGAAAATTAAAATGAGTGTGTTCCACTCCCAGACTAAGCATGAAGTAAAATTTCGAGTTTAGAAAAGCCTGAAAATTTGGTTTGGACGCGTAGCGCGAAGCGCGGAGCGGCCAAACCAAATTTTCAGGCTTTTTTAAACTCGATATTTTACTTCATGCGCCACCGGTACAAACACTGACATATTACGAAGTGTAAAACACACCGCTGAACTTTACATTGAATCAGTTTTTTTGTGCCGGTGGCGCATGAAGTAAAATTTCGAGTTTAGAAAAGCCTGAAAATTTGGTTTGTCCGCTCCGCGCTTCACGCTACGCGACCAAACCAAATTTTCAGGCTTTTCTAAACTCGAAATTTTACTTCATGCTTAGCCTGGGAGTGGAAAACACTCGTTTAAAGTTTCAAATTGTATTCTTTTAATAAACCAAGCGTTATAAAATGTACAACGTCTGCATATGTATACTTAAAAGAAAAATTCTCGTTATGATTATGTTCGGTGTTACATAAAACTCTCTGTATTATGATGTCAAAAATATATCGCTTATGTTTTTGATTGACACTTAAAATAAACGTCATAATTGTTCATTTCGTCTAAACGAATCTCTCACCCTTTTGTAACACCTGGAGTAACTTGCTTTGAAATGTGTAGGCATACTTTTAAAAAAAGCTCGCTGTATAAACATGCATATAAAGGGGCCCCAAAACTCTACTTACGCCACTGATTGTACTTACAGGTAACAGACGGTGATAATTCAAAAGCGCCCCTCATTAAAAATATCTCATCACACAGTGTTGATTCGCCTCATCATCTCTCCAACCAATTAGCCCCATTCTAATTCCCTCCCCGTCCCATATTATCTCCAAGGCCAAAAACGATCCAAAAATAGCTCTTTCTAATTACACACGTCGTGTTTTATTTAATTACTCGCATCTTAGCTCGAATTAGGGAGTCTTAATTTCTTTACACCATGGATTTAATACTCGATCTCAGGGAAGAGGGGGAAAACCCACAATACAAAACTAGGAATAACAAACAGAATTTGGTTTGAAGAGGGCAGAACGAAACGCGATTTTCCAGGTTTAATTTCGCCGAGGCTCGGGCTCGAATTAAAATCGTCAGATGCACTATTCATCAGTTTCAAAAGTGATTACCCCATTTTCCGGGCCTTAGCCGCGGACGACTAAATTTATTACACTTAAGCGGTGCATGAATAGGAGAAAACATGATTTATTTTTCGCTGTTGTGCCCTTATAGAGGAAAGAATGCATAAGTAGACATCATTTGCAAAAGAAATCTCGGGAAGTGCCCTAGGGGCGCTGTCAAGTCAATGTATATTCCCTACTTAGAGGGTTGTGCGTTACATCGGGGAGGGGGATAATAGAATCTTTGGGGGGTGAGGGTAGAGAAGAGAAATGTAAGTACAAGGAACGATATCTGAAAATATGAACGTTGATATTTAATATTATACAATCCATCACGATATCAAAATGTTATGCTTGTTACAGTAAAATATATTTTTTGCCTATTGAGCTGGCCATATGGACTAGTATTTGAGGCCAAGGGACAAAAAAAAGTTTGTGTCCATATTAAATTACATACAGTGTGGACATTAAGTAGCGGATAAATTCGGTAACTCCCTTGATGTGTATGATATAGATAAAATCTAAAAGGGGTATAGCGATTTAAACATCTGCGGATATGAAAAACACGTTTTCAGAATTTTCAAAAATTTGTTTTAAAAGTTGTGACGTAATCAATATTTTTGTTAAATGACAACCTATATTTTTGATTATTGATTTCGGTAGAATTTTTTAATCTATTTTCAACAATACACTATTTTGAATAGGTTACATAAGAAAAAATGCAAGAAAAACGGTCCTAAAGTTAAAAAAAGTAAAGATGAATGGAATTAACAGACTAAGGCCCAGTTCCACCAAAATCGTTGAACTTGAGTTTAAGCTGAACTCCAGTTTAAGATGACAGTTCCTATTGTTCTAATGTCATTTTAAACTGGAGTCTGGAGTTGAACTAGTATAACGTGTTTGGTGCAACTAGCCCTAATCCTAGTTATCGAAATTTAAAACAAACAAAACAATGCCATTTTCATTCCTTGTGGATGGTATGAGTATTTATACGTAGCAGAGCTGAGCTGGATTCGAATCATTTAGGATTCGAGTCCTGGATTAGAATCCTTTTAGAGGATTCAAAACAGGCATTCGAATACTTTAGTTCAATTGGATTCGTGATCCGGATTGGTTACATTTTATTAAGAGGATTCGTATTCGAATCCAAATGTGGGTGATTCGAATCCTTATAAAAGGATTCGAATCCTTATGAAAGGATTCGAATATTTATAAAAGGATTCGAATATTTATAAAAGGATTCGAATACTTACAATAGGATTTGAATCGTCAAAAATAGTTCGAATTAATTGTGAGGATTAACATGAAAAATGTCTTTTGTGTGTTTTTAAATTTCTCGTTAAATCACTGTTCTATACGCGTGGCGCATGAAGTAAAATTTCGAGTTTAGAAAAGCCCAGAAAATTTGTCTCGGGTCGCTGCGCGACCCGAGACAAATATTCACGGGGCTTTTCTAAACTCGAAATTTTACTTTATGCTTAGTCTGGGAGTGGAAAACACTTGTTTAAATGAAGACAACCTTATATAAGACTGTCTCAGTTTAAACCGAGTTGACCTTATACAGTAATGACTTTGAATTTGACGTCATGTGAGGATTTCCGCGCGTGATAAGGTCGGCTCTTTTTAAATCGAGACAACCTTGCACAGTAATGATCTTAGTTTTGACGTTATGTACGTAGTTCCGCGCGTGACGACATCAACCAAGGTGTGTAAGTAAGTTTGTCTTGATTTAAACCGAGCCTATATTTTACTTCGTGCGTAAACAAGGATAGTAAATCTATGTTAAAAAACAAAAATTAACATTTCTTATGATATAAACTTTTTGTCTCGTGTAATAGAAGGCAAAAGTGATGTCATATTATGAATTGGCTGCCATTTTATTAGAAATAAAAAAAAATGGGCAATGTTTTGGCTAAAAGTTAATTCAAAGGTATAAAATTGATAATATAAAGTTAAAAACATTATATCGGTTAAATGACCATTTCCTGAGTTGATGTTGATTGTGCTCGATTTGCAGCATTATGAATTGTTGTTCGTAAAACATCTGGCTCCAAATTGGTAATTTCTTCTTCAATGTTGGCTTTCAAGACTTGCAAAGTTTGTGGTTTGTTGTGGTAAATGCGAAATTTCAAAAAGACCCACAGGGAGTGGAAACGCTCGCTCGAAACTTCAAACTGATTGCTCTAATGAGAACATTAAATGGCTAAAAATGTTTTTAAAGATAATAATGTAGTTTTCAAAATTATGTTTGAAGTAAAACTGACATGGTAGCCACAATCTGAAATGTTACATTTTCCGACATTTCCCTGATTCCAGATTTTTTCTCTGGCCTTTTAATATAACTTCTGTGGGAAACCTCCATTTTGTAAAATTGTTTTCATTGTTTTTGTCAATATTTAAGTTAATTTTATAAATGTTTGCATGTTTTGTTATTTGCCTGCTGATTTTGACAACTTTAATAATGTCATATGGCTTTTTTGTTAGTGTTTTGGTCAATTTGATTATAATTTCATGACTTTTCTCTGACTTTCCCGGTTTTAACGATATTCAGTGAATTTTGTATCTACGTAATTTTTAAGCATTCGTCGATTTTATAATAGAGTTAAATTTGAAGCTTTAAACCAGTGTTTGTAGACCAAAATAAAAAAAAATAAAAAAAACGAGTGTTTTCCACTCTCAGACTAAGCATGAAGTAAAATTTCGAGTTTAGAAAAGCCCCGTGAAAATTTGTCGAGGGTCGCGCAGCGACCCGAGACAAATTTTTGGGCTTTTCTAAACTCGAAATTTTACTTCATGCGCCACGCGTACAAAACACTGATTTGAAGTGAAGTTCAGAAACACACAAATACATTTTTAATCAAAGTAACAGGGAATCAGATGTTTAGTCTGTTATCAACAATGTTCAATGTTAATAATAAATAATTAGGTTTTAAATATTTTTGTTAAAACAACTGGTAATGATATTTTTATATAATGGTTTAAAAAAAATTATAAAATCAAATTTATTCTTGAAGGACTGGTATTCGTGATTCGAATCTTTGATTCGAATCATATTTACCTCTTACGAGTCCTTTATTCGAGTATTCGTGATTCGAATCATATTAGGTGATTCGGATTCGTGATTCGATTCCTTTTTACGATCATTCGTCCCAGCTCTGATACGTAGTAAGAATCTTGTCCGACAAAAATGGCATCGCTAAGACCGTTTTTCTTGATTTTTTTTCTTTTATGACCTATTTAAAATTTTGCATATTTAAAAACAGATTAAAAATCTCTACTGAAATCAAAACCGATAAACCGCTATACTCCTTTTAGATTTTTCCTCTGCCATACATACACCGAATTTATCCGCTACTTAATTTCCACACTGTATAGACAAAATCATGAAGTAGTTTAATAGAGATAATGTATCAATTTTTTATTTTTTTTAATTTTGGGTTTTACGTCATCTATTTCCGCTGCTAAGGCCAATCATGACGCCGGAGATTAGGTCTACAGCTATCCGGGAATTTTTTGCCGAACCCGGTGGGAGTTCCAACCCACCGGTAGGGATCTTTAACGTGCACGCAACATCCAGGCAGTACACGGGTCCTACATGCATTTAACGTCATATCCGAGAAGACGGAGTGTTTGGCATTTTTATCCTAACCTATATAAATGCAGAAAACTTGTTAGGCCGGTATTTGAACCCGGGTCCGTGGCGTAGCAGTACAACACTCTAACCACTACACCACCAAGCTGCCCTAAGGTATCAATGACTCAAGTAATGTTCGCTACTCAACATTACTTGAGTCAATTGCTATTCAGTGCGGAACAATATGATTTCGAGTTTAGAAAAGCCTAATTTGGCTCGGTCGCTCCGCTTTGCTAAGCGCCCGAGTCAAATTTTCAGGCTTTTCTAAACTCGAAATTTTACTTCATGCTTAGTCTGGGAGTGGAAGACACTTGTTTGTTTGATTATTGAACCAATTGAAAATTGACGTAATAAGTTTTTTGTCGTTTTATTGATCAAGAATGTCAATTTTGATACAAGTTAAAAAGAATTCAAAAGATAACAAGTAAATTACAGTCAATTTAATAATAAAATACTATCAAAATGCCATAATAGTAAAAATACAATCGACTATGAAACTATGAAATACAATCAAAATGTTATAATAGCGAAATTACCGTCAAAATGTTATTTTCTTTCTTCATTTTGACGGTAATTTCGCTATTATAACATTTTGATTGTATTTCATCATAGTCGACTGTATTTTCACTATTATGGCATTTTGATAGTATTTTATTATTAAATTGATAGTATCTCATCATTAAATTGACTGTAATTTACCTATTATCTTTATTTCTTTTCTTAAGTGGTTTTGCAGTGTATAGAAACACATACAAATATAGTATACCTAAGATATTGGTTTAAAGTGTACCTGACATTTTTTAGTTTGCGGTTTTTACCTGTGTCGGCCACAGCAGATTTTTTTATATCTCATAAATGCACTTTAAATATTTCAGAAAACTTTAAGGTAGATAAGGATATTATTAAGTACTTATTTATTTAACAAAAGTAATTTTATGTAAGTACAGAGCACATATTTATTCAATAGATGGTTTTGAGATAATATAAATTTATATTAAAATAATTCACCATTCACCAATAAATTTATGCAAGTTGATATAATCAACACTTAAAAGAGAATGAAATATACGTATTTTATGAATCCCATAATTAATAAAGACATAAATATTCATTACTTAAGATGTAATTACCGTATTAATAATTAAATCCCCATAAAGTATTCACAACAATCTTGATGCAAAATGAATGTTTAAAGATAAATCATATTCTTATATAAAATATATGCATTATTTGCTATAAGTAAATGATTTTAACTCTACTTATGTATGAAATATTACTATCTTCTAACAATAAATAAATAATCGGATTCACGATTGGCCAATATGTGCAGCCCTCAAGCAAATAAATAGTCTCGGTGCGCCCCGTGTTTTACAGTAATAGGCTTTCAATACTTTTTTTAACACTTCATATAAAAAAAAATATTTCAAATTGAATTTAAATCTTCTAACTATTTCTAGTCCTTGATTAAGCATAAAGTAAAATAAAACCGTAACTTTCTCTCTATAATGATGTCTTTTTTATCTGCGACTAGAGTTTTGACATATTAACATGTAATTTTCAAACATCTAACCAACTACAAAAATGGCAAACATTTTATGCGAGTTTAGGAATCTTGTTAAAACTTGGTATACCGGGTGTTGACTTGGCGGACCCAACATAGGAAATCGCATGTTTATTTTAAGGTGTTCTAATATTGGCTTCCCTGCTTATTTTAGAGACAAAATGTATTTTACTTTTTTGTAGAGGGAAAAATAATAAATTTATTATTGGTCACACTTAACACCTTGCGTTTCTCTAAGTTAAAATAATTAAGAAAAAGTTATGATTTTATAAAAATAATGATATTCCATGGACTTGATACAACAATTGCGTTTTTTTTATAGTTCAATTTAAAGCTTTAAACAAGTGTTTTCCACTCCCAGACTAAGCATGAAGTAAAATTTCGAGTTTAGAAAAGCCCCGTGAAAATTTGTCGAGGATCGCGCAGCGACCCGAGACAAATTTTCTGGGCTTTTCTAAATTTGAAATTTTACTTCATGCGACACGCGTATAAACCACTATAATATTGTCAAATTTATGTATATTCGAACTTTACTTAAAATCTGTGTTTTATACGCGTGGCGCATGAAGTATAATTTCGAGTTTAGAAAAGCCCAGAAAATTTGTCTCGGGTCGCTGCGCGACCCTCGACAAATTTTCACGGGGCTTTTCTAAACTCGAAATTATACTTCATGCTTAGTCTGGGAGTGGAAAACACTCGTTTAAAGCCTCAAATTGAACTTAAAAAAAAACAAGGAATATCTAAAGATTTAAAGAGAATAATAAAATATTTTCTTTTAGGTAAACATACACCTAAACTGTACATTTTCCGACATTCGTTGTTTTTTAAATGAGTTCTATTTGAATCTTTAAACGAGTGTTTTCCACTCCCAGGCGAAGCATGAAGTAAAATTTAGAGTTTAGAAAAGCCCCGTGAAAATTTGTCGAGGGTCGCGCAGCGACCCGAGACAAATTTTCTGGGCTTTTCTAAACTTGAAATTTTACTTCATGCGACACGCGTATAAACCACTATAATATTGTCAAATTTATGTATATTCGAACTTCACTTAAAATCTGTGTTTTATACGCGTGGCGCATGAAGTATAATTTCGAGTTTAGAAAAGCCCAAAAAATTTGTCTCGGGTCGCTGCGCGACCCTCGACAAATTTTCACGGGGCTTTTCTAAACTCGAAATTATACTTCATGCTTAGTCTGGGAGTGGAAAACACTCGTTTAAAGCCTCAAATTGAACTTAAAAAAAACAAGGAATATCTAAAGATTTAAAGACAATAATAAAATATTTTCTTTTAGGTAAACATACACCATTTTCCGACATTCGTTGTTTTTTAAATGAGTTCTATTTGAATCTTTAAACGAGTGTTTTCCACTCCCAGGCGAAGCATGAAGTAAAATTTTGAGTTTAGAAAAGCCCCGTGAAAATTTGTCGAGGGTCGCGCAGCGGCCCGAGACAAATTTTCTGGGCTTTTCTAAACTCGAAATTTTACTTCCTGCGCCCCACGTATAAAACTCTAAGTTCAAGTGAGGTTCAAATATACATAAAGTTCATAATATTTTAGTGTTTTATACGCGTGGCGCATGAAGTAAAATTTCGAGTTTAGAAAAGCCCAGAAAATTTGTCTCGGGTCGCTGCGCGACCCTCGACAAATTTTCACGGGGCTTTTCTAAACTCGAAATTTTACTTCATGCTTAGTCTGGGAGTGGAATACACTCATTTAAAGCTTCGCGGGGCTTTTCTAAACTCGAAATTATACTTCATGCTTAGTCTGGGAGTGGAAAACACTCGTTTAAAGCCTCAAATTAACCTTAAAAAAAAAAACAAGGAATATCTAAAGATTTAAAGAAAATAATAAAATATTTTCTTTTAGGTAAACATACACCTAAACTGTATATTTTCCGACATTCGTTGTTTTTTAAATGAGTTCTATTTGAAACTTTAAACGAGTGTTTTCCACTCCCAGGCGAAGTATGAAGTAAAATTTAGAGTTTAGAAAAGCCCCGTGAAAATTTGTCGAGGGTCGCGCAGCGGCCCGAGACAAATTTTCTGGGCTTTTCTAAACTCGAAATTTTACTTCATGCGCCCCGCGTATAAAACTCTAAGTTCAAGTGAGGTTCAAATATACATAAAGTTCATAATATTTTAGTGTTTTATACGCGTGGCGCATGAAGTAAAATTTCGAGTTTAGAAAAGCCCAGAAAATTGGTCTCGGGTCGCTGCGCGACCCTCGACAAATTTTCACGGGGCTTTTCTAAACTCGAAATTTGACTTCATGCTTAGTCTGGGAGTGGAATACACTCGTTTAAAGCTTCAAATTGAACTCTTTTAAAAATCAACGAATGTCAGAATATTATCAGCTAAAATAATTAAGAAAAAGTAATGTGATTTTATAAAAATATTGGCATTTTTCTTGTATAGTGTAAATCATTTCGAAAACATTTACTTTAATCAAGTGACTACGATATCTTTTGCCATTTTGTCATCCGTAGTTGTTGTTTCAATTCCATGGCATGTCATTATATTTAGAAAATCACATTATTTTTTCTTAATTATTTTAACTTAGAGAAAGGTAAAGTGATAAACGTTAAAACGAATGAATTCAGAATTTTTCCCTCTACAAAAAAAATAAATACATTTTGTTTCTTAAATAAATAGGGGAGTTAAAATTTAAACATTTCAAAATTTACATGGGATTTCTTATACATTGTTTATATAAATAAAGCTACAATTTAAAAAAAATATATTAGAAAATTTATAATCTATGTATAGGTTAGTGTTTAGTAGTAACAAAAACTAAAGTAATCTAGGACATTTCCGATATCAAAACGTCGTATCTTAAGTCAGTTTTACTTAGTGATTGTGAACAGGTTTTTGTAAAATTTGTAATCTTTGTATAGATTAGAGCTTAGTGGTAACAAAAACTAAAGTAATCTAGGAAATGTTCGATATCAAATTGTCGTATCTTAAGTCAGTTTTAATAATTGGGAACAGCTCTTGCAAACTAAGAAAACGATCTTCATTTACAGTGGTTTTCATTTGTGAATACTTTCATTTGTAGTGCATCTTGAATGTGTTCACCCAAAATGTTGAGAAGTAGTTTTTTCAATGCATGTAATAACAGTGTTAACCACACTTTGTTTTTGGTTGTATAATTTATCTAACTTCATTTGACATAAGCACACATGATAATATTTTATAATATGTGGAAATTTATTTATTTATTTATTTATTTGGTAATAACCCAACAGACTGTAAAGTCCAATAACAGGGCTATATCATTATTACAAATTAAATACAATATAACTTATATAAATCTATAACAAATGATGCATGCAGAACAGAAATACATAAACCCATAAATAAATAAACAATATTAAAAATTAACTCATAAACTAAGGTAACATAGATAATAATTTTATAGAATCACTAACATTATGCTTAAACACTTTGAATGTTGAAGTGAATATGTCGAGATTGTATGCGTAATGATTATAAAGTCGAGATAATCTTATAATAGGTGAGTTTGTATAATAATTATTAGTTGGAGTAGCATACACAAAAGTTTTACAAAATCTAGAACACACCCTAGGAATGTTAAATATAAAACGATTCAAAAACTGTATGTCGTCAATCATATCAAAGATAATGGACAAGTGTTCATATATATCAAGTTTCAACAAAATTCATAAACTTACATCATATTTTCGCTACTTTGAAAAAGTGACTCCTTTTTTCTTTTAAGTAGTGTATATTAAATAATGGCAAGTTGATTTGACGAAACTGCTGTCACAAATATCGGGTTGTCTAAAACGTATTAGGCCTTTTTCGCACGAGACAGCCTTAGAGTCCCAATTCTCAGAGCATATGACTCGCAGCTGGTCAGTTCTAACGTCATTGATAGCTGACAATTCAAGGTACTAAATGTACAGAAAGTGTTGGAATTATTAAGACGTAAGGTATTGCGTCGCGAAGATTAGTGAACTTTCCGTAAAACTGCGCTACGTTTTACGATTTTATGTCAAAAAGAGCACAAATGCTGCGCAGGCTCCTGAAGAAATTTGGGATGTTTATCCACAGATTTTAATAAATGCAGCCAAATTTTCGAATTTTCAAATATTCGATGTCCAAGATGCTTTTCGCAATGGACGACCAATCACAGAAAAAGTGTATGAAACTCTAAAGAAAGTCGAGGAAGACAGACCTGTAATGAGTTATGATATCGCCAATGACCTATACATCCACTACCAAACAGTATTACACCAAGATAAATTCAAATTCAAAGCTATTTGAATTCGAGAAAATAAGCTTACGCTTCTTATAGTTTGCACACTTTAAACATAATATGTAAAATTACAAAAAAACTATTCCTGAAAATGCAAACAATGTTGTAACAAATCAAATTAAATAAGATTTTAAATATTCCATTGTATTATTCAATATCCGGAGGTGTATTTGCACGGGAAGTAGTTGTTTCAATGGATATTTATCTTCTTAAGTTGTCTTATTAATTAAGACATTATTTGCATTTTCACGAATAGTTTTTTCGTAATTTTATATATTAAGTATTACACCATTTGAAGAAAGCTGTCTACAAAATAAGCTCGATGTTTGGGTGCTACATGATCTGATTAAAAAAAAAATTTTTGATCGAATTTCTAAACTAAAACGTAAGAAAATCGACCCATTTCAGGATAGACTCAGACGTGTACTAACGATAAATAGCACGATTGCAGCTAGCAATTCAAATGAAACGGCTGGAACTGGTCAACAAAAAGGGTGTCCTATACCACGCTGACAACGCCAGACAGCATACATCATTAATGGCCTGTTAAAAATTGAAATAACTTGGCTGGGAGGTTCTGATGCATCCACCGTATAGCTCAAACCTGGAACTATCAGATTATCATTTGTTTCGGTCTCTAAAAGAATAGCTAAACGATGATACAGATCTACAATTTTTGTGTCGAAACCAAATGATAAATCCAGCTCATTAAGTTTCTCAGTGATCTTGTTTATTGACATACAGACAGGCACACACACGCACATAATTAAGAATATGCATTTTTCAGACCCGGGGAGGTCCAAAACGTGAAGATTTATCAAAATTTCGAGATCGATTTTTTGACGATTACAATTTTATACAAGATAGGAAAAAGTATGTTATACAATCAAAGTTACAGTTTTATTAATATTAATGGGTTCATTATGTACTTAATGGCTTTTACATCCAAATAACGAAAATACATTATTAATCATTTATGAGCAATAAATGAGCAACATCATAATTGCAAAATGAATAGCATCTCAATTTAGTTTGTATATTAATATTATAAGGTGTGTATGGTAATTAGTTTTTGTTCAATCTAAGTATTTATGCTCACGATGTAAAAGTAAGTGTTCTTGCAATCTACAGAAAATCTTTTTGAAGTATGTAATTTAGGTGACTCAGTGCATACGTAAGTTACCTGGAATTTGTATCTATTTTAACAATCAGCTCAATTGTATGTAAAAACTTAATTCACTTTTATTCTTTGAATTTTTATGTTTACTTGTAGTGATGATAAGAAAAACGTATTAATAATTATTAGCAAATCAATTAATTTATTCAAGAAGATATTAAAATCACTATGACAAGTTTTTATAAGTTCCATTCGTCTGAACTGATTTCAATTAGGATGTTATGAATTTATGAATGTCGATATATCTATTTAAATATTGTTTTTAGAAGTTATGTAACTTCAGACTTGAAAATAGTGTACAGAAATCACTTTTATTACAAAATACACAAACAAGAGAGAAATCAATAATTATGTCTGATGATGATGTTGGTTTCAAGAAGCTGTCACATGTGCCCTAGGTGCAACTTTTGTGCATTTTTTTATCGTTTAATAGGTTTATTTTTACACAAATTCACTTATAATTATGTTAATAGTATATTGTACAACGAGCATATAACGACTTGCTCCACTCGCCTTCGGCTCGTTCCGCAAACCTCGTTCTCGTGATGTATAGCCATTATATGCGAGTTATACACTATACTTTGTTCGTGAGAACAACAATATATAACATAACATTTATTATATATATTTATCAAATACGCGTCAGTCTTAATGGTCGGTTATAATAATGTGACAGATAAATTATGACAGATTGCGGTACCATGATTTGAATGTGTAATAGGGTTAATTTTACTTTACCACAAATATGAACAATCGTTTAACAATAAATAATACTCATACTCGCACAGTGTACCCTTTCGCCTAAGTTACATAAAAGCACGATCTTTGCACAAAAAAACTTAATCTTCCGTTTTGGATGGAGTTTTCACGATGTTAACGTTTGTTCCGCTTTAAAAAACACTTGCGACGGATAGAAGCACAATTGTTTGACCGATTTAAGAGTGATATGTTTACAAACGCGTTTTACGCGGGTTAAACTAGTGAGAACGGCGGAGATGTTGATGCGTTACCTTGTACTTTAACAAAATGGCGTCGACGACGTCATCACCACCATGGTCAAATATAAGACAACAGAAGCTGATTTTACTGACACAGCGCTGTTACTGTGTAGCGGCAAAAAATCTAACTAGGCAATTGTTTATATTTATATTTATCACGCAAATCCCGTGTTTAATGTACTTGAGTGTTAGATGCACCCCATTTCCACACAATTAAATAATGTACATATTATACGATTGTCGTAAACAAAAATATATAAACAGTTATATTATCTACAACACAAGCCCGTTAGCGTCACACGTATTGGAACAGAGCATATATACTACCAACATAACTCAAGCTTGGCCTAACATGGGATTCAGAAACACATTACGAAATAAAGCGCTGCGTATCTAAAACTATAGTTTTCTACATTAGTTAAAATGTTTCATCAATTGATCAATAACAATCAAATTAACTTTTTATTGCAACTTAAACCACGATTTAACAACTGGCCCTTAAATATGTTTAGCTTATGCAGCTGTTTAAGTTAAGCAAATTTAAAGACGAAACTTTTTTCTATCTTTAACATGAGCTATGACATCGTCCGAGAAAGCAGTAATGGGACACTCTGTATACAGATTTTTTTGAAGAAAGAGTAAACAATGAATGTTATACATTTTGTATTCATAACAAGGATTAACTGTTATGATCCATTTACATCTCATCTTATTCTACAAATCATCTTTCCCCCTCGATCATACCCTTTTATAGCTCTAGGAATAAGTGTTACATAGCTAATTAGAAGCATACTAAAACAAGTGTGATAATCTAACAACAACAACTAACTACTAAATATATCAGAAAGAGCGCGGAAAGAATCTTCATCAAAAGTCAATTTTATAATACGATTTTCATTTATGTTATTGGCAACTAACGCGTTCGAATTCGTCACCTAGCGGCAAGAAAAAATATTAGGGAAAAAAGTACAGTTGTAAACATTGCGTGTGCATTGTGCGTGCTTTGTTGTGCTTTATTTTAAAACCATCTTTTCTGCTGGACATATTTTATCTGGATAAATGTTTATACCTGTATGTGGAAAATAAACTACACCAAGTCATATTTTTGAAATGTTACAGTGATATTAACCTTTTGGTAGAGTAAAACATCCTGATTCCAACAGTACAAAAAACAGTATATAAAAAAATATAATAGTGTAGTTTATCTCCCACATACAGATATGTACAATACTTATATATCATGAAGTACACCTTTGAAATATTCCACGAAGGTATTTTTAAGAAGTTTCCAGCTTTGAGGACACATATTAAAGAGCCCGATAAATGTTTGGTGTGCATGTGAAACTGGGATAACATAATCTGTAATTAACTGTTGACAATTACGCCTTGATCACTAACTGAGTAGATACTATTCATTGATGCAAATTATGTAATGTTTGCCACCTGCTACCTGTTGTTAGAACTTAGATATGCATATACGATTATATCCACAAGATATCACTTGGCTATACTAATACGGATATAATATCTTAATATTCTATGATGTACAGTGGTGTCACATTTGGGTGTTACTATAGGGTATCTCGGTTAGTAGAAGAGATAGAGAAAAACAGGTGGCGCATCCTCGATCGATTTTTTTAAGACAAACTCAAATGCGAAAACAAAAACTAAGCACTAACCGAGATTCCATATAATTACACACAAATGTGACCACCCTGTACAATAACTGTAATAATTATCAATTAAACATGACATACCGATTTGGGGAAAATAAGTGATGTTTTCGAACTAGAAACTTCTTTATCAATAATGTAAATCTAAGTTAAATTCGGACAGTGATTTTAAATTTCTTAAGTATTTTTGTCCACGTAAATATATAGATACTTGAAATTGCATTCAATTAATTTCAAAAGTTGTATTTGGTTTTGTTATTAACGTTTATTATAGATTGTAAAACCTTTGAAAGTAATCAAGCTGAGTTGGTTATAGATTTAATTTAAGCAATCATATTTTAGTAATTTCATCAAATCAAGCATTTGATTGTAATCTTCTTTTGAATTTTAAGTTTTACTAAAGCGGTCAATTTAAATTTTTTAATATGTGTTTCAGCTCCTTGATTAAGGATGAAGTATATTTTTCGAATTTAGACAAATCCAAATGTTCAGGCTTTTCTAGAGTCGAAATATTTACTTCCTGGGCTAGGCTTATAAAACACGTTAAGTTTAAAAAGATATTCTATTTACATCTATTTTATATTTTGATTATTCTAATCTAATCACAAACGTCGGTAATGTAAAATTATGAATTACCTAAATTTTAAAAATACATATTAATTCATTTTGGGTTTATTCAAATCCTACCACATTTCATTCCTTGTTAGATGTTCTTATATAAATGATTAATATTTGTGTATCTTATTATTGTTATATTAACAAAAAGAGATTAGTAAACACCATCCTGTATATTTCGTAAAGTAAAGCAATTACGTAATATTCCGGGAGATTATAGACTATATACGTTCTGCACATAGTTTTCTTTTAACGTTAATAATGCCTCTAGCTTCAGGGTTCTAAAGCTGATTACATCCCTCCTAGCAAATAAGACAGGATACATTTTACTAGGGTTAAAGGAAGCCCGACTGGGTCCGTTTCTATATTACAATGTAAGCACATTGAATTATATCAACCGCAGATGCAAAGACGCATTGCTCAGAGGAACACATTTACTTTCAGTCGCTTTGAGGTTTAACTCAACGGCATGAAGAAGAAGGAGGAAAAAATGAGGGAAACCCAAATCCACACGTAAGGGATTATAACTTTAGGGTTCATTATTTTAGATAAAGTATTTTAAGTGTACAAACTTAAATAATCTTTGATAAAATATTAAATAATCATATCAAAATAAAATTAATCAATAATAATTACCAAGTTTTGCAATTAAACGAACACCAATCGGAAAAATCCTGAATGTTTTTTTGCTTAAAACTATACTCCACTTAAACAAGGCCGTAGACAAGGGGGGGATATAGGGGTTCAATTTTTTTTCTGGCTACGGCCTTGATTCTACATACAGGACGCCCCGATTAAACAACATGGGTATCTTCTAATCGGTAAGAGGTAGCACAATGAGTAGGTACTATTCATATCCGGTACAAAACTAACAAAAAAGTTAAACGTTCAGAGCACACTGCAAAAAACTGATTTGGGCGATTTTTTTTTGTTTATAACTTAGTTATTGTTTATAGACGGATAATATTTTAATATTATTAAGGTACTTTTTATGCACTTTAATAACATCTAACAACAACAACTTAGGTTTTTTTAAAATCGACATCAAAGTTGATTATGTACATTTTTGTAGACTTTTTATTTCCCTTAAATTTATACACCATACGGTTTATTTTTATTAATAAAAAAATTAAATGATATTTTCGTCTTATTGATATACAGGGAGTTTTTCTTTAATGTAAACATATGTGAACGCTTTTTTTAAGAATTCAATTTAAAGCTTTAAACGAGTGTTTTCCACTCCTAGGCTAAGCATGAATCCTAATTTTCAGGCTTTTCTAAACTCGAAATTTTACTTCATGCGCCACGCGTATTAAACACTAAAAACACTAAAATTTTGTAAACAGGTGAACTTTCCTTGAAATCAGTGTCATACGCGTGGTGCATGAAGTAAAATTTCGAATTTAGACAAGCCTAAAATTTTCAGGCTTTTCTAAACTCGAAATTTTACTTAATGCTTAACCTGGGAGTGGAAAACACTCGATTATAGCTTCAAATTGAACTCTTTCAAAAAAACAACAAATATAAGAAAAACTCCCTGAATTTTATATTAAAATTGTGCTAGAAACTTATTTAATTTCTTGACCACTTGTATTATAATTTATAATTATTCTTTTGTTCTAATATAACTTTTCTTAGCCTACTAAAAATATTTGTATTTATTTGTTAATTTATTTGAGAAAATAAATGTATCACATGATACAGCAAATTAAAGAGAATAAAAAAATCTACAAAATCAGCTCATTGCCAATATGCCATATAAAAAAACCTGAAGTTACGAGGGTAGTTTAATAAGTCAGTTACTTTTTGAATTTTCTGCCTAGTAACATTAAATGCAACATTGCTCATGTCAACTACCATCTGTCAATAGACTTCTGTCAAATTTTGAGCAAGCTGCATCATTTAGTTTGTGTTTGGTAGCTATTGAAAGAAAACAATCTCGTGGAAACGTTCACCAAAGAAGGCCAAGATGGGTCTGTCGGCCAACAAGGCCATGGTGACAGTTTTTTTGGGATACACGCGGTGTTATTTACATCGATTACCTTAATAAGGGTAAAACGATCACTGGAAAATACTATTCAGAGCTGTTAGACTGATTTGACATTGATTTGAAGCAAAAACGACCGCATTTGACAAAGAAAAAAGTGTTGTTTCACCAGGACAATGCAGGGGTTCACACGTGTGTAGTCTCCATGGCAAAAATCCCTAACCTGGGCTACGAACTGCTACCCCATCCAGCATATTGTCCCGATTTAGCCCCCTGCGACTATTTCCTGTTCCCAAACTTAAAGAAATAGCTCGGCGGTAAGAGATTTTCATCGAATGAAGAGGTCATCACTGAAACCAATGCCTATTTTGAAGCCCTTGGGGGAACCTATTATTTGGAAGGGATAAACAAATTATAAAAACGCTGGACTAAATGTATTGAGTTAAAAGGAGATTATATAGAGAAATACCATGTTTTTTTGGCGAAATAAATTCTTTTACTCAAAAAGTCACTGACTTATCAAACTACACTCGTAGTATGCGTATCTTGGAAAATATTTGCTTTACGTTAAAAATAACAAATCATTCCTAAAATGCATTAAAAAGTGTCGCATAAAATAAAAAAATCATCCTTCTGTCATAAATACTAATCAAGTTATAAAGGAACATAATAAATCACCAAAATCAGTTTTCCCGCAGTGTGCTCTGAACGTTCAACTTTTTTGTTAGTTTTACACCGTCTATAGATAGTACTCATTCTCTTAAAAGATACATTTCTTTGAATTGTTAAAAATAACATAAAATATAATGTAAATTGTAGCTTACCTAGAATTTACATTATATTTTATTTTATTTTTGACATATCATAAGAAATGTGAATGAATATGATGCATTTGTACATTCTCTATTAAAAGCAAAATATTTTCTTTGTAGATATTTGTGCTTGGAGGAGTTTGTTTGTGCCTTTTAAAACGCACATTTTCAAAGAGCAGACGAATGATGCTACTTAAAGCATTAATAATAAATTACTGACCCTTAAAGCTGTGCCATTCTTGTCCCACTCGTAAAGCTTTCTTTTAAAAGGCAGAATAGAAAGTGTGTCAAGTTCTAATTGCTGCAAAAATAGAGTGTTCTTTTTCTCCAAGTTCTATCAAAACGTTATATTAATTGTATGCAATGGCGCTGCCAAATTTTTAGGCTTTTCTAAACTATAAATTTTACTTCGTGCTTAATCTCAGATTGGAAACACTTGCTAGAGGCTTAAAATTGAAATTATTTAATAAAACAAGGAATTTCTGGAAAATTACATCGAAAAATCATGGGACGTATAGCTAAAAGAAAAATTTCCTGTATGTGGCGAGGCCTAGATAGTGATTATTGTAGAGGTTATTACATAGCTACTTCGGTAACATTGGTAACTTTAATTTCGCGCGCATGCGTTTTTCTGCTTATTAAGTAATATTTAAATTTTAAATAATGGGCTTTGGCAACAATAACACATCCAAAGTTAAGGTTTTTTTTTAAATCAATTGATTTTAATACATTTAAATCATCTTTCATCAAGTGATCAGTGAGAACCAAACTGATTATTTTTTTTTATTAAGTAAAAATATAGCCAACATTATTTTAGACATTCCAAGAAATATCTGGGCGCTTTTGCGATGTTTTGAAAAATTTAATTTCTCCTGAAACTTGCATTTTTTGGTCACTGAAAGTTTTAAATTTTCAAAATAAAGTGTTGAAAATGTGATATTTTATGAGATTTTTGAAAATTTAATATTTTCAGTGACTAAAAAATGCAAGTTTCAGGAGATTTTTTTTAAAAATTTTCTTAACATCGCAAAAGCGCCCAGATATTCCTTGGAGTGTCTAAAATAATGTTGTCTATTTTTTTCATAAGTAAAAAAAATAATCAGTTTGGTTCTCACTGATCACTTGATGAAATATGATTAAAATGTATATAAATTAATTTGTTCCCCGATTATGAGCGCCCTTCTTACCTGACATACAAAAATATTGTATATAAACTTTGTAATTTGTAAATATGCACATTCCTTGACATTTTCTGTTGGGAAAAACTAGTCGGAATAAATAAATAATATTAGTGAAACAAATCAAGTGATTTTCCTTCGTATTAATTTTTACAAATTAATTTAAATATACTAGTAATAAATTGTGTAAGCTATTTATTTTATCTAGAAAATTTTGTAACGTCTTTAGTTAAAATTTTAATTATTGGAAACAACTTATTTTAAAAATACAAATTGTCGAACTCCGAGCGTTTGCAACATATTTAATTTCTAATATATTTATTTTTTTATCAGTTCTTTTACAACAGTCTGCTTTGTAACATTTTAAGAATAAAATATACCTTAATTTAAGGTTTAAAATGTTGTTAACACTTAAAAATTACAGTACAACAGCTTTAAGTTCAAATATCAAACAAATATTGATTGTGTTATGGTTAAAAAAAGTCGAAGTGTTAAATAATTAATATTGAAAGAGAAAAGTGCCATTGTTTATAATTTTTTTAAACTATCTGTGAATTATTTGTGATTGTTTTTACCAAATATTTTTTTCGGGAATATGATTATAAAAATGTAAGTGTTCTTTATTGTTAAAATTTTAATTATTTAATAACGCCTTTTCTATTCATGCTAAAAACAATGATAGCTATTTATTTTCACAGGAAATTTTAAAATCCTAAACAGTTTAAACAATTTAAATTTCTTAGTAGGCGTGATTTGAAATAAATTCTAGTGCACGCAGTTATTCTATCATTTACTTTTGTTAAGTTTGTAATAAGGTGTTGTAGCATTTAATAAATCAATCATCAAGCTGCAAAAACGACTAGGAACCTAAATTAAAGCTCATTTAATTCTAAGTATTCTAAGCGCCTTATACGATACAGGGGATTTTTTTTTTAAGTATACATATCTTGATGCATACTTTGCAAATCTTCAGGCACTCGATGTTTTTATAAAAGTGTTTAATTTGAAGCTATAAACGAGTGTTTTCCACTTCCAGATTAAGCATGAAGTAAAATTTCGAGTTTAGAAAAGCCTGAAAATTTGGTTTGGTCGCGTAGCGCGGAGCGACAAAACCAAATTTTGAGGCTTTTCTAAACTCGAAATTTTACTTCATGGGCCACGCGTATAATACACTGGTTTTACGTAAAGTTATATATATTTTATACTTCACAATATTTCAGTGTTTTATACGCGTGCCGCATGTAGTAAAATTTCGAGTTTAGAAAAGCCTTAAAATTTGGTATGGTCGCGTAGCGCTACGTGCTACGCGACCATACAAAATTTTAAGGCTTTTCTAAACTCGAAATTTTACTTCATGCTTAGCCTGGGAGTGGAAAACACTTCGGCCATTCCATAAATAAGTGCACACTTTTTGGGGGTTTTCAGGGATTTTAGCGATATTTATAATATATTTTCGCATATATTATAAAGGCTATTAAGACATGGTGTTTGGTTGTTACTAGAGGTTAAACAAATGATTGTGTCAAAAGTTATAACAATATAAACTTTTAGTACACTTTTATTTTGAACTCAAAAATATCGTAAACCGTTACCTATACAAAAAAAGTTATTCTGTACTTTTTTGGGCTTAATTGTTCAAAGTTTAAAATACATTTATTTCCAAAACGAAAAAATTTATTTACATAGATTTTTTTTAATAAATAGAACAAATCTCACAAAATAATCAAATACTCATGTTTCAATTTTCTTGAAAAAAATATATGTTATACCCCAATCCTTCCTAAAAATATTTCCGCGTAGGGGGACAGTTCTTCCACTCCATTTCTTCCACTCCATTTCTTCCACTCCATTTCTTCCACTTACCAATACTTCCACTACACCTTTACTTCCACTCCATTTCTTCCACTGACCGTTACTTCCACTAGTTCTTATTTCCACTAACCATCACTTCCACTAGTTCTTTTTTCCACTCCATTTCTTCCACTCCAGTTCTTCCACTTACCAATACTTCCAAAAGGAATGCATACATGCTGAGATGATTGCGCCCCACCACCACGGAGAATCGGTTGTTCTTTTTTTCACTAGTTCTTCCATAATTCGAAGATCGAAAATTGGATCGAAGTCTCAAGAATAGCAAACATTGTCAAAAAATTTAGTAAATTCGACGAAGAAAATAGGATTCTGGAGTACCTACAAGCTGTAGGCCACAATATCTCTCTGTGATTCTTATACTGTATAAAATGTGGAATAATATAATGTAATTTGAATAAATTGTACAATTATTTTGAATTGGAAAAAAGGTATGGTGGAATTGGTGGTTAGTGGAAGTAAAGGTGTAGTGGAAGTATTGGTAAGTGGAAGAACTGGAGTGGAAGAAATGGAGTGGAAGAAATGGAGTGGAAAAAAGAACTAGTGGAAGTGATGGTTAGTGGAAATAAGAACTAGTGGAAGTAACGGTCAGTGGAAGAAATGGAGTGGAAGTTGCGTCGCACAATCATATTTCCGTTTTCAAAAAGATGGGCACCTTAAAACTTTTTGAGATATGATTTTTTTACCCGAGCGCTACATTGACATGAGGCGCTCCCACCAATGGTGTAATGGCCCGGATCGCGGGAAGCGCCTCGCGTCAATGCAGCGCTCGGGTAAAAAATCATATCTCAAAAAGTTTTAAAGTGTCCATCTTTTTGAAAACGGAAATATTTTTAGGAAGAATTGGGGTATAACATATATTTCTTTCAAGAAAATTAATACATTAGTATTTGATTATTTTGTGAGATTTGCTCGGGTAAAAAAATCATATCTCAAAAAGTTTTAAAGTGCCCATCTTTTTGAAAACGGAAATATTCTTAGCACGAATTCGGGTATAACATATATTTTTTTCCAAAAAATTAAAACATGAATATTTGATTATTTTGTGAGATTTGTTTTATTTATTAAAAAAAATCTATGTAAATAAAGTTTTTTCGTTTTGGAAAAAAATTATTTTAAACTTTGAACATTTAAGCATAAAAAAGTCAAGTATAATTTTGTTTGTATCAGTAACGGTTTACGATATTTATGAGTTCAAAATAAAAGTGTACTAAAAGTTTATATTGTTATAATTTTTGTAACAATAATTTGTTTAACCTCTAGTAACAACCAAAAACCATGTCTTGATAGCCTGTATAATATATGTGAAATTCGCTAAAATCCCTGATTACCCCCAAAAAGTGTGCACTTATTTATGAAATGGCCGACTTGTTTATAGCATAAAATTGAACTCTTAACAAAAAGCAACGAGTATCTGAAAATTTACAGCATATACGCTGTAATAGAAATATGTATACTTAAAAAGTTTTGGTTTTAAAATAAAACTTCTCATAGCTTACACATTTATTGTTTAAATTTGCATAAAAAGTTTATATATCGCTGTTTAGAACATAAATCCTGTATAGTTAATATTTTGAATTATTTAATTATAAAGGCGGATACATGATGAAACCTTCCCATCTCAGTTGTTTTATTTCAAATGTTCGAGTTTTTTTTGTATGGTAACTTATTTCAATCGTGTTTTAAATTTCAATTGCAAAATGAATTTATAATAGTTGTAGATATAAATGAATATTTTCATATATGGTTAAGTTAAACATTTATTTCAACATAAGCAATGTAATTTCACATAACTTAACATAATTGATATAGTAATGAATTTATTAACTTAATAAAGGAGTGGAAACGTTGAAAGCTTAAAATTGACTGCTTGTATAAAATCAACGCATTTCTGCGAATTTACTAAACGCTGTAATTATCGGGTATGTAAAAAAGATTCCCTGTCTGACTGAAATAATGCAAATTGACGAGTTTTGACCGTTTGATAGAAAACAATTGAAATACCTAAACTATTCTGTCAATTTGTTATTTTCATCTAAGAGCATTAACTATTTTGGTTTTTATCTAAAATTACTTGTCGGTGTAACTGCTTGAAACCAGACCAAAACGCCAGGATAAGGTTTTTATTTTAAAAAAGTATTACACACAAAATATGTGAAACTAGGTTCAATTAAATCATAAGAAATGATTATTATTAATGTTTTATTTTATTGTCTAACACCGGTTTCCACACCTTGCATGAAGCATGAAGCAAAATTTCAAGTTTGGAAAAACACTGATTGAATGTGAAATTCACAGAGCTGGGACGAATCCTCGTTAGAAGGATTCGAATCACGAATCCGAATCACCTAAAATGATTCGAATCAGAAATACTCGAATAAATTCGTAAGAGATAAATATGATTCGAATCAAAGATTCGAATCCTGTTTTTTTTCGAATCACGAATACAAATCGTTTAAGAATAAATTTGATTTTATTATTTTTTACAAACATTAACATATAAATATCATTATCAGTTGTTTTAACAAAAATATTCACAACCTAATTATTAATTATTAACACTGAACATCGTTGATAACAGACTAAATTTCTGTGTTACTCTGATTAAAGATGTATTTGTCTGTTTTTGAACTATTCTTCAAATCAATGGTTTATACGCGTGGCGCATGAAGTAAAATTTCGAGTTTAGAAAAGCCTCGTGAAAATTTGTCTCGGGTCTCTGCGCGACCGTCGACAAATTTTCTACGCGGGGCTTTTCTAAACTCGAAATTTTACTTCATGCTTAATCTGGGAGTGGAAGACACTCGTTACTTTAAAATATGTCACAACTGTTAAAGTATGTATCGTCGGATGCCCGTCTTCAGGGGTGATATGTAAGCAAATTATGGGTCCTAGGAGTTGCCAAATAAGTGAGTTACTCAACTGTTTCCAAGGCACTCTTTAAAAAACCAAAAGATTAAAATTTTACATATAAAATGTACAATAAACTATAAGTGTGATACATCATTGAATTCAGTAAACAATATTCTTCCAAAAAATATCAAAATCCAAAATAGCGCCCATAAGAAAAACAAAAGTTAGCTATGGTCCCTAGGTAAATGTTATAGTTATCTTAAAATAAAATATGTTACTAGATTTATCGTTAAAAAGTGCCTATAATGTCAAAGTTGTAAATGTCTGGATTTAATAGTTTTTGAATAAAAAAATAAAAACGAATTTTCAAAAAATACGTTTTTTTGCAATAGCTCATTAAGGAAATTAGATATTTCAAACGTGTTTTTGGGTTATTATTTGGCCCTAAATTATGCAACTTTGCCCCAATTTAACCGACTCTCCATCTCTTTAAATAACCGAGATCCCCATACATTCTGTTGAAATACGGACACCTGGTATAATAATAATAATAATATAAAATTTATTGAATTGTTATTTTCTAAGTATTTTAATTAAATAAATATTTTAGATTGTTTGCCGTATATTTACGAATATATTAAAAATAAATACTTATTTCAGTAATTCAATATTAATTATACCATCAAATGTCTAAAAGTCTTGTGTTAAAAATCACCAGAAATAATTAGATGTTTTTTTATTAAACGAATTTAACTATGGCTTTCGACGTATAAGTCAAAAAATGTATGAAACAAAAGTTGTAGCTAACGAAAAAATAAACCTCTTTTACCTAAAAACTTTTCACCTCAGCTCTTTTGTTTTTGAATTAGAAACTAAAAAATCTAGTGGAGATTTGTTGATCTCCACCAGTTTTTTTAGTCACCGATTATGGCTTTCGACGTCTAAATCAAAAAATGTTTCAAACAAAAGTTGTTGTTGCCAACGAAAAAATAAACCACTTTTACCTAAACACTTTTCACCTTAGCTGTTTTGTTTTTGTTCAATAAACCGAGAAAGATTTTTTTGAAAATAAATACACAACTTTATGACAACTTTATGATAATTCGAAAATTTACGAACGAGTGTCTTCCACTCCCAGACTAAGCATGAAGTAAAATTTCGAGTTTAGAAAAACCCCGCGTAGAAAATTTGTCGAGGGTCGCGCAGCGACCCGAGACAAATTTTCACGGGGCTTTTCTAAACTCGAAATTTTACTTCATGCGCCACGCGTATAAAACAGTGATTTAACGAGAAATTTAAAAACATACAAAACAAATTTTTCATGTTAATCCTTACGATTAATTCGAATTATTTTTGACGATTCGAATCGATTTGTTACTATTCGAATTCTTTTATAAATATTTGAATCCTTTTATGAGGATTCAAATCCTTTTTTTTTTGAAACCTGCATAATTTAAAGTATGAATAGATAATATTAAAAAGTGCGATTCTTTTTCGTCTTACAAACACTTAGTTGTTTCAATGAGTGTTTGTACTAATCATTATTACAGATTGCAAAAATAATCCCATTTAATATTTTTTAATATTATTATAAATAATGAACCATTTATTGTAATTAATTTTTATATGTTAAAAACACAAACATTGGTATTATCCTCTGTTTTTGTTTATAACAAAAAAAGTTGAGTGTAATCAATTCTCCCCCAAGCGGCATGTTATTCTCATTAAATTATTTAAATGCGGTGTTTATTTTCGGAAGGCATTTTAATTATTATGTTATTCTCGTATGCCCGCACATTATTATTCCGCAATTACATGCGTTCGCCCCGTTTATTTTATACCACTATATCACCATATAATTTTAAGTCCCGAAATTTGAATGTACGACCGCATGAAATATTCCCCATTTTCATAATAAAATATACAAAATTATCGATGTCTACATACATAAATAGATAACGTTAAATTGTGGGTTTTGTGGTAAAATTCATTAAACGCCAATAATTTCGTATGCACTTAACTGCTTTTACCTTCAAATAACTATACGGAATATGCAGGCATACACATTGAGGTTTTATGAGGGGATTTAAAAACAGGTACGCAATTATAACATCAATTTATTCATGATACGATTGGGGATTGTATTAATTTTGCATAATGTCTGATAATAAATGCGATTTCATATTTTCCATTGTTTTAATGAAAATTTAGATGTTTTCATTTTATTTTATTTTCGGCGTTTCAGTTTGTGTAATGAAATTGAATCGATACCGGGTATGTCGGCCTCGTTTACACTTTGAAGCTACACACACACGACCTGTATGTTTATAATTTATTCACTTCGCGCATTAAATCGCACTAGCGTTTTAATGGAATGAAAAATTCCATTTCCAGCAACGTTTCCTGTTCGTTTTAACACGTGGCTTTTAGTTTTTTATAAAAGGGTGGTCTTCGTGAGAGCTTATTCTGTAAATAAACAAAAGAAAGATTTGATATTTGATCAAATAATGCAAATTAAAATACATTGATATGACTCCATGAATAAAATTGTATTGAAACAATTAAGATCATTTATGCAATAAAACCAATAAATTATTATCAACTAAAGCTAGGTAGCGTTTGAATTATTTAAGATTCGAATCTTTTTAGAGAATTCAAAAAAGATATTTATTCGAATACTTTAGTAGAAAAGGATTCGTGATCCGGATTCGATTTTTTTTAATCCTCAAAAGGAATTTGAACCGTCAAAAATAATTCGAATCCATTGTGAGTATTCGAATTGCACAAGAAGTATATTTTGAAGTTTAGTTTAAATTAATGTTTAACGTGTGTGGCGCATAAAGTAAAATTTCGAGTTTAGAAAAGCCTGAAATTTTACTTTATGCTTAATCTAGGAGTGGAAACACTTGTTAGACGCTTCAAATTAAACGCTTTTATAAAACAAAAATGCCTGATAATTTACTTTAAAAAAGATAACAATCATATACATCATTTTTGCAGATATCTGTAATAATTTTATTTTAAATTTATGAAATTTATGATGTTCAGGTTAAGTGCCCTTCCCTTTCCACGCATAAGCATGTTTGAATTAGGTGTATCACAATTATCGGATATAGTATTACATACAAAAATGTATACTATCGTGAAATTTATACAATTGCCCAGATACAAAAGCAGCCATACACTTATTTTTTTTTTAATTTTGGTTTTGGTATCCCTCGATTCTGCCCGTTTCAAGCTACAATTTTAAAAATAAATTAACCTTTAAAACCCATCCTAAACCTTTTAAAATTAAGTTTGAAAAATCCTGTCGATTACAAAACCTGCTACTTTTCTTGGTTTTCAGTTACTAAACCTGCTAACTTTCTACTTCGTTCTACATATTTTTTTTTGTTCCCATTCGATACAAAACTCATTCAACCCTATTTTATTTATTTAAAAAAATAGCTGCAAAATCAGTTTTTATCATTTTGCCACAAGTTTGTCAAAACACGTATGGCTGGTTTTGCATCTGGGCTACTCATATTATTATCACACAGTATTGCCTTTTAAAAAACATATTTTCCTTCATTATTTTAATTTTATCCTCAAGAATATCAAGGTTTCACCTTGCAAGCAGTGTTAATATATACTCTTTACATAAAATAAACGTTAAGACTCTTGATAAGCAAACATAAAAATATACAACATTATTCATTAAGATTGATTAAATATAAAAAAAAATCCTGGCTCTCAAGTTATTTAAACTGTAAAGGTATAAACTACAGGATAATGTCTTGGGAACACAAGCACATATCTACTGATATTTCGCAGGTAAAGATGCTTACATCGCATACGTCAGTGTATATTACAGAATTACAACATTTTTATTATCAGAACAAGGGCTATTTGTGTCTATAAACAAAGAACTGGCCAGTGGGAAGGTTTAAGGTAAATTAGACAATACTGCACGTAATAATTTCATTAAATTATCATTTAGTCCATTGTATGTTCTCCTAATGGCTGCAGACCATGCGGGTCTTTAATATTTAACTACGGCCATCGATTCGCCGTTCGAAATATCCTGTATAGGCAAACACTACCAGCATACACTAACACACCAACAGGCCGTCGGGTTTATTCAAATCGAAGAAATTCACCGCGGCTACGCATTGTTCACCATTAATTAAATTTAATTCAAAACCGGCAGATATTTCATCAAACGCCATAGGCATTTACAGCTATGCGATAGGCATGCTTTGAGTACAAGTATTAAAAAAAACAAATGCAAAATTTGATTCACTGTATATGAGAGCCAGCTGCATAAAAATGATAGGAGTATTTTTATAATAATAATAATAATAGTAACCATTTATTTCCAACAGATATAATGTCTTATAAAGAATTGTACAAACTTAAATTAAATTACATTATATATTATTATTATAATAACTGAGTAAATATCAGAGCTGGGACAGGATTCTAATCCTTTTCGAGCTATTTGAATACTTACGTGAAAAAGGATTGGTGATTCGGATTTCTTACATTTTTTAGGGACTTTGGGGATTCGTATTCTAATCAAAATATAAGTGATAAAAGGATTCGAATCCTCCAAAGCAGGGGTAGCCAACCTGTTTACTAAGAGGGCATGTATTAGAAATTTGACGTACACCGTGCGATCAAAAATATGGAAATGATTATTCTAGATGAATTCAAAACTTAATTGAAACAAATATATCCTTAAAATTGATGCAGTGAACTTGTTATAATGTTTATATGACGTGTTCTCGTGCAGGAATCAAGTCAGAAGTAAATTTTAACTGGGAATTTTATGTTTATGCAAACTACGTGAAAATAAAAATCGACGGTTTGTAAATACGCAAATTATCACTCATTAATATATTTTGGGTAGATTTTATGTCATTTGATAGTTGGACGAAATGTTTTTAGAAATCCACACTAAATTAGTGTTTTAAACGCCCGGCGCATGAAGTAAATATTTCGAGTTTAGAAAAGCCTGAAAACTTCGATTGGTTGCTCCGCTCCGCTTCGTAACTAATCCCAATTTTCAGGCTTTCTTAAAATCGAAATATCTACTTCATGCTTAATCAAGAAGTGAAAAACACTAGGATAACAATGAATACTTTTTCATGCCCCGATAGAAGATAATCAAACTAAATGAGTAAATGTATTAAGGTATTTAATAACAATAATCTGACTTATTAGTAAGAATTGGCAGACATTATTTTTATGATTGAATAATGTGTTAATTTTTCACAATGTTTTGAACATATTATGTCCTGAGCTTCTTTTTATTTCATATTGACTTTAGTTTATTTTTTAAAATATATTTTTTTAATTATGTATAAAAATAGGTTAAGAGTCATATTAATTTTTGTATTTTTTTTTTAATCTTTCGCTAAATGCAGTAGAATCGTCTATTTTCTTTTTATAAAATTTAAACATTAACTTAAATGTTTGGAAACATAATATGTTGATTATATTTCCAAAAATGTAAGTTAATGTTTAAATTTAATTCTACATAAAACAAAATAATATATTAATTTTTGTGTTAATTCATTGAATGTTACAGACATCTGGTGATTTTCACAAAATTTTATTTGCAAATTAAATTTAATTGTGGCTTAATCGTTTTTGAAACAAGTTAATTTTCTTTAAATCATGAAAACATTTATTAAAGTAAATCTAAAATAAATGTTAAAAGTATTTAGTTTGATTTATTAATTTCATACATTTATATTTATTTAAATAATGTTCCAACGAGTGTTTTTCACTCCTTGATTAACTTATTTAGCGCCATTGATGCATACACGCAACATTATTTATTTTTGTTAATTAAATTACTAAATAAATTCATTTAGAGTCATTAAAATCCCCAAGTTTTAGGATTATTTTGATGTATCGTAATATTGTCCCATAATAGAACATGAATTGTGCTGGAACTAGTGAGTACCAAAAATGTTGGATTTTACCCATAATAAATCGCAACCTTAAATTAAATTGGCATTACGGACTTTTAACAGTAACTTTTAAAGTTTAGTTTACCATAACCTTAAATTTATTTAACCCTTGAATTAGCATTCTGGGTAACTACACAAAAAACGGTTTTTCTATTAAGTGAATTAAATTTACCACAAAAACACAGCTACTTTTTCATTATTTTTATTAATTCTAAATTACATGGGTGATTTCTGGCCTTTGAGGCGACAACTTGTCCAGTACTTTTGGCAGCACTGATCAGCCGTATTTTGTCAATATTTGACATTTCAACAAATGACAAACTGCTGGTGACTTTTTTGAAAGAAAATAATTTATTTTGTACAGTTTTGTTTGCTAAGTCCTAAGGCCCCTGGTAAGCCACAGCACAGTTCATATATATCCAGTTAGCCTCTACATAAAATTTAGTAACCGCGTTTGGATGCTGCATCCGAAACCGAGACCGGTGATTGGTGTATATAGTCGTCTGTTTTACACTTACCCTATATCCCGACCATAGTCTCTCCTTTTCTAATCGATTTGTAGTTCTTCCATAAGCATTGGCTCCCCTTGACCACAGCCACCTATTAAATCCGCTACTGGACTTGTACAAAAACCTGCATTTTAAAGAAAACTTACCTATGCGTAATAATTAATTATTATACCTTTATCAACTAGTAAACTCGTATATTACCTATTATCCAGCCTAATATGTTCAATGAATTGAATGAATGAATAAATGGACATCCCCCATGTCAGGAAATCGATGACCGGCACGACAAATTTAAAAGGCGAAAGTTTACGAGGATAAATGAATTATAGCACACACTAGACTGCAAACAGAAAATATATTAATATTGCCTGGTTAGCTATAAATCATTTCGGAATCAATGGGCGAAGGGTGGAAGGGAACGGAATCGAATGGGCTTGCTGCTGTACGTGCACATATATGGAACATTCCTGGAATTTTAAAGTTCGTCGCCGTGACGTATGTAAGTGTTGTATTATTGCTGTCGGTGAACTTAAAAAATTGTCAGATATTCCACGGAAAGTTGTATTAAATATTTCACGTTTCTTTTTTACTTATGAATATTCATTGCGCAAATGTGTGCATTTCGATTGTATTGATTTGCAAGTGAATGTTCGAATTTGGTTTACAGATTAGTTTACATTATAGTATACATTTTTAATAATATTAACAGTGGAAGTGTTGCTAACTTACAGAATTTAATGAATACAATCTTTATTTCTCAAAAAGTAGGGAAAAGTAGTTTATTAATTTTCTTTACGGAAATTAAATTCTACTATACTTAGGGCCAGTTGCACCAAACACGTTAAACTGGTTAAACTCTGAACTTGAGTTCAAAGTGACATTATAACAATAGGAACTGTCATCTTGAACTTGAGTTCAGCTTGAACCTGAGTTAAACCTTTCTGGTGCAACTGGGCCTTAGTAGTCACATATGTACTTTTTATTTTAGAAGAGTTCCGATAGTCAATGAAACCTTGAGCTTAAATGTTACTTCTGAAACAAGATGTTTTTGTCTTGTTTATATCTTAATAGAAAGATTTTTATTTTAGAAGAGTTCCGATAGTCAATGATACCTTGAGCTTAAATGTTACTTCTGAAACAAGATGTTTTTGTCTTGTTTATATCTTGATAGAAAAATTTGTTTAGTTAACATTCGTCAAAACTGGTACATTATTATAACTACCATAGGTGGACTAGCTATAATAGTTACAGGGATAGCAATAATAGTGTAGTATCAACCATTGGCGCAGCCAAGTCAAAAGCTTCATGAGATAAGGTAACATATTGTCAACTTTCTAAGGTTAAATTTGATATGTGATTAGTAGTTTTATAATTCTCATAAGAATATGCAAATTTTAGTTTATTTTGACAAACTTTAGTGATATTTAAGTTACTGTAATTGTAATTGTAGTGCTTTTATTTTCCTATTCTAATTTTACAACAGTTTGCTCTTTCTAAATAATTACTGTAAGTTTTATCAAACTCTGATATACGGATGGTATTTTGGGAAAAGAAAACAGCATACTTCTTCCTTTATTCTTCGACGAATCATTTTACATTTTATCAAATGAGTCATTATGAATTTTATCAAAATCTCATACAATATTTTTTTTTATATTGTCAGGAGACATGAAAATCTTGAGAATATCCCAGTTCCTCGCAATAGAAATTTACAAGTACGAGAAAACAATTTTCCCACGTAAATACGAGCGACGAAGGAGTGTGTGCCTTCAATTGCGTGAACGTGATAAAGTTGTTCACGGAGGATTTTACAATATTTTTTGAAAAGAACAAAAAATTACAATAATACTGTCATGGAAAAGGTACAAGATCACTCTAATATAAATTCATAGTTTTGTTTACTGTTGTCTTATGTAGCTCAATCTAAAATGTTAGTATTTTCTTTTGGTAGTTATAATTTGTTTTTTTTTTAATATGAACAATTAAATTTGACATTTCAAGAATTTAGTGGTGTGATACAGGTTGTTTGTTTTAGGTTAGGACAAGATGAATCATATGTTAGGTTGTACATCAACTTTTAATTTGTAGGTTATGTGAAGGGAAATCTGACATTAATTTGACAATTCAATTAACACAAAGATTACGATTACAAATGTATTTACCTATCACCGCCTCAAATTATTTGTATCTACTACCAATTTAATAAAGTGTCTATGAGAATCAGGTAGGATAGGTAGATCAGGTAATATTCCTTGCTCAGGAATATCTGTCTTCTTTATTATCTGCCCATTTATATGTTCAAATTTTAAAAAAGTTCTAAATACAAGGAGTTTTTCTTTTAGGTATACATATTACGATTTTTCAATGTGAATTATTTAGATATTCGTGATGTTATTAAAAATGTTCAATCTAAAAAGTCTAACGACTGTTTATCACGCTCAGACTAAGCATGAAGTAAAATTTCGAGTTTAGAAAAGCCTAAAAATTTGGCTTGATCACGTAGCGCAGCGGAGCGACCAAGCCAAATCAGGCTTTTCTCAACTAGAAATGTTACTTCATGTGCCACGCGTTTAAAACACTGATTTATAGTGAAGTTGAAAATATACTGCTTAGTTCTGATCCCATGTTGAATAATTTTACAAATGTTTATATGGAATATGTAAAAGTATACTTAAAAGAAAAAATCCCTGTATGTGTTGTAAAGTTGCACTCGTTAGAAGTAAATTTCAATTAGATAATTCAGCAGAAGAAACACGTTTTTACAAAAACAAATAAAAACAGTGTAATGTAACCTCTAAATTATTTTAAATTTAACTGAAGTGAAGTTGTAACAAATGAATATGCGATGTTGTCTCGTTCATTTTAACAGTAGTTTAGAACTAATGAATGAGATTTTGTTACGAAATTTTAGTATCACGCTTGTATTGGTTTGCTTTCATTTAACTTAGTAATCTTAACGGCTATTCTATTAATACGGCTGTAAGTATTTAAGTGCATTGTATATAATTTATCTATGCATGTAAATATTTCCATAATTCACTTGCAGGCTATATAATTATACAATCAAAGCCCCAGTAATAATGGTAAATTATAAACATATTTCCATATAATCACTTAAATATAGAAAAACTTGTACAAAACAACCCACAATCATAAAACCACTTATAATTCGCCAATTAATTTTAATTACGTGTACAAGCACGAGAGTTATCTGTAAAATTTGAAAATCAAAAATCAAATATTTTAAAAGCCCCGGGATTTCCGTAATCAAATTACACTTACACGGACGCCTTCAATTCCCGAAATGCATCGAATTTTATTTTAATTAGATCGGCGGACAGCAGCGGGCGAATTCGCGTGGGAAATTCGCGGCCGCCCTTTTTTTGCAGCGAGCGTTTTGCGGCGTCCGTCCGCGTGACTGGGTTCATTTGATTTTCAAATCACACGTTTTGGATATGGATAAAAATAAACAGGATATGCTAGAGGGTTGCACAATCAATTAACTGTGTGATGAATAGGGGCGCGTTTGGTGTTCATTCATCGGGGTGGGAGTGAGTGCCGCGGAATTGGGCCATGGGCCACTTTTGTGATTTAATTAGGCCCGCTATGTTTGTTGCACCTACATGTATATACAGTTTTAATTAAAGAGTTACTTGCTATAGTTATGATGTATTCAGTAAATGGACTGTTCTAGGTTTAATGTGCTAGTATATTTAATTAAATATGTGTATTAATTACCCTAGTAGAAATTACATCTTGAAGCAATGTTGACACAATACTGAATTTTGAAATATTGGGATGTGAACACGACACTGGGTTGACACATTACTAAAATATAACTTAAAAATAAATAATTATACAAGATTGATACAATATTGTGTCAATTTGATACAATATTGCCGACACAATCTTGACTCTATGATGAATTTCAAGATTGTGTCAAGTTGATACAATATTGTGTCATATTGTATCAACTTGACACAATATTATCGATACAATCTTGACTCAATGATGAGTTTCTAGATTATGTCAAGTTGATACGGTATTGTGTCATGTTGATTTAATCTTGACTCGATAATAAATTTCTAGTTTGTCATAATCTAGAACTTGAGGAAAATAAAGTCATAAAATTAAATACTTATGAGCACTACAAAGTTTATTCATTTGGTTAAACCTAACTAAAGTTACAACTATTTAGACTAGACTTTTCTATTAAAAGGGCTTATTTTGTAAAACTTTAAAATTGTATACCATAAAAAATAGTTAAGTAAATTAGCCATATTTTTATGGGTCATCTAATACTCTTTAAACCACCAATAGAATGTATTTATGACACATTTTTCAAAATAATAAAATATCTTGTTACATATTTTGATTTCCATAAAGTTTCAATTACTGACTTATACTAAATGTGAAGTATATCTTCTTATACTATACCCGAAATGTACACGTATATGAGAGATTAGAATATCTCTAGTAATTTTATTGCTTTTGTTAGTTTTTTTAATTTGTATATTTTTTTAATGAGATGGTGATCAGTCACACAAAGGCTTTAACATAATTGTTCATTTGGTCGTATCCAAATTAATAGCCGCCATTATTACAATTAGAGGAGTGTTATTGACAATCAATCAGCAATTAATTGCTGGTGCTCTCTGTGTGCGCCATTAACGTACATTGTTTATACAGTAAATATAATATTGCAATATAATCATCGTGTGCTCGGCTCTCAAATTCGTACGATTCGGACGGTATATGGCGTGGGATTCAATTAGATACACGTACTGAACTTTTACGGTACACCGCTATAAAATCCAATTCAATCATTTCCAGCTCTATAAAAATCGGTTATAGTTTTATTTATCTGATTTATTACTATTACCTACATGAGAACATGTTTTAGGTGGGATGATTACTTAGCTTACTTTTTTAAATAATAAATTGTATACCGTAAGTAAATACTTACACCATGCCACTTTTTAATTAACAATAATTATGATTACACACTGGCGTAGATAGAAGCAGTTAAGTAAGCTATGCACAATGCACTGAATCAGCCTGCACACAAAATGATTCGAAAATAAAAACGCGCCTATTAGTAATCTATGCGGCCTTGGAATGGCCAACTAATACTCAATAATAATAATAATAATAATTGCAATTAGGAATCTACTTTACCTTGTTACTGTACATACAGTTGCATATACAGAGAGTTTTATGTAATACCGAACATGCTAAAATGTACTCAATGTTAATTTTCCTATGTTCGAAGTGTACTGGGACGCATCACAGCATTGAGTGCGATGTGATTGGCTACGATTTCTAATAGTGATATAGTCAACCCAATTTACACTCTTCCTGTCAAAAATTTATTAAATCTGTCAATTGTTATGTCAAGTGCAACATGTTGTATTATGGATATTTTAGTTCAACGGAATGCATTTCAACCTCTGTTATATTTTTAATCAGTAAATTATTTAAAGAAGGCATAAAGAGTAATTTAAAAGAACCAAATAAATAATTCTACTATTCACCTACTTAGCCAATAGGTTAAAGAATATAGTTTATTATAAACAAGTAATATTTATAATAAATTTTAAAAATGACCTCCTTCGCGCTCTAAGCAATATGCTAGATGATGATAAAATGATTCTACGGCATTTTAAAAAAAAATGGATTCATTTCTTCGGTCGGGCGAACGTGCATGCCAAGATATGGGACCATATCTTCCTATACACCAACGAGGAAAATGCTGGTTCAAAAACCGCTCATTCATAGAGTGTGGAGGAGCTCCGTCCATTTGAAAAAATGAGTTATTAATATTTAAATTCTGTATGCCTGGTAAAATATCACTTTGAAGAAGTGTTAAAAATTTACTAGAATTTAGATTTCCGTTAATAAAAATGGGTCAATCAAGTGCGTGTCAATAATTCCAATCCATACATTAATTCTCTTGTTGTACTGAGTATGAGTTGAATTTTAAAGGTAGGTATTACTTGTAGACCAATACCTAAAAGAAAAGGAATAATGGGTCTAGAAATGATACAATTAAATAGGAATACCTGATCTGTAATTTTGAGAATTATAGATCATTAAATTCTCTAAATTACAGATACTAGACAAAAAGATGCTTCGTCAGTTATTTTCCGCAAAATGTCGTTATTTTCATTTACCATATTAAATAAAATTTCACAAACATTTGATCGCTTAATTTTGTCATCTTCATACAACAACTGGTGATTTTTAAATTTGTAAGACCTAAACTTAAATTCTCGTAGAACTCTATGTATGGAGGATTTTGAAATATGAAGTGATTTTGCAATAGTATTTAAAGATACTATTGGACATTCTTCAACATAACACAAAATGTTTAATTTCATCTCTTCTGATATTATTGACGGTCTTCTTACTCTTCGTTTGTGAAATTTATCTAAACAGCCGGTTCTATTAAATTGTTTTATAAGGTCCGAAATGGTTCAAATGGATGGGATTGGGCGATCAGGAAATTTAACAGAAAATAAATCTCGGGAATTTCTAAAACTGTTTCCTCCATGATACAAGTTCACCAGAAAAATCTTCTCCTGCTTTGTATACATTGTATAACTATCCGTTCTTGTTCCGAGTCTGTTTTTAATCCAAGAACAACAAATATCACTTGCTTGAGATAACTGACAGATTTAATTTATTTTTGAAGGAAAGAGTGTACATTGGGTTGACTATATTACAATTAAAAATCGTAGCCAATCACATCGCACTCAATGCTTTGATGCGTCCCAGTACACATCGAACATAGGAAAATTTACATTGAGTAGATTCTAGCATGTTCGGTGTTACATAAAACTCTCTGTATAACTTACTTGGTACTTACTATAGGCAACGAAATACACACGTGCTTTCATATTGCTAAAAAATAAACATGCAGATGGCAAGATGTTCAAAGTTAAATAAAACTCGCACTATAGAAATTTGTTAAATAACAAATAAAGTATTTCAAATAGGCCTTTTTAAAATCAAAAATCGGAAAATATGTTTCATAATAGGATTTTGATAATTGGGTTTTGATGAGTTTGTCAATAAATTCGCAATAGATGAATGTATTCAAGGACGGCCGAGTATACGGTAAGAAAGATCGACAGAATCGAAGACTTTGGAGTGGGGGTAGAGATCGGTTACGTCATAAATGCGCGCTCAATTTAAATGTGGTTACTTCATGATTTAGATAATAAAAGTAATTACAGTAACTAAATATTATTTCTGACTATTAAATTATATTAATAATATAAAAATTATCTCAGATAAAAGACATAATTCGATTTGGAAATAGCATTACCATCATTTATTTCCACATTTAATTCTTCGTAATATTGCTATCCATGTATACTTTATGTATATTTATTTTTATTGTATTTCCAATGTATAAGCATTAACAACTAAAATTACAAAACCGGGCTAGCTTAACCTTAGATTTTATAAGTTAGCACTAAAGTGACAATATTCATACAAAACGTTATTATAATAATAAAGCCGAGAACTCTAATATTTAAATATAAATTTTGATAACGTTTAATTATTAACTAATGTAATCAATTAAACGATAAGGATTTTTAGTGTTACTCGTAGTTTGAAATACTTTTTAACACTAAATAATTCAAATAGTTTACTAATATAATTATTTGACTATTTTGTAAATTCTAATTCACAGCCTAAGTTTATAATAAACTTTAAGGCACTGCCAACTCTAACTTTCTCCAATTTAATAATTTCAGGAGTAATAATAATAATAGCAATTCAATAAAATAAAACACTTCAACTTTGTTCGTATGACATACTATTTTTTTAGTTATGACTGTAGTTTTTATTATACAATACAATTATACAGGTAGTTCTTCTTTAAGGTAAAAAAAACAAATTTAAAGCTTTAAACGGGTGTTTTTCACTTCCAGACTATGCATGAAGTAAAATGTCGAGGTAAGAAAAGCCCCGTTAAAATTTGTTTATGGTCTAAATTTAGCCTATTTTCCGTAAATCTTTAAATATTCCCTGATTTTTTTTAAAGTTCAATTTGAAGCTTTAAACAAGTGTTGTCCACTCCCAGACTAAGCATGAAGTAAAATTTCGAGTTTAGAAAAGCCCCGTGAAAATTTGTCGAGGGTCGCGCAGCGACCCGAGACAAATTTTCTGGGCTTTTCTAAACTCGAAATTTTACTTCATGCGCCACGCGTATAAAATACAGATTTCAAGTGAAGTTCGAATATTCATAAGTTTCACAATATTTTAGTGTTTTATACGCGACCCTCGACAAATTTTCACGGGGCTTTTCTAAACTCGAAATTTTACTTCATGCTTAGTCTGGGACTGGAAAACACTTGTTTAAAGCTTCAAATTGAACTTAAAAAAAGGGAATATCTAAAGATTTACAGAAAATAGACTGAATTTGGAATACGTATACTTTAAAGAAAAACTCCCTGTATAATGTAAATTTTATTTACTTACAATTTATAAAATGTTCTTCTCTTTGCATTTTATTTTGTTTAAGAGATTTTGCTCTTAAAATCTTTGTTATTTTTAAAAACTTAATATTAGTAATTTAAATAATTAATTCTTATAAATAATCTTTGTTTCAAATGTGTTTTTATTGAAACCCATTCAACGTTAACATATTTTTTTAATTTAATTACACTTAACACAAACTATTATTGAGTGTTTCCACTTCCAGACCATGCATGAAGTAATATTTCGAGCTAATAAAAGCCCCGTGAAAATTTGTCTATGGTCTAAATTTAGCCTATTTTCTGTAAATCTTTAAATATTCCCTGATTTTTTTTAAAGTTCAATTTGAAGCTTTAAACAAGTGTTGTCCACTCCCAGACTAAGCATGAAGTAAAATTTCGAGTTTAGAAAAGCCCCGTGAAAATTTGTCGAGGGTCCCGCAGCGACCCGAGACAAATTTTCTGGGCTTTTCTAAACTCGAAATTTTACTTCATGCGCCAAGCGTATAAAATACAGATTTCAAGTGAAGTTCGAATATTCATAAGTTTCACAATATTTTAGTGTTTTATACGCGACCCTCGACAAATTTTCACGGGGCTTTTCTAAACTCGAAATTTTACTTCATGCTTAGACTGGGGCTGGAAAACACTTGTTTAAAGCTTCAAATTGAACTTAAAAAAGGGAATATCTAAAGATTTACAGAAAATAGACTGAATTTGGAATACGTATACTTTAAAGAAAAACTCCCTGTATAATGTAAATTTTATTTACTTACAATTTATAAAATGTTCTTCTCTTTGCATTTTATTTTGTTTAAGAGATTTTGCTCTTAAAATCTTTGTTATTTTTAAAAACTTAATATTAGTAATTTAAATAATTAATTCTTATAAATAATCTTTGTTTCAAATGTGTTTTTATTAAAACCCATTCAACGTTAACATATTTTTTTAATTTAATTACACTTAACACAAACTATTATGGAGTGTTTTCCACTTCCAGACTATGCATGAAGTAAAATTTCGAGCTAAGAAAAGCCCCGTGAAAATTTGTCTATGGTCTAAATTTAGCCTATTTTCTGTAAATCTTTAAATATTCCCTGATTTTTTTTTAAGTTCAATTTGAAGCTTTAAACAAGTGTTATCCACTCCCAGACTAAGCATGAAGTAAAATTTCGAGTTTAGAAAAGCCCCGTGAAAATTTGTCGAGGGTCGCGCAGCGACCCGAGACAAATTTTCTGGGCTTTTCTAAACTCGAAATTTTACTTCATGCGCCACGCGTATAAAATACAGATTTCAAGTGAAGTTCGAATATTCATAAATTTCACAATATTTTAGTGTTTTATACGCGACCCTCGACAAATTTTCACGGGGCTTTTCTAAACTCGAAATTTTACTTCATGCTTAGTCTGGGAGTGGAAAACACTTGTTTAAAGCTTCAAATTGAACTTAAAAAAAGGGAATATCTAAAGATTTACGGAAAATAGACTGAATTTGGAATACGTATACTTTAAAGAATAACCCCCTGTATAATGTAAATACATATAAAGAATGGTGCGAAAAGGGGAAATTATTATTTAAAACATGTTAGTCATTTTATTTACTTACAATTTATAAAATGTTCTTCTCTTTGCATTTTATTTTGTTTAAGAGATTTTGCTCTTAAAATCTTTGTTATTTTTAAAAACTTAATATTAGTAATTTAAATAATTAATTCTTATAAACAATCTTTGTTTCAAATATGTTTCTATTAAAACCCATTCAACGTTAAGATATTTTTTTAATTTAATTACACTTAACACAAACTATTATTTTAATTACACTTAACACTTACTCAAAGTCTTATTTTAAGAACACTTATTTTTAACTAAATATTAAAAATCTATCTATGAAACTATAGCGAAACCGGAAAAAAATGTTATGATAGACTCAAAAACGTAACCAAATAAAACGTCATTGTTTTCTCTCTCTCAGGAACTATGGTCTGCCGGGAAAGGGGTAGGGGAAAACATGAAAAGATCCAATACTGTCATACCTTGTGACACATATCTGTTACGCCCATCGACGTACCTTGGAATTTATTGAAATCGTTAGTGTATTTTGTTTAAAGAAAGGAAAATATGAAGTTAAAATATGAAGGAGCAAGGATGTGCTAATTGTACGAATAGGTGTTTATTATTAAATGTAATTACAAATGTTTGTGAAATTGTCATCTGCTATAAAGTGCATTCTCATATGCAAGTTACGAGCTTCATAAATGTTACCATGTTGCAGAATTACATCATCGAATGAATAAAGTAATGACCGTAAATAATTAAAAGCCTGTTAAATTAACGTAACCTTACATTTTATTTAATAACCCGCAAAAACGCAAGCATTTAAACATTTCTTCCCTCAATTTCAAGAACTTTAAAGATTTTGAGTAACCCATGAACAATTAAAAAACAATCTTTTTTTATCAAGTCAAATGTAAATCTTGTGCCTTAACCTTGTTTGTGATGCATTATACAGGGTGATTCACAATATGTAGGTATAATAAAGATCACATCTTCATCAGGGCCTCAAATTGAAAGTTAAATGAACATTGGTCAGATTTTCAAAATTCAGCTGATTTAAATATTGAAAAATATAGAATTATTATTGATACAATTGACCATTTTAAACATAACTAAATAATAAAATAACACAACACAAGTAAAAAATTAATTTAAACTTTGTATTTAATCACTGATATTTATACGCCTATGGATACGATATGGACGCTCCGCCCACATTCAAATTTTCTGCCCTTTTTTTAACTTGAAATTTTACTTCATTTGCCACGCGTGTAAAACAGTAATTCAAAGTTAAAGTTCTAAATATACTGCATTCGTTTGATTTCACGTTAATAAATGAAGCGTGTCATAGGCAGAAGGTCGGAAGTACCAAATGACATATTTTACAGTGGAAACATAAAACGTGAATGAAAATACTATGACACTTAGGACGTTTTGATAATTGAGTCCCTATTTCTGCCACTTGTAGTAGCACCATCGCCGCGGCATTTATTGTACAGGTAAAGCATGACATTTAGAACATATTCCGTATATAAAACGTATTACTTAAAAATTGGCCCTTACGAATTTTTGCATATGGTACGCTTCTAATACAGGGTGTTTCACCTAAAACTACCCAGATTAATTAAAAAGGAACTAATAATGTTATTAAAGTTTTGTTTGTTATAATCAATAGATCTTATTGAAGGTTAAAAATTAAGATAGAATTGGTATCACTCATAATTATGGTTAAGCTGTCAGAGGCGTGAGAAAATGTCATTCGATGATCAAAACTTTCTAAGTGACTTTTTCCAAAAGAATGAAATATTTAAGGACATTTAAAACTTTAATACTATTTTTAGTTTCTTGTTAATTACTCTAGGGAGTTTTACATGAAACACCCTGTATGTGATATATTTACAGAAAAAACAGAAAATGTCACTAATGACATCTTCCACTATCATAAAGAAAAGTGTTCACTTTTCCATAATTTAATCAATTGATAATTGACATACTAAATTTATTTCACTCTTAACAATTGGTTAAAGATTTCACTTAAAGTTAGTGATTTATAAGCGAATGAAGTAAAATTTCGAGTTTAGAAAAGCATGAATATTTGGGTTTGCAGGGGCGCGATTCGCTTCGCTCGTGCGCCCCTGCAAATCCAAATTTTAAGGCTTTTCTAAACAGGAAATTTTACTTCATGCGTAGCCTGGGAGTGGAATCCCTCATTAGACGATCAATCAGAAACTTATTTTTTAGTAAAACTTATGACATAAAATAAATAGAGTTGATGTTGTTTTATTTTGTTGTTCAAATTTAGAACCAACACAAATTTGTGTGTATTATTTGTGTTTTAATTACATTAGCGTCTACAATTTTAAAATATGAATCATAATAAAAGTTATAGAGAATGAACAAACCTTATTTTATTTCAGAATTAAATAAAATCAAACATTTCACGAACAAATTGTTAAAGCTTAAATTATACCGAAATTATGTAAAATAATGCCTAATAAATAAACTACTAAAGAAATAATTTTAATAAATATTACGAAGATTATCTAATTATAAATTTAATCATTGTAATTGTAACGTTGAAAAAAAATTTATCGAACAATTTTTTACAAAATTGCTAAATTTTCAGAAGTTAGTCAAATGGAAGGAATTTGTTAAATTAAAAAATTGACTTATATAATAAATTTTTATTACAAATAAAACACTTTTAGTTTAAAAATGAGAAATTGACGTTGTTGAAACTATAGTCACTTAATAAAGTCTCAGCTATACAAACATGAAGAACTTAAAGCCTCCATTGTCAACCAATATAAAGGGTGTTTCACCTAAAACTCCTTAGACTAATTAAAAAAAATATTTGTTTTATTAAAGTAAAGTATCTTTTCGAATCTGCTAAAAAGTTTGAGCGTCTTTTATAACTTTTTTTCACTAATTAGATAAATAAATGTTAACAAGAATTAAGTTATATTCTTTTTAATATTAGTATTTTATAATTTTTAATGTATTTTAAGCTATGTATGCTAATTTTGAGAACTACTTAAAACACGTGTATTAAAAGTTTATCAAAATGTAAAAATTAGTTATAACTTAAAAATAGCCAATGCAATTCAAAATATGCATATGATAAAAATATCCTAAAATATTTCATTCTTTTAGAAAAAGTCACTTCTAAAGTTATGATCATCGAATCACATTTTCTCACGTCTTTGACAGCGAAACTGAAGTTATAAGTAATACCAATTTTTATTACAAATAAAACACTTTTAGTTTAAAAATGAGAAGTTGACGTTGTTCAAACTATAGTCACTTAATAAAGTCTCAGCTATACAAACATGAAGAACTTGAAGCCTACATTGTCAACCAATATAAAGGGTGTTTCACCTAAAACTCCTTGGACTAATTAAAAAAAAAATATTTGTTTTATTAAAGTAAAGTATATTTTCGAATCTGCTAAAAAGTTTGAGCGTCTTTTATAACTTTTTTTCACTAATTAGATAAATAAATGTTAACAAGAATTAAGTTATATTCTTTTTAATATTAGTGTTTTATAATTTTTAATGTATTTTAAGCTATGTATGCTGATTTTGAGAACTACTTAAAACACGTGTATTAAAAGTTCATGAAAATGTAAAAATTGGTTATAACTTAAAAATAGCCAATGCAATTCAAAATATGCATATGATAAAAATATCCTAAAATATTTCATTCTTTTAGAAGTCACTTCTAAAGTTATGATCATCGAATCACATTTTCTCACGTCTTTGACAGCGAAACTGAAGTTATAAGTAATACCAATTCCATCTTAATTTGAACCCTTAAATATCATCTACTGATTAAAACAAACAAAACCTTAGCAACGTTTTTAATTTCTTGCTAATTAGTTTGGGGAGTTTTAGGTGAAACACCCTGTATAACAAATGTTCATTTGGAGTTTTGTTTTAATTGTATTTAATAATAATTTTTTATTTCACAAACGTTAAACCAGCTGTTCGAAATTTCGAAAACTGGACCTATGTTTATGTAATCTATTGCCTTCAAATGAGCCCCTAAACAAGATATAATACACTTGTTCTAAATCACCTTGTATAAAACAAATGCATATTGGGTTGCATAAGATTCCCAGTAGGGAATGATTATGATTCAGCGAAGATTGATTGTACGCTTTGTTAAACACATAAACAATTAAAAAATAACATTTAGCGTGTCCAATATATTATAAACACTATCTTAAAAGTTTAGTGCGGACAAATAATGTAATTTAAGTAATTATGCGTTACGGATTTACTGTCCATCTAGTAAGCCACTCCTTACTACCGGCAAACGTAGATTTTATGAGCTATAATATGACTATGCTCGTATTAATAGCCTGAAAATTAAAAGAAAACACATACTTATTAAATTCTATTTCCTAACATTACATATGTAAATTGTTGTAAACACAACAATTTACCTAATTGAGTGGTTAGATTCTTTAATGAGGCAATTTTTAAATTATTTACTTAAAAATAACAAATGAATATTTCGAATACAAACCTTTTTGAATTCGATAAAATAAGCTTAATATTCTTTTAGTTTTAATTGTATCAAATTAAATATGGTTTTAAATATTTTATTGTATAATTCAATATCCGGGGGTGTATTTTGCACAACTACTTGTTTCAATTGATATTTATTAACTTAATAGTTTTATTATTTAAGACTTATTGTTTTCAGTTTATACGAACATTATCATAATTTTATACAGGGTGTCTGCTTTTGGAGCTGCACTATTGGGATCTCGCTTATTTGAGATAGAGATTCGGAAAAATGAGAAAAAAAAAATGCTTATTATACTAACTGTATGTTTTTGAGTTTACATAAAGTGATTATTACACTAAAAAAGACTGTTATTCCTTACTTCACTTTTTATTTGTATCGTTAGATGTACATTTCGAGACACAAGGTGCTCATTATCAATAACAAAACAGTGTGTTAGCGTATTATACTGCTTATCAATAATCTGATAATCTGATATTTAAAATATCTTCAATTGTTTCGACGTTATTTAATAAAAAAACTGATATTTTCAATGTCTAAAAATTGCCCCTATCTCCGTTATTATTTTTATATTTTTAAATTTTGTAAAAACTTTCTTAGGGCAACTTTTAATAACTTATCGAATGGTAAAAGTTTAAAATGTTCAGATCGATTGGTTTTTATTTTTTTTCACTCAACTTTTGGCTTTGTTAAGAAAACATATAAAGATATTCACATCATTAAATTGCATTTTATATCTGATTTCAACTATCTGGAAGCCTCTATTTTCATCTAATGATTGTTATAGTCAAATTTTTAAACAATATTAAATTGCTATGAAATTGCTGATACAGTGAAGTTTTCTTTTAGATAAACATATGCATAACCTCTACAATTTCCGACATTCGTTGTTTTTTAAAAGAGTTCAATTTGAAGCTTTAAACACGTGTTTTCCACTCCCAGACTAAGCATGAAGTAAAATTTCGAGTTTAGAAAAGCCCCGTGAAAATTTGTCGAGGGTCGCGCAGCGACCCGAGACAAATTTTCTGGGCTTTTCTAAACTCGAAATTTTACTTCATGCGCCACGCGTGCAAAACACCGATTTCAAGTGAAGTTTGAATGTACAGAAATTTCAAAATATTTCACAATATTTCAGTAATTATACGCGTGGTGCAGAAAGCAAAATTTTGAGTTCAGAAAAGCCCGGAAAATTTGTCTCAGGTCGCTGCGCGACCCTTGACAAATTTTTAGGGAGCTTTTCTAAACTCGAAATTTTACTTTATGCTTAGTCTGGTAGTGGAAAACACTCGTTTAAATCTTCAAATTAAACTTTAAGAAAAAAACAAGGAATATCTAAAGATTTACAGAAAATAGAGTGAATTTGAAATACGTATACTTAAAAGAAAAACTCCCTGTATATGTGAAGTGAATGCCTATGCCTTACTTACATATTTATTCGCAAATAAATAGTTTTTGTGGAAAATATGGTTTCCATGGCAACAGACCATAAAAATTTTCACGAAAACAATACTTTCCCTTTGTATTACATACGGGGGAAAGTAAAAATCACACATTTTTTAACAGTTAACATGTGGCACAGCATTGAAACCAGTGCATACAATGCTGTTCAATGATATGCATATCTCTATATGCGCCCATAACAAAAACATGAGTCGTGTTTCGAAAAACAAAAACGAAGCACGTTGCAGATTTAAAACTCAGGTACTTCATTAGTCGAGTTGTAAAAATTTGCTCTAAGAATGTTTTTAGTAATTTAGGAAAAAATCGAAAATAACGGAGATATATTGGCAATTTTTAATATCAAAAATATATATTTTTTTAAATATATCGAAACGATTGAAGATATTTCAAATATGAAAGCAGATTATTAGTAAGCAGTAAAACTTTGCTCCCATTTAAGCGATTCTTTATTTTTTTAAATAAGAAATCCCCATAATGTAGCTGGAAAAACTGGCACCCTATATATAAAAAAATACTTATCCATATGTTTATTTTAATTATGAAATTTATGAATGTATATAATTCTCTAATCAAAATAATTGTCTCAAGTTTTTTTTATTTTCTAAATTTTGAATTTGTAAAAGTACAAAATGTTCATTTTTGTTCTCTTTTAATGTAATACCATTTTTATACAATTGATAAATTGTCTGGGTGATTTGCTTATAACTTATGCCAACAACAATAGTTTCCGTGCGTATATGTGTTTCAACGTTTCAACGAGCCGTTGGCGATTTACCAAGTGATCGGCCCACTGAAATAAAAATCGTTGACATGACGCCTTAAGCTACTTATTTTGTTAACTAAGAGAAGCATTGTAATGAATTCTTATTCAACAATGATGTGTTGAAAACTATTCAAGTAGTAAAGTGTTAAATACTTCAAGTACTTTTATTTGAAAGATGTTTTGACTATGTTAATAACTTACGAGATAAGAAGAATATGCTGAGAGTAAACATCCACTTCCAGATTACAGTCTTCACTCATTTTTAACTTTGCGCGAGATATTATAGGGTAGAACCCAAATACAAAATTTAATGACAATACTAAAAGCCATTTTTGCTGAATTCGTGCCACAAACCGACCGACCGACCGACCGACCGACCGACCGACCAACCGACAGACCGACAGACCGACAGACCGACAGACCGACAGACCGACAGACCGACAGACCGACAGACCGACAGACCGACAGACCGACAGACCGACAGACCGACAGACCGACAGACCGACAGACCGACAGACCGAGAGACCGACAGACCGACAGACCGACAGATCGAAAGACCAACAGACCGACAGACTGACATCATTGAGATAACGCCTTATTCGGATTCCTGGGACCCCAAAACGGATATTTACCTAAACAAAAATGGGGGATCAATCAATCAATTTTGGCAGATCGCAATACCTCCCTTACACAGTAGCAGGGTTGTTAAAAAAAACGTGTTTTTCATTTTAATTAAAACAAACAATTTTCTTTACAAAACGTGCTTTTTTCACTGAAACAGTGTTTAAAACATTAACAATTAAAAACGTGTTTAAATCATGTATAAAACCTGTTTAAAACATAACCGTCTATAATTTATAGACGTTAGCATGCAGCTTTAACACAGGTCTAAGGATGATATTAACATTTTCGGATTAATGAAACGTTTTAGTACATTTCTATTGTTAGGTTACAACCAATAATTTAATAGCCCTAGTTTAATCTTATACATAACTTAAATTTCCATAACAAAATAGGTTATTTAGAATTTATTTAATAATGCAATAAATCATAAATGTGTTAACCTTATCAGTATATTTTGAACTTCACTGGAAATTAGTGTTTTATACGCAGTGCGTATGAAGTAAAATTTCGAGTTTAGAAAAGCCTAATTTGGCTCGGTCGCTCCGCTTCGCTACGCGCCCGAGCCAAATTTTCAGGCTTTTCTAAACTCGAAATTTTACTTCATGCTTAGTCGGGGAGTGGAGACACTCGTTAGAAGTAAACTCCAATCTAATAATTTATTAGAAGAAATACATTTTCACAAACATAAAAAAACAGTATAACATACCTTCTAAATTACTTGATTACAATGAAGTTAGAACACATGAAAATGTAATGTTGCCACGTTAATTTTATCATTATTTTAAAACCTACTAATAGCATGCAGATTTAATTCTATTAATACGAAATGTAAGTATTGTGTTTGTATGTGTTTAATAGAGATTAACTATAATGATATTAACGGCTATTCTACTAATAAGGCTGAACATATTTAAAACACGTTTTAAATCACATTTATGCACACATAATTGTGATATTTTATTATGATAACATTTTATTTTTAATAATGTACTATGAAATATCTTCAAAAATTTAACTAAAATTTGAATACTTAAACAAAAGATGCTTAATAAAGTAGTATAAAATATAGTTTAACTAATTTAGGATAATAAAATAAAAGTTTTAAATAGATTTAAAGTTTAAAACATGTTTTAAACTAGTTTAACATTTCAAACATGTTTAAAACAATACCGTTTAAAACACGACGGCTGTTTTTAAACATGTTTTAAACACTGTTTTAAAACAAAGTATTTTAAACGTAATAACCCTGCACAGTAGTGCGGTCTGTAAAAATTAATGAATTTTAATCAGAAATTTTTAAAATTGTTTAAAAATAATTTAGTTTCATGCGCAGACGCAAACAATTACGAATCACGGAGGTAAATTGGAGTAAACCTACAATAATAATATCAGAAAATGGTTTATTAGAAAAAGTGGAATTTCAATAATAAACAACAAACATAATGTATTTGAACCTCATGATCTTATAAAAACAAATACAAAAATTTAATTTCGAAAAACAAGACGTTTAAAACATTGGTAACACTTATTTTTCTCAGATACACCTAGTTTTGAAGTAAGATATATTTAAGCCTATGTGGATCAATTCTAACTTCAGTCAGCAGAATTCTACAGGATCTTAAATTTGTTGTTCAAAAAACATGTACCTTTAAAAACGTTCAATTCGAATAGAAATAAATATCCATCCTGGTTTAGTCGAAATACAATCAAGCTTGTTAAACGTAAAGAACACTTTAGAAAATTTGCTAAAAAGTATAAATATGGCATATATGAATGAGAATAAAGTAATGCGACTCAGAAAGGAAATTCGGTCTTCTATTAAAAATGATGAAGAATGTTTTATAAATGAGGCTGAACTTTCAATTTGTAGTGATCCAAAAAAACTATGGAACTATATTACACGAAAGAAGTCTCGCTCCAGAATTTCTGGTTGTATGCAATTTGAGAACCGCACTCTTACTGATCCCACGGATATTGTGAACAGTTTCGGAGAATTTTTTTCATCAGTGTTTTCTGCAAGTAGTTCAGGTCAGTATCCAGCGGAGGTCACTATTGGTGCTGACATTATTGATATCAGCGATATCTCGAACGAAGACATTATTGATGCTGCAAAACACCTCAGCAATAATTTAACTTCGGGTAATGACAATGTTCCATCGTTTTTGGTAAAAGATTGTGCAAGTGCACTAGTTGCACCTTTAAAGCATATTTTCAGTGTCATTTTACAAACATTTTTCCCTACTCAATGGAAAGCAACTCGTATCACCCCAGTCTTTAAATCAGGAGATAAATTTGATATTTTGAACTACCGACCTATTTCCTTAATTAGCAACTTTGCAAAACTGTTTGAATCTATTATAGCAAGCAAAATATATGACAAGTTGAATCACGCATATCTGACTTCCAGCATGGCTTCATGAGGAATTGATCAACTGCAACAAACTTGATTAATTTTACTGAGTATGTGTTACATAGCCTTGACCAGCGTGTACAGGTTGATGTGATACATACAGACTTTCGGAAAGCATTTGACTCTATTGATCATGGTGTCCTATTGGGGATATTGTATGCGTGGGGTTTTAGCAACCGTACTCTTGCTTTAATAAGGTCTTACCTCCTTGAGAGAACCAATCAAGTTGAATACATGATGTACAAGTCGAGCAGTTATTTTCCATTGAGCGGGGTACCTCAAGGCTCGAACCTTGGGCCGCTTCTTTTTACTTTATTTATTAATGATATTGTTTATAATATTCAGTCGCGTATTCTCATATATGCCGATGACATTAAAATCTTTAATTGTATTCGATCTTTAGACGACTGCTTAATACTACAAAATGACTTACAACTGATTTGCGCTTGGAGTATCCGAAATAAACTTGAACTCAACATTTCAAAATGTAAGGTTATGACGTTTTATAAAACAATGCAGCATATTGTGTTTCCGTACATAATTGATAGTAATATCCTAGAGTGCGTTATTAAGGTGAATGATTTGGGAGTTACGTTTGATAAGGAACTATCGTTTACGCCCCATATCAATAAAATCTGTAAGCAGGCCTTGAAGACGCTAGGTTTTGTTAGGCGTGCGACTGAATCATTCACTTCTGTATGGGCTATTCGCAAATTATTTCTATCTTATGTGAGATCGAAATAAGAGTATTGCGCCGCTGTATGGTCTCCTACGTTCAGCACGCATATAAATAAAATTGAAAGAATACAAAAATGTTTTGTAAAGTACCTTTATTTCAAGCAGTCCTCAGTATATCCGGATAGTAATGTCATAGAATACAATATGCTTTTAGAAATGTTTAATTTGCAAAATCTGTCAATCAGAAGAAACATAATACTAATTAAAACTATTTACAACTTATTAAATAACGAGATTAATGATCCAAATCTGCTAGAATTAATAAATATTTATGTTCCGCGTTATAATAATAGAAATGCGTTAATGTTCTTTTGTAATCGCAGTCGCACGAATTTATATTTTAATTCACCACTAAATAAAATGATGCGATTATACAACACTGTTCGCAACTCAGCCGATATTTTTGATCACAGTATTGTAAAATTTATAAGAGATATTATGCCTCACTCATAATACTCGTATGTATTGTCTACTTTTGTTAATTTTACAATACTAGTAAATTTAAACTTTAGTTAAGTGTCATGTGTTGTACATGGAAATGTTCCCTGTAATTGGATGTACTTCTGTTGGAAAATAAAAGAGTTATTATTATTATTAAAGTTTCGTTTACTGAAGAAAACGTTATGCCCCGTACAAACTAAAAATGTACCGTTATACAGTATTAATTATAATAACTAACTAAAATTACATTAATAATATAAAACAATGAACATTACGATGGTTTTGACCGTTACTAATCCATTTCAAAATTACTAACGTATGCCCTAGTATCTGAGGCCAAAAAATAAAAAAAAAATAAAGCAACAATAGTAAAATTGCCTAAATTAAAATATATATTACGGATTATTAAAGTAAATAATTGTTTTAAATTCTAGAACAAACAAAAAATATAACATTTATTGTTATACAGATTTATAGTCAAAATACTTTCTTTCAACATCTCAGAATACTTAATAATAACCATTCGAGCTTACAAAATATTTGTAAAATTATTTGATTCTTATTTCAACGTGTTCTTAAACACCAACTAAAACTTTTAATAATTTATTAGAAAACAATTTGATATTAACAAACATAGTACGTTAAATGAGACAAACTTAAAATTTTTTAAGTGAATATTACAGTTTTTTTTTAAAAAAGCAAACATAACATCGTCATATATTATTATACACAACTGAAAAGAGAAAAAAACAACTAATTTGTTTATAGCAAAGCCGACTATGACTTCTATTTTTTTTATAACACAACTTTGTGTTTATATTGTTTATTAGTGAAGATGATTTTGTTAATTTCATTTAATTTTCTAGAAAAAAGTGCCTGAAAAAGATGCAACTTTTATATTAATAAAATAATGAATAACTGAGATACTAAAAAAAATCAAAAATGGAAAATAAATATTTTTTGAAATAATTCGAAAACAAAAGCCAACTAAAACTTTTAATAATTTATTAGAAAACAATTTGATATTAACAAACATAGTACGTTTAATGAGACAAATTTAAAAAAAAATTTAAGTGAATATTACAGATTTTTTATAAAAAAGCAAACATAACATCGTCATATATTATTATACACAACTAAAAAGAGAAAAAAACAACCAATTTGTTTATAGCAAAGCCAACTATGACTTCTATTTTTTTTAAAAAACATCTCTGTGTTTATATTGTTTATTAGTGAAGATGATTTTGTTAATTTCATTTAATTTTCCAGAAAAAAGTGCCAGCAAAAGATGCAACTTTTATGTTAATAAAATAATGAATAACTGAGATACTAATAAAAATCAAAAGTGGAAAATAAATATTTTTTGAAATAATTCGAAAACAAAAGCCAATCGCGGATTATTGTTTTGCCGTTGAGTTTGTCTTGAATAAAGAGATCGAGGATGCGCAATTCGTTTTTTCTATTTCTTCTACTAACCGAAATTCCCTGTAACACCCAAATGTGACCCTGCACTTAAAAGAAAAATTCCCTTTATTTAATTTTAACACGTTATCTTGATCTGTCTGTGTTTTTAATGTAAAACAATACAATTGGAGATTCCGTAATAAATAAACAAATACAAATACAAAAATTGCCTTGAAAAAAATCTATTATATTCATTTATGCAAATCTATTTTAGGGTTTCAAAACTTTGAGACGTGAAAGAAATATATATTTTTTTGGGTCAAATAATAAAATATGCTTATTTCTTAGCGGATCTTGAGAACTTTAAATAAATTCGACAATCGATACGTTCTTGGTAAGTCTGAATTCGAGTATTCAATTAGGGGTCTCCAAACTTTAATTTACGACACAGTATTATCGTTTTCTGGACTGGATAATCAAAAATGGTAATTTTTGAAAAATTTTGGATTTTCAGTTACATTATGTAAAAGTAAAATACCTAATTATAAAAAAAATCAATTAAACTTTGGATTTACGTGTGTGAAATTCACAAAAACTACTGTTACTCTTCTTTTAATGTTATCAAACTGAAAATTGGTTAAACTGCAAGAAAAATCGTATACGCCAATAGTTAACTAAAACATAAACTCTATTTATTGTAGTCATAAATTTTACAATAAATAAAACTGGAAAAAAGTTTATGATTGATCGTCTAACGAGTGTTTTTAATCCTAGATTAAGCATGAAGTAAAATTTCGAGTTTAGGAAATCCTGAAAATTTGACTCGGTCGCATGGCGACCGAGCCAAATTAGGCTTTTCTAAACTCGAAATTTTACTTCATGCGCCATGCGTATAAAACTCTGATTTAATTTAAAATGGACTTAAATCAATTAACAAGTGAAATATGTTGTGTATGTCAATCATCAAATTTGCCAGTCACGGGGAAAGTGCTATGATGGATACATCATTTTTACTTTCCCCCATATGCAAAACAAAAGAAAAGTATTGTTTTCGCGAATATTTTCTATACTATGATGAAAGTTGACACAAGTAGGCGCAAGCCGACTTTAACCCAATCGTGCCAACTTGACACGAGTTTGAATTGAACTATAATGAGATCGCCGTGTTATTGTTTTTCTTTGTGACAGTTATGATACACATTTTAAAAGTTGTGACATATTTTAAAGTAACCAGTGTCTTCCACTCCCAGACTAAGCATGAAGTAAAATTTCGAGTTTAGAAAAGCCCCGCATAGAAAATTTGTCGAGGGTCGCGCAGCGACCCGAGACAAATTTTCACGGGGCTTTTCTAAACTCGAAATTTTACTTCATGCGCCATGCGTATAAAACTCTGATTTAATTTGAAATGGACTTAAATCAATTAACAAGTGAAATATGTTGTGTATGTCAATCATCAAATTTGCCAGTCACGGGGAAAGTGCTATGATGGATACATCATTTTTACTTTCCCCCATATGCAAAACAAATGAAAAGTATTGTTTTCGCGAATATTTTCTATACTATGATGAAAGTTGACACAAGTAGGCGCAAGCCGACTTTAACCCAATCGTGCCAACTTGACACGAGTTTGAATTGAACTATAATGAGATCGCCATGTTATTGTTTTTCTTTGTGACAGTTGTGATACACATTTTAAAAGTTGTGACATATTTTAAAGTAACCAGTGTCTTCCACTCCCAGACTAAGCATGAAGTAAAATTTCGAGTTTAGAAAAGCCCCGCATAGAAAATTTGTCGAGGGTCGCGCAGCGACCCGAGACAAATTTTCACGGGGCTTTTCTAAACTCGAAATTTTACTTCATGCGCCAAGCGCATAAAACACTGATTTACGGTAAAGTTAAAAATATATTAAGCTTAGATGTGATGGTGATCAATATTTAACGAGATGTAGCGACAAAAATGCAAGAATGACTTTTTTTGTGCATAGTTTTGGAATAATAATAGTAAAAGTAGAATAGTTGAAGGAACTTTTTCCATATTGTTGATATTTAAATCATCATATCTTTAACGGGGAAAGTGCTATCATGGACACATCAAAATCAATTTTTTGTACTTGTACCTGTATTTTAGAAAAATAAATTATAAAGCAAAATACTCACTCTGGGCGGTCACGGAGGTGATCTGGGTTCGATTCCCAGCGGAGGCGAGTAATTTTTCTAACGAAAAATACTCGTCTCCGGTTCCATGGATGTGTGTGAATGTGTTGTGACGTCCAAATTAGTCGAAATATATGTTAATATAAATCAACGTTAGTGGCTGAATGGTAAAAAACCTATGCCAAACAAACAAAGAAAAAAATAATACTCACTCGATCTATTATGATTTATTTTTTTTTATTATTTAATTTATTCATGTCTCACCAGGGGGCTCACATTCGTCATAACACATGGTATACAAAATTAATATTTGGCATTACAAAATCAGTTTAAAATAAATACGATGTAGGTCTATAGATAAAACTAAATTTACATAAAATATTAACTAACACATTAGTACAAACATATTAAAATTTCAAATCTTCAAATCCCGAAATACATTCCTCAATGGTGAAAAATGCTTTCTTTACGAGAAATTCTTTTAATACTTTTTAATAGGTCTATTAATTAAATTTTAATGTTAATTTAGGAAATTACTATAATACTTAATATAACCATTTTTGCATCCGAAATTCGAGGTATACTCACATCTACAAACTGCATTTTTGAAGACCGGTGTATCAAGAATGAATATAATTCAACCGATCGGGCTTTTCTAAAAGGGTAAGATTCAAAAACCCGAAAAAAATAAATGAATTAACAGAAAGGTCACCTCTAGAAAATCCTCACCTCGACACGATGGTACCCACCGCCTGCCGGCCAGAGTCAGTTGCGTGCGTTTTCGGAGGCGGAGCGTTCAACAGCCAGCAGGCAGCAGGTATAGACGGTTTTTAGAATTCGTAAAATTTCGATGGTACTCGATGCTGCTCGGTTCAGTACATGCTTGCTAAGCTCGATTGGCGCGTCTACTTACCTCGACAGTTCTCACAATTAATACAACAAGTGTTTACCTTTTTTTAAAAGCGGTGTTTCGTGCATCTAAACAGTGTTGTTCAGTAAACGGTATTTTGTGGTGATCTAACGTACCCTGTGGATTATTTAAGTTGTTATCGCTATTGGATTACGTTTTATGATTGAAGGTGAGTTGCGAAAGGCGAAAACACATCTTCGCGAAAAAAACCCGTTGTCACTTTCGAATTAAGCGTGTTTTTGCCGTTGGCGGGGTATTACTCAAACACTTTTGGTTTCAAAAAGTGGTTACGAATTAAATTACCATCAAAAAATCTCAATGTGTTACTCATATAATTATGTTAACACCAACAATCCCTAGTATGCTATTCATTACTAAATCATTGTTAGTTTTAATAATTTAGGTTAGAATTCAATAATTTCATAGTTTTCAATCGAATGGCATTCAGTTTTAACAGCCTTTATGCCTGAAGAGTAAGCGTGGAACAACAAAAATATTTACAGGTGGTTCATTGCGTCGTAAATGTGAAATATTATTCCATTAAACTTTGTTAATTAATATTAGATTGATCGTTCCTGCAGCGATGGTATGTGAATTGAGTTATTTGCTCCCGATAGATAAGTTCTGCGTGTTTCCCCCCTTTACACCACCTTCCCATTTATTAACCAAGTTAGAGTAGAACTTAACTAAAATATCCCTCATTGTACGTTGTAAACCCATAAAAATTCCCTCTTTCCATTTCTCATCAGCGTGCAATAATGTTTTCAAGGACTTTCCAAGTTGTAAATTTAGCGCTGATTCAAGTAATTAACGGATCGAATTCGTCCTACGTAGACGCTCTACTGGTATTACAATGCCGTGCATTGACAGCGTCTAACCGGATGTTATTGCACGGGGAATACATAATGGAAACGTTGGCGTGTCTGAATGTTAGTGCTGACTATGAACGGTGTAAAATTTCGAGTTTGTTTTGCGGAATTTTAATTGGGAAGCCCGGCCCGCCCGAAGTTACCGCGTGTGTGTAGCCTTGATCTTGTTTCAGACTGCCCAGAAGCTTGTTCTTGAGGAAGGTGACCACCTCGTCGGTTGATTTTGTCATTTATATTAAGAGAATGCTTTAAGCCGTTTTCTTTCTAATAATTATGATATTGTATTTAAACAGTAATTCTTATAAATAATATTGTTGGCAAAATTATATAGAGTGTCAATAAGTAAGCACTAAACCTGGCCATTGCAGTATTCCAATTATATTGTTCATAAAATTGTACAGAGTGTTGATAAGAAGCACTGAACCTGGCTATTGCATTATTTCAATTTTATTATTTTGTTACATACAGGTTACATTCAGTGGGCGAATTGCGTAAATTAGACTGCAATAATTAAAAGTCATAAATTTCTGATTTTCGTCAAAATATTTTTATTTGTAAAGAAACATGATTTTATATGCTTCTTCTTTAAAAATACAACATCGAACTTCAACTTTTAGTCTGTAAATATAAAAATAAGAGTTGCTTATTTACCGTTGTTCAGTTAACCTATAAATACAACCGCATTAAAAGTTTTTGTTATTTGTATTTATAAAAAAATGTAATTTTAGAATTAGATAAAGGTATGTAATTACTACATTTTTGGAATATTGGCTTACCTTATTCTAATATATTTTCCGAAGAAAACGCAATTTCGAAACTATCTCTTAATAAGTATAATTTGGAAATGATTAAAAAAAATCATATATCGTTCATTCTTGCAGTTTCTGATAACGTATTACGTATACTTTTCTATACCAACTAAAGTTTTTGCTCAAAATTGCTCTTATAAGGTACTTTCGATTTATTAACTTTGGATCAAAATCACCCGTACACATTAGCTGTAATATATTCAATAGTTTGCCTGTCACTTGTGACATATTTCATGACTCATTAGAATCAATTTTGCTCTGTGTTTAATTGTTAATTTAATATGTAACATAAAAGTTAACATTTTATTGTTTAGGCATATCATTTATTTTGTTTATTATTATTTGTTAAGTATCATATTATTCTACTATATTATTGTACATATTGCCTTGTAATTAGGATTTTTCCTGTTGGGTAATAAATAAATATTATTATTATTATTATTATTATTATTATTACGTATTTTGGGCATACAAGTTTTTCTTTTTGATATACATCTCTCAATTATATGCTGTAAGTGATCCTGTATTGGTTAATTTTTTTTCAAGTTTAATTGGAAGCGTTAAACGATTGTTTTCCAGTCCCAAATTAAGCATGAAGTAAAATTTCGAGTTTAGAAAAGCCTTAAAATTTGGTTTTGGCGAAGCGCTACGTGACCAAACCAAATTTTCAGGCTTTTCTAAACTCGAAATTTTACTTCATGCGCCACGCGCATAAGACACTGATTTCAAGTAAAGTTCACATGTTCACAATAATTTAATGTTGGCTGGGTTTAATACGCGTGGCGCATAAAGTAAAATTTCGAGTTTAGAAAAGGGTTAAAATTTGGTTTGGTCGCTCCGCTTCGTTCCGCTTCGCTACGCGACCATACCAAATTTTCAGGCTTTTCTTAACTGGAAATTTTACTTAATGCGCCACGCGTATTAAACCCTGCCAACATTAAAATATTGCGAACATGTGAACTTTACTTGAAATCAGTGTCTTATACGCGTGGCGCATGAAGTAAAATTTCGAGTTTAGAAAAGCCTGCAAATTTGGTTTGGTCACGTAGCGCTACGCGACCAAACCAAATTTTAAGGCTTTTCTAAACTTAATCTGGGACTGGAAAACACTCGTTTAACGCTTCCAATTAAACTTGAAAAAAAAATAACTAATACAGAATCACTTACAGCATATAATTGAGAGATGTATATCAAAAAGAAAAACTTGTATGCCCAAAACATGTAATAAAACGAAAGTACCTTATAATACTTATTTCAAGTAAAGTTCATCTGTTAACAATATTTCAGTGTTTTCAATGTTTAATATGCGTGGCGCATAAAGTAAAATTTCGAGTTTAGAAAAGCCTTCAAATTTGGTTTGGTCGCTCCGCTTCGTTCCGCTTCGCTGCGCGACTATACCAAATTTTCAGGTTTTTCTAAACTCGAAATTTTACTTCATGCTTAATGAAGGAGTGGAAACACTTATTTCAAATTTCTTTTACAAAATGTACACAAAACTGCCGATGGCGTATTTTTTGTTTACGGCATATTCTGAAGAAGCAATGTCTTTTTAACATCCACACGAAATTCTATGAAGATATATTTAAGAAATTCTATGTTGTGAATGTTTTAAACTTTAATTTCACTAAATATTTTTATAAAAATCTACTTTTTCGACTTTCAATTGAAAATAACTTAGAAACTATCGACGCATATTTTTTATTTTTGGCATATTCTGAAGAAGCAATTGTTTTCTTAACATCCTAACAATCAACAAATGAATTTAGATTTATAGAACGTATAGAATTTTTGGTATGTTAACTCGACAATAACATAAAATTGGCAATGTTTTTTAATAATTTTGTTTTTCCTTTTGTATTTATAATTTCCAATTCATTTTCAACTGGTCTCTCTAGTAGTTTCATTGATTTCAAAACAAACTTTGTCTGTACTTTGAAAATAAAAATAACAAAAAATATAAATAATTAGGATATCCGAAAGAATTAATTAATTTAGTACAAGCATAATTTTTAACAAAATTGAATGAATGCACAAACATTTCACTCTTCAGCGATTTACTTAGTTTTTTCCTTAAAAATGAGAGACAGGGTATGAAAAAAGAATTGAGATATTTATCTTTTCTTTGAAAAACGTAACCGTTTATTAAATTCTGTGTAAATTCAGTGAATTTTATGATCTGTTTGTTAATTTTCCAATTTCGCTCCGCTTCGCTACGTGACTAATCCAATCCAATCCATTCAGGCTTTTCTAAACTCGAAATTTTAATCAAGCTTAATCAAGGAGTAAAAACACCACTTAGAAGTTTCACATTGAACACTTTTGGAAAAACAAAGAATGCTTGAACATTTACAGAGTAAGTATATATATAAATGCGTTTATGAACATGCAAATCACTACAAAATTTTGAAATCATCACCTCTATTTAACAGTATACAATATACACATAATTTAACAATAAATTGTACTTTTTAATTTTATTTTATTGGTCATAAAGGTTATTTACCTGTCTTTCCACTTAATAATTATAATGAAAACGACATATCCTTGAGAATAATGTTAAAATTAAAACGCTGAAAATTCAATGAATGTCAGGGTTTTATCCATTTATATGAAGAAATATTTATTAATATGAAAACATAAGACGTTTTATAAATTATTTCGAAACGACTAGTTTTCATACTTTACGTTCTCCTCTTTAATTTAATAATAGTGGTAGATTTAATTCATTTTAAAAACCGTAAATGAGCCGTTTAAAATGTGTGAATAAACATAATGTACAACATGTATATATCGTTGTCTTACAAAAAAATATGAGCCGTTTATTTTAAAAATGGCCCGACTCCATTTATTAATTTTTGTTGTTGACTGTAATAATCTTCATAATTTGAGGTTTTCTGCCATAAACAAGAATTTGTGGTTAAGTATAATTAAAATATATAATTTATATTTTTAATATAGTTAATCACAAATTGTTGTTTATGGCTGAAAATCTTAAATTATGAAGATTATTAGTCAACAACAAAAATTAAGTCAGGCCACTTTCAAAATAAACGGCTCATATATTCTCGTAAGACGATATATACATGTTGTACATTATTTTTATTGGATAGAAGAGGCTGTTACTTGGTGAAATTCCATAATATTTCCTACATATTATTTTTATTCACACGTATTTTATTATCAGCGTACTTGATAACTGTTACGAGAAACGTAAAACGTTGTACAATTATGTTAGGTATTGTTAAGGAATTTCATTGTGTGTATCCTACCAAGGACATTTGTAAGAAATATGTGAAAACAGAAACTACTTGCTTAAGTAAATCACAACGTACAATTTTTATCGTTTGATGATGACCAATTGAGGTTGAAATTAAATGGCAACGAAATATATTCAGACCATTGACAAATTAAATTACTAAATTATTGTTTCTGTTCATTAATATGTATTACAGAATAATTTCTTGGCTCAATTGTCTACATCATCTACTTAAATGTATATTTATAGTAGTGACAGAATGACTAAAGTTGATGTCAAAAAAATATATGAGCGTGGATTTTGTTTTTTAATTATATATCTCAATGCAAATTGAACTTATCATCTATTTGCACTGAGATGCATATTTGATAAACCGCTTAAATGTTTTTTTTTCAGAGTTGAATATGAGAAAAAAAGTACGTTCTTATTAGAACAAATATCAGAATAATTAGTGATTTAATTGAAATTTCTTGTTTAAAAAAATAGTTTTAATGATGACATGAGATGAGAATAAAATATTAGAATAATTAGTGATTTAATTGAAATTTCTCGTTTAAAAAGATTATGCTCAAAATAAACGTTTTTTTTACTAAAATTTCTCTGATTTTTGTCTCATTTTGCCGATTTTTTTTAATATCTTTCAAATGTTGGTTGTTTTTTTAAAGTTACATGTATTTCTATAATTCGGTTTATTATAATGGTCACAATTTCAATAAAGATCAATAACCCTGTTTATTTAACTTAACAATAATTTATACTGACATTTAATGTAATATCCATGAACTGCATAATCCATTCTACACTCGTGACGTTTCCATAATCGGTTGCATCAATACACGCATATACTGGTATTAAGTACTAATTGTAGGTTTAAGTATAGATACAATATTATAGGTAACACGATATATTTAATAATTTTTGAAGTTGTGATATACCTACAATCTTTCTAAGATAAAAGATCAAAATGCCACAGCATCACTTTGTATAAATAAAATTCTGGATAACTTCGATTTTTGTTACAACAATTGTTTCGCAAATTTATTGCTTCTTCAGGTGAATGAAAGTTTATAATGAAATTAGAAATCTTAGAACTACATATATTAACATTAACACCATTGACACTATGGCGGGGTAGATATAATCTGTTACTTTCAAAGTTTTCTAGTTTGCTACAGCATCATTTAAACAACCACATACTCAATTTGTAGTCTAGATTGATAATTATTTTGATAAAATAAATGCAAAAACTACGTCTGTATGTAAAAAATGTAATACTTAATGAAATCTATTTCTTCAAATGTATTTACAAAAATAATTACTGATGGGATTAATCAAGATATTTCAGTAATCGATATTTTTGGAGCGATATATTTTAAGAATCGATACATTAATCAATTAATTTTGGTAATGATGTGAATTATAAGAATAACTAAAATCAATTCCACACATCGTAGGTGAAAAAAATCTTATTCCATTTCCAAAACTAAAATCGATTCCACCCATTGTAAGTGAAGTCCAAAAAAACCCACCTCTCTAAACCAATATGATCAGTATTACAATCAATAAGATATAATCGATATAATCAATACAAAATAATCAATAATATCGAGACATTTTCGATTATCCTGTATCGATTATTCCCATTAATAAAAATAATACATGTTGGTGGACTAGGACCAAACATAAAATTTAGGAAAAAAACATATTTGGATTTTTTGTTGTAAGTATACATACTTTTACATATTGCAAAACTAATTGCTTCAGACGTTCGAATTAATCAAAATAAACATTTAAAAAATAAATTAACATGAGATCAAACACAAGCAATATAAAATGAACTTCAGAATATTTCACTGTTTTATACGCCTGGCGTATGAAGTAAAATTTCGAGTTTAGAAAAGTCTTAAGAACATTTGTAAGCTTTTATAAGCACTAAATTGTACTTTATGTCCAATCAAGGTTAAAAACACTGCTTCGAATTAAATATTTTTATAAAAAGAACGAATCTTTAAAAGTTTACAGCGAGAAATTGTTTTGTGTCTAAGAAACATTCCCTGTATACGATACAATAAACAAATCTGCTGTGGCCAACACAGGTTTATATATATAACATCTTTATTTATAAAATTTTCATAATATTTATAAATACAAACAGATTATAAATTATATACAGAAATTAAAATTGATTCTATAAAATGGCTATCGACCATAGGTCTTTCAGCCTAATATAGGATTATTAAATTCATTATTCTAATTACTCATTGCAGTTAATTTGTACTATAAAATGTGCGCTGCTGGTAACATTTGTTCTGAGCTTTGTCGCTTAAAAAAAATACTTCCCGTCGGTCTAAAAAAAATTAAAAATAGCGTACCCACTGCAAAAAATTATATTTTCTTTGGTAGCATTAAATTTTTTTTACCAAGAAATCGAAAGGGGTAGGCCTTAAATCAAAATTTAACATTGAAACCTGCATATCTCTATCTTTCTCCCACTTACGTATTTTCCACCCTTGAAAATCGTAACGCTTCAAATTGAACACATAAAAACAACGAATGTCTGTTTTTTAAGTAAGGTTGATTGCATACATCAAAACATGTTCAGAATATACAATTTATTCTCTTTGTAGTAGTATAACAGTTTTAAAACTCTATTTTATATTTTATCTCAAATTAATCATAGTGTGCTATTTAATTTACAGTATCTACGCAAATTCAAGATATTCTAATATAATAATTTAATATAGTTGTTGACTTTATTTAACACGTCATTCCGTTTACAAAATTGGTCAGTAGAATTTCGTGAACAGAATACGTTTCTTACTCAGCCAGGTAACTCAACGTGCAATGGATGCAAATGAATGTTGACTGAAAACAAATTGTAAAAGATATCATCATGCTTTTACAAAATTTAGAATATTATTTATTACTGGTTAACAGAAACTAGTTTTGCAATTTAATTTCGACACTTTTGCCATCTTTATTGAGATATATAATTTTTTGATAGACAGTTCTAAAGCTGTAGTGTAGTCATACTTTCAAAATGAGTAATTTAAAATTAAATATTAATTTTATGTCGATGAATTTTAGTTATCGTAATTTACAAAATATTTAATAGTTCACTTAATTTAAAAGCAATCGCACAAAATAGTAAACAATGTAATATTTAAGTCGCTTTAAAATTGTACAAATATTTAGCATATTAGGTAAAAGAAGATCTATAATCTTTGATTCAGGAATAAGAGCATCTTCCCAAATCCAGTGTATATTCCAATCTTTAGAAACATTTTCACAATTTAAATGGTTTTGTGCATTCCATAAATACTCATTATATATATCGTAATTTATAAATATCATGATAAATATCGTGATAGATATCTTATGATACATATCGTTCGAACCCTGTTTACAACACTTTTCATTATATTCCATCTTAATTATGAGTGTTTTTTATCAATTCTCTTTTTTTACTGATATTAATTTTGGTATAATCTTATCTTTAAGAATAAAAATGATTTATATATTATAGCATCGTAAAATTAAAAATTCGTTGAATATTTAGTAAATGTAGAAAATTTAAATTCAAAGTGATAAAATCAATGCTTTCGTTCGTATAATTCCTAATATGTGTATTAATGTCTATCGTTAAAAACAGATTATTTCTGCGTTAGTCATTAGAATGCGGGCAATAATTTAAAACAGAGTGAATAGAATATATTAATAACAAAAATGAGCGTATTGGCTTCATAATTATATATAGAATTACTTAGTGATTGATTTTTTTAGCAATACAATAAGTACTTACTTCAACCTAAATTGAATTATAGCTGTTTATTACTACAGAATAGTAAACAAGTATTCGAAAGAGTTGCTCTAAAATTTGCTATAAAAATACATTTAACTTTGACAAAAATTCTAAAATTCTAAGGAGATATTACAACATCGTGTATGCATGTATCTTTGTCGTTCGTGCTTCAAATCAAAACATCACTGATTCAAAATAGGTGTTTAGGTGGTCATTTGAAGACAATACAAAACTACAGCTGATTTAAACTTTGCAAAATAAAGCATTATTATTGGCAGTTCAACAATTTAAACACAACTGAATAATAAAATAACATAACACAAATAAAAATAAACTAATTTGAAATTCACGTTAAATCAGTATTGTACCCGCCACATTTTTCAGTTTAGAAAAGCTTAAAAATGTACTTCATGCCTAATTAAACAAGAAGTAGAAACCTATGTTTAGAAATTAAATTAAACATTAATAATTAACATTTCTTAAGATTTAATTAAACTAAGTTTGACATATTTTGTTTGTAATATTCTTTCAATATAAAAACTTTATTGTGTCGTTTTGGTTTGGTTTTAAGCAGTTACAAATACGAGTAGTTTTAAATAAAAGCTAAAATATTTTAATCCTTTAAAATGAAAAGGAAACAAATTGACAAAGAATTGTCGAAGTATTTCTTTTATGTTAACAAAGTATGATAAATCGTCAATTTTCATAAGCTAAACACATTTTTCATTTAGGTATATATCTTGATAATTATAGCGATTGGTAAATTTGCAGGAATTCGTTGTTTTTATAAAAGCGGTAAATTTAAAGTTTCTAATGAGTGTTTCTATTCCCTGATTAAGCATAAAGCAAAATTTCAAGTTTAAAAAAGCCTATAAATTTGGCTTGGTCGTGTGGCAAATCCAAATTTCTAGGATTTTCTCGACTAGAATATTACAAAAGTTTATTTTGTGTTTCTTTAAATGAAACACAAAATGTATTTGATAATAATTCTTTATATCACATATTTAATCAGCTGTAGTTTTATAAATGATGAAAATCAGATCTGTGTTTAAATGAGCCCCTGAACAAGATGCTATTTTTTATACTTGTTCAAAATCACCCTGTATATTATAGTACTTGTAATTGAATTTCAGTGTTCAATATTTGGGCTAAATAAACTAACAATTGACCGTTTTAAGATTCATTAATCAACTTACATCTTCCTTTTAAAAGAAAAACAATAAGATTAGCTTTTATTAAATTGCGCACTTTAAGTCAATCTGAATTGCAGTTACGAAGAAATCTGCAATCTTAGATGCGGTTGATTGTCTTGAGTTTCTCACGGATCGGTAATAATCTCAAATCAAGGAAAGGTCAATGCCATTGCATTTCTGCATTCTTGGAGTATACATATTATAATGCTTTGCAAAGTTGACTCTTTTAATGCTTTGCAAAGTTGACTCTTATAATGCTTTGCAAAGTTGACTGTTATAATACCTTGCAAAAGTTAAATGTTTAAGCAGTTTATGTGAAACATAAGAAGATTATCCAGTGGGATCACTTAATAGAGTGCATATTTTTTTATTGCAAAACTTGATTTAATTCAATGATATATCATCAATTTAAAAGTAAAATGGATTAAGCACGATTAATTCTTTTAAATTAATAGAAATTTACAACACATGTAATTTTATTTTATATTATTATTTTATTATACAAGGCTTATTTCATACATAACGCACATCGCCCTTGTTAATTCGTTTGGCATTCATGTTTCGAGTAGAGTAGTTCGCAGCAGAAGTACCTTTCATATACCTTTAATAAGAAAGGACTATGTCAGGAACTTCGGGATATGTAGAATAGCGGCCAGTTTTTACTTTTATTTATAGCGACATAAAGTCTGTACGTCGTTACTTTAAGGAGTAGCGTACTGTCTTGTTAATATTTGTCTAATTTCTTGTTAGTGTTTAGATATTATTTTAATATGTATTTTAATTTAAGCTCGGTGAGCAATTACCTTTTTTGTAAATGGTGTAACCCGTATATTTGAATAAAATTTAAAATAATTTTCCATTTCCGTACATGCTTTTTTTGTGTTACCTCCTCACAATCTTTTGATGTAAGCAGCAGAAGTACCTTTCATATACCTTTAATAAGAAAGGACTATGTCAGGAACTTCGGGATATGTAGAATAGCGGCCAGTTTTTACTTTTTTTTATAGCGACATAAAGTCTGTACGTCGTTACTTTAAGGAGTAGCGTACTGTCTTGTTAATATTTGTCTAATTTCTTGTTAGTGTTTAGATATTATTTTAATATGTATTTTAATTTAAGCTCGGTGAGCAATTACCTTTTTTGTAAATGGTGTAACCCGTATATTTGAATAAAATTTAAAATCATTTTCCATTTCCGTACATGCTTATTTTTTGTGTTACCTCCTCACAATCTTTTGATGTAAAATGCATTAAGCACGATTAATTCTTGTAAATCCATAGATTTTTACAACACATGTAATTTTATTCCAGACTATTGTTGTTGTACAAAGGGTCATCCCATAAATAATATCTTTTTTTTTTCTTACATGTTTTTTTGTTGATATTATCTTTTTACAATCCTTCAATATAATCTCCCTGCTTCTCAATGAGAATTCCTGAGTTTCAACATCTGGGAAACTTCACAATTCCATCTAATACACCATCTTTGTTCATATGACTTTGGCTTTGGTACCAGTGGCATAAAGCTCTTCAAGAGATAAATAACGATGTCCCAGCATAGGTTGTTTCAACTTTGAAAATAAGTCGATGCCTAGTTGACTCATATCAGGACTGTAGGGTGGATGAGGTAATACTTCACAACTGTAGTCGCACAGCTTTTCATTTACAATGGCAATGTGTGTGAAATGACCCTTGTGTAATAATTCGTTCAAAAGCCACTGGCTGATAGCCTAAGATAAATATTAGCCATACAAATATTATATTGGATTGTGTTCCCGTTTCAATAAATGTACGATTTAAATCGGTTGATACATACAGTCTATTCTGGGAATCATGATATTCACGTCAACAGTTTATGCATGTATCAAAGACTAACAGTTTTTCTACCATTTCATACTATTATTTGCACATTATCGTAGCAAAGTATAGACACGTATGCCTTGTGACTCTTGAAACAAGTACCGACAACAGTGCTCATCGGAATTCCGGAATTCAGAATTTTGGAGTTGATGACGTGAATGTCAACATTCACGGAATAGAGTTTACTTAATGTACTGAATGACTGGAAATAATAAAAATAGTGAGATAGCCATTCTGAACAATAGGCAATCACAATGGATTTTTTAAAGGTTTTAGTGTTAGGATATATAGGGAAATAATGACAATATAATTTCGAAGGTTCAATATTTTAATTAAAAAATGGAACACAAGAATAAATCAATATCAAAACTATTTGAATACCCACTGAAACAACAACTTCCCCTGCAAATACACCTCCGGATATTGAGCACACCAACATACGTTTTAAAATCATTAGCCAACCAGAGGGCAAAAAATCATAAATTTACAGTTACTCGATATAACATATTAGTATAATATCGTTTAGGAACTTTTTGTATTGATCCCTAACATTTTAGGAATCACCTTATCTGCTTTATTTCTTAAAAAATCTTTAATTCAAAACAGAAATAATGATATTGTATACTTACTTAATGTACTGTTTATTTATTGCTGGGTATCTTATCTTTTTTTTTTGGGTGTGTTAAGAAACTCGAAATCTTTTATAATCTGAACATCCAGCAAGACTAATGAGGAAAATTACGGTATTTAAGAAAACAATCATAGTCGTTTTTCTCTCACAAACGTTCGTTACGGCGGACATAATCGATTCAAAAAGGCGGGAACGGCATTTTCTTGGCAATTCGTTCCGGCAAATTACCACAGCAACATCCACAAAACTGGAGACGCCGTAATTTCCCGTTTCCTCTAACACAAACAATCCCACTTTTAATATTGAGTAAGTGAAAAAAAAAAATGCAGCGTTGAAATTTAATTTTGAGATATGCTGCACAATAAATATTCCCAATTAAGTCTAATTGCGAGTAGACAATTCATAGCAATCTTCTTTCAGGCGTTATTATTGCAATGAAATCGTTAAATGTTCACAGCATTTACGAAAATAGCTAAGAAATGACTGTATGTTTTTGAGTTTACGTGAAGTGATTATTACACTAAAAAAGACTGTTATTCCTTACTTCACTTTTTATTTGTATTGTTAGATGTGTTGTTATTGATAATGCGCACCTTGTGTCTCGAAATATACATCTAACGATACAAATAAAAAGTGAAGTAAGGAATAACAGTCTTTTTTAGTGTAGTTAAGAAATGAATGAAGTTTGCCTAACATTGTAAACAAATGATTGACCCTTGGCGAAATTACAGTTGCTCAGAATTAAAAAAATCAATTTATTAAGATTTACGAAATAGTAAAAAAAGTGATTTCTTCTAGGCTAGTAGAGAAAACCTTAAGGGCAATAAGGAAACCTGAAAAATAATATTTATATTTTATTTATTTGTATTTTATAAAAAATAATGATAATTTGTCAAATATTGAATAGGAAAATAATACTAGGTTTTATACCACTATGTATTTGTATTAAATTAACACTATTCGAGTTGATAAAATACATTATTTTATAAAACTTCATATTATTTTCCATTCGTCATTAGAAATAGAATACCACTTAGAAAGGTCTCAACAATCTTGATGTATTTTTTTTAGTAAAAATTACATTCTGTATCAACCTTGGAACAATATAAAATTTTAATTCTATAACATTGTAACTATATTGAGATGTGAATACTACTCCAGGTTAAAACAATATTGAAATACAACTTAAAAATAATTGTTGATACAAGACTGACACATGATTATGTACACTTGATACAGTATTGTGTCATGTTAATACAATCTTGATACAATAATATACTAAAACCTATGTATTTTTTGCTTTGTCAACATTTTCAGCGATTGATAAGACATGAATAAACTTTGTTCTAAAGTTGACTGTCAGCGAAATTACAGTTGCTGTAAGTTGTCGTGGTCAAAGTGGAGGTCATTTGTTTGTAAACAAATCGAGGAAACCTCAGATTCAAATCAGTCTTTGTTTTGAAAATTCAAAAATAAAATAAAATCACTGTGATAAAAATTATAAACCCTAGTGTTTTTTTTCACTGTTAATAATTTTTGCAATTTTCTCAGTGTTACAAAGTTTAAAAGTTATGGTATAACTTTTATTCGTTTTGTCTAGACTAAACGCGAAATGTCTACGGCTCACAGACATAGTCCGAATTAAAACATAATTTCGGGTTTTGTTCGCATGAGTTTAGACAAATGCTAACATGCTACGTGTCATAAAAATGTCAAATTTGTAAAGTTGTAATATCAGAAGTTCACGTTAATCGAGGTTATTGAAAATATAGGAACATTGTTCTTTATTTTGACGCTCGCAAAATAATAAGGAGATAAAAACAAATAAACAATTTGTAAGGAAATTTTAGTTTCATGGCAGAAAGACCTTGGGTCGATAGCCTATGGTAGGATAACTTTAAATACAAGTTGGTATTATATTTATAAATAATGTACTTAAATTCGTTGAATAAAGGTATTTGTATAAATTAATTTCTTTATTTTTATGTAAAAAAACATCAACAACAAAATTGAGCCGATTAAGCTAGAGAAGCTAACTGATGAGACTAAATTATGAAAAATACGAGTCATTCTCCCGCTTTTTCCAAAATTATAAAATAAATCGATCAAACAACACAAACCAAAAAAAGTACTTGGAAACATCACTTTGTTTTATACACAAAGTGATAAATCATTTATAGGGAGTATATTTTAAACTTCACTTTAAATCAGTATTTTATACGCGTGGCACATAAGGTGTTATGGAGGAAATGCCAAACTATTCTCAAATACTGTTAACCTAGACACAAAAACAATAATTTTCACGAGTATAGAAAAAATGTAACTCAATTATTCAAAATTCACATTATTCTGAGTGCGGACGAATTTTAAATTATAGACAATTCTTACTTTCTTAAAATGTTTGATGAGTTTCAAACGTATTTGATGATTTGATTTGATTTGATGATTTTCAATATTTGACAGTTTCGCAAACTTACAGAATCTGTAAAAGTTTTAATTTATTGAGTACAGTTTTCGCTAATATTCTTAAAATTAAATTTGTATAATGATGTCAGGCGCGCACCCAGGGGGTGGCTCGTGGGTTTGTTTAATACACAAAGTGATAAATTATTTATAAGGAATATATTTTGAATTTCACTTGAAATCAGTGTTTCATACGCGTGGCGCATGAAGTAAAATTTCGAGTTTAGAAAAGCCTGAAAATTTGCATTTGCCGGGGCGCGACTCGCTTCGCTCGCGCGCGCTGGCAAATCCAAATTTTCTGGCTTTTCTAAACTCTAAATTTTACTTCATGCTTAATCTAGGAGTGGAAATACTCATTAAAAGTTTCAAATTAAACGCTTTTATAATTAACCTTGTATAAAAAATGTTCTTCTCATAATTGAAAGTGATTCATTACTAATTAATCCAGTTTGGTTTGATATTATTTGAAGTAAAACTTATGCCTGTAATTATTTACTTTTTAAATCAATTAGTTTTATTTCAATACTTGTATGCAAGGTTAATTATAAAAACGTTCAATTTTGAACGTTTAACGAGTGTTTGCACTCCTAGCTTAAGCATGAAGTAAAATTTCGAGTTTAGAAAAGCCTGAAAATTTGGATTAACCGGGGCGCGCGAGCGAAGCGAGTCGCGCCCCGGCAAATCCAAATTTTCAGGCTTTTCTAAATTCGAAATTTTACTTCATGCGCCACGCGTATAAAACACTGATTTCAAGTGAAATTCAAAATATATTCCTTATAAATAATTTATCACTTTGTGTATTAAACAAACCCACGAGCCACCCCCCTGGGTGCGCGCCTGACATCATTATACAAATTTAATTTTAAGAATATTAGCGAAAACTGTACTCAATAAATTAAAACTTTTACAGATTCTGTAAGTTTGCGAAACTGTCAAATATTGAAAATCATCAAATCAAATCAAATCATCAAATACGTTTGAAACTCATCAAACATCTTAAGAAAGTAAGAATTGTCTATAATTTAAAATTCGTCCGCACTCAGAATAATGTGAATTTTGAATAATTGAGTTACATTTTTTCTATACTCGTGCAAATTATTGTTTTTGTGTCTAGGTTAACAGCATTTGAGAATAGTTTGGCATTTCCTCCATAACACATTTGGAATCCGGGATTTTCTAAATTTAATTAATTCAAATATAAATGTTTGTATAAGGATAAACGTTTACAAATACATCTGGGTGGGCATCAATAGCAGACCACACTGATTTACTTAGTGAGTTTAGGAAATAAGAGATTTTGTATCCAAATAAAGCAAGTTGTTGCTTACAAGTGAACGAAGTTCACCTCAAAACTGCTTTTTAAAAGACTTTATAAGTTAGGCTAGTTAAGAGTTAGGTTAGTTAGAAAAACATAATTAATTACTAAATATTGAAAGTATAAAAAAATATCTTAGCAAATTAACGAAAAAACAGTTGATTTTAAGAATTTCAAATGTTTCTTTCTATATGTTATATACAGAGAATTTTTCTTTCAAGTATACATATCCTAGTGCGTATGCATTTTAAGGCATTCGTTGTTTGTTTAATTTAACCCTTTTAGTCCTGGAATTTTTCTGGTGCCCAAAAAATGTTTTCTACACTGCATATTATTTATTACTATCTCAGATATACAGAGAGTTTTTATCTTAAGTATACATATCTTAATATACTGTATACGCTATAAATCTTCAGATATTGGTTGTTTTTACATATATTTCAAATTAAACTTTCAAACGAGTGTTTTCCACTCCCAGATTAAGCGTGAAGTAAAATTTTGAGTTTAGAAAAGCCTGAAAATTTGGTAGAATTTTCACGCTTTTCAAAACTCGAAATTTTACTTCATGCGCCACGCGTACTAAACACTCATATGATGTGATGTTCAAAATACACTTAATTATATACAATTGAATATGTGGCCCGTAAAGGAACAAGTTTGAAGTCCCATGATTTAGAGCATACATGCATATTTGACTACATATTGGAAGGTTCAATATAAATCCTTTGAAATTAAATTAAAATTTACAAATTATAATTTTTATGATGTATCATTATGTCTTGCTTAATAATACACTTGTTGCATGTATTATTAGGTAAGAATTAATGTTAAACCATAAAAACTCTTTTTAGACAACAATGAAGAAACAATTTGATAAACATTACACCAAAATACGAAAGTGTGTCATTACTAAAGAATGCCCGTTGTTTAACACTTGACCCGTTCTTCACCCGACTTGTTAAGAATCCAACTATATGACGTAACCCATACCCGGAGTCGTTAATTCCCTCCTCGAGTATTACCATCACAGCGCCCACGCCCAATGAATGAATTTATTGTATTACTCCTCATTTTTCCAATCCAACAAATCTCACGCTGACTAAATGCTACGAGCGTGATCATAAAGCCAAATAAGTCCAAAGCAGACGCTGCATTTTCTGGCCGTGCCAGCATCCGAAAGTGACATACTACTGGTCCAGACTGGAATGTGTGGGCTGGAGTTGTAATAAAAAAAGTGGTTTTGGTTTCAACGGTGCGGACTCAGGACTCAGACTGTTTAGAAGTTGAATAAATAAATATGCGTGGCCAGCACTTACAGGCTTTTGTAAGAATAATAAATATCATGAGTTGGACCAATTAACGTTTTGTATGTTGGTGAAGATTAATGATGCAAGATATGTTTTAAGGAATTTATTTAATGGTTATAAAGAAATATAAACTGACAATTCATAATAAATAATTAAAGAACTCGAAATAAGATTTTGTCACTTTATCAGCGATTTTAACTTGAGTATATTTGGATATCTGATTCAGCCCCTAAAAGCAGGGTTCAGACGATATATATCATCAGATATTTATCACGATATTTATCATGATATATATCGATATTCCAAAAACCCCTAAATCCATTTTTTTGGAGGGGATTTTGGGGTTTTTGGGAATAGTCGACTCATTTATATACTACGATATATAGGGAGTCCCATTAGTGCGTTCTTGGAGGATATCTCGGTTTAAGTCAAAGATAGAAAAAAGTGTCCTTATCAAAGTTGCTTGGTTTTAAGAGGTGCATAACCTAAAAATATTATCATGCACACATGGTGTGCCACAAAGATAGTAACGGCTGTAAATTGATTATTTTAAATGGATCACTCTGTATATTATTTCGTTTTTGGGTTCCTCATAAAACTTGCGTATTAATTTATTAAAAACATTTAGTCTAAATCTGCGCTCCCCAGACTATTTTGTGTGGTGGACCGGTATTTTTGGTCCTAATTTGTGACGGACCGAACATCAAGAAATTTTAAGTATTTAAATATAACTTTTTTATATCTTTTTATTGTGTAATTATGAAATGACAACAAACTTTTCAACTGTTTCAAGTGTTTACTACATCAATTAATGGTTTAGTTAAAAATTGAGAAAAAGGAATGATAAAAATTAACGACGAAAATCTTTAAAATAGCAAAATCTCCGAACATTGAAAACGTATAACTTATAATTCGACATTGATGCAAATCACCAAAATGTAGAATCAAGATAATAGATAAAAATTACAAAGATCGTGAAAACAAATCTAGTCAAATAACTGTCTTTTATAAATGTTGACTGTTATTTTCAGTCAAAATATAACTTAAGTAGCGTTTTATTCATTTTTATTTAATAATGTATAAATAACGTACTGGGAATTTTTTTTTGGGTATACATATGAATACGCTGTAAATGATCAGATATTCGCTGTTTTTAAAAACAAGTTCATATTGAAGCTATAACCGAGTATTTCCACTCCCAGTTTAGGCCTCAAAATGTTAGTTCATGCGCTGGGTGTATAAAACACTGAAATATTGTAAAGTCAAAATATATATCTTTTACATACTGCTCTTGTAGGATAATAATAATAATAATAATAATAATATCTTTATTCACGTATGCTACATAATGCAATGATACAATACATTGTATATGATAGATGTGAAGCGTCAAAACAATATCAAAACAAATTTTGTATAGTATGTACAGGTACACTTTTGCCACCGATCGAGGTTAAAACTTGAAGTCATTAATTGTGTATACAACTCTATTTAGTAGCATGTTTTTGATGACCTTTTTAAATTGTGGAAAACCAAGATTTTTAATATCGTTATCTAATGTGTTGTAAACGTTTTTACCTTCGTTTATAGATGATTAATTATATAGAGTAGTAGTGTGTTTATCAATTCGTATTAAGTCGCAGTGTCTTGTTTTGTAATTATGATTTTCGCTATGGGTAACGAACTGATTTAAATTAGATTTAATGTAACAAACCATTTTGTAGATGTGGATTGCTGGAAACGTTAATATTTTATAAGTTAAGAAGGCATTTTTACATGATTCTGCTCTGTTTAGATTGAACATAGTCCTGATAATTTTCTTTTGGGCTATAAATACTTTATTTGAATCAGAGCTCCTGCCCCAAGCCAGGATATTGAATGACATATGGGAGTAGGCCATAGCATAGTAGATAGACAAAAGAGTATCAATACTTTGAATTCTACTTGAAATCAGTATTTTATACGCGTGGCGCATGAAGTAACAAAACAAATTCAATCTGGGAATGGAAAACACTCGTTTAAAGCTTCAATTTGAACTCTTTTTAAATATGACGAATATCTGAAAATTTATAGCGTATACAGTATATTGGGGTATCTATACTTTAAAAAAAAAAACTCCTGGTATACAAAATATTTCCAGTTTAATTTAGGCATTTTATAGAAAACCAATTAGTTTTTATGTAAAATTAACTGAATTTCAGGGTTAAATTTAATTTAAAAAATCACATATTTGGAAAATTAGTTAAAATTATTAAAATTTATTATAAAAATTTGTTTTTTTCTGTACTGATCTGTAAAATATCTCGCCTATAGATTGCGAGTACCTAAGTCAAGAATTACACAAAAAATCATTAAATTTTGGCGTAGAATTATGTTTCAAAAATTCTTTAAAAAAATAATGCGGTATCAAAATTAATTCAAATTCTCAGAATCATAACTCTACTAGAATTACGGGCAAGATATTTTAGTTTCCTGTACCGTCATGTTTTTTATTTTACTGTACAGGAAACTGAAATATGTTGCCTGCAATTTTAGTTTTAATCAAAGTAAAGAATACCTTAAAAATCATTAAACTTTGGGGTATGTCATTAAAGTAACTTCAAATTCTCAGAATTTAAGAAAATTTTAATTTAAATAACCTAATGTTCTGTATTAAATCGTTTCTCCATAATTGAAGTTATGAGATTTTTAAATGAGCAAGAGAATAATAATAAAAATGCATTGCCAGGTAAAGTATTTAAAAATTGAATATAAAGTAAGTTTATTTCTCCCATTTTTCCAACGGTGAGCCATTAATTAACCTAATATGCTAAGGTTACTAAGTATTTGTATAAATTAAAAGCAGCTTAAATGATATATTTTTTACTTTTGTGTACCCAGATGTTTTTTTTATAATAAATGAAAATAAAATAAATAGTGTTTATTATATGGAGATTTTTTTTAAAGTATATATATGCATACGAAGTAAAGTTTCCGACATTCGTTGATTTTTGAAAACGTTTAATTTGAAGCTTTAAACGAGTGTTTTCACTCCCAGACTAAGCATGAAGTAAAATATCGAGTTTAGAAAAGCCTTAAAATTTGGTTTGGTCGCTCCGCGAAGCGGAGCGACCAAACAAAATTTTCAGGCTTTCCTAAACTCGAAATGTTACTTCATGCGCCACGCGTATCACTGGTTTTAGATGAAGTTCAAAATATAGGTCTTTAGCATACTGTTTTAGTAGCATATTGTAAACTTCACAATAATTCAGTCTTTCAGACGCGTGGCACATGAAGTAAAATATTATTATCGGATAAATATCGATACATGTCCGATATTTTTATATTTATATAATAAATATCACGATATTTCCGAACCCTGCCTAAAAGTTGGTCAGTTTTGTTCCACGCGACCAAGTCAAATATTTAGATTTGACTATACTCGAAATTTTACTTTATGCACCATAGAAAACAAATGCAACATAATTCTTATGAACTAATTATTTTATTTCTGAAACCCAACACAACGCAGTGCTCTTTATTAAATACCAATCCTCACCCGGTCCATTCACCATAACTTCATAGTGTTCTATCCTATTTGAAACTTGGTCTAATTACAAATATTATATGGTACATATAATTTTAAGCAATTTAATATGTCTTTCAATACTGAGATATGAATTTATGAAATAAGTAGTTACTTTACTACAATCTCTAGGATCTCTCTCAGCCCATTTAAAATACAGTTATTTTCCCTATTAACATTTTTAAATAATCAATCCTCCTACATACAGGGTTAATCAAAATCACTGGAACACCTAAATAATTCTCCAACCGTACAAAATTTCAAAAAATGTTTAAAATAAAAGTTTCCTAGATGTAAACAAGCTGTCGTTTAAATATATTTTTAATGAACTTTAGGGTTGAAGTGACGGTCGTACTTCATCGAAACACTCAGGGATTAGTAACAGGGACACTGTCCAGTGAGTAGGCTTTCTTATTTCAAGTAATCAATTTATTGAAATCAACCCATTTTTAATGTACAGGGTATTCAATTTGTTGCGATAATTTGGTTACCTTTCTTTTTTCAAATAGAACACCTTGTATACTTTGACATTTTTTAATTCTAAGATTAATTCTAATAACTTTTTGTAGAAATCAATTTTGCATAAAATGCAAAGTTTTTAAGTTATAAGCAATTTATACACATTCTTAAACTTCAAATTAACAATACTTTCCCACAAACATACACATTTATTTTAACCAATCGGATAAATAATTAACAAAATCAAAAACAAATAACAATACAATTAAAGAAAATTAATTTATTGTTCAAATTGCCATACCTGAGCGGCTTTTGACAATGTCCTAACCTGTCAACAAATTCGCGTAAACAGTTTCCTAAATTTTCACCAGTAATACTCTGCACTTCCTCGACTATTTTCTGCTTCAACTCATCAATATTTTGTGGCCTATTGATATAAACTTTAGATTTTAGGTGTTCCCAAATGGAGAAATCTAATATCTGCAAATCCGGCGGTTTAGGAGGCCATTCAATGAATCCTTGGAAAAATATTCTTAATTAAAAGTTCAGGAATCTGTATTCATTGCCTATAACCTAAAAATTGTGCATTTTATAAAAAAAATGATTCCGATAAAAAGTTCTTAGATTTAATTTTAAAATTAAAACATGAGAAAACGTATAAGGTGTTCTATTTGCATTAAAAATATATTTAAACGATAGCTTGTTTACAACTAGGAAACTTTTATTTTTAACATTTTTCAACATTTTTTATGGTTGAAAAATTATTTAGGTTCCGGTAATTTTGACTAACCCTGTATAACGTCGGTTTAAAGGCTAACATCATTAGGTACTGTTAGTGTACCATGTACTTGATGCGTTTTAACGTTAGAATAAAAATCGCACTTGTTGTCATTTAACAAATGTATAATCATTTATTACCCTCACTTTATTTATCTAATAGTTTTGCTAAAGTCATTATTAATACTGCCATCTCTCGTTTGTCTGTTTGTATTACTGCATGTCAGGCTTACGATTACTGTCGTTTTATCCCGACGGCAATTTATGTTACATTCTGCAAGTGTCACGTGAGCATATATCATGCGAAAAGTTTGTGCATTCGTTTTGTCCCTCCAGTCAGATCATGTGATAACGCCTTGAAATATAAGAAAACCAGAAGTTTAGACCACCGGGCCACGTCATATATTTAATTTTCATACCTCGGCGTCCTTGTGTAAGGTTTTTATTACATATTCACCAACTGTTTAAATAATTAAATATGTATTTACCTTAATTGCACTATGTTTGTATTTATAATAAGAAATACGGCGAAAATACAATAAAATAGGGTAAATCGTTAGTCGTCTTTTTGAAATATAGTACGAAAATAGAACAGTGTCACTAAAGTCAAATCTTTATTGAAGAGTAACAATTCCATAATACCATGATTCATTGGATATCTCTTAGCCGGCTTGGAATGTCGTCTGCATTTCAACAATTTTTGCGAAGTTATTATTCTGTGAAGTTATGTTAATCATTTCAGCACTAAAAACAATCTACAGTTATAATTTTAAAGAAACAAATGTTTAAATGATTTTATATCATAATTCTTTTTATTTTCTACTGAAATTTCTGCAAATTTAAAGATGTGCTTAGTAGGCTCTTGTTGCAAATCTTGAATTTGTACTTTTTAGGTTCAATCGCAAATTTTATAGCAAAAGTACATAGAAACTCAGTATCAACACAGACTAACTAACGAGTGTCTATAAACTGTCGGTATCCCAGTAGATTCTGACTTCAGAAATATACGTCTTTAGACATATAATTCAATTTATTTGACGTTTACGAGATTCATCCAATCGTATGACATAATTTAAGATATGTAATTTGTTTTTCAAAGCAACTAAGATGCCGACAGTTTATGGACACTCGTTATAATTGTTTGTGGTATCACAGCCTTATTAATAGTAGTAATGGGATCATCTGAATGTAAATAATCGATTCGTTTGATTATAATAATAATAAAACATCTCGAGATCGATTGCTCGAGTAATTGAGAGATCGCTCAAAAGGTTGCTCAAAATATCTCTCAATGATTGCTCGAGAGATCTCTCGAATGATCGTTCGATAGATCCTCGAATGAGTATTATTCAAATTACTAAACAACCATTCCAATAATAATTTCAACAGCCATTTAAGCGATCACTCGAATGATCATTTGAGCAATCATTTGAGTGATCTCTGAGAGTTTAAAACATACAATATCAAAGTATTTTTACTCTCATGCACTTGTACTGGATACATTGAGGGACAGATTCAAGTAGTTGATCAAGATAGAGAGCGAACGGAAATCTTGCGTTTGTGTGTGCTAGCTCGTAGGTATTTCGCGAGACCTCTCTTTTGTTCATACTCACAGCTCTATTAATAAGATCAATATGTTTTTACCTTTAATTAACTTAGGGTTTTCTCAATCATTTTTGCAACATCATCTGCATTTTACATAACTGTTAATTTTTGTAATCGTTGAAAATCATAAAAAATGTAATTATAATTGTGAATAAAATTCACTATTTCTATGTGCATTAAAACAAATGGTTATTATAGTTGCAAAAAAATTATTGCGCAGATTTCATTTGCATCAAGACAAATGACCATTATATGTAATTGCGGGAGAGAAAAAACAATCGATTACGCTGATTTCATTTTTCGTGATGAAAATGTCCGTGGAAAGTGTGCTGTTATCACAATGAAAACTAGTCGGCGGATAAGAAATATGCAACGTTGTGCAACAATCTGTAGTTGCAACAAATGAATACGCAATTAAAACGTATTCTCGATTCTATTAATTAATTTAGAAAGCAGACGTACATTAATTGAACTAATTAAAGTACTTATTACGAATTTTACGAAACCGTTCGATTTCATAACGCTCGGAAATAATTATGGATTTCTATTTACTTTAGAATAAAATGTGTAGTTTACAGAGTACATCAATAAACAAAATGGCCAAGTTTGTTTGTTCAGCTTAGGCTTTAATATGTGAATATTCCGATAATTTAAACTTATCTTTATTATGCGAAAACAGTTATTATGAATTAGTATGATATTGACAAATTGAAGTTGATCAAACTATGTTTACATAATAAACAAATATTAGTTTTACGTAATTAAAGTGAAAATTTAACGAGTGTCTATAACCTGTCGGCATCCCAATAGGTTCTGACTTCAGAAACATACGTCGTAATTAGACATATTATTAAATTAATTAGGCGTTTCCGAGATTTACCGAATCGTATGACTTAATCTAAGATATGTAATTTGTTGATGATGCCGACAGTTTATAGACACTGGTTATTTTGATAAGTTCAATAGTATTGTGTTGTTTTCAATTAAACGTCAAAAGTTTGTATTTTATCTAAAATTTATAAAGAAAAAAATCTTAACCAAATATTTTTGTTCATGTTAACTTATGATATTTAATATATTTTAATAATAATTTTAACGAATAATGTATTTCCACCTAAGTGTTTCAAGATTTGTAGCATTGTTTGAGGGAATTAAATTGCATGCAGGACCTTATTTGATATTCTGCAGTGTTGTGTTGATTGGAGAAATGCTGCGAGCAGTCGGGTGCAATACGGAACGGATGGCCAAGACAGATCAAAGGGATTTCTGCAATTTGCCAGGTTAATTGGCCCAGATTTAACAGTATTTGCTGTCCTTAGTGCAAATCTCTGTATTATATTATTTACACTAGAAATGTAATTTGTTTTAAATGAATTGTTTGTAATTGCGTTTAATGAGAAAAAATAAAATAAAGAAACCCGAGTATCCAATCAAAATTTAAAAAAAACCCTCATCAACTTTCTTCGAATCCTACTGAACAATAATCAATCTATGAAAAAAAATCTTTATTATTTTTTTAAACGTACTTCATTAAAAATTAATAAATTATAAACTAATAACCAAACAGACGACTGATTGTTAGCCTGTTGTTAATATCCATGATATATGAGTTTATAAATATCGAAATATATCATGATTAATATCGTGATATCGTGATATTTCATTATATATGAAATATATCGTCTCAACACTGATTCATAGACATTTGTTTTTAACGTAGTCGATATGAAATAAATAATAGAAAAATAAATTCGCACTGTTGAACTAACAGCATTTTACACGGTTCTTTACAGTCTGAGAAAAACCGCTCGCATCTCGACAAAGTAGCACAAAAATTTCGTCTCCATAAACATAAAGTCCCATTGAATAACATACCAAATTCATACCCAGAATTGACTTTGCAAACGCAGCCAACTGATACTAAAATGGGTTTTATATCTACAGAAGAAAACGGTACAATACTTTATTACTTTCGCGTATTTATACAGTTTGCGTCATCCTCACCGGAGCAAATATAAAAATACAGAAAAGCGAGTAATCATTTTATCACGTTCTTTCACAACTGCGAGAATTGAATCGAATTGATTTCTTCTAGATGTTAAAGATTTCTTCTAGATGTTAAAATGCTTAATACGTTAATTGAATCCACAGCATTCAATTAAATACGTCTATAATTCATGTCAAGAATGATTGAGTCTGTGTTTGGATGACATCATTCTTAAGCAATATTAGTTAGATAAATATTTAAGCACGCAAGATTCACACAAAACACCAATTGAAATGTAAAACTCATTAAATTCTATTAGTTTCATACAATGATATTTATTTTTATGTGGTGGATATTAATTTAAAGGTACATTTTGTGAAGTGTTAATAACTTATTATATACTTGATAGTTCTTAGTTTTATGTGGTAGATATACGACTTGTAGTTTTTTTAGGGTATGCAACTTTAAAGACCATCATAGAATAGTTTAGAACTATCGATTTGAAGTGACAGATGGCGTTGGCCCAGTGCATTAATGACGATCGAGTATTATTGCCTTATCGGCAATTCTACCTTTCATTGTGTATATTTGCCAGACCGTGAAATGGGCAAATGATGTGTAATATGTTTTCCATATAATCTGACGTATGAGCTCAATTTTTTTACACATCGCTGATTCAAAATAATTAGTTAATTATAGCAATAAACAATTACATCGATCTAGAAGTTTTTTTTTATGTGTGTTATTAAGCTATCTATTAATCCGAATAAATCGAAAGTTAATATTGTAACTTAATCTTGAAAAATCAAAGTTATTCCACTAATAAATTTAGTATTGTTATATAATTAAATTTTCAAATAAAACATATCGTGGAATCCACTAAGTCAATTTTTGGCTGTTGTTAGTTAAGTCCACCAAGCTCTTGTACTCATGGCTTTCTACTTGCTGGTGCAATCCACTAAGTCCTTAGTTAGATTAGACTTAGTGGATTGCACCAACAAAACCATGAGCACAAGAGCTTGGCGGACTTAACTAACAACAGCCAAAAATTGGCTTAGTGGATTTCACTTGTAAGCCGACAATATGTGAGTAAATATGACTATTTCTAAAATGAATACAATAAAATGACTAATAACGATATATAATGATTCATTTCTTACATCTTCAAAATAGATAATTTTATTTAAGTTTTTGTTATAATTTCATGAAAATTAATTTCTAGTGCCCTAAGTTTTCATTTCAGTTAAGACGTTCCTTTTGGGGTGTAGACAGATTCTCGGACATCTTGAAAATAAATATCTACATCCACAGAAAATGTCATGAAGATAGATCTTTATGAAATTTTCTGTAACTACAGTTATGACTTTTTGTTCCGAAATTTCCTATAATGATTTCTTAATGTGTGTCAAAATTATGATTTTCTTTTATTTAATCTACCGACGACACCTCTATTTATACAAAGGGTTCTGATATCAATAACTGCACACACCAGAATAACGTAGCTAAATATGAAGCGAGCAAATGGTTTAAGTATAATAAATTGTCATTAAATGAAAATAAAACAGTAAACATCAACTTTTCACTTAAATCTATACAAGAAAATAACCAAATGTGTGTCAAATTCCTCGGAGTATACATCAACAGTAAACTAACTTGGCACACGCATGGCCAGGAAACTGCCGCAAAGATTTGCAGAAATATATATTTACTGCGCCAACTAAGCTCTTGTCTACCAAAAAAGGCATTGCTTGTAGCATATTTTTCTCTATGTGGATCCCACTTATCCTATGGCATTACAGCCTGGGGCCACACAACAATTATGCACAGACTATTTGGTCTGCAGAGACGAGCAGTGAGAATTTTAGATGGTTTAGGATACAGAGATGACTGTAGGGAGGCATTTACCAAGCTTGGCGTACTAACCCTACCTTCACTTTATGCACTAAACTGCCTAACGTATATCTCTCGAAATATAGAGTCATATCGCCTTCACAGCAGCATTCATATGTACGACACCAGAAATAAACAAAACATACACATGTATCGGTCTCGCCTTACGAAGACACAAGACGGAATACATTTCTACGGTCCCAAAATTTATAACACCCTGCCTGAAAAGATAAGGTCGTTGGGGTGTAAAGAGTTTAAAAAAATTATAAAAATGTACCTCATAAAAAAAGCATTTTATAGCATGGATGAAATATTGGCAGATAAATTTGAACTGTAAAATCTTCATTTAGAATATGTGTTCCAAATGTATATCCCATTTTAATATTTTAATATGTTGTAACTTGTATTTTTATCTTATACTTATTTTCCATATTTATACTTTCTGTAATTTTCTGACCTGTGTAAACTGATGTATATTGCACCAATAAATTATTATTATTATTATTATTATTATTATTATTATTATTATTATTACCTAAAATTGAAAAAAAGTAATCATTGACGTTCAATTGCAAATCACCATACCACTATTAATACGTAGTTTTTTTCGTTTTTATATTTTGAAAAACAATGTTTGCTAAATATCCACACCAAATATCATAACGATTTATTAAAGAATTTACAAATTACGATTTTATAAAATCCCTATCTACCTAAGTTTTAGAATTTGACGTTCATTTGTAAATAATTTAAAAATGCCAACTCAAGAACGGAAAAATGTTGATGGTATATTTTTATTTTAAAAAAGCAATCTTTGTTAAATATCCACACAAAATGTCTTCGTCTTTTCCTTAAAAGTTTCAAAGGTTTTTATTAATTTTATTTCCTTAGAATTACTAGCTTTAAAGTTTAATTAAAAATAATTTAAAAACTATTATCAAAGAATTTCAGAATTGTTTCTCATTTGAAAACAAAAGTGAGATTTATATTCACCCAAAATTTCAAAACGATTTCTTAAACAGTTTTTAAGTTACGATTTTATATTTATAATTATTAATCTACTCAAAAGTTAAACGTCGAAGAAGACGTTCAACTTTTGTGTTAAATACTATTCATGGAATATTTTAGATTTTTAAATATTTTTTATTACCAATATTTGCTATATCCACACGAAATTTCATGCTGAAAGATACCTTTATACCATAGCTGGGACAAATCCTCATACAAAGGATTCAAATCACGAATCCGAATCACTTAATATGATTCAAATCACGAATACTCGAATAAAAATTTCGTAAGAGATAAATATGAATCGAATCGAAGATTCGAATCCTTTTTTTTCGAATCACGAATACAAATCCTTTAAGAATAAATTTGATTTTGTTGTTTTTTTTTGCAACCATTAACATATTGTTACTAGTTGTTTTAGCAAAAATATTCAAAACCTAATTATTTATTATTAACACTGAACATAGTTAATAACAGACTAAATATCTGATTCCGTGTTAATCTGATTAATAATGTATTTGTTTGTTTTCGAACTTCACTGCAAATCAGTGTTTTGTACGCGTGGCGCATGAAGTAAAATTTCGAGTTTAGAAAAGCCCAGAAAATTTGTCTCGGGTCGCTGCGCGACCCTCGACAAATTTTCACGGGGCTTTTCTAAACTCGAAATTTTACTTCATGCTTAACCTGGGAGTGAAATCACTCGTTTAAAACTTCAAATTACTATTATAAAATCGACTAATTACTATTATAAAATCGACTAATGGCTGAAAATTAGGTATATAAAAAATTCACTGAATATCATTGACACCGGGAAAATAAGAGAAAAGTCATGAAATTTTATTTAAATTGACCAAAACAGTAACAAAACAGCTATATGATATTATTAAATTTGTCAAAATCAACAGGCATCATAAAAACCAAATTTTTAGGGTTTTCTAAACTCGAAATTGTACTTCATTCGCCACGCGTATAAAACAGTGATTTAACGAGTAATTTAAAAACACATAGAACAAATTTTTCATGTAAATCCTGACAATTAATTCAAATTATTTTTGATAATTCAAATCCTTTTGTGAGTATTGGAATCCTTTTTTAAGTATTCGAATCCTTTTATAGATATTTGAATCCTTTTATGAATATTCGAATCCTTTTATAAATATTTGAATCCTTTTATAAGGATTCGAATCACCCGCATTTAGATTCGAATACGAATCTTTAAAAAAAAATGTAACGAATCCGGATCAGGAATCCAGTTTAACTAAAGTATTCGAATACCTATTTTGAATCCTGTAAAAGGATTCCAATCCAGGACTCAAATTCTGAATGATTCGAATACTGCCTAGCTATGCTTTATACATAATTTCTTGAGAAATTCAGACACCAATTTAACAAATGGCTTTTTGTTCAAATTTCTTTCTGGGTTGTTGCTAACCAGACCGAATCGTGTTGCAAAATAGATCATATTTTAATAAGACACTTTTCCCATTATAATAATATGACGGAATTTCTAAATGGAAACAAAAGTCCGGGCCGCAATTAGGGAGACAAGCTCGGCTAATTTTTCGGCTATTAGAATTATTTCGCAACGTTTACCCAACTGATAATAAACTTCCACTGAATTTAACAAAAATTGTATGTTTTCACACTACCATTGTTTCCAGCAGACTATAAATAATTAATGAACAATTGCGCCATGGGTAAACACGAATTGCTAATTCCGGACAAGTGTTAATTGTTATAGGAAATTTAAAAATGTATTATTTACTGATAAAGTACTCTACTTTTATTAAATACTAAATTACTTATCAGTATTTTTAAGAATAATTCAAGTTGAATGACTTCTAATTATTTAAAAGTAGTTTTTAACCAAAAAAAAAAGAAACATGTATATGTATATTCCTACAAGTGCTGTGTAAATTGTCTAACAATCGTTGAATAAGCCTATATGTAAATTAGCCATTTGCATAAAACATTTGAATGATGCGTAGTTTATTTTACAAGTTCTCTGAATTTGAGATATTGTTTAAAAACAAATTTAAGTAAAAATCAGCATTGAGAAGTATTTCAATGTTTATTTTAAATTTTCTTCGACTCGAGTTTCGACATATTTAGTGTCATTTTCAAGTTTGACACATTTACAATGTTTCTATGACTAAAAAGTATTAAATAGTGGTGAATACAAGACATCCGTTTGTTCGTTGATAAGTTTTACACAAATTTAATGAAGTTTAAATTTTGCATTATTGTACCAAAGGTACCAAACTGAATTATTTAGAAGCCGCTGAAATTTTCAAACAATCCCGTAATCCCTGTGTACCAGGGTTTGTAAAAAAACGTTTTTTTACGTTTTCATTAAAACAAACAGTTTTTTTTATAATACGTGTTTTTTTTCATTGAAACAGCGTTTAAAACATTAACAATTAAAAACCTATTTAAAACACGCTTAAAACAGAACATACAGGGCATTTTTCTTTTGAGTATACATATCCCGATAATTACAGCGTTTTATAAAAATTTACAGTGTATGCATATGTATACCTGAAAGAAAAAATCCATGTATTTAAAAATCACATTTATGCACACACAGTTGTGATATTTTATTGTAATAAAATGTCGTGTTTAATAATGTAATTTGAAATATCTTCAACAATTTAGCTAACATTTAAAAACGTAAACAAAACATCGTAATGAAGTAGTATAAAATATAATTTAGCAAATTTAAGATAATAAAAAAAAGTTTAAGGTTTAACACATGTTTAAAACAAAATCGTTTAAAACACGACGGCTGTTTTTAAACATGTTAAAAACACTGTTTTTAAAACAAGGTGTTTTAAACATAACAATCCTTAATAAAAGACTAACACTTTCTTCACTAAAAACATTTATTTTCGCTAAATGTACATTTCGAACACTACGTGCTCATTATCAATAGCTTACTCAGTAAGCTATTGATAATGAGCACGTAGTGTTCGAAATGTACATTTAGCGAAAATAAATGTTTTTAGTAAAGAAAGTGTTAGTCTTTTATTAAGTAAATTATATTCAACTCTTCACGTAACTCAATCCAAATACATAACAATCCTACTGTGTTCTGATTAATTAATATGGATTATCACTTAGTAACGCTTAATACTTTACAAAAAATTAATAATTTGATAGTCTTTAAATATTTTCCATTCAATGGAAATTCTATATTTATCTGATATTCATATATATATATATATATATATATATATATATATATATATATATATATATATATATATATATATATATATATATATATATATATATATATATATATATATATATATATATATATATATATATATATATATATATATATATATATATGTATATAACTTTAGAGTTTCTTAAGAATAAAGTAAATGAATTTGTAAATTGGCCAGGGAAGTTATTTTCATCATGACTTTGCTTAAATTCCTAGTATAAGTCAACTTTTTTAAAACTATATTTAAAATAATGTTAACGACTCGCGTGCTCTAAATGTGTTACACATTAAAATATTTTACTGAAATAATAAATTTACTCTTTACAAAAAAAGCACACATCGATTATAATTACATTTCCATCAAATTAGTATCGAATAAAAAAAAACATATATATTCGAAAGGACGAAATCGGTCACGAGTCTGCGCTTGCCCGCTTACCAACCTTCATAACTTTGCATACCAGACGCGTTCAAGTTGCCTTTTGTTTTCAGTGACATCCACGTGGTGTTCAATAATTGTAAGTAGAGAGTTTTATTTCATAAACATGCACAAAGTTCACAATCAATCACGTGATTATTAATGGTTAAATGCGACTATTGTCAAAATCTATTTAGAAATTGATTTGATATTTGCGTATGGAAGTTACATTAAAAAAATCTATAAATAAATAATTTAAAATATTATTGTTCATTAAAATATAAGCTCTTTTTTTAATTTTATGCTATATTTACATTGATTATATTAATTATTTAGACAGTTTAATATGCGATTTATGTTTTGCATTTGCCGTTTAAGCCCATACGATGTGGCACTAATTTTTAAAACAAAAAAACTGGATACAAATTTTTAATAATACAGAAAATGTGATGATACCAAGTTCTTGTATGAAATGTTCTATTTTCATAGTATTTTAGTATGCACCTTTGAATTACGTGAGTTTGTATACAAACAAGTTGGCATCGTGTAAAGGCCGATTCACAACCAAAACGGGAACGACAACGGAAACGGGAACAGGAACTAAAACGAGAAGCCCAGCTTTACAACAAAATGGTAACCGACCGGGAAGGACTAGGAACATTTATTCAGATTTAGGGACTTTTAATGTTTTATTCTGAAGTTTGCAGTGTTAGTTTATATTAAAGTAACCTGCTTTTTTTAAATTATTTTACCGAAATTAATTAATCCAAAATTATTATTATCCAAATTATGAACTCTTCTATTGAAGATCTGTTGCGTAATTTTTTTCCAATGAAAATCCAGAAATTTTCCTTCATTTGCTCATCTATATAACATTTATTTTGTTTGTTATTAACATTTCCTCATTAATAATTTGATCCATTTTAAAAACTCCATGATAACACTGCAGGATTGTAAACAATAACATAACCTCTAACGCTCTAACGGCGTTCGATTTGTATAAAGAAGTTGACCACGCTTCTCGTTCTGGTTCCCGGGCGCTTCCCGTTCCCTTACATTTTAACATTTCATGTTTACAACCCTATGATTCAATTTGCTTCCCGTTTCCGTTCCCGTTCCCGCTTTGATTGTGAATCGGCCGGGAAGGACTAGGGACATTTATTCAGATTTAGGGACTTTTAATGTTTTATTCTAAAGTTTGCAGTGTTAGTTTATATTAACGTAACCTGCTTCTTGTATTATTTTACCCAAATTAATTAATCCAAAATAATTATTATCCAAATTATGAATTCTTCTATTAAAGATCTGTTGCGTAATTTTGTTCTAATGAAAATCCAGGAATTTTCCTTCATTTGCTCATCTATGTAACATTTATTTTGTTTGTTATTAACAATTCCTCATTAATAATTTGATCCATTTTAAAAACTCCATAATAACACTGCAGGATTGTAAACAATAACATAACCTCTAACGCTCTAACGGCGTTCGATTTGTATAAAGAAGTTGACCACCCTTCTCGTTCTGGTTCCCGGGCGCTTCCCGTTCCCGTACATGTTAACATTACATGTTTACAACTCTATTATTCAATTTGGTTCCCGTTTCCGTTCCCGTTCCCGCTTTGATTGTGAATCGGCCTACTTTATTTTATTACAAACAAAATTTGGAAATCAACTTTTTGAGGGCAAAATATAATAATAATAATAATGAGTTTCACAGCTAATTTTTATTATTATTATTATTTATGATGACACTTTGTTTAAATTTACATAATTTGTATTTAAATATGATTCCCATATTAATGTGATTTAACCTTCATATAAGGATAACCAAAAAATAATACGATTCAAGAATTCCTTTCAATTGTTAAAATCTAGTTTATCTCAATTGAAAGGTATATTAGCCCTTTCGGCCCTGACGGTGGCATTTGCTACTACTTAAATTTGGTAAACGTCCTGGGAATATTTCTTTTAAATATACATACATATATGCATGAGCTGTATATTTTCCGATAATCGTTTGATTTTTAAAATAGTTTCATTTGAAGTCTTAGACGAGTATTTTCCACTCTCAGATTAAGCATGAAGTAAAATTTCGAGTTGAGAAAAGCCTGAAAATTTGGTTTGGTCGCGTAGCGCTACGCGCTACGCGACCAAACCAAATTTTCAGGTTTTTCTAAACTTGAAATTTTACTTCATGCGCCACGCGTATAATACACTGATTTTAGGTGAAGTTCAAAATATTCTACTAAAGCAGTATGCCAAAAACGAGTAATCTGAACATCACATTACATCAGTGCTTAGTACGCGTGGCGCATGAAGTAAAATTTTGAGTCTAAAAAAGCAAAGCCTAATTGATAAATAAAGCACTAATAACCTTTCTTCACACTTTTATTTTTATTCCATATGTACATTTCGGACACAATGTGCCCATTATCAATGGATTAATACTTGTTAGTATTAATCCATTGATAATGGGCACATTGTGTCCGAAATGACATATGGAATAAAAATAAAACTGTGAAGAAAGGTTATTAGTGCTTTATTTATCAATTAAATTCGATCTTCACATAACTCACTCAATCAATTTAAAAAAAAGCCTGAAAATTTGGTTTGGTCGCTCCGCGCTTCGTGCTACGCGACCAAACCAAATTTTCTGGGAGTGGAAAACACTCGTTTAAAAGTTCAATTTGAAATATTTGTAAAAACAACGAATATCTGAAGATTTACAGCGTATACAGTATATTGAGATAATCTCTGTAATATATAATATGCTGTGTATAAAACATTTTTTTGACACCGGAAAAATTCCAGGGCTGCAAGGGTTAATTAAATATCTTTTAAGAATTATATTTAGAGTGTATTTTATTGTGTATTGTTATTTGTTACACCTACAATGCCAAGTGATAGATTTACTGTTCTGTGCATAATTTATATGCAAAATGCAACATCAGGTCAAATTATTTTCTCACCAAACTAAATGAACCAACAGGAAATTGAAATAAATTGAAAACATTACAGGGAATGAATATTAATTGTCTTAAGCCATCTATAGACGCGTTTCGAGATTAATCCCTCATCAGTATAGCTATGCTTTAGACCAGTGATGGGGAAACTACGGCCCGCGGGCCAAGTCCGGCCCGCGGAAAGGTTTAATCCGGCCCGTTTAAGAGTGCCGTCGTGAGAATGTTTGAACGCGTTCTTACTTCGTAATGTGACGACCCGCATAAAAACTACCTACCTACGATTAAGCATTATTCTTTGGCCCGCTCCGATTGTCTGGTTATTACAAATGGCCCGTCTTAAAAAAAGTTTCCCCACCACTGCTTTAGACTTTCAATACAAAAAATATTAAAACAAACAGAAAACTTACAGGAATGTTGAAGTGTATCGTTTTGTATGTTAAATTTGTCTTTACATTACTTTGGTAATTTTCAACAAATTGCTAACAGTTGATAATTTTCCTTAATTTCGATGTTTTCTGCATTTAGCGTCTTACTTTTCTGCGTTTAGCTTAACTTTTTAACACACCAAATATCTAAATATAGAATCTCTGTTCAATTTCAACTTGATTACATAAATATCTCTTGATATTTGCCCATATGTGCGGGCGCCCATCCATACAGCCTTTTAATACAAAACAAAAAAACACAATTTTGTATTTTTTGGATTTGATTGAGCATGAAGTAAATATCTCGATTTTGGAAAAGCCTGAACATTTTGATTTGCCCGTCATAACAGCGAAGCGGATCCTGCAAATCCAAATGTTCCGAGTTTTCTAAACACGAAATTTTACTTCATGCGCCACGCGAAGAAAACACTAAAATAGTGTGAAGTTTAAAATACAGGGTCTCCACAGATTCATTCTTAACATGGGCATCTTCGTTAGAGATAGAGATTTGGTTAATTGGGATGAAATACTCCTTAGCTAAAATTGTATTAAACTTCACAAAAACACTTTTATATTTTATATATTACAGGCGCTATTTTGAATTTTTAATTTTTTTATTGTCTGTTATTTATAACTCGTTCATTTCCAGAGGAACAAAGCTGGACCTTGTAACTCAAATATGATAACAATTTTAATGTAAGTACATTAGGAGATTCTTATTAAAAAAAAGTCTTAAGGACATGCAAATTAAACTCGAATTTGCATGTCCTTGAGGAATTTTTTTAATAGGAATCTCATAGTATACTTAGATTTTCAAAAATTGTTATCATATCTGAGTTACAAAGGCCAGCTTTGACTTGTCTTATGGGGGTCATGGTTAGCTATGGTACTATTTCTGCTTTCCAGAAATGTATGATTTGTTATATCTAATATGAAAACTTATGGTAAAAACAACAAAATCAATTATTATAACACTGAAAGGTTGATAATTGAAGACTTTGAAAACAAAAGAATTAAGAAATTTTTTTTTATAAAAATAAAAATAAAAAATAAAACAAAAACCTTTATTGGCATCAAAACTAAATAACATCTTCAAATAAATACAGTACAATTTACTTTCATGTAACACTTGATTTGTTTAAGTTTTAAAATTATTTGTATTGTACTACAACAAATGATTCACCACACTGTGGCTTCATCAGGTAGATGAATGGTGAAACAATTTTTGTAGTACAATAAATATAATTTTAAAACCTAAACAAATTAAGTCTTTTATTAAAGTGATATTAAGGAGTTTTAACAACTAACAGCCTCAACTATACAGTACAATTTATTTTATAATTATTATTTATTAAAAGCAGAACGCTTTAAAAAATATTAAGACATCACGTGAAACAAAAATATACTTTACTTTGTATACTGCCCATTTTTAATCTCACATTAATAGATTTTACAGATTTTTATTTCGTTTTACATTTAAATGTTCCTTTGGCCGCATTTTTTCTTTTCATAACCCTATTTTCCAAACATATCCATAATTTTTCAACCAATAAAATTTATTATTTCGGTCCACATCTGCTAAATAATAAAATCACACACACACACGCAATCACACACGATCAGTAAATCCGTACATTTCCCCTGGCGCGTTTTCACCTGCTCATATTTTTTATAATAAATTGAAATTATTCATACCTCGCATATATATATTTTTAATGGAAATCCTCTGTTGTGTATGTTTTATTCTATAAATGCACGCCATGTTTTTTTAAATTTTTTGCTTTACTTATACTTTATTTTATGTGTTTTCATTTTAAAGCGCTTTGTTTCTATCAACTTAATGGCTAGGTGATTATTTCTTGAATTTTTAATGCAGTGTATTAGTCATTTAAAGAAATAATATTACACTCGTAGAATGCAATGAAATATAATAAAAAACTTCTATAAACTTTTGGGAAAAAGCGGCAGAATTCAAAAATTATAGTTCAAATTTTTAGTCACGACTTTATTTTAATTTGCCAATACTTCGCTACACATTTGTCAGCTTCTTCAGGGCAAAGTTTAAACTAAAATAAATAAATACAATGATATTTTATAAAGAAATACACAAAGTTAAGAAGAGAAAAAGAGAGAAAACATTATACCTAAACATAATGAAAAATACTTACATATAACTGGGCTTTTTTTGATGAAATTAAAAATTGTCAGATATCGACATGTAAAAATTTGTAAATAAATAATTGTTTATTATTAAAAATTGAAAAACTAACGTTATTGATTTCAAATTTCTAAATGTTGTTTATTTTAATTTCAACAAGTATGAATAGATGGCATATAAGCCATTTGTGTCCGTTTTAAAATTCATACAAGAATTTTTTTGGTCAATGTAGAACATTTCCAAAAATAATCTTAATTTATAATTTTTCTCCAAATCTAAAATGTTTGTATTATCAAAATCTATTTTGTGTTTTTTTGTATTTGAGTGGATAGCTAGTGCATAAGTATTTTTATTCAATTTAGTATCACTTTTGTGTTTACTTAATCGTGAACGTAGCCATTGGCTTGTCTGACCTACATAAACTAAGGGACATTCTGAACAAGGAATTTTGTATATTACATTGAATTCCAGAAAAGTGGAGTCTTGTCTTTAACTTTTGAAAAAAGGTTAGATTTTTTTTTATAATTGTAACTAACTATTTTTATTGAATTATTATTTAAAATTTTGATCAGTCTATTAGTCAAAAAGGGAATATTTGGTAATTTTTTAAATTTTGGAGATACATTCAAATCTGAAGGTTCGATACCTCTTGATTCTTTATTTCCAAAAATAAGTTTTTTAATTAAATTCTTGGGATATCCATTATTTAGAAAAATGTTTTGCAGACAAATAAATTTTTTTTCTCGGGACCTCTTTGGCTAACGCATTATTTCGCGCAGAAGCGATTTCAATTGCCCCCCCGTTCATCGGATTTAACAGCTCCAGACTGTTTTCTTTAGGGTTATTTGAAAGAAAGGGTATACGTAAATAAGCTAGAGACCATACCAGAGCTAAAACAAAACATTCGCAATGAAATTCAAGCCATAAGCCAATATGTACTGGAAAGAGCACGAATGTGCGAAGCCGAAAATAGCCACTACTTACGGAATATAATTTTTCATACTTACGCCAAAAATGTTCTTCATTAATATACTGTATAACAAAAAAATAATAATAATTAATCATTAAATAAAAAAGTTATTAAACATTCAAACCATATCGGTAGTTTTGCGCCAACCTGTAGATATGATGATTTAAATATTAAGAATACGAAAGAGTGTCTCAAACTAAATTTGTCCTACTTTTATTATTATCATCACATTTACAAAATATTCACAAAATAAATATTTTTTGCATTATTTCGCTATATCTTGGTAACTATCTATCGCATCTTAGCACTATATATTTTCACTTGTGGTTTATACGTGTGGCGCATGAAGGAAAATTTCGAGTTTAGAAAAGCCCCGCGTAGAAAATTTGTCGAGGGTCCCGAGACAAATTTTCACGGGGCTGCGTGACCCTCGACAAATTTTCTACGCGGGGCTTTTCTAAACTCGAAATTTTACTTCATGCTTAGTCTGGGAGTGGACGACACTTGGTTAAAGCTTTGAATTGGACGATTTTATAAACTATCTAAGTAACTGGCAACTACCCACTGAGCACGAAAACATTTTACACTGCTCGAATGTTGAACATGATACTCATAATATCTTATAGACTTCGCATCACTTCACTTCTTTTAGACAATTACGAGACGAGTACGACATGAACACGAGACGTGCACGACACGAGATGAGCACAACACGAACATGGATGACAAATGTTTTCAACTCTATTACGAAGGCTTAGAATAGTATTAATTTTGATTTTATATGAGTGGTTAGAGTTATAATTTATGTATCTTCCAATGGAAGTACTCTTTTCATACCAATCAAGAATAATTTTGCTATTGTTAGTTCTAATTAGTTTTGTGTCTAAAAATGGAACAGAGTTATTGACATCTTCTTTGTCGAAGGTAAATTAAATGTTATTATTAAATGAGTTGAAAATATCTAAAGTATAATTATTTTGTCTAAAGGAATAGCACAAATTATATCGTCTACATATTTTTTTATAAATGGAAAATTAAAATTTAATTTGTCACCTATGATGTCTAAACAATGGTCCATGATAATGTTACTTAGGATTGGGAGTATTACTGACCCCATTGGTGTACCAAAAATCTGCGAATAGATAGTACCATTATAACAAGATTTTTACGAGAGGTGTCCCATTTTTTCCTTAATTTGTAGTGCTTTCTGCACCAATACATGTAATACAAAAATAGTTTGATGTGTGTGAAAAGAGACAGAAAACTTCATAATATGTCTGCTATGGTTTTTAGATGGAACATGCGAAAACATGTGTTTCGGTATGCAGCTTTAAAATTTTAAGGGTAAATGTCACATTTTGACAATGTCTTCGTAAAACTCAATCTGCAAAAATCCAGCCACAAATCATTTTAATTAAGTTTCAAGTAGAAAAATTCCAATTTCCATATCTACTAAATAATTCCGGTATTTACAGAAGTAAATAATGCGTTTATGTTGATTTTCTGTAATCTCAAACGAAAATGTTAGTAATGTTAAGTAATGTTAGTAATGTAATCGAATGCGCATTCAGTAGATTTGGCGAATAGTCGTCGGATTAATCTGTTAATACAAGGAATTTTTCTTTTAAGTATACATACAGGGAATTTTCTATTAGGAATATGCATACGCTTTTTTTCAAAAGTTTAATTTGAAGCTTAAAATGAGTGTTTTCCACTCCCAGACTAAGCATGAAGTAAAATTTCGAGTTTAGAAAAGCCTGAAAATTTGGTTTGGTCGCGTAGCGCGAAGCGCGGAGCGGCCAAACCAAATTTTCAGGGTTTTCTAAACTCGAAATTTTACTTCATGCGCCACGCGTATTAAACACTAAAAGCACTGAAATATTGTGAACGAGTAAACTTCGGTTAAAATCAATGTCTTATACGCGTGGCGCATGAAGTAAAATTTCGAGTTTAGAAAAGCCTGAAAATTTGGTTTGGCCGCTCCGCGCTTCGCGCTACGCGACCAAACCAAATTTTCAGGCTTTTCTAAACTCGAAATTTTACTTCATGCTTAACCTGGGAGTGGAAAACACTCGTTTAAACTTCAAATTGACCTCTTTTAAGAAAACAACGAATATATAAAAATGTACAACACCCAATTGCGATATGTATACTCAAAAAAAAAATCACAAGAAATTATGATTTAAAGTTTTTCTAAAAGAAAGAACACTAATATAATCGCGACCTAAACAGTATGACATTGTCATGTAACATCAAAATTTGGCACAACTAGGAAAAATCGTTACAGATACAACTGTCAACATACTCTCTAAAAAATTTGGACCACACATTCCACATCAATAGGACATCTCTCCCGAATTCCACTATATGTGACAATTATCGATGGTGCCTGATTGCTTCACTTAATTGATTGTGTTAGGAATATGTGATAAGTAATTACTTATTGACTGAATGCTTATATCTTGGCATTACAGGCGGAATTGCTGTTGTGTATTGTAATCATTTGTCACTAGGTTTCGACAAATCGATTACCTTTGTCGTCTGTAATTTTCCCGTCAATCGATATTGATTTCTGTTCTTTGGGACTTTGTTGCGGATAAAAGGCCATTATTATAATTGAATCAGTTATTTTTATACATATACAAATTTAGTTTAATGTCTGGTGATTGATAAATAATAGGTAGTCTTCAAAAATTTCAAATAAAAATAAATAGAATGCGTGGAGGATTCAAGCTTAGTAAACAATCGATTGATGAAATTATTGTTCATGACATTTTTGTTTTTAAATTGATTTTAAAAACATTAATACTCGAACATATTAGTGCCTATTTCCTTCAAAAAATGTCTACCAATCATATTACGAGAATTCATTTTCATTGCCCAATCACAATTAAATTTCAGCGAAAATTGCATAGTAGGTGAAAATTCTACGAAAAATTACAGCGAAAATTGCACTGTTGTGACGTCACATGTCAGGTATCAATCAATTTCTCTCAATCTTTCAAAATTAAAGTTTTTTGATCTAACTCGTATTTTCTATCATCACAGATTGTCATAAATTGTCTCCAAACGAACTCTTTACTCTTTCTTGTATTTTCGGATGATTTTTTCTCGATATTTTTCGATATATCTTTCGAAGAATAACTTCCGAAGCGATTTATGTTGACACATTAAGTGACACTGATTGATAATTAATATTTTAAATAATACGTCACCTTGATTAAAAATCGTATTTTTCAAGAAATAGTCTATTAAATACATTTCGTGCATTAAAAATGCTCTGAAAATTTAGTACTCAAAGCTCGTTGCCTTTAAGAAACTACATTCGTTCATTTTCATTGTGATTTGACTGAAAAAGTGCCCTCGACGCTTCGCGTCTCGGGCACTTTTTGTCAAATCACAATCAAAATGGACTCATGCAGTTTCTAGGCAACGGCTTTTCGTGCAAAATTTTCGATCATTTTTAATGCTCTTAATATATTACTATTGAAAATTTGCTTATAAAAGCTAGTCTATACATACACAACAGACTAGCTTGAAAACTGATACACTAAATTAAATTTTAGATACGTATGTCGCACTCTCAAATGAATTTTAACAACTGAACAGTTCAATTAAAAATCCGTTTTTATTATAATCAGTATTAACTTACATACAGGGAATTTTTCTTGTAAGTATACATATCTCTATAGTTACAGCGCTTAGTAAGTTTGCAGGAATTAGTTGTTTCTATAAAAGCGGACAATTTAAATCTTCAAACGAGTATTTCCACTCCTTGAGTAAGCATAAAGTAAAATTTCGAGTTTAGAAAAGCCTGAAAATTTGACATGGTCGCTTAGCGAAGCGAAGCAACCAATCCAAATTTTCAGGCTTTTTTGAACTTGAAATTTTACTTGATGCGCCACGTGTGTAAAACACTGATTTTAGGTGAAATTCAAAATTTTTATGTCACGTTATTAAATTTTACAAATATTTATTTCGTCCAACCAAATCTTGCGCTTTCAAAATTCAAGCAATTTTCTTTGTCTTATTTAACTGATTCTCTATATCGTACCGTTTAGAACCTGGGTTTCCAAACTATCTTCTTCGCGGGCCACAAATACAATTCTACATAATAAAGTCGGCCAAGATCCGATTAATTTTATAAAATTATGCAAAATTTAAGGAACAATTGCTACTATATTTCAAAATATGACATTTACAAAAAAAATTACAAACAATCGCAGGCCGGATTCGGCCCGCGGGCCGTAGTTTGGAGACCACTGGTTTAGAAGATACCCATTAGACTGTGCCATAAAAAAATTGATAATTTTTTTATTTTGCTCTTCATGAAGTGTATTATTCCTATTCAAATTCATTAGGATAACCTAAATGTCAATCAAATCGAACAGTATTTAGAGGTTTATTAATGAAAACATAAAAAATAGCACGGGACGAAAACGAATCTTGTGCATATTGTCACCACAGGCGCGCCACCTTCGAATGATGTTGCCGGAAAACGTAACCAATGGCTGTAAATTTATTGTTTAAATTTGTATTCTGAAGCAAAATATATCGGGTGTGTATAAATTGGCGGATAATCTATACGTGACGATTTTCTAGATAAAATTCTGAATAAAAAATGTCGACGCAAAAATGTTGTATCATGCTTTATATACCATCAGGATGCATTTAAAAGAAATGGACATTTGGCAACGTCGCATTTTCGGGCTGCTATGTTTTTTTTTTTATTAATCTCATGATTAGTTACGTGGGTTGCATCAGAAGAGTAATAATGGTAGAGCGGGACTTAATAAATGTGTCGAATAGAGTCTCTTTTGGAAGTAGTCTAGAAGGTATTGGCGAAGCATCTGGATTGTCGTAGTTGAGTGAATTATGTTGACTGCAGTACTGCGGCGTTCTTCTTCTTCTAATGATACAGCATAATTCATTTATTTTGTTCGAAGTGAAATCCATCTGCTTCTAAGCACAGTTGCAATCTCTTTTGTATCGTGTTCATTACTCGCTCCAGTATTTCTGGTTGTGTAATTTCCAGTACCGCCGCTTTAACCTTCTCAGAACATAAAGGGTTTTCTTGTAGGGCCAAATGACAAGACCGTTTACTGGGGATATCTAATGTAGCAGCAAATTTTCGGGTACTTACGATGGGATCTTCTCCTATCGCACCTAGAACTTGCTCTTCAAGTTGTAATGTGCGCCTCTGCCGTGGCCGACCACTGTTGGCATTTTTGGGGACAAGCATATCCGTTTCATCTAGTCGTTGATCCAGCCTTCGAAATACATTTGTAGCAGGATGCCTCCGATTTTGAAAACGTGCTCGATATTCTAGTTTTGCCATTTGTGCATTTCTATTACAGAAACCGTACACCATATATCTACAAGCCAGCGAACTCAATAAACGTAAAAATGAACAAAACATTCACACAAAAATAACACAAAAACATTGAAAGGCGGGAACTAATACTAGCCGATTATAACGAGAAAAACAGAATTAGCACAAAATTGAAACTAGCAAGTTTAAATGAATTCGTAACAGTAAGTGTCAAAATTTGTCACTGACGTAAGCGGGAGTCGACGTTGCCAGCTGTACTTTATATGAAAATAAGCCAATGAAGAAGTGTTAAAAGCGGACGTTTGAGATAGAAAGATTACACACACTGGCAAATAATCTTCAAACTAGTCATTCTACAGAAATTGCAGGGTTTTCTATAAATTAATATCGAATAATAACGCATATGAAACGATTGAATGTTCAAACTTTGAGGACCTCGTGAAGGCCCAGGAAGCATGGTACAACATTTTTGAATAAAGATATTTTGATTAAAATTTTACAAAGAAAATCACCACGTGTAGATTATCCGCCAATTTATACACACCCGATATAATGCTTAGTCTGTAAAAATGGCCCTATTTATCAATATAAACTTCAAAGAACGGATGGAGCTTAGGAAACGCACACAATATTTTGGTTTTTAATGGAATAATTCATCCCCTTATTCGGATCCGTCATTATTGCAGGTTCGTATTATGAAACATGTGAAAAATGTGGAAAAAGTATCTTAAACCACGTTTTTGACTTGATGGACCTCTAAATACTATTCGATTTGATTGAAATTTAGGAAATCCTAATGAATTTAAATAAGGAACAATATATTTCATGACGAGCAAAATAAAATAAATGGTTGGTTTGCATCGACTGCTTAACCAAGACACCCTGTATGTATACGTGTATTGTGGTAATTATTTAGTTAATTACGATAAATATAAATGAGCGTATGGTATTTATTTATGAAATATTTAATATTATTTTAATGGATTGTTTAAATAATTCATATTCTTTTTTTTACAGGTGCGTTTCTATTTGTATTATTGGGTGATGGCTGACGTGTGGTAAGTGATAATTGAACGATTGGAAAATATTATAGCAGTCAATTATTACTAAAGCAACTGAATATTGATTGCATCTAGATATTTATATTTAATACGGGTGTTTTTTTATTTCATTGTAGAAAATAATTATATAAAATATAAAATAATTTAAACAATTTACTTCGAAATGCAAATAACTTGAAAACTAAAAACTCTTACATTTAGCATATCATGAAAGAGATAACATTTTTAGTAAATTTAATTTAAATTCATGAAAAGCTTTTTAAGATACGTTTTTCTATTTTGTTTATCCACTAAAAAAAAAAAGAATATTCGGAAAATCGTAACATCTTGATTTGGAGTAAATTATCATAAACACTGTTTATTATTTATTTTGAGTCTTTTTATATTAAAAAAAAGGTGTCTTCTTAATGTCTACAGCAAATACAAAATAATATAAAATTGCATGTGTTCTCAAATAGAGATTTTGTTCAAGTGTACATATCCCTTACAGAGAATTTTCTATTAGGTAAACAAATGCATACGCTTTATTTATAGAGTTCAATTTGAAGCTTAAAACGAGTGTTTTCCACTCCCAGACTAAGCATGAAGTAAAATTTCGAGTTTAAAAAAGCCTGAAAATTTGGTTTGGTCGCGTAGCGCGAAGCGCTACGCGGCCAAACCAAATTTTCAGGCTTTTCTAAACTCGAAATTTTACTTCATGCGCCACGCGCATTAAACACTGAAAGCACTGAAATATTGTAAACGAGTAAACTTCGGTTAAAATCAGTGTCTTATACGCGTGACGCATGAAGTAAAATTTCGAGTTTAGGAAAGCCTAAAAATGTAGCTTGGTCGTGAAGCTAAACTTCTAAACTAAAAATTTTACTTTATGCGCCACGCTTATATAACAGTGATTTAAAGTGAAGTTTAATATAATATATACTGCTTGAGTTTTATCTCACAACTCGTCTAACCAAATTTTCCGCTTTCGAAATTCAAGCAATTTTCTTTGGGATGCGTATTAAAAAAAACAATCTGAATGTAAATTGCCCATGGCGCGTGGAAGATTTGGTTAAACGAAATAAATATTTGTAATATTTATCATCGTGAAATCAAACTTAAGTAGTATATTTTAAACTTCACTTTAAATCAGTGTTATATATACGCTTGGAGCATGAAGTAAAATTTCGAGTTTAGAAAAGCCTACGCTACCAAGCCAAATTTTCACCAAACACTGTAATTATATGGATGCATATACCCTAAAGAAAAATGTCAACTTATAGAAATATCAAAATTGAATTTGTGTTCAGTCATTTTAAAATAACATTTTATAAATTGCTCAGTGTAATAAATTTAAATTAATGCTAATATAAATCTGACTTCAAACAAAAATATGTCTCATGTGCTTTTGGACATTTTAAAATTGCTAACTTTTACTAACACTCACGGCAGATTCTATTAGTTGACATTTACCGTATTTTGTGATCATTTTGAATAAGTTAATTATGATTGAGATTTATAATGAACACATGTTTCAAATTCTTCTGTCAATATCTTTTTTGTGATGAGTTTACAAGGAGAGGGGTAGAGGCCCTGCTAACAAATCCAGTGTTCACGGGTTCGAGTCCCAGCCGGGTTGGGTCACTTTAAATAAAACGTGATTCAACCCGTTTTTTTTTTTGTTTTACCTCCTTTATTAATAAATTTCAGCCGTATGGCTATGATTTATGAGCTTGTCAGTTCCCTTTTCAGTGCGAAAAGGGAAGGATTAAAAACATATAAGATAATAACAAACAATAACAAAAAACACAACACAGTCTATAAATAACAAAAAAGTTTTATAACACGCATCTTCTCATTTTCTTTTCTTGAGTCCACAAAATATTCCACCCTTAAAGAAGTTTGTTTTCTTTTACTATAAATTTTGACAAAGTTATAGCCCTTCATTTTCAAATTGTTCCAAATTTTTCCCAATTTCTGCAATTCCCGGATTAAAATGATTTTTCAAGTTTTCAATAAATTTGGCCCTACCCTCCCTTGCTTCTTCAATTTGGTTTGCAATTTCTAAATCTCTCCTAATATAATATTTTTTTATATACCCGGGGCCATGAGTTTAGTATAAATGTGATTGCGATGTTTTAAGTAATGATTGCAAAATATATTGCGAGTGAAAAAGTTAAAATCAAAAATAGGATTGTTTTAAATATAAATAGATATGCTGACTAATTGTTATAGGTACCAAGGCCAAATAAACAGAAAAAACTAAGCTATCAACTAAAATAATTTTAAATACTGTAAATAATCATGGAAATATTTTAATTTAGAATAGCACACACACATTAATTCTAAAACGCATATTTTCTATAAACTACCATCCTTGAATTATCTTGCTTGTGAGTAGTAAGTGGTAAAATGAGGCTAAAGACAAACTTAAATTTCAATTTGAAAAGGGTCCGAGCATTACAGATCCGTTAACAGAACATTAACCCCACAAACTTGATAACGCGATATCCATTCGAGAAATATGAAACAGGGGAAAAGGGACAACAAGATTATGTGTTGTATTAAATTCGGTCCCATAACACTCAAATTTTCACGAATCCCCCAAGGTGCGGAAAAAAACGCCAAAACTTTTTCCGGGAAACATCCCACAAAACTACAACCGGCCTCGATAAAAACACTGCCCATTAAATTCGACAAAACGGCATGTACGAGGCGTCATTTTTATATTTACGGTCTCTATTCTCTACTGCAAGTAGAGAAATGTAGCTTCCGGTTAATACTTAACTTGTCTATTTGTCACTTTTGAGCATCACGAGTGATCTTAACGTGTCGGAGGTGCTGATTAGCCTCGAGATTGATCCTGCCGGGAGCCCCATTCGGTTTGTGTAACTCAAGCTAAGCGTATAAAATTTTGAAATTTCTGACGTTTTGTCCGATTATCGTATTCCAGTTCGCAATTCACGGCGCATGCGCGCTATCAGTTACGAAATAGGTGTATTGTAACTCTAGAAGTACAATAGTTTCTATAGTAACGATCACGTAATACAATAATCGCATATTTTATATATTACATTCACTAATCGGCGAAGGAGTAAAACATTTCATAACATTAGTAGAAGAAATATTTTTGTTTAGCAGTCTATTTTTAATCCTACTTTATCACTTTATTTCCAATACTGATTTAGTAGTATATTTTTGATTTCACAATACTTCAGTGTTTTGTTTTTATACGCGTGGCGCATGAAGTAAAATTTCTAGTTTAGAATAGCCTGAAAATTTGGTTTGGTCGCGTAGGGCTGCACTCTACGCGACTAAATAAAACAAGAGACTAGATCCAAAATATATATTTTTTTCTTAATGTAGTTCCTTTGTTTTTGAATACAAGATTAGACTGTTTCGATAACAACTTTTATCGGTTATAAAAATATTCTTCTGTTTTTTCCGCAAAGTGGCATTTAACCCTTTCGGCCCTAACGGTGACATTTGCTACCACTAAAATTTGGTAAACATTTTTCTATTAAATATACATACATGTATGCATAATCTGTAACTTTTCCGATAATCGTTTGTGAGTTAAAATAGTTTAATTTTAGGTCTTAAACGAGTGTTTTCCACTCCCAGATTAAGCATGAAGTAAAATTGTGAGTTTAGAAAAGCCTGAAAATTTTTGTGAAGTTCACAATATGCTACTTAAGCAGCATCCTAAAGACGTATATTATGAACTTGACTTAAAAGCAGTATTTTATACGCGTGGCGCATGAAGTAAAATTTCGAGCTTCAAAAGCCTGAAAATTTGGATTAGTCAAATGTTCAGGCTTTTCTAAACTCGAAATTTTACTTCATGCTTAGTCTGGGAATGGAAAACACTCATTTAAACCTTCAAATTGAATTGAACTTTTAAAAACGACAAATCTCGAAAAATTACTTCTCATTCGCATATGTATAATTAAAAGAAAAATTCCCCGTTTAAATATCCAGGATATTTATCGTAGTTTATAAATATCAATATGATAAATATCGTGATAGATATCTGATGATAAATATCATCCGAACCCTGGTACCTATTACAGAAAATCCTTTTTTTTTATAGAAACGTATTTATAATATAATACAGTATAAATTAATTACAACAATTAATGGAGGTGTAAAAATAATATGAAGTCTTTTTAGGGCTAGACAATAATGAAACTAAAACTAATATGTCTTTGCACAACACAAACATAGGATCTCATTATTGGAAATTGCCATAATCAGTGCATTTATAAAATGCACCAATACAACATGTTTACCGCCATCGCCGTTACCTTGGTGCCGTTCGTACTAACAAGTAACCAAACACTAACGGATTCCCGTCTCTTGACTCACAAGTCTCACAACGAAGGTTATATGCGGATTTTTTACACCACAAACAAAACAATTGTTTATAAATGAATTCAACAGAAAAAAAAAATTATGCGAATAATATTTATAAAGCACAGGTTAGTAATTAGATAATATAAATTTATAAAAATACACATGCGGGAATGCATAAATAACGTGTTTCATTAAATAGCATTTCCAATTGTTTATATTTTTTATAGTATTCACGTAGCATTGATAAACACCGGCACGTATTCGTTATTTACAAAATGAAACGAATAATATTTGCAAATGCCATTTTTGCATCCGAAAAAAATCCGTTTATTTCCGAATCAAATATTATCGACAAACAGTCGATAACTAAATTGGACGGATGGGGTGCTTTTCTATCGAATTTATTTCATTTTGTGTTTATTGCAAAAGGCAGACATTCACGTTTTATTTACGGGGGTGTGGCGATAAATTCGAAAATGAGCAGGGCCGATTAATTATGGATGCGGTGATAAATGTTTTAAAACAGTAATGTTATTGCTACATAGTTATCATGAGACCGGGAGGAGAACGTAAAATGAATAAGTTAGGAGTTGGTAAGATATTTAGTGGTGTGGAATGGAGAGAGGAAGGCCACCTCTTAGGAGTACATCCCATCCTTGGAGAGGTATTATGTTTTAACGGTCGTTGGTTATTTTTTCATGAGGCTATTTTATTTTATATTTCAAATTGTTGATGAGGATGTTAAGAGTACAATAAAACCGTGTACTTAACTTTGAGTGTGAATAAAGTGTACAACATTTGTTTTTGGCATTACCTTAGGGCGCTTTAATGCCGATATTATAACCTTTTAATGTTTTACTTTAAACGTAATGATTTTATTAGGTTAGGCTTCTATTCGGTTAGGTTAGGTGCTCGGTTGTCAAGTTTGGCTTAAACATCGCTTGAACTTCATGGTCACTTTTCAACGTCATATAAGATGGCAGAACGTTCAAATTAAAAATGGGCAACTTACTTGAACTTCTTATGTCACTTCTTAACGTTATATAAGATAACGGAATATTTAAATTGGTTACGTGGAAGCAAAACTGCTTTGACTCCAGAGAGATTATCGCTTCGATATATTGCTTTCTGTCTTTTACACGTCAAGAGTGACCATTATATAATAAAATGGCGAAAATTGAATCTTTATATGAACTTTTATTTCCATTTAAATGAGAAATAACTTTATGTCGTAATAGACCTCTAAACAAACAATATTTCTGCGTTATATAAAACAGTTAAAAAAATCTGTAGTCGCCATTTTGTTACGAAAAGTTCAATGCATATCTTTGTAAAAGAAATTTTGTAAAATATTATCTTATATCCACGCTGAAAACGTAGTCCCAACATACAAATTTTACATGGCCTAACCCTTCTCTTAAAGGCTCATCTTTGGAATAATCCATGATGTTTGATTCAGGAGTAGGAGCATCTTGCTAAATCCAATTTAAATAGCAATCATTAGGAACATTTTCACAAAAAAATAAATATTTAAATAAAAGCACAAGTTTGGCACATGCGCAATTTAATGGTTTTGTGCATTCCACAAATATCCATGATATATTGTCTGTTAATAAATATCGAGATATATTATGATAAATATCATGATAGATATCTGGTGATATATATCGTCCGAACCCTGGTGGTTGGAATTTAAATTACAGAAGCTCAAAGTTGACTGAAATTATGTAAATGTATAAGAAGTTCGTATTTTATTTTTGCGCTTAAAAATAAAAACAAAGAAATCCCTTATTTTGGCTAAAACCACAGAGATGATTGAGAAATGAATAAACTTCGTTTTTATTTGCGAAAGCTTACAATGGTGGGATTAAAATAATAATAGCAGACGTTTAGGAATAATTGAAAGTGCAATAAATGAAGTGTATTTTTTATACTTGAAGAAAATAACTACTAATATTAAACAAAACTGAGGATCAAACATATACACAGAGTTTTATATAGCACCGAACATTTTCACCCAATACAATTTGTAACCTTTAATTTTTAGGTTATGTGTAAATTGGGTTGCCTATATGACAATTAAAAATTGTTGCCAATCAATCGCAATTAATGCCTTAACTTGTACATACAGGGAGTTTTTCTTTCAAGTATGTCCCAATTACAGCGTATATGCCGTAAATCTTTAGATACTCATTGTTTTTTTTAAGAGTTCAATTTAAAATTTAAAATGAGTGTGTTCCACTCCTAGACTAAGCATGAAGTAAAATTTCGAGTTTAGAAAAGCCTGAGAATTTGGTTTGGTCGCGTAGCGCGAAGCGCGGAGCGGCCAAACCAAATTTTCAGGCTTTTCTAAACTCGAAATTTTACTTCATGCGCCACCGGTACGAAACACTGACTTATTACGAAGATTAAAATACATCGCTAAACTTTACATTGCATCAGTGTTTTGTACCGGTGGCGCATGAAGTAAAATTTCGAGTTTAGAAAAGCCTGAAAATTTGATTTGGCCGCTCCGCGCTTCGCGCTACGCGACCAAACCAAATTTTCAGGCTTTTCTAAACTCGAAATTTTACTTCATGCTTAGCCTGGGAGTGGAAACACTTGTTTAAAGCTTCAAATTAAATTCTTTTAATAAACCGAGCATCGGCAAATGCACAACGTATGCTTTTGTATACTTAAGAGAAAAATTCTCGTTATGAAAATGTTCGGTATTACATAAAACTCTCTGTATATTATATAATTTAAAAAAAAAATAATAGTGCTGGTGCCTCTGACTTTGTTTGGCAGAACTAAGTGCGTCAAACAGTTTTCCAAATTAACATTAGTAATTCATGTTCTTACTTGTGATTTCATATTCTTTATGAATTAAAACGCTGTTGAAACGTATATGTATTTCTAAATGGTGAAATCATCTTAAAAAAAATATTGTTTTATATAGAATAAAAGTCAAATATTTTGTTCAACAGCCCAGCTCCGCGGTCCTCAAATTGACATCAAACATGCGGCCCATGCGGCCCACGGGTTAGCCACCCATGATTTATAGCGTATACATCGGGATATGTATACTTAAAAGTATTTTCCCTAAATCATGAAATAATCCACGAAATTACTAAATCAAATTGCATTGAAACAACTTACCCATGAAAACCCAAACCAATCCAACCTAACCATGTAAAATGCGTAACTCTGTGTACAAACGAGATATTTCCGTGCAAACGCATCCGAATTAATTATTTAGCGTGGTTTATTACTTTTCTATTGTGAATTGTTAATGACTGCACATATACTGTTTGTTTATTATTAAACATATTTATGCAGATAAAGCAGATATTAATAATGCAGTCATAACCGGTGACCAACTGCTTTTACCCCTTTTCGTTAATGAGAAAATAATATGTGTGCGTACGTAATTTTGTATTATACCGGGCCAAACACAATCGGATCAAACAGTGTAAATAATTAACAATTGATACATTATAAAACGAGCTGGGTTATACATTCTATATTACGAGGGGTCGTTTTTATATTCCCGGACTGGGCAGATTTTAATTTGAATACAATTTTTCATTATTATGTTTTTTATTCACATTTACTTTAGTAATATGTGTGACAAGTTACAAAATTTCCCCAATATTAGTTCTAATATAATTTATTAGTGCGAGAAGGGCGCCGCGAATGCTTTCGCCTTTAAAAAAAAAAACAATAGTACCGAAACTACGGCTGGTCAACCCAAATTGCTTCGAGGGCCAATATCAACATTTAAAATATTTCTTAGTTTCTTCTTAAATTTTGTTATTTATTTAAAAGTTTAATAGTATGTTGTACAACGAACATATAATGAAAGCTATTAATCACGAGAACAAGGTTTGCGGAACGAGGCGAAGGCGAATGGAGCAAGTCGTTCGAGTAATTAATAGCTATTATTTGCGAGTTATACACTATACTTTGTTGACGACAAGAACAATATATAACACAACATTTATTATATATATTTATCAAATACGCGTCAGTTTTGATGGTCGGTTTTGTTTTATAATAATTTGACAGATACATGATGACAGATTGCGGTACTATGATTTGAATATGTAATAGGGTTTATTCCACTTTAACATAAATATGAACAATCGTTCAACAATAAATAATACTCACACAGTGTTTTAGACGCGTGGCGCATGAAGTAAAATTTCGAGTTTAGAAGAGCCTGAAGCGAAGCGAGCAAAACAAATTTTCAGGCTTTCCTTAACTCGAAATTTTACCTCATGCGCCACGCGTATAAAACACGGATTTCAAGTTCAAAATATACTACTAAAGCAGTGTGATAAAGACCTATATTCTGAACTTCACATCAAATAATTGTTCAATGCGCGTGACGCATAAGGTAAAATTTCGAGTTTAGAAAGGCCTAAAATTTTACTTCATACTTAACCTAGAAGTGGAAAACAATCATTTAAAGCTTTAAATTGAACTCTTTTTAAACACAACGAATGATTATTTGTGTACTTCGTAAATGTTGCTGATATTTATGACTTGCAATAATAATTAATTTTGTCGATGTTGTTCATCTCAATTATTAACTCTTTTCGATGATTTTTAACTATGTGTCAAAATGTGTCAGGTGGCTTTCGCGAACATATTTACGAAAATGATTAAATTTTACTTCATTTATCGACTCTTGTGGAATTTTCATCAGTTTTATCAACTTTTAAACATTTTATTTTATTTTTATACCTTTAATGCCCGGTATTATAAAACGTTTTATTCCCTTAATAAAATTTACTTTAGGAATAAATTAATTTATTCCAAATAATTCGGTATTATAAACACAAAATAACTTTATTTGGCTAATAAATCTCCTCAGTAAATTATTTGTTTGTTTTTCTACCAAGTAAATTTTATTCTCTAAATAATTTGACAGTTGAAAGTCAAAAGTGTATTATATTATTATAATTACTTTAGATTCTACTACTTGTATTTATTAATGTCATTACGGTAATCATGTCTACCATATCATCCATGTCAGATTTAAGTTCGCTCATAGTATCTTCCCTGACAGTGATTAATTCGAACCACAAGACATTCTAAGGAGTCGAAGACCTAGAGTTTTTCAAATCAGACATAACCAGAGATTTTTATACTTAAAGCGTATGCATGCTTTTTTAAATTAGTTCCAATTAAAGTTTTAAACGAGTGTTTTCCACTCCCAGACTAAGCATGAAGTAAAATTTCGAGTTTAGAAAAGCCTGAAAATTTGGTTTGGTCGCGTAGCGTGAAGCGCGGAGCGACCAAACCAAATTTTCAGGCTTTTCTAAACTCGAAATTTTACTTCATGCGCCACGCGTATTAAACACTGGAAGCACTGAAATATTGTGAACAAGTGAACTTTACTCGAAATCTGTGTCTCGTACGCGTGGCGCATGAAGTAAAATTTCGAGTTTAGAAAAGCCCGAAAATTTGGTTTGGCCGCTCCGCGCTTCGCGCTACGCGACCAAACCAAATTTTCAGGCTTTTCTAAACTCGAAATTTTACTTCATGCTTAGCCTGGGAGTGGAAAACACTCGTTTAAGTTTTTTTATAATTTCTCATAAGCTTTCTTTTTATTGTTCTGTGTAATTCTGACCTATTCCACGGTTATTCTCCACAATTACAAGGAATTATACTAAATTTCCAATTTGATTGACAATTTAATTTGAAATATTGACAATTCAATTTAACAAATTGGTGGTTCCAGCTATGGAATGAAAATGTTTAATTTCGGTCTGTAATCTACTAATTAAATTATTAATTTCTAGATTTGCTATTTATTTGGTAGGTTTGCTTAATAATACGCAATTTTATGTGCCCATTAGTTTACTAGGTAAATAAATTTACTCTAAAAATAGTTGTTTAATGATTTATTAATAGTTTATAATACCGGGCATTAGAATTACAAAAATTAAATAAATACATACTAATTTTCCACTACTAATTTATTCGATTAATAAAATATCTCGCTTAGATAGAATCGATTATTAAAACATATCGATTATTTTCATTAATACTACCTACTATATTTAAAAGTATAACTAATTAAGGAATCGTAAAAACTTCAATTAACATTTTGATAAACTCATTCTTGACATTTAAAAATTACATGGTGAAATGGCAAAAAACTACATACATAATTTGTATTTCTCATATAAATCTGCAATACTTTTAAAATCAACTGACTCTTTGTACACTTTAAAAATTCAGGACAAGAAATTGTATGAATGATTTTTATTAAATATTTGAATGCTTGTCTGATTACATGTCAGTGATTGTAGGTGTGAAGGCAATATATCATAAGGTCCAGTAGAGCGGGAGGCAGATTATTTGGAGCTTCCCATTTAGACGGGATAATGCCAATATCCCCTAACATTGTAATGTCCATTAACGAGACAATCGTCGGTTTCTGTGTCAATAGTTATATAGGTGTTATGGCGACCCTCGAATATCTATCGAAGTGTACAAACTGTTGCTGACTCGGACGTGATCGGCATCCTCATAGCCACAGAAATTGCCAAACAGAAGCGCCCTCGCTTTAGTTAATGCGTTTTCTTTATTTATTGATCTCGTACATGTAACCTTATTTCCTACAGTACTTCCACAATTCAATTTATCATAATATTTCTATAAAGATGTATCTATAAGTTATAAATCCGTTTGTACTGATGGAGAGGAATTTGATAGCTCCGAAAAGCGACTTCTCATTTTTGTTGTGGTGATACTTTTAGCTTGTAGATGTCGTATGAATGTTGATAAATAATGTTTCTTGCATCTTGGTTAGTAGAGGAGATAGAAAAACATTGTTTTAAAAGTATAGCAAAAAATAGTAAATAATCAGACTCACAAAAATGCAACAGACAAATAAATAATATTATTAAAATATTCGATTTTTTGTCTATTTTGTTGATTTCTTCAATTTTTTATAATTTTCTAATAATTAACTAAACTTAAATTTTTCTGTGACTCATGATTTTGATCGTTTTCGTAGGATTACTTATTCTAAGTTTTTCATTAATTGTCAAAGATAGCTCAATCCATTAGAACTCACCCAGACTACGTTGCTTAACATTTTTGTTTTTTCAATTTTTTTAGCAAATTTCCTCAATACTAGATGAGTTTAAAACTATAGTTGGAAACCATTTTTTCTTTTCTGGCGGACATTTGCTTCGTATCCGTTTTTCGGCCGAAAACAAGTTTTACTCAAATGTATCTAATTCCATTAATATTCTAGATATCAAGACAAAATAAAAAGCAAAATATTCAAAATGATGCTCTAGATTTCTTGCCCGTACATAATACTACATAAGTAGTTAGAAATGCGCTAAAACAAAATCACAACTATAAACTGAAAATTAACCTAAAACGGGAGTTTAAGTGCTGCAAAATTATTAGAAGGAAGAAAGACTTCCCTTTAACTTTTGTTTCTTGCATAGATTTATTATAGGACTACTTGCTGTAGAAGTTTAAAGTTTGAGAAGTTTGTCCTTTTTTATATATTTTTACAAAACTGCCAAAAATCGTATTTTGACAATATTTAAAGTAGAATATCTCAAAAATTATTAGAAGAAAGAAAGACTTCCCTTTAACTTTTGTTTCTTGCATAGATTTATTATAGGACTACTTGCTGTAGAAGTTTGAAGTTTGAGAAGTTTGTCCTTTTTTATATATTTTTACAAAACTGCCAAAAATCGTATTTTTGCAATAATTAAAGTAGAATATCTCAAAAGTGAGTGAAATTATGAAATTAATACAGGTAACACCTCTTGATGACATAAACATATGTTATGAATTTGATGACTAAAACTCAACTAGTTCCAGAGTTAGAGTGCATCAAAGTTGTCCAAAAATTGCGTTATACGCACACAAAATTTAACGGTAAATAATGGTCAGGATTCTCTAAAAACACAAAATTTTATTAAAACCAAGTGTGTTACACATATAAAGTTCAATATATACATTTTATCAGTTATCATGGCAAATTTATAATTTCCTCAAGCTATTGTAAAGTGTCGAAATTTCGGGGCATAGTAGTTTGTGTCCGAAACCGTCGTTAGTTCTGTAGGGCTAATCTTCCTGACGACTTTATTTACTGGAACCCACACCTTCTCCTTTTTGGATATGCGGAAGGCAGTTTTTGGGCCAGGTGGATGGAAAGAATGGACTAATACAACAGTATTTTGATCGCGATTGTCTTTGACTATGCCTAGCCACCACTGATATTCGTAAATGTATGCAACATAGTCCATGTTTGTAAGCGAAGATGTGTCTAAACACTTATAAAAACGAATCGATGATACCCTCTGGTTCCTGGCACAGGCAAGCAAAGGTCAAATCTTTTTGTTTGTTTAGCGTCAGTTTGTTTAATTTCTTCGGCAGAGACAACATGTATTTTATACCGGATATTTTTTCATTGCAGTATATGAACACATGTCTTGTGGAGTAAGAATTTGGTCTTTGCATGCTGGCTGTAATTACTTCCCTTTTAGTGGTACCACCTATACCATCCCAAAAGTTCTTCCTATGCGTTGTAGCAAAGCAATTCCATTCAGCTTTCAAGCCAAAATCATTCTCATGTTGGCATAAATTAATAAAGTTTATCTTATTTTTGTATTGGCTACTGGCACCATCGCTCAAGTACATCATCGTCTTGACTTCGGGTATAACATCTTTCACTTTATTGACAAGATGCTTTCAAAATACATAAACTGTAGAGGTGTCATGAATGAGATTAAAAAAAATATTATTTTTTTATTCTGGATATTTAATTAATTACTTGGTTTGTTTCATTAATTTATATTTTCTCCGACTTGTTTCGACCATTGGTCATCTTCAAGAAGGAATGTACAAAAAATATCTAAGCAACAATGTATCTATACAAATACAAACTATCATACATCATCAGAAAATAAGGGCGTTTAAGTATTGACCCTTATTGCCTGAGTATAAAATTTTGCAAGCTATTGTGTTAAAAATATGATTTTCTTAGATAGCAATGCTGTGCAAATCCGGTTGAACATTTTTTATTAATAATTTTTTATGTTCTTCTAGGCGTGTTCCAAAATGTCTTCCTGTCTGGCCAATGTATATGCCATCACAATCACCGCACTTAATTATTGGACCACAGATTTGTTATTAACTAGAATTCTATGATTCTAGTGTGGTCACCGTACTCGGTAACTACGATTCAGCAACTTGAAACTGTTCAAAGTCGATTCTTAAGACTTATTCATCGTAGGATGGGCGGGCACATTATCAACTTCAGCCATAGCTTTATGCTCAGTGAGCTCAATATTCAATCACTGCATGACAGGAGAGTTCTACTGGATTTATGTCTTCTGCATAAGCTAGTCAATGGGATTATTGAATGTCAGGATTTAATATGTAAGTTGTGTTTTAACATACCAAGAGGTATTAATTGCAGGCACAAGCCATTATTTCGTTTGTCTTTTCATCCTACAAATTACGGTATGTTCAACCCCATTGATAGACTTATGCGCTATGCAAATAAATTACAAAATAATAGTAACTTTATATTATTTGCACAGTCTACGTCACTGTTCAAATCTAGTCTGCGCCGTATTTGCCTCTCCGACATTGATAAATAATTTTTGTTTCTTTGTTGTATGCAATTTTTAATTCTGTATTTATGTATTGTATTTACTTTCTACACTATCTAATTTTTATATTATTGTTAGTTGAACTCGATCAGTGCCTTGTTATTTACATTAAGTGTTTGTATTTCTACAGGTTGTTATAGTTTTATGTAAAAAGGATATTCCGTTAATAAATGAAATGAAATGAAATGAAATGAAATTGTTTTAACTGATTTTGTTTCACAATAAAAATAATTTTTAATTTGGTTTAATTTTTTCTTTTTTACTAAAGTATTAATTAGTTGCTCATATTATTAGTAGCAGTCGTAAAGTTTTTAAGAAATGCCATATTTTTTATTAAATCAATACACTGCATTTTATTTAAGTATGGCCATAGGGATTTACATAGTAATAAATGTACCCCATGGTAACTTTTGTTGTACAAATTTGAAACAGTTTTTTTGTTTTATTGATAAAAAAACATTTTTTTCTATGAAATGTACACTGCTAAAAGGACATAAACTTGTTCTATTTCTTTATTTTCGCTTTCAAAGTTGAAATTAATAATACAAATAATTAAGCCAAAAAAATCAACTTGGCGAAAATGTCATAAAGTATTTGTTTTGCTAAACTTGAAAGCTAAAATAAAGAATTTTAACATGCTTATTTATGTCCTTCTAACAATGAAAATTTCGTAAAAAGTGTTTTATTCAATCATATAAACAAAATATTGTTTCAAATTTGGACGACAACAAAAGTTAACAATTTTTACCATGTAAATCCCTATGGCCATACTTAAATAAAACGCACGGTATACATATATGCTTTCGAACAATGTTTACACTTTGTTTTAGTATGAACACAAAGGTACACAGGCTAAAATTTAAACAAAATAAATTCAAATTCAAAACTATTTGAATTCGAGAAAATAAGCTTACGCTTCTTATAGTTTGCACACTTTAAACATAATATATAAAATTACGAAATAACTATTCGTGAAAATGCAAACAGTGTCTTAATTAATAAGACAATTTAAGACGATAAATATCCATTGAAACAACTACTTCCCGTGCAAATACACCTCCGGATATTGAATAATACAATGAAATATTTAAAATCTTATTTAATTTGATTTCTTACAACGCTCTATTAAAGTATATGTAACGTTTAGGTCATAATTCAATATCCGGAGGTGTATTTGCACGGGAAGTAGTTGTTTCAATTGATATTTATCGTCTTAAATTGTCTTATTAATTAAGACACTGTTTGCATTTTCACGAATAGTTTTTTCGTAATTTTATATATTATGGCTAAAATTTATTTTACTTCTTGTGGATTTTAATAAAACTATTAACAAACATTCTGCCGTGGTCAACACAGGTACCAACCGCAAATTAGATGTTATAGAATTAAGGTATATCCATTATTTTTGGCTAATTCTTCTGAGATTATATAAGCCCCAAAGCGCTAAATCTGTAGTCCATATTTAGCACTTAATTGTTTTCGGAATATATTATTAAATTTTATACTTTGTAAGTATACCAGCGATTTATATTCTTATTTCACTTTACCATATCCTCTATTTAAGCAAACCATAAAACAAAACCCGAATTAATCCACAGATTACAGTTAATGCAGCAATTAGAACTTTGCGCAATAATTAAAAACAACTTCGAAACTTGCCCCATAAAAATACTAGAAGCCGCAAACTCCATTCCTTACAGAGACACACACCTTAAATCCCTTAACGGCCCTTTTAATTCCCAACTGCTGTTTTTATTCATTTAACGAACACCACTTAAGCCTAATTAAAAAAAATGCCATTAATGGGCGTGGGCGCCTGAACCAGTCGGCGATGTTTTAGAAATGCTGACAACGAGGGACAATTACTGTCATGATCAAATGCCAACGACACCGAGACCTTGCCTCTCGGCTGAATGCGGCGATTTGCATTATAAACAGAACAACAATATTATGAATTGCATTTTAGGTTTTGCCTTGATATTGATTGTGAGCGCAACGGGGAGTTGTAAAAATAAGCTCTGGTTTTATTGCAGTGCTCCATGCAGCTCTCATAAATGCGTTTATGCTCTCTGTGTTTTATTTCGAATTGTTATGTTAGTTGTAAAAAATTGTGAAAAAACGACTGGATTTAAAGTACTGCTAGAGGTGACTTAATTTACAAAAACTAATTAAATAATCCACCCGTAAGTGTCGCAAACTGAAGCAAATTTGAAGCTTCTCACTAATGTTTAATTACACTTGTAAATAAAACACGTTTTACTTTGTTTAACCACTAAATCTATTTAAGATGTACCACAAAGTGAACGCCTACAACACCAAACAGTCAATGTTTAATTAATTAATTTGATTTATTACGCAATATTTTTTAAGTACACATTTCAATATTTTTTGCTGTAAATTTACAGACAATCTTTGTCTTTGTAAAAGCTTCTAATTTGAAGCTTCTAACAAGTGTTTTCAATCCTTGATAAAGCATGAAGTAAAATTTCCAGTTTAGAAAAACTTAAAAGTTTGGATTTGCCAGCGCGAAGAGAAGCAGAGTGCGCTGGCAAATCCAAATGTTCTGGCTTTTTTAAACTCGAAATTTTACTTCATGCTCCACGCGTATAAAATATTATGATGTTAAAAATATACCGCTTAATAATATCGTATGTTCAATAAAAAAAAAACCTCAAGAGTGCCATGATTTTATCTTTTTTTTTAAATATAGGTTATCTACAAGCTTTAGGAATTTATATATAAAACGTCAGATATACATTTTATAATATATAATTTTAGAGTTTGCAACCTACAATATTTTCCATGGCACTCTAAAGGTTTCTTTTTATTAAACATATGATATTTACAGGTAAAACGTAGGGCATCCCTGGTCTAAAGCAAAGCATAAGACCTTATCTTTGATATTCATAGATGGCCTACAACCTTTTCAATTGATATATCCATCCGGGTATTAACTCAGGATGTAGTTGTTTGAATAAATATTTGGAACATATTTTTGATAGAAGAACGATTTGCTTCTATATTTTAAAAAATATTTTGTAAATAATTGGCAGGTTCAATTTAACTTTATGATAAATTATAATTAATATAATCCCTTTTCGAACTAAAACTGTTAGATGCGTGTTCATAAGCGTCGATTGAGTTATCTCATTTTCCTTTCATTTAATAGACGTTATTATTACGGCATTTGTAGGTATTATCTATTCTTGCAGCATTGTTTGCGAGAGTTGTGAACTTGCTCAGCCACAAAACGCGGTGTCTTCCCAGTGATAGCACCCGAACCGCAAAATAGTTGTCCCAGTTTCGTTAGGAATCCGGCAAGGAAGTTAACCGAATCCCGTTCTACTAGCTTATTTAAAACATAAGTACACTGATTATTATTGTATTATGTAAATGCTGTGTAAATGAATTCATTGCGAAAACAGAATTTGATCTAGTTAACTTAAAGTTTATTACTTGGGCGAAGTTTAGCAGCAAACATAAGATATTTACGATTTTTAAAAGATATTACCAGCTTCGTTAGTAAGACAAATAATATTATTATAGAAATGTTCGTTGTTTATTAACTAATGTTAGTATTAATTATAAGTTTGAAACAACAGATTTTACAAAAAAACTAATGATTACTTAAAATACCACCACCACATTTTGTTTTTAAAAGAATTTACCAGCTTCGTTAATAGGACAAATAATATTATTATAGAAAAATATTTGTTGTTGATTAACTAATGTTGTTTATAATTATAAGTTCAAAACAAGAGATTTAACAAAAAAAAACTAATGATTACTTAAAATACCACCACATTTTGTGGTGATCGGAATCTATCAATAAAAAAATTGATCTGTGCATTACAGAAATATGTTCCGATATTTATTATGCTGATTAAACCAGTATTATCACCGTTTTCAGTGTTTAATACGGGTGGTGCATGAAGTAAAATTTCGAGTTTAGAAAAGCCTGCAAATTTGGTTTGGTCGCTTCGCTTCGCTACGCGACCAAACCAAATTTGCAGGCTTTTCTAAACTCGAAATTTTACTTCATGCTTAACCTGGGAGTGGAAAACACTCGTTTAAAGCTTCAAATGGAACTCTTTTTAAAAAAGTGTATGCATATGTATACTTAAAAGAAAAATTCCCTGTATAAAAAACACACATGATATACATGTACATTTTTTAAATTAAGAATGAACTGATTTTTTTTATAAAGTATAAATCTACGTCCACATAAAACTAGTGTTATGTTTTTAAGGGAAATTATATGTGTTTCATGAAATGGTTAAATTAAACAACGAAAAATTGTGTTTACTGATGAAGCGCTTATATCTTCTATAATTAGTATTTTACTGATTAAAAATATAACAAAAGTTGATAAGCATTCCGTTGAACTAAAATATTCAAAATACAACATATTGTGGTTGATGTAATAATTGACAAATTAAATTTATTTTTGGTAAAACTTGACAAAAATAAAAAGTAAAAATATACAGCGATTATTTGTTACTTCCATATCCCAAAGGAAATTAATCGAGGCCACTGGATTTTGAAAGATTTGATAAGCAGTGTATTTTGAACATTACTCGAAATCAATGTTTTATACGCGTGGCGCATGAAGTAAAATTTCGAGTTTAGAAAAGCCCCGTGAAAATTTGTCTCGGGTCGCTGCGCGACCCTCGACAAATTTTCTACGCGGGGCTTTTCTAAACTCGAAATTTTACTTCATGCTTAATCATCGATTGTATACACTTGTTTGTGTCAATCAAATCTTGAAAAAACAAGAATATTTTTAATCAATATTCATGAAATCTGTCACATCAATTACCCTAGAGGTTGGTTTTCATGTAAATAAACAATTTTACTAAAGTTTCTTATAAATTTTCAAGATTTAAAATTTTTTAGGATTTTTATCCAGAGTTCATGAATTTCGCTAATTTCAAGATATTTGTAATTTTTACGAATAATGCGATTTTTATAAATCAAATTGTGAAATACTTGTGATCACCGACATAAGAAACATTTTATTATTTGTTTTTATCAAAATGTGAAAAAAATCACAAGTTTAACCGAGTTCAAGTTTGTGATGTCGCCATTTCAAGTTAGTTCAACTTTGCATCGACAATTGCAAATGTCCAATTCATGTAACAAACAGATTTAGTGCAAAAAGTGCTGCACCGACAGACCTAATGCATATTAAGTGAAATTATTGAATTTTTGTTAGATTTCTCTTTGAAAATTGGTGAACAAATTCAATTTGTCCTCTAGAGCTTTAACATTTTGAAAATAGGCGTAGAATTATTCAAAGTTTAAGATGATAAACGCAGATATTAATCCCGTGAAATAAAAATTCATTTACATTGACATTATAAGTGAAATTATTTTTTTTATTGGATTTATTTGTAAAAAAAATCAATATTTTATCTAGACCTTTAAAAACTTGGAATTAGGAGACGATTTAATCATAGTTTAAGATAATATTAACAGAAATTAAATCCGATAATAAAAAATGTATTTACAGCGATTTACATTAAGATTGTATTAGAAATGATTGAATTATTTGTTTGTCTTACGTTTGAAATTTGGTAACAAATTCAATGTTTGCTCTACAGCTTTAAATACTTAAAATTGCGAAAAAAAAAATCAGAGTTTAAGATGATATACGTAAAATAGGCTAAGAATTAATCAAAGTTTAAGATGACAAAGGCAGACATTAAATCCGTGAATTACAAATTTATTTACATTGACATTATAAGTGAAATTATTTTTTTTATTGGATTTATTTGTAAAAAAAATCAATATTTCATCTAGAGCTCTAAAAACTTGGAATTAGGAGACGAATTAATCATAGTTTAAGATAATATTAACAGAAATTAAATCCGATAATTAAAAATGTATTTACAGCGATTTACATTAAGATTGTATTAGAAATGATTGAATTATTTGTTTGTCTTACGTTTGAAATTTGGGAACAAATTCAATGTTTGCTCTAGAGCTTTAAATACTTAAAATTACGAAAAAAGAAAAAATCAGAGTTTAAGATGATATACGTAAAATAGGCAAAGAATTAATCAAAGTTTAAGATGACAAAGGCAGACATTAAATCCGTAAATTAAAAATTCATTTACATTGACATTATAAGTGAAATTAATTTTTTTGTTGGATTTATTGGCAAAAAAACAATTTTTGATCTAAACCTTCAAAAACTTAAAATTAGGCAACTAATTAATCAGAGTTTAAGATAATACAAACAGAAATTAAATTCAAGAATAAAAAATGTATTTACGGCGATTCACATTACGATTTTATCAAAAATGATTGAATTATTTGTTTTACGTTTGAAATTTGGTAACATATTCAATTTTTGCTCTAGAGCTTTAAAAACTTGAAATTACGCGTAGAATTAATTAGAGTTTAAGATGATGTCCGTAAAAAAATAAATTCGAGAATTAAAACAAGATTTTCTGTCAGTTGTTTGAAAAGATTATAATTTTTTAATTGTCCACTGATTTCATTATATTTTTTGTTTTGCAAATTTTCAAAGTATTTCATCAATTGTGTTAAAACTATACTAAAAACCCTGAATATTAAGTTTTTCATGTTCTCTATGGGAATCTTAAAAGCTATAAGAGATAGAGAAACGGTTAAACGGGCAAAGTAGTTCAGTTTTACGAGCTGAATAAAAAGACATACAGAGAGTTTTATGTAACACCGAACATGCTAAAATGTACTCAATGTTAATTTTCCTATGTTCGATGTGTACTGGGACGCATCAAAGCATTGAGTGTGATGTGATTGGCTACGATTTCTAATTGTAATATAGTCAACCCAGCAAATGATATTTGCTGTTCTAGCACTTGAAGCCGATGTAGACGAAGAACGGAGAGTTGAACATATCAATAATATTTACAAAGAAGGAAAAGATGTTCCTAGTAAAGTTATACCATGGAAAAAACAGTTCAAGAAATTCCCATGAATCATTTACTGTAAAATTTTCTGATTGACTAATACCATTTATTTCAACCATTTTGAACCTTATAAAACAGTTTGTTTGGATAAATTTCATGAGCGAGGAATTAGAAGCCCGTTGATATTATTGGAAGAGATGAAATTAAACAATCTATGTATCCAATAATATCCTTACTATTGCAAAATAATTTACTATTTACTAACTTGCAAAGACTGCCCCAAGAAATATGTAGGACAAACCGGAAGATCGTTTCAAGAGAGGATAAAAGAACATTTAACCAGCTTCAAACAAAAGAAAACAAACTCCACATACTCCAACCACCTCATCGAAGAAAACCACCACTTCGATGAAAATTTCCAAGTCCTACATCAAGAAAGGAAAGGTCGGAAACTCAACATCATGGAGTGTTTAGAAATCAATAAAAGAAAATTTTCAGGACATCTTCTCAACGATCAAATAGATTTAACTAATTCGCCCCTCTTAAATTTCCATTTTTTTGAAAAACCCACCCCCCCCATAAACATTGTATATATACCCGACCCGACAAATTGTATTTATCACTTCTTCGCCTGAAGAAGCCACAGTGTGGCGAAACAATTGTAGCGTTAATACAATATATATTTGAAAGTGTTTAAATTGTTTTATTTATATAAAAGTATTTAAAAATTGTCTGTACATAAGAGTTCTACAAGAATTTAGTTTAGGTCATACAAATTCCAACATTATTAGTTGCTGTATGATAAAATTAGGCGATAAAATGTTTGTAAAATTATATTTAATATGTTAAATTAAACAACAAAATGTTGCGAAAAATTGTGTTTACTGATGAAGCGTTTATATCTTCTATAATTAGTACTGATTAAAAATATAACAAAAGTTGATAAGCATTCCGTTGAACTAAAATATTCAAAATACAACATATTGTGGTTGATGTAATAATTGACAAATTAAATTTATTTTTGACAGCAAGAGTGTACATTAGGTTGACTATATAACCATTAGAAACCGTAGCTAATCACATCGCACTCAATGCTTTGATGCATCCCAGTACACATCGAACATGGGAAAATTTACATTGAGTACATTCTAGCATGTTCGGTGTTACATAAAACTCTCTGTATGTACAATTTTTGAAAAAGCCAATGCTAACTATGACGTTTTGGCACGACGTACACGTCTGTTGGTCCGTGTACGATAGTGGATGAGTAAATTTGATGCCTATTTTAATTTTTTTAACTTTCACTTTTGCCCGAACGTACCCACGTACGTACCCATTCACTATTTGTTCATGTACGACGCACAGTGGGGCCAATTGCCGAAAAAGCGCGCATAGCCTCATAGCTTCATAATGTATGCATGTTATTCTCTAAAAAAAGGTTTTCTATAGGTTTTATGGTCCGCACAATTCTAATTCACTATTATTCTAAACGATTGACAATTGACATTATAAAATTATGTTTATTTAACACTTTTGTGGTGGTTATAGAGTTATAGAGATTCTGATTAAAATTCACTGAGTTCAAATCATTTATCATTCTGATAGATTGTATCATGAAATATTGTTAGGACAACTATCTATTTTATCAAAATAAATGTTTTTAACACATTTTTCATTGGCTAAACATATTTGAATAATTCGGATTTTTTAATGATATTTTTGGTGCATGTCAAATAAAAAATCATATCAAAATATTGTGGTAGAAAGGTTAACAACAAATATTAATTGTATAATTCCATATCCGTCGGGTAATTGTTCGGGAAGTACTTGTTTCGATGAATCTGCCTCTCAGAGGCAGATGTTTGTGGAGAAGCAAAATAGATCGCCAATTTTATAATTTTTTATTTCAAAATATTGTTTTCATCTTGTGCGCTGAAAAATGATATTTTTTTTCCGCATTTGTTCCACAGTTTTGCTATAAATATAAATGTAATTATATGATGTCGTCGTCATTTCCTGACTCATCTTCAGTCTCGTTACCGTTATCGTGAAGAACCATTTCTCGTATAACGTCAGATAATTCTCTCAGTGGTTTCTTTACTTTAGCTGGCGCTCTAAGAGAAGACATGTAGGGATCGGATGTTAACAGGGGCCGATTAAAACTATCAGTTAGTTAACCTTTAACTTAAATACTTGTACCATAAACTTATGATTTCGAGTTTCGGGACAAAATATGAGAATTTTGAAATTTCCCTGGAAAACGCGGAATTTGAACTTTCATATTAAAAATTATCTCACGTCATCGAAAATGCTTCCATGAAGAAGATTTTGGATGGAAATTGGAGCTGAAGGCTAAAGCTTCAATTTCCTCTCAATTATCAATGGGACTGATAATTTATTATTAAAGAAAATCGGATAATATATGACCAAAATACGTATGTAACGAAAATACAACTTTGATACCTTTTGCAATTCTCATTCCAAAGCCAACATTTTCACGGTCGCAAGTGGACGCAGCTGCAATTAAGCTCAAAATATTGTCCATTGAATAGACATCATTTTGGGAAAATCTCAGCTTTGTGCTTCGATGTGTTTAAAATTGGCACCATTTTTTAAGAAAGACGTAAATTCCCATTGCATTTATATAGAGAAAGTATTATTGAGTTAAAACCTTCATATTCTGAGCGTTTTCCTGATAAACGACATGATCTGGTATTGCTACAAATCTTAAACATCACTTAATATAGACTTAAACACCGCAAGTAATTATCACACAAATAAGACAATTAACTTTGTTTGTATAACTGAGGATTGTATTGTGACTATAGTTTCGACAACTTTAACTTGTCATTATCAAACATAACAAGTTAAAGTTATCGAAACTATAGTCACAATAAAATCCTCAGTTATACAAACAAAGTTAATTGTCTTATTTGTGTAAATAATGATGTTTAACAAAGTAGAAGCCTCCACAGTGAACAGTTTAAGTAATTATCAGTTTTGCCGTTACAATAACTTTTATTTCTTCTTCCTATGCGCGTCTTTTTCTTGATTTGAGCCCATTGTGCGCCGTACATGTATGTCGATGTGCGTCTTACTTGCATGATAGTGGATGACCTACTTTAGGCATACGGATTTGATTGAGGCAAGACTGTACTTTATTTAGTTTGTGTAAATATAATTATTTGATACATTTTATTTGACCACATAGGTAATTGAACTAATAATAAAAAAACTGCTTCTATGCATGATTTTTTATTGCATTCATGAATTTTTTCGCGTTTGTGAAAATAAACCCACAGTTATATTTTTTCACTGCAAATCATGTTCGTTTTGCAGATATATGCTGATGACATTTAACGAAAATTAGTTTGATCCGTGTCAATTTATTCCCGCCATTGGCATAGAATATTGTGGAACGCTGTTTCCCTATACTGCTGTGTTTTTTGTAAACAATGAAGCGAACGCAACAAAAACCGATAAACCGATAAAAATTGCACATGAATGAAAAATATACAGTTTTGGAATAGAGCGAACAGCACAAAAACTTATTTTTTATGTTTTTATTTCACCGCCATGGCTGATGATGTTTGAATCGATTTGTGGCATTATTTATATTCAGCTATAGCCCGTTTATCATTAGCTCTGTCTATTTTTAGTTTTTTCTAATTACGTATATAATTTTAGGGTGCATTAAATTCATAATTTTTCAAGTTGTTCATTAAAATAACTATTTTAATACTGTAAACTTATGAAGTTAATAATCCTTCGTATAATAACACATTGTTTTATACAAATGATTATTAGCTTCATCAGTAAAAGTATTAAAACAATATTTTAGTGATATTAAAAAAAAACAAATTAACTATAATCTATTGCTAAATTGATATGTTTCATCATGTATATACGCTATCTTGCAATTCACCTTTCATCACTTGATTTAATTTTCAAGATTTATACTCAAATCATTTTGACATTAAAACTTTGATAAATTTCTAAATTTACTTATAAAGAGTGTTTAAATAATTCATTAAAAAAAATCATCAAACAAGTGTTTTCCACTCCCAGGTTAAGCATGAAGTAAAATTTCAAGGTTAGAAAAGCCTGAAAATTTGGTTTGGTTGCTCCCCGCTTTGCGCTGTACAACCAAACCAAATTTTTACTTCATCCGCCAAGCGTATTAACACTGATTTCAAATAAAGTTCACTTGTTCAGAATATTTCTATGTTTTTAGTGTTTATTTTTTAAACAAAGTACGATTGATCGCTTTTTACTATATTTCAATTTAGAACTGATATTTCGAAAATCCAGTCGAGTATTTAAATTTCAATTATAGCCAATCAAATTTGATTTATTTCTATGTAGATTCAAGGCCCAGTAGTAAGGGCCATTAATCAAGAAGAAAGGGCCATTTCATCAGGCAGGGAGTTTTTCTTTTAAGTATACATATCTCAATTATGTGCTGTACATTTTCAGATATTCGTTGTTTTTTTAAAGAGTTTATTTTGAAGCTTTAAACGAGTCTTTTCTACTCCCAGGTTAAGCATGAAGTAAAATTTCGAGTTTAGAAAATCCTGAAAATTTGGTTGAGTCGCGTAACGAAGCGAACCGACCAAACCAAATTTTCAGGCTTTTATAAACTCGAAATATTACTTCATGCGCCACGCGTATTAGACATTTATTTCAAATAAAGTTCACTTGTTTACAATATTTGTGTGTTTTTAGTGTCCAATACGCGTGGAGCATGAAGTAAAATTTCGAGTTTAGAAAATCCTGAAAGTTTTGTTTAGTCAATCTGCTTCTGACCATCTAGTATTTTTTTATTTTTTTTTGCGCCAAATCTAAATAATAAATATAAACAGAAGTGAAAAATAATTTGTGTACATATCTAATCAGTGAAAAAAAAAATTCGAGTCTAGAAAACCCTGAATTTTTTTTTTGGTTACTCCGCTTCACGGAGCGACCAAACAAAATTTTCAGGATTTTCTAAACTCGAAATTTTACTTCATGCTAAGTCTGGGAGTGGAAAACACTCGTTGAAAGCTTCAAATAAACTCTTCTAAAAAAATTACGTATGCATATGTATGCTTAAAAGAAAAATTCACTGTATAGAATAAATCAAATTAAGAATGAATCTCTATTTAAAATAAATTTAGTGACTATTACAGTAAAATTTATATAAACCCAAAACTATATCGCATTCGCAAAGAAACTTGTAAACACAACTATGAATGTAAAGTTCCATACATTTAAATCTTTTAATCCCTTGAAGATAAGGTCCAAACTAATTGGAGATCTTATAAAAGCAGATATATAATTTTGCTAATGTTGAGTATTGCACATAAATCTGATGTAAAGTAAAGGAAAATGTGAGGTAATTGTTATTGAAAGTCATTGTGCGATTCCGTTATCTGAGAAATGTGTAAACATACACATAACACACCTTTATTTATACAGCTGTTTCTTAAAGCGTTAAAAAGGAATACTGATTTATTTATGTACACGTAAGTAATGATTAATAAAATTGAAACACATTATGATTGATGGTTGAAGGCTTTGTGATACATATTGAAGTAATTAAAGAACTAGTTCCCTTCTATTCCGGATGTTTTGTTTGATAATGTTCAAATTGGTCGTAACTGGTCACAATAAAGTGTAAACAGGGTGGCGCATTTTTGGACGAAACTGGCCACACAAAAGTGTAAACAGGGAAAACTGAAAAAGTGAGGGGATTTTATTCGTCGGGAAAAGTCTTGGAAAAGTCAGGGAAATTCGGCCTTTTTAGCGAAATTTTTAATTAATAATAATAATAAATATGCAAATAATACGATTAAATATTTCACAAATTGTTACTTTTGTTTGGAGCACGAATTTGACATATTAAATAATATTAAACAAAATGTAAAAATGATAAAATGTCTATCATAGCATTTTCCCCGTAGTTTGAACAATTGATAATTAATATACTAAGTTTATTTTACTTTACTTAAAGTAACAATTTGTCAATTATTTAATCGTATTATTTGCATATTTATTATTATTATTAATTAAAACAATCAGCTGAAAATTTCACTTGACGTTAGTTATTTATACGCGTGGCGCATGAAGTAAAATTTCGAGTTTAGAAAAGCCTGAAAATTTGGATTTGCTGGGGCGCGACTCGCATCGCTCGCGCGCCCCAGCAAATCCAAATTTTCAGGCTTTTCTAAACTCGAAATTTTACTTTATGCTTGATTTGGGACTGGAAACCCTCGTTAGATGATCAATCAGGAACTTAGTTTGCAATTTCCTTTATGACGTAAAATTTGTAGAGTTGATGTTATTTCTTACTTTAAATTTAGAACGAAAACAATCTCCTGTGTATTATTTGTGTGATACTAAACTTCGACGAACAAATTAAACCAGCTTAAATTATGTAAATTAAAGCCTAATAAATAAACAACCAATAATAATAAAATCACAGATTAATAAATTATTTATTTAACAACTTTAATTGTAACGTTGGAAAAAAAAATTAACAATTTTTATCAAAATTGCAAAAGTTTAAAATGATTAGATATTTTTCATAATGAATAGAATTTAATTAACTAAAAAAACACTCAAGAATATTTTGAATCAAAATTTAACTTTTATTTGATATTTTGAGATATCCTGCGACGATATTTAAATTTCAATTGGAGCCTATCAATTTATGTATTCATTTCTGTGTAGATTATTTAAATTCTATTTTGCTTTGATAATCTGTTGGTTTTTTACAATTATTCAAAGAAAACAGTCTCCTAAACTCGTTGATTTTATTGCATAATTTCGACTTACGCTTAAAATTTTAAGAAAATAAGGTGAGATCATTTCATTGTCTTTAAAGCATAAGTGCAATGAATTTCAAGTAAATTCTATGAATTTCATGTTGATCAAATAAAACTTTGATTTCTTACAATTTTTTAAACAAAGTACGGTTAATCGCTTTTTTACGATATATCAATTTAGAACTAATATTTTAGAAAATCCAGTCGAGTATTTAAATTTCAATTATAGCCAATCAAATGTTATTTATTTCTGTGTGTTATTGGATTTGAATCTACATGTCTGTGTAGATTCAAGGAAATTTTGACAATCGGTTGATCTTTTGCTCGTGCTCTTAAAATCGTTAAATTTATTTCATAATTTTAACTTCGGCTTAATATTTTAAGAAAATCCTTTGCATAATTTATTTTCTTTAAAGCAAATGTAATTGCAACCAGTTCTTAATAAGTTGAATGAATTTGATGTTGATTGTAGAAAACTTTGATTATTTTTTAAAATTCTAATAAAATTAACCCTTCAATCACTTTCTTTACGAAATTCAAACTTGGATTTGACGTTTTGGAAAATCAAGTCCAGATGTATAAATTTCGAGGCTCGACTTTACATTACACCCCATGGAATAACATGCATTATAATATAGATTCACACTGTATTGACATATATCACCAATTAAAATCAATAAATTGATAATTAGCATACTAAGTTCACTTTTTCCAACTTTGAAATTTTGACTAGAAACTTCTATAAAACCTTCCTGATAGCTGTTAACCATTACAATCTTTACTGGAGACATTGGGACAGTCGAAAGAAATGTTTGTTAAAGACTTCAATTTAACATCAACTTAAAGTTGGGTTTAACCGGATGACTATTATAACACATTAGCACATTACACTTGGGCTCATATTGATTTATGGAATAACTAACATAAATTAATACACTCTTGGAAATTCATTTGGGCTGAATTCTAGTTTGTGTCAACGGCTATATTTCGCCGAAAAAAATGTTTGCTCACGTTGAATATTCCACATACTTCTAGGTTAGGTTAGGTTAGGAGAAAGGTTTGCAATAGAATGAATTGCGTACATTTTTTTGCGCACGATGATTACTTTACATACTGCTAGGACTCAATATTTTCAAAATTTTCAAACTATTTTTTTCTATTTATCTAACATTTCCGGTCGAAATTAATTGCACATCTAGATACTACTCGTCAAGTACTTTCGAATAATATTATCTTTATCTATAATACCCACGGGGTGTATAGTAAATTCTTACATTTTTTTTTTAATTTAAATTATTCTTTGATGTTGACTATTTTTATCAGATTTAATTAATTATGTAATTTTTATTCTAAAAAAGTACAAATTAAGCGAAAAGCATTTTTTTAAACTGGGTGAAAATTAAGAGCTCTGCTATAAAATTAAGAGTTCTAATACAAAAAGTGTATTAACAAAATATTTTCATTATTTATTTTATTTTTTTTTCATATGAACAATATTTAAGAAAATCTTTGGATTTTAAATCTATTTGTTATTTAAAAAAATAATAATAACTATGAAACTAACCAATTTCAAGTATTTCTTACAACTTTTTATATAAATATTTTTCGATAATTTCAATACTTCTCGAGGTACACAAAACGCTATGTAGGGAAAGGAAAAATCAACAGATTGTTCAGTTAACATAAATGTGTGTCAATGTTCGGATTATTTGATGAAAATCACGAAACTTTAAAATTGAGCAAATTATCAAAAACACGAAACAAACATTTATTCCAAATCAAGTAATTATTTAAATTAATTACATTTTAACGATTTTCATAAATATTTTAGAGAAAGTGACGCTGTCAAAATTCATAAAAATGTGTTAATAATTGAGATAACTGGCATAAATATTTAAAAATGGTGAAAAGTCTAGGTAGGTGATGACAATCGAAAATATTTAGAAAACAACAAGATATCTTTTAATAATTCAACACACAAGAAGTATAATACATTTTCTAAAAATGGTTACGTTTTTATACTTTCGCGACATTTTGAACATTTCTCAATGTTGTACATCTAGACATGACAACCGAGGATTTTTTTCTCTAAATACTTATACATATCCTGATATACACCGTGTAATTTTTCAAGCATCCGTTGATTTTATGAAAGAGTTTAATTTGAAATTTGTAACGAGTGTTTTCCACTCCCAGATTAAGCATGAAGTAAAATTTCGAGTTTAGAAAAGCCTGAAAATTTGGATTTGACGGGGCGCGCGAGCGAAGCGAGTCGCACCCCGGGAAATCCAAATTTTCAGGCTTTTCTAAACTCGAAATTTTGCTTCATGCGCCACGCGTACGAAACATTGATTTTAAGTGAAGTTCATAATATGCTACTAAAGCATTGCCAATATTGCAAAGTTCAAAATATACTACATATGTTTAATTTCGCGTTAATATCTTCTAGAAAAGTATTATCTATTCTTGCGATTTCTTAATTCGTACGTTATGATATGTTTTCTTTTCAGCTCTAAAATCTAGTTGCAGATTTAACAGGTGGAAAAAAAACATATCATAAAGTACGAATTGAGAAATTGCAAGATTGCAAGATTGTTTTCTTTATATCAAATTTATAATTTGAAGTTACTATTCGGTTTCTGTTAGTTGTAGATATTTCTAGCAAATTGTGTAAGATACAGTAAAGATTTTTATCATTTTGAAACACCCGCAAATATGCAGCTCAATAAATAAAATGTAAAGTTAATTAAAGGAAAGGCACTTGGTATTGTTTCACAATTAAATCTTTATTCCGACTAGTTTCGGTTTGTTAGACCATTTTCAAAGGAATGTTACATTCCTTTGAAAATGGTCTAAGAAACCGAAACTAGTCGAATAAAGATTTAATTGTGAAACAATACCAAGTGCCTTTCCTTTAATTAACTTTACATAGTGTAATATGTTTCACCAAGTGCCAGATGAGAAATTAATTCAAGAAACAATAAATAAAAAATCACATGTTACATAAAACGTGTAAGAATACACATTTTTATCACCCAAATATTTAAATTTATGACTCACAAGGAATAAATAATCTGAATTTATCAATATTAACATAATTTTTAGTATACTCATTTACAAGTGCATTTATGTTTTACCTCAAATATTTATTATTCTATACATTTTATGTATCAATGAAAAATGATTTGTTGAAAATTTAAACTTATATTTAGGAACACCTGTCCAGTTTATCTCGTGATTTATGCGATATTTCGCATAAATTGATTCCAGGTTAACTTTTTGTGTATAATAGTGCATAATTCATTGCATCGTAATATCGAATGTGCGGAGCGCGTACAGTTTATTCGCTGAATGTTTTGACTCGGCGCAAATATGTCTCTGAAAATAAACGTTTACATGTGTTATGTATTTATTCGACATTTGTTATGCATACGGAACTCGTTATGGAAATTGCGCGTGTTCTTCACAAATCCACCGCTTAAATCGAAAGTTTTTTGTTGTTGTTGCCGGGAGTATTCATAAATCCAAATAGTTTGATTTTGTAATGTTTAATGAGAGTCTATAAAATTGCAAATAGTTTTAAATTAATCATTTACAGAGTTTTTCTATTGCATTTCACCTTATATCAAATATGTATCCTTTTATCTCAAATATATTTCCCATTTATCAAATATATTTCCCTATATACCACTAAATTTCCCAATATGTCAAAACCTTATCACAGTTTGTCAATTACATTTTACTTGTGAGCAAAATGGCTGCAGTCCGTCAAAACGTGCATGTTAGCAATGAACTAAGAGGACTCGTTATCCGGATAATGGATGCTGGCGTAAAAAGTGTTACTTATGTATAAATAAATATAAAATATTTTCACAAGAAAGTTAATGTTACTGCAAAAAAGTGCAACAAAAATATTAAAGAGAAAAGTATTTGGTATGTAGTGAAACTCATTTCGTAAATGGGGAAATCTTTTGGTATATATTTAACAAGGTAGAAGTTATTAGGAATATAGTGAATCTCATTTGATTAATAGTGAAATGCAATAGAAAAACCCTGTAAGTCAGCTAATTTATTTTTCGAAATAATACAAAGAAACTGTGTTTTTCATTTTGCAAAAAAAAAAACAAATTAAAATCTAAGTTAAGGAAGGAAAATAACATATTTAGAATATTAAAAAGAATTGAAAGTGTTTTCTCGAAATAAAAAATATTAGTGGAGAAATCATCTTAGATAATTTAACTGTGCATAGCAAATGGATATAGGCAAAGCTGCTACGCGACCAAACCAAATTTTCAGGCTTTTCTAAACTCGAAATTTCACTTCATGCTTAATCAAGGATTGGGAAGACTCGTTAGAAGTTTCCAATTGAACTCTTTTACATTTTATTTACAAAGTATCATGATGTTTGTATAAATATCATAATATCGTATTTTGATATTCTCAATTTTTGGGTATATGCTGTAAATCTTCAGATATTGGTTGGTTTTTTTAATTAGTTTAATTTAAAGCTTTAAACGAGTGTTTTCCACTCCCAGATTAGGCATGAAGTAAAATTTCGAGTTTAGAGAAGCCTTAAAATTTGAAATTTTACTTCATGCCCCACTCGTTTAAAACACTGAAATATTGTGAAGTTCACAATATGCTACTGAAGCAGTATGCTTAAAACGTATATTTTAAACTTCACTTAAAACCAGCGCTTTATACAGTGGCGCATGAAGTAAAATTTCGAGTTTAGAAAAGCTTGAAAATTCAGACATTTGTTGTTTTTTAAAAGAGTTAAATTTGAAGCTATAAACGAGTGTTTTCCACTCCCAGACTAAGCATAAAGTAAAATTTTGAGTTGAGAAAAGCCTAAAAACTTAGTTTGATCGCGAAAAGCTACGCGACCGAGCGCCAAGCGATCAAGCGCTATGCGACCAGCGCTTGATCGCTTGGCGGTCGTAGCTCTTCGCGATACGCGACCGAACCAAATTTTCAGGCTTTTCTAAACTCAAAATTTTACTTCATGCTGTCTGGAAGTGGAAAACACTCGTTTAAAGATTCAAATTGAACTCTTTTAAAAAACAACGAATGTCTGAAAATGTACCACGTATGCATATGTATAGCTACTTAAAAGAAAAATAACCGGAGACGCGTAATTTATTGGTTTTGTGCATGCCATAAATATCTATAATAATTATCGTAGATTATAAATATCTATTTATATCATAATAAATATCGTGATAAATATCTTATGATATATATCGTCCGAACCCTGCAAAGCATGCATCGGGACATAAATACATGAAAAATTTCCAGCATGTCTGCAAAATAAATCTATAATCTAAAATATATTAGCCTAATTCGCTCTCTGATAAAATGTTAGTAAAATAATTAGTAATATTTTCCAGAAATAACAAATCGTTCACGAAATTACAACTGACAGTCCACTGTCAAAATAGACATTTATTAAATTTTGTTAAATGTCACCAAAACTTACTTTATGAAACAATGCAAATTTTACAATTCAGCAAACATTGTTTTAGTCTACGGCAACGTAAACAGATGTAACACGAAATCAATGATACTATTTTTTTTTTATTCTTTGGCCACTTTCAAAATCACCACGTTAAATTTATCATTTCGGTTACAGAATGTTTTGATTTGTTGTTATTATTAGTGTTTTATTTTATTTTTTTAACATACGTTTTCGGGCCTTAATTAAACATGACGTAAAATTCAGAGTTTAGAAAACCCTGAAAATTTGGATTTAGGCGTGGAGTTATATGTTGATTTAGCTTATTGTCTTCGAATGAGTCCCTAAACAATATGTAAATTTTTTGATAACCCTATTCTGAATCACCCAGTATATTTTTTTAAAATGTTTTTTTTGAGTAAAATTTTGAAGGCTGGGATTCAAATACGAACAATTCAAATATTCGAATATTCAAATATGAATATTGTATTCAGCAAATTATTCATTAAATTGAATATTCGAATATTCAGCTATTTGAATATTCGAATATTCAAATATTTGAGTATTCAAATATACGAATAATTGAATATTTGAATATGCGAATAATTGAATATTTGAATATTTCAATATTGGAATATTTAAACATTTAAATGTTTGAATATTTAAATATTGAATATTTGAATATTTAAATATTGAATAATTGAATATTTGAATATTTCAATATTGGAATATTTAAACATTTAAATGTTTGAATATTTAAATATTGAATATTTGAATATTTGAATATTTGAATATTTGAATATTTAAATATTGAATATTTGAATATTGGAATATTCGAATATTTTATATATTTAAATATTCGAATATTCCCTGCGCTTGTAAAATGTCAAAGTTGTCGAGTGTTATTGAAGTCAAAAAACAGTTGATATTATCAATGTTGTTGAATAATAACATTGACAACAAAGTCAGTAGAGTCAATATAGTCAGTACTGTGAAAATAGTCAACCCTAATCGATACAGTCAATATAGTCAGTACTGTCAAAATAGTCAATATAATCAATACAATGAAATGCTTACTTATGATCGATTAGATCTGTCAATATAGTCAACACAATCGATACAGTCTATATAGTCAGTACTGCCAAAGTAGTCAATATAATGGACGCAATGAAATGCAAGTCTACTTATAATTAGTCGATACTATCAAAATAGTGAATATAATCGATACAACGAAATGGAAGTTTACTTATAGCTTAATTAGATCTGTCAATATAATCAGTACTGTGAAAATAGTCAATATGATCGACTCAATAAAATGCAAGTCTACCTATAGTTAGTACTGTCATTATAGTCAAATGAGAGTTTATTCAAATATTCGAATATTTGAATATTCAAATATTCAATTATCTAAATATTTAAATAAATATTCAAATATTTAAATATTCATATATTCATCAAATATTCAAATATTCAAATATTTAAACATTCAAATATTCAAGTATTCAAATATTCAAGCATTCAAATGTTTCAATATTAAAATCAGTGAAGAAAGGAATTACTACATTAATTAATACAAATATTTGACTATTTGAATATTCGAATATTCAAATATTTAAATATTCGAATATTTGACTCTTTGAATATCCAAATATTTGAATAATAAGAATATTCTAATAATTAGAATATTTGAATATCTAATACTTAAATTTACAAAATTTCTAGCCTTATAAATGTTTAACTCGAAAATATTATTTATGTTTACTTGCTTTACGTTTTATAAATAATAATGCATTTTTGTAGACCTATTCTGAATGGCTATTCAGAATAGGTCTACAAAAAAAGCATTCTCGGATTTTTCTACAAAAATTAATAATTAATCTTTTTTTCAAGCTAAATTTAGATATTAGATATTCTGGTAGATAGGATAACAAACATCGGATAAGTATTATATTAATTTATAAGGGGTTTCAAAATAAGTCTGAAAATAAAAGTTTTAACCCATGAAGCCAGTGCAGATCAAATACCCGCAATAAAACCGCCATTGCGCAATTATGATTGAAACCCTTGAATCGCCGAAACCATAAAAGTGTCCGCGGGCGATTTTTAATTCAAATCAGCAAAAAGCCGCCATCCCATTCATTTTATTGAAAATCAGAACTGACGGAATACGCCGAGTTTTATTTTATTAGAACATAAACGCTCCTCCGACACAATGAGATTTATCGCTCGCCGCCGCGGCGCTCAAAATGCAAATTAGAAATATATCGGTAAAAGATAAAAAACATAAAACAACCACACATTCCCTTTTCCTCGTTTTCTGAATGTAAACGCGATATATCTTCATCGTTGCACGGACGTACGTTTTGTGTATTTTTTAGCGTTAATTAACAAAAAAAAATACATGAATTGATGCAGATAAGCAATAACGTCTGACTCGTACAGCGAACGTTGAGTTGTATATTTGAATTCATTTCGTTCCCTCGCGTGCATTTTTCAGTCCAGTCCAGGCGGCAAGGCAAACGTTCTCGTGCGTTCGGTGTCCTAATTTTTCCGATACAAAATTAGTGTGTTGTGTTGATTAGTGTTAATTAATGAATATATGAGGTGCTGAGGGATTAACTGCTTAAACAGAGGATTAGATTTCATTTCGGTGAGTTGATAATAAACGTGCTTTGGTATAGTCAAAAATGGGATTCACAAAAGGGAGATTTGTGTGTAATTCCATTAAATTAATCATTTGCGAAATAAATCGTAGGGTTCACAAAAGGGACGATTACGTAAGTACGTGGTTAGTTCCATTAATTTAACCTCTAGTTTCTATCATGTTGAGGTTTAAAACATTGGAATTGTTTTATTATTGTTAAAAATCACATGATTGATTTCTTAAATATATTAAACAATTTAGTCTAATTGATAATGGGTGACACAAGGTTGCTAAGGTTGGGAATCGAAACTTGTTTTTATAAATCTGGCTGACAACAGACTGTTAGTTTTAAAAAAAAATAGTCAATTATATTTGGTGCCAGATTACAGATTATGCTTAAAATAATATTGTAATAATTGATTCGATTTTTACGCAGCGATGTTTATTTTTACCTGGCGTGTGTACGTAGAATATATGATTATGAATGTGTATACAATTTGAGTTTTTTTTTCTGTTACACCAAGGTAATAATAATAAATATTTAATTAGTCTATTTCATGGGCGTAGCGGGGCAGGACTATTGTTTTCCTATTTTGATACTTCTTACGATTACACACAACACGCGGATGACGTTTGGTGCAAAAATGTTTCTTTATTTTTACGTTAGTTAATATTTATTAATATTAATATTCTTCCGACAGTTATAATAATAATAATAATAATAATAATTTATTTCTCAGCAGAATAAATTCTATTTACAGAGAAAAATACATTTTTTTTATGATATTACAATATGATATTTATGGCAATAATGATTGTTTTTACATTATTATTTTCTATGCAGTTCTGAAATTTTTGCACAATTTTAATGAATTTTGTTTTGTGAAAATGTAACTATTTTACAATTTCTTTTATAAATATGATATTTTTTAATAATATTTTACAGTTACTATTGTTTCTAAATTACGACTTCTAAGTGAATTTGTATGTATATATATGAAGTAAGGTTAATAAATAACATACAGGGAATGTTTCTTTTAGGTATACATATGCGTACACTATAAATTTTACCTACGCTCTATCTAGTAACCGCATCATACCACATTGTCATCTTGACGCGTATAATTGACATTACCTACACATACACGTAATAGCTTTGACAAGTAAATTACATGCTAACAGCTGAACAGTTGATTGATTACCGCACAACCAAATGACATTTCTTTGATGTATATTGATCAAGTAGTCATTTAGTTTTCATCAATGTCATGTTACTATTAAAAATTATTAAATAAATAAGTTGTTCTTTTATGCTCATTGTTTATTTTGTTAGAGCGTAGGTAAAGTATCGTACGCTTCTCGAGTGGTATGGCAATTACATACTTGCGGAATACTGCACTCGCCGTTGCGCGGCTCGTGCGCACATATCCGCTCATATGTAATATGCTGCATACCACTCTCGTGACGTAATATATTATTACGACATTCCTTGTTTTTTTTAAAGATTTCAATTTGAGTTTTTAAACAAGGGTTTTCCACTCCTAGACTAAGCATGAAGTAAAATTTCGAGTTTAGAAATGCCTGAAAATTTGGATTGGCCGCGTAGCGAAGCGGAGCGGCCAATCCAAATTAGGCTTTTCTAAACTCGAAATTTTACTTCATGCGCCACGCGTGTAAGACACTGAAATATCGTAAAGTTTAAAATATACGGCTTTAGCAATCTAATATTTAGATGTGAATAAAACAGGAGTTAAATTGTGCGCTAAACTAATTGTCTAAGACAGAAATTATAGGCAACTCATTAACTCTAACATATATTGCGTTGCCTATAATCGTTGTTGTATGTGTGTATTTTTTAAATTCACTGTAAATCAGTGTTTTTAGGCGTGGCGCATAAAGTAAAATTTCGAGTTTAGAATTGCCTAAGAATTTGGATTGGCCGCGTAGCGAAGCGGAGCGGCCAATCCAAATTAGGCTTTTCTAAACTCGAAATGTTACTTCATGCGCCACGCGTATAAGACACTGAAATATCGTAAAGTTTAAAATATACGGCTTTAGCAATCTAATATTTAGATGTGAATAAAACATGAGTTAAATTGTGCGCTAAACTAATTGTTTAAGACAGAAATTATAGGCAACTCAATAACTCTAACGTATATTGCGTTGCCTATAATCGTTGTTGTATGTGTGTGTTTTTTAAATTCACTGTAAGTCAGTGTTTTTAGGCGTGGCGCATAAAGTAAAATTTCGAGTTTAGAATAGCCTAAGAATTTGGATTGGTCGCGTAGCGAAGCGGCTTTTCTAAACTCGACATTTTACTTCATGCGCCACGCGTGTAAGACACTGAAATATCGTAAAGTTTAAAATATACGGCTTTAGCAATCTAATATTTAGATGTGAATAAAACATGAGTTAAATTGTGCGCTAAACTAATTGTTTAAAATAGAAATTATAGGCAACTCAATAACTCTAACGTATATTGCGTTGCCTATAATCGTTGTTGTATGTGTGTGTTTTTTGAATTCACTGTAAATCAGTGTTTTTAAGCGTGGCGCATAAAGTAAAATTTCTTAGTCTGGGAGTGGAAAACACTCGTTAAAAGCCTCAAATTGAACGCTTTGAAACAACGAATTTCCGCAAATTTAAAAAAACGCTGTAATTATCGGGAAATGTATACTCAAAAGAAAAATGCCCTGTATAAAGTTCATTTGATTTTTATATTAATTTTCATATTGTTCTTAAGTTGGCAAAATACAATATTTTAAAATAGGGATTTTGGTGAATGTTGGTAGGTAGTCCTAAATGTCATAGTGACATTGTCATTTTTATTTTGATTTTGAAATCGATGCTCTTTATTCTCATCAAAATGTGTCTAAAAAGAACAAAATCTTGACAATATAACAGCAGTGGTTAGATACGTTTAAAACCATAAAACTCGAAACAATAATTTAAACAAGAAAGAGCTTTGTGAAAGAGCTTCTCGGGTTTTTGATGTAAGTTTTATGTATTTATTTTTAAATCATCATTTACAATACTAAATTAAATTAATTTGCAGTTATTAACTATCACAGTTTCTGGAATTTAAAAAAAATATAAGCTAAGCTGTGAAGTTGAAATTTAAAATAGTCGTGGCCGCAAAAAATAACCTCACATTAACATGTCAGAATCTAGTAACTTATAAGGGTGATTCAATAAAATGTATTTATTATATCTCTGGTGATTTATTACAAAAATGTTGACATTAACAATTAATATAAAAATCAAATGAACTATTAATGATTTCGATAGCTAACGCCATCTAATGCTTCATAGTGGCATCGTCAGTGACACGAATGCACAAAGTGCATATACAGGTCACTGTTTCGTCCACGAGCGAGCAGAACTCTGTTTGTGAAACCAGAAAACAAATATCAAAATTGAATTTGTGTTCAGTATTCCGGCACCACACTGAAGAGGACCTTGAAGTCCGAAACGCGTCTGTGGGTACCTGGTGCCGGAATACTGAACACAAATTCAATTTTGATATGTGTTTTCTGGTTTCACAAACAGAGTTCTGCTCGCTCGTGGACGAAACAGTGACCTGTATATGCACTTTGTGCATTCGTGTCACTGACGATGCCACTATGAAGCATTAGATGGCGTTAGCTATCGAAATCATCAATAGTTTTCACATATTGGCTGTTCAGTATTCCTCAGCACTAGGTCGGGACAACACTGAAGAGGACCTTGAAGTCCGAAACGCGTCTGTGGGTACCTGGTGCCGGAATACTGAACACAAATTCAATCAAATGAACTAGTTACATGCTTACATAATCACGTGGATTATTACATTATTCATATACCTGATGTCTTTACATTTTTGCTGAAATAAGTATAATCTAGTTAATAAATCACGAATCTGTTCGTTTTTAGGAAACAGCGTAGTAATTCGAATAATTGTTTAAACTTTTTAACTCACAAAACATGTTTAAATTTTAATTACGAATTGCAACTTTTATTATTCTAAATAAATAAATCTATGCTAACTCAAGAAATTGCATTTTTAAAGAATACAATATTGATACTATATAAAAAATAAAGTCGCAAGTTGATAAAATACAGCGAAATACCCGACGTTGCCTGGGCAATTTAGAGTTAATATTTTCTAATTATTTTGCTAAAAAGTCGAAAAATAATTTATTGTAACAGAATTAATTAATTTTACAATAGCTGGCTATTGTTTAATAAGTTTGGCTCAAAATTACAGAAAAATAAATCTAGGAATTTGAAAAATCTTTGCGGCTTTTAAAATGCTCCTAAAATTGTCAACATCGAAGTTTTTACATAAAACCAAATTTATATAATATCTGTGTTTTTGAACACAATTGGGTAAAATTATTAAAACAAAATTAGTAAAATCGGAAACTGCTGTTTTATAATATAAGTAAACATATGGTAATATCCAATTAACAAAATTACATTATCAAAGATTTTGTTTAAATCAAATCTAGGCTCAACTATGGTCCAATTTTTACATTGTTTTTGTGTAAATAATTAAACAATTTGGCAGGAATAATAATAAGAGAAAGAACCATAAAATTCATTATATTTACAGAGAAATTCATGAACCTTCTTTAAAGGACATTAAAACTGAGATATTTTAATACACGTTTTCTAAATTATTATTATTATTATTATTTTATTTATCAACGGAAATCTCCTTTATACATCAATACACAATTAAAAATAGTGATATAAGATAAACATAATATTACTTTGAAAAACATATAAATAGAGTGAGAAATATAATACAACAAACAAAAATACACTAATTAACAATATCCAGATTAATAAACTGTAAATGGCGTTTGAATACACTGTAAGAATTACTAAAAATGTAAAAGTTGGGATACAACATAGTTGAAATTGTGTAATAAAATAAATTAATTTTAGAGAATATTTCGTTGAAATTAAAGGAGCTTGATCAACTAGAAATCCAATAATCTTACCAAGAATTGAAAAATGTTTATATGTTCCAAAGAAATTTAAAATAAACTTGACACGTTATCATTTTTTAAGCCAAATTATTTCTAGTTGATGTAAGAGAATATTTTCTTCAAAAACTTGTAAAAAGTAATTCATTGTTGTTTAATCAAATCGTATTAAATAACTCAATTAAAAGAGAATATGATAGGATAATCAAGGTTTAAGATCTGTTTGAAAATTTGTAGAAAGATAAACACATTTTCAAATCAACATTGCACGTTGATTAAAAATCTATATGTTATAGCTTAAATTTTGTACTTAAGATCTATTAATTTCTAAGAATATTATGTTTAAAAAATAATGTAACGACATAATCTCATGAAAACTGAATTATTACGTTACAATAATAAAATACATACATGTATATTATTATTATTATTATTATTATTTATTAAGTTCTGTTTTTGCCCAACAGAATATAAATTCCACTTACAGGACAACAAATAAATGAAATTGAATGGAATTATAATATAAGTAAAAAATAATACAATAGAAATTATTTGTAACGACTCGTCATTTTTGCTTTCCATAGTTTTAATTAATGTTTACAAAATTATTTTAATTCGTTTGAATTGTGTCAATTTTATTAATTTGTGTGATATTCTGCCAATTATAGGTTGGTTTTATACATAGTTGTCAAATTTTAGTTATTTTCAAGATTTCCTTAATTTCTCTTATAAAAAAACAGAAAATAAATATTGAAATTTTTTAAATCTATTAGGATGGAAATAATAATCAAATTTTAGTTACTTTCAAGATTTCCTTAATTTTTCTTATGAAAAAAGAAAATACTAAATATTGAAAATTATTAACTCTATTAGAATATTTAGAATGGCATAAATAATCAAAATGTGTGGAAATTAGTGAACTAGTTAAAATAATTCTGAGTTTGAAAAGAAATATCACTTAAAATAAACTAATATATTTTTATATAAGTAATTAATATGACGATTGTCTTCCAGTCCCAGACTAAGCATAAAGTAAAATTTCGAGTTTAGAAAAGCCTTAAAAAATGTTAAGGCTTTTCTAAACTCGAAATTTCACTTCATGCGCCACGCGTATAAAATACCAGAAACTATATAAATATGGGCAGAAAAACCACTGGTCGTTAGCCTGTTGTCAATTCAAATTATATTACAATTATTGTCATACTGTTAGTTTACTATATTGAATTGCTAATAAATCCGATATTGTTGTTGTTGTTGTTATAATATTTAAATAACCATTTATACAAGATAGGTCAAATCATACAATGTATCAAATTAACTTATTTACGCGCTACGCGAGTAAACCAAATTATCAGGCTTTTCTAAACATTTTACCTCATGCGCCACGCGTATAAAACATTGATTTATTCTAAACTTCAGAAGCAACTCATTCATCTTTTATTGTTGTCAAAAGTGAAGTTAAAGAAGTCAAATAAATATGCAGGATGTTAAAATATGATAACATTTGCATGGGCTTTAGATTGGATTATATTTCATTTAATAGACATTCTATCATTAAAAAAAAACATTTTAAACAAATAATACATTTAAAACAAAACCGTTTCAAACACAAAACTTGTTTCTAAACATGTTAAAAAAACTATTTTAAAACAAAGTATTGATACCAAGTCAAATCCCCCCCATCGCATATAGCTACTGACTCAAAACAATAGTAATTTACGATCCAAGGAGGCAACATCAGCGTGAAGTAATCTGGGGCCCTATTTACGTGTTTAGTCTACAATGTGATAATATGAGCATTCCTATTAGTCGGTTTAGAGGTCCAGGTTGGTAAAAGCGCGTTGCAAAGATGCAAACAAAAAATATTGTATATTTAAAAAAAAACAAGTTCCACTTGATTGAAATTCCTAATTTCAACTGTCATTATTCCATAGCCATCTATCCAACCCAAATAAACCTAATTTGTAAGCAAATCCATAGTGCTTTCTATGCTTCAGATAATGAGGAAAACGGCGACTTTTTATATTATTTAGTTTCGGAAATTGTCGAATAACTTTTGTAAAGAAACTATGTTCTATCTTTAACGAGAGGTGATATATCCTCCGAGATTGCACTAAATAGACATTTTAATTTTAATACATAATTCCCCAAATTTCGTACGCGAAAAGTTAAACTTAACGTATACGTTATTATTTTAACTTACAATCTAAGTATACATATCAATAACCAAACTCGCTTAGACCACAGTTCATATATATCCAGTTAGCCAGTCTATAAAATTTGGTAACAGCGTTTGGATGCTGCATCCAGAAGTGAGACCGTTGGCTGGTGTATAAAGTCGTCTGTCGCACCCCACATCCTGACCATAGTCTCTCCTTTTCTTCTTGATTTCTAGTTGTCCTCTAATCATTGGCTTCCCTTGCTTAGACTGTGATGCCAAAAAATAACATTTCACGTACGGAATAGCCCTGAATATCCTTTCTGGATAAACCGTAAGTGTTGTATTATAAAATCTTTAACATGTCAATGAAAATTTAGTTTTTGTTCTACTATTTATTACTATTTATTAAGTTTAAAACTAAAAATAAATACAGAATGAAATTGTTTTTGTAATGCATTTATAATGAATAGGAACTATTTTTGTTTGTTAATAAATTGATTACTTATAGCATACAAAGTAAATCCGTAGCCATTCCACTTTCCTTAAAAAAATATGTATGTTGAATCCCATTTTCCACAAGAAAATTGTATTTTTCTCTGGCGTGCACTGCAGATAAGTGAATCGCACGAGTGTGTAATTTATGGAGGGCGCACGTCGTCGAATATTGTAAAAAGCACGTTTATCGTCCTCGCCCTAGTCCTCCTCCTCGATATGCAAGCAACAGGTTAGAGCCGTGTGTTCGGGGGTTGTTCGGGATGTTCGCGCCGCCCCCTCAACACCCTCGCCCCTCCATTCCATTGACGCCCCCCACCCGGGGTCTAACATCTCCAGCAGCAACCGCCCCCTAACTGTCACATTATTGGATTTGGAACCAATTGCTCGTGAATGAGGATTGCACTTTGAGGCTTGAATTAGACCACCAAATTAGATTTGTTAACCTCCTTTATGTCTTACACGGTTACCCGCCTGTATATAACAGGTTTTATCCAAGACACAACTGCCTTAATTAGGAATCCATTGTGTTGTCTTCATTAATTTAGTTAATATTATTTTTTCTAATTTTCACGTATTTACTTTTTAAAATTGATTGAAGTTCATTAAATTCATTCTTTTAGCCCTTTCAGCCCTAGAATTTTTCTAGTGCCCAAAAATGAAAGGTTTTGTACACTGCATATTATTTATTACTATCACACATATACAGAGAGCTTGTTTTTGGTATACATATCGTTGTTTAATGGCCAAAGTAATTATATTTATTTACTTGACTATGCTATTAAATTTTCATGTATTCATCGAAAATTAATAACATTTGATGACTTACCTTTGTCGATTGTCTTCTACTTATGATTAATCATGAGATAATATTTCAAGTTTAGATTAGCCTAAAAATTAGGATTTACTAAACTTGAAATGTTTCTTCATGCGCCAGGCGTATAAAACACTTATAGTGAGTAGACATTTCTGAACTGTTTTCTTTTGGTATATTGTGGCCCAAGTCAACTCGGTTTTGGCGAATGTGGCCCAACAAAGAAAGAAGAATCGGTACCCTTTCGTTATAAACTTTAAATTGAACGCATTTATAAAAATAGCGGTATTTTTTTTTTCCGAAATACCGGTAACAAATGGGAAAATATCCGAAATTCTAGATAGTATTTTTCACGATTTACCTAGAAATCGGCTTTCCGGTAACACAAGCTCTAGAAAATAATTGATTCCGTTAAAATACTGTCTAATAAATATCCACCTGAATATTAAATAATGTGTATGCGTTACCTTCGCATACAACTTATTTATTTCTGTATAGGAATACCCCCCTTAAAACTTCTTCTTTCAGGTTGTTGGAGTTGTTGAATATTGTTAAGGTTTCTTAAATACTTCTTGCAATTCGATCAAATATACCTGTGCAATCATAAAATTGTGCATACAATTAAATTTCCTAAAATTACATAGTTATTGCAGTAATTGTTATTACGAAGAATCCAGCAAGAATGTAAAATATATTGCTTAAATAAGAAATACTTCACCAATTCGTATAAATGGACCTGATTAAGAAACAAGGACTTGAGTTATAAATTATATATAACGAGTGTCTATAAACATCCCAGTAGGTTATCACTTCAGAAAAATACTTCGTAATTAGACATATAATTACATTCATTTGATTTCAGTTTCCTAGATTCACCGAATCGTATGACTTAATTTAAGATATGTAATTTGTTTTTCAAAGCAACAGAGATGCCGACAGTTTATAGACACTCATTATTTTATTAAAAATTATATATTCTTTATTATACTTACCTAAGGTTTCGATATATAAGTTACGCAAATTTCTAAAAATACCTAAAAATGTCTAATATAAAAGTAGCAAAATATTATTTTTTACTAGTGACAGAAAATAATGAAATTGTTGAAAGATATTGTTTTGTCAGAAAATTAATTCTTTTCTAATATTGCACATTCTATGTACGTTTGTATGTATGTGAATGTATTTCCAATTAGTTCAGGTTAATCACAAAGTCAAGGCTTCTACTATAATTTTAATATATTTAAATCCATTTATTGAACCAAAGTAAAGTTAGAAAAGGCCACCGAACGAGGTTTCTCAGCCATAATTTTAATTATACCAATTACATTTTTAATTTATTTTACAATTACGCTTTTCGAGCACTTGACGTCTCTTCTAATAGAAAATTCTATTTATAATCAATTTCCTGCGAGAAGTGGCAGTTTCTGGTTCACATGTAAAACAGTCGTATAATTCAAACTGACGTATGTTGTGAAACTGAAGTTTTTGATTTATGTAATAACACGAGAAATAACTTTCAGGATTTATTTTCAACCGAATGTCTTCATCATAGTTCAATCTGGTTTATGTATTCGAAATGGTGAATGAATATGTGCTGTCACGCATTTATGAATTTATTCGTTTAAACAACTACAAATTTCAGGAATTTTTTAAGTTGTTTTATTAAGTGAAACATTTATTTCACACTAACAAGTGTCCGGAAAATTTCAAGATGTTTTGAAATATTTAATTAATAAATTACACATGTTGTTCTAGTTCATAATTATAATGCCGATTTAAATATTCGGTTCAACACTAAGTGCCACTTGTTCAATAGTGATTTAAAGCAAGTTTAATTTAAGCTTAGCTTAAATTACATGATCGAATAACTGGCTCTAAAAGTCATTGGACATTAATAGCAATTTCACCTTTAAACCTATAATATAAAATTATTGAGAGACAGCATTGATATTTAATATTATTTTAAGTTTTCAAACACTTGGTTAAATACAAGGCATTTTTATTTTAAGTATACATACATAATACATATCTATACTTTGTAATTTTTTAAGCATTCGTTGTTTGTATAAAAGTATTCAATTTTAAGTTACAAACGAGTGTTTTCCACTCCCAGGTTAAGCATGAAGTAAAATTTCGGGTTTAGAAACGAGGGTCGCGCAGCGACCCGAGACAAATTTTCACGGGGCTTTTCTAAACTCGAAATTTTACTTCATACGCCACTCGTATACAACACTGATCTAAAGTGAAGTTTAAAATATACCGCTAAAGCAGTATTCTTAAACGCTATACTTTAAACTTCACTTTAGATCAGTGGTTTATACGCGTGGCGCATGAAGTAAAATTTCGAGTTTAGAAAAGCCCCGTGAAACTTTGTCTCGGATCGCTGCGCGACCCCCGACAAATTTTCTACGCGGGGCTATTCTAAACTCAAAATTTTACTTTATGCTTAACCTGGGAGTGGAAAACACTCGTTTGAAACTTAAAATTGAATACTTTTATAAAAAACAACGAATGCTTAAAAAATTACAAAGTATACATGTCTATTATGAATCAGAGCTGGGACGAATCGTGGTAAAAAGGATTCGAATCACGAATCCGAATCACCTAATATGATTCGAATCACGAATACTCGAATAAAGGATTCGTAAGAGATAAATATGATTCGAGTCAAAGATTAGAATTCTGTTTTTTCGAATCACGAATACAAATGCTTTAAGAATACATTTGATTTAATTATTTTTTTTTTCAATCATTAATATATAAATATCGTTACCAGTTGTTTTTACAAAAATATTCAAAACCTAATTATTTGTTATTAAAACTGAACATCGTTGATAACAGACTAAATATCTGATTTCCTGTTACTCTGATTAAAGATGTATTTGTGTGTTTCTGAACTTCACTTCAAATCAGTGCTTTGTACGCGTGGCGCATGAAGTAAAATTTCGAGTTTAGAAAAGCCCGAAAATTTGTCTCGGGTCGCTGCGCGACCCTCGACAAATTTTCACAGGGCTTTTCTAAACTCGAAATTTTACTTCATGCTTAGCCTAGAAGTGGAAACACCCGTTCAAAACTTCAAATTGAACTCTATTATAAAATTGACTGAATATCATTAAAACCGGGAGTCAGAGAGAAGTCATAGAATTATATTCAAATTGACCAAAACACTAACAAAAAAAGCCATATGATATTATTAAATTTGTCAAGCTCGGCAGGCAAATTAAAAAACACGTAAAAATTTATAAAATTAACTTAAATATTGACAGAAACAATGGGGGTTTCCCACAGAAGACAGTTATAACAAAAGGTCAGGATTTGTTTCTTGAATCAGGGAAATGTCGGAAAAATGTAACATTTCATATTATGGCTACCATTTCAGTTTTATCTAAATAATATTAAACAAAATTTTGAAAACTAGATTATTATTTTTAAAAACATTTTAAGTCATTTAATGTTCTTATCAAAGTATTCAGTTTGAAGTTTCGAACGAGCGTTTCCACTCCCAGACTAAGCATGAAGTAAAATTTCGAGTTTAGAAAAACCTCGTGAAAATTTGTCGAGGGTCGCGCAGCGACCTGAAACAAATTTTCTGGGCTTTTCTAAACTCGAAATTTTACTTCATGCGCCACGCGTATAAAACAGTGATTTAACGAAAAATTTGAAAACACACAAAAGATATTTTTCTTGTAAATCCTCACAATTAATTAATTAATTAATTTTTTTGAGGACTTAAATCCTTTTGTAAGTATTTGAATCCTTTTATAAATATTCGAATCCTTTTATAAGGATTCTAATCACCCGCAGTTAAATTAGAATACGAATCCTATTAAAAAATATGTAACGAATCCGGATCACGAGTCCAGTTGAACTAAAGTATTTGAATGCCTCTTTTGAACTCTCCAAAAGGATTCGAATTCTAAATGATTCGAATCCTGCCCAGCTCTGTTATGTATGTATACCTAAAAGAAAAATTCCCTGCATTTAAGCTTCTAACGCTTCGCAGAACGACCTAAACTCAAAATTGTACTTCATGCTTAGCCTGGAATTGGAAACACTTGTTAGAAGCTTCAAACTAAAATCTTTTTAAAATCAACGAATTCCAGAAAATGTACAGAGCACGATTCGGGATATGTATACTTAAAAAATACCCTGAATAACTAACTGTATGCATGCTGTTGTTCATATTTGGATTTCATAAGTACAAAATTGCATCAATACTGATTAAATGTGATGTTCAGATATTTTTTTTTAAATGTGTCTTATGTTATTTTATTAATAGATTATATTTATTACCGAACATGGAATCAGTAGAAGAAATATGGAATCATTTTAAAGCAACAATAACAGAAGCAACCAAGCTCATCTGTGGAGTAAATAAGAACATACTTAACAAAAACCAGACGCATTGGTGGAGTGAAGAAGTAAAGGAAGAAGTACGTATCAAAAAAAGGAAATGAAAAAAGTATATTTGTACAAAAAAGTTTGAGGACTTTGAAGAATACAAAATACAAAGAAAGAAGACAAAGGAAATCATCAAGAGAGCAAAGGAAAGGTCATATGAGGAATTCGGTAGCAAACTGGAAGGGCACTTCCAGGAAAACCAAAAGATATTTTATAAAACAATAAAGAGTTGCAAAAAAACAAAAACAAATAACACTAAAACAACTAAAAGATATGCATGGCAAATTATTAAATGAAGAAAACAATATAATGAAGAGGTGGAAAGAACACTTTAAAGAACCATAATATCAATTAGGAAGTTGAAAGTGAAGAGGAAAATACACAAATTAGAAAGGAAGACACAGCTGTAGAAATTGAAAACGTCACAGAAGAAGAACTGAGATATGCAATCAAAAACCTAAAGAATGGCAAAGCAGCAGGGCATGACAACATTAAGCCAGAACATCTAAAATATATGGGGGACAAAGGAATAATACGGTTACTAAACTAACTAAATGCAATATGGAAAGCAGAAACAATACCGGAGGATTGGCAAAAAGCAGTGATACTCCTGATACATAAAAAGGCGACAATAGAGACTGTAATAACTACAGAGGGATATCTCTGCTCTGTACAACTGCTAAACTATACGAGGCAATCCTGGAGAAAAAGTTAAGAGTTAAGACAGATGGAACAATGGAGAAAGCCCAACGCGGCTTTATGAAAGGACACTCAACACAAGACCACATATTCACATTGAAAAACTTGACAGAAAAAATGCAGAAACAAAACAGACAGTTATACGTAGCTTTTGTGTACCTGGAGAAAGCATTCGATAGAGTACCTAGGAGGACCATGTGGAACATACTAAAAAAGAAACAAGTAACACCAGGTTTATTAAAAGCAGTAAAGAGCATATATATTAAGACGAATAACTATATAAGAACCGGTAACTCAGAATTGTATGAATTTATAACCACACAGGATTACGACAAGGAGGAAGTTTAAGCCCACTGCTATTTATCATCTTTCTAGACAGCATTATGAAAAAGACCAGACACAAAACGATACTAGTACAAATAGGATACAGCAAACTAAATGTAGTGAAGATAGCAGAATTTACGTTCGCCGACGACTTGATAATAATAGTTTTTGATGCCAGAACTAATACAGTTGGCAATAATTGCAAAAGTGAAAAGGATTTACAGAGCAACATAAAGTTATGGAACGACGAAATGAAAAAGGACAACGTGATCATAAACGTAGATATAACAAAAATAATGGTCATAGGAAATCAGGAAAAGTCAACGAACATAACATTAAATGGACAAAAAATAGAATAAGTTGAAACCTTTAAATATCTAGGCAGAGTTATACATTACAAAGGGGAGCTGGAAGATGAAATAAATAGCAGAATTTCAGCAGCGAATAAAAGTTATCACGCTATAAGTAAAGATATACTGGACAACAAAGCAATTTCTAAAAGAACAAAGATGACAATGTTTAATGTTATACACAGACCTATACTGCTATATGGAAGTGGAACATGGACCTTAAATAAGAGACTACGTAGTGAAGCATCAGAAATGAGATATCTCATGAAGATAGAAGGAGTTAGCAGATTGGATAGAATTAGAAATGAACAAATAAGAACTAATTTAGAAGTAAATAGCACTCAAAACGCTATAGAGAAACGACAACTCGCATGGTTCGGACATCTTATAAGAATGCCAGAAGACAGACAAACCAAGGTAATATGGAAGACGGGGGACGTGAAAAAGAAAAAAAGAGGCGGACCACAAAAGACATGAAAAGTAACTATCAATGAAATACTTAACAGGAACAATACCAACTACCAGCAGGCAACGAGAATAGCGAGAAATGGGAAGAAATGGAAAGAATTTGTCAACGAAATCTAGTGAAGAAAACAAGTCAATCTCGACACCCGAAAGGGTATAAGAGATGTAAAAGCTTATATTATTATTTCGCAAAATTTTAATTAGCTAACTGAATAAGATGTGATTTTTTGTACACCTATTCTGAATCACCACCCTATGTAAATAATAAATGGCCAATGATTAAGTATCCAAATTAGATATAAATCTAAGTCCTTTTTTAATTTGTATAACTGAGGTTTTTTTTATTGTGACTATAGTTTCGACAACTTTAACTTGTCATTATCAGACTACAAATGTACTTGTAGTCTGATAATGACAAGTTAAAGTTGTCGAAACTATAGTCACAATAAAAAAAAACTCAGTTATACCAACAAAGTTTAAGTGTCTTATTTATCCTTTTTTAATTGTTTTTTTAATTGAATTTGTGACAAATTGGCTTCATATTGTACATAATTCTTCTGATAGAAGTAGCAAAATAGTGTTTACGATTTTTGGACTACCTTATTCACACCACTTTTTACAAATACATAATTAAATTTTGCTAGGTTTGCTAGAAATAATTTTATTTTAAAAAATGACTACATGATTTAGTTTTTGATAAATACCAAGTCTTGATTTAAAAATAACATATTGTACAACCAGCATATAATGATAGCTATTAATCACGAGAACAAGGTTTGCGGAACGAGCCGAAGGCGAGTGGAGCAAGACGAGTTATACACTGTATTTATCAAATACGCGTCAGTCTTAAAAGTCGGTTTTGTTTTATAATAATTTGACAGATAAATGATGACAGATTGCGGTACTATGATTTGAATGTGTAATAGGGTTAATTCCACTTTAACGCAAATATGAACAATCGTTTAACAATAAATAATACTCGCTCAGTCGCCCTTTCGCCTAAGTTACATAGAAACACGCTCTTTGTACAAAGAAACAAACTCTTCCGTTTGGATGAAGTTCTCACGGTGTTAACGTTTGTTCCGCTTTAATAACACTCGTTGCACAATTGTTTAACCGATTTGAGAATGATTTATATTTACAAACGCGTTTTACGCGTTACTTCGTACTTTAAGAAAATGGCGTCGATGACTTCTATGGTCAAATGTAAGACAAACGAAGCTTATTTGACTAGCACAACGCTGTTATTGCATATCGGCAAAACATTTTACTAGGCAATTATTTATATTCGTGTTAAAAAAACGCATTTATCACGCAAATCCCGTGTAGGGGACATTTAACACGGGATTTGCGTGATAAATGCGATTTTTTAACACGAATATAAATAATTGCCTAGTAAAATGTATGCTGCCCACACAATTAAATAATGCACATATTATAAGATAGTTGTGAATAAAATGAGTTTATTTATATCATCTAATATTATATTAACTTCTATATACATATTTGTAAATGTTGTTTAGTGAGACTTTGAATTGAATAAGTTGGATAATAGAATGTAATCAATTTCTCAGTACGCACTGTCTATTTAATTTGAAGGGATTTATAAATATGGAGATATACACCTGCTTCATCTATTGGATTTTTTATTCTCATACTGATTCCTTTACCTTTGCGTTATTTTATGTGCAAGACATTTGTAATACACATGACTCATTTGTTTCATAGGGATCTTTAGTAAAAATAACCGCTTCTAATTAAATGTTTAATCAGCTTTAATTGGCCTTGATGCGAAGCAACTGGTACCAGCGGTCTTTTTATAACTATTTGGAATTATTAATGTTTCAAGTGGATCAAATTGTAAAGGCTAGATATATGCTTCATTAATTATATAATTGTATTTACTGTTATGAACATATGGAAACAACAAATCTCATTTGTTGCCAGTTGCATAGAAACTTCAAAGTTTGTGTCGGATCTATAGATCAATACTAAAGCTGATTTATTAATGCTTTATTCGTCAAAATAATTTAATCTTCACGTAACTCAATCACGTGAATATTAAATTATTTTGACGAATAAAGCAATAATAAAGCCCGTAAAACGCGTGAAGAAAGGTTATTAGTGCTTTATTTGTCAGATCAATACTAATTTTTAGTCATTTCAAAAGATTAGACATTCGACAATATTTTTTTTTTAATAAATATAAACAAAATAAAAATGTATGTGAGTCGCCTATTTCCAAAAACTCCCAAATTTATTTTATTAAATGGATGTAGAGGTATTATGCAGGGTTTTAAGTATTTATATGCATACTAAGTAAATATTGCATTCGTTGTTATTTAAAAGAGTTAATTTTGAAGCGTTTAATGAATGAGTTCCACCCCTGGATTAAGCATGAAGGAAAATTTCGAATTTAGAAAAGCCTAAAAATTTGATTTGATTGCGTGGCGAAGCGGAGCGACCAAACTAAATTTTCAGGCTTTTCTAAACTTGAAATGTTACTTTATACGCGACGCGTATTTTTTATTTAAAATCCACGATTAAGTGAAGTTCAAAATATACGTCTTTAGCTGCTTACAGCTTTAGTAGGATAGTTTGAACTTCACAATGTTCCAGTGCTTTAGACGAGTGGCATAAACATATTTTTGCGTTTGTGGAAATATTTTTTTAAACTGATCCGTATATGAAGAGCTAAAAATCAAAATGCGGCACCTTTGTACTTCCAAGCAGGGTTGTTATGTTTAAAACACCATGCTTTAAAACAGTGTTTTAAACGTGTTTAAAAACAAGCTTCGCGTTTTAAACGGTTTTGTTTTAAACATGTTTTAAACATTTATTTTGTTTAAAACATGTTTTAAATGTTAAATTTGTTAAAAAAGTGGTTTTTATAATCCTAAATAAGCTAAACTATATTTTAAACTACTTTATTAAGATTTTTTGTTTACATTTTAATAGTTTAGCTAAATTGTTAAAGATATTCAAAATTATATTATTCATCATAAAATTTTACCACAATGTAATTGTATATCACAATTGTGTGTACATAAATGTCATTTAAAACGTATTTTAAACATTTTTAAACATGTTTTAAACAATTCGAAATTGGAATTTTTCGATTTTTTAATTTGGTGCTACGTTCTTGAGCAAAGCTGTTAATTTCGTTTTTTTGTACAGAGAGTTTTATGTAACACCGAACATTTTCATAACAAGAAATTTTCTTTTAAATATAAATAAGGTTACGTTGTATATTTGCCGATGTTAGGTTTATTAAAATAATTTAATTTGAAGCTTCAAACGAGTGTTTTCCACTCCCAGGCTAAGCATGAAGTAAAATTTCGAGTTTAAAGAAGCCTGAAAATTTGGTTTGGTCGCGAAGCGCGGAGCGGCCAAACCAAATTTTCAGGCTTTTTTAAACTCGAAATTTTACTTCATGCGCCACCGATACAAAACACCGATGCAATGTAAAGTTTAGCGGTGTGTTTCAAACTTCGTAATATGTCAGTGTTTTGTACCGGTGGCGCATGAAGTAAAATTTCGAGTTTAGAAAAGCCTGAAAATTTGGTTTGGCCGCTCCGCGCTTCGCGCTACGCGACCAAACCAAATTTTCAGGCTTTTTTAAACTCGAAATTTTACTTCATGCTTAGTCTGGGAGTGGAAGACACTCATTTCAACTTTTAAATTTACTTTTTTTAACAACGAGTATCAAAAGATTTACGACTTATTCGGTGTAGTTGGGACATGTATACTTCAAAGAAAAACTCCCTGTGTGTACAAGTACAATTAATGCCTCAAATTAATTGCGATTAATTGGCTACAATTTTTAATGGTCATATAGGCAACCCAATTTACACATAACTTAAAAATAAAGGTGTCAAATTGTATTGGATGAACATGTTCGGTGTTACATAAAACTCTTTGTATATATAGGTGTGTCTATGTTGCTAAATGTTTTATTTAAAATGAAGTACTTTACTCATACCTCTTCATATAAATATAAAAAATGTTTTATGTTTTAAACGCTGTTTTAATAAAAAAAAACAACGTTTTGTAAAAATAACCTGTTTGATTTAATTAAAATAAAAAACGTTTTTTTAACAACCCTGCTTCCAAATTTGTCTTAATTCATTTATTTTTATTATTTTTAATTTTATACATCTTTCTGTAAGATCAATAGTATTCAGTAATGTATGCTCGTAACATCCTATACAATATGTGTACGTCATTTGTTAATTAACCTAAATTATGTCCAATATTGATGTGCATATACATTAAGATACACCTTCATATCCTTCACTCATCCATTTAACAGAACCTACATGTAACACGCTGTCTCGTTGTGTAATGTGCAGTGCTTCGCTTGGAAAGTTACATTTCGTCGTGTTGGTGTGTTAGTGATGGGTGTGTGCGTTATACATCATAATTGAATTATCACCTGGTGTTTGCTTGCTGATTTGCATGCACACACTCACACACACATACAACAGAGACGAGTCCGAGATTGGCCTTTCTGGAAACATGATTAACACATTAACATAGAAATGCTAGTTTTTTTACGTCAGAAGTAGATACATTAATTTTCTACAGAAACACTCAATGGAAATGCTTTTAACTAATTACTAGAATATAATCGAGTATATGGTGTGTTTTAAAGAACTGTAACAAATGATGTAAACATTGGGCATTTTTTGAATTTAATGTCGATTATATAACTCATCATAAATTTAGCCTATAGTAATTAAGAATTTTACTTAGTTACCAGGTATGTATACCCTTGATGACACGGTATAATCACATCGGTTTTTCGGTGGGTCCAACAAAGCAAAAATAATGGATACTAATTTAAATTTAGATGATTTAATAACTGTCATAACAAGAAAGTTTTTTATTAATTTAATAACTGTCATAACAAGATTTAATAACTGTCATAACAAGAATGCTTTGTATTTCTCAACAAACGTCAATTAAAATCGCAATGAATCACTTCGGAGCGTCAATAAGCCAAACAATTGTATCTTTAACGCCTAGGAACACGGTGAAAATGCACAAATACATTTGTAAGCAGTTTTTGGCGTTTTGTGAAGATCTAAAATATGAATTTCTTGAGCAGACTTCGGACGAGCACTTAGCAGGTATTCATTCTATAATCGTAACGAATACCACTCGAGCAATCAAAAATAATAATTATTTTTCTCTCGTAACTCGACATAATCCTTAAAATACCACTCGAGCTACGCTCTCGTCGTTTTTTTTTTGCAAATTACGTTTTGTTAATCGTAAAATAATCGATTATTTTCGATGCTCTTGTGATATTATAACTGATTATATCAAAGCAAGGAAACATTACCAACGTATAAAGTTAAGTTGAACAAAATATTTTTTTTTACTAAGCGAGTATGCAAGGAGGACAGAAGACGATGACGATCGTTTCGCATTAGTTTGGAACTCTTCAGGCCGCTCAAAATCAGAGTGAAACGATCGTAATCGTCTTCTGTTGTCCTTGCACACTCACTTGAATAAGCATATTTTTTTTAACATGACCTCATACGCTATTAATTTCTCCTTGTTAATTAGTGGGACGTTAATTTACATTTGGTTATACAGGGCGGGGCGTGAAACCTTCCTTTTTTGAAAATGAAATAGAAAACTTGACACATTTTAAAATTACTTACTGTTATTTTGCTCCTACCACACAACACGGGAAATTTGGTTTTATACCGTTTCCAAAGGTAAAAAAAAAACATCATGAAAATATAGCCTTCAAGTGTCAATACATTGGGCCCGTTCATCAGAGACAACAGTTGGGAGTTTCTCTGATGACCGGATTGATAATCGTCAACGTATTTGGAATTTTTGCAATCGTACGAAGTAGACAGACCGGAGTGCCGTTCATTAGATACCAACATACATCACAAATAAATCCAAACATGTTGAATGTTGAACATTTTGATGAACGGGCCCATTGATTTTGTCGAATTCTGAAGTTTCCGTCCACTCTTTCAAGCACCCTGATTGGTATATTGATAATTTCGGCTCGGATTTTTTCTGTAGTTCTTCTAGAGTATGTGGACAATTGTCGCAAACTGGGGATTTGAGATTACTCTACAGGAAATAACCACAGGGGATCAAATCAGGCGAGTGTGCCCCTCTCAGGAAGATCAGGCGCACAGGGAAGACTTCTTTAAATAAATGTATTGAAGTCCTAGCTGTGTGGGTTGTGGCTCATTTTTGCTAAAACCACACACACGCTACCCAGTTCTTCGAGAGCAGGCAAAAAAACTCCTGGATCATTTTTAAATGATTTCACACATTGTCTATACCTAAATAATTAAATCCGATGAATGAACTTGAACAGACAAGATAAACAACAGAAGTGGGGAAACATTTTTGGTACCAGTCACTATTCAGCAAAATGATCCAGCTCGCTTCATACAACGAGTGACCTTGGACATCACTTTTATTACAGACAATCAATCCTTAAACGTTACGGGTGACGTCAGTGGTCAAATGTTTGAGCTTTTCTTGTTACCTAATTATAATTATTCACGCGAATTCTTAGAGTAGTTAGCCACTTTTTAGTGGAATGAATCGATTTTTCATCTAGATATAGTGAGTATTTTACTCTATTAATTCAAGTTGTATTTACGACAAAATCTATTGAAAATGTATACAGGGTGGTGCATTTTGGAGGTGACACATATGGAAAAGTTTTTTATACCCTGTACACCGAGTGCGCTTTTGATGTGGGTAAGCCCTATTTTAGTTTCACAAAATGTATAGCGTACTCAGTGTTCCAACGATATATATCATTAAATATCTATTACGATATTTACCATGATATATATCGATATTTATAAACCCCTATATATATCATGGATATTTATGGAAAACTGTAAATATTGCGGAAAAATCAGGCAAATTATGTTTTTTTAATGCGATTAAATAAATGATATATTTTACAATTACATTGCCTTGCGGATTGGCTCTTTTTGCACAACACTAAGGATGTAATACAGGTAAACCTTATTACCGGTAAATCGTAAAAACACCGGTAATTTTCCGATTTTAACCAGTAAATTGAATAAATTTATTTTTTCATTGAGACACTTCAATAAAATAGTGTTATTTTAAATAAACGTGTATGTATTTTTGAACTTTACACTAAATCATTATTTAGTACGGGTGGCGCATGAAGTAAACTTCCGAGTTTAGAAAAGCCTGAAAATTTGGATTTGCCGGGGCGCGATTCGCTTCGCTGGCGCGCCCCGGCAAATCCAAATTTTCAGGTTTTTCTAAACTCGAAATTTTACTTCATGCGCCACTTGTACTAAATACTGATTTAGTGTAAAGTTAAAAACAAATCTTTTAAGTATTCATATGTATACGCTTTTTTAAAAGAGTTCAATTTGAAGCTTTAAACGAGTGTTTTCCACTCCCAGGTTAAGCATGAAGTAAAATTTCGAGTTTAGAAAAGCCTGAAAATTTGGTTTGGTCGCGTAGCGCGAAGCGCGGAGCGACCAAACCAAATTTTCAGGTTTTTCTAAACTCGAAATTTTACTTCATGCGCCACCCGTATTAAACACTGAAAACACTGAAATATTGTGAAGAAATGAACCTCACTTGAAATCAGCCAAACCAAATTTTCAGGCTTTTCTAAACTCGAAGCTTTACTTCATGCTTAGCCTGGGAGTGGAAAACACTCCTTTAAAGCTTCAAATATAACTCTTTGGAAAACACACGTTTAAAGCTTCAAATTGTATTCTTTAAAAAAAAAAAACGATGAATTTTGAAGATTTATAGCATATAATTGGGATATCTGTACTCTAAGGAAAACCTTTCTATATAACTAATAAATAATATAATGTTAATATTAATAAACACGAATAATTATCAAGAAATTAATATACAGGGTGTTTCAAATTCGAGCCTCACCATGGGGATCTCGCTTATTATATGAGATAGAGGGTATGTTTTAATTCGGCACTTTTGCAAAATTTGATGCTGATTTATAATTCAAAAAGAATCTGATTAATAATTCTTTTGTTTTCGAGTACAGTCTGAAAAACTGAAGAAACTGTTTTTTTTTTATATTTTCGTTATTTGAGGCAATATTTAATAACGGTAAAGTCCTTCTTATAGCACTTTTTTATTCTCTAACAGTTAGAGATGTATGCTGTACTATATCGTTGTCATCACAAAAAATAAAGCAATGAGATGTGATAGAAAATAAATATGACATCCATAAGAAATAAGAAAGTTGATGATGGTCCAAAAGAAACGAAACATGTTATAAAGAAATAAATTACGCTATCTGTTAGACAATAAAAAAGCGCTATAAGAAGGCCTTTACAGTTTTTTTTTAATATTGTCTCAAATAACGAAAATATAAATAACAAAAGGAAAGCAGTTTTTTCAGTTTTTTTAACTTTACTCAAAAACAAAATAATTTAAGTAATTTTTTTCAACAGATTAATACTCAACGTAAAATTCTGCAAAAGTGCCGAATTTTAACCTACCCTCTATCTCCTATAATAATCGAGATCTCCATGGTGAGGGTCGAATTTGAAACACCCTGTATATTATATCGGATACATATCCATAGGGTTCTTCACGACATTTTTCCGCCACTTAATACGTTATTTTAAGTAAAAAAAAGGTTCCTATTAACATGAGTCCGAATTTCAAAAATAAGCGAGTTATAAGAAACTTTAATTTGTTTTGTTTTTTTTTAAAGTTTACACTCTATTTAATTTCTAAGCAATCTAGTTGTCCGAACAAAATTTAACGTTCTGGAAAATGTTTTTGCCGGCACAGGACGGAGGTTTGGGAAACGTTCACGGTACTTAGCAGTGGCAGCAGTGGAACTTCCATTTGCAAATCCAAAACTAAACACCATATCGGCGTACTCCTGTTTGGTCAATGTAAAAGGCATTACAGAAAATGCAAACAAGGCACTTTCCCCTACACACAAACAGACTTAAGTAGTCGATACGTCAAAAGTAATGTAATAACAGGTGCCGCCTTGATTAAACGCTGCTAACATTATCAAAGATAGCCATGCGCGATGCGAAAGTACCAAAATGTAAAGTTTACTATAACTCACTTGTTTTTGAGAATCGGACAGATGTTTATAGGAACCTTTCTGCTTAAATTTACCTCTAGAATACACCCCCTAAGTGGCGATAAAACGTCGTGAATCACCCTGTACTATACTATATAATACTATTAAAAATATGTTGGTACTGTGAGTACCAGCGTTCGAAAATATCATGATATTAATATATATATATATATATATATATATATGTGTGTGTATATATATATATATATATATATATATATATATATATATATATATATATTAATATCATGATATTTTCGAACGCTGGTACTCACAGTACCAACATATTTTTAATAGTATTAGTTGACAATTATATTAAGTTCGTAATTTCAATAATAGAAAACCTCATGATTAAGTAATAACTAGGACTAAATAAGCTTTAAATGAAAGGTAATTGCTTCCTTATATTTATTGCCATTAGTCAACATTGAGCACATAATGATTTATGTATATATTTGATTAATATGAAAGTCTAATTTTTCATGTGAATCACATTATGAACAAAGACACAAACTCCTGGAATTGTTTAAAAAAAATACAACAAAAGTTTAATTACACCTAATACACACATCACGTCTTTATTCCCGTTCCTCGATAATTTATTAGTCATATTCTGCGTGTAATACATTCACCAAAAAAAAAGTGAGGTTGCGGAATCATTTCTCTCGGCTACGGAAAAATTTGATTGACAGGTGGTATTTAAAAAGGATGTGTAGCCGCCAATCAGCTGTCAGGGCAGGTAGAAAAGGCGCGATCGCGCTTAACTTTCTTCGGTCCCTGAATATTATTTACTCGTGTTTTTTTTTTTTCTTGGAAACCAAATACCCGACTATGTTAGAAATTACGTTATCGGCTAATTAGCATTATCGGATGGAGGGGATAAATGAAGCTTTATACAAATTTAATGTATTTTCAATCGCATTAAATGATTAATTAATTAAAGATATGTAGCATTAATGGTATATAGGGATAAATATGCACACATAAATGGCTTGATTAATTAATGGATATACATTTGTATATCATAAGAACTAAATATTAAATGAAACAAGTAATCCTTTTCTTCACTGGTTGAATCCAGTGGAGAAAATGATTACTTGATTCATTTAACATTAAATTCATCTTCACGCAACTCATACCGAAACATTCATAAGAACTAAATTTTGGTGATTTAAGTAAATACGTAATTAGAATGCATGAATAAATACACAGGAAATTTGTCCTTTAAGTATACATATACATACTATACATTTTCAAGCATTCGTTGTTATTAATAAAGTTGCAATTTAATGGATGTTTCCATTCTTTGATTAAGCATCATTATTATTATTATTATTATCATATTAATTTCGAGTTTAGAAAAGCCTAAACATTTGGATTTGCCAAAGCGTTTGTTTTATATAACCGGAAACAATATCTGTCATTTAAATTCATAGATACAGGAAATTTGTCTTTTAAGTATACATATAGATGCGCTGTAAATTATCCGATATTCGTTGTTTCTTAAACGAGTTCATGTTGAAACGTCAAACGAGTGTTCTCCACTCCCAGACTAAGCATGAAGTAAAATTTCGAGTTTAGAAAAGCCCTGTGAAAAATTGACGATTGTCGCGCAGCGACCCGAGACAAATTTTCTGGGCTTTTCTAAACTCCAAATTTTACTTCATGCGCCACGCGTATAGAACACTGATTTCAAGTGAACTTCAAATATACATAAATTTCACAATATTTTAGTGTGTTATACGCGTGGCGCATGAAGTAAAATTTCGAGTTTAGAAAAGCCCAGAAAATTTGTCTCGGGTCGCTGCGCGACCCTCGACAAATTTTCACGGGGCTTTTCTAAACTCGAAATTTTACTTCATGCTTAACCTGGGAGTGAAAACACTCATTTAAAGCTTAAAATTGAACTCTTTTAATAAACTACGAATATCCGAAGATTTAAGTATATACGCTGTAATTGGGATATGTATACTTAAAGAAAAGCTCCCTGTATATTATTAAATTGTAAATTTTCTAATTGTATGTTTTCTTTTTTTAGGTGAGTACTTTACTTCATATTTTGTGATAATCCTTAATAGTCAAGTAAGTAAGATTTTTAACTGTTTACTAAACAAAACAATTACTATACTTAGTTCCGCAAGATTTTAGTCGTGATACGTGCGGGTTCTATAAAAATAAAAAAACTCCAAAATCAGTGTTTTTCGCAGTATGCTCTGAACGTTCAATTTATTTGTTAGGTTTACACCAGATATAGAGAGTACTCATTGTCGTGTATATTTTTCCCATTTAACCGATTTTCTGCTTACTTGGAACAACCTGCATGTATTACTTTTGTATTTAAATTAGTGATGGGAATAATCGAGATACGATAATTAAATCGAATTAGTGGAAATGTTTTGATATTATCCATTATTATGTGGGTAGACACATTTTTTTGTTTTGCTTTTCACTTGTGATGAATCAAAGAAATTAGTTTTAGAAATTTAAATGAGACCTTTTTTACTCTTCATCTGCGATGGGTTGAAAATATTAGTTTTGGTAATGGAGGTGAGACCTGTTTTTTTGCTCTTCATCTGTGATAGGTCGGAAATTTTATTTCGAAATACATTGAAATGGTGAGACCTTTTCTTGTTCGTTATCTGTGATGGGTCAAAGATTTAAGTATTAAAAATAAATGGAAGTGAGACCTTTTTGCTCATTACCTACCATAAGTGGATATTTAGTGGAAATGTTTTGATATTATCCATTATTATGTGGGTAGACACATTTTTTGTTTTGCTCTTCACTTGTGATGGGTCGAACATTTTAGTTTTAGAAATTTAAACGAGTCCTTTTTTGCTCTTAATCTGTGATGGGTGGAACATTTTTGTTTTGCTAATGAAGGTGAGACCTGTTTTTTTCCTCTTCATCTGTGATAGGCCTAACATTTTATTTCGTAATGAATGGAAGTGAAAACCTTTTTTTGTTCGTTACCTGTGATAGGTCAAAGATTTAAGTTTTAAAAATAAATGGAAGTGAGACCTTTTTTGCTCATTAACTACCATAGGTGGGCATTTTTTTCAAAAATATTCGATCAATTAGATTGAAATCCTAAATAATTCGAATCCTACTAATCTCTGCTTTGTATTACTCAACTATCTAAATCTGAGTTAAGTGTCGATCAGATCTAAATATCGCCAGAACTGTTTTTTTCCAGTTGTTCTAAACCCTGGGTCTCCAAACTATCTTCTTCGCGGGCCACAAATACAATTCTACATAATAAAGTCGGCCAAGATCCGATTAATTTTATAAAGTTATGAAAAATTTAAGGAACAATTGTTACATTATTTCAAAATATGACATTTACAAAAAAAATAACAAACAATGGCGGGCCGGATTCATGCAAGCCGCGGGCCGGATTTGGCCCGTGGGCCGTAGTTTGGAGACCACTGTTCTAAACTGTAAATTTAATGCATGTCTAATGAAGGAGTTCTAACACTGTTACAAGTTTGAAATTGAATTGCAGAGTTGACTGGTACGGCAATTTTGGCCTGTTTTGAATTTGCGCGACACTCAACTCATCGCCCAGATTGAGATGATTGAGTGTCGCGAGTCAATTGTCCGTTGATCAAACGTATTGAAGTAATGTTTGATCAACAGTAGAACAACTTTTCGTATAATATCTATCTACCTTATTAATAGATATTAGTGGACAGTTTTTCATGTTACATAGTACCACAGTTCGTATATATCCAATTAGCCAGTCTCTATATAAAATTTAGTGACCGCGTTTGGATGCTGCATCCAGAAGCGAGACCGGTGATTGGTGTATATAGTCGTTTGTCTTACTTTTACTCTTACTTTCTCCTTTTCTACTCGATTCCTAGTTTTCTTATAAGCATTGGCTCCCCTTGATAGTACTTAGGGAAGCATTTAATCATTTTCTTAACGTCTATTAATAATATTTAGGCAATATTCATATTCCGATATGAATTTAAGAAAGTAATGAAACGTTTTTACAATTAATTTTACTACTACCGAGACTTAAACTTAACAAAAATAATATTTTTTCTGAAAATCCATTTTTAAGTAAGAATATTAGCTTGCGTTTTGTGCGGGATGACGTAAAAATTGCAATAGGGATTTAATTTAAGCCCATATGCGGCTTACGTAATGGCGGCCGAGTAAAGGAGATTATAGTTATATGGGGAGCTTCAGATTGCTGGTCTAGATTGCGATTGTGATGTCCTACGTGATGTCGGTGTTTAATGTCGGCCAATTTAAAATTTTAAGGACGACCCGGAGGGACGCTGCCCCGCAAAAGGGGTTAATTGGCCGGTTGGCACGGACATCTTTCACGCCCGGATTTGATTATGCCGTAAAAAAAACAGTAACTTGGTATTTTTGTGTGTTTCAGTGTTCGCATTAAAATGTATGAGGGAGTTGTCAGAATTGCTGTTATCATCATGAACGACTTAATTTCCTGAAAGTGTTATTCGCTCGGAGGATTTTATACTTGATGTTTATTATAAAAGTAACGTCATGATCGTTATACTTAAAACAATATATTTGAAGTTATAATACACTAACATTAAAATTAATTTCGACATTCTGCAAAAATTTTAATCTCGTTAAGATTTCTCCAAACATTCATTGAAACAACTCGAGAAGAGCTAATTAATATGCAGAAAGTCGATGTTAATTCTAATTCGTTTTTATATTTTCTAAATATTCTGCAAACTATTGACAAATTTAATTTTTTTTAAAATACACTACCATCAAAAAGGATTTTTATAAAATCCTCTTTGGAAATGTATACAGGGTGTTCATTTTAAAACTTCCCAACGCGGATTTATGGAAAACCACTGATTAAAAGAAAAAACGCCGAGACACATCCAAAGATTTCCCAAGGGGGACAACTTTTTAACCAAAAACGACTTCACCCCCTTTTACCCTCTGCCCCCCCGGGGTCATCCCCTTAAAAATTTTAAATGACAAGTGGTATCAAGTAATAGCTTGTTTGAAAGGTTTTTCAAAGTGCTTTATTTTGACGTTTGAATTTTTAAAATCGGTCGATTTGTTTACGGAAAAATTAGAAAAATCTTTATTTATCTTAATTTGTTCAGATATAAAAAAAAACACACGAAAATATCATTTATTTATTTTTATTAATAAGTGTTCAAAAACCAACAAAACTGGGCAGCAACCAAATAAAAACCCTAATTTTTTTCGCCTTCTTTTCATCAATACGGAGATAACATTTATTCTTATACCTGTTTAGTTTGGGTTAGTTGCTGTGGAAAAGAAACAATTCCATTTGCTGTCAGTTACCTTTGTGACAATCTTGGGATAGTGAAAATAAATTTATTGATTTATATTTTACTTCCAAAATGGTTTACACACTAGCCGAAAGAATGGAAATTATTCTAATTTATGGTGCCCAAAATCAATGTGCTCGGCAAACTGCCGTCACATTTAACGCCAGACATCCGGACAAGATAACTTCGCATAGGTATGTTTTGGACCTTGTTACTTAATTTACTCAAACTGGATCTGTTGCAAATAAAAAACGTAATCATCGTAGAGTTTTAAATGAAGCCGCTCAAATTAAAGTTTTGGGTCATTTTGGCATAAATCCTAATAGTTCATTACGCAAAATTGGTGATGCGACTGGTATTTCATTAGGCTCTGTACACACAGTTACTAAATTACATAAATTTCATCCATTCAAAATGCAGATATTGCAAGAGTTAACCGAGGGTGATTTCGATAGGCGAGTTGAGTTTTGTGAACAAATGACTGCAGCGATTAATGATAATACCATTCATGTAAAGAATATCTGCTTCACTGATGAATGTACATTTTATCTAAATGGATTTGTTAATAAGCATAACTGCAGGTATTGGAGCAATGAAAATCCTCATGCTTTTGTAGAAGGGCATACTCAGTACCCCCAAAAAATTAATGTATGGGCAGGCATTTTAGGAAACAAAGTGATTGGGCCATTGTTTATTAATGGGAATTTAAATGGAGGCATTTATTTAGATATGTTGGAAAATACCATCAATCCGCTTATCACTGAAACCATTGAAAACCAAATCGGAGACGATGGAAACCCTATACTTGATGAGGCTAAAATATATTTCCAGCAAGACGGCGCTCCTCCTCACTATGTTCTTCCGGTTCGGCAATGGCTAGACGACGAATTTTCAGATAAATGGATTGTGCGAAGAGGGCCTATAGAATGGCCTGCTAGATCTCCTGACTTGTCGCCATTAGACTTTTTTCTATGGGGCCATTTAAAATCTATTGTGTTCACTCCCCAACCTGAAAGTTTAGATGAACTTCGTCAACGCATCACCGAAAGCTGCCATGATCTCCAACAACATGTTTTTGAAAATGTCCGGCAGGAATTTGAACATCGCCTATATCATTGTTTGGCCAATAACGGGCAACATTTTGAACACTTAATAAAATATTAAGTGATATTTTTGTGTTTTTTTTCTATCTGAACAAATTAAGATAAATAAAGATTTTTCTAATTTTTCCGTAAACAAATCGACCGATTTTAAAAATTCAAACGTCAAAATAAAGCACTTTGAAAAACCTTTCAAACAAGCTATTACTTGATACCCCTTGTCATTTAAAATTTTTAAGGGGATAACCCCGGGGGGCAGAGGGTAAAAGGGGGTGAAGTCGTTTTTGGTTAAAAAGTTGTCCCCCTTGGGAAATCTTTGGACGTGTCTCGGCGTTTTTTCTTTTAATCAGTGGTTTTCCATAAATCCGCGTTGGGAAGTTTTCAAATGAACACCCTGTATATTGGGCAAAATAATGAAATCATATACAACAAAAGCAAGTAATACTGCTTTAAATCAGTGGTGCACAAACGTTTTCAATTTGCGACCCCCTATTTTGTGTATACATTTATCGCGACCAGTAGACCAGAGGTTCCCAATATGTGGCCTAAGCCACACAGGGGGCAATTGAAAATTAATAAAAATATGAATAATTCAAATTCTAAATTATTTGAATTCGAAAACACAAGCTTACGCTTTTTATAGTTTGTACACTTTAAACATAATACAGGGTTATTCAAATTAAAAGAATAGATTTCAAACTGTTATTTCTTCCAAACTACAAAAGATAGAAACACTATTCCAACGTTCCTGGAAAAAGGAAAGTTCAATTTCTTATGCATTCAATATGAGCACCATGTGTTACATGACAATTATCAAAACGGTGGCTAATTTCTTGCCACACACGAATCAGCTGGTCTCTAGTTATTATCAGAATTCACAGCTTCAACAATTCGATGTTTCAGATTTTTAAGAGTGTCAGGCATGGGAGGGATACAAACACAGTCTTTGACGTAACCACAGATAAAAAAAACACAAGGAGTGAGGTCTGGACAATCAATATGACAAGCAACAGCGCCAATACGGCCGTGGTTAGAACTTATGCCTGTACTGTTGAAATTTTAAACTTTTGTCTGTCAAGGAACGTCAAAATTATGGTTCTACCTTTTGTAGTTTAGAAGAAATTAATGTTTGAATTTTGTTCTTTTATTTTGAATAGCGTACTATGTTTAAAGTGTGCAAACTATAAGGAGTGTAAGCTTATTTTTTCGAATTCAAATAGTTTTGGATTTGAATTATTTTTATTTTTATTAATTTTCAATTGCTCCCTATGTGGCGTAGGCCCCACATTGGAAACCTCTAGTCTACTGGTCGCGATAAATATATAAAATTACGAAAATACGTGTATTTTTTTTACATGTCATTGTATAATTTAATATCCAGAGGTGTATTTGTACGGGAAGTAGTTGTTTCAATGGATATTTATATTCTTAAGTTGTCTTATTAATTAAGACGTATTGTTTGTATTTTACACACATTTTCGTAATTTTATATATTATTAATAAAATGGCTATAACCAAATGCATGAAAATCGACCAAATATATTTAATTACGCAATGATTTATAAATGTACATACATAATCAGTATATTTAAATACATACAGTCAAATATTAGATGAATTACCTCAAGAGATAGCTATTACATATTTTCACTTTTACTTTGTCTATTTATTTTTCTGTCTATGACTTTTGTAATCATTTCATCAATAATTTTAATTCAATTGATTACTCTTAGATAAACTAATTGTTACTGCTAGTGCATTTCGAGTATTTTTGTTTTTTTCTAAAGGTCAGAGGACAATATAATTATCTGGATAGTGTCTGAAGGTAAATAATTAAACTAATTAGTTCTCGGAAATAAAGCGTAACTTACAGACTAATTCACATTACTGCCCTTAATTACACCCACCAAACCTAAATTTACTGGCCTAATAAAATTATACTCCACCACACTGTTAAGAAGACGTTTTGGTCAAGGTAACATTTATTGCGTTGTAAGTATTCTGAAATTGAAATAAGAGGAAAAAACTGATAAGAAAATCTATACAACAAATATTTAGGTTTTTGGTGAAGAAAAACACTTGTTTTGTTCCATGATTTTATTTTCAGTTTCTTAATACGTGTTACGGTCTTTACAGACCATTTTCAATAATTAAACTGACTTAACTATTAAGTTTAACCTTTGAGAATGATCTGTAAAGACCGAAACACTTGTCAGGTAACTGAAAATAAAATCATGGAACAAAACAAGTGTTTTTCTTCACCAAATTTGTACATCCGGTCCCATCAAGAGTGTAGCGCAACCAGCAGTAAACATATTTAAGTTACTGGCTTCAATAACTTTGATTATTAACCATTATCAGTTTTATTTTATTAACTATTTTTAATTAAATTAGCTTATTATTCATTAAATTACTCTTAACATACAGAGAATTTTTTTTTAGGTAAACATATGCATAAGCTGTAAATTTTCCGACATCCGTTATTTTTTAAAAGAGTTCAAGCTTTAAACGAGTGTTTCCACTCCCAGACTAAGCATGAAGTAAAATTTAGAGTTTAGAAAAGCATACAACACTAAAATATTGCTGCGCGACCCTCGACAAATTTTCTGGGTTTTTTTAAACTCAAAATTTTACTTCATGCGCCACGCGTATAAAACACTGATTTCAAGTGAGACAAATATACATAAATTTTACAATATTTTAGTGTTGTATACGCGTGGCGCATGAAGTAAAATTTCGAGTTTAGAAAAGCCCAGAAAATTTGTCTCGGGTCGCTGCGCGACCCTCGACAAATTTTCACGGGGCTTTTCTAAACTCGAAATTTTACTTCATGCTTAGTCTGGGAGTGGAAAACACTCGTTTATAGCTTCAAATTAAACTCTTTTTAGAAAACAACAAATATCTAAAGATTTAAAGAAAATGAGCTGACCCGCAGCAACCCGAGACAAATTTTCTGGACTTTTCGAAACTCATAAGCATAAGCTGTACATTTTCCGACATCCGTTATTTTTTTAAAGAGTTCAATTTGAAGGTTTAAAGAAGTGTTTTCCACTCTCAGACTAAGCATGAAGTAAAATTTTGAGTTTAGAAAAGCCCGTGAAAATTTGTCGAGGGTCGCACAGCGACCCGAGACAAATTTTCTGGGCTTTTCTAAACTCAAAATTTTACTTCATGCGCCACGCGTATAAAACACTGATTACAAGTGAGATTCACATATACAAATTTTCACGGGGCTTTTCTAAACTCGAAATTTTACTTCATGCTTAGTTTGGGAGTGGAAAACACTCGTTTAAAGCTTTGAATTTAACTTTTCTAAAAAAAACAACGTTTATCTAAAGATTAAAATAAGTGAGACAAATATACAAATATACATAAATTTCACAATATTTTAGTGTTGTATACACGTGGCGCATGAAGTAAAATTTCGAGTTTAGAAAAGCCCAGAAAATTTGTCTCGGGTCGCTGCGCGACCCTCGACAAATTTTCGCGGGGCTTTTCTAAACTCGAAATTTTACTTCATGCTTAGTCTGGGAGTGGAACACACTCGTTTAAAGCTTCAAATTAAACTCTTTTTAGAAAACAACAAATATCTAAAGATTTAAGGAAAATGAGCTGACCCGCAGCAACCCGAGACAAATTTTCTGGACTTTTCGAAACTCATAAGCATAAGCTGTACATGTTCCGACATCCGTTATTTTTTTAAAGAGTTCAATTTGAAGGTTTAAAGAAGTGTTTTCCACTCCCAGACTAAGCATGAAATAAAATTTTGAGTTTAGAAAAGCCCGTGAAAATTTATCGAGGGTCGCGCAGCGACCCGAGACACATTTTCTGGGCTTTTCTAAACTCAAAATTCTACTTCATGCGCCACGCGTATAAAACACTGATTACAAGTGAGATTCAAATATACATAAATTTCACAATATTTTAGTGTTGTATACGCGTGGCGCATGAAGTAAAATTTCGAGTTTAGAAAAGCCCAGAAAATTTGTCTCGGGTCGCTGCGCGACCCTCGACAAATTTTCACGGGGCTTTTCTAAACTCGAAATTTTACTTCATGCTTAGTTTGGGAGTGGAAAACACTCGTTTAAAGCTTTGAATTTAACTCTTCTAAAAAAACAACGTTTATCCAAAGATTAAAAAAAATACGCTGAATGTAGAATACGTATACTTTAAAGAAAAACTCCCTGTATATTTAAAGTGATTATCATCTTCATGTAACTCACCGAAATTCATTTACTCTTAAGAAATATTTTGACGTCTCAGCACATTTACATATATCCATCGCGCCTACTGTTCATAAGTGATAAAAATATTTCATGGCACACACAAATTTTGCGACACTAGCTTTGAGAAACACTACCCTACACTTTTATAAACTGTAGAGTATTGTTTCTCAAAGCGTTTGTCGCAAAATTTGTCTGTCTCTCTTGACCTTACATTCAATTTAATTTAAAATAAATATTCTTATACAACGTTTCTAAAATATTTTCCAAATACAATTAAAACGTAATAAAGGCCTAAAGCTAATCTATTCTAATTATCTCAGTAATCGTTCATCTTTATTCACATAACTCATCCACTCCTGGCAAGTGCCGAAAGGGATCGCGTGCACGATTTCTTACTTTATCACCCACCAAAGTAGACGTTAAAATTAGTTCTCCCAGTTTTAATCACAACAGTTAGTTGACACGAGCAGCAGAAGTATAAATAGAATTCTACTTGATTTATTGGATACTAAATGAGCATATTCTAAATGGAATGCGTAAATGACGTTTTAACTCAATACACATGACGATATCGTTGCTCGTCTCTTGTCTGTTTAGTGTCACGGGGGCTATTTGTGAGAGTAGTGCCATCAATTTGAATTACAACTTTTTTTTTAGTTGAAAGTTATGACGGGGTGATCGTGTTTGTTTTATATCGCTTCCCGCTTCCTAAACACGTGTTTTCAATTGAGGGTTTTAAAAGTTTTTAAAACAAGTTTTGTTTGCTTATCGCCACATTAAAATTTCATATAAATAATTTCAGAGTAAATGTAACAAAAAAATCCATGTCATATTACCTACCATACATGTATTGAAAGAGTGCTAATCTCAGATAGTATGCTTCATTTTTCAAAATGAACGGCTCTGTATTTTAATGTAGTGTTTCTCAACCTAATTGTGGTCGCAAATATAGCTATACTCTGATAGTCCATGTCGGTTCAACAAAGGCGCACCGCACCGGTGAAGGGGATCCTATCAAGATATCCAGACTATTTGTCCCACCCTTCTATCTACTTCTTTACATAATTTTGATCATTTCTATTTTATAAAAAATTAGTAACTTTTAGAAAGTTAAATACCTGTATTATTTTGCGGTTTCTCTATTCAAATCAATTTATTACACTTCAGCCACATTTAGAATATACATGTTTACAATGGTAACAATAACGAAACATGATAATTGCGGGTGTGTTTGTCAACTTAATAGCTAAACAATTAAAAAAATTACAGTTACGATGTAGTAAAGAGACAGTTTTACGAACATGTTAAAGTTCTAAAATAATAAATATATGAATAAAATAATAAAATGTATAGAAGTCCAAAGGAAGCGACTTTATAACTCATGATAATAGTTTCAAGTAAAACAAATATTAAAGGTCGCAGTCAGTTATATATTCAGTAAAGCTATAGTAGCATTTACTTACCAAACATTTCCTCAGGTTCATTCTAAATATCGCTTTCCTAGTGCATCCTTTTAAGGTTGTTGGTAGTTTATTAAATATTCGCGCACAGGAGAATTTAGCCGATTTTTCGTATAACGTGGTTTTATGAGAAGTTGTACATATATCCCTTTTATGCCTTGTGTCGTACCCGTGATATTCTTCATTGTTTATAAAGTTGCTTTTGTTATCCCAGACATACATTGCACAATTATATATATATATATATATATATATACCACGCAGTGGTAGAAAGGTCAATGATTAAAAATATATATATATTTATATATATATATATATCCAACTCCGAACCTCGGAGTTGATTCGCCAACTCAATGGGTTTATTTAACTCCATTTGCACTCGCTGCTGTAAACCTTCAGATATTCGTTGTTTTCTTGTAAAAAAAACTTTGATTCCCTGCAGTCCTTCGGTCTCCGAAGACCATGGTTGGTCCTTCGAGCTGTAGCCTTTGTGAATGGTAATAAACTTAGTAATCTAGAGTGATCCTTCAATTTGAAACTTCTAAGAACCAGTGTTGTCCACTCCCAGACTAAGCATGAAGTAAAATTTCGAGTTTAGAAAAGCCCCGCGTAGAAAATTTGTCGAGGGTCGCGCAGCGACCCGAGACAAATTTTCACGGGGCTTTTCTAAACTCGAAATTTTACTTCATGCGCCACGCGTATAAAACACTGATTTAAAGTGAAGTTAAAAATGCACTGAAAACCAACCCAACTTCGATATTTTTTCAAAATTAGATGTTTTCCTTCCCATCCATGCTGTAAACTTTCAGATATTCGTTGTTTTCTTGTAAAAAAACTTCGATTCCCTGCAGTCCTTCGGTCTCCAAAGACCATGGTTGGTCCTTCGAGCTGTAGCCTTTGTAAAATGGTAATAAACTTAGTAATCTAGAGTGATCCTTCAATTTGAAACTTCTAAGAACCAGTGTTGTCCACTCCCAGACTAAGCATGAAGTAAAATTTCGAGTTTAGAAAAGCCCCGCGTAGAAAATTTTCACGGGGCTTTTCTAACCTCGAAATTTTATTTCATGCGCCACGCGTATAGAACACTGATTTCAAGTGAAGTTAAAAATATACTATTAACGTTGGATATTTTTCATGGTTAAGTAACCAAATATCCATTCACAAATATTTGAATTATTCGAAAATTTCAATATTTATATTCGAATCGATGATGCTGTAATAACATGATAGAAATATAACGATAGCTATTTTCTTAGTACACTAATAAACACTTCTTATTAAATTTACAATTTTGGTTACTAAAAAGGTGACGAAAGAATAATTGCACTTTTAATGTTTATTAGATAGTAAACAACGGCGTTTGCTTATGATATTTTAAATTGTAGTATCTGTGAATTAAGAAGAGGCAAATCTCAATCTAAATAAACGAATAACGCAGGTTTAGAAATTGACGTGAAAAATATTCAGTTTTTAGAAATGAATTGAGCAGTGTACAAATGAAAAAAAGTAAAAAGTGCATCTTCAGTAAGGCTGAGGGTAGCCGGTCTGTCGATCTACAAGCCGCTTGAAAATCAAGATCTGTTAATGCATTGCGAATCTACATTCACTCTAGAAGAGCGGGCGAATTAAATGAGTCATGGCTTAAAAAGAGCTACATGCTTCGAACTGAGTCACTTGGCTCACCAGCTCACTTCACTGAGCTGACTGTTTGAGTCGATTCGCTCAGGTGTTAAGCATCTCTACTCCACGACAATCTGCTATCTAGAAGACTTCCTAAAAATTTCGTGCTAACTGGAGTGTCATCTATCGGTGTAGTTGAAGTTCCTTTTCTGTAGAATTGCATCTTAACTGTTTTTCGGCGTTCAAAATTAATTTGTTTTTAGGACACCATTTTCTTGTTTCACAGTTAGTTTTCCGAATTTTATGATACAATTCAGATTGGGTTGGCGCTGATAAAATAATTGACGTGTCATCCGCAAAGTTGACCATGTACCGTTGGGTAATAAACTCTTGTATGTCGTTTATGAAGAGAATAATCAGAAGAGGTCCTAATGTCGATCTCTGCACTTTGCCTTTGGAGAAGGTGTAGATGTCTGATGACGTGGTATTTACATGAACGTTTAAGTTTCGGTCTGAAAGAAAAGATGCAGTTAGTTCGAGCACGTTTCAACGGATACCAATTGCAGTTAGTTTTGCACGCAAAAAACTTTACATCTATGGTATCAAACGCACACGAGAATGCATAGAATAGACCACTCACGCACTTTCCGGCATCTAGATTTCTTGTGATTTTCTTCACGGCGTCGAAGGTTACGGTTTGTGTTGACTTTTTTCACTAAAACCATGTTGTTGATCCGTTATTATTTATTTATTTAACGGAAGATCTATTTTACACAATACATTTTGACAAAGTTTTGTAACTAACTGATTCTGTCATATTTCTTGAGGTAATTCCAGTGTCTCTTCACAATAAGTTTTTCAAATATTTTCAAGAAAGAACATAAAACAGTTATAGGCCAATAATTTTCCTTGTCCATTTTATATCCCTTTTTAAAGATAGGGATTATTTTGGAGACTAAGTTTACTTGGAAATGTACCGGTGCTTAGTACCTTTGCTGGAATATCATCTCGTTCGGCGCTGTTTCTATTGCTGAGTTCTTTAATAGATTCCATAACTTCCTCAGGGGTTGTTGGTTCCAAGAACATAGTTTGCTGTACGAGTTTCGAGGTTGTACACTCCTTAGATAAGCTGTTTTTAAAATGGTTTATTAATTTTAAATCTGTCACTGTAGAATAGTATTTTCCAAACATATTACTAATTTCATTTGGATCCGATGAGATAGTACCATTTTCAGCATTAACTTCAATTAAATCTACTTTTTTTATTTCTGTCCAATTCTTCGTTTACAATTTCCCATATTTTTTTGGTTTGTTTGAACAATTTAGAATTTATTTATCATAGTAACATCTTTTGGTACATTGGATTAGTTTATTATGTGTCTCTTTTTCGCAATTGTATATTTTCCTGGCTTCAGTTGTTGCCAACACTTTCATTACATAAAATGACAGTTTTAACTTTTCACTACATCTTTTTACTTCACTATTTATTCAGTTATTACGATTTTTTGATGCGAAGTAACCTTTCTGGGGCAGGATATGTTAAATTGGGATTGAAACTCCTCAGAAAATGCATTAATTGCAGAGTATATCAATTTTTTTAATAAACTCTCAGTGAATACGTTTTAGACCTGCAGCTAATTCTTGAATAGTATGTTTATTAATCCGTCTTACATATTGTTTTGATTCTTTCGGATATCCAGAGTATTTGTTTAATTCAATATCAATATATAAAATTTGGGCAAAATGGTTAGATAAATTCAAGTTAATATTTTTGGATGAAAAGTTACTAATCATGTAGTCAATTTGTGGTATTGATACTTCTTGTAATGTTGTTTCAATTCTCGTTGGTTCACTTATTTAGTTATTTAATTTGAATGACATGAAGATATTATTAGTATTTTCTTTTCTAATGTTTTATTTTTTTGGCTGTTGCCTGTTCTTGGGAACTTGCCCATTAGCCATCATCAATCTATATATTTTTGTATCAATTAATTTATTACAATTTACAATTTGTCGTATTTAACTATTCATTCGGACAATCACACACAATCATACTACACCCAGGGTGACGACGAGATATTATTTTTGAAATAAAGTCTCCCCGTGCACGGGAATCGAACCCGAATTCGTGGCTCGCCGAGCGATACAGCCCGGCGACGTTACCGCTCGGCCACCACCTGCCCCTTTCTAATGTGTTAGCCAAATAATTTATATTAATGTGATAATGTTATCACATTTTTTGTACATTAATGTTAGTAGAATACTGATGTTTCCGGGTGGTGGTCGATACACTGTAATAATGCCCGTTTTTTGCATTTTTTTTGTTGTTGAACAAGTAACAAATTCTATGTGAGATTCTACACATAGATGATTCATTGGGTTATTATCTTTGCACGGAAAACTTTCATCGGATAAAATCATTACACCTCTATGTTCATTAATTTTCCTCGTGTAGTGACATATTCTGTGATAACCGCGGACCGTCATATATTTAATTGTGATTTCACTACTCCATTCTGTTAATCATAATATTTACGGTTTTTCATTTTGTATTGCACATTTTAGTTCATCAGTTTTACGAAGGTGACTTCTTATGTTTTGGTGCAATACCTTTATTTGCCTATTTCACAATTCACATTAAAAATAGTGTGCCTAATATTATGCGAATATTTTTCAATTTTTATAGTTTTCGAGATCCGCATAGAGAACAAAAAAACCTGCTTTATGTGTTCATAAACATATTGAAATATGTATTAGAATATACGAATATTTCCAATATTTAAATATATTTTTGAATGAATATTTGAATATTTTAGTTTTAAAATTCCTCATTCTTAGTTTTAACCACCAAACCTAGCCGCACGAAAATAGTGTTACTTATTTTTGCCATGAGTTACACATTTTGAGGAACACATTCTTACAATTACCAACAAATCGGCAAACCGGTTTACCGGTATTTCAATCCCTAGATGTGAGCTTTGTGGAACAGAGCAATTGGAGCAAAGCTGTTCAAACAAATGAGAATTTGAACTCAATTTATAACAGAGTTCGGAAATATTATGATATTTATATAAATATCAAAATATTAGATACATATCGATATTTATCCGATATATATTAACTTCTTGATAATTATTCTTGTTCACAAATATTAATATTTATATTATTTATACATTATAAATAGAGTTTTCCTTTTAAGTATACATGTCCCAATTATAGCTTTTATATTGTAAATCTTCAAATATTAGTTGTTTAAAAAAAAACAGTTTGAAATTTTGAACGAGTATTTTCCACTCCCGGAATAAGCATGAAGTAATATTTCGAGTTTAGAAAAGCCAGAAAATGTGGTTTGGTCGCGTAGCGAAGCACAGCGACCAAATTAAATTTTTAGGCTTTTCTAAACTCGAAATTTTACTTCATGCACCACACGTCTAGAACACCAAAATACTGTGAAGTTTAAAATATGCTGCTAAAGCATTATGCTAAAGATGTGTATATTTTAAACTTCATTCAAAACCAGTGTTTTATACGCACGGTACATGAAGTAAAATTTCGAGTTTAGAAAAGCTTGAAAATTTGATTTGGACGCTTCGCTTCGCTACGCGATGTAACATAATTTTCAGGCTTTTCTAAACTCGAAAGTTTACTTTATGCTTAATCTGGGAGTGGAAAACACTCGTTTATAACTTCAAATTAGACTCTTAGAAAACGACGAATGTCGAAAAATGTGATTCGTATGCATGGATTTGTGCATTTGAATTTGAACTCAATTTATACCAGGGTTTGGAAATATCATGATATGTATATAAATATCAAAATATCGGATAGATATCGATATTTATCCGATATATATTAACTTCATGTTAATTATTCTTGTTCACAAATAATAATATTTCTATTATTTAGACATTATAAATAGGTTTTCTTTTAAGTATACATGTTAATCAATCTTAATCTTCAGATATTGGTTGTTTAAAAAAAAACAGTTTGAACGAGTGTTTTCCACTCCCAGACTAAGCCTGAAGTAAAATTTCGAGTTTAGAAAAGCCTGAAAATTATGTTACATCGCGTAGCGAAGCGACCAAATCAAATTTTCAAGCTTTTCTAAACTCGAAATTTTACCTCATGTGCCATGCGTCTAAAATACTGAAATATTGTGAAGTTTAAAATATGCTGCTTAAGCAGTATGCTAAAGACGTGTATATTTCAAACTTTATTCTAAACCAATGTTTTATACGCGAAAATTTGGTTTGGTCGCTTCGCTTCGCTACGCGACCAAACCAAATTTTCAGGCTTTTCTAAACTCGAAATTTTACTTCATGCTTAATCTGGGAGTGGAATTCACACGTTTATAACTTCAAATTAAACTCTTTTAAAAAACGACGAATGCCGAACAATGTACTTCGTATACATAGTTTTGTGCATTCCATAAATATCCATGATATACATCGTAATTTATAAATATCGATATATATCATGGTAAATATCGTGATATGATATAAATCGTCCAAACCCTGATTTATACTATATTGTACTGAAATGTAATATTAATTGAATTTAATTACAATACATTCCTAAATTTTCTATTGCATATCCCAATGCAATCCACAAGTGAACCTTATTCAGAAAGTGCAAACAAACAAAACCTCCGCAAAACACGGAAACTAAACGTTCATCCACCTTTTCCTAGTTCCACAAATTGTTTGAGCCGAGTTTGTTTTCACCGTCTAATTTACCGTAATACCATTTACACCCCTCCGTATTTTTTTTTTCGCCACGCCCACGCAATCACCCTCTCTCGTTCGCCGTCCAATTCCGGCAAATCGAGTAAGTTTTCATTTTCGTCATTTTTATTCGGACGGGGGGTCGGATTAATTAATTTCGCTTCGATTTTCAAAGGCGCGCTCCGCTTTTCATGTCCGAGAGAACGCAGCGAAAAAAAAATCCGTTCCGATCTCAGGTGGTGGACTCCCGGGGAAACTTCGAGTTACGTAATGTTTATCTTCATTCCCTCTTAGCTTAGAATGCGTGTGCCGGGGACATAAATAAAAAAGTTTTAAGTAAGCTGAATAAATAAATTTTATGTTTGCGAAGAGGTTCATATTTCATGTTGGAAAATGAGAATCACATTTTTTCCGGGTGATAATCAAGAGGATACAATTTAAATATTAGAAAGTTTGATCTTAAAGATTTAAATTAACAATAAGTATTTGTGATAATATGTATTGCCACGAAAAAAAAAAAAAAAAAAGTTTTATTTAAAAACCAAAACAAAGAAATACTCCTCTGTATCAGTTAATTAGTAATAGGTTATGAGGAAATTTTACATGCATAAGCACGATTAAAGTAGGACCATTTCTATACCTTTTCAACTTCAAATCGAGAACAAACAATTTCAAATTGGGAACAAACAATTTTAAATTGGGAACAAACAACTTCAAATTGGGAACAAACAACTTCAAATTGAAAACAAATAGTTTCAAATTAGGTACTAACAATTTCAAAATGGGAATAAACAATTTCAGATTGAGTTGACCGTAAAACAATAAAACATTAAAAAAAATCAAATAATTTGACAGTGATTTTTAACTTCAGTTTTATTTATAATAATATCTTTATTTACGGATCACCATTCTACAATAATAATATAAAATATAGTTTATAAAAATAAATTATGAAATATATACAATAAAATAGCATAAACGCATTCACAAGCGAGACAATACTACATTTTAAAAAATCGGGGAAAGTGAGAATAGTCACAATAACACATTAAAATAATACAATTTTAAAGTATATATTAAAAATGATTTAATTTTAAAAGTTTACTACGGAGCTGTCCTAAAGTAACATTAAATAAATCCACATCTACAACATTGGAATTATGAAGCAGACGCGAAGTTGCAAAATGTTTCGCATATTCTGTTTTTTTTTAATTGGTATAAACAAATTGTAATTGCTTCTAAGAGACCTAGATGGTACATGAATATTAATGTTGTTTAGTAAGAATGGTGAATTAATATGACTATTTAATAGTTTATACACAAACATTATATCATTATTAAAACGTCTTTGTTCCAATGTATGTAAACGGAATTTATTTATGATTTAATAAAGAAAACACTTGGTTAAATTTCACTTCATGCGCCACAAGTACAAACCACTAATTTGAAGTGAAGTTTAGAAACGCACAATTACATCCTTAATCAGAGTAACAGAGAATCAGATATTTAGTCTGTTATCGACAATGTTCAGTGTTAATAATAAATAATTAGGCTTTGAATATTTCTGTTAAAACAGCTGGTAAAGTCGAAACTAGTAGGAATAAAAAACCAAAATATTAGTGAAATTTAACCAAGTGTTTTCTTTATTAAATCATAGTTAAATATGTTTCACCACGTGAAAGATGAGAAACTTGTTCAAGGAATTTATTTAATAAATTAAGGTAGTCATCGCCCAAGCCAAATTTAAATGAAGTAAATTTAACAAATTTACGCTGAACCCTTTCAATCGCATTAATTTCAGTGGCAGTATGGGGGCACCAAAACAATGAGCAATACTCCAAACCTGGACGAACCAATGCCACATATAGTTTAATGTGTGTATAGGGATTCTGAAACTCAGCGCAATTTCTTTTCACAAATCCAAGCATTTGAAATGCTTTTGATGTTATAGTGCTAATATGAGTAGAGAAGCTCCAATTACTGGTGAGGATCACACCTAGGTCCTTAACTGAGTCTAAAGGAGTGAGGTGTCTATTGTTAATTAAATAATCGTGAGATGTATTTGATCTGTTTTTATAGAATGGGATCACATTACATTTATCTAGATTTAATTGCATTTTATTTAATGCACACCAATTATTAAATCTATTCAAGTCATCTTGAAATGGTTTAGATGTATTGTTTTTCTCTACAGTATAAAAAATTTTCATATCGTCGGCAAATAAAAGACACTATGCATATTGGAAACATGCGGTGACATCGTCTATAAAGATATTAAAGAGAAGCGCTATTCCATCCTATTAAAAAAATGCCATATATAAAAAAGCTTAAGCGGACAACATTAAAATGCGAATTTGTGCAATGTACAATAGTGTATTTGCTTTTTTTCCATTTTGAAATTGTTTATTCTTATTATGAAATTGCTAGTTCTTATTTTCAAATTGCTTGTTGCTCCTAGGTATAGTCGATCGCCAGCTGGTTTCAACCTCTGACTTACAGAAAATTTCACAAAATATGAAAAATAATATGTTTTTAATATGATTGGTGAAAAATGTTGCTGTTTAATCTGCAATTTATCTGTTGCTATTTCGAAAAACACAACATTGAGCAAAATTTTCGATTGTTCCAGATACGAAAATTATAGATAATAAGTTTAAAGAAAGGAATTTCTGCTCTACAAAACACTTTTATAATATTAGTTAACAAGCTAGGATCAGTCACTATTGCTTCTTTAATCCCTTGGCTCATGATTAAAAATTACGTTTAAAAAACATACGAGGATTGTTTCTTCTCAAGTATACTTTAACATATTCCAAAACAAATTGATTTAGACGTTCGAATTAACCAAAATAAACATTCGTATTATTAATTAACACGAGATCAAATATAAGCTGAAGTATATTTTGCACTTTTCCATTTCATGCTTTTCTAAACTCTTAATGTTACTTCATGCTTAATTAAGGAGTGGAAACACTCGTTGGAACCTTTAAATTGAACTCTGAAAAAACATCGAATGTCCAACAGAGACGAGCAGTAAATAATCAGAAGCTATTTGTTCTTCGAAGTTCTAAATGTGTTATGTAGTAGATAGAGAGACCTAGATACAAGCGACAACATTGATAATTGAAAATCAGTAATGTTTATCATTAAAAAGGGCATATTGCACGCAATTAAGCGATAAAAATGGTTTTTATATTTGTCATTCTTGGTAGATTTTTGCATAAAACTGAACGATTTAGAGTTGCAGGGCAAAAATAAAACGACATGATTGGTTTAGTGATCTTGTAACTAATTCCTTATTTTACTGAAGCGACATTTAAGTCATTGTGAATTACGCCATTTTCCATACTTGCTAAAGTTTCTCGATGAAAATCTAGATTAGTAAGTGTGAATACAATAGTTAAGTAGGCCTTCCGATTTTGGGTGGCCTCAAGCCTTAGGAGATTGGATTAACATATTTACCTGCAACCACATAAGAAAACAGTGTTTTCTTAACCACCTTACTGATCTAGAAAACACTGTCATAATCACGCGTTTGTTGTAACAAAAAAATGACAAACGTCAGTTTTGAAAAGTCATCGTACAAGTGCGACACGTTATTCAGGTAATGTCTGATTCAAGCGACTGTGAATTAACGCCTCCGGATGTGGCCGCACGTGCCAAAGCGATTAATGATATGCAGTTACCCGAAAAATCGCGGGCGCGGTACATAAAATGTTATACCAAATTTATGGAATGGCTCAGCTCGAGAAAGATTAAATCCTTTACTGAAAATGTGCTTGTGTATAATACACAAAACTCAATGCGAAATGGTAGCTTTTCTTTTAATAACTGTTCTGTAGTTATAAATAATCATTATCATTATAATAACTAGTTTGCACAAAATAATATGAAAATAGATAAAAATAAAAGTTTTTGCCAGTTGCTACTTAAATCTACATTACTATATTTGGTGTTCGCATGAAAACTATATAGGTGGTTGCAGGTAAAACTATGTACAATACGCGTGTGGTAGGCATATTACGTGCTCGTGGAGTTAACACACTCGCACATAATATGCTGTTTGCCACACTTGTAATGTAATATACTATTATTTGAAATAAAACAACACAGTTGGGAGGGTTTCACTTTAATTGTTGAACACTGCAACATGTTTCACCACACAGTGGCTTCATCAGGCAGATGAAATAATATTTCATCTGCCTGATGAAGCCACTGTGTGGTGAAACATGTTGCAGTGTTCAACAATTAAAGTGAAACCCTCCCAACTGTGTTGTTTTATTTCAAATAGTATTATGGAGTTTCATCATGTATCCGCCTCATCAATTAAAAATAATATACTATTGTCGGCATCTGCGTTTTCAAATAGAAAACAAACAAAAAAATTAACTTACACACGCTCACTTAGGTCAATACTTGCAATTAGCTACGTTATCATACCAACCTGACTGAAAGTCTTTCCAAGGCATGCCAAATTTCACTTTGATTTTCGTTACAATATATATATATAAATTATATTATTTATTACCAATTTAAATTTCTTTTGTTGAAACTGTGAATGTAACTATCTAAATATTTATGTATTTTGGAAATTATCAATGTACACATATATAAATCTTTTCTTTTAAGTATGCATATCACGATGTATATATACGATGTAATTTTTCAAGCACTTATTGGTTTTATAAAAGCGTTCAATTTGAAGCTTCTAACGAGTGTTTTCCACTACAAGAATAGGCCTAAAGTAAATTTTTCAGGCTTTTCTAAACTAAAAATTTGACTTCATGCGCCACGTGCATAAAATACTGTAACATTGGGAAGTTTGCAATATATTACTAATGAATTAATGACTAATGAGTATTTCTATGTTTTTATACTACTTCATTTATATTTTACATGATTCCGGTTTCGACGCATTCAATGTTATTTTCACAAGTCTTGCGTCGCTGTAGAATCAAATATAAATGTCGATGTTTACCTTAAAATTATTGGATCGGACGTTTGTAAAGTTATAACCTTTTTCAGAGAAGTAAAAAGCGACATTCATGTTTGATTCCACAGCCACCTAGGACTTATAATAAGTGTTTTACACCCGATACTTTAGAAGCATTGTATATTTGTCACACGTTATTAAATTATTATTACAAAATAATTGTTGGACACCCGATGTAAATAATGCTGTAAAAAATCAGGGTTCGGAAATATCATGATATTTATAAAAATATTAAAATATCGGATATTTTTTATTTTATTTATCCGATATATATCAACTCCTTGATTTATTCTTGTTCATAACCATTCATATTTATATTATTTATAAATTATATAGGGAGTTTTTCTTTTAAGTATACATGTCCAAATGTACATCGTATATGCTTTAAATCTACAGATATTCGTTTTTTCTTTTTTAAAAGTTCAATTTAGAGCTTCAAACGAGTGTTTTCCACTCCCAGATTAAGCATGAAGTAAAATTTCGAGTTTAGAAAACCTGAAAATTTAGTTTGGTCGCGTAGCGAAGCGAAGTGAAGTTCAAAATATACTACTTTAGCAGTATTCTAAAGACGTGTATTCTGAACTTCACTTAAAATCAGTCTTTTGTACGCGTGGCGCATGAAGTAAAATTTCGAATTTAGACAAGCCTGAAAATTTTCAAATTTTCAGGCTTTTCTAAACTCGAAATTTTACTTCATGCTTAATTTGGGAGTGGAAAACACTCGTTTTAAGCTTCATATTACTCTTTAAAAAAAACAACGAATGTCTGAAAAATAACTCAGTATTCATATGTATCAGAGCTGGGATGAATCCTCAAAAACAGGATTCGAATCACGAATCCGAATCACCTAATATGATTCGAATCACGAATACTCGAATAAAGGATCCGTAAGTGAAAAATATGATTCGAATCAAAGATTCGAATCCTCATTTTTGAATCACGGATACAAATCCTTTAAAAATAAATTTGAATCTATTATTTGTAACCAGTAATATTTTATTCCATCAGTTTCTATTAACCAAAATGTTCATTTACCTGATTATATAATGATTTTAATTAATGATGATATATGTGTTATTGAACTTCATTTTAAATCTGTGTTTTATACGCGTGGCGCATGAAGTAAAATTTCGAGTTTAGAAAAGCCCCGTGAAAATTTTCTACGCGGGGCTTTTCTAAACTCGAAATTTTACTTCATGCTTAGTCTGGGAGTGGACAACACTCGTTCTTAGAAGTTTTAAATTAAAGGATCACTCTAGATTACTAAGTTTATTACCATTTTACAAAGGCTATAGCTCGAAGGACCAATCATGGTCTTCGGAGACCGAAGGAGTACAGGGAATCGAAGTTTATTTACAAGAAAACAACGAATATCTGAAGGTTTACAGCATGGATGGGAAAGAAAACATCCAATTTTGAAAATATATCGAAGTTGGGCTATTTTTCAGTGCGTTTTTAACTTCACTTTAAATCAGTGTTTTATACGCGTGGCGCATGAAGTAAAATTTCGAGTTTTGAAAAGCCCCGTGAAAATTTGTCTCGGGTCGCTGCGCGACCCTCGACAAATTTTCTACGCGGGGCTTTTCTAAACTCGAAATTTTACTTCATGCTTAGTCTGGGAGTGGACCGTCAAGATTTTCTAAATGTCGAGATTTTCGATATTTCTAGATTTATGTCGATTTATTCACAGTTTGTTATTATATTAAATGCAACTTTAATATTGAATAAAAACGGTGTTTTTTAGCAATAGAATATTCACCCATTAAGAGCCGAGCAAATTATAAAGTTAACTCAAAAAGTTAATTTTAGGTAAAATGTTGCATCTTTTTCTATGATTTCAATGAATGATTTATTATATTACGTACGTCGATTTTTTAAAAGAGTTAAATTTAAAATTCAAACGAGTGTTGTCCACTCCCAGACTAAGCATGAAGTAAAATTTCGAGTTTAGAAAAGCCCCGCGTAGAAAATTTGTCGAGGGTCGCGCAGCGACCCGAGACAAATTTTCACGGGGATTTTCTAAACTCGAAATTTTACTTCATGTGCCACGCGTATAAAACACTGATTTAAAGTGAAGTTAAAAATGCACTGAAAACCAACCCAACTTCGATATTTTTTCAAAATTAGATGTTTTCTTTCCTATCCATGCTGTAAACCCTTAGAGATTCGTTGTTTTCTTGTAAAAAAAAACTTCGATTCCCTGTAGTTCTTCGGTCTCCGAAGACCATGGTTGGTCCTTCGAGCTGTAGCCTTTGTAAAATGGTAATAAACTTAGTAATCTAGAGTAATCCTTCAATTTGAAACTTCTAAGAACGAGTGTTGTCCACTCCCAGACTAAGCATGAAGTAAAATTTCGAGTTTAGAAAAGCCCCGCGTAGAAAATTTGTCGAGGGTCGCGCAGCGACCCGAGACAAATTTTCACGGGGATTTTCTAAACTCGAAATTTTACTTCATGTGCCACGCGTATAAAACACTGATTTAAAGTGAAGTTAAAATTGCACTGAAAACCAACCCAACTTCGATATTTTTTCAAAATTAGATGTTTTCTTTCCTATCCATGCTGTAAACCCTTAGAGATTCGTTGTTTTCTTGTAAAAAAAAACTTCGATTCCCTGTAGTTCTTCGGTCTCCGAAGACCATGGTTGGTCCTTCGAGCTGTAGCCTTTGTAAAATGGTAATAAACTTAGTAATCTAGAGTAATCCTTCAATTTGAAACTTCTAAGAACGAGTGTTGTCCACTCCCAGACTAAGCATGAAGTAAAATTTCGAGTTTAGAAAAGCCCCGCGTAGAAAATTTGTCGAGGGTCGCGCAGCGACCCGAGACAAATTTTCACGGGGCTTTTCTAAACTCGAAATTTTACTTCATGCGCCACGCGTATAAAACACTGATTTCAAGTGAAGTTAAAAATATACTATTAACGTTGGATATTTTTCATGGTTAAGTAACCAAATATGCATTCACAAATATTTGAATTATTCGAAAATTTAAAAATTCAAATATGAATAATTTAGTGATTTAAATATACATATTAGAATATTTAACTATTTGAATTAATGGAATTCGAATCCCAGCCTTAATAGCGATGATTCGAATTATTTAGGAGGATTTGAATCCGTGTATGAGGATTCGAATCCTTTTATTAGGATTCGATTCCTTTTATAAGAATTCGAATCCTTTTATAAGAATTCGAATCCTTTTATATGGATTCGAATCATCTACATCTGGATTCGAATACGAATCCTTTTAAAAAAATGTAACGAATCTGGATCACGAATCCGTTTTCACTAAAGTATTCGAATACCTCTTTTTAATCCTCTAAAAGGATTCGAATCCGGGAATCGAATCCTGAATGATTCGAATCCTGCCCAGCTCTGATATGTATACTTAAATCAAAAATTTGTTGTATAGTACACATACCTTATTTATTTTATTTTCATTTATTACAAAAAAACACAGTGAGTTAGAAAATAGTAATAAATTTGACATTTAAGCTGCTTTTAAATACTTAGCAATCTTGGCATAGTAGGTAAATTAATGCCTGGTCGTGGGAAGAATCCATAATGGTGTTTTATTCAGGAGCAGGAGCATTTTGAGGCCCTCCGTGGCCGAGCGGTTGAGCCGCTGGTTTCGCCAATCGTTCACGGCGGTGATCTGGGTTCGATTCCCAGCCAGGGCGAGTAATTTTTCAAACGAAAAATATTCGTCCCGGAGTCTATGGGTGTGTGTGATTGTGTTGTGACGTCCAAATATATAGTTATATGTACTTAGTAATAAGTTAAAATAAACAAATTTATACAAATAATAAAAAATTTATGATGGCTAATAGTCTAGTAACTAAGGCCAGGCAAAAGCCAAACCCAATAAAAAAAAAAAAAAAAAATAGGAGCATATTCCCAAATCCAGTTTAAATTGCAATCTTGAGGAACATTTTCACAATTTAAATATTTAAAAACGCAAGTTTGACAGCTTTCTAACTTCCCCATTTTTTTCTTAATTTTGACTATACTAAGCCAAATAATAATAAAATTTCACTGGAGTACTGCTGTTTTTGGATTAACCGTTGGAAAGTCATCAATTATTTTAAACAGACGCTCAATTCACTAATTTTATGCATTCCACAAATTTCCATGATATATATCGTAGTTTGTAAATATCGATATACAGGGTGTTTCACCTAAAACTCCGCGGACTAATTAACAAAAACTAAAAATGTTATTAAAGTTTTGTTTGTTGTAATCAATAGATGTCATACAAGGCTTTCAATTAAGATACAATTAGTGTCACTCATAATTACGGTTTCGCTGTAATTACAAAAACAAAAATCAATAAAAATTTATAGCATCTCAAACTTAACTTCTAAACAGAAAAACAACGAAAATTTAATTACTTAACTTGGTTTTACTTAATCTACTTACGCATAATGCATCAAACAATATCATTAATTAGACCAAAACACTAATTTGTGATGATAATATATAAACTAAAACCAAAACCAAAACTGAAACAAAAAATAATAACATTAACATGCTATATATGTACATTTATATAACAGACCAAGAATATTACATCTTAAAATTAAATTATATAATATATAACTATTATTGTAAAGCATAAATGAACACGCAAATTTGTAAGTATAGAATAAAAGTAACATTAAACCGTAATACTGCAAGAACGTCTATGCACAAAAATGTCATCAAATAATTTATTGGCATTTTTACTAATTATGTATAAATGTAACTTCTGCAATGTAATCGTTCTAGCAGTTGGGGTTAAATATCTTGTGATATATATATATCGTCCGAACCCTGATAAAAACATAAAAATAATCAGTATAAATGAAATTGCCAATTCTTGGTTGCAGAATACTTCAAACATTAAAAGTGCGATTCTTTTCGCAATCTACAACAAGTTAGTCTTACAAAGACTATATCAAACACTCATTGAAACAACTACTTCCCGGGCTAATACCCCGACGGACATTGAATTATACAACAAGTGTTTGCTGTTACATACAGTAACCTGAATAATTTGACCCAAATTGTTGCATTTGCAGTAGGTTACTGTATGTAAGAGCAAACACTTGTTGTATAATTCAATGTCCGTCGGGGTATTAGCCCGGGAAGTAGTTGTTTCAATGAGAGTTTGATATAGTCTTTGTAAGACTAACTTGTTGTAGATTGCGAAAAGAATCGTACTTTTAATGTTTGAAGTATTCTGCAACCAAGAATTGGCAATTTCATTTATACTTATGTTTGAACGGTAACGTGACCGCCATTCTAAGGTGTCAAATTGTTTGGAGGGAATGGTAAAGCTATACTGATGAGAGATAGATCTCGAAACGCGTCTATAGATGGCCTGAATAATTTGACCCAAATTGTTGCATTTGCAGTAGGTTACTGTATGTAACAGCAAACACTTGTTGTATAATTCAATGTCCGTCGGGGTATTAGCCCGGGAAGTAGTTGTTTCAATGAGTGTTTGATATAGTCTTTGTAAGACTAACTTGTTGTAGATTGCGAAAAGAATCGCACTTTTAATGTTTAAAAATAATCGTCAGTCATTAATTAATATGGATGGCGTAGTAACGCTTAAAACAACACTAATATTTATACTCCTTATGTTTAATATATTTTACAATTCTTTATTTCGTCTTTCCAATACTTGTGCTATCAAGTTTCTACAACCAATTTCATTCATACTTTATATGATTTTTTCACTGTATTCAAATGGTAACTTTTATCATAATTTTATTCCGGTTCGTTGAATTTGTAAAAAAAAATATTTCCAAGAGTTAACTAATTGCAACGTTTCCAAGTTTAACGAAATTGATTCTTTGATACCGACTATTTTCGTAAGAATTAGTTAATTCTGTAATTTTTATTTTAAAAATAAAACGCGGATAGAAATGATTCTTTAATTTTGTGATTTTTATTAAAGTTACAAATAAGGCGTTTTACAAATTTAAAATAAGTCAGTGGTTTATACGCCTAGCACATTAAGGTAAATTTTGAGTTTAGAAAAGCCTAAAAATTTGGATTTGGACTTTACGCTTCGCTCCGCGCGCAAATCCGAATTTTCAGAGATTAAAACAGTTTAGTGATTCTGCCTCTCGTAAGACAAAAGTAGTTGTAGATGTTTTAATATTTTTAAAATATTCTACAACCAAGTATTACGGTTTAAACATAAAATATATTGTTTTTTTATGTTAAAACCGCAGGGTAACGTGCATGTCGTTCTCAGGTCCAAATTGTTAAAAGTCAAGGGCAAAGCAATATTGATGAGAGATAAATCTCGAATCGAGTCTAAAGATGACCAGTAAATAATTTGACCTAATTTATTATTTATTTAACAGCAAACACCTCATTGTTTAATTTAATTGTCATCTAGGTATCAACCAGGAAAGTAATTGTATTAATGGGTGTTTGGATTGGGCTTTGTAAAACAAATTAATTGTAGATTTACAAAAAGAATCTCACTTATAATATTTTTAAGAACTTTTTTATTTGACCTTTTCACACTACACCCAAAAGAACTTATCCTTCTTTATAATCAACAATCCAATTAATTTTGGGAACTTTGATGTCAGAAACATCGCCATTCATGATTATGAAAAGTGCGGTTTACCACTTGACAGATAATTAGCCGACGAAAATGTACACATTGCGGCCGAAATTATTAATGGAAGGCAAGTCCTGAAAAGTGTGCGTGTACGTACGTGTGCGGTCAAAAGCGCAATTAAAATTAATTTACAATTACGGCATACACTCTAATGAAGCTGGCACTAACCATCCGCTAATTATGAGTTACCCAATTTGCGCCCAACGTTTATCGATCGCCATACATATAGCCACACAATGACGCAGGTCCGCCTCTTTTCCTGCTACCGCTGCTAATTGATACCTCTATTGTTACAGGTGTTATATATTTTTTTTGAGTTTAGATAAATGGAAATATCATTTCTTGTTAGCTTTAATAAAAATTAACACTTTTACTCTTAGTAATTATGGAAATATTGCTTGTACAGCAGTATTACGAGTATTATAAATAAAATGCCCATTAAGTTATTATTTAAACTTTGATTTTAGTTGTAGTCTACAATTGTTAATTCAATAAGAACTTTTTCAGAAACCTAGAACCAGAACATTAAAAATGCTGGGAATCGAAACTAGAACGACATTGTGTACGTTTTATTTCGTTTCGACTCAATATTGATTTTATTGATAAAAAAAAAACTATTATTTGGCATTAAATTATTAAAAAATTATGGAAAGTCTTGTTAAGTGATGAAAATCAAAAACATTTAAAATGTAATTTAATAATTCAACATTAAAAATGTATAATAGATTTTCTAAAATTGTTTCCTTTTATATAGTTTCTCGACATTTTGGACATTTCTTAATTGTTGACGTCCAGACACGACAATCAAGGAATTTTTATTTTAAGTACTTATACATATGCCGATGTACACAATGTAATTTTTCAGGTATTTGTTGATTTTATAAAAGAGTTCAATATTTCTTGAATAATTTTCTCACTTATCACTTGGTGAAACATTTTTAAATATTGATAATGAAGGTTTAAATTAAATTACACTTGGTTTGTTTCACAATTTTTTTACTTTACTATTTACTCGACTAGTTTCGCGTTTTACAGCATTATCAGGAGTGATAATGCTGTAAAACGCGAAACTAGTCGTGTAAATAGTAAAGTAAAAAAATGGTGATGTGTCCATCATAGTACTTTCCCCAGTAAATTGCGTATTAAATCACTTTTAAAATATTTGTAGCATTATTATTTTTAAAATGTCTTCAACTTTTGATAACTACAACTTTTATTTGAAAAAACACTATTTATTGATAAATCTCAAAAACTAAGAGTGCTATGACAAAAAGTGAAGATACAAAAAATCTTTAATATTTTATTACCTACAACTTTTATTTGAAACATTTTCCAATTGTATCAACACACACACTGCCACAAATCAATGACTAGATAAAAAACACTATTTATTAAATATTCAAAAACTAAGAGTGCTATGACAAAAAGTAAGTGAACAATACATCTTCATTTTGTTATTATCTACAACTTTTATTTGAAAGAATTTTTTGTTTGATGAACATTTATTGAAAAAATCTGAAAAAACTGAAAAACGCTATGAGTAAAGTACCACTTCCGGTTTTCCGATTTTCACCAAAAGCTTTTCAGTTCTTCCGATTGTAACAAAAAGCTTAAGTTTCAAGTTTCATCTCGATATCTTTAGCGGTTTTTGCGGTACAGCGCACACAGACACAGATAGACAGACAGACAGACAGACATTTTTCAAAAATAGTCTTATTCGACTCAAGGGACCTCAAAACGGATATTTCCGCTAAAATTTTTGATTCGAAAATTTTCACGAAAACAATACTTTCCCTTTGTATTACATACGGGGAAAAGTAAAAATTGTGAAACAAACCAAGTGTAATTTAATTTAAACCTTCATTATCAATAAAGAGTTCAATCTGAAATATGTAACGAGTGTCGTCAACACCCAGACTAAGCATAAAGTAAAATTTCGAGTTTAGAAAAGCCTGAAAATTTGGATTTGCCGGGGCGCGCGAGCGAAGCGAGTCGCGCCCCGGCAAATCCAAATTTTCTGGCTTTTCTAAACTCGAAATTTTACTTCATGCGCCACACGTATAAAGCATTGACAATATTGTCAAGTTCAAAATATACTGCTTGTGTTTGATTTCGCGTTAATAAATTTTAAAAAAGTATTATCAAATCTTGCTATTTCTGAATTCGTGCTTAATAATATGCTTTCTTTTCACCTCTTAATATAACTTGAATCACATTTTTCTCCTATATTTTTCCCCGGACCCCTTAAAATAATTTTGTATCACTAAATTATTTTAAAGGGTCCGAAAAAAAAATGATTTCTGGGAAGAGTTAGGGAAAATGTAGAGAAATTTAACATTTCAAATTGGTCGCCACCATATTATTCCTCTCGATTCTGTACGCGAAAAGTTAAATTTAACGTACATGTTACCTATATCACAGTCTAAGTTTGTTTAGTACTTGATTAGTATACTTAGATTGTAAGGGTAAACATATACGAATCAGGAGGATTATCTTCCCGATTCCGTAAGAAATTGTAAACCAGAACAAAAAATTATTTCACATCAATTATCTATTTGCGTACACACAAATAATTTGCGTTTTAATAGTAAAATCTTGTCTATTTTATTTTATATATTTACTAATTAACAAGACAACAAATCACTCTTGGTGACATCACCACAGACCGCATCAGGTTTCTCGTAGTCATAAAAACCAAAGGCGACCGACCGAAATATTGCATCCTTGACATTTCATCTATTACACAATAACATCCAATATTAACAAATTCCGATATTTCCCGCAACTCAACAATATTTTTTTTAAATAAAATAAGTTTCCTATTTTGGTCGAAACGAACTCGGTGTCACGAAATATCAGGTCGGACATACAGACTATAGTATTATTCAAATTCCCAGAATAACATTTGCATACAAGGCAGATGATGAATTCGTCATTACGATTGTTCGTAAAAATTGTTTGTGTGTTTGTACAGAAAGAAACCGCAAGGTGAACAACATAATTAAGTCACTTGGTTCAGGGATATGTAGATTTTTCTCACGACGTAAATTTGGAATAATGCATAAAGGATTTCGGGTTGAGTCGGTTTTCTTATGTAATATTAGGAAATTAATAGAAACAACTCGAATTTACTTGAAATGATTGATATACTAAGTTAATGGATATATCAATATATTTAGACCTTGATAGTCTTTATGAGATAAGAAATTAATTAAATGCTATTAATTTTGTATGCTTTTACCTTTCAATCGATGAAAAAAATGCCCAACGCTAATTTATAACTAAAGGCATATAATTTAATTTAGAGATGTGTGTGGGTATATTTGAATGAAATTTGGTAAAATAGATCCAAGAACGTTGTCAAATTTAAACCTCTGCAAATAAAATAGAATTTACCAAGTATGTAAAGTTATTTAAATAAAAAAACACTTGGTATTGTTTCACAAATTAAAACTTTATTCCGACTAGTTTCGGTTTGTTAGACCATTTTCAAAGGAATTTTTTATACCTTTTTTCATACCAAGTGTTTTTATTTAAATAACTTTACATATTCTAAATGCCAGATGAGAAATTAATTAAAGAATTTACCAAGATTATTCCAAAGAGAAAACCAAGGTTTTAGACACGTCAATCTTAATGTAGGTATTATGTACAAATGGAATTTTTTTTAGGAGACCCTCGTGGGTCAGTGATTAGAGCTCCCGGGCCAGAGGGTTGTGGGTTCGAATCCCACCGGGGGGGGGGTGTCACTCTCTTATGGGGAAATTGGCACCCTCTGGAGCCATGGATGTTGTATGAATGTGCTGTGCATCCATATAAATTATATAATGTGTGTTTTCGGATAAGTTAATTTAAATTGAAAATAAATAAATACAAATACAGATTCGGCAAACAGTTCAAGGACACTACGGTCAAGTCTCTTTATTTGTCCCTGGTGCGCCCACATGTGGAGTATGCTTCTATTGTTTGGGCACCATACTCAAAAAACGCTATCCATCAGCTGGAAATGACTCAGGGGAAATTTCTAAAAATTATGTCTTCTCGGCTAGGTGTAGCTAGTATCAATTTTAGTCATAGTGGCATGTTATCGCTATTGAACCTGAGATCGTTAGCTGAAAGAAGAGTATTTTTAAATTTGACTTTCTTACACAAAATTGTTAATGGTCTAATTAACTGTTGTTATTTGGTAGAGGCGCTAAATTTCTTTATACCTCATGGTCTTCAAGCTAGACATAGGCCTATATTCCGTTTACGTTTTCATTCGACCAGATACGACATGTCTAATCCCATCGATCGTATGATGAGGTATGCCAATGGTATTAGCAATAATCCCAACTTTGTTTTATTTACATCATCAATTCATCAGTTTAAGGTCCAGTTACGTCGTATTAGGCTATCCAATGTCATTGACTGCTAGATCTTTAGTTCAGTAATAATTTAGGTGGCTGTAATCAATGTAACTCTATATGGTTTTTGTTATTTTTGTTCAGTAATAATTTAGTCGGTTGTAATCAATGTAATTCTTTATATGATTTTTATGTTTTTTATTATTTTTGTCATATATTACAATATGTATATGTACACTTATGTAATAAAATGGAGATTCCGTTAATAAATAAATAAATAAATAGCAGCTGACTGTATGGCCAAAAGCCGAGGTCAAAAAAATAAAATGTTTTGTTCTTTGGAACTTAACCTAATAACCTAAGCAGCATGTGCGAGGTATCCCTTTGCGTGTCTCTCTTAAAAATTACACTTAACCATTTTCGGGAGGCTCTCTTAAATGTAAACATTCTTCATTTATAACATTCCAGTATGTTTTTATATTTGTCTTTCTTTTTAAAAGTATACTGGGAAATAATTTTGTCTTCGTCTTATAACCAGACTTATTATATAAATTATATAATTTAAGTGTATCTGTTTTATAGACTACACAATAATATATGTGGATTTATTTAAAATAGAATAAAATAATATTGACATATTACCGCAATAAAATGGAAATCGTCAAAAATTATACATAGATATGTTTTTTTTACTCTGTTGGAAACAGGAACAATTTCAAAGAAAAGATGGCAATTTTGGTTATTGGTAGAAATTGTTAGAATTTTGTGTTGGCTTTGAAAAACGAACTAATAATAATGTGAATGTATAATAATATTAATAATCCTTACCACGTCTACACAAGTCTTATTATTAAGACAAGTCTTATTAATTAAGACAAGTCTTATTAATTAAGATATTGTGTGCATTTTCACGAATAACATTTTCGTAATTTTATATATTATGTTTAAAGTGTGCAAACTATAAGAAGCGTAAGCTTATTTTCTCGAATTCAAATAGTTTTGAATTTGAATTTATCTTGTTTGAAGGCTATAATAGTATTTCAATCTAACTAAATAACTCAAATAAAATCAGGGAGGAGGGCGTGGAGTTATGAGAGGGGGCGCGACCCAAAAAAGGTTGAGAACCCCTGCTCTAGAGGATTTCAAATTCCCTTTAAGATTTATTATATAAATTATATAATTTAAGTGTATCTGTTTTATAGACTACACAATAATATATATGGATTTATTTAAAATAGAATAAAATAATATTGACATCTTACCGCAATAAAATGGAAATCGTCAAAAATTGTACATAGATATGTTTTTTTACTCTGTTGGAAACAGGAACAATTTCAAAGAACAGATGGCGATTTTCGTTTTTGGTAGAAATTGTTAGAATTTTGTGTTGGCTTTGAAAAACGAACTAATAATAATGTGAATGTATAATAATATTAATATCCTGCGATAGTATTCGAACCCACGACTGTCTTACCCGAGAGCGGTAGCTACTCACTGATCTACGAGGTCCCCAAAAATTACAGTCTTTCCCATTTCCAAATAATAAACCTCAATCCAAACGTACAAGAATATTTAATGGTATTTTAATTCCCTTGTCTTTATTTTAAATATATATTTCCATTGTTGTTTATTTTGGCGTAGATTTATTTTGAAGATAACGATTTTTCACGAATAAACAAATCTGTCGCCGGTAGTTATACAAAGGAGTCATTTTTATTATGTCATTTTGGCGGTGTTCCAGCGAGGTGAACACACTTGTTGAATGGCCTTTTAAATAAAGCGGAAATATTATATATGTATATGTTTATTCTAGCCAACGGAATCCGGCGTGCTCGTTACTGGTTTAAATGAATGGTTTGATTTCGAGGACGGTTGACGCGTAAACACCGACGTCCTGGCCAAATGTCTAATTAACCATGCCAATCACTTGATTGCCACATTTCAACTGGAAAAATATTGCGGATGCAGAAATTGTTTTTCTCTATTTTTTCACACTTTCTGGTTGTAATATACAATATTTTTCATTCTGACAGTTATAAACAAATGTCTACGCTATAATAATAATAATAAAAATAAATTAGTATTACTTAAAAACAATGACGTTAAGAATAGAATCAGCGACGTTTTTTACTTCTTACGAGTGTTGAAATAAATTAAAATTTTCTCGCATTTGTTCATAATTTCAGTCAACTTTTAATAATAAATATGTAATTAATTCACACAATTTTATTTTTATGCCATAAAAACAAAGTTTATTCAACTTTTTTGTGTTGTAGGCGTTCACTTTGTGGTACATCTTAAATACACTTGTAAATAAAACACTTTTTACTTTGTTTAGCCACTGTATTTTGTACTTAATTTGTGACTATAGTTTCGACTATCTAGTAGTATTTATCAAAGTTTAAGTTTGATAATGACTACTAGATAGTCGAAACTATAGTCACAAATTAAGTGCAAAATACAGTGGTTATACAAAGTAAAAAGTGTTTGATTTACAAAAGTTAATTCATTTAATACTAATTTCTGTTGAAATGTTATCAAAAGGTGATATTTATTTGATGTTTGAATTTAACATAGAGTCACTAATTAAATTATACTTACTAATAAAAATAAGAAAATTTCAGTCAATTTTGCGCGTCCGTAATTGTATTTACAATAGTTCCATTTTACTTTTTTTCTCTCATTTATTTCTAGAAAATCGGACCGATTCTGTAAACAAAATCTTAATTTAAAATCTTATTCTTAATTTCACCGTCCAAACGGGAAGGGAAATTTTTGCTTTTGCGAAAATTTTCAAATCAAAAATTTTAATAGATATATCCATTTTGAGGTCCCCCAAGTTGATTAAGACCATTTTGGTTTTGGTTGTTTGTAATTCTGTCCTTCTGTCGCCACGATAAAGTCCAAACCGATTGAGCTGTTAAGATGACACTATAAACTTGAGCTTTTTATTACATTTTTATTATTCTTGTCTGCTTGTCTCATATTAGACACAATTTGGATAGCTACCAAACTTATAGCGACATCAATAAGTACCATACTCGCCAAGAGTCAAACATATATCTACAAACAACAAGACTCTCGAAAGCGAAGACTGGTACTAGATTCCACGCTGTTAAATTCTTCAACGCACTACCGAAAAACATACAGCAATTGCCTCCCAAGCAATTTGCAAATCGTCTGAAAACGCTACTTGAGGATAAAGGTTTTTACTGCTGGGAAGAATTCCTTAAATTTGATTTTAAAACTCATTTTAAATTGTGAACGTCCGTATGCTACTTCAATATGTTATTTTAATGTGGTATTTTAATATGTTGTTTTAATATGATATTTTAATATGTTATTTTAATATGTTATTTCTTAATAAGTTATTTTAATATGTGACTATAGATCTATTTACTTATTTACTTCGATGTTTCTCACTATACAAACTAGCTTATAAGGTTTTATTGTTATTATATTTTTTATTATTAGATACTCGTAGGTTAAGGTGACATATGTAAAACATGTACTTTTGTTAATACATCAACAAATATGAATATGAATATGAATATAATATGAATACAATAGTAGTATTCGATCAAGTTTTGGTGAAAATGCGGAAACCTGAAGTGGTAGTTTACTCTTACCTTTTTTTTTAGATTTTTCTTTAATATTGATCATATAAAAAATGCTTGCTAAGAAAAGTTGTAGATAATCAAAAAATGATCATTTAATGTGTATACACATACAGAGAGTTTTATGTAACACCGAACATTTTCATAACGAGAATTTTTTAAGTATACATAAGCATACGTTGTGCATGCTCCGACGCTCGGTTTAATAAAAGATTTGAAGCTTTAACCGAGTGTTTTCCACACCCAGGCTAAGCATGAAGTAAAATTTCGAGTTTAGAAAAGCCTGAAAATTTGGTTTGGTCGCGTAGCGCGAAGCGCGGAGCGGCCAAACCAAATTTTCAGGCTTTTCTAAACTCGAAATTTTACTTCATGCGCCACCGGTACAAAACACTGATGCAATGTAAAGTTTAGCGGTGTATTAAACTTCGTAGTATGTTAGTGTTTTGTACCGGTGGCGCATGAAGTAAAATTTCGAGTTTAGAAAAGCCTGAAATTTAACTTCATGCTTAGTCTGGGAGTGGAACACACTCATTTCAAGTTTCAAATTGAACTCTGGTTAAAGCCAACGAGTATCTAAAGTTTTACGACATATACTTTGTAATTCATCTTCACTGCCGCAGTTTAAAAACCGATTAAAGCGCATTAAGTTGACAAATTTCATACAATGACCAGTGATCATAATTATTTATATTTATCTTTTAATTCAATATTTTATTCCTACATGTTATTTATTGCTTTAATGTTGTTAATTTCAATTGTAAAAAAGGTGATTTCCGTAAATAAAGAATAATAATAATAATAATAATAATAATAATTGGGACATGTATACTTGAAAGAAAAACTCCCTGTATGTACAAGTTGAGTCATTAATTGCGATTGATTGGCTACAATTTTTAATGGTCATATAGGCAACTCAATTAATACACAACTTAAAAATGAAAGGTATCAAATTGTATTGGATGCAAATGTTCGGTGTTACATAATACTCTCTGTATATCTGAAAGTTTTATCAATCGTTAAACATGTATATTGTTATTTAATTATTATTATATTTTAATATGTACCAGGCCAATGTTTTGTTTTTGTCTTGTAATTGAGAAATATTTTCTGTTGGATAATAAATGGATTAATATTTTAAAATCTCATGAAAATTTTATAAATTTACAAAAATTTTGAAATATTAAAATATCTCATGAAAATTTTATAATAATTACGAAAACCTAATAAACTTACTACAACTGCCAAAGTTTTAAAAGTCGACTGAAAATTTATATATGAAATGAGCAGTATAATTTGAACTTTATACTAAATCAGTGTTTTATACGCGTGGCGCATAAAGTAAAATTTCGAGTTGAGAAAAGCCCGAATTTGGATTTGGACGCTGCGCGTCCAAATCCAAATTCTTAGGGCTTTTCTCAACTCGAAATTTTACTTCATGCTTAATCTGGGAGTGGAAAACACTCGTTAGATAACTGTTTTAAGGTTTTAGTTGATTTATTAAAACTCAATTGTTTTCAAGATTTTCGTTAATTTTTAAAATGTTTGCAGTTTTCGTGAATTTCCATCGTTAGCATTAATTAAACAAAAAAATACGCTTTCATGAATTTCAAACATTTTCGTTTTTGTGAATTTTCAAGAATGAGTTTTCGTTAGTATTCTAAATTTTCGTCATCTTAAATAATATTAATGCCTTCCGTGAATTTTTTAAATTTTCGTTTTTTGGATTTGTAAAATTTTAATTTTTGATTTGTTAACGGTCATTTTTTTAAATGTTGGCACTTTTCATGAATTTCCGTCAATTTTTCAAAACTTGGCAGTTTTTGTAATTATCGTAATTGTTTCGAGTTTTATGTGAAGTGATTAATCACAAATAGAAAGACTGTTATTCCTTACTTCACTTTTTATTTTTATGTTAGATGTACATTTCGAGACACAAGGTGCTCATTATCAATAACAAACTGTTTGTTATTGATAATGAGCACCTTGTGTCTCGAAATGTACATCTAACATAAAAATAAAAAGTGAAGTAAGGAATAACAGTCTTTCTATTTGTGATCGTAATTGTTTGTTAATTTAAAAGAAAATTATAAACTTGAAAAATAAAAATATTTAAAATAAATTTTGATGCATTTTTTTTAAATTTTGGCATCCCATGAATTTCTGTCAATTTTTCGAATCTTGGCAGTTTTTATGGGTGTACTAAGTTTTCGTTAATTTAAAAAATAACATTGATAAAAATGAAAAAATAAAAAGAAAACTGATTAAATATTTAAATCATCGATTTTTCGACATTTTAAAATTGATAAAAAAATAAATGCTAGGATTTTGAATATTAACGAAAAACTAGGAAGTTTATGAAAGCCGTTCAAGAATTTAAAAGTTAACGGAAATTTAAGATTATAATTTAAAGTTATGAAAATTAACGAGCATCTTGCAATAATATGATAAATGTCAACATTATTAATATTAATTTAGGAAATTTATGAAAACTGCCTTGGTTTAAAAAATGGACAAACAATTATGAAAATCCTCAGAATTTTTAAAATAAACGAAAAAAAATTGTATAAATCGATAGAAATCTTAAAATATATAAAATCTCATGAACATGTTATAAATTGACGAAAATTCAAAATATCGAAAATCTTACAAAATTCTCGAAATATTGAAAATCTCATGAACATTTTATAAATCGACAAAAATCTTGAAAATCTCACGAACATTTTATAAATTGACGAAAATCTCGAAATTTAATTTGATAAAAATCTCAAAATGTTGAAAATCTGATGAACATTTTAGAAACGACGAAAATATTGAAAAGTTAACGAACAAGTTATAAATCGATGAAAATTTCAAAATAATTAAAAATAATTCCTCAAATTTCCCGCCGATTTTGAACTTCTATAATATGGCAGCTTTAATAGTAATATTACTCAATTTTTTAATTTTTAATGATAAGAAATTTTACATCACTACTAGTAGTAAGTGTGATACATAGAGCGAACTCTTTGTTGCACGCGCTGGAAAATGTCGGCCATTTATTGTTTTTTAAGCGTTAAATTTGAAGTTTCTAACGAGTTTTTCTACTTCTGGGTTAGATATAAAGTAAAATTTCTAGTTTAGGACAGTCTAAAAATGTGGATTTGCCAGCGCAAAGTGACAAACGTAGTGCGCCGGCAAATCCTAATGTTCAGGCTTTTCTAAATTCGAAATTTGCTTCATGCACCACGCGTATAAAACACTGAATTATTGTTAATAATTTTATTAAAATTAGATCAAACATAAGCAACATATTTTAAACTTTACTAGGAATCAGTGTATTATATGCCTAGTGTGAAATTTCGAGTTTAAAAAAGCCCGAACGTTTGAATTTGCCGGCGTGCCTCGCTTCGCTCGCGCCGATAAATCCAAATTTTCAGGTTTTTTTAAACTTGAAATTTTACTTCATGCTCAATCAGGGAGTGGAAACATTCGTTAGATGCTTCAAGTTAAACGCTTTGAATAAAAACAACGAATGTCTGAAAGTGTACAGTGTATGTAAAAATTCTCTGTATGCTTTCCCTTGTATTTGTTATTTACAATAAGCAAATCTCTTTGAAGAAGGTAATATTGATTTTTTTTTCAAATCCGAAAGTAGAAGCCCTCTCCATGAACATTGTAAACACCCCTTGCGCCTGCCCTGTTTAATTAAACGTGTACCTACCCAAAAAAAATCAGTTTCCCCTCATAGTGTTTATAGTCTGTAATTAAAACCGAACAAGAAGCGAATAATTCATTCATCGATTTAACCCAGCTAGAACTCACTAGGCTTGACAACCCGAGCCCATTGGGGTGGGCCCTTACAACAAAACAATTCGCCCTACCAATACCATCTGCCATGAGGAGCTATGTGGGCTTCAATCTCCCCTCTGTCCTTTAGTATTCTTTGTAGTTCGTACCGTGTTGCTGCTGCTTTTGCCGCTTGTTTTACATTTATTACTCGCTCTCGTGCACGTGTTATTTTACCAGTGTTAGTTTTAATTTTAAAAAAAGAAGAAAAAATTGGATTATTTAAAAAAACAAGCAACAGGTGAGTTTTGTTTGGGCTGATATTGAACCAAGTGTAAATTTGGCGCGAATTATTGTTCAAATTTGATTAGAATCATTAGATTTCGCAATTGCTTTGGGTCAATGTGTGAATATTTAGATTGATTTGAAATTATGTCTGATTCGTGTGGTGTTTGTTTAGGACGTGTGCGGATTGGCAACAATGAAGGTTTAAGTGTTAGTTTCCCACTTGTTTGATTCGGTGGGAGAGTAGTGTGTGTGCTAATGGCAAATATCGCGTGTGAATAAAAAAAAAGAAAGAAGAAGAATGGGATTAGATTCCAGTGGTCATTGGAGATAACAGTAACATTTTAAAATAGTGTTAATCATTTAATTTTAAACATTTATTTAAAATGAAAGTGTACATACTGTATTAATAAAATTAAACTGTCTTGTATTTCGTTAAATGTCAATTATCCACTTGATTTTTGTAGGCCCGCTTTATTTGAAATAAAACGCTGATATTTTCTTTATTCTTTCACAATTGTTTTGCTACATTGTAAATTTTACCAGGTAAAAGCTGCTCCGTTAGGTCAAAAACAACATTTTGACCATTAACTGGCTACGGCCTTGATTGTAGCTTCTTCCGGTGAAGAATTATATCTCAAGAAATGTCAATTATTAAGGTTTTATTTTAGTTTTTAACACAGGTTTCCATTCCTAGTTTAGGCATGAAGTAAAATTTCGCGTTTAGAAAAGTCCAAATCTAAATTTTCAGGCTTTGCTAAACTCGAAATTTTACTTCATGCGGCAAGGGGTAAACACTGATTTAATGTGAGGTTTAAATATATTTTCATTTTTATTATTTGTTATGATATTTTATAATTAAATTTTATTTAATTTATTGAATTATCAATAATTCTTTATATTGCAAAAATTAAATCAGTTGTAGTTTTATAAATAATTAAAATCTTACTTATGGTCTTTAAATGAGCCCCTAAACAAGATGATATTTTTTTGCACTTATTCTGGATCACCCTGTACAACATTTCTGACATTTACATCTAAGCTGAATTTAATTAAAAATAACCATGTTGTGTTTATTAGTCAGTATATATATTAATTGCATTTTGTGAGTTTTATTTTCAAACCGACGAAATTGAATGTTGAAATACATAATATTTTTATTATTTACATAATTTTACGTGCGGTGTTCAAATTAAAATTACAAAACTTAATATTAATAACGTAAATTTATTATATCGCAAAAGCTTATAATGAACGCAATAACAAGTTATTAAAGCAAGCAACCATGATCAAATTTTAATAATAATAATATTTTATAGCATTTAATAATATTAATGTAATATACGTCATTTACGATCGGATGCCATATTTAAAATTAATTGCGAGTTTTCATCGTCACAGATTCTTTGATGTTTTAATTGTGCTTAATTAATAATGCTCAGATTTATCGGTGGCATTTAATTAATTGCATGAGTTTAACTCCTGTATTAATGAAGATTTTTTATAATTATTAATTGAAATCATATAATAGATAAAATAAATTTGGTAGTTATTGAATTTTAGATTTAAAAAACTTACTAAGGAGAGTGATATCTTAACATTTTCACAAGAAAATGTTGAATGTTCGTACGTCCAGCAATTGTTAACTCACTCGCAAAAACTCGTTTTTTGTTGTTTTCGTCGTTTTCGCATTTTTTCCCCTCTTTTAAGACAAGTTTTGCACATCACATTACGCTACTTTCGACCTAATATCTAAGAGCGTCAACCTTTTTTGTTTTACATTTTCGACACATGTTCTTTGTATTTCTCGACATTTTGACGTGCGCTCAAGCCTGGCATCTTATGCATTTTTCGTATTTTTTTACATGATGTCAAACTTTTGACAGTTGACGTTTATTGGACATAGTTCGGCCTTGACAGTGGACATTAGTATTTGTCAATAGTGAAAGTTGACATTAGTCGATAATGACACAAATCATTTATTATGACTGTCAATTATAGGGCGTCATTTGAAAATTTGGCCCTAGGCGCAGGTTTTCCTTACTGCTGCGCTGCAAGTAATATACAGTCATTCTAGCAAGTGGTTGTTACAGTGATAAAATTAAATAGTTTCTCTTGGCGAATTATATCGGGTTTGGTTCTGTATATTTTCTTGGCACTGCTCTTCTATAGTTCGACGTTTCGATTACAGCATCATCATTGGAGCAGTGACAAGAAAATATGCGGGACCAAATCCGAATAAAAAGTGTAACATATAAGTAATAATTTATATAAATCAAGTTTATATTTATGAGATAAATCAAATTTAATTCTTACAAACAACGAATCCTTGGCAACTATTCTATAAAAATTCCAAAGTGTATTCAAAACGTTTATAAGGGCTTGACCGTAGGGTTCGGCCTTTTTTACCTGATGGCAGGTACACATAAGGTAATTGGAATTCCTGTTTTTTTTTGGGCAGGTATGTATGCGGAACATGAAAAAGGTAGTCGACTCCGAACCGGTTTTGGAATTTGAATATTTTTTAGGGTCGTTTTTTTCTCCAATTAGGTGTGTCATTAAGAAAATAGATGCTGCATTTAATGTGATGGTATAGTATTCGATACAGGGTGTCCCATTTTCAAGACATGACGCCGAATTTATATTTTTAAAGCCACTATATTTTGTTTTAATTTAATAAATTCTATTTGATTTACTGAAAACTAATCGATGAATAAATCAATTTTTTGAGATTATTTAATTTCTCTCCTATTTTGACGTTTTTTTATTTTAAATAAAGATGAACATTTTCAAGAAAATACTGAATAAAATTAGAGTTGATTTTTATTTCAAATTGTTAACTTAAAAATAAAACGTTATTGATGCAATGCTAATTTTGCTACCTTTGAAAATTTTTCTCATTTTTATTATTTGTAAATATTGATTTTTAAAAATCATTCTCTCCAAATTTTTAGAGTAGTTTATAATTATTAAATTAGCTATTTTTATTAATTTCAACGGTTTGCAGCAACTATATTTTAGTGTTCCTGCAACTTGCCTGCAACAATTTTAAATGTATGATTTTTTGGTATCTAAAGGGGGTCCCGGGCATCCCCGTTTAAAGTAACGAGTGCTTTCCACTCCCAGACTAAGCATGAAGTAAAATTTCGAGTTTAGAAAAGCAAGCCCCGCGTAGAAAATTTGTCGAGGGTCGCGCAGCACGTATAAAACACTGTGTTTTTTTTATTGTGTACAGTAAAGTTAAAAATATATAACGCTCAGATGTAAAGATGATCAATATTTACCTAGATGAAGCAAAGAAATGCAAGAATTATTTTTTTGTAAATAGTTTTGGAATAATAATAAGAGTAGAATTAATTTAGTTTGAGCAAGTTTTTCATATTGTTGATATGGACCCATCACAATTTTAAAAATTAATGTCATTTCTGGTGAGACTGGAAGTGCAAATAAGGTTTAGTAATTCTGTTAACTCGAATTTGTGTTTAGTATAAGCATACCAAATTTCTGATTGATATCTCACAAAATAAATAAACTGTAGGGTTTTGTCGCATTTTGGTCGGTTTCAGACCACTGTGAATTATTATTTCGGTTATCCAATGGTTGCAATCATTTAATCATAAGAATGGTTTTCATCGATTAGATGTTTGGCGAAATTTGATTTTTCTATTTGATTAAGCCGAAAAGAGCGCTGATGTTCTTTGAGCCGAGTGCTAAAATTACGACCAGATTGACCAATGTATACTCCTTCACAATCGGGACAAACAAGTTTATATATACCGGATTTACTAAGATTACAATGTTTAGTTTTGTTATTAAAAATGTGTTTTTTTTTTCGGCTTAATCAAATTTCGCCAAACATATAATCGATGAAAACCATTCTTTTGGCGAGGATGTACTTAAGATCATCCATTATGCCGAAAAGGGCCGAAAAATGAACCTCCTAGAATCCCTGGAGATACAGAAAGCCCGCGCTAATCCGGGAATCCCCCTAATTAACGACCAGGTCGATCTAGTGTATACCCCCATTTTTAATGCTATTTTGTAAATAACCTTTTTGTGTATATATACCTGTACCATACCGTAATTTAAGTTACTCTGTTTGATAATGGCAAGTTGAATTGCCGAAACTGCAGTCACGAAAATAAAATTAGTGTGTTATACAAACAAAGTTAAAGTGTTTTATTTCATTGAATTAACATGTATAACGAAGTAGAACCTCCACAGTTCATAATTTAATAAGTAAATTGTTCGATTTAATGTTTTCCAACGTCAGTGTGATTTTATTATTAAAATTGATTGTTTGGTAGTTTATTTATTAAGCTTTATTTTACATAATTTCGGTATAATTTAGGCTTTTGCAATTTGTTCGTCAAAGTTTACTAACACATAAATAATGCACATAAATTTGTTTTTGTTCTAAATTTTAACTAAAAAATAACATCAACTCAATTTATTTTATGTCATAAATTTGACAATACAGGAAACTGCAAAATAACTTTCCGATTGATCATCTAACGAGGGTTTCAACTTCCAGATTAAGCATGAAGTAAAATTTCGAGTTTAGAAAAGCCTGAAAATTTGGAAACCGCACATTAATAGTATATGGGCTTCTAATTAATATATTGTAATAAGATTTTCAACATTCATGTAAACGAGTCTCCTGTTTTGAATGAATAAAAAACCGCAAAATTCAAAATTCAACTTCCGGTTATACCGGAAGTCAACACTAACTTCATTATTTAAACTAGAATGGTAAATTTTTCACTTTCAATTTATATTTTAAATACAATTTTGTGGAAAAAATAAATAAGTAACATAACTTCCAAATTCAACCATTTTCGATATATTTGACATTTTAAAAAAATGTTCTTTTTCATGATTCATTTTAAAATTCGTATCTCCGAACAATAGAAAATCGAAGAGATCAAATATTTGCTATAGAAAGCGAATACCCGAAAGTACCCCTCAATGGTGTTTTATTTTTCGAATAATAATATACAGTATATAAAATTTCATGCCAAATTCCAACTTAACCATTAAATCTCTTTTTTTTAATAGAACACCCTGTATATTTTTACATATTCATACGCAGAATTTAATTCTGCATTGATCTATACTATTATTTCATGTACCCATTTTCTTTTTCATAATAAAGAAGAAAGAAGATAGGTATACAGAATGCTAGAAGTCTTTAAGTATGATTTTGTCATTAAATCTCTATGTTGACTGTATATCGACATTTGTGACATTTTGATTGTAAGTCAATTGGTTGGCTGACTTTAGGCTATCATAGGATTTTGTCATATTATATCTTTATCGACTGTATTTAAACTATTGTGACATTATGACTGTAAGCCACTTGATTGACTGTCTTTTGACTATGATTGGATTTTATCATAAAAAAAAACTATTGACTGTTTTCTTTTCTATTGTGCCATTATAGCCGTAAGTCACTTAGTTGGCTATCTTTTAACTTATTAGGATTCGGCTATTTTTTGTCTACGCTAGGATTTTATCATAAAATATCGTATTTTGGCTACTGTGACATTGTAAGTGTAAGTCGCTTAGTTGGCTGTATTTCAACTTATTCGGCTTTTTTTAATTCACTGTATTTTCACTATTGCGATATTATGACTGTAAGTCCCTTGGTTTACTGTCTTTTGATTATGATATGATTTTGTCATCAAATCACTATATCGACTGTATTTTCATTATTGTGACTTTATGACCGTAATTCACTATATTGATTGACATTAGTCTATCGGATCAACTTGACTTAGCACGACGATAGTCGGCGTTTAGTCCATTGTGTCAACTTGATATAAGTCGCCGTCAGCCGACATTGGTCTATCCTGTCAACTTGAAACGACATTTAGTCCAATGTATCAAACATAACACAAATTCGTGTTAGCCAACGTTAGGACTATTGTCCATTCGAGAAAACTATTATTTGAAATATATTATTACATGGTCAGGTTATTGTTTTTCTTTATGACACTTGCGACACACATTTTGATAGTTGTGACATATTTTAAACTAACGAGTGTCTTCCGCTCCCAGACTAAGCATGAAGTAAAATTTCGAGTTTAGAAAAGCCCCGCGTAGAAAATTTGTCGAGGGTCGCGGAGCGACCCGAGACTAATTTTCACGGGGCTTTTCTAAACTCGAAATTTTACTTCATGCGCCACGCGTATAAACTCCTGATTTAATGTAAAGTTGAAAATACATACTGCTGAGATATGATAGATATTTACTAAGATATAGCGAAAACAATTTTTATTTTGGGAATATTTTGTAAATGTAATAATTATAATAAAAGTGCAACAAATGTATTTTAAGACACTTTTCCATATTCCTAATATTTAAATCATATCATATCTATAACGAGAATAGAGCTATGATGGGTACATCAACATTTTTTTTAATATGAAATAAAAACATTTCAAAAATTAAAGGGAAAGTACCATTGTTCCTTATCTCTAACAAGATAGCCGAGATTCAAGCTACGGAAAATCTTGACAATAAATTCTTAATATTTCTTTGGAAAGGATTTGAATGTAAGAAAACTATACTAACAACAGTTTATAAACTGCTACTTTAGTCTCATTTTTCAATTGATGTTTATTTTTAAGCTACACGCATATGATATTATTATTGATTATAAATTAAATCTGATATTAGCTTAAAGTTATACAACAAAGAAACTTTTCGAATGCAAAATAAATACACTTAAAACAAGTAATCACTTCAAGTAGTTCAATTATAAACTATTACAGTGCGATATACAATTACAGCACTACTTTAACGCGGTGTGCGATATCAAAAAACTTAATTAAGAATGCCCGCCCCCGTTTTATAAACATAAACTAAAACAGAAAATCGTTTGAAGCTGCAGGTTAGCGGCAATGGAGGCAGCAACAGGGGGTTGTTTCGTGCCACATCATAGGCGCTTTTGAGTTATTTACATCGCCGGGGGTCCATTATTTACTTTTAATAGGAAATTTGGGAATCTTTATTATACATAAATCAATGAGCGGCTTTTCCGCCGGAATCGTACTATATATATATTGGCGGTCGTGTTGTTGTTATTTATGCGGATTATTTGGAGTCCGGCGGCAATTCGCCTTCTCCGCGTATATAATAAGGCCGGAATAATAAATAAAAGATCGCATCGTGTATGCGTGCGCTTGTTTGTTCGACTGGCTTCGGATTTAATGTTTGAAGGGGGTACGTTTTGCGATTAAATATTTGATCGTGTGTAAATAAAACTGGCGGATTTTGTTAAAGTTTCAAACATGAACATTTAAATATTGAAAAGTTTAGGTATTAACATTGTAATGGATGAACTCAAAAAGGTATTACATGAAATAGACCCACTTACAGAAAATACTATCAGCTGAATTTATATTAAATATTGTCAAGAACTTTTCTCTTGGCGTATTTGTTTTTTTTTTTAATGTAATTTTAGCAACAATTAATTTCTCCTTCCGTTCCTGGACCTTTTTATTTAGAAACAAAATTTTGGATCACACTTTAACAATTTTGTTTGTTCTAGTACTAGAACCATATTTTTGTAGCCCGTTATGCTAGTCTTTCATCCACTTTTTTAAATTAATTTCTGATAATTTCTTTCAAATTAAAAATTAAATTCGTATGTACTAACTTTTAGAAATTTAAATATCTGTAATATTTCCTAGTTTCTCCATTAAAAAGTTCATTTATTAATTAAAAAAATAATATGCTTTATGATTTGAAAAAGAAAACACTTGGTTAAATTTCACTAATATTAGTGAAATTAAACCAAGTGTTTTCTTTTTCAAATCATAGTTAAATATGTTTCACCACGTGAAAGACGAGAAACTTGATCAAAAGAGTGTGCTTTACTCTTCACTCACTGCCGCACAATCTTGATTTTTTCGTCTTTTTAAAATTTCATTTTGGGCCATTCTTCGGATAGACTCGGTGGCTATTTAGATCGGATCCTAATAATAAAGGCGACTGGAAAATTCTATAGTACGTTAATTTTGCATTAGGCATTTTAAGAAATGCAAGAAACGTTTACAATTAGTTTTGGCAATTGAAGAAATGTAATGTCAATATTTGCATCTCGACCCTCCAAAAATTAACTAGAATGCATATTGTAGAAAAATAGTTTTAATTTAAAAGTACATACAAAATTAAGACATTTTTTCAAATTATCGTGAAGTGAAATGTCGGCCATTGTTGAAAATATTTACAAAAAGATATTGTAGATATTTTCAACATTGTCCGACATTTCACTTCACGGAAATTTGAAAAAAGTCTTTAGTCAATTTTGGATATTTCTCAATTTTTAGCATTTAGCACCGAATTTTTATTTTAAGTACTTATACATATAATAATAATAATAATAATATTAATGTTTATTTCCAGTGCAAGTGATTACATATACAAATAATTTATATATACAACAAAGGCATGGAAATACGTCAAAATAAGAGAAAACTTAAATTAAATGTTACATATCCCGATATACGATTACACCGTGTATATTTTTAGGCATTCGTTGACACACACAGATAAATTTGAAGTTTCTAGTGAGTGTTTCTACTTCTTGATTAAGCATGAAGTACACTTTCAAGTTTAGAACAGTCTGAAATTTTAGATTTGAGGGGGCGCGCGAGCGAAGCAAGTCGCGCCCTGGCAAATCCAAATTAAATGCGTATTAAGCATTAACAATATTGTGAAGTTCAAAATTTATTACTTATGTTTAATCTCGCGTAAATAGTAGAAAAAGTTAATTTTAGAAAAGTATTATCAAATCTTGCAATTTCTAAGTTCGTGCTTTATATGTTTTCTTTTCACCTCTTAAATCTACAACTACGAGTGTTTATTGTTCAAATGTCTAAAATTTTGATCTTTTAACCTCGGGCACTTTAAAATTGCTTCATCAAATTCCTATGTCTTCCCTATATTTGCCTTTATACATTGAGTTATTTTTAGCGGTCAGGGAAAATATCTAAAATCAGGGAAAAGTCAAGGAAATTTAACATTTCAGATTGGTCGCCACCATGATGAAATGTAAAACAAGATTCAAGGAACTTCACATACGAACTGCAACCGCCTTGCGGTTGCGGTTCGAATGTTAAATTTCCGCGGGCTGCCGCAGAATTGAATAATGAATTTTCGATGGTGAATTGAAAAGAATTGTATCTGTGTTAAATCTGTCATCGTCAGCACCCGTCTTCTTCATAGAAGTCCAATTTCTCGCTTAGCGCCGCACAATTAGATATTTGTATAGAAACACCGGACAAAAATCGAAATCATAATGGTAACAATAAATTGTGTTCGTATTTTTTTCTGTAATGTTAATGTTCATTCTATAAAATAATATCCATAAAATTGGATGTTAATTGAATGTAACTGTTTCTATCTGTGAAATCAACCTAAATCATGGCACTGTAAAACCTACATTTTGTGTACGCAACATTATGCGTGCCGGTTTATTTGTTTTCTAGTTATAAATTTCCCCGTTTATAACAAAAACATTATGTATATGCAAGAAGATTCTATATACTTTATTGCTAAACAGTCTTTTATCAATTTTACATGAAAATACGTTACAAGTAGAGTTCGCAATGTTTATAAGGATATTATTACTATTTGACTATTTTACTATTTGAATTTCAGAGAATGAAAAGACAAATTGGAATAAGTTAGAATATGTTGAAAACCTAACACCGTTAATCAAAAATTGTTTCAAAGGGAATAAATTTAACATCATTATGACCAACCCCATTAATCTTAGCAAACTTTTAGTTAACAATAAATTTAAACAAGAGAAACTATGCGACAGTGGAATATACGGACTGCAATGTGGAGAATGTGATGCAATATATATTGGACAGTCAGGTAGAAATCTCAAAACTAGATTCGATGACCACCGTAAAGATATAATTAATAATATACAGTCTACGGGTCTGTCCAAACATTGTAACAAATTTGGACATTTTTTCAATCCGAATAATTTCAAAATCTACTATACAGGAAATAAAGGTCGTATCCTCAATTTCCGAGAAGGCTTGGAAATTAACAGAGCCATAAAATTAAAGAAAAACGTCGTCAACGACAACGGAGACATCTGGACATCCCCGACCGCGAACGCTCTTATTGCCTGACCCTCCCCCTTTTTGTAAATCTGTATATATTTATTGTAAAACATTATTTTTGTACATTCCTTGAAAATGGCTAATAGCCGAAACTAGTCGGAATAAAGAAGTAAAATTAGTTAAACATACCAAGTGATTTTATTTTAAATTTAATTTTTTGTTTTTTAAAATATTTAAGAGAATAAGCTTACGCATCTTTTATTTTGCAAAACTTTAAACACAATATATAACATTACGATACTTCTCGTATAAACTGCAAACAACAAATCTTATTTAATAAGACTACTAAGATAATAAATGCCCATTGAAACAACTACTTCTCGTACAAATACACCCCCGGATATTGAATTATACAATAAAATATTTATAATCTTATTTAGTTTGTTACAACGCTATATGATAGTATAAGTAACATTTAGGTAAAATTCTCTTCAAGCCAACTAACAAATGAAAATAAAAAGTAAAATAAGTAATTACAAGAAAAATAAAAATATAAGTCCCTTTTATTAAAACCAATGTCAAAGGTCATCTATAGACGCGTTTCGAGATTTATCTCTCTTCAGTATAGCTTTGCTATTGACTTTTTAAAATATAAATTTGGAAAGGAAAGCTATACATTTAATGTATATATACTTTTTGTCGTAGCTTTTTTGGTTTTAAGGTTATCTTAAAAATGATGAATTTTTTAATTTTATTGCTGTATCTTACTAAGCACTAATTGTAATTAGAATAATCAATGAAATAATCCTATATTATTATAATTCGCGGTCGATACCTGTGTTGACCACAGCCTTGGTAATCAAAAAGCATCTTTGTTCTTCATGGTAATGCAAGCTTGTTTATTATTAATTAATTAAAGTTTAACATGATTTATTAATATTCGCAAATTAATTAATGTATAGGTCAATAGGATTGCAACGATGATAAACGTGACGTAAATACCGCATGCTAGGAAACAAAAATACATAATTTGATTACATCAATTTCCCATTATACACAATACATAGTTTACATTTTATTTCAACGCAGCGTTCGAAAATGGACAAATTAACACTGGCAGTACATCATTCCCAACTAATTTATGACTTTATTATTTTATACCTGCACCCAAAAATACACGAATTGCTCCACCCGTGCATATATACACACACGCATCCATCAATCAGCATCCCTCTATGCAAATTTGTCATCGCCCTTATTAACCCAAAACTAATAACTAACGATGGTTGGTCCCCGCCGATTTTGGCCCCCTGCCATTATTAGTATTATCCACGCACGGCGAACATAAATATAATTAGAACTTATTAACAGGCTCGTGAAACTTTTCCCCCTTTTTTTATTTAACGTTTGTGGTTACGAACAGATCCGGTTAATATTAATTAAACACCACCAATTATGACGATTAGTTAATTATGTACGGTCGTTTCATCTCTTTACGTTCATGGGGCAGAAATTATGAGCTGCTGCTGTAATTCAATCAAACATTTTCCCCTTGTACCGAGAAAAAAAATACGTAGGGGTTTTACAAAGGGATGCGAGGGATCGGGTGTGTTTTTTTGTTTTATTTTTTGCCTTATGTTAGGCCTATCTGATGTGTTTTGGTAATCCAAATAGAAGGGAAGGGACAACGTGTGAATTTTTAAACAAAAAATGCACACTTATGTTTTAAACATTAATAGTGCGATTCTTTTCGCAATCTACAACAAGTTAGTCTTACAAAGACTATATCAAACACTCATTGAAACAACTACTTCCCGGGCTAATACCCCGACGGACATTGAAGTGTTTGCTGTTACATACAGTAACCTACTGCAAATGTAACAATTTGGGTCAAATTATTCAGGCCATCTATAGACGCGTTTCGAGATTTAACTCTCATCAGTATAGCTTTGCCATTCCCTCTAAACAATTTGACACCTTAGACTGGCGGTCACGTTACCGTTCAAACATAAGTATAAATGAAATTGCCAATTCTTGGTTGCAGAATACTACTATAGATGGCCTGAATAATTTGACCCAAATTGTTGCATTTGCAGTAGGTTACTGTATGTAACAGCAAACACTTGTTGTATAATTCAATGTCCGTCGGGGTATTAGCCCGGGAAGTAGTTGTTTCAATGAGTGTTTGATATAGTCTTTGTAAGACTAACTTGTTGCAGATTGCGAAAAGAATCGCCCTTTTAATGTTTGAAGTATTCTACAACCAAGAATTGGCAATTTCATTTATACTTTATGTTTTCCTATTTTTTTTTTCTTATTTTCGATTTTATTCTTCTATAAATGGGTGGTAAAGATATAAAATTAGCTGAATTTGATTTAAATCAGTGATTCTTAACCGGTGAAAAGATATTTTATTAATCGATTGTTACGTCGGTTATTTTCACTACTACTTTTAGTAGTATCAAATATTAAATCGATATAAAAATAGATTATTTCATCGATATATTAATTAAACGTTTTTTTAACTTCTTCTATTTACTCTAGTGACGGTATAATGGAATCCATCGATTGTTTCAATTATGTAAACAATTTAATATTTTGAGATCACTCCAATGATTTGATTATTGGCTTTCTAAATTAAAAATTACAGCTTACATTAATAAATATAATTTGTCAGTTTATTGTAACGTGTTGGATATAAAACTTTAAGATATGCTTAGTATACAGGGTGTCCCGTTAATGTGGGGAAATGGCTTAAGCATACCTGGTATGGCGTAACCATACCTGGGAAATGGCTTAACCCTGCTATCAAAATATAACGATTTAACATAACTTATCTATATCCAAAAGTTTACCGGCTTAACCGGAATTAATCTTCAAAGTTCAAAAACATATTATTAATTTTATTTATAACAATTGAACGCTACATTCAATCCGACTCAAATTTATTATGGTTGATTATCATAATATAGAACACCATTTCAGTTATTATGGTTACCATTGATTAACAAGAAGTATAAAAAACAATAGTACCACAACATAAAAACTAAAATATGTTTTTATTGGCGCAACTTATAAAATTTTAAAAAATACATCTGGAAAGATTAGTGCATTTAAAAGTTTTTTTGTCTCTTAATAATATGTGATATCTTGTACGGGTTTGCCATAAAAAAATAAAACGCAAATAAATTATTTTTTATTATTTAGTAAAAGCGAAATCTAGTTTTTCGGGTGATTCAAAATACATGTTTTTTCTTTGTCGCCGCCATTGTTTAACAAACGTCAATTGTGTATAATATTAATTAACGAGTGTTTTTTGAGAATTAATTGTTAATTTCATTATGGTTTATAATTATTCATATTTCTCCGGAGCAAACAGATACAAGGAGTTTTTCTTTTAAGTATACGTATTTCAAATTCAGCCTATTTTCTGTAAATCTTTAGATATCCTTTGTTTTTTTTTTTTAAGTTCAATTTTAAACTTCAAACGAGTGTTATCCACTCCCAGACTAAGCATGAAGTAAAATTTCGAGTTTAGAAAAGCCCCGTGAAAATTTGTCGAGGGTCGCGCAGCGACCCAAGACAAATTTTCTGGGCTTTTCTAAACTCTAAATTTTACTTCATGCGCCACGCGTATAAAACACTGAAATATTGTGAATTTATGTATATTCGGACTTCACTTGAAATCTGTTTCATACGCGTGGCGCATGAAGTAAAATTTCGAGTTTAGAAAAGCCCCGTGAAAATTTGTCGAGGGCTCGAGAAAGGGACTTGTTTTTTTTTTAAGTTCAATTTGAAGCTTTAAACAAGTGTTGTCCACTCCCAGACTAAGCATAAAGTAAAATTTCGAGTTTAGAAAAGCCCGGTGAAAATTTGTCGAGGGTCGCGCAGCGACCCAAGACAAATTTTCTGGGCTTTTCTAAACTCGAAATTTTACTTCATGCGCCACGCGTATAAAATACTAAAATATTGTGAATTTATGTATGGTATGGTATGGTATGGTATGGGGTCGGTGGGTCGTGTGGCCTCTGGGCCTTTCGAAGTTACCTCGACCTAAAAGATCTTTCGTAACTATCCCTGACCTACTTGAGTCCCTCAATGTCTAGACTTCTTATGAAGTCTACTATAACTTGAGGGTTAATGTGAATTTATGTATATTCGGACTTCACTTGAAATCTGTTTCATACACGTGGCGCATGAAGTAAAATTTCGAGTTTAGAAAAGCCCCGTGAAAATTCGTCGAGGGCTCGAGAAAGGGACTTGTTTTTTTTTTTAAGTTCAATTTGAAGCTTTAAACGAGTGTTATCCACTCCCAGACTAAGCATGAAGTAAAATTTCGAGTTTAGAAAAGCCCCGTGAAAATTTGTCGAGGGTCGCGCAGCGACCCAAGACAAATTTTCTGGGCTTTTCTAAACTCGAAATTTTACTTCGTGCGCCACGCGTATGAAACACTGAAATATTGTGAATTTATGTATATTCGGACTTCACTTGAAATCTGTTTCATACGCGTGGCGCATGAAGTAAAATTTCGAGTTTAGAAAAGCCCCGTGAAAATTTGTCGAGGGCTCGAGAAAGGGACTTGTTTTTTTTTTAAGTTCAATTTGAAGCTTTAAACGAGTGTTATCCACTCCCAGACTAAGCATGAAGTAAAATTTCGAGTTTAGAAAAGCCCCGTGAAAATTTGTCGAGGGCTCGAGAAAGGGACTTTTTTTTAAGTTCCATTTGAAGCTTTAAACGAGTGTTATCCACTCCCAGACTAAGCATGAAGTAAAATTTCGAGTTTAGAAAAGCCCCGTGAAAATTTGTCGAGGGTCGCGCAGCGACCCAAGACAAATTTTCTGGGCTTTTCTAAACTCGAAATTTTACTTCATGCGCCACGCGTATAAAATACTAAAATATTGTGAATTTATGTATATTCGAACTTCACTTGAAATCTGTTTAATACGCGTGGCGCATGAGGTAAAATTTCAAGTATAGAAAAGCCCAGAAAATTTGTCTCGGGTCGCTGCGCGACCCTCAACAAATTTTCACAGGGCTTTTCTAAACTCGAAATTTTACTTCATGCTTAGTCTGGGAGTGGAAAACACTCGTTTAAAACTTCAAACTGAACTCTTTTCAAAAACAACGAATGTCGGAAAATGTACAGTTTATGCATATGTTTACCTAAAAGAAAAGCCAAGGAAATTGAGGATACCATATTTATATTTTATAGTTTTGTGGCAAAACCGTACAAGATATCACACATTATTAGGAGACAAAAAAGCTTTCAAATGAACCAATCTTTAAAGTAATATTTTTAAATTTTTATAAGGTGTGCCAGTAAAAACATATTTTAGTTTTTATGTTGCGGTACTACTGTTTTTCATGCTTCTTGTCAATCAATGATGACCCTAATAACTTAAATGATGTGTTATGTTATGATAATCAACCATACAAAATTTCAGTCAAATCAAATATAGTGCTCAATTGTTACAAATAAAATTAATATATTTTTTTTTAGTTTTAAAGACTAATTCCGGCTTAACCGTAAAGTTTTGGATATAGATAGGTTGTTTTAAATCATTATATTTTTATCCCAGGAATCTATGGTTAAACCATTTCCCCACATTAACGGGACACCTTGTATATTTTTTAACTTGACAATATTTTAGTGTCTGTTACGCCCAGCGCAAAAAAACGATCTTGGAAAAAATCGTGATAAAGAATAATGCAAACATCATTTATGTTAGTGGCTGAATGGTTAAACCTATGCCAAAAACAAAACAGAAAAAAAAACATCGTTTATTTTTGAGCTACATCTTCTCATTACCATCAGCATGAGATTAATGCTGAAAAAGCAGTGAACTTCAAAATAAATGAGTTTTACGTAGTAAAATTTAGAGTTTAAAAATACCTGAAAATTTGGATTTTCTGTTGCGATTCGCTTCGAATATTTTTTGTGGACGCCTGAAATATGAACATCTATATTTGAAGGAATTTACGCCTCCTATCTTGTTTTACAACCATTAATATTTCAACTAATGATTTTGAAAATTACTACTCTAATTATGATAAATTTCAAATCGAAAATTCCGAAGCGCACAGATCAAACAAAATTGTCGGATCTAATAAAGCCTCACCTAGAAATTTTAATTAATCCTTGATACCAGCGCAACTTCAAAGACGTCAAAACGGTATGTTTAGCCGGCGCGGTCCCGAAATAGCCATTATGCGAATTGCAAAAATGAAATAGGTTTTAATTTTTAAAACGCGCTTAGTTCCGCTCGCTAATAAAATATTAACATCCCCTCCACAATTCCACCCCAGAACTAAATAACCTAGCGCGCTCCGACAATTTGATAAGAAGAAAGAAAATAACTCGCAACTCCGCTTTATTTCTTTTTCAATCATTCGGATCCTCGTGTTTCTAATAAAGCGGCTTACAGTTTAGATACAAACAACTTGTAAAGTATTTCACGGGGGATGAAAAATGAAGACATAAAAATCGAACAATATGTGTGTTTAAATGCGCACTTTATTAAATCCGAAATTTTAGAACGTAAACCTTTCTGAAATACCCGGATTCGATTCAGTTATTGCCTCTTTATGCTTTAGTTACCAAAGACAATTCGGAATGCGCCATGGAATTCAATTACGTGATCAACATGTGTTTCCTATTTAATTCCGCTGGCCGTGCAATGGCATTTTTTTTCGAGTTTATAGCCAAGGCAAACGCACGCGAAAAAAGCGCAATTATCGCGGCAATTAAAAGCGCGGGTCTAATTGAATTAGCCGGTGGGATGATTAACGTGCGCTTTGTTCAATTTCCGGAATGTTTTCGGAAACTATGCCAAATTGCGACTTTCTAATCGCTTTTTGTCGCTTGTCGGGGAATCTATCACTTGCTGGATGTATACACCTTCCTATTTTCATCACGTCTGCCTGATAGGCACATATTTGCGTTACACTCGCCAAGTGGGTCATTTAAAGTTGGTTGTTATACTGGAGATTTATTGCTACTTTAAACATTTTACAGTAATCAAAAGTAAAGCCGTATTAACAAATAATGTTTATTATTATTTGGGAAAATTAGAGTTCAAATCCAACCTCTATTTTGAGCCAGGGACAGTATTATTACTTTCTAACATTGTTTCTAATTATTTCAGAAAATTGTAATTTAGTTCCAAGAATCAATTATTATTGATCGGCCTCTATGAAATGTTTACAAGAATCAAAAGTAATGACTTAAGAGGACCAATTTTTGCTGGTTGTGTTTCTGGGATACGAGATGGCGCAGAGATAACAAAATTGCAGAAAGTAGTCTTGACTATGTATTGGTTTATAGTGCCTGCCGAATTGTATCACAACGAATAAAAAAATTATGATTGCGGAGCACGTTTGTTTGTTTGTTTACACAGCGCCGTGCGAATGAATGAATGGGTATTGAATTACAAAAGACACTAGTAAACTGGATATATATTTACGATTTTAATTTCTATCGACATACATACAACTGTATCACGAAACAGATGCCTTCACCATTAATGATTTTAGTTTGATATTCTATATTAGGAAGTTTGTCTTTAAAGTATACGTATTCCAAATCCAGATTATTTTCTTTAAATATTTAGATATTTGTTTTTTTTTTTAGAGAGTTCAATTTGAAACTTTAAACGTTGTGTTTTCCACTCCCAGACTAAGCATGAAGTAAAATTTCGAGTTTAGAAAAGCCCCGTGAAAATTTGTCGAGGGTCGCGCAGCGACCCGAGACAAATTTTTTGGGCTTTTCTAAACTCGAAATTTTACTTCATGCTTAGCCTGGGAGTGGAAAACACTCGTTTAAAGCTTTAAATTGAACTCCTTTAAAAAACAACGGATGTCGAAAAATTTACAGCTTATGCATATGTTTACCTAAAAGAAAAATTCCCTGTATTTATATTGTAGACAAACAGTTAAGACTAAGTATGAAGTAAAATTTCGAGTTTAGAAAAGCCCCGTGAAAATTTGTCGAGGGTCGCGCAGCGACCCGAGACAAATTTTTTGGGCTTTTCTAAACTCGAAATTTTACTTCATGCGCCACGCGTATAAAACACTAAAATACTGTGAAATGTATGTATATTTGAACCTCACTTGAAATCAGTGTTTTGTACGCGTGGCGCATGAAGTAAAATTTCGAGTTTAGAAAAGCCCAGAAAATTTGTCTCGGGTCGCTGCGCGACCCTCGACAAATTTTCACGGGGCTTTTCTAAACTCGAAATTTTACTTCATGCTTAGCCTGGGAGTGGAAAACACTCGTTTAAAGCTTGAAATTGAACTCTTTTACAAAACAACGGATGTCGGAAAATTAACAGCGTATACATATGTTTACCTAAAAGAAAAATTCCCTGTATTTATATTGTAGACAAACAGTTAAGACTAAGCATGAAGTAAAATTTCGAGTTTAGAAAAGCCCCGTGAAAATTTGTCGAGGGTCGCGCAGCGACCCGAGACAAATTTTTTGGGCTTTTCTAAACTCGAAATTTTACTTCATGCGCCACGCGTATAAAACACTAAAATAGTGTGAAATTTATGTATATTTGAACCTCACTTGAAATCAGTGTTTTATACGCGTGGCGCATGAAGTAAAATTTCGAGTTTAGAAAAGCCCAGAAAATTTGTCTCGGGTCGCTGCGCGACCCTCGACAAATTTTCACGAGGCTTTTCTAAACTCGAAATTTTACTTCATGCTTAGCCTGGGAGTGGAAAACACTCGTTTAAAGCCTGAAATTGAACTCCTTTACAAAACAACGGATGTCGAAAAATTTACAGCTTATGCATATGTTTACCTAAAAGAAAAATTCCCTGTATTTATATTGTAGACAAACAGTTAAGACTAAGTATGAAGTAAAATTTCGAGTTTAGAAAAGCCCCGTGAAAATTTGTCTCGGGTCGCGCAGCGACCCGAGACAAATTTTTTGGGCTTTTCTAAACTCGAAATTTTACTTCATGCGCCACGCGTTTAAAACACTAAAATACTGTGAAATGTATGTATATTTGAACCTCACTTGAAATCAGTGTTTTATACGCGTGGCGCATGAAGTAAAATTTCGAGTTTAGAAAAGCCCAGAAAATTTGTCTCGGGTCGCTGCGCGACCCTCGACAAATTTTCACGGGGCTTTTCTAAACTCGAAATTTTACTTCATGCTTAGCCTGGGAGTGTAAAACACTCGTTTAAAGCTTGAAATTGAACTCTTTTACAAAACAACGGTTGTCGAAAAATTTACAGCTTATGCATATGTTTACCTAAAAGAAAAATCCCCTGTATTTATATTGTAGACAAACAGTTAAATTCTAGAAACATAAAATATGTATTCATGTTATTTACAACTACATAAGTGATTTAAATGATTACTATCAAAAATCAAATATCATACATGAATGTCGCGTGCTGCACTCCTTAATTTTGTAAATTGCAATGAAGCACAAAAATGGAATAGATGCGGACACGAGAGGAGGTCTACCCTCTAAGCTGGGTGGGCGACTCTCCAGGCTGAGTAGGCTAATCTGCCGCGCGCCGTAGTACTAATAAGCAATTACAATACCCAATTCAAACTCTAGATGCTAAGCTGTCGCACATTTAATTTGGTAAATAAATGAAAATGGAATTTTTCCGACTCATCACTTAAATCAACATATACCGGCATTCCATATTCCTATTCAAAACATGAATTCAGAAATGCACTTATATTTAAGAAATGTATTGGGAAATATTTTAATTGTGTATTTATTTGTTGTATATCAACACCATAATCAATGAACAGTCCGCGGCAGAAAAATTACATTCGCAATTCAAGGCCGCGCACCGGGAATCCTTGTCCCGACAAATGCCGTACACGAATTCTACATATCAAACCCAATTTCTTTTCACATGTTTTTGGAAATTACAGTATATTTTCAAGATATTACTAAAATAGCATGATGTTGCCCCCTATTTATTAAAAGCATGATCAAAATTTACATTGCTCTTGTGGAGATTTCTAAGCAACGATTAATTTTATTTATCATTTATTTCAGATTAATCTATTTAATACAACATGTTTATAATAATTACTTCAATAAATTAAAGCAATATGAAGAAGAAATAATGTTTTCTATAGAAGTATTGCACGGATTTATGTGATCATTTGAAAGTGTTCCATTATTTGATTTATATATAATTTAAGAATTTTTGTTTGAAAAAAGAATAGTGTCAATTTATCCGCAAAGCTTCAATGTGCAATATGTATACATTTCAAAGATATATTTTCATCATTGTGGAAAATTATTTGTTGTTCGTTCTTAAGGCCAAATAACGTGAATTTCCGACCTTAATTATAATATTTTTACAGAAATAAAAAGTACCCTCATCTGTACAATCATTATTTCCAGGCGCGCACGTCTTAGAGGGGAGCACACCTCTATCTTTGCGGGTAATTCTCACGCGTTTAAACATATCGCTGCTTTGCTTTGATAGTGGCACAACTAAAAAAATGATGTTTATGTTTTGCATTGAAATTGTGTCAATGTAAAGTTTAAACGCACATTTAAAATAATTTAAATTAGTTTCTGAAATTATCGTACATTGCTGTGGATGATCCTATAATTTAGTAATTTTGTGTAATACATGAACTCGTGTTATTATTTTGGGGAACAGTAATTAATAATTGTTATCTTTAATAATGTTACAAACATGCACAATGTGGAACAAAAGCAGGACGCGTACAATTAGCATCAGACAAATATGCGCGGATGGCAAAATGCTTAATTAATCCGTCAAATATTTGCAATTCAACAACCAATTAAGTACGCTGATTTGAACCAAACACTCGTTTTGCAATTACTGAAGTGGTCTAGTTGCACGGTTGCTACAATAGATAGTAAGTACAATTAATTTATAAATGCATTTGGATCTAATTACACATTGCTCCGCCCCCCTAACCTAAGTATCTGTAATTCAACGTTACTCAAAATGATACCATGTAACATAGACTGAGCAACTACCACCTGAGCTAAGCAACAGGTATTCTAATAAGGCGCGCGCCCAGAAATCTGTCAAAATAATAAAGAAATCCAAACAAATGAACAATTTGTAAGGAAATATTAATTTCTTAGTTTTTTATGTAATAAAACAACAACAAAATTGATCCGATAAAGCTAAAGGATCTAAATGTTGGGAATAACATATGAAAAATACGAAACATTCTCCCGCTTTATTCCGAAATTTTGAAATGAATCGACCAAACAAAAGAAATCAAAAATAGTACAGGAAAACATCACTTTGTTTTATAAACAAAGTGACAAATCTGTAAGGGGTGTATTTTAAACTTCTCTTTAAATCATCAGGCTTTTCTAAACTCAAAATTTTACTTCATGCTTAATCTAGGAGTGGAAATACTCATTAGAAGCTTTAAATTGAACGCTTTTATAATTGCGGCGTTGAAAAGGAAAGTGCTGCAAGTCACTGTTTCTAAGAAAACGCGCTGATTATAGTTTCCGCATGTTGACAGCATTTAGAATATAGTTACACAATTTGTATAAATCGACTATTGTGTCACAGATGTCGCTCAAAACATTAAGTCGGTAACGTAGTTTACAACATATTTAGAGGAAAAGTGGTGCAAGTCAGACTTACACCATTTTACTTTTCAACCATTCGACTATACGTAACTTTTACACAAAAAGTGAGTTGAAATAAGCGAATCTAGTGAATCGGAGCTTTATCAAGAATCGGAATCAGAATTTTAACTGTCGATAAATGATAATTATGGAAGCACAACATGTATTTAGACGTGTATTTAGAAGAAACCGATTCAGAGAACCTGAACAGCACCTTGAAAATGTACGCAAAAGAAATCGCAATTTATGACTTCCGTATACCAGTAATAAAGGGAAAAATGTTTATGGAGAACATTTTACCAACTTGAACTGCAATTGCCAATTTAAATGTTTTGATAACATTACCCTTAATGATAGAATGAAAGTATTTAATGCTTTCTAGAAAATAGGGAGTTTCTGTGGTCAGAACGCCTATCTCTGTAATCTAGTAAAAAAAAAATGACATTAAACAAAAACGACCAAGAAATAATTCTAGACAAGACAAAAGCTGTAGTAACACCTAGTTTATTCATATAGAATCAAAGTCTGTTAAAGTGTGCAAATCATATTTTCTCAAGACATTCTAAATCTCAAATGGTCGCATGACCATGGTCCTATTTGCCTATGAGTGTCTACCTCTTAGATCTTCTGCCGGTGAAAAATCTCGAAGTTTTTGCAAGGCTCTCGCTTGCAAAAACTTCGAGATTTTTCACCGGCAGAAGATCTAAGAGGTAGACACCCACAGGCAAATAGGACACCCGATGACATGAAACAATCAGTACGTGATCATATCAGTGAATTTCCTGCGTATCAATCACACTATACTAGAACACACAATCCGAAAAGAAGATATCTTTCCTCAGAATTAAATATTCGCTTTATGTATAATCTTTATGTTGAAAAATGTGATGAAAGGAATGAACCAAAAGTAAGCGAAGCCATTTACAGAAATGTCTTTTAGAAGGATTTCAATCTGCACTTTCATACACCAAGCAAAGACACATGTACAAAATGTGATACACTGAAGATTAAGATTGATATAGAAACGGACGCCGAAAAGAAGAAGACATATGAAACCAAAAAACTATTGCATTTATGTAAAGCAGAAAAAGCTCGCAGTTCGATGAAGGTAAAACCAAATAAAAAGTATTTTAAACGCAGGAAAAATATACGCATTTAGTTTTGATTTAGAGAAAGCATTACCCTTTCCAATTTTGTCTTGTTCTGTTGCATACTACAAGAGAAATATGTATGTTTATAATCTTAGTTGTCATAATCTTGGAAATGAAATTGGTAACATGTATGCTTGGGATGAGACTATAGCATCCCGAGGTTCACAAGAAATTTCTCCTTGCATAAAAAAACATATTTTAACTTATGCTTCTAACTGTGAACATATTATAATAGCTTACAGTGAAAATCGCAATATAAAAATGAGCTTAATGTGGCTACAGATGGTGGCAGAATTCAAAAATGTAAAGACTATTGACGACAAGTTTCTAGTATCAGGACATTCCTATCTTCCTAATGATAGGGACTTTAGTACAATAGAAACTTACGCGAAGGGCAAAACTGTTTATGTGGCAGATGACTTTTATAAAATGCAAGTTGCTGATTTCCTTTCGACAAAAAAACTGAAAGAAGCAATTTTAAAGCGCAAGAAAAACAAAAGGAACGAACCAGTCAACTGGTATAAAATTCAATGGCTAAGATTCGAAAAGGATAGTCCATACAAGATATTATATAAGGAGACTTTGAATAAAGACTTCCCATTTGATTGCATCAATATACTTCCTGCAAAAAAGGGTGACCTACAGCGTTTGAAAACATTAAACTTGATCATCTGTATGCCGAGTCCCTTCCTGTATCGACCATGAAGAAGCAAAATATGTTGGAGTTTCTTCAATTTATACCCTCGATACATCAAAATTTCTTTTCAAGTTTAAAGACTACACAAAATAATGCTGTAGATATCGGACCCCTACTGCACCACAATGATGAAGATTTTGTGCAAGTCCATTTTATAGCAACGCGATAATTGGTAAAATGGGGCAAGTCAATCAAATTCAACATTTTCTAGAAAATGTATGCTTCAGCGTCTCTAGTATTCATTTTACATTAATAAGTTGAATCATTTTATCTATTATAGCGAGCAATGGTTACAAAATAACTAAGCCACATTTTTTTATTGTTCCCTGAACTTAAGACTAATTTATATTAGTACGCTAAATAGTTGATTTATACCACCTTTCTTTTTAATGCCTCAATTAACCTTGTATAAAACATCTACTTCTCATAATTAAAAGTGAAATAATTCAATTTGGTTTGATATTATTTAAAGTAAAACTTATGCCTATATTTATTTACTTTTTTATCAAGTAGTTTTATTTTAATTAAACATGAAAAATGTATTTTGATTCAAATACAATTAATAGTTTGGTTGAAATAAAATGTTAATGTCAAATCAAATCAAGTCCGCGAGCCACCCTGGGTGCGCGCCTGATTCTAATCTAACTCAATTTGAATGGTTAGTTGAAATAATGTGGACAAAAAATGATTATTCGCCATTCTTGACCTTGACAACTAATCGATTATTTCCATTTTGAAGCTTGAATGTTAATTTGTTTGAATTTACTTACATTGTCAAATAATAACACAGGATTTTATTGGCGTTTCAATAATGAATACTGAATTCTACTGGATTTTCAACAACCATTTTTTTTTACTTCGGCTCGTCGCCATGCAGTCAGCTATACAATTAATTGTTCTGAGTCATTTTAAACTTAATACATAAATATTACTTTACATATATTTGTACACCTCAACATATTCACACATCCATGGACCCGGATGGAATTAGTTTTTATTTAAAAGCGACCCCATCCGGCGAGTCTCGAACCTCTGGGTGCAAAGTCAAGACCTCTACGCACCAGACTTTTCTACCTTTTCTACCAGAGTTAGGGGAAATGCGATTATCAAAATAATCTTAACAAAATGTATGTTTTTTCTATATGCAAACTTTGTCAGTACTTCAAAATACTATTTTCTTCTATTAAAAGTATTAAAATTTTATTTAAACTAGATTTTTTACGTCTCGATATTTAATCAATAGCTAGTAAAATCCACGGTTTACAACTCGACAGATATAAAGGTCTGTGATCTGTGCATCTGCCTGTATGTGTGTGTAGTATAAATCAAGTCTTGTTAGTTCGAAATGGTTATTTTGTCGTAAATCCGAGGGAACTAGTTCGCGGTGGAGCGTTACATCGTAATAGTCGTATAAACACCATCATTATTTATTTTAACGCGGCGAAATTAATTCGGCCCGAAACTGCTGCCGGAAAGTTTTCCCTGGGATTAGCTTATTTCGTCTCGTCGGCAGGTTTGGCCACGACCGATTTAATAAGCGTCTTGTGGAAGTTAAAACCGAGAAACCCGTTTGCGTTTACTTTAATTGAATCCGTGTGATCGAGCGGAAGTTTAGAATCAAACACAGAAAAGAGAACATAGATTTGTTACTATACATGCAGCAATGTTTTTCACCAAGTGTGAGATGAGAAATTAATCCTAGAATAGATTTGTAAAAAGTGTTTTCAATAAAATGAAAATACGGTAAACCGGAAGTTCAAATTCAAACACTGAAAAGAAAAATACATTTATTATGTGTGTTTTCAATTAAATATAATAAATTTATTCATATATATATATATACAAATTTCAACTAAGGCTGGAAAACTATGTTAAAAAAAAATCATTAATAATTGGCATTCGTTGTTTTTCTTTGAGTATTTAATTTGAAGCTTTTATCGAGTGTTTTCCACTCCCAGGTTAAGCATGAAGTAAAATTTTGAGTTTAGAAGTGCCTGAAAATTTGGTTTGATCGTGTAGCGAAGCGGATCAAACCAAATTTTCAGGCTCTTCTAAACTCAAAATTTTACTTCATGCGCCACGCGTCTATAACACTGAAATATTGTGAGGTTAGCAATATGCCACTTAAGCAGTATGCTAAAGACGTATTTATTAAACTTCACTTAAAACCAGTGTTTTATACACGTGGTGCATGAAGTAAAATTTCTAATTTAGAAAAGCTCGAAAATTTGGTTTGTTCGCTTCGCTTCGCTACGCGACCAAACTAAATTTTCAGGCTTTTCTAAACTCGAAATTTTACTTCATGCTTAGTCTGGGAGTGGAAAACACTTGTTTACAGCTTCAAATTGAACCTTTTTTTAAAAACAAGGAATCTCGAAAAATTTACTCCGTATACATATCGTCGGATATTAATGGAATGCACAAAACTATTAATTTTCTCGTAGCAGGGTATTTTTCTCTTAAGTAGCTATACATACATTTCATCGGCTTACCTGCAAATCCTTTTAAGTATGAGAAACAAAACTTTGCAAGAGAGACAAAAAAACCTGCTGCCGTCAATATTTTCGAAGCCCGTTATTTGATTTTTTATGCAATATATGTTTTTAAAAACAAAATATTTTAGTGTTTTATATTTTTTTAGTAATTTAATACAATTATTTCAGTAAAATAAGCAAAATAGTAAAAAAAGCAAAATAGCCAAATCTTGGAATACCTTCTAAAAAATTAATAGTTTTGTGCATTCCATAATTATCCATGATTTATATCGTAGTTTCTAAATATCGATATATATCATAATAAATATCGTGCTACACATCTTATGATAAATATTGTCCGAACCCTGATGTAAACATTTGACGAAGTTTTATTTTTAAAGATATTGAGGTGTCTTCTCATATCCAAAATGTTATTTTCGTAGTTGTCATCTGTAATGCAGTGATGATTTAAAGAGGCTGGTTTGTATGTTACTCGGGTACAAAAATAGATTAAATAGAAGACCACAGGAGTTGTTGCAGTAATTAGAATCTTAATTGGGCTTTTAATTAGACTTGTATTTCAGTTCCACTATTTCTAATTAAAAAGTTGATATACAATTACAGAAATTTCAAATATTATTGTGTACAAACGTATAGGGAATTATTCATTATTTTTTCATTCTGCTTGGCCTCGGATACTAGTCCATATGGCCAGCTCAACATTGTATTAGGGCAAGACAAGATTTTTTCTTTTAAGTATACATATTCCGATGCATGCGCTGTAAAATTTAAGGCAATCATTGTTTTTTAAAATCGTTCAATTTTAATTTTATAAAAAGTTTTGAATATTTGAATAATTCAAATATTTAAACTTAACTTGAAATCAGTGTTTTATACGTCTGGCGCATGAGCTAAAATTTCAAGTTTAGAAAAGCTTGAAAATTTGGATTGGTAGCTTCGCTTCGCTACGCGACAAAACCAGATTTTCAGGGTTTTCTAAACTCGAAATTTCACTTTATGCTTAATCAAGGACTAGAAACACTCGTTAGAAGCTTTAAATTAAAATAATGGGTCAAAATGGATAAAAGTACTTCTTGATAATTTAAATATCAAGAAGTACTTTTATCCATTTTGACCCATTATTTTAATTTACTTGATATGACGGACTACAACCAACCTATTTTAAATTAAACACTTTTATATAATCAATAAGTGCCTAAAAATGTACACCGGGATATGTATGCTTAAAATTTTAAGCGCCTTTGATACAATAACGCATCATAATTAATTGTTTGTTATTAAATTACTAAATAAGTTAATTTGATACACTGTATTATTTGACCTGACTTGATGCAATTAGGCAACATAATTAATTGTTTGTTTTTATATTACTAAATAAGTTAATTTGATTAACTGTATTATTTAACCTGACTTGATGCAATAACGCAACATAATTAATTGTTTGTTATTAAAGTACAAAACAAGTTAATTTGATACACTGTATTATTTGACCTGACTTAAGAATGTGTGGAGAATATGTTAATATTTTGTTATTTGAATATTTCCATTATTAGTTGTAAAAAAAAATGTTTTTAGTGAATTTCTAACTTCACAATATTTCAGTTTTTTATACGCGTGGTGCATGAAGTAAAATTTCTAGTTTAGAAAATCCTGAAAATTTGGTTTGGTCGCTCCGCTCGAGTAGCGCAAACCAAATTTTCAGGATTTTCTAAACTAGAAATTTTACTTCATGCTTAGTCTGGGAGTGGAAACACTTGTTCGAAACTTCAAATTAAAAGGTTTTATAGAATCCAGGAACAACTGAACATTTACAGCATGTACATTATGCATATTTAAAAGAGAAAAAAATGGTTTCGATTAGTTCCTTATTAGATTATAGTTATGAAGCAGATTATATTTGACACTGGTTAAATATTTCTGGGAAAAACTTGACCAAAACAAAGTTATAGGCTTATACAGTTTTGTTTTTAGTTAAAGGGTGATTTTGTTTAAATTGTCGCGTGTTCAAAGGTCAATAAAACAACAACGAATAGACATTTTAGAAAAAAAAGTTTATAACATGAAAATTTAATAAAACCGGTCTCTATGTGATGTTTAAATGCCACAAATGTATAAGTTTTCTCTATTAGTTTAATTTATTCATACTAATAAATACCTTCAGGCTTTGCAAACAATAAAATATAATTTATTAGTGAAATTATTTATTCACTCAATTGAACATTGAAAACAACAGCAAAAGTAAAATGAAAATAACTACCGGTTGTGTTTGTTTTTTATTTTATTTCTTAAATAATTCACTGTTCTCATTGAAGTAGTTTCTTAACAAGTGCTTTCCATTCCTTGATTAAACCTAAAGTACATTTTCCGACATTTCTAAACTCAAAATAATTACTTTATATTCAATCAAGATGTGGAGAATATTGATTTAATGTGTAGTTCCAAAATATACATAGTTATTGTTAATCCATCCAATATTAAAATGAAATAAGCATTTTTTTTTACAGTGAACAATTTGGACTAACATAATAAAGTAAATACTTGATACATGTTTTGATTAAGACTGTGAATTTTGCAAATTTAGTTATTCGATTATTCATTCAAAAATACGAGGTGCGTTCTAGTTATAACACCTCCGATTTTTTTTCTCAGGACTGAAAACAGATAGAAATATTCGGTTTATTTTAAAAGATAAGTGCACTCGTTGTAGATGCGTGCTATTATTATCATCACTGTACGGAAGACAGAACTTTAGTGACAGCGCCGAGAATGAGGACTGTTTTTGATACTTAAAATTTCGGGTAAGCGCCATACCTAAAAAAAATGCATGGTCACGATCGTTCTAGGACAGCTATCGGGCAATTCTTATTCATCGCATTCTAAAGGGCACTACACGTGCATCCTACCAAGTTGTTTTGAGGAACTATCTCACAGCATTTTTTTGTTTTATTGCATATGCGATTTTCTAGTGGTCAAATCAGACTCCTATAGAAGCGTTCACGGCGACCATGGAATTGTGGCGTCGATGTTGTGAAATATGTGTACGGCTGCAGTAAGGTTATGTAGAGAAATGACAAAAGTTTCATAGATATCGTGTAACTAGTTTTTGAGGGAAAAAAAAGCGGCAGGTGTTATAACTTGAACGTACCTCGTATATTCAAATACTTGAATATTCAAGCATTAGAATATTGCAATTCTTATATTTAAATACTTAAAATATTCTAATATTTAAATATTTCAATATTCGAATAACTAAGGCTGTTAATTTTATAAATTTGTGTATTAGAATAATAAGAATAATAATAATAATAATCTTTATTTCTTACCAAATAAGTATACAAAACATAGAACAACACTACAGTAAGAAAATGGCGAGGTTCAGTGTATTGTGTCCGATAAGGACACTTACTGTTCTTCCACCTAACCAGGAAAAATTAAACTAAATAACAGAATAATATAAAAAATAAAAAATGTACAATTTACAGACACACAGGTACATATACAATATACACAAATATACGCTTATACATGCATACGCACATGTTAGAGCTTATGATTAATTTGAAATAACAAGTGAAATATTTCAATAATTATTGTTTTTCCAGCAAGAGAAATCTATATAGATTTTTAAATCGTAATATTGTAGCGTTTTTAAAGTGTGACGGCAGTTTGTTGTACAAGTTAACCACTTGATAAGTAAACGAACTTTTAAATTTTTCTGTGTTATGTTTTGGAATACAGAGGTGTTGCTTAAATCTAGTGTTACGTTGGTGTATGTCACTCCGAGTTGTTATTTTATTATGTAGATACAAAGGAGTTCTGGTCGAGATAATTTTATGGTACAATACGCCACTATGTAGTTCTTTCGAATTTTCGGATACCATGAATGAATCTTAGGCAGGAGTTTTGGATTCTTTGCAGACGATTTTTTTCTGTCACATTTAAGCATGGTCTGATTAAAGAACTGCAGTAATTCTGATGAGACAAAACAAGTGTTTCACAGAGCATTGTTTTTACACCAGAATTTAGTATGTGTCTGTGTGGGTAAAGGAGCTTTAGAGTACGACAAATTTGTAACTCTCGAGATTTGCACGCAAAATTTTAGATTTGAGTCTAAAAGAACAACTAGATTTTTTACACACTCCTTATGGTTTCCCAAGAATATTTGTATTGCATTATTACATTTGATCCTATCGACCTGTTTAGTAGATCCGAATAGTATGCCTGTTGTTTTGGTGGGATTGATGACCAAAGAATGTAATTTTGATTGATTACAAATATACTGCAGATCACAATTTAATTGATCACATGCCTCTACATATTAATTTAAAAACAAAGACGAATATTGTTTTTGAATTCTAATACTCAAATTTATAAAATGAACAGTCTTAGTAATTACAATTTGAGAATGTTGGACTTATCATGTTTTTGATCGCACAAAATCTCATCGGAAATCGCAGTAAATTATAATATACACTTAAAAACAACATTTACTATTGAGTAAATGTTTGTATGTAGATAAAATAGGTATAATCTATGACCGAAACAACAAGAAAAGAACACAAGCACCAAACTTTATTAATCCTCTGCTGCTCGTTACAACCAACCCCGTCAGAAATTCACTGACTCCCCAGACAGCGCATAAAAGATACAAATACGAAATTGCCTGTTATTCTATTCCATTACCATGCATGCGTGTGTAAAACCCTGAAAGCATTCGAAGTTCGAATGAAAAATGAATTATTAATCTCATTTTTTTTTTGTTGTCTTCCTCCGGATGCAAACGTACAACTACTACGGCAACCGCAGGGATTAAACGGGCACCGAGTTTAAAAGCGCCCCGAGATTACAGCTACTTAACCGCTATTAACTGTAACTAGTAACTAGGAGTAGGTAGACGGGATGAAGTATTGATTCCTTCTTTTCGAATAAATGTGATACCGCTGCCGACTATTTTTCTCTGTCTAGTGTGCAAACATCCACTCCATCATCCTTGTTTTTTGCCGGAATGATATCGTGCATTTAACAGTAATAATGGACGCATAAATGCCAGAGATTTTATTCTTCTTTCTATTGAATAAATTGTGAGTTTTTGTATCCTTTTCGTCATTCACTATTCTGTCTCGCCTTTTTTTGTTTTTAATACTCGTTTTTTATGGTTTTATTTAAAACAATGATTTTTCTTTATTTATTTATTTTTTCAACGGATAACACCGTTTGCAATCAATTACACAATATATCTATAACTATAATATTATAATACGTGTTCTCATACTAATAAACAGTAACATAAACATAGCTAAAGTTTTAACAAAACATGAAATCTATAATTTAATATATAAAGTAAACCACTATTACTATATCAATATACAGGGTGCTTCATCTAAGAGTACAATTATACGAGACTAAGATGCAACTCAATATACATTTGTTTGTACTCTATTGCATTATACCGAGTGTTAGTTAAACACCAAACCTGGCCATAGGGAAATAGCGTTATTAAGGATTTTAATAAATTATAATACGTTGTCATGACATATATTTATATTTTGATATGATGACAGATACATTTTTAGTTGTGTTATAGATGAATAATAATCTAATAATATTCTATTCCTTTGAAGAAACAGTGTTTATGATTGAAATCCTTTACTCTGGTAATAGTTTAAGGAAAGTAAGAGACTTATTTGCTGTAACTTTCATCAATGGATTAAAATTATAAATTATTAGGACTCAGTATACACAAGTTCTATATTGGATTGAATAACATGTATACCCTTAAAAGCTAGTAATATCTAGATCAGCGCTTACCAAACTATTTTGTTTAACGAACCGGTTTAGCGAACAAGTATATTTGTGTATAAGTTTTGGTACGCCTATAGATGTCGGTCCGTGGACGACATCTATAGGCCTACCAAAACTTGAAAAATAAAGAGAAATCGACAAAAAAAATATGAAAATGAAGTCAAATTTTAAAATTGTCAAACCAAACGAAAATCAAGAAAAGGAGATGAAAATCATAAAGATCGTGCAAATAGATATAGTATGTGTTACAAATGACAGCCTTTTGTTCTGTCAATAATTGCTCTTGGTACCTAGTCTTAGAATTATATATTGAAATCCCTGAAGAAGGAGGCAAGATGTTCCGAATGCTTATACATTAATCAATAAATATGAAATAATAGCGTATTATTAGTTTACAAATACTTACTGTCAAAATTGCAAAGATAACTACAATTGACCAAAATCATTAACATTAGAGTAAATATAAAAGTTTAACGTTCAGAATAAAATATTTAAATAAAACACTGTTTATCACTTTGTTTGTATAACAATTGGTTTATTTGGTGACTATAGTTTCGATACTACACGTATCATTATCAAACCGTTTGATAATGATACGTGTAGTATCGGAACTATAGTCACCAAATAAACCAATTGTTATACAAACAAAGTGATAAACAGTGTTTTATTTATGTTCAACAATGTATAACGAAGTAAAAGCCTCTATAATCAGTGGATAAAATATTTATACAAGATTTATACCGGCTGTTGACTTGGCGGACGCAACATAGGAAATCCCACTTAAATTTTGAAATGTTCAAATTTTCGCTCCCCTCTTTATTTTAGAAACAAAATGTATATACCTTTTTTGTAGAGGAAAAAATTCTGAATTTATTCGTGTTAACGTTAATTACTTTACGTTTCTCTAAGTTAAAATAATTTAAAAAAAATAATGTAATTTTATAAAAATAATGACATGCCATGGAATTGAAACAACAACTGTAGATATCAAATTGGCAAAAGATATCGTAGTCACTTGATTAAAGTAAATGTTTTCGAAGTGATTTACACTCTACAAGAAAAATGTCATTATTTTTATAAAATCACATAACTTTTTCTTAATTATTTTAGCTGTTAATATTCTGATATTCGTTGATTTTTAAAAGAGTTCATTTTGAATCTTTGGACGACTGTTTTCCACTCCCAGACTAAGCATGAAGTAAAATTTCGAGTTTAGAAACTCGAAATTTTTCTTCATGCGCCACGCGTATAATACACTAAAATATTATGAACTTTATGTATATTTGAACTTTATTTGAAATCAGAGTTTTATACGCGTGGCGCATGAAGTAAAATTTCGAGTTTAGAAAAGCCCAGAAAATTTGTCTCGGGTCGCTGCGCGACCCTCGACAAATTTTCACGGGGCTTTTCTAAACTCGAAATTTTACTTCATGCTTCGTCTGGGAGTGGAAAACACTCGTTTAAAGATTCAACTCATTTAAAAAACAACGAATGCCGGAAAATGTACAGGTTAGGCGTATGTTCACTTAAAAGAAATTATTTCATTATTTTCTTTAAATCTTTAAATATTAGTTGTTTTTTTTTAAGTTCAATTTAAGGCTTTAAACGAGTGTTTTCCACTCCCAGACTAAGCATGAAGTAAAATTTCGAGTTTAGAAAAGCCCCGTGAAAATTTGTCGAGGGTCGCGCAGCGACCCAAGACAAATTTTCTGGGCTTTTCTAAACTCGAAATTTTACTTCATGCGCCACGCGTATAACACTAAAATGTTATGAACTTTATGTATATCTGAACTTCACTTGAAATCAGAGTTTTATACGCGTGGCGCATGAAGTAAAATTTCGAGTTTAGAAAAGCCCAGAAAATTTGTCTCGGGTCGCTGCGCGACCCTCGACAAATTTTCACGGGGCTTTTCTAAACTCGAAATTTTACTTCATGCTTCGTCTGGGAGTGGAAAACACTCGTTTAAAGATTCAAATAGAACTCATTTAGAAAAACAACAAATGTCGGAAAATGTACAGCTTAGGCGTATGTTTACCTAAAAGAAATTATTTCATTATTTTCTTTAAATCTTTAAATATTAGTTGTTTTTTTTTTAAGTTCAATTTAAGGCTTTAAACGAGTGTTTTCCACTCCCAGACTAAGCATGAAGTAAAATTTCGAGTTTAGAAAAGCCTCGTGAAAATTTGTCGAGGGTCGTGCAGCGACCCAAGACAAATTTTCTGGGCTTTTCTAAACTCGAAATTTTACTTCATGCGCCACGCGTATAACACTAAAATGTTATGAACTTTATGTATATCTGAACTTCACTTGAAATCAGAGTTTTATACGCGTGGCGCATGAAGTAAAATTTCGAGTTTAGAAAAGCCCAGAAAATTTGTCTCGGGTCGCTGCGCGACCCTCGACAAATTTTCACGGGGCTTTTCTAAACTCGAAATTTTACTTCATGCTTCGTCTGGGAGTGGAAAACACTCGTTTAAAGATTCAAATAGAACTCATTTAAAAAACAACGAATGTCGGAAAATGTACAGCTTAGGCGTATGTTTACCTAAAATAAATTATTTCATTATTTTCTTTAAATCTTTAGATATTAGTTGTTTTTTTTTTAAGTTCAATTTGAGGCTTTGAACGAGTGTTTTCCACTCCCAGACTAAGCATGAAGTAAAATTTCGAGTTTAGAAAAGCCCCGTGAAAATTTGTCGAGGGTCGCGCAGCGACCCAAGACAAATTTTCTGGGCTTTTCTAAACTCGAAATTTTACTTCATGCGCCACGCGTTTAACACTAAAATGTTATGAACTTTATGTATATCTGAACTTCACTTGAAATCAGAGTTTTATAGGCGTGGCGCGACCCTCGACAAATGTTCACGGGGCTTTTCTAAACTCGAAATTTTACTTCATGCTTCGTCTGGGAGTTCAAAACACTCGTTTAAAGATTCAAATAGAACTCATTTAAGAAAACAACAAATGTCGGAAAATGTACAGCTTAGGCGTATGTTTACCTAAAAGAAATTATTTCATTATTTTCTGTAAATCTTTAGATATTAGTTGTTTTCTTTTAAGTTCAATTTGAGGCTTTAAACGAGTGTTTTCCACTCCCAGACTAAGCATGAAGTAAAATTTCGAGTTTAAAGAAGCCCCGTGAAAATTTGTCGAGGGTCTCGCAGCGACCCGAGAATGTCCCCTCCAGAATGTCTCTTGGTTTATGTAGGTCAGACCAGCCAATGGCTACGGTCACGATTAAGTAAACACAAAAGTGATACTTAATTAAATACAGATTCTTGTTCAAAAAAATCGCAGAATGAATTTTGATAATACAAAAATTTTAGATTTGGAGAAAAATTATATATCAAAATTATTTTTGGGAATGTTCTACATTGATAAACAAAATTTTTGTATGAATTTTAAAACGGACACAAATGGCTTACATGTCATTTATTCATACTTGTCAAAATTAAAATAAACAACATTTGGAAATCAATAACGTTAGCTTTTCAATTTTTAATAACAATCAATTATTTATTTACAAATATTTTACACGTCGATATCTACCAATTTTTAATTTTATCTAAAGAAGGCCAGTTATATGTAAGTATTTTTCATTATGTTTAGGTATAATGTTATTTTCTTTTTCTCTTCTTAATTATGTTATATTTTTATAAAGATATCTTTGTATTTATTTATTTTAGTTTTAACTTGCCCTGAAGAACCTGACAAAAGTTTTGCGAAATAAGAGCTAAAAAAATAGTTCTGGCTAAGAAAATACAACTATCATTTTTGAATTCTGCCGCTATTCCCAAGAAGTTTATAGACGTTTTTGTAATATAATAAGCCATTCATAAAAACCATAAAAAGAATAGCAGATTTTTTTCTAGAATCAACTCTTAGAGTTAACTCTATAATTTGCCCGGTTATTAATAAGTTAATTAAAAGTTAGGCATTTTATAGAAATATATATTATGTTACAGCAATATTATTATTACTATATATTTTTATAAACTGAATTGACTTTTGGGGGCAATTTTTTTTAAATATTACATACTGTCAAAAGAAGTGTTACTAATCAGAATTTATTAAAATAAGACTATTGTTCATATGGCTATACAGAAAAGTAAATATCTTGAAACTCGGAAACAATCGATTAAAATATTGCATTTTTGGGGTGGAATAATGTTTCAAAAATCATACGGTATCAAAATTATTTAAACATCTTGGTAATATTTTACTAAGAGATCAGTACATTTAATACTATAGTACAGAAAACTAAAATATCTAGCTTGAAATTGTAGTTATGAGTTTCCAAAGTATAAAATCCAATCCAATTTAGCAGTATATTTTTAATTGCACAATATATCAGTGCTTTATACGCTTGGTGCATTAAATAAAATTTCTTGTTTAGAAAAGTACGAAAATTTGGTTTATAAGGCTATTCTAAACTCGAAATGTTACTTTCTGTTTAATTAAGGAGGAGAAGCACTCGTTCAAAATTTTAAATTCAGTTTTTGGACGAGCCGCCAATAACTCTGAGCCAACATAGTTTAGGGGAATTATGCAAAATTAAACTTATATTTTGGTTAGTTGTGCAACACATCAGTTTTTCGAAAAGCCTCCTATACATTTGTAACTAATAATAATAACAGAATTCTAAATCGAAGAGATAAAATATAAATCTTTTAAAATATAAAATTGTTACCAATGTAAAAATAGCCATGGATTTGCCCGGCACTTTCACCGCGGCATATATGTTTAAATAATTTACAAACTCAGGTGGAAGTAACGGTCGTACTTCGTCGGGGTAAATCCCTAAGTGTTAAATAATTTACAGGCAATAAAATAGAAACATTAATCGTATCCGGTACTCAGTAAAACCGAATATGTATTATTTAAGAGTGTTTAGGGAAATATTCCTTAATTAGGTTACTACAACAAAAATTATAGAAACTCTATATTCATTTTTATGAATAATACATTGATTGTTTTGTTCATAAGATTATTTTACAGTGAAAATTTATAACTTTAGGTTTAGGGTTTTTTGCCCGTCACGACTATTACTAATGAGAAGTTATACATACCAAGAATTAGCTAATTTTTAGTTGTATTCTTTGTTCTTCATTATTTTAAAATTCATTGCGATTAGGACATTCGCCTACGGCTCGTGCCCTAAACTTGCATATCGTGCCCAAAGCCACCACACACTAGTTAACAAAATAACTATTTCATTTTGTTATTCATAAGCCAAAGAATCTAGACATTTACATTGTTATTATACAGGCACTTTGTAATGAGGAATCTAGCAGCATACTTTATTTTAAGAGATACCAGAAATCAATTGGCAAATAAGTAACATTCCTAGTCGAATTGTTGTATTTAATGCAAAATAATGCAACGCTATTTTTGTTGTACAAATAAAGTAAGCAAAGCCTCTATTTGTGATGCCAATACATTAAGCATGACATATTTGGCGGAACTAAAATCCAAGCACTAACGATTTTCAGCGCAATGGAATTTGGCGGTGTTATTTTTCATGCAATTTGTAAATAATATATTGGCCAAGACTGCATGACATTTAGAGCGGCATGTTTCACTATTGTGAAATTAGGTATTAATTACAAGTTACTGTATATTTGTGCCAAAAGATATCATGATTATACGAATAATTTTTGTTTAGCAGATAATTCAACTAACTAGCTCAAGAAGGATTTTATAAGGTGTTCTAAAATTCTATTTGATTGAAGCACAAATCAAGGATCTCGATATTTTATTATTAAACTTTATTTACGGAATTCACCGTTTTTTTTAAATGTAAGACATTAAGTTATTTATACATAAGTTATCATACCCAATAAATTACAAAATCATGTTTTTTAATGTAAATGAATAATCTAAAGGTTTTTTTGTTTTTTTTATTGTTTAGTTTTAAGTAATAATATTATAGAAATTTAGGTATATGAATTTGATATATAATACTATTTTGTAGATCAATCGAGGGGTCCAATGCAATAACCAGCCAAGTCCAGTTTTATAAAATGTTGAGGAGAGACAAAAAACTGTTTACATGCAAGAAAAAAAAACATTATAATTATTATGCATGAAGCTAACAATACACAACTATGCACTACAAATTTAAACCAGATTGTTGCATGCTATCAAACAAAATTTTAAACTTTATAAGAATATTGAATACTTAACCCATTTTCTCATAAAATTGGACTTGGCTGATTATTGCATTGGACCCCTCAATTGCTCTAATTTATTGATAGTGCTCATATAGTTAATTCCTGCACAAGCATTTATAAATTGCAACAACAAATCTATAAAATCCTAAAATAAAAATAATTACTTCACAGAATGAATTCAATATGCATAAAACATTGGAAATTTATTTTTAACGAAAACAATTTTGTTACTGGGTATTATGCGCAATTTACAAAATTTAAAAAAAAAGAGAACATTGAAGTTCGAGCAGTGGCTTTATTTATTATTTACACATCGGTTGAGCTATACTTTCCCTATTAATACTGTAATGGGCGCATTCACCTAGTAAAACATATCTGTATTAATAGTTTTAATGCACTTCCATTAAACGCTGCTAAAAGTTCGGTGTTTGGCTGATAGAATTGTTGATTCGCACAAAAACCCGTTGCTCGAAACGCCGCAACTTTTCAATTAATTTTGTACGAAATAACTTATTTGAAATTTATAACTCATCTATTTCAAAACGATTATTTTTTTGTATAAACAAAATTAAACTTCGCTAATATTAATATTAGTGAAATTTAACCAAGTGTTTTCATTCTCAAACCATAGTTAAATATGTTTCACCACTTGAAAGATGAGAAACTTGTTCAAGAAAATGAAATAAATGTATTTAATTTTTTATTAAATTATATTGGTGTAATTATTATTTGAAATTAATACAAATCTGACTTCACTAACAAATAAAATACCCCTCCAGTTGTTAATAGGTGGCTTTAATCTAGTTAGTTGGTTAGTTAGTTAATTACATCCCTCTTCAAATCTAAAATAATGCAGAATTCATTACGTCTTTGCTATGAAAATAAGTTCCGTGGATGAAAATCAAAAAACTATAATACACTAAATATGTAATATAAAAAAACCTTCACCTTATAGCACGACACATAATTCACAAGAACACTAATTTACATACTCCTTAAAAAAGCATACAATTAAGGTGAAAAGCGCATAAATAATTCATAATCCGGCGAGCATTCCTGAAATAACCGTTTCCAATTACCCCGGCATTACCATACACACTCGTAAATTGGAGCCTCGATAAAATTAGGCAATTAAAAGTATTGACCGGATTGAACAATTTTCCACCATTAATTAAGGTACGATCGAATCATATTGCATTATGCGGTTACAGCCCGTATTAAGTAATGGTTTTTTATTGCCGCGAAACGATTTCTGCTATTTATTGCCCATTGCACGCGAAAATAGGATTTTGCGTTTAATTGCGTAATTAAAATATGTTTCCCGGCGTAATTTTATTTATGCAGCTGATGCGTGATTTTTCGGTGGATTTTATGTTAATTATAAATTTGTAATTACATGTTATGTTATATTTGCCTTTTGTAAAGTTCAGTTTATTATTTTATCAATGTTAAAAACAAATAATATCGAATGAATGCGTTTATAAGTCAAATGAGGCGTTTACATTTTATTGAACATTTATATTGGGCAGCAACTGTTTTAGGTTTCTTTTTTTTTAGTGTTTATTAAATTTGTTTTTGTCTGGATTATTTTCATTTGTATTGCGGCTGTTCATTTTCAAATCATCAATTAATTTTTATCGCTTAAAAATAGATTTTTTTTATTAAATATTCAAAATATATTTTACAATAAAATCAAATTGTTACAAGAAAAATTGAGTACAGATTGTTTCGAATGCAAGGTGATTCAGAATTTGTATTAAACAAATTTTCAATTTGTTCAGCGGCTCACTTCAAGATAATTGGTTAATAATAATTATAATATTTATTATCAAACAGGACATCGCAATTACAGAGTAATATTACATAAACATTAGTATGATTTTCATTATTTACAAAAGTACAGATAACTTAAATTTTGCGAAATAAATAAGTACAATTGATACAATTATTTAAACAACTGGAAAAAAGAAACGTAAAATATAATGAAATGTCAATACCTGACAGCAAAATATTTCAAAAATATTAAAAGCACGATTACTCTACTCACGGTATAATGAAATCCATCGATTGTTTCAATTATAAAAGGAATCGAATATTTTAAGATCACTCCAATGATTTGCTTATTCGGTTTATAAATCAAAAATTACAGGTAACAATAATCAAATTAATTTAGCAGTTTATTGTAACGTGTCGGATGTAATACTGAAACCTATGCTTAGTATATACATGGAATTTTTCTTTTAAGTATACACACGCTTTTTCTAAAAGAGTCCAATTTAAAGCTTTAAATAAGTGTCGTCCACTCCCAGACAAAGCATGAAGTAAAATTTTGAGTTTAGAAAAGCCTGAGCGTTGGACTTGGACGGATTTGGACGCAAATCCAAACTCAGGCTTTTCTAAACTCGAAATTTTACTTCATGCGCCAAGCGTATAAAACACTGAAAGCACTGAAATATTGTTAACACGTGAATTTCACTTGAAAACAGTGTCTTATACGCGCATGAAGTAAAATTTCGAGTTTAGAAAAGCCTAAAAATTTGGTTTGGTCGCGTAGCGCTACGCAGGGACTATTAACAAAAACATTGCAGTGGTCCCTGATCTAAAAAAGGTTAAAAACCACTGCTTTAGACCTATATAATTTAATACTTTCTTATTCCATATAACAACCGTTTTTTTTAAATAAGTAATATCGATATAGTACGGGTTTTGTTTTTTCACTCTTAAATCAGTATCGCCCCAAGCAATAAATATTTGCGTCTGCCAAACAGGCTTTCCACTTTTCCAATCAATACATTAATGTATAATTATGCAATCTAATATCCGGCACTCACCTGAAAATCCAGGTGTGCCGTTTTTTGTTTCAACTTTCCGTTTTCCTATTTACCCGGCCTCGTGAATTATAAAAGCATCCTCGGAATGATACAGGCGCGGAATTATTTCAAAGTTGGGAGATGAAATCTCGCCTCTGGGCCCGTCTCCAGAGAGAAAGAGAGAGAGAGAACGATCGGCGTGGTTTTATTGTGTTGCGATTTGTTCGATATTTGGCATGTGGTCTTATTTTGTATGATAAAAAAAAATGTCGCGACTATTTTATTTAAACCAACAATCTCAATAATAATTCTAGACTGCATGTGAATTAGTTTATTTCCTTATCATTTTTGTATAAAATTTCACTCTTTAGAGTCGACCTTTTATATTTCTTAGAGAATATATGTTGCCATTTGTTAAATAAATATAATACAGGGTGGCCGATTTATCTGAAGACATTGAAATATTTTGAAAACTACTCATCGGATCAAAAAAAGTTCTGAATCAAATTTGTTCGCCAGGACAAAAAAAAAATGTCGGGACTGTTTTATTTAAACCAACAATCTCAATAATAATTCTAGACAGCCTGTGAATTAGTTTATTTCCTTATAATTTTTGTATAAAATTTGTCTCTCTAGATTTAATATTTCTTAGATAATAGATGTTGCCATTTGATAAATAAATATAATACAGGGTGGCCGATTTATCTGAAGACATTGAAATATTTTTGTAAACTACTCATCGGATCAAAAAAGTTCTGAATCAAATTTGATATGATATGATATGATACCAAAGTCGACCCCCCCCCCCCCCACAGGGTGGGGTGGGAGCAACTTTAAAATAAAATCCCCATTTTTAATTCGGATTCCCCATAAAAAAATAAGTAACTTTTATTTGAAACATTTTTTTTTGTTTCGTGACAGATGGCGCTGTAATCGCAAGAAACCTGATTTTTGCGAATATCTCGAGAAATTACACATCGGATCGAAAAAAAAACACATCGGATCGATAAAAACACATCGGATCGGAAAAAACTTCTTAAATTTTTCAAAAAGCTATTCAACGATACGAAACTCGATTCACCCACCAGATAAATCGGCAACCCCGTAAGTAGAGTGTTTTACCCGATTAGTCGCCAACCACAACACCACAGTGGTCCAGCCTCCCAGCATCCAGCATCCCCCTCCCAGCATCCCCCGCAGATTCATCCCCCTCCCAGTATCCCCCGCAGGCTCATCCCCCCTCCCAGCATCCCCCGCAGATTCATCCCCCTCCCAGCATCCTCCGCAGATTCATCCCCCTCCCAGCATCCCTCCACAGATGCATCCCCCTCCCAGCATCCTCCGCATCAGCGCCATCTAGCGGTGAAAAGCGCAACTATGAAACTGTAAGTATACATCAGCGCCATCTAGTGGCGAAAAAGCGCAACTATGAAACTGTAAGTATACATCAGCGTCATCTAGCGGCTTAAAACACAACTATGAAAATGTAAGTATACAGCAACGCCATCTATTGTGAATGGTACATCAGCGTCATCTAGCGGCTTAAAGCACAACTATGAAAATGTAAGTATACAGCAACGCCATCTATTGTGAATGGTTGCTGTATACTTACATTTTCATAGTTGTGCTTTAAGCTGCTAGATGACGCTGATGTATACTTACAGTTTCATAGTTGCGCTTTTTTGCCACTAGATGGCGCTGATGTATACTTATAGTTTCATAGTTGCGCTTTTCACCGCTAGATGGTGCTGATGCGGAGGATGCTGGGAGGGGGATGCATCTGTGGAGGGATGCTGAGAGGGGGATGCTGGATGCTGGGAGGCTGGACCGCTGGACCACTGTGGTGTTGTGGTGGGCGACTAATCGGGTAAAGCACTCTACTCCCGTATAATGCGTTTGATCATAAATAACATGTAAATGTATATTTTTTTTGTTAAACTATAAGTCTAATTAGGGCAAATCGTAGAAAATCGAGATTAGTCTATTGTGTCAACTTTACAAAAGTCTGGGCTAGTCGACATTTAGTCCATCGTGTCAACTTGACACAAGTTTTATTTGAACCACATAATGAGAGAGCCATTGTTTTTCTTTGTGACAGTTATAGCACACATTTTAACAGTCGTGGTATATTTTAAACCTAACGAGCGTCTTCCGGTTCCAGATTAAATAGATGTAAAGTTTCGAGTTTAGAAAAGCCTGTAAAGTTTGATTAGTGATTTCGTCAATTTTTACTTTTCCAATTTTGCAAATTTTGACCTCTTTTTTGATCTGTTAAAATTGGTTGATTTCATGGCTATTCATCCTATTTTGTAACATTCTCGAAGTTCGGTCTAACGCTTAAACTTTAAAACGTTCCTCTCGAGTAATTTGTTTGTAATTTAGAACTTTTCGGAATCCTAATTAAACGCTTAATCGTTTCAAGTCTACATCAAACTTCCTCTTAGCTTTAAACTCTAAAATATTATCTCCGGGCCCCTCCCTTGGCTGCGCCCCTGGTATATATGTGTTTTTAATTATAGGCAAATGATACCCAAGAAATCATAACAAAAATCAAAGTCCCTTTTTAAACAAATTCTTATGAAATAAAAAATGTTCTTTATAACTTTTTTGAAATGCATCCAATTATCATAAAAAAAATCACGTCCTCCGTTTCCGAACTTCTGACAGTTGCCGCAGTTGATAGGCCACGTCTACGAAAACTGGAACAATCGCGTCCGTTCGCATGTGTCGCATCTATCGAACAATAAAAATCGGCAGTTAATTCCGCACGAGTGTTATCTACATTGTTAAGATCAATCGGAAAACGTTCCATGTAAAATCTCCTCTCGTCGCCGCGTTGCTTTTCTCGAAGAGTGTACTCCGGAACATCGAGGGTTCTTTAGAAATTCAGGTTTTTATCTAGGACTGGATTCCAGCATTCGGTTTTTATGACCCCGGATTCCCCACCAGGTACATACACACACATACACACACCATCAGGTGAAATTTACTTCACGTCCTCCACCTCGGCGATTCACTCTCGGTCTCCGTCACGGATAAGTGCTGAGTCAGAGTGTGCAGTCGCATAATTTTAATGCTAATGCACTTTGTCATTTGCCGGTATTAATTATTTGTTTTTCATGTTTGTTGCAGGTAAGCAGTTGGTCAACTTCATGTTGATGATGGTTACCGTAAGTTCATGAAGGTGTGGCTTTGACGGCTTATTGAAATTATAGGATGATACAACTTTAACATTGATGAAATCCAACACCTAAAATATACTGGTAAACGTTTTTAAGGCAAACTGAAAATAAGTCAATCTCTGAACTGATTAAAAATGATATCAGATAATAGAAAACATATTTTGAACAGTTGTTCGGACATAAACTCAACTTGTTTTGTAAATTTTTCAAAACAAAACAAATTAATACGCTTTGATTAAAACACTTGGTTTGTTTCACTGATTTGTGTGAAACAAACCAAGTGTTTTAATCAAAGCGTATTAATTAAATATGTTTCACCACGGGTTAAGTGAGAAATTAATTCATCAAAACAAATTAATTTAGAATAAGAGAGTAACATCTGAATTAATAGATTTGCCGCAAATATTATTATAGTTTATTGCTAGTTAATTACTATTAGATCCGTACGTACATGATACTAAAATTTCGTATTAGTACAAGAAAATCTATATGCTGTTTGTTAGTTTTGAACGGTTGATAAAATGAACATGGCAATATTTTACAGAGAATTAGTCTTTTTAGTATACATATGCATGCGCTGTGAATTTTCATATATTCCTTGCTTCTTTAAAGAGTACAAGTTGAAACTTAAAGCGAGTATTCTCCACTCCCAGATTAAGCATGAAGTAAAATTTCGAGTTTAGAAAAGCCCCGTGAACATTTGACGAGGGGCTTTTCTAAACTCGAAATTTTACTTCATGCGCTACGCGTATAAAACACTGATTTCAACTGAAGTTCAACTATACATACATTTCACAATATTTTAGTGTTGTATACGCGTGGCGCATGAAGTAAAATTTCGAGTTTAGAAAAGCCCAGAAAATTTGTCTCGGGTCGCTGCGCGACCCTCGACAAATTTTCACGGGGCTTTTCTAAACTCGAAATTTTACTTCATGCTTAGCCTGGGAGTGGAAAACACTCATTTAAAGCTTCAAATTGAACTCTTTTAATAAACTGCGAATATCAGAACTCTAAGTGTATACGCTGTAATTGGGATATGTATACTTAAAAGAAAAACTCCCTATATTTGCATGTGTTACAATTTTACTCTTAAGGGTATTGTGAAGTGACTAAATTGAAATTTAAAGGATAATTAAAAAATCAATCAATATTTTAACTTGTTATTTTGCATAGCTTTTTAAAAATAATATATAGCGGTTTTTTATTACAACAATTTTGAGTAACCAAATCAAAATAAATAATTTAGAAAATAACAAAACAAAATATAACTACCCCTCAATAACAAGTAACTTAATATATTTTATTTTAGTAAAAAACTATCATAATTTTAAATTTGAAGGTAAAAAGTTTAGAAATCCTTATTTTCTTTTAATGGCTCGTACTGATGCACCATCTATAGCAGATCATTGAATTTTATTTGAGGAATAAATATAATACGGCTGAATAGAATGAATATGATTATATGGTTTATACACAAACAATACAGAGATCAATGGCAAATCGCGGTATTTACATTTTAATTGAGCAGCTGATTCACAATTCTCTTAATTAAATTTAAAGTAATTTAGAGGTTTTGTTACACTGATTTTGTTTATACTTGTAAAAATGTATTTCTTCTGTTGTATTATTTGATTGAAATTTACTTCTAACCAGTGTTTCCACTCCTTGATTAAGCATGAAGTAAAAAATATTGAACATGTTGAAAAATATTTAAGGTACGATTCGCGAAAGGTGTCCCATGGTTTTCTTAATTTGTAGTGATTTTTGCACCAACACATGTAATACGAAAATAGTTTGATGTCATCAGATTACGTGTGTGGAATAAGACAGAAAACTTCATAATATGTCTGCTATGGTTTTTAGATGGAACATGTGAAAACTTAGTTCCGGTATGCAGCTTTAAAATTTTAGGGTTAAACGTCACATTTTGACAAAGTCTTGGTAAAACTAAATCTGCAAAAACCCAGCCACAAATCATTTTAATTATTGTGCACAATCGTTTTAAATGTGAGTTTAAGTCGTATAATTCCAATTTCCACATCTATTAAATAGTTCAGGTAATTACAGAAATAAATAATACATTTATGTTGATTTTGTGATTTGGCAAATAGTCATCGTATTAATCTGTTAATACAGGAAATTTTTCTTTTAAATATGCATACGCTTTTTTTTAAGAGTTTAATTTGAAGCTTGAAACGAGTGTTTTCCACTCCCAGACTAAGCATGAAGTAAAATTTCGAGTTTTAAAAAGCCTGAAAATTTGGTTTGGTCGCGTAGCGCGAAGCGCTACGCGGCCAAACCAAATTTTCAGGCTTTTTTAAACTCGAAATTTTACTTCATGCGCCACGCGTATTAAACACTGAAAACACTGAAATATTGTGAGCGAGGAAATTTTTCTTTTAAGTATACAAACAGGGAATTTTCTATTAGGTATACATATGGATACGCTTTTTTTTAAGAGTTCAATTTGAAGCTTTAAACGAGTGTTTTCCACTCCCAGACTAAGCATGAAGTAAAATTTCGAGTTTAGAAAAGCCTGAAAATTTGGTTTGGTCGCGTAGCGCGAAGCGCTACGCGGCCAAACCAAATTTTCAGGCTTTTCTAAACTCGAAATTTTACTTCATGCGCCACGCGTTTTAAACACGGAAATATTGTGAACGAGTAAACTTCGCTTGAAATTAGTGTCTTATACGCGTGGCACATGAAGTAAAATCTAGAGTTTAGAAATGCCTGAAAATTTGGTTTGGTCGCTCCCCGCTTCGCGCTATGCGACCAAACCAAATTTTCAGGCTTTTTTAAACTCGAAATTCTACTTTATGCTTAACCTAGGAGTGGAAAACTTTCGTTTAAACTTAAAATTGACCTCTTTTAAGAAAACAACGAATATTTAAAAATCTACAATACGTAATTGGGATATGTATACTCAAAATAAAAAATGCACAAGAAATTATGATTTAAATCTTTTCTAAGAGAAAGAACACTTATATACTCGCGATCTAAACCGTATAACATTGTCATGTAACATCAAAATTTGACACAACTAGGAAAAGTCGTTGCAGATACAACTGTCGATATACTGTCTAAAAAATTTGCACTACACATTCCACATCAATGAGTCATAGGGTATTTCTTCTGAATTCCACTATACAAAATATTTTTTGACAGCTGCAACTAGGGCGCTTGTTCATAACCTAAAAATTTGTCGTTTCTGTTGTAGTGGAGTATTTTTTTATTAGTGCCAACTTGTGCATTCATTTATCGTTTAAAATGTAATCACCGCAACCTGAGATGAAATACAGCTGATTTTGAAGCTATCCTAGCATATACAGGGAGTTGTTCTTAAAAGTATACATGTTCCGAAATAGTACACACTGTAAATGTCCATGCATTCGTTGCAAAGCCTTCAATTTAAGGCCTTTAACGTGTGTGACTACTCCTTGATTAAACATGAAGTAACATTTCGAGTTTAGGAAAGCCTGAAAATTTGGATTTTCCAGTACGAAGCGAAGAGTAACGTCAGTTGTGATTTAACATGACAGCCGCAATTTCGCGTGTTTTGAGTTTTTTAGTTTAAATTTACCTTTTCGACAGCCAATAAGGTCGCTTAATTTGATCAGCTGATAATTGTTGTGATCCTTCTATTTTTGAGATAAACCATAATAATTTTAAGTTTTGTTTAAATTGTATTTAATCATAAGCAAATTTTGCGCTTTCAAAATACAAGCATTGTGTTGTACAAATTGCTATTTATTAACCTGAGATCAAACTTGAGCTTGTTTGCATTAGTCTCTCCTTTTCGCTACGCGACAAGCCATATTTATATGTATACTTAAAAGAAAACGTTCCTTTATTCTCTGGGTCTCCAAACTATCTTCTTCGCGGGCCACAAATACAATTCTACATAATAAAGTCGGCCAACATCCGATTAATTTTATAAAATTATGACAAATTTAAGGAACAATTGTTACAATATTTCAAAATATGACATTTACAAAAAAAATTACAAACAATCGCGGGCCGGATTCATGCAAGTCGCGGGCCGGATTTGGCCCGCGGGCCGTAGTTTGGAGACCACTGCTTTATTCCCTACTCAACGTGTGTGTTCAGTAAAATGTGAATTTTAGCAAGTGACCTCCTCATAAATGTTTGGTAAAATGCTGTTCTAAACATTTTAAATTATGAAACATTACACATAGCTTACTTCCTCTACACTCTTAACATTTTAATTGGTTCTCCAGTATACAAACAAATATCTTGAGAAATAAGTTGTAATGAAATTTTACTTAAACAGAAACTATTATCATATGTGATATATTCATAGACCTTGACGTTAATACACTAATTGTTTTGAGAACGTATTTAACATATACAAATTCGCTAAGATAGAACGCTATTTGGATTAAATTGAACTTTTGTGTCAAGGTTTTAGAAACACAAAAACCAAATGGTGACATTGATGCATTGAATTTGCAGTAAATAGTTTACTTATGGTCTGCACTCTTTGGTCTTACTTCGATGCATTATTTAGAAAACCACCGATGAGAAGTTGGCCACGAATTTACAGCCACGAATTTTAGCGCTTCCACCATCACCCGAGTTTCAATGACTAATAAATTAATATCATTGATTAGCAACCACACTTTATTATTTGCAACAATTATATTCTAGAATGTTATTTGCAGTTTTCGTTAAAAATATCCGATAAAATTAGTTTTTGAAGTCCGTTCATGTATCCAAACGCGTACATAAATATGCATAAATTTTGTTTGCGAAAAAACATAATTTCTCATCGGATATGAACTAAGCACACTCTAAATATTTAGAGATACACTCTTAAATTGAGACTTGGTGCGACTTTAAAACTGACATATATCCCCAGCAACGGATTGGACGCATTTAAAAAAATCAAATTTAATTTGCGAAAAAAAAAAACATATAATTTCTCATCGGATATGAACTAAGCACACTCTAATTAACAATATTAAGCAATTTGTTTAAAGATACACTCTTAAATTGAGACTTGGTGTGACTTTAAAACACATATATTCCTAGCCACGGACTTGACGCACTGTTTTAAAAAAATCATAAATTTAGTTTGCGAAAAAAAAACATATAATTTCTCATCAGATATGAATTAAACACATTCTAATTACCAATATTAGGCAATTTATTTAGAGATACACTCTTACATTGAGACTTGGTGCGACTTTAAAACTGACATATATTCCCAGCCACGGATTGGACGCACTGATTTAAAAAAATCATAAATTTAATTTTCGAAAAAAAAACACATAATTTCTCATCGGATATGAACTAAGCGCACTCTAATTAACAATATTAAGCAATTTGTTTAAAGATACACTCTTAAATTGAGACTTGGTGTGACTTTAAAACACATATATTCCTAGCCACGGACTTGACGCACTGTTTTAAAAAAATCATAAATTTAGTTTGCGAAAAAAAAACATATAATTTCTCATCAGATATGAATTAAACACGTTCTAATTACCAATATTAGGTAATTTATTTAGAGATACACTCTTAAATTGAGACTTGGTGCGACTTTAAAACTGACATATATTCCCAGCCACGGATTGGACGCACTGATTTAAAAAAATCATAAATTTAATTTGCGAAAAAAAAAACATATATCTCATCGGATGTGAACTAAGCACACTCTAATTAACAATATTAAGCAATTTGTTTAAAGATACACTCTTAAATTGAGACTTGGTGTGACTTTAAAACACATATATTCCTAGCCACGGACTTGACGCACTGTTTTAAAAAAATCATAAATTTAGTTTGCGAAAAAAAAAACATATAATTTCTCATCAGATATGAATTAAACACATTCTAATTACCAATATTAGGCAATTTATTTAGAGATACACTCTTAAATTGAGACTTGGTGCGACTTTAAAACTGACATATATTCCCAGCCACGGATTGGACGCACTGTTTTAAAAATTGCATAAACTTAATTTGCGAAAAAAAAAACATAATTTCTCAGCGGATATGAACTAAGGACACTCTATAGTCTGTTTAAAAACTAGAAGGAGTAAGTGCCAAAGCCCAATTTACACTATAAAAAGTTACCAGAAATATCATTAGATAAATTTGGCGGCAATTTTAAATAATTTTATAATTACTCTTTAAATAAAATCAAATATCCATTTTGTACATCTTAATTGTGGTTAAGTATTTTCTTTTCCATCGTACGATATCGTCGGTTCAATTAAAATTCTTATACGGCATCTCGCTATATATCTGTGAAATTAAACATATTTACATTATGGTCATAATATAATATGCAATTTATATAATAATGTGTCTCTATCAGAGCTGGGACGAATTCTCGTAAAAAGGATTCGAATCACGAATCCGAATCACCTAAAATGATTCGAATCACGAATACTCGAATAAAGGATTTGTAAGAGATAAATATGATTCGAATCGAAGATTCGAATCCTGTTTTTTCGAATCACGAATACAAATCCTTTAAGAATAAATTTGATTTTATTATTTTTTTGCAACCATTAATATATAAATACCGTTACCAGTTGTTTTAAATAAAATATTCAAAACCTAATTATTTATTATTACCACTGAACATCGTTGATAACAGACTATATATCTAACTCCTTGTTACTCTAGTTAAAGTTGTATTTGTGTGTTTCTGAACTCCACTTCAAATCAGTGTTTTGTGCGCGTGGCGCATGAAGTAAAATTTCGAGTTTAGAAAAGCCCGAAAATTTGTCTCGGGTCGCTTCGCGACCCGAGACAAATTTTCACGGGGCTTTTCTAAACTCGAAATTTTACTTCATGCTTAGTCTGGGAGTGGAAATACTCGTTGAAAACTTCAAATTTAACTCTATTATAAAATCTACTAATGCCCGAAATTTACGTAAATAAAAAATTCACTGAATATCATTAAAACCGGGAAAGTCAGAGAAAAGTCATGGAATTATATTCAAATTGACCAAAACACTAACAAAAAGCCATATGATATTATTAAATTTGTCAAAATCAGCAGGCAAATTACAAAACACGTAAAAATTTATAAAATTAACTAAAATATTGGCAAAAACAATAAAAACTATTAAACAGAATCTGTTTTTCCCACAGAAGAAAGTTATATTAAAAGGTCAGGGAAAAAATCTTTAGTCAGGGAAATGTCGGAAAAATGTAACATTTCAGATTGTGGCTACCATTTCAGTTTTACTTCAAAAAATATTAAACAAAATTTTGAAAACTAGATTATTATCTTTAAAAACATTTTCAATCATTTAATGTTCTTATCAAACCATTCAGTTTGAAGTTTCGAACGAACGTTTCCACTCCCAGACTAAGCATGAAGTAAAATTTCGAGTTTAGAAAAGCCCCGTGAAAATTTGTCTCGGGTCGCGCAGCGACCCGAGACAAATTTTCTGGGCTTTTCTAAACTCGAAATTTTACGTCATGCGCCACGAGTATAAATCACTGATTTAACGTGAAATTTAAAAACACACAAAAATAACATTTTTCATATTATTCCTCACAATTAATTCGAATTATTTTTGACAATTCAAATCCTTTTGTAAGTATTCGAATCCTTTTACAATGATTGGAATCCTTTTATAAGGATTCGAATCACCCACATTTAGACTCGAACACGAATCCTCTTAAAAAAATGTAACGAATCCGGATCACGAATCCAGTTGAACTAAAGTATTCGAATGCCTGTTTTGAATCCTCTAAAAGGATTCGAATTCTGAATGATTCGAATCCTGCCCAACTCTGGTCTCTATCTTACTTAAAATTGATTTGTTTTATAAAACTATACAAGGTAGAACGACTCATCTTCGGCATGCCTGCATGATCGTTTACTTCTTTTAAAACTTTATTCAAAGTTGGCAGTTCATTTTTATAGAAGAAACTATGCACGGATCTCTACTACGTCATCAAAACTTGTAATTATGTCCTCCAAGCTGTTAGCCCTAAAAAAATCTCTCCGGATTTCTTATATTCGCTAATGGCACGATAGATAGTGAAATTTACAACTTCTAAAAATTAAATATTTTATTATTTGTTGCATATTCTTAGGCTATTTAATATCTCACCTACTGCACCAACAATGTCTGATACAACAGCAGTCGTTTTCATATGTGGATCATCTGTTATCATCTGCTTATTCATAATTATTATGCACTATTTTTCAGACAGATATAAATGACCCTAATCCAAATTCTTACGCTTTTTTGAAGTTAAGAAAAGCTATTATGAAACTATCACCTAGCTTGTACTGGGTCCATAATCCATCACAACAATATAAACAAAACTAACTTTTAACTATGCTAAAGAAACACCGCACAAAAGGTTATTACGAAACAGACAAAGTTGCAACTCGGTAACGCTTTGAATTAAGGTTATGTCAGCTGTTGCGTCTAATAATGAATTAGCATAGTGTAAAATGGGCGCGCTCTCGGCCAATCAGAGTTGTAGGTTTTGGCGCGTGAAATTTAAAACGCTCCTCCTGGTTATTAAACAGATTATAGTTAACAATATTAGGTAATTTATTTAGAGATACACTCTTAAATTGAGACTTGGTGCGACTTTAAAACTGACGTATATTCCCAGCCACGGATTGGACGCACTGTTTAAAAAAAAACAAAAATTTAATTTGCGAAAAAAAAAACATATAATTTCTTATCGGATATGAACTGAGCATACTATAATTAACAATATTGAGCAATTTATTTATCTTTAATTGAGACTTTGTGTGACTTTAAAACTGACATATATTCCCAGCCACTGTTTTAAAAATATCATAATTTTAATTTGCGGCAACATTTTAAACATAATATATAAAATTACGATACTGTTCGTATAAACTGCAAACAATAAGTCTTAAATAATAAGACTACTTAGACAATTAACATCCATTGAAACAAGTACTCTCCGTGCAAATACACCGCCGAATATTGAAATATATAATAATATATTTAAAATGTTATTTTATTTGTTACAACGCTATATGATGGTATATGTAACATTTAGGTCAAATTCTTTTCAGACCAACTAACAAATAAAATAAAAAATAAAAGTAGTAATTACAAACCAAAAAATCTAAGTATAAGTCTTTTTCAATTTAATTATGCAAAAGCTAGGTGTTTTAAGTATTTCAAATTTTGAATTATCCACTTTTTAGGTTAATGTTGATAAAAAAAGAAAAAATATTATAAATGTTTAATATTTTTTCCAATTTTCAGTGCGACGGGTATACTCTGCGCCGACGCTGTTTGATTGTAAGAAAAGCAGAGTATTAAACACACAAAACTGCTTCTCAAGAAAGTAAATATGAATTGCCTACTTCTTGTATTCAAGGGCTTGTATTAAAGGTTGAAATGTTTATAGAATTTAAATGAGCTACGGTAACTCAAAACAGTTGAGCTCATTTGCAATTTCTTGAATGTCTCAGGCTTTCTTACAATTGCCATCTGCAGGTAGACGTTTTGCATTGTTTAATATTTCTGTGAATCATTGCTAATAATTTTGTGAGTAGTCAGCATATTCTGACAGCTGCTATTAATTCCAGGCGGTTTTGTCATTTCATATAAAATAGTATTCTTTGAAATTCGGAAACTATTAACATTTTTACTTTTACTACCAGATTTTATTAACAAAAATTATTTATTATTAACAGTGGACATCGTCAATATCAGACTAATTATCTGATTCCGTGTTATTCTAAGTATAGATGATGTACCGTGAGTTTTTCTTTTAAGTAAACATATCTATACATATATACTGTATACGCTGTAAATCTTGATATTCATTATTTTTTAAATTAGTTTAAATTGAAGCTTTAAACGAGTGCTTTCCACTCCCAAACTAAGCATGAAGTAAAATTTCGAGTTTAGAAAAGCCTGAAAATTTGGTTTGGTGGTGTAGCGCGTAGCGCTACTCGACCAAACCAAATTTTCAGGCTTTTCTAAACTCGTAATTTTACTTTATGCGCCACGCGTATAAAACACCGGTTTTAAGTGAAGTTCAAAATATTCGTCTTCAACCTACTGATTTAGCATATCATATTGTGAAATTCCCTTGAAATCAGTGTTTTATACGCGTGGCGCATGAAGTAAAACTTCGAGTTTAGAAAAGCCTGAAAATTTGGTTTGAGCGCGTAGCACGTAGCGCTACGCGACGTGTTCAAGAGTCTTTTGGCTTTTTCTTTTAAGTATACATATCCCAATTAGAGCGTATTTGCTATAAATCTTCGGCTATTTCTTGCTCTTTTAAAACAGTTCAATTTGAAGCTTTATACGAGTGTTTTCCACTCCCAGACTAAGCATGAAGTAAAATTTCGAGTTTAGAAAAGCCTGAAAATTTGGTTTGGTCGTGTAGCGCGTAGCGCTACGCGACCAAACCAAATTTTCAGGCTTTTCTAAACTCGAAATTTTACTTCATGCGCCACGCGTATAAAACACCGGTTTTAAGTAAAGTTCAAAATATACGTCTTTAGTATACTGATTTAGAAGCATATTGTGAAATTCACTTGAAATCAGTGGTTAATACACGTGGCGCATAAAGTGAAATTTCGAGTTTAGAAAAGTATGAAATTTTGGTTTAGTCGCGTAGCGCTACGTGCTACATAACCAAACCAAATTTTCAGGCTTTTCTAAACTCGAAATTTTACTTCATGCTTAGTCTGGGAGTGGAAAACACTCGTTTATAGCTTCAAATTGAACTCGTTTAAGAAAGCAACGAATAGCTGAAGATTTACAGCATATACGCTGTAATTGGGATATGTATACTTAAAAGAAAAACCCCCTGTATATGTTTTTAAACGTCACCGTATTACAGTGCTTTATACGCGAGGCGCATAAAGTGAAATTTAGAATTTCGAAAATTTTGACAATTTGGAAGCTGCACTTTGCTCTGCCCAAATCCAATATTTTAGGCATTTCTAAACACGAAATTTTACTTCATGCTTAATCAAGGGGTGAAAACCCTCGTTTAATAACAAGAAACATTTAAGGTAAGTATCACTTTCAATTAGTATAATATCAAACTAACCTTTATAATTTGATAATAAATCACTTCCATATATGATAAGATTCATTGAATGTAAATTTTCAGACATTTTGCATTTTTATAAAAGCGTCCAATTTGAATCTTCTAACGAGTGTATCATGTATCATCGAGGCACGCCGGTGAATCCAAATTTTCAGGCTTTCCATAACTCTAAATTTCACTTCATGCGTCAGGCGTATAAAACACTGAAATATGGTGAAGTTCAAAAACACATACATTTTCTTTACTTACAATATCACGGAATCAGATAATTAGTCTTTTATCTCTACGATGTTTACTGTTAACAATAAATATATATATATTTTTAATAACATCTCGTAGTAAAAAAAGTAAAAATCTTAATAGTATAAATCACTGATTTGAAGTGATCCTCAAAGTATACTCCTTATCTTTGATCTCACGTTAATAAATTTCGTCAAACCTCACAATGGATTCGAATGATTTTGACGATCAAAAGGGCTTAACTTTTGAGCATTTAAATCCTTTTGTAAGGATTCTAATCACCTACAGTTATTTGGATTCATATCCGAATCCTGTTAAAACAACATTTAACAAATCCAGATTACGAATCTTATTTCACTAAAATATCCGAATATCTTGTTTAATTCCTCTAAAAGGATTTGAATCCCAACTCTGCTTTTTATCAGTATAGACACTTAAAGATGAATCGTCATATCATTTTTGATTTGTTGGCAGTAAAGACCCACTAAGATGTTGTGTCGTTTTAAGGAAGAATATTATTAAGTGTGTGATAGACCCTTCCGGTTAGTCACTAAAACACTACATTGGGTTGACTAGGTTTATTATTATTAGGTACTACAGAAGTAGATACATACAGCCATGCGCACTTGATTTTGATTTTTAGACCCTTTACATAATAATACGCTAAGTATATCTTTTAGGCGGTATCTGATACAACACTGCAAATAAATTAGCATATTAAAACGGTGGGTGTAGAGAACAAACCGCCTTTACCCTTGGCAATGAGAGTGAACGTCTGGAAAACGTGTTTCTCGACCTTATTGTAAAAATGGCTGTCGGTCAAAGCCCGTTTCACACCGAGACAAATCGCATTGCGTAACCGACTCGGTTGGACTAGATCATGGATGTACGGACATGTCTGCACAGCTTTTACTTTCAATAGCGTTTATTGTTACACCCGGTCAGACGAGAACCTTGAAACATTTTCGTTGCCTAAAATTCGTCTACCGCAACCTGGTTACTATACTACGCAACAAGGCCGTGTGTAATTTGCCCAAATGAATTTGGTCACTGGCTCGATTTTTTTGTCAGTGTTAGATAAACTTTTTTAAAACCACGCGAGAGAGATTAACGTCGACACCTTTATACTCTCGTGGAATTTTCTTAATGGGCCTCATCTCATTTAAAGCGCTGTTTATCGTCGAGCTAACAAACGAGCCATGGTCCACTGCTGTGCCAAACAATAACAAATGCATACAAGCGCAATTATTCACGTTATTTATTGCCGTGTTTAAAATCGCAATTTGCTAATGTTGATTGATGAACAACACGTCTAATTAGCTTACGTCAGTATACTGCATTTATAAATAATTCATCGGATAATTTTGTCTGTGAGTGTCCACTCGATGGTTACGGCCAGTTCAATGATCATTGGCCTAGGAGGTGAACGGTCGCTGAAAGGATGTATCATTCTTGTTAGATATGCTAGCCTTTTCATATCCTACCATATGCTGCCCGCTGTTGTAGCCCGGCGAAATTTTCCCTCACATCATTGCTTTCCGTAGAAATAAGACACATTTCTTACTTACTTTATCGCACCTGTTTCTCTGGAGACATCAGACCTCTCTCTTTCGTTTCGTGTCCTTTATTTAACGTGTCTTGTCCAACCTGTTTGTCGCTTAACAAATTTTTAAGGGTATTCTTGCACGCGATCCTCCTGTCGTCAATAATGCTGCATGTCTAGTAATTCAATTACCCATATCTGTCTGGGGTATCTTGTAATTTTGTTTCAACTCTAGTTGGCGTTAATTAATTTCCTCTCGGAAAGTTTCTCGCTATTCATTTTCACGGATTCCTATTATTGCAACTAATTAATTGCATTGACAGAAAATGTAGTTTTATTCCATTTAAATTTAAATCTCTAAGTCTCTATCTGTTATTATCCAACTTTTCTGTTGCGACTTATGGGACACTGTATTTTTATTTTATAGAACTATTTCTACAAAATCTCCATTATTCCTATTTATAGATAATTGTATGTTTACGATTTAATTATATATTTAATAACGTTTCTAAAGTTTCCGATAATAAAATGTTTGCATTTGACAAAGAAGAATAAAATCAATTTTTACGACTAATTGTACCGTTGATGCACTACATCCGGCGATGATTGTAAACAGTGATAATGCCATCTATTGATTAACCATCAAACTTGTATTAGTGTCAGTTGGTAGGTAAAATGAGAAACTCTAAGAGCGCCGATATTTTTATGATGATTGAATTCATACCAATAAAATCACAAGAAATTAATACATACATAACATTTTAAAGCTTGCTATTGACGTTTCGAAATTAATTCTGATGTTTGAAGAAAAGGTGGATCTCTAAAAGGAAATATATTGTGTGTACTTTAGATTTAGAAAACATTAGAACTAGCGTTTTAACTCGGGTAGGGCCTCTTGTCTAATTTTTGTTTTGATATCTTCTTATTTTTTACTCGAAACTGTATCAATAAACAGGTATAGTGGAAATCGGAAGAGATATCCTATGACTCATTGATGTGGAATGTGTGGTTCAAATTTTTTAGAGATTACGTCAACAGTTGTATCTGCAACGATTTTTCCTAGTTGTGTCACGTTTTGACGTTACATAACAATGTCATACTGGTTAGGTCGCGAATATATTAATATTCTTTCTTTTAGAATAGCGTAAAATCATAATTTATTGTAATTTTTTTCTTTTGAGTATACATATCATAATTACGTGTTGTAGATTTTTAAATTTTCGTTGTTTTCTCTAAAGAGGTCAATTTGAAGTATAAACGAGTGTTTTTCACTCCTAGGCTAAGCATGAAGTAAAATTTCGAGTTTAGAAAAGCCTGAAAATTTGGTTTGGTCGCGTAGCGCAAAGCGCGGGGCGACCAAACCAAATTTTCAGGCTTTTCTAAACTCGAAATTTTACTTCATGCGCCACGCGTATAAGACACTGATTTCAAGCGAAGTTTACTCGGTCACAATATTTCAGTGTTTAATAAGCGTGGGGCATGAAATAAATTTCGAGATTAGAAAAGCCTGAAAATTTGGTTTGACCGCTCCGCGCTTCACGCTACGCGACCAAACCAAATTTTTAGGCTTTTTTTAAACTTGAAATTTTACTTCATGCTTAGTCTGGGAGTGGAAAACACTCGTTTTAAGCATCAAATGCAACTCTTAAAAAAAAAAACGTATGCATATTTATACCTACTAAAAAATTCCATGTATGTATACTTCAAAGAAACATTCCCTGTATTAACATATTAATCCGATGACTATTTGCCAAATCCACTGAATGCGCATTCGATTCAACTAATATTTTCGTTTGAGCTTAGACAAAATCAATATAAATGCATTATTTATTTCTGTAATTACCTGCACTATTTAGTAGATGTGGAAATTGGAATTATACCACCTAAACTCACATTTAAAACGAGTGTGCACATTAATTAAAATGATTTGTGGCTGAGTTTTTGCAGATTTAGTTTTACGAAGACTGTCAAAATGTGACGTTTAACCTTGAAATTTTAAAGGCGGAACATACGTTTTTGCATGTTCCATCTAAAAACCATAGCAGACATATGAAGGTTTCTGTCTCTTTTCACACACGTAATCTGATGACATCAAACTATTTTCGTATTACATGAAACCATGGGACACCTCTCGTGAATCGTACCTTACATAACATTTGAAAGCTTGTTATTGAAGTATCGAAATGAATTCTGATGTTTTAAGAAAAGGTGGATCTCTAAAGGGAAATTAATTTGTGTATTTTAAAAAACATTATAACTAGCTTTTCAGTTTGGATAGGGCCTCTTGTTCAATTTTTGTTTCTATTTTTTTACTCGAAACTGTATCAATAAACAGGTAATTATATTTTTACAAAAATGATAAATACTGACACACTAATTAGTACTCTGTCCTAATATTGAATTATTTAAGCTAAAATATTGACCGAGTCGCGCTGGGCCAGTTATATTACGAACTCGGGCAGGGCCGGGCTGGGCTTAATGGTTCTTATTTCCGGTCTTGTAAAATTTGCTAGCGATCCAGTTCGGATCCAAATAAATCGGCCAGTGCAGGACTCTATTCTGAACACTGAATTGATCAGTAAGGAGATTTTCTCTTCGACAATTCCATTAATCTCTTAGTTATGGTGTTGCATAAATAATGCTTGCTTAACATAATGCGTAAATACAATAAGCGAGCAATATATGAATAATAAATATGGCTATTACCTACAGAGCATAATGATCTCAATAATCCCCATAATTTACTATTCGGAGAAAAGTGTTGTTCCCGGCCAACTCGAAATTAGATGAATGCACCAGGCGGGAGATATAAATCAGAGCTAATCATCAATTAAGCTAAGCTATGCCATAATTCTCTGGGAGCTTTGATTTCGGAAACGCATGCACGCGTCGATAATTACGCAGGTTCACCAAATCCGCATGGGTTTGTGTGTGTTTGTGCGAGGGAGTTGTGTGTGTGTGTGTGTGTGTTTATGTCCGATGCACAACTTTGGATTTTCACTAAACACAAACCCGCGATATACGGATGAATATAATTGGCTGGATTTGCGAATATATATTTTAATTATGATCATTTCCTCGGCTGCAGCGGTAGCCAATGGTTAAAAGGTTAATTATAATGCAGAACCGCAGCTGGAAATGCAAAATTAATTATAATGTCAATTTTGATGTGCCCCAACCGAAAATAACACAATCCGGTTGGATGTCTATTAACTTCGGCATTGATATCAGGGTTTCAATGATAGCAAATCGGTACGTTTATTGATTTAACATACTTGGATAATTATTTATTTCTTTAACAAATCAATGGTTTAAAGTAATAGTATACTTACTATTGGGAATAGTAAGGATTTGTTACCGGTCGAAGACAAATTGTTGGAGGAGACGCGAGCGGAGCGAGCGACGACTCCAATTACTGTCTGAGACTGGCAATACAGGGTGTCCCGTTAATGTGAGAAAATGGTTTAACCATAGATTCCTGGGATAAAAATAACACAATTAACACAACTTATCTATGTCCAAAATTTTACGGTTAAGCCGGATTTAGTCTTCAAACTTCAAAAAAATAATATTAATTTTATTTGTAACGATTGAGCGCTATATTCGATTTGACTGAAATTTATTATAGTTGATTATTATAATATAACACTTCATTTAAGTTATTATGGTCATCATTGATTGACAAAACTTATGAAAAAAAGTAGTACCACAACATAAACACTAAAATATGTTTATTATGGTTGATTATCATAATATAACACACCATTTCAGTTATTATGGTCATCATTGATTGAGAAGAAGTATAAAAAACAATAGTACCACAACATAAAAACTAAAATATGTTTTTATTAAAACAACGAATGTCGGAAAATGTACAGCTTATGCATATGTTTACCCAAAAGAAAAAATCACTGTATGTTGCTTGTATTAGGATTTTGCCAAGGAAATTGAGGATACAATGTTCATATTTTATATTTTTGTGGCAAACCCGTACAAGATATCAAACATTATTAAGAGCCAAAAAAGCTTTTAAATGAACTAATCTTTCAAGATGTTTTATAAGTTGCGCTAATAAAAACATATTTTAGTTTCTATGTTGTGGTACTATTGTTTTTTATACTTCTTGTCAATCAATGAGGATCATAATAACTGAAATGGTGTGTTATATTATGATAATCAACCATAATAAATTTTAGTTGGTTCGAATATAGCGTTCAATTGTTATAAATAAAATTAATAATATTTTTTTGAACTTTGAAGATTAATTCGTCTGTAAGCCCTCAGAAACGACCCTGTGAGGTGAAGTGTGTCACCTGTTAATCTTTTGTTTTATTTGTTTTTATCGTTAAAATATCATTTTTTAGCTATACTTGATAACAGAGCTGGGCAGGATTCGAATCATTCAGGATTCGATTCCCGGATTCGAATCCTTTTAGAGGATTCAAAAGAGGTATTCGAATACTTAAGTAAAAACGGATTCGTGATCCGGATTCGTTACATTTTTTTAAAAGGATTCGTATTCAAATCCAGACGTAGATGATTCGAATCCTTATAAAAGGATTCGAATTCTTATAAAAGGATTCGAATCCTTATAAAAGGAGTCGAATTCTTATAAAAGGATTCGAATCCTTATAAAAGGAATCGAATTCTTATAAAAGGATTCGAATCCTTATAAAAGGAATCGAATCCTTATAAACGGATTCGAATCCTCATACACGGATTCAAATCCTCCTAAATAATTCGAATCATCGCTATTCAGGCTGGGATTCGAGTTCGATTAATTCAAATAGTTAAATATTCTAATATGTATATTTAAATCACTAAATTATTCATATTTGAATATAAATATTTAAATTTTCGAATAATTCAAATATATGTGAATGCATATTTGGTTACTTAACCGTGAAAAATATCCAACGTTAATAGTATATTTTAAACTTCACTTGAAATCAGTGTTTTATACGCGTGGCGCATGAAGTAAAATTTCGAGTTTAGAAAAGCCCCGTGAAAATTTGTCTCGGGTCGCTGCGCGACCCTCGACAAATTTTCTACGCGGGGCTTTTCTAAACTCGAAATTTTACTTCATGCTTAGTCTGGGAGTGGACAACACTCGTTCTTAGAAGTTTCAAATTAAAGGATCACTCTAGATTACTAAGTTTATTACCATTTTACAAAGGCTACAGCTCGAAGGACCAACCATGGCCTTTGGAGACCGAAGGACTACAGGGAATCGAAGTTTTTTTTACAAGAAAACAACGAATATCTGAAGGTTTACAGCATGGATAGGAAAGAAAACATCTAATTTTGAAAAAATATTGAAGTTGGGTTGGTTTTCAGTGCATTTTTAACTTCACTTTAAATCAGTGTTTTATACGCGTGGCGCATGAAGTAAAATTTTCTACGCGGGGCTTTTCTAAACTCGAAATTTTACTTCATGCTTAGGCTGGGAGTGGACAACACTCGTTTGAATTTTAAATTTAACTCTTTTAAAAAATCGACGTATGTAATATAATAAATCATTCATTGAAATCATAGAGAAAGATTCAAAATTTTACCTAAAATTAACTTTTAGAGTTAACTTTATAATTTGCTCGGCTCTTAATGGGTAAATATTCTATTCCTAGAAAAAATCGTTTTTATTTAATATTAAAGTTGCATTTAATACAATAACAAACTGTGAATAAATCGACATAAATCTAGAAATATCGAAAATCTCGACATGTAGAAAATCTTGACGGTCCACTCCCAGACTAAGCATGAAGTAAAATTTCGAGTTTAGAAAAGCCCCGCGTAGAAAATTTGTCGAGGGTCGCGCAGCGACCCGAGACAAATTTTCACGGGGCTTTTCTAAACTCGAAATTTTACTTCATGCGCCACGCGTATAAAACACAGATTTAAAATGAAGTTCAATAACACATATATCATAATTTATTAAAATCATTATATAATCAGATATTTAGTCGGTAAATGAACATTTTTGTTAATAGAAACTGTTGGAATAAAATATTACTGGTTGCAAATAATAGATTCAAATTTATTTTTAAAGGATTTGTATCCGTGATTCAAAAATGAGGATTTGTATCCGTGATTCAAAAATGAAGATTCGAATCTTTGATTCGAATCATATTTTTCACTTACGAATCCTTTATTCGAGTATTCGTGATTCGAATCATATTAGGTGATTCGGATTCGTGATTCGAATCCTGTTTTTGAGGATTCATCCCAGCTCTGCTTGATAATTATAGTCTAATTACTAAAATGCCAAATTACTGTTAAGTGTGTACTAAAGGGGTTACACCTAACACACCCCACTGAAAATGTAGTAGCTGCGGCAAGTTTTATCATTTCAAATGCTTGGGAATAAGCGAATCTGATTAAGTTTTGATTTCTGCTTCAAATAAGAATTGGCATTGCACGAAATGTTCTTGTAATAATGAAGTCGAAACACTCAACTCGATTCGTAAACTAATGGCCGAACATTTCAACACTTTCGCCGAGGACATCAAACAGTCTATTACTAATCGTTTTAATGAAATCGATAGTCGGATCTCAGTTCTTGAGGACAAATGTTCTGCGATCGATATCAAAAATGTATGCAACATATCTCAGGAAGATATACTAAATGAATTTGAAGAACGGCAAAGTCAACTAGAACGGCAAAGTCGATGTTATTCTCTTTAATCTTGAAGAATCGAATCCAGACCTTGTTGCTGATACCAACAAGGTTATTAATATGCTGAGAAAGATAAATATATCCGCTACCCCAAAGAAACTAATAAGATTGGGCAAACACAGATCTTCGACCATATCACGACCTTTAAAGATTATATTTGAGTCCAAAGAAGTTGCAACTTCTGTACTTAAAAGTAATGCGAATGCTAGCATGGATAAAATTATATTTCATTCTGACAGGACTAAAATGCAAATTGACTATTACAACAAAATTAAACTTAGTCTTGATTAGCGTAAATCGGCTGGAGAAAAAAACTTGAAAATAGCTTCTCGCAATGGAGTTCCCTATATCACTACTGTACAAAATAGGACTTGTAATCAAGCGTCCTCAGGGGACATTCATGCCTACTATCAGAACGTCCGCGCCATCAACACCAAGCTAACTGAACTTTATAACAACATCGAGGCTCACGATTATGACATCATTCTTCTAACTAAAACATGGCTATCCTCACTTGTTTGTGACAGTGAAATTCTTAGTGATAAATTCAAATTATTTGGTTGTGATCGTGATTTCTTACTTTCTGGACGTACCAAGGGCGGTCATGTCATATTATACTCCTAATTCCACTTATAGATCTCATAATTTATAGTCAGTTTCAATTCTACTTACGCTTATATTATCAATGTATACATACCCCCAGACCTATCACCTGATGTAATTAAGTCATTTTTTGGTTTACTAGTGCAAATTAATTTTGATAACTGCTTCATTATTTTAACTGACGATTTTAATTGTCCTCAATTAGTAGCGGGAACTAAACCTGAACAAGCACTGATGATATCTAATGCGTGTACCTTCCTTGGCTTATATCAATTTAACACAATTAATAACCACTTGAATAGTACACTCTAATTTTGACTGTAAGGTCGAACACGAGCTTGATCCGATCCTAAATGAGGACAATTATCATCCCGCACTTAATATTACTTTACTTTATAACTCGGAAATGTCTGCTATCAATGAAAATGTTACTAAATTCAACTTTCGAAAAGGTGATTACGTAGGAGTCCTTCAATTCCAATAAAGTTATTTTAGCCGGTTGTTATAGATGGTAACTTTCATTTACCGTGCACAGAGCGATAAATAAAACTTAAGTTCGACTTACCGGTTTGTTCTTCATAGCAACTTGGTAAACACAACATACCATTCTAGAAACAAAAACTTGGTAAACAGAACCTACCATCCTAGAAACAGACGTGGTAAGTACTAAAAATGGTGATGTTATCATCATAGTACCTTCGCCGTCAGTCATTACCTGTTTTTTTTTTTTTTAGATTTTCAATAGCCTAATATTTTATCTTGTTTTTTATTGAAAATGTTAAAAGTGCGATTGTTGTCACAAATCCACAACAAATTAGATGTAGATTTGCGAAAATAATCGCAATTTTATTATTTTTCAAATATTCTACAAGTATTGGCATTTTATTATAAAGGGCGTTTTAGGAAGTTGGTACGAATATAAAAATGCCGCCATTTTTTTGTGTCGGTTGGCAGAAATGTTCTTTTATTTTCGTTTTCTCTAATCTTTGCCATTTATAGCCTGTTAGCGTATATTCGTTTATATTTTTGATTAGCGCTTATTTTCCCATGGAGCGAGTTAGAACCTGTGTTGGTGTGTAAAACTTTTTATAAAAACAATAAAAGCCTAACAGAGCCCGTTGTTCAAACTTCCGTACAGTTTTTCGAATTGCACCTAAAGTTGAAGGGACATGACCGAGTATCCCACCCAATACACGAACGGTTGTTGTGGGGCTTTCATTGTTTCTGGAAAAAAAAAATCCAAAACAGGTTGCTCAGTAGTCATTCTCTCCATGGCGAAATAAGCACGAAGCAACAATATATACGAAAATACCCTATCAGGCTACAAATAGCAAAGATAAGAGATAACGGAGATGGAAAACCAACCGACGTTAGAAAAAATTGGCGCATTTTTATATTAGTACAAACTTCCTGAACACCCTATGATTCATGTTATTTTATCATTCAGTTATGTTTAAATTATTAAATTGCATCAGTTACCATTCTTCATTTTTCAAAATGTAAATCGCCTGTGGTTTTGTAAATAATAAAAATCGGACCTATGTCTATCTAACCCAAGGGTTCTCAACCGGGGGGGACACGCCATATTAGGGTGGCGCGGCAAGAGGTCAGGGGGGGCTCAACAATCCTAAAGAGGAGGTGAAGTGAAATAAGGTTATAATGGTGTTTCAATCTAATTAAAAAACTGAAATTAAATCAAAGAGGGGGGCGTAGAGTTGTGAGGAGGATGATGAGCCCCTTAATAAGATATGATTTTTTTACACTTATTCTGAATCAAAAAAATTATAATTTTTTGAAGAGACAATAAACACGAAGGTTTACAAACAGTTTTAACCAATATCTTTAATTAATTTCTCACTTAACCCGTGGTGAAACATTTTTGAATATAATACTGGATATTTAATTAAAACACTTGGTTTGTTTCACTAATTTATATTTTCTCCGACTAGTTTCGACCATTGGTCATCTTCGGGGAGGACCATTGGTCACCTTCCTCCCCGAAGATGACCAATGGTCGAAACTAGTCGGAGAAAATATAAATTAGTGAAACAAACCAAGTGTTTTAATTAAATATCCAGTTTTAACCAAACTATTCATGTACCTTTAAGCTCTAAAAATATTTTAAAACTACATTACATAAACTAACATAATTTACCTTAACATTTTAAGACCGCAATGAACGTAACTGACATTTACACACTACTATGTACAAAACAAACACAATTGTTTTATTTATTGCCACATCTTGCACATGACAGATCCCTTTGCCAAGAAAAAATAACAATATCAAAACGCAGCGTTTATTGTAGGCCTAGATTTTGACATTTTAATAGCGTTTTAATGAAGAGAAAATGCGGCCGCGGCATAATTATAAAGCGATTCCGGCTATAAAATTTCATTTTATTGCGAACCGGCGCCCCTTTGCGCACCACCTGCTCGCTATTCTTAATCTAAAAACAATTACATTGCCGCATTATGTAAAACAGCACGTTCCTGATATTTATCAATTCTAAAATCTTGTACTTTCATTTTTAAATAAAAATTTCACCGCAATCCTCCACTGGGTATTACGATAATAATATCTTTATATAAAAGTTTATTTGTTTATACTAATTAGGTCTTTAGACGTTTGTAAACTTAGAATACAAAAAAATACTATACGTCCTTATTGTGCTAATTATATTTAAAGGAACAGAAGACAAAAATATTGAAGAAATATAACATGTAATGTCCAAGTTATGTTTCATGAGTAAAAACAATCGTATAATAATAATTCCAAGAGAATTCAAAATTACGATGGTGTTGTTGTTTTTTTTTTTCTCCCAGCAAAATATAGTAGTGGTGGTGGTTACTGGGGGTGTTTGTTTTCATTTAATTTTGAGAGGGTAGATGGAGTGTACGGACGGCCCCGAGGCTGTGTATTCAGACAGCACACCGTATCAAAAATATTCCGGCGAGATAACGTGGAAATTAATTTACTTAAATATCGTCCACTTCAATATCTACGAAAAGGAGATAACGAGAGCACCGGGAGACTAATAATAACGAGGGAAGGCCGTGAGCGCGCGCCCTCCCAAGAAATACTGGGAAAACGTTAATTAAAATCACCCATATAATAAATTAATTATCTTAATTAACTTGGAATAATTTAATTAAAAAAATCGCTTGAACGTAAAAGCAGAGTGGACAGTTTTTGTTTAGAAAATAAAATTCATATGTCGAGAGTATTAGCAAATATTCATAGTAAAATATTGTTGATTAATAAAATATTTTAAAGGACATTTTAAAAATTCGCTAATAAATTCGTAATGTGTATTAATTTACCGTCATAAAACAAAATTGTGTTTTGTTTCCGCTTATAGACATGCTAATTTGCGTACAAACAATTTATGTCATTTTTTTAATTAGGTTCAACAGGTTTAGCTGAACCTAAATAACCATCAAAGTACATGACGAAAAGCACTATACCGGGTGATTTAAAGACAAAACGTTAACTAAACATATGCCCGATTTTCATTATTACCAAAACTAAACATAACACAAACAAAAAAAATTAACTTCACATTGTATCAATGTTTTAGACGCCTGTCGCATGTAGTAAAATTCCGAGTTTACTAACAATCTAAACACAACACAAACAAAAAAAAACAAATTTGAACTTCACATTGAATCAATGTTTTAAACTCCTGCCGCATAAAGTAAAATTTCGAGTTTACCATAGCCTGACAATTTGGATTTGGACTGCATGCCTAAACAAGGAGTGAAAACCTATGTTAAAACGTAAAATAAAACACTAGTAACTCATTTTTAAGATTGAATCAAACCAAGATATTACAAACAAAATATATCAAATGTTGTTTGTAAAATCTTATCAAGATAAAAACCTTAAAAATAAAAACCGTGTCGTTTTGGTTTGGTTTAAAGTAGTTTCATATAAAATTAGTTGTAGATAAAAACCAAAACAACAATATTTTGGTTTTTATCTTAATTGACCTGAGTTTTTTAATCTAAATTAAAAATTCATCTAAAAGGAAAATGATACAAATTAACAGAATTGTGAAAGTATTTCAGTTGTTTTCGAAGAAAATGGCAAAAATAGTCTATTTGCGTTATTTTATACAAAAACAAATTCCGATAATTACAGCTTCTAGTACATTTTCAGAAATTCGTTGTTTTTTACAAGCGATAAATTTAAAGCACAAGCGCAAAGAATAATTGTAAGTTTAGAAAAGCCTGAAAAATTGGCTTGGTTGCGTAGCAAAGCGTAGCGAAAAATGTACATTTTCAGGCTTTTCTAAACTCCAAAGTTTACTTCATGCGCCACGCATATAAACACTGATTTAAAATATAGTTTAAAATATACAGCACGTTTGATATTACGTTAATAAATATCATAAATGGTCGTCATGTTTTGTTTAAATTATTAAATTGTATTTAATAGTAATTCTTCATTTCATAAACCTAAATCAGCTATATTTTTGTAAATAATAAAATTCGGACCTATGTTTATCTAATCCCTGGGTCTCCAAACTATCTTCTTCGCGGGCCACAAATACAATTCTACATAATAAAGTCGGCCAACATCCGATTAATTTTATAAAATTATGAAAAATTTAAGGAACAATTGTTACAATATTTCAAAATATGACATTTACAAAAAAAATTACAAACAATCGCGGGCCGGATTTGGCCCGCGGGCCGTAGTTTGGAGACCTCTGATCTAATCTATAGATTTCAAATAAGCTCCTGGACAAGATCTGATATTTTTATACACTTTTCTTTAATTACCCTGTATAACTTTCGTATAATCTGCGTACATAAGTAGGCGCCAAACATACAGAATATTAGCTAACAAATCAATTTTTATCACCTTCTGAAAATTACACAACATCAAGTGTGTGGAGTCGTGGCGAAGATTTTGTAAAACTATAATGATCAAAGAACTTATTTTGAAGTATCCACTTCAAAATTTTATAAATCCAGACGTAAACTGTATTCGGTGTCGTTAAATATGATTTCAAAAAAGCGCCAGGAAAAAATCCAACTCTTTAGATTCAAATATCGTCCGCATAATTTCTCCATTTGTGCGGTTTCGCAGAGAGCAATTTTCTTATATATATCATAATGGGCAAAGAAGTCCGTATTATGCCCGACATGTGCAACAAGTCGAGTCCGTTCCGGATATATGCGCCATACTATTTCCGGCTGCGCTGATGGCCTCTACTGGGGGCTGGCGCTCACCGGAAACGGACCATCTCACGCCATTTCAAATAGTTTCCGGTCGAACCGACATTACTTCAAAGGAATTGAACGTGGCGCAGGTTAAACGACAAGAGGGAGGAAAATTTTCTAAACAAAGAATCGCTTTCTTTTGTCACACGTCAGTGTTACTATATAATGATGCATTTTAAGTGCTACATTATGCAACATTGAAGATAACAGTATCACAATAGATATTCGAGGGCTGTATGGAAAGTACCAGTGTTATTCAAGAAAAAGATTTTTTGTAATTTTTTATGATTTGTTATTCAAAATAGTCTCAATTTCGCTGGATACACTTAGTCCAGCGATATTCCAACATTTTTAACATTAAGATTTGTCGAACACAATAAAAAAAAAATAAATAAATAATAAAAATCATTAACAAAATGTACCAATTTCCCGTTTTTCGGACGTTTTTCGATTGTATAAAAGCGTCCAATTTGAAGTTTCGAAAGAGTGTTTCCACTCCCAGACTAGGCATGAAGTAAAATATCGAGTTTAAAAAAGCCTAAAAATTTGGTTTGGTCGCGTAGCGCTACGTACCAATACAGGGAATCGGACGTTTTTGAAATGCTCAGTACTCATTGGTTTTTAATGAAAAAGCAATTTTATTATATAAACATCTTGGTAATTACATGCCATTTTAATTGCATATAATGAATGCATAATAATATCAGATAGGTGGTGACCACAGGGTCGGCCCTAGTCTTACTAGCGCCTAAGTTTGTAGACCACATTGCCATTATTGCCTAAATGCCATGTAACCGATACTTCAAGTCGCGAGCCGGCCCTGGTTGTACACTTTCTTGAAAACAGTTTACAAGTATTTACTCAAAGTTGGTGTATACGTTTTCTAACATCTTACGATCAACTTGTGATTAATATTTCTTCACAAAAATAAGTCACACGTGATTAAATAAGGGTCACCGAGGTAACGAGATGTCGTCAAAATGTGAAATGATTCTTTCTGGAAGCTTTCAGTAAACCACGACCATTGCCAATGGTGAAGTGTGCGCGGTGTCCCTAAGTATACTAGAGTTGGAAAATGTGAATTTCTTTGTGGGGATACCTCAATTAACATGTCTTTATACATAAACCCCACACCTAGATCGATCTGAAATAGAAAATCAAGCGGCAAGTAGCAATAATTGATCATGAGATATTGGAACCCATACAAAACGATTTTCGGCAAAATTTAAAAAATCGCATTTAAGAAAGGGATGCCCCCTTTCTTAAATGCAATTTTTAAAATTTTGCCGAAAATCGTTTTGTATGGGTTCCAATATCTCATGATTAATTATTGCTACTTGCCGCTTGATTTTCTACCTGCATGATAATATATTTTATTCATAATATGCATACAAAATAGCATGTAATTACGAAGATTTTCGTATATTAAAATTATTTTTTTATTGAAAAACAAGCGAGTACTGATCATTTAAAATGTGTCCTGTTTCGTCGGTCACCCTGTATATGTTTTGTTCTTAATATGTATTAAATATATTTAAAAAGTATTTTTGTGTAGGAGAACCAAGAGCAAAGAATAAAAGGATAAGAGACATAAAAACCAACTGTGTGTGCATAGTGAGACATCCGTTTGTACAAATATGCAATATTTCTCCGCAAACACGTGTTATCTCACTGGAAAGCTAAATATTAGATTTTCCGACAGATTCCCCGTGTATACGTGTACACGTATGAATTCTTACCCCATATATCTTCGCGATGGGGGCAGGCGAGTCACCGAGGGGTGCAATTACGCAGGACACGGGGATAATGCTCCGCAGCTTTTCTTCTTCGAATTAAATAAAGATTACGGCTCTGACAGGAGTCGAGGGGGGCACAAGAAATATGGTTTAACGGGGATGTTCGCGTTTTTTTTTGTGTGCTTTGTTTGATGCAATGTTACGTTTTTTACGACGGATATAAATCTTTTGATAATGGATTATGTGATATATAAAGCTTGAATCGGTTAAATTATATTATTTTACATTAATTTATAGAACCAATACTAATAGATCTGTATTCGCCAATATAGTAAATATTTATTTAGTATACCCCATTCATGTTTATTTGACGTTCTGTTAGTTTGACATATTTTAGAACAAAGACAATTCAACATTTTGTGTTGAAGAAACTGAAGAAAAGTTACCAAATATTTAGGGTATCTCGTTCTATATTATTTATTTAATCATTTAACGGTGGTCTACCATAGAATATTACAACAAATAATACATTAAATTTAATTTCATAAAAGATTAGGCATAAAATATAAACTATAAAATATAAAAACACATACATTTAAAACAATAAAATTTAAAAACGTCATGGCTGTAAAAGTGTGAGCCTGTGGCGCAATGCTCTAAGGCTGTTCGCAAAAAATTCAAAATGACTGCCTATCGTATTCGCGTGTCTTTGCATTCTAGTGGCTGCAGGGTTCTGTGCGTAGTCCGTCTTCCTAAAGGGAACATAAAATACTGCACTTTCGCGTAACTTTCGAGAGGGTGCGTAGATCGATAGAAGAACAAGCAAGTCAGGGCAGTCTATAAGGCCATTAAAGAGTTTGTAGACGTCTTGTATCAAGCGTCGCAGAATCAAGCGCAGAAATAATTTTGGTATAGCTACCGGTTACATTAAACTTACAAGAAATGAACCTTACAAAATTTTTCATGTACTTGCTCGATTATATGCTTGTATATATATTATTTATTTTTAATTGTCATATATATGTGTATAAATATCATACATTTATATTTGTGTGTTTAGTGTTTTATATTTTTATATTTAGTTCAATCTGTAATTTACACTTTTGTATTATTATTGAAATTGCTCATTTTAATTAAGATTTATTCTCGTAATGATATTATTTGTTATCTTTTAAATATTTTTAATTGTCATATATATGTGTATAAATATCATACATTTATATTTGTGTGTTTAGTGTTTTATATTTTTATATTTAGTTCAATCTGTAATTTACACTTTTGTATTATTATTGAAATTGCTCTGTAATTGGGCTGTAGTCTGTTGGGCAATAAACTATTATTATTATTATTATTATTATTATTGTCGACGGCCGTATATGGTGACCATACACTCGAACAATATTTGAGGTGCGGACGAACCAAAGAATTGTAAAGGATGCATATGGTCCGAGTGTTACCGAATTCGCTCGCATTTCTTTTTAGGAACCCTAGCATCTGGAAGGCTTTAAATGCTATATTAGATATATGCAAATTGAATGAGAGATTGGAAGTAAATGCAACACCTAAGTCTTTAACGGTTGTTACCCTAGCCAAAGGTTTACCTTATATGGTATAATTATAGAGCAGGGAAGAAAGTCGCCTTGAAAATGCGATAGTACGGCATTTTGAGAGGTTTAGTGCAAGGTTATTGTTTACACATCGCCTGCTGAAAGATTGTAAATCCCTTTCAGGTATCGAGGCATCACTTAAGGAACGGGTCTTCATAAAGATCTTCATGTCATCGGCAAATAATAAGCACTCAACATGAGTGAAACACACTGAACAGGGGACCAAGGTGTGATCCTTGAGGGACACCAGATGTTACCTGATACCCAATACGCACAAGTTGTACCTTGCATAAGAACGGATACATTGCAGAAATAGACCGTCAATGCCACTAAGCCCCAATTTATATATTTTTAGTTTATGGTTTACAGAATCGAAAGCTTTCGAAAAATCTGGATAGTTAGCATCTACTTGACATTTTTCTTCGAAAGCCTCGTGTATGTATAACTCATAAACTAAACCTACTGAGGCCATTATTAGACAGAATCCAAATTTTCAGGCTTTCCTAAACTCGAAATTTTACTTTATGCTCCACTCGAATAAAACGCTGATTTCAAGTGAAGTTCCAAATATACTACTAAAGTAGTTTGCTTAAGACGTATATTCTGAACTTCATATCAAATCTGTGTTTTATGCGCGTGGCGAATAAAGTAAAATTTTAAGTTTACAGAAGCCTGAAAATTTGGTTTGGTCACTCCGCTTCGCAGAGCGACCAAACCAATTTTTCAAGCTTTTAGAAACTCGAAATTTTACTTCATGCTTAATCTGGGAATGGAAAACACTCGTTTTAAGCCTCAACATCTGAATATCTACAGCATAAACACATGTATACTTTAAACAAAAATTTACTGTATTTTATTTATTGAATGAATAAAACACGAATAGTAAGTTCTAGAAATTATTAGAATTAATCATTAACTACCAAACTAATGTTTAATTTTATACAGACTTTTCTTTGACCAGCTGATGTGGACAAAATGAATAGATCCTTGAAAAGAATACCATACTAATGCTCCAAAAAAAATATATATATATATATTTTTTTATTGGAGAGGTTACAAGGACATTCGGATTACAAGATTAATGACTGCGGAATTGTGTGGTAACATTATGAAAGTATTCGAAATATTTGGGCAAAAATTGACCATGTTTGCCTAAATATCGAGCTTACTAGGCTTATCAGAAGAATGGTGATTAGTTACTATCTGGAAAATAGTTTTGTATAGGTATCTAATAATGTATTTACCTACGCATTCCTAATCCAATGATTTCATTAAGGCAGTTACATTTTAAGAGCCAGTGGACCCTAAGGACCGGTTGCGTAAACAATTTGAAATGAACTGGCTGGAGTTAAAAACAACAATTTAAACAATTTGAACTACTGGTTATTAGATCCAGTTGCATAGACAGTTTAAATTGAATTAATTTCTAAACTGTAGTTACTATATAATGTCATTTACCAGGGATGAAATCAGTTTGTAACCAACTACTGGCTATTCATTTATTAAATATGGCAATTTTGAGAAAATATTCCTCGTTTTGCTCTTTGCTGCTCAGTTTTTGAAGATAGTGTCCAAATATGTAAAAATATGTTTTTAAGTGACTAAAAATAACATCAATCACTAAAAACTCTTACTCTTCCACGCGTACCCAACCAAACGATTCGATAACCTAGGTCATCAAGCAAAAGTAAAAGTCGTCTCGCGGCGTAACATTCACTTACATAATCGCGAGACGAGCCTCAACGCACGCGAACTTCCCTAACAAACAGAGAAAGACGCAACGACAATCTTATCTCATCGCCGCATTCAGGTGAAAGCCTTGAACCTGAGCGAAACCGGTCTCCGTGAAACAAAGACACTCATAGTTGCGACACAGAATGGGGGCCCGCCAAAGTGGAACGCACAATGGACATGCGGGAACGTGTTTGTTTGTGGCCACCGGACGGCATAGAGATACTCGCGAAATGCGCCGATTACTCCGAAACTAATTTGTTAAGTAAATGGATTGTCCACCCGCTGACCACACTAATTAATTATCGATTCGCGCTTGTCAAACCCGCGCCATTCAAAAAGGGCAGGCATATTTAAAACCGGGCGAGATTAAACGAGAATTATTTCAAAGGGATTTTTATGAAACTACCACACATTGCATCCCAACACTAAGTTGATTAATGATAAAATTATTCAAGAAAAATTAACTGCATTTTGTTGAATTTGATACTTATAAACAAATTATAATGTCTAGCAGATTGTTATCGATTACGGAGAATATTCAATTTTTATCTAAATTACAGTTAATTGGTAGAGAGCAGAGACAATGTTATTTCTTTCCACTCAGATGTACAATAATGCAACAAAATTGATATAGTGGAATTTGGGACAGATGTCCTATGACTTGTTTTTTGAGAGAGTATGTCGACAGTTGTATTTGCAACGATTTTTCCTAGGTGTATCAAATGTTAACGTTACATGACAATGTAATTCTGTTTAAGTCACGAGTATATTAGTGTTCTTTCTTTAAGAAAAGCTTTAAATCATAATTTCTTGTGATTTTTTTCTTTCAAGTATGTATATCCCGATTACGTGTTGTATATTTTTAAATATTCGTTGTTTTCTTAAAAGAGGTCAATTTAAAGTTTTAACGAGTGTTTTCCACTTCCAGGTTAAGCATGAAGTAACATTTCGAGTTTAGAACATTTGGTTTGGTCGCGTAGCGCGAAGCACAGAGCGACCAAACCAAACTTTCAGGCTTTTTTAAACTCGAAATTTTACTTCATGCTTAGTCAGGGAGTGGAAAACATTTGTTTTAAGCTACAAATTGAACTCTTTAACAGAAAATTCCCTGTATGCATACTTAAAATTCCCAATATTAACAGATTAATCCGATGACTATTTGCCAAATCTAATGAATTGCGCATTCAATTCAACTAACATTTTCGTTTGAGCTTACACAAAATCAATTATGCCTGAACTATTTAGTAGATGTGGAAATTGGAATTATACCACTTGAACGCACATTTAAAACGATTGTGCACATTAATTAAAATGATTTATGGCTGGGTTTTTGCAGATTTAGTTTTTCGAAGACATTGTCAAAATGTGACGTTTAACCTAAAAATTTTAAAACTGCATACCGGAATATACGTTTTCGCATGTTCCATCTAAAAACCATACAGACATATGAAGTTTTCTATCTCTTTTCACATACGTAATCAGATGACATCAAACTATTTTCATATTACATGCATTGGTGCAGAAAGCACTAAAAATCAAGGAAACCATGGGACACCTCTCGTGAATCATACCTTACTAATAAATTTCACCAATAAATAACATTAATTTTGTGGCGTTGATTGAAACCCAAGAAAAACATAATGTTAGTAAATAATTCATTCCAGCGAACTGTGCCCTCACATAAATCTCAATAAGATAGTCTGGGAGGCCCTTTTATTTCACCCGAAATGATTGATGATCGGTTCACTTTTAAGTCGCTGATCCATTCATCAATATTGACCACGGCTCCATAAATTGGCTCGAAAATAGGGGCGGTATGCATTGGCGAAACACGCATAATCACCCGGGCTTAATCCGCTAGATACCAACATCGGATGATAAAGGGATGAAAGGGCTCCTGTATTTGGTAATTCTAGTAATTCCAGTCGAACCCGACGAATTACACACACGTTCTGTTTTATTTTTATTATTATTTTCCCCCAATTAAAAAGGAATTTTATCGTTGGTAATTTTTTTTAATAGCGTTGAGTTAAAAAGGTAAACTTTTTTTATGATTTTGTGGGTCCATTTTGGGGCATGATTAAGTCGGCGCCCCCACTGTTTTTAAATGTAATTCCCGCGCCCAGGCGCGCGATAATTTAGTGATAAAAACACCAGTTGAATGCGGTAAAATGTACTAACCCTGTAGCTCTCTATGTTTAGTTTATTCCCCCGCCCCTCGTCGGGGAGCGGCGAACGAGCAAGGCGGGGTTGTTCAGAGGGCGATATTAGTGAGATTTATTGAGATGTTTTCTAGGCTGGTATATTACGCTGGAGTGTGCTTTGCGAATTAAGTTTTTGTGCGCAATTTCATATTATTATTTTGTAAAATTCATTGGTAGGGGATTATGTAGAAAATTGTATTTTCAACCTAGTCATCATAAATAAAATACTGTTTCTTTTAAGTGTACCTACATATTGTAAAATTTTAAATATTTATTGGTTTTAAGAAACGGTTAATTTTAAGCCTCTAAGGAGTGTTTCCACTCCTTGATTAAGGATGAAATAAAATTTCGTTTAGAAGCGTTTAGCTTTACTAAACTCTGAATTTTACTTCAAGCGTCAAGAGTATAAAACACTGAAATATGGTGAAGTATTTTGAACTTCACAATTTTTCAATGTTTTATACTCTTGACGCTTGAAGTAAAATTTAATGCTTTACATTATTGCTTTAGCAGTGTATTCTAAATTTTACGGTATTTCAGTGTTTAATAATTATTAATAAGTTTTAACAATGTATTGATATACTTTGTTTATCAATGTCGCATGATCCGCGTGATTTATTTCCCATTAGTCGTTATTGTGCTTCATTGAGTTGATCTTGTATTGAACACCCGGATTATGCTGACATTTGATGGTTTGATTATTATCGTGCTCGATTGAATATTACCACTGCCATTTCACGTTAAAACCTTCACGTCCGATTTCGAGTTTGTGCTAATAAACAGTGGTTTTCAAATTTTATACTGCTATTTAATCTGTTACAAAATGATGATTAATAATTAAAACACTTATTTAGCAACAATAATAAATATATAAATAACTATATAGATTTTCTATTAATTTATCAAATGTTAACTTTCGGCTCGACTTTACCTTACACCCCGTGGAATAACATTCGTTGTAATATAGATTTACACTGTATTGACATATATCACCAATTAAAATCAATAAATTCACTACGGAAATGATAAAAGTTTACTTGCATCAACTTTGAAATTTTGACTAGAAACTTCTATAAAACCTCATTGATTGCTGTTAACTATTGCAATTTTTACTGGAGACATTGGGGAAGTCAAAAGAAATGTTTGTTAAAGACTTCAATCTAACTTCAACTTAAAGTTAGAGTTAACCGGATGACGATTATAACATATTAGCAATATTTACATTATGTACCACTCGTATGAAATACTGAATTATTGTTAAAAATATATTTCTAAATCAGTATGCTAAAACAGTATATTGTGAATTAGACGCTCCGCTACGCGGAGCAACCAATCCAAATTTTCAGGCTTTTCTAAACTCTAAATTTAACTTAACTATAAACTGAACTTTTTCTAAAACAAGCGTATGCATTGAGATATGTATACCCAAAAGAAAAATTCCCTGTATAATAAAACTATATGGATTTACTACTAATTTATTCAATGTTAACTATCTTCCATGAAAAACATGAAAATGTTCAGTAATGTAATGTAAGAATACAGAACCTAAACAAGAAATATAAATCGTTGGTATTTAATTAAACTGTATACATCCCTAAAGTAAATCAACAATCAAAAAAACGGAAAATAATGATATTAACTTTTTCTTCTATTTCAAGAAAGCATATGTCTTGTTTAGTTTATAAAATACTCAATAATTCGTGTAGTTATATAATATCGTTATTAGGACTGTAAAAACAATTGAATTTGCTACGAAAGCAGAGAAATAGCAAAACTGGAACGAATCTTTAAAAAAAATAGGTTTTAAATCACGAATCTAAATCACCATATAATTGGAATCACGGATACAATTGCTTTAAAAATATATTTGTATTTATTTTATTGCAACTATGATATCTGGATGACGAAACTTTTTTTACTGAAGTATTCGAATACCTCTTTTAAATCCTCTAAAAGGATTTGAATGCTGTCTAGCTCTGTGAAATATTAAATGAAATATTATTTCTGTGGATTTAATGTTTGTCCATATTTTTTGGATACAGTAGATCGTAAATAGAATATACTGTCGAAACTAGACAACATAAAAAAGATTAAAGCTGGATTTCACCAACGTTAGTTAAATCGACCAATAGTTAGTTATTCATCGATTAATATACAAGACCACAAGAAACTTGCCGGTTTACACAGCCGAAATATAAGCTAATATTTTGATGAGTGGGAAGAGGCAATACATAAATACCTTTAACACACTAACAACGCTGTTACACAGGATGTGTAAATAGACGCAAACCGCCACTTTGTAAAGAAACGTCAGTTGTGATTCTAACATGACAACCGCAATTACGCATGCTTAGATCTCTATGCTTCAGTTTGATATTGCCTTTTCGGCAGGCAATAAGGTCGCATAATTTTATCAGCTGATTTTTGTTGTGGTTATCGTGTTTTTGACTCAAACCATATTGTTGAAAATGTTTTGTTCACGACAATGTTATAATATGAGCGTTATTTAATTGCGTGGGCAGCATAAATGGGGTGCATTTAACACTCAAGTATATTACACACGGGATTTGCATGATGAATGTGGTTTTTTAACACGAATATAAATAATTTCCTAGTTAGATTTTTTGCCGCTAAGCAGTAACAACGCTATGCTAGTCAAATAAGCTTCTTTTGTCTTACATTTGACCATGGTGGTGATGACGTCGTCGACGCCATTTTGTTAAAGTAGGAGGTAACGCGTCAAGATCTTCGCCGTTCTCACTAGTTTAACCCGCGTAAAACGCGTTTGTAAACATAAATCATTCTTAAATCAGTTAAACAATTGTGCTTCTATCCGTCGCGAGTATTTTTTATAGCGAAACAAACGTTAACACCGCAAAAACTCCATCGAAACGGAAGAGTTTGTTTTTTGTGCAAGAGCGTGTTTCTATGTAACTTAGGAGAAATGGTAGACTGTGTGAGGTTTATTTATTGTTGAACGATTGTTCATATTTGTGTTAAAGTGAAATTAACCCTATTATACATTCAAATCATAATACCGCAATCTGTCATCATTTATCTGTCAAATTATTATAAAACAAAAATGACCATTAAGACTGACGCTCATTTGATAAATATATATAACAAATGTTGTGTTATATATTGTTGTCGTGAACAAAGTATAGTGTATAACTTGCATATAATGGCTATTAATCACTCGAACGACTTGCTCCACTCGCCTTCGGCTAATAGCTATCATTATATGCTCGTTGTACAATGTAACACGATGTGTTATAAAATTAATTTTTTTATCATAGTAGCTTGAATTAAAAGTATCAATTTTAATGTTAGTTTTATAAGAACGATAAATCGAAGAAATAACGCAACTTTTAGGTTTGCAATTCATAATTACTCTTAAAATAAATGTAATTGCTTTTGCAGTAAATTGCTGCATTGTTGTGATAATAATTACCTTGTTTAGTAATTTTATTATTCACTGATTTATATCCTCACACCTTTGGAGTAAGATATATCTACCTAATAAACGTTTGGATCGAAATTAAATAAGTAAATATTAATTGTACGTGAACTTTCACCTTGAAATGTAATCCTTAATTAAAGTTCCTTACTAAATCGCGCCATTTAAGTTTGCTTAGCGAGGAAGTGGGAAATACGAGTGTAATATAAGCGTATCGGCTTCCGATTATACATCAGAAAGGTAAATTTAATTGGGGCATAATTTCCGTGAATGAACTTACAAATTATCGAAATATGATGGCTTTTCCGTCCCGCGCGAGAGAACTCCTATAAAACGAGTCCCAGTTCCCTTCCTTTGGTTCATTACCCTTCTTGCTGCTGCATCCTTTCCTCTTCTGCAATTTACAACGGCATTTGCATTTTGTTGCGGGTGTGGGTAGACGTACCTTACATAGCACATCCCGTCCTCACGTAAAAATTTCCATAATCTCATCTCCTGGGATATTATCTTCGGCGGCGACTAAATAAATTCCTTAATTTATATGAAATCCAATTCCTGGACATTACACTTAATCTACATGCAATTTCCTTTATTTTATAAAACGTTAACTCCAAAGTTGAAACTAAACAAAATTCTCGGCAACTAATGACACAAACTCTAATGCAAATTTCCAGAGAGGTAAAATATTCAAACACAAATACCAATTTTTAATTTTAAACAAGCATACTGTCACAACTATTGGGTCAATCCATTTTAAATCATCCAAATACAATAAAAATTATTGCTTAACATTTTTGATTTTAATAGTTATTTTACATTTGAGTAAAACTTGTTTTCGGCCGAAAAACGGTCCAGAGAGGTAAAATATTTAAACACAAACACCAATTTTTAATTTTAAACAAGCATACTGTCATAACTATTGGGTCAATCTATTTTAAATCATCCAAATACAATAAAAATTGTTTGCTCAACATTTTTGATTTTAATAGTTATTTTACATTTGAATAAAACTTGTTTTCGGCCGAAAAACGGTTACGAAGTAAACTTAAAATGTCCGCTAGAAAAAATGTATCAGCCTGAAAATGTTTCTAACTATAATTTTAAACTCACCTTGTATTGGAAATAACTGGCAGAAAAAATTGAAAAAACCAAAATGTTGAGCAACGTGGACTGGATGATTTCTAATGGATTGACCCTATTACTATTATTACCATTATTCATTTTTGCAGAAAGTCGATGTTAATTTTAATTCGATTTTATAATTTGTAAATATTTTGCAAACTATTGGCAAATTGTTCTTTACATTTAAGATGTTGCACAAGGTATAGTAAATTAATTTCATTACATGTATATTTTCTTTTTGTTTCAGGTAAGCGACAGCGACTAAATTCCCTAACACCCGAACGGCAACCAACTACAGTAAATTCCATTTTCTTCGGTAATTATTTAATACAGTTGGCAAAATTGAAATTATAGAACGCAATAAATCACCGTGTAACAAAGTTTCGGGGCAAACACTCGTGACTGCGTTTCTTAAGCGGAAATTACAGGAAACTCCTAATGGTTGGTAGTCATGCTACGACATATCGAAAGGTAATTTACAGTATTCTATTGGAAGTTGGTTAAATATTTTAAATCCCTCCTTCGCCATTCCTCTCAATCCCCAATAGTATCGATTGCAGCAATATCATTATTTTTGTTGAATGATTAATTCAGGTGGTGGATTCATTGTTCTTCTAATTTATTTGTTATTGACAACAAAATACAAAGGTTATAATATTTTTATAAACTGTTGAAATTCACGTGTTTTATCAATTTATAAAAATATTATAGCTTTTGTTTAAGTTTCTACACTGCTCAATAAAATTACAGGAACACTTTCGAAAATCTGTAATTTCTTAAATAAGAGCACTATACAAGTCAAATTAAGTATGCTCTAAAACAAATATTTTAGTAAGATATATGTTTTTGGAGCATACTTAATTTAACTTATCTAGAGCTCTAATTTAAGAAATTACAGTTTTCAAAAAAATATTCCTCTTATTCTTTTAGGCAGTGTATTAATAATTCAAGATTTTATAAACAAAACAAAACGTTTGAAGTATTGCAACTCCGCCTTATCTCTAGTTACATTTAAATTTAGTTTAATTGGAGCTAATGTAAAATTAGAAACTTTTTAGTCGGTATTCGAGATTTCAGTCTGTTAGTTAATGCTGCAATGAAATAACAAATACATAATTTTTATTTAAAAACAAATTGCCTTATTAATATAAATTAATAGTTTTCAATCTATTCAAACCATAATTATTATTAGCAAAATTGCCGTCAATATAATTACAGGTGAATACTAGTTAATTCTTTAATAACAATACAAACATGATACTAATATGATATAATAATATTTGAACAAACTCTACATGTTATTAGTTTAATTTTAAACTATTCATAAAATTAACATGGCAACATTGCATTTTTATTTGTTCCAACTTCAGTGTAATTAAGCTTTAAATAATTTTAGAATTATTTTGCAATATTTATCTTTGTGAAATAGTATTTCTTCTGCTAAACTATTTAAAACAATTACTTTTAAAGTTACGATACACATTGTAACAGTTGTGATGTATTTAAAACTAACGAGTGTCTTCCACTCCCAGACTAAGCATGAAGTAAAATTTCGAGTTTAGAAAAGCCCCGCGTAGAAAATTTGTCGAGGGTCGCGCAGCGACCCGAGACAAATTTTCACGGGGCTTTTCTAAACTCGAAATTTTACTTCATGCGCCACGCGTACAAAATACTGATTTCAAGTGAAGTTTAAAATAGTTCAAGCGGTATACAGACAGATTTGGGTTTGGTTAGACAACTAATTCATACGCAGGCATTTAGGTTAAATCACATTGCCAAACTCAAACCGTTCTTATTTAACCTAACCTCACTCTTTGGCATTTAACCTATCTCAGTGTTTAACATCTAACCTAACATCAACCGTTTTTATGCAACCTTATCTCAATCTATTTCATCTAATATAACTTCAACCATTTTTATCTAGAACTTATTTAATTATAATGTTATAAATAATAACTGTACATATCTAATAATAATATCTTACGTCACGAGAGTGCTATGCAGCATATTACATATGAGCGGATATGTAGCGCACGAGCCGCGCAGCGGCGAGTGCAGTATTCCGCGAGTATGTAATTGCCATACGACTCGAGAAACGTACGATACTTTACCTAAAGAACAACTTATTTATTCAAAAAATTTTGATAGTAACATGACATTGATGAAAACTAAACGATTACTTGATCAATATATATCAAAGAAATATTATTTGGTTGTGCAGTAATCAATCAGCTGTCAGGATGTAACATACTTGTCAAAGCTATTACGTGCATGTGTAGGTAATGTCAATCATACGCGTCAAGATGATAGTGTGGTATGATGCAGTTACTAGATAGGGCGTAGGTAAAAATATTTAGCACTTCATGCTATAAGAAGTAAATTTTGAATTAAGCAGAAGAAATTAATTTTCACAAACATAAACAAGAACAGTGTAACACAAACTGTAAACAACTCGAAATTTTACTAAAGTGAAGTTGGAACACATGAAAGTTTGTAAGAATGTACTATTTATTCTGCTGAATTTTTTTTAATAAAATTTAGCTCTAAACAAGTATTTTCAATCCTTGATTAAGCATGACGTGACATTTCGAGTTTAGATAAGCTTTGAAATTTGGTTTAGTCGCTCCGCTTCGCTACGTGACCAAACTAAATTTTGTGGCTTTTAAACTCAACATTTTATTTCATGCGCCACGCGTATAATGCAAATGATTCAAGACAAATTTAAAGTATAGTGATTAGGTACGTATACTTATGATTTATAGCATTATAATTGAATAAATTCCCAATAACTTTATTTTTAAAACCATTGAGGTTATGTTTAAAACGGATCTCGTGCCATAAACTAGAGGGTACTACGCTATTAAATTGTTGATTTTTAGTAATCTACCAAAATTATTTATTGCTACGAAAATCTTAATATCATCTTTAGAACCGTATTATAACTATATGCTAATGTCTATTGATAAGGCTATGTGTCTTTAAACTGTATATTATTTAGGTATTTTTAAAGTCTATAGTAAAGAGTTGTGGCTAGTAAAGCATTTTGAAACATTCAATGAACGCCTATTGAATTGTTATTTGCAAACAAAAAATAAGCATAAGCGACGAAATTATTGAAATTACAAATCATAAAATACAAATCCTTGAAACGCAAATTCCTTAATTACACACAATAAATCCAAATCATTCCAAAGGCCAGACAAAAATAGATACAAAATTATATCAAACAACCTATCGATTATCCAACTTATTACGACATCCACGCAAACATTATTTCTAATGATACAACAAATGTTACATTCAAACCTAATTAGTGAACTCAACGTAATCCGAACTCGAAAACAATACCGTGCCGATTCGAAATTTGGATTGGGAGACACACTAATTACACAACTAAATCAAACATTTGTTTTGTTGTTTTCTCTTATCCTGTAGGCGTAGAAGCATAAGACACGGTTAAGGTTTTTCGAGGCTGTAAAAACGCACGGTGTAACGGCCTCTCAAATCCTTGAAATTGTACACGGCACATATTTAATAATAATCAAATTGTTTATGACCACAGTAAAACTCCGCAATCCATAAAAGAAAAGTCGTCCGAAAAGACCGCCATCGATTTTGCGTTAAATTAAGTATTTATACAGGATGTATAGAATAAAAGTTTTTATTACTTGTAGAATTAAAAGGGCTGTTAAAATTAATGCGATTTATTTTTTGCTGTCATTTTGTGTATTATTTTCCACAAGAGTTTTTTTTGTAATAATAATTACGTTAACTTCTGTATTTCTTCGATTAATTTGTATTTGGTACTTAACATTTGTATTTTGTCAACTTTTATGATTATTTTAGATTTTATTATACACAGGGAGTTTTTCTTTTCAGTATACATATCGTCGGTGCACAAGAATAGTGACACTACTCAAAAAAATATATGCTGTGAATCTTCTTTTTTTGAAGTTTATTTTGAAGGTTTAAACGAGTGTTTTCCACTCCCAGATTAAGCACTCGAAATTTGACTTCATGCGTCACACGTATAAGACACTAATTGCAGTAAAGTTCACTTGTTCACAATACTTCAGTGTTTAATGAGTACGACGCATGAAGTAAAATTTCGAGTTTAGAAAAGCCTGAAAATTTTACTTTATGCTTAATCTGGAAGTGGTAAACATTCGTTTAAAGCTTTAAATTAAACGCTTTAACAAAACAGATGCATATGTATAGTTGAAAAAAAAAAATCCTATTTTTACTGTGATTTATTATAAGTGTAACGGCCTCTCAAATTCTTGGAATTCTACACGGCACATATTTAATAATAATCAAATTGTTTACAACCACAGTAAAACTCCGCAATCGACCAAACCAAATGTTTAGGCTTTTCTAAACTCGAAATGTTACTTCATGCGCCACGCGACACTGATTTCAAGTAAAGTTCACTTGTTCACAATACTTCAGTGTTTTTAGTGTTTAATACGCGTGGCGCATGAAGTAAAATTTCGAGTTTAGAAAAGCCTGAAAATTTGGTTTGATCGCTCCGCTTCGCTACGCGATCAAACCAAATTTTCAGGCTTTTCTAAACTCGAAATTTTACTTCATGCTTAATCTGGGAGTGGAAAACAATCGTTTAAAGCTTTACAATAAACTCTTTAAAAAAAGCACATGCATATGTATACTTCAAAAATAAATCCCTGTATTAATATCTATGTCATCATTGATTCGGATATTTGTGTAGATTTACTGATATTTACAGGAATTTTCATTTGTACTTATTATAATAAGAAACAAACTGCCAAAACTAGACATGGTTGAAGTTTACAATTTGCTGGTAGGTACACTTCTGTGCAAGAAAATTAAGCACACAAAATATGTTATAGTTTAAAACGGACGTGATGAGTTTCCTAGTTACGAAAATATGTAAATATGTTAATTTCCTTAATGTCAAAATGCTGCGACATTTAGACAACAATTCAAAAATTCGAATTCTAACTAAAATAGAAGATGGGTTTTCTATTTCGGCTTTGTTTATTACGAGCTTTTTTTTAAAGTCATAGTTTTGGTTTTTTAATAAAGGTGTTATTTTAAAGTTATGGTGTTTTATCATTTATTAAAACTGCTGCTAGGCAATTAACATGGACCCGAATTATACAACTAGAATATTGTGAAAAATAGTTATAAGACGTGTGCTTAATTTTATTGCACAGAAGTGTACTTATTTTAATTGATGCCAAGAACTTTTATCGTAATTTTCACAAAACTATAAAAATATAGCATTAATCCATTTGTCGCTACAATTGAAATTGTAAAATAATCAAAATTAACGTAATCGTAGAGATTGTTTTAAAAAGAAAATTGAAAAATAATCATAAAATTATTCAAAGATTGTTTAAAAAAGCTCCAGTGCGAACAAATCAGCAGCATCAATTTCCTGTCGCGATGTTCCCGGCGCATTCACAATATTTACAATTAGGATCATCTCTATTCCGATTTTAGTTTAATCAAATAATTACATTTTCTTCAACACACTGAATGACATCATATTTTGATATTTGTCTATAAGAATGATGGCCACTTTTGTAGACTACAAGTATCCATGACACTTGTACAAAAAATGTAAATCATTTTTCGTCCTAGGCCGAAAAGTAATTTGATTTGTTTAACGACATATCGGACGTCAAATTAATATTAAAAGTGTAAGTAAAATATGCAAGTGATGGAAATTGACAGTGATTCCGATAAATTCATTATCTACGCATCACCAGATGTAAAGGAATCAACTAATTAAGGCCCCTTTCGAATTGTTACCTTTGAAATCAAGAAAAGTACATGGTAACATATATTCGCGATTCATTGTATTGCGTAAGTATAAAAAGGTTCTTAAAAGTTATTACATGTTTGAAGCGAAAATCGCACGACAAGTGAATCGATTAAACACATTTTATTTTTAGTGGAACAGTCTTCTTTAAGTTTGTTAAAGCTTAAAAAAAATTAAATATAAAAGCACTTGATGTTTCACCCTGTGATCAATGAGAAACTAGTTAAAGATTTGTTAAACGCTGTTGGAGAAAAAGAGGAGGGTTATTCGTAAAAAAGTGCGTTTTGGACCTTGTAGGCATCGTCCCGTAAATGTTCTTTCTCATCCCAAAAATGATATTTTTGTATTATGTGTGCAAAATCAGTGTTTTTTTGACGCATCGAGAATGCATTTTTAGTCGAGACCGTAGGTCGAGACCGCAGGTCGAGACTAAAAATGAATTCGAATGCGTCAAAAAACATTATGATTTTTCGCACAAAATACAAAAAACATTTTTTCTACAACTGCAAAGGAAGAAATTCTACGCTAAATAAGTTTTAATAATTAAATAATTCATTTAAAAGATCTTATTATACTTAATTGCCCAAGTTAATGTAACCATGGTCACGATATCGTTAACAAAAACATGAATCAGTGAACGAATTTGTCCAAATTTCTACAGTTTGTGTTCATACAAGTATTGATGAATTACGACGTTTCCAGTGGTTGTGATACTCTCACGGAGATCAAGGATGCAGCAATTGCCGAAAAAATCAAAAACGCAGTACGATAAAAACGTGATTGGTGTGCGAAGAAAAAGATAGTAAACATTTCCAAGTACGTACTTTTGGCCCATTGAGAAGAGAAATCTACAAACTTAAAACCACCTACATTATGAGCACCTATGGACAATTAATTACTAGATATCGCATTAAATAAAAATTGCTAATTTATATTTTACATTATTGCCGCCATATTGGAATTTAGCGTGAAAAAAAAAATGTTAACGCTAAATTATTACATTTTTTCACGGTGAATAAATAGCACACTTTGCATCTTAAAAACGGTGTGTCAATGTCACCTTTTTTTGACGGTTGTAGAAAAATAAGCATTTTTGTCGTAATGAAACAAATACACTCCTGGACGAAACTAACGCACTAATTTAATCTTAATATTAACAATATAACCAGAAAATAAAACTAAGTAATATGAAATAATAATGAACACCTACAAATTAGTCAACGGTGACCTTAAGTTGCCTTAGTTTTTCTTTAATAAATTGTTTTTGCTGCAAATGCATAAATAAGCTACCATAACTTCAAAAAAAGACAAAAAAATCAGTAATACAGAATAAATGCATCTGGGTTAACCCCAATACCGTGTGGGGCCTCCTCCACTTCTTATCACTGCATTGGTTGTGATTAGTAACAGGGGGTCTACGACTTCTAATCTATTTTTTGATTAGAGATAGTCCCGTAGATGCTCTACAGGATTCATGTCCGGTGTGTTAGGTGGCAACTCTACTAAAGGGATATTAATATCATTTAGGTAGCCAATAACCTGTATAGCTACGTAGGGACGAGCGTTGTCCTGCATAAATAAAAAATTAGGCCCAACAAACGAAGCAAAAGGCATTACATATTGGACAATAATGTTGTGTAAGTAATATTGGGCATTTATAGACCTTGTACGTATAGGGACTAACTCCGTACGAGCATCGAATCAAATTCTTCCCCAAAACATTTTAGAGCCACTACCAAAAGGTACTTTAGAAGAAATTTAGAAATATGACAGCTGGCAAACATTTGTCCTCGCCTTCGCCAGATACGCTCATGTCAATCTGGAGCTTTAAGGCTAACTCTAGTTTCATCAGAGAACAGAACCGTTTCCAATTCTGTTGCAAAATTCAATCTCTGAACTCCGTGTTCTTTGGTAAGCAAGGGTTTTTTGGCTGGTATTCTGTTGCTCAATCCTGCTTCAAGTAAACGTCTTTTAACCGTTTGAGACGATATAGCGATATTTCGAACATCTGCTAATTCATTGTTTCGCAGATTGCTGGTGACTCTCCTGTCTCTGAGGGCACGTTGTCTCAAAAAACGATCATCAATTTGATTAATGCAACGTGTTCGCCTTTGTCCTGGTCTTCGATGGTACGAGCCCGCTTCATTACGTCGTTTCACTATGCGATTGATGCTGGAATGATGTCTTTCTAACAAACCAGCAACTTATCGCATTGAATATCCCTTATCCAGAAGAGTCCATGCTCATACTGCCTCCTCCATTGACAAATTTCTTTGGCGGTTCATTTTTCTTACTTTATTTACTCGTAAATAAACTTCCAAACATGCATGTGATAAAAACAACCACAATCTAAAGCTTGTTCTAACAGAAACGTTGCTTTAATCAGCACTTTTTGTGTTTTTAGTCTAAAACGTGGTTTAATACAAATTACTGCCAAAACAAGTTATTGTGTGACACTAGCTAGCTCAAATAACAACTGTCACTGTCAAATAAGGTCCATTTCCTATTTGTCGTACAGTAAGTTATCAATATATAAAAACTATCGAGAAAAATATAAGTGGTGCGTTAATTGTGTCCAGGAGTTTATCTGTTTAAGTGTAAGAATGTCTATTCTAAACTCGACATTTATATTTATACAATATCAACCCCTGTTTAGACTTTCTACACTAAATAATATTTCGAAGGACCGAATCGGAAGCTCCCATTTATTATAAATTCTAATACTTATTTACACGATTTATTCAACTGAACACATGAAACGTATCTCTTTCGCAAATTTGTATAATGACAGTTAACATAAGTCGGCGCCAGCCGACATTTAGTCCATCGTGTCATCTTGACATAAGTCAGCGCCAGCCGACATTTAGACTATAATAACAGTTGACATAAGTCGGCGGCAGCCGACATTTAAACTATAATGGCAGTTGACATAAGTCAGCGCAAACCGACATTTAACCAATCGTGCCAACTTAACACGAGTTTGAATTGAACTATAATGAGAGCACTGTGTTATTTTTGTGTTCTTTGTGACAGTTACGATACACATTTTAACACTTATGATATATTTTAAAGTAAGTTTAGAAAAGCCCGCGTAGAAACTTTGTCTCGGGTCGCGCAGCGACCCGAGACAAATTTTCACGGGGCTTTTCTAAACTCAAAATTTTACTTCATGCGCCTCGCGTATAAAACACTGATTTACAGTAAAGTTAAAAATATATAACTTTTAAATGTGATGGTAATCAATATTTATCGAACTTTTCCATATTGTTGATATTTAAATCATCATATCTTTAACTGAGAAAGTGCTATGATTGACATAGATGAATAACCTCCACAGAAAGAAGTCTAATGGTTTCAAGTCACATGACCTTGGAGGCCAATTCACATTACCTCGCTTACAGATAACACGACCATTAAATATTTCTTGCAATAACTGCACGGTTCGATTACATATTGGACAATAATGTTGTGTTGTCCTTGTTATAACCATATTTCTTTCACCAAAATTCTCACTATGATTGAAGTAAATTTTTACAATTTACACCCGTTGTTTGATGGTGTACTTTTCCATAACTAAACCTCAATGTTTACTATGACAGTATATAAATATCTGAACGCTAGTTTTACCGCCAAATATGGCTGCAAATTTAAAACGTCAGTTACTTTTGGGACACCCTTTATATTGTTTTCAAATTGATACCGGCACAACTGTACTCAGTGGCTATCCAGAGGAAATGAAGATGTGCGTGCTGTTCTCTTCTTTTTTAGTTGTACCACTACCAAAGCAATGCAGCGATATATTTGAATCATTAAAGAGAGCTTAGGGAAAGATAATCGTATTAAATTAATTCGGATTTAGTTTGATATAAGTATTATTTAGTTACGAATATGTAACACTTGATTGTTGTTAGTTGAGTAGTATTTTTCATTTTATTATTATAAGCACTTTGCAATCCCTTATATGAATAGTAAAATGATTTCAATAACTCGATATTTTAAAAAAAGGAAAGAGTAACAGTTTAATTAAAAGTTTTAATTATAACGATTTGGTGCTGTTGCAGCGTGCAGCGGAGTTATCTGTTTTCATTTACTCACGCGTTTACCGGATTGCTAGCGCTGCTGCATTCAAGTAGGAAAAATATTACCGATTGGCAAGCATTTCCGGGTGGAGGAGCAACAGAAATTTTCATTCCCGCTGCAGCTAGCAGTAGCCGGCCAATGAAGTCCAGTCAGCCGGTACTTATCATAGATTAAGTGATTGCGGTTTATCGGGTGTAATTTATTTAAGCAACACGTAACATCAGGAACGTAATTGCAACCTTTAACCGATAAGGATCGAACGGTTGCAGATGGCAATTAATGTCGGCACGGCAGGAAAAGTTACGCCAGGAAAGTAACAGATAGAACAAATGGCCGCGCGTTTCCGTTTCTACGTTTCTGCTCACGTCACTTTCCGGGCTAATCTCTTTCTGATTGCCTAACTTTGACATATATATTAGACCCTAGTGTCATCGCGGTGACGTGTTGTTTCAATTCGAAAAGGGGTGAGTGAGATTTGCGCTTCTCAGCTTTCAAAAGGGAGCATTTCATATATTTTGGTAACGGCTAATTGTTCTTTATAGTTAATCGATTTTATTGGTGAAGGTATTTTATCATATTCGCATGCCAATCCGCCTCCAGGTGAATTGCGGGAAATGTGATCCCGCAAATATTTCAATTATATCGGCGTGTGTGTACGTATTAGAACACAGCATACAAGCCGCTTAAATGGATTACAACTCGGTTGCGCGGAATCCTTTTAAGCTGGATACCTCCTCCTCTCCTCCTACTCTTCCTTGATATCGCGGTGTTTGCGGAGGAAAAAGTTATTGTTGTCATTTCGGAAAGTTTTCCTATTGGGATATGTCGCGAGAACTTTAAGAAATATTTTATATTAAAACGACGTACTGAAATAGAAACCTTTTATCATTCTTAGTTTTTTCTGTATTAAGTTTATTTTTCAATTTTAAAAATGTTATACATGTACATATAAAATAAAGTGTTCTGTACTGAAATAAAATGCACATCTTCTGTATTTCTCTCCAGTATTTACCTCCTGAAATATGTCATAAAAATAAACGCACAAACATTTTTTTGACTCCTACTGTGTTTGAAGAGATATTATAAAATCATTTTCGCTAGCCAGGATCACTTTTTTGAGTTAAAATAAAAGGCAGAAAGAAAATTGATCTAACTCTAACCGTTTCCGCTCTAGAACCGAAAGATGATAAAATGTTATTTTTATAAAGTTACTGTAACGCATTTGTTTTCAAAGTTATAACCAAACTATAAAAACTTTCTTATAGAAACTTTTTACGCCCATTAAAATGACTTACCTGTTTTATTTTAAGGACGTTTCGTTTTTGTATTCCTTTATTAAAATTAGATAATGAATGCATATGGAGATATGCATATCATTGTACAGCATTTTTAACACCGACTGCAATGATATCCCACATTCATACTTTTGTTAATAAAGTGCCATTCGCAAAGTCGCCATGACAACCGGTAAACAATTTCATTAGCTTGCTTGCAACTTGTTACAAAATATAACTGCTATCGATGTGGTAAAGTCAACACATTACCCTTTTACCTTGACGTCACAAAAAAACAAAACACAGTATCATAAGCGCATGTCTGTGTTTGTTTGATTTTATTTAGCAAATCTGTCAGTGAGCAATCACATTATTTCAAAATAAGGAACGACAAGCAAGAACAAACTAAAACCCACATAATAATACACCTCAGTTAAATTGGATATTAATAATATGCTCAGTATTAGATTAGTTACAAAATTCAAGAAAATATACTTATAGAATCACAATAATTTCCTCTTCGTTCTGCGATAAATTGTAAGTGATTAATCTCTATGGATCCTCTTTATTTCTATTTCAATTGTTCTTTCACTAGTTTTTAATGCAAACCTTTCGTACACTATTGAAAATCCGATATTTTTTCTTTAAATAGTTTCGCTACATTTTGATTAAGATTTTGAGCATTTTCGTAAAATTCGCGCATTTGAAGTATTTGAACAAGCTATATGAATGTCATGATGATAGAAACGCAAACTTAACATTCGACGTGCCAAACAATTGAAGTTGTTCTATTTCAACCAGTATCCATTGATTGAAAACAGATAGAAGTTAATGACGTCAGGGTAGAAAGGTAATGTGTTGACTAAATATTTAGTTTTATAAATAAGCACGACATAACGTGTTTCTTTGTTTGTCGTTTATAACAACAAATATTTTTTCCATAAAGGTATACAAGTAGCACATCGTTGAAATCAGCATAATAAATGCTATTGAATAATATGCATATATCCATATACGCCCATAAGAAAGAAGTGAATTTGGTGAAGGAAAACAAAAACAACACGTCCTTGAAATAAAACTCATATGTAATTTTAATTGGCGTAAAAAGTTGCTTTTAGAAAATTTTTATAGTTTGGTTATAATAACTATTGAAATAATACTTGGAATTGCATAAATGAAATTATATTTTATCGGGAGAAAAATAAACCACTACGCTTGTTGACTTTTAACCTCGATCTACCCTTTATTCGAAAAATAGATTTCACAAATAAAAAATCTGTTATAAAACCTAACAAAAAAGGATAAATTCAAATAAATAAATTAACAATGAATTCAAGATATTGTTATTTAACAATAACTTTAAAAACAAATGAGTTATAGTAACTTCATAAAAATGATATTTTATCAACTTCCGGTTATAGAGCGGCAACGGTTAGAGATAGATCAATTTTTTTCCGCCATTGATTAAAACACGAAAAAGTGACTAGCCCACGAAAACGGGTTTTTAATTTTTCTTCAAATAAAAAAGTTTTCCATATGTGGCACCTTCAAAATGCACCACCCTGTACATTTATGATTAATATTATATTTACATTTAAATTTATTATAATTAAATGAATTCTAAATAAGCCTATTTTACTATGACCATTAAGGTTATGTATAACACGGATCTCATGCCTTAAACTAGGGCTACCATGCTAGATTATTAGTTATGAACTAACAATAGTAATATACTAAAATGTTTCATTAATACGAAAATGTAAACAACATCCTTAAAACCGTGTTAAAGCTGCATGATAACGTCCATTAATAAGGCTGTTAGATATTTGTCTGCCTAATTATAATCGGTGTACTTGAGAACCTACAATTTATAGAACACTGAAAGCAATATCTTAAAATATGATATTAGGTGACTACGATCGAAAAGTTTAGGAAACCAATTAAAAGAAGTAATTATAAAACTGCGATTGAGAGTGAGTATCCAAATACTCTCACGTTTCTAATAAAATTGTATTCAATCAAGCATACATAAAAAAATAATTTAGTTAACTTTTACCACTTCATGTACTCAAGTGTTTGTTGCAAGTATTAATTAGCACCCTGTATAATGTGATAGAAATTACAATGTAATTTATACATATACATATAAAAAAAATAATTTAGTTAACTTTTACCACTTCATGTACTCTAAGTATTTGTTACAAGTATTAATTAGCACCCTGTAGAATGTGATGAAAATTACAATGTAATTTATACATGAACTATAAAAAATGCATCTGTTTCGTTATACAGTTGTATGTATGTCGATAGAAATTATTTATTTATCCAGTTTACTTGTAATTTCTGTAATTCAATACCAATTCATTCATTCTTCCGGTGCCATGTAAACAAACAAACAACGCGCTCCGCACTCCGCACTTATCATTTCTATTATCGTTGTGATAACATTCGGCAGGCACTATAAACCAATACATACTACAATACTACTTTCAGCAATTTTGCTATTTCTGCGCCAGCTCGTATCCCAGGAACACACAACCAGTAAAAATTGGCCCTCTTAAAGACACTCATTGAGGAAAAATGTGTGGATCTTGAATTAAGTGGCATTCATTTACATTCGATTAAGACTACTTGAGCTTAAAAGTTTGGTTTTAAAGTGAAGAACAAATAAACATTGTTAAAATTAAAAAAAAAAAAATTGTTTCATTGGCTATGGCACCTCGATTAATTAATCTAATCTTGTTGAAATTCATCGTTTTTTTAGCACGGATAAAATACATCTTTAAAAATGTCATTAAAATTGATTCAGATTTACTTATGACGGGCAGTATATTTATACACAAAGAGCATGATTTAAGTTTAGGCTTCTGACAGCCATTATCAAGCATTTCATGTTTTATTGTTAGACACAGAAATTTCACAGGGGATGATATTTATATCATCCGTTCGTATCGCGACGTTGCAGATCCGAAGCGTTGGCAAAATGTACTTTAGGGGAGGGGGTGAGGAGTAAGGGAGTAGGTATCTTAATTAAATCAAAACAATATGGCAACGTGAAACCGAAATTAATTTAGCGCCCGCCGACGGGGGATTTTGGACCTAGGGCGCCAGCGACGAATTAGCCCTTCCGCAGGTAATTCATTGTTTTCGGGGGAAGGAGGAATTCTTAACAATAACATCCAGTTTAAAACTATTTACCGAAGATTCATTAAAATTTCGGCCCCATTAATCAAAAGCCCGGTAATTGACTTCGCGAGGAAAGATTTTGCTTGAATTAGGACAATGCAGCTTTATTATATGTTCATTTTTTTCTGTAACGTTGGAATTTATACTTTAAAAATAATCATGTAATTTTGCGAGAAAAATATTTTTAGTGTATATGTCCATTTGGAGATCACCCGGACCATTTTTGAAAAGTGTCTGTCTGTAATTCTGTCCTTTTGTCGCCACGATAAAGTCTAAACCGATTAAGACGACACTATAAACTTAAAATTATTTTTACAATAGTAGTATTCGATTAACTTTTGATTAAAATGCGGAAACCGGAAGTGGTTGTTTACTCTTAGCATTTTTTGAAAAAAAAATATTCTGGCTAAGATAATCTTAAAATTAGCATTTAATGCATGTTCACTTTATGTCGTAGCTCTTTTAGTTGTTTTATTAATATATTGTTTCAAAAATGTGAAATTTACGAATAATTACTCTAATGTGCTATTGCTATAAATGACGTTAGTTTAACTTTGTCATGATTAATATTTTGTGGAAAAGTGAACACAGAAGTAAGGCTTACGAACAAAGTTTAACAGGAATAAGAAACATTTGTTGAAAAAAAAAGGTAGGTGAAAGCTATTGATTTCAAGTATCTAACATGGGGAAAAGTACTATGATGTACACATCGATATTTCTTACACGTAAAACACGGAGAGAAATCCACCCTTCTCAAGAAAAAAAAACTGCTCTCACATGCTACCGGAACACGATCGTTATGTGTTTAAAGCTAAAGTCAGATTTGGTACAGATTCTGTAAATTCATATTTAAAAACAATATCTAAAAATCTATAAAGACCATTTCAGATAATCTTCTTTTGAAACCTTGGCATCGCATACATCATTTTGCGTTTCATGACTAAACTAAAAAGTTTAATACATATTATGTTAATTTGTTGATGTTAATTGTCAGACGAAGCTATTAAATTCAATGTACGGTACGATTCACGAGAGGTGTCCCATGGTTTCCTTGATTTGTAGTGCTTTCTTTATGTAATACGAAAATAGTTTGATGTTATTAGATCGCGTGTGTGAAAAAAGAAAGAAAACTTTATAATATGTCTGCTATGGTTTTTAGATGGAACATGCGAAAACGTATATTCCGGTATGCAGCTTTAAAATTTTAAGGTTAAACGTCACATTTTGACAATGTCTTCGTAAAAATTAATCTGCAAAAAAAAGCCACAAATCATTTTAATTAATGTGCACAATCGTTTTAAATGTGAGTTTAAGTGGTATAATTCCAATTTCCATATCTACTAAATAGCTCCGTTATTTACAGAAATAAATAATACATTTATGTTTATTTTGTGTAAGCTCAAACGAAACTGTTGGTTGAATCGAATGCGCATTCAGTAGATTTAGAAAATAGTCATCGTATTAATCTGTTAATACAGAAATTTTCTATTAGGTATACATATGCATACGGTTTTTTAAAGAGTTCAATTTGAAGCCTTGAACGAGTGTTTTTCACTCCCAGACTTAGCATGAAGTAAAATTTTGAGTTTAAAGAAGCCTGAAAACTTGGTTTGGTCCCGTAGCGCGAAGCGCGGAGCGATCAAACCAAATTTTCAGGCTTTTCTAAACTCGAAGTTTTACTTCATGCACCACGCGTATTAAACTGTATAAGCACTGACATATTGTGAACTGGTAAACTTCGCTTGAAATCAGTGACTTGTACGCGTGGCGCATGAAGTAAAATTTCGAGTTTAGAAAAGCCTGAAATTTGGTTTGGTCGCTCCGCGCTTCGCGCTACGCGACCAAACCAAATTTTCAGGCTTTTCTAAACTCGAAATTTTACTTCATGCTTAGTCTGGGAGTGGAAAACACTCGTTTAAAGCTTTAAATTAACCTCTTTTAAGAATATTTAAAAATCTACAACACATAATTGGGATATGTATACTCAAAAGAAAAACTCTCTGTATAATATGTAAAATTACCGATTTACCATTGGTTTTAAGATTGCCCCACATCTACTTAGGTGTACAATTTTCAAATTGAAATTTAGATAAATAAGCAGATTTATTCGTATTATTATTAAATTCCGTCTTATAACAAGTAAACGTTAGGAACATGCTAAGAGGCTCAGAAGATCAATCTCTGAATTTAGCGACTTAGTTCCTACCTGAATAAAGATTCATGTAAAATTGTCTACCTCAATACATACTCTTTAAGTTGGTTTCAATCACAGTGTGATAATAGTCCACTACACTACAGAATATCTACACAAGTACGTGTAGATATTCTCTGAATATTCACAAGAAATGATGATTAAGCATTAAGCTTTTCTAATAGAAAGATCACTAGTATACTAGCGACCTAAACAATATGACATTGTCATGTAACGTCAAAATTTCAAACAAGTATGAAAAATCCTTGCATATAAAACTGTCGACATACTCTCTAGAAAAATTTGAACCACACATTCCACATCAATGAGTCATAGGACATCTCTCCCGAATTCCACTATAAATTATATTTTTTACAAACGGCCCGATTTTAAAAATGAGTAACACATAGTTTTGCCACCCCCTCGCTGATGACACCCGTTGTCTTGCACCCCCTTCGCTACGCCCCTGTATATACTTAATTATTATTTTAAATAAACAGCAACAATAATCTTCGGAGTTATTTTGGCAGAGAACAGTGGAATTGTTCTTCATCTAATGTTACTTATTTTACAAAAATGTTGCAATACAAAGATAACTAAGAGAACGAATATTACACATGATAGTTTATAATAATTCGTTAATGAATACAGTAATTATTTTTATTAGATTATTAAATAGTTTAGAACATTATTATTAATATGCATCGCGTCGATAATTTAATAAACAAGCAACAGCTCGATCGCATAATCAATTTTACATAGAGTGGATAGCTGCCGCCGGTTTGAATAGATTTAATGAAATGTAATGTAATTGTAGATTGCATTTATTAGTGTGTGAAATATGCCATTAATCGAATCCCAATGGAATAATTAAACTAAACGACGACACCGTAAAACCGTAAAAGGTGCAATTAGGTATTCTTTTTCCGCTCTCAGCATTATGAGCTATCTGGATTCCCACATGTAACTTTTGCTCTAATTAAATTACACATTGTATCAAAACTAAGCACGATGCTGTTTTCTCGTAATAATGGGTAGTTAATGAACTTAATTGATAAAGAAATTATTATTTAACGGACTAATTTTAACAATAAAAGAGTATGCATTTCATACAATTATTACTTCACTATACTATCATCTATTAATTTTTGAATTACATACAATATAGAATTTATTCTCTATGAATAGAAGCAGATCTAAAAGAAATAATGGCATATCGATTAATTGTACTCTAATAAAATGTTGAATCATTAAATTGCCCGCTTTTATAAAAACAACAATTTTCTAGAATTTTATTAATCGGTGTAATTATCGGGATATGAATACTTGTATAAAATACTTCCATGAATTATTTAATATAATAGTTATAGTAAAAATAACTAACATAATGACCTCTAAACATAAATTAAACTGTTTTTCTAACAAGCGAATCTAGCTCATCCGTATTGGAATATATTTTACGCCTCATAAAGCATAAACAATCTTTTCACATCCAACTGTATTGAATACCACACTATTTATGTTATTAATATTTGTTTTGTTATGTAAAATGCAATATACTATTTGTTTAATCTTTTGTTTGCAGCACTGGGATTGTATTAATATATTTGAAGGTGCCGCTGCAAACCTTCGATCCGAACTAACTGCGAAATGACTTTCTGACAGTTTTTGAAACGGGTCTTAAATTTTGGATCATCCTTCAACACATCGGCGTTGAAAGGTATGCCTCTCTTCGAGACTGTCCTCCAAATCTTGTTTTCTCACTGTAGTTCTTCTACCCTAGCATGGCTTGTGATTTTTCAACATTGACTCTTCTTATTTTTTCCATTTCTTTCTGTATAAATTATTACTTCATATCAAGCAATTATTCTGTCCACACACAAACAAATCTATTACGAATGTGATTGTTGGCATTTTTGTTTTTCATTTTACTTAAACCACTTCATCTAAAGTAATTGCTCCAGACACACACTCAACATCTACTAAGTATGTAATTTTTGGTATTGATTATAATCCTCTGGTTCTTCTATTTATATATTTTTCTTCTTTATGTCAATAAATGACAATTGTCTTAAACTTTTATTGTCGTTTTTACATAATTCGTCTTGTTATACATGTTTAAAACCCATCGTTTATCTACGAATCCTTATTGTTTACATTGACTCTTCTTAATTTCTACCTTTATTTCATAATATTATTCCTTTGTATTGCTGGTTCTAATGTAAAATCATTAAGTGGTGTTCTTATTATATTCACTTTATGACTTTTCTTTTAAACAAGTGATTAATAGTAATTCATTGCTCTACAACTAAAAATAGTAATACGAATGTGTTTGTTGGTAGTTATACTAATCTTCTAGCCTCTCTGGTCTTCAACTTTCAACTGTGTAATTTATTCGATGTTGTTTGTTTCTTTTGCTATTGATTGTACATCTCATTTTTTATACATTTCAATTACACACAAATATGTATTTATTTTATATTATTCTTCTTGCCTATCTTTCTACCTCTTTTACAATTGAACAACGTTCTTAATTGTTGTTTATTTATTTAGTTCCTTTATCTAAAGCAGGGGTTCTCAACCTCTTCCAGGTCGCGCCCTCCTCTTATAACTCCACGCCCCCCTCCCTGATTTTATTTGAGTTTTTTTAGTTAGATTGAAACAATATTATAGCCTTATTTCACTTCACCTACTCTTAAGGAAATCTGTCGTGCCCCCTGGTACCTAGCAGCGCCCCCCTAAGGGGGCGTGCCCCCCGGTTGAGAAACCCTGATTTAAAGTATTTCCAACTGTAAAAATGTTCAAGTAAATTCTTGGAATGTGATTAATTTATTAGTTTATACAGGGTGTTCCATTAGTACGTTCTCGGTGAATATCCCGATTCACGTTAAAGATAGTTACTCAGAAAGTTACTTAGTTTTTAGAACTGCATACCCTAAAAATATTTGTATGTATACATGGTGCTCCATACAGAGACTATCACCCCTATTCTCTGTATGGAACACAACTTGCTTATTTTAAGTGGAACAGCCTGTATATTATGTGGGTTTTGAATTTCTGATAAAAATTACGTGTAATTTTATTAAAATTATTCATTCTAAGTTGTACCGTTTCAGAGTTATTTGACATTTATAAACAAACATTGTATTTGCAGTGGTTTCGTTTCTGAAACTTAATTAGATAGAGGTTGCAGACTTCGCCATTCTCTTGAGAATAAAGGGCGCTATCGGTTGCGCTATCAAGTTATTGAATTAAACATTGCGCTTAAGTTATTTGTCTACGAAATAAGAATAGTTGAAAATGTTCAATCAAAGGTAGCTTGATTTTTCTAAATAAAAAAAAAATAATATTTTTGCATCAATCGACTCAAAATTAAATCTTCTTTCGAGTTTGTTAATAATTTTTTAGCTGTAGAAAAGTGAATTTTGAGTCGATTGGTGTTAAAAAATTATATGGTTCCATTTGGACAATAATCAGGTTGAATAAACTTTTATAAATTCGACTATTTTTATTTCGTAGTCAAATAACTAATCGCAACACCGTAATTCTCCATCTTATTTACCTTTGGAGATACATACGGTTTACGAAACCACCCAAACCGTAATTTTTATTCTTATATGTCAAATAACTCCTAAACAGTACAATCTGGATCGAATGTTTTTAATAAAAAGGCACTCAATTTTTATAAGGAATTGAAAAACCAAATAATATACAGGGCGATCAGTTAAAAATTAGTAAGTTGTATCCCCTACTCTCTTTATGACGCACTCTGTATACATGAATATATTTTTAGGTCATGCAGCTCTTAAAATCCACAAACTTTTGTGTATAAAAGTGTTTTCATTCGTTTATTAACTTTACTTCATAAAAAATATTTCATTTTGATTTCTATTCTTTCCTAATTCTAATAATTACTACTTATTTATTCGATTTGACGATCTATAATTTCTAAATGCATTATCTATAATTTCTAAGTTCATTAATTAATTCTGAATTAATATTTTTGTTTGTATCTAGTTAGTATTTCTTAAAATATGTATCTATCTATTTGTTTCATACAATTTATCTATTTTAAAAATAATAACTTATTATGAATTTTTAATTGTCTTGACAATGGTTGAATAAACAAAAACTAGTCAAGAATTTAAAGATTATTTGGAACTTAATTTAGTGTTTTTTATATTAGTATTTTATTTGGTATAATTTCTTGTTATAAATCAATTATGCATATATTCAAGAATAACTAATGAAAAAAACAAATTTAATTTATGTTTTGTAAATTCTCCAAGTAATTATTCTTTGAGAAAAATGTTTTCATTGTAATGAGTTTAAAAAAATACTTAATTCTCAAAGAAGAAATTTCTTAAATATTCTACATTATAGAGCAGGTAAGTTAAAAGGTCCTACCATGTTATAAGACATTTCAATTATTGGTATTTTATTTTTTAACATGGGTTTCCACCGCTTGAGTTTATAAATGCTTAAAATATTAAATATTAGATTTGTAGCGTAGTGCTTAAATCAAAATTTTCAGGCTTTCCTTTACTCGAAATTTTACTTCATGCGCCAGGCGCATAGGTTCATATTCATATACAGACAGTCAAACTTGTCATTAAACTTAACAAAATTAGCCAAATATGAAGTACCTGCAATATTAACTGGTTGAATCAATTTTGACTCCATGTCATTCCTGAAAATGATAACTTATCATCAACAAAAGATATGTCAACATCGTTTTTAAGGATCCTAAAAATGTTGACTTAAAACCAACTATAATTTAGACTATATATTTAGCTGTCCCAAAGTGCCCCATCTCTAATATCCCAGACTGCCCTATGCGTTCAAAGTGTGTTTACATGTAATGGCTCTATATTTCCCAATGTTCAAGGACAATGAAATATGGTTTATGTAGTGCATAAATATCTGTTCTTTAGCATACGTTAATTTAAGAAATTGAAACAAACAAACATTTACTACGCGAGTAAATTATAAGCACAAAACTTACTTTGTGAAGCACTTTATGATGTTTCTGTAATAACTTCATTAAGTCTTGTGATTTTGACACAAAACTGTACAGTCCGCAATTAAAGTGTCATTGCTATCAATCCTCAAAATACCGAATGTGTAGACCTTTCAGAAAGATGAAAATCTAAAGTGTCCGAAGGTGCCCCATGTATAAACCTGCCCTACTTTACCCTACTCCTGTTCTGAATTACTCTGTATAATTTGTTTTATGAACGAGTTGCTTTTTTTTCGGAAATAAATGAGAAAATTCAAAATGTATCTTACATTGAATAAAAAGAGTCACGATCCCCCCTCCCCCCCCCTCTCCTCCACACTAAACTTTTCAAGATATTTATGCAATACTTTTAAGAGATCATATATATTTTTGTGTTGAAGAAATAATCAGGCAACGTTCATTTCTAGTTAATTGTGGCAGCAGTAATCATTGGAACTCGCCATTAATTGCGGTGACATAATGGCGCGTTTCGTGAGGCGGTGTGAGGGTTGGGAAATGGGGGAAATTAAGGAAGGCCAGGGTGGTTATTCTCCTCGACAGTGTAATTTAGGAACACTCGATCCACGACTTACAAGTGGCTACATCTCGAGCAGCGCCCGCCAGATTACTACTTCTATATTGCTCTTTCTGGGTTCGTTTAGATTTACTGGAACGGAAGGCGAGCTGGCGGCGAAAAGGGCTCAGCCCCCACTTCACAGCAGCACCGCTTTGATTGACAGCTTTTGACTTTAATTGCATCGATTTTCCGTCAACACCTCTATTATTACTAGAGAATTGTTTTGTTAAATTCAGATTGAAGAAAACCCAATAAGAGATAGATTAATTTTGCTGTTACGCATGGTCTGATTATTTTCTGCAGTTTAATAAAGCTATATAAATGCCAAGAATTTACTGAATCAGCACCGTCGGATTATTTAATATAAATTGCCTTTTATCATTAAAAGGGAATTTTTTTAGTTCTATTTTTTTTTTAGTGATGGCGGAGGCGCTCGAAATTAATAACGAGTGTCTATGAACTGTCAGCATCTCGGTTGCTTTGAAAAACAAAATACATATCTTAGATTATGCCATACGAAACGGTAAATCTTGGAAACGTCAAATACATTTATTTATATGTCATTGGGTAGTGTCACAGTGCTGAATTTAATTTCGACGTATGTTTCTTTAGTTAGAACCTACTGGGATGCCGACAGGCACTCGTTAGATCGACGATTATGTTAGACGAAAATCTGATAAGATGTCAGAATTGTCAACATTTTGAGCGACTTTCACGCCTGCGCCCCTTGCATGCCCACCGTGGATAGGTCATTTGGGACCCACAATAACCTGCCTATCAATTTGGTACGGGTCCAGAAGCGCGAAGCGCTGCCTTTGCCCCACGTACAATTTACGGGACAAGTACTAAGATGAAAACATCACATTTTTTTTTGTTTCAATCAACGATCCCCATTATGGTTTGCTACTCAATCAACGATCCCCATTATGGTTTCCTTTATAATTAACTTATATCTTTGAAAAACCTGTCGATTTTCAAATATCAATATATCACATAATCTGAAGTTATGAAAAAATATTTAAAGATTTTAAATTCAATTAAAACAAATGAACTTTGCAATTATTTTAGTTTATTTAATGCTAAGATATTTAAATGCGATGCAAGTGTATTTATACCCTATATTAATAAAAACTAAATTTCGTAAAAAATAATGAGATCTCTCAAATATTCTCTTACTAACATCATGAAGTTGCTAATTATCCAGTTATACGAATGTCTAGCCATGTGTAAGCAATATAAAGCAATAAAATGATTTAATCCTTATCTCGCATGTGTAGTTTGAGCACAGATCTTATTTGTTGTGGGCACTTACAAGAAACCATTAAGTGCGCGCTTTTCCCAATCCAACCGCGTTCGCGGATTTAACGAATAGTTGCCGCTAAACTAAACATCCTTTGCGGTCCTTGTGCGCAAAACTTAACTCCTACTACGGCTGGTTAGCGTGCGCCGCTTCAGTTGGCCCCTTTCTGATAGGATTACCTTTGGCACACCAAGCCGACTTACCTCGCATTATTATCGTTGGTGCTAATTAGATGAGAGAAAGTGGCTATGGAAATGATTAGTTTCAAGAAAATTTTGTCGCCGCCCGGAAAATTGAACTAATAGTCCGCGCTTGTTCCGGAGAGACAGTTCGGGGGAATAACACGCTCGCGGAGTGAGAGAGATGGAGGGAGACTCGATTACCGCTCGAGCAAACAATGAAAAAATCAATCTCTCGTCGTAAAATAAATTTGCTTTAGGATTAGAGGGTTCGCATCCCTTTTCTAATATTGACATTTTAAATTGTGTCGATGGATTTTGTTTTGGTTTTCGCCACGGAGATTTAATAATTTAGGCGCTGGTCCAAAATTGTAGAAATCGACATTTTAGCGGCATTTGGTAGAGTATTTTGCAAGCTATGCGATGGTAAAAGTAGTTAAATTAAAAACCACACATGTGCAAAGTTACAACGCTTTAAATTTTAAAACCAGCACTTGCCTGGGACAACTTTTAGTTCCAATGAAAACCCAAAACCCAAAAGATAACCAGTTTTATGAAAAAATATTTTTGATGAATAGCTGCAGCAATTTATATCTCGGAGCAGTGAGTGTGCGGATTAGGCAGGATTTCAGTTTTTTCAGTGTAGAAAATAGTTTAGCTAGAAAAATTTATATTATCAGTTACTAATCATTATTTCATGTTAGTGTATTTCATAGGATAAACGAGTTTATTGCAACATGTTCTTGTTTGTGTTAAAAACAAGACATGTCCCACTGATTTTGCTTGTTTTTTCTTAATACAAATAAATTGAGTACATAATTAGTCACTCAATACTATCAGTTGACTACGATAATTAATAAAAATTGGGCCTATTTGCACCCCGACTGATTACCTTTAATCAACTACTAATCATTGTTTAAACCTCTGATTAAGTCATAATTCTAGAATATAAGGAAGTTTTAAATTTGTAAGATATCCTAAACATGTCTCTTTTATCATTATGCAACTTTGTAAATAATTTATACATAAAATTGCTGTGTTTTCACTGATTAGCTTAATCGACTTGGGTATAAATGGGCATAGAAGTTGTAACGGTTACCAAGGTAAACAGTTTTTTTTTAAAGATTTTCTCAAAACGTCATTTTTGGACAAATGCTGTTTATAAAATTAACGCCTCAATTGTTACGAAGATTCTACCTATAACAACAATAGTAGATATCCTTGGTATATAGGCAAAAGGCATGAAGATCAAAGGAAATAATTATCATATTTTAATGAATCATACATACAGGGATTTTTTAAGTATACATGTCCGGATAATTACAGCGATTGGTAAATTTGCAGGAAGTCGTTGTTTTTATAAAAGCGGTTAAAGTAAAATTTCGAGTTTACATGTTAGGACATTAACATGTTAGATTTTTCGTGTTTATAGTTGAAATTAATAACACAAATAATTAAGCCAAAAACTAAAATTAGGCGAAAATACAACTAAACGTTATAAAATCGCAAGAAAGTTTGTTAAAAAGGGGGTTCGACCATGTAAATTGTGTATCACGATGGTTTTGGTCGTTACTACGTGGTAATCTATATCAAAATTAAATGAAACTATGACTATGTTTTACACTTACACTTTTATTATAGACCTAAAAACATAAATAATACGAAAGGTTCAATACATGTCTCTGTAAAAGAAAATTTTAAAAATCTTATCTAATAATAATGCTGGAACGAAAATCTGAACATACACAATTTACATAATTATAAAAAAAATGATCAAGTACATAAATACGGCACGAGAGGCTGTGAGCATATTTATCCAGATAGATTACGTCTATCTAAGTCTAGGAGTGGAGAAAATTATTATGGGCCAAAATTGTTCAATTATTTACCTCAGAACATAAAATCTCTCCCCCATATAAAGTTCAAGAAACACGTTAAGTCTTCTTTAGTATCCAAAGCATTTTTCAGCATTGATGAATGTATTGTATTAATCACCAATTCGCGGATTTTGGGCCAAGTAACTGATACAATTTTTTTAAATGTTTTTAATATGTTGTATCGTATATAGTATTTTATTCTGTATTTTATCGTGTTTTACATTTTATGTTTGGCTTTTATATTTTACATTTGGATTTTATATTTTGATTTTATATTTGGATTTTATATTTGTATTTTATATTTGTATTTTATATTTATATTTTCTGTTTGTATTTTATATTTTATATTTGTATTTTTTATATTTTATATTTATATTTTTTCTACCACTCTTATTGACGTTTGTAAACCTCTGGTCTTAAGCAAGAATAAATTTACTTACTTACTTCATGGGCAGCCCCCCCCCCCTCTTAACAAACTTTCGTGCGATTTTATAACATTTACTTGTCATTTTCAGCAAGGTGAATTTTTGTCCTAATTATGTGTGTTTCGTAAAAAACTGTTTGATTTATTGATAAAAATAAAAAAAATGTTTCAAATTTGTACAACAACAAACAAGTTTTTAACTTGTAAATCCCTATGGCCATACTTAAATAAAACGCACGGTATATTATATTCTAAATTTAATGTATGAACAAAATTGAAACAATAAACAGAACTTGGATCGGTTTAAAAATATTTTAATTACCTTACATCTAAGGTTTTATTATTGTTTTGAATCTAAACTACAAAGACGCCACAAAAGCTATTAGCGTAATGCCGGTTTGATTGGAAAGCTTGGCAAACAACCGAGGAAGAAGGCTGCATATGATGTTCGCCACAAGGGCTGAGGAGAGCAATGGGGCGGAAAACACGCAAGTGACACCTGTAAATTAGCAGGGGTGCCACGCTAATGATCGCACGAGCAGCACGCGATCTGCCAGGAACAAGTGTCTTTCGCATTGTCAGAGGCGGAACCGGGACTCCTGCTTTATGCCCCCTCCCCCTCATCGTCGAAGCGGTCCCAGTTGTAGCGCCAGAGAGCAAGGGAGAAAGAGAGACAGACCGAGAATCGTTTATAAAATTACCCCATCTCCCGCCGTACATTTTCAATCGGAAAGAAAATTGCAAGTTTTAATTTAGTGAAAATTGCGTTTTTTGTATTTTCTGTTATTTTGGACTGTCGTTGGGATCCAATCGTTTTCGTATTAATGCAGGGAAACACAATGCGCTACAGGTTGGTTTTTTTAATTCAAATAATATAGGTAGACAGAATAACGTTTAAAAAAATCCTTTTAGCATGGTTTTTTTATCACTAACTTGCTTTTTTAGATTGTTTTTATAGTTCAAACAAGATAAATTCAAATTCAAAACTATTTAAATTCGAGAAATTCAAATAGTTTTGAATTTGAATTTATCTTGTTTGAACTGTACCGTAAGGTAAATAATAAGGTCTCACATTCTTCATACCTGCTATTGACATAATAGCGACCATATTTTTCACTCATTCCATTTCTGTGTACCTGTTCATTCCACACACAACACTTTTTCCAAGTAAGTTTATTTTAATTTTATTCCTAATTTAAAAAAAAACAACGTCATAAGCAAAGCTATACTGAAGAGAGATAAATCTCGAAACGCGTCTATAGATGGCCTAAGACATTAGGTTTAATCCAAGTCCTTTCACTTCTAATTTGTTGCTATCTCTCCTTTCATTTTAAATTTGTATTGTTAGTTTGTTTGAAGAGAATTTGACATAAACGTTACATCTACTTTAATAGAGCGTTGTAACAAATCAAATTAAATAAGATTTTAAATATTTCATTGTATAATTCAATATCCGGAGGTGTATTTGCACGGGAAGTAGTTGTTTCAATGGATATTTATCGTCTTGAGTTGTCTTATTAATTAAGACATCATAATTTCATCTGCCTGATGAAGCCACTGTGTGGTGAAACATGTTACAGTGTTCAACAATAAAAGTAAAACCCTCCCAACTGTGTTGTTTTATTTCAAATAATTAAGACATCGTTTGCATTTTCACGAATAGTTTTTTCGTAATTTTATATATTATGTTTTTATAGATTGCCAAATTATCTGAATTCAGCATAGGGTATGATTGATTAAAGATACTGGAGATTTTGTTCTTTTAAACAAACCTAATTATTCCAAAGGAAACCCCATATCCCCCCCTCCCCCCGGGCTACGGCCTTGTATTACTGTCAGATTTCCCATCACATAACCTACAAATTAAAAGTTGATTTACAACTTAACATGTGATTATTTTGTCCTAACCTTAAACGCACAACCTGCACCACACCACTAAATTCTAGAAATGTAAAATTTAATTGGCCATATTAAAAAAAAACAGATTATGGTATTCGCATTTTGGGTAATATTTGCTTAACACCTTCGCTACCAAGGTCTCGGAGAAAAAATCGATACTTGTCTTTTAAAATGTTTACTAAATTGAACAATTACTTAAAAAGCTATAAAATACTAATTGTCCTTTAGCCTAGAACATCCTGCATCTTATTCATTTTTTAAATGTATCTATTTATTTAACGATATGATTTCATAGAGCCAATTATAATTAAATTATCAAAAATTTAGTGTCACATATACAAGACGCTGGTAGCCTTACGTTAATTGACAAATTAACTATATGTATTATTAAAATGCATACTATTAAAGTATTATTTTTCTATCATCAATAATAACCAAGTTATGAGGACACATTCAAAATCAAAACAATCAGGTTACAATCGTGTTTTCTGAACGTTTGCTTTTTTGGTTAGTTATCCATTAAATATACGGGGTGTCCTGATTTCGTGGATATGCATATTTATTTGAAGAGATAGAGATTTGTTGAATTGGGGCAAAATTACGTATTTTTGAGTCATTGTCCCGTATATTTTCTCCCATTTAACCAATTCTCTGTTTCTTTCCTGCCATTTTACTTTTATTTCTTTGACTCGTAATAAAGTTTTTTTGTGAGAACGCGCATTTTTAGTGTTTGTTATCAATGTTAGTCACTAAATAGTAAACTTTTGCAATAAGATACTCAATTTTAACAATAATCTTTACAATACAAGGTCATCGTCTAGTTCTTATAATATAACTTTCAATTAGCTCCTTGGAATGTGGCAGTAATAAGTTGCCATAAGATAGTGTTTATAGTTTAGTTATAAATTTAAAAACAAATGAGATGCATTATCTTGATAAAAACAGGGTTCAAAAATATAGTGATATTTATATATAAATATCAAAATATCGGATATATATATATATATATATATATATATATATATATATATATATATATATCGATAGTTATCCGATATATATCAACTTCTTGATAATTATTCTTGTTCGTAAATATTAACATTTATATTATTTATGAATTATACAGGGAGTTTTTCTTTTGGGTATACATTTACCAATTACGGTGTGTAGCCGTAAATGTTCTGACTTTCGTTGTTTTTTTAAAGAGTTCAATTTGAAGCTTTAAACGAGTGTTTTCCACTCCCAGGCTAAGCATGAAGTAAAATTTCGAGTTTAGAAAAGCCTGAAAATTTGGTTTGGTCGCTCCGCAAAGCGGAGCGACCAAACCAAATTTTCAGGCTTTTCTAAACTCGAAATTTTACTTCATGCGCCACGCGTCTAAAACACGAAAATATTGAGAAGTTCACAATATGCTAATTAATGCAGTATTCTAAAGACGTATATTTTAATTTCAATTAAAACCAGTGTTTTATACGCGTGGTGCATAAAGTAAAATTTTGAGTTTATAAAAGCTTGAAAATTTGGTTTGCTCGCTCCGCTTTTCTAAACTCGAAATTTTACTTTAGGCTTAATCTGTGAGTGGAAAACACTCGTTAATAGCTTTAGTTTAAACTATTTTCGAAGATAAGGAAGATCAAAAACTTATAGCATGCATATGTATACTTAAACCTTAGTTTACCTTATGAAAATTCCTTTTCAGTCTTGAAATCTACTCGTAAGTCCCGAAACTATCTCTAAAGAAATTTCTGATATATTCACTTCAACACATAATTCGGAAATATCGTAGTATTTATATAAATATTAAAATATCGGATATTTGTCGATATTTATCCGATATATATCAACTTCTTAATAATTATTCTTGTTCAGAAATATTAATATTTATATTATTTATTAATTATACAGAGAGATTTTCTTCTAAGTGTACATGTCTCAATTGCAGCGTATATGCTGTAAATCTTTCAAAATTCGTTATTTTTTAATGAGTTTGAAGTTTTAAACGAGTGTTTTACACTCTCAGATAGAGCATGATCTATCCAATTAATCACATCACCAACATCAAATTCATTTAATTACCCTAACCATCCGAGGGCGGCTATTCATTATTTTTGCGTTCCAAAGCAATAATTCATCGCCTCATACACATTTCAGTGGCGGCGAATGTCTTCGATCAATTAACGCCACTTCATTATTTTAATTATGAAATACCGTTTCGGCCTTCACTCGAAACTCGAAATATAGATTTTGTATTGGGACGGTGGGAAACGGGGGCGCGGAAGGCGCGAGAGATCGTGATTAAAGGAAGACAACGGGGCGCCGCTTTGTTTACCTGTTTTATCCTTTGTAATTATTTCACTAACGCAGTTGCGTACCCCGGATTAATTGAGGGGAGATAATCGTACTGTTTGTTCTGATTTCAACCCTTAAGACAGACAGGGCGCGCGAAGGGAAAGGTTGGATTTATTAACGAGGTGCCTTACAAAGGGTGGATATGTGTGTGTATGTATCATAGAACACGTCTTTCTGGGGTTTTGAATGGAGTCATCTTTGGATGATGATAAATTTCGCTCAAAAGAGGAAATGAATGTGTTCCTTCGTGTAATTATTTCTTATGTTGTATGTTATAATAATGTCTTGTGAATAGTGAATGCAATCAAGGTATATCTTAATTAGTGCAAATAATTATTCAAATAGTAACCATAATTCATCACTTTTATTAATACCGTACGAACACTGAAAAATTATTGGTATAATAAAATTATGATATTTTCTGGTATAGTTAGGCAACAGGTTGGTTCATCCTGCTAGCAACAATTCAAATAATAAAAATAATAAAATTAAAGTTATCGAATAAAGACAAAAATGGTGCCATCCCTTTATTTTAAATTGATAAATTAATGAATGCAAACAACTGCTGAAAGATTGTTTAAATAAAATTTGATAATTTGATTCTACTGTTTCTTGACAGAAATTAGTGATTATAATGTAGATACTAGTAGATACTTTTGATAATACTTTGTATACAGAGATGTTATTTTCTTTTTAGTATACATACCCATCTCAATGCAGATACTATACATTTGTAGACATTCGTAGATTTTACAAGTGTTCAATTTATCAATTGCTAAAAGATTGTTTAAATCTCCTTAATTAAGTATGAAGTAAAATTTCGAGTTTAGAAAAGTTTGATAAGCGGGGCCTCTAATCAACATTTTTGGGCTCTTCTATACACAATTTAACTTCATGCGCCCACCCGTATAATACACTGATATATTGTGAAAATCAAAATATACTGTAAGTTTGATAACTTATCATGAATAATTCAAATATAAAACTATTTGAATTTGAGAAAAAAAGCTTACGCTTCTTATAGTTTGCACACTTTATACATAATATTATATATAATAATATAATAATTTAATTTGTCCAACCAAATTTTGCGCTTTCGAAATTCAAGCAATTTTCCTAAATGTAAGTATAATTATAAGAAAAAATCAGAAAGCAAATACGCTTGGATTTTGGAAGATTTAGTTACTTAAAAAATATATATGTGTAATATTTATTAACGTGAGATCACACTTGAGCAGTATATTTTGAACTTCACTTGAAATTAGTGTTTTATACTCGTGGCGTATGACGCCTGAAAATTTGGATTGGTCGCTTCGTTACGCGACTAAGCTAAACTTTCAGGCTTTCCTAAACTTGAAATTTTTCTTCATGCATAAGGATTCTTATAATTTTACCAAACACTGTAATTATCGGGATTATTATTATTATCTCTGTACGCTTCAATTATCATCCTGTATATGCATATAATGGGAGTTAATAGTTTTGGTAATTTCTTTATGTTCTATTTATCACCCTGTATAAAATTATCTACTGCAATAATGCATGTATAGACTTATGTACCTGTGGGCATAAATAAAGTTATTATTATTATTATTATTAATGTGTAATTTTCGTTCTTTTCTAAAGTTTCAATTTTTAAAACTTTGAACTTTCATTACAGCCGAAACAAAAACGCAACGAACTTACAATAAAATATTTAATAAATTAGCGAACGGGAAAAGGGGAATTAATTCGCGAGTTACGGTCCGCGCGGCAAATGAAAATTTAAAATCAAATCAAAAATTTTGCAAGCGGCGAATTAAAACGGCAAAGAGTGAAATTTACGTGGAAGTGGATTGGAGTTATAAGATTAAAAATACGATAAAAATGCAAATGATTCACGCCCACCGCAGACTTCTGCCTCACAAATCCCCTTGCAAGTATTTTTTTTTGTTCAATGTTTCGCTTTTTATTCTCACTTGATAAATATTTTTTGTGTAAAATAATACAATCTTCTATATTTAAATTATTTAAAATTTAATATACAAAGCAAAAATAATTGGAGTTGTACCCCTAAATTTCGGTTCTGTGCACTTGTATAGGTTGTGATTTATTATGGGTAAAACCAAAGGTGTTTGGTAGTAACTAATTCCAGTATAAAAAGGAAATCGTAATATACAGGGTGAGTCATTAATCTTAAGATACTCAAATATCTGAACAATTATTGATTTTATAAGAAAAAGGTTCAAATAAACCCTCCATATTTTGGAGGGGTAAATTGATCTGTAGTAGAAAGAAGTTCCTACAAGGCCCTCATGGGGGCCTATGGGGGGCAACTTCATAATATTGAATGGAAACCCCCATTTTTTAAATTTTTGACTCGTATAGTCATCTAAAAAAAAAGTTACTCTATTTGAACATTTTTTTTATATCTCTATAGACGCTATAATGAGGAACATTTATTGTACTAATTTTATCCTATTTTTCAGATAAGTAAGTCAAAATATTTGTTAAGATGTATAAACTGATTGCAAATTAATTATCTTTAATCAACATTAATAAAAGCACGGCAATTTTGAATATTTATTGACACAATTCTCGTTCCCGTTCCTGTTACTGTTCTCGTCCTATTTTTAGTTCTTATTCAGTTCTTGTTCAAATCCTGTTATTACCGTGTTTTTTTATATTGATAATAAATTTTAAAAAATGTGGACAAGAAATGTTCCTCATTACAGCGCCGTCTATAGAGATTAGAAAAAAATGGGTTCAAATAAAAGTCACTTCTTTTTTGAGTTAATTATACGAATAAAAAATGGGGGTTTCCATTTAAAATTTTAATGTTGACCCGGCGGCGGCTCGCAGCCTTACTTCAGGGTAAGCTAGAGACCCAAGGTAATATGTATCCGTTATCGATTGGTGACTTTGTTGTGCAATTGATTGTATTTATAAAGCGCGATCCCAACCTCACATTTTCTGTGCCTTGGCGCTGTGGCCGACCCTGAAGTTAGGCTGCGAGCCCTCGCTGTGTTGACCCCAGTAGGCCCTCATGAGGGCCTTGTAGACACTTCTTTTCACTACAGATCATTTTGCCCCTCTAAAATATGGAGAGTTTGTTTGAAACTTTTTCTTATAAAATCATTAATTGTTGAGATATTTGAGTGTCTCAAGATAATTAGGTCAACCTGGTCATTAGGGAGGTAAATTCCGGGATTAATTTGGGACTTGTGTATTTCTAGTGCTTCTAGTAAATCCATTTTACGACCTTTTTCAGCAAAATGGATGACTGAAAGTACATCCTCACCAAAAGTGTGATTCTCTTTTAAAAGGTAGTTAGCATAGGTGGAACTATACTCAACGCCGTAAATAAATGAACACCCAGTAAACGTGGGTGAATTTTGATCAAATTTTCAGGAAAGATGTAGTTTATCTATACCAAGAAACGATAAAAATTTCAACAAGATTAGATTAATACATCGAGTAGTCCATCGATAATGAAATAAAAATTCTTTGGTTTTTTATTTTGTCATTATTTATTAATTTGGCACATTAAACCAAACTTTAAAGCTTGATTAGTCTTAATCGATTGTAAGAGAATGTCAACTATTCGAAGATGCGGAATTTTTCGCTCAATAAGTGACTTTGGACGAGTTAGAATAATAGGCCTACGAGAAGCAGAATGATCGATTTGTTTTAATGTTGACAATCGTGATGGACAGAAAGACATAAGGAACGACAACGGTTATGAGCTGGATGTCCTAAACACACAAATTAACGTGAAGATCATGTTCTTCACCTGGCAGCTCTTCGGCACCGTTCGTCATCAACAAGAAATGTGTATAATTTTTATGCTGGTATGTGGCCTGCATTTTATTCATATTTATATTTGTTTTTCATTATATCCCTATTGAAACATCTCTCACAGGAACAACCTATCGTATTAATTTTTATGAACATAATAAATATCGTAAAATTGCATACCACTTATTTTCTCAAGTATGCATATCCTAAAAAAAGAAATGTGTATCCTCACGTGGCACCTGTTTATTTTGCAGAAATTGGGGAATTTTCTCAACTAATACCCCACAACGTTTTTACTCTCCTCCCTTTTCCACGTAAACTTTATAAACATACAACATCGTTCCTGTGCGGGGCATAATGAAAAATAAATAAAAACAAAAAATCCCTCAGCAGCGGCAGCATGCGCGTATACGGAGTGATGTCGTTGTCAAAAACAGGGCCAGTTTTAATATTAACATAGTCCTTTGGTTCCTCTGTAAATGCTTTCAGGATAATGACAGGCGAATAACTAGGGGTCTAGCCCTCTGAAATTAACAAGTTTTTTTGTTGTATTATTTGCACGTGTCGTTTATTTCATATAGTGGTAATTATAACTGTTAAAAATAATATTCCTGCAAATACATATTATAATTAAGTCGACAATTTCCAAAACCCCCTAAATCCACTACAAGTTAGTTTCAAGTAATTTAATATTTTTATGTTTACTTAATGAATGATGAATAATTCAAATTGTAATTGCAGAAAATCGGTTGTTAAATAAGGGACCATAATGAGTAAAACCTTATTTTCGTACTTTTTCTGGAAATTTAATAAAAACAATTGGATTTAGCTCATTTTAAAAGTAAATTGGGATTTAGGGGTTTTTAATATTTATTTCGCAATAATTTATTTTATTTTTGTAGTTTTTACGTAATAATATAGTTTTATATTACATAATAATCAAAACATAATTAAATGAAATGTTATTCTTTAAAGATTGTCTAAACATGCCATACAAAATGGTTCATTGTAATAACTCATATTATCTGACATTTATTTTTTTGTACAAATTTCCTTATATTCGGTCTTCCTCAAGCTTCATATCTTGTGATGACGTTTTTATAATAGGTGGCAATTTCATTTACCTTAATTGTTTCTCAGTTTAATTTAACATTGTCTAATCCTACAGGTAATGGGTTAATTTCTTTACCTCTTTACCTCTTCTAAACATGCTTTGAGAGTTAGTGACATTTAAATGGTAGTTAGTTTGTCATGAACTAATATATTTTTATTAATCTCTCGCAACTGAGCGCCAAAATCGATACAATTGGATTTAATTACTTTTGTTTTAATACCTAGTACTACAATGAAGTCTACGATGGATTTAGCGGTTTTTATGTACTAAGTGCGTTACTGGATTTAGCGGTAGGTATTAGAAAATCGTAAATTATAAAATCTGTAGTGTCAAATTTAATATTTGTTAATTGTTCTTAAAATACATCATTCGTTGTGATATATTTTAAACTAACAAGTGTCTTCCACTCCCAGACTAAGCATGAAGTAAAATTTCGAGTTTAGAAAAGCCCCGCGTAGAAAATTTGTCGAGGGTCGCGCAGCGACCCGAGACAAATTTTTACGGGGCTTTTCTAAACTCGAAATTTTACTTTATGCGCCACGCGTATAAACCACTGATTTACAGTAAAGTTAGAAATATAAATCGCTTAAATGTGTTGGTGATCAATATTTATTGAGATATAGTAAAAATGGAAGAATTACTTTTTTTGTGAATAGTTTTGGAATAATAATATCAAAAGTAGAATAAATTTAGTTTGTGCAATTTTTACATAAGGCTACGATGGATTTTGCGATTTTTAATACTAAGCGCGTTACTGGATTTAGCGGTAGGTATTAGAAAGTTGTAAATTATAAAATCTGTAGTGTTAAATTTAACCTTGCCATACCAAGTAGAGGTTACAGGAATTATTGTTATATTATATCGTATGTTCAATAAAAAAAAACCTCCAGAGTGCCATGATTTTTTCTTTTTTTAAATTTAAGTTGGCTACACGCTTTAGGAATTGACATATAAAACGTCAAACATAATAATTATAATGTATAATTTCATAGTTCCCAACCTACAATATTTTCCATGGCACTCTAGAGATTTTATTTTATTGAACATACTATATTAACAGATGTATTATTATATAACCTAACCTAACTAAAACCTATTCTAACCTTATCTGATCAAACTCTGAAGTATCGGCTTTCTGTCTCCCAGCCAATATTCAAACTGATTATTTTTATTTATTATTCTTCCTCAATTTATAAATTGTCCATTCTTATTTATTAATAGAGCTCAAAGCTCACACTTAATCAAAACTGATAACAATCATCCCACATCGACCATCATAATCATCCACTTGTTTGTTTGTTACTTGTAACTAGTCTCTAAACTTCGCAACGGAGAAAACCTCAGAGTTTTGGTGGGGCCGTTTGAGGGGGTGGCTTTTAGAATTAATTCGCTGTCGAAGCGAGGTCGAGAGGGTCACAGACTGGACTATTCCTTCGTCCGGAGCAATAAAACAAACGCCCCCCCCCCCCCCCCCAGATATGTGCTAGTGGTCATTTGTCAACTTGCAAATTTGTACCGAGAGAAGAACAATTACCAATAACAGTAAAATATGTAAGGGAAGTTATGGCTGCTGTATGTGTATGTGTGTAGTTGCAAACTTGCTAACAAACTGCACGGTGAATTACCGTTTGCTCATCACGTGTTCCATTGTTGGGCCACAAAGTGACACTTTCGTTAATAATGAATGTATTGTGATTATTCAGGATTTAGAATGAAACAAATGAGTCGCCTATTTCCAAAAAACCCTAAATCCATTTTTTTTTACAAATGGATTTAGAGGTTTTTGGAAATATTCGACTCATATATACATTCAGAGATTTTTTATTTTAAGTATACATATCGCATAAATTTCCAAGTATTCTTTGTTTTTGTTTTTACTTTCAGTTTACTGAATTTGAAAAAAATTAAAAATAACGGAGATATGGACCATTTTTAAAAATTGAAAATTTTAGTTTTTCCAAAATGCACCGAAACAATTAAGGATATTTAAAATCAGATTATTGATAAGCATTAAAATGCGCAACTTTTCCCTTATCTAACCGATTTTCCATCTCTTTAAATAACCAAGATACCCATAGTGCAGCTCTAAAAACGGACACAGTGTATATTGTATTGAATTTTAGTTTTTTATTTAGTATTAATGCATTGTTATTGGCCACTTTGTGTCCGAAATGTACATACAAGAGTAAAATAAAAGTGTGAAGTTTATCAATTAGATAGTAGAATTGTTTCAAACTATAGCACAGTCGTGAAACGTTCTACTAATTCTACTGTACTAAATTTCACTACTACTTTCTATTACCTCTATTGGATCGTTATAATTCAATTAAATTTATCTATCTTTATTAAACCTTTAAATAATATTCTAGTGAGAGTCTTATTTTATGAGAAATGATTATTAAAGGTAAAATCCATTAAATTCCATTGATTTCTTACGCACTAAATGACTTACTTTTAAAGCAATGTAATATAACAAGCGAGTAATACCCCAACCCGCGCGCGCTTTCCGGCAAAAAATAATAAGTGGCAAGTTTATTTCTTCCTCGTTACGAATCGCAATTGCTTTAAAGAATAATGCGCTTCCTACATTAAAAATATAAACTCCATTAAATCCCCCCCGCACAACGCAAACCTATTATCGTTTTGGGGGGGCGCTGATGGATGCAGTTAGCGCGGTTAGTAGTGCGAGTGCGGTTTAATTTTTTCTCCCTGCCCATTTTTTTTTCTTCTCCTTGGGGATGTTTACCCGACGTGGCTGTAATTAAAAATCATAAAGGGGAGATAATTAAATATTTTGATTGGAGCGCATCTTTAAAATTCAAATAGTTTAATTACACTCTGACTGATGGGATGGTCGTGGAGGAGGGGTTGAAATTACACGGCTTTTGAGCGGTTAACTGGAGGACACTCTTGATTTTTTTCTTCATATTTTTTTTATTAAAAATTGTCGACGTATTGCGGTTTTAAATCTTCGTTTCAATGCGGTTATTTTATTAATTGCGTTTTTAATGGACATTAATTAATATCGCTTAAAGCTGAAGGTAATTTGAATGCTTGCAATTGAGTTTATGTAGATTTTTTTATCCATAATCCTTTCACATGATTAAAGGCCTCTTGCAGTTAAAGATAATTTGTATGTTTCTAATTTAGTTAGTAAGAGCTTTTTTAATCGCAACGCGTTAATTAAATTTGCGTTTGAAAATTCCGGATTAAGCCTCATTAGCGGGTTAACACTTTAGAAAGAGGCTTTACAAATCATTTGCCAAAAGTTGATGATAATTGTGATATTCAAGGAATTTTTCTTTTAAGGTCGGAAACTCGCATTTTATTTGGCCATAAGAACGAACAACAATTATTCTCCCACAATAATGAAAATAGATCTTTGAAACTTATACATATTGTACATTGAAGCTTTGTGAATAAATTGACACTATTTATTTTTTAATTTTTCTTAAATTATATAAATCAACTAATGGAACACTCTTAAATGATCACATAAATCCGTGCAAAACTTCCATAGAAAACAATATTTCTTCTTCATATTGCTTTAATTTATTGAAGTAATCATTATAAACATGTTGTATTAAATAGATTAATCTAAAATAAATGATAAATAAAATTAATCGTTGCTTAGAAATCTCCATAAGAGCAATGTACATTTTGCTTTTAATAAATAGGGGGCAGCATCGTGCTGTTTTAGTAATATCTTAAAATTATACTGTAATTTCCAAAACATGTGAAAAGAAATTGTGTTTGATATGTAGAATTCGTGTACGGCATTTGTCGGGACAAGGATTCCCGGTGCGCGGCCTTGAATTGCAAATGTAATTATTCCGCGGTGGACTGTTCATTGATTATGTTGTTGATACACAACAAAGAAGGACATTATTAAAATATTTCTTAATACATTCTTTAAATATGAGTGCATTTCTGGATTCATGTTTGAATAGGAATGTGAAATGCCGGTATATGTTGATTTAAGTGATGAGTCGGAAAAATGCCTTTTTCATTTATTTACCAAATTGAATGTGCGACACTCGGCAATTTGATTACCGAGGCACTTAGTCAGCTTAACGTCTAGAGTTCGAATTGGGTTATTGTAATGTCTCATTTTTTGTACGGCTTAGCCTACTTAGCCTACCCATCTTAGAGGATAGACCACCTCTCGTGTTCGCATCTATTCCTTTTGTGTGCTTCATTGCAATTTACCAAATTAAGGAGTGCAGCACGCGACAGTCATGTACGATATCTGATTTTTGATAGTAATCATTTAAATCACTTATGTAGTTGCAAATAACATGAATATATATTTTATGTTGCCAGAATTTAACTCTTTGTCTACAATATAAATACAGGGAATTTTTCTTTTATGTAAACACGTGCATAAGGTGTACATTTTCCGACATGCGTTGTTTTTTAAAAGAGTTCAATTTAAAGCTTTAAAGGAGTATTTTCTACTCCCAGACTAAGCATGAAGTAAAATTTCGAGTTTAGAAAAGCCCCGTAAAAATTTGTCTCGGGTCGCGCAGCGACCCGAGACAGATTTTTTTGGGGCTTTTCTAAACTCGAAATTTTACTTCATGCGCCCCACGTATAAAACACTGATTTCAAGTGAGGTTTAAATATACATAAATTTCACTGTATTTTAGTGTTTTATACGCGTGGCGCATGAAGTAAATTTTTGAGTTTAGAAAAGCCCAGAAAATTTGTCTCGGGTCGCTGCTGTTCTAAACTCGAAATTTTACTTCATGCTGAACCTGGGAGTAGAAAACACTCGTCAAACATGAAATTTAACACTAAAACAAGCAATATTTGCAAATTTCAAGCATAATGCTGCAATTGGGAAACTCCCCGTATAAATTAAATTAACTAAATCTTAAAAATTACAAAATTGGAAATGTAATTAATTAATTTATTTAACTTAAAATATTCATTATCATTTTCGAATTTAAGTGGATGGTAAATTAAATTTAAGAAATATAGTATGATTGTTATAAGAATTAAAAACAACTTTCAAAATATCACAAGAGTCATTTGATGTGATCCTCTGTAATTTTAAAGATTTAGTTAATTTAATTTATACGGGGAGTTTCCCAATTGCAGCATTATGCTTGAAATTTGCAGATATTGCTTGTTTTAGTGTTAAATTTCATGTTTGACGAGTGTTTTCTACTCCTAGGTTCAGCATGAAGGAAAATTTCGAGTTTAGAAAAGCCAGAAAATTTGGTTTGGTGGCGTAGCGAAGCTACGCCTACATCTAGGGAGTTTTTCTTTCAAGTATACATTTCCCAATTACAGCGTATATGCCGTAAATCTTTAGATAACTGTTGTTTTCTTTAAATGAGTTCAATTTGAAACTTGAAATGAGTGTGTTCCACTCCCAGACTAAGCATGAAGTAAAATTTCGACTTTAGAAAAGCCTGAAAATTTGGTTTGGTCGCGTAGCGCGAAGCGCGGAGCGGCCAAACCAAATTTTTAGGCTTTTCTAAGCTGGAAATTTTACTTCATGCGCCACCGGTACAAAACATTGACATATTACGAACTTTTAAACACACCGCTAAGCTTTACATTGCATCCGTGTTTTGTACCGGTGGCTCATGAAGTAATATTTCGAGTTTAGAGAAGCCTGAAAATTTGGTTTGGCCGCTCCGCGCTACGCGACCGAACCAAATTTTCAGTCTTTTCTAAACTCGAAATTTTACTTCATACTTAACCTGGGAGTGGAAGGCACTCGTTTAAAGCCTACTATTAAATTCTTTCAATATACAGAGCGTCGACAAATGTACAACGTATGTTTATGTATACTTAAAAGAAAAATTCTCGTTATGAACATGTTCGGTATTGCATAAAACTCTCTGTATGTATACTTAAAATTATAATTTCCTGTATATCATATTATATAAGCGAATATATTTCAATTGCAAAGTTGCAATTACGTCAATTGCAAAGTTGCAATTACGTCAATTGCAAAGTTGCAATTACGTCAATTGCAAAGTTGCAATTACGTCAATTGCAAAGTTGCAATTACGTCAATTGCAAAGTTGCAATTACATCAATTGCAATAAAAGCGTTTAGTATAATATTAGAAGGGTTTTTTTACACATCTCGACCCAGTGGGTGTAATCCGGCACTGAACATATATTTATGGTAGAAAGGTAAAGGCCAATAAATGTCTATGATTTTCTACGTCCTTAGACACTTTTACTTTTAAACATATAACTCAGTAATGCTAGATATAATTGGTGAACGGGCCAGGATAATGCAGCTAATGGTGGCATACATAAAAATTAACAATATTATTATTTGGTTGTTATTGTCTAATGTAACCCTTTTCAACCCAGTGCAAATAGCAATACAAGTGTGTTCAGAAAAAGAGTGAAAAGCGTCAGGTAACTTGATTCGTTAATTAGTTTTAAGTAGAAAATTCAAATTAAAAAAAATATTGTATGGTTCTTTATTAAGGCTCACGAGGACATTGAAATGGGAAATATGTGATTAGAAATCAGTAATAATTTTGAAATATTTTGATTAAAATTATTTCTATTGACAATCATCTAAACATAACAAATGTTTATGTATATATCACTTTAATATAATAATAATATTAAACTATTTAGGATTTTCAACTTTTTATTAAATCCACTACAATTACACACTGTAGCTTCTTCAGGTAAAGAAATATAATACAAACGTTTTACAAACTTATTTACATTATATAATACAGATTTCAGAAGTGTGGGTGGGGGGTTTTCTTCAGCTTAAGTAGAGGGGAGTTGGAGAGCTCGAGTTGGTCGTTCAGCAAATATCCTGAATAAAGGTTTTTATTTATTTCAAAATTTTCCAGCAAATTTAGTTTCCGTCCTTTATTGGAGATTTGGAGGATTTGAAAGTTGTTGCCAAAGTAGTAGTTTTCTTCAATCATTAATACTAATTACCAATAATTATACAAAAAAAAATATAAAAAAAAATTTAGTTACAAATTTTAAATACAAGGATTTTTTTTAAGTGTACACATGCATACACTGTTCATTTTCCGACATTCGTAGGTTTTTTTTAAATTCAAATGAAATCTTTAAACGAGTGTTTTCCACTCCCAGAATAAGCATGTAGTAAAATTTGGAGTTTAGAAAAGCCTGAAAATTTGGGTTTGACGGCGCGCGAGCTAAGTGAGTTGCGCCGGTAAATCCAAATTTTCAGGCTTCTCTAAACTCGAAATTTTACTTTATGCGCCACGCGTATAAAGCATTGATTTAAAGTGAAGTTCAAAATATTGGTTTAACGAATTTTTAAAAATTATTGAAGCACCCGAAGTTTATAAAACTTATTATTAGGCTTTGTTTTTATGTAAAAATCTGTTAATTTTGGGATAAGTTACAGAAGCTTAAAGTTGATTAAAAGTATAAACATCTTATTAAATTGATCTTTCCTTCAAAGAATTTTGAAAAATTGCTGAAACATCAGATTTTTATGAGATTTACGGGTATTATTGAAAAAATGAAAGGGTTGTTTTTTTACGTAAGAATAAAAGAAAAGTTGCAGAAGCTTAAAGTTGATTGATTGATTGTTGATTGATAGTTGATTATGACCCACTTTAAATGTATGAGTATTACATAATTTCGGTATAATTTGGGCGTTTGCAATTTGTTTGTCGAAGTTTATTAATTTTGTTTTTGGTCTAAATATTAACTGATAAATACAATCAACTCTATTTATTTTGTCATAAATTTTACAATAAAGGAAACTGTAAAATAAGTTTCTGATTGGTCGTTGAACGAGTGTCTTCCACTCCCAGACTAAGCATGAAATAAAATTACGAGTTTAAAAAAGCCTGAAAATTTGGTTTGGTCGCGCAGCGAAGCGAAGCGACCAAACCAAATGTTTAGGCTTTTCTTAACTCGAAATTTTACTTCGTGCGCCACGCGTATAAAACACAGATTTCGAGTGAAGTGCAAAATATACTTCTTACTTCACAATATTTAGTGTCTTATACGCGTGAATTGGATTTGGTCCAAATCCAAACGTTCGGGCTTTTCTATACTCGAAATGTTACCTTATGCTTACTCTGGGAGTGAAAAACACTCGTTTAAAGCTTCAATTTAAACTTTTTCTACATTTAATTTATTTATTTACGGAATCTCCAGTTTTGTAAATAAAAACGAATATGCGAAGATTTACACACTATACACTGTAATTAAGATATGTTCATGTTAACATGAAAAACTTCTTGTAATAATAGCCTTGTGTGGCTTACTAAGTGATCATACAATTTTTTTTGCTAGTTTTAAGTTTTCATTAAAATATATTTTAACTACTCAAACTTAAATAATAAATTGTGTTACGCAATACCCTTGTATAATAATTTAGCAACAAAGCTGACAAAGAAAACAATATAAAAATTAATTTTAGTTTTATTGTCATAGGAAACGCTTAGTCTATTCGGTCCCAATAACACATTTGTAATTACATTACATCGCAACACATCCATGATATTTTATTACTCATAAAAGACAGGACAGAACCCGTCACGAGATACATTTCTTATCTCCTTTGTTGTGGTAATTGGGTAATTTCTTCATGTGACTATATTTTATCATTTTACTTTTACAATTTTTTCGAAAGTAACTTAAGACATTTGTGAACATGCGTATTGATATTTTCCCTCTAATTTTATCGATAAATATTGCATGATAAATTATACAATCTACAGAACGAATGTAAACAATTATACTTAATTAAACGCAAGCATTTAGAATTTTTTAGTCCCTCGGGGGGGTCATAATCATGGCGTACAAATTTCCCCGAGCACGACCGGCTCAAACAATCCTCCACATAAGAAACCTGGATTTAATCTGCGAAGCTTAGAGCGTTAATTAAAATATTAATGATTCGCGTCGGTTAAATTAACGATGACAATTTCGTAAGTAAAACAAAACAAAGTGAACTTTCTTGAAATATTAAGTGGTGGGAAAAAGCCCCGTCATTTTCCAAATTAATTACGTTCATTAAAATATCAACGAAATTTATATGCGCTCGCCACTCGAGTTATGGAAATTAAAGGTAAATATCTTTTTCCCATTGCCGAAAATCAAGTCTTGTTTGATTTATAGCTCTGTGTGAAAAGTTGTATTTATGTTTTGATGCAATTAAATATGTTTTTATTTTAAAAATATATTTATTCATTAATAATAATGGGGACCCTCGTGGGTCAGTGAGTAGAGCTCCTGCTCTTGGGCCAGAAGGTCGTGGGTTCGAATCCCACCGGGGGGTGCCAGTTTCTTATGGGGAAATTGGCACCCTCTGGAGCCATGGATGTGAGTGAATGTGCTGTGTCGTCCATAATTAGTTGCATAAGCGTGTAAAGAAATAAATACTTAAATGGAATAAATAAAATAAAAATTGATGTTGGCCAATAGTCTACGTTATTAAGGCCAGGCAAAAGCCAAAACCCAAAAAAAAAAAAATTAATAATATTATTATTAGTATTTTTTTTATTTTATAAGGATATGGAATAAATAATATAACGAGTGTCTATTATAAACTGTCGGCATCCCAGTAGGGTCTGACTTCAGAAATATACGTCGTAATTAGACATACCGGGTGTTGACTTGGCAGACGCAACATAGGAAATCGCATATTAATTTTGAAGTGTTTAAATATTGGCTCTCCTATTTATTTTAGAGACAAAATGTATTTAACTTTTTTGTAGAGGCACAAATTCTGAATTTATTAGTATTCACACTTAACACTTAACGTTTCTCTAAGTTAAAATAATCAAGCAAAAGTAATGTAATGTTATAAAAATGAAATTGAAACAACAATTGCAGATGTCAGAATAGCAGAAGATATTGCTGTCACTTGATTAAAGACAGAAAACATATCCCAATCATCCTGATAACTATGGTCTGCATAATAATACTTAATTAGAAGGATGTTTTCTTGTGTAATGTAAATCTTTTCGTAAACATTTACTTTAATCAAGTGATAGCGATATCTTTTGCCATTTTAACATCCGCAATTGTTGTTTCAATTCCATGGCATGTCATTATTTTTATAAAATCACATTAGTTCTTAATTATTATAACTTAGAGAAATTTAAAGTGATAAATGTTAACAAGAATGAATTCTGAATTTTTCCCTCTAGAAAAAAGGGAAATACATTTTCTTCCTAAAATTTGAACATTTCAAAATTTACATGGATTTCCTACGTTGCGTCCGCCAAGTCAACACCCGGTATAATTAAATTTATTTGACGTTTCTGAGATTCACCGAATCATATGACTTAATCTAAGATATGTAATTTGTTTTTCAAAGCAACCAAGATGCCGACAGTTTATAGACACTCGTTATAATTCTTAATTAACAATGCTAAGAAACTATTCTTGTAGTTTCAATACTAAAAAAGTTTAATTTTCCTTAACTATGCGTTAACGAAATAATTGATTAGAGTGAGTGAAAACATACGAAAATACTTATCGTGACATGACAAATAAACGTCGTGACTGAGTTTAACTCTACTAAAAGAGAAATAATGTGGTCTACTGTCAATATAAAAAATCAAGAATTCTTAATCGCGCTACGGTTTATTGAAATATTTTAATGTTATTACACTGGGGTGAATGCGCCGGGAATAAAATATGTACTTTTTAAATATAACGAATTATGTAAGTTAATTTATTTTATTTATACCTTTCCGACTTTAGAAAATTTTATAAGACTAAATATATGTCTCTTCTATATATTTCAGTGGTAAATATTTTATTATCATTTATCAACTTAGTTTACCTCAGAAAATGTATTATCTCTTGCGCTAAACAGAGAAGCGTGTAAGTTTTAGGAAAATATTAATACGCCCTGCAGCCCTCCGGATATATCTAAATAATAAATACGATTCCTAATTTGGTCGGGCCAAACTGACCGTGTCTTCATTGTTTATTTACGGCAAAAGTATATTATATACCTAGGCCGGAGTTGCGAACCCCTCTTCTCCCTTACTTCCGCATGTTCTCGTTCTGGCATTTCCTGCAAACGGCGAACAATGTTTATACATCGTCTGTAAATCTGAGATTTCCTCCGGCACGCCTAGCTGCTTTATTTGCGTTATTATACATTTATGTATGGTTTATGGGGGCTCGTGTTAACCCCAAATGGTCCTGCTCTCATAACGTGGAGAATGTGTAATTAAAATTCTAATGAATTCATTATGTAAAACCGCAAAACATCTCTATGCCCTTTCGTTTTCGATGGTATGATGAAATAAATTACCTCAACAAAATATATAAAATTAGAAAAAAATTATTGTTGATTTATATAAAAGGAAATAAATTACCTCAACAACCTATATAATATTTAAAAAAAATATTGTTGATACATAAACTCTGTTTTTTTTTTTAATATGACCAAACTTAGGGTGTATTTCCTGGAACAGTTGCAGTCCTGTTTTAACAGTAGGGTATTTTAAACGTCAAGTTTTAAGATGTTGGTAAATGATTATCAATGTGACAAATAAATCATAATTTGTCAAATAAATTATCACGATGCAGAGAGTTTCAAAAAAGAGAACGCTACAACTTCCAACTTTAAAACACATACAGTGATTTTTTCTTTTAAGCATACTTGCATATATTCCATATAAACATTTGTATAATTAATAAATATGTGATCAAAACTAAGCAGTATATTTTAAACTTCACTTTAAATCAGTGTTTTATACGCGAGGCGCATGAAGTAAAATTTCGAGTTTAGAAAAGCCTGATTTGGCTTGGTTGCTCCGCTTCGCTACGCAACCAAGCCAAATTTTCAGGCTTTTCTAAACTCGAAATTTTACTTCATGCTTAATCTGGGATTGAAAACACTCGTTAGAGTTTTCAAATTGAAAGTTTTGAATAATATCACGAATGTCTAAAAATGTACATTAAAAAATCGTAACAGAAAAATCCCTTGTATTTAGAACTTTTTCAAAGTTTGTACATATAAATAGGCAGAAAATGAAGAATACAAATATTTCTTAGCAAAGATACTTTATTAAATAGGTACATTTGTAATCGTAATCTTTGTTACGTGAATTATCTATTTTATGAGTTGATTGAATTGTCATATTACTGTCAGATTTTCTTTCACATAACCTACAAATTAAAAGTTGATTTACAACATACCATATGTTTAATCTTCTCCTAACCTAAAACACACAACCTGTATTACACCACTCAATTCTTAAAAGGTTAAATTTGATTGGTCATATTAAAAAAAAACGGATTATAAATATATTTGAGTCCCCTAATTCCATTTGAAAAAAAGAACTTGATTTAGGGGTTTTTGTAAATATGCGACTTATTTAATAATAAAATTTATTCACATAAAAGATCATCATTTTGAATTAAATAAAACTCTTAAAAATTTCTCCGAAAAACAATAAACAATAAATGTGCGATGTTTTAGTGCCTGTGCTTAATTGAGGCTATTCACAGTGTTACTTATGGAAATGCAATTAAGTTTAAGCAACACAGAAATAAAAACCAATTCTTGCCAATTTTTGGTCGAGGAATATTTTAAAAACATTAAATATACGATTCTTTTACTATCTACATCTGATTTGTCTTCGATGTCAAATTGTTTAAATTGAATGGAAGTAGTTGTAGATGGCAAAAAATGCACACTTAATGTTTTTAATTATAGTTTTTTTAAACAGCCAATTATACTTTTAAATATTGTTTCTTTTTCTTCCAGGGTGACAATATGATGTCCTGTCCGTTACCAATCATTCCGGTTATTCCACCGTTGACAACTCTAAATCCAACCAACGACTACCCAATTCACATCGGAATTAAGGTACATTTCTTTTATTGAGGAACAAATTCAATCTTAGTCCGCTTGTTTACATTTTGCATTTATTATTCTTTGTCCAATACAACAATTTATATTTGCTAGTTTTATATTGGAGCTGTGATAATCGTTAAGAGCAGTCATACTAGCGAAGCGTAAAAAAATTTTAAACATAGTTACGTCTACTATATATAAATATTGAAAAATGGTGAACAGTCTTGTTAAGTGATGAAAATAAAAAATATTTACAAAACGATAAGATCTTTTAATTTAATAATTAAACACACAAATATATAATAGATTTTGTAAAAAAAAAATATTTTTTATACTTCCTTAACATTTTGAGCATCTAAATATGACAATTAAGTAATTTTTCTTTAAAGCATTTATGTATATCCCGATATACACCGTGTAATTTTTCAAGCATTCGCTGATTTTATAAAAGAGTTCAATTTGAAATTTTTAACGAGTGTCGTCCACTCCTAGACTAAGCATGAAGTAAAATTTCGAGTTTAGAAAAGCCTGAAAATTTGGATTTGCCGGGGCGCGCGAGCGTAGCGAGTCGCGCCCCGGCAAATCCAAATTTTCAGGCTTTTCTAAACTCGAAATTTTACTTCATGCGCCACGCGTATAAAGCATTGAGAATATTGTGAAGTGCAAAATATATTGCTTATGTTTGATTTCGCGTTAATAAATTTTTGAAAAGTATCATCAAATCTTGCTATTTCTAAATTCGTGCTTTATAATATGTTTTCTTTTCACCTCTTAATATAACTAATAATCGCTTTTATCTTCCCTATATTTAGTTTGGTTATATGAACTTATTTTAGAGGGCCAGGGAAAAAATCTGGCATCAGGGAAGAGTCAGAGAAAAACCAAGGAAATTTAACATTTAAAATTGGTCGCCATTATGACTGAGTATGAGTAGTTAGTTAAAAATAGGGATTTTTCTCGACCATATTCTTGTATTTTGACTATTTATACTGTCATTTAGTAGGAATGTCTTTTCAATAGAAAAAATAATCATCTTCACTACATTTTGGTTGTCATTAATCTTGTCCATCCAATATTAAAAAAAATCCATTCGAGGAAAACAGTCGCGTTTTAAATGTTGATGATAATTGAGTCGCCTATTTCCTAAAACCCCTAAATTCATTGTTTTCCAATAGATTTAGGGGTTTTCGAGAATAGGTGACTCAATTATGCAATTCATAGCTTCTAAAGTTTTCCAGGGGCAGCTTGGTGGTGTAGTGGTTAGAGTGTTGTACTGCCACGCCACGGGCCGGGGTTCAAATACCGGCCTGACAAGTTGTCTGCATTTATATAGGTTAGGATAAAAATGCCAAACACTCCGTCTTCTCGGATATGACGTTAAATGCATGTAGGACCCGTGTACTGCCTGGATGTTGCGTGCACGTTAAAGATACCGGTGGGTTGGAACTCCCATCGGGTTCAGCAAAATTCTCGAATAGCTGTAGACCTAATTTCCGGCGTCATGATTGGCCATAGCAGCGGAAATAGATGACGTAAAACCCAAAAAAAAAAAGTTTTCCAATTTTAAAGCTGTATAGCAACTACTTTGTGAAACTTGAAATTTGTGGCCTAATTTTCTAACATTAGTAGACGGTTCTTCTTCAATTGCCATATACACATTTTCCTTCAACTCTTTTGTCACAACGCGATTTACTGTTTTTTAACTTCACTATGCTCAACATTTAGACAACCAAACTTAAAAAAATTATTGTAAAATCATAGGATTGTTTTTTGATTCGGTATAGGCTGATTTGGATATTCTACTGAAAAATTATCATGCACTTGCTTGCTTGAAAATCCTAGATGTAATCCGTTACCATTTTTACCTTTTCTTGAGTTGTATTGTACAATTATGTTAATGTCAGTGACCCGAAGCTACTACCGTGATCGTTTAAATTATGATTTAGAGTAGGCGGCATTTTTTGGTGCGGTTGCTCAGAATGCTAATTGAATGCTGAAATACATTTGAGGTTATGCTAAACTATGTGTTAACAATCAGTAGTGCCAATCTAATTAAATAGTCAATGCTTACTCTAAATCAAGTTTTAAATGATCGCACGGTATTTAGAAAAAAAAAATTATCAACATTTTAAATTAAAATTTAAAATACATATCTCTTTAAAATTATTCAAAAAATGTTAAAGTTCGTTTACAAATTTTGTAAAACATACATTTATGTTAAATTTGATTATAATCTATCAAGCGGAAAAACCATTATCACGAGGTGAAGTTTTTACTATGTAAAATCTTATGAGGCATTGTTAAACAAATACACTGCATATTTCGCTATGATCGATCATTTGGGTTTCAAATGTTATTTCATAGAATTCAGAGAAATACGACGTTGTGTTTTAAATAATAATTTATAATTATTTCGATTTATTTCACCACAAGTTAAACGAAAAATTAATTGAAATGCTGCTTCCTTGACAGATAAAATGCATTTAACATTATTACATAATAAATTCAAAGAAAACACGAATATAAATGAAACCCGCACTCGTGAATACTTACCTATGCACGGATACACGTTTTCATTCCTTTAAATACAACGTTAAGAAAACTTTATGCACAAGGACCTAATTCAATTTAACCGGCGCATATGCGATAAGATTTCCTTCCCTACGTAAACGAACATCAAAGTATTTTTACTAACAGAATTAGAATCCGAGCTATTTTCGATATTCGACTCTATGAACAGGCGAATACTTTTGTAGTTATAGTAAGAGGGTTTCATTGATGTAAAGAATCATACTGCGTTTTGCGCTCTTGTGTATATTTTGTATTATATAGCATAGATACTGTGGGTTTCTAAACAAATAAATACCATCAAAGATTACTAGGGTTAGATTAAAAAAAATGTATATTCAACATATTTCTGAAAGGTTTTAAATTTAATTGATAATTCAAAAATCTTATTGATGGCAAAAATAAAGAATTAAGACGAGGGGGAAATTTATCTCAATATAACCCATAAATCTAAACAAGACAAAATCAATTTGGGAACGGACATTCATTCGGTTAACTCGGACGTCGTCTGTATATGGGGGCGGCCAGGGGGTGTGTCCGGAGGGAGGACGGTGTATTTCACCGAGGCAAATCCAGAGCCAAAAGGAGAGATCTTTAGCCCGTGGGACCATAAAATATCAATTTATATATAAAAAAAAATACGGCTCCATTCGAAATTTATTACCCGCAAACATTCTTGCTCTAATAGCACACCGCAACCACCGCCGAGTGAGCCGAGTAGGGGTTGGTTGCATTACATCCTCCCGTGCAGTGCCGCACTATCAAACTAAAATTAGGGATAGTGGCTGCATTCAGGGTTGGTTACTAATAGTATAAATAACTTTAATACGAGGTAGGTACAGAAAGTGAACGCTTCTTTTATTAATTCGGAATAAATATGTTAGTACAAGAATGTTCCCTCATAACAGGCTGGGCACCCAAAGAAAATGTTAACAACTTTCCAGGGGACAAAGGCCAGTATTCTCAGTGAGGAATTCACATAACCTGATCGAGTTAGCTGTGATCTGTTAATAGAAACGTTTTTTTTCTTCATAAAATAAAAGAACTACTTGCAAATATCCCTGAAATATGTGTATATAAAAAGTATAAATATTTAAAGTAGTAAACATTTTCAATTACACGTTATCGGCCTCCATCCGTATTCCAACATGTGCACGAATTTACGTTCCTCGACAAGATTTTCTATTACGGCTGCCACTGGAGATCTCTTTAGAAATCAATCTCCCACCTCACTTCGTATGCCGCCATTCTTGTGAACACGTCAAAGGCGTATATAAAATATCATAGAAAAGGAAGATTAGAGGTATGATATTTGGCGAAATCGGGCGTATTGCCCTTGCGAGAGAGAGAAGGAGACGACCGAACCCCTAATACATATCACCATACTAGAGTCGAGTGGGATATCTCTGGCATGGAACCGAACTCTGGAGTGTTTGGTCTTTAAACTAAACCCGTTTAGCAGGAGTGCTCTTTCCTGCTGATGGGAATATCGCTCCTATAATAGGGACTTCTCCCCGCTATCGTTCCCACAACACCTTCCGCACACAAAGCGTGTGATACTAATTATATTTCTTGCAATATTTGGCCTTGCTCCAATCCCACGGATTATGCTGCATTAATTGTAAATTTGAATTTACTTTAGGTCTTATACCGGTTGCTCTATGTTATTACTGCTATATACTTAAGGAACTAAGCAGGAATAACAGAGTTAGAATTAGTAAGAAAATAAACTGATCGCACTGCACTATTCGTAATTCGTACAAAAAAAGTAACGCCAAGAAAAAGAAACCGACCAGTTTCACACTTAGCTCGGACAACCGAGTGATTTATTTATTAAAAAAAAAAATGGATCATTGCAATCACTTATTAATGCTTACTGAGATAAATCAATAACTTTTAAATATTAACAATTTTCAAGATTACCTTAAAACTAAAAGAGCTACTACAAGCTAATAGTTTACAAAATACGAAGAAAATGCTGAAAGTAAAAATCCACTTCCGGTTTCCGGTTATCGCCCAAAAGTTTATTTTCGTGAGATGTGGAGTAGAACCCAAATACAAAATTTGATGAAAATTCCATGAGCTGTTTCCGCTAAAATCGGTCAACAAAGGTCAGACTGACACACAGTGGGCGATTTGGGTAAATTAAACTGCAAAAATTAAAAATCATAAATATATTATTTCGACCACAATCGTCATTAGCATCAGATATATTTTTAAACATATACAAAAGAATCAACTTCGAGAATACGAAATGCCAAGAAACGAAATAGACGGCGAAGCGAGTAGCTTGTTTTACTTCGAATAAAATTGTTGAGTAAATAACAAACCATTTACTATATACATATTAACTCTACTGAAACCTATATTGAATTACAATAGAACTTATAACAGAATACCACTGCTGTTTCTCTTGCAACTTCATTTACAAAATTATTTTTCTGTGTTCTCAATTCATTGATAAGTTTTTTTAAAGGCTATTTTCCATTAAACTTTATCAGAATCCCTAGAAACCGAATCATTGTCATCCGAGCCGATATAAATGTAATCATGAAACTGCGAATTAAATCTCCAATAGCAAACTTTTTAATCCGAGCCATTCCACCACTGATAAGTCCTCAAGAAAAAAAGTCGGGCAATATGTAAATACCCATCGAAGAAAGCAAAAAAAGCGGCACATATCGATCATTAGTTCATATTGCACTCTCAAGGATGACCATAGGGAAAGCTGAGAAATTAAATTATTCAAATGGAAATCAACCGGAGCAAAAAAATGTAGCATCTCTTTCATTTAAAGCAAACGCATAAATCTAAATAATAATTATATAGAAAAGAGGCGCACTTGAAAAAGAAGCACCCGGATTGCGAATATAAACCTTACATTTTCAGATTTTATATTCCCTTTTCTTAGATTTTATATTTTTGCAAATTTGTAGTGTATGTCTAGAGATTATGCATTCGTCTTGGCAACTTTTTATGCAAACAAACTTGCTGGGGGAGTTTCGCAAACAAGTTCGCGTTGTTGCGGTATATAATTGTAAGCGCCAATATTTTATAAATATATTAAGATCATTAACGAAGTTAGAGGAGGCCAGGAGTGAAACTAGTAACCGGCTTAGAAATAGAATACGTAATCCATTAAAACCATTAGCGGTGGTGAAGTTTTGCGAAAATTCAACACAACGGCCCCGCTACTTTTTTCTCTTCTTACGGCAGGGTAAAACTTCGGGGAATATAATATGTTAAGAAATTGTTGTGTATTCGAGAGCAATTCCCCCGCGGTTTAGAATAATAAGCACTGGGGGGAAATTTTGAAGTTGTATTACTTAAATCCGGCGAGGCCTCAGGGTATCGGAAAATGCTGGGCTGTGTTCTATCATTAGTGCGTGTTTTAAAGTCGGGTATCTTTAAAATAATTATCAAAATGGAATGTTATTGAAATATTCGAGTGGGATTATTATTCTCAGCTTAAACAACATGTTTACATATTTTATGTTGTTTTGCTAAGCTATATTGTGCGAATGTTGGAACGTTTTCAGTGTTCGTTATGGTGTGAAATTAACAAAGTTTCTGTGATCATATACCACATTTACTAAATTATTATAAAATAAATATGAATTCGCCTAACAGTTTAATACAAACGCTTAAAGTGTCTATAAAATCCTATCGGTCGACCATTACAATCAGAATTGTTCAATTATAAACTGGCGTATTTATGTAAAATGCCCACCCACCTTTTAAATTACTGAATCTGTTTCTAAAAATGTCAGTACTCACGTGAGTGTCGGCTTTGTGTTTGACTTACATACTATTTTCCCAATAGGATCGAAGTGATCGCAATGGTTTTGTTATCACGCGGCGACACAAACTTTTTTTTGTCGCCACGTGATCTCACAACGGATGTACATACCACCAGTAGCATACCGGAACATACGTTTTTGCATGTTCCATCTAAAAACCATAGTAGACATATTATGAAGTTTTCTGTCTCTTTTCACACACGTACTCTGATTACATCAAAATATTTTCGTATTACATGTATTGGTGCAGAAAGCACTACAAATCAACGAAACCATGGGACACCTCTCGTAAATCGTACCTTATATACATGATTTGATTTGAGGGTCTCTGGATCTTGTGATATATTTTGGGCCCCTCGAGGACACAAAAGAACGTGTTTCGGAAGGGCCCGTAATTGTTTTGTTACACCATTGCACCCACGTTATCAATTTAAAAACTTCACTTTATCTATATTATACAAAATCATATAATAAAGTCAAACCAATAAATTTCCTTGATGTTAATAAAAAGAAGAAAATGTGCGATGAAAGTGATTATGATCAGATTGCGTGTAATTACCATCACGCGAAGCGAACACAATAATTCCTCTTGTCGTCGCAGAAGAAAAATAGAATAATCAGCGGAGGAAAAGCCATTAAATAAAAATCTTCATTTTCCCCCGGTGATTAAAATCTCTCGTTTTTTTTTTATTATTTGCGCACACATAAAGCATTGTCTGTATGATGGGCGAGCGTTATTAAAGTGTGGCCCCCAAATGCCTGGATTGTAAAACGAGGCCATTATCGCGTGCCGGTTTATAAATCAGCGAGGTTACATCTGGTACGGTTCCGGTTGGAGGTGTTTTGTGAAACGTTGGCCGCGTTTCCTGCCATAACCACTGAGCTATAGTCCTCGAAGGACCCGTGTGCTAGTGTGCTCGCTCCTCTGCTTGTTTGCACCGCTTCCCTTCCCTTCCACCCTTCACGCTCTCGGCTTCCCAAATGGACCCCTAATTTCGAATCTCAGGAGGCCCCGAAAAAACTAACTCCCATTCGCAAAATGCAAACGATCGAACAGCCAAACTCAAATTGTTCAAAAATAAACTCCACTTGAAAAGAGGGAAGCAACGTTACCTCCGTAATACCCTTCACTTTTAATAAAAGAAAGTTATTACTTTTAATATTGCATATTTTTTTTATTAGTGAAATTGATGTTGTAAATGTATTTATTGGGAGGTGGAAGCGGCTAAGGGTTGTGCTCTGGGGTTAGTTGTGCGGCAGGGGGTTCCCTGAGGCACTATCCATCAATTAGGGGAGGATGTGCGACCGTCGTCCGGCGATCTGTCACCTGCAAGGATAACGAAACCGCACATCAGGCAGTCATGGCGAATGGCCGTTCGGTGCTTAGAACCTGTCATCTAAACTTGCTACAGCTTTATTCGCAATCACCTTCTACCACCAATTATGTAAAATAAATATTTTATATTTAATTTTAAATAATCTAAAGTGTATTACAACCTTAAAATTATTAGCATTTGATGTCGCAAACTTCGGTAACTCGAAACATGAAGGAACCTCTTCTCTCTCCCCCGAATGAAAACTTCATTAGAGAATTAATTGCGGCGAGACGATGCAATTATTATCTGCCGAAAGAAGGATGAGAAGTTGATGAAAAATTCGAATCGGGAGACCGGAGGCTTATAATATTTGTCCCGTCAATTATAAATTTACGATGGGCTTAAATTCTTCAACGTTGAGGCGCGTTGATTAGATAAAACCGTTGACAGGGGCGCGTGCGGCAAACAGCCGTCATAAAACAAATAACAAAAGTTGGTAATTTAATTATTTATTGAAATTAGCGCGAAAGCCGAGGCACAATGCGAGCGACGAGAGTGGAGATCTCATGCAAAACAATAAGACATTACATAAATATAAATAAAATTGCCAATACTTGGTTGGAGTAATGCAATAAGACATTGTTGGAAAATTGATCCGAGAATCAAGTTAAGTTCTGTCAGAAATGGGAGATATTATTATGTTTTTGTGATTCTATTGTAAGGGAAATATGAACTTATTATCTGATAACGTAATTGCGAAATAACAATACTTCGTAAATATTTTAGAGCAATAATAAGGCTCAATTCACACCGAACAGGCGTCGGGCGGAGACGCGGTGCAGACGAGGCGAGAAGCGCAACGCTTCGACGCCTGTTCAATATAATGATATGAGTCAAACCACTCCGAGATGATGAAACACAGGCACACGCCTCTCAGCCCGCGCCTCGCCGTTTTCTCGCCTCTGAAATTGGTTTGGAGAAGCGCACCTCTCGTACCCCTCTCCATATGTTGATTTTAATTTAATATTTATGCTAGAAAAAAATTATAATAAATCTGGTTCACATGATTTTTTTGGCAATAAATGTAGTGTGCCTTGAAACAAAATTGGACTTTTAATACTGCTCAAAATTTATAGAATTAGTATGTATAATCAGCTTGGAAAATTCAACACAATTTGTCAACCAACCGGAGGCTAGTATTTTTTAAACTTTACAATATTTCAGTGTTTTATACGCGTGGCGCACGAAGTAAAATTTCGAGTTTAGAATAGCCCTGTGAAAATTTGTCTCGGGTCGCTGCGCGACTCTCGACAAATTTTCTACGCGGGGCTTTTCTAAACTCGAAATTTTACTTCATGCTTAGTCTGGGGATGGACCGTCAAGATTTTCAACATGTCCAGATTTTCGATATTTCTAGATGCAACTTTAATATTTAATAAATACTGTTTTTCTTAGGAATAAAATATTAATCCATTAAGAGCCGAGCAAATTATAAAGTTGGCTCTAAAAGTTGATTTTAGGTAAAATTTTGCATCTTTTTTAAGATTTCAATAAATGATTTATTATATAACATACGTCGATTTTATAGAAGAGGTAAACTTAAAGTTCGATCGAGTGTTTCCACTCCCAGAGTAAGCATGAAATAAAATTTCGAGTTTAGAAAAGCCTGAAAATTTGGTTTGGTCGCGTAGCAGAAAATAAATAATGCATTTATGTTGATTTTGTGTAAACTCAAACGAAAATGTTAGTTGAATCGAATGCGCGTTTAATAGATTTGACAAATAGTCGTCAGATTAATCTGTTAATACAGGGATTTTTTTTTTTTTAGTATACATACAGGGAATTTTCTATTAGGTAAAACGAGTGTTTTTCACTCCCAGACTAAGAAGCATGAAGTAAAATTTCTAATTTAGAAAAGCCTGAAAATGTGGTTTGGTCGCGTAGTGCAAAGCGCTACGCGGCCAAATCAAATTTTCAGGCTTTTCTAAACTTGAAATTTTACATCATGTGTCACGCGTATTAAACATTGAAAGCACTGAAATATTGCGAACAAGTAAACTTCGCTTGCGCGTGGCGCATGAAGTAAAATTTCGAGTTTAGATAAGCCTGAAAATTTGGTTTGGTCACTCCGCGCTAAGCTTCCAAACCAAATTTTCAGTCTTTTTTAAACTCGAAATTTTTCTTCATGCGCCACGCGTATAAAACACTGAAATATTGTTAAGTTATAAATTTACTTAAAAAATGAGTAATAATCGAAATATTATAATAACAAAACATTTACATTTTTCCTTTACTTTTACTCTACATTAAGTTGTAACGCAGGTACTTATTTGTTGTTTCGTTATTAATAATCTCATAACCACACAATAAATGACATCACTTTTTTTTACAAGGCACACTAATTATAATTTAAAAAATATATAATTTTAAATAGAAGATTTAAAAATAAAATCGACAATAACATTGAACAAAAACAAGAAATTGGGCGTTATTGGATTCGGAAAAATATTGTCTAATGTAATAAATTAAAAAATTATAGTCAGCTATTTAAAAATTTTAAGTTGGCTATTATTTGGAAATAAAGTTATTATTGAAAAACATCAATTTTTACATGATTTTTTAGTATCTAAACTGCCATTGACTTTGATTTTTAGTTCAATAAAATCGGTCAATAAATACAAGAGCAATGGCGTCGGGCTTTTTTATCAAACACCTGGTATACTTTTTCATAACTTTCTAAATAATAACTACTACATTATTTTGCAAGAACAGTGCATTAAAATGTTCATTACTCGATGTAATAAAAAAATGCAAATCGCCCCGATACATCGCATTATTCCTAAAACGACGGCGATGTAAAAGTGTTGATTTTACGACAAAAGGCGCCAATTTGTGCACTTTTAGTGACGTCCATAAACTTATTTGTTGCAAGATGCGAACGCACTAAAAATTACTTGACTCCAAATATGGAACGTCCTTAATTGCCGGCCGCAACAATGGGAACGATTACTTCCTGTGGCTGCAGGAGGCCACCCCTGTCGCTAACAAAGTTTCTTTATTGACGCTTAAAAGCAAAAAAAATCAGCAGATTATTTACGGTTTTCGAAGGAGAATTGTCGCAATATAAAGAAACAAGTTTGAATTTGAGGTTTATGTGTGATTGTAAAAGTTTTATGCGGGGTTTTTGAGTTTTGAGTATCGATAATTTGTAGTAATCGCAATGTTAAGTTCAATATTTGCTTGGGGGATTTGTGCGGGGATTTTATTCTTTTAAGTATACATATCATGATATATACGCTATACATTTTCAGGCATTCGTTGTATTTATGAAAGTATTCAATCTAAAGCTTCTAACGACTGTTTCCAAGGCCTGCAAATTTGGCTTGGTTGCATAGCGCTCCACTTCGCTTTGCAACCAAGCCAAATTTTCAGGCTTTTCTATACTTGAAATTTTACATCATGCGTTACACGAACTGATTTATACTGAAGTTCAAAAATTATTGCTTAAGTTGGATCTCACGATATTAAATTATACAAATATTTATTTCGTGTAACGAAATCTTATGCTTTTAAAATTCGAGTAATTTTCTTTACCATACGCAAGGATAATTAAAAAGAGAAATCAGATAGAAAATTGCGCAAGGGGCTTCAATTTTGAAAGATTTGGTTAGATACAGGGAGTTATTCTTTTAAGTATACATATCTTACTAAATACTAGTTAAAATCGAAGTTTTTATCGAGTGTTCCAATCCCAGATTAAGTAGTAAAATTTCAAATTTAGAAAAGCCTTAACATTTTCAGGCTTTTCTAAACTCGAAATTTTACTTCACGCGAGACGCATGTAAAACACTGATTTCAAGTAAGGTTCGAAATATACTAAGTAAAGCAGTATGATAAAAACGTACATCCTGAAATTTACATTACATATTTTCAGGCATTTCTGAACTCGAAATTTTACTTTATGCGCCACGCATGTAAAACACTGATTTCAAGTGAGGTTCGAAATATACTAAGTAAAGCAGTATGATAAAAAGATACATCCTAAATTTTACCTTAAATCAGTGTTTTGAACGCGTGGCGCATGAAGTAAAATTTCGAGTTTAGAAAAACCTGAAAATTTGGTTTGGTCGCTTCGCTTTGCTACGCGACCAAACCAAATTTTCAGGTTTTTCTAAACTCGAAATTGTACTTCATGCTTAGTCTGGGAGTGGAAAACAGTCGTTTAATGATTCTAATTGAACTCTTTAAAAAAACAACGAATTTGGTAAAATTTACAGTGAATACATGTATATACGAAAAATCTCCTGTATAATAAACTTTGGTATTTGAAATAAAATAACACAGTTGTGAGTGTCACTTTTATATATAGTATTATGGAGCTGCATTAGGTATCCGTAATTAAATATATAAATAAATAAACATTTGTACTATTTATCAACGTGAGAATAGTGATTTGTACGCATGACACATGAAGTAAAATTTCGAGTTTAGAAAAGCCTAAAAATTTGAAATGGTCGCTTCGCTCCGCGACCACGCCAAATTGCCAGGTTTTTATAAACTTAAAATGTTAATTAAAGTTTAATCAAGGAGTGGAATACTTTGTTAGAAGCTTTAAACTGACCGCTTTTATGAAAACACAGAATTCCTTCAAATTACCAAACGCTATAAACGTCGGGATATGTATACTTAAAAGAAAAATAATCGCTGTATTGTGTTTTATATGAATATTTTTTCAAAAGTACTTAAATTAAATATAGTGTACATATTAAAAATGCCGGATTTCGCTGATTTCAGTTCCATCAAACCATAGTTTTTCGTCAGTATTGTATTATGTAATAGCTAAATATAAGCCACAAAATCATCAAATGATCTGTATATGACGTTGATACAATTAAAATTGTCTATTTTAACTGATAAATAAATGTAATGCTTGGATACAGAGTAACTGACCCGCCCCTTAACACGGCCCTGGTTACATACATAATATATGATATATTTAATATGTTTGAGTAGAAAGTTCACATAACAACACAAAGCAGCCACGGTACCATACAAGGCATAGGATTAATGGCTATTGATTAGTTGTGTCTACATTTATAGAATTATTTATGAGTTGCGTCGGTGTTTAGGTCCCACAACTTCAACAGGGATCAAACTAATGTTCGCAATGAGGGTTAATCTCCCGTACGCCATCCCTAACTATAAACCTATAATAATTGCGATGACAAATAGTATTTACGAATCCTTTTTCTAATTAGTTTATACAGGGCTATTCAAAATGAAGGAACAGATTTTCTAACAACAATATTCTTCTAAACTACAAAAGACAGAAACACAATTCCAACGTTCCTGGAAAGAAAATAGTTCAATTTTGTATGCATTCAATATGAGCATCATGTGTTACACGACAAATATCAAAACAGTGGCTATTACTTACCATACACGAATCAGCTGGTCTCTAGTTATCGATTTCACAGCGTCAACAATTCGATGTCGCAGATTTTCAAGTGTCAGGCATAAGGGGGATAAAAACACAGTCTTTTACGCAACCCCACAGATTAAAATCACCAGGAGATGCTTTGTCGTGTTGTGTTGCCATTTTACTACAGACAATCAACATGACAAACAACAGCGCCAATGCGGCCGTGGTTGGAACTTTCGCCTGGACTGTTTAAATTTTAAACTTTCGTCTGTCCAGGAACGTTGGAATTATAGTTCTACCTTTTATAGTTTGGAAGAAATAAATGTTTGAAATCTGTTCCTTTTTTTTTGAATAGCCCTGTATTATACAAATACATTTTTTGTCTTCGTATAGACAATGTTAGTTTTAAGTTTAAATATTAACAAAACGTTCTCTAAATTATTATTAGTATGCCATATAAATAGTATATTGCACAACGAGCATATAATGATAGCTATTAATCACGAGAACGAGGTTTGCGGAATGAGCCGAAGGCGAGTGGAGCAAGTCGTTCGAGTGATTAATAGCCATTATATTCGAGTTATACACTATACTTTGTTTACGAAAATAATAATATACATCACAATATTTATTATATATATTTATCAAATACCCGTCAGTTTTAATGGTCGGTTTTGTTTTGTAATAATTTGACAGATAAATGATGACAGATTGCAGTATTATGATTTCAATGTGTAATAGGGTTAATTCTACTTTAACACAAATATGAATAATCGTTCAACAATAAATAATACTCACACAGTCTATCCTTTCGCCTAAGTTACATAGAAAAACTCTCTTTGAACAAAAAACGAACTCTTCTGTTTGATTGGAGTTTTCACGGTGTTAACGTTTGTTCCGCTTTAAAAAACAGTTGCGGCGGATAGAAGCACAATTGTTTAACCGATTTTAGAATGATTTATATTTACAAACGCGTTTTACGCGAGTTAAACTAGTCATCACCACCATGGTCACATATAATACAAAAGAAGCTGATTTGACTAGCACAGCGCTGTTACTGCATAGCGACAAAAAATTAAAGGAAGCAATTATTTATATTCGTGTTAAAAAAACACATTTAACACGCAAATCTCGTATTTAATGTACTTCAGTGTTAAATGCACCCTATTTATGCTGCCCACACAATTAAATAATGCACATATTATAAGATTATCGTGAACAAAAAAGTTTATAGTAGCATTAGTTGATATTAAACAATTTATTTACTTAAATCGACTCATTTTATTAAATTTGCACACCTGTGAATAAGGTCATGAATTTAAATCTATTATATTTTCACTCCACCGTATTGCTTCACATACGCGAATCTCCAATGATTGGAAATCCGCGGGAATCTACTTCACTGTGTGTGAGTGCGAAAATTAAATTGATTTACGAAATCTAATCTCGGCAGGAAACCTCGCGCGCACTCGCACACGACGCTGTATTTAATATATTAATTATGCAAACAAGAGTTAAAATCCATACACAGAAATGCCCGATGAAATAATTAATGCCGGAATGAAATTACTAGAGTGTATGTTGTGTGTACTAAGGGATGAGAGGGATGTCGATATATTCACGAAACTCCTGCGCGAATTTTCAATCTTCATCCGAGCACGTACGTTTTAGCAGGAGTCGTCCTTTTACGAAAATGATACACGAAATAATATAGTAATTAGTGTTATTAGTGATGTATTAAGGGAGAAATTGTATTTGAATGTTGTTCAAATAATTATGTTTACGTAGGAAATTAACTTGGTCTTTATGGGGCTAATTAATGATTTTTAAATTAAACGTAAGCTAGCTTGAGCAAAACTGATAAGTACTCCATTAATGTAATAATATAAAATAACATTAATTAGTTGTACTTAAGTAAATTCTCTTAATATAGTCTTTAATTATTCATAATATTCTACTATTTCTTAAAAAATAAACGTATTCAGTTTTCTTTTAAACAATATGATATACACTTTAAATGAAGTTACTGAAGCTCAAACATTACAAAAAAAAGCAAATAGATATTTTTTGTAGTAGGTATATATAAGTTTTCTTTTGAATAATATAAACTTTAAATGAAGTTACTGAAGCTCTATATAAGAAATGTATATACTTGGCGCGTTCAATTGAGACCCATATTTGCTTTATAAAAAAAAAAATCAACAAGTTAATTACAAACTATTACCTAACTGCGACGGTTATCATTTGTAATTAAAGGCAACTATCCTATTGTTTTACAAAATGACGTATACCTTGCTCATTGAATTCATATGGCTGCTGATTGAAGAATTCTTCTACAGTTATCTGTACTTTTGCGCGAGTCTCAAAAAGTCAACTCTTGAACGCCCTTTCCATCGGCCTAAAAGCATGGAAATCGCAAAGCTATAGATTTCAGCCCTGGAATTTTTCGGGTGCACAATAAATGTTTAGTACATTGCATATTATTTATCACTACCTCAGATATACAGAGAGTTTTTCTTTTAAGTATACATATCTTAATATACTGTATACGCTGCACATTTTTAGATATTCGTTGTTTTTACAAATATTTTAAATTTAACTTTCAAACGAGCGTTTTTCACTCCCAGATTAATCATGAAGTATAATTTCAAGTTTAGAAAAGCCTAAAAATTTGGAAAACGTACGCATTGGGCAAGTTTTTGCAGGACAATGTCAGGCTGAATGTTGCTAATGTAAAAGAAAATCTTCACTGAAAGAAATTACCCCTTCCGGCCCTGACGGTGGCTTTTGCCACCACTATAATTTGGTAAACATACTAGTAATTTTTCTTTTATATATGCGTACATGTATGCATGAGCTGTTACTTTTTCGATAATAATAGATTAATTTGAAGTCTTAAACTAGTGTTTTCCACTCCCAGATTAAGCATAAAGTAAAATGTTCTGGCTTTTCTAAACTCGAAATTTTACTTCAAGCGTCACGCGTACTTATCACTAATGTGATGTCATGTTCAGAATCCACGTTTTTAACATACTGCTTTAGTAGAATATTTTGAACTTCATCTTAAATGAGTGTTTTATACGCGTGGCGCATGAAGTAAAATTTCGAGCCTTAAAATTTGGTTTGGTCGCGTAGCGCTACGCGCCACGTGGCCAAACCAAATGTTCAGGCATTTCTAAACTCGAAATTTTACTTCATGCTTAATCTGGTAGTGGAAAACACTCGTTTAAATTAGAGTTGAAAATGCATTTCAATGATGTGCATATCTTTGTACGCTTCTATAAGAAAAACACATTTTAAGTGTATAAAACAAAAACGAATAATTCTAAATGTTTTAAACATTTACCATTCGATAAGTCAAAGAAAGTTTTTTACAGAATTTGTAAAAATTTAAAGGTAACGGAACTATTGACAGTTATTTTAATCAACTGTCAGTTTTTTTTCGAAATATGTCGAAACAAGATATTTTGAATGAGAAAGCAGAATAATAATATTCACTCAAATTCTCAAATTTAACTTATTCTCTATCTCTGCAAATAACTGAGATCCCCATAGTGCAGCTCGAAAAACAGGTACCCTATATAAAATGAATTCTCAGATGGTTTACAACATAACTATAAAAATACAAATTCTAACAATAATTTCACTCCTATAAGAATCAACTTCACTAATTTTATCACAACTTGTTTTAATTTTTGCAGAGCGCCCGGTTTATTCTATATTTTTTAGGGTCCTGATTTGGGGGATAGGCACGTGCTTTTAAGGCCCGTAGGACGCTCAGTTTGAGTGCCGTTTTATACGGTTTTTGTCATTTTTTTTGTCGAGAGGGCACGCCGCTGGATTTTTTGTTAAGGCGCGGAGGGGGTGACAAGAGTTGTCGTTTATTTTCATTGCAGCAAAGTAACTCTTCCACTTGATTTATGCCATAAGAAAATAATATTTCCCTGGGAGGGCCGTTTGTTTTCCGATTACACGCCTTCTTTTCGCCGAGGTTTAGATTGTTATATATGTGGAAACTTGTATTTATATTTAATGGCTAAAGTGGAGAAACTGGTTAAGGTAAAATTGAGTGTAGGTGGAGATTGTATTGCATTTGGGTATTGTAAAAATATTAAGATTTATTGTGTCTACTTTAAAATATTTTGTTACGTTTATCTTTGATTATTCAATATTATAATATACAGAGTCGCTAAAAAGTATGGATACAGCTAAATATTTTCATACCGGTTTAGCAGAGCTTGTTAAAATTTGGGATACAGACTTGTATTTTTAAAATAAATGATGGGGGAAAATTGAAAAAAAATCTGAGATGATAGAATTTAAACACTTGTAACTGTATCCCAAATTCCAATCAGCTCTGCTAAACCATTCTGAAAACATTCAGCTGTATCCATACATTTTAGCGACCCTGTATAATATTTGATATTACATCGGGGGTGTTAAAAACATGGACAGGGCTATCGACAAAACATAATAAAGAATACATTGTTTCTATTTGACCTATCATTAAATTACAGTAAGCATAAAACAATAGATTCTTTTCTAAATTTCCTAACATAATTTTATAAGACATCCAATAAAATAGCCAGAAACTGAAATTGTAGAACGTAAAACAAAATATTGGTGTACATCTTCTAATTTCATAATGTTTATTAACTAAGACACATTGTTTGCATTTTACAAGAAGAACATTTTCGTAATTTTATATATCATAATGTTTATTTTAATAAAGAGATCCAAATTTACAATCTAGCAACATCTGCTTTCGAGTTTAGAAAAGCCCCGCGTAGACAATTTGTCTCGGGTTGCTGCGCGACCCTCCACAAATTTTCACAGGGCTTTTCTAAACTCGAAATTTTACTTCATGCGCCACGGAATGAGCCACTTATTTACAGTAAAGTTAAAAATATTCAGGGTGTCCCAGACCACCCGTATTAGAATTTTTTTTGAGAAAACGGCTAGCCCTAGAGAGTTGGGACTAAAAAATTTATTACAAAAGCCATATTAAAGTATCGAATGGTGATATTGTTTTTTCGCTAAAATGTTGGCATCCCTAAAAGTTTGCCTAAATATGTCATTAACTCCAGATTTTCAAAAGGCACGATAGGTCAAAAGTAGTAGTATCATTAAAAAGGTCTTTAAAAAATAAGCAACTTTTGTAGAAAACATAATTTTGTTACTGGCATCGATTCTGAATAATATCTGAAAAAATTAGTTTGCCATGAAAAATTTAAATTTAATAACTTTAAATTTAAATTTTTCATGGCAAACTAATTTTTAAAGATTGAGTTTCAAATGTCAGTTAGACCTCTCAGATACATTCTAACCAAGTCCGCGAAATCGCTAAAGAAATATTCGACTTCAACTCCGTCTCCGACTCCTCTTTTTTTTTAAATCCTACGCCAACTCCGACTGCTCCTTCGAATCATATGAACATTTTAAAACTTAACTTAATAATGCAACACAAATAAATGTTTATTGATTACTACATCTGCATAACTGCAATCTAATAGTTTTTTTGGAAAAAAACAAAATTTTGGTTTTCTCTCAGATGAAAATTACATAAATTTCCATTGCAATTAAAAATTTTATTTGGGTCAAATTTTGGAAAAAAGAAACGAAATATGTTTAGCACAATTATATTTAAATAATTATATTGAAAATTGGAGTCGGAATTATACGAAATTTCCAACTCCACGGCTCCGAATTCCTCATCACAAAAATACCTAAATCCCGACTCCACAGTTTTAACTCCGACTCAGAGTTCACAGCACTGGTCCAAACTCTTTTCCATTTACTTCTAAACAGTGTTGAACTGTTCTGGTCCTAATACCAGTCGATTCTTGTAATAATTTTTTTGTCCCAACTCTCTAGGACTACCCATTTTTTCAAAAATTGTCTGATTCGGGTGCTCTGGGACACCCTGTATAACGCTTAGATGGATGTAATGGTAATCAATATTTACCGAGATGTAGCAAAAAAATGCAAGAATTACTTTTTTTGTAAATAGTTTTGGACTAATAATAATAAAAGTAGAATAAATTTAGTTTGTGCAACTTTTATGTGATAATCGATACTCATTATTGTTATTACAAAAAATTGACATTTATTAATTAATTTTGAGTGCTAACAATGATTGACTGACTGCTGTCAAGATTTTATTGATTAACAGATATGAGGTCATGGTTTCTAAGGCATTCTTTTGCAAAAAAGAAAATATGCTGATTTTAAAAATTAAATCTAAAATAAATTATGCGTGTGATTCATCACTGAGTTTAGAGAAAATATTCTTTAAAAAAAATATGAAAATCCAAAATAGCGCTCATAAGAAAAACAAAAGCTGGCTATCGTCCTTGGGTAAATGTTATAGTTATCTTAAAAAAAATATACTACTAGATTCCTCATTAAAAAGTGCCTGTATATTTTTAAAGTTCTAACTGCCCAGATTCAGTAGTTTTGAATAAAAACATAAACACCATTTCTCAAAAAATCAGTTTTTTTGTTGATATCTCGAAAACAAAGAAAGATATTTTAAAATTGTTTTCAGATTATTGTTAGGCGCTAAAATACGCAACTTTGCTCTAATTACTCTCTATCTCTTCAAATAACTAAGATCCCCATACATTTTGTCGAAATACGGACACCCTGTATAGAAGAAAGTAAACAAATATATAGATATCATTTTTTTAAATGAATGCTTAGTGTGATGCTTTTTTTTATCAAAGCATTAAATTTGAAATGCATAAAAATTTGGATTTGGGCGCGGAGCGAAACAGCATCTAAATCCAAATTTCAGCCGAAATTCATCGATATCTTTAAAGTTATTGTCATCATTTACAATTAATATTATATAATTAGGAAAACTTTTTTTAAATGTGAAGGTTATTTGTATAAAAAAGAAGTATAAATATCCGATTTTATGTTCATTTTAGGAAATACGGAATTAACAAATGTAAGATTACCATATTTACACTGAGTGGTCATAAACAAGGCTAATTTTACATAAAATTGAATAAATATATGATGTCACGTTGCAAAGGTCGAAATTAGGAATTACGAACATTTTCTGATAAAAGTGTCTGTAAATAATCTACGATTGCAGAAAGTGTTTGTAACAATTTGAAAACCTAAATAGCATCAGTTTTATCATATATTGGGTGTCCCGATTATGCAGTCAGGACACATGGGTATCTTCAATACAGAAAAATCGGATAAATGAAATAGCAGGACTGTCTATCCTATTTATAACCTAATAAAATAAAACACTTTAACTTTGTTTGTATAACACAATATTTTTATTTTCGTGACTGCAGTTTCGGCTGCTCAACTTGCCATTATCAAACAGAGTAATTTAAATTACGGTTTGGTACAGGTATATATACACGAATGGTTATTTACAAAATAGCATTAAAAATTCTATTTAAAACTATTAAAAAAGATTAATGTGATTTTGGCGATTTTTGTATTCGTCTTTAGTTAATTTTATAACGAAGCATATATTTTTCAAGATACTCGTACCAACGTGAGTCCGTCGAACACTTAGACTGGCACAAATCAGCTAATTGCAGTTTGGCAGCTGCTATTTTTCAATGAAATTTGTACATTGATCAAAGGATATTTCTATTGGCTTCCTGGTTTCCTACGTTCACGTTATGACTACGTTGTCGGCGACTCGACCATAACTTTTTTTTAAGTGGACGTCAAAGATTCAGATATTTTTTGTTTTTGAATTTTGTATGGCATGTGGTGGGACTATTTTTATCAGTAGGAAAATTATATAATATATTCGTATCTTTTAATATATTTTTTTACTAAAATTGTGTTAAAAACTCATTTAATTTTTTGGCTACTTGTATAAAATTTATAATTTATAATATTAAATTTCAGAGTCTACTAGACTACATTTTTTTAATTTATTTTGTCTAAAAAAATAATCAAGAATGTTATTAGCGCTTGAAATAGTGACTGTGTATTAAATTACAAGAATCAACATTTTACTTATCAGTTAATGGTTCTCACTATTATATAATTTGTTAAATAATCATGGTGTGCAAACATGGAAACATAATGAATGAATCGTGTTCCGTACGAGTACATTTAATCATTTACCAATTATAAATACAAACCTACACTCAACGATTAAACAACATCCGTTCTCTGATAGTAAATTTGTGTATTTAGTATTGTTTTCCTTTGTAGTGAGTTCATTCGTGTTTTTACGAATAAATAAAAATTACGTTTTAAATTATAAAAAATCTCAAGCAATAATATTTGCTCAATAATTGAAGAAACTTTTGTACTTACCAGATTTCCAACCGCAGTGAATTATTTTCATTTGGGTGAGTTTTATTTCATGGAATAATTTATTTGGTATGGATAAATATAAATACTTGCTCAGATGCTTATCATGTTAGGTTTAATTTTAAAATTTGGTGTTCGATGTTTGGCGACTACCTTATATACAAACAATCCAATTGCAGTGATTTATTTTTATTTAGGTGAGTTTAATACTATTGAATAATTTTATTTATAATAATTCTTAAAATTAATTTATATTGATAAATGTATCAAATGTATATTCATCAAATTCTGGTCATATTCTGTATTGATTAATAATTGTAATAATGGTAAATTATAATATCACATAATATATAATATATCAGTATTATGTGCACAATGCTCTGAAGAGGTTAATAAAAAATGAATAGACTGTAAATTATTTCATGTTCTTACTAAAATATGGTATTAAATGTTTATTTAAATTGACTTTGATTTATTTAAAAATGATTCATTAATCTTTGAAAGTGGAAAAAGTGGTTCATTACTTAATGAACCCTTTAATCGCGACCAATTTTGGATTAACATATTTAATCACTTGATTAAACGCTTGCGCGTGAGCACGAATGAGACGAGCGAAAAAAAAATTGCCCGCTCAATCGACAATTTCCTTTCTTTAGCAACTCATCATAGGCAACTTATTCTACATGCGACAAATATTTCGTTCAAATTTTCACGACGTTTCATAATTATTTACTGCATCCTTATGTTTTTAATAATAAAATAAATAATTATAATACTAGTATTTATAATTTTAAACCATAATTAGGCAACATAAGGGTAATGAAATAACATGAGATCAAACGTAAAATAAAACTAAGTTGGCTGTGGATTTATAATATCTGTTAAAAATTATTCAAAAATCAAATTTATTTATTGATTGAAATAGACATTGCATCAATACCAAAAATCGTTCATAGGTTGTATCGCATGTTCAATAAAAAAACCTCTAGAGTGCCATGATTTTATCTTTTTTAAAATTTAAGTTGGCTACACGCTTTAGGAATTGACATATAAAACGTTAAACATAATAATTATAATGTATAATTTCATAGTTGCCAACCTACAATATTTTCCATGGCACTCTAGAGATTTTATTTTATTGAACATACTATATTTTTGTGGCATGTATTTAAGTATTAACCCATTAAGCACCAATAACGCAATATTAATAATTTTTTGTCAACTAAATTACTAAATTAGTTTATTTGATACATTGTATTATTTGACCTGACTTGAGAATGTGTGCAGAAAAATGTTAATATTTTCTTGTTTAAATATTTTTATAATTATTCGTTCAAAAAATGTATTTTGAAGTGTATTTCTAGCATCACAATATTTCAGTGTTGTATACGGGTGGCGCATAAAGTAAAATTTCGAGTTTAGAAAAGCCTGAAAATTTGGTTTGGCCGCTCCGCTTCGCGGAGCGACCAAACCAAATTTACAGGCTTTTCTAAACTCGAAATTTTACTTCATGCTTAATCTGGGAGTGGAAACACATGTTCGTAACTTCAAATTGAACACTTTTATAAAATCAACAAATGCCTGAAAATGTGCAGCATATACACTATGTATATTTAAATAAAAAATGTCAGCATGTAATATAATACGTCATTCATATAAATAAATTAAAAAAGTGAAGAATTTTACCTAAAATCAACTGTTAAGAGTTAACTCCATTATTAATCGGCCGTTCATGGGTTAATAAATGTTATTCACTTTTGTTCGGTTTAACTGGTTTTGGTGAAACACGGCATAGCAGCCAATGTTGGTGTTATAAGTGTTTACATTTCTCTTGACTCAAATTGTCTAAAGTCGAAATATTTATGTCATGTGCTTTATGCTAGAGCGCATAAACCACTGTCAAGTTTAAAACGCATACAGGTCATTTTTCTTTTAAGTGTAGGTACAAAACCGTATTAGTCGGGTTTTGTACCTACACTTAAAAGAAAAATGATCTGTATGCGTTTTAAACTTGACAGTGGTTTATGCGCTGTACATTTTCATTTATGCGCTGTACATTTTCAGGTATTCGTTGTTTTTGAAAAGCGTTTAGCTTCTTACGAGTGTTTCCACTCCTTGATTAAGCATGAAGTGATATTTTGAGTTTAGAGAAACCTGGACATTTCGATTTGCCCCGTGTAGTAAATATTGTGAAGTTCAAAACATACTGCTGTAACTGTATATTTTGAAATTTACAATATTTTAGTGTTTTACGCGTGGCGCATAAAGTTAGATTTCGAGTTTAGAACATGCCGATAACTTTGATATGCCGACGCGGTACACTTCGCTTTGCGCAGGCATATCCAACTTTTAGGCTTTTTTAAACTCAAAATTGTAATTCATGCTTAATGAAAAAGTGAAAATACTTGTTAAAATTTATCGCTTCAAATTGAATGCTTTTCAAAAACAACAGATGCCTGAAAATTTACAGCGAATGCTTCGAGATATGTGTTCTTAATAGAAAAACTCCCTGTATGTTAATGGGGGGTTATAGCTAATTTAAATTTACGTTTGGCCTCACATTTTGTTCATGCGAGATGTGAAAATGTGTCAAATTTAACAAAATACGTTTACATTCATTTTCCCCTAAATCAGATTATTATACTAATTGAAGTGTAAAATGGTTTAATGAATCGTTCTGTAAATATTAAATCTTCAACAAACATAAACTAAACATAAACATATTGAATACAAGGTAATCATTCAATAAAATGCAATCAATACAAAATGCCCCTTAGAAAAACATGGAAACTTCTATATTTTTCTGTTGTCCTTTGCCTTTGATCTTTTACTTTGTATAGTGTTCTATTTTTTATACCAATTTCTTATTATAATTATAGAAAGTAACTATGGGGTAATAAAATACAAATGATTAATATGATATAAAAAAGTTAAGTGTTTTCTTTATATCAAATTAAAAATGTACCACGAAGTGAAGGCCATGGCCGCCAAGATTCAAGAAATGACAAGCCGAGTTTTAGGCTTAATTTGCTTTCAAACCAAAAATAGACGTATGCTCGTTATATTGCGAATGAACATTATTTTATATTTATTTTTAATAGTAATTATTCAAGAAATACTTTTCGTTTCATTGTCATTCAAACACAGAAGCCAACATTTTTAAATCGGATATTAATTGCTTGCTAAAAAATTAATTTCAACAATTCCAAACAATATTATTGCTTAAATAATTAACACATTACTTTTTATCAAAATTGAATTTGTGTTCAGTATTCCAGCACCAGATACCCACAGACGCGTTTTGGACTTCAAGGTCCTCTTCAGTGTGGTCCCGACCCAGTGCTGAGGAATACTGAACATTTCTGACTATTTCAAGCCAATATGTGAAAACTATTAATGATTTCGATAGCTAACGCCATCTAATGCTTCATAGTGGCATCGTCAGTGACACGAATGCACAAAATGGCGTTAGCTATCGAAATCATTAATAGTTTTCACATTACTTTTTTGTATTCACTTTTTATTTTAAACTGTGACTAGTTTCGGCTCAACAGCGAGCCATTATCTTTAATATATTTTTTTTAAATAGGCTTTACTTACTTTATCACACTGTGTTATTTTTTTAGAACAAATAATATCTTACATACTTTATAATTTTGATCAATTTTCTAAATAAATTAATTAAATATTGCATGTCGTGTACAAACAAATGTCTTTCCTTGTATAAGTCATATATAATTTAGCGTGTTGCTTTGTATCATCCCCCGAAATGTGTGTTAGTGATGCATCCCGCAGTTCGTAGTCTTAGGTGAAGGGTGGAAGGTTTTAAGGGCGAGTGTGTGCACCTGATGTTCATCCGAAGATCGAGAAGGGCAGGAGGGTGTGCGCGCATTCTGCGCATCAATACCTGGCGGGGCGACTTTACTCCTTTCCACCGCCCCCACGCAGACTTTCCGTAGAAATCCAAAGATCCGACCTACAGACCGATCTATTCAGTAAGCCCTTATCTAATTTCATAGGATTTAGATTACTAATAATAATCTAATATAGCAACACTCGATCCTCCGCATGGGGATTACTTTTCGAGCGGGAAGGGCTTCTTCTTTCTTTTCACTTTTCTCTTCTCTCCTCACCTTAGACGGAAAGCATGGATTTGCGGCGATTCTTAATGCATGTGTACCCTATGCTTTGGATGTGTACTTTATTGGATTTTGCTCCTGTTTGTAGATGTTCACAAGGATATATTTGTCTGTTGTCATTCTGTTATTTATTCCTTAAAAGTATGCAATATTTCATATTCCTTACGATTTAAATTTTATCAATCTTTATCACAAAACATGAAAAGTGTAGTAAAACGTTATCAGAGCGGTTATGGCGCGGGAATATAGTTTACAGCATCCAAAAATCTTGCGAGTCGGCTTCAGCAAACCCCTGGGGTTATCCAGGAGATTGCTGAAGCCGACTCGCAAGATTTTTGGAGAACAAAAATTGAAAAAGCTACTGTAATATTGAGTTTAGAAAAGTCTGGAAATTTAGATTTGTTGCGCCGGAATAAAAAAAAATGTTCAGGATTTTCTTTTTCTTTTAGATAAACATATGCATAAACTGTAAATTTTCTGACATCCGTTATTTTTTGAAAGAGTTTAATTTGAATCTTTAAACGAGTGTTTTTCACTCCCAGACAAAGCATAAAGTAAAATTTCGAGTTTAGAAAAGCCCCTTGAAAATTTGTCGAGGGTCGCGCAGCGACCCGAGACAAATTTTCTGGGCTTTTCTAAACTCGAAATTTTACTTCATGCGCCACGCGTATAAAACACTAATATATTATGAAATGTATGTATATTTAAACCTCACTAGAAATCAGTGTTTAATACGCGTGGCGCATGAAGTAAAATTTCGAGTTTAGAAAAGCCTAGAACATTTTCACAGGGGCTTTTCTGAACTCGAAATTTTACTTCATGCTTAGTCTGGGAGTGAAAAACACTCATTTAAAGCTTCAAATTGAACTAATTTAAAATAAGAACGATTAACTAAAGATTTAAAGAAAATATGCTGAATTTGGAATACGTATACTTTAAAGCAGGTATGGGCAACCTTTGACATGTTGAGGGCCAAACTTTAGCGTGCAAATACGTCCGCGGGCCGCGTTTAAAAGTACTTAGTGCATTTTAAAGTAGTGATAATATTTTTTGCGATAGATATTAGACATGAAATAATACGTCAATGTTATGCAAAATTTATTTTGCTCATCTTTTTCTGTCAGTAAAATTTGGAAAGTAAACTAAAACTAAAAATGTAATCAACATTAAGAACATGTAATCATTAATATGTATGTACAAATAAGTCCAAGAATGACAATTTTGGCAAACCTAATTTGCACAATATTTGATGTTGATTTATTACTCTGTGATATTTTATGTAGGTTTCTTAAGTTTTAAACTAAATTTGTAATACTTTTGTCTCGTGTCCCACCCTGCCTAAAACCCCGGCATTCCATTGATTTAAAGTTAAATTTTGTATGCTAATGACAAACAGACAATATTTCGATAACAATATATATTTTTTAATTTTATACAAATTACGACGGACTGCCAGAATATGTCCCGCGGACCAGCACCGGTCCGCAGACCAAACTTTCTGAAGCGCTGGACTAGAAAATTTCCCGTTGCATCTTACCCTAACGTTGCCCTCTTGCACTTAGCGTTGCACCGTTTCAAATCATGACGCGGTACCAAGCAACGAAGCCGATCGACCAGTTGGAGTTTTTTTTCCCGTTGCATCAAAAGAATTGACACGTTACGGCATTGTGATAGTTGGGACGAGTAGGCGTATCAATGGAGTATTTTCTTATTTACCCGCTGATCAACAATGAATGTTTACGAATTAGTCACTCTCATTCGCGTGTTGGCTACTCGTATCATGATTGTTTTCTAGACGCGCGTACATGATATGGATTGAAATAAGCAATCCGTTGCACCGTTGCCTGTCATCAATTATTAAGGCTCGTGTCGACTAGAGGGTTTTCCCGTTGCGGAACACAGTAACGTGACATTTTGTGTCACACAATGGTGATACAGGTTGCTTTTTTAATCAGTATCAAGGACGTGATACTTAAAAACGAACATGTTATGAGTAAACGACACACAAGTGAGAGCGAGCATCTTGCCGCTTTATTTTATTAAAATGCTATGTATGTTTAGGATCCCACACCACGTTGAAATTTCGATACAAATCAATAAATGTGATTTAATTTCATGAGTCTACTCCATAATTTATTTTTAAAAGTAACTTCTATACCCACTTTATACTTACAACCGCATGAATCTGTGATAGAACGGCGCAAATGGCGGGCAAACAAGAACACACTCAGTATTGACACACCTACCCGTCCTAACTATGAAAATGGCGTAACGCAACAATATCTTTGATGCGACGGCGAATAACCGCCAACGGGCCGATCGGCTTCGTTGCGTGGCATCGTGGCAAAATTGGACACGTTGTTATGCAACTCTTTCTCGTACCCACTAAGAGTAACATGCAATGTAACGGTGTTCCGTAACGGGTGATCGCACTAGTCGATACGAGCCTTTACGTTACGGTGACACGCAACGGGCAAATATTTTAATCGATATGGGCCTTTACGTTACGGTGACACGCAACGGGCAAATCTTCTAATCGATATAGGCCTTTACGGTTCGAGATACTTATAACGTTTTTTGCACGATCAGATAAGACGGACATTTCTTCGCAATAATTATGTAACTGTAAATTAGTCACATGTTATTACTTAAATATGACTTGTTTCAATTCCAATAAATTACAGGTTTAAATTCTGTTGAGCATTATAATATTTTTTTCAAATATGATGTGGAAATTTATCGAATAAAGTAGTTTTTGCCAGTCGCTGTTGATGGTACCGATGGCAAGTTTCATTTACCGTTCACTGAACGGATTGTTATTCATAGCAACTTGGTAAACACAACCTACAGTTCTGGTAACAGACACAGACGTAGTAAGTACTAAAAATGGATGGATCGTGTAAAAGATAACTTACATTTCTGTAACCACAAAACGTATGGTGTTATTCTGAACAAAAATGTTAGCGTTAACAGCGATGTAATTTGTTAACATCGACAGATGTTATGAATACACGATTTTGTACACAATGTCTTTCAACTAACAGAGATTCAAAACGGTCGACGTTGCGAGATTGTTTGGTGTTATATTTTGAGGTTATTTTGTGGTCTGTGTTTTCTATCAACAAATAGCTCAAATGGATAATATTATTATTGCAATACTTACATACGCTACTTACATTTTCTAATAAAAAATTACCTTCTTCCACTCGTCTACTGATAGTTGTGGACCAGTTCCCGTACAATTTAATGTTTCGCACATTAACTTTCATTTGTTTAGGATGTAGTTATCGCCTAAAGTCAGATTAATAATTCCACTACGAAGTACAAAATTATTCTCCATATACAGTAAAAACAATTTATATTGTTCATCACTAGTTCTTCTTTTTCGTTGTTTTGACTGCCTAAAATGAATTACAGTAGACTTAAAACGTATAAATACAAAATTTAATGCACTACCTATTCCTCATTCGATGTATTTTGATCTGAAATACTCATTTTATTTCTAAAAATAACCTCAAAAACTTATTATTAATCATCTATCATAACATACATGAAGTTGGTCGCGCTGTAGACGTTGCAATGTTTCCAATTTGTGTACATCGGGCTGTTCAGAATACAGTTTTTAACAGCGCTGTTCAACTGCAATGTTATTAACATCGATGTTAATAACATCGCTGTTCAGAATAGCACCATTAATCAAATTGCTATGTAGAATTTCGTAAGTTCCATTAATTACTTAAATACTTTTATCTTTACGCCGACAGTTAAAATGTATGACTATTTACCAAAACAATATTTCATAGAAATAACAAAATAAGTATTTCTTTCTTGTAATAAACAACTATATTATTGTATTAATTTACGTTAATAATAGAATTTGAATTTCAAAAGAACGCCAAACGACCAACTGGCGCATTAAATGGAATTTCCGCGTAGTATTATTTTATTTTTATTTTCGAGGGTAATTCTTTTATATCGCGGAGCGCTGCTGTGTGCAGATTAATTGAAACAAAATATTTTTCTGGCGCTAATTACCCGCTAAAATACAAATGAATTGCGCACCCCATTAAATGTATACATTTCCTCCCGTAAATAAACAAACGCAATTTAATTAAAAGTAATTACCTGTAAATATGCTGCGAATTCAATTGATTGGGGGTTAAATGCCGCCATAAAATATATACCTACGTATGCAAACAAATTTTGAACGATTGTCATGTTAATATTTACGCAAATATAAAAATGTTGCGGAAAATGTATATTCATATTTGACGGTAACAGCAAATATAATCATGCGTGTGCAATCGCTTTTTGTATATTTTTTTGTCTGTTATTAGATTTATGTTTGGAAATTATTTGATAAGTGCGTGATCAATTTTTAATTTATTTACGAATCAAAAACATTTCTCTTGTTTTAGAGATTTTGTACTTCTCATTCGTGCTGATTCTGTAAGCAAAATAATAAATTTAACATACATGATCAATTTTTAACTCATTTACGAATCAAAAACATTTCTCTTGTTTTAGAGATTTTGTACTTAACTTATCATTCGAGCTGATTCTGTAAGCAAAATAATAAATTTAACATACATGATCAATTTTTAACTCATTTACGAATCAAAAACATTTCTCTTGTTTTAGAGATTTTTTACTTAACTTATCATTCGTGCTGATTCTGTAAGCAAAATTATAAATTTAACATACATACAGGGAATTTTTCTTTTAAGTATACATATCCCGATGTATACAATACAAATGTTCAGGAGTTCTTTGTATTTTAATTTCATAAAAGTTAATAACATTAAAGTTCTACTAAATAGTTTAAAACAGTGGCTACACTATTTAAAACTCTTAACAAAATCAATAAATTTACTAACTTTGTTATTATTGATAGAGATTCGGTTAAATAAGAAATATTGTGTAGTTTTATCTGCCTTCTCAGAATCTTAAAAAATGGAAATCGTTCATATCTTTTTTTATTTATAATTTTATTAAAATCCCTAATAACATGGCCAAAAATAATGCTATGACGCTTTTAATCTATCATGCTAATTCTTTTTGTTTTAATAACATCAACTTTTGTTATTTTTAATCATGCATTTGTGTCAAAATATTAAAAATCAAAATTGCTTTTTTAATTTCCAAGCAAAATATGACACCTTATTTTAAAAAATACTTTAATGGATTGGTTAATTTTTTTTTAATTTGTTATAATTCTGGATATTTAAAACATTCGGTTTGTTTCACTAGTTTATAAAAAATATAAACTAGTGAAACAAACCAAGTGTTTTGAATATCCAGAATTATTTCAAAAATGTTTCACCACGGGTTAGGTGAGAATTTAATTAAACATATAATTTGTTGTCAACAAACACTTTTTGTTTAAATTAAATGTTGTTCCACTGGTTACATACCATAAACAAGTAAAATGAGTAATGTTATTATTTCATGTAAAAACAGTTTTTGTCAAATGTATTTATAACGGTGATAATTAGTAGTGATGTTTTATCACATGTGAAAGTGCTTTTAACATCTCTTTGATTAACAGAAATCCCTTAGTCTGTGTGTATGTAAGTTAACAATTGTGTAATCCCCAGTAAAGCCGCATCAGCAGAGTGAATCTTGAACTTTAACTTGTTATGTGCTTCGTAACTTTTGAATCTATCTATTTCAAATTTTGCACGTATGTTTTTGCAGATAATGCCTATTTTTACATTTTATTATGGCCTAACTAAAGTTAAAATTTATTAGTGAAAATTATCCGTTTTTAACAAATTCTCAAAGCGTTGCTAATTATTTAAATCAATCAAACTACATGTCATTTAGTAGAATGATATAATGTTATCGCTGTGTCGAAAAATTGTGACGATAGAACGTGTGGTCATAAAGTTGTGATTTTTTTAAAATAACACTAATTTGGCGCACCGACCGTCTTGCAGAAATGTTCCAACTTTGAGGGTAAATTGTGCCTCATGAAGGTTATCAAAATCTCTTAAACTTTAGTTTTATGAGTTTTGAAATGTCCTTAATAGAATGCTATAAGTCATTTTTTTTAAATATTTAATTAGAGACAGCTAGATCAACTTTTAAATTACATTAATTCAATTCACAAGGATATTTCATTCACTAGGGAGATCGAATCTAATAAATCTATTAATTTTTTAGACTTAACAATTTCACATCCAGGTCAAAAACATGAATTCAATATTTTTCACAAGCCGACCCATACAGATACTACGATCCATAGCACATCATTCCATCCTATGCAACATAAACTAGCAGCTTACCATTCCATGTTGCATAGGCTAACCACTATCCCCCTATCAATTAATAATTTTAATAATGAGCTCAACAGAATCCTCATAATAGCTAATAACAACGGCTTTCGTCAAAAGCTCATCTTAGACATCCTTTTTAAAAAACAAAGACAACAAGCCCTGAAATTAGTATATCCCACCAATTTTCAAAATCAGAGTAATAAATATTGCTCATTAACATTTAACGGTCCCCCTTCGATTGCCATCAGCAAAAAACTCAGATCCTTAAACCTAACTCCTTCTTTTAGAACGGTCAACTCACTTAATAAATTCATCAATAATTCTAAAGACAAATCTGATAAAACTACGAACTCTGGCGTGTATTTGCTAGAGTGTGGAGATTGCCCTAAGGTATACGTTGGACAAACTGGACGTAGCTTCCCAGATCGCATTTCAGAACATCAAAAATGCTTTCAATTTAAGAAAACCTCGTCAACCTACGCCAATCATTTAATCGAATACCAACATAACTTTAACCCTAAATTCAAAATTTTGCACGAATGTAACAAAAGTCGTAAATTAAACTTATTAGAAGAATTAGAAATTAATAAATATAATAAAAAAGGTATTCTATTAAATGACCAAATAGAAGTAAACAACTCACCCCTAATCAATATTTAGTCGCTCAAAATTGTTTGTATTAGTTCAGCCTAATTACCTTATTAACCCCCCCCCCTTCTATTAACTTAATTGCATTAGTATATAAGCTCTTACCTGTACTTTGTAAAATCATTATTTCATCTGCCTGATGAAGCCACTGTGTGGTGAAACATGTTGCAGTGTTCAACAATTAAAGTGAAACCCTCCCAACTGTGTTGTTTTATTTCAAATAATATCATTTTTTTTAATTTTCAGTATTAAATTTTGGTCCAAAAACCGCCAGTGGACCTCGCGAGCTTGCGCTAATACACTGTGCCATGTAATGATAATAATAAAAAATATGTTTAAGTATTTATTGCGTAGATTAATTGTAATAATTGTATTTTCTTTTTACTAAGGAACAAGCAACACAATGATAAGACAGCTCGTAAGTGTTGTGAACGTCTCGTGCTCGTCTTGTCCATATATATATGGCAAGACCTTTAGTGTACCAAGTATACTTGTTTAGTTCATCAAATTATGCAATATAGCATTATTTTCTATTGATTCAATTATAAATTCGGCGCATTATTTTCATTCATGCTATTGTAAATTTCACATTTCCTAGAATAACAGAAGGAATTAATGCCCCATGAATGTTTGAACAATATTCCAACTTTCATTAAAGCTGTGTAGCGGTAACTATCGTCAAGTGGACTTTTTGAATATCTGGGGCAATGTTATTGAAAACGTTTGGGCAATCATTGAACATCTATTATAGATTCGTAATTAACATCGGGTTTGGTTTTGCGAACGGTGGCTTAGCGCCGGAGTTCACGAATCGCCGCCTCCGACACAGCACATTATCGAACTGTGGGGGCGGTGGCAAAGGTAATTTCAGAATTTCACGAAACGCAAATAAACACAAACAAACAGTCGCCCCCAGCCCCCTTCGCCGCTGCCGATGTTTATTTTAAATAATTCATCTGGCTTCGTTTAAAGAAGAGATGGAAGGGGAGGAGAATTACCAATAAAATCTACTTAAATGTATTTGCTGAATATTCCATTAATGTGGATTTTTTATACATATTCATTGATTAAATTCTATTATTCGTACTAAATTTGTAAAAAATGTATTATTTTTAATTAATAAATAAATAACATTAGTAAGTACTCAGAACGTATTAACGTAAGATATTATATAAAAGTTATACAGTGTGATTCATGACATCGACATCGAGGTAAACATCCATGTAAACTGCGATGTATCGTACTAAGGTATTTTTCGGCATGTATGTCTACACCTATTTACATGTACAGGGTTATTCAAAATAAAGGAACAGATTTCAAACATTTATTTCTTCCAAACTACAAAAGATAGAAACACAATTCCAACATTCCTGGAAAGAGAAAAGTTCAATTTTTATGCATTCAATATGTCCATCATGTGTTACACGACAAATATCAAAACGGTGGCTCATTTTTTTCCACACACGAATCAGCTGGTCTCTAGTTATTGAATTAACAGCTTCAATAATTCGATGTCGCATATTTTCAAGACAGGTTTTTGGGCTTCTTTTCGTAAACTGTAGGAATACGCTCGAAATTTTCATTCGATGTGCGCTCATGACGAGGCAGTTTTTTATTAAACTGATGGAGAAAAGCACGTTGAACTTCAATAATTGACTCTAGTTTTGCAAATTGCAGCAAACAAAATGCTTTTTCTTGTCGTGTCACCATTTTACTTCAGCGCCAATGCGGCCGTGCAACTTTTGCCTGGACTGTTCAAATTTTAAACTTTTGTTTGTCCAGCAACGTTGGAATTATGTTTTTAAATAACCCTGTATTTGTTTTGACATCTATATCGCGAGCTAAACTTATAGCGAGCCTAACGCTGTTCACTCATTATCCACTACTTTGTATTATAACGATTGTTACGTTTTTTTAGTTAGTTTTAGAAAGGTATTGCTATAACTAAATATATGAGTAGCAGGAAATTATGCTCTTGATGTTATTAAAACTTCATTTTAAACAAATGAAAAGCTGCAATCAATATTTTTATCAAAGTGAAGCGGGCAACGTAACTTCAAAATTCTTATTTATCAATATTAATCATTAATTATCATTAAAAACTAGAAATATTTTCTGCAATATCCCGGCGCGTGCACCATAGCTAGTCATTATTAATAACGCTGTAAGGATCAATTAATTTGAGATTTTTTTGTAAAACAAAAATCATTTTTCTTTTTTTTACGTAATTATTTTGAATACCATGACCAACTATGGACCTAGTATACTCTAAAACTATTAAGTATCCATTTAATATTATTTTTATAATAAATAAAAAAATCCCGATTAAAATATGCGAACATTTGCCAATAGCTTTTGCCTATGCCTATGCTTTTGCCTATGCCACGGGGCTGCGTGTTAAGGGGTTAATAATCATCTAAAATAACATAAGTGTGAATTTAGTGGTGAATTAACGATAAGAAATTGCATAGGCTACTTTTGATAAAAAATAATTATAAATGTATATAGAAATAATAACAGGTATTCACATAAGTAAACGAATACAAAACATGTAAACCCCAGTATTTCTGCGTGCACACTCACAAAAAAGTGAAAAATAGCATAACTTTCATCCGCATTCAAATTCCCATCGAGGCACAACAACGATTATTATCTGCTCATTAGAGCGACGCTTATCACCAGCCATTTATCGCACTGGAAATGTTTTAATTGTCCGACCATTGTGTACTAACATTTATCAATTATTTATTATAATGCCCGTGGACCGAGTATTAAATATTATTACCTCCCCTTTAGCCGAGCTTTGTTATTACCCCCCGCTATTTATTAATACGTCGCTACACGTGATTATAGTGGTCACTGTATTCACGGTGCCGGGGCTTAAACTTTAATTCGAGTTGCAAATGTGCACCGTGTTGCATTTAACCAAGATTACGTTGGGATTATCGTCATAATCACAACATTTTGATTAATTAAAGTCATAAAAACGCGGCGCGCGGTACAAAGATATTTTATTACAGATATACCCAGAGGTAAATATAAAACGAATAATGTTTACTTAATTGTCGGGTTGTATAAAGTATACAAATATACCCTGTGTTTTATTGTCTGGATTATTTTATTAGCATTAATAATATTGTGTTTGTTTGGTTGATAAATACGTTTAAAGATGCAGTGTATTTGTTATACTTTTGTTTTGATGTGCATTAAAATACAGGATTCGTTTAAATTTATTCTCTTACTTTATTATTTAATATAGTTTTAGTCCTTGTAAAGTTTATTTATTTCTAAATATATAGAATGATTATTCCTAAATTCAGTGAGTTGCTGAAATACGTAATAGATTCTGCAATAAATCTAAATTTTAAATCAACATACTTTCAAATGTCTTGCGTTATTGTACAATGAGGTATTTTAAATATCTCTGTAATCAAAAATGTTTAAATACACATTTCGTTTTTTTGATCGGTTTTACTAATTTTAACTAATAAACTTGATTCTTGATTTTATGACATGTAAACAAACAAAAACAAACGCTTAAAGAATTCAATTCATGGCCATCTAGAAAATATTTTTTGTCTGTTTTTTGGTATTTTAGCTATTTAGGACAAGACAAAATATTGAGTGTGACATATTGTTGCAATCACAAGAAAATATGCATTTTTTGAGGTACTCAGATACAGAGTGTCCCATTCAAGAAAATAGTAGTTTTGATAATATCTCAAAAATTAAAACATCTATATTTTTTCTAAGTACGCCACTGGATTCTATGTAAAAAGTCATAAAACTTTCGTGTTTAAATTTTGTTTGTATCTCCATAAATAAGAGATAATAAAAACCGGCAGATTTTGAGAATCACTCTGTATTTTCTAAACCAATCTAGTTCGTGTAGATCTGATTGCGCCATTAAACTAAACACTAAAAAAGAAAACGAGACACATACCTTAGTTTTTTTGTGTCTCGTACCGTTTAGCCTATACCCTATAATATCAACGAAAAAAAAAAACACCCTGTACATCCGGTTCCATCAAGAGTGTAGCGCAACAAGCATTAACTATATATAGCTAATCGATTCAACACCTGGTATTATTAACATTTAAATAAAATTGTTTACGCTTTTATATTTTTTTATAAAATCAAAACATGTAATTTTATCTTTTTTTCTCTTGTGTTGGTGCGACTTTATTAGCGACTTATTTCGTGGAGTTTATTTAATCGCATGCGTGGGCGTCCTTTGAAAATAGCGCCCTTTTAAGCTTAGTAACACCTCGGATGCTGCGGAGGAGAAAATACGCGCACAAACCAAACAAACCAAATCTCTGGAGTAAGCCGAAAATCGAATGTTATACCTAGACGACAGAATCCGTCCCTGCTTAGCTCATATTTATGTAGCAACATTTGCTTTTACTAAAATGTATATTTGTATTTTTTTGAATATTTATTGATTCTACGAATATTGTTTATTTATTTGTTTATTGTTTATTTTGAAAGTGGCCTAACTCGATTTATATTTAAATAGAGATATTTGGTAGTTTGCGTTTCACTGAAATTAAAAATATGCGTCTAGGATACTAATGTATTGCTTTGCTTAAGTGTTTCTAAGAGAGTTACATTTTCTATTCTTATGGAATGTGTTTTCTAACCACAAATGGAGTTAAGTTAGTTTCAAAACTAACAATTTGATTTCTTATAAAATTTAAAACAACTCAAGTACATTCGACATGGTTTAAAATGCTTCAAATTAAAAAAAAAGCACTCGATGTATTTTATCTATCTTTACAACACTTTTAGAACGCAATTTATGCAATTTCGAAAATGTTATAACGATGTGAATTACAAATGATCTGCATTTTACGATGCGGGATTTAAAGAAATTGTACTCCGGTGCTATACAGGGTGATTCAGTTTGGTGTGCCACCCCTTTCTAACTTTTTAATTTTGAGAGTAAAGTATAACAAACTATATATATGTGTGTAAACGGCAGGACGTTTTCTAATAAATGGCGTCACCGAATTGACAATACGATGACAACTGTCAAGGTAGCGATAGTCAACTTTTTTTTCTCAAACGACATCATACCTATTTTTTCATTAATTCGGATATAGGGCACTTTCCTGCATCCGAATATTCATCACAACTGTACACTTAGATAACAAAAAATGAATGAAATAAGATATTGTCCAAATCGATTTATTTTATAAGAAATCATATGTAGGTACAAAATTATGAAAAAATAAAAAACTATTTTATTAAGGGTTCAAAATGTCCACCCCCTATTTCTAAAGATAATGCTCCTCTTTGCAAGACTTCTTGAATGACTCAAAACATACCTACCGATTCAATCGACGGCGTTCAATACGAATCATGTTTTTCAGTTATTCAATATCATTTAATGGTGTTTTATAAACCACTTCTCTTAAATAAGGTCAGAGAAAAAATCTGAAGTAGTACTTGGATTAAGTATTTTTGTTCTTTTGAAAAATTGACCTTATTTCTTAAATGAACCACCTTTAAGAATTAAACACTTAATGATATATTTTGTTTAATTTTTTATAATTTTCGTAGTCACATATGATTTTTTTATAAAATAAACCAATTTGGATATTTTCTTATTTAATTCATTTTTTTGTTATCTAAGTGTATAGTTGGGATGAATATCATGTTCGGATGCAGAAAAGTACCCACTATTCGAATTAAACAAAAAATAGGTATTGTGTCAATTGAAAAAAAATTCGCTACCTTGACAGTTGTCATCGTATCTTCAATTTAATTAGAGAATTTGCTGCTGTTTACGAATATATATGGTTTGTTATACTTTACTCTTAAAATAAAAAAGTTAGAAGGAGATGGAACACCATACTGAATCACCCTGTATATCGTAAATCTATCACGTTCTTGTATTTAGATGTAATTGGTTTTGTATTTTTATTCAATATTTTGAAATTTTCTCGGTCTACCCTGACCTGGTAATAAATCCAGGATTCTAAACTCTGCATTCTCATTCATTGATGTCTTATAGAAAATGTATATTGGTAATCAATTTGTTGTATCTCCTTTAGAATTCTCTAAACTTTACAAAACAATTTTGTTAATATGAAATCCTCTCGTTTTGTTATATTTAGAATAATGTTATTATCAACTCTATTTATTTTTGTCATAAGTTTTACAATAAAATTAACTGCAAACTAAGTTTATGATTGATCTCCAATCCCAGATTAAGCATGAAGTAAAATTTCGAGTTTAGAAAAGTCTAAAAATTTGGCCAAATTAGGCTTTTCTAAACTCAACATTTTACTTTATGCGCCACGCGTCTAAAACGTTGATTCAATATGAAATGGTCTTTAACCAATTAACCAGTAAAATACGTGTAATATGTCAATCATCAATTGTTTAAATGACGGGGAAAGTGCTATGATGGATACATTATTATTTTTTGTAATTGTTTTTGTATATCTTTAAAAAAATTAATTTATGAAACAAAATACTAACTCATATCCCCGCAATCACATAAAAGCTATTTACGCCAATGGATCGTAAAAATAATCGCAATTTTAATTTCAATAGTAACAGATGTGCTGAGCTAGGAATATATTTGACAATAGATCATCACATTTATATTTATAAAAACAAGGCAATACTATTTATTTATTTATTAACGGTAAACGCCTTCTACAAAAATAAGAAAACATATTGAAATAATGATAACAAAATTGTTAAATGTATGAACTAAACATAGGAAATGTTCACAATAATTTGATTCCTGTTGTTTAAAATCTGTATAATGTATAGAATGAATCACTTAATTAAACACAGTTATATTCCTTTCTTCACTTTTATTTTTCTTGCTAGATGTACATTTCGGGTACTAAGTACCCATTATCAATAGCTAATTGGTTAGCTAACTGGTTAGCTATTGATAATGGGTACTTAGTACCCGAAATGTACATCTAGCAAGAAAAATAAAAGTGAAGAAATGAATATAACTGTGTTTAATTAAGTGACTTAACACCTTCACGTAACTCATACAACTACATTAATATAAAATGAATTTTGTAAATATTCTGCAAACTAATCGCAAATTCAATTTTTCTTTATATAGAATGTTGTTGGGAAACAAAAGGGAACAAAAAACTTAAAGTAAACGCACTTAAATACTCTGAAGATAAAATAAAAAGAAAAAAAGACAATAAAAATATAAATACTGTAATGAATACATCAAAATCGACATATGCAAATGAAATTAAGGACAAAGAGAAGGAAAATATTCATACAAAAGTACAAACAAATAAAGCACAATTTATATATTATGGGACTTGGAATGTTAGGAGCATAAAAGGAAAGGAAGATTACCTAATTCAGGAATTTGAAAGGGCCAGGCTAGAACTATTGGTAATAACAGAAACTAAAAAAAGAAATAAAGGCATAGAAGAAATAGGTAACGGACACATACTCATATGGAGTGGAGTTGATGAAAATGTGAGAGCCAAAGCAGGCGTTGCTTGTTTAATAAACAAGCAAAAAAATGGATATCTTAATAAATGGAAAGGCCTCACTGAACGAATTTTATTGCTTGAATTCAAATATAGAAACGAATATGAAACAATAATTGCTGTGTATGGCCCCAATGAGGATGATAAAGTGGATAATAAAAATAAATTTTGGCTGGAACTTGAAGCAACAATAACAAGGGCGAGAGGAAATGTATTTATAATAGGTGATCTGAATTCAAGAGTAGGGAAAGCAGATAGTATGTATAAAGTTCTAGGTCAATATGGTGAAACCGTAAGAAATACAAATGGCACAAGGTTATTGGACTTCTGTACAACTTATGATATGCTCATAGCAAATACGTACTACAAACATAAAGATATTCATACGTTTACGAGGGTAAATAATGAAGGAAATGAAAAGTCGATTATAGACTATTTTATAATAGAAAGGAAGTGTAGGAAATTAATTTGTGATGTAGTGGTGAAAAGGGGATATGAAATCAATAGTGACCACTATTTAATAGTGATGAAACTAAGGAAAAAAGAACAAGAAATTAAATATAGAGAGGAAAAAGGAGTACAGATTGAAACCATTAGATCATACAAGCTTAAAGAAGTAGAAACAGCAAATAAATACAATAAAATTTTAGAAAATAAAATAAGACAGAAGTGGAATACAGATGTAAACATCGATACAAAATGGAACAATCTCAAAAACATAATATTACAAAGTGCGAAAGAAGTGTGTGGTATATTTAATAGATGAACAAACAAAAACCTAACTGCTTGGTGGACAAATGAAATAAAAGAACAAGTGCAAATGAAGAGAAAAACATGGAATAAATACTTACAGTGTAGAAATAACGAAAATTATGTGGAATATAAAAAACAGAGGAGAATAGTTAAAGATCTTGTACGTAAAGAGAAGGAAGCAAAATGGAATGAGATTGGAAATAAATTAGAGAGAGAAAGTGGTAGTAATCAAAAACTATTTTTTAAAGCGCTAAAATCTATTAACAGTGATAAGGAAAATCAGCTTGTAACAATTAAGACGGAACATGGAGAAATTATAAGAGACTCAGTAAAGATAATGATGAGATGGAAAAATCACTTCCAAGAGCTTCTCAGCAACGACATAACATACAACAATAATGATAATGAAAACGAACAAATATTAATAAACAGCGACATTGATATTACTGAAGAAGAACTTCAATCAGCAATAAGAGATCTAAAAAATGGTAAATCACCTGGCCCAGATAAAATTACATCAGAAATGATAAAAAGTATGGGAGAGATGGGACAACATAAAATATTGGAATTATTCAGAGATGTATGGAAGAAAGAAAAAATTCCCAGAGAATGGACTACATGTCTAATTCTCCCAGTGCATAAAAAAGGAGATACTACTGACTGTAATAATTACAGGGGAATATCGCTAATTAGTACGGTAGTGAAAATATTTGAGAAGATTATAGAGAAGAAGCTAAGAATAGAAATAGAACCAAAACTCTCAGAGGCACAAAGTGGATTTCGGCAAGCAAGAAGTACACAAGATCACATATTCGCATTGAAGGACATAATAAGCAAAATTCTAGCTGCAGACAGAACAATATATTTAGCATTTCTAGATATGGAGAAGGCCTTCGACAAAGTACCCCGGAAAGAAATATGGAAGTGTCTCAGAGAAAACCAAATTAATGGAAAACTGTTAAAAATTATAATGTGCCTTTATAAAAAAACAGAAAGCAGAGTAATATGGAAGAATAACATATCGGAGCCCTTCGAAACAATGGAAGGAGTAAGACAGGGGGGCAGTCTGAGCCCACTACTATTTGTTGTCTTCATGGATTCCATTATTAAGAAAGCAGAATCATCAACAAAACCATTTCAACTAGGATATAGAAATTTAAGTATTGTGAAAATTACAACTTGTGCATTTGCAGATGATGTAGTTATATTGGCTAACAGTGAAAAGGACTTACAAGACAATTTAAACACCTGGAACGAGTTACTAACAGAAAAAGGAATGAAACTAAATAAGTCAAAAACGAAAGTAATGGTAGTATCAAACGACAGCAGGACAATGGATGTGAGAATGGGTGGTATACCAATTGAGCAAGTAGTGGGATTCACATATCTGGGGGTATTTATAGATAATAAGGGCAGTACGACAGCTGAAATATCAAGAAGGTTAGACAGCGCAAATAAGTTATATTACCAACTTAATAAAGGATTGTTAAACAGAAGGGAGGTATCGTCGCAAACCAAAATCAAAGTGTATAAAGCCTTATATCGGCCTATTTTTACATATGGGTGTGAGTCTTGGATACTGAATGATCAAGAGAAGAGCAGATTAACAGCAGCGGAAATGCGCTACTTACGAAAAGTGAAGGGAGTAACTAGAATGGACAAAATCAGAAATGAGTATATAAGAAAAGATCTAAAGATAGAATCTATTGAAACGTTCATCCATCGAAGGCAACTGTCATGGTGGGGACATATCCACAGAATGAAGCCGACTACACAAACAAGAGAAATTTGGGAGTCGAGGGTTGAAAGGAAGAAGAAAAGAGGAAGGCCAAGAAAGACATGGAGCAGTGGTATAGAGAGAATACTAGAAAAAAATGGAACATCCTGGAAAGAAGCAAAGACAATCACACAGGATAGGAAACGATGGAAAGAATACATCCAGAATTGCTGCTAATTTAATTTTATATTATTTTTTTCTTTGTTCTTGAAGTATTATATTTTTGTTGAATGCTGTTGTTAAACCTTACACCCCATGAGGGTATTTTGGGATTCGAATATATATATATATATAATGTTGTTGGGAATTTTCTGAAAATCACGAATCGACTAATTCCAAACAATATTCAGCTTGTTTATTCAATCAATCCAAATACTTACGTTAATTATAAAATAAACACTCACGATATTCATTCACACAATATTACATGCATTTACGTTTTGCAACAACATTATTATTTAAAATAGCAGTGAACATCAGTTATACTGCAAACACCGCTCACACGCTCAATTTTCCTGCTAAAGCAATTTAAACCAAAGTAAACGAACTTTTAATTAGAGTGACCAACAACGGCGTGTATACAAACTCTTGTCTGACAAGTTTCCTCTTGTTTCAGGTATGTACGCATCTAGGGATCCTTCTCAACACATACACACGCACTGCAAGTAAGTCCTGTCCTGCAATATCAAAGCGGCTAATTAATGTTTAAGCTGATTAATATTGAATACACGTTGCATTCAATCAGTTGCACTAAATTATCTGTTTATTACTACACAGTGCATTTCGCTTCATTGATGTATGACTTAATTGCTTAGTGTGTCACTTGTCTATCTTTTAAGTTATATTATAGGGAATGTTCGTTAGAGGGATTTAGATCGTAGATTATCGCTTGATACTAAACATATCAGGTGTTCAGTTAAAAACCCGATCGAGTTGGCTATGAAATGTTCTAAACATTTTGAAGTAGGTCGTATTTGAATTTGTAAGTCGTTCCTGTCAATGTTAATCTAAACCAGTTTTATAAAAGTTTTTTTTATGTTATTCGATATATTAATGCCCACTCACACGAAAGAACAAGAAACTACACAACAACTCTAAGAACACGGCAAATTAATGAGCTACTGATTAACATAATCTGACATTTATGCCATTTATGATTAAACGTAAATTAAGCTGCTACTTCACTTTTTCGTTTTCCTTCTATCAAAAAAGCAACGCCTTCTCGATCGGGCTTTTCAATGAACACCTCATGTAAATAATTATACTGATTTACACATATTAAATGTATTTCATTATGATACCATATTAAAATGTTGAGGTCTAATAGTTGTTAAGATAATAAATTAAAAGCTTTCTTTCTCAACACTTCTACATGAACATAGCCAGGATTTTATCCAGGGTGGGTACGAAACAAAACAAAAGCGGCGAGTTTAGCTATATCCCGAGATGCAATTGAATTAAATTCTTACCGATTCTCATAATCAAAAAATTATAGCAATAAAATGTATAAAATTGTTATTATTTTTTTATGTTTCGTCAACATGGGTGAATTTTGATGATATTTTGAGGAAAGATGTATTTTATCCGTGTTAAACGATGAAACGAGATTAGATTAATAAATTGAGTTGCCTTGTACAAAAATTCTCTGGGTTTTATTTTGACAGTAATTATTAAATGGGCACACTAAACCAAAGTTTAAACCTTAATTAGTTTTATTCGATTATAAAGAATGCCACATATTCGAAGATGCGCAATTTTTCGCTCAAAGAGTGACTTTAGACGCAGTAGAATAATCGGTTTACGAGAACCAGGATTATCCATTTGTAAAGTTGGTAATCCTGTGGAACGCAGTATCGCTAGAATTTCTCTGTTGGCGAAGATAGACAGATTGCTTGGCTTTTTTCAGCATTATGGCAATACACCATTCGTTTGAGTGCGGTCTGGATTTTTGGGATCATAGGGCATCTGCCCGATATAGGTAAGCAGTATCATCTGCATATTAGGCCGTAAGAGCATTGTTTAGGGTTGGAAGGTCAAAAACAAATATATTAAAAAGGATTGGGGAAAGTACAGACCCTGCAGTCATTTCGTTGCGTGGCAGAGATGTAGCGTTTTCGAAACGAGTCGAAAAGGTGCGGTTTTGTATGAATTCCCTGATCAGATGGATTAGATTTGTAGGGCAGTTAAGTGACATGAGTTTATAAAGCAAGCCTTCGTGCCACACTCGATCGAATGCTTTCGCAACATCGAGAAAGATGGGTAACGTACTCTGCTTTCTGTTACAGCCGTTGATTATGAAGTCGCTAGTTCTAACAAGTTGGTGGTTGCATGAGAGGCCTTTTATGAAGCCGTGTTGAGTTTTAGGGATGATCATATGATCATCCGACAATTCACTGAGGCGGGCATGGATAATTTTTTCGAATAGTTTTCCCAGTGTGCATAGCAGGGTGATAGAGCGGTGATTTTGTGGAAATTTCAGATCTTTTCCAGGCTTTGGGATTAAAATCACAATTGCGTGTTTCCACGCTTTTGGAAAACAGGCATGCATTAAAAATGGTGGTTAAGAAAACTATTCTTTTGTTGAAAAGGTTTCTTAAGCATGTGTAGCTTATATTATCGTGACCTGGCGCCTTTTTATTTAGCGCATATTTTATTATATTCGAATCTCTCCAGGAGATGTTGGTTGGGGTTTGCTCAAGGCGATCCATTGCTTCCTCAACTTCGTCGAGTAATTCGTCAATTGTTGTGAGCGGATTCGGGAAGAACTGTGACTCTAGGCTTTCCGCGAAGCATTCGGTCTTGTCGTCCGGAAGGAAGGCAAGTCCGTTTCCTCCGTGAAGTATGTCGACAGTTGTATCTGCAACGATTTTTTCTAGCTGTGTCAAATCTTGACGTTACATGACAATGTAATACTGTTTAGGTTACGAGTATATTAATGTTCTCTCTTTTAGAAATGCTTTAAATTATAATTTCTTGTGATTTTTTTCTTGTAAGTATACATATCCCAATTACGTGTTGTAGATTTTTAAATATTCATTGTTTTCTTGAAAGGTCAATTTGAAGTTTAAACGAGTGTTTTTCACTCCCAGACTAAGCATGAAGTAAAATTGCGAGTTTAGAAAAGCCTGAAAATTTGGTTTCGTCGCGTAGCGCGAAGCGCTACGCGGCCAAACCAAATTTTCAGGCTTTTCTAAACTGGAAATTTTCCTTCATGCACCACGCGTATGACACTGATTTTAAGTGAAGTTTACTCGTTCACAATATTTCAGTGCTTTCAGTGTTAAATACGCGTGACGCATGAAGTAACATTTCGAGTTTAGAAGTGCCTGAAAAATTTGGTTTGGCCGCGTAGCGCTTCGCGCTACGCGACCAAACCAAATTTTCAGGCTTTTCTAAACTCGAAATTTTACTTCATGCTTAGTCTGGGAGTGGAAAACACTCGTTTTAAGTTTTGAATTGAACTCTTAGAAAAAGCGTACCTAATAGAAAGTTCCCTGTATGTATACTTAAAAGAAAAATTCCCTGTATTAACAGAATAATCCGATGACTATTTTCCAAATCAACTGAAATGCGTTGAATTCGATTTAACTAACATTTTAGTTTCAGCTTACACAAAATCAACATAAATGCATTATTTATATCTGTAAATACCTGAACTATTTAGTAGATGTGGAAATTGGAATTATACCACTTAAACTCTCATTTTAAACGATTGTGTACATTAATTAAAATGATTTGTGGCTGGGTTTTTGCAGATTTAGTTTTACGAAGACATTGTCAAAATGTGACGTTTAACCTTAACATTTTAAAGCTGCATACCGGAACATCATGCGTTGTCGCATGTTCTATTTAAAAACCATAGCAGACATATTATAAAGTTTTATGTCTCTTTTCACACACGTAATTTGATGACATCAAACTATTTTCGTATGTATTGGTGCAGAAAGCACTACAAATCAAGGGAACCATGGGACACATCTCGTAAATCATGCCTTAACTTCTTTTGTTTTTGAGTAAAGTCTAATAAACTAAGAAAAAACTGATTTTATTTTTTAATTTATATTTTCGTTATCTGAGCCAATATTTGAAACCTGTTTTTTTTTTCATTTATATTTTCGTTATCTGAGCCAATATTTTAAAACGGTAAAGACCTATAGTAATTTTTGTGTAGGAGCTAAATATAAAATTTCATGAGTCTAAATCTTGTTAACTGGCTATTTAGGAATATCCAAAAGTTCCATTAAAATCTCTAGGTCTATTTTTTCGCGATTCTATGTATATATTTTATTCTTTGTAAATGAAAATATAAAATGTAAAATCGATATTTTGTAAATAAACTATATTAAAAATATTATTAGAGAAACTAAAAATACATCATTTTTGCTCATATCTGCAATAATTTTAAAATGTTACATTTTTTATTATCCAATAGGCCAAATGCTATCTGTCAAACAATCAAACAAAAATCATTTAATAATGCTGTTGGTGCATATTTATGCTATTATTGTTTTAAATATTTTCCTATTGAAATTTTACACTCCCAATTTAATTTTTTATTTTTCTCCCAATAATAACCGTTCATGATATCGCCGGAGGCGAAATAACCAATTAAAACACATTTTCCTCGATTTTGTTTCAAAACTAACTACAGAATTCAATGTTTGGAAAGCGCCATTAATAAAAAAAAAAAATCCCGACGGGCAATAAAGTTCACTTTTATCGGTTTTCCTGCAGGTATTCTTATATCTCACTCCATTCCGGAATTATGCCTGCACTTTCAGCCGCGCCGCCCGCTAATTAAACAATTACGATAACTTAAATAATTGCACATGAAGTTTTCTCTGAGCTAGTTTTATGATGTATACAATACGCTCTGCTGCGGCCTGTGTGTGTGTATATATTTTAATTAAACTCTGCGCTGCGGCGCGCCGTTAACTTTTTCCCGGCTCCTCCACCATAAAGGAAATCGTTTATGTTGGGGGGAGGAAATCTTGATTCATAACGCCGGGATTGTCTGCTTCTGCTGTTGGAAAGTATCTTTCCTGGATAATGGGGAAAAATTTTCGAGACAAAAGGTTCTCACCCTCACGTTTAATTATCGGCGGAGGGTGAGTTTATTTATTAAGGGAATCAATGGATAACGAGTTAATTATTTATGAAGTTCTTTTAAATATTTTCGCACTTTAGGAAGTTTCTGAAATGTTATTACACAAAATAGAAAGAAAAAATGAAAAATCTACTTTCAAGCAGAGTTGACGTGTACGTGAGTGCAAATTCTACAGGGTGCAGCATTTTCGATGGTTTCTTGAAGTGAAGTACCATTAATATTATATTGACGTTTTATATGTCAATTTCTAAAGCGTGTAGCCAGCTTAAATTTAAAAAAAGATAAAATCATGGCACTTTAGAGGTTTTTTTATTAAATATACGATAGTATTCCTATTATTTTTTATGTGTCACAATAATGGTTGTGCGTTCGTGAATTATATGAAGCTTATTATTGATTACGTTTTCAGACATGAAGGCTTATTTTAGAAAAAAATTATAGACTTTAGATAACTTTAAAATAATGTTAATTAAAGAAAATCGGCAAATGTGAGTCCCTTTTAATTTTCGTAAAATAATATGCAGGTATATGAGCATATTTTTTTAAATTAATCGATACATTATAAAAAGGTAATAAGTACAAAAAATATAACCATTTATGATCTAATGATATTACACATCCACCCCATTCTTACATCTTTCTGCAGTAGGTAGAGGGCATCCGCTTAAACGGAAATATATGAAATATAAATATATAATGCGGAACATCCCCCCGAAGTCTGATATATAATATAAATGTACGTAATCCTTTCCTTCAGACTTTTCCCCGGGCGTTATAAAAAATTCGCAGGGTATTATCGTTTTCCTAATTCCGGCTTCCTTTCACCCTCGCGAAATATATTTAAAATTTCAAATATGTAAATAACAAGAATACGCGAAACCCGGGATTATTTCCTTCAAAAGGTAACCCGCACATCCAAATCTTTATTTGCAAGAAGAAGTATGAAAGAAAGCTCTTTGATCAATTAAATCCCATAAATTGATTGTGTTTATATTTATAATATGAAAATATTTCAGCTGTTGTTGCCATAACGGATATTATATTTTGACAAATATTGAATTAAATCAATGTCCTATTTTATAATAAAGTTCAAGTAGATTGGTTTTTGTTTACGAATTCCTTAAATATTGCCTTTTTATATGTGTATACCTTGTTTTTCAAATTAGTCATTCAAATATTAGGATGTATAAAAACAAACATGCTTATTTCTCTCAATACCGGTAATAATTTACAGTCAACGTTTGTTCGTCTAGAATTATATTTGCAAACGTTGATATTTTTTTTATGTAGATCACGTCAGTTTAAATAAAAAAGGGTGATGTATGTGTCTATCATAGCACTTTCCACGTGAAAGATATGATTATTTAAATATTACTAATATGGAAAAGTTGCTCCAACTAAATTTATTCTACTTTTATTATTATTATTCCAAATCTGTTTACAATAAAGTAATTCTTGAATTTCTTCGCTACATCTCGGTAAATATTGATCACCATCCAGAGCTGGGATGAATCCTCAAAATCAGGATACGAATCACGAATCCGAATCACCTAATACGATTCGAATCACGAATAAAGGACTCGTAACCCAATTATTTATAGACTAAATATCTGATTAATTAATTATTTAATTATATGTGCTATTGAACTTCAGGATAAATCAGTGTTTCAGACGCGTGGCGCATGAAGTAAAATTTCGAGTTTAGAAAAGATAAATTTTCTACGCGGGGCTTTTCTAAACTCGAAATTTTACTTCATACTTAGTCTGGGAGTGGAAGACACTCGTTAGTTTAAAATACATCACAACTGTTAAAATGTGTATTGTAACTATCACACAGAAAAACAATAACATGGCGATCTCATTATAGTTCAATTCAAACTCGTGTCAAGTTGGCACGATTGGTTAAACGGCGGCTTGCGCCAACTGATGTCAACTGTCATAGTCCAAATGTCGGCTACTGCTGACTTACGTCAACTGTTATTATAGTTAAAATGTCGGCTAGCGCTGACTTATATCATCTGTCATTATAGTAGCATTTATATCATTTTTATTTATAAGAGATCGCAATTGGAACAGTTGGTGAAATTAAAATGATAAACATTTCGATGATTTTCTTCCTTTACTTTCACCGAAGTTTGGATTTCAATATGCGAATTATTTATATTAATTCCTTAACAATTTTGGCGTGATGTTCCTTGTCAAATTGCAAGTATGGTTTTTTCGAGCTACTGCTTGAATGTCCAGATATCTCGATAAAAGATTGTTCAGGAACGGCTGCTTTTGCTAGACGGGAAACATCAGATGAGCGGTGGGAATGATCTATGGAAATTTGTACTTGCTTTGTATTAATACCAATAGCTTCTGCGGCTAACTTTGTCCATTTCTGTTTTGCTTTTAAGTTCCGCATTTGCTTCATAACTAATTCATTATAGTGGTTTCCATTAGACTTCCTCGTGTTATACCTACAATCCAATAAAATATTATTCAGTCGGTAGAGCATCAGTAGTAACATCACCACAAAATTTTTCAAACTGCGCTCATACAGATTTTCTTAATTTTACTGTGTTAAATGGCGCACAGCTTTTAACTTCCTCGTTGATTTTTTCAGGGCAGTCGGAACCAAACTGAGAAACCATATCTGTTTTGCTATGTTTTGCACGAAATTACGAGATGACAAGCAGAAGTGCAACATTTTTCAAACATTTAAATAACTCATCGCCATGATAATGACAGCTACTCACTCAAACTATTTGATATATTTCTATAAATTTTGTTCTAGCGATTGTCTGAATAAATATCCCTCGTGCAAGCATATATATCCTGCTAATTTTCCCTTCCCGCGAATTTTTTCTTTTCTCACCCTTGTTGTCCCTTGAAAATTGTCCGCGCGCTTCGCGCTTGGGCAATTCTTGTTGCAAGAAACACTTGTGTGACAGGTCGGAAAAATTTTCGATAATATGCCTGACACTTGGGATATTGTATATGAATATTTTATTAAAAGATAATGCATAATCCGGAATAAATACAATAATTTAAAAGGATTCGTTATTTGAATCCAACTATAAGTGATTCGAATCCTTTTAAAAGGAATCGAATCCGTATATTGAATTCTAATCGGTATATTGGATTGCTATTATTACACAGAGAATATAACTCATGTGTCACTTGTTGTGGTGGTTGCTACGAAAATTATTTGTCAAACCTGACAGGTAAAATTTCGAGTTTAGAAAAGCCTGAAAATTTGGATTGGTCGGATTGGTTGGATTGGTTATATTCACTCATCAAATATAACTCGTGGTATGATTGATAATCGATAATATTAATTCGTGAAACCGGAACAGCACATTCAACTCGCCCTTTGGGCTCGTTAAATCTGCAGCTCAGTTTCGCTCATAAATATTATCGATGATAATCATTTCACTTGTTATATTATAGCTGATAATATGTTGATTAGAATAGTTTTTTTAACATTGTATTGCAATATTTTTATTATCAATCTATTTAATGTACTATTGTAAGAGTACACGCTATTTGAAATTAAATTTTCGCCTCACCCTTAATACTTTAACAAAGTTATCAAAAATCCAACATTTATGCAGACACCCCCGCATTAAATCAAAATTTCCTTTCATGCAAAAACGAAATAAGTGCCCTGCATTGCATTCACCGGCAACTTCCTCCCTTCTTCTTCTTCGTGGGGGTGAATCTCACTTTTTTATGCCTCTGAACATAATGCACGGGAGATGTGAGGTAATAAATAAATATACAGGTGGTGGAATGAGGCAAAGTAAAATATATTCGTCTCTAAGCGCTATTTATAAGAGGCACTTGCTAAAGAATACTGAAAGAGGTGGAATTTCGGGAATTTATGTCGATGGATATACATGTGTATGGATTATGAATGCACCAATTTATGCGAGCGAAAAAATAATGTTCGCAGCGAGGACTGGCTTTATTTTCGGGCTCACAATGATGCCGCTGATGGTGGATTTCCGTATTTCATTTATTTGATATTCCTGCATTCACGGCAGTCTTTAAATAACACACGGTTTACAACAAAAAAACACGGATGGTGCTTTATGTGGATCAAAATAGATTGTGCTTTATAGGTAGTGGATTTTTACGACTATATTTTATTTTTGTGTGTGAATTTTTATAATACAAATAAAAATACTAACGCCCGGTATTATCATTTTTTTTTAAACAGGCATTTAGTTCAATGATGATAAGGTTAAAGGTATATTTAAAATTGTCATGTGTATTATGAATCTTTGTAAAGGATTTTTATGGCGTTTTGGTAAATTTCATATTTGCAGGTAGGTAACACTGAATTATAACCTCTAATTTTATCCTCTATTTATCTAATACAATGTTGAAGCGACATCGTTTTACGATTTTTTTTTTCACGCATTTTTATATTTTGTGGACGTCTTCTGTACCTACATATCGTTATGGTGTTAGATACACACTCATATAAATCTTTTTGTCCGTAATTGAATATTTCTTTATCCGAAGAGTCGCTGGTGAAATTTGACGAACTTGAATTCAATTCACAACCGAACGGAAATCACTGTAATTTAAAGTCAAAATTAGACACTTCACGTTAAATCTCCATTCAAATTGTTACAGAGAGAAATTTCGACATTTAACGCTAACGGGTATTTATCCGCTAAACGACATTTAAACTGGTTGGTAATACTGCATATTCACTCTTAAATATAATTTAAGCTTAACTGTCCTTTAAAATGTGTTGATAATACCGGGCGTAAGAATTTATTGTGTATTTCAGAGCAGCTGGGTAAATATAATTTTATTTAAATTTATAACTGTAAGGTTTAGCTTACTTTAGGTTAGATTTATCACTAAAATGAAGTATAAATGTGGAACCTAACCTTAGTGTACTTTAATTGGGCAATTTAAATTTCTCACGTAAGTATAAATAGCAAAAAGACTTCGATAATTGTTGAATCAATGAATTGATTGATAAAATTATTATTATATCTCAATTATTCTATTTCAACAAATTGGAATTTCACAAATTTAATTACGAAATGCAGTATCAGTAAGTATAGCAACCCTTTTGAATTATAACGCTATGCCATCATTGCTTTTAAATCACAAACATTAATTGAGACGTTATGGAATCCAATCGAATACATCCATCCCCTTCACGTGAATACATGCACATGCATGTATGCAGGGCCCTTCATTATCAATTAGGCTGAAAAGGCTTTGTTTACATTATAGAGTATATGGAAGGCCAGTCCGATAGATACTCTCCTCTGCCAATCCAATATCATCAGTATCATCATAGTCCCACTCAATCACCCATTGAATTCTGCCCACATACATCGTAATATGTACAAACTGTGTCAAAGGCCCAACGTACTCTCGTTTTTTATTTTCAGCACACACACGCAGGACGCTTTTGAAACGCAGAGCATTCCAATTTTACGTTTCGTGACCTCCGCGTCCGAACAAATAACAAAACAATCGCCGGGACGGGGCGTTTTAATTGAGTATCTGATTTGTGCTGGGTTTGATTAGTATGCTTAAATATTTGTCGATTCATTTTTTCGGTTTGTTTATTTCGAAAAAATAAATTTGGAATTTTGAGGGTTGAGCGTAAAACGAGAATAGTTATGAGCAAATATTTTTTTAAAGAAAAACCGTTACTAATTTCAGATATTATTTTTAAATAGAGAATGTTAAAAAGTAAACGTGTGTAACTGGAAATGTATTAGAGGAATAGAAGGTAAATAAACTATGTTTTTGTTTTAATATGACTAAACTTAGGTTGTATTTACTGCGAACAGTTGTTGTCCTGCTTTATCAGTAGGGTATTTTAAATATCAAATTTTGAGATGTTGATAAATGATTATCAATGTGATAAATAAATCAAAATTTGTCAAATAAATTGCCACGATGCAGAGAGTTTTAAAATAGAGAACGCTACAACTTGCAACTTTACAACACAGACATTTTTTCTTTTAAGTATACTTTCACATATTCCCTATAAACATTTGTAAAATTAATGAATTAAACAAAACTAAGTCGAAGTATATTTTGAACTTCACTTTAAATCAGTGTTTTATACGCGTGGTGCATGAAGTAAAATTTCGAGTTTAGAAAAGCCTGATTTGGCTTGGTCGCTCCGCTGCGTTATGCGACCAAGCCAAATTTTAAGGCTTATCTAAACTCGAAATTTTACGTCATGCTTAATCTGGGATTGGAAACACTCATTAGAGTCTTTAAATTAAAAGTTTTTAATAAGATAACGAATGTCTGAAAATTTCTCGAATTTTGAACTTTTTCAAAATTTGAACGTGTAAACGGGCAGATAATGAAGAAGACAGATCCTGAGCAAGGAGCATTGACCTGATCCCCAGATACACTTTATTAAATTGGTAGGTAGTAGATAGAAATAATTTGAGGCGGCGATAGGTACATTTTTAATCGTAATCTTTGTTAAATAAATAATCTATTTTATGACTTAATTGAATTGTCAAATTACTGTCATATTTCCCTTCACGTAACCTACAAATTTATCTTCTAACCTAAAACCACACAACCTGCACCACACCACTAAATTCTTGAATTGTAAATTTGATTGGTCATATTAAATAAAAAAAACAGATTAAGTTCCGAATCATAAACTCATCTTCAGCAGAATAACGTAAATTTTTAATAAATATCCCGGCGCACCCACCATTATCAATACGTTATAATAAATTAATTTTAAAAAATAATGTGCAGTATGTTCACAAAGTTATTAAATAATTTAACGTCGTAAATATGTAAATGTTATTATTCTAAGTAAAAAAATAAACGTATTGATACTAGACATGGGTCGTTCATGAATGATTCATTCAAAAGAAACGATTCTGTACGGTGAATTAATTGAACTGATTCCGTATTTTAATCAGAATTGATTCGTTAATGATTCATTCACTCGAAACGACCGACTGAACGATTTTGGCCGAGTGGAATCGTATTCTCGATTCGGATTTATACATGCGGTCTGACTAATTCGTTCGCTCGAATCCGCGCACAACTTCAACTCCGTTTTATACATGCGATCTGAATCTGGATCCGCCCGAATCAGGTGACTATTTCGTTCGCTCGAATCCGCGCACAACTTCAACTCGTGACTTGTGTAAACGAATTCGCTGCGCCAGCCTTCATTTGTATTTTGTACGATTCGACCGTCTTATATATCGCTTGTATTCTTGAGGCTTAAACGAGTTTAATCAAGCTGTTATGTAATTGTTATGTTATTTTTAGGTCTTAATTTAGTGTAAATTTGTCTGTTCACTGCAAATAAGGTAGTGTAATTTTATCAGCTGATATTTGTTCTCTACTTATGAGACAAATCACATAATATTTGCAAGATAATTTCAAGGCACCGAAGTTTTATTTAGAACAGCTTTACAAAACTTACGACTGAAAAGGCAAAATGTGAATTGTGTCTTATTATTATTTTCATTATTATTATTGTTATAAGTGATTTGTTTACGAACGATTCATAAAGAACGAATCACTTTTAAGGAATGATTCGGTTGATTCGAATCACTTGAAAAATTCGATCTTCCCATATCTAATTCATACATTCGTTTTTTTATATTTCAATCAAATGTCTAATTGTGTGAAATATATTTTAATTTAGGTTAATTCATCATCAAATTAATTGGAATTATAAAATACTTTAATAAATCGCGCAATTTAATTAATCACAAATATTATCTCTAAACTATTCTTTGAATTTGCACCCTCCATTGTACACGTGAATATTTAAACACGCCCTTGTTTCAGCGTCCGCCACCCGAGGCTATGTTCAGCATGCATGAATGTTGTTTGTTTGCATATTTCCGGCCCTTATGTTGATTAACGTGAAAACATTATTATTTTGTTTGTGCGATATTTTTAAACAAATACTATAGTTACCTGGATATATGAATTTCTATTTTCGGCGTGATGTGGTTAATTTAAACGAGAGGGCTATATAATTATTACACTACCTATTTTGAATTATAATAAATTAAAACATACTATAGTATATTGTACAATGAGCATGGAATGATTCCATTTACCTTAAGTATAACAATTGCAATTCTTATGAGTAGAAAATTGCCATTCCAGGCGAATTGTACACTGTACTTTTTCTACGACTATTGACATATATTTAAAAAAATAAAGTAAACGGATGTGGGTATAGTAACGGCTAAGGCTATAAGGTAAAAAGGCGAAAAGTACTGCTAGTTTTATAATAAATAGTACTATTTTTTTTTAAATTTAGGGAAGTAGCGCCGTAAAATCTGATCCGTTTACTTCATGGATGTGGGTGTAATAACGGCTAGAGCTATAAGCAAACTCTTTTTTTTAAAATCCAATATTTCGCCAACCGTCTCGGCTTCCTTAGGGAAACTGTAAAATTTATTGACTTTTACCAAACATAACCTATCATTACAATAAAAATTATTTACAGCGCAAAAGTACATACCACTATTAGTCATAAACCACTATCACTACCACTATTGGTCACAAGAACTGCTCCGCCTGATCCCAATGTGTGGTTCGTGGCGTGTGCATTACAGCAATTAAGTCACTCTTGAATTCAGAGCTCGGGTGGAAGTTGCAGTGTTGCCGACCTAGGTCGTCGTACTGACAACACGGGGGCGTAGGTTGACACCACTGTACCACGCGCGGATGTGCCACTCAATTGCTTGCAGTATCAGTCTGACAATCTGATTTGGGAGGGATTGGGTGGGGCTCCTGACCGAGGGTCAACGAGTTCATATGAGATTCAGACAGCTGTCAAAGTTTTAAATTGGAGGGGGGGGGGGACTTTCGGGTTGCTGACTTTTCAGTGTATTGATAATCAGAGCTGGGATGAATCCTCAAAAACATGATTCGAATCACGAATCCGAATCACCTAATATGATTCGAATCACGAATACTCGAATAAAGGATTCGTAAGTGAAAAATATGATTCGAATCAAAGATTGGAATCCTCATTTTTGAATCACGGATACAAATCCTTTAAAAATAAATTTGAATCTATTATTTGCAACCAGTAATATTTTATTCCATCAGTTTCTATTAACAAACATGTTCATTTACCGACTAAATATCTGATTATATAATGATTTTAATTAATGATGATATATGTGTTATTGAACTTTATTTTGAATCTGTGTTTTATACGCCTGGCGCATGAAGTAAAATTTCGAGTTTAGAAAAGCCCCGTGAAAATTTGTCTCGGGTCGCTGCGCGACCCTCGACAAATTTTCTACGCGGGGCTTTTCTAAACTCGAAATTTTACTTCATGCTTAGTCTGGGAGTGGACCGTCAAGATTTTCTACATGTCGAGATTTTTGATATTTCTAGATTTATGTCGATTTATTCACAGTTTGTTATTGTATTAAATGCAACTTCAATATTAAATAAAAACGGTTTTTTTTAGGAATAGAATATTCACCCATTAAGAGCCGAACAAATTATAAAGTTAACTCTAAAAGGTAATTTTAGGTAAAATTTTGCATCTTTTTCTATGATTTCAATGAATGATTTATTATATTACAAACGTCGATTTTTTAAAAGAGTTAAATTTAAAATTCAAACGAGTGTTGTCCACTCCCAGACTAAGCACGAAGTAAAATTTCGAGTTTAGAAAAGCCACGAGTAGAAATTTTGTCGAGGGTCGCGCAGCAACCCGAGACAAATTTTCGCGGGGCTTTTCTAAACTCGAAATTTTACTTCATGCGCCACGCGTATAAAACACTGATTTAAAGTGAAGTTAAAAATGCACTGAAAACCAACCCAACTTCGATATTTTTTCAAAATTAGATATTTTCTTTCCTATCCATGCTGTAAACCTTCAGATATTCGTTGTTTTCTTGTAAAAAAACTTCAATTCCCTGTAGTCCTTCGTTCTGCGAAGACCATGGTTGGTCTTTTGAGCTGTAGCCTTTGTAAAACGGTAATAAACTTAGTAATCTAGAGTAATCCTTCAATTTGAAACTTCTAAGAACGAGTGTTGTCCACTCCCAGACTAAGCATGAAGTAAAATTTCGAGTTTAGAAAAGCCCCGCGTAGAAAATTTGTCGAGGGTCGCGCAGCGACCCGAGACAAATTTTCACGGGGCTTTTCTAAACTCAAAATTTTACTTCATGCGCCACGCGTATAAAACACTGATTTCAAGTGAAGTTAAAAATATACTATTAACGTTGGATATTTTTCATGGGTAAGTATCCAAATATGCATTCACAAATATTTGAATTATTCGAAAATTTTAATATTTATATTCAAATATGAATAATTTAGTAATTTAAATATTCATATTAGAATATTTAACTATTTGAATTAATCGAATTCGAATCCCAGCCTTAATAGCGATGATTCGAATTATTTAGGAGGATTTGAATTCATGTATCAGGATTCGAATTTTATAAGGATTTGATTCCTTTTATAAGGATTCGAATCCTCTTATAAGAATTCGAATCCTTTTATAAGGATTCGAATCCTTTTATAAGAATTCGAATCCTTTTATAAGGATTCGAATCATCTACGTTTGGATTCGAATACGAATTCTTTTAAAAAAATGTAACGAATCCGGATCACGAATCCGGTTTCACTAAGGTATTCGAATACCTCTTTTGAATCCTCTAAAAGGATTCGAATCCGGGAATCGAATCCTGAATGATTCGAATCCTACCCAACTCTGTTGATAATATACCGAGGGGTTGGCAATACTGTTGTGTTCCTCTTGCTGAGTGCTAGTCTGCGATATAGGCTTAACCTACAATCTAATCTTGCCGCGCAATTAACCACATGAAACCGGCTACGCCTTTACACAACAATTGTTTTTAGAATGTTTGTGCTGTCCCCAGTAGACATAGTTTTTTGTTTTAATCAATTTATGACCAACAGTGGTATGTACTTTTGCCCTAATGCACCAGTTTACTGGATAAAAATTTACGTTTCTGCAAGTAATTTTTATTGTAATGATAGGTTATGTTTGCTAAAAGTAAATAAATTTTACAGTTTCCCTGAGGAAGCAGACACGGTTGGCGAAATATTGGATTTGAAAAAAAGAGTTTGCTTACAGCCCTAGCCGTTATTATAATACCCACATGCATTTACTTTATTCTTCAGATTTTACGGCGTTACTTCCCTAAATTGAAAAAAAGAGTTCTATTTATTATAAAACTAGCAGTACTTTATGCCATTTTAACTTTTAAACGCACAATTATGCACGGATTTCCTCTGGATTTTCATTAATGCGTAGCCTGATGTGTCCTTCTCGCACTATTGCTCCGTTCTCACACACTGAACCGCGCAACGGCACTCGAAAGAGGAAACGTTTCAATTTCGATTTATACTTAATTTTTTTATTCTACACTTTTGAGGGTCTCGAGTAGTCTTCAGTTGTCGAGGCACTGATTTACGTCGGAATTGACAGATCCGGGGGCCCCATTCGGTCTTTGTAATGCAAGGCGAACGTAGAATGTTCAGAGATATGTGAATTTCCGATTCATACTTAACTTTTTTATTTGGCACTTTTAAACGTCGCGACTAATCTTCACGTATCGGGGGCACTGGTTTTCGTCGAAATTGAATTATCCGGGCGCCCCATTCGCTCTCTGTAACGCAAGCTCACCGTAAAAAAAAAAAGCCTTTTTTACGGTGAGCTTGCGTCATGGCGACGAGAAAACAAAACATTATTATAATATGGAAATGAATAATGAGAGAAACGTTTGTTTTTTTAAATATAAGTTTTACTATACTTTTTTTTAAACCTTGTATTATGTATACTGTTTCTTATTTACCTTGTTACATTAGTATGAGTACAGAAAACGAAATACTAATTACCCGCGCGAAAATTAAACACACAGAAAATTCTATAAAATTAATAACTCCATTATCTTTGCATTCAATTTTGACAATGGAAAGACTTAAACTTCATTAATACATGGCAACAACAAAACACAGTCGCCTCTCCCCCCTGTTTAACTTATTTGACTTGTTCTGGAAATACTAAATTTCGTTTAAGAAAAGAAAAAAATACATCACGGAAAATTAATTAAATTGTTCCTACTTGTAACGATGTAAGTTGTTAAGATTACATGAGATAAAAAGCATCTTTTTACTGTCAAAACTTTCATAATGAGTGGGGAGGGCTTGTTTTTAACTCGAGTTACATACACTGAAAATATACAGTTACAGATTACATGTTGAATATGGATACTCAGTTTTCATATTATTATATAAATATATATTATTATATAAATTGCAATAATTTCCTTTTACCTATGGAATCGAAACAATTACATAATAATTTATTACGTCACGAGAGTGGTATGCAGCATATTACATATGAGCGGATATTGCGCACGAGCCGCGCAGCGGCGAGTGCAGTATTCCGCGAGTATGTAATTGCCACACCACTCGAGAAACGTACGATACTTTACCAACGCCCTAACAAAATAAACAATGAGCATGAAAGAACAACTTGTTTATTTAATAGTTTTTTTATAGTAACATGACATTGATGATAACTAAATTACTACTTGATCAATATACATCAAAGAAATGTCATTTGGTTGTGCGGTAATCAATCAGCTGTTCAACTGTCAGCATGTAATATACTTGCTAGAGCTATTACTTGCATGTGTAGGTAATGTCAAATATACGCGTCAAGATGATAATGTAGTATGATGCGGTTACTAGATAAGGCGTAGGTAAAATTAGCAAACTAACAATAGTTGGTTGCAATTTTTTTTGTGTGATTGCCTTTTTAAAGGAGTGGAGGAGATACTGAATTTAAATTAAAATGCTATTCAAATTTAATTTTGAGGGATTTGTTTCAATGAATCGTTAGTATACTATAGGGTGGTATATCTAGCGGTTTACTTTAAAATATGCTATATTAGTTGAAGAACGAATATGATATGTGAAACAATAAGTATTATTCTATTATATCATATACACCGGCTATTAGATAAAAACGCCTAACGCCATAACTTTGTTATTTATTGATCGATTCGAATAAACTAAAAACAAAGTCAATCGCAGTTTTATTACCATAAATTAACACTTATTATATATTTTTTCAAAATTAACTTCATTGCCAAATAAAAGTCAACTCTAAATTTTTAAATGGCTGCATATACTTTTCTTATTTTATTATATTGGAAATTGTTCTTCTGAATCCAATTATGCTCGATATGTTGATTTTAACTTAATATTTATACTAGAAAAATGTATAATAAATCGTGTTCACGTGATTTTTTGGCAATAAATGTTGTGTGCCTTGAAACTAAATTGGACTTTTAATACTGATCAAAATTTATAAATAGAATTAGTATGTGTAATCAGCTTAGAAGATTCAACACAATTTGTCAACCAACCGAACAAACTAAATGCTAGTATTTTTTTAACTTTACAATATTTCAGTGTTTTACACGCGTGGCGCATGAAGTAAAATTTCGAGTTTAGAAAAGCCCCGTGAAAATTTTCTACGCGGGGCTTTTTTAAACTCGAAATTTTACTTTATGCTTAGTCTGGGAGTGGACCGTCAAGATTTTTAACATGTCGAGATTTTTGATATTTCTAGATTTTTGTCGATTTATTCATAGTTTGTTATTATATTAAATGCAACTTTAATATTTAATAAATAGTTTTTCTTGGGAGTAGAATATTAACCCATTAAGACCCCAGCAAATTATAAAGTTAACTCTAAATGTTGATTTTATGTAAAATTTTGCATCTTTTTCTATGAGTTCATTGAATGATATATTATATACGTCGATTTTATAAAGGAGTTAAATTTAAAGTTCGAACGAGTGTTTCCACTCCCAGACTAAGCATGAAGTAAAATTTCGAGTTTAGAAAAGCCCCGCGTAGAAAATTTGTCGAGGGTCGCGCAGCGACCCTCGACAAATTTTCACGGGGCTTTTCTAAACTCGAAATTTTACTTCATGCGCCACGCGTATAAAACACTGAATTGTTGGGAAGTTATAAATATAAATTAAAAAAATTAATCCTAATCGAAATATTGAAATAACAAAATATTTACTTTTATTCTTCTTAAGTTACAACGCAAGTACTTATTTGTGGTTTCGTTATTATTAATGGCATAACTTCACAATAAATTACATATGTCACTTTTTTTACAAGGCCCACTAGTTATAATTTTTAAAAAATTAATTTTAAATAGAATATTAAAAAAAATCGACCAAAACATTGAACAAAAACAAGAAATTCAGCGTTATTGGATTTAGAAAAATAATGTCTAAAGTAATAAAATAAAAAAATTATAGGTAGCCATTTAAAAATCTTAAGTTGGCATTGTTTGGAAATGAAGTTATTATTGAAAAAAATCAATATTCATGTCTTTTTGAGTATCTAAACGGCCATTGACTGGTTTTTAGTTCATTAAATCGGTCAATAGATACAAGAGTTATAGTGTTGGGCGTTTTTTTTTTATCGAACACCCGGTATACTTCGTTATATGTTTATAATATAAACGAGTTAAATTAGAATCCGAAAGAAAAAGAAAATTCAAATAAAATATACACTGGACGTCGCATTTTTTTCTGTGAAATTACGCCGTCTGAAAAGTTCATTGTTTCTTTTTAATTCGTGTAATTTAATTAAACTCGAGACGAATCTAATAAGCGGGTGGTCTATATTATCATTTTAAAATCCGAGTAACCGTTGTCCGTGAAATCCCACTGGCTTATTTCTTGAGAATTTGGTAATTTAAACACAACAAAAAAACGCAGCTTGAAATAATAAAATCTACCCTCAAAGATAACTATGTTTTGTGCGGAAATGTACCCGAATAGTAGCTTAATCAGCGAGACACGAATTCTCTGCTTAACACACTAATGCCCTGTATATTGGGGCAAGTACAATATGTATATGTACTTATGTAATAAAATGGAGATTCCGTTAATGAATAAAATAAATAAATAAATAAATAAAAGTTACGTATTATTGGGACCAGTAATAATCAAAATAAATTTAATTCTTTTTTATTTTCAAGATATTGTCAAAAGACAATTTTTTTTAAATTCGTTGTCTTTCGAAAAAAAGGAAATTCCAAAAAGGCGCCCATAAGAAAAACAAAAGTTTGTCAACAAAAAGTATGTCATCATTGCTCGATATCGATCCATGCTCTCTCTATACGTAGCTCAACCTGATCTCGAAAATTTGTAATCAGTTTTTTTTTACCAAACATTATGGCGTAGTATACGCCATAATAAAATGCCATGATAAAATGAAAAACCTACTAAACAAAAAACGCACACTGACAGATGTTACTGACATTTATAATATAACAGCAGTCCTTATCCGAAGTTCATAAGCTTCTTCTGGTAGACACTACATTTTCAATCATTTAGTCACCTGTATTATAGTATTGGTAACTTTTGTTTTGTAGAAACTTGTAGAAGTATTGAATTTCTGTATATAGTAGAATTCGGGAGAGATGACTCATTGATGTGGAATGTGTGGTACATTTTTTTTAGAGAGTATTTCGACAGTTGTATCTACAACGATTTTTCCTAGTTGTGTCAAATTTTGACGTTAGATGACAATGTCATACTGTTTAGGTCGCGAGTATATTAGTGTTCTTTTGTATTAGAAAAGCTTTAGATCATAATTTCTTGTGATTTTTTTCTTTTGAGTATAGATATCCCAATTACGTGTTGTAGATTTTTAAATATTCGTTGTTTTCCCTAAAGAGGTCAATTTGAAGTTTAAACGAGCTTAAGCATGAAGTGAAATTTCGAGTTTAGAAAATCCTGAAAATTTGGTTTGGCCGCGTAGCGCGAAGCGCGGAGCGAAGAAATCAAATTTTCAGGCTTTTCTAAACTTGAAATTTTACTTCATACGCCACACGTATAAGACATTGATTTCAAGCGAAGTTTACTCGTTCACAATATTTCAATGCTTTCAGTGTTTTATACACGTGGCGCATGAAGTAAAATTTTGAGTTTACAGAAGCCTGAAAATTTGGTTTGGCCACGTAGCGCTTCGCATATTTTTTAACGTGTAACTAATAATTGGGTCACCCACTGTATGTTTATATAACCCATTGTCTTTAAATGCGACCTTTATGGCTACGAAAAAGGCAAAATTAGACTGAAGCAGAGCAATCTAACCACTCAAAATTGCTGCCGTCAGTTAAAGTTTTGCATTTATTTTTGATTGTTATTCAAGTTCTACAGTTGATGGATGCTGTTAAACACGTTTGTGGGAATTTAAGAAGATCGTGAAAAATAAAGCTGTCGCTTTGATGTATTATATCTAAAATACGGTGAGTTGCTTGTTTGGGCTTTGTTGGATTATCATTGGCGCTTTGATGTTTCGGTGATAATTAAAGTTAATTGAATCGGCCGGAGCAAACATCCTTCAATCCGCCACCCTGAGTGTAAAATATTTTTTATATCTAAATTGTTTAGTCTACGGCGTAAATATTTAGAAATTTGAATTAATAAAGGATTTGTTTGCTTATTTCCGTATTAGTTTTAATTAGTGACGCTTAATAAAATATTCTTGATTAAAAATGTGTTTAACTAAAAATGTATTTTAATCCAAATTCTGCCATTTGTTGTAAAGATATTCCAGTGGATAAATTAAAATGGATCACCCAATATTCTATTTAATGGGAAAGAAAAAATAACTTTTAAGATGGGAAACATATTAATCTTGAATTAAAATAATGTCAAATCAAATAGAGACTTTTTTTGTGTTAACAAACCTATGCAATATGATTTTAAGATTCCAGTCAAAACCACATTTATGTTATGTCGAATTCACGCCATAGAAGGGCAATTGACGTCACACTACTTCGATTTGATGCATGTCTAAACTTAATCTACAGGTAAGTAAATGTAATTAAAAAGATGTAAAAATGCTCCATTATTTCTAATAAGCAAGTTTAAATGACAGGGTGATAACTATTTGTAATTTTCTAAGATACAATTTTAATAAGTGTGTGAACTTTGAATAGCAATAAGCACATGTTTTATTTTGTCATTTCCGATATTCTAAATACAATATACAGCACTTGTTGTTTAGAAGCAACAGGAATTATTGACGTTTTCTCGTCGTCGCCAAATCCCGGGAATCCCCATCCTGATCCCGAGTCCCGATCAGGGATGTTTTCGCAGAAAGTCCTGTGCGAAAAGTCTTGGCTGTCGCTAACTAGTGCTCTTTAATTCCGGATTATCCCCGGCCACTATATTTAATTCAAACCACTTTTAGCCGCCCCCTTCTACATCTCTCAGAAACGGACTTCCGAACTTTCCTCCCCGACGCGCCAAATTGACATTTAAGGCGCCTTATCCGGGTAGCGGATTTTATTTGCGGCTTATATAATTCAGAGTCTTCTTTTATACACACGCGTATTGATCCTATTATTTATGAATGGCGATCGGAAATTGAATTCCCTATTTTATTACAACACTTCGCAGGAAAAATCAGATTAATACTGTAGATGCTACTGCTCATGATAATATCTTGATATTGTTTGATTTTGTAGGTATGAATTAAATTTAGTTAGGTACTGATAAAATTAGAAGAAGTAACTTATCTTCGATGTAACATTACAAAAAGTGTATTTAAGGTACGATTCATGAGAGGTGTCCCATGGTTTCCTTGATTTGTAGTGCTTTCTGCACTAATATATGTAATACGAACGTAGTTTGATGTCATCAGATTACGTGTGTGGAAAGAGACAGAAAACTTCATAATATGTCTGCTATGGTTTTTAGATGGAACATGCGACAACGTATGTTCTGGTATGCAGCTTTAAAATATTAAGGTTAAACGTCACATTTTGACAATGTCTTCGTAAAACTAAATCTGCAAAAAAACAGCCACAAATCATTTTAAGCGTTGGGGGAAAGAGTGGCGCGGCCCCCGAATGATATACGTTTTCGAAATGCTAGATCACCAACCTCAAATTAAATCAATAAATTATCATTAACAAATAATTGACGATGCATATGAAATAAAAGCTAAAAAATACTGTTTAAAATAAATTAATAAATTATCATTTACAACATTAACTAATACATTAATTTGTGTTTTTTTTTTCAAATTTATGTTACGTTATTTTATTGTTCAGTTATATTTAAATTGTTAGTTTGTATCAATAATAATTATTTAAATTAAATGTAATTTTATTAATAATAAAAATCGGATCTATGTTTATTAATGTTTATTATTGTCTTCAAATAAGTCTGGATAACTCTGTATAGGATGATGAACATTTTTATGTAATACTCTTTGATTAAAACACTTGGTTTGTTTCACTGATTTTTTATTTTTACTCCAACTAGTTTCGACCTTAGGTCATTCTCAAGGAGATATGTACAAAATTTTACAAATGTATCGATATTTATACAAATTTTACAGCTAATTTCAGGTAATAAGGGCCGTCGCGATGGGGAAAAGCCAAATGTCTTCGATGTTATTAAGCGTGGTTTTTCCATTTTTTATTGCTCTGTTTATTTCTAATCCCTCTCGGAGATTTAAGTCACGTCCCTTATTACCTGAATACAAAATATTTAAATTACTATTATTGAAAAAATGGTTGTTTTCTATACAATGTTGTGAAAGTCCGGTGGAAAATTTATTATTTAATATTGATTTTTTGTGTTCACTTAATCTAATTTTAAAAAAGTTCTTCCTGTTTGTCCTATATATACACAATCACAATCTCCGCACTTGATTTCGTATACGCTACTTTTTTCAAATTTGTCTATGTCGGATTTATTATGCACTAAAAGTTTGTGTAGATTAATTGGATTTGTCATTATAACATTAAATTTATACCCTTTTAAACAATTTTTTATATTTTCTGATAGGTTGTTAACAAATTCCAGATTGCACCACTTATTTTTTTCCGATTTGTTTTGCGCATAAAAATATTTTTCAAATTGTTTTAATTTTTTCTTTTTGACAAATCTATCTATTAATTGAGTACTGTAACCGTTATTAAATGCAATTGTTTTTATAGTTTTTATATATACTACCAATAATTAACTTCAGAATTAGACTGGTGTACGGTATAAGTCATAGCAGGTCTACTTCACAGAAGAGCGGAAAAACTTCTTACATTTCTCTCAAATTAGCTAAAATTGACATTATGACTCGATAGAGAATGAAATACTACACACAAAACGCACAAAACCCACAAGACGTTAATTTTGGACTTGCGCCTGTCTAGTTCAGAGGTTTAGAATTGCCTAATTAGGTGATAAATAAATTATTGAAATGTTATATTTAAGTTTAACAATTGGCTTAGAATACTACGGGTATTCATTTATCAAAATGCGTTGGTAAGTTATAAGGCCTGTTGTTGTTGTAAACGTTTGCCGGTGTTCTCATTCAGGTAATTTGCACCCTCCTGAATAGGTATTTATGCATTGATGTAGCACTCTAACCAGCCATTAATTTACATTCAATCTGGTATCGGTGTCTGGGCTAGGGTCAATCCAATCACGACCTCCTCCTGGAATTCTAATATTAATTTATAGGTTTGCATAAAATGAAACAAAGGGTGAATGCCCTTTAAAATTCCATTAAGTTCGTTAAGTTGATAACGCTGCTCCATTAAGTTCAAGTAATGATGTCTACATTGTTGGGTTATGGCGTCTTGGATGTCAAATTGCGCTGCACGACTACGGTCAGTTTAAGTAAGCCCTTAACAGTTAATACCTGGTTCTAATTTAAAAAAAAATATTTCTAAGGTTACATAAACTTCAATTTAAAATCTTTGTTATGAGTCTTGAACAAGTTTCTCATCTTTCACGTGGTGAAGCATATTTTACTATGATTTAAAAAAGAAAACACTTCACTATTATATTTTTTTAAATCATTTCTTAGAAGTATTTTATGTACAACATAATTTGTCATTTAATTGAGCCTTTGCCAATTTTCAATTTAAAATCTTTATTAGGAGTATGTTATGTAAATTGAGTACACTTTAAGTTTTCTTAACTCCCAAAGTTATTCTCGATTAAATCTTTGATTTGGTTGGCGTTCACTTTGTGGTACATCTTTATAAAATAATATTAAAACACATAACTTTGTTTTACCACTTTAATTAACTTTTTACAGTGATATAGTTTCGACTACAAGCTAGTCATTATCAAACAGTTTGATAATGACTAGCTTGTAGTCGAAACTATAGTCACTGTAAAAAGTTAATTAAAGTGGTAAAACAAAGTTAAGTGTTTTAATATTATTCTCGATTAGAAGAGCAACTAGTTATTTTAGCCATTAAGCAAGACCTAACTACCACACACTTCCAATTGACAAAACCATCCCCATTATGTGCCCATCGCTATCTTTCGTTAACTTATCCCCATGCTTCATCTCTCTCCCTCTCCTGTTCCATACCCCCCTAAAGAAAGCATAGCACGGCCTCCCTTCACAAACAACGAACGTGAGGGTGATGTTCTTAGCTGTATTACACGGAATCGACTGGTCACTCTACATAAGCTCGGTTTCGTATGGCCTGGATTCTGAAAGGATACACAACCCTAATGCTTAGCTTTTTTTATTTATTATGTTAAAAATCTTTGCTGGTAAAAAAGCGTTGTTGTAACGTAAGCCTGGCTTTAATCCTATGGCATCAAATGTTATTACCTTGCACAGCTTGTTCAGTTAATTATTTTTTATTTTCGCTTTTATTTCCTGCATGCGAGACGACGTCGCACTGCCTGTGAAGGTAGTTGCAGTATTCGTTTTTTCTTTTTAGATCTTTTAGATCAATCCGGTTTGGTTGTTATTGGTAATAAGTATACGGTATGAAAATGTATATCGAGATGATATAGTGACAAACTAATGTTCTTATCGTTGCACTCAACAGATTAAGGTAACATATCCATGAGAAATTTTGTGTCTGAATGTGTTAGTGGTATGAATTGCAGTTTTGATATAATCACATTCACGAACGTTAATAAATACTCTTCGTGAATGCTCGCGGATAAAACATAAATTATAAATGAGATTACCAATTCTTAAATGTAGAATATTTCAAGAATTATTAAACTACGAAACGTTTTATGATCTGCAACTAATTTGTCTACAGCTAATTTTTTATTTTAACTTTTACTAGGCCTTGTATAAAACAAACACGTTTTGAACACTTCCAAGAGGTAAAACCCTCTTAAGGTTACAAGTAATATGTAGGTGATATTTCGTAGATTAGAAATATAAAGGAATCAACAGCACTGAAACACTCACCTTTAAATAATCGATTTATATTTAATTAAGTTGTATGTAGTGATTCATTAATGAAGGTAGCTTAATATTACAGCCAAACTAACCAAACAAAAGCACACAGTGTTGATTTACCAAGCACTGACCTAAGGCCATTCCAAAATGGCCGGCGTTTAATAATCACAGTTGTATAATCGCACATAACATTGTTAATTCAATCCGAATCTGCCCGGTTAATTGTATCAACTTACTAAATATTATATTTCTCAAGAGGGCCCCGAGGACTCAGGCAAGTTCGTGCACCGGCATCAAGTTCGGGCCAAAGCTCAAAACTTGCCCTTAATTTTCGGCGCTGGCCTCAACATCGGAAGACGCTGATATCGTTGTAATATAGTGGGGGCGGCTCGGGGTAATTTAACAATGCTAATTTACTATGTGGGGAAATTAATTTCCACACTGGAACGAAATCTCAGAGCGCGGCCAGCCCGGGTCGGATCGGTACAGTGTTGCACCTCCACAGAAGGCCACAGGCCTGAGACATTCCGCGATGGGATTTAAATGCCTGAGTGCATACATTAAAGCGCAACTGAGGTAGTAAAACTGATTAAAGGATGTTCAAGTCTAGTTAAATATTATCATATCATATATATATATACAGAGAGTTTTATGTAACACCGAACATGTTCATAACGAGAATTTTTCTTTTAAGTATACATAAACATACGTTGTACATTTGCCGACGCTCGGTTTATTGAAAGAATTTAATTTGAAGCTTTAAACGAGTGTTTTCCACTCCCAGGCTAAGCATGAAGTAAAATTTCGAGTTTAGAAAAGCCTGAAAATTTGGTTTGGTCGCGTAGCGCGAAGCGCGGAGCGGCCAAACCAAATTTTCAGGCTTTTCTAAACTCGAAATTTTACTTCATGCGCCACCGGTACAAAACACTAATGCAATGTAAAGTTTAGCGGTGTTTTTTAAACTTCGTAATATGTCAGTGTTTTACACCGGTGGCGCATGAAGTAAAATTTCGAGTTTAGAAAAGCCTGAAAATTTGGTTTGGCCGCTCCGCGCTTCTCGCTACGCGACCAAACCAAATTCTCAGGCTTTTCTAAACTCGAAATTTTACTTCATGCTTAGTCTGGGAGTGGAACTCACTCATTTCAAGTTTCAAATTAAAACATCGAGTATCTAAAGATTTACGGCATATACGCTGTCATTGGGACATGTATACTTGAAAGAAAAACTCCCAGTACGTACAAGTTGAGGCATTAATTGCGATTGATTGGCTACAATTTTTAATAGTCATATAGGCAACTCAATTTACACACAACTTAAAAATTAAAGGTGTCAAATTGGATTGGATGTAAATGTTCGGTGTTTCATAAAACTCTCTGTATGTATATATATACGGGAGTTTTAACTTTGTAAAACGACAAAGTTGTATTTAATTTTGATTGTAATTAAAATTGGAAGAGTACACAAAATAAATACGGGGAATTTTTCTTTAAAGAATACATATGGATGAGCTGTAAATTTTCCGATAATCTTTGTTTCTTAAACGAGGTCAAGTTGAAACTTTAAACGAGTATTCTCCACTCCCAGATTAAGCATGAAGTAAAATTTCGAGTTTAGAAAAGGTCCGTGAAAATTTGTCGAGGGTCGAGGGTTTCAGTGTTTTATACGCGTGGCGCATAAAGTAAAATTTCGAGTTTAGAAAAGTCCAGAAAATTTTCACAGAGCTTTTCTAAACTCGATATTTTACTTCATGCTTAGCATGGGAGTGAAAAACATTTATTCGAAGCTTTAAATTGAACTCTTTTAATAAACTACGAATATCCAAAGATTTAAGTATATACGCTGTAATTGGGATATGTATACTTAAAAGAAAAACTCCCTGTATATCGCTGCTTTGCTTTGATAATGGATAAACTTGTAAACTAATTTAAGCTACTTATTGATAATATGTTTAAATATACAGGATGATTCATTTTCTAGATCGAACAACCCATATATTTCGTTGGTATTCGATACCTTGTTTAAATTAGAACATACTACTGGAAACCTCACGTATTTAAGCCACTTAGATCAAAAGTTACAAGCAAAAAACTAACTGAAAAACGATCGAATCATAATCAAGTGTACGTGTCTCAAAATGTTGAAACGTTATTGCTGGTTTTTCTCGAAGTACAAAAAGATACATGAAAAAATAACAATTTTAATGATGAAATGTTAAGGCGATCGCATAAGAAGTTATAGGCAAGTGGTCGAATTATTTAATAACGCTTTTTAAGATCGAGAGCCACCTACAAAAACTGGTAGACCTAAATCTGCCAAAAACAACGAAATGGCTTTGGATGTCATGCAAAAATTTATCGAAATTCCATCAACTTCAATACGGTCGAGAGCCACTTACAAAAACAGCAGTTTGAAAAGTTGTAAAGAATTTTGAAGACATAAGTTCCATTAAAAATCGTTTAAAAACTGGTAGGCCTAACTCTGCCAAAAACAACGAAATGGCTTTGGATGTCATGCAAAAATTTATCGAAAATCCATCAACATCAATACGGTCAGCTGCGCTTCAACATGAGATAAGTGTATCATCTATTCATACCATCCTTAAACATAATTGTTATCCTATTAAAAAACATTTGGTTCAAGAATTTTTTGAAGATGATTATAATCGTCGATTAGAATTTTGCAAACAAATCAAGCGTAGAGTAAGCACCGAACCTAATTTTATAAATAACATTCTATTTTCTAATGAAGCTACATCTATGCTAAACGGAAATGTTGACCGTCATAATAGCAAATAGCGGACTGACACCAGATGGATGCGTGAACATAATACGCAAAACCCTTTGAAACTAAACGTCCAAGCCGGTATTGTCGAGGCGACTGTTATTGGTCCATTTATTATAGACAGCAATTTGAACGGACATAAACATTTAGAATTAATCCAAAATAAAATGATTCCTGCAATACGAAATGCTTTTTGTGAAAATTATAACACAATTTGGTTTTAACAAGATGATGCTGCGCAACATTATGATCTTCGTGTTGGAAATTATTTAGATGCAATATTTGAAAACAGGTGAAAAGGAAGAAAAGGTGCTGTTGAATGACCAGCACGTTCTCCAGATTTATCACCATTAGATTATTTTATGTAGGAACACCTAAAAAATGTTGTTTGAGTACAAAGCCAGTAAATTTAGAAAACCTTGTAAATTGAATTATGGAAGAAACAGAAGCAATTTCAATCGGAAAGTGGTATAATGTTATAGCTGCCTTTTATAATGGACTGGGATATTGCAAAATTAAAGGAGGGACACAATTCAAGCATCTGCTTTAATAAAACGGTTAAATACATTTTCTTGTTAATATTTTAGCTCTTATCAATACAATATGTGTTTATTAATGTGTAACTTTTGAACGAATAAACTTAAAAACATGCGGTTTTCACAGACAACCTTATATATATATATATATATATATATATATATATATATATATAATATATATCTATATATATATATATACATATATATATATATAATATATATCTATATATAGATACATATATATATATATAATATATATCTATATATAGATACATATATATATATATATATAATATATATCTATATATAGATACATACATATATATATATATATATATATATATATATATATATATATATATATATATATATATATAAGGAAAGTTGAAAGTTGTATTGTTTTAAAGTTGATACCGGCACAACTTCACTCTGGTGGCTATCCTGAGGAAATGAAATAAAGATGTGCCGATGTGAATCTACAATAAAAATTCACTGACTCTTGAAAAGATTTAATGCAAAACATGAAAATCACTTTTTTAGTGGTGCCGCTATTAAAGTTAAGCAGCGATATATAATAATTTGATTTTTATTATTGCATGATAAAGAAAATATGTTATCTCCTGACAGGAACAAGAAATCAGGGTGATATAAATCCCCAAAAGAGAGAAAAACAGTAAATTCAATATTTGGTTGTAGTTCCTGTATCATTCCCAAAAGCATCAGCACATTTATTCTGGTAGTTTTTTCCTTCAGAATGTTCTCTTTGATCCTGCGAAAAATAATACGCCTACAAAAATGTATGTTTTGTATGCATAACATGGAAAGTATAATCGAAAAACCTGTAGCAATAAACATTATCATCTATTATTAAAGTAAGCTAAGCCAATTTGTTTCAAGTCAAGTGGAAATCGTCACAGCTTGAGGCGGCCCTATTGTATTCAACAGCACGATTCCACTAATCACGATATTATACGCGTTGCTGATTGCGCTCTTTATTAATTAGTGCCGCCATATTGCCGCGATTAATTATTCCATATGATCATGTGGCTGCTTCCGCTGTTCGCCGCCCCGAAACATAGAGATAGCGTGTGGGGCGCTAGGAGCGAGTGGATTTCTGAAGGACCCGCGTTGACTTCACATGCAGTATCGCCAACTAAGTACATGTACTGCAAACTGCATTAAGAGACAATTAATATCGATATACTGATACACTGCTGATGAGCGCTTACGTTTGATTCGATGATTTACCAGATTAGCTCATGTTTGTTTTTATGTTAAATGGATATTACATTATATCGTACAGACCGATCAAAATCGACACATTTGAGTAAATCACAAAAATTAGTCATGGAAAGATTATTTTTCTTTTAAGTATACATACAAGGAATTTTCTATTAGGTATACATATGCATTTGTAATTTGAAGCTTAAAACGAGTGTTTTCCACTCCCAGACTAAGCATGAAGTAAAATTTCGAGTTTAGAAAAGTCTGAAAATTTGGTTTGGTCGCGTAGCGCGGAGAGGCCAAACCAAATTTTGAGGCTTTTCTAAACTCGAAATTTTACTTCATGCGCCGCGCGCATTAAACACTGAATGCACTGAAAAATTGTGAACAAGTAAACTTCGCTTGAAATCAATGTCTTATACGCGTGGCGCATGAAGTAAAATTTCGAGTTTAGAAAAACCTGAAAATTTGGTTTAGTCGCTCCGCGCTTCGCGCTACGCGACCAAACCAAATTTTCAGGCTTTTCTAAACTCGAAATTTTACTTCATGCTTAACCTGGAAGTGGAAAACACTTGTTTAAACTTTAAATTGACTTCTTTTAAGAAAACAACGAATATTTAAAAATATACAACACGTAATTGGGATATGCATACTCAAAATAAAAAATACACAAAAAATTCTGATTTACAGCTTTTCTAAAAGAAAGAACACTAATATACTTGCGACCTAAACAGTATGACACTGTCATGTAACGTCAAAATTTGCTTGTTCAGGCCTCATAACTAAAAGATCAATCCGTCCATTTTTTTTTTGTAGTTTCATAGAATCTATAATTAGTAATATCAAATAAAATGCAAGAGTTAGGCAAAGAGAGAGGGACAGCAAAAATATTCAAAAAGCCTAAAATGACATTACTATTTTAACGAATAAAAGCGCTAATAACCTTTCTTCACACGTTTATTTGAATTACCAAATGTACATACATTTCCGACACAAAGTGATCATTATCAATGGATTAACACTGTCAGTGTTAATCCATTGATAATGGTTACTTTTTGTCCGTAATGTATGTACATTTGGTAATTTAAATAAGCTTGTGAAGAAAGGTTATTCGTGCTTTTATTTGTCAAATTAATTTGATCTTCACGTAACTCAATCAATCAACTTAATCAACTGACATTACTATGATTTTCCCCTTTACAAACATCACCCCTAAACTATTTTGTACATAGTTGCATTATAATTGTAAAAAGTTATGCCGTGGTTTAAAATAACTTTTTTCTCTGTGCAGAAAGGCGCAATAATTTGTGCAGCAATACGTAGAATTACAGATACTTCATTTTTTGTTATTTTGGGATAGTTTCATATGGTCTTTACTGCCAATTTTATATATTTAGCCGATATTTACATAAATTAGTAAATATCGGCTAAATATATAAAATTGGGAGTAAAGACCATATGAAACTATCCCAAAATAAAAAAAAATGAAGTATCTGTAATTCTACGTATTGCTGCACAAATTATTGCGCCTTTCTGCATAGAGATAAAAGTTATTTTAAACCACGGCATAACTTTTTACAATTATAATGCAACTATGTACAAAATAGTTTAGGGGTGATGTTTGTAAAGGGGAAAATCATAGTAGTAGTAGCTACCGGTCTCGAGCGGTTTGGTCTGCTGATCGCCACCAAAACAATTTCATCGATTGTGCAATGATCACAACACTAGACAGTGATGTCAATAGTACGATAATATTACTGCAGTTTAACAGATTAAAAATGTTTTTGCTTATAGAGCGGGTTTACCGAACAAGGGCCGTAATTACACGTCATCATTATCAACACCTCTGGATCTTCCAATTATCACACGTCCGCATTTTTGAGATTTATGGCTTTCGGCTTGTATTCATATTCAATAAATAACCATGTTAATAATTATCACTTGCAGATTTAGTTTATTAAAGTATTATGTTTCGAATCGAATTTCTGTATGCATGCAAAGTGATAATAGTATTAATGGGGTATAATTTAATTATTATATTCAACATAATATACATCCATACATGTTTCAATCCAATAGAATTGGCAATCCATTATTACTAAAATGTACCTCAACCTTTTCAATAAATCCGGTATAATTGTTTATATTTTGTGGAATAATTATCTCTTTAGAGATAATAATAAACTATCAACATGTTATTCATAACGGGTGATTTTATCAAACGCTTATTTATCGCGTTTGCAATTGAATCACAAAATATATTCGAATGTTTTATTTAGTTCAAACATTAGTTTATTGTACAAATTCGTAGTAATGGTGCTTAATTTAATTCTTGTTCGGAATTATAAAAACATACACGGTTTTGAATTCAAGCCTTGCCATTGGGGCTTCGCGTATTACGAAGATAATTTACCATAATAAAAGTAGCGATAATAGAAAATCGATAATTAATCTAGTAGCTTGATATTACAACAATGTTTTGTATTGTTGTACTGTCAAAATCGATAACAGAAAAACGGTAATTAGGCGAGTAGCTTTTAGAATTATAAAAACATGATGGTCATGAGATAATGACACTCTCATTAAGTTTTTGAATAAAAAATGTTGCGTTTTTGGTCCAAAACTTCCGAAGATATTGATAAGCGGATAATACATACATGTATTTATTATTTTGTTTAGTAAATTATCTACTAGAGCTGGGAATTTTGATGTTCGACGTATTCGACTATTCGAATTTCAAAATATTCGACTGGTCGACTTATTCGACTATTATTCGAAAATATTCGAACCGATTAAAATATTCGAACCGATTAAAATATTCGAACCGATTAAAGTACCCGATCCGATTAAAATATTCGAACCGATTAAAATATCCGAACCGATTAAAATATTCGGACCGATTAAATTATCCGAACCGATTAAAATATTCGGACCGATTAAAATATCCGGACCGATTAAAATATTCGGACCGATTAAAATATTCGAACCGACTAAAATATTCGAACCGATTAAAATATTCGAACCTATTAAAATATTCGAACCGATTAAATTATTCGAAACCGATTAGTAATCGGTTAGTCGAATAAACAGTGTATTCGAAGAAATTTTTTATTCGACTATTCGAACATCTGATAATCGAATATTCGACTTATTCGACTATTTTGCCCAGCCCTATTATCTACCCAAATATACCGCCAGCTTGAATGAATTATCAAAAAAAAATATTCACATAACAAATGTTATTGGCTTGTCAAATTACTTGGTAATCTCGGTATATTACTACCGATAATTTACTTTATAATAATAGGAGCAATAACAGAAATTCAATAATTAGTCGAGTAGCTTGACATTACAAGAATGTTTTGCATTGTTGTAATGTCAAAATCGATAACGGAAAAACGGTAATTAGGCGGGTAACTTTCCAAATTATAAAAATATGATGATCATGATATTATGTCACTGTCATTAAGTTTTTTAATAATAAGTGTCGATCCGATTCTTCCGAAAATATTTATGAGCCGATAATACATACACGTTCAAAAATACGATGTATAGTACAACGTATGTCACCAAGATGTATAACGTGTTTTGCCAAGAAAGAAATTATGTTCTGGATGGAAATACTCACTTGTACAGCTTGCTGGTATACTCAAAGATTCCTTATTATTATTTTATTTGGTAAATTATCTACCCAAATATACCGCGAGCTTGGATGAATTATCACAAAAAAAATTCGTACCTGTTGCCGTTTAGTAATTCATCTCGACATAACATTTGTTGTCAACTGATTATTAACCTCGAGCTAACGCTCTCGGTTAATAATCAGACAACAAATGTTGTCTCGTTAAATTAATCAGTAACAAGGTACTCAAAATCTATTTTTTGATAACTAACCTCGATTTTGGTATATTGTAAGCCGATATGCCGATTATAAAAATGGTTTAAAATGTATTTATCGTTGTACTTATTCCGGTTTATTAGAAAGAGACATTAACTTTTATTGTTCATTAAATACATATCAATTTTATTTGTTTCATAGAAAGTACTTCTAATTTTACCAATAATCGTGTTTCATTCATGAATAATTATGAAGAAGCTTTGAAAACTCAAACCCTGTATATAAAAATAATTTAAATATCCCTTTTGACAGTTATAATATTCACATTAGATATTAAATGTCATTATACGAGTACGATAAATGTCATTATGTAATACACCGAATAAGGGCTTGCTTTTCACTACGGACTTTATTTCCCATAAAAAGTATCGTGTGTTCAATTAAATAAAACCTCTAGAGTGCCATGATTTTTTTTTTAAATTTAAGTTGGCTACGCGCTTTAGGAATTGACATATAAAACGTCAGGTATAATAATTATAATGTATAATTTCAGAGTTGCTAACCTACAATATTTTCCATGGCACTCTAGAGTTTTTTTTTATTGAACATATGATACAATCAGTATCAGAAAGTCGAGTAAATCCCACTTAAAATTTGTATTTCACATAAACGGACGTTGTAAAATAACGCCTAAAATTATTTTTTTCACAAGGTAAGATATATTTAAGAATGTTTTACCTATTTATAACTATAATATTCCACGAAAAAAAAGTAACTTTATATAATTCCGACAAACATAAATATCCGGGTAGAAAACAAATCAATTATTCAGCATAGTTTCTGAAGTAATCTAACTCGGCGATAAATATATAAAAGTTCGCCCCGTGAACTCGTTTCCTGCGAATATATTCCGCCCTTAATCAAGAAGAAGTGAATTGAATTCATTTAGGGTACTCTTTTTAATATTAATTAGGTGTTAAATCTGTCTCTTCCGAGAGGGGCGTGCTTTTAATTAGCTAATTAAAATAAAAATGTAATCAAATAATGCGGGATGATGAGTGAGTCGCTCATCGGTAAGGGTTGGAACATTTCATAAAAAGTACAACAAAATAAAAGTATTCTTCTTCTGTGGTTTCGGGCTTCTTATGGAGTTAGGCCGCTCCTCTTGGAGCCCTACCAATCTGTCGCGATTTATTCATTTAGTCCACATCTGCATTAAGAACTTAATCTGAGCTCTAGAATATTTTAAATACTGTTTGAAATTTATAGAAATTCAACTCAGTTTCTTATTAATTAACTTTAGTAGAAATAAAATCACTTTGTTTCGCAAATTTTTAAAGACTACTAAAAATATTTCTCAGAACTTGCAGTTATCTTACCAACTCAACTTATATCTATTGATAACACAATTTGTAGTAATTTAAATAAGCATCTTCTTAATGCAACTGGGACAAAAATATATCAAAATACAAGAAGTTTTTCTTTTAAGTATACATACCCCCAATATACTGTATACGCTGTAAATTTTCAGATTCGTTGTCTTTACAAAGAGTTCAAATTAAAGCTTTAAACGAGTGTTTTCCACTCCCAGGTTAAGCATGAAGTAAAATTTCGAGTTTAGAAAAGCCTGAAAATTTGGTTTGGTCGCTCCGCGAAGCGGGGCGACCAAACCAAATTTTCAGGCTTTTCTAAACTCGAAATTTTACTTCATGCGCCACGCGTATAATACGCTGATTTCAAGTTCAGTTCCAAATATATTACAAAAATTGTGTGCTTAAGACGTATATTCTGAACTTCACATCAAATCAGTGTTTTATACGCGTGGCGCATGAAGTAAAATTTCGAGTTTAGAAAAGCCTGAAAATTTGGTTTGGTCGCTCCGCTTCGCGGAGCGACCAAACCAAATTTTCAGGCTATTCTAAACTCGAAATTTTACTTCATGCTTAATCTGGGACTGTATAACACTCAGTTTAGGCTTTAATATCTAAATATTTACATCGTATACATATGTATACTTAAAACTAAAATTCCCTGTATTTTATTTATTGAATGAATAAAACACGAATAGTATTTGTAAGTTTTAGAAATTATTAGAATTAATTATTAATTACCAAACTAATTTTCGATTTTATATCAAATTTATACCGACTCTTCTTTGACAAGCCTTTTCCTACAATTGTTGTATAATTTGTTTGTATTTCTTACTATCCTTCGCTGTGTCTTTCCAGTTTCTAACGCCCAGTGATCTCAGGTCTCTTTCTACTTCTTCCTTTCATCTGTTCCTTGGTCTTCCTCTTTTTCTGCCACAACTAGGTTCCCATTCTAATATTATCTTTGGCTATCCGTCATGATTTGAACTCCATATATGCACTACCTAAATATAGATCTTTTTTTTAATTTTTTTTTGTAACATCTTACGTGCATAACCTCATCTCAGGTAAAATCTTTCTACATCTTAATCATTTTTCGTTGAATTATCCTAGTATTAGGAATAGAATTCTCCCACTTTATACTTTATAATATTAGTTCGCAAAGCTTAACAACAATGTACTGTATAATTTTGATTTTCAAACTTAACCTCACTTTTTTGACGTTTTGCTGCTGATGATGAATATTTAATTCGAAACCGGTTAACCAAATAAAATGTTATACAATATGAAGAAGTACTTCTTTACATCCTCTTTAAATCAATTTATAATCAAATTTTTACAATTATTCTTTACACGATTGTAATGCAGAATACATGATTAAATTATGAATAGATGAATTATTCGATTTTTTTGGATTAAAAATGCTAGAACAAGAAAAACAATTATTACTGATTTTGATATTATACCCGAAGTAGTTTTCAAGTTTAGTGCCAATTATTAATAAAACATAAAATGTACGCATATGTTAGCGCAAGTCTCATTTTATTTTTATTTGACGAATTAAATAAAACAAAAAAACAATCTTGATCAATATCATCATACTAAAATAAAATGAAAAACAACGTTTCAACAAAAAGTTATAAATGCTCAAACCGTCTTCTATCTTAATCAGTGCATTTATGCAGCCGTGGTCGAATATAACTGAAAGCTGACAGCAGCTGCGCCTACTACCGGTAACTTTAATATAATTTTTTATTTCGTTAAACATAACATCAACAAAAAAAACTGTTTTGACAAATGATGTTTCTTTTTGAATTGCCTATTAACCGATCCCACACATGACCTAGGTTTCCATCTGAAATTCTGAAGTTAAGAGCAGTTACGCCCACTTCCGGTAACTTTCGAAAATCGAAACTAACTTCACTAAATTCTTAGGGTATGCAATTCTCAATCTTTTTCCCCGAAAACGTAACATGGTCTAAAACACAGAGTATACTTGAAAAAAAATCGACCTTATGGGATATAAAATATTTAAAATATTTAACTTCACAGTGATGTAGGTACCTCACTTTTTAAAACGATAGTCGAGATTTTAAAGTGTTTATTTACTCAATTCTATGTTATATGCATGAAATAATAGAAAATGCTTAAATATTTCCTATTTCATGTTTAATCGGTACTATTCCTCTTCACGTTGAAATATAAATATTTGCTTAATTCGAAAAATGAAATGTGTTCTTCTTGAAAATTAAATTCGGCGCTCTAAAGGCTGTATCACTTTATTATTTATTTTATTTATTTATTTATCTATTAACGGATAACACCTTTTTTACAAAATATTAACATTAGGAATTCACTAACAAACATTAAGTTACATATTTATATTATTATTAGACTAACTTAAACTAAAACCTAAATACATTCTACTAAGTACAATTAATTAGACATACACTTTTTTTTATTAGTGTTGATTATTGCAATCATACTATTTTTATTGCACAATAAAGTATATTCTGATTGAACTCTAAATATATTTTATTAGATTACTTTACTTCCGTCAAGTGTACCTTAATAAATGCCTCTTCTGAGTTATTCACGAAAGAATCATAATTTTGTCAAGGATGAAATTGACAATAATAATTACCATCACACTTAAATCATTTAAAGTCGGGTTTAATCAAATTTGTTGTTAATAACGTATACAGACTACATTTTTTCCTCTTCAAGAGTTTACTCGGGGAGATTATTAAAAAATAAAATATGCAAACGCGCTGCGAAAAAGAACTCGAGTGTAGAGAAAAAGCGTAAAAGGGAAAAATATAAACGACAGTAGTCAGAAATTGAATAAATATTTAATGGTCAAATTTAAAATTCACCCCCGGTGTTTCGGCGTATTTGGCGTGTAATTAAAGTGTATGTTTGCGTACATTTATTAAACGCGGTGTCCCAAAAATTGCAATTACAAAAATCCAGAAGCGCGCAAGTAATTAACGCAATACGAAAATAATTGTTTCCAGTTCGCGTTTCCCGTACCGCACTCCATAATTAATACATTTAAAATTTATTACGTCTACATTCTGTCAAAAAAATGGAAATATGCAGTCACTAATTGTACCGTTTTGTTCTGGTTTATTGTTATTTTATGCAAACTGTACTAAAATTAAAATGTTTTGTAAAATGTTAATTAGTTTATTTTATTATAAATTATAGAAACAAGCAACCTTAATTATGTTCCTTATCACGAAAACTAAAACGTTCTTAATTATTTCTTAAGGTTGCGGTTTACTAGAGTGAGACAGACTCTTTCCTGCCGTTAGCTAGAGTGAGAGAGACCTATATTACTATTTCCAGCATTAAAAAATAAACGTAAGGTATATTCAATTTTTTCATGCAATGTTGTTTCGTAATCAGAACTTCAATGATGCTGCAACTAGTTTCCACCCAAAACGTTGGATTTTACCCATCATAAATCGCAACCTTAATCTACAGCTGTGTATACATAATTTCAATTAGAATTTCCATAGTTAAAACATACACATTGATCCCAAAATGAGATGTTTGTTGTTTACATCTACCGCGTTCGCGAATCAATTAACAATTACTTTTATTAATTGATTTTCAATTATCGTCCGTTTACACTGCCAGTAAACATCTGTATTAACACACACATATAGAGTAGCAGCAGTATTGCATCTGATCGAATCAGTTTATAATTATTCCATGTGATAATAATGTGTACAGGGATTAGGCTTCGAATTATGTGATCTGGCACTAATACAAACAACAACAAAGCTTTACACTTAGTGCTTTCCTTGCTTTGATTAAACACACATTTCACTAATACCACTGACTGGCCTATTTCTAACTGTGTATATGTTAATTTCTCTGCGAATGTAAATATATTTGTGTACATTACAAAATTGAAAAGAAACATGGTTTCTAATCAAAGTTCATAGAAAGATTAAAACTGCGGGATAAGTAAATGAATTTTAAAAAGATTAAAGTCAAACGCATTTATAACATTTTTAATATCAATCTATTTATATCGTTAACTTGTTCCTCTTTGAACACTTGGTAAAATATTTGTACTAATATATAGGATTTTGATAAATTCACTTGGTTTGTTTTACTAACAAAATTTATTTTTCGACTAGTTTCGGCGTGATGCCATTTTCAAGAATATGAAAATGAAAATGGCATGAAGCCGAAACTAGTCAAAAAATAAATTTATTAGTAAAACAAACCAAATTAAAATCCGATATATTAATCTATTGGTAATTAGTTAAGTTATTCCTTTATTCCTTTTACTTCACTTTTTATTTTAATTCTATATGTACATTTCGGGTACAATGTACCCTTTATCAATAGAAAAAAAAAAAAAAAAAAAAACTAATTGACATTTTGTAAATAAATAAAAATAGAAATACAACTATTTTCACAACCAAGTGCGATTTATTTGAAATCAGATAAAGGCAGGCTAGTTTAAGGAATTAAATTTAAAAGTGGGTTGTTTAAAGGACTTAAATCAAAATTTAGAAGGTTATCCCTATTTTTGTGCATTTCAATTGCTTCTAACATGTTTAGTTGAAAATGGTTAGATTCTTTTAGTAATTTCAAATTATTTATAATAAATTTGTGTCCCGTGGTTAATGTATGATGAGCTATCGCAGATTTATCTGGGTTATGGTTTTTAGTATGGTAAATATGTTCTTTAAACCTAGTTTTTAAATTTCGTATAGTTTGTCCAATATACATTTTGTTGCAATTGCTGCATTTTGATGAATAAATCCCAGACTTTTCATGATCATCAATTTTCTTAAAAGTATTCCCCAATAAAAGTTTAATTTTGTTTTTTGTGTAGTATGCAGGTTTAAGATTGAATTTTTTGTAAATTTTGTTAATTTGATTAGTTAATTTTGGTTCGTGAATAATTTTACAGTAATTTTTATTTGTATTAGATTCTATTATTGGTTCTAAACGTGATGCTAGACGAATGGAATGTGTTCTTTTATGTTTATTGATTAATTTCTGAATAATGTTAGTATCGTAATTTAATGCTTTGGCTAAATCTAAAATTAATGTAAACTCACTTTTTCTATTTTCTTCAGATATTGGTAACTGGATAGCTCTATAAATCATACTATTAAAAGACGATAGTTTATGTTTGAAATGCACAAAAATAGGGATAACCTTCTAAATTTTGATTTAAGTCCTTTAAACAACCCACTTTTAAATTTAATTCCTTAAACTAGCCTGCCTTTATCTGATTTCAAATAAATCGCACTTGGTTGTGAAAATAGTTGTATTTCTATTTTTATTTATTTACAAAATGTCAATTAGTTTTTTCTATTGATAAAGGGTACATTGTACCCGAAATGTACATATAGAATTAAAATAAAAAGTGAAGTAAAAGGAATAAAGGAATAACTTAACTAATTACCATTAAACTAACCTTCACGTAACTCAAACAAGAATATCTTAGATAATCATGGCTTCCTGGTCAACAGAGTTCAATAAATTTTTCCAAGACCAAACGAAAATCAAGATGATAAGTGCGGATATATATTTCCTCCAACAATGTCTGAATAAGAAAATATTTCCGAAATATATGGACAGAATAAAAATACGTCAAAATGATAGACATATATCAAAACTAATATATGACATGAAAGTCAAGTGGCTAAAATTAGACATAAAAAAACTACATAGCAAACGAAGCAACATAGAAATTATGGCTTACGAACTTCATCTTAAACTTGCGAAATCAACATCACCTGAAAATTGGGACAATTCTTTACAGAAATTGTTTAATTCCATTCGATCAAAAGTCAAAACTAAATCAATTAAAATTCAGAAAAAATTAAAAGTGTTATTATTAAATCAAGAAATCAACAAGTTAAATAATATTGGTAATGATACATCTAAATTAAAACAAAATTTGATACATAATAGATCATCAGAAAAATTTACAAATGAAGAACTGGAACTATTAAAGAAAGGATTAAAACATTCAGTTAAACCAAAAACGCTACCAATAGAAGACATTATTAATGACGTGGAAATAGCATGCTCAAAATTAAACACGGACGATTCAACACTTTTTAGGAATATGATAAAAGAAGAAACAGAAAAATGTATTAAAAAAACTTCAAGAAGTCATCACCAAACCAGAAACAGAGAGACAGCATTAGTTAAAAAATTGAAAGAAAGAGATGTTTTTTATTTGAAATCAGATAAAGGTAATGGCATAGTTATTGTTAAAAAATATGATTATTTCAATAGTGTTAAATTAATGTTAGATTGTGGACCATATATTCAACAATCAAAAAATCCTTTAAATAACTATGTAAAGATAATTAACAAAATTTTAAGTGAACCAACACCATTATTTGATAAAAAATTTAAATCAAAATTAAAAATTAATAATCCAAAACTGCCTAAATTATATTGTTTGCCTAAAATTCACAAACCCGGTAATAAATTTAGACCAATTGTTTCTAACATAAATTCTCCTACATACAAAATTGCAAAATGGTTAGTTAATGAATTTAAACAACTCAAAATTAACAATGATTTTTCTATTAAAAACTCTTTTGAACTGACCAAAAAACTAGAAAATGTAATTATACAAGAAGACGACTTATTGATCTCATTTGATGTAGAATCTTTATTCCCTAGTATACCAATTAATGAAACTTTAATTATTCTCGAAAATTTATTAAAAACAAATGGTAAAAATCAAGAAGAAATAAATCATTATATAAAATTAACAACTTTAGTTATGGATTTTAACACTTTTGAATTTAATGGAATATTTTATAAACAAACATTTGGCACTGCTATGGGTAATCCATTATCCCCCTTTTTAGCAAACATTTTTATGAACCATTTAGAAAATATTGCGAAGAACAGCATACAATATTTCCCAAATTTATGGTTAAGGTATGTTGATGATATTTTCACAATTATTAAAACCAATACCGATATTCAAAATTTTACAAATCAATTAAATAAATTATTTACTAGCATAAATTTTACATATGAAATTGAGATCAATGGTCAACTTCCTTTCTTAGACCTACTAGTTATAAAAAACAATAACAAATTATCCTTTAATATTTTTAGAAAACCCACCCACACCTTTAATTACATTCACTCAAGTTCACATAGTCCTTTCAAACATAAACTATCGTCTTTTAATAGTATGATTTATAGAGCTATCCAGTTACCAATATCTGAAGAAAATAGAAAAAGTGAGTTTACATTAATTTTAGATTTAGCCAAAGCATTAAATTACGATACTAACATTATTCAGAAATTAATCAATAAACATAAAAGAACACATTCCATTCGTGTAGCATCACGTTTAGAACCAATAATAGAATCTAATACAAATAAAAATTACTGTAAAATTATTCACGAACCAAAATTAACTAATCAAATTAACAAAATTTACAAAAAATTCAATCTTAAACCTGCATACTACACAAAAAACAAAATTAAACTTTTATTGGGGAATACTTTTAAGAAAATTGATGATCATGAAAAGTCTGGGATTTATTCATCAAAATGCAGCAATTGCAACAAAATGTATATTGGACAAACTATACGAAATTTAAAAACTAGGTTTAAAGAACATATTTACCATACTAAAAACCATAACCCAGATAAATCAGCGATAGCTCATCATACATTAACCACGGGACACAAATTTATTATAAATAATTTGAAATTACTAAAAGAATCTAACCATTTTCAACTAAACATGTTAGAAGCAATTGAAATGCACAAAAATAGGGATAACCTTCTAAATTTTGATTTAAGTCCTTTAAACAACCCACTTTTAAATTTAATTCCTTAAACTAGCCTGCCTTTATCTGATTTCAAATAAATCGCACTTGGTTGTGAAAATAGTTGTATTTCTATTTTTATTTATTTACAAAATGTCAATTAGTTTTTTCTATTGATAAAGGGTACATTGTACCCGAAATGTACATATAGAATTAAAATAAAAAGTGAAGTAAAAGGAATAAAGGAATAACTTAACTAATTACCATTAAACTAACCTTCACGTAACTCAAACAAGAATATCTTAGATATTAATCTATTGATTATTAAAATTCGTAAAAAATAATATAACGTTTACTTTTTATCCCCACAATAACAAATTTAACTACTGCCAGCTAGAATAATAATTTTTAGATTAATTGTATTTATGTTATCCAAATATTTAATCAGAAAAGTTCTTCCAAAAATAAGCAACCAATGGAATTGCTCCATTTTTGTCTCACATAGCATTTTATAAGAAACTTTAAACGTCAATGTCATTCAGAAGTAATAATTGCCCTTACGTATAATGCTCAAACTGAGAAGACCCCTGCTTCCAATTGGCTCACTTGATTTTTCAATTTCGGCCAATTTAACAAACATTAAAAATAGCATCCTGTTTCGAAACGAAAATATACAGAAAAAGAGAAATGAATTAAAGAAATTAGGTATTTGGAACATTTAAAGGATATTAGATCGTAGCCTGAGGGCCCGAGTTAGGATGTAAGGGGCATGTCCCCTAGACTGGGGGCATGGCTGCTACAGCGTTGTGAAACAATCTCAAGTACCTAAGGTGTGGAGCGCTTCGTCGGCCAAGCAACGTTTAATTGTTTAAAAATTAATATACAAGTATTATTAAAAACATGAACAGGGTGGTTTTTTTCTGATATTCTAATGTATAGGCTAAACGGTAAGAGATACAAAAAAACTAAGATGTGTGTCCCGTTCTCTTTTTTAGTGTTTACTAGATTGGTTTAGATAATACAATTCTCAAAATCTGCCGGTTTTTGTTATCTCTTATGACTCGGTTATTTATGGAGATACAAACAAAATTTAAATACTAAAGTGTTATGACTTTTTAAGTAGAATCCAGTGGCGTACTTAAAAAAATTTAGATGTTTTAATTTTTGAGATATTATCAAAACTAGTATTTTCTTAAATGGGACACCCTGTATCTGAGTATCTTAATCCGTTATTTGTGCTAACCTTAATAACTGTCAAACATTGGTTACGGATATCTAACCTCACATTGTATGATTTTGAGTTTACTTGAAGTGATTATTACACATAAAAAGATAGGAAAGATCTTTTTTTGTGTAACCTTACATTTTTAACTGCTATTTAACATAACCTACGTAACTACTACCTAAACTAGCCTAAATACTTGTCACCTAACTTACTATAAGTAACTACTACCTAATCTAGCATAAGTACTTGTCACCTAACCTAATATAGGTAACTACTACCTAATCTAGCTTAAGTACTTGTCACCTAACTTAATATAAGTAACTACCACCTAATCTAGCATAAGTACTTGTCACCTAACCTAATATGAGTAACTGCTATCTAATCTAGCATAAGTACTTATCACCTAACCTAATACAAGTAACTACTATCTAATCTAGCATAAGTACTTGTCACCTAACCTAATATGAGTAACTACTACCTAATCTAGCATAAGTACTTGTCACCTAACCTATTATAAGTAACTATCCAACCTAGTTCTGCTTAATCTCACCAAGGCTAACCTAACCTACTGCTTAAACCAACCTAAATAACTCTCATACATTTAATACACTATAATGTCTGTAAATTGCACCTAAAATAAGTAATTAAAACTCAACCTATATAGCTGTGTTAGTAGGTTATACCTAGGTCTGATAATCTATGTAAATGCAATTTAATCTAAGTATCTGCTACCGATTCAATTGTGTACTTAAAGTTAGGTTAAAGCAGTTACTTAGGCTAAGTTTGCCATGTACTTAGATTAAGTAGCAGGTCTTAGGTTAGATAAATGCTACAACATAATCTAATCTAAGTATCTGCTATTGATTATATTTTGTACTGAAGCTAGGTTAGATAGTAATTACTTAGGCTAGGTTTGCTATGTACCTAGGTTAGGTAGCAGGTCTTAGGTTTGGTAAATGCTACAGCATAATGTATATGCTACAGCATAAATATTTACTACTCAAACTAAGTTGTGTGGCAGTTATTTAGGCTAGGTTTAGAGACAAGTACTTAAGTTATACAGAAACTACAATAGACCTTTGCAGTCGCAGTTAAGAACCGGTCGCAGTAGAGGATCGCTAAGCAGACCACTCACCTTAAATAAAATAGGTTATACAGAGATTCTTAGGATATGCTATGGTTGTAATCTATGTAATTGTAATCTAAGTTGGGTTCAGTTTCATGACAAGTTTCTAGGTTGGGATGTATCATTCTGTATATTTGGTTATTTAACTCCTCGTGAAAATTAAGTGTCTTATTAAAAACATTCGGTCTAAGTCATACAAGAGTTATTTCATATTTATAGATAAAAATGAAGTTTGCTTTCGATAATTATAGCGTTTTTTTAAATTTGCGGGAATTCCGTGTTTCAAAGAGGCTAATTTGATGCTTTTAACGAGTGTTTTCCTCTCCCAGACTAAGCATGAAGAAAATTTCGAGGTTAGAACAGCCTAAGAATTTGGATTGGCCGCGTAGCTAGGCGGAGCGGCCAATTCAAATTAGGCTTTTCTAAACTTGAAATTTTATTTCATGCGCCACGCTTTAAAACACTAATTTACAGTGAAATTTAAAAACACACACATACAACAACAATTATAGCCAACCTAATATACGTTAGAGTTATTGGGTTGCCTATCACCACTGTTTTAAACAATTTGTTGAGCGCAGAATTTGACTTACGTTTTATTGACATCTGCATATTATATTGCTAAAGCCGTATATTTTAAACTTTACGATATTTCAGTGTTTTATACGTGTGGCGCATAAAGTAAAATTTCGAGTTTAGAAAAGCCTAATTTGGGTTGGCCGCTCCGCTTCGCTACGCGGCCAATCCAAATTTTCAGGCTTTTCTAAACTCGAAATTTTACTTCATGCTTAGTCTGGGAGTGGAAAACCCTTGTTTAAAGATTCAAATTAAAATCTTTTAAAAAAGCAACGAATGTCGAAAAATTTACAGTGTATGCACAAAAATCACATTAATGCACACACAGCAATTTTTTGAGATACTCAGATACAGGGTGTCCCATTTAAGAAAATAGTAGTTTTGATAATATCTCAAAAATTAAAACATCTATATTTTTTTTAAGTGCGCCACTAGATTCTTCGTAAAAAGTTATAAAACGTTTGTATTTAAATTTTGTTTGTATCTCCAGAAATAACCGCGTCATAACAGATAATAAAAATCGGCAGATTTTGAAAATCACCCTGTATCTTCTAAACCAATCTAGTTAGTGTAGACCTGATTGCGCCATTAAACTAAACACTAAAAAAGAAAACGAGACACATATCTTAGTTTTTTTGTATCTCGTACCGTTTAGCCTATAATATCAACGAAAAAAAAACCCTGTACAGGGATGTTTTTTTAAGTATACAATGGATTTTTTTTAAGTATCTAATATTCAGTTTGATGCTTCTACTGAGTGTTTCCACTTTCAGACTAAGCATGAAATAAAATTTCGAGTTTAGAAAAGCCTGAAAATTTGATTTGGTCGCTTAGCGAAGCGGAGCGACCAAACCAAATTTTTAGGCTTTTCCAAACTCGAAATGTTACTTCATGCGCCACGCGTATTAAACACTGATTTCAAATAAAATTTAAAATATTTTGCTTAAGCAGTATTCTGAAGCAGTATATTTTGTGTTTCATTTGAAATCAGTGTTTACAAGGCGTGGCGCATGAAGTAAAATTTCGAGTTTAGAAGAGACTGAAAATTTGGTTTGGTCGCTTTGCGCTACGCGATCAAACCAAATTTTCAGGCTTTTCTAAACTTGAAATTTTACTTCATGCTTAGTCTGGGAGTGGAAACACTCGGTAAAAGTTTCAAATTGAACGCTTTTCAAAAACGTTTACTGTGTGAAAATTTCTAATTTACAAATCGAGAAATGGGTACTTAAAAAAAAACCCTGTATATTATTAGTAGTATACTGCGCTCACAGGGGCTATCGGTTATTTTACACGTGCATGGTCGTACATCTATGTCCAATATGATCGAATAGTGTTATATGTATGTCCATTTAAAAGAAATTACTTTATGGTTAATTTTTGGACACACAGTTTTTGTTCTTCAAAAAGAATTCCCAAATATTTTCTCTTTGTGTTTGGTGGCACCAAATATATTTAAATAAATAAGAATCAAATTAGCTTTTGCAATGATTTCAGGTCGGCTATCGTAAATTGTAAAAAGCGGAAAGCAAACAAGTGATAGAGGCAAGCTGCGGCCCGAGTTTAGTCCCTTTTAGTTTAAAACTCAACAGAATAATATCTGACCTGGAACTGAAGCACTCACCACTACACGCCCATGTCGTTTTCTTGCCCTTAGCCTGCTCAAACGCACATTTATATGCAGCAAAAAAATATTTTTAATAGTGCACTAAAGGATTTTATAAACAGAAAACACAGACTTTGATGAGGGCAGCACTTTGGCAGTAAGCAGAAATCATTATTAGTTCTGATTGTACCTTAAGTTGGCCCTTGTTTTTTCTTAGCGCGAGCCGGTTGTTAAATTTCAACAGCTCACCCCTGGACTTGTTAAAAAGAACGTTTTTTTTATTTTAATTAAAACAAACGGTTTTTTTTCAAAACGTGATTTTTTCAATGAAACAGCGTTTAAAACATTAACAATTAAAAACATGTTTAAAACACGATTAAAATCCCATTTATGATGTGTTTTAAGAAATCTGAAAAATTACTAAAACGTCAGATTTTTCAAAGAAAACATTTTTCAAAAATTGTCAATTTTATTGCATAATTTCAACTTTTGCTGAATGTTTTAAAAAAAGAAACGTGGCGAGATAATTTTTTTTTTTCATAATATAGAATATGTTTTTTTATAAATGCAACTAAAACTATTGTACAGGGTGGTGCATTTTGGAGGTACCACATATGGAAAACTTTTTTATTTAAAGAGATATTGAAAAACCGTTTTCGCCAACCAGGGTCACTTTTTTTGTTTAAATCAAGGACGAAAAGAAAACTGATCTGTCTGTAACAGTTTTCGCTCTATAACCGGAAGGTAATAATAATAATATGTCATTATTATGAAGTCGAAAGTTATTTATGAAGTTACGTTTCGTTTTTGTTTTCCAACACCAAATTCACACACAAGCTACAGACTTTCGTGTTAAACAAAATGAGTGCGTAATTATCTTTACCCGTGGGACATTATAACTGATAATTCCCTGCTATATCATCGAGATTTTGATTTTCAAAATTGCATTATAGTAATTTCTGCACGACAAATTTTCTTCCAAACTCTGTTACACACTCCACACATTATTATTGTATCCTGGAAATTGGATAAAAATAAATTTATTATGTTTAAATATGATTTAAGATGTTTAAACATTATTTCATTACACACGTGAAAATATTTGTGTACACGCATGTAGATATTAAACTTGTTTATTTTGGTTATCATATGACATTTACATTTATTATACAAAACAAGCGTAGTGCTAAACAGGTTAATTTAAGAGTTATTAAAGGTGTTGTTTATATTGTTTCTAAGTATCGAAAGTTCAAATTATCCGTACCAAGTTAATTGAAAGTGATGAACATAAAGTAGATTGGGTTTTAAAAAAATATCTGCGTCAATTAGTGAAAGGATGCAGTGAAATGAATAAACGAGTAAGTACTGTCATTTGCTGCACTGACATTAAGGTTGCGATTTATTATGGGTAAATCCAATGTTTTTGGTAGTCACTGGTTCCAGCACCATTCATGTTTTGATTATGGGACAATATTATATGATACATTAAAATAATCCTAAAACTTGGGGGATTTTAATGTCACCAATTTGAAACGATTAAGATATTTAATTTTTTGTAAAAAAATCCTGAAAGTTGCTATTTTTTTAGTCATTTATTTACTCTTTTTTAGGCAACAAAAACTTGTACTACGTAAAATTTAAGTGTCCGTACATTCTGCATTTAATTAGCTCAATATTCATTAAAAAAAGGCCATGATATATTACATTTACCTTTTTATGCTGAAAATAGAAATAAAGGTCTATCTCACTCCAGCAAATGGCTGGGCAGAGTTTGTCTCACTCTAGTAAACCGCAACCTTAAAGTTTAGGCATCACCATGCTGACAATTCATAGTATTCCTATGGAAATTCCGGTAATACAAGAACAATTGTATTACCATTTTCGGACTTTAAGATACTTAATATGTTTCATCTGGTATTCTGTGCATAAATTATGATTTTTACTTTTAAACCAATATTAGGAAATTATTTCAAACATGTTACATGCTAATCTGTTGAATGTTTTGCATAGACTTTTGTCATTTTTTGCAATATTATGAAAAAACATTATTAAGAATTTTGATATTAAGAAAACACTTGAACTCTTTTATTAGGCTTTCCAGTGCACCTCCAAAATTCAAAAATTATTAAGTATATGCATATGGCTAATAACTAATTATTTAGGTTATGATAATATGTTACAAACAATGTTTTTTATTATTTGAATAAACTCTTAATCTTATCTCTCCATCGGAATAAAATTGATGTTTATTTACATATTCTTATCTCTATTTCATATGTCGTCAATTTAAAATATCATTAAGTGCTATCAATTTTAAATGTACTTAATGACTTAGACGTCTGAACCGATATAATATTGTTTAGTGTAAATGCTAATGATAACGTAATATTTACCAGAGCTGAACAGAATTGGAATCATTGAGGGTTCGAATCCTTTTAGAGGTATAAACTATTAATTAAAGCAGATGGTATTGTTCCACTAAAATCAGTGAAACAATAATAATGTCCGGTTTCACCAACGTCAGGGTAATCTTATTTAGAGATAAAATTTATTTCGCGATTAAAATCGGCATTTTCCATGTCATCAACGTCAAAAAATATAAAATGATTTATTTTTGGGCATGTATTTAACTATTACTATATTTTATTTGATAATTATTTGTCGATTTAACTGACGGCGATGAAACCCGACATAAGTATTTTAATCAATAGTTTATAATAATTCAAAATGTTTTACAACGGGTTTAGTGAGAAATTAATTAAAGATATCGTTTTAGAGGATTTAAAAGATGTATTCAAATACTTCAGTCAAAATAGATTCATGATTATCCGGATTTGTTACATTTTTTTAAAAGGATTCGTATTCGAAATTTTATAACAATATTCAAATACTTAACCAGTTCAGCCCTGCAATTTTCTGGTGCGTAAAAAAATGTTTTGTATACTGCACATTATTTATTACTATCTCAGATATACAGAGAATTTTTCTTTTAGGTATACATACAGAGAGTTTTTCTTTTGAGTATACATATCCTAATTATATGCAGTAAATAATCGGATATTTGTTGTTTTTTTTTTAATTTGAAGCGTTAAGCGAGTGTTTGCCACTCCCAGGTTAAGCATGAAGTAAAATTTCGAGTTAAGAAAAGCCTGAAAATTTGGTTTGTTCGCGTAGCGCGGAGCGACCAAACTAAATTTTCAGGCTTTTCTAAACACGAAATTTTACTTCATGCGCCACGCGTATCAAACACTGATTTCAAGAGAGGTTCGTTCACAATATTTCAGTGTTTTCAGTGTTTAATACGCGTGGCGCATGAAGTAAAATTTCGAGTTTAGAAAAGCCTGAAAATTTGGTTTGGTCGCGTAGCGCTACGCGCTACGCGACCAAACCAAATTTTCAGGCTTTTCTAAACTCGAAATTTTACTTCATGCTTAATCTGGGAGTAGAAAACACTCGTTTAAAAATTGAAATTGAATTCTTAAAAAAAACGTTTGTATACTTAAATGAGAAATTCCGTGTATCTCAATATACTGTACACGCTGTAAATCTTCAGATATTCTTTGTTTTTACAAATATCTTAAATTGAACTTTCAAACAAGTGTTTTCCACTCCCAGATTAAGCATGAATTAAAATTTAGAGTTTAGAAAAGCCTGAAAATTTGGTTTAGTTGCATAACGTGAAGCGCGGAGCGACCAAACCAAATTTTCAGGCTTTTCTAAACTCGAAATTTTACTTCATGCGCTACGCGTATTAAACACTGAAAACACTGAAATATTGTGAACGAACCTCTCTTGAAATCACTGGTGTGATGTGATGTTCAGACTACACTTGTTTAGCATACTGCTTCAGTAGAATATTTTAAACTTTATATGAAATTAGTGTTTTATACGCGTGGCGCATGAAGTAAAATTTCGAGTTTAGAAAAGCCTGAAAATTTGGTTTGGTCGCGTAGCGCTACGCGCTACGCGACCAAACCAAATTTTCAGGCTTTTCTAAACTCGAAATTTTACTTCATGCTTAATCTGGGAGTGGAAAACACTGGTTTAAGACTTCAAATTAAACTATTTTAAAAAACAAACAATTATCGGAAAAGTTACAGCTCATGCATACATGTATGTATATTTAAACAAAAAATTCCCAGTATATTTACCAAATTTTGGTGGTGACAAATGCCACCGTCTGTTCCGAAAGGGTTAAGAAAGGATTCGAATCTTCTAAAAGGAAAATAATTCTAATTCATTATGAGGATTCCTATAAAGATTTGTTTTTGTGTTTTTAAACTTCACGTTAAGTCTGGCGCATGAAGCGTATAAGTAGAATTTCTAATTTAGAAAAGCCTGAAAATTTGGATTTAAAAGCTGCACCTCGCTTTTATCCAAATGTTTAGGCTTTGCTATACCCGACATTTAACTTCATGCTCAATCAAGGAGTGGAAACACTCGTTAAAAGCTTAAAATTTAATGCTTTTATAAAAACGACAAATGACTGAGCATTTATTTTAAAAAAATCTTCTTTTGATTATTTGAAATCAATATGAAATCGAATAAGCAAGTTTTGTTTAATATTACGTTATTTCAAGTAAAAGTGACACCTATCATATAATTTTTGTTTATTATTAAACAAGGCTTTCCCGTCCTTGATTAAGCATGAAATAAAATTTCGAGTTTAAAAAAGCTTTACAATTTGAATTAGGACGTCGCTCCGCGTCCTAATCAAAATCCAAATCCAAAGTCCAAATCCAAAGCATACCGTCAAAATCCAAATTTTCAAGTGTTTCTAAACTCGAACTTCAAAAGATCTGTTATCGACGATATTTAGTATTAATAATAAATAATTACGTTCTGAACATTTTTGTAAATAAAAACTCGTAGCGAAATTACAAATGTTAGTAGTTGCAAACAAAATTCAAAAGAATTTTTAAACAATTTGTATCCGTGATTTGGAAAATAGGATTCGAATTTTTGATTCTAATAATATATTTCTCTTACGAATGCTTTAATTATTATTCGTGTTTTGAATTATTCTCATTCGTGATAAAAATCCTTTTTTTTAAGGATTCGTCCCAGCTCTGGTATTTAATTCAGAAGAGGTGTATCCTTATAGTGCGCAGATAAATCCTAACATCAGTTTTAAATTTTAGCAGCATAGAAAATTGAATCAAGAAACAAAAAAGACTTAAAATGTTTTCACGTAAATCGTCAAATATTTACGACTTCTTGATTTTCAGGGGGCCGGTTGTTTACAAATCCCATCCCGTGATTTTCACGTTCGTTTGATCCCGCGTTAGATAATTGTTCGTTCAACAAATTCCAAATAAATTCACAATAAATACCCCTATACATTTCACAAATCACACCAACGCAGTTCTCTGTGTGTGTTTTTGTTCATTTCACGTCCAATGTCGTAAAATAATTCGGCAGCCGAACTAACTAATTTGCCGAGCGCGACAGACAACGGCGACAAAAAAAAATCCGCGCGTCTCGTTGTTGCAAAAGCGATTCATTCAAAACTGAAAAATGGAATTACTGAAACGTCAATATGTTTCCGTAACAATCGGTAATCGTATTACGTCACATCAAATATTCGCCCGTCGGATTTTGCAAAAATTGAGCAGCGATTGCGATTGCGATTGGGAAGGGTCCTTGTTACCCTTGATATTACATGAAAAAATATATAGAGGGGAAATATAAAGAACTCGAGGAAAATAATCATCTTTATAATAAATAAATAGGATTTATTTTTCCATATCTCTAGCCTTGTCTTAGATAGTAAGCAAACCATTTTTAACTTTATATTATTATGAAAAGGGAATTACAAAACAATTTATATGTTACTTTAATAAAGCTGAAACTCCATACTATCTAGATATGGGTCCTTCATGATTGATTCGTTGGAAAAAAAACGATTCTGTGCGGTGATTTGAATGAACTGATTCTGTATATCAAGAAGAATTGATTCGATTCGATTGAATCATTACATTCACTCAAGACGACCGTCTGAACGATTTAGGCCGAGCGATTAATACATGCGGTCTGAAGCCGCTCGAATCGGATGACTAATTCGTTCGCTCGAACCCTCGCACAACGTCAACTTCGCTTTGTATCTAAATCGGAATCCGCCCGAATCGGATGACTAATTCGTTTGCTCGAATCCGCGCACAACTTCAACTCTGCTTTGTACATGCGGCCTGAATCTGAATCCGCCCAAATCGGATGACTATTTCATTCGCTCGAATTCACGCACAACTTCAGCTCCGCTTTATACATGCGGTCTAAATCCGCCCGAATTGGATAACTAATTCGTTCGCTCGGATTCGCGCACTACTTCAACTCCACTTCATACATGCGATCTGAATCTGAATCTGCCCGAATCGGATGACTAATTCGTTTGCTCGAATCCGCGCACAACTTTAACTCCGCTTTGTGCAAGCGGTCTGAATCTGAATCCGCCCGAATCGGATGACTAATTCGTTCGCTCGAATCGGTTAAAACGATAACTCACGACTTGCGGAAACGAATCCGCTGCGCCAGCCCTCATTTGTATTTTGTACGACTTGAATTCTTGAGGCTTAATCAAATTTAATCTGATCAGCTGTTATGTAACAGTAATGTTCTTTTTAGGTCTAAATTTAGTGTGAATTTCTCTGTTTACTGCAAATAAGGCAGCGTACTTTTATCAGCTGATGTTTGTTCTCTACTTACACAAATCACAGAATATTTGCAAGACGAATTTAAGGCACCAAAGTTTTATTTAAATCAGCTTTACGAAACTTACGACTAAATCAATTAAATGTGGTTCAACAACCAATTTGATAATGTAAGATCACCAGCTTGGTAGCTATTTCGTCCGTCGTTTTTCCTTCTCTTTCAAAATTATTACCATTATAAGTGATTCGTTCACGAATGATTCATAAAGATCGAATCACTTTTAAGGAATTATTCGGTTGATTCGAATCAGATGCAAGATTCGAACTTCCCATATCTAATACTAACACTTAAAGTAAAAACAACTGAGTTAAGAGGGTTTCACTTTATTGTTAAACACTGCACATGTTTCGCCAGCAGAAGTATAATTTATTACTCCTAAAGAATACGTTTCAAATTTGTTATAAGATTATTATTGGGCCCTAAAATACGCCACTTAGTCCCAATTAGTCGATTGTTTAACTCTTCAAATAACCCCATACAATCTGGCGAAATACGGACATCCTGTATAGTTTAATTTTTGAGCTTCAGGCCACGATTCACAAGAAAATATCCTTCGTTATAAAAATCATATCACTTAGCCCATTAGAGAAAAATAAAGAGAACAAAATCTGGTGTTGCACATAACTCAATTTCGAGTAATGTGTATCACCAGATTTTGTTTACTAGTGCCACAGATATAATCGAATGAGTTGGTACAAATTACGTAATAATCACACTTTTGATATTATTACCCAATCGACAGATTCATTCATGGCCTAACTTTTGGATATCCCTCCCTAAGAAATAACGCATCGAGCGTTTCTCGGACACTTTCTCGTTGTTGGAGAACAGGAATCGAGGATTTCGAATGAGAGGAGAAAGCAAGCAACAAAAAATTGGGGATGGAAAACTGGGGAGAAGGACTATTGCGTAACTGGCGCCTTTAAACTTAAAGGGGAAGAAAATGAGGACAGGAGGCGGAAGGGTTGGCGAAATATGAGAGTCGAGCGTTTTGCGGGGGCATTTATATTTCCTAAAATAGGAATAAATCACTGCCGCCGTTTCATCTTAAAGGAGCGGCTGAGATGTTCTGGGTAAATCTCAGATACTTGTAAATAGATGGTATTAAAATTGTATACGTTTCATACACGTGCATTAGTTAATTGATATTCCTCTGAAGTTCTGCAGTGATAAGAATGTTCTTTGTGGATATGCTTAATTTTAAAACGAGGCTGGAAATTGATTAATGTTTTACAAGTTTTTGTTTGATTTGAACGTTTACAATAGGAGATAATATATTATTGAAAAATATAAATTATTTTATCTCTTCCTTCATAACTAATCTTAGATAAGTATAATCCTAGTATAGAACGTGGCTTTTACAGCCTAAGATTTATAGAAATGCTAATTAATACGTACTAACTGTATGTTTTTGAGTTTATGTGAAGTGAATATTACACTAAAAAAAACTGTCATTCCTTACTTCACTTTTTATTTGTATCGTTAGATGTACATAATAATGAGCACCTTGTGTCTCGAAATGTACACCTAACGATACAAATAAAAAGTGAAGTAAGGAATAACAGTCTTTTTTAGTGTAATGCGTACTAATTAAAACAAACAAAAAATCAATTGAACTTGAAAATCAAGCTTTAAGAAATTTACTACTAGAAAATCGCTTTATTAATCTATGGCTAACTTCACATCCATGTAGATTATGAATTTCTCTATACCTGGGTTGAAGAGTTAAATTAAGCAATCAATTTGTAGTGATATATGGTATGCTGGATCCATATTTGTTGCTGACTTTCCTAATTTGAGACGCCCTATGAAATAATTGAAATATTTAAAATTTTATCCTAACGCGATCTAAGAATTTAGAATGTTATTTTTCTATGACCAAAGTTGGGAGTTTTTTGTTAGGTGCGCTTTTGTAATTGATAACATAAAGTGTATGTAGGTACTGAAAACATTAAAATTGGGGCGCTTGTACCACAATTCGGTAATTCAATGTGTTATTGACAGCCTAAAGTACGACCAATCTATCTTAAAAATACTCGCGGATGAGTCGTTGGGTTGGACTAATCGTTCATTGCGGATAATGCGAGTTCGAGCGTCGTCTAGGGCGAGTAATTGTTTTACCGAAAAATATTCCGTTTAATGGATGTGTATAAATATGTTGAGCATACCGGATGTTCGATAAAGAAACGCTCAACGCCATAACTTTGTTATTTATTGATTTGAATGAGCTAAAAAAACAAAGTCAATCGCAGTTTCAATACTATAAATTGTCACTAATTATATATTTTATCAAAATTAACTTCATTGCCAAATAATAGTCAACTGTAAATTTTTAACTTTTTTTTAAATTTTATTATATTGGGCATGGTTTTTTCTGAATCCAATTATGCTTGATATGTTAATTTTAATTTAATATTTATGCTAGCAAAAAATTGTAATAAATCTTGTTTATATGATTTTTTGGCAATAAATGTAGTGTGCCTTGAAACAAAATTGGACTTTAATACTGATCAAAATTTATAAATAGAATTAGTATGTATAATCAACTTAAAAGATTCAACACAATTTGTCAACCAACCGAACAAAATAAAGGCTAGAATTTTTTATACTTTACAATATTTCAGTGTTTTATACGCGTGCGCATGAAGTAAAATTTCGAGTTTAGAAAAGCCCCGTAAAAATTTGCCTCGGGTCGCTGCATAACCCTCGACAAATTTTCTAAGCGGGGCTTTTCTAAACTCGAAATTTGACTTCATGCTTAGTCTGGGAGTGGACCGTCAAGATTTTCAACATGTCGAGATTTTCGATATTTCTAAATTTTTGTCGATTTATTCACAGTTTGTTATTATATTAAATGCAACTTTAATATTTAATAAATACTGCTTTTCTTAGGAATAGAATATTAAGTGCCGAGAATTATAAAGTTAACTCTAAAAGTTGATTTTATGTAAAATTTTGCATCTTTTTTCTACGATTTCAATGAATGATTTGTTATATTACATACGTCGATTTTATAAAAGAGGTAAATTTAAAGTTCGAACGAGTGTTTCCACTCCCAGACTAAGCATGCAGTAAAATTTCGAGATTAGAAAAGTCTTAAAATTTTCAGGCTTTTCTAAACTCGAAATTTTACTTCATGCGTCACGCGTATAAAACACTGATATGTTGTGAAGTTATAAATACACTTAAAATATAGGTAATAATAAATATAATGAAATAACAAAATATTTACATTGTTCCTTTACTTTTATTCTGCATTAAGTTATAACGTAACCTTACAATAAATGACATTTGTCACTTTTTTTACAAGTCACACTAATTTTAATTTTTAAAAAATATAATTTTAAATAGATGATTTAAAAAAATCGACCAAAACATGTGTACTGGGACGTATCAAAGAATTGAGTGCGATGTGATTGGCTACGTTTTCTAATTGTAATATAGTCAACCCAATTTACACTCTTTCCTTCAAAAATAAATGAAATCTGTCAGTTATCGCAAGCAAGTGATATTTGCTGTTCTAGCGCTTAAAGAAGACGTAGACGAAGAACGGAGAGTTAAACATATTAATAATGTATACAAAGGAGGAAAAGATAATTCTGGTAAACTTATACCATTGAGAAAACAGTTCAAGAAATTCCTATGATTTATTTTCTGAAATATGTTCTATTCAATCAGACTACCATTTATTTCAACCATTTCGAACCTTCTAGAACAGTTTGTTTGGATAAATTTCACAAGCGAGGAGTTAGAAGTCCGTCGATATTATCGGAAGAGGTGAAATTAAACAATTTCTGTTATGTCGAAGAGTGTCTAATAATATCCTTACTATTGCAAATTCATTTAATATTCGAAAATCCTTTGTACGTAGGAGTTCTACAAAAATTTAAGTTTAGGTCCTATAAATTCCAACATTACTAGTTGCTGTATAACATCAAGCGATAACATTTTTGTAAAATTGTATTTAATATGTTAAATTAAACAACGAAATGTTGCGAAAAATTGTGTTCACTGATGAAGCGTTTATATCTTCTTACCTTCTTTAACTAGTATTTTACTAATTAAAAATATAACAAAAGTTGATAATCATTCCGTTGTACTAAAATATTCATAATACAAAATATTGTAGTTGACATAATAATTCACAAATTTAATTTATTTTTGACTTGAACAGTGTACATTAGGTTGACTATATTACCATTATAAATCCTAGCCAATCACATCGTACTCAATGCTTTGATGCGTCCCAGTACACATCGAACATAGGAAAATTAACATTAAGTACATTTTAGTATGTTCGGTGTTACATAAAACTCTCTGTAGATGTATACATATTGCTGACATGATTTTTTCTTTTAATTAATCATCTATCTTAGTTGATTTGAAGTTAATTTGTTGCTTGTACAGTTGATCCTGGCACATCTAATAAATGCATTTTTGTTTCAGGTGAGTGTCTGCTTTAATAATCCACAACGGTTATCGCGACATGCTTCGTAAGTAATATAATAATTAGATTACCGCGCAGTTAACGGCTGCAGAAAAAAATACAATGTGGATATTGCGCATTATTCATCATTAACCAGACGCGAAAGATAAGCAAATTATGTATGTGGACTTGTATAATATTTTGTCTGAGAGAGAATGTGCTAATTTTGATGCTTGAACAATTTTGTTATTAGTGAAAATATTTACATCTAGATCGATGATTTCAGATCAATTTATCATTTTAATGTAGTTTTCCTTTAAATATCTAATCAATTTAATGTTTTGTGAAATTATCAAATGTTTTAAATGTCCACGCTAGTTAAAATTATACCATAAACTTGGTGCATAATAATTGCGGTTTTTTCTTCTTCAATAAATATAACAATATTTAACCAAAACATCTTTAAATGATTATTCCGGAGCGTATTTAGCATCTACTTTATTTACTGCTTGCCATTTGCTTGGCAGTCAGTCGATTTCACGGACGAAGAAGTTGCTGTTCTTAGATGGTCGAATGGTCCAGCTATGGTTGTCAAGCTTTAAATAATCAATTAATTACTTTGATTTTAGTTTAAATAAAACACTAATTACTTTCAAAAACACTTTATTGTACTCGCGACAATTGTTTCGCTACACTGTGGCTTCTTTAGGCAAAGAATATTTGAAATACTGTATAGTTGAGGCTGTTAGTTGTTGAAACTCCATAATATCACTTTAATTAAAAACTTAATTTGTTTAGGTTTCAAAATTATATTTATTGTACTACAAAAATTGTTTCACCACACTTTGGCTTCAATTTGATTACCATTCATCTTACTGATGAAGCCAGCGTGTGGTAAAACAATTGTTGTAGTACAATAAATATAATTGAAAACATAAACAAATTAAGTGTTTTATTAAAGTGACAAAGAATATTTATTATTTGGCTGTTTCAGAGAAGATTAATTATTATTTTTCGCCTGAAAAAGCCACAGTGTGGCTAAATAATTGTCGCGAGTACAATCAAGGGTTTTGAAAGTATTAGGTTTTTTATTTAAACTAAAATCAAAGTGAAAACATTTCAACTTTTATCTGCCTCAACAATTAAGTTAATGTATTAATTTTGAATTGCCCTCCTTAAAGCTCAAATTGCCCTTCTTAAAACTTAAATTGCTCCCTGTGTTGTCAACCGCTGGTCTACTGTCTATCCAGGGCTTGAGACAAATTTATACACAAAATAAGGGGTCACAAATTTAAAATGTTTGCGCACCACTGGTCTAACCTATTTAATTATTTTGTTGACTAGAATAAATTAACACATTGCTCTTGATTTGCAACACACATCCAACTTTCTCATCTCAATTAGCTTTCCTTTAAACTTCAGGCCTGAAGAAGCTATGGTGTGGCGAAATAATTGTTGCGAGTACAAGCAAGTGTTTTTGAAAGTAATAAGTTTTTATTTAAACTAAAATCAAAGTGAAAATAACCTTTTAACTTTTATCTGCCTCGACAGTTAAATTAACTATTAATTTTTAATCGCCTCCCTCAAAGCTACCCTTCTTAAAATTCAAATTGCCCCCCTGTTGGGAACCGCTGGTCTACTCTCAATCCAGGGCTCGAGACAAATTAATACACAAAATAAGGGGTCACAAATTCAAATTGTTTGCGCACCACTGGTCTAATCCATTTAATTATTTTGTTGACTAGAATAAATTAACACACTGCTCTTGGTTTGCAACACACATCCAACTTTCTCATCACAATCAGCTTTCCTAACTACAACTAACAATCACATCGAAACACTCATTATGCTGTAATTAATAACTTTTGTATATAACTAATTCACAAAATTAAGGTAACAAAAGTAGATGCATTATTCGCCAACATTTTCCAAACGATATATCTAATTAGCGAGCATAATAGCGCTTAAATTACATATCTGCTGATGGACATTTATGTAATTGCATATGTACAACAACATTCCGGCATCAATGCACGATCCATTAATTCGATTAGTTTGTACAGTGCATTGTTGTGGACGCGAATACCTTTTTATTGTATTTGCATTTTGAAAATCGCGATACTTCAGCCGACGGCGCGGCGGCGACCATATGGAGGAACGGTGCATTAAGACATGTGAGCAATATGAAAAGGACATTTGTGCGGGCACTTTTTCAAAATGGGAAATATTCCACTCGACCATATGCCGTAGACAACAATGTAGAATGTCGTTGGTAGCGGTAATGGCATTCGTCTTGATTTAGAGATGGAAATATTGTGAGTGAGAGCTGTTTATTTGTAATATACCTTGATAAGAAAAAAACTATTTTGAATTCGAAAAAATAAGCTTAAGCTTCTTTTAGTTTGCAAAACCTTAAACATTATATATAAAATTACGATAATGGTCGTATAAACTGCAAACAATAAGTCTTAATTATTAAGACTACTAAGGTAATTAATATGTTACATACCGGGTGTTCGAAATAAAACGCCCAACGCCATAACTCAGTTAGTTATTAACCGATTTTCGAATGAACTAAAAAACAAAGTCAATGATAGTTTAAATATTATAAAATGACAGTAGTTATACAGGGAGTTTTTCTAATAACTGTAAATCTTCAGATATTTTTATAAAAAGTTCAAATTAAAGCTTCAAACGAGTCTTTTCCACTCTCAGACTAAGCATGAAGTAAAATTTCTAGTTTAGAAAAGCCTGAAAATTTGGCCACCCGCAAAAAACACCGATTTCAAGTGAAGTTCGAAATATAGTAGTAAAGCAGTATGCTACAGAAGTACATTCTTTAACTTCACATCAAATCAGTGTTTTGTACGCGTGGCGCATGAAGTAAAATTTCGTGTTTAGAAAACCTGAAAATTTGGTTTGGTTGCTCCGCGCTTCGCGCTACGTGACCAAACCAAATTTTAAAGCTTTTCTAAACTCGAAATTTTACTTCATGCTTAGTCTGGAAGTGGAAAACACTCGTTTAAAGATTCAAATTGAACTCTTTTAAAAACCAATGAATGTCCTAAAATTTACAGCGTGTGCATATGTATACCTTAAAGAAAAAATCCATGTATATTTTTTTAAAACCAACTTCATTGGCAAATAATGGTCAACTTTAAATTTTCAAATGGCTGCATATACTTTTATTATTTTATTATATTAAACTAAATTCAGCGGTGTCTATCATGCTTTTCTCACAAATCAAATAACATTAAGAGCCAAACGATAGGCCTACTATTATAAATGTATACACCACCAATCTTGGTTATAATAATAATAATAATAATAATAATAATATACTTTATTGTCCACGGAAAAACCACAAATCGGACAAAATCATACAATACATACAGTTAACAAAATTATATATAAAATGGTGTAAAATATACAAAAGTTGGTATAATTAAAGATTTACAATATTACAAAATGTATCAGTATATTGGTATTAACTCTTGGCAATAGAAACGAACTACTTTGCCGCGAAACTATACGTGGCGTATTAAAAGGTATCATAGAGAGTAATTGAGGAACATCTATTATATTATGAACTAATTTGAACATGAATGTACTACTAGCTAACTTACGACGATCAGACAAAGATATCATACTGTGTATAGATAATAAAGTGCTGTAGTCAGTGAGATAATCAGGATATATACCAGTTAACTTAAAATTTAAATATTTTAGAAAACGTTTTTGTACACGTTCTAGCAAGATGGATTGATTTGTGTAATATGGATAAAAAATTATGGAACCGTACTCTAAGCGGCTTCTAAGGCACAGTATAATACCCTGATCAAATCAGTATCATTAAAATACTTGCAAGTCCTAATTACAAAGCCAAGCATCTTGAAAGCTGATGAGGTGACGTTGTAAATATGATTAGTGAATGACAACCTGTGATCAAACGTAATACCAAGATCTTTGAAAATTTGGTCTCGTTTTATGGCGGCACCATCTACCCAATATTGATGATTAATGGGATTGGATTTTTTCGTATATGAAATAGTGACACACTTACTAACGTTAAGAGACAGGCCGTTATTGTTACACCAACCACTTATTATATCCAAATTTCTCTGCAAAGTAACACAGTCGTTTTGATTGTTGATGACATTATATATTTTAATATCATCTGCGTAAGCTAAAACTGGACAATTTATGGATTCAATTAGGTCATTAATATACAAATTAAATAATAATGGACCTAGATTAGACCCTTGCGGAACACCTGAAGGGGAATAAAATTCATAAGAATTGAAGCCATTAAAATAGACGTAGTTTCTACGATTTATAAGATATGAAGAAAAGAAAATGATAAAGTTATTAGAAAGTCCAAAATTGTCCAGCTTACTCAGTAAGATATTATGATTTATGGTGTCGAAAGCACGAGCAAAGTCTGTATATACTACATCAATTTGCTCGCGTTTGTCCAGAGCCTCGCTAATGTGTTGTGTAATTACTGCTAGGTTTGTCATTGTCGAGCGACCAGACATAAAACCATGTTGAAATGGAGAAATATAAGGTTTGACATGAAATGATACTACACTATAAATAATTTGCTCGTTATAGATCAAATGCTCATGGCCATTTCTGATATTGACAAAATATTACCGTGATGCTGGCTATTATTAATGTACATGTAGTAAATATCTAATAAATCAATTTTAAAATGGGAGTAGAAAAAATTGCATTATTATATTTTGTTCTCGGGTTTTTTGATGATGAGTTATTAATTTCAATATCATTTAATTTATTTTTAAAAAATATTTCAATCGTAAATAAGATTAGTTTCGCAGTATATTCTTTCCTCTAGTATTTGTTCGCTTGCTAAAATGTAACACTATCGTAAAACCCCATAAAAAATCCTCGTAATGAGACAAAGAACGAAGAATAATAAAAAACAGCTCCGAGTTATTATGCGCAAGCACACAACAAGGCCTCTCTTTTGTTTAACAGGAAAAATTATATAAAATATAATTTAGGGATATTCGGATTTTTTCCATGAGACTTTTTCCTAATGGACAAAATAAATTAATTCAATTAGCAGTTGTTCGAACAATAATTACGTTGTAACTATAAAAGGAGTTCGCAACTAAAGATTATTCTAAAGGTTCTTAGTTAACTACTGAAATACTTTATGCTCTGGAACAATTAAATTAAAGTGGTCATATTTGACCGAAATTAGAGTTAAATGATTATTTGTTCACGACGATCTTATAATATGTGCATTATATAATTATGTGGGAAGCATAAATGGGGTGCATTAAACAAAAAATGTGGTTTTTTAACACGAATTTAAATAATTGCCTAGTTAGATTTTTTGCCGCTATGCAGTAACAGCCCCGTGCTAGTCAAATCAGCTTCTTTTGTCTTACATTTGACCATGGTGGTGATGACGTCGTCGACGCCATTTTAGTAACGCGTCAACATCTCCGCCGTTCTCACTAGTTTAACCCGCATACAACGCGTTTGTAAACATAAATCATTCTCAAATCGGTTAAACAATTGTGCTTCTATCCGTCTCGAGCGATTTTTTAAAAGCGGACCCAACGTTAACACCGTGAAACTTCATCCAAAACGGAAGAGTTCGTTTTTTGTGCAAAGAACGTGTTTTTATGTAACTTGGGCGAAAGGGTAAACTGTCTGAGTTTTATTTATTGTTGAACGATTGTTCATACTTGTGTTAATGTGGAATTAACCCTATTACACATTCAAATCATAGTACCGCAATCTGCCATCATTGATCTGTTAACTTATTATAAAACAAAACTGACCATTAAGACTGACGCGTATTTGATAAATATACATAATATATTGTTGTTGTCGTGAACAAAGTATAGTGTATAACTCGCATATAATGGCTATTAATCACGAACGACCTGCTGCAGTCGCCGTTCTGCAAATCTCGTTCTCGTGATTAATAGCTACCATTATATGCTCGTTGTACAATATACTATTTTCTGTGTGTTAAAAACTTGCGGCACAAACATATTCTAATAATGATATGGGTTAAAATTCCTTTGTTGTGGCTAAATCTTCGTTATCTCCAGTTTTAACTAATATTTAGTAGATGATAGTACCTACAGCTCTTTTACAATTCGTTAAAGCATTTATTCATATTTTGTTTGGTTGCCAAGATAAATCCAAGACTAAGCTATAATGTTAAAATAAACGTAACTTTTGTTACGAACAATTGATTTTCATTTTTTTTTGCAGTTATAAGTATGATGAATTATTTCATCTAACATTTTCAACTTATTAATTTAATATTACCGATATGCGCAAAAAAAATGATAGGATTTACTAGATTCTTTTTGCCTTAGATCAAGTACTTTTTCTATGATTGTTTTTACATAACGATTATTTAGTTGATTTTCTACAAACAAACAGGTCGTCATATGTGTTTTTTTTTGTCATTGTACTATTGTGAAAAGCGGAAAAAAATGCGCGGGATGTATAAATAGCTTATATTACTATATTTAAAGTGATTGTAATTTTATTTATCGCAAATTTGCTTATTATTTAAGCATAAAAGCTATTCAAAGAGTTAGAATAAATTATAGAAAATAAAAATAAAATAAATAATAAATGCCACGTTAATCAGCAGAAATCGGGTGACGTTTTTGGGGGACTTTAGCAAGATTAAGTTGCGGTACAAGCCAATTTCTGACTTAATCGTGATTACATTTTTAGATACGATTAAGTAAATGCGGTGCAAGTGGGCATAATAGTAAACTACCTCTTCCGGTTGCAACAAAAAGCCTAAGTTAAAGTTTCATTTAAATATCTATAAAGAAGTTTTTAGAAATTGGAATTTTGAAATTCTGACTTTAAATTTTAATAGAATTTATTCTCAACTAGTTTATAATTATAAATAATTGCTATATTTGCAAAACAAACATAATTTTTCTATTCAAATAGGATTTAAATTAGTTAATTAAATTAATTAATGAGAATTCAATTGGAATGTTCTAAGGAAATAAAAGCCCCGTTAATGTTGACACTACAACAATTTCCTATTAATAATTATACAGAATTAACACTTTTGACCACAGGATGAAACTAATCTAATAAACAATAACTCATTTTTATTAATGATACACATCGTTAACGATCTAATTATTGAAAACCCACACGGCATACCTAAAAAAACACCACATCCTTGAATTAAATATGCATTTATTCCTATGGGATGATAGTAAATGTAAGCGACTGCGAGTACAATAACACAACGAAAAGACGTGGATGAACTCCATATTTCCATATAATGAGGGAATTATAATTGAATAAAATTAGTGGTTGCGCTTTTGCACAATGGCGTACGATGGCTATCTCCTAAGGTAGATGATTATAATTTTATTTACTAATGTTCCTTCACGTAACTTTTCATGCAGGTTTGGGCTTATTATTTTATTTATTTATTTTTATTCGTGTAACTCTTTCCTAAGGTAAATAATTATGATTTTATTTGCTATTTATTTATTTTTCTTCGTCTAACTCCACATAGGTGAACTGCAAATACTGTTCCCAATGGCATCGCGTGTCGGTGTTTGTATGTGCACTTTTTGAATCAACATTTACACATAGTGAACTAGCTGCCGGTTTGTTGGGCTTGATTGATTGACAGCTCGATGTGTATTGTGTGTAATATAAGGTGATGTCTGAATTTTTAATGTGCGTAATTTACAAGGTTTTTTTTTGTTAAGAGACTTATTTTCTGTGCGAGTTGTCGATGTTTGATGAGTTAATATATAAAAGTGATTTTATCTACTAAGCTTTGCAATACAATGAGGAGAAATTGTTTATGTAATTTTTTGAGAGGTTTTGTGTTGTTTTTACGCTTTAATAAAAATATTGTACCTCTGACGTACTATACTATTTCAAAAATTATACTCCATTCATTTTAAGATTAATGTAACTAGAAGCCTGCTTTATACGGCTAAAATGGTGGAATTTGGTGACATTTTTTAGCGCGGAATTTAAAATTTGGGGGAAACGCATGTTGACCTGGAATTGGTTAGACCAAAATTTATGTTTAAAGGATAAGTATTCAAATAAAGCTGTTAAGCAACAGTATTTATAATTAATTGTTTCTTTGCATATCATATCACTCCTTTTTACAAAATACAGTATTAATAAAGTACTTTAGTATTTTTAAAATTACATAACTTACAGGGTTTTTCTATTGCATTTCACTATTGATTATATGGGATTCACTATACGCCAAATATCGTTTACCTTACTAAATAAATACTAAAAGATTTCCCGATTTACGAAATAAGTTTTGCTATATACGAGACACTTTTCCCTTTAATTTTTTTGCTGAACATTTTTGCCGTAACTTTCTTCTGGAAATATTTTATTTGTATTTATACACACACATAGGGAGTTTTTCTTTTAAGAATACGTATTTCAAATTTAGGCTATTTTCTAGAAACCTTTAGATATTTCTTGTTTTTTTTTAAGTTTAATTTAAAGTCTTAAACGAGTGATTCCACTCCCAGACTAAGCATGAAGTAAAATTTGGAGTTTAGAAAAGCCCCGTGGAAATTTTCCTCATTAGGCCCATTATGCTGCCTCTCACTACGGGTCACCTATCCTCAGCTCAACCATCCCACCTTGTCTAGGTAGTCCAGTATTACTGAGGTAGGCAAATCCCTGATGATGTCCATCGTCGACTATCTCTCACCCAGTATGGATCGTCTCGTAGACGAGAGTGCCAGGCATTCGCTGAGGATGTGCCTGGCAGTCTCGTTTTCCATTTCACACCCTCTACAAGATGGGGAGTCAACTATTCCCATCTTGTATAAGTGTCCATTGAGCCCGCAGTGACCGGTTAGAACAGCGGTTAGTCGTCTGAGAGGAACTTGAGATATCTCAAAGTGCAGTTTCGCAAACCGTGAGTGCTGTTGTTGATAAAATTGTTGAGAAGGCAGATTTCTCGATACGATTCCCCACTGCCCCTGATAAAATCGTCCAGGCTAAGGAATTATGGCAAAGTAAATACTTTTTTCCAACAGCAATTAGAGTAATTGATTATACTCATATGGGAGTTCTAAAACCAAGATTCCGTGGGGATGAACACATACATCGCAAAAACAAGCCTAAGCTTAATATTCAAGCGTCATGTAACAGTAAAGAAATGTTGACAAGCGGTTCCATGCACGACGCCCGAATTTGGTAAAAATCCCAAGTTAGAGAAGTCATGCGTACAACACGCCCCACAGTACTAATAGGCGATAATGGGTATGGTTTACAGCTATGATTGAAGAAACCCTTTTTAGATCCTGGTGATGAAACTGAGAGAAAATTAAATAACCTGCTGAAAATGAAAGGGTGATCATAGAAAGGTATTTTGGGCAGCTGAAGCGGCGATTTACAATACTGTTGTATGTCTGCCGCGTTAAACTAGAACACGTACCAAACGTCATAGTTGCTTGTGTTGTGTTGCACAATGAAGAAATCCCAGAAGAGGATGAAAGCTTTCAATATGTTGCTGGTGATGGTGACATTAGGCTTCTTCTCCGTTACGAAATACAAGCAGTAAGAAGGAACTTCTCACCAATAATTAGTCAATTGATTTGTGTTCACTTTTCCTTTTTGTTTAATCTCTTTATTGTAATACTCCTTGCTGTTTGAACTTGGTGAAGCAAAACTAATCGCTATAACTCCTTGGTTGTCAGTTTCCTTGTCTCGTTAGTTTTGTAGGAATCTAAGGAGGATTTTCTCCGTGATGGCATACTTATATTTGTTTCAATAAAGTCATCAACTTGGTAATTTTCAGGGATAGGTGCAATACTAGTTGTTTCTAGACTTCCTTTCGAATCGTCAAGTTTTGGCTTTTGCCCCATTTGCATAGAGCCTACATATTGTAACATAACATTAGTAAAGTATTCATTGCGTAAATTATGAATAGGATACATTTACATTATTAATGAATACTTTTCTGGTACGGAATTTAATATAAATCTTATGTTATGAAGGATTCAATCTGAAACACAGCAATGCTTAGTTTGGATTATTTACAAATACTAGTTTAGTAAACTATTATAAAGAGTGCCTTTAAAACATAGAGATCATACAGGGTGTATTTTTCTAAGTATTACAGGTATCAGTAATAAGCATACAGAACGGATTCATATTATCTGAAGTTGCCATCACTTTATCCTTTATTTCTAAAACGTCAAAATTTACAACTGATTTCAGTAAACATATTTCTATGGAAACGCATATTAAATTCGAACTAAGTGAACTGAATTTATGGGTAAAATTTATTTATTTTTTCAAATCAATCAAACTTTTTTTTACATTTTAACCATAATTCCGTAACCAAGAAAGCAAATAAAGAAACAAAATTTATCACATACTTGGTTTTTCATGTAGATTCGAATTTTCAAAACAATAATACATAATCCGATTTAAAATTCTCAAATTACCCCCCAACCCTCAAAAACGAGAAAAGGTTAATATGCAAAAAATACGGTAAAATGTGTCTCCCCATATCCCTATTACCTCACCAAAATTTCATGATAATATTTAAAACCGTTCTCGAGATATAGTCCTATAACACTTTTAAAAACTTACCCTGTATACCATACCTTGATTAATATATTGGCCTAGGACGGAATCTGTCCAATTCTGTGAGACTGTCCAATTTAAAACAAATACCTGCAATCCTGCCAATTATTGGATTGCTTTCACCCTGCTTCGCTGCTAGTAGTTTTTCTTCCCATGCAACCAATTTGATTTTTTTGTTCCCTGTTTGGTTTAGATCCGTTTTCTTTTTTAATCTTGTCTTCATGTTGCTTACCTTTTTCAATAAATTCTTCGCATCAATTTATTATCCAAATATTCTTTTGTACTTTTGCAGTACTTAAGAAATTGCCAAGTTTTTCTTTTTCTTTATATTTGGGACTTGAGATTCTGCAATAATTGCTGGGTGGGCACGAACTTCGTGGGCAATAAATTTAAGTTCATTTGTTTAATGGTTTTCGCTTTCACTTGAAGATATTTTTAACTTTAACTAATCTACGCAGAGTACATGACACACATTACAGCTTTTACTAACTACAGTTCCACAGACAAAAGGATTTAAGAGATATCAGTGGACAAATATAGACGGAAAGAAAAAGATATATTTAATTGATGAGGCGGATACATGATGAAACTCCATAATACTAGTTGAAATAAAACAACGCAGTTGGGAGGGTTTCACTTTTATTGTTGAACACTGCAACATGTTTCACCACACAGTGGCTTCATCAGGCAGATGAAATAATTCATCTGCCTGATGAAGCCACTGTGTGGTGAAACATGTTGCAGTGTTCAACAATAAAAGTGAAACCCTCCCAACTGCGTTGTTTTATTTCAAATAGAAAAAGATATTTTTTTCTTTATATGTATTCAAACTTCAAACTTTTTATTCAGTGCTATTCAGAAGATATCCGTTACACAGGTCAATATAATTTAGCAAAGCTTAACCTAAATATGATGCATGCATCAAAATGAAATATAAAATGTATACAAGGCAGAATAAGTTAAAACAAGGCAAAGAAGGCATATTAAAATGTAAAAGTTAAACTAGTAAAATAAAGTATTCGTGAAATATGTTATAATAGTAATAAAAAGCGGTAAAATTCCTTTCTTTACTGGAGGTTAGTTAACTATTGATAATGGACACTTTGTGTCCGAAATGTACAAATAGTACTTAAATACAAACAGTCAAGAATGGAATTTAACTGCTTCGTATTACTATATTTTTACTGAATAATGTGGTCAACAATCAGAACAGCTGATTTCTACATTTTAAAATTTGTTTTTTTTTTATGGATCCATTTACTTTAGAGCATAAGGATTTGCTCACAAGTAAAAGGTAATCATTATTAATTCGGATTGAAGGATATTCTTTTACTTCTACCTTTTACTAGAAGCAAATGCTTTTGCTCTATACCTTTTCCTTTTGAGTATATCCTCTTTTTTTTATTAATACGGCTCATTGTGATCGGTTAAAATTTAACCCCCCATTTTTTTTTTTACTGATATATACGTTTTAGTGTCCCAGGAACCCGAATCAAGTGTTATCTCAATGATGTTGTGTACCGATTCAAACGAAAACATGGGTTTGTGATTCAATTTTATATTTGGGCTCTACTATATAAACTTTCAAAATTATTAACTTTAGGATAAACCGCGAAAATCGGAAGTGGTAGATTAGTTTCAGCATTTCTTCGTATCTCGTAAATTATTATGTTTTTGAATTAAAAGTTGTAGAGATTAAAGTGAAGAAATGAACATTCAATAAATTTACCTACAAGGAGTTTTTTTTTTTAAGTATACGTTCTCCAAATTCAGCTTATTTTCTTTAAATGTTTAGATATTCGTTGTTTTTTTTTCAATAGAGTTCAATTTGAAGCTTTGAACAAGTGTTTTCCACTCCCAGACTAAGCATGAAGTAAAATTTCGAGTTTAGAACAGCCCCGTGAACATTTGGCGAGGGTCGCGCAGCGACCCGAGACAAATTTTCTGGGCTTTTCTAAACTCAAAATTTTACTTCATGCGCCACGCATATAAAATACTGATTTCAAGTGAGGTTGAAATATACATACATTTTACAATATTTTAGTGTTTTATACGCGTGGCGCATGAAGTAAAATTTCGAGTTTAGAAAAACCCAGAAAATTTGTCTCGGGGTTAAATTTTCACGGGGCTTTTCTAAACTCGAAATTTTACTTCATGCTCAGTCTTTCATTTAAAACTTCAATCTGAATTTAAAGAAAATAAACTGAATTTGGAATACGTATACTTTAAAAGAAAAACTCCCTGTATATTTGTTGTAGTAACTCTTTAAGTCTATCTTAAATACTTAAAAAGAAGTTATTTTTTGAATATATTAATAAAAGCATTAATCGATATACTACTCTTATTGTCTTCTTCTCGATGATAGGGTTTTTAGTTCTATTTTCTTATCTACAAATTCATTCCACTAGTGTTTCTGTCTTTGTCATTATTTTAATTTATTGTCATTCACTTCTTTGCCTCTATTTCTCGAATTTTGTCAATCAATTTTCTTCTTGGTCACCCTCTTCGTCTTTTACGTGTACTGTTTGTTTACATTATTTTTCTTATAATTCTATCTGTCTGTATTCTAGTTATATCAGTTTGATTGTTTCTTATACAGCTGATTTTTTTGTTCCAAATTACATGACTAGCATACCTGTCATTTTCCTGCTGTGTCCCGGCACTTGCACCACAATGTTTCAGAAAGACGAGAAAGTGTCTTTGGTAAAAATATTCTTATGAGAAAAACCGTTAATCTGTCACAAAATTAACTTTAGATACTCCCTTATACACTCGCATGTTTTGTTGCTTCAAATAAGTCACATTAAAACTTTCGAAATATATTTTCTTCTGATTTCTATACAATAGATTTATGAAATGTTCATTTCCAATTTTTATTAAATTGTTTATTAAATAATGATTACGTATTTGTGAAGTTGCTGTAAGTTGTTTGTGTAATGTTGTAAAAGTAAAAGAGGAATTAATTGATATTATAAAGAAGTTTCTGAAAAGCGATAATTAATTAATTTAATTGTAGTAAACATTCTTGCAGGACGAGAGAAGAATCTGGGTGAGTTTGTTATGTAATCCCGTGATTAAATTAACGGAGGCGGCTTCGGCGGCGGTGTTCACGTGCGAGTATTTTTCTTTGACAAATAGTTAAATAGTCGTAGGCAAATTGGAAATTAGAGATTCGGTTATAAATTAAGAGTCGTCTGGTTAGAGTTCGTCCAAACTAGGGTTTGAATATCATTATCGAATGTGAATAGACGAGATTACGTGAGATAGATTGAGGCGGCAGGTTCGAGTAATGTGTGTTGGTGCGAGGGAGCGAGCGTGCTGTAGGGGTAGCAGCGCGGAGCGGATCGGTAGGGGGAGGGGATGGAGCAGCACCAGCAGCAGGTACGGAAAATGGGGATGCTGCAGGTGGGATGGAGAGAGGGTGGACGGACGGTGGCAGTGGCGGCGGCACAGGTGAGCTATTGCTCGGCTGCATGCATCAGGTTGTATCGATGAGAAAAAGGGGGGAAACGCGCGCGCAACCGCAGGAGGTGCTCCTCCTGCTGCCGGTGCCTCTGCTGGTGTTCCTGCTGCCACAGTCCGGGCGAGATAGCCAGCGAGTGCGGCGGTCCACAAAAACCTCTCAACTTCCTACGAACTAACTCACTCTATCACCATCATTCATTATTATCACCAAGTCCTTCACCGAGAATCATATCCTGTATTTACAAACAACAACAGTCATTTGTACGAAAACCCTTTGCTGCTGCTGCTAAAAAATAAATATAACCTATAAAAATATTAAAACAACTTCGGGAGCGCGTCTACCTGCTGTCGTCTTTTAACGTTCGCTTTCATTCTCTTTAAAAAAATAAAATTTATATATCTTTACGTCTATAATTACACTGGCTGAGTGCTCTCTTTCTACAGTGAAACCTGATAACCGATCACATCAAGAAGGTAATGTTTCTAATTTAACGCGAGAAAAGTAATCAAATCAAATCGAGCCCGCGCGTATAATTAAAACAAAAGAATCGCGTATTTTTTTAATTAAGGTACAAATCGAAGATATTTTGTAATAATAAATAAAAGAAATTTTTGGTATATTTAATTTCGGCGTTTTTTGACGGCAAAGACGACGCGTCTTGTCCAAGAATTAATGACAATCATTCAATCATAGTGTTAATTAAAATTAAATAAAAACTACGTGTGATAGTCCCGTGTGTATAATAAAAATAATCCTAGGTTAGAATTTGATTGTGTAACGCTTTGTGTGTAGTTGAGGTCGTCGAGCGAGTTTCTTGACCTCCTCAACTTGACTTAAGTCAGTGGTTGTATCCATACACGTAAACACACACACACACACCGTCCTTATCCAATCAGAGAAGGAAGAAGGGCACAGTGCAATATCTAAGTAATATTTATTATCAATGTCACACTCGCAATCAAGTCAATATCAATATAGTTTGTACGTGTGCTAAAATCAGTGTAGACGACAATCAATCATCCCCTATTTGTATATATTTAAAAATAAAAAACACGCAATAATCAAATTGAAGTATAAAAAAAGAACCCCTTACTCACTATTATTTCCTACACGTTTCAATTAATTAATTAATTTAAAGAAAAAGCAGACAATCAGCTTTTGATTCTTTGTTGAATTGTATTTTAAATCTTAAATCAATTGAAGGTTGTGCGTTAACATTGATTAAATCCAGTATTATTAGTTTAAAATAAATCAAAATAATTAATATATATAATTGTTCGTGTGAGATACATATCTTTAGGCTAATTAAATTAAAGTTAGTTATATTAAATAATAAATAAATATTTTATGAGAAATAGTAAAGAGGTTTATATTGCTCAGTTATAAAAAATCAAAATTTAGGGGTTTTGTGGTGTTTAGAAGAAAAGAAAGGAGACAATCGTGCAATATTCAAACCAAATATTATAAGGAATATCAAGAAATCGACAATCGTGCGTGCTATATTTAAAATAGAAACCATAACAATCATACTAAGAAGTAAAAAAGCTATTTTTCAAATTTTCGATTCGTAGTGGTAAGCAGGTCGTCATACTGATTACCTGCGTTAGTAATTTGGCGGGGGTTTTCTGTTATATACCGGTGCCGGGTGTCCGTTTGGGCCCGGGTCGTTTATCAAAGGTCCCATCCGACGTAACCACGACGTACTATCTCAACGCGCCCGCCCAACTTCCCTACGTAGTGCCCTTGTGTCCCGTGCCCTGTCCCGAATTGACTCCTGCCGCGCCCGTTTACCAGCCGTCCCCCTCGATCCCCTGTCCCTGTGGCCAATGTGCCCCCCATATGTACTCTGCTAATCAACTGGCCGCCCCCAATACGCTCATCGTCAACCGCTTCACAGAGATCAACTACTTCGACAACCCGACGGCTGCTTCGCCGGACAAACTGGTCACGTACGACATGGTAAGCGCCCAGCCTTTCCCCCCTTGTTATTATTTCACGTGTGTGTTTTTATTTATCTTCTTTTGTGTGTGTTTTAATCTGTGCTGTGTCGCGTGCTGGAGTCGAACGCGTTCCCGGATGTTGTAACACGTTTCCCGAGCAAAACATGTGGCTTTTAGAACTTCCAAGACGCTAACTTATTTTGAAAGTTCCAACCAAATACTTAATTTTATCTTAATTCAATTAATCTGCTTCTTATACTCTGTTTAATAAAATAAAAATAAAGTGTGTTTTGCGTATCTGTAGAATATTTTTCAAAAAAGCTTAATTTATTTCATGGAAAAGTTCCTATGGATAAAGTTGATTAGAGATATGAAAATCATTTTCATTAAGAATGAACAGATTTTATGGTTTAAATTTAAAAAAAAAGGGTAAGGTACGATTCACGAGAGGTGTCCCATGGTTTCCTTGATTTGTAGTGATTTCTGCAACAATATATGTAATACGAAAATAGTTTGATGTCATCAGATTACGTGTGTGAAAAGAGACAGTAAACTATGGTTTTTTGGCTATGGTTTTTAGATGGAGCATACGAAATCGTATGTTCCGGTATGCAGCTTTAAAATGTAAAGGTTAAACGTCGCATTTTGACAATGTCTTCATAAAACTAAATCTGCAGAAACCCAGCCACAAATCATTTTAATTAATGTGCACAATCGTTTTAAATATGAGTTTAAGTGGTATAATTCCAATTTTACCATCTATTAAATAGTTCAGGTATTTACAGAAATAAATAATGCATTTATGTTGATTTTGTGTAAGCTCAAACGAAAATGTTAGTTAAATCGAATGCCCATTCAGTAGATTTGGCTATTAGTCATCGGATTAATCTGTTAATACATGAAATTTTTCTTTTAAGTATACAAACAGGGAATTTTTTATTAGATATACATATGCATACGCTTTTTTTTAAGAGTTTAATTTGAAGCTTAAAACGAGTGTTTTCCACTCCCAGACTAAGCATGAAGTAAAATTTCGAGTTTAGAAAAGCTTCGTGGAAATTTATCGAGGGTCGCGTAGCGACCAGAGACAAATTTTCCGGGCTTTTCTAAACTAGAAATTTTACTTCATGCGCCACGCGTATTAAACACTGAAAGCACTGAAATATTGTGAAGGAGTAAACTTCGCTTGAAATCAGTGTCTTATACGCGTGGCGCATGAAGTAAAATTTCGAGTTTAGAAAAGCTTGAAAATTTGGTTTGGTCGCTCCGCGCTTCGCGCTACGCGACTAAACCAAATTTTCAGGCTTCTCTAAACTCGAAAATTTACTTCATGCTTAACCTGGAAGTGAAAAACACTCTTCTAAACTTCAAATTGACCTCTTTTAAAAAAAACAACGAATATTTAAAAATCTACAACACGTAATTGGGATATGTATACTCAAAAGAAAAAAGAAATTATGATTTAAAACTTTTCTAATAGAAAGAACACTAATATACTCGCGACCTAAACAGTATGATATTATTATGTAACGTCTAAATTTGACACAACTGGGAAAAATTGTTGCAGATACAATCGGCGACATATTCTCTAAAAAAATTGAATCATACATTCGAAATCAATGAGTCCTATGACTCATTGATTTCGAATGTGTGATTCAATTTTTTCTCTCCCGAATTTCACTATAATAACTAAATTTTAATCTATGACCAATATCAGATGAATAGTTTTGGTGGTAAAAAAAACTAAAATAATTGAACCAAATGCAATGAGTTACTTTTATTAAGATATGAATCAATGTAATTAGTGTTTAAGTACAGACAGTCAAATTAAAAAGTGATTGTATACAAAAATGCAAAAACTTTAAAACTGTGCAAGTCTTACGGATATATCGCTTATTTTCCATAGATCTAATAAGGCTTTACCCAATGAAATCGTAACATGTTTACATTATTGTTACTTTAACTTTTACTTTTGCTATGATTGAGAATAACAATCAAATAACTTACAAAAATTACGGTTTGATATAGCCCTAATTGTAAATACATAGTTATTTCAGTTTTATTTTTGTGTTAGAAAGAATATAAACAGACATCAACACATTGTTTAATGATGAAAAAATAACTGTACAGTAATACGCAAAAAATTTAAATGCTTGAGTTATATTATTATTTTTTGGTGTGCTAAATCCAAAAAAAAACTTCCATTAGTTTTCATCGCATAGTTTGCTTGCACTATAGTTTAGTTTAATAAATCACAATTTTCACTATTTTTTAACTAAGTCAAATATCATATTGTCCCATCTTCTACGCCTCTTTATCTTCTCTATCTTTACATCTTGGGAAATCTTTGCTCTGCTTCTCACTGAAGGATCCTAAGTTTTCATGAAACTCCACATAAGAATAAAAAAACGGCCCTTAAGGGTGATTTTCTACAAATTCAGCCAACTTGCGTTCCACACTGCTCTTCTAGTCTGCATCTTCAATAAGTTTTAAAAAGCTACATCTTTAAAAGAAAAACGAGCACCCTGTATAAAGATATAAACATGTTTATTCACCAAAGTTGCTTGACACTTGAAGCTAGACAAGCTAAAAAAAAAATATTTCAATATATATATCGGGTGCGTCACAAAATTATTAGCGGATGTAACTAGCTTATTTTATGTGGATCACCTTGTAAAACCGAATTGTATATCTATACGATTCGGTTTTTAAATGCCACATAAAAAGTGTCAAACGCGCTAAATTGCGAAAACGCGAACTCAAAGCGATGAAACACGATGTGCTGCATTTTCGATGGTTTCTTCATGTAAAGTACCATTTACATAAATTTGTCTATTTTTAATTATTTTCAAAGTGATACTGCAAAACTCAAAATGTAGCAATTTTGAGCTATTGAAATAACTTCTTTATTTAAAGATTTGCATGCGGTAAAAACTTTCTGGGTGCACTTTTTTGAGTTGAATACACTGATTATCAGATTTTGTTTTATGTTTAACTTTTATGAGATATGACATAAAGTTGTATTATTTCAAATACAAATCATAGTTTGACTTCAGTATATTGCATTTTTTTCAAGCTTTTGAAAAATATGGTCAGCGTATTCTACTTAAAAAAGTGCACAATAGTATACTAAGTATCGAGAACAGTAAGGATTTGTTACCGGTTAAAGACAATTCTTTACTATATCGGATGTTGATCCGATCAGGTATACAAAGGGATTTAATATGTAATTTAATATGCATCTTCCTGCTTCCAGGGTCATTTTAGAGAAAAAAACAAGGGTAAACAAAAATTAAGAAAAAAATTCATATATTTAAATCGCTATTTAGTTAAAATTCGACAAAAATTACTATTTTTAATTGAGTTTTACAAATTAAGAAAATTTAAAATAAATAGCCTTAGGAACGTCCGTCTTGATTCATCATTTTTGATATGAACGCCCTAGAATCACGGAAGGGGGATTAAATAAAAGCTACGGTTTCGAATTTGATTTTGATTTTAGGCATAAACGTCGAGTATTAGACCTCTAATGGCCGTAATCTCGTGCTGAAAATGCCCATACCAGTCGGGTATCAGAAAGCAATACCCGACTGAGGCTATTTTTTAACAATTTGGTATTTTTCAAAAAATGTAGTAAACGAAGTGGGATTTTAACCAGTAAATAGTAAAGTGCATAAATGTAGTTTGCTAACACCCTATGTATACCTGAGTGAATCAACACCCTGTATATACGAGGTGTCCTATCAGCGCGTTTTTGAAAGAAATCTCAGTTCTTGTTGCAGATAGAAAAAATTTTTCGCACCAAAGTTTCCGGATTTTAAGAATATTTTCATGTATACAGAGTGCGTCAAAAAAGACAGTAGTAGCAACAACTTGCTTATTTTAAATAGATCACCCTGTTGCATTAATTTATTTTTGAATATATCATAAATATTGCGTGTCATTTTATTAAAAGCATTCGGGGTAAGACATTTATGAACAAAAATTACGTGGTGTCGCAAACATAAAGTATCTCTGAAACTAAATAAGATAATGAGTTGCAGTTTCCGCCCTTATCTCAAGATTAGAGGGCGCTATCGGTTGCACTATAAAGTTGCTCAAGTTATTTGGCTACGAAATAAAAATAGTTCAGCTTATACATATTTTCAATCAAGGGTGACTTGATTTTTTTAAATAAAAACTTATAATTATTTTTAATCAATCAACTCAAAATGAAATTCTCTTTCGATTTTGGTAACAACCTAATCGAAAGGGGATTGAATTTTAAGTCAATTTTTGCTAAAAAAATTATATTTTTTTATTTAAAAAAATCAAGTTAATCGAGGGTAAAAATGTATAAATTCGACTATTTTTATTTCGTAGCCAAATAGCTTAAGCGCAAGAACTGTATAGTGCAGCCAATAGCGCCCTATATTCTCAAAAGAAAAGCAAACATTGCAACTCTTTATCTTAATTAGTATCTGAGATATGTAAGGTTTACGAAACCACTGCAAACATAGCTTTTAAATGTCAAATAACTCCGAAACGGTACGACTTAAACCGCATGTTTATAATAAAATGACACGCAATTTTTCTCAGGAGTTCAAAGACCAAATAAAATAGAGGATAAACTATTTAAAATAAGCAAGTTGCATCCTCTACTGTTTTTATGGTGCCCCCTGTATACATACAAAAATGTTTAGGGTATGCAGCTCTTAAGACCAAGCAATGTGATTTTCATATAAAGCTTGTATTAAACGACACTATTTTCATGTAAAGAAAATATTATACTAGTTTTTATTATGGAGTAATACACAAAATAGGACCAAACGCAAATCGTGTACAGTTTTGTATTATGGAATTAGGACATGTTCTATTTGGTACACTATGATAGAAAATAGTATACTATTTTCTTGTACAAAAAATAGTGTCGTCTATACAAGCTTAAGATAACAAAAACGAGGCGTCCTTGAAATTAAACAAGTACGTCATTTTAATAGGCCAAAAAGTTGCCATAAGACAGTTGTTTATAACTTGAAAAATAAATGAGTTACAATAACTTCATGAAAACTACATTTTATCATCTCCCGGTCATAGAGCGGAAACTGTTAGTGATAGATCAATTTCTTTTCGCCATTATTTAAAACACGAAAAAGTGACCCTGGCTCGCGAAAACGGTTTTTCATCTCTTCAAATAAAAAAGTTTTCCATATACAGCACCTTCAAAATGCACACCCTGTACATACGCACAAGTGCACGTATTCCGTGTTGCATTTTTTTTTATTACTTTTTTTACTTTGTGTCTTATCGAATATAGATTTGCAAAACAAAATTAAAAAAAAAATCTTCAACAAATCATTATAACTGGGAAATCGGATTGTGATTACGATTACATTTTTAATGTGAAATTGCCTGTTGGGACTGAGACCGAGGAAAAATAGCTTTATAACCGTAAAATTGTTATAAACGGAATCGTTATATCGAAGGTTTACTGTAATTATATGTAAAGACATTGGTTTACTGAAACAGAGCCTCGTGCAAACTTGTGCAAATTTGTAACGACATGCATTGAAAATTATGAGTCATTAGTGTAGGTAAGTTTTTTTACGAATAATAGAAATAAGCATTTTTAATCAAGGATACTAATAAAGATAAATCGATGCACTAGTTGATTGTCCTTCGATCGGCGTTCTAAAACATACACCACGTGAGGGGCCTCTCCAATAGCGCTTCAGGCTATCAAGTGTTATTTCTGTTAGCTCACTTAGTCCAACAGGTTATCGATCTGTTGCTTCTTATCCACATACGTGTATTTAAAATAAATGTGGATTTTTACATTACTTTTATTTACAAAATATATCTGTATGTGGAAGGTAAACTAAACCAATTCACTATTTTGAAATTTTACAGTGGTATTTACCTCTCGATGGAGTAATAAATCCTTAATCCAACAATATAAAAAATCTGACTTGGTGTAGTTTACCTCCTACGGTTAGATATGTTTATTCTAAAATTAGATCGTTAACAGATTTTCTAACTGTGCTTTGTTAAGTTAGCTGACAGTATGAGTATTGGATGGCAGTAACTTTAGTTAGGTTAGGTTACATATTAGCTACTGCTATCATGTTCGGTTGCAGTAATACATCTATAAAACATTATTGGAATAATTTTGAAAACGTTTTACATATTATAACATTAGCCTATATAATGCAAATTAAACATTTTTATTCTTGTTATTTTCTCCTATGCCATTTTCTCTATTTTAACAGGTTTAACTTTACTGAGATACCGTTTCCCTTTCTATCCTTGTAATTTTAAATCACTTAGGATAAAATATAAATATAATTGTTAATATTTTTGGATATATTTAAACAGTTTTTATGATCTTGCTAAAAGTTTAAGTTGCGAAATCCATGTCATAACTTAAATACCCCCAATGAAATTAAATTAAATGATGGCCATTCGTAACTCTCTCAAATTAAGGAAAACGTATTTTAGATCCTCAGTAAAAAATACAAAAAGTAAGCACTAAATAATTGTACTAATATTACTTGAAATTTATGACAGTCCACAATGCCATCCATAAAATAAAATATATGGAATCCCCTCACACAGGTGGTACACAAAACGCGAACTGAATAAATTACTTTCTTGTCTCGTGGTTTCTCGACGACTAATACACATGTTTAACATGCCGGAGAAGGACCGGATCAACACTTCCGTGTGTTGCCACTTTCCGTATACATTCTATTGTTGTGGTTTGTCGGTTTTGGAACATATGCTTGTTCAACAAGTTTCCTTAAACATATCTTTTTTAAATATACTTAGTATGTATAACCAGCGTTTATTGTTGTTACAGTTCAATAACAATAATCGCAACATTTTAAGAAAATAAATTTATTTTCTTCTGACATAACTAACATTTGAGATAAGTATGTATTATGTTGAAAAATATGTTTCATGATTTTTTGAAAATTTTAATAAAATTGACTAAGTTATCAAAATCACCAGTTTTCAATGGAACGCCCTGTTTGACCTCATAAAATTTTAATTTTTATGAGGTATAACATATTTTATTTTTATTATAAAGAAAAATTTAAGAAACAGTTTCCGGCGCATTCACCATTTGTTTTTGAGTAAAACACCGACTATTAATAGAATTGCATTTTAATGTTACTCAATTGGCAAAAAGACCACGGGTCGATAGCCGATTAGCAACTAAATATCAACTTTTTTTAAATTTATATATAAATATACATGTTATGTAATTGCTTGTTGTTAATCAAGATTGTTTGTTGTTGTTACTTAATTTCTACTAGATCTGTACAAACACGATACTAATATTTCGTATTAATAGAGCAAACTCTACATGCTATTAGTTAGGTTCAAACAACTATTGGCAAAATGAACGTGGCAACATCGCATTGTAATGTGTTCCAACTTAGCTCTAGTTAAAATAATGTAACATTTTACCGTTCATTGTATTTTGTGTTTTTGCAGAGGAGAAATTGCACTATTTCTTTTAACTTAGAATATACATATTAGGTTATTGCAACATTTTAGTAATTTTTGCATTAATAAAGTCACTATTTTTATAATGGCTAAGTTATAGGCACATGACTAGCTTCATAACTAACTAGATGCTTACTCAAACATGAAAAAAATGTTAAAAACGCCAATAATTAGGGCTATTCCGTACTTGATATGTTAAATGTAATATATCCAGTATTACTAACATCACAATCTAAGTATTAATATTAATATCTATGTATGAATATTAATTTAAATAAAAATCACTTGGTTTTTTTCACAAAATATTTGATTTATTCCGACTAGTTTCGGGTTTTAGCAATTATCAAGGAATAAATTAAATATTTTGTGAAATAAACCAAGTGATTTTTATTTAAATTAATATTCATACATATATATTTAATCATGTTTCACCAAGTGATTAATGGGAACATAGTGAATGATATAGATATCAATTACCAATTTCACTTAGACTGTGATGTTAAATAATAAGATGTACGTTAAATTTAACATTTCGCGCACTTAATAGCCTTGATTATTTATTATCATTTTAATTTTAATCAGAAAAAACGCACTCTTTCACAACAGATTCAGTCGGACATCCCACCGTGATATTATTTAATATTATATTCGAGGGAAGTGTAAATATAGATTCCAATTCCGTAGCTTTACAAAAATATAATAAACGTTGAATAAACACCTGAACGGCAATATGCACTGCATTTTCGAATAAAAACATTTTCTATTCAATTCTTGTGTGCATAAAACGCATTGCAGAATGCGAAACAGCCTTTTGCATACGGGGTGTGTGTATTATCCGCGAATAAACAAAACCGGATTTCACATTTAAAGTTCTTTTAAAAAAAGACCGGCAAAATGTGTTTCAAAGGATTTCATTACTCTTTATAAAATTAATATATAAGAAAACGAAAAAACGTAATAATTGCAAATGACTTTAACTATTAATGTAAGCTTCCACCACGAATCGAGCAGCTTGTATAATACTTGCAAGGATTGGCATTGATTTCAGTTAACAGGTCAATCAAAATGTTTATATCAACGGGGCTTTATAAATCTATAGTAATTTGTCTAAAATAACTTGTTTTCAATAGTGTTTAAGTAAGGTTTATGCAGGGTGTTCAGAAAAAGTATTCAATATATCAGATCTTGTTGAGGGGTTCATTTAAAAGCAATTGATTGCATACGTCCGATCAGTTACAAAACCACAGCTGATTTAAAGATTGTTAAATGAAAAATTATTATTAAATACAATTTAACAATTTAAATGAAGCATAAAATGAATATTTGTAATATTAATTGACGGGAGATCAAACTTGAGCAATATACAGGGAATTTTTCTTTTGGGTATACATATGCGTACGGTTTTTTTTAAAGTTCAAATGAAGCTTTAAACGAGTGGTTTCCACTCCCAAGTTAAGCATGAAGTAAAATTTTACTTCATGCGCCACGCGTATTAAACACTGAAACCACTGAAATATTGTAGACAAGTAAACTCCACTTGAAATCAGTGTCTCATACGTGTGACGCATAAAGTAAAATTTCGAGTTTAGAAAAGCCTGAAAATTTGTTTTGGCTGCCCCGCTTTGCGGAGCGGCCAAACCAATTTTCAGGCTTTTCTAAACTCGAAATTTTACTTCATGCTTCACCTGGGAGTGGAAACTACTCGTTTAAGACTTTGAATCGAACCCTTTAAAAAAAAACGACGAATATCTGAAAATTTTCAGCACATAATTGGGATATGTGTAATTAAAAGAAAAACTCCCTATATTGTAAACTTCACTTTAAATCAGTGTTTTTTATACGCGTGGCGCATGAAGTAATATTTCGTTTTTACGCTACGCGATCAAGCTAAATTTTGAAGCTTTTCTAAACTCAAAATTTTACTTCATGCCTAATTAAAGAGTAGAAACACTTCTTAAAAAAGCTTAAAACAAACGCTCGTATAAAAGCAACGAATTTCTGCAAATGTATCAAACGCTGTAAATATAGAAATATGTTACTTAATAGAAAACTTCCCTGTATAACTGAAATAATGCAAATTGACGATTATTGACATCTTTAAAAAATAATTGAATTACTTGGATAATTCCATTCCAACCTAAAATCATGCATATTTGCTAACAAACAAAATCGCAGAAGTAAAAATGCAAGTGGATATTTTAAAATTATCTTATTTACGTTCTCCATGCCAACGACTGTACGATCGCGCTGAATTAGTGACGTTAAGTTCAATCCGTCAAATCACTGCGTAATGCATAATTGTCACACAAATCGTTTCGGAACAATTTCCAAGGAGGAAATTATAAGTAATATAAATTTAACAGTGCCGCTAAATACCAAAAAAAGTAAATCGTCAATTTGGACCCAATAATGAGAGAAAAAAAATCCTCACTTTCTAATAGCGGTTTGCTGTTTAATTTAAAAGTGCGTAACTGATTAATTATTACTAATGCATTGAATATAAATTATTCTTGCGCGAAACGTTTCTACAAACTAAAAGAAATTTAATAGGACATTGGCAACGCTGCAAGAGCGGATGACAGATTTTAGAATGACAATACACCTTTGTCATGGAATTATCTTATCAAATACCACTCGAGGTTTGGTTTTGGGAGGATATTTTTTCATTTAATAACTCGTGCGTGGTTTTCTAATTTTACTCGAGAAAACTTGTATAGACAAAAACACTCGAGCTTCGCTCTCGTGTTTTTGTTATTCAAGTTTTCTCTCGTTAAAATTGCTAGGCAACCACGCACTCGTCTAAATAAAAAAATATCCGGCCAAAACCAACCTCTTGTGGTATTACATACGACAATTTTGTCAACTTGTGTCATTTGCATCACAAAGATTTAAAATATTTTCGTGTTTACCTAGAACTGCTTGTGTGTTAAAATACTCAAAACCAAACCAAAAATGACATGATAATTTTTTTAACATAGGTTTCCACTCCTTGGTTAAGCATGAAGTCAAATTTCAAGTTAGAAAAACATGACAATTTGGATTTGGGCGCGGAGCGAAGCGTATCGTCCAACTTCAAATTTTTATTTTTTATTTGGGTTGTGTTATTTTATTATTTAGGTTTGTTTAAATTGTTAATTTGTCACAAATAGTTTTTAATTTTGCAAAATGTAAATCAGCTCTAGTTTTGTAAATACTGAAAATCGGGCCTATGTTTATTTAACATATTGTCTTCAAATAAGCCCTGAACAAGATGTTCATTTTTTACACCTATTTTGAATCATCCTGTATATAATTTTGACAGTAGTGTGGGTAGGGGAGACCAGGGCTGGTTGTAACAAAAATGAGATTTTTTAAATTTAAAAAAATATAGGACGCTCTTACTAAAAATGTATTACACCATTCGAAGCTCTTGTATTTAATGAACATTTTTAGCTGTATACATTGTGACTTTTTTTAATTGTTTTTTTTTTTGTCACATGAGGTGGTGTCGCTTAGCGTCCCTGCACTGCGGCCTCTGTTGTCCTTTTGTGTGCTTAATTGAAATTAATGCTTAGTGTTTTGAAACATATTGTGACAATCTGCCCCAGTTATCGGTTGATTGTCAGAATGTTTGAGATTGGTTGTTACATGGAATATCAATGAAAAATATAAATGCATTTGGTATAAATTTATTCTTTTATTCAAAAACAAAACATCACTCGTCATCAGCCTTCAATATAGCTGAAAAGGACGTTTTGGTAGTTAGCTTTTAATACACTCAATTTTAAAACTCCTTAGTACTCTTAGTATATCATCAGGAGGAATTTCCCAGCGATTAGTACTTTTTCTAAAATTTCTTATCATTTTATGGCGTAAAGTTACTTCCTAAAATACAATTTTACTACCTACTATAGGGCTTATACATAGGACAAGTAGCCCCATATAATCTGTGACAACTGACTTCATTTGACAACGCGACACGTTTTTATTCTTAGAACGTTATCAAATATTTTTCAATAATAAAACCATATAGAAATTTAAGGCAGTGATGCACTATTAATAATATAAAATAAAAATTCAGAACCATACTAAAAAATATTAACTTATCACAAAAAATAACACTGGACAACAAATTTAAACTTTTTGACGGTATCCTTCATATAAAATATTTATCTGGACATTGTGGTGCTAAACATGAAAACAACAATAAAATTTAAAAGTTAGTCGGGAAGATGCGTTCCCGATATATGGGACTATTACATTAGTGTGCGGATAAGTGCTAGTTTGTACAACTTCGAAACTTGAACTAACAAACAATTTTAACAATTATTTTCGTGTTCAGCAGATCAAAATTAATATGTAATAGTTGTTTTACCTCGGATACTTTTTTGCTGTTGTCCAGTGTAATCAACTGTGTAAAAAAATATGTTAACGTCCGATACGGTGTTTCTATGGTGAGCAAGCAACATAACCTAGAAATGGAAGTATTCTGATGCACTCTGATCCAAGTAACTAAAACACATGAGTCTAAAAACCTCTAAATCCATTAATTTCAAATGGATTTAGGGGTTTTTAGAAACAGGCGACTCATATAGACCTATTTGCACCGCGACTAATTAATTTTAATCATCCACTAATACTTTTGATTAAGCCTCTGATTAATTCAAAATTGTAGAATATAGGAATGTTATAAATTTGTAAGATATCCTAAACATGCCTCTTTCATCAATATGCGATTGTGTGAACAATTTTTAAATAAAATTGTAGTGTTTTTAAGAAGTACTAATCACTGATTAAGTTAATCGACTTGGGTGCAAATGGTCTAGCAAATTTTTTGCCTGACACCGCTTATACAAGAGGAGAAATAAACTTTCTGACAACCAACCTATGTGACAACTAGCCCCAGTCTTCCCTAACGGATATTATTCTATAATTATCCATTGGAAATCCGTCAGTAATATATTAATTCATAGTTTTTAATTAACATGAAAACCTGTTGCTAACAATAATATTTGAATTGAATTAAACATTTAATGAACTACAGATGAGTTCATACAAAATTGGTAGGTACTAATTATTTTTAAAGCATCTGTTTTGGTAATTGTTGTGTATCCGTTTTTTTTTTCAATGCAAACGCTAATTTATCATTTTTTAGAAGTGGAAGCAACTTTTTTGCAGCTTCTGAAACTATCAACTTTATAATTATGGAAATGAGTTCTCCCTATTTTAAATTGAACCGAAAGTTGTTCCATTACATTGAAACGCATATTACACAAAAACATTTAACCCTCTTCATGCATCTGAAAGAAAACTGCCCGGGCAATCTGTATGTGTATATCTTTCGGCAACAACTGGGACAGAATGCGGCCGCTGCACACAATAGAAGCCAAACAAACTTGTTTGAATGCGTGATTTAGTCCCATGTCTGCTCAACTTTAAAGTAAATTTGCACACTTTTCCAATTCTTTTCTTATCCTAATCTGCTTTACCATACTACACAGAATTAGATTCTAGTAGCATTAAAAACAAGACTGAGTGAATGCAACAATAATTCTGACGAGTGTCTATAAACTGTCGGCATCTCGGTTGCTTTGAAAAACAAATTACATAACTTAAATTAGGTCGTATAATTCGGCGAATTTTGGAAACGTCAAATAAATTTAATTATATGTCTAATTACGATGCGTGTTTCTGAAGTCAGAACCTACTGGGATGCCGACAGTTTATAGACACTCTTTAGATCGTTCTGTGTATCGACATTGGTTGATAACAATTGAGTAATAAAACATTACTCAATGACTTGAATAAATGATAATTTTCTCTATTAATAAAAAAAAGCAAGAATGCGCGTATTCTTCAACGTGAGTAGAGAATCCATATTACAACTTTCAATACGTACATCAAACTCTCATACAAACAGAACTTAGTCTAGAGCAGGGGTGCTCAACCTATCGATCGCGATCGACCGGTCGATCGCCTACCGGTTCAACCTCCGGTGAGATTTGGCAAAAATAGTTTGTTTTTCAGTATGATTAGTGAAAAATATTGTTGTTCAATTTGAAATTCGTTTATTACTATTCCGAAAAAAGGCAACATTGAGCAAAATGTTCGATCATTGCACGAACAAAAGGGCGAGGATTTAAAAAAAAAACAATATACTGAAATAAAAGAAAATATGTTTAGAGAAAGGAATTTCTGTCTAAAAAAATTGGTAAACAAACTAATGTAAGTCGTTATTGCTTCGTTAATTCCTTCAGAAAAACCAGTTAAGATACTTTAATTCCAACTTCAGGATCTTAAAACGTGTTTATATCTGAGCAAAATTAGTTCTTTTAGAGTTGATTTAATAGTTCATGATTTATTTATAATTTTCCAAACAAGATTTCTCTAAAATATTACGAAGTTTTTACTCAACCTTAACTTTGAGACGATTTTTCAGAAAAAAACAGCTAAGGTATTCCAATTCCGAATTTAGGATCTCAAAACGTGTTTATTTTTAAATAATTATTTTTTTCTTATATATAATTTTCCGAACAAAAGAAATATTAGATTTTGAAGTAATCCTATGTTTTTTTTTTCACTAAAATCTAAACTTTGACAGGATTTTCAAGGATTTTCAGAAAAATCAGTCGAGATATTGCAACCCCAGCTTCAGGTTCTTAAAGCGTGTTTATTTTAAAGTAAAACTTAGTGCTTCCAAAATGTATTCAATAATTTATGATTGTTTTATAATGTTTCAAACAAGATTACCTTATAATCTAACGTTGTTTTCACTAGATCTCAACTTTGACACGATTTTTCAGAAAAACTAGTTCAGATGTTTTGACCCTACTATCAGAATCTTATAGCGTATTTATTTCTAAGCAAAATTGAAGCTATTGACGTTGATTTAATAATTTATAATTTTCTTATAATTTCCCATACAAATTAACTCAAACTGTAACGACTATTCGTATTCATATCACGATTTAATTTTGTAGGCATTAATCGTTTCTAAACAGTGTTCAATTTGAAGTTTTTAACGAGTGTTGTTCACTCCCAGACAAAGCATGAAGTAAAATTTCGAGTTTAGAAAAGCCTGAGCGTTTGGATTTGGACGCGTAGCGTCCAAATCCAAACTCAGGCTTTTCTAAACTCGAAATTTTACTTCATGCGCCACGCGTATCAAACACTAACCATATTGTGAAGTTGGAAATATACTGCTTATGTTTAATAAATTTTAACTAAATCTCGCGCTATTAAAATTCGAGCAAATTTCAATAAATATTAAGGTATAAAAAAAATCTGTTTATATACTGTTTTTTTATTTGTTTTTATTATATATAACGTGTCGATCGCCAAATAACTTGGTATGCAAAAGTAGCTTGCGTGTTACAAAAGGTTGGTTTAGAGGGTATTCATTATTCATGCAGTGTACGTGAAATATTCATTTTAATCCAGTTAAAATATAGTTTTGTTAGTCATTCGGGAATAATTTAATTTAACTTTTGAAAAGATTAACACCAAGTCCCTTCTCCCAAAATAATATTAATATCAATAATCTCCCTACCCAGTGATGTAAGCAGTTTTCCGTCGTTCCTAAACTTTTACAGACAGCAAACGCAAAACTGTAATATAATTAAATAAGTAAATAAGTTGGCCCTTCCCTCCTGTATACAGTGAGTGAGTGTTGTGAAGTTTACTTGTATCAAAAGTTGGGGCAGATTCCAGGGCACACACACTCGCACAGAAAAGGGAAGTTTCTTTACATAGTAGAAATATATATTAACGAAGTCTCTTGAACTCTGAAAAATTATTCCGATATTAAAAAGTATATTTAATGGGAGCGCCCGGGACGTTTTCACTTGTTCGCGACACGAGGGCCCTCGAGAGTTTCTTCTCCCCTCGCATGCACGATTTGCTTAATTGATTCTTTGATGTTCGCTTTTTGCAATTCTTCGTGAGGAATTTATTTAATAAAACCTTTGACGTTTAGGCGGCTTTCTGTGTGTTTTGAGTTAATTTAATTACAGATTCACATGTTGCTTTAAATATGTTTTAGAATTTTAGATTTCGGAGAACTTTTATTTTGGAGTATGTATTATTACAAAAATTACTGGACAGGTAAAAGGAAAAAAAATCATTTTGTTATTGTTCATTTTTCGACAAAAAGTCATTCTTTACAAAAAAAGTTCTGAATGACTGAAAACAGTATTTTTATTGTCAAATCTAAAATTTACTATAGAGGGCCCTCAGAATTTAAGAAAAACTAAAATTGTCATAAGAGAAAAGTACCTCTAATTATAATTTTTTCAGAAATATGTCATTTGAAAAAGTAATTTGTAATTGAGAAATATGTTCACATACAAAATGTAAACTTGATAGAAACAATGTTATTTTTATTAAATATATTTATTTTTATAATTATGTATCGTACATTTTTGACGTGTATTCATGCAAAATAGTTCTATTTCTAATAAATTATAATTTTTTCGTGAAAGTATACAGAAAGTTAATCCATTAAGTATACATATCTCGATTATTCTGTAAATCTTCACAAATTCGTTTTTTTTTAAGTTTAAATTGAAGCTTTAAACGAGTGTTTTCAACTCCCAGATTAAGCATGAAGTAAAATTTCGAGTTTAGAAAAGCCTTAAAATTTGGTTTGGTCGATCCGCACTCAAATTTTGTGAAGTTTGCAATATGCTACTAAAGCAGTATTCTACAGACGTATATTTAGAACTTTATTTAAGTCCAGTGTTTTATACGCGTGGCGCATGAAGTAAAATTTCGAGTTTAAAAAAAGCCTGAAAATTTGGTTTGGTCAAACCAAATTTTCAGGCTTTTCTAAACTCGAAATTTTACTTCATGTTTAGTCTGGGAGTGGAAAACACTCGTTTCAAGCTTCAAATTGAACTTAAAAAAAACGACGAATGTCGGAAAATTTTCAGCTTTTCTATATGTATACTTAAATTGAAAATTCGCTACATATACTTCTGTCATTAATTACAATTGCATTGATTACAAATTACTTCATCAAATACATTTTGTAAAAATATCTTTCTTCACTAATTAGTTTTATTGACTAAATGTACATTTCAAACACTATGTGTTCATTCTCAATAGTAATAATTGTATTACTATTAAGAATGAACACATAGTGTACATAGTGTACATTTAGTGAATAAAACTAATTAGTGAAGAAAGAGATTACTACAATAATTATTAAAAAACACTTTACGTAACTAAAAGAAGAATATTAAATACATTTTTGTCTTGATACATCTTTTCTTTAAAGCCAAAGCCTAAGCGACTTCTCTTATAAGCTAATTTTATTCTTTATTCATTGTAAAGACCCTTAAATAAAATTTGTAGGCTTTATGGTAATGGTTTTTTTAAGAGAAACAAAATGATTTATAAAGAAAGACTTTTCGTTGAAAAATTAATAGTAAAAAACGTATATCTGGGCAGTCATTTAATAGAAATAAAAAAGTTTTTTCTATCCGGGTAGTAATCCTAATCCAAGGACACACGGTATACAGAAATAAAATGGATAACGAATAAACAATTTTACAGAATATATAAGTCATTAATTGGGTTTTTGGTTTTAGTGGCGGAAGTAATTAAAAAATTAAATGGAGACTTTATCGTAGAATTTGTATGTAATTTATTTATCATTTAAAAATAATATATATTTTTTTAAAATGTATGTGTGCCTATATATCGCCAAAATTGTTGGCTTCGCTAGGGCAAAGATTAAGGTCGAGCAGCGTAAAAAGGTGTCAAAATAAAAATACAGTACTACGAAATGGAAGATCCAAATAAAATACATTGGAAACAACACAATATTTTTTTTTATTTTAAACATTCATTTGAAATCATTGTTTTTTTTTTATAAATTTGAACGCTAAACTTCGCTTTTCACCCTTTTCTAAACTCGAATGGGGGTATTAGAATTTATAAGGTGCAGCAGGTTAAAAAAAATAGTAACACTGTTCTAATCAGTACATTTTCTAGTTTATTAACAAAACATGCTATTCTAAAAATGTGTAAAGAATTTATTAAAGTGTTATTTGTCACGTATTTGTAAACGTCAATTTATCGAAACACCATATTAATCAAGTAAGTTTATTATAACAAGCTACTAACTAACGTGTAAAAAAATTATAGATCAGTTCACTGACTTGTAATTTTTTTACAGGTTAGTGCAGTTATTTACATTAGAAATTATTGTTATATTTGTATCATAAATATAAAAAATCATACTACACTTCCGTTAATACACACTTTCGAAGATGAAACACTTGAAATTGTATCTGTGGGCGCGAAAACTGCAGAATTTGAAGTAAATGGCAACGACGCATTTGTTGATTCAGTATTTTCAAATCATTTCTTCGATATTTCGATGTTGTTGTTGATGGAATTGTCAACATAGTTTGTGGCAATTTGGCTGGATTTCCATCCTCCACCTGAATCTACTACCATAGTTCCTTTAAATCTAAATACTTTGCAATTTGTTTCGGGACAGACCTAATAGTATGCTGTCCAGCATTGAGAAAAATTCTCGCAAGTTTTTTTTTTTCAGAAGGACGAAGACATATATTTTCTGTACAATAAACAGGAGGTCCAGCATAGCACCTTAACAGGAGGCGTTTGGGGCAGGCCTGAGTCTTCGGACGATGGATGTTTGAGGGGGACGATTGTTCAAGTCGGAGCTGTAGACCTTCCTGAGGTAACCTCTGTGCCCCTATCTTGGATAGGGCTAACTTACAGACGGCGGGGTTGATTCAGCCCTAGTGCTTGTCGACGCTAAATGAGGAGTCAGGGGTGCCTACTCGCCCCTCCGGTCCACACGTGGGTTGGTCTCCGACGGGCAGTGGTTCGCAGATATGGCGGTGATCCACCGGTCCTTAGACGGACGCTCGAAAGATATACACCGAAAAGTAAAAATCTGAGCACACCAAGTCTGTACAATAAACAGGGTTTGAAACTCCAACCGCCATCCGTTATAGTAAATCTTCTGGTTGTTGAATTTTTTGTGTGTCTTAATGTCACTATAATGTATTTGCCCATATCTTCTGCATCATTTATGGTAAGAGAGACAAGTTCTTCACATCGACAGCAACCAAAGATTCCGAATATAGTAATCATTTTTGCAAACAGACAATCCTCTTTAGAAGCTCCTAACAGAAATCGCTTAACTTGCTCCTTAGTTAAAATCTTGGAATTTTTCTTGAACATAATGCTTATTCTATTGTTTTAGAAATGCAACAACCTTTTGAAATCTACAAATGTCAAATAAGTGTCACATTCTTCTATATTCAATAATAAAGCCTACCTTTGAACTTAAACATTTCCCTTAATGCGTAAGCAATTCTTCAGCATAGACCATTTTGACCACAATGATGTAGGGCTGAATTTCTTAGAGAGTTGATTGATGTAGACCAGCAGAACATCTTCTGTTATTCCATTCACACTAATTTTTTTCTGTTCGTAGCGATTACAAGACTTTTGTAGCAATAAATTTGAAGTTACATTAGCAGCTTCTTTAATGATTGATTGCTTCAGGAACACTCATTTTCATCAAATTAAAAGAGCAACATGAGTAGTCATGGTAATATTTCAAAACACTACAAATTATTTAGCCTTTAAATTGAACTTTTATTTGATTTTTTACATTATTAGTTAATTACAAATGCTTAACAAATAAAATATATAACAAGACACGCAAGGTAACGAGTTTTACTGGCTCCAGAAGGTGACCGACTCGTCCTTGACTCGTCAGTCATACCTTTCTGTCCTCCAGTAAAAACCTTTATGACCTTGCTAGTAATGTTGAATAGTATTTTTTATTCTACAAGATCATTTTTGATACCTCTATATAACTCAAGTAAAATTTCCTTTTGACAGGTTAGAATAACGATCAGCTTACATTATACACTAACAATCGATTCAAGTTACCGAAAGTAACTATTAATAGTAATTAAGTGAAAAGGATACTCCCCACAAACAGCTTCCGTCATCAATAATTAATCAACAAGAGACGATTATTATAATTTATCACAACCCCCGACCATTAATACCCTTCTAAACCCTCCGACTTGAAACTTGTATCCAAATAAATAAACACCAGGATCTCACGCATTTCATGCAAGTTAAAGTATCAGTCAGTGAAGGTGAAAATTCACGAAACTAATTTTCAAACGTGGAAAAACTGCGAAGTACTTATTATACGCCTCATTAAAATTTAAACATCTTGTTAAGTGACAGCGCAAAAGACTTCCACGGCCCCTTTATGCTAAAGTGTATAATGTATAAAATCAATTAACAATATGCAGTATCATCCCTTATACATTTTTCTCCCGCCACGCCGTTCCATTTTTTCATCTCGTTTTCGTTTTGTGCTTTTTTATATATTTTTTTTGTCGCCTGCCCCGGAATATTCAAATACCGTAAAGTGGGATGCGGCCATTTGCATATTGTAATTTTAAGTGACAGAAGGTGCTTGGATAAATAAAAACTGCCTGGTGTGGAGAAAGAGAGAAAAAAGAGGGGTTGGTAATTTATATGAATTGATTTTTTGAGTGTTCACAACATACTGGTATGGAAACACCAATTAGAAAGGGCTGGCATGAAAATTTATAAAAAAATTAAAATCATGGTTGTTGGAGAGTACATTACAAACATCATAATTGACGAAGAGAAATTAGAACAGGTAAAGGTATACAAATAGTAAAAATTGATGAAAATGTTAAAGCAGATACTGAGATTACCAACAGAATACAAAATACATGTATTTGAAAGCGTAAACGCTTTTTAATGCCTAGTAGCTTAAGTAGCATCGAATGAATGAATGAATACTGAACACAAATTCATATAATATATAAAATTACGAAAATGTTATTCGCGAAAATGCAAACAATGTCTTAATTAATAAGACAACTAAAGACGATAAATGTCCATTGAAACAACTAATTCATATTCTTAGAATATAAAACACACTGAAACTTTTCCATTCAATGTGCAGAAACTTCATAAATAATAAGGAGTTATCAACACAGACAAAGATAAAAGTGTTCGAAACAATATTCAGACCTGTATTAACCTTCACATGTGAGTCCGAGATATTAAACCCACACCAAAGACGCTGGATTTAAGCAATGGAAATGAAATACCGTAAAAAGAAGGATGGACATTGACGATGGACAGACTGCGAAATCCAAGAATGCGAGAAGATCCTTACAGTGGAATTAGTGCTGGAATTTTCAGAAAAAAGACAACTAAGCTGGTGGGACCATCTACAAAGGATATCATATAAAAGACAAAATAAAAGGATATGGGAGGCAAAGAATCTACGAAAAACAATACCTGGCAGACCAAGACAAACATGGAAGAACATCATAGCAAAAATATTGAAAAAGAAAGGGTTGTCATTTAAAGATGCAAAGAAAATGGCAATAAATAAAAAATACATACAAACTAAAAGGATACGGGAGGCAAAGAATCTACGAAAAACAAGACCTGGCAGACCAAGATAAACGTGGAATATCATCAAAGAAGAGAGCAATAAATAAAAAAATAATGTACAATTATAGTACACCGAAATACAGAAACCGAACAAACTTCATATACAAGGAATGTTTCTTTTAAGTATACATATGCGTGCGCTTACTTTAAAAGAGTTCAATTCAAAGCTTTAAACGAGTGTTTCCACTTCCAGGTTAAGCATGAAGTAAAATTTTGAGTTTAGAAGAGCCTGAAAATTTGGGTTAGGTTTTTCAACCCTTTTTAAACTCAAAATTTTACTTCATGGGCCACACGTATTACATACTGAAAACACTGAAATATTGTAAACAATTAAACTTCACCTGAAATCAGTGTCGTATACGCGTGGTGCATGAAATAACATTTCGAGTTTAGAAAAGCCTGAAAATTTGGTTTGGTCGCTTCGCTACGCGACCAAACCGAATTTTTAGGCTTTTCTAAACTCGAAATTTTACTTCATCCATAACCTGGGAGTGGGAAACATTCTTTTAATACTTCAAAAGAGCTTACAGCATATAATTGGGAGATGTATACTTAAATTAAAAACTTCCTGTATGTATAATACAAATTATCGTAATTTTAAAAAAATTGTATTTTGTATTGATGAGTTTTTAAATTTTACCCTACACCCTTCTAGGTATAAAGGTTTTTTTGATAATATACAGGGTGTTTTAACCAAAAGTTGCACCCCTTAAAATCTCGGATTTGGCCCAAGTTAAGAAAAAATTCTGAAACACGTCAATTTTGACTTAAAGAGAGAATACATTATATCTTAGTTTCAAAATGATTTCTGCATCCCTTTAGCATCCACAGCCACCCTATCAAAAAAGTTAAATGGCAAGAGGGGTCGAGTGACATTTTGAAGCTTCTATCATTGTCCATGCAATCATTTTACTCATTTTTAATTTTGAACGATGTTGGAGTGACACCAACATTCACATTTTCAATGAAATTCACACCCAAAGCTCCAAAAATTAAACGTTTGGGCAGGTATTCTGGATGACCACATTATCGGACCACTTTTTGTTGAAGGTAATTAGATCAAAGCACTGAAAGACGATGTAAATCTCCAAGAAACCAACTTTTCTTTCATCGGATTTAGCCCCTTTAGATTTCTTTTTGGGGCCACTTAAAGTCCAAGGTTCGTTTTACGCCACCTGAATCTCTTTAAGTGCATTGAGGACGAATCATCGCAGGAAATGTTGCAAAACGTTAGACAAGCTTTTGAAAATCGATTATACTATTGTATGGAAGTTGGCGGTGAAGATTTTGAGCAGTACATTCGTTAAATTGATTTGTTTTTCCATAACCACTTTTGTTTTCTCTAACAGTAATTTAGGTGGTTTTTCCAATAAAATTGGTTCAAAATTGAAAATATTATCATGGATGCACAGACAATGAAAGCAGGCTCAAAATGAAGTGTCACTCGAGCCTTCTTGCCATCTAAATTTTTTAAAGTGGTGGCTGTGGGCGCTAGAGGGATTAAGAAATAATTTTGAAACTAAGATAAAATGTGTTCCCCTTTAGGTAAAAATCGATCTGTTTTAGCATTTTTTCGAAACTTTAACCGAATCGGAGATTCTATGAGGTGCAACTTTTGGTAAGGACACCCTGTATATACAGAGTCCGACAGAAAAATGTACACACACTTTAACGAACACAAACTATTTATTGTGAGTTGCCATTACATTTAAATACTGATCACACTTGTAGTACTGTCTTTAGTTAAGCACATGATTAATTTGGATGTTCAAAATGTTGCCCGTCGGCGGCCAGACACAACGAAACGGCGGTCGCCGCAATTACATCGGTCAATGTTTCAATGGAGATTGCTGCACAAGCTGCTGTAATCTCCTAGCGAAGATCCTCCAGATTTTGTTAGGTCATTGAATGTTTTGATTCAAGAATATATATCGATATTGGTATAAATCCTTATTATAGCATCAATTGTTTCGATAAAATCGAAACAAAAAAGTCGGGTGTTTTCTTATAAATTAAACTGAATCAATATTTGGTAGGCTAAAATTATTCTTAAAAAGAAATAATATGAATTGTTTTATTCGTTAAGGATAGTCGTTATATTTATTATGTTATTTTTATTACGATAAATTATTTATCTTATTTAAGAGAACGAGGAAGACGTATAATAGTTAAAACAAACACAGAGGCAATGGCACAAACTTGGCGAAACAAAGTTTCTTTTCGTTATCGTCATCTGCTGATAAAATATTTAATTTGAAGGGCGGGAGAGGGGGGATAGAGTCGGTCTAGTATGATATGGAGAAGGCATAAGTGAAAACAGAAGTTAGTCACGATCAAACACCTTTATGATGAATGTACTCTCCCAGTAAAAGCACACAGAACCCCCTCGGAAAGTTTTCAACTGGAAAATTGCCAGTAATTTACTCGTTCCCCGGTTCGATCTCAATTATGTGTGCGAAACAGACCTAACTGTTCGACAAATACTTAATACTTATTAATTAACGAAAGCGCTGTAAGCTCCACTACTCGGTCAATAAAGTGTTGTGTTTGTTGAATAGGAAGTTGAATCTAGTTACTTTAGTCTGCTGAAAATAATATTGAAATGTACAATATTGTGACTTGACTTTCTAGAAAAATTGAGAGACAAAGTTTCAAATCAAGCGTTGTACACTTTTCTTGAATTGTTACCTAATATTTGAAGAAGATATAGGTTGAATCTAGTTATTTAAGTTTGTTAAAAATATACAATGCTGTGACTTTACTTTGTAGAAAAGTTAGGAGCAGACTTTCAAACTAAGCTGTGTCTATTTTTAAACAATGTTAAGCATTGATAATCTTACATAATTCAAGCAGTCCCAGATTTTAATAAGATACAGATATTTAGGAAGTGATATTGGTAAGGTACACTATTACTTTCCTGTGAAAAATATCTAACACAAATCACTGCATCGAAAAGTCAAAGAATCCCCCCTACCAATTATTCTTGAAACATGCACAGAAGCGAATCTTTTTCCGAGCCGCTTGAAAATGAAAACTAACGCTTCTACAAAAGCCGAGATTATCCTCCGACCTTCCACAAAAGAACCCCCCACGACAAATTAAACTGCATTTCCCTCTTGCTCAAAACCTGCATCGCAAAAAGGAAGATCCTCGTAATAAAAAATAAAAGAATTATTTAAAACAAGCACACGAAAACGCTTGCATGAAATCTTTTTCGTTTTGAAAAGTAATATGGTCTAGCCAAAAACACCAAATACAGTAATTTGCCTATTAATTTCTGTTTACGCATATCCGGGATCCGCGCTTGCATACTTGCGTACGAACCATCGCACAGGGGTATTTTTTAATTTAGCCGGGAAAAATAGTTTTTTTTTAAATATTTATACACGACAGTATATTATACGATGAGTATGTAATGATACCATTTCCCATAAGTATAAAAGTCATACGAGTGGGAAATGTTCATTCCATACGAATTCTACACTATACTTTTTCTACGACTGTACACAGATATTAAAAAAAATAGTTGCGTGAATTATAAAACTAGCACTACTTTTTGCCATTTTAACTTTTAAACGCACAATTCTGTACGGAATTCCTTTGGGTTTTCTTCAATGTGTGCTTGATGTGCCCCCCTCGCAATATTGCTCAAAGTTTTCGATTTATACTTAACTTTTTTATTCGGCACTTTTGAGTCGGGAGCACTGACTTATGTCCGAGTTGACTTATCTGGGGGATCCATTCGGTCTCTGTAACGCAAGCCAATCGTATGAAATTTGGAATTTCTGATGTTTTGTCAGATTCACGTATTCTTTTTTATTATGTCGTCGTTGCCATAGAAACCATACAGCTTTAAAGTTACAATACACCTATTGTTACTCTAGAACTACCGTGGTTTTGTGTGGCAACGACCACATAATAAACGAATTGCATAAAATGTATTACATTTACTAATTAGTGATGAACCCAGTAGTAAAACATTTCAGAATAAGAGTAGACAAAAATAATTGATTACAATAATTTATACTAGTTAATAGATAGGAGGCTATGATTTTCGAGCCAAAAAATGCCACCATTTTGTTTAAAAAATTTTAAACATATTTTCTAAACCGTGTCTATTTGAATAACCGCAAGATTTTTTTTTTGCAACTGCACTAACACATTTTTTTAAACCGACCAAAGTACCACTTTTATGCCCGGTATTATAAACAATTAATAAATAATTAGATAACTGTTTGTGGAATAAATTTATTTACGTATTACGTAATTAGTTTAATGGGAAAATTAAATTGCGTATTATAAAGCAAACCTACCAAATAAATAGCAATTTTAGAAATAAATAATTTAATTAGTAGATTACCGACCGAAATTATACATTTTCATTGTAGCAATAGCTGGAAAATTGTCAATCAAATTGCAAATTTAGTATGATTCCTTATAATTATGGAGAATAACCGTGAAATATGACAGATTTACTCAGAACAAGAAAAAGGAAGCTTATTAGAAATTAACAGTTGAACGAGTGTTTTTCACTCCCAGGCTAAGCATAAAGTAAAACTTCGAGTTTAGGAAAGCCTGGAAATTTGGTTTTGTCGCGTAGCGCGAAGCGCGGAGCGACCAAACCAAATTTTCAGGCTTTTCTAAACTCGAAATTTTACTCCATGCGCCACGCTTATTAACCACTGAAAACACTGAAATATTGTTAACAAGAGAACTTTATTTGAAATCAGTGTCTTATACGCGTGGCGCATGAAGTAAAATTTCGAGTTTAGAAAAGCCTGAAAATTTGGTTTGGTCGCTCCGCGCTTCGCGCTACGCAACCAAACCAAATTTTCAGGCTTTTCTAAACTCGAAATTTTACTTCATGCTTAATCCGGGATTGGAAACACTCGTTCAAAGATTTGGGAGTGGAAAGCACTCGTGCAAAGCTTCAAATGGAACTAATTTCAAAAAATACTGAAGTATTCTTGATTATTGACCACCATGCATTATATTTGTAAGCTGGGTTATTGATGGAATTGTTTATAATTTCTCGCAAAACGTAAAATTAGCGAGCGCAAAATGTTTTTGACGCGTTAGAACCGCAAAGGGGAAACGCGTCTTTTCGGAAAACGCTTGCTATCCAATGACTATTGCTACTGTAGAGGTCTACTTTCTATAGGGATTTAAGGTAAAATATATTTTTTGGCCGTCTAATTCTTGCTAATACCGCACTGTGTATCGTCCATTCTGCCTCTTTTTCATATTCTAACTATGACTGAAAATAAAAAAATCAGAGAAAAATACTAGTTTATTATCTGAACGATAAATACATTTTTAAAACAGTATGCATCTTAAGAAGTAAATGTATACTTTTCTCCTGGAAGAAAAGTCATATGAAGTACCCAAAGCGGAAATTAAACTGAAATAAATTATGGCACACAAAACAAAGAAAATCCAAACGATTAAATGTGCCCGATTATTTACAGATTCTGAAGTTTTAAACGGGACATTATTGGCATTGTTCTATCTCTTTTCAGTCTTATCACTTCTGCTCAATTAAGCGGACAAATTAGTTTAATAGGAGGCGATTGTTCTTGCTGATGATTCTAGCGCGGATACTTTTTTCTCCAAGTCCTTATAGCTTCGGGATATAATGCTGGGGAGGTGCTTTTTATTGCGAATGATACATGTTTGCCGTTGTTCGTGTTGTGTTTCCTAAATGAGCCCCGTGTTTTCATTTCTAATTGAGCATGAGTTTACGATAAACTTTGCCTCGAAACGACAACCTGTAGATTGAATAAATGTTTTCTTCGCTGGAAGTTTTATTCGTATATTTATATGATCTTGATTGTGTTTATTAGGATTGGAATTGTTAAGTTCGAAATATATTTTTAACTGTAATATAGAAGGTTAGGCTTAAACATGATTTAAATGTTAAAAGTCAGAAATGACTGATATACTGCCTAATGAAAAGAAGGCTTGCAATTGTTTGACTACATATTTTAAATTCCCTCATGTTAAACCACACTGCATTTGATTCAAAATCCTAAACACATTATATACAGGGTGTTTTAGACGACGAAAATCTTAATAGTTCTCTTTGTATTTAAAATACGAAAACATATTTCAGAAACAAGTTGCATGACATCGTTTTCTTCACAACATAAAATTATTTTCACATACACAGTGGACCATAATACCTGCATGCCATACAACTTTCTTATTTTTATACGACACCCCATATATTATTAACTATTTGGTTTTCTTGTTAAAAATAAATGCTAATTGAAAACGTTTGTAGTGGTTTTGTGAACCTAAATATTTTTACAGGCCGCACTACTGTGTAAGGGGGGCATTGTAATCGGTCAAAAATCGACCCTCTAATTTTTTACTGAAATATCTGTTTTGGGGTCCCAGGAAACCGAATTAAGTGTCAAATCAAGTTACCCTTGATTGAAAAGTTATAAATTTGACCGTTTTTAATTCATTCTCAATGCTCTGTGCTCTATGCTTTCAGAGCTATTTTAGGTTTATGAAACTACTACAATCGTTATTTTGTTTGAAAAATATATAATAATTTCGAAATTGTACGACTTAGACCAAATGTTATATTAACAAACTAGCATTAATTTTTAACAGGGAATCTAAAATGTTAATAATATATGGGGTGTCCTATTTAAAATAACCAAGTTATATGACGTCCAGTAATTATGGGACACCCTGCGAAAATAATGTTATAGATGTATTACCCAAATTAGGCACTTGCGCGGTAGAAGAACATTTCCCGAACGTAGGCAAGCCGGTCCTGAAAACGTTAAGCCGTAAATGTACCATTCGGCGCTGGCTCTTGCAGAGATAACACCATTGAAATCGCGAAGGGTCCTCGTCCGATGCACCACCTGGCATGTGCGCGCGAGTTCCTTTCTTTTAAATAAATGTGCGCCCAACGTAGTCAGGTTCCACTTTCTCATTTTTTGAGCAGCGGAAATACACGAACGGCACTCGTTCTGCGCATAAGAGTGCCTAGGTTGAAAAATTCCACTATATCTTGTAAAGAAAATAATTTCATACAACTTGCATCTGAAACATTTTTTCGTATTTTTAATATCAAGGGAACTATCGAGCTTTCCGTCCTCTCTGAAACTCTCCTGTATATATAATAATTTAATCTTCCTAGGTTTCGAGTGATATTTATTATTTATTAGTTAGTAAAAGAAAACAAAAGATGTAATAATTTATTACAAGATAATATTTCTGGTATCATTTGAACATGATACTAAGAGTCGATTGATACGTGTAAATAATTAGTCATAGAATATAAGCTTAATATTATGATTGGTAAATGATTAAAACGTTATTATTTATATAGATTGCTGTGATAATTAAGTTTATGAATGATTAATAGATGTCATTGTTTTTTTTTTTACCTGAGGAAATATTTCCAATGCGCATTGTGTTTTAGTCGGTACAGGTGAATTGTTCAAAAGTGTTTGGGTGGTTTTACATGTTTTATATTGAATGTTCATAACATTCATCGAATTTATTTAATCGTCTCAACAGACATGTCCAAGATTAGTGTGTTAAAGGTAATTATTACAATTTCTTAATTGTTGTGTTCAATACGTTTTTTGTGTGTTGTATAAAAATATGGACTCGTTATCACAATTAATGTAACATAACTGGGAATTATTAAATCGGTAATCGTAAAAAAATGATCTGCAATATGTACCTGTAATTTCGCAATTTTTTTACCGGTACTTTGGTAAATTAGACATAGATATTAAATTAAAGAGCCAATTTAATACGATATTATTTGTGCGAAATCATACAAAAAATATCTTGTAATAATAAAATATTTTTAAAATTTGTAAAAAACCAAGAGCTTATTAAAAAAAATATTGATTCCGTGTTATTCTAATTAAAGATGATAATTTAATGTGTTTTAAACTTCATTTACAATCTGAGATTTATAGGCCTGGCCCAAGAAATAGTATTTTAGGCTTTACCTCACTTGTAAATTTACTTCATGCTTAACCCGGGGGTAAAAACCCCTTACCTGTAGTAATTCATTAAGTACTATTCGTTTTCCAAGTATTTAATGACTTTTGCTGCCAAACAACGATACTCAAGTAAGCAAATATTATATGGTTCTTCATTAAGGCTCACGAGTCGATTGAAATTCTAAATGAGTGACTAGAAATCAGTAATATTTTTTAAATATATATTTTGTTTAATATTATTGCTTATGTAATTGTAAGTCAATTGTTAATAGCAGTAATTCTATACAAAATATATAAAAAACATTTCAAGCTACATATTTTACAACTCTTTTCACTTTTTCTGTCCAATTTGTATTAAAAATATGAAAGACAAAAAAGTTAAGTGAAAATTTGAATTAATTAACTTAGACAGAAACACGAACACAGTCTTCACAAATAGTAGCCTACCTCTAAGTTTATTAATTATTATACTGTGTATATCCTTATTTTCTATACAGGGTGTCCGTATTTCGACAAAATGTATGGGGATCTTAGCTATTTGAAGAGATTAGGCGTAGGCGTAATTAAGGGCCCAATGATAATTTAAAAACAAATTAGTAATATTTTCTTTCGTTTTTGAGATATATTGTCAAAAAACGGTTTTTTTTATTTCGTTTTTACTTTCTTATTCAAAAACTTTTGAATCCAGACATTTACAACTTTGACATTACACAGGCACTTTTTAACGATAAATCTAGTAACGCATTTTATTTTAAGATAACTATAACATTTACTCAGGGACCATAGAGAAATTTTGTTTTTCTTATGAGCGCCATTTTGGATTTTTATATTTTTTTGGAAGAATATTTTTTTCTGAATTCAATGATGTACTTATAGTTTATTGTACATTTTATATGTAAAATTTAAATTTTTTGCTTTTTGTAAAGAGTGCCTTGGAAACAGTTGAGTCACGATTTTATTTATTAACAGATATGACCAAGGCTCTCTGCAAAAAAGAAAATGTCGTAATTTTAAATATCAAATCTAAAATAAATTAGGAGTGTGATACATCACTGAGTTCAGAAAATAATATTCTATCAAAAAATATGCAAATCCAAAATAGCGCTCATAAGAAAAACAAAAATTGGCTATGGTCCCCGGGTAAATGTTATAGTTATCGTTAAAAAAAATATACTACTTGTCAAAGTCCTAAATGTCCTGATTCAGTAATTTTTAAATAAAAAAAATAAAAACAATTTTTCAAAAAATCAGTGTTTTGTTGATATCTCGAAAACAAAAGTAGATATTTCAAAATTGTTTTCAGATTATTGTTAGGCCCTACTCTCTATCTCTTCAAATAACTGAGATCCCCATATATTCTGCCGAAATACGCTGTATTTCATCTAATTAAGTAATAGTAATCTTATCAACACGAAAAACTAGGTATTACTAAGAATAATGTGCATATTTATAAACACTAGACGAAAAATTCCCTACATGTGCCACATGTTTCAAATTAATTTTTCATTAAGAAATACCGTCTTTTCGCCGGGGAAGCGGGAACATTTCAAGAATGTTTTAATGAGTACAAATATTTCCAAAGTCCATCGGTCGCTTTCTAAAAAGTTCAAGCTCCGAATCAACACAGTTTAGCAAACTTATGGGCGGCGAAAGCAATACGGTATTTTTTCGCCTGTATTTGCTAATATTATGTAACTTTTTTATGAGTAACTTTTAATAAACCGAGTAAAATAAAATTCAATAAAGCTGTATATAAAATTTAATTTTGTTTGTAAACAGTTGCCAATAAAAGGCAATACCTATGTATTAAATGTTCGATATTTAAAACTTTTGACGGGGTAGGTTTTATATAGGAGAGTTTTTAACATTGCAAGTTAATACAATATTACTAAAATACAACACTGAGATATAAAAGCACTAAAGTTTCATTTTCCTCTACCATTTTAACCTAAAAGAGTGCAAGATAGACCAATGAACTCTAAGCATTTTCTTCAACCGACCAATCATAATTCAGTTTCTAGTTTTTTATGTTAAGTGAGCCATCGAACTTTTTGTGTTCCCTGACACACCCTGCATAGTAGCTTTTATTAAAATTTTGTGATTTTAGTTATTAACAATACTATTAAGACCAGTTACCGTTTTTAATAATATTATTAAGACCGGGTACCCATTAGATCTCAATTAGTTGTTCTTTAATTGAAACTTGATCTCCTCTGGAGTATTAGTTTTTTCCTCCTTCATCACTATTGGCGTAATAGCTCGTTTTGAATTACGTCGGATCCTATGTAATATAACTATCTTACGTAATACTATTAGGTTGGCTTATAAGTCATGGCGTTTTTTGTAATAAATTTTTCAAGTTTATTTTTTAACAAAAATTAACAACAAATTAATCAAAAATGTATTCTCCCTTGTTATTTACAACTTCTTCCCAACGTTCAACAAGTTTTTCAATGCCTCGGCGGTAGAAGTCGCCCGCCTTGGAGTGGAGGTTTTGTTTTGCTCGCGGTGTCGCTTGTTTCTTTGGACTGAGCCATTCCTTGCGCTGCTTCATGTTGATGTACAGGCACCATTTTTCGTCACCAATAACGATACGATAAGTGAATATTTGCTTGTGTGTGTGAGAGTTGTGCGATGTCGGGCGAGCAAACCAGCAGCAATTTTTTTTGGTTTTTGTTGTCGTTTAAAGCACGTGGAACCCATACGCCAAACTTTTGAACTTTTCCTATTGAAAGGTTATCTATTGTACCGTGGACGCATCCCATTTTTCAATCAATTCCCTCGTCGTTTGCCGCGGATCTTCGTGGAGAAGTTGATTCAATCGCACCTCATCAAACTGAACAGGGCGTCCGGACCGAGTCATGTCTTTGAGGTCAAAATTGCCATCTTTGAATCGCTTGAACCAATTCTGAGCCGTTCTTTCAGGCATATCTTCTTCTCCGTACACAGCGCAAATCTCTCGGGTAGATTCAGCGGCTTTGGCACCTTAATTAAATTCAAAAAGAAGATGGTGACGGAAACGCTCATGTTCATCAACTTTATTTCAATTCGAATATTAAATCGAAATACACTATCTTGTAGAGTAACTAATTCTCTTCAAATTGACATGCCATTAAGCCAAAACATTCAATTTTTAGCGCGCCATTTTTAGTTTAAAAAAAACCGCCATGACTTATTAGCCATATCAGGTTGGCTAATAAGTCATGGCGGTTTTTACTATTTTGCTCAGAAGACATATCAAGACAGTTTTACATTATATAAGTTTTTTTCCTTTATGTAAAAATCTAATTTTTGACATTTATCCCTATCCCTTTTGTATGTTATATTTGCTTATGTTAGTTTTTATTATTTCAGGTAAGCAACTGTTTGATGATCAGATCACAATTACAAGGTAGCATCAGACTGGTAATGGAACAATTTGGATTAGTCGTGAGTAATATTAAATTAAATTAAAATTTAAATAAATCTCTTTGGAACTAAAAGTAAATAGTTAAATTAAACTTTTGCTTTTGGAATTTGTATTCTTGGTTTCTCAAAAAAAATCAGTTCAATATACTAGTATGCCAGCTGTTGTATGTAACTAAAGTGTGTTTACTTATATACTAGTTTTAGTTTTAAAATCGTATTAGAATATTACAAAATGCTATTTTCAACGAAAACATGAATTCGAATTATTTTTGTGCAATTTGTTCTTTATCGATCTATCTATGAAATAAATATAATAAAATATTACTGATATATCTTGTAAAAATAATCATGTATTTACTACATAAAGATATTTCAAATAAATAATTCATTTATAAATTCCCCAAACATCCTTATTTCCACGAAGAAAATAAGTAAATAAAACTGGACTTCTCCGATGACGTAAAATAATAACGTCCGGTCATTTTCTCTCGCGTCTTATCAATTTCTAAACAGTCCCATCCGGCGTCCATCCCCCAAGACGAATATCGCTTTATATAGAAATTCAAGAGAGGGCGAGAGCGGTTAGGAGAGGGAGGCTGGCTGGCTTGGCTGGCACTCGTGTCGTTTTAAGTGTTTTCTATTGATTTTGCTACGTGAACCGAAAGAAAATCGCATCACAGCTACGGCCGTGCGGTTAGACATTGATGTATTCTTTCAGCGTACCTTCTTTGTTTTCATTATCTAATTAGAGTGGAAATTTATGGGAACCGCACGATCCCGTTTCGGATCAGGCAAATAAATGGAATCTTTCGCACGTATCATCCGGTGATTTCGATTGCATTCCTGTAAATTGTCTGGGTGTTAAAAATAAGTGATTGGTGTTCTACAAATGAAGAAGTGTTAGCAATTTAGAGAAAATAAAAGGGATACTTATACAATGTATGCCTTTTGACTGTAGAAGACTGTAGAAGAACGACTGTAGTTCACCTATAAATCTGTGGCCATATGTAAAATCAGTATATTTATTAAAAATACACTAGATTTTTTTATTTATGTTTCATAACCAACTTAGCCATGATTGTATGTTTGATCTCTTGTTACTTTGCAAATTAACATATCTTGTGTTATCATCTATAAAGATGAAAAAAACTATTCGCAAATTTTGACATCTTATACTTCCGTGCAATCAAAAATTACTAAAATTTGGACATGCCAGGGTTTGAAATGTCATCTGCACGTCTTTGATTGGATGCAAGAGTAATTTGAATAAAGATATGATTAATATAATCGTATACAGCTACGGCTTGTGAGAATTTTTATTGGTGAGGATGCAGATAGACATAAATATAGAGAACACTTAAAATGTACATTAGAGGAAATAATATGCGTATTCATTGCAAATATTAGATAATAATATATTACGTCACGAGAGTGGTATGCAGCATATTACATATGAGCGGATATGTTGCTCACGAGCCGCGCAGCGGCGAGTGCAGTATTCCGCGGGTATGTAATTGCCATACCACTTGAGAAACGTACGATACTTTACCTACGCCCTAACAAAATAAACAATGAGCATGAAAGAACAACTGATTTATTCAATACTATTCATTGATGAAAACTAAATGAGTACTTGATCAATATACATCAAAGAAATGTCATTTGGTTGTGCGGTAATCAATCAGCTGTTTAGCTGTCAGCATGTAATATACTTGTCAAAGCTATTACGTGCATACGCGTCAAGATGACAGTGTGGTATGATGCGGTTACTAGATAGAGCGTGGGTAAATTATATTTGCCTTAAAAGAATAACTATAGCAATAAAAAATATATATGTGCATTAATTACATTTACCTCCTCTCAAATAAAAAAAATAAATTTCCTGTATATTTATCTAATGCTTAAATTGTTATTCTTTGATTTCCAAAAAGCCATTATAATGCACACTAGAAATAAAATATTGCTCTGTTTAATATTTTTTTATTTAAAGCAGATGAATTTATTTAATGGTAACTATTTATTATATTAATAAACAAAGTACAGGGAATTTTTCTTTCAGGTATACAAATGCATACACTAAATTTTATGACATTCGTTGTTTTTTAGAATATTTCAGTTTAAATCTTTAAAAGAGGGTTTTTCACTTTCAGACTAAGCATGGAGTAAAATTTCTAGTTTAGAAAAGCCTGAAAATTTGGATTGGTCGCGTAGCGAAGCGGAGCGGCCAATCCAAATTAAGCTTTTCTAAACTCGAAATGTTTGTTTATGCACCATGAGTATGAAATACTAAAGTAATGTGAATTTAAAAATATTTTTGCTTAGCACTAAACTTTTAATTCTGCTTCAGCAGTTTATTTTTTATACTGATTTTGCAGTATATTTTTAATTTCACAATATTTCAGTGATTTATACGCATGGCGCATGAAGTAAAATTTCGAGTTTAGAAAAGCCTGAAAATTTGGTTTGGTCACTCCGCGAAGCGGAGCGACCAAACTAAATTGTCAGGCTTTTCTAAATTCGAAATTTTACTTCATACTTGGTCTGGGAGTGGAAAACACCTGTTTAAAGCTTCAAATTAAACTTCTTTTTAAAGAACCAACGAATATCGGAAAATTTATAACGTATCCATTTGTATACTTAAAATAACATGTTTAAAAAAATTCAACTTTTATTCGGCACCTCTAAAAATACAGTCGTGCCGTTTATTACAAAACAGTTTTCAATATATATACAACTTTGATTATTATCAATGTTCAAACTGACGAAAAAACTAATTAGTCCAATATTTCATTGACATTCATGGTCTACTAAAATTCCACGTTTTTTAATCACATTAATTTAACAAAAATCTAATTAGTGCGATCGCCGTCACAGCCCGAAGGAGGTACCTTATTAATTGGAGTACCGTATACTTGCGCTTGCCTGGGAAGCATTACTACAAATCGGTCACTTAACATACCCCGATCCCAACACTCCAATTCCCTCCACCATCGGCTCCCGAGGGATACGGCTGGAATCATAAAATGTTATTTCATTCGGGGAAAATTTATCATGGTGCACTTACTGGGAGTGCGCGAGACTCGTTTTTTTGCGAGGTGAAAAATCGGGCGCCGTGTTTATTTGGATTTCCCGGAGAGAGGGAAGGATCAGGCATAATAGAATAGGGAAACTATGATCTGCAGATTGTAGGATCACTGAAGGAAAGTATGTTGTTTTTCTGAAGGATTTTCTTATTTTCAATAGATATCAATAGGAATTTTTAAATTTAATTTCTATACTAACGCTTTTAAATTCGCCTTGATATCATTGATCATAATTGAATAATCATTATGATTTCCTTTATGGATCCCACAAGCTGCAGATCATAGTCAAACTATTTTTTTACCTTAATACAAAGATAAAGAATTGTTTACGCGAACATTTTCAAATCAAAAATGTTAGCGAAAATATCCGATTTGAGTCAATTAATGCCGAGTTTTACCAACGTCGGTTAAATCGGCCAATAGGTATTTATTCATGATTGAAATCTAGTAATAGTTACATACATGTAAAAAAAATCAATCAAATCACATGACATTGATGTTAGTGACATGGAAAATGTGTATTCAACAAAATAAACAAATACATTTAATCTACAAATATGATTTAATTAAAGACATCAGACAAACATTTTTGTTTTTGCTTCAAATTATTTTTTTGAAAGAAGGATCTTTTGACTAAAAAAAACATTAAGTGTGATTGATTTCAGTATAACCATACCAAAAATTAAATTTATATTTTAAATAATAAAAAAACTATAGGACTAACTATACAGGGTGGAAACCTTAACTGGAATAAATTCGGTATTTATGAAATGAGAAGTTCCAGAAAAAAATCCTCGGACAGGTCGATTTTTGTTCTTTATTGCGCACTTTTAAACGTCTTCAAAACAAGTATGACGTCATTAGCTTTTCACGTATGACGTCATAGGTAATTTTTTAAATGGAAACATTTTTTTTATTCCACCAAATTTGTAGCCCTTTTAATTCTCTTTACGATCATGTAAAAATATATTGTTTTTTTATTTTATTTTATTTCAAAAATTAAACAAAAATGGAGGATCTGAAGGAACGTATCAGGCATGAAATGAGAAATATTTCACCGCAAATCTTTTAAAATGTAAGGGATGGGTTTTATAACCGATTGGCTATTTGCCAAGAGAAAAACATTTTGAACATTTGTTACATTAAATTAATTAATTAAAAAAAAATTGTTGAATTTTTAAAATGAAAAAATAAAAAAAAACAAAATATTTTTAGATAGTCGTAAAGAGAATGAAAAGAGCTACAAATTTAGTAAAATAAGAAAAAAATGTTTACATTTAAAAAAAATGCCTATGACGTCATACCTAAAGGGCTAGTGACGTCATACTTGATTTGAACACGCTAAAAAGTGCGCAATAAAGAACAAAAATCGACCTGTCCGAGATTTTTTTTCTGGAACTTCTCGTTTCATAAATACCGAATTTATTCCAGTTAAGGTTTCCACCTTGTATGTTTCGTGTTATACCCGATATATAAAGGCTTCTCTTCCTATTATCTATCAACTACATTTAAAGGGGTCGATTGAAAAAAGTGCTAAACCACATTTTGTATAAATTGAATTCAGTGTGCCATTTATCGTAATTTTAAATTAACTACGAGTTGCATTGACTTATGCCCATTTGCACCGCACGTACTTAATCATGGCTAAAAAGTTACATACGATTAAATAAGAAATTGGCTTGCACCGCAACTTAATCACAGCTTAAGTCCCACAAAAACGTCAAATAGGCAATCTCCCGATTTCAACCGATTAACATTTCGAGCATTCGTTGTGTTAGTTAGCGCAATAACTTCATGGCGCACAGTATAACCGTTGCACTGAAAATTGGACAAAAATACTAATGAATAAAGTTGATTAATTTGCAATTTTTATGACATATATGTGTTCTAAAGAGTTCAATTAATAGAAATAACAGTTTTTTAACACATTTTTGTATGACATACCGTTTTGTATGCCAATAAAGTTAACCTTTTTTTTTTAATTATCAAATGAATATAAAGTGCACTTACTTAATATTTGTTATTTTATTCAATAAGTTAAATATTTAAAAGCTTTTTATGTTTTCTAAAAACTGAATATTTGTTCTTACTTTATAGGTGAATAGTATTAATTTGTACTGCCTCTTAGTTGAATAGCATTTATTTAATGTTTTACATTTAATTTTCTACACGTAAAACTTTAATGGAGCCGCCATTTTAAAAATGTAGAAGTAGAAGTTTTGGATCTGAATCATTTTAAAGGTATATATGTGGTTTAATTGCATACTTAAAATCATTCCTTTACATCTGCGCGTTATCAAGTTGTGAATTTTTCACTCAGTAAAAAGTCTGAGATATCACTGTATCATTAAAGAGAAAAAAGCATCCTAATAAAATAATCGTAATTTTTTTTCTAATACGTCTAATAAAATAAAAACAACACCAAATTTTACTGAAATAAACTGTTTATAATATATGTCAAAATGAAAGCATATGATTAAATAAGAACAAAGTAATAAATTGTTAAAAAAATGTACATTTTTCGCGCTCCGTTCGCCGCATGATAATAATCAACTTTAGAAATTAATTGCAGAACAAAGGGTCGATTTAAAAATATAAGTTAACCAGATTCGGAGGGTTCACACTTTTTAGAAATTTATGTTGATTTTTGTTTCTGCTAATTTTCATTTTCATTTTGATTACTCCTTCCACCTCTGGGCAGAATCTCTCGTTTGAAGGCGCACAGTCCTGTCGAATGTCAGCGACCCGCTACTACATTTTGCGTTTAAAGCAATATTGTAGCTATTAAATAAGCCCTAGTTTACACCTCTACTTTTGCATAAAACAAACTACTACTCAATGAACCAAAATGTTATATTAAAAAAAAAATCTCGTAGTGATTATGCTTTTATAAAAAAGTTTAATTAAATAGTAAACTTACAATGTCAAATTAAAATAGACACTTATAAAATAAAATTCTATTATTGGTCATAATAGTTCATATATAGACCATGGAAGTATGCGCTATTTATACGTTTTAAATTCTCTCACAAAATGGTCTTCTTTAAAGTATAATAACTTCTCAAGTTGACGGCAAATCTTAGCCAAAAAGGCTATTTATCTAATCTAAAGTATGCAGAAGTGATTATGAAATATAATTTTGTTAAAGGTAGGCGTTTAATTTTGATACCTTTATTGTATATTTGGCCACTTTTTGGGGTTACGGTACACTGTGCGGCGTTTGATTTTTTTGATTTTTATTTATTGCAACTCTTTAAACGGCTATTATGCTTTTTTAATAATCAAACGTGAAATAAATAAAATTACAATCACTTTAAATATAGAAATATAAAAAAAAGTAATTACCATAGAAAAGCGCGTGCTATGTTCCTTATTCCTCTATGGCGGCTGATCAGTAAATCTGCCCACGGTGCAATAGAAATCCATAGATTAAAGTTAGCCGTGGTAAGTAAATCGAACTAATCAGATCCAGTGTAAGTGGGGATTAGTGTAGTAATAAACGAAATGCAAAAAGAATGTGTGTGAGCTTTCAAACCTGAAATATGTTAATTAACCAGATTTGTAGATTAAACAAAACTTTAAAAGCGGTAGGCATATCTCAAAATCACTACAGTGTGGGCTAGCACTATCTTCTGCCGACTCCTTCATTTTGTTTCTAATTAATAAATTGGCTAAAATAGCATCAGAACTATAAGGAAGTCATAGTTTATTATTTCTTTGTGTGTGGATTAGAATAGTTAGCCAATTTTGTATTAATTAAGGTAAATGCGTATGTTGCCGGTTAATTTTTTGCGGTTCGCTGAGCAACTTGAAGAAGGCCAAGGTGATAAACTTGAATTCGTTCAACGTGGCCGACCATGACTTCACAAGCTAATGTCTTGGCGAGCAGATGTCGGTTTTGGATCTATTGTTATCTTCTTGAGAACTTCTATTCTTGAATTTTCCTTATAAATATTCATCGTTTATGCTAAATAAATAACGCTTATTACGTACACTACAGGTGTAAGTCAAAAATGTGAGAATTTGTAGATTTACATTATATCCTTAAAAGGATAAAGATCTAATAATTCAAAATAGTGGAAAGTGTTGCATAGATATATCCCCAAATGATAAAGATGTAAAAGATTATATCGAAAGGTAAATACAACTCATGTTCTGTTTATACCGTTTGTAAAATATATTTGTAAGATTTTATCGTAGATAATTTTTCAAATCTTGTAAGCTACGATTCACGAAAGGTGTCCCATGGACCCATGCACCAATACATGTAATACGAAAATAGTTTTATGTCATCAGATTACTTCTGTGAAAAGAGACAGAAAACTTCATTATATGTCTTCAATGGTTTTTAGATGTAACATGCAGAAACGTATGTTCCGGTATGTAGCTTTAAAATTTTAAGGTTAAACGTCACATTTTGACGATGTCTTCGTAAAACTAAATCTGCAAAAACCCAGCCACAAATCATTTTAATTATTGTGCACAATCGTTTTAAATGTGAGTTAAAGTGGTATAATTCCAATTTCCGCATCTACTAAATAGTTCAGGTATTTACAAAAATAAATATTGCATTTATATTGATTTCGTGTAAGCTCAAACGAAAATGTTAGTTTAATCGAATGCGCATTCAGTAGATTTGGCTGGATTAATCTGTTAATACAGGAAGTTTTTCTTTTAAGTATACATACAGGGAATTTTCTATTAGGTATACATATGCATACGATTTCTCTTACAGAGTTCACTTTGAACTCCCAGACTAAGCATGAAGTAAAATTTCGAGTTTAGAAATGCCTGAAAATTTGGTTTGATCGCGTAGCGCGAAGCGCGGAGCGACCAAACCAAATTTTCAGGCTTTTCTAAACTCAAAATTTTACTTCATGCGCCACGCGTACTAAATACTGAAAGCACTGAAATATTGTGAACGAGTAAACTTCGCTTGAAATCAGTGTTTTATACGCGTGGCGCATGAAGTAAAATTTCGAGTTTAGAAAAGCCTGAAAATTTGGTTTGGTCGCTCCGCGCTTCGCGCTACGCGACCAAACCAAATTTTCAGGCTTTTATAAACTCGAAATTTTACTTCATGCTTAACCTGGGGGTGGAAAACACTCGTTTAAACTTCAAAGAGGTCAATCTTTTAATTGTATTTATTAGCTAATTGTAACTTGAATTTTATAACTATCATGTGCATTGTATTGGTTGTTATATGTTTAATTTACACACATTTATTATTATATATATATATTTAATGTAAAATGGAGATTTCCGTACAAATAAATAAATAAATAAATAAATAAAAACAACGAAAATTTAAATATCACGTAATTGCGATATGTACTCAAAAGACAAAAATCACAAGAAATTATGATTTAAAGCTTTTCTAAAAGAAAGAACACTAATATACTCGCGACCAAACAGTATGACATTGTTATGTAACGTCCAAATTTGACACAACTGGGAAAAATCGTTGCAGATACAACTGTCGACATACTCTCTAAAAAATTTAAACCACACACTCCACATCAATGAGTCATAGGATATCTTTCCCAAATTTCACTATATGTTTATCAAACTGTATAAAAAGTAACTATATTATTTTTAACAAATGTTGAATTTATCGGAAGCGCCTTAAATTAAATATATTTGAAAAAATTTACAAGTCAAGCCAAATGTAATAAAATATGAGCAAGACATTTTTGAAAACAAAACGAACATGAGCTCTTATTTTAGTTAAGGAGCAACTAGAATAAGAGCTCATGTTCATTTTGTTCTCAAAAATATCTTGCCCATATTTTATTACATTTTGCTTGACTTGTAAAATTTTTTAAATATATTTAATACAATTGTTAATTATACGCAATTATTTCGCTACTTTTGAGTATCCTTCAATGTCCTACTGTATTTCCATTAGTAACACCATTTTTACATTTGCAATATTTCATAATGTATCTAATTCTGAAAGGCGTTCACCTGTACAATTAAACACTTAATTTCAGAAACTTGACATTCACGGAACGTGTCTTGACCTTAAACGCATTTAAATGTTTAACGCTTCATTCTCTCCGCAACCTTGTAGGGTCTCTGGAGTGGAATTTCGCTCACTGTAAATGGATTGTTGGAAGTGATATAATTAACCTCTTGCTGTATTTTGGAATAGGTTTTTATACACCAATTCCAAAGAGTAGAGATGATATCTTGTTTCATATGATGAGTTTTATTTCATAAAAGTGTGAAAAGGTGCGAAAAATGTACATGTTACTTTTACGATTATGTGCAATAATAAAATTGTAGTTTTTTTTGGTTGTTTTGGTGACATTCTCGTGATTATTAATGTAACAACCAAACTACTAAGAAATGAATACTCTTTTGAGCCAGTTTATATTGATAAGAAGATCAGAGATGAACCACAATTCTTATGTTTAAGGCAATTAATGTTTAGTTAATTTCGCTTCACTTAATTTTTACATCAACGTATATTTTGTTTGTCCAATTTCTATTGCATTTTAATTCGATTTTTTTTCAAATGTTGTCTAGTTTTGACTTGAACCATGTTTTATTTTAAAAACAATTGATTTTTTTATTTTAGTCAATATCAGACGTAGATAACAAACGAAACTTATTTCCGCTTTATAAGATTTCTATTAATAACAGTTTTTACGAAAAGATTAAAACACGGTGGCGACCAACCGGGAAACCCGGAAAAGCCAAGGAAAAGTCAAGGGATTTTATTCATCAGGAAAAGTCTTGGAGAAGTCAGGCAAATTCGGTCTTTTTAGCGAAATGTCTGGTAATTTTTAAATTAATGATAATAACAAATAAGCAAATAATGCGAATATAGAATTGACAAACTGTTAGTTCTGTTCGGAGCAAGAATTTGAACATTAAATAATATTAAACAAAATTTTAAAAAAATATTCCCCTTAATTTAAACAATTGATACTTGACATACTAAATTTATTTCCCTTTAACCAAGTAGTTGGAGATTTTAGTTGAAGTTAGTGATTTATACGCGTGGCGCATGAAGTAAAATTTCGAGTTTTGAAAAGCCTGAAAATGTAAATTTGCTGGGGCGTAACTTGCTTCGCTCGCGCGCCCCAACAAATCCAAATCTTCAGGCTTTTCTAAACTCGAAATTATATGAAAACTATTAATGATTTCGATAGCTAACGCCATCTAATGCTTCATAGTGGCATAGTGGAATACTGAACACAAATTCAATCTCGAAATTATACTTCATGCTTACTCTGGGAGTGGAAACCCTCGTTAGATGATCAAACAGATACGAAATAATGTAATAAATTAACAAATTCAATAAATTGATGAAAGTTATTGATGATTTAAAAATAAAGTTATATTAACCATTGAAAATTCACGAAACACCTGTGCAGATTTATTTTTAAATCGATTGATTCGTTTTCAAGATATTTGGCCAAACGTCCATCATCAATTTTTGAAATCTTAAGATTCTTAAAAAAATCACCGAAATACATAAGTCAAGAACTTAAACAAGGGACAATTTTTTGCGCAAAAATTGACTTCACCTCCCTTGAATTCTCTCCCGGGGCTACTGTTTTAAAAATTTTAAATGAAAAGGGGTATTAAGTAATACATTATTTTAAAGGTCGTTTGATTGGCTACCATTTGATATTTGCAGTTTTTAAAACCCTTTCTATTTAAGATGTTTAACACAGTAGAGCCCCCGGGCAGGGGGTAAAAGGGGGTGAGTCACTCGTTGCTCAAAAAGTTGTCCTCGTCGATAAAGTTTTCTACGTGTTTCGGCGATTTATAAACACCCGGTATATTTGTTTCTAATCTATATGGCCAGTTAGTAGTTTGCATACATTTTGTCTAAAACATTTCCTTCGTATTTTAAATATCGTTTCTGCGTTTTTCTTTCTTAAAAAATTATTCATAAACTATGATCTACTTGTAAAAATACCCTTCTGGCTCTTTTGAAGCGAAACATACACGAGCTGTTGTAATTAATTTATATAATCGGTGTGCAGTTTATGTAGGAATTGTGTAAACATCTATGCAGGTATGCATCGTAATTGTTATGTTAATTGCATAGCGGTTTGTATTACGATATGAATAATTCGTGAACTGTATAAACAAAACAATTGCTAATCGGAAGTTAGTGTATTGGTGCTGTTTGTGTTTATTGGAAAATTTAATGGGTTATCGACTATGGGTTTCATAACCCATATGATAGTAAATTTAATTATCATGAATCTATGATATAGAAATCAGGTACAGCGTTTTTTTCTGGAATTCATTGTTCAAGCGTTTAATTTGAATCTTCTAGCCAGTTTTTACAGTTCTTGTTTAAGCATGAAGTAAACATTGAATTTGTGTTCAGTATTCCGGCACCAGATACCCACAGACGCGTTTCGAACTTCCTCTTCAGTGTTTCCCTATGGCCAGGTTTGGTAGTTAACACTTGGTATGTATACCGTTTAACATTTTTTTTCACGCAGCATAGCAAAATCCATAGGTTAAAACAATTCAATAGGATTTTCTGTAGTAAGAGAAAGACACAATATATAGCAGACGAATCGTATTAATTATTTTTACCATGCCTACGTATTCGAAAATATACTCAATGACATTAGAAGCGTAACACCCAGAAGGAGTTATTATTTTAACTTGATTTTTTGCCAGTATGGTAGTCTTACATCAAGAATAAAATGATTACATTTTCAAGAAATTTTATTAAAAAACAATCTAAAAAAAATTAATAATGTGTTTGGCGACCCCTTTGCTGTATACACTCCTGTAGACGTCTGGGCATCGACAAAATGAGATGGTCGATATCTTCTTGAGACATCTCGTTCCAAGCAACTTGAATTTCATCGATCAACTGTGCTAGAGTCTGCGGAGGATGGTGCAAAGAGAATATTCTTCTTCCCATGATATCCCACACATGTTCAATAGGATTCAAATCCGGCGAACGGGGCGGCCACGCCAAAACATTAACACCAGCTTCATTAAGAAAGTTCATAGTTCGACGAGCAATATGGGGACGTGCGTTATCTTGTTGAAAAAGTACGTCTGGGCGGCCATCTAAATAAGGCAACAAAGTCGGTCGTATGACGTCTTCAACATAACGCGCAGCTGTCATACTGCCTCGAATGAATACAAGAGGTGATCGACTACCATAAGCAATAGCCCCCCAAACCATTACTCCAGCAGTCCTGTGTACATGCCTCTCAATAGCAAACCTAAGATCAGATCGTTCTCCACGGTAGCGTCATACCCTTCTACGGCCATCATGCTTGCCTAGACAAAATCGTGATTCATCGCTGAATACGACATCGTGCCATTCTGCCTCCCAATGCTGCCGTTCTCTGCACCAGTCCAACCTTTAGCGACAGTGTCTCGCTGTTAAAGGAAGCACGAATCTTGGACGGCACGAAAGAAGCCCAAAGGATTGAATGCGGCGATATAAGGTTCGCATACTAACGGGCCTACCTTCTTCTCCAATCCATTGATCACCGATTTGACGCGTAGTAGCGAAACGGTCTCGCAGGGCTATTTGTCTTAAGCGCCGATCTTGACGTTCTGTGGTACGCCTTGGTTGACCAATTGGTCTTCTTCTTGCTCCTCTACCTTCTTCTGTCCATACCTGATACACACGTATTACAGTTGCTGCAGTGGAATCAATACGGCGGGCAATTTCGCGATAGGACATACCGACATCTCGATAAGCAACAACTCGACCCCGGTCAAAATCGCTCAAATGGTGATATTGTGGACGTCTTCGGACTCGAGGCATTTTATTTAAGCTTAACACACTCAACGGAAACACGAAAACTAAAAACATCTGTACTAAACAGCTCATATAAATAGTTTTATCAAAATAGGGAAAGTGAAATATATTTTTTTTTTCACAATAAATATAAAAGGCACAAGGTTGAAATTGTTATCAATGTATGCTTTAAATATAGTCACTCTGTTGCTAAAATATGAATTCAAAAAAATCATTCCTTCTTGGTGTTACGCTTCTAATGTCATTGAGTATAAATGTTATCCTGTTTGTCAAATTTTACTTCAAATTTGCAATTGTCAACTGCCGCGATGTCTTATACTCTGGAAGAGAGAATACAAGTGATCAAAGGGTGGCAGTTTATTTAACAGAATATAACATTATTAAAGATAAACATTTTAATGTTATCTAAGACAAATTTAGTGCATGAATTATAATTTTTAGGCTGCAGTGGCCCAGTTGTTATTCGTCTTGTCCACATTTCATTCAATTAAATTAACAAAATTGCAAAGTTGTCGTGGCTGAATGGCTGATGCCTAAGTAAATTTCCTAAAATTCATATCATCCCCAACACGATTTCCCATCCATCAGCCGTCCTTTTTATATTTAAAAAATATATATAATTATGATTCTATAACAAACTGGTTAAGCTGTAACTCAAGTTAGCGCAGTTACTCTCTATTTAAAATTGTTACTTTAACCCAGGCCCGCCGCTAGCCGCTTCAGCGCCCGTGTACGAAACTGACAGTGCCGCCCCTCCTCTATCCTATTTTTCCTGAATTTTAAATTGGTTAGGTAATAAGGTGGCAATTCGATAAGTGATTCATTTATTTGTGGCAAATTTTGAGAACCGGCGAATTCCACATTGTTCAACAATTTTAAGAATTGTTCGTGCTTTTGAACTTTCGAATTGCTACAGAAGTTAGTACTAACAGGAAAATGGTTCGACAAATCTTACAACATTTTAACAGGTCATCAGATATTTCCAAAAGATGACATTGAAATAATGGTGTTCTGTAAAACAATGATGAATGTATAAATGAAAAAATGAATGAAAATGACGCCGAATGGATTTGCGAACTCAATACCCACAAAAATTTGAAGGTATGGGCAGGTATCATCAGAGATCATATTGTTTGACTCTTCTTCATTGAGGAAAATTTGAATGGAGTGAAGTATTTGGATCTTCTCTGGGATCAAATAATTTCAGCAATACGGCTACTTCTAGGAGTAGACTTCAACCAAATATTGTATCAGCAGGATGGCTGTCCTGCGCACGACATGCTTAATGTGCGTGGATTTTTAAATACTGCTTTTCCGATTTGTGTAATTGGTAGAAGAGGTGATATCAGGTGGGCAGCCAGGTTTCCCGATTTGCCTGTAATTGACTTTGTTCCTTTCGCCCTACATGAAACAGAAAGTGTATAATCATGTAACAGTTAAAAATTTAGAACAGCTTCGCCAAAGGGTTGTCAATGTATTTGGAACCATTACACGTCTAATGCTTCATAACGTGAGAAGGAACTTCTATGGACAGATTAATGCACTGTTTAGCGGTGCAACGATCTCTATTTAAACATTTATTATAAATTACCTTATTCATGTTTTCATTTCTATTTTTTGTTGGTTATTAAAACCCAGTTATTAAATATGTTAATTTTACTCTTATTAGTTTCGGATGTGCTGTTGAAATCTTGCAACAATTATTTTTAAATTTATTTACAGTAAATTATTTTCTTAACCCATTAATCGAAATGTTAAGATATCTGTCATTCAGAATTGATGACTGAAAATATTATCAAGTACTCAAGGAAATTAGATTATTGTCTATAATCTATCTTGCTTTCTTCTATTGTTGGTATATTTATTACTCTCCAACACATAATAATAGGGGAGTTTCTATCCAGTCCGCAATTCCTAAAATGCTAGATAAACTAATATCCGATCAACTCATTTGGTGCTGCAGGAATATTATTTGTGACGAACAACATGGATTTTTGAAGGGCAGGTCTTCAACGTCTAATTTGCTTTCCTACCAGATGTATCTGATGAGTGCTTTGGAAAGGGGTCGTCAGGTTGATTCTGTTTACACTGATTTTTCCAAAGCCTTCGATTGTGTTAGTCACTCTGTTCTCTTAAATAAACTTGAAGGCTTAGGATTTAGTGATTTTGTGACAAAATGGTTCGCAAGCTATTTACGGGAACGTAAACAGTTTGTTAAGATTGATAACTTCGTCTCCGGAGCAATCAACGTTACATCTGGGGTCCCCCAGGGCTCACACTGTGGGCCAATTCTGTTCTTGATCTTTATAAATGACATTGGGAGTTATATTAAAAATAGTCAATTTCTGATGTTTGCTGATGATGTTAAAATATTCAAAGTAATTGAGAGAAGTTCGGATCATGCGCTTTTGCAATCTGATTTATATAACTTGGCTAATTGGTGCGCATGCAATCATCTTCATCTCAATTTGAAAAAGTGTATGTCAATTTCTTTTTGTCGCCAGAGCAATAATAGCAAGTTTGAGTATTCAATTAATGATAATAAATTGCCCCTGGTCGAGACAGTGCGTGATTTGGGTATTATATTTGATTCTCGCTTAAATTTTGTTATCCATTTGAATAAGATCTCTAGTAAAGCTCTTTCTATGCTCGGTTTCATTAATAGATTTTCGAAACACTTTGGCGTGGATACGTTCAAAACCCTTTACGTCAGTTTGGTAAGGCCACATTTGGAATATTGTTCTGCAATTTGGTCTCCTTACCACAACTGTAACATTGAAATCATTGAAAAAGTTCAGAATAGGTTCTTACTACTAGTATCTTTTAAAATGGGGATCGCACGCATTGACTATAGTCGGTCACACATATTGAATTGTCTTAATTTAAAATCTTTAGAATATAGAAGAATATGATTTGACTTATGCTATGGGTTCAAACTGATTAATGGACATGTCAATTGCAGTTTTTTATTATCATGGTTGAACTTTAATTTTTTTAACAACTCCAGTTCGTTGTAGGCTCTTATTTCGTTTAAACTTCCATCGAACATTGTATGGTTCCCATAATCCTGTGGCACGTATAATGCAGTATTGTAATGTCCTTATGTTGTATCCCAACTTTTATATTTTTAGTAATTCTTACAGTGTATTCAAACGCCATTTACAGTTTATTAATCTGGATATTGTTAATTAGTGTATTTTTGTTTGTTGTATTATATTTCTCACTCTATTTATATGTTTTTCAAAGTAATATTATGTTTATCTTATATCACTATTTTTAATTGTGTATTGATGTATAAAGGAGATTTCCGTTGATAAATAAATAAATAAATAAAAACTATGCTGCGTCAATTTATTGTAGATCGGTATATGTTTCATTATGTGTACATTATTTAACAGTAAAATTATTTTTTTTTTATGAAAATTCTTAGATACGTTTCTTTATTTAATTCTAACATATTGTTTTTAAAATCTTAGTAATAGAAAAATATAATCAGTTATTTTATGATCACTGCAATTTCATTTTTCAATTTCTATTCCATTCGTAATTCAAGCGGACATTACATTGAATACACATTATTATCGAATTAAAATACAAATGGCCGTGCGTTTTCTACTTAATAAATGTCATTTTTTAGCTGTAACCAAATATTAACAGAAGCAGTATTTCAAACAGCTATCGCATGCGGCGAACAAAACAGCGATCCTGTATTTACATCCGTCCATGCAATTATCAAATGGAACAATTTGTTCACAAAGCGAACTGATGTGCTCGTTGAAAAAAATATACCCGGCTGTTTGCTATTACTTCGAATATTACAGCAGCGCACTACAAACACGATACTCTTGCCTGCATACAAAATCTTTAACTTGCTATCGTTTCTGTTACATATTACATGATACAATGTAATAAATGGTAAACTGTACAAGACATTTTTTTACGTATACATATACCTATACATCGTGTAAATGTTGATGCATGAACATTTGTCTTGGTCAGCGAAGCGGAGCGATCAATCCAAATTTGTTGCTTTTTCTAAACTTGAAATATTTACTTCATGCTTAATTGGGGAGTAAAAAATACTCGTTATAATATTATTATATACTAAAATCAATACAAGGATTTTAAAGAAGGTAAATAAACCATCAATTACATTAATGCAAAGTATTAAACAGAGTAATTTATATGAAAAATGGCAATTATTTTCACCAAAATTTAATATCACTTCAGAAAATTTATTTTGTGTATAATTCAAATACTAACATTTATTTCTATACTACTGTATATCATTCTATTTGGAAATATGTACATGATTGATTTTTTTTAATTCTCTATAAAAAATGAAAAACGCGTAGACTTAACATGTCTTCGAGTTTTTTTTCTACTGAAATATCTGATCCTTTTGCTTAAATTTTTAAACATTTTTCCTTTCATTTCAACGTTGGTTAATAATTTTTAATAGAAAACGTGTCGACTATGTTTTTATAAATAACACTAAATTTAAAATAATATCAAGTATTTATCAGAGCTGGGATGAATTCTTAAAAACATGATTCGAATCACGAATCCGAATCACTTAATATGATTCTAATCACGAATACTCGAATAAAGGATTCGTAAATGAAAAATATGATTCGAATCAAAGATTCGAATCCTCATTTTTGAATCACGGATACAAATCCTTTAAAAATAAATTTGAATCTATTATTTGCAACCAGTAATATTTTATTCCATCAGTTTCTATTAACAAACATGTTCATTTAACGACTAAATATCTGATTATATAATGATTTTAATTAATGATGATATATGTGTTATTGATCTTCATTTTGAATCTGTGTTTTATACGCCTGGCGCATGAAGTAAAATTTCGAGTTTAGAAAAGCCCCGTGAAAATTTGTCTCGGGTCGCTGCGCGACCCTCGACAAATTTTCTACGCGGGGCTTTTCTAAACTCGAAATTTTACTTCATGCTTAGTCTGGGAGTGGACAACACTCGTTCTTAGAAGTTTCAAATTAAAGAATTACTCTAGATTACTAAGTTTATTACCAATTTACAAAGGCTACAGCTCGAAGGACCAATCATGGTCTTCGGAGACCGAAGGACTACAGGGAATCGAAGTTTATTTACAAGAAAACAACGAATATCTGAAGGTTTACAGCATGGATAGGAAAGAAAACATCCAATTTTGAAAAAATATCGAAGTTGGGTTGGTTTTCAGTGCGTTTTTAACTTCACTTTAAATCAGTGTTTTATACGCGTGGCGCATGAAGTAAAATTTCGAGTTTAGAAAAGCCCCGTGAAAATTTGTCTCGGGTCGCTGCGCGACCCTCGACAAATTTTCTACGCGGGGCTTTTCTAAACTCGAAATTTTACTTCATGCTTAGTCTGGGAATGGAAGGTCAAGATTTTCTACATGTCGAGATTTTTGATATTTCTAGATTTATGTCGATTTATTCACAGTTTGTTATTGTATTAAATGCAACTTTAATATTAAATAAAAACGGTTTTTTTTAGGAATAGAATATTCACCCATTAAGAGCCGAACAAATTATAAAGTTAACTCTTAAAAGTTAATTTTAGGTAAAATTTCGCATCTTTTTCTATGATTTCAATGAATGATTTATTATATTACATACGTCGATTTTTTAAAAGAGTTAAATTTAAAATTCAAACGAGTGTTGTCCACTCCTAGACTAAGCATGAAGTAAAATTTCGAGTTTAGAAAAGCCCCGCGTAGAAAATTTGCCGAGGGTCGCGCAGCGACCCGAGACAAATTTTCGCGGGGCTTTTCTAAACTCGAAATTTTACTTCATGCGCCACGCGTATAAAACACTGATTTAAAGTGAAGTTAAAAATGCACTGAAAACCAACCCAACTTCGATATTTTTTCAAAATTAGATGTTTTCTTTCCTATCCATGCTGTAAACCTTCAGATATTCGTTGTTTTCTTGTAAAAAAACTTCGATTCCCTGTAGTCCTTCGTTCTGCGAAGACCATGATTGGTCCTTTGAGCTGTAGCCTTTGTAAAACGGTAATAAACTTACTAATCTAGAGTAATCCTTCAATTTGAAACTTCTAAGAACGAGTGTTGTCCACTCCCAGACTAAGCATGAAGTAAAATTTCGAGTTTAGAAAAGCCCCGCGTAGAAAATTTGTCGAGGGTCGCGCAGCGACCCGAGACAAATTTTCACGGGGCTTTTCTAAACTCGAAATTTTACTTCATGCGCCACGCATATAAAACACTGATTTCAAGTGAAGTTTTCATGGTTAAGTAACCAAATATGCATTCACAACTATTTGAATTATTCGATAATTTTAATATTTATATTCAAATATGAATAATTTAGTGATTTAAATATTCATATTAGAATATTTAACTATTTGAATTAATCGAATTCGAATCCCAGCCTTAATAGCGATGATTCGAATTATTTAGGAGGATTTGAATCCATGTATCAGGATTCGAATTTTATAAGGATTCGATTTCTTTTATAAGGATTCGAATCCTTTTATAAGAATTCGAATCCTTTTATAAGGATTCGAATCATCTACGTTTGGATTCGAATACGAATCCTTTTAAAAAAATGTAACGAATCCGGATCACGAATCCGTTTTCACTAAAGTATTCGAATACCTCTTTTGAATCCTCTAAAAGGATTCGAATCCGGGAATCGAATCCTGAATGATTCGAATCCTGCCCAGCTCTGGTATTTATTTAGTTTGATTTCCTTCTTTTAGATCCCCATATTTATTTTAGGTGTTCAATAATATTTTACTGAGTGTTTTCCTCTCCTTGATTAAGCATGAAGTAAATATTTTATGCTTTTTTTTAACTCGAACTCGGAACATCAATAAAACCAACAATGAATTTAAAAAGCATTCATTTGCAATTATCAGTGATACATTTATAACAAGTGATACATTTATAACAAGGGCGAAGAAATGTGATTCGTCTTGTCCGATCATGCAAAAAAGGTCATTGCAATTATCAGTGCGAACTCGGAACATCAATAAAACCAACTATGAATTTGAAAAGCATTCATTTGCAATTATCAGTGCTAATAATTGCATATGCACCTAAGACTTTTACTTTTATGCAGATAATATATTAAGAGTAGTATATACTTTTTTACGGGATTTAGATTTTATGTATACTAAGTATCGAGAACAGTAATAGTACTTAACATTACTAAAAGGGCTTAACTGACGACTCCAATACGAGTCAGTTGATAAATTGACGTTTACAAATTAGTGATAAATAAATATTGTTATCGGTAGAAGACAGTCACTTGTTTGGAGGAGGAGCAAGCGAACCAAGACACGATTCCAATTGTTGTCTGAGACCGGTATTAAACTTTCTGTTCGAGATGCTTATGACCTTTTTTGCATGATCGGACAAGACGAATAACATTTCTTCGCCCTTGTTATAAATGTATCACTGACCCTTGTCAAATTTGATTACTAACATTTGACTCCTTTGAATTCTAATAAAGTTGTTTTTGCCAATGGCTATGAATGGTAAGATTCATTTACCGTACTGAACGGTAAGTTCTACTTACTGGTTTGTTGTTCATAGCATCTTGGTAAACACAACCTACCGTCCTAAAAATTCTAACTCTAAAATACATTATTTTGCGACTTCTGTCGCCTTAGTGGCGACCGCTGTCAACAGTGTATTTACCACACATATAGCAACGCGCAACACACTAGCTTCTACATCCAATCTTTTCAGCCGCAACTTCAAACTACAGAAAACAGCTGCAACCAAACTTGGTCTTAAAGCGAGCACACCGAATGTTTTAGTAGTGACCGGACCTTTACAGCTTCACATGCAGATATGTATACATAAGTTTCTATATTTTACGTTAATATTCCTTCCAGAATTCGTATAATTGCAATGTCAATCGAGAACAAATTATACTAAAGGTCGTAACTAAGTGACTTAATAATTATTAAATACTACCTACCTACAGGAAACATATTCCAGCCCTTCATCGAATAGACTCGTGTGTCTATTATTAAATTAATAAAGCCGAAATAACATACTGCATGCAATTATTGCTGCTCTAGTTTTCCTTCGGAGGTTCAGTATCTGTGTAAACGTTAATTGGCACTAATTGACTCCTCAATAGTTGCTGCCGGTCAATGTTCTCGGCGCCGAAGCTTTCTGAATAGACCGTGAAGCCTTTTCTGTTTTCTTGTTTCCTGTTTAAAAAGGGGATGCGTTTAATTATAGACGCTTTCAATTAAGTTGCCAGTTTGATTTTGTAAATATTAGGGGTGTAATGCAATTAGTAGATTTACAGAAGGTGATATTTATATACAGAAATAAGGTTTCTTGCCATGCGTACAACAGGTCTTGGAAATTAATTTAAAAGCGACATAAGCATAAAATGTACTTGTCCATCTGCATTAAAATTCGATATCAAAAAATCAGCTGTAGCCAACACAGGCATCGACCGCAAATAAAAAAAGTTATAAGATTACTACATTGATTATTCCTATCACTTAATCAGCCCGATTCCGTACCTCAAACGTTAAGTTTAACAGTTGACTGTTATGTTAAGATAAAGTTTAAAGATAACAGGCGTAGTGACGTTTGTGTAAAATTTCGTATTCGGTATCGATACACATGTTGATCGGTCAACCTTAAAAGAGAAGATAGTTTTTAGACTTCTGTCCAAGAGTAGGGCACAAGACAAAAATAAAAATCTAAATTTATTAATGTACACTTCTCATTTCTGGCAGACATTTTTATTTTTATTTTGTTTAGCTGTATTATTAACAATTATATTGCCTACGCACCTGCATCATCATCATCATCCACCCTAAAATACAATTAATCACAATGCCCCATCAAAACCGTTGCCATTTTTCAAACAAAAGCAAATCTCAAAAAAAGAAAAACAATATAAATGAATTGCGCTTGAGTATTATCATTCACTTGATGAGATCCCTTGCTGATGGCACGTTTTGTCCGAATCGCCCTCGCCGTTTATATAAACGAGAACTGATTAGTATTTCAGCACGTGCAATTTGTGATCCTTATCAGTTTTTACGGTGAACCCCGGCGGATAATTTACGGCCGTCCAGAATGGAGGAGTGTGCCGAAACAATTTTCCACGAGTTTCCACCATAATACGATTATAATGCCCGCGAGTGTGCAACTTTAACGCCCGGGAAGTCGGCAGTAAAATTCGCTTAAACGGGGGATTTCGCTTCGGGTAATTTATGGGGGAATGTGACCAGGATGCCTGGAAATATGTGTTGGAATAACTATATCATCATTTTAAAATTAAGTGGAAATTTAATGGACTGGTATGGAAATTGGGCATTTTTTGTGAGAGATATGCACTTGTTGAGTTTTTCACTTCCACTACAAAAATATACTAAATCCACAATTTCAATTACTGCAATCACCCATGTGATGATAATAAAAAGCCACTTTAAAAAAATTGTGATGTGTCCATAATAGTACTTTCCCCGTCAGTCATATACCAGTATATCAGTTTTTTTTGTAAAACAGGTGAAAACATCAATCGGAAAATGTTTAAATAGGGGGAGTTTGAAGCAAGAACAAATATTTTCGACGATCAAAAAATTATTTTATTAACAAAATGTTTATCTGACGCGCCTCTAATCAGATACCAGATTGAAGGCCATGCCATTTTAATTTGGAAATGACTCCTTCACGGGGGCATGTCTACCTTGACAGCTTGCATCTCAGTTAACTTTTTACAATTCTGACAGCTTTTGTCAGGTATCACGTCCACAGCCATTGGTTTTCAAAACAAACAATACCCTTTGTATTACATACCGGGTGTTGATTCGATCAGGTATACATAGGGATTTAACATATATAACTACATTTATGCATTTTCCTGCTTCCAGTGTCTTTTAAGAGGAAAATTACAAAAGTAATCAAAAAATAAGAAAACAACCCACGTATTTAGGTTGCTATTTGGTTAAAATTCAACGTCGTTTGCCATTTTCATCAATGTTTCAATAATACAACAATTTTAAAAAAATGCCTCAATCCGGGTATCAGGAAATAGTATGGGCATTTTCAACACGTGATTACGGCCATTTAGAAGCCTAATATTCAACTTTCTATGTCTACAATCATTAACTCTAGAGCCGATCTAGCGCGTTCGTATCAAAACTGATAAATAAAGTCGGGCGTGCCTAAGGCAATTTATTTTAAATTGTCGACATTTTCAAATCTCGATATTTTTTCTTATTTGGTAACGTTTCTGTGGTTACAACCTATCCAACCTATCTGTGTTTAGAACCTATCCAAATAAAAAAAAACGGTGATGTGTCCATCATAGTACTTTCCCCCGTAAATTGCGTATTAAATCACTTTTTAAAGTTTGTAAAGAGGCTAATAAATCACTCTGTAGAAAATTGTGTTTGAAAGTTCCCGAAAAACGTTCTTCTTTTTATAACATATTACGAAGTGGTCCTCAATAACTAGATAAAACACACAACTTTTGAAATGTCTCAAAAACTAAGAGTGCTATGACAAAAAGTAAGTGAACAATACATCTTCATTTTGTTATTATCTACAACTTTTATTTGAAAGAATTTTTTGTTTGATGAACATTTATTGAAAAAATCTGAAAAAACTGAAAAACGCTAAGAGTAAAGTACCACTTCCGGTTTTCCGATTTTCACCAAAAGCTTTTCAGTTCTTCCGATTGTAACAAAAAGCTTAAGTTTCAAGTTTCATCTCGATATCTTTAGCGGTTTTTGCGGTACAGCGCACACAGACACACACACAGACACACACACACAGACACACACACAGACACACACACAGCCAGACACACATTTTTCAAAAATTGTCTTATTCGACTCCTCAAAACAGATATTTCCGCAAAAATTTTTGATTCGAAAATTTTCACGAAAACAATACTTTCCCTTTGTATTACATACGGGGGAAAGTAATAAATGTACATGGGAACTCCCTATGATGCGTTTAGAAACGGGACACACGGTATATAATTTTAATTCATCAATTCAGAGGTCGAAAGGTGCATAGTTTTGACCTTGGAATTCTTTTCTTTAGTGACATTATCGAACCTTGCTTGAAGTTTGGAAGGATCGGTTTCTAGCTGATTGTTACTTAAAACTATAGTTATGTAAAATCATTATAAGACTGACGAGGAAAGTATTTCTACGGAGCTTTAAGTTTCCACGTCCCAGGTATTCGGATTCCTGGGATATTCAGATAAGGTGTTATCTGAATGATGTCGGATATTGACTTTAGCGAAAGCGGCTCATGAAAGTTTGGGTTGTACCTCATAATATCTAACTTTTAGGTAAAATGCAGAAACAGGAAGTGGATGTTTACTCCTAGCGAATTCTTGGCATCTCGTGAATTAAATAACATAATTGGACAATCTTGCATAAAATCAAGAAATGAACATGTAATCTACCTATAGTGGAATTCGGGGGAGATGTTCTATGGCTCATTAATGTGGAATGTGTGGTTCAAATGTTTTAGAGAGTATGTCGACAGTTGTATCTGCAACGATTTTTCCTAGCTGTGTCAAGTTTTGACGTTACATGACAATGTCATACTATTTAGGTAGCGAGTATATTAGTGTCCATTCTTTTAGCAAAGCTTTAAATCATAATTTCTTGTGATTTTTTTCTTTTGAGTATACATATTCCAATTACGTGTTGTCGATTGTCAAATAATCCTTGTTTTCTTAAAACAGGTCAATTTGAAGTTTAAACGTGGGTTTTCCACTCCCAAGTTAAGCATAAAGTAAAATTTCGAGTTTAGAATAGCCTAAAAATTTGGTTTGTCCGCGTAGGGCTTCGCGGTACGCAACCAAACCAAATTTTTAGGCTTTTCTAAACTCGATGCTTAGTCTGGGAGTGGAAAACACTCGTTTTAAGCTTTAAATTGAACTCTTAAAAAAAGCGTATGCCAATGTATACCTAATAGAAAATTTCCTGTATGTATACTTAGAAGAAAATTTCTCTGTATAAATAGATTAATCCGATGAATATTTGCCAAATCTACTGAATGCGCATTCGATTCAACTAACATTTTATACTTGAACTATTTAATAGATATGAAAATTGGAATTATACCACTTAAACTTTACGAAAACATTGTCAAAATGTGACGTTTAACCTTAAAATTTTAAAGCTACATACCGGAACATACGTTTTCGCATGTTCCATCTACAAACCATAGCAGACATATTATGAAGTTTTCTGCCTCTTTTACATCAAACTATTTTCGTATTACATGTATTGGTGCAGAAAGCAAAACTATGGGACACCTCTCGTAAATCGTACCCTATACTTATTAGCGTAGCTCTTTTAGTTTTTTAGTTATTTTGATTTTTTTAAAATTTATTACTAAATCCTTGTAAGCAATAATTTCATAACATTTTAATTTGCAGTCGGTGCCTGTATTGGTAACAGTAGATTTTTTCAAATTTGCAATAAGGGATTCTTGGTTCGTGTGCACATCATGGAAAAATACATGTTTCTACAGCATTCACAGTGCACAATTAGAGAGATACATTCTGTAATTATTTCCTCTTTGTAACGCAAGTAGCTTTGATGCGCGACGTTTTACTGTTAATAAAAATTCTTTATCCGACCTGATGTGCTATTAACGTTGATATTGTAAATCAAATACAATGTCACACGATTAGATAGTATTCATATATCATTTTAAAGTGGAAGTTACTCTGACGTGCCATTGTTTATTTTCCACTGTTTCTTCTTATTTTAGAATGCAATGTATGTGTAAGGTAATCTGTAATTACAGCTTTATAAAATATTTCCGTTCATATTTATTACTCAACAGCTTACAGATAATTAAATATACTATAATTTAAAACATACTCCCGCTATATAAATTTGTGTATTTCAATATTTCAACGTACAGACATTCTTTGATCGTCCTGAATGATTTTACCTTTAAATAGCCACTGATTAGTAAATGTAATACATTATATGCGATTTTCTTATTATGTGGTCATTGCCATAGAAACTATTGTAGTTCTAGACTTACAATAGGTGTATTTCAACTCTAGAACTACAATGGTTTCTATGGCAATGACCTCATCAATAAATAAAAATATTGCGCGCATGCGCCATCGAGTACGATTTGCAATACGTTAATCAGACAAAACGTCAGAAATTTTGGAATGTCATACGCTCTGCTTGCGTTACAGATACCGAATGGTGCCCCCGTATGGACCATTTCCAAGGCAAATCAGCACCCCGCTCAAGTTAAAACCACTTACCACGCTCCAAATATTCTACGCTTTTATTCGGCACTTTTGAGCATTGCAAGTAGTCTCAACGTGCCAGGGGAACTGATTTACGTCGAGATTGACGCGTCTTGGGGGCCCAAGACGGGTCAATTTCGACGTAAATCAGTTCTCCCGACACGTTGACTACTTGCAATGCTCAAAAGTGCCGAATAAAAGCGAAGCATATTTGGAGCGTCGTAAGTGGTTTTAACTTGGGCGGGGTGCTGATTTGCCTCGAAAAAGTTAACTATAAATCGAAATTGAAACGTTTTCCGTTTAGTGCTAGTAGTGCTAATTTTATGATAATTAAAACTGATTTTTACCGACCGCACTACCGTGTAAGGGAGGTATTATGATTGGTCAAAAGCTGACCCCCCATTTTTTTACGGAAATATCCGTTTTGGGGTCCTAGCAATATGAATCAAGTGTTATGTCAATAATGTCCATCCATTGGTTTGTCGATCGGTTGGTCTGTGGCACGATTTCAGCGAAAACGGCTAATAGGATTTTTATCAAATTTTGTATTTGGGTTCTATTTCATAATATCTCACGAAGATACAAAAATAGCCGAAAAATCTTTCAAATAAAAGTCGTAATGAATCAATAAACATTTAATGTGTTTATACTTTTTGTCGTAGCTCTTTTAATTTTAAGGATATCTTGGAAATGGTGAATCTTGACATTTGTTTTTTTTTAATTTTGTTGCTCTATCTCAGTACGCATTATTAATAAGTCATTGAAATAATCAATTCAATAATCTTATATTATTTTAATTTGCGGTGGGCACCTGTGTTGGGCGCAGTAGATTTTTTTAATATATGAAAAAGTACAGTGTATAATTCGCATGGTTGACCATTTCCCATGATTCATACTATTCATAATATTCCATGCTCATTGTACAATATATTATTTCTGTTCAAAATTGAATCCCACAGAATAAAGGTCTCAGCAATCTTCTTGTTTCTTTTACAAATGCGATTTACAAATCGTGACCATTCTTATTTTAAGATATTTACTTCATTTTCACATGACTGTATTTTCAAAGCTTAGATTAAATGTATTTAATAATCCGTACCTTCTTTTGTGAAAAACTATATTTCATTCATCCGTGCGGATGGCTGGAGCTTGATTACAAAAAAATGAAATAGCTTATTTGATGATATCTGTGTGCCTTTTTTTTCTGCCTATGCACACTAGATGCGAATGTGGGACAAATTACTAGAATACATTGTATTTTGCTGTTTTTGGTATCGGAAACTATCCCGCAGAATCCGGGATGAAAGGTTGCGCTATTTCAGTTTTCGATATCACTTTTGCATCCATAAATGCTGTACGGTAGATGGATTGATTTATGTGTCTAAAACTCAATGCGCTTGAGCTGTTTAATTTATTTAGAGTGTAAGTCATCATTTATCATACACAAACAAAATGAAAATAAAAGGGATTTCATGAATAGTTGATAAAACAAAGCAAGTTTCAATATTGGTTCCTACAAAATAGTTATTCTTTACCTTTTTTTTTTCTTTGTTGGTAATAAATTAAAGACATAATCTACAAACACTTTTAGTTTTAGTGTTCTGGTTTAAAAGTCTTCTCATCAGTTGTATTTTTATTGTATGACAGATCGTATTGTATTTTGTCCACTTATTTATATCCGTTTGTACACAAGTTCTAACAATTGTGTGAAAGTCTTGTTGAGTAAGTTATAAACCAAATTATTCAAAGTTGCAGTTGTAATTGTTCTAATATAGTGTTAAACTCAGTGCAGATAGTCCAGTCGTCAGAGACAAAATATCACCTAACCTCTAAACTCTAAACTCGTTTACAGCAAATTTTTATTTTAAGTATACAAATGGATACGCTACAAATTTTACGACGTTCGTTGTTTTCTTTTAAGGTTCAATTTGAAGCTTTAAATAAGTGTTTTCTACTCCCAGACTAAGCATAAAGTAAAATTTCGAGTTTAGAAAAGCCTGAAAATTTGGTTTGGTCGCGTGGCGCTACGCGCTACACGTCCAAACCAAATTATCAGGCTTTTCTAAACGGGAAATTTTACTTCTTGCGCCACGCGTCTAAAACACTGGTCTTCAAATGAAGTTGAAAATATACGTCTGTACAATACAGCTTTAGTAGCATATTGCAAATTTCATAATATTTGAGTGTTTTATACGCAAGGCACATCAAGTAAAATCTCGAGTTTAGAAAAGCCTGAAAAATTGGTTAGATCGCGTAGCGCTACGCGACTAAACCAAATTTTAAGGCACATCTCAACTTGGAATTGTTGACATGCACTTGACATGCACATTAATTTTCAGCTAATTCGGGCGATTTTTAGAGGTCAGATCTCTAACGACTGGACTGAGAGATGGAGCCGGTGGAACATTTTTGGTACCCCCCAAGTATTAATATTTAGCTTCGAGAATACTTGCTAATTCAAAAACAACTTAGCTTGACGTTACGTCAGTTGCTAATGAAATAATTATAATTTATATGTGATTTCTTCTATATTACTAATTATGCATCATTTGTAATGATAACCTTTATGGTTGCGTGAAGACTGGTATCAAAATACTTCTAATCATCAAAATTACAAACGTTTGCCTTCTGTAACATTTGTGGTAGTCTAATTAGGCCAACTTTGTCTACACGCTGCCATGTCTAGCCACACGATTTGATTGCCAGCTCTTCCCCCATTCCTCACCATCATCGTAAAAGTAAAAAGCCCATATCGTGAAGGAACGCCTGTTTTTTATGGTTTAATTCAATTCAAGGTCGGTCCGCGTGCATGCTATTCTTTTCTCTTCCGTCATTTTAAAAAATTTCAACGAGTCTTACTCAGTCGTGCACTCAACCCACGAGAGCAACGCCGCGCGCGCTCTTCAGCTCAACTCCACTTGCACCACCTCTCTCTACCATCTAAGACAAAACCTGATCTTGTAGTAAATTACCTTCCGCCGGTCGTGAGTAATTCTAATTTCAACCGTGCTTGTTTTGTGATTGTGTTTGAGTGTGAGACTGTGCTTTATACTTACAAGTTTATATAACATTTTAGGATTAAAGACTTGCAGACTTTGTAAGTACATTTAGGGATTTTTGCGTTCTGTCAAGGCGGGTTTTGATTTATAACCAGTAATTACGGCACGCTAGTTCGGCCGGATATTAAACCGTTTGTATTTGAAATACGTCCCAGGAGTTATTAGTTGAATTTCTGCCAGAGTCAATTAGTTTTGGAGCGCGTAGTGGGCTTCTGCATTTGCCAAATTTTCTTGAGCCTTTAACAACATGTGCTTATGAATTAAATGGAAATGTTTGGCTAACATTTGGCGTTTAAATATTTGTATTCCTCAATGAAGTATTTAATATAAGATGAAGATATACCGTGTGTCCCAGGATTCCTGCCCGGATAGAAACAACTTTTTTATTAACCATTTTTCGAAAAAAATCTTTCTTTGGAAAAAGTTTTGGATGACTCAAAAACAACATTTTCATTATTAAATCCTGGTTTGACCAGAGAGGGCGCTTAGAAATTAAAAAAAACAAAAGGTATGACTTTTTCCAATAACATTTTTCCTTAAACATATAATTAGAGGTACTTCTCTCTTGTACCTCTAATTATATTTTTAAGAAAAAATGTTATTGGAAAAAGTAATTTGTACTTATTAGAGAGTTAAGTCTAAATACAAAATGTTAAATTAATAGAAATAATTAGATTATTTAGATTATAATTAATTTTTTCAATATTTTTTCGTGTATTTTTTAAAATGCATTCATTTAGAATAATTGTATTTCCATTTAATTATCTCTATTCAATCAAGTTATGGTATACACCATGTGTCCCTGGATAACTGCCCAGATAGGTATACGTTTTTATTATCAATTTTTCAACATAAAATCATTCTCTATAAAACGTTGTGCCTCTTTTAAATAACATTACTATAAGGATATTTCAAATTTGATGAGTCTTTAAAATGGATAAAGAATAAAATTAGCTTGTAAGAAAAGTGGCTTATATTTTGCCTTTAAAGAAAAATGTTATAAGACAAAAATGTATTTAATGACGCAATTAATTTAAATATACAATGAATGTTTCTTTTAAGTATATACACCAAATTTTTATTTTACGTATACATATAGATACGCTGTAAATTTTCCGACGTTCGTTGTTCTTCTTGTAAGATCAATTAGAAGCTTTAAACGAGTATTTTCCACTCCCAGACTAAGCATGAAGTAAAATTTTGAGTTTAGAAAAGCCTGAAAATTTGGTTTGGTCGCGTAGCGCGAAGCGCGGAGCGACCAAACCAAATTTTCAGGCTTTTCTAAACTCAAAATTTTACTTCATGCGCCACGCGTCTAAAACACTGGTCTTAAGTGAAGTTGAAAATATACGTCTGTAGGATACTGCTTTAGTAGCATCGTTGTTCTTCTTGTAAGATCAATTAGAAGCTTTAAACGAGTATTTTCCACTCCCAGACTAAGCATGAAGTAAAATTTTGAGTTTAGAAAAGCCTGAAAATTTGGTTTGGTCGCGTAGCGCGGAGCGACCAAACCAAATTTTCAGGCTTTTCTAAACTCAAAATTTTACTTCATGCGCCACGCGTCCAAAACACTGGTCTTAAGTGAAGTTGAAAATATACGTCTGTAGGATACTGCTTTAGTAGCATCGTTGTTCTTCTTGTAAGATCAATTAGAAGCTTTAAACGAGTATTTTCCACTCCCAGACTAAGCATGAAGTAAAATTTTGAGTTTAGAAAAGCCTGAAAATTTGGTTTGGTCGCGTAGCGCGAAGCGCGGAGCGACCAAACCAAATTTTCAGGCTTTTCTAAACTCAAAATTTTACTTCATGCGCCACGCGTCTAAAACACTGGTCTTAAGTGAAGTTGAAAATACACGTCTGTAGGATACTGCTTTAGTAGCATATTGCGAACTACATAACATTTAGGTGTTTTATAGGCGTGGTGCATGAAGTAAATTTTCAAGTTTAAAAAACCTGAAAATTTTAAGGCTTTTCAAACTCGAAATTTTACTTCATGCTTAGTCTGGGAGTGGAAAATACTCGTTTAAAGCTTCAAATTGAACTTAAAAAAAAAACAACGAACGTCGGAAATTTTACAGCGTATCTATATGTATACTTAAAATAAAAATTTGGATTTGTATTATTTTTTTTAATTTTTGTGAATATAACCTTAAGACGTTTTAACATACGTAAACTATACCTATTGAAGCGGATATATCATGTAATAAAACATCAATGAAAATTCAATTACCCACAATGTAATAAACGGCCTGTAAATCATGTACCAAATTATATCGTAAACCAAGCAATAAGATTTCAAATAATATGAGTAAGATTCACATTAACAAAACGTCGATTTATAAGTAAAAGTCATTATGTGCTAGTCATTGCCTGTGTAATTAATTACTTTAACCCTTAAACTGAAGAAATATATTAAAGCTAATGGTATTTTTAAAATATTTACTTACAGTGTAATAACAAGTAATTATTGATTTATTTATTAAATAGCTTAAAATTTGATATGGTATTAAAAACAATGAATGATTAAATAGCGTAAATTTTACTAAATTCTCAATTAGGGTGAGCGATACAATTTGTAAACACGGAAATTATTTGCACAGACATTTAATAGTATCGTAAGCTTGACTAACAATATCATTTGAATTAATTTGACTATTCGTTGTCAAATCAAACAATAAAAATAATATGACCAAATATATTACGTTTGATATTTTTTAAATGACGAAATTTCAATTTTATTGTTCTGGCACAAAGAGAGCAATCTTTATCTGTATATGGTTTATAACATCATTTTTTTTTTACCAAATCAGTACGATGCATATAATAATTCTATGTGACTTTGTATTCAAACAGACAACATTTTACTTTCATGTTTCTAGCATAAAGATTGTCGTTCCCTTTATGCAAGAACAATTAATTTGAAACTTTGTTATTTAAAAAATATAAAATTGCAAAAAAACGTAATAAAATACAAAATTAATATTCGAACCATTAAGGAAACGTAATGAGCAAAATTTGTGGTTCGTGAACAATATCAAATAGAGAATATAACTCAACAATCACATGACTACATTCCCTCCAATCAGAATCGCCTATTTCTATAGATACATGTTATCACAGCGGTGATAGACTCCTATTACCTTGTTTTGGTCGTTGCTACAAAAATGATTTGTCAAATCTGGCAGTCTATAATTAAAAATGTCAACGGGGCGATGGCGTGCGGTTTCCAAGACCTAAATGTAGTGAAATTCGTTATATTCTCTCATCTAATATAACTCGAGGTATGATTAATAATCGATAATATATATTCGTGAAACCGCATCTGCAGCTCGGTTTCACTCATGAATATTATCGATGATAATCATACCACTTGTTATATTACAGCTGAAAATAGTTTTATAGATCTCCAAACATCTCCCAAACAATTTTGATTCAACCGTTACACTTTCGCTAATTTCTAGTTTAATTGTCTTCAAAATGAAGGGTAGATAGCGTTTTCGTTCAAATTCTGTAATAATTAATATTCGTTTCTAAACTCAAAATCTGTAATAGCTTGAAACAAATGACAAACAACCATGAACGAATTCATTCAACTCCAATCACAGATTTTACTTCCTGTATGCATGACGAGTATCATATAATATAATATCTAAATCTTCTGGCGATGTGGTTGTTTCAAAAAATAAAAATGTTGGGACACACGAAAAGATTTTAGAAATCCATCAAAACATAAACACTTCTAAATGTCGAAAATTACACATGAGCTTGAATGTTTTTTGGATTAGTAATTTACTATTACGACAGTCGTAATAGCCAACCATGTAGCCTTGAAGTAGGTCGTGTACTCCAGACAACACGCAATTGCCGTTTACAACGTTTGTAATATCTTTGATATTTTAAAAGTAGATAGACACTATAAAACCTTTAAAAATAGGAATGGTTGATATTACTGGGGCGCCAAATGATAGCTCTCTAAAATGTAAAGTATAAATGTTACGTTTTAAAGGTAATAAAGTTCAATCATATGTACTTAAAGAGTTTCAACGTGCAATGAAGTAAATAGGTGAATATTGTATCGACAAATTTCTAGGACTATTTATTAAGAAAATTATATTTATTATAATATTATTAATAAAACAACAGACCTATAATCTTAACTGCATTTTTGCAATACCGCTTCCAGCTAATCCAGCTGTCACGATTCAACTGACGTTTAAAAGGCTCGTCGGAATCGGAAGAAAATAAACTTAGAAAAAAACGTTTGACGTTTAAATTTAACATTCTATTTCGGTAAATGATCTTTAATAATACCGCCGTATTAGAATAACGGAAGGGTCCTTAAAAGAAAGCTAGGGTAGGGTGTCCTGTTAACGATTTTAGGCATACAAGTCGGGCATAAGATCTCTAAATGGCTATAATCGTGTGCTGAAAATGTCTATCTCGAGGTTAAAATCTAATTGCGTGACGGATGTCCCTGACGCTTCCGTTGCCATGGTCAAGGTAAATAAAGTGTTGCCCACTTGCAAATCTTTGTTTACCCGTTTGTCCGCTCTAAAACCGCAAAAACGGTTACCTTAAATACATATTTTTATACATAAGTTGAATTATTATTCAAATACATTTTCAGGAATTCGTTGTTTTGGAAAAAGTTCAATTTGAAGTTTCTAACATGTGTATCCCCGTTCACTGATTAAGCATGAAGTAAAATTTTCAGCTTTTCTAAACTCGAAAACATCACTTTTCAAAAATACGCCTTTTTTAAATACTTTTCAGAAGTTTTATAATATAAATTGAACCATTTTAAAAAGCAAAGACTGCTAGAAAAATCACATCGTAAAAGGGTGCCTTTTTTCGAGCTGCACTATAAGGATTTCGTTTATTTAAAAAGATAGAGAATCAATTAAATAGTGGCAAAGTTTAGTAATCTATTTTTACATTTTAAATATCTTCAACTATTTTGTTGTAATTTAAATAAATTATAATGTTTAATATTTCAAAATTGCGCATATATCTCTAATTTTATTTTTTTTTTCTAAAATGAATACCTAAAAGGTTTTTCGAAGTAAAATAGTTTGTGTGAAAGCTCACGAGTTTTTGATGGTTTTCGGATGATAGTTAAATCAGTGATTAATTAAGTATATCACTTTTAAATGTCATTAAGTACAAGCACTTTCAGAAATATACTACAGTTCGAAGTTTGTACTACTGCAACTGAATGACAATTTTTAAATATGAAATAGTTTTTGATTATTAATTAATTAATCAGCATTGAATGTTCTAATCGTTGTACATAAAATTACAAAAATGTTTTTCGTGCAAAATCCAAACGATGTGTCTTAATTAATAAAACAACCTAAGACAATAAATAATTTAATTCTAATCGTTTCCTTGTACTTGTTATTCCAACATTATGTTGATGCTGTAGATCTGAGCTTCTAAAAAATGTTGTCTTACCACCTCCTTTACTTGAGAAATTAGTTTGGCTATCTCAAGAATATGTGATACAGTTTTTGCTGGCAATAAATACTAAATGTATTTTTGTCGTGACCCGATCTTTGAAAAGCTTTAAGATAGATCAATAAACACATCATTTCTTTCTTTGACACGTTAGATTATGCAAATATCCCCAAACCCCAATTCTCGTACACACGCACGAGCTCGTAAAGAAAAAACAACTTTTCGTATTCATCTATTTCATCCGATTTCGATGGAACCGTGGGTATATTGTCGTTTCTATTAAAGTTGTCTTCAGCGCGCGATGTTTCCAAAACAGGGTATGGAAAGAAAGCTCGGCTCGAACAATTTATATATAAAAACACGCCGGGGGCGGTTTTGTAAACGGAATAGGAAAAACTTGTTATCGCGGGAAAATCGGCGGAGGAGCGAGGGGGTTGGGGTAGCAGAGAACAGCCGTATACGGGGCAAGTTAAGTGTGGCAAAAGAGTTCCATTGTTCGGCGTATTGTGAAATAGGGACGGAATATGAAGGGGGGTGGTAATCAGCGTAAAGTGGAATGAACGTTGCTGCGATTAAATGGTGATGTTTAGGAATTTGCAGGTGATTCGTAAAAAAGTAACTGTGTTGATTAAAATGGGTACAAATTTAAGGTTTTATTTTGGGTTATCTCTCCTTTTGAGTTATTAACTGTTTTTTTTTATATCTCTGAGAACTGTAGATCAATGGAACTGTTCATGAGAGTCAACAGTTGGGGAGAATTCTCTGATAACCGGATTGTTAATCGTGAACGTGTTAGGGATTTTTGCAATCGTACAAAATAGACCGATTGGTGTTGGCGATTGGTGTATGCGGGATACAGTTTTTTAAATGGAATGGAAATGGAAACCAAACTTGTTGAATGTTGAACATTTTGATGAACGGACCCAATGTCAAATCTTATTCAACCTTGTTCAAATTGATTGTTAATTTCTACCACACAGCGCTCGCTCAAGCTCTTGAATTACAGTTAAAGAGAGCATATCCATTTGTGTATATATTTTAAACTGTATTCAAGTTATTGTTCAAAATTATATTTTATTGTCCGTGTGCTATTTTAAACTTTACATCAGGTATCAACTTATTTTTAATATTTAATAGTTAAAAAATATCATATCCAATTGCACTAATATAATTTTGCACTACAATTGGACCGCTATCTGCAGAAAGGAACGAACCCATTCAATTTTGCATACCGTGTGTCCCGTTTTAAGACGCATCATAGGAAATTCCTTATTTAATATCAATCAACAATTATTAGAGTCGTTCAGAAATTTGAGGAAAATGAACAATGAACAAATCGTTGGAAATAAAACGAAAACATTTGAAGAAACTATAAGAAATGTAAATGCAAAGATAACAGTAAATTAACATTAAGTGTAAGAAAGAAGAACTCTTCAAATCATCTTTTATATTCTTTGTTTACATACGCATTCTTTCCAAATTTTGAATGGTCTAATAATTGTAGATTAACTGGACACGGTTTTCAAATGTTGTATAAAATAAATTAGACATATAAGTGGAGTCTTATTCTGTTTAGGTTAAGTGTAGCTTTTAAGGTAATTCGTTTCAATGCAAACAATGAATTTGTGTGCCTTTAAACTGACGTCTGCAATTTTAGATGTCATGTACTGCCTTTTAAAGCAAATACTATTTTAATGATTTTTTATGTTCATTATTTCTCATGATTTTTAATTACAACTTAATAAATAACAAAAATCTATTTCTAAAATATTGTTAATACAAAAAAAAACTATTTTGATTTGATTCTGACCATTTAAATTCAATAATATAGATAAAAACTCAAATTGAAAAATAAATATGGGATTTCCCTATACTGGCGTCTTGAAATGAGAAACACGGTATGAACTGGTTTCTTTATGCAAAAAACCGTTCCATTCTGGGATGAGATTTATACAACTTGAAATCACGGTTATTTCAATTGCCAACTTTCGGTTAAAATTTTTCATTTATACCAGATAAGTTATTAAAAAAATATATTTTCTTAAATGTTAATGAAACTATCCTGATATACTAGCAGATCCTATACAGGAATACTCGGAATAGGTATAAAAAAGTATCATCTTGTACAGGTGCCTATTTGAAGACAATAGACTACATTAACATCCGATTTTCGTCCGATTTTCATTGTTTACAAAACTGCAGCTGATTTCAGTTTTGCGAATCAATGAATTAATATTGATACAATTTACCTGCTTAAACATAACTGAATAATAAAATTACAAAATACAATTAAAAAATAACAAATTTGAACTTTACATTAAATCAGTGGTTTATACACTTGGCACATGAAGCAACATTTCGAGTTTCGAAAACCCTGAACATATGGATTTGAACGCTACGCTTCGCTCCGGGTCCAAACTCCCCCTTTTGCTTCAAAAACTGTTATCAAGTGGACCTTCTATCTTCAGTTTTCTATTAGAAAGATTTAATTTATCATGAACTGTCTTCATGTTAAACAATTGACTTCCATTACTGATATAATTGTTTTTATGTTATCTATTTCAAACACAAATTTAGGGTTTATTATACTCATTTTAATTCTGTCTTTTTTGTTTCAGGTGAGTTTCCAACTCTTCCAGATTCTATAATATATAGAAACATGATCATCAGCACTTTGGTAAATATACTTGTTGGATTTAATCAAAATGTGAGCCTTTTAACAAGAATAATATTAACTGCTCAATTTTTGCACGTTATTCTACAGGGTGAATCAGACTACGAGCATCAGGCTTTTTTAAAGTGGATAAACGTAGAGAGTTGGGCCAATAAAAATTATACAGTGTAAACCAGACCTCCCGTATCGGGCTACATTAATAATAAATACGGCTTGTTAACAGTTGGGCCGAAATGTATAACGCCGTATTAAAGAATCGAGTGGTGATATCGTTATTGCACAGAAACGTTGCCATCATGAAAAGTTGCGTCTAATCCAGTATTACTCAAAGCGAGCGGCAGTAACAAACATGTTTTTCGTACAAAAGTTGCTTATTTTTGAAATCTCTTCAAAGGCACCTACTTTTGAACGAATCGTATTCTGAAGCAAACTCTATGGGATGCGAATTTTTCTGGACAATTAATCGATTCTTTAGCCCATTCAGTTCTGGACATTTTCTGGTGCCCAAAAAATGTTTGGTACACTGCATATTATTTTTTACATGTTTAATTAATTTCTCACTTAATCTATAGTGAAACATTTTTGAAATAATTCTGGATATATAAAACACTTGGTTTGTTTCACTAGTTTATATTTTCTCCAACTAGTTTCGACCACTGGTCATCTTCAAGGAGGAATTGAAGATGACTAATGGCCGAAACTAGTTGGAGAAAATATAAACTAGTGAAACAAACCAAGTGTTTTAAATATTCAGGATTACTTTTTTACTATCTGAGATATACAGAGAGTATTTCTTTTTAGTATACATATCTTAATATACTATATACGTTGTAAATCTTCATTCGTTGTTTGTACAAATATTTTAAATTCAACTTCCAAACGAGTGTTTTCCACTCCCAGATTAAGCATGAAGTAAAATTTCGAGTTTAGAAAAGCCTGAAAATTTGGTTTGGTCGCGTAGCGCGTAGCGCTACGCGGCCAAACTAAATTTTCAGGGTTTTCTAAACTCGAAATTTTACTTCATGCGCCACGCGTACTAAACACTGATGTGATATGATGTTCAGAATCCACGTTTATAGCATATTGCTTTAGTAGAATATTTTAAACTCGAAATTTTACTTCATGCTTAATCTGGGATTGGAAAAACTCGTTTACAACTTGAAATTAAATTATTTAAAAAAACAAACTATTACCAGAAAAGTTACAGCTTATGCACACATGTATGTATATTTAATAGAAAAATTCCCAGTATATTTACCAAATTTTATTGGTGGCAAATGCCACCTCCAGGGCTGAAAGGGGTAATGGGGCTTTGATGATCAAACATTTTGACCCAACTCGACTAGCCGTTTTTTCTTTCTTTCAACTAAATCCCGATCTGGTTTGCCTTGCGTAAAATAGTTTAGTCATTCAGTTTCATGAGACAATAATTTTGTAAACTGTACATAGTCTAATAAAAAAATGCATGTACATTACTGGACAAAAAAATGAAGCCTGCTAATAGTAATTAATCAAACTGCTGCGTCCGTCATTCAAAAAGGCAAACATTCTGCACATAATTTCCTAGCCGATTTGGTCCGCCGGCGTTTTTTTGTCATTTTTTTAATAATAAAGCGCATCTAGCGTGTGTACGTGTATCGGCCTATCGATTCCTGTGATCGGGCATTATTATAATAAAACGGCACACAATAAACAATGCACGGCCCTCCATTGTGTAAATATTGTTCGAACACGGGTCATTCCAAAAATTCTCGCTTCATTAAAATTTATCCGGTGTTTACATTTCCCTTGAATTTATATTGCTTCATATAACATGTGGCGCTCCGGATTAATTGCGCCCTTCCCTCTCCCTTTGCTCGGCTTAATCCTCGAGGAATCGCAATTTCAAAAGGAATCATCTATTTAATTATTTAGGATATAAAACGCGTAGTATTAATGGAGATCTCGCTGATTTTCTTTCTCTCTGTCTTTATCAAGGGACTAGCCTTTCGGTTGTAGAGGGCTTGTAATGAGGAGTTATGTTTATTTGGTAATAAGGCATATAAAGGTACATTTTGTTGAATTAGGTATTCTCAGTTGTTTTATATTATTCATTGCTTTTACAAATTAAACTCTGAGAAACTGATCTAGATCAGAAAATGCTGCTTTTGTCAGGCGCGGACTAGTACCTTTAAACTAAAGCCCGAGTTTTAACAAACACAACAATAAGAATATCCGGCCCAGGAACTCACCGGGAAACTGCCCCAGTGGTGTCCGCACCAGACTGCACTAGCATCGTGAGCTATGTGCAATCATAATCAGAAATTATAGTGACATTTTTCAAATTAGTCACTCTCATGCACAGAACGAGCGCCGTTCGTCTATTTCCGCTGCTCGAAAAATGAGAAATTACAGCCTAACTACGTTGAGCGCATATTTATTTGAAAGAAAGGAACTCGCGCGCATATACCCGGTGGTTTACGGCCCAATGTTTTCAGGACTGTCTTGCCTAAGTTCGGGAAATGCTGTTGTATCACGCAAGTACCTAATTTGGGTAATACACTTATACTGCACAAGCACTTCGAAGGTGCCATCTTTTTAAATCATTGTCATTAACTTTAGATTGCTACGAACTCTAAGCATAACACACCCAAACATTTAAAAAAAACCGTTAACATAGGATTAGATTTTCTTTTGTACACAACAGAAATCTAAAACATTAATTAACAAATTCTTGACTGTTAGACACAAAAATATCAAATTCATTCTAAAATAAGATCAAAATTATGTTAACAAAAAAAGTTATTTTGCACTGCAAATCGGAGATTTACTCGATTCAAATATTGTTTGCACTAATCTTTGACTTTTCGTTAGTAGTTCTATAGACAGATTTGTTTAATTATCGCTTGATAGTGCAAACTGTATTTTATATGCAAGATGCGCAGTCTCTATATTTTGGGCAATAGTAGCTTCCAATACTATTCAGTAATGCTCGGTTGCGCCAACACTGAAGTTGAGGTACTTATAGACATGTAAATTAACTCGAGTTTAAGTAACGTACGTTGGTGCAGTTGAAAATAACACCTAATTATCTAAGATATCAGATGATACACAATTCTTATTTTTATATATGTTTTTTAAAGTTGGTTTGATCCGTTAAATCATGCATCAAATAATATTCTGCGATCTAAGATAATTCTAAATAAAAAAAACCTTCAACGAAATTACATTTTTAACATACTCAAAACATGCGTCCAGCGTGGCGAAATTGTTTTCAGGACCTCGTTATTAAAAAAAAAGGTCCTTTGCGTCGAGGAAATAATGTTTTCGCATAATTAATATATCATTTCCTTTGCGGGTAAGCGGCTCTTCTTTTTTGTCGTTGTTTGTAATTTTAAGTAGGCTCTCGGAGGAAGCAGGAAATCGTTGCAGGATTTAGAGCCAAGATATAATTGAACACACACACACAGAGATGGCAGATCTGATTTCCCAAGGTGCTAAAGGGGGCATTTAAAGAATTACAATTGAAACGCGCCTGACATAGTGAAACTCTAAGCTCTAAGCTTTGAATAAAAATCGATGCTTGCGATATAGAAATATTTTTGCTGTGTAATGGTTTGTTGGTTTTTGTAAAGTTTAATTAAAGTAAGTAAAGTTTAAAAAAAACATAAAATAATTAGTACTAACTTGTTTTTTTAATAAGAAATCAGTTTTATAATAACAAAAGTGAGTACTGATTATTTAAAAAACGTCTGATTCTCATCAGTCAGTTTAAATAATAATTCAGTTTTCTGAATCAAACAACTTCTACAAAATATTTTAAGTAACATAGTATTTCTATGATCAAATAGTGAATTATAGGGCCATTTAAGGCTAGTTACATACCATACTCATTTTAACTTTCACCACTGATTGAACAGCATCAACATGATTTTTTTTAATAACAATTATTATTGCAGCTATTACTATTATCAGAACCATTTTATAAATTTAGATGTATCAAGTACCTATAGTGGAATTCGGGAGTGATGTCCTATGGCTCATTGATGTGGAATGTGTGGTTCAAATTTTTTAGACAGTATGTCGACAGTTTTGCATCGGTACTGTAAATACGGGCCCTAGGCCGATGTAATCGATGTATCTACAACGATTTTTCCTAGTTGTGTCAAATTTTGATTTTACATTACAATGTCATACTGTTTAGGTCGCGAGTATATTAGTATTCTTTCCTTTAAAAAAGTTTTAAATCATAATTTCTTGTGATTTTCTCCTTTTGAATATACATATTCCAGTTACGTGTTGTAGATTTTTAAATATTCGTTGTTTTATTAAAAGAGGCCAATTTGAAGTTTAAACGAGTGTTTTCCACTCCCAGGTTAAGCATGAAGTAAAATTTTGAGTTTAGACAAGCCGACAATTTGGTTTGGTCGCGTTTAGTTGTTCAGGCTTTTCTAAACTCGAAATTTTACTTCATGCTTAGTCTGGGAGGGGAACACACTCGATTTAAGCTTTAAATTAAACTCTTTAAAAAAAGCGTATGCATATGTACACCTAATAGAAAATTCCCGGAATGTATACTTAGAAGAAAAATTCCCTGTATTAACAGATTAATCCGATGACTATTTGCCAAATCTACTGAATGCGCATTCGATGCAACTAACATTTTCGTTTGAGCTTACACAAAATCAACATCAATGCATTATTTATTTTTGTAAATACCTGAACTATTCAGTAGATATGGAAATTGGAATTATACCACTTAAACTCATATTTAAAACGATTGTGCACATTAATTAAAATGATTTGTGGCTGGGTTTTTGCAGATTTGGTTTTACGAAGCCATTATCAAAATGTGACGATTAACCTTAAAATTTTGAAGCTGCATACCGGAACATACGTTTTCGCATGTTTCATATGAAAACCATTACGAAGGTTTCTATCTCTTTTCACACACGTAATCTGATAACATCAAACAATTTTCGTATTACATATATTGGTGCAGAAAGCTCTACAAATCAAGGAAACCATGGAACACCTCTCGTAAATCGTACCTTATACTCGTTTAGTTTAGTGCAGATTGTGTCCTCTAGAGTGCAAATAACTCCCTTTAGAGGCCAATACCTAGTTAATGTTAGTATTATTTATAGTTGAAATCTTATAGTTAATTAAGATTATCGTGGTTTCGTTTATTTTTATGGTCCATGCAATAATGGACAATAACCTGCCTGGAAGTATTAATCTACATCTATTACCCTATAATTCCATCTGTTCATAAAACGATATGAAGTGAAACGGATTCACTAATTTCCTGCAGACGTAACACATTCAACACTTTTAACGACCATCACACAAATTCCGACCTTGATACCGAAGAAAAACTTCACTTCCCAAGTTTATCCTCATCCTTGTGTGACGTTAAGTTCGGGGTCAACCGACCGCTAATTATCCCCCTAATCTGATTCGGATTTAATTAAAGCGAAGACGTCGCATCTAAGCCTATTGTTATTCTCTGCCGTAATTAGCGTGTATTTTATTGTTTAATTAGCTTGAAATTATTCGTGACGTTATGGATGGGCAATATTATGCGCGCCGGGGGCAACGATCGCGAGTTATCCATGCCATGAGAAAACCGACCGGACCTGCACTAATAATGTTTTTAATTATTTATGCCATTAAAAAAACTAGAGACCTGCTCGCGCCGTGTGAAAAGGAGTTCTTTTCAACCCTGAATGCACAAAAATGTATGCATGTGCACTGGGTTTTGTCAACATGCGTTATGTTTAAATTCTTAAAAAGGCCGTGATGTTTTTAGAAATAGATTTTCATTACCGGAAGTAATTGTGAATTTTTTAGAGTGATTTATTTTGACATAAAATACGTGCAGCTATAGGTATAACTATTTTGGCCAGTAACTTAAATTCAAATTATTTAGGAAGAAGCTAGTGAAACTTCACCCATAAAAGAAGGGTGGTACAACATTTCATTTGACAAATGCCGCAAATGATTTATTTATCTCTAATTTTATATACAAGACGGTGATAACATGATTAGGGAAACCTAGATTTTTTCTGTAAGTTTTTTCTGTTTATATACAACTCATATTTTACATTGATATAAGGTACGATTCACAAGAGGTGACCCCTGGTGTCCTTGATTTGTGCACAAAATCAACATAAATGCATTATTTATTTCTGTAAATACCTTAACTATTCAGTAGATATGAAAATTGGAATCATACTACATAAAACACTAATTCACTTAATTAATGTGCACAATAGTTTTAAATATGAGTTTAAGTGGTATAATTCCAATGTTTATATCTACTAAATAGTTCAGGTATTTACAGAAATAAATAATGCATTTATGTTGATTTTGTGTAAGCATAAACTAAAATGTTAGTTGAATCGAATGCACATTCAGTAGATTTGGCAAATAGTCATCGGATTAATCTGTTAATACAGGGATTTTTTTTTTCAAGTATACATACAGAGAATTTTCTATTAGACATACGCTTTTTTTAAAGAGTTTAATTTGAAGCTTAAAACGAGTGTTTTCCACTCTTAGACTAAGCATGAAGTAAAATTTCGAGTTTAGTAAAGCCTGAAAATTTGGTTTGGTTGCGTAGCGCGACGCGTACTAAATACTGAAAGCACTGAAATATTGTGAACGAGTAAACTTCGCTTGAAATCAGTGTCTTGTACGCGTGGCGCATGAAGTAAAATTTCGAGTTTAGAAAAGCCTGAAAATTTGGTTTGGTCGCTCCGCGCTTCGCGCTACGCGACCAACCAAATTTTCAGGCTTTTCTAAACTCGAAATTTTACTTCATGCTTAACCTGGGAGTGGAAAACACTCGTTTAAACTTCAAATTGACCTCTTTTAAGAAAACAACGAATATTTAATAATCTACAACACGTAATTGGGACATGTATACTCAAAAGAAAAAAAATCACAATAAATTGTGATTTAAAGCTTTTCTAAAAGAAAGAACACTAATATACTCGCGACCTAAAAAGTATGACATTGTCATGTAACGTCAAAATTTGACAGAACTAGGAAAAATGGTTGCAGATACAACTGTCACCATACTCTCTAAAAAATTTGAACCACACATTCCACATCAATGAGTTATAGGACATCTCTCCCGAATTCCACTATACTGTATTCCTTGAGAATGACTCAAAGTCGAAATTAGTTGGAATAAAAAACCAAAATATTTGTGAAATTTAACCAAGTGTTTTCTTTTAAAATCATATTTAAAAATGTTTCACCACGTAAAAGATGGAAAACCTATTCAAGCTACTAAGATTGATTAAATCGCAATAAATAAAATAAAACACTTTAACTTTGTTTGTATAACACAATATTTTTATTTTCGTGACTGCAGTTTCGGCAACTCAACTTGCCATTATCAAACAGAGTAATTTAAATTACATTATGGTTATTTACAAAATAAAATAAAAATGCGGGTATACACTAGATCAACCTGATCTTTAATTAGGGGGATTTCCGGATTAGCGCGGGCTTTCTGTATTTCCAGGGATTCTAAGAGGTTCATTTTTCGACCCTTTTCAGCATAATGGATAATTTTAAATACATCTTCGCCAAAAGATAAGATGGCAAAATTTGATTTTTCTATTTGATTTAACCGAAAAGATCGCTGATGTTCTTGCATTTATTAGGCAGTATATTAGTTTTTATTTAAACAAATTCCGTTCTCTAACAAGACTAAGCTAGCTTATTAAAAACCTATTTATGTTTAAACTTGTGTTACTAATTAAGTAAAATCTAAGAGATATAAATATTAAATTCTCTTTGTCTTGTAAAATCTAGACCCTAATTAATCTGCAGGTATCTAATTTTGATTCTTTATCAAGTCGGATCGTTTGAGAGACATTAAAATTCGATTTCTGATTGATCCTAATTCTTCTAAATCTTAAAAAACAGGTTAAATTAATTTAATAAAATAATCTTAATAAATTTTCTTTTACATTAATTAAAAAAATAATTTCATTTTCATAATTCAATAGAATAATGATGGTGGTGGTCGTTTGGTATTCTAAGTTCAGACCCGAACAATATACAATATTGAATAAGATAATGTATGTATAGGAGCTAATTTAGGAAAATAGGGGCACTGTCTGTGCATATAATGCACGCCGCTTAATCCGCGCATAAATAAGGGCTGCATCGCGTTCGTGTTCCAGATCTTTACAAGGGCGCCGTGATTGGATACCATGCGAAATTATCCCGTCCTACGTACGGGAACAATTACAATGCTAATTTATGTGCTAATCTTCAACAGGAAAAAAAGACCTAGCACGATCATACCTGGAATGAAAATCGCTTTAAACTGAAATAAGATAAACTGAATTATTAATGTTGGATTCACAGTTGAAATTGTGTGTAGTATTGATGAATTGTCGGGTTTCTATTTTGCGTAGATATTCTTTATAGTAAGCCTCTAAAACAAGAGATAATATGATGGGAAAACTTTTATTACAGCAGAATATTACATATAGTCGAGTTCGTGAGAGCTGTCCTGTGACTCATTTATGTGGAATGTGTGGTTCAAATTTTATGGAGAATATGTCGACAGTTGTATCAGCAAGAATTCTTTCTGGTCGCGTCAAATTTTGACATTACATGGCAATGTCATACTGTTAAGATCACGAGTACATTACTGTTCTTTCTTTTACGAAAGCTTCTACACGTACACGTACTTACGTTAATAGTACACTGTGATTGATATCAACTTAAAGAGTATGCTATTATTTAAGCTAGACAATTTTACCTGGAACTTTATTCAGGTAGGTACTAAGTTGCTTAATTGTGAGATTGATCTTCTAAGCCTCTTAGTATATACCTAATTTATCCTTATTCTTACACGGTGATATAGTCTTTGCAAGATTAAGTTGTTGTAGATTGCAAAAAGAATCGCACTTTTAATGTTTGAAGTTTTCTGCAACCAAGAATTGGCAATTTCATTTATACTTAATACGGTATTAATAGTAATACACATAAATCTATTTGTTTGTCTAACTAACCTAACCTAAAGTGGATGTAGAGCAAGCTTAAAACTAATTTTAAATCAGTAACTTTAAATGTTATATTAACAGATTAATCCAATGATTATTCGCCAAATCTACTGAATACATATTCGATTGAAGTAACATTTACGTATCTAGTACATGTGGAAATCGGACTATACCACGTATTTTTAAGTTTTCTGTCTCTTTTCACACAAGCAATCTGATGACATCAAATAATTTTCGTATTGGTGCAGAAACTACTACAAATCAAGGAAACCATGGCACACCTCTCGCAATTGATACTATAATTCACCTTGTGTCTTACCCTGCCGAAACCAAATGTCATTCATGTTCATTCTAAATATACTTATACAACGTGAAATGAAATGATTTTTATCTAGTCGTCTTTGCATTATCCATGTTAAAACAGGAAGTAATGCTCTAAAATAAGGAAACACACTATCTAACCTCAAAACATACAAAAATGGATAGAACCAGGTAATTCAAAACGAGTATACGGCGCAGGAAAAATTACTTGTGAAAAATTCAAAATGTAACTTAATGAAAATCATTTTGTTCCACACTGCACTAACGTAATCTTAGCCTGAGTTCTCTCTTTTATTGTCATTGACCATTTGTATATGCAAAAGTGACGATTTTTGTGATTCATAAAGCAAGCCACGCATTTTTATTTCATTGTTAGGTTAGGTTTCAATGGCAGCAGTTAGACCGCTCACTTAGGCCCAAAGAGGGGCCAATTAGGCCTAAGTGAGCGGATTAACTGCTATACTTGATTCTTTTCTTTTCCTTCTTTTTCTTTTTCTTCCTCCTCCACATCCAGGCATCCTTTGCAAAAGTGGTTGTGCTCAAGACCCATCTTTTGTGCATGTATGCCTAGGAGGCAGTGGCTCGTAAGGATACCTACCGCCTTCTTTAGGTCGATTCTGCTAAGTGCAATTAATCTGTTGCTGTTTATAGTATCCCATATAGGCCATAGCCGCCTTGTTAGAAGACACGTATCTTCTTCTCTCCACCTATGATTAACCGATGCTATAATTTGGTCCCTAAGTAGTCTCTTGCATTCGACAAGTGGAATGTGGGTGAAGAGTTCAGTAGACGGATCCTTCATTCTTGCCCCCTTCCTTGCAAGGTCGTCGGCAATTGAATTCCCCCTGATATCACTGTGACTAGGTACCCACGTCACAGATATTTGCAAGCCTATTTAGCGATTTTTTACAATCTCTGACCACCTTTGAGGTGCAGTACGGACTATGCAGTATCTTAGTGGCGGCTTGGCTATCAGTAATGAATCTGATGCGGTTCCCCTGAAGGTCATTTTTGTTGATCCACTGCCACTCGGATGGCCATGGCCTCTGCCTGAAGAATGTTACAGTGATTTGGAAGTCTAAAAGACTTTTTGAGGTTGAACTCTTGTGAGAAGATTCCTCCCCCTACTCTGTTTTTAGACTTGGAACCATCAGTAAAGAGCCAGATGTCCTTACCTTGAACTATCTATCCCTCTAACCATTTGGTTTTGTCCGGGATGGAAGTGGAGAACATATTTTCAAAATTAAGTTCTGGAGTACAGCTGTCAGTCTTCAGGGAGATATCGACAAGCTCATTCAGGATCCTTCCATGGCCCTGTTTGCTAGTGCTTCATATCCCAACTGAGTTGATTCTGATCGCTGTGGTAGCCGCAGCATTTTCACTCATTGTTTTATTGTTAACTCAACTTAATTTTACGTTTGACCTCACTTAACATAATTAGAATAATCGTGATTGGCATGTGGTCTCACAAGATAAAATTATCTTATCTTAGAAAGTCGATAATAATTTTAATTCATTTTTTATAATTCGTAAATATTCTGCTAACTATTGACAAACTTAATTTTCCTCTGTGTTAAATTTTTCTTATGTTAAAATTATCTACCGCAAGGTATAAATAAATATCCTTAGAACTTATTCATCTTTCTATAGTTTTTATTGTTTTCTTTTTCTGAGTCATATTTTTGGGGGTTTATAAATAACACACTCAAGAGGTACGAGGGGACGATGAAAAAAGGGGCAAACCTGTGGAATAGATTGTAGTCGATAAAAATACATATTGTTAAGAGGTTATTCGAGATTGCCACTTTGGTTATATTGAGCACCTCCGGAATCGCGGGAAGAAGATCAATATTATAATATACATCCGATCCCTTAGCCCGACTACAATCCATTCACGCTCCCTTCCGGCCCCATATTTATATTCAGACACTGCGTTTTGTACATTTACAAATGCATCTATGCTTTTCACTTCGGATGGAATGTACATATTGCATTTATTATTCACTCGGCGGGGATACAGGCGACTATTCATGTTGATTTAATAACACAAAAAATGCTTATGGTTTTATTTATACACTCCATACAAGTAATGTTGCATGGTGATGTAAAATGTAAGAGAGATTATTATGTGCCTTAAAAATATAAAGTTGGAGGCAAAAAATGACGTTCAAGGCAAAACATATTTGTAAAAATGAAAAACAAACATTATTATTTTTCCAGATTATTAATTATCTTAAAAATACATACTCAGAAGTGGAATTAAACAAATAATTATGGAGATATAAAATGTAAAAGACTGAATATTATTTATCGTATACGTAACTAAGTACAGTTACGATAGAAAAAAATTTAGCTATGTAAATTGGACTCACTTTAATTTTTTAAACTGTCAATCAAATTAACAAATTTGTGGAAATGTCAAACGAGATTTAATTAACGTTGACATGCCTTAACTAACTGAAACGCAAAAGGCGATAATAACAGTCTTAGCATTAGAGACATTGGTAATGATGTGCATGTCAACAAAAGCACCGCCTTGTTAGCCAAGAAAAAAATATTTCAAACAAGATAAATTCAAATTCAAAACTATTTGAATTCGAGAAAATAAGCTTACGCTTCTTATAGTTTGCACACTTTAAACATAATATATAAAATTACGAAAAAACTATTCGTGAAAATGCAAACAGTGTCTTAGTTAATAAGACAATTTAAGACGATAAATATCCATTGAAACAACTACTTCCCGTGCAAATACACCTCCGGATATTGAATTATACAATGAAATATTTCAAATCGTATTTAATTTGATTTGTTACAACGCTCTATTAAAGTATATGTAACGTTTAGGTCAAATTCTCTTCAAACCAACTAGCAATACAAATTAAAATGAAAGGAGAGATAGCAACAAATTAGAAGTGAAAGGACTTGGATTAAAACTAATGTCTTAGGCCATCTATAGACGCGTTTCGAGATGTATCTCTCTTCAGTATAGCTTTGCTTATGACGTTTAAAAAAATTAGGAATAAAATTAATACAAACTTACTTAGAAAAAGTGTTGTGTGTGGAATGAACAGGTACACAGAAATGGAATGAGTGAAAATGATGGTCGGTATTTATAGGTAAATAAGGGGATTATGTCATTAGCAGGTATGAAGAATGTGAGACCTTATTATTTACCTTAAAAAAAATATATATTTGTTAACCTGTACATGACAAGTTTGTTTTACAAGAAATAAAATACGATATTTTTGAAGTGGCTAAACCTCCCTGCTGTATTAGTTTTTTCTCTCGTAACTGTACGTCGTAGCATTATCTTTTTTAGTTGCTCGTATCGGCAATACTGCCTTTGCTGTCAATGTTATCTCAAACTCAGACAAATATAGATGTATTTATATCTTTAATCTATGCAACGAAGGTTACTACGCCCTCTGAAAATGTTATCAACTAATATATACTTTAACAAATTATGTAACCGTAACATTTGCAATATTCAATTGCCAAGTGTAGCGTTTAATGAACTTATAAAACTCACTATAGTTTACTATCACCTCATAGATATTTGAACGAATGTTGTAAAGTTCGCAAACGAGCGTAAAAACTTGCGCTATGCCTGTGTTTACAAAAAAGAGCACACCGATTTCCGGTTCTCGTCGGTCACCATGTATTTAAATTTAAATGTAAACGGAGCTAGGCCACTTTCAAAATAAACTATCATTATAGTTTTTACTTTCCCTGTAAAAGAAAGGGAAAGTATTGTTGTTGCGAAAATTGTTTTTTATTATTTATACTTTACATATAATCCATACAGCATCATGTCCGGTTTGTTGAAGAGTGAAAACGGTTGATGTGCGTGAAAATTCGTGAAGACGCGTCATATGCCCGTCAGTTTTTAGATCGCACCGGATGCGGGAAAAGGTTTTATCTTGTCACCGAGTCCGCATGGGCGTGCACATACGCAAATTTCAATGGGAGGGGCGGTTTTGTTGGAATTTACCATTCTGATGTTTGTTGCATTTAGCTGGAAGCGAACACAAAATCCCCTTTATGAAGACGATCCACCACCAGAATTAGTTCGCGTAAATCGATAAGCCAGTAAAAGTGGATCGGCGTGAAATTTGCGTTCTGATTTTTAGACACAAAGCTGTCACAAATTGTTATTGAACATTGAATTGAATTGATAAAAAAATCCGATGTTTTGTCTATTATAAGAATAACATTTTAATTTGAATATAAGTTTTGTTATGATTAAACATTAATGCATTTAATACTTTTTTCTATACGAAGAAATAAGGTAGACTTGCATGAGACGGTTATTAAATGAAGTACTATATGTCAACAATATATTTAACACCGGTATTGAACAAAAAATTGCTGTTATATTTAAATTAGCCACATACTTGTTTTAGTGATATATTCATAAAATTGAATGTAAAATCACAAGATACGCATTGTATTGAATTATTGGTAAATTCAGTTTCGATTTATCAAATATATTAGTATATATAACTCCTCGATGGGCTCCTCGATGAACTCAACAAATTCGTAACCATAATATAGCCAGCACATTACCCTTTTACCCTGACGTCACAAAAAACGAAATAAATCGACAAAAGCGCACTATTGTGCCTATTTCTTTTATAAATCTGTCAGTAAGAAGTCAATCTGCCAGTATGACTAAGCATGAAGTAATATTTTTATAAAGTTTTTAATAAATTAACATATAATTAGAAAAATAGAAAGTTATCGACATTCGTTGTTTTATAAAAGAGTTTAATTTGAAGTTTTAAACGATTATTTTCCACTCCCAGTTAAAGCATGAAGTAAAATTTTGAGTTTAAAATAGCCTAAAAATTTAGTTTGGTCCCGTAGCGAAGCGAAGCGACCAAACCAAATTTTTAGGCTTTTCTAAACTCGAAATTTTACTTCATACGCCACGCGTACAAAACACTGATTTTAAGTAAAGTCTCAAATATACGTCTTTAGCATATTGTAAACTTCGAAATATTTAAGTGTTTTATACACGTGGTGCCTGAAGTAAAATTTCGATTTTTTGCTTCATGGAGTTAGAGTATTTAGACTCTGGAGGCTGTTTAGTCTCCAGAGTCTAAATACTCTAAATTTATATAAATGCAACAACATTGAAACTTGGAATATAGAATTAAAAAATCAAAATGGTTCTCTCAAAACCATGTGATGAGAAAACATTCTAAATTGGTGGAGTAATGTGTGTTGTGTACATTGAATATATTACATTTCATTCAATATTTTATATATAGTGGAAGCTATTATTTATATTCCGCCCTTTAATGGCATACTTGTATTGTAAACACTCAAGCTAGCGTGATTATAGATCATTTTCTACAAATTCATATGAGTTGTGACTTGTATTACAGTATTTACCCCAAAACAACTAAATAAGTATTCTTTATAACACATTAATCTCTAAAGGTCAATCCAACTTCAACACAATCACTAACTACAAACACATTATTTATTCAAAAACATTAGCATGCAATTGCATTTGCGGTTGGTGAAATTTAATTCACCCGTTTTTTTCCACGAAAGATTTATTTGCACATTTTTAGTTTTGATGCACGCATCAAGATAACAGCGTCGACGGTGATGTTATATATTAAAATCACCATCAATCATTTTTAACCATTTTTTAATGAAGTTAATAAATGTCAACATGGATGACCGACGCTGAAACCGTTCGCTTCGATAAATTCGGCTTTGTAGCGAAGCAAATTCCCCGTTGATGTGTTTTATTCCTAAAAACAAAATATTGATATTTAATTATGTAATGTATTTGGATGTACATAATAATGTAGCGGATGATTTAACAGTGAACGGGGAAGGGTGGCTTTTGTTTTATATAACGATATATTCAAGTGAATCTGATGTAATGCGTTATTTAGGCATATTTGAAAATAAACGTTATGTGATGACGTATGACTTGCGATATTTTAATGTATTGGATTTTTTTATTGTCGATTAATACATTCATCCGAAAGTTGAATGTATTAGACGCGTTTCTGATTTTTTTATACGCATTAGTGTGAACTGATCTTGTGTGCATTAGTAAACTATGTTTCTGTCTGACTATTAAAAAAAAACAAGTAAAAAGCACATTTCCAATTATGAGTTATTGACATAGTAGATAATTTATTTACAAATTAAAAATAAAACGATAGAAAGACCTCACAATGAGTGCACATACATATAATCTGTTTTTTAATATGACCAATCAAATTTGTTTTTCAAAAATGTTGTGGTGTGATGCAGGTTGTGTGTTTTTGGTTAGGACAAGATTAATAACATGTTATGTTGTAAATCAACTTTTAATTTGTAGGTTATGTAAAGAAAATATGCTAATAATATGATAATTCAATGAACTCACAAAGATTACGACTACAAATGTATTTACCTATCACCGCCTCAAATTATTTGTATCTGCTACCAATTTAATGAAGTGTCTAAGGATCAGGTATGATAGGAGGATCAGATAGTTGTCCTTGCTCAGGAATATGCCTTTTATTATCTGCCCGTTTATATGTTAAAATTTTACAAAAGTTCTAAATACAAGGAATTTTCTTTTTAGTTATACATGTTACGATTTTTCAATGTAAATTTTCAGACATTCGTGATCTTATTAAAAACATTCAATTCAAAAACTCTAACGAGAGTTTTCCACTCCCAGAAATTTGGCTTGGTCGCGTAGCGCAGCGGAGCGACCAAGCCAAATCAGGCTTTTCTAAACTCGAAATTTTACTTCATGCGCCACGCATATAAAACACAGATTTAAAGTGAAGTTAAAAACATACTGCTTGGTTCTGATCACATGTTTATTAGTTTTACAAATGTTTATATGGAATATGTGAACATATACTTAAAAGAAAAAATCCCTGTATGTGTTGTAAGGTTGCAAGTTGTAGCCTTCTCTTTTTTGAAAATCTCTGCATCGTGACAATTCATTTGACAAATTATGGTTTATTTGTCACATTGATAATCAATTACCAACATCTCAAAATTTGATGTTTAAAATTCTCTATTGTTAAAGCAGAACTGCAACTATTCGCAGTAAATAGACCCTAAGTTTGGTCATATTAAAAAAAAATCAGAGTTCACATACATGGTTATTCTCAATAATTCAAATTTCAGTTATCTAGGTCTAGCGAAATATGAGAAGTTTAAAGTTAAACGCATACTCACATAATTTCGATGGTATTTCGGTTTTTATCGAAAATAAAATATTTTTACATCTTCATAAGAGGACAACTTTTCTATATTTTAAACACCTTTCTAAATTCCTAGATGTCAGAACATGGTTAGTTGTAAAAAAAGTACCATATGAAGTTTGAATCATATTGTAGAATATAAAGCTTTTCTAATTATACAAGAAATGTTGCATATGGTCATTCAAATGAATGATGCAACATTTGTTGCAAACAGCAATCCGAAGATCATTACCAACGTAACCACTCCAACTCAATTAAACCAGTGTCATCTGTTATATGGCAGCAAGTATATTTACAATCACCATTAAAATCCTTAATTTTCCGTCCATTACAACCGTCCACCAAATGCTATCGGCGCAATTGTGTGTAACATGAAGCTCTAAATCAAGTTTACTAATTCCAGTCCTCGATTACATTTCCTGCCCGTTTCGTAGGCAAAGATAATAAATAGTGCGTTACGCGTTTCACGATATTGTTCACCAGATGCAAGATGCAAACAATGTATTTTCGGATTTTATCGCCGCGCGTTTATATACGGTGTAGGAGTTGTAAACTCGGCAATGTATCCGCATTCGCGTTCGCCGGAATTAATAAATTCATTTGGCCCGTTTCCAATTACACGCGCCCAGGCTCGCTAATATTTAAGCCTGGCTCAAATAACATTTACGCTAATGGTGCCTGTTTGTGCAAGCCATTTTCTTCCATGAATCCAGGTGTATTCGCGATTCGTCAACATCGGCACGAACACGTGCCCCTGGAAGGGTTTTTCCGAGTATTCCCATTTATCCCTGAGCGAGCGGAATATGTCAGACTGTAATCAAAATTACCCCGTGACCTTACTTATGCCTTTCCAACAGAACTTTCTCGGATATGTATGTGAGTGTGAGGGGTTGAAGCGGGAATGTTTCCCCCAACAGGTATACGCATCAATCTTGTTTTGCTTATATATTATTCAATATCTGTCATGGTAATATTCATACTGGGGCTTAAAATATGTTTTACGTATTATACTAAAACAACTTATACAACATACAATGTAAGATACATTATATTATTACAATTCAGATATTTATAGCTGCACAGTCATCGTTTTAAATGCTAACAAAATTACAAAGAAAATAAACTTGACATTAACTACTTTACTTATACTAATTCCTTTTGGCTCAACCTAGGATATACATTTGGCCTGATAACAAATAGGAGTGTTTATTAAGTTTTTACAGTGAAATCCTTTTTTGGTAATTTGAACTAACGTTATCTCTAAACTAAAGTTCGAAATGACTGTTTCCAATGATCTGCGTTCAAAGTAATATTACAACAATAAGAAACGTCATTTTGAACTACAGCCCAGTTTATGCAACTAATTTATATAAAAAAAGAAGCTAATATGAAATATGTTACTGTTTTTAACAAATGATCAATACACACACACATTGACCACTGTATAAACTTAATAAACACTCCTATTTGTTATCAGGCCAATCACGTCCTTCACAAAGAATGAAAGAAATCCTTCAATCGGGATGTGCTGCTGTCAAGCTTTGATATGCTACCATCGCCCCCAAATCTCTATTTCAGGGTGCATTTAAGTCAATTACCCATTTTTGCATATTGTCTATTTCAAATGCGGAACGTGTCATGTCGCCGGACATGAAGAGGGGTTAAGAAGGATTTGACGTAAATGTGGCGGATTATCAGACCTATTATCATTACAATAAAGTGATTCTGGTGTGGCGGTGTGGTGCGAAACACCATAGGCGATTATACGCAGATTATCGATCTTGAAAGGGAAAGGAGATGGAGAGGAGGAGAAGGAAGAGTCCTGGATGTGAGGGGGTGGGCTCCAAATTGGGTGCGATTCAAGGATATTGCTGAAATGATATCAATTTAATGGATTTGGGCTTAATTGGTAGGAATCTCTCTCTCAAGCCGAAACGCGTTAGTTGCTACTTACTGACATCAATTAGATAGTCTTTAAAATATAAAAGTGAATACTCTTTAAAATATCATAACTAAACAGAGGTAAATTTATTCCGAATTAACTTTTTCATATACTCTAAACTTTTTAGGAAATATCTAAACAAGGGGAAGAATATCTTTTAAAATATGGTATCAAAAAAGATGCTAAACAGTTAAACAGAATAAGTTTATTATGGGACAACCCTGTTACCAGATAGTAAGATATGATCTGACTTTTATTAAACTTCAACTACATTTTTTCGACTGATTTTGTCTTGACCCAGAATACATTAATATAAACAATGGTAAAATAAAGTTCAGATAATACATGTATTGTATGTAATATATCATACATAATAGTAACATAAAAATGAATAGAAGTTGGTAACCCCAACCATAACCGTTTAAACATCTCCACATCTCCAATGAATAACGACGGTGAACCCACATTAATGTCAATGTCTACAAGTATCGTATCATATGGCAGGCAAGGATCGCTGGAGAGAGCAATGGATACTTGACTCGCTGGAGCGCAGGTATTAAAATCGTATTTCTATTTTCCTCCACTTATTGAAAACTGCAGACAACTTCAACTATGCACACACACATTTGAAACAGCAGAGTCACATGTGTGCTTTTTCTTTTTCTGTGAAGCACACATCGTTTCTCGAATGCGAGAGCGAACTTTAGTTACAACCTCTCGCATTCCCACATAATTATGTGATGGAAAACCAATTAGGGTACCGCGGAAAAGGGTAGCACAGGATTCTTTTATGCGCTGGCACAACCTTTTGTGTCCGTTTTTCCAGCACATCCGATTCTGGCATTTACTTACCGAGGCAGTAGGAAGCTCGGATGAAATGAAGTATGGAGCCGAGCAGAATGGACCTTCAAATCTTGTTATGCCAAGAACATTAAAAAAAAATACCGCGTATGTACGTGCATTCATCCCCTGGGGATTTATTGTGTTGTGAAGGAATAGAGCGTGTATGTAACTGACGTAGCAAATGGGGATGGCTGAATGCGAATGAAATAATTGTACAATGCGGGATTCTCTATTAATTAGAAAGAGCTGTATAAAAATTGAGAACAGGTTTTACCTCATTATTAAATGAACTACCTACTTATAATTCAGTTTCGTTACTGTCATCGTATGGAAAACATTGTAAACGTACGTTTACAAATTAAAACTTTTATTACCAGTTTATTTAATTTCTAATTTACTACTCAATTTAAATTCTATACAATACAAGTTACATGTTATCTTCTAAGCTGAGATTAAATTGACTATATTTTTATAATATATAAAATTATGAAAATGTTTTTCGTTATGTATAAAATGTGCAAACTATAAGAAGCGTAAGCTTATTTTCTCTTAGTTTTCAATTTGAATTATTATTATATTTTTATATTCTATAGTATCTCATGAAAAGATCCACAATAGATCTACAAAGATCGCGGTGGTACAGGCCAAAAGGCCGCCCCAACAATTATCTATTATCTATCTCATAAAAAAAAAATAGGAGTAATACAATTGTGCATGTATTTACACAATGGAGAATCCATTATCAATTCAATTAAATCTAATAATGGTAAAACAACAAAGCTGGATAAAACCGTGCAAAAACTCCACAAACAAGGCGTTTCGTGCAACATTTAATGGACTCTGAAATCAACCCCCGGCGTACGGAGTGATGAAAGTTGATTTTCCTGGAGGCGGCATTACCATCTAATAGATATGTAAATCCCGTCCCAAAACCATTTAACAAGGTGGGATTAAATAATACACCCTAATATAAAAAGTAAACACATAAAGAGGCGAAACATTTAACGCCATTATCGCAACCTGAAATTAACACTCTGCCGAGGACGGGAGGAATTGCCGGGAATCGCACTAGCACGGCCTAAATTACAAAAGAAGGTGTTTTAATAATAATCACAACATGAAATTTATGCAGAGGATTTTATTTACAACCTAAATATTAGTTCATACAAGGTGGTTTTTAATATAAAATAAATTGGGCTTTATTAATCTTGGATTAATGTACGTACTAATAGGTACAGTATTCACATTTCATCCCTGTATCATGAACTCCTCTAATACTGTGGGTGTGAATTGATACGATCTTTTAAAAAAAGAATGACTATAATACATATGATAATTGTTAGGCCATTTGCCACTAATAACTTCTTCGGGAAATATACTGTGTCTTCGGATTACTTCCCGGATAGGAAAAACTTCTTTGCTTTCCATTTTTCGACAAAAAGTGATTTTTTACATAAAGTTTTGAATTACTTGATAATAAAACAAAATCTGGCAAATTTACCAAAGAATGAATTATCGTGTTTTGTATTTGTGTTTTGCGTCTTGAAGACGATTCCATACTTTCTGTTCTTTATTGGCTTGGTCTCTTCCAAATGTATCATGATTGTTTATCCGGAGGGCCGGCATTTTGTCATAAGTGCCTTTACTCGTTAATATGTTGTGAGTTTTGCTTCATACGGTTTTTTTTATATCGTTAATTTAGATTCAAAGCTACAGGGATTTTTTTAAGGATACATATTCTGATGCTGTACGTTAGATACAAAACGTTAGATACAAAACGTTAGATAAACATTTTCTGAGTAAATTTGATTCTAGATCTTCGAAAATATTTGTTTTTGTTTCAAGCTCATTTGTTTATTCGTCCGCAAAGTTTTCAATTACTTAAATAATTTATAGGATTGCCAAAGAAATAGCACATTACTTACGTTTCTTTATCATTTGTTTATGGTAGACACTGTCAATATTTCATTGAAATCAATTCGTTGCACTCCCACAGAAAATCTACTCCACCTTTGGTAATTCACAAACAGTCCCGTAAACCAATAATGATTCCGCGTAGGTTTCCCTTCATCGATATCATATAAATAAATCGCAAATTGAATACAAATAGTTTTATTTACCTAAATGCGGGCCCGCGGGGGTTGTTTGTACGGGGGCGCGGATTATGAAAGGAGCGGGGGGTTGTCGGAACGTCGGCGTGCGACTCAATCTCCGCCTGGTTCGATATCGGGTTTATGCCAGAAGTTATGATTGTTATTGACTTTAGATTGATACCTAGGACGTTCGTTGATAGAATTCGGAAGCAGACTTTCGATGCCGGAAAATAATACGCCGTCTACACACCGGGAAATATCTCGCGAGTAAATTGATTGATTTATTATTTTATTAAGTCGAGACTTCGACGATTTCGGCTTTTCAGGATGCGAAGGAGGAAAGGGGGGAGTGGAAGGAACGTGTTTCGAAAGAATCATCCCAATTTATTTTGATTTTTCATCTATTTTGAAGCCGCGTTTGTATATTGACGTCGGGATGTAAAAGCAATTCAGTTGATGACGTTAGAGTGTTTTTCAAGAGGTTTACATATTATTAAAGTTTTACAAGTCTATACCATTCAGTGCCGGATTAGGACCCTTGGAAGCTCCTAGGCAGTTTATGTTTAGGAGCCCGTCTTAAAACAAATGTTGATTTTCATATTTCGTGAGTAATGGTCCATATGGTTTACCTTTCTTTAAACTTAATGACAGTTGTTAAGCTTGTTTGCCTCTCATATATGCTATGTGAATTTTGATATGACTTCAGTCATTCCAATAACTTATCTATTGAATGAAAGCTTAAACGTAGGAGAAAATGGATTTGAGGAAACTAACTGTTCAAAGACAGACTTTTTAACAAAGTTAGATCTTAAATCCTTGCTTAAAGCCAAAGCGTTTCTATCAAACGTTCTAGGTTTGAGATATTTTTTCTGTAATTGTACAGACAATTTTGTTAATAATTTAATTTAGCAGAAAAGAAAATACAGTTTGGTTGTACTTTTTCTAAAAGTGAAAGAGAGTATTAAATAATTTTTTTGCTTTTGATAAAAATGTCTGAAAAATAAAGGATAAATCAAAAGTATATATAGTATATCTTGAGCTAAATTCAAGGGTTTTACACAATTTTAAAGTTAATGAGAAGCTCCTGACGTTGTAGATTAATGTATCATGTACGCCGATATAGACGGGTTAACTGACAAGTAATGTAAGTCCAAAAAATTATAAAACTGACACACACCCGTTTCTACTACTATTCAACCAGATCTATCAAGTCACCAATGTGTAAGACACATCAAGTTCAAAAATAAGAGAAACAAACATGTTTGTAGCAAAATGTTATTTAGTTCACACGCTGATAGTTCTTAATTATGTAATCGTAATCAGTACTCCAATTAATATACTCAATTTTTATTTATTGTCCTAAATTATTCGAAACAGCCAGCCTGTAAGATTATAGAGACCTAATTCATAACGATGATATTCCTAATTAAAAAGTAATTCAGTTTGGATCCATTATCAAGCCCACTTAATTTAATAATTCACACCATATTTCAGGCACGAACATAAAACGTTAAATGTGGAAACCGGGAGAACCCTGGGGGTGTGACCGGATTCCGTCCCAAATGATTTACACGAAATTGATTCGCAAATTATTTTCCCATAAACGCGCGCGTTACTGTTTTCCCGTATTTAACTTCGATTCAGCGTAACAAAGGATCCGGACACAATTTCCTTTCGGTCACCATGTTTGCTCACCGGCAATTGCACACGCGTGGCTACAACTAATTATCCATCGATCTGTTTGTTGGTGGAAGCGTATTATTGACGTTGCGTAATAATTCACAAAAAATGAAAAAAAAAGACTCGAAATGAGATGATATACAAACTCAAAGGGAGCTTTGATATAGTCCACCTACAAAGCTCTACCTCCGAAGGGTATGTCATTAGATAGGGGGTGGTCTTTGCTTGGCAATGACTCGGTTGTTCATGGTCCAGTGGTCGGAGTCGTGCAGTCAACGAGGGAATACGGGGCTATTTATATTCTAGTTATGTGGGAAAAAATTATACACAAGCAGGGACTCGGTATATCTATCAGGCTTCCATTGAACTTGCCGTGGTTGGCCTTGAACGTGGTGTGCTGCTCCAGGCGTACAAAGAACTAGCCTTTATTAGATAGGTAATAGCGAAGACGTAATAGGAAAGTGAACGCGACTCACCAACAACCAACGACCAACTCCAACTTGAAACTACGTGTACGAACCGTGTACAACTTGCGAGGCCAATCAACTGTATTCTCTGCATAACTTCTATCTCGATGAACAAGGCTACAAGCACGTGCTCAAATGCTTATCTACATAATACTATCTATGCGTTATTGCACGCGAGATTTGTTTACATAATAACAGATATTTTCTCTATGCTCTAATTTACAATCGCACATTTGTATTTCAGATTCTTCAGCTCCTCAAAATATACCACTTTAAACCGAATTATAGATAATTTCTTCTTCATTTATTTCAATCAATCAAATTACTAAATACAGAGTGATCCAGAAGAAGGACAAAAAAAGCACATCTTGATCAGGTCCTCATTTGAAGGCACTAGTTTACATAAATATAGGTCCGATTTTCATTATTTACAAATCTTTAACTGGTTTAATGTTTGTGAAATAAAGAATTATCACATATGTAATATTTATTTAGTTGAGATCAAACTTAAACAGTAGTATCTGAACTTCACTTTAAATCAGCTGCAATTATAAAAATATTGTAAATCGCGCCTATGTTTATTTAACCCATTGTCTTCAAGGCTCCTGAACAAGATGCGATTTTTATTCACCTATTCTCAATCACACAAAGTATTAACATTTCTATTGATATAGGATAGACAAAATTAGACCAAAAAAACACGTCTTAATCGACATTAATCGTTTTCCTCATATCCCTTCATGTGTTTATTATTTATACGAATCAGGAGCAGTTTTTTTTATCTAAAATGTAAAGAGTTTTATCATTTTGTATACCAACTAGCTTTCTCGGCAGGCTTGAATTAGTGAATAATTATTAAAGCCTCAGCATGTTTAAATTATTATTTCTGACTTCTTCATGGACGAAGACAAGACTGTTATAAAATTCTTAATACTTAAATGTAACAAATTAACGAGAAACGAAATAATTCTCTTCGTTCTTTTATTTACATTATTAAAACCAGATCCTTTTCCGGAATAGATGAGGAGGAGATGATGCTTATTGGTTCAATAAACCCGTGGTGATTTATCGAGTGGAAAGGAATAACAATGCAATAACGTTACAACAATTTCCTCGTATACCGTATGCAACACTGCGTCGACAGTTCGTGATATTTTATTATTACAGACGCTCGTGCTTTTGCACCTGTTGGTGTATAATTTCAAGTCGTTGGGCAAATCTTTGATTATATTGATATGTAATTTCACGTCGCGTGACAAATCGCCAACTGCTCGCGTATTCAATGAAATAATTACGAATCGATAGAAAGACGTGCATGAATATTTTCTGCGTAACTATAATATACAAAACGAGAGAGTACAGGGTGATCGACGAGAACCGGAAACATTTTAAATTATCAGTACTCGCTTGTTTTTCAACGATCAAATTAATTTGACGAATAAAAGCACTACTAACCTTTTTTTACGCGTTTAAATGTGTGAAGAAATTTTATTAGTGCTTTTATGCGTCAAATTAACGAAAAATTAATTTTATTATACGAAAATCTTTGTAATTACGTGTCATTTTATATGCTACATATTATAAATAAAACATAATGTCATGCAGGTGATGTTTACTTTCTTGAATGCGATTTTCAACATGTTTCCGAAAATCGTTCTATACGTGTTCCAACATCTGATGATCAATTATTGCTACTTGCCGCTTGATTTCCTATTTTAAATCGGTCTAGGTGTAGACTTTGTGTGTAAAGACACGGTATTTGAGGTAATTTCACAAAAAGAGTCCCAAGTGGTAAAATCTGGTATACTTGGGAGCACCGCGAACCCTGCGCAATTGGGAAAGGTTGTGGTTCGCCGAATGCTACCAAAAAGGGTCATTTCACTTCTTGGCGACATCTCATTACCTCAAAGACCCTTATTTGACCATGTGAGACTTATTTTTGTGAATAAATCTCAATCAGAAGTTGATCGTGAGATGTTAAAAAGTGTAGACACCAACTTTGAGTACAGGCTTGAAAACTGCTTTCAAGAGAGTGTACAATTAAGGCCGGCTCACAGCACGAAGCAACGGATGCATGGCATCTGGGCACTAGTAAAAACATTATGTTGGTAACAAATTTTTGGAAACAATAATAATTATCACTGCGATTGTCACTGTCAATATTTTAAAAACAAAATACATACAAACATAACCTTATCTTCGAGCGTTAAATGTTGGGACGCGTTAGATCACACGGATTTGTCAGTGATACAACTTACATTTTAATGCAAACAAAAGTCAAAGCATGCTAGAGGATCAAACTTGTAAATCATATGGCACTTTTGTCCTAAGGGTCGTCAGACGGGATTTATCTCTCTCGCCAGTCGTATCATTTTCTCTGTAAATCCCCGTATTTACAAACTTTGATGTTCAATTACACATAATTAATTTAAAGCTCAATAAAATATTTGATCTGAAAATATTTTGTATGGAAAAGTTGTAATGAGACAACATAAATTAAAGCTTGTAGCCACTGTTTTTTATATCAAGTTGAATCTGAAAAAATGTAGAATTTAAAGTAAATTCCAAATAAAATGAATTTGACTTGCAGTATACCGTTTAAAATATCATTTTTATCTTTCATTATACAAAAATATTATAATGTTGATCATATGTAATATAAGGTACGATTTGCGAGAGGTGTAACATGGTTTCCTTAAATTGTTAAATAATTAAAATGGATAGAACAATTTTAGATATTGATTGATGGCGTTTTTGATTTCACCAGTTATCGCATTATTTTCATTATTTAGAACAGAAATAACACGATTCGCTCTTTATCCAGTTATGTCATAGTCAGCTATGTCAGTTACACTAACGTTTGCTAGGTTATGAACTTCCACAACTTCAGTGAATCCATATGAACTTCCAAGTCCATAAAATCTTCAATTTCTTCTGAATCATTCATCGCAATTTGCGTCAGTACACCGCGTCAGTAGGTTGTAATTTTTGTTTACGTTTGATGACAACAGACAACGGATGCTTCAATTATTTTTATTTTGTAGTCAAATAACTTAAGCCCAACAACTCTCCAATGCAGCCGATAGCGCCCTATATTCTAAAGAGAATAGCGCGAACTGCAATTTTTTATCTTATTTAGTTTTAGAAATATTTTAGTTTTACGAAACAATAAATATTAAATAACTTCAAAAAAGTATGACTTGGACCGAATGTTTTTAATAAAAAGACACGCAATTTTTATGAGAAATGAAAACACCAAATAATATACAGTCTTTATGGCGCACCTAGTATACATAAACATATGTTTAAATTATGCAGCTCTTAAAACCAAGATATCCTCAAAAAATGCGCTAATAGGACACCCTGTATATGACTAGAATTCATATGAACTCCATGTTTATGATTATGTTATTAACAATAGCCCTTGTTCCTTATGAGGAATCTAACAAATTTTCAAAAGCAATAATATTATTGAGATAATGTTAACTTATTTCATTTGTTTTGTTATAATAAATAGTGTATGTAAAAAGGAACATGTTGAATTAAGAGGACGCTAAGAGGCAAACTTGATTTAAATTCCATCTGGTCCTTCGAGGAATGAGGTCTATCCAATGTGGGATAATTAATTTAATACACTGTTTACATTATAAATTGACACTAACATGCAATAATGCCGTTGATAGTATCGTATAACTCGAGTGCGAAGTTCATCTGACCTCGACCATTAAGATTACCGTAAACATAGGGATTAAGTTTCCTTAGTATATTGACCAGCATTAATTTGAACCATGATGTTTCTAATCTAATCAAACATTTCAAAAATATTTTATATAGATACAAACTAGACAAATAATCAAAAAAACATACTGACAACTTTAATTTCAATGACTTTAAATCCCAATAATAAGAGCTAACATAAAATATGAATAAAATTGCCAATATTTCGTTCTAAAATATTTCAAAACTAATAAAAGTGCGATTATTTTCAGAATGTGCAACTAATTTGTCTTACAAAGACTAATCCAAATACTCATTGAATCAACTACTTTTCGAGCTAATACCCCGACGGATATTGTATCGTAGTATTAATTCGGGAAGTAGTTGTTTCAATAAGTAAGTATTTGTCTTTGTATGACAAATGAATTGTAAATTGCAAAAAAATCAGACTTTTTAATAGTTTTAAAAGGAACCAAATTGATTTCTGAAATGCGCTTTGCGCGTGTGCATTATTTAGTTGACAATACACACAATCACAATGTCTGCTATTTCAGATTATACAGTGTCCCGAAATTACTGCACGAATAGGATACACTTTTTTTATTTTGGATTTTACGACAAAAAATTATTCTTTTTATAAAGACTAATTTTTTGTCGTTTTGATTGTCATAAAGATACATTAAGTTAAACATAAGGGTCGCTCTTTACCAAGGAAAGAAGAAACATGGAAAAGAGTAAAATGTAAAGATTCTTTTATATGAGCCATATTAAAGAAAAATCCAAAAAAATGTTAAGAGTAAACTACCACTTCCGGTTTCCGCATTTTCACCAAAAGTTGATCGGATATTACTATCGTAATAAAAAGCTTAAGTTTATAGTGTCATCTTAGCAGCTCAATCGGTTTAGACTTTATCGTGGCGACAGAAAGACAGAATTACAGGACAGACTAACAGACATTTTTCAAAAATGGTCTTCATCAACTCGGGGGACCTTAAAATAGATATATCCACTAAAATTTTTGATTTGAAAATTTTCGCGAAAACAATACTTTTCCTTTGTTTTGCATATGGGGGAAAGTGAAAAATCGAGCATAAGTCTAATTTATGAGAAACCTTTTCTGGGGTTTCAAACCATTTTTAGTTTAACTTAAGATTAAGTGACAGTAACAATATTTCAGTAAGTCACACTATTCTAAACATCTGTCTATTTTAGTATTATACTGAGATAGAGAGTTTTATCCTCTCGTACAAATTTCACTGCACGTACTCATTTCAAAATAAAAATCGATAAATGTAAAAACAAGAGAGTAACCCGCACGCATTTTTGCATTTTTTGAACCAAACAAGGCGAGCGGACGAATGGAACATCCCGACGTGAAACACACTGGGTGGAAATTTAAAACGTTTCATCACGGGCTTATTAACATAAAGTTATGATTTATTAAGCGCCCGAGCTTATACATCTGGAAGAGAGGCTGCATTTTAAATTAAATCGTGAATTCATTCAGTTCCTGCGATGAGTTATTACACCGACGACAATGCCGAAAAGTAATGATGTAATAATCTTTTAAGTTCTATTTTATGTCTTATATAAATGTACTTCTGTGTATTACAATAAAAAATATATACAATGCACCAAGAAATTTACGAGATTAATCCAAATATATTCAAATAAGTTTTCTTCTTCAAACCGAAAAATACTACAATCTATCTAGAAATTTACTAGTTGATAGCAATATTTTCAAGTATTATCACTGTTTTTAAATTACAGGCTCTCATAGTTAATGTAAAAAGATGCCAAATTAGCTACTAATGTCTTACATCACACAATTTTTTTGTTGAAGAGCAAATGTTAAGATTTCGCGATATTTAGAAACAAAATACGTGTTTGCTTTACTGTTTGAAAATTGTCATTTACTGTCGCTTCTATTTGTTTGGGGATTTGGCATGTTTCGTATGAAATGAAAGTGCTAACTTGCCAACTGTCAATCTATCTAACAAAATAAAAGTATCAATGAAAATCGACAGTGTTGAGCCGCTGAAATGATTGACCATAACTATTAAAATTACTAACGCTATCTAACCGAGAGTGTAAAAAGTTTTATACGAACCGAAAGTGTATTACTAATGTATCCAACAGATTAAACAGTATTAGCTGTAATTGAAAATGCCATAAAATTAGCTATATAATTAGTTAGATTTTGGCCCACTTAACTCTGTAGAGTTGTATAGGGTGTACAAAAAGGTTACATTGCTTTTTGTACATCCTGTATATATGGTCATGAAGTCAAAATCTAGCTGACAGTTTAAGAATTTATTTTGGTCCAAATACAATTATTTTAAGTATGAAATTGGAAGAAATCATCCTCTTGAAAATGTATTTACACGATTTTAAATTTTAACCTTCACCCGTGATTAAATTTATCAAAGATTACTCAATAATGTGATTACGTTAAGTAATTGTATTCCTTTTCGGGATCCGCTACCTGATCGACCGAAGAGGAAGTGCCTTTAATCCGCTGAATACTAATCAGTTGCTTACGTATCCTTGTCGGTGTTATTTTTTATGTGAGCCGGCGAAAAAACAAATTTTGATACGCCAGGCTAAATTAAACGTGAGAATTCGCTCGCGCATTTATAGAGAGAAAACGCTACAAGAGATGTGATAAGATGTATAGCGGCATTATGTGACTCACGCCTTATTATAATAAATGCGAGTGGATTCTTTCCCACCTGGAGGGGAAGGAATTATTTGATAGTATTACGTCTTTTTCTAAAAAAAGAACGTGAGCGAAACTGGAAAAAGGAGGGTGACGCGTGTATATTTTATGAAATTAGACTGATCTTTTTCCTTTTGGGATTATAAATTATACACGTCATCTTGGCGTAATAGGAATATAATATTTTAATGATATTAACTTAGAAGACATTAGACAGATTTATAAATTTCACATTTGTTGTAATTCAGTGTAATTTGTTCGATCAAAAAATCAACCACGTCTTAAATGATATTTGAATAAAATAACTTAATCGATGATAATACAGTTTGTATGTACTTAGTTTAAACATGATTTGATTGATATACATGTATTTTGTAAACAATAATAAACCCATAATAGCCTAAAAAATAAGCTTTGATGACGATAAGTCTCCTCAATTGCCGTTTCAATTATTTTCTGCTTTCCTAAAAATTGTATACTAAAGTCAAATACTAGAAGTGATCGATAACGTCTGACACTGAGTCAAGTACTTTTTACATGACCTCTGTTAATATATGGGCCAGTTGAACAAACAGTTGTACTACTTAAAAAAAATAACATGAGAATAATGCAATTGTGCCGTTTCTTTGTGCTGCCGGGCTTATTTATTTCTTTTATATCCAGGGTGTTTCAATATTCACATTTTGTTCAGGGGCTCATTTGAAGACAATAGGTTAAATAAACATAGGTCAGATTTTGATTATTTACAAAACTACACCTGATTTAAATTTTGAAAATAAGGAATTATTATTGATACAATTCAACAATTTATCCAGTCATGTTAGATAATAAAATTACATATCACAAATCTAAAAAAAAATAACAATTATGAACTTCACATTAAATCAGTGTATTATACGCCTGGCTCATGAAGTAGAATTCCGAGTTTAGGGGAAAAAGCCTGAACATTTGGATTTAGACACTATACTTTGCTTCTCGCTCAAATCCAAATTTTCAGGCTTTTCAAAACTCAGAATTTTACTTCATGATTGAACAAAGATTGGAATTCTGTATTAAAAAATAAAATAAAACAAATTGTATTTAATTTGTTTATTTTACAAACTTTAAATCAGTTGTAGTTTTGTAAATAACGAAAATCGGACCTATGTTTAAGTAATATATTGCCTTCAAATGAGCCCCTGAACAAGATGTGCATTATTTTTACACTTGTTCTAAATCAGCTTGTATATAATGAATGTTACTCTTGTAATGAAGATTTATAATGTGAGAGATTTCGAGATGTAAGAGATTTTGCACATCGTGTGTTGACCTGTAATTTATGGTACTTTGGAATTTTCACGTCGATACTTACGAGCATTTATAATTAGGTCGTTTTCCTTGAGAAGGAATCGTTATGTAACACATGTTGAGATTTATATCAGCAACTGACGAAAATTGAAGGTTAATCAAAAATAAAAAAACAAATTTAAGTGAGTATGTAAGCTTTCTGATTTTTTTTTAAAGAATAAACATCCAAACTGAAGTTACTTTATCTTTAAATGTAACGTTTAGCCATTATTGGGTTAACAGTTCTACGTGGGTCGAATAAATATAAACTAGCCTTTGTCTTCTGAGCTTTGGAAATGATATTTATTTGTGATTTGGCTGTTGAGGTCTTTAGGTTGGGATACCTAGAGTTAGGAAATCACACCAACCGGCTTGTTCTGTACTTTATATAGTAGCTATAGCAATAAATGTGAAGAGTGGGCCTGTCACGTTTGCGCAACGCGAAATTCTGAAGTTCCTCGCCTATGAAAACTTAAAATTAGTCAAAATTTATCACACACTGCAGGTCCAGTTGGGGAAATATACCATTTCATGGACAAACATTGAAAAGAAGATTGGTGCATCGAAATCAAGCGAGAAGCAAAGGCTAAGGGAAACCTGTAATAGCCAAAATTCCATTGTCTGAGTTAACCACGGTTTTTTGGAACTGGAGAGGGGTCCTCCTGGTAGATTTCTTACACAGACGTTGAACCAACAACGCAATTTGCTACTCTGGATCAAGTTAGGCTTCAGAATCGACACAAAAGACGAGCTTATCTCATCTGCGACGTATTGATCCTCCATCACAGTGCTAGACCATATAGAAGACCTGTAAGGTAGCAAAAAATGATAAAAATGACTTGAAAAATACTTAAACATCGACCTCACAGTCTAAACCAGTCTCCATGCGATTTTTACTTGTTTGGACCCTTAGCTAATTGTAACTTGAATTTTATAACTATCATGTGCATTGTATTATTTGTTATATGTTTAATTTACACACATTTATTATTATATATATATATATATATTTAATGTAAAATGGAGATTTCCGTACAAATAAATAAATAAATAAATAAAAAAGAAACACTGAGAGGCAAGCAATTTGAAATCAAGGAGGAAGTGGACACGTTTGTGCGCAATTTGTTACATATCCGCCGTGCTTCATTCTACGATAACGGAGTTAGAAAGCATACAAAACTTTAGAAAAAATGTATTCTAAATAAAGGATACTATGTAGAATAATAATGTATATAAATGTAGATGTTTTCTATTATGTACATTCTATGAAAAATAGAGGCTTGTTTATATTTGATCCACCCACGTATAAATGATATCATATATGGAATCCCAAAATCTATTTATTTATTACCGACTCAAAAATTAAAAGGTATTCAATAGTTCTTGGTGCAACTATCATATATAATCTTCATAGTAAAAAAAATATAACAAGATTTGAGGGTCTCAGCACAACAGATCCAGTTACTTTTTCTGTCATTTTCGTGTCTAGTATAATCATTGACTAAGCAATAATAGACCTCTATTATTACATTTATCTATGTAACAAGCTTTGCTGTGCCATCAACCTTAAAGGAACTTTTAAGATTATGTTGCATACATGGAATTTTTCTTTTCAGTATACACATGCATACGCTTATTTTTGAAGAGCTCAATTTGAAGTTTTAAACGAGTGTTTTTAACTCCCAGGTTAAGCATGAAGTAAAATTTCGAGTTTAGAAAAGCCAAAACCAAATTTTCAGGCTTTTCTAAACTCGAAATTTTACCTCATGCTTAACTTGGGAGTGGAAAACACTCGTTTAAAACTTCACATTGAACTCTTTAAAAATAAGCGTATACATGTGTATACTCAAAATAAAAATTCCTTGTATCCAACATAATCTTAAAAGTTCCTTTAAGGCTGATGGCGCATAAATAAATGTAATAATAAAGGTCTATTATCGGAAGAAAAAGAATCGGTGAATATCTGAACATTTACCGCACATAATTGGGATATGTATACTTGAAAGAAAAACTCCCTGTATGTATTTTCATGATTATTTGAATATAGTGTTAGTATAATTATACATTTATTCTAAAATTACTCGAATACTATGTTTGACAATCTAGCAATTCACTCCAGAGAACCTTCACCTCATGACCATGAAACACTTCCTCGAAAGTGGAATAATATATAAGCACGTTAAAAATACACGAGCAAAAATATTTATTCCGCCATAAATTAGTTACGCACTAATCCACCCGTATTCCTTCAACTAAGGTAAAATAGGAGCAATTAAGTCAGACTAGCAAGAAGTAAACACCATAAATTATGCAGACGAAACTACAATCCGCGATTATAATAACTTAATTAATTAATCCCCATAATTTACGACGCAAACAGTGCGCTTACATCCCGGAGCATGCGTGTAGAATTCGACCCTAGGAAATATCGCCAACGACCATTAAACCCAGCACTTAAGCCCTTCGGAAAAAACTTCGGAAAAACACGTCTATATATAAAATATAGGAACTAATTAAAAGTTTCACACAGGCCAGGGGTCGCAATTTTCACGTCGCCAGGAAATAGGAGAGGAAAAATGCCGGGGGAAATGAAATCCTGAAATCCGCGCGTTTTCTTCTTGCGCTCGTTTTTTTTTTGTTTACTGTTTTACGGAAGAATCGGTAGGTTGGCTCAAAGGCAAGTTCATCCAGCGGATCTAAAGGGAAATTGTACATTATGCATTGTCTAACGATGAGAAAGAGGAAAAAAATCGTGAAGTGTACATGGTATTAAGGCTCTGAGGTGATTGCACTTCCGGTTTTCTTGGGAAAAAATACAGCGTGTCTTAGTTTTATTTTAGTTAATTACCCGCAACACTGGGGATTTATGCTAATGATGTTTCTTTTCTTGTTTCCAGGTGAGTTAGTTGCTTCGTAACCACATAGTTGGCGCATTTGTAAGTACCCTTGATGGTTAAATTTATAGACCTAATTAATGATTATAATAAAACAATTTTTAGATATTATTAATCAAGATTTAGTAACAAAATCCTGAGGATACGTTATTCAAGAGCTCAGATAAAGCTTAATTCATTATCGTGCCTATTTAACAATAATTCACTTAATTACACTCAACACCTAGTTTAAAATTAACAGAAAACCAACGCGAATAATTTAAACCCAATTTAGTGGCGCTCACACCATCAATATTAATTTACCTTTGTTATTGGATACACACAACATTATTAAATTACCGCTCAGCTGCGAATTCACATATTAGTCTCATGACAAATTACTTCCTGTCGGTTTCCCAATTTCAGCACTCAATATAACAATTAATCGGTATTTCTTGCGCAATAACCGATCAATCGCGGCCGCCCGGTTTCCGAAAGCCGAAAGCGCGAAATTCATCGCTTTCCTCCAGAATTAGAATTGCCAGATGGCGAAATATCTATCTATCTCATCTGATGAAATTCACATCTCACTTATTACATCGTTTGATCGTTTCAAGTAATTAAGAATAATTTGAGATGTGTTTTAATTGTGTTGGGTAATGTACAACTTCATTGGGAAATTAATTAGCTCGCAATTAACTTGTTGAATATTAATTCTTGTAAGATGTATAATAATATTTTATTACAAATTCTGCTTCCAAATTGTTTCTTTATTTCTATTGAGTTTGTTTTGAGGGAGACAACACATGAGTATTTCATATAGAATTTTATAAGACAATAATTACATTTTTAGTAGTTGAGATGTGTGCTTTTTCCCTAAACGGTATCAGGTTAAATGACGCATGTGTTTTGAGCACAGGGTTCCGATACCATGCATGTACTTCAATTTCTGGGATAGATTTTTTGGGACCCTGTCAAAACATCCACAGTATTTTTAAAAACCGTAGTGCTATCTTCTATCTACTTTTTTGACATAATTAAACAAACTAAATAAAGTACGTACTCGATGCACTAACTTTTAGAAATTTAATTACCTCTAATATTTTGCAGTTTCTCCATTCAAATATGCAATTTACAATTAAAAAATATTTACAATTCGCGTAACATTAAGCACGCTAATGTTACGCGAATTGTAAATATTTTTTGTAAAACCAATTGTATTGGTTTTGTTTTCAAAGCCCACTTTGCCAAAACAAAAAAATCAATTTTGTACAAGAGATCTCTGCTCTTTAACATTTTATTCTTGTGCATTCTTCGGAGAGACTGTTTGGATGTTTTGATCGGGTCCTGATTTTTTCTATCCTAAGATACAACGTTTCGGACGTCAAAATATTATTGTTCACAGTTGAATGTTCTGTTTTTTTTAAATAAATTAATAAATGTATTTATATTCTTCATTGAGATTCCATGTAACAACTAAGCCAATGTATTGTAACAACCAGCCATTGACTGGAGTAGGTTTTAACAATATTCCTCAATTTATAAAAACAGTATAAAATCAATTAAAATATAAATGTTAATCTATAATGCTAAAAATGCATATAAAATATAAGAGACAAACCGATTTAAAATACAGGGTGGTTCAGAACAATTGCAAAATAATTTTACATCTTGCTTACGGGCTAATTTGAAGGTAATAGATTAGGTAAACAAAGGTCCGATTTCATTATTTATTAATCTACAGCTCATTTAAAGGTGGCGAAATGAAGAATTATTATTAAATACAATTTAACAATTTTAACAAAACACGAAATAAACATTTGTAATATGTATTAAGGTCGAATCAAACTTAAGCAGTATATTTTCAACTCAACTTTAAATAAATGTGTTATACGCGTGACGCATGAAATAAAATTTCGAATTTAGAAGCGCCTAAAAATTTGGATTGGTCGCTCCGCTTCGCTACGCGACTAAGCCAAGTTTACAGCCCTTTCTAAATTTGAAATTCTACTACATGCTCAATCAAGGAGTGCAAATACTCGCTAGGAACTTTAAATTTGCCGCTTGTATAAAAACAACGATTTTTTGCAAATTTGCCTAACGCTTCAATCTTTGGTGTATGTATACTTTTCCCGTTATAACTAAAATAACGCAAATTGACCACTTGTGACATTTTGTTGTAAATAATTAAAACACTATTCTCTCGGTTTGTGTCATTTTCATCTCAAAGTATTAAAATATTTTGGTTTTTATCTAGAACATGTTGTATGTGGAACTACTTAAAACCAAACTGAAACGGTTTTTACCTTGAAAGAATATTACAGACAAAATGTATTTAAACTTGGATCAATTAAATTTTAAGAAATGTCAGTTATTATAAAGTGTTTTATTTTATTTTTAACATAGGTTATTTCTATTCCTTGTTTAAGCATGAAGTTAAGTGTCATGTTTAGAAAAGCTTGAAAATTTCAATTTGAGCGCAACGCGAAGCATACCCCTAGGTATAATTAGATTTTTGCCTGGCAGCGCCCATAATAATCTACATTTTATTACGATAATTTTCATTTTGTAACTAGATTTTAGCATATTTTGCAAAGTTCCTATTAATATTTTTTAATTCCATTTTGGTTCATGAGTGAATGAAAGCTGTGAAATTTTAAGACAAATGACGAAAAAGACAAGAGAAACAGCTCCTATAAAACTAAGGGGGAGGAACGAAGGGAAATACCTCAAAGCAGTGTCGGTGCATAATTACGAAAATGCGCTCTTCTCACATCGCGCCTACGCCATTATTTCGGTGCATCAGCTGTTCCGCTGAAAGTTTTCCTTTTACTGCGAAAGGCGTATTTAACACAAAACAAATATTTCCCACGATGTGCTACCAATTGTCCACAGATTTCATGCGGATAATATCCAGTTTAGAGTGGTGCTACAATTAAATATACTTCATCATATCTTAAGATACAACAATATAATTAAATGTTACTATATTGAGATCATACGATATTAATATTATGCATTTAATTACAATGTAAAAATAGATAGAATCATCAAAAACGTACTTTATATTGCATAATTCAGTAGCGAGTAAAGGATAGTTCAAGATATGCTGATTGTAAATTTCAGATATCTACGAACAATGGAATTTTTAAGCAAATATCTAGAACAAAGTGTGAGTGAAATACGCCTTATTCCCATTTTAATAGATATCTCACTTTCTATCATCAATTAATAACTCCCCATTGCTCAATTTAAAACTGTAACCTCCACCCCTCTTACTTATCAGCTAGCCCTATAATATATACGTTGTAATTAGGTTAAGTTAATCACTTGGTCTTCACCTGAAGAAGCCACAGTGTAGCGAAACATTTGTTGTGAATACAAAATAAACAATTTTTGAAAGTTATATACAAAGTGTTTTACTTAAAGTAATCAATGTTGTTGATTGATTGAAATGAATTTAGTTATAAAATCGTTTGGTCGATGAAATACCAGAAATCTGGTTTAATTAAAGCCAGTATCAGCAGTTTTCTGGAAGGCCTTCCTTGGTCTCCTTTAAATTGCACATCAAGGCTTCTTCCAGACATGCTTCTTCTAATTATAGTCTATTAAATAGGTATATTGTAAACTACTTTCCACATAATAGTGCGCCCATACAAGAGCTAGGGCACAAGCCTGTTGTTTCCGCCACCTACAATTGAAAAATTCATCTTGGCTGTCAATCAACAGACAGAAGAAATAATTTCATTAATGCCAATCTAAGACCACAAGTTGCGTATGTATAAATGATTGATGTCATCAGTTTGAATGCTAAACATACGCTGAATCTCGATACCCCTTATAATAAACATGAAATTGGATAAAAACGCGAAACGTCTACTTCTCACACAGTCCGAATTAAAAAATAATTTTTGGGTCTTGTCCGCATGAGTTTAGGCAAGTGCTAAGTGTCATAAAATTGTCAATTTTGTAAAGTTGTAATAACAGAAGCTCAACCTTAATCAATATTATTAAAAATTTAAAAGCATTGTGCTCAAAGTTATGTTTTAACTTTGTTTTATAAACAAATTAACGAATTATTTATAAGGAGTATATTTTAAACTTCACTTTGAATCAATGTTTTATACGCGTGGCGCATGAAGTAAAATTTCGAGTTTAGAAAAGCCTGAAAATTTGGATTTGCGGGGGCGCGACTCGCTTCGCTCGCGCGCCCCGGCAAAAACAAATTTTCAGACAAAATGCGAATTGTCCAATGTTTTTAGACAATAGCCGAATAAAATTGCATTCGTCTGTCATTTCGCACATTGTCTAGACAAAATGCGTTGTGTCTAAAAGATTAGACAAAATGCGTTCAAGATTCTACATTGAGAAAAAAAGTACTGGAAAACATAATTATGTTTTATAAACAAAGTGACTAATTATTTATAAAGAATGTATTTTGAACTTCACTTGAAATCAGTGTTTTATACGCGTGGCGCATGAAGTAAAATTTCGAGTTTAGAAAAGCCTGAAAATTTGGATTTGCCGGAGCGCGACTCGCTTCGCTCGCGCGCCCCGGCAAATCCAAATTTTCCGGCTTTTCTAAACTCGAAATTTTACTTCATGCTTAGTCTGGGAGTGGAAATACTCATTAGAAGTTTCAAATTGAACGCTTTTATAATTACCTTGTATAAAAAGATCTACTTCTCATAATTGAAAATGATTCATTATTTGATAATTCAGTTTGGTTTGATATTATTTGAAGTAAAACTTATAAAAAGTACGTTTTTTCTGCAAGGTTTCTTATAAATGCGTTCAATTTTGAACTTTTAACGAGTATTTCCACTCCTAGATTAAGCATGAAGTAAAATTTCGAGTTTAGATAAGCCTGAAAATTTGGATTTGCCGGGGCGCGCGAGCGAAGCGAGTCGCGCTCCGGCAAATCCAAATTTTCAGGCTTTTCTAAACTCGAAATTTTACTTCATGCGCCACGCGTATAAAATACTGATTTCAAGTGAAGTTCAAAATACATTTCTTATAAATAATTTGTCACTTTGTTTATGAAACATAATTATGTTTTCCAGGACTTTTTTTTTCAATGTAAAATCTTGCAACGCATTTTGTCTAATCTCTTAGACACAGCGCATTTTGGCTAGACAATGTGCAAAATGACAGACGAATGCAATTTTATTCGGCTATTGTCTAAAAACATTGGACAATTCGCATTTAGTCTAAACAAAACGCGTTTTGTCCGTATATTGTGTTTTTTCCGCAACATATACAATTTAGTTAGTCTTGGGGGGGGGGCAAATCCAAATTTTTAAGAGATTAGACAAAATGCGTTCAAGATTCTACATTGAAAAAAATTACTGGAAAACATAATTATGTTTTATAAACAAAGTGACAAATTAATACGGAATGTATTTTGAACTTCACTTGAAATCAGTGTTTTATACGCGTGGCGCATGAAGTAAAATTTCGAGTTTAGAAAAGCCTGAAAATTTGGATTTGCCGGAGCGCGACTCGCTTCGCTCGCGCGCCCCGGCAAATCCAAATTTTCAGGCTTTTCTAAACTCGAAATTTTACTTCATGCTTAGTCTGGGAGTGGAAATACTCATTAGATGTTTCAAATTGAACGTTTTTATAATTACCTTGTGTAAAAAGATCTACTTCTCATAATTGAAAATGATTCATTATTTGATAATTCAGTTTGGTTTGATATTATTTGAAGTAAAACTTATAAAAAGTACGTTTTTTCTGCAAGGTTTCTTATAAAAGCGTTCAATTTTGAACTTTTAACGAGTATTTCCACTCCTAGATTAAGCATGAAGTAACATTTCGAGTTTAGAAAAGCCTGAAAATTTGGATTTGCCGGGGCGCGCGAGCGAAGCGAGTCACGCTCCGGCAAATCCAAATTTTCAGGCTTTTCTAAACTCGAAATTTTACTTCATGCGCCACGCGTATAAAACACTGATTTCAAGTGAAGTTCAAAACACATTTCTTATAAATAATTTGTTACTTTGTTTATGAAACATAATTATGTTTTCCAGTCCTTTTTTTTAATGTAAAATCTTGCAACGCATTTTGTCTAATCTCTTAGACACAGCGCATTTTGTCTAATCTCTTAGACACAGCGCATTTTGTCTAGACAATGTGCAAAATGACAAACGAATGCAATTTTATTCGGCTATTGTCTAAAAACATTGGACATTTCGCATTTTGTCTTCTAAACAAAACGCGTTTTGTCCGTATTTTGTGTTTTTCCCGCAACATATACATTGACATGATACAATTTTGTTAGTTCCGCGACCCCCCCCCCCCTGGATTGGATGCGCGCCTGCCTGAATTTGAGAACATTGATTGCATGTCATCAGAATCTTATTATTGACAAGTATTGAAGAACTTTCTAATAAATGCTGCATACACATGGACTAGTGGATTTATTGGACTTGCAAAAATGCATAAATAAGTCAATTTATTTACTTCGGTTATTTACCGAACAAAATTTTCTAAAAAAATGTTAAAGGAGGCCATAGTTTTAAAAAGACGCAATCTACAGTTTTAATGTGAAAAAAAAAACATTTTACTTTCCAGTATTCAAAGCTTTTATTTTATAAAATCAAATATCTAAAGATAATATTCAAGGAACTTATAAAACTTCATTAATCGCTTTGAAGATCATTTTGCCTTGACAGTTTTTGAATAAAATATTATAGTAATATATTTATATCATAAATGTAATTGTGTTTTCATTTCTCTAGTTAATTTGTAAAATGTATTTAGGTATTATTTTCATTAGAAAGTATTGTTCTCCATAGAAATTGCTCATTGATACATTTTTTTTAATTGCATTTTTCGCATTCGTAGCATAATGGCTAAATTAATTCAAGGCTGAATTGTTGCGTGTGACATACACCATATAAAAACCGTGATTCTGTTTGAGAATTAGAGTGACAATACAATAGATAATAAGTTAAATCGATGGGTATTCTACAAAATCACACGCTACGATGGATGTAGCGCTTTCCATATAGAGAAATCATTTCGTGCTCGCTTAATGCAAAATCACCAAAGCATTTATGGTTACTCAGACTTGAGTAAGCAAGCACTAGAGATATCAGTGCACCTAAGAGTTGATATGAAAGGTGAACTAGTAATTCAACTACTACTAGTAATTCAACAAAGAAAAATATTTCTCAAGTAACTAAAAGATGAAAATAATCTATAATGTATTTACCATCTTTTCAAATTGCCAAAAAAATATATTTATATCAAATTAAAACTTCAAATATGGTGAAATCCGTAATATTTTTATTCACAAGAAATTAAAGCAAGTCTTACATTAATTGATGACTTTTGGGTGTATTGCGTATTTTTTATTACTGATGTGCCAATATTGTTAAATGTAAATATTTTCGACTTTTTCAACTGGAAATTTTACTTCATGATCAGTGTCGCATGAAGTAAAATGTCCAGTTTAGAAAGTCGAAAATATTTACATTAAAAATTATTAAACCAATATGGCAAAGCAGTATATTTTCAACTTGTAACAACTTGTTTCAACAAAGTAAAATTTCGAGTTTAGAAAAACCTTAACATTTACTTTATGCTTAATTAAGAAAAAAAAAACCTGTTAGAAGTTTAAAATTGAACAGTTTTATAAAATACGACGAATGCCTGAACTTTTATAGAGTATGCATCGAGATGTGTATACTTAAAAGATAAATTTCCTATATTTTACGTATCTACAAAATAATACAACATACTGGGAATTTGTCTTTTAAACTTGTAACTTGAAGGTGGGAAGGAGCTTGTTTCATATTGTTAAGTTTTGAACTATTTGGGATCAATATGCAATATATTTTGAAATAAAATATTTCTGTAGGGTTATAAGTTTAAATTTTGTTTGGCATATTTAGATTTTGTTTTTGTTCAGTCAATTTATTGTATTAAGATGTATATGTATTAATCTATTGTAAACTGGGGATTCCTTAAATAAAAAATTAAATTAAATATACATACATGTATGTATGAGCTGTAACTTTTGCGAAAATCGTTTGTTTCTTAAAATAGTTTAATTTGAAGTCTTAAACGAGTGTTTTTCACTCCCAGATTGAGCATGAAGTAAAATTTTGAATTTAGAAAAACCTAAAAATTTGGAACCAAATTTTTAGGCTTTTCTAAACTCGAAATTCTACTTCATGCGCCACGCGTATACAACACTGATTTTAGGTGAAGTTCAAAATATTCTACCAAACCAGTAGGCAAAACATCTTGTATTCTAAACACCACATCGCATCAGTGTTTAGTACGCGTAGCGCATGAAGTAAAATTTCGAGTTTAGAAAAGCCTGAAAATTTCATTTGACCGCGTAGCGGTTCGCGCTACGCGACCAAACCAAATTTTCAGGCTTTTCCTAACTCGAAATTTTACTTCATGCTTAATCTGGGAGTGGAAAACACTCGTTCAGAAGTTCAATTTAAAATACTTGAAAAAACAATGAATATCTGAAGATATACAGCGTATACAGTATATTGAGATATGTATACTGAAAAGGAAAACTCTGTGTATATTCTAGATCTAATAAAGTAAAAAAATGTAATTTGCAAACTTATAAAACACTGAAAATGACTAACATGTCTCGTTTTTAAATATTTAAATTAAACAAACATTTGCTTTACGACCGTCCTCGTAAGACAATATTGTTATATATTATTTAGAGCTAGAGATAAGTTAAGAGTAAAAAAGGTTGTGATTCAAATACAAAGCAAAAACCCTTTAATAAATGATACATAAAAATACACCTAATAGCCAGAGAAACATCGTAAGTACATACACGTGAGTTAAAGAGAACAGAGAGAGGGAATGTCACGTATAATCAAGTATTACCGGATAGCATCAGCGTTTTTCATGAGCAATTACATGAATTTATAAAACTAGTAACTCGAAGGCCATCGTGTCTGAGGGTTAATACACTATAGAAACTCAAATTGCTCCTTCAATTCTTTGTTTGTTGCGGGCTCATTCCTCTCTCTCCATCTCGCTCATGAAAAATACTCTCCTCCCGGAGCATTATTATGTGTATTATGTATTCCGGATTCAGGGGGTGGTCGCTTGCTGCTTATAAATCTCTTAACCGTCCCTGAATTTGCGCGCTACTAGATTAATTCGAAATATTTCCAGAATACATTACATGGAAAGAAAAGTTATAAATGGAATCGCTCGTACAAATCCTCGGAATTAATTGAAAAGGATATAACCCCGTTATATTTTTCATCGTAACATTAATCAAGGTTCATCCGGCCCTAAAGCGCCCCCCTCCCCGGAATATTCTTTAAATCCCGGACAGCGTTCAGGTCTGTTGTGTATTTTAGAATTTCGTTTATTGCTTATTTAATCATTTATCATGCTCGAGTGAATAGGGGTGGGATTATGCAGATCAATTTGGTATAATTCTTTAATAATAAGATTATTCACGTGTTTTTTTATCATTATATTTTTTTAGAAAATAAATGATACGCTATAAATTTTCAGGCATTCGTTGATTTAAAAAGCGATCAATTTCTAACGTGTTTCCACTACTTGATTAAGAAATTCCTAATTTTTAGGCTTTTCTCAACTTGATGTTTTACTTCATACGTCACGCATATAAAACATTGATTTAAAGGCTTGTTCATACTGCCTAAATTTAATCTCCCGTTAATAAATTTTCCAAATTATTAATTCGTCTAACAAAATCTTCCGCTTTGAAAATTCAAGCAATCTTTTTTTGGATATATAATTACAGTGAACTGAAAAATTCTGAAAGCAAATTGCTCGGGCACTTGAAATTTCAGAGATTTGGCTACACGAAATAAACCTTTGTAGTATTTATTAATCCACTTTAAATCAGTGTTTTATACTCATGGCGTGAAGTAAAATTTCGAATTAAACGAAAATGCTACGAAAAAAAGTATATTCATATTAAACTGTTAACGGCGGAGGCTTCTACTTCGTTATACATCATAATTCACAATTGAAACACGATTTTAACTTTGTTTGTATAACTAAGACTTTATTAAGTGACTATAGTTTCGACAACTTTAACTTGTCCTTTTCAAACTCAAACTCTAAGTGAGTTTGAAAATGACAAGTTAAAGTTGTCGAAACTATAGCCACTTAATAAAGTGTCAGTTATACAAACAAAGTTAAAATCGTGTTTCAGTTGTATATTCAATATTAAATGTTAATTTCTTAATTCTCTGCATCTTTTATTTGAAAATGTTCAAAATTATGTTAATAATTTACGAGATACCAAGAAGATGAAGAATACAGAATACAAAAAGCAAACATCCACATTAAAAAATTGATCATTTCGAGATATAATGGAGTAAAACTCAAATACAAAATTTCATTTTGAGATGATTTGATATTCGAGTTTAGAAAAGCCTGAAAATTTGGTTTGGTCGCTCCGCGCTTCGCGCTACCAAACCAAATTTTCAGGCTTTTCTAAACTCGAAATTTTACTTCATGCTTAACCTGGGAGTGGGCAACACTCGTTTAAGTCTTTTATAATTTCTAATAAGCTTTCTTTTTCTTGTTCTGTGTAATTCTGTCCTATTTCTCACGGATAGAATTGGAAATTTAGTAGAATCACTTATAATTAAGGTGAATAATTATAAGTGATTATACTAAATTTCAAATTTGCTTGACAATTCAATTTGAAAGATTGACAATTCAATTTTAAAAATTGATGGTTCTACCTATCCCACCAATGAAAATGTATAATTTCTGTCGGTAATCTACTAACTAAGCTAATTATTTCTGAATTGCTATTTATTTAGTAGGTATACTTTATCATACGCAATTTTATTTGCCCATTAGTTTACTACGTAAATAAATTTACTCCAAAAATAGTTACCTAATGATTTATAATACCAGGCATAAGTCATATTTATTAAATCAGAGTTTGGTATTGTACACTTTCGGTTTTGTTTTTAGAAGTGGTCTTTAAAACCAAATTTTTGAAGCCGAAGGATTTAAATCGATTGATTATTTTCTATAGAATAATCAAACCAGTAACTCGATAATTCAAGTATATTATTCTACACAGATTTACAAAACTCAATTCGACTTCAATCCGTTATTTTATTATCTTGTAATCCACGACCAATATTTGACCACTGAATGCACTTCTATTACATCCGAATTATGAGTCTACCCTTTCGGTCTCTCGTCTCTAATTTCTATAAAACTTAATGACCGTAACTTTTCAGTAACGTATGAAAAGTATTTCGCAGCATGCACAAACAGATCCGAAACTTAATTACACAATCCGTGTACCGGTAATCAAGTCGAAAAAAAAAAACGAAAAACAAAAAACGTCCGCACGGAGCCTACATATCACGTAAACCGAAGCTCGCAAGCAAAATCCAGAGCGTTACGCCTTCAATTAGCAAGCGTTCAGTTTCGCGTGAATTGTCACTAATTGCTACTGTGCTTACAAATATGCGGCGTTTAATTATCACCTCATTGTGAATAAATCTAAACTCCGCTAATATACTTGAATGCGATTTCTCCCTCTGTATAATTATTGGATTTATAGTTCTAGCGGGGAGTAGGGATATTAGCTGGTGTGGTAGTTATTTGCGGAGCTGCAATTTTCGTATTAAATTAGAACTGTTTGGAATTTATAGTCGAGGAGAGTGGGTGCTATTTATTTGTTTATTAAGAGTGCTGATTTTATACGGTTGATATAAAAACATATTATGCTGGTGTAAATAAGGACTGAATATTAAAAGGGGAGGGAAGTTTTAATGTGGCAATAAGATCGGAGGTATTTACTTCTTAGATTTATATCTTTCTTGTTGATATAACTTGGTTAATGAAAATATTTGGAATTTATGTTCAAATCAATATCGTACATATTTATACTTATCAACTTGAAATCAACGTGTTTTCTGTGCAAACATTTTCATAAGGATAAAATTAAATTAATGGATTCGATAGCTAACGCCATCTAATGCTTCATAGTGGCATCGTCAATGACAGGAATGTGCATATACAGGTCACTGTTTCGTCCACGAACGAGCTAAATTTTGTTTGTAAACCAGAAAACAAATATCAAAATTGAATTTATGTTCAGTATTCCGGCACCAGATACGCACAGACGTGTTTCGAACTTCAAGGTCCTCTTCAATGTGGTCGCGACCCAGTGCTGAGGAATACCGAACATTTCTGACTATTTCAAGCCAATATGTGAAAACTATTAATGGATTCGATAGCTAACGCCATCTAATGCTCCATAGTGGCATCATTAATGACACGAATGCATTAAATTAAATATTTTCTAAGTAGTGTACTTTGAGAAAGGCATACTAATAAAGCATAAAGTATAATTTCGAGTTTAGGAAAGTCTGAACATAAGGCTTTTTTAAACTCAAAATTTTACTTCATGCGCTAGGCATACAAACTGACTTAATGTGAAGTTCAAATTTGTTATCAGCTCGACAGGTCTATAAAACTAAGGCCAATATTTGCGCTAGAAGATGAAATTTGACACATGTATGTCATGGAGTACCTAATAATATGTAAGATAGAGTACAAGATAGAGAAGTAAAGTAGAATGATACCCTTACCACGCTTTGGTCTTTTATTTATTTATTTATTTATTCAACCAACGGAACAAGGTCCAATTACAGATTGAAGTTAATACAAATAAAGAAAAAAACACAATAATTTTAATTATAGAAAATTAACATTGTAACTAAACGAAATTTTCAGGTTACTAAGCTAATAAAAAGAAATAAACTAAAAGTAAAAAAAAATCTAAGAAAATAAACTAAGAAAGAAACTCAATGATCACATTGAAGAATTCTTTCGCTGATTTAAAGTTGAATATATCCACATCTGTATTTGTATTAATGAGTTTGTTGTACGTAGCGTCTTAGTTGATTATTGAGGCAGGCCCTGATGATGTCGCCATTTTCCTACAACCTTCCCATTTACTAATAACTATGGCGTGGTCAAATGCCTTGCGTAATAAACGTGAATTGCAGTTACTGCTAACGCACAATTCTATGTGGAGATAGCGATGATAATAATCTGCCCTTTTAGGTACATGTCGCAATGGTGTTTCCCAACCGCGTAATTTCCAAAAATTGTTATATCCTATGGCCTCCCAGATCCCTTGACCTCTCAAGTTGTGATTTTGCTTTGTGGGGCTCTCTTAAATCGAAGATTTTTGAGCTCAATCCGCCCTCGATGATCTCTGCACTAAAAGAATTCGAGAGGTAGTGAATGTCATCTCTGTGGAAGCCGTACTTTCCAATTTTAGGTCTGATTTCTTGATAATTGCATACGTTTGAAAGGAGCGAATCTGCGAATATTATTTTAAAGAAATTATTTGTAATTAAATAAACCTAAATGGTTACCTGATTCCTATCTCTCAAAAATTTATAAAACTCATTTTTCAATTGTTTTATATTGTTTCCAAATCATTCCACTTCATTGCCCTACCCCGTATATACTCACTATTATTCATATCACCTAATATTTGATACACATTTGGATGTTTCATAATATTTGTCATATAGCAACATTTAATGTAAACACAATTACATTTTTTAAGTTTTGATTAATTCAGTGATTAATTCAATGAAGTATAAAAAATACTAAACGATTGAAATTATTACATTTTTCCTTATAGGAATAGCCTTGATTTTGACCAGAAAGATTCACATAAATAACAAAAATATGTCAAAAATGTATGGCATATTTTTTTCAAAATTATGGCTATTCCCAAAAGGAAATGTGCAATCAGTTCAATTGTTTAGTATTTATTATACTTCATCAGTTCCAAATTTATGTATTTTTTGGTTAGAGAGAACTGATGTTAATTCCAAGACCACCACCATAATTATAACTTGTACTTTCTGTAACTTAATTGCAGTTTAACTTGAATGTATAACTGCTGTCAGTAATTTCCCTAGTCGTGTAAATATCCCTTGAATGCATGTACCTAAAACTTGAAAGCAAACTCTTCACATGCATACGTGCAGAGGGTGGAATAATAAGGAAAGTCGAAAGGTAAAACCTGGAGGCGATATCGGATGTTGTGGAAATGCTGCAACGCTAAAAGTAGCTACAGCTCACGGCAGATACAACAAGCATCCCTTACTAATTTAAAGTTCTAACACGGCGCACCTCCTCAGAAATCTATCAGCCGTCGCAGTAATTGCTTCGTAACTTAAAAAGAGACCCACCCAGGGTTAAATCTTGAAAGAGCGGACTACCCAGTGCGAACTAAAAATATGCTTTTAATATAGATATAACCGCAGGGGTGAGAAGGAAAAACTCCCAGATGATATACGGGGGCCAATTAAAAATCTCCGGGAAAGCATTTCCTCTCCCTCACCTGAGATAAGGGGAAGAAGAGTCAAGTTTTCAATTTATCCGATGTGTAAAAATGAAATAAATACAGAAGTTCTCCTTTCCGGGGGAAAGACAAACTCGGCGACATTAAAAGTTTCCCCAGTTAATCATGCAGGAAAAAGTGGGACCGTTAACACTTTGTCCCGAGGTAAAACTGAATAACTCGCACGTCGTTACCGAACTTTTCAAACTGCAAATAAGACCGGGGCGGAATGGAAAACGTTTTTGAAAGCAATTTATTGCCTATGTTTACAGTTACTCCCTGTTTGCGCTGAACTTAAACTGTTTTCTTGGCGTTGCATTGTTTCCACCCCCTTTGTTTTGTTTGACACACTGCAAGGCGCTTCGCCTTCGGGCGTTTTTCCGCTATTTAAATATTCGTATTAATCTATTCATTGACAATTGTCGGAGTCTCTCGAATAATTACACGACTCCAGATCGAAACGAGCAACAGCTGTGCGGGCTACAAGACTCGGGAAAGCAGAACTCCTTTCGTTAAAATTAATTACTCGTATATTCGCTTTATATTCAAAGTCTACTAAAATGTTCTCGGATCTCACTACATTCAATATTTATTCTAAAGATTTTGTACACGCTGCTGACTCTAATAAATGAAGACTGTTTTACCTTTTCAACCACTATTTGCACACTCGATGAGTTTTTTTTATTCAACTCTAAATTTGTAATATTAAAACTTAAACATTTCATTAGTCTTTAATGTCCTATCTAAATCAATGCCTAAACATTGATTGAAATATATTGATTAGCCTATGTTGCATTTAGGTTTTTTCATGATAATGGGCAACATACATCTTACCACTTTGAGATGCACTTACTTAAAAGTATGATAGCTGAAATACTAATTTAAAGTAGATTTGATTCCTTGCGACCAATTGTGCAGTTCTGCTATAATTCTATTTAATAAACTAAAGGTGGTTTTGTGAATTAAACAAAGAGAAATTGCCAGAGAAATTAAAATCGATTACCGTCTGGTGCGTCATAATATTTACTTTCGCAATATTTTTGCATATTCCAAGATACTAGCAAATAAAGTAGATATGGAAGTTTTACTTAATAATCTTGAAGATTAAAATATACAGGGATTTTTTCTTTAAAGTATACATATGCATACGCTGTGGATTTTACGACATTCGTTGTTTTTTAAAAGAGTTCAATTTTAATCTTTAAGCGAGTGTTTTCCACTCCCAGACTAAGCATGAAGTAAAATTTCGAGTTTAGAAAGGCCTGAAAATTTGGTTTGGTCGCGGAGCGCGAAGCGCGGAGCGACCAAACCAAATTTTCAGGCTTTTCTAAACTCGAAATTTTACTTCATGCGCCACGCGTACAGAACACTGATTTGACGTGAAGTTTAAAATGTACGTCTTTAGCATACTGTTTTACTAGTTTATTTCGAACTTTACTTGAAATCAGTGTTTTATACGCGTGGCGCATGACGTGAAATTTCGAGTTTAGAAAAGCCTGAAAATTTGGTTGTTCGCTCCGCGCTTCGCGCTACGCGACCAAACCAAATTTTCAGGCTTTTCTAAACTCTAAATTTTACTTTATGCTTAGTCTGGGAGTGGAAAACACTCGTTTAAAGATTCAAATTGAACCCTTAAAAAAACACGTATGCATATGTATACTTTAAAGGCAAATTTCCTGTATATATTTTTTTCTCAGTGCAATCTTAATAAGTATATAAAACAATTTAACCTCATCTCTATTATTGCTAATAAGAAAGTTGCCCATACTGCCCCAATCAAAGACCATACGGGGTGGTCCACTTCGAGTATCTGTTATAAATATTACCAAAATGATTTAGAGCAATGGAAACTGTAATTTGTAAACTCAATAAAAGTTTTTGTGTAATATTGCCTTACAAAATTAAGTTTAAATCGTCAATTTCGTCCATCTCTTCTGCGAACTAGTACATTCTTCATTACTCTATACAAACAGAAGTGCTAATTTTTTATATACATAAATAAAAACGTCAAGTGTATCACCTATGTATGTATGTTTTTGTGTGGTATCCATCAAATTTTATATTCCTGGTTTTTAATCGGTCTAGAATATCCTAGCGTAATAAAATTTAGTAAATCCGCTTAAATCGCGCCATGCTTTCAACTCTAATGGCCTTGCATTAAATATTCCATCCAGATTTTATTTAATATATACATTATGGTCTGCGGTGGTTATTCCCCACACATTAGCATCATCTCAACTCTTTCCTTCCCCGCAGAATTAGCCGCAAAGCACAGACCCTCCTTCGCACAACCCCATTTCTAAAATAAACACTACTTGAATTGGAATTTATTATTTTTTGCTCTCGAATGAAATTAGAGTTTCTTCTTACCGTCTCTCACATGGGAATCTAGTTAAGTGATTGTAAGTTTTTGTTTGAAATGATTTAATTTTAATTTTTTTTTTCTTCCTGTGGAGGCCTAGGTGGCTTATTTTACTACCCCACATTGTCTTACTCGCGCAATAATTCCAAACTCACTGACGATGCCACTATGAAGCATTAGATGGCGTTAGCTATCGGAATCATTAATAGTTTTCACATATTGGCTTGAAATAGTCAGAAATGTTCAGTATTCCTCAGCATTGGGTCGGGACCACACTGAAGAGGACCTTGAAGTCCGAAACGCGTCTGTGGGTATCTGGTGCCGGAATGCTGAACACAAATTCAATTTTGAAATTCAAAACTCGATTCCCTGCACTAGCTTGCGCAGGTCCTTTAGGGGTTGCGTGTGGAAATCATTTGGTACCATTTGACTGTTTCCAAATATGTGTTGTCTTTTGTTTTCCAGCGCATTGCATCACAGAGCCGACAACTGGTGTCGCCTTTGTATAGACCGATTTTCCTTAGGTGCTCTTTAACAGTCATGTGGCCTATTAGTAGTCCTATGGTTGTTTTCAGCTGTGCCCTACTTAATGTCAGTAGTTCTGCAGCTTGGTTAGAGTTAGGTCCATTTATAATGGCCTTATTGTGGTTAAGGCCTGTTCTGTTTTTCGAGTATTCCATGTGTTTGTTGCGAATCCACTTTCTGACTTATAGGCGACTCGACTTTTTTGTGATGCCCAAGATAGGTTCAGGTCCCATAAATGATATGGTAGCCCCCTGCCTTGCTAGCTTGTCAGCTTTTTCATTTTTCTCAATACCTGAATGACCCGGCGTCCAGACAAGTGTGACCTTGTTCTGTGTCGCCAGGTGATTCAGTGTGTCAAAGCAGTCCAACACCAGTTTGGATGAAGTCTTTTGGCTCTTTAGAGCCTTCAGTGCTGCCTGGCTATCGGACATAATATAGATTTGCCTGACACAGCAGTCCTTCTCTATGTTGGTTCTCGCACATTCTATAATTGCGAATATTTCGGTTTGAAAGACGGATGCCAGGCAGCCAAGCGAGTGGGCATAGCCTGCCTTCATGTTATCATTGTAGATTCCTGATACAGTACCTGTGTCTGATTTAGAACCATCCGTATACCAGATGCTATGTTTGTAAATGTCTACCTTAAAGTCGTTCCATTCGTTGGGGTCTGGAATAGTGACTTTAAAGAGTGCGTTTTTAGGATATCTGACTGTCATATGGTCCGACCTCATCTGCAAGAGAGGTCCCCCTATATCTGTCAAGTCTTCTGTGTGGCGTGTTAACTCTTATGTTGACTGATGATAGCTGCAGCCTGTGGAGTGCCAATCTTGCCTTCAGGTATCTTTTTGTGGTTTTAAGGAAAATAAGTAAAACGTCGATTTGTATACACTGTTTGTTTTTCTCTAATATTGCCACTAAAAGTATTATTTGAAACACTGTCATTTTGAAAGAATCAAAATTTGACGTTGATCCGAGATTCTGGAGTTCATCTTTGAAGTTTTAATTCAAATATTTATGTATTTAAATAAATAGTTGCATTTTTAAAATACCGCGTGGCTTTCAGAGCAATCAAGCTTTTATAATATAAAAAGATAATAATAAAGGATACATTAAAAATAACACTCTCTTTGTTGTTGCACAGTGATGGGGACCAGGAAATCCGAAACGCGTATATAGTTCTGCGGTCCAAACAGAATACTGAACAAATAAATTTTATTATGATTTTGAATCAAGGTTATCTCTAATTACAATTCGAAAAAAAACTGAATTCATCTCTGAACGATCATTTAAAATTACATTTTCTGTTATTCTATTACTGTTTTCAGTTCAGAATGATTATGTAGCTGGCTTTTGATTAACTATTTGTAATATTTTTCAGGGATTTCAAATTATGAGTGTGGCCCTAAAGTAGTCAACCTTTTCACACCCACTATCCAGTTTTGCATGTTTGTTGCTAGTCGAGTTTTTTTAACCCTCCACTAGTAAAAAAGTGGCAAGCAAAAAAATCTTCACTGGCAAAAAGTAATGAGCAAAAAATCCACCGAAATCCCCTACCGCTCACTATGAAACCTTGAATGGCCCACGTGTGGGCGGTACGATCTAGATTGTCTACGAAATTTTAGTTATAAGTACTTATCTCCGTTTCAAAGGTTGGCAATCATTTAGGCTATTCGTACTCTTGAAAAGGCAGCTTTGAATAATTGGTTCGTTGTACAGTTGAACCACATTCTAAGGTTTCTTAGCTAAGAGTGTCGTCTCACTGTTCTTATTTTCTCTTGGATCTTCTTCTGCATTATTACTTGTAGTAAATGGTACTTTTCTCCCCTCATTATATGTCCTAGATATTTTAATTTTCCGTTTCTAACTGTTGTTACGTTTTCTCTTTCTTAATATATATTAGAGCATATTAAATTTCCCATCTCTTAACATATTAGACTACTCAATGATTACGAGATAAATCTAGAAAATGTAATGCTAGAATCTAATTCTGTTAATTAAAACAATTGGTTTGTTTCACTAATTTATCCAGAATTAGATTCAAAAATGTATCACCACGGGTTAAGTGAGAAATTAATTAAACATAACGTAATACTAGAAGAAAGATGACTACTGGCATTTGTTTATTTTATATTTAAACGTTAATTATTATTTTGATAGATAAAAACTATAAATCAATATTGTTAAACCGATACCACTTTTCAATTAACTTTAAAAGCCGAGTGGAATTTATTTTCCAACGTAAATCCAGTGAAAAATTGATGTGCATATGATTTGCATGTTGATAAATGAAACACGTGCATATTAATAAAGATTTTACAATAGAGTTATCCAGAGTATGTGATCCACGGGATTAGTGACCGGACTGAAAATATCCCCCTCTCCACTTAAAAAAAATCAAATTGATGAATTCCAACGGCTAATACCTTAAAAAAGTTCATGCAGCGTTCTGAATTTTTCAAATTTCCCTTACGCAAATTTTACGAGCCTATTCCCTAATGGTGCATTATTATTGGATGAAGAACGAGATTTCCAGTGCCAGAAAGCTCCCCCCCCTAGGTGGGGAAGGGAGGGTACGGGGTTTTGATTAAGGGGATAAGCCGACTTCACGCTTGGAAAGGTAACTATTCCAAGCTGACGGACTACACAGAATACGGCGCTTGTTTCCGTTTCCTGCTCCTGTTCTCCCGATTCGTCACGGTGATGCAGAGATAGCTAAAGGGGCACAATTACCTAACAACACCCCCTCTTCTCCTACCCCTAGAGCGCCATCTACATCTAGGCTGACAGTCACGTCCACTGACAACAATGCGAATTAATTAGTCCAATTAAATTTAAAATATGGATGTGTGTATCTTCGGCGTGTTTAGCTGGGTAATTATTGTTAGAGAATGTTAACTAGATTGTTTATCAAAAAGCTTACTAGCTGCGAATAAAACTTTTGATATTTTACAATAATAAATATTATACATCAAGTGAATTAAACACGATTTTATTCACGAAAAGATTTTTGATTTCACGAGCGCCTCGGCGCGAGTGAAATCATTTCTTTGAGTGAATAAAGGTGTTTAATTCACGTGGCGTATATATGTTTTTATTCAATTTTGACGAAATTGTAAAGAAAATGTACTTTACATTTATTTTTAAATAAATTTTTTAACTCACTAGTGACCTAAAAAAATGTTAGTTCACTAGTGAATAAAACCTTGTTTATTACGGTTGTTATGGAGTTAATAATGTCGATTTAAATTAACAAAATTGAATAAAATAGATTATCGAGGTAAATAAAAAAACACTTACAGGGAATTTATTTTATATATACAGTGAATTTTTCTTTTAGGTAAACATATGCATAAGCTGTAAATTTTCCGACATTTGCTGTTTTTTTAAAGAGTTCAATTTAAAGCTTTAAATGAGTGTTTTCCATTCCCAGACTAAGCATGAAGTAAAATTTCGAGTTTAGAAATGCCCCGTAAAAATTTGTCGAGGGTCGCGCAGCGAAACCAATAAAAGGCAAACTAAGTGATTTTTATTAGTTTACAAATGTTCAATTATCTTTCATCAAGTGATCAATTAGAGCCAACAAACTAAAGATATATTTAGTTCTTTTATCGGTATTTATTTGGTGAATGCGCCCGTCATTTCAGAACAAAGTTTATATTGTTACGAAAATCCCGACAATGCGAAATACAGGGTGATGATTCGATCAGATATATATATATATAGGGATTTAACATGTAAAACTTCCTGCGTCATTTTAGAGGAAAAGTACAAGAGCAAACAAAAATTACGAAAAATATCCTACGAATTTAGGTCGATATCCAGTTAAAATCCGACGTCGTTTCCTATTTTTCATTTTTTTTTTTTAAATAACAAAATTTGAGAAAATAGCCTCAAGCCGGGTAGCAGAACACAATATGGGTAACGTAATTACGGCCATTCGGAGGTCCAATACTCAACTTTTATGCCTAAAATCATTAACACCGCGTCCGAAGCTTTTATTTAAGGCTCCTTTAGCGATTCTAGCGCATTTGTATCAAAAATGATAAATGAAGACGTGTGTTTCTCTATTTATTTGCAATTTTCAAAACTCAAGAAAAAATAGTAAATAATGTAAAATGTTAACTAAATAGCGATTTAGGTCGCTATTTAGTTAAAATTTTACATTATTTAATATTTTTTATTGAGTTTTGAAAATTATGAAAATTGCAAATAAATAGCGTGGTTTTTTTTTTGCTTAATCCTTGTACTTTTCCTCTAAAATGCTCCTGGAAACAGAAAAATGAATAAATGTGGTTTTACATGTTAAATCCCTATGTATACCTGATCCCGTCAACACCCGGTATATTTAGGTCATCTATACGTGGTGGAAAGAAAATGATTGGAAAGCTTTGGGTAATCCGTTTCGTTAATTAATTTTTAGTAGAAAATACAAATAAAATATATTGTACGATTCTTCATTGAGGCTCGCGAGACCATTGAAATTTAAAATATGACTAGAAATAAGTAATTAATTTTTAGTAGAAAATACAAATAAAATAAATTGTATGATTCTTCATTGAGGCTCACGAGACTATTGAAATTTAAAATATGACTAGAATGCATTATGCATTACATTCATTTTTATTAACTTCCAGGTAAATATCACAAATGTTTATGTAATTTTAAGTCGATTGTTAGTAGCAACATTTGATTTTGTGTTTTTTTTATTATTTATTAAATAAAATAGGTTTATCTACTCAACTTAATTAATGCATAGCGCTACATAAAGCTTTTTGCACATTTTCTGACCAATATGTATTACGATTTATAGTTTTACCTGTATTATAAGAAATACATTTATTTTTGTCAATATTAATTAAATATTCAATGGCTATACATGCCATAAAACGTGACCTTTTTCAGCGAAAGCGATGGAGCGCGAGGGATTTTTATACTTTTGTCAATTCTTGAAAGGACCGGTACATCACCCAATGAAATATTTATTAATACAGCTTGAAAGCTCCCCCTTTTTATATACCTTGCGACAGAATGATAGATTATATCTGCTATTTATTTATATAATAGGAGTAAAAGTAATATTTCCCCTCCGAGCGAAATTTATTTCGACCGTTTGTCTTCTGTGCCTTTTCATATCGCAATACAGGCAAAAATAATTCGATGGATAATTATCTAGATTTTGATTTCTTCTCCGTTGAAATGCGCACAAAAGACTGTTCTTTCTTGTGTGTGCCGTGTGAAATTATGACACAGACGTCCATCTCTCTATCTCGGTGGGCGAACGCTCGGATAATATTAAAAATGTGGCTTTAAAACGCTCTCGACTTCATCCAATTAAGCTGGAGCATTCTTCAGACTGGAAAAAGGCCAAAGGGACGCACTTCGTTAGACTTTTTTACTTCGTTGAAGGGATTTGTATTAATATAGAGGGAAGGTCGTGGATTTTGTTTGTGAGGGGAATAAGTAATTGATTGTCAATAGGAATTTTTTAATATACCCTGCTTTCACTTTGAAGAAAAAAAATCGAAGTAGGCATTCATATATTTATTGATAAAGGGGTTTTAGATAAATTAAAGACCGTGGCACACAAAAGGCTATAACTGTCATAATTATTGCATATAACTGAATTAGTAATAAATATTATAAGGGGCAGCTTGGTGGTGTAGTGGTTAGAGTGTTGTACTGCCACGCCACGGACCGGAGTTCAAATACCGGCCTAACAAGTTGTCTGCATTTATATAGGTTAGGATAAAAATGCCAAACACTCCGTCTTTTTGGATATGACGTTAAATGCATGTAGGACCCGTGTACTGCCTGGATGTTGCGTGCACGTTAAAGATCCCTACCGGTGGGTTGGAACTCCCACCGGGTTCGGCAAAATTCCCGGTTAGCTGTAGACCTAATCTCCGGCGTCATGATTGGCCTTAGCAGCGGAAATATATGACGTAAAACCCAAAATTAAAAAAAATAAATAATATCAACAATATGAAAAAGTTGCTCAAATTTATTCTACTTTTATTATTAATATTATTATTCTAAAATTATTCACAAAAAATTAATTTTTGCATATGATTTGAAAAAGAAAACACTTGGTTAAATTTCACTAAGTGTATTCCTTTTTTAAATCATAGTTAAATATGTTTCACTACGTGAAAGATGAGAAACTTGTTCAAGATAATATTTGCATTGTTTCACTACATCTTGGTAAATATTGACCACGATCACATCTAAGCCTTATATATTTTCCACTTTACTGTACATCAGTGTTTTATACACGTGGCGCATGAAGTAAAATTTCGAGTTTAGAAAAGCCCCGTGAAAATTTGTCTCGGGTCGCTGCGCGACCCTCGACAAATTTTCTTCGCGGGGCTTTTCTAAACTCGAAATTTTACTTCATGCTTAGTCTGGGAGTGGAAGACATTCGTTACTTTAAAATGATTGGCCTTAGCAGCGGAAATAGATGACGTAAAACCCAAAATAAAAAACAATAAAAAAATATCAACAATATGAAAAGTTGCTCAAATTTATTCTACTTTTATTATTAATATTATTATTCTAAAATTATTCACAAAAAAGTAATTTTTGCATATGATTTGAAAAAGAAAACACTCGGTTAAATTTCACTAAGTGTATTCCTTTTTTAAATCATAGTTAAATATGTTTCACTACGTGAAAGATGAGAAACTTGTTCAAGATAATATTTGCATTGTTTCACTACATCTTGGTAAATATTGATCACGATCACATCTAAGCCTTATATATTTTCCACTTTACTGTACATCAGTTTTATACAGGTGGCGCATGAAGTAAAATTTCGAGTTTAGAAAAGCCCCGTGAAATATTCTACGCGGGGCTTTTCTAAACTCGAAATTTTACTTCATGCTTAGTCTCGGAGTGGAGGACATTCGTTACTTTAAAATGATTGGCCTTAGCAGCGGAAATAGATGACGTAAAACCCAAAATAAAAATTAAAAATAAAAAAAAAATATTATAAAGATGAATCTTCACGTAATTAAATTTTAGAAAAATATTTTAAACTATATACACAGTTTTTCTATTGCATTTCACTTTATATCGCATATGTATCCTATTATCTCAAATATATTTCCCATTTATCAAATGCATTTCCCTATATACCACTACATTTCCCTATATGTCAAAACCTTATCACAATTTATCAATTACATTTCACTTCTCAGCAAAATGGCTGCAGTTTGTCAAAAAATGCATCTTAGAAATAAAATAAGCGGACTCCTTATTCGGAGAATGGATGCTGAGGTAAGTAGTGTTGCATACAGGGAATTTTTCTTTTAGGTTATCATATACATTAGCTGTAAATTTTCCGACATTCGTTGTTTTTCAAAAGAGTTCAATTTGTAGCTTTAAACAAGTGTTTTCCATTCCCAGACTAAGCATGAAGTAAAATTTCGAGTTTAGAAAAGCCCAGATAATTAGTCTCTCGTCGCTGCGCGACCCTCAACAAATTTTCACGGAGCTATTCTAATCTCGAAATTTTACTTTATGCTTAGTCTGGGAGTGGAAAACACTCGTTTAAAGCTTCAAATTGAACTCTTCTAAAAAAAAAACTACGTTTTTCTTTTAGGGAAACATATTCATAAGCTGGAAATTTTCCGACATCGGTTGTTTTGCAAATGAGCTTAATTTGAAACTTCAAACGAGTGTTTTCCACTCCCAGACTAAGCATGAAGTAAAATTTCGAGTTTAGAAAAGCCCCGTGAAAATTTGTCGAGGGTCGCGCAGCGACCCGAGACAAATTTTCTGGGCTTTTCTAAACTCGAAATTTTACTTCATGCGCCACGCGTATAAAACCCTAAAACATCGTGAAATTTATGTATATTCGAACTTCACTTGAAATCTGTGTTTTATACGCGTGGCGCATAAAGTAAAATTTCGAGTTTAGAAAAGCCAAGAAAATTTGTCTCGGATCGCTGCGCGACCCACGACAAATTTTCACGGGGCTTTTCTAAACTTAAAATTTTACTTCATGCTTAGTCTGGGAGTGGAAAAAAACTCGTTTAAAGCTTCAATTTGAACTTAAAATAAAACAAGGAATATCTGAACATTTACAGAAAATAGTCTGAATTTGGAATACGTATATTTAAAAGAAAAACTCCCTGTATATATAAATACAAATAAAATATTTCCAGAAGAAAGTTATTGTTACTGCAAAAATGTTCAGCAAAAATCTTACCGTAAATCTTTTGACATATATTTGACAAGGTGAAAGGTATTTGGAATATAGTGAATCTCATTTAATCAATAGTGAAATGCAACAGAAAAACCCTGTATAAATCATATCTTGTTGAGGGGCTCATTGAGGGCACTAGATTAAAAACAGGCCCGATTTTCATTATTTAGAAAACTACAACTGATTTAAACTAAGTTTGCGAAATAAAGAATTATTATTAAATTCAATTTAAATAAAATGCGAAATAAATATTTCTAATATTTATCAAACCTAAGCTGTATACTTTAAACTTCACTTTAAATCAGTGTTTTATACGCTTGGCGCATGAAGTAAAATATCGACTTTTGAAAAACCTGAAAATTTAGACTATACGACCAATCCGAATTTTTAGGCTTTTCTAAACGCGAAATTTTAGTTCATGCTTAACCAAGAAGGAATAACAGAAGATTCAAATTGTCCACTTACATAAAAACAACGAATTTCTGCAAATTTACCAAACGCTGTAATTATCGGAATTTTTTAAATTTTGTTCTAAAACAATTGAAATACATGGATAATTTACTCAATTTGTGTCACTTTCGTCTCAAAGGATTAAAACATTTTGGTTATTATGTAGAACTACTTAAACCCAAACCAAAACAACACAATAAGTATTTTATCTTGAAATAATGTTACTGACAAAATATATCAAAATTGGTTTAATTAAATCTTGTGTTTTATTTTTACTTTATTAGAGGTGTCCACTCCTTGTTTAAGCACAATGCACGATATGCAAAACGAAAGTTTAGTTCATACATAGTTGGACCGGAAATAGTCGAGAATTTAGTTTAAGGTTGCGATTTATTATAAATCCAACGTTTTTGGTATTCACTAGTTCCAGCACCATTCATGTTCTGATTATGGCACAATATTACATAATACATCAAAATAATCATAAAACTTAGGGGATTTTAATGTCACCAATTTAAAACGATTAAGATATTTAGTTTTTCTGTAAAATAATCCTGAAAATAGCTATTTTTGACTCATTTATTTACTCCTTTTTAGTCAACAAAAACTTGTACTACGTAAAATTCAAGGGTGTCCGTACATTCTGCATTCAGTTAGCTAAACATTCATTAAAAAAAGGTCCATGATATGTTACGTTTACCTTTTTATGCTGGAAATAGAAATATAGGTCTATCTCACTCTAGCAAATGGCTGGGCAGAGTCTGTCTCACTTTAGTAAACCGCAACCTTATCTTGATTTAATTCTGTGTCATTTGTATTTTATTCATAGTATTTGATTCTTTATTTCTTGTGACAATGTAAATTGGTTTTGGAATATTTAGCATGGTTATGTTCTTTATTTTAAACTATATTCAATACACACAGAAATCAACATCATTAAAAAACGCAATTGATCGAGTTGTGTTTCCCCATAATTTGTATTTGTTCATTTTCAAATACAAATAACGAAATTATCAGCGCAACTGTTTCGTTTATTTATTTATTTTCACCTGGAATTATTGCAGAATTCGCTCAAATTGGCCGAGTTTAAAATTTTAATTATATTTCCCAGTCTGGTTTTTATTTGTGTATGTGCGTATGTGTGCATTCTGCAGGAATCAATATTTCAAAACTAAAAATGTTGTTCGCATGTAAATAATGCTGCCGCAAATGAACCGCTCCGCACGTAAAATGGGGACCTTGTGCAAATATTAATTTATTATTAAATTTTGCGCTGCCAGCAATAATAATACAAGCGCAAGCCATCGATGTTGTTGCACGTAATTAAATTGAAATTTTTGAATAATTTATGACAACGGTGCAGGTATGTATACCGGGTGTTCGATAAAAGCCATAACTCTATTACTTATTGATTGATTTTATCGAACTTAAAACCAAAGTCAATGGATGTTTATCTATAAAATATGGCAAGTATATTTGATTCACAAATTTACAAAAAATCGGTTAATACTGTTGAGGCAGTTAGTTGTTGAAACTCCATAATATCACTTTAATAAAACACTTCATTTGTTAAATTTCAAAATTATATAATTGAAACCTAAACAAATTAAGTTTTTTTATTAAAGTGAAATTGGTGAATAGTTTTAAAATTTGGTTTATTCGCCACATATTTTCCTAATATTAAAGGAAATTTAGTTTTACTAAAATAATTCTATGTCATGAATAAAGGTATTGTATTGCATGTGGGTTTATTCTCTAGAATAATAAGACAAAAGCACGGCATTACGCACATACATCATTTCATGTTCTACCTACTCAAATCCCTTTCATCTTATAAATATACACATTTTTTGTCATTTTTGTTTCAGGTAAGTCGCATAACTAGGTCTCGTCATGCAAATAGACACAGTGAGTATACATACACAGAAAACATCCCTTCTCGTTATTCCCACCAACGAAACCAGCCATCCAATTATAGCCTGAGCGATTTTTCTTTGGAGAAAGGGTGCGAAATTTAAATTATTGCCGGCGGGATTTTTCCTCCTCTCCGAACTATTTTCTTTCTTTAATTAATCTCGCGTACTAATTAGCGGACCGACTGCTTTTTTACAGCCCGCAGTTATTTCATGAGGCAATAAAAAATTCAAAAAAGTGGCGGAAGAAAGAAATCGTGGACGGAAATAGTACTTTTAGAAAAATATCCGCGGAGCTAATTAAGGTGGAGGCTATGCCGGTTGTTTCACCTCAAGCCTTTTATTTATGGCAGATAATGGGGAGTGTATTTTGCGAGAGGGGAGTAATTAATTGCGGAAAGTTGTTGGATTTTTGCGTAGAAGGAACAGTGTAATTAAGTTGAATTGAAAAGGATTGAATTTAGGAGTTCGTTACAAATTAAAATCATCTTTCTAAAGGAAGTATTGCGTAAAGTATGTTTTGGATTGTTACATTTTGAAAATAACTTTAGAAACAAAGGGTGCTCAGAAGTTTAGAGAAAGCTCTGATTCAGTAAATATACGAGATCTTTATCTACAAAGATTAGCGTCCACATTTAAGTTACGTTATGACACTAACTATAATTGATATGCAAGGAAAGATATTCTTTACTGGGTAGTATTTAAATACTCCCCGAATACTGTATATTTTGGAATAAATTTTAAATGAGAGGAGCTTAGGACCCAATCAAAACTTCCACACAGCCTCTGAAGAATGCCCAAGAATGAAATTTTAATGAGCGGAGATTTCTTGTACCAAATATATTTTTTGTTTTAGCAAAGTGCGCTTTGAAAACAAAACCAATACGGATTGGTTTTAAAGAAAATACTTACAATCCGCATAATATTAGGCATTTTTAATGTAAATTGCATTTTTTAATGGAGAAACTGAGAAATATTACAGGTATTTACATTTCTATAAGTTACTACATACGAGTAATAATAATAATAATATGTAATTTAATGTTTTATTTAAATGAAATTATCAAAATTTTGTCAAAAAAGTAGATAGAAGACCAGCATTATGGGTGGCAAAAATAGTGTGGATGTTCTGATGGGGTCCAGGAGCTTCATGATTGTTATAAAAATAAGAAATTGTGTAATTTTTTCAATCAACTGAATTTTTTTAATTACATGAAATAAATTTTCTTGCAACATGCCGAAAAGTCTATTTATATTATCCTACATGAAACGTCTTGTAAACGTAACGTTTTTCAACATTCCGACCAAAGCATAATATTCTACTTTTTTTAAACTTTCTATTATTTTTTTAAGGCCCATTTCGGTACCAAAGAAATCGATATAGCCTAAAAATGCTACAAGGCAAGACTTGAACTTAGGCAATGTGCTTTCAATGAGCTATTCTTTTCGAAAATGACGAAATATGTCTGACACGTATCTGAACGATTAATATAAACATATTAATAAAAATCAAATGTAACAATATTTGACTACCACCCCACTTAAAAAAAATTAAATAAACAATGCAGCATAATGCACTCTTTATTCACTTCTTATTACCATAAGACATTTATGGTAAAATATTTGTGACGTCTGCGACACATCAAAATCGACTTTTCGAACTTAAAATAATTGACGTCTCTTATTCGTTATAGTATGCAAATGTATGCCGCCAGTGTTGCCAGTTCGATGAAAAATCCTATAAACCTGTTGTATTTTGAATCATGATTGGGAAAATTCTAGCTGTTAGAAGATTTTATAGCTTGCATTACGCGACCTCACAGTTTCGTAGCGTAGATTTAAAATTAATTAATTACAGCTGGCATCAGCTATTGCCTGTTAAAAGCTGGCATATAATGGCCGAGTAACACGAAGTGGACAAGCATACAGATATAAACTCCATGTGTTAGCCTCCTCTCACACTTTCAAAATTTCATTATTATTTCCTCTAAGAGAGTATTATTTATATTTAACTACGACGATAATCTATAAATACTGTTTTATAAGAAAGTATTTTTCACCGTAATCATCGAACTTCCTCCATATGGCAGCCATATTAATAGAATTCCAATACCACACTCCACAACACTCGTTTATTGAACCCCATGCATCTATTTATGCAATCAATATGTAGCCCCCAACATTTAGCTTCTATTATCATTATTAGAATATGTACATTCACTTCCATCCAAAAACAAGCGAACACATTTTCTGGCTCTTATAATAAGAGGTATTTTTTTTCATGTAACATATTGTAATCACCATTTAATTGGGCTCGTTAAATCCAACAAATCCGCCATAACAAAAGAAAAATGCTTGACATAAAAAGTCTAGTAATCATATTATACGAGTAACGCCCTCTATTATGTAACAATGGCAATTGATTTTTATTTTCTGTTAATTTGTAAAAGTAAAAATATGGTTTTTTAATGGTTCATTAGAGTAATTAAGTTGGTGTTTTTTGTGGGTTGATTGAGTGATTTTTTTGTCCGTGTAATGAATAAAAAGGGGTAATTATAGGGGTTTATTGTGTGTATAAATGACATGGAATTTATTTATTAAGCAACACTCAATGACGAATATTTAATAAAATACCATTTATTGTTTGAACTAATGTGTGTTTACCTTGTATTAATATCAACAACTTCTTTTTTAACCCAATTATAACTAAATAAATGACAAGAGAAAGAACAAAAGTCGTAGGCTTTATACTTAATAGTTTTTACATTATCTTTTATTATTACAGCAAATTTAAAGTTTTATAGAGTTTTCTGCTTCCACCGTATTGGTGCACACTCAACGTGGGTACTGACGTCATTGTAGTGCCTCACTTGAAATCAGTGTTTTGTACGCGAGGCGCATGAAGTAAAATTTCGAGTTTAGAAAAGCCCCGTGAAAATTTGTAGAGGGTCGCGCAGCGACCCGAGACAAATTTTCACTCAGTCTGGGAGTGGAAAACACTCGTTTAAAGCTTCAAATTGAACTTTAAAGAAAAACAACGCATGTCTGAAAATTTACAGCTAATGCACATGTTTACCTAAAAGAAAAATTCTTTGTATTTATATTGTAGCCATATTATTATATTGTAAAATTCTGGCAACATAAAATATATAGTCATGTTATTTGCAACTACATAAGTGACTTAAATGATTACTATCAAAAATCAAATATCGTACATGACTGTTGCGTACTGCACTCCTTAATTTGGTAAATTGCTTGCACTTCAAGCTGAGTAGGCTAAGCCGTACAAAAAATGAGAAATTACAATAACCCAATTCGATCTCTAGACGCTAAGCTAACTAAGTGCGTCGGTAATCAAATCGCCGAGTGTCGCATATTCAATTTGGTAAATAAATGAAAAAGTAATTTTTACGACTCATCACTTGAATCAACCGGCATTCCACATTCCTATTCAAAATATGAATCTAGAAATGCACTTATATTTAAAGAATGTATTGGGAACTATTTTAATACTGTCTTTCTTTGTTGTGTATCAACAACATAATCAATAAACAGTCCGCGGCAGAAAAATTACATTCGCAATTCAAGGCCGCGCACCGAGAACCCGTGTCGCGAAAAATGCCGTACACGAATTTTACATATCAAACCCAATTTCTTTTCACATGTTTTTGGAAATTACAGTATAATTTTAAGATATTACTAAAATAGCACGATGCTGCCCTCTATTTATTGAAAACATCATCAAAATTTACATTGCTCTAATGGAGATTTCTAAGCAACGATTAATTTTATTTATCATTTATTTTAGATTAATCTATTTAATACAAAATGTTTATAATAATTACTTCAATAAATTAAAGCAATATAAAGAAGAAATAATGTTTTCTATGGAAGTATTGCTTGGATTTATGTGATCATTTAAGTATTCCATTAGTTGATTTATATATAATTTAAGAAACATTTTTTTTTAAATAGTGTCAATTTATTCGCAAAGCTTTAATGTGCAATATGTATAAGTTTCAAAGATCTACTTTCATTATTGTGGAAGATTAATCGTTGTTAGTTCTTATAGCCAAATAACATGTGAATTTCTGACCTTAAGTGTACTTAATCTGATGCACGCGGTGTAAAATGTCATTCATTCATTGCTTTTATTTAAATCAAACAATTTAAAGTTTAGAACGAGTGTTCCCACTTTTTGATTAAGCATGAAGTAAAATTTCCAGTTTAGAAAAGCCTAAAAATTTGGTTAGGATGCGTAGCACTGCAATATTGTGAAATTAAATATATACTGCTAAATCAGTATTAAATACACAGATAGTTTTATGTAACACCGAACATGCTAGAATGTACTCAATGTTATTTTTTCTGTGTTCGATATGTATTGGGACGTATCAAAGCATTGAGTGCGTCGTGATTGGCTATGATTTCTAATGGCAATATAGTGAAACCAATGGACACGTTTCCCGTCAAAAATAAATTAAATTTATCAATTATTATGTCAACCACAATATGTTGTATTATGGATATTTTAGTTCAACGGAATGCATATCAATCTCTGTTATATTTTTAATCAGTAGAATACTAATTAAAGAATGTAAGAAGATATAAACGCTTCATCAGTAAACAGTATTTTTCGTCATATTTCGTTGTTTTCATTAGACACATTAAATAAAATTTTTCAAAAATTGTATCGCTTAATTTTGTCATCTTCATACAGCAGCTAGTGATGTTGGAATTTGTAGGACCTAAACTTAAATTTTAGTAGTACTCCTATGTACGGAGGATTTTTAAACAATCAATGATTTTGCAATAGTATTTAAGGATATTATTGGACACTCTTCGATATAACACAACTTGTTCAATTTCATCTCTTCCGATAATATCGACGGAAGAGAATCACGGAAAAATTTGGCTTGGTCCCGAAGCGAAGCGGATAAATATTACAAATGGGATTTTCGTATTTTGTTTTAAATGTTAAATAATATTAAAAATAATTTCAAAAACTTGAATTCAGCAATAGTTTGGTAAATTATGTAAATCAGATCTATGTTTATGTAACCTATTGCCGTCAAATAAGCCTCTGAACAAGATGTGAAATGTTTTTACACTTGTTCTGAATCACCTTGTATAACCAATGTTTGTATATTTTATGTACTGTGCAAACTATCAATTTTTCTTTGCACTCATCTACTTATAATATATGCAAAAATATTGTATTCCAATCTAATGTTTATATTTATTGTTATTATCAAAAACAACCTAAATAAACATATGCACATTTTAATGGTATCACATATGCAAATTACGATGTATTATACAATGGGACGTTAATTTTGATGTGCAATATTGTGTGAAAATAATGTAATGATTTCATTACTGCTATGTAGCTAATGTTATTAATTATTAATAATGGCGTTCAAATTTGGGAATTTCTAGTGCAAAATGGATTATAGTGTATAATTGTACGGGATTCGAGATTAATCCGGTTACATTGTTTAAGAGAATAATTTGCGCTAGTGTATTTTTAATTGACGCAAGCGCGGCGTCATTTTACAAAATTTAATCGGCACCATTTGAAATTCAAATGTTATATACACATAAATTACAATAAAATAATAGTTCTCTGAAAATAGATATGGCAACATCAAAAAATGTAATTATAGTTATATTAAATAAAATGGGACACCTTGTACAAAATCTGTAAATTTTTTTTGTGTGTTTCTCGGATATTATTTAGAGCAATTTTAAAATGTTAGCTCGTTATCTTTCTAATTAACAAAGTTATAGCAAACATAAAATGTTGTTGATGTTTACTTTTTTCGCCATAACTTAAAAACAAATGACACTAGAAGAAATTTATTAACTTAGTTTGTTTTTGTATTCAAAATAAAAGCTTTTATCTGAACGATAGTCGTAGAATAAACTATACTTATTTTACGACTATCGTACAATTCGTATGGAATGACCATTTCCCACTTGTATGAATTGCTACACTCGTCTACGGCTCGTGCAGCAACCTACATACAACACTTCAATAATTCTATGACTACGTAGGTGAGCCGAAAATGTTTTCTTTGAAAAATACGACACGAGAGTGAGAAGATTGATAAACTATAAATATGCATCCGTCATTTAACATAACTCAGCATTATTTTGTAACATAACCTCATTACATATACCTAAATATCTAGCTTAACCTCATCGTATAATCACATTTAATCAATGTTCTGGGTAAGATGCTGGGTATTGTAAATATTAAATTCAAAAATAAATTAATTTGTAGTAATGGACTAACCTTCGAAATCATATTTTCCATCCATTTTTACTTTCCGACACTACTGCGTATAGAATGTATTGTAATCATGCCAAAAATCCGTCTATTAACTATTGGTTTTTACATTCTCAGGTCCCCGAGTACGATTTTGTATATGCTTGTAAACTGATTTTTTATTGAACATTCAAATTTTCATATGAATGATAAAAAGTTTCGGAAATATTAAACAATAGAAAATTGAAAGTAGAAGCGGAACGATGTCAATGTTAAATTATTTAAACCTTCCATTTGTAGAGCGAGAAAATAAAAAGGGAAACAGAAACAATTGTATCCCTCCGTTGCACGTGAATTATTGAACAAGCAAAATAGAGCAGGTCGGAATAAAACAAAAGTCTTGCAAAATAACACGATCGAGCACCCATAAATAAACAGGATGCAACTGTGGGGGGGTTGAAATCAAACACGGTTGGCATTAAAATCTGAGATAAAAAAGAATCGTGGAAAACTCCCCGGGTTATTGAATAACGACATATTTCCCATCCGCCCCGCCGAGAAGAACACTACTTCCATCCGGGCCGGGAAGATTACTTTCCTTGTTGTGTTTCGTTTTTTTTTGTCCCGCGGGAAAATAAGGCGGGCCAAAGCTGGCGTTTCTATTCCTAAATATAGATCGTGTGCGTCTTAGCGATTTAACGCCCCCTAAAACTCGCGATACCACAGAGAATAAATTCCTCACCTTGGGTATGGTTGGTGTTTGGCATAGTGGCATAAGACAAGGATGGTTATTACGAGTTTGCTATGCTTTGCGAGGAATAAGGCAATGGAATGGAGCACGAAGTGAGGCTACAATAGCATGCACTCCGTCTAAGGACATATCCACACATCAGCTAAACTCGAACGATTAAGGAGAACCTCCATTTGCACTAAAACGGGGTAAAATGTTCACGCATGATGCTTTTCAAGTTGACAACCGCGAATATTCAAAAATGAAGATAATTATTCTTCAGGAAGAAACGTTTAATTAATACCATACCTACAGTTAGTAATCAGATAATTTTAGTTAGGAATACATGACTATTTTATGTTATTGCATACGCTAAAGTAATACCTACAATGAATTGTATTTCTTGCAGTGGTAAGAATTAACAACCAGACAATTTTGACTACCGAATATAGATCCAAGAAGGTTAAAAGTTTTGCTTGAAGATGAACTCAAGTTTGTTTTGTTAGCCTATTTAGTATTGAATCAGATCATTAGTTTCATGAATCTATGTAACGTATATAGGGCAAGGGATAAATTTGGGGGGGGGGAGGTCTACACAATACACAATTAACCGAAATTATGGTAAACTAATAATAAAGTCAGTGTTGCTAAATAGATGCAAAACTGTAACTTCCTTTTAAATAACCCTATACAATTAAATTACTTTGACAATTGTATCAACATGTGTAGTTTTCATCTCTAAAGCTTGTGTTAGACGACACTATTTTCTTGTACAAGAAAACAGTATACTATTTTCTATCATGGTGTAATACACAAAATATGACCAAACCAAATAGAACATGTCCTATTTCCATTATACAAAATTGTACAAGATTCGCGTTTGGTCATATTTTGTGTATTACACCATGATAGAAAATAGTATACTATTTTCTTGTACAAGATAATAGTGTCATTTAATACAAGCGTATGAATTAATATATTCTGGTTTTATCTAGAACTACTTGTATGTGAAACTATTTATAGCCAAACCAAAACGACACAATATGGTTTTTATTTTAAAAGATTATTAGTGTTTCATTTTAGCTTTAAACATAGGTTTCCAGGCCGTGATTAAGTATGAAGTAAAATGTTGAGTTTAAAACAAGCCTGAAAATGTATGTGCCAGGCATATAAAACTGATTTAATTCAAAGTTTTTTTTTTAAATTTGTATTATGTGATTTTATTAAAAATATTAAAAGTGACAAATTAGTTGAATTTTTTAGTTGTGTTTTTGTAATATTCTAAAACTAAATATTGACATTTCATTATATTTTGTTATTTTAAATTGTTAAAGTGCATCAAGTATAATTCTTTATTTCGCAAATTTAAATCACCTGTAGTTTTTAGATTAAGAAAATCAGATTTATGTTTATTTAACCTATTGTCTTCAAATGAGCCTTTGAATTGAATCACCCTGTATACTAAGTGTTCGGCCAACTTTAACTTATTATATTTTGAAAATATTGGACTTTTCTTAACATCCTCGGTCATTTCAGTAAAATACATTAAATTCGAGTTTATCTTAATGACGTTCAATTATGTTAAAATGTTTGAGTCTACAAAGTTTTTTTTAAAAGTTGTTAAACCTTTGTAGACTAAAACCCTGCGAATATTATCAGAAAGCCACATCCGTAAATTCCCCGAACACGGCAAATCAGACAAATGTGCACCTGTCTCACACAGGTAAATACACATTTAATTGAATACTTCACATGTCGCATGACTGCAATTGTGCCCCAGACCACCTGAGCCCCACACCTCCCTCTCCCTAGGTGAGCATAATACAACCCCCGCAGTTTCACACCTTATCGAAGATCCACAGCCCCACTTTCCTCGGCTCTTTCCACGTTTCCATCCCTGTATACACACCCCCATTTATATTTAGATTGAATATTCATTCGTAATCACGTTTTAAGCTCCTTGAGAAATTAATGCCATCTCTCTCCGATTTTCTTCCTCGCCCCCTTTTCCGAGACGTTAAATCTCGTATTAATATACTATTCATAATTTTGTTTGTGTCATGAGAATCGAAATGGAAATCGGAATACCGCCGGCTCCCAGTGTTGAGCAATACAGCTTTTTTGCTTCGACTTGCCTTCCTTTGGGAATGTTAAAATTTGTAATAACTTCTCCTTGTTATTGACGGGGATGGGAGAGGCGGGTGTTGTTTTATATATGAAACGGAGCTTGAGACGTTAAAGCTTTCGGATTTAATCCGTTCAATTGTGCGGGGCAAGCTTGGGGTTTATGTCAAGGGGATGAAGTTAGCATTGCAAGTAATCTTATTAAATATTGGATAGTATAGACATTGCTTTTAAAGTACTAATAGTTTTTGGTGAAATGGCATAAGTTGTTACACATTACGAAAATGGACATTTATCAAAGTATGCAAAAATAACATAAGGCTAAGGGGGTGACGTAAAAGCTGCCTACAAGATTTTTATTCTGTGTTTATATTAAATATGCTATCCTATATATTTGCCAGACCTAGTAAGTAAAGATGGGCGAAGTGGCTTTTTTCAGTGAGCTGGTTCAAAAGGTCTAGCTCACTTAAAAGAGTCAGTTCATCGAGCCAGCTCAAGAGTTACATGACTCAATTACGAGCGAGCGAGAAGCCGAGAGTTCTAACTTTTATAGATTCATCTGATTCGCCAACTTATTAAATTGATCAATACGGCGATTAATAATTTCGGTTATAATTGCAATAATTTAATCATAATTTATATAAATACGTAAGAGTATAAATATATAATCAAAATTATGACAGTCGCGTATTTATTTCATGCGATTACACTTCAACTGTGTTTAAATATATTGAATTCAACACGAAAACAGTGATCCAACTCCGAATTTCAGACATGGAGCTGTCATGAATCATCGCGATCCAACTCCTTGCCGCGGAACTGGGTCGCGATAAGTGAGCTAGCTCAGTCGGTTCAGCCGCTCAGTCGGATTCAAGAACCGTCATGACATATTCGATACTTGTTCTGCTACTTTCTTGATGGAACCAAATTTTCAAATTGGGTAAAGTACTACTCTTGTTATGTTCCATATTTTTATTTTCAGTTGCCTGACACGTGTTTCGATCCGTTACGATCATTTTTAAAGTTAAAACTGAGTTTTAACTTTGAAAATGATCGTAACGGATCGAAACACGTGTCAGGCAACTGAAAATAAAAATATGTAACATAACAAGTGTAGTACTTTACCCAATTTGAACCGTCATGACTCTTTTAGAGTCGAATCGTCGCTAGCTCAATAAGTTTACGCATCGAAATTCGAATCGATGATGCTGCAATAAAAAAAGATAGGAATATAACAATAGCTATTTTCTTACTACAATAACAAACACTTCTTATTAAATTTACAATTTTGGTTACAAATAGGTGACGAAAAAAACATGGGTGTTTGCTTACGATATTTTCAATTGTAGTATATGTGAATTAACATAGGAGAATTTCCATTAAAATCAACAAATAACGTAGATTTAGAAAATGCCGTGAAAAACGGTTAGTTTTTAGAAATTAATTAAGTAGTGCGGTCGTGTCCCAAGCCAAATTTTAATGAACCATGTCTTCACAAAAAAGGAACGATATTTGGTACCACTTTTAAGAACTTGACAATGAAAACGTGAAGTGTTTGTTTTGTATTAAGTATTAAAATTTATAAATAGTTTCACGGGAAATTTATTTAGACACTTAAAAACAAAACATGTGAGTGTACCAATTAATAAAAAATCGACCAATTGGAAGAATTTGATATTAGAACCTACTATTGTCCAGCATCGCAGGTACAAGACACAACGTAGGCACAACAGCGCAAGCAAATGACTTAGTTTATTACTTGCAAACTTGCTTGTAAACCAATTAGTTTAAGAAAGACAAAGGAATTCAATCAACAGTTGACCAAAATGGTTGAAAAAGAATATTACCCCTTAATAATTTTCGTGGACAAGAAATTTAGAAAATGTGTAGATTTACTAAATCCAGGATATAAATTACCTAGCAGAAAAACCATTTCATACAGTTTAATTCCTTACCTGCACATGGAAGTGGAAAATAATTTAAAGGGAAAAATCAATTTGACAACTTCTTTATATCTTACAACTGATAGATGGATATCAATTAACAACAACAGTTTCGTTGCAGTAACAGCACATTATGTTGACAACGAGTTTAAATTAAACTAAAGTCTCCTTGGAATCTGGAAAACAAGGTGGTAGCTGTTATCAGTGATAACGCCGCGTATATTACTGCAGCAATTCGATTGGGAGGGTGGCAGCATATACCGTGCTTCGCTCACAGCATAAATTTAGTAGTGCAATCTAGTTTAAATGAAAATACTCACATTGAGAATATTGTGTTTTGTGGTACATTTTAAAAAAAGTAGTCTTGCGCTTGCTGAATTAAATGTCGCCCAAGAAAACATAGGATTGCCGAACTTATTAAAGATGATGTTAAAACTAGGTGGAATTCCACTTATGATATGTTGTTTCGGATATTAGAAATTATAGACGCATTAGTTTCAACATTAGCTGGTATCTGGTATAAGGGTGAGTGTGCATTGCTGCACTGCACTTAGATCTCATTAGGCCCATTGTGCTGCCTCCCACTATGGGTCACCCATCCTCAGCTCAACCATCCCACCTTGTCTATGCAGTCCAGTATTACTGAGGTGGGCAAATCCCCGATGATGTCCATGTCGGCCATCTTTCACCCAGTATGGATCCTCTCGTAGACGAGAGTGCCGGGCATTCGCTAAGGATGTGCCTGGCAGTCTCGTCTTCCATTTCACACCCTCTACAAGATGAGGAGTTCAACATTAACTGTAAATGTTTAATTTGATGAATGGGAAATAATAACACACACTTGTACAATATAACAAATATTTTATGCAGTAACCAAAGAAATTAGTGCTGCATATGTTACAACTATATTAAAATTAAACAAGAAAATGTATCCAACGTAATCAGAGATTTTGCTGTCTCAATAAAAAAAATCATTTAATCAAAAGATTGAAAGGGGTAAAAGAAAACGAGTTGTACAAGGAGTCGACATTCTTAGACCCGCGATTTAAAAAAAATTGATCTAAGATCATAATAAAGTTAATAAATCATTATGTGAAGAAGCTTGCTCAGTAAATTTACCAATTTTAATCAATCCAGTTAGAACATCTACAGATAATGGTCATACCTTGTCCACTCCAGATAGTACCAGTACAAGTTTAGAATTACTTCTATGGCAATATTTTGACAAAGATGTAAATAACGCAAATATTTTATATAATCCCATAGCTGAAGAAATTAAAGAAGTAGATAATTTTTGTAAATGAACCTCTAATATCGAGAACTGGTGATCCCTTGCAATGGTGAAAAAGTAACGAATTAGTTTATCCGAGGCTTTCTAAAATAGTAAAAAAACATGTATGTGTCATTGCTACATCAGTTCCTTGTGAAAAAATATTTTCGAAGGCAGGCCAAATATTAAATGAAAAGCGGTCTGGACTGACATCTTTAAAATTAAAGATGATTCACTAAAATTCCGCAGACTAAGAAATAACGAAAGTAAAAAGTGCATGCTCAGCAAGGCCGAGCCGAGACAGCCCACCGATCGACGAGCCGCGTGAAAATTAAGAACCGTTAATACAGTGCGAATCAACATTCTAGGTGAGTCGTGTAACTCTAGAAGAGCGGGCGTATCAAAATGAGTCACAGCTCAAAAAGAGCTGAACATTTTGAACTGAGCCACTTGGTTCACTAGCTCACTTCACTGAACTGACTCTTTGAGTCGATTCGCTCAGGAGTTACCCATCTCTACAAGCAAGTACTTGGCCCGACCTAGACTTGTGGTCTGGCTACTTTTTGTCGAATTTCTTCTTCTCAAGAGAAGCTTAAGTTAGTAGATAAAATCTAAATACCTACGGTTTAGAAAAGCTTACTCCGTAACTCTTTAATTTTCTTATTTTTTTTTGCAAAAATTAATTGAGATCTTTTCTGTATCGGACACTTTTTTCTCATTAATCACTTAGTAAAACATTTTAAAATATAATGGTTTGTAAATTAAATTCACTTGGTAGAGAATAAAATACATATAAGTGAAACAAAACCAAGTAAATTTAATTTAGAGATCTTTTCTCTTGGTAAATTGAACCAGAAAGAACATCTGAATTATTTTTTGCAAAGAAATAAGAAAATTAAAGAGTTATGGAGTACGCTTTGCTAAACTATAAGTTTTATTTCAGGCTGGCAGAGCTGGGCAGGATTCGAACGTTTTAAGGAACCGTGGTTCGAATTTGTTGCATTTTTTTAAGATAATTCGTATGCGAATCCAAATGTAAGTGATTCGAATCCTTATAAAAAGATTCGAATACTCACAAAATGATTCGCATACTTACAAACGGATTCGAATCCTCCAAAAGGATTCGAATCCTTATAAGAGATTTGAATCTTCAAAAACAATTAGAATCGATTATGAAGTTAGACAGGGAGTTTTTCTTTTAAGTATACATATCTCAATTACAGCGTATGTGCTGTAAATCTTCAGATATTCGTTGGTTTTTTGAAAAGGGTTATTGTAACGCTTTAGACGAGTGTTTTCCACTCCCAGACTAAGCATGAAGTAAAATTTCGAGTTTAGAAAAGCCTGAAAATTTGGATTTGCCGGGGCGTGCGAGCGAAGCGAGTCGCGCCCCGGCAAATCCAAATTTTCAGGCTTTTCTAAACTCGAAATTTTACGTCATGCGTCAGGCGCACAAAACACTGATTTCAAGTGAAGTTCACAATATGCTACTAAAGCATTATGCTAAAGACGTATATTTTCAACTTCACCTCAGTTTGTTTTTGAAACTGAGCATCTTGTGTCTCAAAATGTACATCTAACTATACAATTAAAAAGTGAAGTAAGGAATAACAGTATTTTTATGCATAATAATCACTTCACGTAAACTCAAAACATTTACTTTATTAATGTGAGATCAAACTTAAAATCAAGATGATTCTGCTATAAGTTTAAAACTTACAATTCTAAGAAGTATATTTTAAGCTTTACTTGGTTTTATACGCGTGGTGCATGTAGAAAAATTTCGAGTTTAGAATAGCCTGAAAATTTGGTTTGGTCGCGTAGCGCTACACGCTGGAGCATTAAGCAAAATTTCGATTTTATAAAAGCCTGATTTAAAAAGGTTTGAAAAGGTAAAGTAAAACTTCGGGTTTAAAGAAGCCTGATTTGGAAATGTTTAAAAGTTCATAATACAGGTATTTTTCTTTTACGTACACATATACTTTAAATGAGTGTTTTCCACTCCCAAGTTAAGCATGAAGAAAAAATCGAGTTTAGAAAAGCCTGGAGCCGCGTAGCGCTACGCGACCAAACCAGTTTATTTTATGCTGTAAAAATGTTTAGAATTTTTTTTAAACATTTTCAAATCAGGCTTTTATAAACTCGAAATTTTACGACATGCGCCAGGCGCACAAAACACTGATTTAAAGTAAAGTTTAAAACACAGGAAATACAGGACTGAAAGGCTTTTCTAAACTTGACATTTTTCTTCATGCTTAACCTGGAAGTGGTAAACACTCGTTTAAAGTATATGTATATTTAAAAAAAACCCTGTATTTTAAACTTTACTTTAAATCAGTCTTTTGTGCGCCTGGCGCATGTAGTAAAATTTCGAGTTTATAAAAGCCTGATTTAAAAATGTTTAAAAAAAATAAAGTAAAACTTCGGCTTTAGAGATCGCTGAATTGAAAATTTTTAAAAATGTAGTAAAATTATGATCTTAGTAAAGCCTGTAAATGTATATATGTCGACATTAGAAAATTCTAAACATTTTTACAGCATAAAATAAATATTTAAAGTACAAACATTATTATAATTTAAATAACAAGTCTATATTTTAAAAAGCGAGTTTATAGAATAATTAATCTATTTTAAATCATTTTAAACATTTCTCAAAATGTGTACATGTAAAGATGTTTTTATCATGATCTACTCTCATTCAAACATTTTCAACGGTTTATAAAGTCTGCACCATAATAATTAAACTTCCGCACAGATTCGAAAGGGGATTGCAAATGAAGCGTACATATTTACATTCGGGACGATTAATATTTTTGCAATGTTTACAAACATTCAGTGCTTATTTAGAGCTCGACTTTTCTCGTAAGACAGAGTTTATTTAAGCATTCAGACCACCAGTGGCTTTAATACACATAGATATTCCATGTGTAAATAGTTTATATCTGTAAAAGACGATAATTAGAGAGATAATAAATCAAAGGTAAGAGAAATAGCACTGTCGATAAATGTATTGAATAGACAAATGTAAGATTTAGATCAAATGTTAGATTAGAATCCTAAAATTATCTTGAAGCAATTAGGGAAAATAAAATGCAGGCAGGCAAGAAAATCAGTAAAATGCTGCAGGAAATATTAAAATTAATATTTTAAATATTTAGTTCAAAAAACTACACTGATATGCAAAATGTAACAGATCAAGTTATAATAGCAATTATTTAATATTGATAATGAAGGTTTAAATTAAATTAAATTATTTAATTGTATAATCTAATATTCGTCGGGGTATTAGCTGTTGAAGTAGTTGTTTCAATGAATATTTGAATTATTGTTTGCAGAACAAATTAGTTTAAGGTTGTAAAAAGTATCGCACGATATTCTATTATATAATGTAGCACAATTCTACAGATAAACTTTTAATGTAAACATAATTTTAACCCTTTCGGCCCTGACGTGGCATTTGCCACCACTAAAGTTTTGTAAACATACTGGGATTTTTTTTTAAATATACATACAATTATGCATAAGCTATACCTTTTCCGATAATCGTTTGTTTTTAAAATAGTTTAATTTGTCTTAAACGAGTGTTTTCCACTCCCAGATTAAGCATGAAGTAAAATTTCGAGCATCGAAAAGCCTGTAAAATTTGGTTTGGACCAAACCAAATTTTCAGGCTTTTCTAAACTCGAAATTGTACTTGATGCGCCACGCGTATAAATCACTGATTTCAGGTGAAGTTCAAAATATTCTACTAAAGTAGTATGCTAAAAACGTGTATTCTAAACATCAAATCACAGTGTTTAAGACGCGTGGCGCATGAAGTGAAATTTCGAGTTTAGAAAAGCCTGAAAATTTGGTTTGGTCGCTTCGCTTCGCTACGCGACCAAACCAAATTTTCAGGCTTTCCTAAACTCGAAATTTTACTTCATGCGGAGTGGAAAACACTCGTTTAAAAATTCAATTTGAAATATTTGTAAAAACTACGAATATCTTAAGATTTACAGGGATACTGTTTGATATATGTATTCTTAAAAGAGAAACTATGTGTATATCTGAGATAGTAATAAATAATATGCAATGTACAAAATATAAACTATATTTACGTATTTTCGACATTTCTTGTCACTTGTTTTCTATAAAATGTTTAGAAATCGTTTATTTCTGCTTAGTCTTTCAACTTTAATTTGTATTTTATGTCTCAACTCAGGAACCCACATTAAAGCTTTTTATTCCGAATGAATGATATAATTCTTTACTTAACGCATTTAATTTACCGCCTTGGGTATCATACGTCTATTATTTCTAACAAAAGACAGCATGTGTAAATCATATTTGTGAGCAAAAAACAATTTTCGCCATACCTCCCATTTATAAACAATAAATCAAAGCAACCCGGCATAAAAGCAGCTTTTCCGGTCGAAACTTCTCAACTAAATAGCATTACGTGATGAATAAAATGGCCCCAAGTAAATGGAACCCACTTATTCCTCACTCTCTATCTGTTAGGGTGTAAGTGGTGAATCGGTCCCTTTCACCAAATTCGCCATTGTCCATTTTAATTGATGTATAGAGCGCGCTCTCATCCCCATAAAAATTCACCACACTTTCAAACCCGATCCCCACCACTCAACCCCCGCTATTCCACCACCCCCCAGTCCTTGGGGCCATCCCTCATTTGCATCCACTTTTACCTACCCCGGATGTAGATTGCCGCCGTCTTAGGTTTCACTCTAGAAATTACGAATCGTATATTCACAACCTCATAAGGTATAACACGAAACTATATAAAAAAGCGTTTCTATTTAACTTTGAAACGGGAAAACAGATTCTACAAGTTCCACAGAAACATAAAGCATATGCACACACAAAAAAAGCCACCTTTTTTATTATTTAAACGTCAACATCAAAAACCACCGATTGAACTTGTTCGCGCGTTTGTTTGTGTTTTATAAAATACAAATATTTTAAATAATCTAAAAAACAGAGTTGTATGGTGAATGTAAATAATTGGGCTCGTTTTGTTAATTTTCATATTCGCGATTGTGCGAGCGACTGGGAATTGCACGCAGTCTAATGCCAACAAAATTTGTTTTAGTTAATTACTTTGCAACTTTATAATTACATATTTAATTTCCACTTTGTAGTAACTGGATTGATTAAAATTTAATTATGTTACGGGATGGGGAAAGACGAGTTGAAGATTATTTATTAGTTGAAATTCTCATCGGTGTAAATATTTAATAATGAATTGATGTAAATGTTTAATGGTTTGCGTTTGAGAGATGAAAATGATAATTTCTTAATTTACATAATGTTGTGATTAAAATACAAGTTTAAAAGCGAATTGCGTGAAATATTTCATCCCAGCTCTGATTATCAAAGATCAAAATGTGTTTTTTATTTCTTAATTAATTGCAATGATAATTTAAACCCTGGGTCTCCAAACTATCTTCTTCCCGGGACACAAATACAATTCTACATAATAAAGTCGGCCAAGATCCGATTAATTTTATATTAAGGAACAATTGTTACAATATTTCAAAATATGACATTTACAAAAAAAATTACAAACAACCGCGGGCCAGATTCATGCAAGTCGCGGGCCGGATTTGGCCCGCGGGCCGTAGTTTGGACACCACTGATTTAAACTAAGCTTCGTTTGAGATTGAACTGAAGTTTCGTTTGAAAGCTGCACTATCCTAACACTCTCTAAATCACACATTTGCATACATTTCTTTCTAGTAAACGTTATCTTTTAGAAACCCACTTGTATTTTCTGTTTTATATACCTCAGCAATGGCTGATAAATTTGTCCAGATTTTAATTTATTATGTTATCTCAGCTGATACTCATATATTACTATATGAAATTAAAACAACACAGTTAGAAGGGTTGAACACTACAAGGACCTATTAATTTTTTTTTCATTTATACTTTTACATATTTCGTATAAATATTTGCAAAACTAATCAACACGAGGTATATTTTGAACTTCACAATAAATCAGTGTTTTATACGCGTGGCGCATGAAGTAAAATTTCGAGTTTAGAAAAGCCTAATTTGGATTGGTCGCTCCGCTTCGCTACGCGACCAATCCAAATTTTCAGGCTTTTCTAAACTCGAAATTTTACTTCATGCTTAACCTGGGATTATAAGACACTCGTTTAGTTTTTTTAAAGTGTCGATGGATTTTCAAGATTTTAAGTAGTTTTAATTAATTTATAACGCTTTTCGTAAATTTTTAAGATTTTCTTCAATTTTCAAAATTCTAACGGTTTTCCTGAATTTCCTAAATTTTCGTTATCTTAAAAACTTTGATACTTTTTATAAGGTTTTAAAAATTAACGGAAATCTTGGAGTTTCATAAAAAACTTCAAGGTTTTTTAAGTTAACGAATGTTTAAGAAATCCATTAAAATTCCCAACAATTTAAAAATTAAAGGAAATTTTAAAAATTTATGATAATTATCAAAATTTTTAAAATTAACAAAAATTCAGGAAAACCATCACAATTTTAAAAGCTAACTAAAATCTTGAAATTTCATGAAAAATCAACATTTTTTTAGTTAATAATTATTTGGGAATTTCCTGAAAATTGCTAATAATTTGAGAATTGAAGGAAATTTTAAAAATGTATGAAAAGTATCGAAACTTTTGAAATCATCAAAAATTCAGGAAATACGTCGTCAGAATTGCAAAAATTAAAGGAAATCTTGTAAATTTACGATAAGCGTTAAATGTTAATTAAAATTATGTAAATTCACTAAAAATAGTCAAAACTTTGGCAACTCACTAAAATCTTGAACATTCATTAACAATTTAAAAATATTGAACGAGTCCCAGACCAAGCATGAAGTAAAATTTCGAGTTGAGAGAATTTGGATTTGGACGCGCAGCGTCCAAATCCCAATTCGGTTTTTCTCAATTAGAAATTTTACTTTATGCGCCACGCGTACAAATCACTGATTTAAAATTAATTAATTGGCATTTATAAATTACAACTTATAAAAATTCTTAGTAACATCATAAAGCCAAAATTTAAATATTTCTGTCAGTTTAAAACAAACAATTTACTATTATCGTCACTTTAAAAAAAACATCTTACTTTTATCGCCACATTATAACATACATTTCATTATTAAAGTTTTTTTATAGTTAAAATGTGACTATTATAGTGATAGTCCCGATACTGCCAACATGTGACTATTATTGTCACTTTGATACGAACATTTTACTATTAGCGTCACATTATAACGAACATTTTACTATTGAAAAACTGCAATAGTCAAAGTCTTAGGTCAAAATGTGACAATTACAGTGATCTATACTCTATGATAACCCCAACATTTTATTATATAAGTGTACATATACATATTGTAATATATGACAAATATAACAAAAAAACATAAAAATCATATAAAGAATTACATTGATTACAAACCGATGAGAAGTTGGCCACGACTTTCCAGCCACGGATTTTGGCGCCTCCACCATCGCCCGATTTTCAATGAATAATAAATTATTATCAATTGGCTGAACCGACTAAATTATTACTGAACAAAAATAACAAAAACCATATAAAGAGTTACATTGATTACAGCCACCTAAATTATTACTGAACTAAAGATCTAACAGTCAATGACATTGGATAGCCTAATACGACGTAACTGGACCTTAAACTGATGAATTGATGGTGTAAATAAAACAAAGTTGGAATTATTGCTAATACCATTGGCATACCTCATCATACGATCGATGGGATTAGACATCCTGTATCTGATCGAATGAAAACGTAAACGGAATATAGGCCTATGTCTAGCTTGAAGACCACGAGGTATAAAGAAATTTAGCGCCTCTACCAAATAACAACAGTTAATTAGACCATTAACAATTTTGTGTAAGAAAGTCAAATTTAGAAATACTCTTCTTTCAGCTAACGATCTCAGGTTCAGTAGCGATAACATGCCACTATGACTAAAATTGATACTAGCTACACCTAGCCGAGAAGACATAATTTTTCGAAATTTCCCCTGAAATTTAACTATTTTCGTCACATTGAAAAGAAAATTTGACCATTGCAGTGAAAATATGGCTCTTATAGTGATCTATAGTGAGGATATTCTGACTATTAGAATTAAAATTTGACTATTGAAGTCGGTTTTAACTGAAAATATGGCTATTATAGTAATCTATAGTCAAGATAAAGCCTATTTTGACTATTAAAATGAAAAATTGACTATTGAAGTCGTTTTTAAGTAAAAATATGATAATTATCGTCATTTATAGTGAGGATAAAGTCTATTTTGAATATCAAAATGAAAATGGATACAGTCAATATAGTTAGTACTGTCAAAATGGTCGATATAATCGATCTGTCAATATAATCAGTAATGTCAAAATAATCAACATAATCGATACAGTCAGTACTCTCAAATTAGTCAATATAATCGATACTGTCGATATATATTCAGTACTGTCAAAATAGTAAATATAATCGATACGATGAAATACAAGTCTACTTATAGTTAGTACAGCCATTATAGTCAATACAGTCAAATTACAGTATTTGGTGTGTGTAAACATTTGTCAAAGTTTCTCTATTAATTTTTACATTTTTAACAGAAAATGAGAATTTTAGCCAACCCTCACATTTTATCACATTTCCTAAGTTAATTTTATTATAAGAGGGGGGTCCGATATTAAAGGTACAGGGGCCTGTGAAATGAACACAGCAAACGAAATATTGAAGGAGTTAAACTGAGGTTTAAAAACACACATACCATTAATAATAATAATAATGATACATAACAAGATTAACGAAACACAACTATCGGAAATGATCAACATTAAAAAAAATTGTTTAAAATTTTATCTAAGGATGTTAATTTGAACAAACATCTTCCAGCATCCGCCATATGGTCCCGATCTGGTCCTCTCCGATTTTTATTTATTCGGACCCCTGAAAAATATTTTGGCCGGAAAACGATTTGCAAATCAACAGGAATTACAAGACACAGTTGTGGACTACTTTAATCGACTTGACAGGCAACACTACCATGAAGGGATGTTCAAACTACTGTCACGATGGGATAAATGTCTCAATCATTATGGAGAATATGTGGAGAAATGAACAAAAGTATACAGTTTTTGTAGAATGTATTAAATATTTTCTTAAAAAATATATGTACATTTTGGCCTGTACCTTTAATATCGGACCCCTCTCCCAATTTAATAAAATTAAGTTAGGTTAAATGACAAGTTGCGATGAAACCTTACCCCTCCCTGTTTCCATTATGACATTTTGTCTATATGTGACACATTTGAATTAAGGATCATTGTGACATTACTATGTGTTAATTGTTTATTGATCATTATGTATTGACTTTAAATCGCGTAGCCTTTTGACTGTGATAGTATTTCATCATTAAATAATCGTATGTTGATAGTTTTTCATCATTAAATGACTATTGTAACATTTTGACGGTAATTTCTTTATTATGGCATTTTTATAGTATTTCATCATAGTCGATTTTATTTTAGAAAAAGAGGCAAAATATTACGATAGTCGTTTACGTAATATTTTGACGAAAATTTCACTTTTAAGACATTTTGATAGTATTTCATCATAGTCGACTGTATTTTTACTATTATGGCATTTTGATAGTATTTTATCGTTAAATGACTATTGTAACATTTTAACGGTAATTTCGTTATTATAACATTTTGATAGTATTTCATCATAGTCGATCGTATTTTTACTATTATGGCTATTTGATAGTATTTCATCATTAAATGACTGTAATATTTTGACGATAATTTCGCAATTATGACGTTTTGATAGGATTTCATTATAGTCGACTGTATTTTCATTATTATGGTATTTTGATAATATTTCATCACTAAATGACAATTGTAAAATGTTTATGGTAATGTTGCTATTATAACATTTTAATAGTATTTTTATCATAGTCGACTTCATTTTGATAGTAATTCATCATTAAATTGACTGTAATTTACCTATTATCTTTTGAATACGTTTTAACTTGTATCAAAATATTATTACAACTTTCCATTGTTTTAATGATAAAACAAACGAGTGTTTTCCACTCCCAGACTAAGCATGAAATAAAATTTCGAGTTTAGAAAAGCCTGAAAATTTGGCTCAGGGGCTTAGCGAAGCGGAGCGACCGAGCCAAATTAGACTTTTCTAAACTCGAAATTTTACTTCATGCCCCACGCGTATATAACAATGATTTAATGTGAAATGGTTTTTAACCAATTTATAAGTAAAAAAAGTTTATTATGTCAATTATCAATCGTTTAGGTGATGGGGAAAGTGCTATGATGGACACTTCACTTTTTTTTTTTTTTTACAATTTGTTAAAGGAAATCCTAAAAGCCTTTCAACTATCTTTTTTTATCAATAAATAAAAAGCATAACTTTAATCTCTTTTATATTTGCATTTTAAATTTCACAATCTATTATATAAATAAACCCCGTGGATTGAATTAATGTTGATCATAAAGAGTTGGTTTATGGCTCCTGCACTCGAATGGAGAGACAAACTATTAACTCCCCTCCGGCGCAACAATGCCGGCTGGTCGTGTATTTACGGTCAAGGTAATAACGCTGGGGTTATCTAGACGCTTCATATTAAAAGCCCAAGCCATGGACTTTGTTGTTACACAACATTGAAACTCATCCTAGATTGGACTATCAAAGCTCAATCATCATTTCGCCTGTCCATTCTAAAGATCACTTTATATTGAATATTAATACAGGATTATACACAAAGAAAGCGCCTGATATTCATACTTTAATACAGATGAGACCATTAATATATGCAATAAGACTAAAAAACTCATCTAAATCAAAACTTATATATTTTAATTATGGAAAATAAATCTGGAATATGCGAAGAGTAAATTATTCTTATAAGCTTGAAGCAAATATTTCGACTTCGGTAAAGCTTGAAAATTTAGATTTTTTGACGCGAATTATTGAAAAAATAAAACAATGGCTTAAATGAAAGCTAATTTCAAATTTGCTAATTTCCAACTTAACTATTAGAAATAGCCATGAATAGAATTTAGTATAGAATAGAATAAGAATTAGAATAAGTATACTTATTCCATTTAGGTCCATTTGCACCCCGACTGATTAACTTCAATTGTCAACTAATCATTGATAAACCTCTGATTTAGTTAAAATTCTAGAATATAAGAATGTTATAAATTTGTAATATATCCTAAACGTGTCTCTTTCGTCAATATGCAATTATGTAAACAATTTGTAAATACAATTTTTGTGTTTTTAAGAAGTAATAATCACTGATTAAGTTAATCCACTTGGGTGTAAACGGGCATTAGAATTTTCTATTTTCCGGCAAAACCAAACACAGCTCAAAATTAAGACCCAAAGTGCGTCTCGGCGAGGAGAAAACGACTGCAAGTAACTTTTGAGAGGAAAGCTTTAAAAATTTGAATACATTTGAAATTCTACAACAATTTCCACGTCCCGTCGGAGAGGTTTACATAAACCATGCGAGGCGAAATGCATGGGGAAAGGATATCCGATAAAGGGGATATATTCCGATGGGAAAATCAGAAACACTGCATTGCAAAAAAAAACATATCGCCCAATAGATTATCTTCGAAATATTACATTCAAAGTACATCCCTAAAAGAGGTCGTAATATTTCTTAATTTCCTGTAAATGGGAGATTACTTTTATGATGAAAAGCTGTGCATTTAGAAACGTAATTTTCAATTTATTTTTCATAGCACAGTTATGAGAATATTCAATGTAAATGACAGATTTTAAAGAATAATTTTAATTGGTAATAATGCTAAACAATCTAACATCTGCATAATATTTTTTTGAATTTCTAAGAGAATCAGTGATGTTTCATAAATGGGCAAAATAATAAACACATATAATATCGAGATTTTTTCTATTAAAGTGAGATCAAACCTAAGCAGTATATTTTGAATTTCACTTTATATCAGTGTTTTATACGCGTGGCGCATGAAGTAAATTTGTAGTTTAGGAAATTCTGAAAATTTTACTTTATGGTTAATCAAGGAGAAGAAACACTCATTAGAAGCTTCAGATTGAATAATTTTATAATATCAAAGAATGCCTGAAAATGTACAGCACGTACATCGAAATATGTATATTTAAAATAAAAATCACTGTATACAGGATGTCCTGATTAAGCAGTCTATTCATGGGTATCTTCTAAACGTTAAAAGATAGAGAATTGGTTAATTAGGAGAAAATATTCAGGATAATTAGTACTATTTATGTCCGGTGTAAAACTAACAAAACAGTTGAACGTTCAGAGCACAGTTGGTTATTATGAATTTTAATAATATGTAGTTAGTTTTAACATAAAGCAAATATTTTTCAAGATACACATTGTTCTGTTTGTGTAGATATTAATAAATAATTTATTGTTGAATAAAGATTGCCGTTTTCGTATACTTTAATATAAAATCATGGAACAAAATCGCCTCGGCTATAAAATAGAAGATACAAAATTGCCAGTTACGCATTTATACCCGACATAAATATTTTTATTATTGTAAAAGCTAAAATTCATTTGTCCTAGTATCATAAATTATAAAATTTACTGAACAGAAATTCAATTTTACGTTTTAATTTCTTTAATGTATATTCATTTTTATTTTCATTGAGTTTTATACTTCAACATTTTCGTATTGGATCATCCAATAAAAAAATATTACAAACCGTAAAATTTTAAAAATAGTCTAGAATAACAAGGCAAAGAGTATTACGGGAAACGGTGCTGGAAAAAGTAAACACTCGAGATTTTAACAGTCTGCTATTTTGGCGTATGATGTAAGTGCGTAAATTATTACGAAGCACCAACAATATTCTCCGGATTCTATTCATAGACTTCAATCGCGGTCGATTCTGGAATATAAGTCGACGAAGTACGGTAGCAATTGTTTGTTTACATTCAACTTTTATTTTGTCTAGAAAACCAGACACTTAACTCTAAATTTACGGTAGCTTGAATTACCTAATTAGGGCCAGTTGCACCAAACACGTTGAACTGATTCAACTCTGAACTCGAGTTCAAAGTGACATTAGAACAAAAGAAATTGTCATCTTGAACTCAAGTTCGGCTTCAACTCGAGATCAACTTTTTTGGTGCAACTGGCCCTTAGTGCACTGGAACATTAAGATAGGTTCTAGAAATGTAGCGTGTTAAGTGCTAAGACACCTCGATTCTGCTCAAAACGATGTTCGTGCATCTTTGCTATATTATTAGAACACGGTCTTTGTGCGGGAGATGTTGTACTGCACAGGTGCCTAATTTCAGTAATCCAGTTCTAAGCAACAAACTGCCAGCCTAAACTAAATCGAAAAAACATATGCCTAAGTTATGCACTTTCGAACGGTATTAACCACAATTTTTGCATTAACCCTAATTTCGAGAAAAAATATATTTTCTAAATGTTAATCTTTTGCATAATAAAAATTGTTTATAAAATTGTTAATAGTTGATGGAATTTATTTAAAATGGTAAGTATGGACAGTCAACTCTTTTACTATTATAATATTGGTAGTACTCCATAAAATGGCAGTTGTTATTATTTAAGCACTATAAATCGCACTGCAATCAATATATGAAATATTATATACTAACGAGAATGTAATCTAAATCCGATAACAGCAAACTATTTGCATATTGTAATAATGCAGCTCGATTTACACGGAGTTGGATTACACGTACAAAAGAAAATGAATTATTTATTTCAAGTCAGAGCAATAATTTTATGGTCTGCAATTCCGCATTTCGAGAAATTGTAATGAAATACAAACACTTGCAAATTCAATTGTGTTTTGACCTGTAAATATAGTCGTTTTGGAAGTAAAAATCATTAAGTACATCGAAAATAAATGGCTAGGAAAGTTGATAAATCTAACATACAGGGTGTCCCGCTTAAGCAATCCGTGCATGTGTATCTTTTTAGTGGTGAGAAATAGAAATCGTTTTAATGGGAGAAATATGCAGGATATAGATAGTACTCATTTACTATCTATATTCAGTGTAAAAACTAACCAAACATTTGAACATTGTTGCAATTATTTATTTTCCTTAACTTGGTTTTTATTAATGACAAAAGGAAAATATTTTGACATAATTAAGGAGCTTTTTTATGCTTCTTAACGAAATATTATTAAGTACACCTTCTTGATTTTTTAATAAAGCACATATTTTCGGAGACAATCTTTATATTTTATTAGATAGCTTGGAGTTTTCTAATTCAGATCATAATTTCTCAACGTGGAGGATAACGCCCTCCTGTCGGCGTTTTGAGACTTTCAGGGGGGTAATTATTAATTATCAAAAACGTATGCATATAATTATTTACTTTTTAAATTAAATTGTTTTATTTTAATTTAAAACTAAAAAAAAAAACCCAGAGAAAATTAGGGGGCGTATAATATTACATGTTTAAATATAATCGTGGCTATAGAAACAGCTATATAACAGGCCCTTCGCATATTAAACCCTGCCCAGCACAGCACAGCCCAGGCCTACGAGTGGGTTAATTCTGTGTATCATGGTAAAACATGAAGTGGCGCATATTGAACCCAGTCCACGGCGTGCCCACGTGGGTCGTGGGTCTCGAGACTCGAGTTTGTTTATATTAATTTTGTGTACATTAACCTAAAAATTTAATTAAAAAAGTGTTTTTGTTTTGAGCTGGAAACAACTACTAAATACATTGTCTGGAACTGCCCACTTAACAAAAACTCTCCTAGAGTACTTCGCGCACTTAAGTATGCACCTGGGAGTTTTTTTTACTCTAGATAACGCATACAAAAGAACTACGTCCTCAGTTTCGGACTCGGATTCTAAATCTAAAAGCATTTGAAGGGACGTCATGGGGAGAGGTGCAGGGCTGGGTCTATACTGGGCTGGGTTCAATATGCGGTGACTCTATTTCACAAGTGGGCGTGGGTTCGGCTGGGTTCAACATGGGCCTGGGCTATGATGTGCTGGGCTGGATTCATAATGCGACGGGCCTCAGATTCACGACAGATGGTAAGTAAAAAAAAAATAGTGGGCTCTAGAAAAAAAAATGTATTCCCAAAACCTATAATATAAATCAATACATCCGGTGAATTTACATTTTTGATCACAAGGACAGGGACCGGATCCTCTACCCGCAATGTGATGTTAGAAAAACATTTGTTTAGAGTACTTTAAAATACTATAATAACAATAACATGACAAAAAGGTTTATAAAAGTTAATAAAACCTTAATTAGCATAAAGATTACTCTTTGGGATGGATGTATTAACTAATTATACAGGTGTTAACTAGAAGAACTCTTCTTTCGTTTTGTTTCTTCTCATTAATAAACTGATGTTAAAGGCCCAGGTCCACCAATGCCAAAAAGTGAATAATTATTTTGGAGGAAAATCACATTTAAGGTTAAGGCATTTGTTTCAAAGAATTATGCAAGGACAACAATATACATAAAATACTTAAATAGATTTTTTAATTATTATAATTTAAAGCTGTAAAATCATGAGAAATATATCATTGATCGTATCTTATAATACATGAGAGCAGTATGTTACTTACGATATGTAGTAAAGTAATAAATCAAAATTCTATTCGAGGCAGACCGATTCCATTAGATGCAATATCTGTAACATCATTGAAAAACAATCCGCTTTTTATATTTTAAAGGCGAACCGGGCGTGGGATATTTTCCGCATTTCCGGCAAAGTAGTGTCTCGGAAAGGAAAATAGAGAAAATGATGGATGGTCGCCGTTAGGAGTGCAGAATACACGGGAGCTACACACTAGTAAGTGGCTGACTGGGAAGCATGTGTTCGGAATGGATCCACGGATCCATCCCTTTGCGCGCCAGTTGAATGCACACAGTTTGCGAAGCTCTTTTCAACTCAGTCACCCAAGTTTTCTCCAGCTTTTTTTCCTCTCTTCGCCCGTTTGCATCCACCTGGAGGAAACGTCGCAGGGAGTCAGAAATCAGTGTCCGGAAATGTCCGATCATGAGGATTTTCACGCGCCGGCATGCAATTATTTTTCGGCTCCGATTGAGTTTGTCCTCCCTTTAGAAGAGAAAAAGTGGCCATCCGGAAACTGTAAATAACACAAATAACACACGCCGTCCAATATGCAGCTTTTAATGCACTCGAGCGTTGCCTTTCAAATTTAATTAGCGAGATTGTAGCTTTCCCACTTTTGAAGTTTAAATTAGAAAAGCTCGACTCTCTCTGGAGGGTGCAAAAAAATTGATCGCTGCAATTCATGGATTAAATATGCATAAAACTGCTTCTAAAATGAGTACACCCACCTTTAGAGGATAATAATCGTTACAATGTTTTATTTTCAATTAAATCTGCAGCTAGATATGTATATCCTTCAAATGATATTAAGCAAAGTATATATATATATATATATATATATATATATATATATATATATATATGGGTAAACAGAATTTCCTGATACATTTTATTTAAAATTTCGCTCCCAACTATTCAAATTTAAATATTAAATGAGCATAAGCATGAATAATGTGTTGTTTATGTTCGAACATTCTTTGCGTACTTAATAAAATATGTTGTTAATTGAAAAACAAATCATCTATTTATAGATATACGAACCCCGTCCCACGTCAGTTGGTACAGTCTTCAAAAATTCACTTACTAGAACTACCAAATTTTCAGGCTTTTCTAAACTAGAAATGTTACTTCATGCGCCACGCGTATAAAACTCTAAAATATTGTAATGTTCAAAATATATATCTGTACCATACTGCTTTAGTAGTATATTTTAAACATCACACTATTCCAGTGTTTTATAGGCGTGGCGCATGAAGTAAAATTTCGGGCTTAGAAAAGCCTGAAAATTTGGTTGGGTCGCTTAAGATCTGTTGGCAATACAATCTATTGCCAACAGATATGGCGTTTTGGTAAATTTCATATTTGCATGTAGGTAACACTGAATTATAATCTTTAATTTTTGCAGTCAGTTCGTTTGTGTGTCGTATTATAAAACACTTGTTTGGTTATGCAGGGAATTTTCCTTTTAGGTAAACAGATGCACAAACTGTTAATATTCCGACATCCGTTCTTTTTTTTTAAATTTAAAACTTTATACGAGTGTTTTCCACTCTCAGACTAAGCCAATATTTTTAAATAAACCGCCACATTTTGGATTAAGCGACTGTCGCGCCACCATAGTATGGTTTGCCCTGTTGCGACCGTTTTTTTCCATAGTTGTGCATCTGTAGATCTGTGTAAAAACCATAGTAAGAATAATATTATTTACACATACTTACATACCTATAAAATTTTAGTATAATAAAATGTTGTCTAATGCATGATGTATGGTGTATATTTTATACGTCAGATCGTAAAAAAATGTAAATCCCGTATTTACTTTATATTTCTACAGGCCACTCGGAGAGAAGGGCTTTACGCCGTTTGATGTGGTCCGAATGTTTTTCTTAAATGAGCCGCCTCACTAATAAAACATCGCCGTTAACATCACTTTTATGTGAGCGCTTTAGCGTCAACTATTTGAACGCCGATAAAATGTCGACAATTAATGGCCGAACGTGGTTTTTAATTACTCACATAATGGATACGTTAATACGGCACTAGGTTTTGTTTTATCCCATTTTTTTATCACCGCGTTAGTGTTTAACAGACAGGTACAAAATATGGATTAGTAATAATGATTGCCAATTTAAATTCAGCGATAATAATAGTGTGTCGATTGTAATATAAAAGTATAAAAGTTTTAGTTCAACTACTAACATACAGTTTAAAGTTCTAAATGACGCATTTCTGTTTGGAAAAGGCTGAAACTTCAACTCTGGTTGGAAAAGTTTATAAAAAAAACAACACAGAAGTAAGATTCTAAAATTGTGTTCTATGTTTATAGAACACAATTTTTGAATCTTACTTCCGGGTGAAATCATTAGCATTAGATTTTGCAAATGTTGAATGTGTAAAACAAGCATTGTTGCTCTTAAATTGTGAAAATGATCAGTCAATCGCCTTTGTTATTTACAGTTACTTTTAAAAATGTTTTAAATGTTCAAATACAGGGTCTGCGAGTGGAACGGAATATTTTGAACGTCCAGTAGTTCGTTTTCTACTCACGAGGGGTCGTGGAGGTGTTACTTTATTAAGTGTCCCTTAATGTAAGAGAGTACCGCAATTGATAAGGCCAATATAAGGGCGCCAATATGAGTTATGACTGTTTCATCACAACGCTTAAAACAGTCGTGTGCATGTCCAGTAAAACATTAGGTGCATTATATTTATTAATAAAAGAATGTGCTTGAACCCAGGTTTTTAATTTATAATAGAAATAAATAAATAAATAATAATTACGATTTATTAATTGATGAAATGTTCATAATATGTAATTGTCTAACATTAGTTGGAACACTGCTTCACAAACGTCAGGTACAAGCGTAATTTTGCTGAAAATAACGCGTGCGTTTTATTTGTTTATATAGTTGTGTTTGGCGATTTAGAGTTTTTACCTACGCCCTATCTAGTAACCGCGTCATACCACACTGTCGGCTTGACGCGTATGTCAATACATTACCTACACATGCACGTAATAGCTTTGACAAGTATATTACATGCTGACAGCTGAACAGCTGATTGATTACCGCACACCCAAATGACATTTCTTTGATGTATATTGATCAATTGTAATTTAGTTTTCATCAATGTCATGTTACTATAAAAAATTATTGAATAAATAAGTTGTTCTTTCATGCTCATTGTTTATTTTGTTAGAGCGTAGGTAAAGTATCGTACGTTTCTCGAGTGGTATGGCAATTACATAATCGCGGAATATCGCACTCGCCGCTGCGCGGCTCTTGCGCAACATATCCGCTCATATGTAATATGCTGCATACCACTCTCGTGATGTTATATATTATTTTCACACATAATTCATCTACCCCATTACCACGGGTAGGCAAAATGATGTTTTAAATTAGTGTATGATGATTTAGTTTAAATTTGGCGCTTTTAGCGCGTCAAGATGGATGCCAATTTGCGGTACTCTCTTTCGTATAGGAACACTAGGTTTTTTGTTTGATAATTAATGCCATTTGTTAAAGATGGAAGAGTGGTCATTTTATAAAAATTGTTATCTGTGTGACTTTTGTACAATGATTGTTCCGTAATCAATTTAATATTCCACGACATAAAAGAGTGCCGTCGGCCATGCAATTATGTCATTGGTGAAAAAAACTGGTTCCACATTTAACTTGAAGTATAGAGGAGAAACAAGGTCTGTAAGAACAGAGGATAACGTTGAAAGCTTTCAAGTAGCATTGACACGTAGTCCACAACGTTCTGCACTTAAATATGCATCCGCACTGGAAATTAGTGACATATCATTACGAAGATTTTTGCGTAAAGACTTATCTTTTCACCCTTACAAAATTCAAGTAGTCCAGGAGTTAAAAGGTGGCACGGAAATTGAAATTGCAGTTGCACTGATTCAATCTAAGGGATAGAAAATTCGGTTAACATTAGAAGATTGGTGGAATGTTTATACGAAAGTGGCTCTCACTTGAGCGACGTTATTTTTAAAAAGTAAAATGGCATTCTTTACTCAATTCAAATCTGTAAATACAAGTTCTGATACTTAATGATTCATAAAAAAAATGGGTACTTTTAATGTTAGCACTTCACTAGCGGACCCTGTATTTTAAGTAATTTTTAAATAAATTAATCTTAAAACAAATTAATATTTCGAATCCAAAACTATTTTGAATTCGAAAACGCTTCTATGATTGCCTATAACATTGGTTTTAATCTAAGTCCCTTTAATTTTTATTTTTCTTGTAATAACTCCTTTCATTTTTCATTTTTATTTGTTGCACGGTTTGAAAAGAATTTGACTTCAATGTTACATACACTATGAGATAGCGTTGTAATAAATCAAATAATATTTTAAATATTTCATTGTATAATTTAAAATCGGGAGGTGTATTTGCACGGGAAGTAGTTGATTCAATGGATATTTATTGTCTTACGTAACGCGGTCGGTTACCGGGCAACAAGCAAGTTTAAAGTGGACTTTCGCGTTACCGTCTTTCGTAAAATGATAAACTAAAACTCTCTGGTATATCAAATTACTTTATGATTCATATGAACTGCAAACAATAAGTCTTAGTTATAGTCTTATTAATTAAGACTTATTGTTTGCAGTTCATACTAGAGATGGGTAACTCCTGAGCTCAAAGAGTCAGTACAGTGAAGTGAGCTAGTGAGCCAAGTGGCTCAGATCAAAATGTTCAACTCTTTTTGAACCATAACTCATTTTGATTCGCCCGCTTTTCTAGAGTTATACGACTCACATTGAATGTTAATTCGCAATATATAAACGTTTCTTGATTTTCACGCGGCTCGTCGATCGGCAGGCTGTCTGGGCTTGGCCTTGCCGAGGATGCACTTTTTACTTTCGGCATTTCTTAGTCCGCGGTATTTTAGTGAATCATCTTTAATTTTTTTCAATTATGTGTTTATGTTTCTTTATGTAAGTATAAAAAAAGTATATAAAAGAGCATTCGACTCAATCAAAAGAGATAAGCTAATGGAAGCGCTACGCGATCAAAAAATACCAAAAAAACTGAGAAACCTTATTGCCATGACGATAAATAACACGACAGCAACAGTACTATCTGAATATGGAAGAACCGGACAATTTCAAACAGATATAGGAGTACGACAAGGCGATACACTATCTGCCACCTCATTTAACTTGGCACTGGAATACACGCTAAGAAATATAAAAAAATCAGCAACTATAAGAACAAGCGGAGCATAGGCATTAGCATTCGCAGATGATGTCGTTATAATAACTAAGCAAAGGAAACTGTTAGAAGAAATACTTAAAGAATTAACGACAGATAAGAAAAAATGGGACTAGAAATAAACGCTGAAAAGACAAAGCTACTACGGATAGGTACGGTAGACAAAAGAAGGACAGTAACCATAGGCAACAACGAATTTGAGGAAGTCGAGAACTACAAGTACCAAGGCACGGTGATAAGTAACAATAATGAAAAAAGAACTGAAATACACGAGAAATTACAAACCGCCAACAGAGCATATTACGCAAATAACAAAATTTTCAAAAATAAAAGCATACACATAAGGAACAAAATTAAAGTATATAAAACCATGGTATGACCAATAATTATGTATGCAGCTGAGACGATGACAATCACACAAAAATAACAACAAAGGATAAGAGTGCTAGAAAGACGGATAATGAGAAGTATACTTGGACCTTTTAAAGAGGAGAACAATGAGCCAAGAAAAGAACAAATAGAGAAATTTATGAGGTCTTAGGAGATGACGTGGTAAATAACATAAAAGCGACAAGAATTAGATAGTTAGGACATATATGGAGGTCAAATCATGATGGATGGCTAAGGATAATAATAGAATGGGAACCTAGCGGTAGCAGAAAAAGAGGAAGACCAAGGAATAGATAAAAAGAAGAAGTTGAAAAAGACCTAAGCTCACTGGGCGTTAGAAACTGGAAAAGCATAGCAAAGGACAGGGAGAAATGGAGAAAAATTGTACAACAAATGAAGGAACATTGGGACTGATCCACCCAGATAAATGGATTAGCAGTGCTCCAAGAGGAGCGGCCAAACTCCACAAGGAGTGTAAAGCCACAGAAGAAGATGTAAGTAATTCAAACATGTCTTTAATTAAAATGAAAAATATTAGAAATATTACAGAAAATAAAAACAATATTTATAGCTGATTAATTAACTTAGTAAGATTAGAAATATAATTAAAATTAATTTGTACGCAATTAAGGAAAATACGTATAAAGAAAAACATCTTAAGTTAATTCAAATTAAATGTAATTTTATTCAATATAAAATAACATTTAAACAAATTAATAGTAAACAAGAACACACAATTTAATATAACATAAAAAAATAGAAATATAACAAAGAAACAACATTTTAACATCAATAGAGAAAATACACATAATACACATAACAGAAGATATAAACAATAACAGTATATTGACTATTCAAGATTTGCATTTAAAAAAATGATTTGAGATAATAACAACGCGAAAGTCCATTTTAAACTTGCTTGTTGCCCAGTAACCGACCGCGTTACCGGGCAACAAGCAAGTTTAGCGTAGACGTTAGCGTTGCCGTATTTCTCAAAGACGATAAACAAAACTCTCTAATATCAAAGATATTCTTGATATATTATGTATAAAATGAATGTCAGTAAAACTTTTTGATATTATGGTTTTACTAGATACAAGAAGATATTAAACTTACTGAAAACACTGATATTGATAATACTTGTTGCAGGCATTTAGTTGATAAATAACTTTCCATTGAGAAGTTAATTAAAAAAATAGTGTCTCGAATGGAAAGTTCTCGGTAATTATCGCGGGCAACTTTGAGATATGAGCTCCTTAGGCCGAGCACGATCATTAAAAAGTTGACATTTTTACCCCTTCTTGGCCTTTGAAATATTCGCCCCATAAAAGCAGCCGTCCCGAGCAGAATTTCAACAATTAGATTTTTTATTACCGGAGGAAATCGCGGAAACTTCTCCCTCTGGGTAATTACTATCTAGAATAAATCGTCCCCGGTCGATGATTTTTCATTTCAGCGAAAGTATCAATTTGCCTTTTCAACTACTTTTTTATTTTCACCAACTTCAAAATATCGACGAATTTCACAAATCGCTAAAGTATACATGTTGTGACGAATATGATAAATCAAAAATAATTGATAATCATTTAAAACGAGTGTGCACATTAATTAAAATGATTTATGGCTCGTTTTTCGGCGATTCATGCACTTTTACAAAGACATTGTCAAAACAGTATCTTTTCACACAAGGAATCTGATGACATCAAACTATTTTCGTACTACATGTATTGCTGCAGAAAGCACTTCAAATCAAAGAAACCATGGGACACCTCTCGCGAATCGTAATTTATCTATCATACTCTCCAATATTCTGAGGTAATTATTTACCAGAATAATCAAAAAAATAAGATTTATTATTTATATACTGTTTGTCGTAGAACTCTTAATTTTCATTCACTTTTAAAATAAGTGCATTTCGCTGCATCTCGTTTCGTCTTGTAATTAAGCCGCTCTGATCAAATACAATGCAAACATATAAGCTTTGGACGTGATATCTGACAGACGCTGCAGAACTGTGAAAAGTTAAGCTAGCTGCAAGTGGTCTAATCCAGAGGGTCATAACCTAAGGGATTAAGGATTGTTTAGCGGGAGGGCAGCGTCAGCTGTACCCACTTAGGCCACAGTCAGGGCCATTGTAGTTCTTCCCCCCTGATGCTTAGACCTACTCCGCACTGTTGATAATTGCCAGAGTTTGTGCGGGTAACTGGTAACCATTGCCATCCGGGTTCTTCACGATTTGGGGTTTCTTCTCTTAGTACCTTCCTTATCTTTGACAGCGCTGGGCACTCGTGAAGTATATGTCTTGCTGTTTCTTCTTCTTCATTGCATCGTCGACAAAGGTCATCGCTGACGATTCCCATTTTAGCGAGATGATGCTGGAAGCTGTAGTGTCCAGTAATGTAGCCGGTTAGAGTACGAATTTTGTGAGTTTTAGAAACTTCTTTGTTATTTGGCAGTCAGGTGCCGACAAGTATGTCTTCGTTTCACGGCATGTTGTGAGGTTCTTCCACCTTTCCCTGTGTTTCTCAGTGTTAAACTCTAGCATGTGATTGGCTAAGGACCTAGGGGATATCATCGCGTGATTTGTAGTAATTTTGGATACTTCACGTGCTAGTTTGTCTGCTTTGTTGTTGCCCTCACTGTTGCTGTATCCTTTTGTCCACGTCAGTGTTATGCCGCTGAGTGCTGCTGCCTCGTTTAGCGTTTCAACGTATTTATGTATAAGCTCAGATGTTATTTTAAACTTTTCTAATGCTGCTAATGCCGCATTGCTGTCAGTGACTATGGTTATTTTCGTTCACTGATTTTTCTGTCTATTATTACTTTGGCACTTTCTAAAATGGCGTAGATTTCGGTCTGTGTTGCAGTGGGACATAGCCTATGCCGCGGAAGAGTGATTTCCAAAGTAAAATGGCCTTCAGCCTGGTATCCGACTAGAAACACAAACTTCAGATAAAAATGTGTCAGTAAACTAATTTTTGATCGTTAAAAATATTTTTTTTTGCTTCAAGCATGATATCACTTGTCAAAATACAAATATACAGTTGACACGTTTCAGTGCACAGGTATAGCGACGAAATGTCTGGTTTCGGAAGCGGTCGTAAGAAAACGATTTTTGATTGATTTTTCCACCGGAGCGCCCTGTTTCACAAAAAACGATATGACTGACGAAGAAAGTATTATAATGAACACATCACCATTTTTCTATAATTATATTTTTTCATATATTTCACTTTTTATATTTTGACTTGTATATACTAGGTATGCGAATAATGCTTCTCTGTAATATGTTCATTGTTTTGCTAAATCCATTTAACACCTCGAGGTAATTAATGTTGCATTTTGGGTTAAGTAATTTTCTACACTCTGGAATTTGCAAAGATAATTTGATTAGCGAATAAAGCAAAAATAAATTATCGTGCTGTTCTCCCAAGGATTAAATCTTTATCTAGATTCAATCAAACGATTTCCGATTCTAAAACAACTTGGATTTTGTACTTCCTCTGTGAAAGTATTGTTTTAATTATATTTTATTATTATATAATGTGATTTGTTTTATTCAAATTTAATTTGAGCAGTTTCCCATCCAATTGGTGAGTAATTACAGCAAGTTTTATTTGAGAACTGTTATTAAGCAGGACGTAATTATTTGTCTGCTATACATCTACTAAAATTATTGCCTTTAAGCAAGTAAACACACTGTATATTTATCTCGTTAATAAAGGTGAAATGTCGTGCAGCTCCAGCTGATTTATGTCAGAATATCTACATTTCGTGATTATGTGCAATACATGCACGATATTAGAAGCTTTAAGCTATAATTCGGGAACTAATAATAAACGGATTATACCGTTCGGCGCGGACAAAGACGTCCCTCCGGAGAAGTCAAACAGCAACAGGAAGTTCTCCCCCATCTAAGAAAAAGTTAGACGACAATGGACGAAACCCGCATTAGTTATTCATGCATTTTTCCCGGCAGCCAACACTCATCGGGCCATTGAAGAACTTTCTTTGTATGCCGAAGGTAATAATCCATTCCGGGGAATCTCACCCCTCTTTCTCACCTGGAAAACCGTTGGAAATGCAAATGTGACTTCTTCGTATTATTTTTACGGCGACTACTTTATTGCGTGCGCCCCCGTAAAGTTTTCCCTTCATTCGGCGGAGTTTTGCGCGACGTGTGGCCCACTTCAAATAAACAAGACTTTCGAAGACCGACGCGTGAATATTTCATCCGCGCTTTTTTTCAGCGCCTTTGTTTGCGCCAGAGTACCCCTTCTTCGAGTACTTGGCGCTCCTATGTTTTATTTAAATTTTACAATTACATATTTATAAGTGCTTCTGTTACTGCTGCGAGTGCTCGGCCCGTTCCCGTGGGCAAATTGAACTACGTGCAAATGGCTCTCTTTGTCGTGCATTCATGAAAATGCACTTTTCTAAAAAATCAATCGAATAATAAAACACAACGTTGTATTCATATAGATCTCAAAAATGCCTTGCACTAGAAAAACTATGTTCAATACTTTTCCTACGACCGTTCCCGAAAACAGACATTTCGTTGCTATACCTGTGCATTGAAAGGTATCAATTGTATATTTGTATTTTGACAAATAATGTAGCGCCTGGAAATTGAATTTTCAATAGTAATATATTAAGTGCATTAAAAATGATCGAAAATTTTGCACGAAAAGCCGTTGCCTAGAAACTGCATGAGTCCATTTTGATTGTGGTTTGACAAAAAGTGCCCGAGACGCGAAGCGTCGAGGGCACTTTTTCAGTCAAATCACAATCAAAATGAACGAATGTAGTTTCTTAAAGGCAACGAGCTTTGAGTACTAAATTTTCAGAGCATTTTTAATGCACGAAATGTATTTAATAGACTATTTCCTGAAAAATACGATTTTTAATCAAGTTGACGTATTATTTAAAATATTAATTATCAATCAGTGGCACTTAATGTGTCAACATGAATCGCTTCGGAAGTTTTTCTTCGAAAGATATATCGAAAAATATCGAGAAAAATTCATCCGAAAATACAAGAAAGAGTAAAGAGTTCGTTTGGAGACAATTTATGACATTCTGTGATGATAGAAAATACGAGTTAGATCAAAAAACTTTAATTTTGAAAGATTGAGAGAAATTGATTGATACCTGACATGTGACGTCACAACAGTGCAATTTTCGCTGTAATTTTTCGTAGAATTTTCACCTACTATGCAATTTTCGCTGAAATTTAATTGTGATTGGGCAATGAAAATGAATTCTCGTAATATGATTGGTAGACATTTTTTGAAGGAAATAGTCAAAACTAGTTTTGAAAGTAAACACGTTTAAGGACGTCAATGTCAAAATTATTAAAATTTAATTAGTAGTAATTTAATTTAAGGCAGAGTATTAAACACGTTTTAAAAGATGCATTGCATGCATGAATGAATACCCTGCATTTGCTCGCCTTGCGGGCTCGTAAATGCAATTTGGTATTCGCATGCAATACGAAGCTTTGAAAACTTGTCAAACAATCTACTATTACACGTGCGATTTAAGCAAGCTACAGACGATACGATTTATCGTTAAAATCATAAATGTTGCAATTATTATATATGTATATAAAAAACGATATAAATCATGTACGATATCTTCACGAGACATTTTCATAGAGCTTCACATTTACAGCGAACTTTTTAAAAAAACTTTAAAATATAAAAAAAAAACTCACCTACAAAACTTTACAGCCAACGACGAGATATATGTGAGCACTTCGGAACTTATAACTTAATATCTAAGTAATGTTGTTTTTTACCTTTTCCGTTTGCTTTTAATCTTTTACACGTCCTAAACGGCGACTCGTCCCTGGGCCGCGTTAAAAATAATGCGGCCATATTTTTATGGAAGTTCTCGGCGTCTTCTGTGAACTTTAAACCGGCATTAATCCCGTAATGCGCGGCCCTCATTAACGCCCTTCCCCGCCCTAACCTCTGTTTCTGCACACAGTCAGTGTAATATTCACTTAGCGCGTAATGATCCTGCGAGAAGATGTGACGGAATTTACCTAACCGCAAAAATTATACTCACCTTATTGGGGCAGGTTTGTTTTTATGGTAATAGTGAATGTTCAGACAATTAAGATTATTTGTATTGTTAAATAGTGTTTTAAGATTATATCAAATTTAAAATTATTTGAAGTCGTATTTGTAGTATAATTATAGTATTGTTATATTTTTTAATTAAAACTATTTTCCTGGTGTAATGGAAAAAATAACAAAATTCACAAAATACTGAAATATATACATGATCAATTACTTATAAGTTTAATAATTATATTTTCATGTTCCTCCATTTTGCTACGTCTATGGATGCCAGTCCGTAAGAACCTGGAACTAAAAATACCGACCCACCACATAATATAGTTTAGGAAGCACTGGACTAGAGCATTAACCCTGTATAAAATGGGTAACTAGAGAAAATAGTTTCCAATAATAACACTCGAGATGTTTACTTATTGACGTCTATTGATGGACATTCCTAATTCTTACAAAACTACTATGAATACAACTAAATATACGAAACCCCGGGTGAGGGTTTACGGCCCGGGTAGACATTACTAATTCTTACAAAACTACTATGAATACAACTAAATATACGAAACCCCGGGTGAGGGTTTACGGTCCGGGTAGATATAATGCTTGTTAAAAGTGGGCGTGGGCACCAACAAACCCATTGCGTAACACCGTGTTAAATGTTGACACTGTGATAGTAATGTTACGCCATAATAACTACCATTATGGCGTAACACCGATCGGCTCCGTTACTATCACCGTGACCAATGGGTTTGTTGGTGCCCACGCCCACTCTTATTAGGTCTACCTGGTAGACGTATCAACGCAGTTTTTTCAGACTTCGAGCATATCTTTTCGCTCGAAATGTTTGAATAACAATTACACCTATCATCTTATTATTAGGATCACTTCATGCGCAATAAAAATTGTTTTTTTCTATGGATACCATTTAGTTCACTGTATGTTGAATTGGTGAATAGCAATAACCAAAAACGTAAAATGCAATGTTAATTTCTTATCAAAATTGAATTTGTGTTCAGTATTCCGGCACCGAGTGCCTACAGACGCATATCGGACTTTAAGATCCAATGCTGACGAATACTGAACATTTCAGATTATATTAAGCCTATTTGTAAATACAATTACCAATAGATGACGTAGCTTTCGACGTTTGCTAATTAATTTTCTATGTTCGACTTTCATGACGGCTATCCGGTATATTCCGTCAACACTAATAACAAAATCATACCCTGGCTCCGCACATGCGTCTACAAGTACATAATAAATTTTGAAATATGTATATTACCCATATTCCATACATATTTCCTGAAATATTCATTAAAGTCCTATTTACTTGAAGGAAATTCCCAACCCTGTCCCATCTTCTTCCCCTTACTCTCCTAATAATCCCGTTGAATTTACACCCCGGCGATATTTCACATCAGCCAATTTATATTTAATGAGTTGTCGTGACTGGGCGCAATTTTCCTTTCAAGTGTCCGTAATGTTCACTCCGGCAAGCCCCCCTAGTACAATGTGTTTTACCTGTTGGACGCCCGATAATGGGTAAATGAGTACAACAATGCGCCTCGGTTATAATATTGATTAAAATGTATATTTAATGAGTTGGTGTGAGTGCCGCTGTGTTACGCATTGTTGTTTATATGTGGCGATGGTCGGCGTTCGATCCTCCCGACTTAAATGGTAACGTTTTCATTTTGCTTGCAGAGAGGAAGCGACGAATTACTGTCGCAGTCCAACGTATCCGTAATGGCCCCATCGGCTCCGCACACGGATAATAATAATCAGGAGAGTGCGAAAAAGGTAAGCGTAATCAATACTTATAAGCTTAGAAAATATCATCATGATCATAAGAAAACTAGTACTACTATACATCAGAGAAATTGCATTGTTTTAATCAAGTTCATTGTTTTAATTAAGGTTTCTTCTAAATCAAGGATTATACTTCCTTCATAATATAGGTTTTAGAAAAAGGAAGTATACAGGGTTCTCTATGATGCACATAGTGCTCCTCGAAAGAAAATCTGTTTCTAGTAACATCGAAACAATAGAACACATTTAAAATGAGAAGGCATATTATTAGTGAGCACTAAAATACGCAACTTTATTAGCCTTATTTAACCGATTCTCTGTTTCTTCAGATACAAACAAATCTACTGTGGCCAACATAGGTTGCAGTCGGTGCAAATTAAACTGTTATAGAATTAATGTATTGACTGTTATTAATGTTTTCAGAGATATACTCATTAAATGTTTATTTTCTGCTTCTCTACAACTGTTTATTTTTTTAAATTATATTTATAATTTCCAAGATACAATGAAAACGCTAAAAGTAAACATCCACTTTCCAGTTGTCGCATTTAACCCAAAAGTTTATCATTTCCACCTATTAGAATTAGAACCCAAATACAAAATTTGATCAAAACCCTATGAGCCGTTTTCGCTGAAATCGAGCGACAGAAGGACAGGCCGACACTATTGACATAACACTTGATTCGGGTTCCTGGGACCCCAAAACGTATATTTCCGAGAAAAAAGTGGGTTTCAATTTTGAACCGATCACAATACCTCCCTCACACATTAGTGTGCAGATAGAAATTACTAATTAATGTCTGCTCAGACATTCTTTATTACAAGGCTTCTACATAAGTACATACCGGGTATTGATTCGTTCAGGTATACATTGGGATTTAACATATAAAACCACATTTAGGCATTGTCCTGCTTCCAGGGTAAATCACCCTGGAAAAGTACAAGAGTAAATAAACATTAAGAAAAAAATCCCTGTATACCTGATCAAATCAACACCTGGTATACAAAGTTTGTGTATGGTTTATCGTAAACAAAAAAATAATTTCAGTCTTCTTAGATTTCCTTCATTATAAAGCATGTAAAACTAATAAGTTTGTAAATTTTTTGTCCGTTTTGTCAAAAAATATAGATATTCTCTTTGGTTGTGTCTTTAGCCAAAAATAATGATTTTGAATGATGATTTCATAGTTTTCTTAGACTTTTTACTTTTCTCGTGCGTAATACATATACATACATTATTGTATTTGCTCAACTTGTACCTAAAATAATGATTTATTTTTTAAAACATCCTCAGACTTCATTCAGTGCATTTCTCACACTTAAAAAACATGTATAGTGGAGAGATGTCCTATGACTCATTGATGTGGAATGTGTGGTTCAAATTTTGTAGGGAGTATGTCGACAGTTGTATCTCCAACGATTTTTCCTAGTTGTGCCAAGTTTTAACGTTACATGACAATGTCATACTGTTTAGGTCCCGAGTATATTGATATACTTTCTTTTAGAAAAGCTTTAAATCATATTTTTGTTGAGTATACATATCCCAATTACTTCTTGTAGATTTTTAAATATTCGTTGTTTCTTAAAAGAGGTTAATTTGAAGTTTAAACGAGTGTTTTCCACTCCCAGGTTAAGCATGAAGTAAAATTTCGAGTTTAGAAACGCCTGAGAATTTGGGTTGGTCTCGTAGCGCGAAGCGAAGTTCAAGCGAAGTTTACTCGTTCACAATATTTCAGTGCTTTCTGTATTTAATACGCGTGGCGCATCAAGTAAAATTTCTAGTTTAGAGAAGCCTGAAAATCTGGTTTGGCCGCGTAGCGCATCGCGCTACGCGACCAAACCAAATTACCAGGCTTTTTTAAACTCGAAATTTTACTTCATGCTTAGTTTGGGAGTGGAAAACACTCGTTTTAAAATTTGAATTGAACTCTTTAAATAAAAGCGTATGCATATATATACCTAATAGAAAATTCCCTACTAAGTATACTTAAAAAAAAATTCCTGTATTAACCGATTAATCCGATGACTATTTGCCAAATTTACTAAATGCCCATTCGATTCAACTAACATGTTCGTTTAAGCTTACACAAAATCAACATAAATGCATTATTTATTTCTGCAAATACCTAAACTATTTAGTAGATGTGGAAATTGGAATTATACCACTTAAACTCACATTTAAAACGATTGTGCACATTAATTAAAATGGTTTATGGATAGGTTTTTGCAGATTTAGTTTTACGAAGACATTGAAAATGTGGCGTTTAACCTTAAAATGTTAAAGCTGCATACCGGAACATACGTTTTCGCATGTTCCATCTAAAAACCATAGCGGACATATTATGAAGTTTTCTATCTCTTTTCACACACGTAATCTGATGACATCTAACTATTTTCGTATTACATGTATTGGTGCAGAAAGCACTACAAATCAAGAAAACCATGGGACACCTCTCGTACCTTAAATTAAATTGCCTGTTTAGATCTACAGGTAATTGTAGAGAATCAAGTATTTACAAACTGCGTTTCTATGAGTTCACATGGTACATTTAAAGTACGATGAGATACTGCAACTTTTAGTGCAAGAACAATTAAAATACTTAGCTACGCTTGCAACTTGTATGACTGTAAAGTGAATACACTTGCAACTTTTATTGCTTTAATTGCTCTCACAGTAAAAGTTTCAAGACGAATTGCTATGCCTGACCGTAGCTTAATTGTATCGTAAAAATAGTAAAGCTAACTGGAAGAGAACAAAATTAAAGGCTTGCAATGGCTTTTTTCAAATATATTTTTTATTTATTTATTTTTATAAATTTGTAAAGACAAACTGAAAATCTCATCTCAAGAAAAATAATCTCACTTAACACATCCACTCCTGTTTCTTTACATTTCATAATTTAACTCTGGCTTATTACCATGCTCCAGATATTCCTAGAAAAACTATTGCCGGAAATGAATTAATTCACACCCTTTAATATTCCGTTTCTTTGATACTTCAAAGACGCGCCAGCCGTAAAAAAGTCGCGAAATCCTCTTTAATATTTATCCTCGTGATACAAATCCACGGGATTCTCTCCTTTGCTCATATTTTCCCTCTCAGCACAGCTAAAGCGAGAAACAGAATGCAAAAAAGTAACGAACCTGAAGTCCACTAGAAATCTGCAAACTTCGCAACCTTGTTCTTTTTTATATTCGTCTAAATTTACTTTACTTTAATTGCTTTAAACAATAAATGTTGAATATTTATATCCAAAAATTTTAGTTCTCCTTTGCACCCAAGTCGATTAACTTAATCAGTAATTAATGCTTCTTAAAAACGCAACAATTTTATTTAAAAATTGTTTAGATAATCGCATATTGTTAAAAGAGACATGGTTAGGATATTTAAAAGCAAAGGTATACTAATAAGAGATTAATTTTGAAACGCGTCTATACATGGCTAGAAAATAATTCCACCCGATTTGTTACATTTTACTTACAGTAGGTATGTTGCTGTATATAACAGCAAACCTAATTCAATATTCGTCGGGGTATTGGCCAAGGGAGTAGTTGTTTCAATGGGTGTTCGAATTCGTCTATGTAGGACAAATTAGTTGCAGAATCATATGAGCGAAAAGTTTTATCCTCTAGCATGCTATGACTTATATTTGCATTTAAATTTGAGTTAGTACCACTGACAAATCCGCTTGATCTAACGCGACCCGAAATTTGACGCCCGACATTAAGGTAAATATTATGTTGGTAACAAATTATTAAAAGCAACAATAATTCTCACTGCATTTGTCTTTTTCAATATTTTGTATACAAAATACATACATACATAGTATTTTGTATACAAAATATTGATAGTGACAAATTCAGTGAGAATTATTGTTGCTTTCAATAACACTGGTCTGCAAAAAAAAATTTTTTTTTCGAGCCCTGACACCATTTCTGCTGATTCTTATGTAAAATGACCTCCTGAATCCGAATACGGGGGTCATATTCGGATTCAGGAAGTCATTTTACATAAGAATCAGCAGGAATGGTGTCAGGGCCGATTTTCATGCCGACCAGTGTAATTTGTTACCAACATAATATTTTTTTAGAAATATTTCCATAGCTTTCTAGAAGATAAAACTTGGTTTAATGGTTCGTCAATAAAATCCACAGGCTTTGTTTCAGCCGTTTATTAGTTTTTGTTAGTACAAAATTTAGACGAGTAGTTCGTGGGGGTTCACAAGTTGTTTTTTAATGTGAAATCTTCGCTAGTTGTCTCGAGAGTGAGCGCTCATACCCTTGCAGGTACACCTCTGGTTGTGGGAGGAATAAAACTTAACCCTCATCAACAGAGGCAACGGAGCACCGCCCATAATATTAATAAATAGAATTGTATAACAAATATGAAGGATTACAAGTATTGGCATTTTATTATATTTTATAAAAAAACAAATATCTATAACACAAAGCGGTCTAGCTTTGTATACATTTTCATTTTCTATACCGACTAGTTTCAATATATTATATAGAGTTGAAACTTAGTAAGTGAATTTCTAAAGTGAAATGGCATAGCCTTCAATTTGGTTTCCGACTAGAAGCGCAATAACGTCAGATACAAATGTTGATTAAATTGATTTTTCAGCGTCGAAAATATTTGTTTTTGCTTTAAACAAAATTCATGATTTATTTCTAATTCTCCAAACAAAAATATTTTAAAATATTACTAAATCTTAAGTTTGAGACAATTTTGCAGAAAGAAAAAAAATTGTTGAGTTATTTTAATTCCGACTTCAGGATCTCAAAATGTCTTTATTTAAGGGAATAATAATTATTTTTTTAGAAATAATTTTCCGAACAAGAAAAATCATTACATTTTCAGGAAATCTAATGATTTTTTCACTAAAATCACAACTTTGATAGGATTTTTTAGAAAAAACCAGTTGTGATATTGTAACCCCAACTTTAAGTTCTTAGAGCTTGTCTATTTTGAAGTAAAAATTGATTAATTAATTTATAATTTTCTTATAATTTCCCAAACAAGATAACCTTAAAATCTAACGACTATTCGTATTCATATCACGATTTAATTTTTTAATCATTCATCGTTTCTAAACAGTGTTTAATTTGAAGTTTTGAACGAGTGTTTCCACTCCTAGACAAAGCATGAAGTAAAATTTCGAGTTTAGACAAGCCTGAGCGTTTGGATTTAGACGTGTAGCGTTCAAATCCAAACTCGGGCTTTTCTAAACTCGAAATTTTACTTCATGCGCCGCGCGTATAAAACACTGACTATATTGTGAAGTTGGAAATATACTGCTTATGTTTAATAAATTTTAACCAAATCTCTAGCTATCAAAATTCTAGCGATTTACAATAAATTATAAGGTATACCTATGAGAAAAAACCTCTTTATATACTTTTTTTAATTTGTTTTTATGATATTTAACCTGTCGATCGCCAAATATACATATATTTGTTATTTATTTTTAGGTTCTCGTGAACAAAATATAACTCTTTGGAATTTCTTGGGCTCTTTCTCACGTCGATTTGTTTCTTTGCGCTCTACGTTTCGGCAGCATCGCTTCTGCCATCATCAGGTGCTTCTTTATACGTAGAGCGCTAAGAAACAAATCGACGCGAGAAAACAGCCCAAGAAACTCCAACCAGTTATATATTTTTTAATGTCACTAAACATTTAATTGCTTGAAACAATAGACATTTATATACAGGGTGTCAATTTGAAAAGAAGCCAGCCAGAATATCTTTGGAACCGTAACAGTTTGAGAAAATTTTGCAAAACCGTCTCTAGGATATGGAGGGGGAACCATTTTGACCCACATAACAATCTTCTGAAATCAACCCCTTAGGCTGTAGCCGCCCTTGCCCATTTTTGTTTAAATTGCACGACCCTACTTGTGATATGTATATTATTAGAATGGTCTTTCAAAATGCTTATCAGTGGTACCAACTAAAATTTGTATTGTTACTTGAAAAATGCAAAAAAAAATTTAATTCAATTTATTTAATTTTAAAAGTGTTGTCAAATTAGGTATTATAACAATTTATTTTTACAAATTACAAATAAAATATTTTTCACTATAATACCCAATATTTATCAGAGTTATCTATTGTTTTATTAAAATGTGGACAACTCTAAAAAAAAAATATTAAAATAATAACAAAACTTGGTTCAATGAAATACATTTATTAACTGAATAAATTGCACCCGTCCGCAATATAAAAAAAATCATTTTGAGCATACTATAATTTAATAAATATTTTTTTTTTACATTTTTTATGTAACAATAAAAATATTAGTTGGTACCACTGATTAGCATTTTGAAAGACCTTTGTAATGATATATTACAAGTTAGGTCATGCCATTTAAAAAAAATAGGCAAGGGTGGCTACAGCCTAAGGGGTTGGGTGCAGAAGATTGTTATGTGGATCAAAATGGTTCCCCCTCCATATCCTAGGAACGGTTTTGGAATTTTTTTAACTGCTTTGTGACCAGTTCAACTGCACATTATTTTTTCGATTTTTTTTTTTTTCATTGTGTGCGTATGTTTGAAGTTCATAAATATTTACTAAGGTATTTACATTTATAATTGATTTAAATTGAGTCGATTAATTAGCGATTTTATACAGCGGCTGTTTGCATGTTTCGCTAATGAAATTATTTGTAATTCAATGCGTGAATAATCTGAATGTGGTATTAATTACGTGTTTATGAATGGTAATTTAAATCCAAGTTTTTGCATTCTTGTAATGTTTATACATACTGGTCATTTGATATATCGGTGATAACTGTAATATATTTTATTTGGTAACATTATATGCAAATATAATTTGAAATCAAAGAGGATTTACTCATTATAGTTTCATATTGTGCGTGTGCGCTTAAATGAATTCCTCATGTTTTTGCATATTTGGTTGAGCTAGCTCAATGAAATTTTTGTTGTTGTTTCGCTATAATTAGCAGAGGAGTAAGGAATTTTTTATTGGTACCATGATCACATTTTTAGCTCAAAAAAGGGGTTAAACGATGTTTAAAAAAATCATATTTACCATGATTTAAAAAAGAAAACACTTGGTTAAATTTTAATAATATTAGTAAAATTTGACCAAGTATTTTCTTATTGAAATCATAGTTAAATATGTTTCACCACGTGAAAGATGAAAAACTTGTCCAAGATAGATATATTTACCATTTATAAGAAAACTGAAAGAGCTACGACGAATAGCATATGTTCATTAAATGTCTATGTTTTGAGACTCTACAACTTTTATTTCAAAGACTTTTCGACTATGCTAATAATTTACGAGATACGAAGAAAACACTAATAGTAAACATCCACTTCAGGTATCCAGTCTTCACCCATTTTTAACTGGTCGCGAGATATTGTGGAATAGAACCCAAATGTAAGATTTGATGAAAGTCCTATGAGCCGTTTTCGCTAAAATTGTGCCACAGACCGACAACCCAACGGACCGACATCATTAAGATAACACTTGATTTTAATTCTTGGGACCCCAAAACGGATATTTCAGTAAAAATAATGGGGGGTCAATTTTTGGCCGATCACAATACCTCCCTTACATAGTAGTGCGGTCGGGAAAAAGCTAACTGCGTAAAATCTACGGTTCATCTTTGAACTTAAGATCAATGCAGAATTTTATTCTTTTGAAACGAGAAGAAATTTACGTTGTGAAAAATTGAACTAAAGTTCAGTTTAGCTTTTAAACATGTTAATAGATTGTGCCACTTATCGGTTTTTGTTTGTTTGTTTGTTAAGAAGCACATTGGTTTGGTTTAAGTTTTACATTTTGTTTAATGTAGGATAATTGGCCGTACTATAGATCATCTATCTTACATTTAACAAAATGCAAAACCCAAATACAAACCAATGTGCTTCGTAACAAGTAAACAAACAAAAACCGATAAGTGGCACAATCTATTTCTTGACACGTTTAAAAGCTAAACTGAACATGTGCAGATATAGTTATACGAGACAGTGCGTTATTATTTGTCCCGAAAAATCCGGTACTGTTCTCAATACGACTTAGTCATTTTGTTCACATCTGCAATAAAAACCTGGACCCCTATTCACAGCAGCGGTGCAATTTTTCATAGGTGCAATTTGTCTTTAGTGAGAAGTGACGTCATTTTACTCCATACGGTTTGGTAAATTCTTTCCAAAATTACGTCATATAAGTGCGATCACTTATATTTTGGAAAGAATTTACCAAACCGTATGGAGTAAAATGACGTCACTTCTCACTAAAGACAAATTGCATCGGTACTGTGAATACCGGCCCTGCTCTCATCTCTAAAATCTTGTAAATACTGTTTGATATTTGTAGAATTTCAATTTTAGGAAGTGACTTATTTCGTAATTAATAAACGTTAGCAAAAATGAAAAGTGATTTTATATCTTGCATATTTTTTAAAGACTGCTAAAAATATTTCTCAGTACTTTTAATTATCTTAACAACTCAACTTATATCTACTGATAACACAATTTGAAGCATTTTAAATAAACATGTTCTTAATGCACCTAGGAAAAAAATGTCTTTATCAAAATTCAAGAAGTTTTTCTTTTATGTATACATACCAAAATATGCTGTATACGCTGTAAATTGTTGGATTCGTTCTCTTTACAAAGAGTTCAAATTGAAGCTTTAAACGAGTGTTTTCCACTCCCAGGTTAAGCATGAAGTAAAATTTCGAGTTTAGAAAAGCCTGAAAATTTGGTTTGGTCGCGTAGCGCGAAGCGCGGAGCGACCAAACCAAATTTTCAGGCTTTTCTAAACTCGAAATTTTACTTCATGCGCCACGCGAATAAAACTCTGATTTAATGTAAACTTCTAAATATACTACTAAAGCAGTATGCTTAAGACGTATATTCTGAACTTCACATCAAATCAGTGTTTTATACGCTTGACGCATGAAGTAAAATTTCGAGTTTAGAAAAGCCTGAAAATTTGGTTTGGTCGCTCCGCGCTTCGCGCTACACGACCAAACCAAATTTTCAGGCTTTTCTAAACTCGAAATTTTACTTCATGCTTAATCTGGGAGTGGAAAACACTCTTTTTAGGCTTTAATATTTGAATATTTACAGCGTATACATATGTAAACTTAAAACAAAATTTCCCTGTATATTATTTATTGAGAGAATAAAACACGCATAGTAAGTTCTAGATATTATTAGAATTAATTATTATCTACCAAACGAATGTTCGATTTTACACCGATTCTTCTTTGACAACCCGGTGTGGACAAAATGAGTAGGTTCTTTCTCTATAAGTATGGAGCCTGGAATAGTATATTGTACAACGAGCATATAATGATAGCTATTAATCACGAATATGATGTTTACGGAACGATATGAAGGCGAGTGGAGCAAGTCGATCGAGTGATTAATAGCCATTATATGCGAGTTATACACTACACTTTGTTCACGAATATAATATTAAATAACACAACATTTATTATAAATATTTATCAAATACGCGACAGTTTTAATGGTCTATTTTGTTTTATAATAATTTGACAGATAAATGATAAAAGATTGCGGTAATATGATTTGAATAGGGTTAATTCCATTTTAACACAATTATGAACAATCGTTCAACAATAAATAATACTCACACGGTCTACCCTTTCGTCTAAGGTACATAGAAACACGCTCTTTGCACAAAAAAAGAACTCTTCTGTTTAGATGGAGTTTTTACGGAGTTAACGTTTGTTCCGTTTAAAAAAAAAACTCGCGACGGATAGAAGAACAATTGTTTAACCGATTTGAGAATGATTTATGTTTACAAACGCGTTTTACGCGGGTTAAACAAGTGAAAACAGCAAAGATGTTGACGCGATTATTTCGTACTTTAACAAAATGGCGTCGACGACGTCATCACCACCATGGTCAAATGTAAGACAAAAGAAGCTGATTTGACTAGCACAGCGCTGTTACTGCATAGCGGCAAAAAATCGAACTTGGCAATTATTTATATTCGTATTAAAAAACCACATTAAACACGCAAATCCCGTGTTTAATGTACTTAAGTGTTAAATGCACCCCATTTATGCTGCCCACGCAATTAAATAATGCACATATTATAAGATTGTCGTGAACAAAAGTATTTACTAACGAATATTAATATAGTAATTGAAGTTCTGGCTGTCTGCCTTAATTAATATTCATTAAATTATGAAAAAATATGCTAATACAAAGAGCGGGTGTTATTAATTATAAGAAACGAAGAAATACGAAGTCTAAATAACACCCTACAGGTGTGTGGGGTTTAGAATTTCCTAAGAGCTCAACACGAAGTTTTCCAACCTTGCCAACCCATTCTCATGGATCTTTTACAACTTGTATCCCTTTTCGGGTAAATGAGTGCAGTTTTCGGGCGAGAAGGGAAAGTATTAAAAGTTGATGGGATCAGCGCTTTTTTTGTTCTCCGACAATAGGATTTCTCTTGCGCCAAGTTGCTGTCAACGACAAAGACCCGTGTGTTCTTTTCTCGTTTTAATTACACGTATAATGAAAATATGGCCGCGCAATTACGGCGAATTAACCCCCTCGGTTTTGAAATTAATTTCCCACCGTCGTTTTTATGGCGGAGGCGTCGGATCGAATTTAGATGAAATTGGAATTGCGCGCGAGGAAGAGTGTATTTAATCAAATTATTTTGCGGGGCGGTTAAACGAAAGTGAAATTGAAAATAGTGTGTTTGGGATTTTTTAGTGTGTGCGTGTATGTTTGTGATTAATTGATTTTAACGTTTACATTGAAATAATCTTTATTTTGTTGCTGGGTAAACAATTTTCCAGTTTTATTTGTACAGGCTTTAACGCAAAATGTGGTTTATTTGTTATCTCTGGATTAATATTTTTATTTAGATAGCTTTTGAAATTTTTATTTTTTCATGGAAATTATAGTTAACAGTAGCGGCTCGTAAGAATTTTTAATGTTGTGGCTGCAGAGGTTAACTTACAGGAAATTTTTCTTTCAAATATACATACCCCAATGCAGATGCATTTTGAGGCATTCGTTGTTTTTTTAAGGAGTTCAATTTCAAGCTACGAGTGTTTCCAATCATTGATTAAGCATGAAGTATAATTTCAAGTTTAGAAAGGCCGACAATTTGGTTTGGTTGCTTAGCGAAACAGAGCGACCACTCCAAATTTTCAGGCCTTTCTAAACTCGAAATTTTACTTCATGCGCCACGCGTATAAGACACTGATTTCAAGCGAAGTTTATTCGTTCACAATATTTCAGTGCTTCAGTGTTTAATACGCGTGGCGTATGAAGTAAAATTTCAAGTTAAGAAAAGCTTGAAACTTTTATTTGGCCGCATAGAGCTTCGCGCTACGCGACCAAACCAAATTTTCAGGCTTTTCTAAACTCTAAATTTTACTTCATGTTTAGTTTAGGAGTGGAAAACACTAGTTTTAAGTTTCAAGTTGAACTCTTAAAAATAGCGTATGCATATGTATACCTAATAGAAAATTCCCTGTATGTATACTTAAAAGAAAAATTACCTGTATTAACAATGACGATTTTCCAAATCTACTGAATGCGCATTTGATTCAACTAACATTTTCGTTTGAGCTTAAACAAAATTAACATAAATGCATTATTTATTTCTGTAAATACCTGAACTATTTAGTAGATGTGGAAATTGGAATTATTTCACTTAAACTTACATTTAAAACGATTGTGCACATTAATTAAGATTATTTGTGGCTAGTTTTTGCTGATTTATTTTTACGAAAACATTGTCAAAATGTGACGCTGAACCTTAAAATTTTAAAGCTGCATACCGGAACATACGTTTTTGCATGTTCTATCTAAAACCGCAGCAGACATATAATGAAGTTTTCTGTCTGTTTTCACACATGTAATCTGATGACATCAAACTATTTTCGTATTACATATATTGGTGCAGAAAACACTGCAAATCAAAGAAAACTATGGGACACCTTTCGTGAATCGTATCTTATCTTTATGTGGTTTAAATTTTAAACAAAATCAACGCCACCAAATTTAAAATATTTAACTTCAAAGTGACATGACTCGCTATTTGAAAAGGATTTGGAGAGTAGGCTTTGCTTACACATGGAAAAAAACAAATTCAAAATTTATTAATGCAATCAAGTGATGCATCGCTAATTAGACGTTTATAACACATTTTATTTGTCATCAAAAATACAGATATTTAATGAAAGATACTAAATTATTTTGCAACGTACGACAAAATTTCCTTTACACCGAAACGAAACAAATCAGTATTTAACACTCCGTGAATTATTATTCCTTATAATTCCCCAATAATTCAAAGAAAACAATCTCCCCTCATTCACACAAAATATTAAAAAAACGTTGAATTATGCAGATTTTTATCGCAATCATTACCGGTAATATTTTTTACGGTTCTTTCCCTCGAGCCAGAGCCTTTTAATTAATGGCGCGATAAAATTCCCCCTTTATTCCACCCCTTTTTTACGCTTTCTATTTCGTATAAATAAATCTCCTTGAATCGATTCGAAAATTAAATACTTTGATTTAATAAGGAAAGACGGTCGCTTTGGCATTGAATATATCGCTCCGCAAGCCGATCTGGGCGGATTTCAGGGATTAATAACGTAACGATTTGCTTTTTCTTTGTTTCGAGGCGAAATTATGAAACGTCAGAAGAATTCTTGACTGAGGAATTTACATGTTATTGGAATTTTTATCCGTGCAACGCCGAGGGGAAAATATGTGTATATCGGAAATTTGGAAGTTTTTACATAATCATAATTCTAACGGGAGAGTCTAGGCAAGTGTGTGTTTGTTAGGAATTCAAGACATTTTTTGTTGAATAAACTGAAATAAACTCAATTTTAATAGTATATTGCGAGTTATAAACTATACTCTGTTCACGGCAACAACAATATATAACACAACATGTATTATATATTTATCAAATACGCGTCAGTCTAAATGGTCGGTTTTGTTTTATAATAATTTGACAGATAAATAAAGACAGACTGCGGTACTATAATTTAAATGTGTAATAGGGTTAATTCCACTTTAACACAAATATGAACAATCATTCAACAATAAATAATATTCCCACAGTCTACCCTTTCGACTAAGTTACATAGAAACACGCTTTTTGCACAAAAAACGAACTCTTCCGTTTGGATGGAGTTTTCACGGTGTTAACGTTTGTTCCGTTTTAAAAAAACACTCGCGATGGATAGAAGCACAATTGTTTAACCGATTTGAGAATGATTTATCTTTACAAACGCGTTTTGCGCGGGTTAAACTAGTGAGAACGGCGGAGATGTTGACGCGATTTTTTCGTACTTTAAAAAAAATGGCGTCGACGACGTCATCACCACCATGGTCAAATGTAAGACAAAAGAAGCTGATTTGACTAGCACAGCGCTGTTACTGCATAGCGGCAAAAAATCTAGCTAGGCAATTATTTATATTCGTGTTAAAAAACCACATTCATCACGCAAATCTCATGTTTAATGTACTTAAGTGTTAGGTGCACACCATTTATGCTGCCCACACAAATAATACACATATTATAAGATTGTCGTGAACAAAAACATATTAGTTTGTTTAACCCTTTCGGCCCTGACGATGGCAATTGCCGCCATTTAAATTTGGTAAACATACTGGGAATTTTTCTTTTAAATTAAATACAAGTATGCATGAGCTGTAACTCTTCCGATAAGCGTTTGTTTTTGAAATAGCTAATTTAAAGTCTTCAACGAGTGTTTTCCACTCCCAAACTAAGCATGAAGTATAATTTCGAGTTTAGAAAAGCCTAATTTGGATTAGCCGCTCCAATCCAAATTAGGCTTTTCTAAACTCGAAATTTTACTTCATGCGCCACACGTATTAAACACTGAAATATCGTAAAGTGTAAAATATACGGCTTTAGTAATTTAATATGGAAATATGAGTAATACGTGAGTTAAATTCTGCGTTGAACGAATTGTTTAAAACAGTGATTATAGGCAACCCAATAACTATAACTTATATTAGGTTGCCTATAATCGTTGTTGTATGTGTGTGTTTTTTGAACTTACTGTAAATCAGTGTTTTTAGCGTGGCGCATGAAGTAAAATTTCGAATGTATAAAATCCTAATATGGATTGGCCGCTCCGTTTCGCTACTCGGCCAATCCAACTTCATAGGCTTTTCTAAACTCGAAATTTTATTTCATGCTTAGTCTAGGAGTAGAAAACTCTCGTGAAAAGCCTCAAATTAACCGCTTTGAAACAACGAACTCCCGCAAATTTAAAAGAACGCTGTAATTATCGAGATATGTATACTCAAAAGAAGAATGCCCTGTATGTATACCTAAGAGAAAATTTCCCAATGTGATTATTATTGAAATATATGATTTATAATTCTAGAGATGAAATAACATTATGAATATCTAATTAATAGTGCAGGGAAATCATTCTTGGTCGAGTGAGGAGCTCGGGCCATTTGATTTGATGGACTCTCCCTGAATTTCCATATCCTGTGGGGATGCTACCCTAAATTCCGTATTACGGGGTCTCTAAATGGATATTATATAAATATAAACTAGCGAGAGGGCTCAAATAAATTGTTAAATGATTGCAGCTGGCCGTTTCTTGGTTTAACCAAACGGATACATTAATCTTGATGATATTTAACGAAATCCTATTCTCAACTTACAAAAATACTCCAATCACTATTATATTAGTGTTTTAATAGTATCAGATATAAATTTCATGTAATAAGAAGTAACATACTAATCAAACACTGAATTAAGTTTAAAATTAACTTTAAATTATTAACTTATTTTCGTTTATGCAAACATTGTCAAATAACTGTTTTGTGTTGTAGGCGTTCACTTGGAGTACATCTTAGACACACTTGTAATTAAAAGATTTTTAACTTCGTTTAACCACTGTATTTTCCACTTAATTTGTGACTATAGTTTCGACTATCTAGTAGTCATTATCAAACTGAACTTTTAGTTGGATAATGACATTATCAAACTAAACTTTTAGTTTGATAATAGCATTATCAAATTAAACTTTAAGTTTGATAATGACTACTAGATAGTCGAAACCATAGTCACAAATTAAGTGCAAAATACATTTGGTTAAACAAAGTAAAAAGTATTTTATTTACAACTGTCAAATAAATTAAAACATATATCTGTGAGTTATTGATTCATTAAGAATATAATATTTATCTTTTTTATTGTTATAATATCATCAATAATTGTGTAGACATTAAAAGTATTCATGGTTATATCGCTGTATTATAAGACAGAGCATTGGTGTGAGTATATCCAAGATGTCGGGGAAAAAGACTTTTAAAAATTAAATTATATTAGTGAAGACTTTTAATTTCAAATTTATTGCAATTTGCTAAAATTGTTATTGTACTGGAATAAAATTAAAATATAGAAACACTATTTTCTAAATAAGGAGACTTATCAAAAGAAGAATGCTGTATATTATGAATATTTTTGTATTAAAATATAATTATGTTATTATTGTTATTTCTATGGTATTCTGGATATAATATATCCAATATTATTTACATATAAAAGTGGATTTTGTAAATAAATATATAAATATATTAATATATTAATTTAAGTCTCGACTGAAATATTCAATATTATTGCATCAATAAAAAAAACCTGCGCAAATAAACGTGAAATCGAATTATATCAGTGATTAAACCCCATTGTTTCTTATCTTTGAATATATTTATAGATCTTTAATGCTGTCGTAAATTTACATTTCAGGTTTAGTATAAAATTATTCACAGTGCATGTCGCAAATACTAGAAACATTAACTGCATTTTATCACACACGTTAAATTTTGATATACAGGGTGTATACGCTAAACCGTTCGTTAGAAGTTTATGCGGTTGCCGTTGCACTAAAAATTTGAAAAAAAATCTTGTCATACGGTTGAATCAGTTCTCCTCATGTGAAATATTTTTAACTTTATATCACTTCCGATTCCTCCGGAAGTAGCACCAAATTTGTTATTTCAAATAGAACACCCTATATATTAGTAATTTTTTAGATTCCTCGTTTAAATTGCAACATATTCAACGTATTCCGCCTGTATGTAATTGCCATACCACTCGAGAAACGTACGATATTTTACCTACGCCCTAACAAAATAAACAATAAGCATTAAAGAACAGCTTATTTATTGTAATAGTTTTTAATAGTACCATGACAATGATGGAAAGTAAATTACTAGATGAATAATATACAGGAAATAAAGAAATAAAGACAAATTTTCTGGGCTTTTCTAAACTCGAAATTTTACTTCATGCGCCACGCGTATAAAACACTGATTTCAAGTGAGGTTCAAACATACATAGAGTTCACAATATTTTAGTGTTTTATACGCGTGGCGCATGAAGTAAAATTTCGAGTTTAGAAAAGCCCAGAAAATTTGTCTCGGGTCGCTGCGCGACCCTCGACAAATTTTCACGGGGCTTTTCTAAACTCGAAATTTTACTTCGTGCTTAGTCTGGGAGTGGAAAACACTCGTTTAGAGCTTCAAATTAAACACTAATTGTTTTATTGAGTTATGTGGAGTATTTAATCACAATAAAAAACACTTTTATTCCTTACTTCACTTTTATTTTTATTCGTTAGATGTACATTTTGAGTGCAAAGCACTCATTATCAATAACTAATGGTCTTACAACTAGGTGCGCAACTATATATACCTGACAAAGATGGGAAAAACCTAATTTTAATTATATAAGGTGTCGCAAGGCTGAAAAACATTAAGGGGATGAAAATTACGGACTGTTGATGGGATTACACTTTTTCGGAACTCGTAAAAGGTTTAACAAAGGGTTTTCCAAAGAACTTAAATCAAAATTTAATAATTTATTTTTATGTTTGTGCATTTCTATGGCTTCTATCATATTTAATCGGAAATGTGATGATTGTTTTAGTAATGTGATATTGTCTGTTGAAAAATATTGTCCTGTTTATAACATTATGGTCAGCTAAAGCGGATTTATCAATGTTTTTATTTTTGACATGATATACATGTTCTTTGAATATTTTTAATAGATTCCTCTGAGTTTTGCCTATGTAACATTTATCACAATCATTGCACTAAATTGAATAAATTCCGGACTCTTCTAAGTGGCTCCTTTTTGTAAATTGATTGCCTAATATTGTTTTTAATTTGTTGTTATTATAAAATGCAGGAGTCATATTGAATTTATTAAAAATCTTTGTGAATTGATTAGAAGTTCTGTTGTTATATATAAACCTAGCAAATTTGTTATTTTTTCTTTCTTTTGTGGTGTGAGATTTGTGACGGAGTTTAATGTTTGGTTTCTTTTGTGTCTATTAATTAGTTTGTTAATTGTGAATTTGCTGTAACCTAATGAAACAGCTATTTTTCTTATTAGTGTTAATTCATTTTTTCTATTTTCTATTGAAAGAGGAAGATTTAAAGCTCTAAAAATCATGCTGTTAAATGCTGAAAGTTTGTGTTTAAAGTGTGTTGATGAAGAATTGTGAATATAATTAAAAGTATGTGTGGGTTTTCTATATACATTAATTTCTATGTTGTTATTTATTTTATTGTTTGTTAGTAGTAGATCGAGGAAAGGGATTTGATTATTTTGTTCAGTTTCGTAAGTGAAGTTAATGCTGGGGTATAACGCATTTAGACTAGCTTGTATGTCTTCAATACGGGTATCAGATTTAATTATAGCGAGTATATCGTCTACATATCTAAACCAGACTCTCGAATTAAACCCTTAAAAAAAACAACGAATAAATAAAGATTTAATGAAAATAAGCTGAATTTGGAATACGTATATTTTAAAGAAAAACTCCCTGTACATTAAAGAAATGTCATTTGGTTGTACGGTAAGCAATCAGCTGTTCAGCTGTCAGCACGTAATGTACTTGTCAAAGCTATTACGTGCATGTGTACGTAATTTCAATCATACTTGTCAAGATGACAGTGTGGTATGATGCGGTTACTAGATAGGGCGTAGGTAAAAACAATTAGTACAAAGTTATACAAAAATCAACAAAATGAACAAATACACCCATCAACAAATTATCAATTTATTCTTTATACATGGCAACTGCGATAGAATTGTTACTCGAACATGTAGAGTATTTAATAAATTTGCCGCCGATGAATAAAACAAGATTTAGATGATTGGAATCAAATTTTGTTCAATTGGCAGTTGCCATGTATATAGAATAAATTGATAATTTGTTGATGGGTGTATTTATTCATTTTGTTGATTTCTGTAAAACATTGTACTAATTGTTTTTATTATTTGACATTTCGCAATACAATCGCGACAAAACAAAAGCATACTACTGGCCTATCAAAACTCAATTGTAACTTATGCGCGCATACCCTCCATAAATGCGACGAAAAACGAATTTTCTAAATAATTCGAAAACTATGTACTTGCTTTAGGGGAGTATAGTTATATAATACTTTTTTGTATGAAATTTCCCCCCCAATCGCACCTCGTGATAAAAATTGGGTTATTCCATTTAAATAACTTTAATTACTTGATATTGAAGAGAGCACTTAGATATTGACATTTTAAGAACACTTATTGTCAAAATTGACAGTTTCCAATCAATTTACTTACTCTAGGTACAAGTAGAGATATAAATCATATTTTTATCTTATTCTTAAGAGAAGTTACAGACAGATTTCGAAATGCCTTTTAGAGGTCAAAATTTTAGAAATATTTTTTTTTCTTGAAAACTATAAGAAATAAGTGTCCATATGTTTGAATAAAATATGTTGCAATTTAAACGAGGAACCAAAAAAATTACTAATATGTAGGGTTTTCTATTTAATATAACAAATTTGGTGCTACTTCCGGTGGAACCGGAAGAGATATAAAGTTGAAAATATTTCACATGAGGAGAACTGATTCAACCATATGCCAAGGATTGTTTTCAAATTTTTAGTGCAACGGCAACCTCATAAACTTTTAACGAACGATTTAGCGTAGACACCCTGTATATCCCTTGCAGATAAGCAAAAAAATAAATACAAAAATTGTAACTATTTTATACATATTGTCTAGTCGTACTTACAACATAGGAATTTCAAACATGAAACAACAAATCAGTTTTATTACTATAACAGGGCAACACATATTTTGGTGCCTCACATGCTATGCGTATTCTTGGGTATTTCGATGCCACTAGATACATAGAATTTCCATGAAATCATTTTCGTCACAACATAAAATTATTTTCGCATATACAATATGTTCTATAATTCCCGGACGCCATACAACTTTATTCTTTTAAATGGAACACCCCATATATTATTAACTTTTTGGATTCCTTATTATAAACGAATGCTAGTTTGTTATATCACATTTGGTCCAAGTTGTACCATTTCGAAGTTATTCGACATTTTTGGAAATAATTGACGTTTGTAGTTGTTTCATAAACCTAAAATATCTCTAAAACTAAATGAGTTGTAGTCTTCGATATTCTTTTGATAATGTAGTCGCTATCGTTAACACTATAAAGTCGCTTTCGGTCCTCACTAAAACACCCTGTATTACCTACTGAAAGTACAATTTCAAGACCTTAAAAAATTATTTGTCAAACCTAGCTTTATATGTACAGGGTGCAGCATTTTCGATGGTTTCTTCAAGTAAAGTACCATTTATATGAATGATAGACAAAAACTAATATATACTTCCAGAGCTTTTTTTGCATCCTATTAAATGTGCTTGATCATAATTCATCTATTTTCTATTGTTTTCGAGTAATATTATAAATATATTTGTTTTCGAGTCAATATTAAAAATTTAGCAATTTTGAAATATTGAAATAACTTCTTTATTTAATAATATATTGACATTTGTTTAAAACTTTTTTAATGCACTTTTTTAAGTAGAATACACTGACTATATCAGAGTTTGTTTTAAGTTTAAGTTTTATGAGGTATGACATAAAGTTGTATTATTTTATTTACAAATCACAGTTGGCCTTGACTTCAGTCGTTTGGATATTTTGTAAACTTTTCAAATATATGGTCAGCTTATTCTGCTCACAAAAGTACATCAAAAAATATTTGCAAAATATTTGCAACAAGTACCTTCTTTGTTAAAAAGATATTGACATGTTATAAATATTACCATCGAAAATGCTGCACTCTGTACATTCAGTAGATAGATTTTCTTTAGGAGAACTAACGGTCCTTTGATCTCGGTGTTTTCTTGACAAAAATAAAGTTCCATTTTCTTGAACAACCATAAAGTTCCACAGAAGCCAATTTTTACTTAAATCTAAATAGTTCTTCAAAAATTGACGAAAATCGTTAATTATGTTGCATCTTCAAAAGTAAAGCTGACAGACAAATATAGCATTTTTGTAATCAGCAGCCCTAAAATACCTGCAATTAGATAGACCCATTTTGTTTAAGTTGCCCTTGTTATCTTCCGTTTATAAGCAGATATATTTTAAATGATTTGAAATTATTTTGTGTCAATACAAACCAACCATTTATTACATTAATTCAATGTTAAAATTATGATATATTCATAAATAACTTTTAAAATAATGACATCAATACTCAATGACGTGAATTGCTTACGTACGAATTTTCTATGTTCTTAATACTCACCGAGAATTTATACAGGGAATTGTTCATTTAAGATTACATATCCCGATGTAAAAGCTATAAATTTTCAGAGACTACAAATTTTGATTTGTTGGCGCGAAGCGTAACACGCTGGCAAATCCAAATTTTCGGGCTTTTTTAAACTAAACATTTTACTTCTAGGAGTACAATACACTGAAGTATTGTGAAGTTTAAAATATACTGCTCATGTTAGATTTATCGTGAATGAATGTTTAATTTGAACGCCTGCAGCTATTTGCTTTGGGTATACCTACTAAAAAGATAACGAAAAAATCTTGTGTATGTATTACATTCTATTGTGGGTTTTTAGCAACGAAGCTTTCTAATAAAAAGGAACAATATTCCAGTTTTTTTTTTGTTTTTTTCATAAAAAGTGGGTTTAATTAATAATATCCTTATTCAAAATCATTTTCAATTCACGTTATAAACCGGATTTAAATTTTAATATTTTCCTTTTCGAAACGCCCCGAAAAGAATAATTGAAAAAACATCCATTTACTCATCCACATCCTCCCAGTACACACCGGGATAAAAAAATAATTAAACACGCCCGTATTTTCTCTTTTGCAAAACATAAAACCCTTTCACATTCGCCCTTCCTAGCAAACAAAGCCAAGAATGTGCGTATATTTATTATTATTATTACACTGTATATAAGAGATTTTTCAACTATTGTGGCGCTGATACAATAGGTTGGAAAACGAAAACGCAAAGAGTTATCGAACGAGTATTATTTTTTTTGCTCTCGCTTCGACTGTCGTTTCATTATGTTTTCAAATTTTCCACTCCGCCATAAAACGTATTGGGCCGGGCGGACTGTATCGAGCGTGTCCATAAAAATAAATAAATTATTAACCCCCGAGGACCCTTACACACTCACTTTGTAATGGACAGTTTGAATATGGAAAAAGTGACAGGTATATTTTCTGATGTTACTTTTTTCGGTGTGTGTACTTCCAGGCCAGACACAAAGAACAGGACTTATGTGTTTTGCAAAATCGATTATTCGAAAGTGTAAATACACTGAGGTGTTCTTATTAGCTCGGTTTTGATGAAATAAAAAGGGGGTGTGTGAGTAATGATAGAAAATATTAGTTTATTGAAATACATTTGATATTATTGAATTATGTTAAATTATTAACATACCCTGAGGTTATTATTAATCATAAGCAATCATCATCAATACACATATTATTGCTGGTTAAACAATAAATGTATTGATAACTATTTTTATTTGCTTGATTATTACCTTTGAACCACAACATTTTCAGTTTTAATGGAACATGTCTATCAATGCGTAATCGGAGTGGTGTATATTTGGTTAATGGTAAAAATATTGTTTTTACTTTTACAGAGCCGCTTTTAAATACAAAAATTTAGCATTTTGAAAATTTCAGGGGGGGGGGCGTATAAAACACTAAAATATTGTGAAATGTATGTATATTTGAACCTTACTTGAAATCAGTGTTATACGCGTGGCGCATGAAGTAAAATTTCGAGTTTAAAAAAGCCCCGAAAATCCGAGAAATTTTACGGGGCTTTTCTAAATTCGAAATTTTACTTCATGTTCAGTCTGGGAGTGGAAAACACTCGTTTAAAGCTTCAAATTGAACTGTCTTAAAAACACAACGAATAACTAAAGATTGAATACAGAAAAATGTCGAGTTTTAAAAAGCCTGCACATTTGGTTTGCGGAATTTACTTCTTCACATCATTTCAGTTTTCAGTGTTTAATACATGTAGCACATAAAGTAAAATTTCGAGTTGAGAAAAGCCAGGATTTGGAAATTGAAATGTGGCATAGATTGTTCCTATTTTAAAACTAAATATAAATATTAATATTTAGAGTTGCAGCATATCCTTAAGATTTTTAACAACCTATATTCCTTACAACTTTTCCCCAAGAATGGAAGCAGGGTGTAATAACCTGCATACTTAAACCTGACAACAACAGATCAAACGTATCTAGCTATCAGCCTACTACCCCGCTTCCTGCTTTGGGCAAGTTGTATGAAAATATTCTAAAAAATAAACTCCTTATGTCTCCAACCACATCCCTCCATATTAATTTGGATTTATGGCAAACCGTTCTACCACTCTTCCCCTAGCTATCCTCACCTCAAACCTACATACAACTCACCTTCAGGGTCATTAATTCGCGATCCTGTTGCTTGACATCAAAAAAGCATTCGACACAGTATGGCATCAGGGTCTATTATATAATTGCGCCTGCCTTAACATCCTACTCCACCTAATAAATATCCTATACAATTTCCCACACAACCGTTCCCTTAAAGTTAAAATGAGAACCTCCTTCTCATACTCTTTCTCCCTACTTCAAGGTGTCCCTCAAGGTTCTACGCTATCTCCCTTGCTCTACAACATATTCGTCTACGATATATATAATCCTAACCCAACTTACCACATTCCCTCTTTCTATATTTTATAATATGCAGATGATGCTGCTCTAGTTGCTCACTCTTTCACTCTTGTAAAGCCGTCAACACTGTTCAGGTCTTGATCAATAAAATAATAAATTGGTTCAACAAATAGAGGATTTTTTTTTCTTGAATTAATTTCTCATCTGGCACTTGGTGAAACATATTAGAATATGTAAAGTTATTTAAATAAAAAAACACTTGGTATTGTTTTACAAATTAATACTTTATTCCGACTAGTTTCGGTTTGTTAGACCATTTTCAAAGGAATGTACAGGAGAAATTATTGTCTAGGTATATATACATATTTTTGTTTCAGGTAATAAGGGAAGTCAAAATTGGGGAATTCCAAATCTCCTCGTTGTCGTTAACTATGTTTTTTCCATTTTTATGGCCCTGTTAATCTCCAGGCCTTCTTTTAGATTTAGTGTGTATCCCTTATTACCTGAATGCAAAATCTTAAAATTATGCGGATTAAAGAAGTGATTGAATGCGATGCAATATTTGGAAAAGCCAGTTGTTGGTTTAGTATCTAAAACAGATTTTTTATGTTCTTTCGTTCTGGTTTCGAATGATCTGCCGGTTTGCCCAATATAAATTGCATCGCATTCATCACATTGAATTTCATAAACTCCACATTTCTTTGAATTCTCTGTTTTCGTCTTGTTGTTTATCAATAATTTGCCTAAATTTAATGGGTTTGTACATATAATATTAAAGTGTTTCCTCCTAAATTGATTAATTATATTGTATGACAGGTCATTAACAAAATTTATTTTATACCATTGACTATCTATTTTTTGCTCAGCTGCGTAAAAGTATTTAATTAAATGTTTTTGTGTCTGTTTTTTTTAATAAATTATTTATAACGTCCTTGCTATAGCCATTATTTTCAGCAATTTTGTAAATAATATTTAATTCTTGTTTGAAATCATATTCACTTAAAGGGTTGTTAATTAATCTATTGATAAAAGAGTGAAAAGTACTTAATTTTATTTTATTTGTGTTGTTTGAATTGGCTGGAATGATTGTGTCCGTATATGTTTCTTTTCTATGTATTTTAAATTCTAATTTATTGGTATTTTTAACAATGGTTATATCAAGGAAATTTAAGCTGTTGTTCTTTTCTATTTCAGTAGTAAATTGTATATTAATATTAATTGAATTTAGGTATTTTTCAAATGATTTTAATAGTCTTGTCGTTCCAGTCCAAATACAAAAGATATCGTCCACATACCTTGCCCAGTAAAACACAGGTTTTGCCTCTGTCTTACTGAGAAGAGTAGTTTCAAAGTCGGACATAAAAATTTCGACTAATAAAGGTGATAGCGGCGATCCCATAGGCAAACCTTCTGTTTGCGAGTACATTGTATCATTAAATTCAAAATAATATTGCTTAAGGCACAAATTGATTAATTGCATTGCAATTAATGGAGGATACCCATCAATTTCCAAAAAAATAAACCGCTCATTCCCTATCATAAATTTCATAACTCTCCTTTCACTATTTTCATACATCACATTCGAATATCCCCCTCACCTACATGTAAATACCCTGAAATTCTGTACGACACCAAAATAACCTTTGAAGCCCACACCCAAAATATCAAAGCCGTGGTCAAGAAGGAGGCTCGGCATTTTAGATGCCTCAAATGTAAAAACGATGGAATCACAGCACAATCTGCTGTGACTATATATAAAATGATCTGCCGTCCACTTCTTGACTACGCGGCCATCCTATACTGCAACCCCCATCCCACAGCCCTAAAACATTTACAGGTAGCAGAAAGATCCGCCCTCCACAACCCCTCCAATAACCTTCTCTATCAAAAAACACAAGTTACTCCTATAGAAACTCAATTTATCCACATAACCCATAAATTTGCATCCAGACCACTAATCATATAAACCACCTTTAGCTACACAGAAACACCAACACAATCCTCAAATTTAAATTTCCCCATTCCACCATCGCTGACTTCATCTTAGAAACACCTACTAACTAGAAAATAATTTATTCAAACTATTCATTCATTACCATCTATTCATAACATACTTTAGAAAGCACATTTTAGTAAAACAATGGCAGAAAGACCTTGGGTCGATAGGCTATGATAGGAGAATTTTAAATACAAGATTGTATTATATTAAAAAATAATGTACTTAAATTCCTTGAATAAAGATATTTGTATATATATTTAGAGTTGATATGTGGTGTATATGTGCATAAAACTATTGAATGTATATAACATATTGAATTTTATTTGTAGGTTAAACTGGAGCAGAACGTGGGCAAACCGTCGCGGGTGATCCACATCAGGAATATACCGAACGACGTGACGGAAGCGGAAATAATCCATTTGGGCATTCCGTTCGGACGGGTTACGAATGTGCTCGTACTGAAGGGGAAAAATCAGGCTTTCCTCGAAATGGGCGACGAAACCTCGGCCACTTCTATGGTTAATTATTTCGGTAGCTGTATGGCGCAGCTGAGAGGCAGAGCGGTCTACGTTCAGTACTCCAATCACAAAGAACTCAAAACGGACCAGACGCACTCCAACGCAGTGAGTTTCATTTTAATTAATCCATTCACATTCATTCATTCCTATAATACATAATTGCAAATCATTTTATATAGCACTGTTACAAATACCACACATTGTTTTGATTTTTTGATTCATTTGATGAAACATTGTATACTGTTTGACCTACTAAAGAAATAAAATCGTTCAATAGTTCCCAATATTTTTAAAAGTATATTCTAAAATAAAAATACTATTTAAGAATACTACTCATAGCTTACTAGAACGAATTTTCAACCAATGAGATGCAAGGAAAACCGTAGGTACATGTCTATCACCGCGATGATAAAAAACAAAAGAAACGGTATAAAACGTATACTTTAAAAAAAAACTCCCTGTATATCTGCAAAGCTTTATTACAGAATAAACAATTTTGTAGCGAAAACAACACAAACAATTTAATATTAATATCATTCTTGACAACAATAAAGCATCTGGGTCAGCATTTCCCGCTGCCACAAAACAGCATTGTAATGAATAAATTATATTTTTCTCAGATTATCCCTGCACAAAACGAGACCCAAAATACACGATGCCTCCAGCTCGGTCTCGTGTGTGTGATTGATGACGGCCCAGAAGGGAGCAAAATTAAAATTTGTTAGATGGCGGAGGCGCCGGGATATTACATGACCACAACTATTCCACAATATTAAAAGATTTATATCGTCCTTTCTCCTAGGTACAATGTCATGTCTCGGGCGTTCATTCTGATGATAAATCATCATAATCTTCGACAAACAAAAAATCGCGCGCAATTAATCAAAAAGAAAAAAAAATGTGGAGAAACGGGAAACCCTCACGTCCGAAATGTTGCCATATATATTTATACACACGAGCGGAGAGACGTGCGAATGATTCCAACTGTCATCATCTAATAAATACGTGTAATAATATAAAATGTGTTAGTGGTTATAAACTAAAACACATCGCTTTTTGTCAGAAAAACTGCATCAAAACGAACATTTAGTTGGAAACAGTAAAAAAATTATAGTTAAAATATTGTTGATTGTTGAGGCATTTAAGTGTTAAAAATTCATATTACTTTACTTATTTTAAAGAAAAAACCCGTTGATTTTCAAAATTTGGAATGTTTATTTACCAATTGTTTCACACATTTATTGCTTTTTCAGGTGAAGAGAGCTCCAAAATATACAGATTTCTTGTGACTATTTATCTATATACAAACTACTTTGGTGGGAGGAACATTTTCAGTAGCGGGGAGGTGGATAATTCTAATTGCTCGTTGAGGAGAAGTCCGGAATTTTGGTGTTTAATTATTTCCAAATGAATAAACATTCCAATTTTTGAAAATCAACTAGATTTTTTTTTAAAACTAGTAAAGTCAAAATATTGTTTTTGCTTTTACATACAAAAATGTACGATTTTAATATTGTGGGGGGGGGGGGAGTTCAACAGCCAAACTTAATAAACAAACAGGAAATTGAAATAAATTGAAAAAATGATAGGGAATGAATATTAGTCTATCTTGACTTGAAAAAGTCTTAAGCCATCTATAGACGCTTTTCGAGATTAATCTCTCATCAGTATAGCTATGTTTTAGATTTTTAATAGAACGTTGAAGTGTGTTCTTTAAGCGGGTAAACAAAACTGGGGCGAGTGAACCTGAAGGGTTGTTATTTATAGGTAAAGGTTTACCTGAAATTTTGAATTTACCGGGCGCTTCGCTACGCCTGGCAAATCCAAATTTTGAAAAAATGATAGGGAATGAATATTAGTCTATCTTGACTTGAAAAAGCCTTAAGCCATCTATAGACGCTTTTCGAGATTAATCTCTCATCAGTATAGCTATGTTTTAGATTTTTAATAGAACGTTGAAGTGTGTTCTTTAAGCGGGTAAACAAAACTGGGGCGAGTGAACCTGAAGGGTTGTTATTTATAGGTAAAGGTTTACCTGAAATTTTGAATTTACCGGGCGCTTCGCTACGCCTGGCAAATCCAAATTTTCAGGTTTTTCTAAACTGAATATTTTACTTCATGCTTAGTCAAGGATTGTAAACACTTGTTTAAAGCGTCAATTTGAACGCTTTTAAAAACGGTTCCCTTGTAATTTACTGCGTGTACATCATAATATATACAATAAACAACTCCACGCAACTAAAAGAAGAATATTTAAGTTCGTCCTGTGCTGGAAGCAGAACTGAATATTTCCATGTTTTAGCGAATTCAGGTAGCTAAAACATTTTACAAAGAAGTATTAGATGTCATATTATCATAAAATATACAATAATCTATTTAATAAATATATATAGATAATTATGGAAATCAATAATTACGTGCTTAAACATGTAACAATATACATACTGTACTTCAATTCAATAACAATTGTATGAATTTATAATGCCAGTGTTTGTATCTAACACTCGCATTATAAATTCATACAATTAATCCGTTTTGACAGTTTTCAAATAGCGATAATACCGGAAATTGCACCCGGCCCCATATATTGATTGTCAACTTTTTACTGTCCGTATTTACATATCAAATTATCCATATTTAATACACTAAAAGTGCAATTACCGACGGACAATTAAACCCGCGCCCGAATAAAAGTGAAACTCTGGTTTTGGCGGAACGACAGCAATATTGCTATTAATTATTCGCCGTTTTGGCGAATTTATTGTTTCGAACGTATCGATGCGATTGCACGCGGTATGATTAATTTATTAACCTGATTAACTTCCGATAGGGTGGATTCGACGAAGTTGATTGTGTAACAGATTTAAATGCAATATTAACATCGGACTTTGCTTGATTTTCCACCGGTAGGTATTTGCTTTTAGAAAAAGTTAATGTAATACAAGTTTTTCTTTGTATTTCAATGAAATTCGTAATTAAATTTACGAAATAAAAATTATAACCTGTTAAGTTACATTTCCAATTGAATTTTTTGCACTCTCGTAAGTAACTGTGTTATAATAGGATCACTAAAGCCAAGAACTGAATTAAATCCGGTAAGATATAAGAATTATGTGATCGACGTATTGCGGGAAATTGATCCATATACTATGGAGGAATTTTTCCGTTGCGAAATTAATTCCATCAATTTTGACGCCTTTCCAATATAAGATAGCAGCATGTAATATGCTGTAGTATTATTATTAATATGATTGTATGTTATTGTTGTATTCTTTGTTTATTGGCATAAATATTATTATTATTAAAATTGAATTTGTGTTCAGTATTCCTGCACCAGATACCCACAGACGCGTTTCGGATTTCAAAGGTCCTCTTCAGTGTGGTCCCGACCGAGTGCTGAGGAATACTGAACATTTCTGACTATTTCAAGCTATTATGTGAAAACTATTAATGGATTTCGATAGCTAACGCCATCTAATGCTCCATAGTGGCATCATCAGTGACGCGAAAACACAAAGTGCTTATACAGGTTACTATTTCGTCCACGAACGAGCTAAACTCTGTTCTGTTGTTAACAGATTTGCTCGTTCGTGGACGAAACAGTGACCTGTATATGCACTTTGTGCATTCGTGTCACTGACGATGCCACTATGGAGCATTAGATGGCGTTAGCTATCGAAATCCATTATTATTAAAGTCTATACATTTATTTAATAAATCAAAGTAATTAACACAGTCGAAAGCTTTCAAATAAATATAAATTATTTTTATTTAATGGATAAGAAGAATTATAAGAAAGTGTTTAAACACTGATAATTTAAGGAAATCATGTTAAATTATAAACCAGCTTTTGAACGCAAGCTGAGTGTTTCGAAACTTTACCTACATCACACCTAAATATCAATAAATACCTCAAGCGGGCTTTAAATTTCCCATGGCATAATATTCACTTTCTATCGCTTTGCGCCCCAATTCCTCGTCGCTAAGTGGAGCATTTCTCGACGGTAACAACATCGAATCATAATTTGCACACAATTTAATACTCAAACATGAAACGGTGAATAATTCAAAAGCCAATTCCACCGAGAAAATACTGCCTTTACATTATATCTCGCCGAATTACCAAGATTAACGCAAAATATTATCTCAAACGCCGTTAAACCGCTCTGCACTCTGAAGACCTGCATTATACAAGAATCCGAAACAAGACGCCGCCAATCAAATCGCAAATCACCTTGAAGCCATCTCCTCAATCTTTGATAATTATTACCGATAACGAGATCGCATCTGCAACAAACTTAAATTAAATCGTTGGAAATAGCTAAGTTAGATTTACCTTTGAAATAGCGGAAGCTTATAAATTGGATCGTAATAAAATGTGATTGATCTAATAATAAACAACTCGCCCCTAGGTTTCTCCCGGCGCATTCACCATAAGTCCAGGTTTGATTTAAGAGAGTTGTGAATGTATGCATGCGGACGCAATTAAAAACTTTTCGACTGTTAATGAAGTTCGCATTCTGGATGTTTTGGATGCTGAGACAGGCAATCGCGCATATTGACAAATAGTTGGCTACGAATATAATTGCGGGAGTTTCAGGTCGAGTGGGATTATGTTGCGGTCGTTCAAAAATCCAATCCGGATTCGATGTTTGGGGGATTATTTTCAACTGTCTTTCGATCTGTGGACGGCTCAATTGCGTTTTAAATGTATTTATGGTCGTGTTTATCACGAAAATATTCAATGATCGTATAACGAGGGTATTGATATTAAAAAATATATTTTCTCTAATTCATATACTGATATTTGGAATAAGCATACAGGAATTAAATAAATTAATTTAGTTATTTGAGTTACGTGAAGATCTTAAGTCACTTAATTAAAACGCGGTTATATTTATTTCTTCACTTTTATTTTTGGATGCATTTTATGTACTATGTACCTATTATCAATAGCTAACTAAGTTAGCTATTGATAATGGGTACATACTACCCGAAATGTACATCTAGCATCGAAAAATAAATTAAGGAACTAAATAATTTAAAGAAAAGTCGTTTTAGTTTTTTTTATATTGGATTTGAGCGAAATAAAATAGAAGCTTCCATCTCATAAAAAATATGATTGACTCGTGAATAATGAACCATATAAATATTCATTTATAAAAAATGTACATTTCTATTCTGCAGAAGTGCCTACTGTTAATCATCTTAATTTAGCCAATATAATTATTTTGCATTAATTCAATTGAGGCATATTCATAATTTACAAAAATAAAGAATTTTTAATTACACCACAAACCACAAAAGCATCTTAATATTCCAACCCCAATCTTACATTTAAAACATAAATCACAAAATTCCTTTTTAATAAGTTATGCACCCCTTACCAAAATGTGCTTACAAAAAGGGTATAAACACCTGGCAATAAATCCAAAAGATAATAATGGGCGGTAAGTCGCTAAATGGCGATGCATCATAATAAGCGTGCCATTCATTAAGTCGGCCTATTCAATTTTCAAGGAGGTCTGAAGGATATAAATCAATTATAATTTAGAACCGCGAAACGAAGGTTTCACGGCAATCGCCTGTTTTTAATTATCAATTCGTGCGATTGAAAAGGGCGCGTTTCTTCCTTTGTGGCGAGAGGCCCGATTTAATTAAGGATCCCTGGAATCTATTGCACTTTTATGGATTCAATCAAGCAATCATTATTCGAAAAAATAATTGCCATTATTGCCATGGATTTTAGGAATTCTATAGGAAGTATTTTCGAATAATTAATCGTGTTTAATTGGAAGTAAATATTTTTCATTGATTGAATTTCATGATAATTCAAAGAGTTTGAAAAGTATTAAATTCATTTTTTTATCAGAGTAATTGAATCTATAATTATATTTACGGCTACAGAATAAAAGGTCGGTTTTATATAAAAATATACAGGGTGTCCGTATTTCAACAAAATGTATGGAGATCTCGGTTATTTGATGAGATAGAAAGTCGGTTAAATTGGGACAAAGTTGCGTGTTTTAGGACCCAATAATAAACTAAAAACAAATTTGAAATATCTCCTTTCGTTTTTGAGATATTGTCAAAAAACTGATTTTTTGAATTTGCGTTTTTATTTTTTTATTTAAAAACTATTGAATCCAGACATTTACAACTTTGACACTATACAGGCACTTTTTAACGAGAAATCTAGTAACATATATTATTTTAAGATAACTATAACATTTATCCAGGGACCATAGCAGACTTTTGTTTTTCTTATGGGCGCCATTTTGGGTTTTTATATTTTTAGGAAGAATATTTTTTTCTGAATTCAATAATGTATCACACTTATAGTTTATTGTACATTTTATATGTAAAATTTTAATTTTTTGTTTTTTGTAAAGAGTGCCTTGGAAACAGATAAGTAACTCACTCATTTGACAACTCCTAGGACCCATAATTTGCTTACATATCGCCCCTGAAGACGGGCATCCAGCTGATTAATTACTGTAGTATAGAAAAGCATTTGTTTATAAACGAAATACTGGTGTGACATTTTGAATCTTAATAAATTGCTTGGCAGTCTTTAGTCTATCATAGGATTTTGTCATATTATATCTTTATTGGCCGTGTTTTGACTATTATGACTGAGTGTGGCTTGATTGACTGTCTTTTGCCTATTCTAAGATTTTGTTTAATTATGTCTCTCTATGGACTTTACTTTATATAGTGATCATTTAAATCACTATATGAAATGCAGTCAATATAGTTATTTAATGACAAAATACTAATACGATTCAAATTTTAACAGTTCTAATGTATTTTAAACTAACGAGTGTCTTCCACTCCCAGACTAAGCATGAAGTAAAATTTCGAGTTTAGAAAAGCCCCGCGTAGAAAATTTGTCGAGGGTCGCGCAGCGACCCGAGACAAATTTTCACGGGGCTTTTCTAAACTCGAAATTTTACTTCATGCGCCACGCGTATAAACCACTAATTTGCTGTAAAGTTAAAAATATATAACGCTTAGATGTGATGGTAATCAATATTTATTGAGATGTAGCGAAAAATGCAAGAAATACTTTTTTTGTGAATAGTTTTTGAATAATGAATTTTTAAATCTCAATATTTTATGACTAACACTTAAACAATACTTTTCCAGAATGCTATCCAAATATTCCAAATTTTCAACTATATGTGTTTACTATTGCAGATGTTTTTCCTCGTACTAAATAATCCTTACATAACTTATCTTTTTTTTTTCAAACTCCGTTTATAGATTTTTTTTTTTCTTGGGAAAATACGGGTCTGGAAATCGCATCAATCGAGAAAGGTTATACGCGTTTGATCTTTTCAAACCCCATAGAGGGCACCTAAAAATCTTTTACGCATGTTCGGGCTACGGGGCAGCATGTCCAAGCATATTACAAATAAAGCTCATCTGAAAATTATATTCGAGTTAGCGTCTGGGCCAAGCGATCGGGAAATGAAAGGACCGAACGCAAATTGGAATTGAATTCAAAGGGATCGTTTCTCGGATGAATGCCAGCGGTTTATAATGATTTTAAAAGTTCACTTGCGGAATTCAGCCTATGTGTAAGAGGGCTATCATACAATGGTATCTCTGAAATTGTCGGGTTATTTGAAGAGTTTCGCATAAAGCTTGATAGATTACAATTTATGCAATTAAAACGCAACGAATGGCTAAATAAAACAATTTTCAGGAATTTATGAAAAATTGTTTCATTTTTTATTATGGTGTATTATTGTTTCTGAAGATGCTAAAATACAATAAGAATAAGGTTAGAATACATATTGAATACTATAGTATAGTGGAATTCGGGAGAGATGTCCTATGACTCATTGATGTAGAATGTGTGATTCAAATTTTTTAAAGAGTATGTTGTCAGTTGTTTCTGCAACGATTTTTCCTAGTTGTGCCAAATTTTGACGTTACATGACAATGTCATACTGTTTAGGTCGCGAGTATAGTGTTTTTTTTTTTTTTTTAGAAAAGCTTTAAATCATAATTTCTTGTGATTTTTATCTTTTGAATGTACATATCTCAATTACGTGTTGTGGATTTTTATATATTCATTGTTTTCTTTAAAGAGGTCAATTTAAAGTTAAAACGAGTGTTTTCCACTCCCAGACTAAGCATGAAGTAAAACTTCGAGTTTGGAAAGCCTGAAAATTTGGTTATACAGTTTTTGTAGGCTCAAAATCCGTCACTTGTCGCTGTTTGTTGACATGTTTAGAAACAAATACGCAATATAAACTACTTGATCCTAATATATGGAATATTTCTTACACGTTGGGGTTATTGCATATCGATTTACCTTGATTTTTGAGATTCTGAAAACGGAATCAATGTAAACGTGTATGGGACGCACGGATCTAAAGTTCGTTGGTTAAGGCGACTTACCGTTTGGTCACGAATTAAATTTTAAGTTCCACTTTTGAGGTTATATATGGTCGTATTTTCGGCTAAATAAGCACATTAGGGATACCTGTTACACACTTGATGAAATTATCTCCAAAATGATGACGTAATTCATCCAGTTTGTAGTGTTATCTCCATCAATTCAGTCAATATCACGATATTAATTTTACATTAAAATTGACGTCTACTGACGTTTATTTAAAATAATGGATATATAAATCAAGATTGATTCACATCAATCAATATTACATTTCAATACATCTAGCGCCATCTATTTTTTTTATATCGTAAATTAGAATCATAGGTATTCTAATTTACTATATAAAAAAATAGATGTATTAAAATGTAATAAATGTAATGTAATAAATATTAACTGTTTTAAAAAACTGTCATCGACATCTTTGGGAATGATGTAAAATATTAATGTTAATATTTAAATATTCAGGAGCTGTTCCATACACGCAAAGAGACTTACGCAATTTATTCTATTGCAAACTTTTCTCCTAACCTAACCTAACCTAGCAGTATGTAGAATAATTAATGTGCGCAAAAGATTTAAACAATTTATTCTATTGCAAACCTTTCTCCTAACATAACCTAACAAGTATGTGGAATAGTCACCGTGCGCAAAGAGACTTACGCAGTTTATTCTATTGAACACCTTTCTCCTAACCTAATCTAAAAGTATGTGGAATAGTCATCGTCTGCAAACCTTTCTCCTAACCTAACCTAGAAGTATGTGAAATATTTAACTTGCGCACAATTTATTGCAAATCTTTCTACTAACCTAACTTAAAAACACTTAAAATCGCCTAAGCATAATAAAATGTTTATCTGCATCTTATTATTTTATAGAAAAATATGTGGCTACACTAAGCCTTAAATCAGATATGTTTGCTTGGTTATGTGGTCTTATTAAATTATTTTAATTGTATTTAAATTTAGCTGTGTGTCTACTAACCAAACTGGATATGCCGTACAAACTTAATTATAGTAAAAACAGTGAATTAAATATAAAAGTAATATTTGTTATATATTGCAGTAAATATCCTAGTTATCGTACGAAAGTGCCATCTATTTTTTATATCGTAAATTAAATTACCTATGATTTAATAATCAATTTCGATTTATATATCCATTATTTTAAATAAACGTCAGTAGACGTCAATTCTAGGGTAAAACTAATATCGTGATATTGGCTGAATTAATAAAGATAACACTACAAATTGGATGAATTACGTCCTCATTTTGGAGATAATTTCATCATGTGTGTAATTTGTATCTGTTATGTGCTTATTTAGCCGAAAATACGACCATATAGAACCTCGAAATTAGAATCTAAAATTCGATTTGCGACCAAACTGTAAGTCGCCTTGACCAACGAACTTTAGATTTGTGCCTCTCATACACCTTTACCCTGATTCCATTTTCAGAATCTCAAAAATCATGGTAAATCGAAATGCAATGAATCCTACACGTTTAGTTCATTATTTGTTTAAATTAACAACATTTAATTTTTTAATTAAATCCTGCTAGATTGCCGAAATTTCGCACTGTGCACTGGCGTGTTTTCGCGCGGAACCGCACCGTGAAAAAAAACGCAATGTGGCCGTGGTCTTATGAATGTTCAAATGCGGAGTTTAACGGAAAAGGAAACATTTACTGGGAACATAGCAAGAACCGAAGTTGAAAATATTTCTAGATGAATCTCTAATAATAAAAATTCAATATTTAATCTTTGCAATTGCTTGTTCAAATTCTGTATGCCATTTCTTGAAAATATTACTAAAAAAATTAAGTTTTTTGAATACGGATTTAGTATGAAATATTAATTAGTATCATACATTTAAAGCCTGAACAAAGTTGAATCAGGTTAATCAACTAACACAAAGTATTTACCAAACAATAGACCAAATTAATGTTACATGATTAAAATATGGAAAAATGCAAACAATAGCGAAAAAAGACAATGGCAAAATCAGCATTTTAAAATTTCCATAACAATGGAAGAGTGTTGCTATTGAGAGGCTAGATACCGAACTGGATTCTGGGATGAGGATTGGAAAACGCGGATTAGTGGCGGAGTAATTTTCCACGCTGCATCTGTTTTGCCGTTGTAATTAGCACGCGTTTAAATGAGTGTGTGCGTTGTTTTATTTTCTCCTCTTATTATTTGCTTTTTTTTGTCTGTCCTTTTGCTCCATCTGTCCTCGCTTTTCCGGGCTAATGCCGGCAATTTACCAGTTGCATTGTACCGAGGGTAAAAAATAATGTCGCGATTTGCATTCGCACCCCGTCTGCACGCCAGTTTCGGAGGCGAGATAATTCGTCCGGGATATTCCGCAGTTTTATAAAGCGTTGGGGAAAATTTGCTATAATTATCACTTGGGTTTCTTGTTTTTTCGTGTAGATATTTGGACAATTAAAAGAGAAATTATTACTTGCAAGTGAATTGTCTCTCCGTCTGTAGCTAAAAAATCCAACAACTTTTTTAATTGTTGCGGTTTAATATCCGGCATTGAACCGCGATATTTAAAAAAGTTCAAAAGTATGTATCTGTATGACTTGGATGAAAGTTTAATAGTTAGCAGTGTCAACAGCATTGACAAAATCAAGATTGTCGACAATGTCAAAATAGCATTTTAAAGTTAATATAATTTATATGTTGCTGTTAATATAAACATTTTAGCTGTTTTGGATACTCTATTCAAAAAAATGTATTAGGTCGAGTGGCAGCTCGTGAGAATTTTTATTGGTGGGGCTACAGACATAAACATATAGGGACAACTTATTTTAAGTATACACGCCCCGTTGCGTATGCATTTTAAGGCATTCGTTGTTGTTTTAATAAATTAAATTTAAAGCTACTAACGAGTATACCCAATCCATGATTAAGCATGAAGTAGAATTGTAGACTTTTCTAAACTCAAAATTTTACTTCATGGCGTTCTGCGTTCTGCTTCTGGTTCTGGTTATTTGGGGATTTCGCATTTCTGTACTGCACTTAGGGCTCATTACGCCCATTGTGCTTCCTCCCGACGATTACCCAGCCTCAGCTCAGCCAGCCTACCTGGTTTAGGTAGTCTAGCAAAGCCGAGGTGGGTATATCCATTATGTAGGCCATTGTAGGCCATCTTTCACCCACTAAGGAGCTGAGAATGTGTCCGGCAGACTCGTCTCCCATGTTACAACCTCTGCAGGATGGAGAGTCAACTATCCCCATTCTGTATAGGTGTGCGTTTAGCCCGCAGTGACCAGTCAGGGCAACAGTTATGCATCCTAAATTCCCAAAAGACTTCCTGAATTCTTAAAAATGTATCATAAAGGTTGTCAAAACAACTCAAGAAAACGCAGTAATAATAAATACTTCTAAAATTTGTCTGAAATTCAATAGTCTAGTGTATTCATTGAATAACAAGCGCACTATTGTAAAGAGCAACGCGCCGATCCATAACTGGACAACTCCAACAGAAAGAACAATAACGCAATTCTTTGTCAGGATGAAACAAAAGCGACTGGGGACTGAAGCGTTTTGGATCGTAGACCAATTATTTTAATGCGGCCTCATTAGACACACTCGCTTTTATTCCGCAAACACCGATTTGACCTGCGGGTCTTCATAAATCGAACCGTTATTTTTTTTCCTCCGACCGCACTCTAGATCGTTATTCCTCCTTCGGAGGAACGGAACGCGAAATGAAAATTCAATAAAGGGGGCGCGAACAACGCGGGTGGTTAATTTGCACGCGGATACCTCGAGGATTATTGTGCTGCACCCGTTTAATGGAAAAATAAATTCACCTGTTACGCCTTGCCGCACGAAAATGGATTTCGGGGCCATTAATTATTTTGTGTTTTATTTTTTTATTGTTATTTTGCATGGTATTAGCGGGCTCGGGAACAATGGGGTTGCGTGTGACGTGCGATCTGTCAAGGGGTGAATACGGGAATACATTTTTCATCGTTGGTTTATTAAAAGTTCAGTGTCTTTATTTTAAGAACTCGCACACGGGAAGCGTCGTAAAGCGTTTGTTCTTGATTTATTATTTATTATTCAACTCTCCATCAAAATGTTAGACCACCATCCCTACCCCTCTACTAGGTGTCCCACTTTAAGTACGACAGTGTGGGTAACTGCAGATTCTATTGAGACCAAAATATATTTTGAAAGCTTCGATGTTATTAAGTCAAAATCTGCTGTGGCCAACACAGATACTAAAATAAATAAGACTAACTCATAACTTTCATCAGTATTTCGTTTATAAACTAATACGTTTTCAAGCAGTACAGTAACAAATCAGTTGTAGGCCCATCTTTAAAGGTGATGTGTACGTAAATGATAGGCCCTAGTAGTTATCAATTGAATTAGTTAGTCAACTGTTTCAAAGGCACTCTTTACAAAAAATAAACATTTATAATTTTTAATATAAAATGTTAGATAAATTATGAGTGTAATACGAGGGGGGGTCCGATAATAAAGGTACAGGCAAAAATTTTCTAACATATATTTCGAAAGAAAATTTTTTATACATTCTAGAAAAAAATATATACTTTCTTTATTTCTTGACATATTCATATAAAGATTGAGACATTAATCCCAGCGTGACAGTAGATTGAACATACCTACATGGTAGTGTTGCCTGTCAAGTCGATTAAAGTAGTCCACAGCTGTGTCTTGCAATTCCTGTTGTGGCGCGATCTGCGCCATCATGCAAACGTTTAACTCCATCATGCAAAAGTTTACCTCCTTCAATGTTTCGTTTGCGGTATTTGTTTCACAGGCACCTGTACCTTTAATATCGGACCCCCCTCGTACATCACTGAATTCAGAAACCAATACTATATCAAACAAATATGAAAATCTAAAAGTGCGCCCATAAGAAATACAAAAGTTGTCTATGGTTCCTTGGGAAATTTTAGAGTTATCTTAAAATCAAGTATTGTAAATGTCTAGATTTAATAGTTTTCAAGTACAAATATAAAAAAAATAATAAAATGTTTTTGACCGTATCCTGTAATCAAAAGAAGAAATTTAAAATTTGTTCCAGATTATTATTTTGTATATATATATATATATATATATATATATATATATATTCAAATATTCTGTCGAAATACAGACACCCTGTATAATATCCACTGTCTATAAATCATTATATTTAATACATTTAATATTAAATCCCTTCGTTTAACGCCAAAATTCATACACGCTGGCAAACACACATTTCAAATATTTAATGAAACCCCTACACGCACCTTCACAAGGGGCTGTCTCTCTCCAAGATTTCGTCTTGAGCGCAGGAATTGAGGTAACCGAGAAATTCTTCACGGCGCGAACACACATTCAAAACCACCATCATAGCATTTTAATGGATATTATAAATTGGCCGCGCTATTATTTAACAATGCCTCGGAAATATGTCGGAATTATATTGCCGGGAAATGTGTGTGGGGCTGGCGGTGTTTTCCACATTTTCATCGCACTTATTTCCAGCGAGAGAGCCATTATCATAACAATGATGAGGTGAAAGCGCGCGCTCTATGTGTCACGTGCGGCGGCAAAAATAATAACTCCAAGACAAAGCTTTCTGGAAAATCCCGGAAAATCGTTTTCCTTCTGAAGCCAGCGTCCAGACGATCTGAATGGAAATGGGAAAATTATCGGTCTTCATGTAGTGTTGTTTATGTTTTTAAAAATCTTTGTAAATTCCTAATATGTACTTCAAATACAATCTAACGAAGTCAGAGGTTTAGACAAAAATGACAATACGTGTAAAAGAGTTACATAGCAAAACCAAAGCGAAATTATGAAAAATGCCCAAACCAATTTGACACACGGCCAAACCAAATTTTCAGGCTTTTCTGAATTCGAAATTTTACTTCATGCGCCACGCGTATTAAACACTGAAAGTACTGAAATATTGTGAACGAGTAAACTTTGGTTGAAATTAGTGTCTTATACGCGTGGCGCATGAAGTAAAATTTCGAGTTTAGAAAAGCCTGTAAATTTGGTTTGGTCGCTCCGCGCTTCGCGCTACGCGACCAAACCAAATTTTCAGGCTTTCCTAAACTCAAAGATTTACTTCATGCTTAACCTGGGAGTAGATAACACTCTTTTAAACTTAAATTTGACCTCTTTTACGAAAAGAACGTATATTTAAAAATCTACAACACATAATTGGGATATGTATACTCAAAAGAAAAAAAATCACAAGAAATTATGATTTAAAGCTTTTCTAGAAGAAAGAACACTAATATATTCGCGATCTAAACAGTATGACATTGTCGTGTAACGTCAAAATTTGACACAACAAGGAAACATTGTTGGAGATACAACTGTCGACATACTCTATAAAAAATTTGAACCACACATTCCACATCAGTGAGTCATAAGGACATCTCTCCCGAATTCCACCATAACCATTTGAATTATTTGAATAAATATATTATTTGTGATTGAATAATATGTTGAGTCATAAGGACATCTCTCCCGAATTCCACCATAACCGATATTATATTATTTGAATAAATATATTATTTGTGATTGAATAATATGTACGTTTTTACGACGATGATTAAAATTATTGTTTTAAAAGGTAATACTGAAATATTGCAATGCTTAATAATGCCACTACTGCATATGCACATAACTGTGTCCGCGTTGAACTATTATTATAACTAACGCATAACAACTGCGACCTGTCAAAAACAGCCCTTGGTCCTTAACGTTCCAGGAATCATTAGCTAGCCCGAAGGAACCAATTAAAAGTAAGGGCTGTCAGGACCGCCATTAACTCTTGGAGGCTGCCTGAAATGAAGGCGCTAATTTAGACATACAAAAGATTTTATTTCGTAACGTTTAGAATTACCTAAAAGAATAATCTTAAAACTCATAAAGATTATCGGTAGATAACACTAGTAAGGTGCTTCCATACCTAACGAACATGGTGTTCATGAACATTTGCAAACACGATTCTTTTTTAGTGTGGATGGTATAGCTCTTTGCCCGAGAGGGCATGTTTGCGCACAAGAAACCACACCCTTATAAAAGTTATTGGTTTAATTTATCAGTGACGCCAAGATTATCGGCAGATGACACTCTTAAGGTGCGTCCATACCAAACGAACATGGTGTTCATGAACGTTTGCAAACTCGATTCTTTTTTAGTGTGGATGCTATAGCTCTTCACCCGAGAAGGCATGTTTGCGCATAAGAAACCAGACCCTTATAAAACTTCCTATAATTTTTAGTTTTCACGGGTTGTTTTTGGCACTGTCGCGCCACTGAAATAAATAAACAAAAGACCGCCTTTAGAAAGGGTACCGATCAAATTTCGTTCGAGAGCAGTCTGCCTACTCTCCCAGCTAAAAAAAAAATAATAACCACAATAAGAAGGACATTTTCACGCGAATTAACATTCGTTACTGTCCGCACCTTCTATCCACATACAAAAATACTCGTTACACCTTTGTAAAAGTTATTGGTTTAATTTATCAGTTATGCCAAGATTATCGGCAGATAACACTCTCAAGGTGCGTCCCTACCCAACGAACATGGTATTCATGAACGTTTGCAATCTCGATTCTTTCTTAGTGTGGATAATATAGCTCTCTGCCTGAAAGGGCATGTTTGCGCATAAGAAACCACACCCTTATAAAATTCCTAAAATTTTTTGTTTTCACAGGTTGTTTGCGCCACTGAAATAAATAATTAAAAGACCGCCTTAAGAAGAGGTACCGATCTTATTTCGTTCGAGAGAAGTCTGCCTACTTGCCCAGCTAAAAAAAAAACAATAACCACAATAAAAAGGAAAGTCCACACTAATAAACATTCGTTACTGTCCGCACCTTCTATCCACATACAAAAATACTCGTCTTAGCAAATGATCTAGAACGTTCGCAAACGCCCGTTGGTGTGGACTCATTTTCGGTGTGTTTCTCGTTTGGTGTGGACGCACCCTAACAGAAATTGAATCTGCAATATTTTACCTTCAGTGTGGGTCGTATATAGAGATTTCGGTCATAAATCCTATTAATCGTCTAAATTATTTTGGAACAGGATATTATTTCGTATAGTGCAAATGTCTCTCACAGATTCCTTTTATTAAGTTAACACCGCAATAAGTACAATGACAGTAATTTTCTGCAGAACTGATGCATTTTGCTATTTCTATGTCGGAATATTCGGCTCTAGTTTTACAAATAATGCGTATATTCATTTAACCAATTATCTTTAAATTAACCCCTAAAAAGGTGTAATTTTTGTACACCTATCCTAAATCACCCTATATATCTTTTACTGAAACTCAAGCGGGAAAATTGTTAGGAAAATAATACGATGAAAATACAAACTCATTTAAGGTTGCGGTTTACTAGAGTGAGACAGACTCTGCCCAGCCATTTGCTAGAGTGAGATAGACCTACATTTCTATTTCTAGCATAAAATGGATAACGTAATATATCATGGACATTTTTTTAATGAGTGTTGAGCTAATTGAATGCAGAATGTACGGACACTCTTGAATTTTACGTATTACAAGTTTTTGTTGCCTAAAAAGGAGTAAATAAATGACGCAAAATATAGCTATTTTTAGGATTTTTTTACAAAAAAAACCAAATATCCTAATCGTTTTAAATTGGTGACATTAAAATCCCCCAAGTTTTAGGATTATTTTAATGTATCATGTAATATTGTCCCATAATCAGAACATGAATAGTGCTGGAACTAGTGACTACCAAAAACGTTGGATTTTACCCTTAATAAATCGCAACCTTAAATGATGACTTTCCTTATTTATATTTGTTAGAAAATCATTAAAAATATTTTCTGTATTAATCATTTTAATGACTGAAATTTCTACTTTATTAAAATTCTTGTAAGAGAGAGATCATAGTTCACACTGTGCTCATTTTAATAAATCTTTTGATAACCATAAGTTGTTATTGTTCATAAAAGACATTGCATTCCAGACATATAGTTGAAACAGATTTATGTTCTACTTACGCGCCATTAATCTTGACATCGAGACAATGTGCAGCAGATAGTTGCAGAGATGGCAATTAATTACTTGCATTGTTGATTCATTAGAAGCGAATTCTAAGATGACAAGATGTTATATGGATATGTGTTTCTTCATAAAGTTAACAACTGTCGAAAGGAAACACCCTTATATTGTGTGTTACATTGAAATCACCAAGAAATAATATTCGATCACTTAACTGATATTAAAGTCAGATATAAAAGGATTTTTTCTTTTAAGTATACAAACCTCGCATACGCTGTAAAAGTTCAGCAATGTTTTTTTTTTTAATAGCGTTCAATTTGAAACATTAACACGTGGTTCCACTCCTTGATTAAACATGAAGTTTCGAATTAAGAAAAGCCTGAAAATTTGAATTTGCCTGCGCAAATCGAAGCGTAGTTCGCCGGCAAATGCAACTGTTCAACTTTTCTAAACTCGAAATATTACTTCATGCGCTACGCATATAAAACATGAAAATATTGTAAAGTTCAAAATATACTGCGTGTGTGGTGTCGGCAAATGTAAATTTTCAAGCTTTACTAAACTCGAAATTTGACTTCATGCTTAATCAAGGAATGAAAACACTCGTAAGAAGCTTAAAATAGAACGCTTTCTAAAAACAACAAATGCCTAAATAATTACAGCGTATGCATCGGGATATGTATACATACCAGAAAAATTCCCTGTATGTGATATTCAAATACTTCCACGTATTTAGTTATTTAAATGTATGTCTGTCTTTTAACACAAATGAATATACGACCAAATCATCTATATTTACATTATTTTCTTAATTAAAGACACCTGTTGACTGTGGGCTGTAGCCACTTTAAAAGTCACAGAAACTCAACACAATAATTAATTGGTAGTATTTTTGTTTTGATTAATTTTTAGAAAACGAAAATAAGGTTCGATTCACGAGAGGAGTCCCATGGTTTCCTTAATTTGTAGTGCTTTCTGCACCAATACATATAATACGAAAATAGTTTGATGTCATCAGATTGCGTGTGTGAAAAGAGACAGAAAACTTCATAATACGTCTGCTATGGTTTTTAGATAGAACATGCAAAAACGTATGTTTCGATATGCATCTTTAAAATTTTAAGGTTAAACATCACATTCAGACAATGTCTTCGTAAAAATAAATCTGCAAAAACCCAGCCACAAATCATTTTAATTAATGTGCACACAATCGTTTTAAAAGTGAGTTTAAGTGGTATAATTCCAATTTCCACATCTATTAAATAGTTTAAGTATTTACAAAAATAAATAATGCGCTTATGTTGATTTTATGTAAACCCAAACGAGAGTGTTAGCGCATTCAATAGATTTGGTAAATAGTCATCGGATTAATCTGTTAGTACAGGAAATTTTTCTTTTAAGTATACAAACAGGGAATTTTCTATTAGGTATACATATGCATACGCTTTTTTTAAGAGTTCAATTTGAAGCTTAAAACGAGTGTTTTCCACTCCCAGACTAAGCATGAAGTAAAATTTCGAGTTTAGAAAAGCCTGAAAATTTGGTTTGGTCGCGTAGCGCGAAGCGCTACGCGGCCAAACCAAATTTTCAGGCTTTTCTAAACTCGAAATTTTACTTCATGCGCCACGCGTATTAAACACTGAAACCACTGAAATATTGTGAACGAGTAAACTTCGCTTGAAATCAGTGTCTTATACGCGTAGCGCATGAAGTAAAATTTCGAGTTTAGAAAAGCCTGAAAATTTGGTTTGGTCGCTCCGCGCTTCGCGCTACGCGACCTAACCAAATTTTCAGGCTTTTCTAAACTCGAAATTTTACTTCATGCTTAACCTGGGAGTGGAAAACACTCGTTTAAACTTCAAATTGACCTCTTTTAAGAAAACAACAAATATTTAAAAATCTACAACACGTGATTGGGATATGTATACTCAAAAAGAAAAAATGCACAAAAAATCATGGTTTAAAACTTTCCTAAAAGAAAGAACACTAATATACTCGTGACCTAAACAGTATGACATTGTCATGTGACGTCAAAATTTGACACAACTAGGAAAAATTGCAGATACAACTGTTGACATACTCTGTAAAAAAATTGAACCACACATTCCACATGAATGAGTCATAAGACATCTCTCCCGAATTCGGTTAACAATATAAGAACTGAAAACGCTTACTATTTTGCAATAACATTTTTATTTTTTATTTTTCTTTGATTCGAATTGATTGAAATTTTGTTTTCTTCTGTAACCTAAGTATACAATATTCCATTCTTTATTTTACTTTTATATTTATATCGCTGCATATAATATAATACATATGATAAGTTAAGCTAATTGCATATGTGTTCGTACGGATTATTTAAGTCCAATTAGTTGAAATTTAACCCGAAATGGGGAAATGCTAAGATACTGTTACTCTGGCGACGTGCAGAAATGCAAATTGCGATGCGTTCGGTTGCGGTTGTATAAATCATAGAATATGTAAATCGAGATTTATGCTGGAATGCAAACTAATGCATCTGGAAGCAGTTCCCGTGCCTCGGACATATTTATGAATTCAACTAGCTATTTATTAGCGACGCGACTGGATGAGGTAACTGTAAAATATCGTTTCGGATTTATCACTACCGGATTTTCATTAACTAATGCTTAAACATTTCTTTACAAATATTTCAATATATTAATATTGTAGGATACCCGTCAAAGTATTTCAATATGTTTTAAGGAGACATGTCTAAACTTTTATAAACATTTTGAGGATTTGCATGAACATTTGTTATTTTTTTGTGTTTTTGTGTGTGATAAATCAGTGTTTTATTCGCCTGGCTCATGAAGTATATTTACTTCATGCTTAATCAAGTAGTGGAAACGCTTATTAAAAATTCAAATTAAACTATTCTGTAAATACAACAAAAGACTGGATTACTGTCCGGATAGAAAACACTTTTTTATTGTCAATTTTTGGACAAAAAGCCATTCTTTACAAAAAGTTTTGAATAAATTGAAAACACTATTTTCATTTTCAATTCCTATTTACTATAGAGGGCGCTCAAAAATTAAGAAAAACTAATATTGTTATAAGAGAACAGTACCTCTAATTATAATTTTAGAGAAAGATGTTACTTTAAAAATTAATTTGAGATCGAGTCTTCGGAAACAACTATAAAGTTCTGTTGATTAGTAGCAAAAACTATTTAGTATTTAAATACCTACATTTAGAACGCAAAAAGAATCTTTCTTGAGTATAAATTAAACATTAATAAAATTTTCCACTAACAGTGTTATAAGCTAAGTGGTATTTTTCTCTGTATGAAATTTTAAAAGTTTTAACTTAACTAAACATAAAATTCACTATTATCCAAAAACTTCCGAAATAATCAATACCTATCTACATCAATACGGATTTTATTAAAAAGCAAATTCCCCCAAAGCGAATATTCATCCTCTCTCGAACGCAATGAATACCAAACTCCACAAACAATAAATGAGAAGCATTTGCATCGCATTTTCCTATCGCGTTACCGCAAACGCGTAAAGCCACGTTTGTTATAACAAACGCAATGTAACAAAACGAAAACAAGAATATTGCGTGTGTAATTACATGACCGCCTGGCATTTCAAAAGGGTCTAATGATTTTTTTAATCTTTTGTTCTTTTCCATTATCCAACGGAAACTAGCTCAAACTAAATAAACCGTCATTGTCTCGTTTAAACTAGACAGTTCAAAATAACATTAAAAGATAATAAATGGATGAGACTCGGGGATGACTCCCGCAGACCAGGGCGGAATTAAAATAACACAGACCGTTTCATCCCTATCTCGCTCCCTTGGTTGGAGTCATCAAAATTTAAATGGAGGGTCTATTTACTGGAAAATTTGCGGTCCTCATCGATTTTTCAGAAGGGGCATTCGCATAAGTGAAATTTAAAGATCACACGAAATACATTAATTGTTGATTACATTTTAATCACAAATTTATGTTAAAATACTAATTGAATTATGATATATTTCGTCAATAGCACTGTTAAACTGAGGTTTATTGAACTTTGAATTTATCGCTTATTATTCGGATGTTAATTTTTAAATCTACCGCCGTAATACCTGTGACTACATCGTTGAATGACAAATACGAATAGTATACGAATAATATACATATTTCAATAGTATTCGTCATTCAACGGAGTACATTTAGATACCTTTAGTTACAACTAAATTATATAGGTAACTCAATATACGGGCCCGCCGTGGCCGAGCGGTTGAGCCAATCGTTCACGGCGGTGATCTGGGTTCGATTCCCAGCGAGGGCGAGTAAGTTTTCTAATGAAAAATACTCGTCTCCGGTTCCATGGGTGTTGTGTGAATGTGTTGTGACGTCCAAATATATATAGTTATATGTTATACTTAGTAATACGTTAATAAACAAATGTATACAATATAAAATTGATGATGGCTAATAGTCTCGTAACTAAGGCCAGGCAAATGCCAAAAAATAAAAGAAATAAAAAAGAACTCAATATACACGATATTTTGAAAAAGATTATACTGTGAATTATTTCTTGAAGTATAAATATCCCAGTAATTACAGCGTCTCGAATAAAACCTACCTAATTCTTGGTAGAGAATCCGAATCTTCAACTACAAAAAGGGATGTCTATTTCATATTTCAAAGTTGTCCCCCTCCGCCGCTGGGGTTGGGGGTGACGAACATTTTATTGGATCAGATGGCTCCCTCGAAATCATTAAATTTTTATTCGGAACATTTTTATGTACGATGTAAATTTGTCGAGATATTCCAGTGGACAAATTAAAATGAGTCACTCGGTATATATTTAAAAGAAACATTTCCTGTGTACACACCTATTATTAATAATATACAGTTTTAGGTTCAAAGTGCTAACGTACTAATAATGCAGTGAGTATTTTAAATAAATAAGCAATCACAGTGAGTATTTTAAACGAATAAGCAATCTAGATGTCAACAATGTATCTTACATCTCTTACATAACTTGTAGAAGCTAGAATAACTTGTGATTAAGTTTATTAGTTTGTTTGGAACTAATCCCTATATTACCTCCGAGCAAGATATTTTACATAACAACATTTAAACATTATTGTTCACTTTCAAAATTGAATATGTCTAACGAAACTTATTATTCCAAACTCATCCAAACAAAATTCTTCATTTCATAATTATCTAACTAAAACGACCCCGTTTATTCTAAACGCACGATGAGCAAAACAAAACATCCGACTTCGCTCGCCCGGTGTTTCCGTCTGGAAATTCCATTATTCCAAGATTTAAGAAAGCAAAGTTAAATTGTCATGTTTATTTCGAGTTAATTCCGCGCAAATATAAGTTAGGAGAAAATGTAATTTTCCGTGTAATATTTTTTTGAAAAGCCATCAAAACTTTTGCGATGGGAGCGCCCAAAACTTAGTGCTTAATTCATTTTTAAAAGTGTTTATCTTCGGAAAGAGTCTGTCTCGAGGGCTGGTCGGAAAACGGGAGCGCATCTAATAATAATAGGGGATGAGTTTATGGAAAACCTTCCCCACGCAAAAAAATGCAAATCGCTACTTTCGAAGTGGGATTTTATTAAAATTATTTTATTTTATAACTACATTTATCTCAAGACATTAGAATACACAAAAACAATTTACAATGTATATAAACAATTAAGGTACGATTTACGAGAGGTGTTCCATGGTTGTCTTGATTTGTAGTGTTTTCTGCACTAATACATGTAATACGAAAATAGTTTGATGTCATCAGATTACGTGTGGGAAAACAGACAGAAAACTTCATAATATGTCTGCTATAGTTTTTAGATGGAACATGCGAAATCGTATGTTCCGGTATGCAGCTTTCAAATTTCAAGGTTAGACGTCACATTTTGACAATGTCTTCGTAAAACTAAATCTTTAATTGGGGTCTGTCAACTTGGCCCCCCCAACTCAAAATTTTCAAATAAAAAATATTGCGCCCGAAAGGTCTTAACTTGCGCTCACTTGCGCCCAAATATTAAAACTTGCGCTGTTAAGGGTAGAAAGTTATAGCGATTTGAAAATAGGGGGGGCTAAGTTGACGCTAGCCCCCCCATCTCGGAATTTTTAACATTTTCTTTCATAAATACATTCTATGGAACTTGCGCTGTCGATACCACCTAATTTTACAAGTTGCGCTGCAAAAATACACCCCCTATAAACGAAATAAAGGAGGGTGCCAGCCCCCCCACTTTACATTTTTTAAGTTTTATTGCATTGTACACAAAGCTTAGAAGTTGCGCTCACTTGCGCCATCGAAATTTCTTCAATATCAGTTCTCATGAAAAAGTTATGGCATATTTTATATATACTCGAAGCCAGTGCGCGTATTCCCATAATCTCCATGCAACTACAGAAGAGTAATACAATAAACATACTTAACTCACAACCACTGTCCATCTTCGTCGAAAAGCATACATTATACAACCAAAACAGTAATTTTCTATAATTTTTGCATATTTATTCCAGTGCCGTATCATGGTGGAAATATATATTATTATTATTACTTAAATAATTTTATTTCCAGAACAAATAACAATAATTTGATTCAATTAATAAATATAACTTAAACAATGTATTTAAAATGCATTTCTGCTGATTAGAAAAGTTTCGCTGTTTTCCCAGTAGCGTTACAAATAATTTATTATTTAATTTAATTAAATATTTTTAAAACCAAACGTGAAAATTTAAATTTTTTAAGTGATTTTACTTAAACAATGCATAAGAAATGCATCTATGCCAATGAGAAAAGTTGCGCTGTTTTCCCAGTGGCGTCACAATTAATTTATTATTATTTAATTAAATTAAATATTTTTCAAACCAAACGGAAAATTTTTAATTCTCTAAGTGATATTACTTTAACAATGCATAGGAAATGCATTTATGCTAATGAGAAAAGTTGCGCTGTTTTCCCAGTGGCGTCACAATTAATTTATTATTATTGAATTAAATTAAATATTTTCAAAACCAAACAGAAAATTTTGAATTTTCTAAGTGATATTACTTTAACAATGCATAGGAAATGCATTTATGCTAATGAGAAAAGTTGCGCTGTTTTCCCAGTGGCGTCACAATTAATTTATTATTATTTAATTAAATTAAATATTTTTCAAACCAAACGGAACATTTTTAATTCTCTAAGTGATATTACTTTAACAATGCATAGGAAATGCATTTATGCTAATGAGAAAAGTTGCGCTGTTTTCCCAGTGGCGTCACAATTAATTTATTATTATTGAATTAAATTAAATGTTTTCAAAACCAAACGGAAAATTTTGAATTTTCTAAGTGATATTACTTTAACAATGCATAGAAAATGCAATGCATTTATGATAATGAGAAAAGTTGCGCTGTTTTCCCAGTGGCGTCACAATTAATTTATTATAATTGAATTAAATTAAATATTTTCAAAATTAAACAGGAAACTTTGAATTTTCTAAGTAATATTACTTTAACAATGAATAGGAAATGCATTTATGCTAATGAGAAAAGTTGCGCTGTTTTCCCGGTGGCGTCACAATTAATTTATTATTATTGAATTAAATTAAATGTTTTCAAAACCAAACAGAAAATTTTGAATTTTCTAAGTGATATTACTTTAACAGTGCATAGGAAATGCATTTATGCTAATGAGAAAAGTTGCGCTATTTTCCCAGTGGCGTGACAATTAATTTATTATTATTGAATTAAATTAAATATTTTCAAAACCAAACGGAAAATTTTGAATTTTCTAAGTGATATTACTTTAACAATGCATAGAAAATGCATTTATGCTAATGAGAAAAGTTGCGCTGTTTTCCCAGTGGCGTCAGTGATCATTCCCAAAAACAGATGGTTCCCGTCGGTCACCCTACATTGTATATAGGAACATATTAACCTCTACTTCTTTTGATCTTGAACAATGATTTTTGCTTGGAAGCAAGTCATTGTATTCCTCCCATAAGCCATTATGTCTTCTGCAAAATGCTATAAAATGACCCGGTATAAAACCCACAACACCACGTAGAATAAACAGTTTGTTCTGTACATTTAGTTTAAACGGAATATTTTCTAAATGAGTTACTAAATTCAATGTTTTACTGTCCGTGTTAACGGGTTCTATGAATATGAAATTGTTTAACTGTGTTTCAAATAATAATTTATTATTACACAAACTGCAATTTTGTTTTGTTTTTGTTTTTTGTTTTCGCTCCTGGGAAAACAGCACAACTTTTCTCATTAGCATAAATGCATTTCCTATGCATTGTTAAAGTAATATCACTTAGAAAATTCAAAATTTTCTGTTTAGTTTTGAAAATATTTAATTTAATTCAATAATAATAAATTAATTGTGACGATACTGGGAAAACAGCGCAACTTTTCTCATTATCATAAATGCATTTCCTATGCATTGTTAAAGTAATATCACTTAGAAAATTCAAAATTTTGTGTTTGGTTATGAAAATATTTAATTTAATTCAATAATAATAAATTAATTGTGACGCCACTGGGAAAACAGCGCAACTTTTCTCATTAGCATAAATGCATTTCCTATGCATTGTTAAAGTAACATCACTTAGAAAATTCAAAATTTTGTGTTTGGTTTTAAAAATATTTAATATAATTGAATAATAATAAATTAATTGTGACGCCACTGGGAAAACAGCGCAACTTTTCTCATTAGCATAAATGCATTTCCTATGCATTTTTAGAGTAATATCACTTAGAAAATTCAAAATTTTCCGATTTGTTTTGAAAATATTTAATTTAATTCAATAATAATAAATTAATTGTGACGCCACTGGGAAAACAACGCAACTTTTCTCATTAGCATAAATACATTTCCTATGCATTGTTAAAATAATATCACTTATAAAATTCAAAATTATTTGTTTGGTTTTGAAAATATTTAATTTAATTCAATAATAATAAATTAATTGTGACGCCACTGGGAAAACAGCGCAACTTTTCTCATTAGCATAAATGCATTTTTTGTGCATTGTTAAAGTAATATCACTTAGAAAATTCAAAAATTTTCGTTTGATTTAAAAAACATTTAATTTAATTCAATAATAATTAATTAATTGTGACGCCACTGGGAAAACAGCGCAACTTTTCTCATTAGCATAAATGCATTTTGTATTTATTTTTAAAGTAATATCACTTAGAATATTCAAAGTTTCTTGTTTGGTTTTGAAAATATTTAATATAATTCAATAATAAGAAATTAATTGTGACGCCACTGGGAAAACAGCGCAACTTTTCTCATTAGCATAAATGCATTTTTTTGTGCATTGTTAAAGTAATATCACTTAGAAGATTCAAAGTTTCCCGTTTGGTTTTGAAAATATTTAATTTAATTCAATAATAATAAATTAATTGTGACGCCACTGGGAAAACAGCGCAACTTTTCTAATTAGCATAAATGCATTTCCTATTCATTGTTAAAGTTATATCACTTAGAAAATTCAAAGTTTCACGTTTGGTTTTGAAAATATTTAATTTAATTCAATAATAATAAATTAATTGTGACGCCACTGGGAAAACAGCGCAACTTTTCTTATTAGCATAAATGCATTTCCTATCCATTGTTAAAGTAATATCACTTAGAAAATTCAAAATTTTTTGTTTGGTTTTGAAAATATTTAATATAATTCAATAATAATAAATTAATTGTGACGCCACTGGGAAAACAGCGCAACTTTTCTTATTAGCATAAATGCATTTTCTATGCATTGTTAAAGTAATATCACTTAGAAAATTCAAAATTTATTGTTTGGTTTTAAAACATTTAATTTAATTCAATAATAATAAATTAATTGTGACGCCACTGGGAAAACAGCGCAACTTTTCTCATTAGCATAAATGCATTTCCTATGCATTGTTAGAGTAATATCACTTAGAAAATTCAAAATTTTCCGATTGGTTTTGAAAATATTTAATTTAATTCAATAATAATAAATTAATTGTGACGCCACTGGGAAAACAGCGCAACTTTTCTCATTAGCATAAATACATTTCCTATGCATTGTTAAAATAATATCACTTAGAAGATTCAAATTTTCCCGTTTGGTTTTGAAAATATTTAATTTAATTCAATAATAATAAATTAATTGTGACGCCACTGGGAAAACAGCGCAACTTTTCTCATTAGCATAAATGCATTTTTTGTGCATTGTTAAAGTAATATCACTTAGAAAATTCAAAAATTTCCGTTTGATTTTAAAAACATTTAATTTAATTCAATAATAATTAATTAATTGTGACGCCACTGGGAAAACAGCGCAACTTTTCTCATTAGCATAAATGCATTTTGTATTTATTTTTAAAGTAATATCACTTAGAATATTCAAAGTTTCTTGTTTGGTTTTGAAAATATTTAATATAATTCAATAATAATAAATTAATTGTGACGCCACTGGGAAAACAGCGCAACTTTTCTCATTAGCATAAATGCATTTCCTATTCATTGTTAAAGTTATATCACTTAGAAAATTCAAAGTTTCCCGTTTGGTTTTGAAAATATTTAATATAATTCAATAATAATAAATTAATTGTGACGCCACTGGGAAAACAGCGCAACTTTTCTCATTAGCATAAATGCATTTCGTTTGCATTGTTAAAGTAATATCACTTAGAAAATTCAAAATTTTCTGTTTGGTTTGAAAAATATTTAATTTAATTAAATTATAATATATTAATTGTGACGCCACTGGGAAAACAGCGCAACTTTTCTCATTGGCATAGATGCATTTCCTATGCATTGTTTAAGTAAAATCACTTAAAAAATTTAAATTTTCACGTTTGGTTTTGAAAATATTTAATTAAATTAAATAATAAATTATTTGTAACGTTACTGGGAAAACAGCGCAACTTTTCTAATCGGCAGAAATGCATTTTAAATGCATTGTTAAAGTTATATTTATTAATTGAATCGAATTATTGTTATTTGTTTTGGAAATAAAATTATTTAAGTAATAATAAAAATATATATTTCCACCATGATGCGGCACTGGAATAAATATACAAATATTATAGAAAATTACTGTTTTGGTTGTATAATGTATGCTTTTCGACGAAGATGGACAGTAGTTGTGAGTTAAGTATGTTTATTGTATTACTCTTCTGTAGTTGCATGGAGATTATGGGAATACGCGCACTGGATTCGAGTATATATAAAATATGCCATAACTTTTTCATGAGAACTGATATTAAAGAAATTTCGATGGCGCAAGTGAGCGCAACTGCTAAGCTTTGTGTACAATGCAATAAAACTTAAAAAATGTAAAGTGGGGGGGCTGGCACCCTCCTTTATTTCGTTTATAGGGGGTGTATTTTTGCAGCGCAACTTGTAAAATTAGGTGGTATCGACAGCGCAAGTTCCATAGAATGTATTTATGAAAGAAAAAGTTAAAAATTTCGAGATGGGGGGGCTGGCGTCAACTTAGCCCCCCCTATTTTCAAATCGCTATAACTTTCTACCCTTAACAGCGCAAGTTTTAATATTTGGGCGCAAGTGAGCGCAAGTTAAGACCTTTCGGGCGCAATATTTTTTATTTGAAAATTTTTAGTTGGGGGGGCCAAGTTGACAGACCCCTTTAATTGATGAGGCGGATACATGATGAAACTCCATAATACTATTTGAAATAAAACAACGCAATTGGGAGGGTTTCACTTTTATTGTTGAACACTGCAACATGTTTCACCACACAGTGGCTTCATCAGGCAGATGAAATAATTATTATTATTATTTCATCTGCCTGATGAAGCCACTGTGTGGTGAAACATGTTGCAGTGTTCAACAATAAAAGTAAAACCCTCCCAACTGCGTTGTTTTATTTCAAATAAAACTAAATCTGCATAAACCCAGCCACAAATAATTTTAATTAATGTGCAAAATCTTTTTAAATGTGATTTTAAGTAGTATAATTCTAATTTCCACATCTAGTAAATAGTTCAGGTATTTACTGAAATAAATATTGCATTTATGTTGATTTTGAGTAAGCTCAAACGAAAATGTTAGTTGAATCGAATGCGCATTCAGTAGATTTGGCAAATAGTCATCGGATTAATCTGATAATACGGGGAATTTTATTTTAAGTATATATACAGGGAATTTTCTATTAGGTAAACATAGAGAGAGTTTTTCTTTAAAATATACGTTTTCTAAATTCAGCTTATTTTCTTTAAATCTTTAGATATTCGTTGTTTTTTAAAAAGAGTTCAATTTGAAGCTTCTAACGAGTGTTTCCACTCCCAGGCTAAGCATGAGGTAAAATTTCGAGTTTAGAAAAGCCTCGTGAAAATTTATAGAGGGTCGCGCAGCGACCCGAGACAAATTTTTTGGGCTTTTCTAAATTCGAAATTTTACTTCATGCGTCTCGTGTTAAAACATTGATTTCAAGTGAGGTTCAAATATACATAAATTTCACAATATTATAGTGTTTTATACGCGTGGCGCATGAAGTAAAATTTCGACTTTACAAAATCAATTTAGTGTAAGTCTAAGTGTATTTTAACTAAACTTACGTGTTTCACGGACGGAAAATAAAACATCTGATAAATACATCGTTGCTATGGAAACATTTAGTTAGCGCACGGAAAGAGCGGTAACCTGTAAAAGTGAGGTTTTCATTATTCTAGAGGCATATTGAAACAAAGTGTTTTCAGATAAGTATAAAAACAACAATACTTTTCCTTTGTATTTCATACGGGGAAAGAGCTTCGCTGGGTGGCGCGCATCCGAAATGTTCAATTTTCCATGACTCTGGCGCATAAATCAAGCAGAATTTGACCGATGGCATGAGTTATGTTGGCTTTGAGGGCCGCTGTCGTTTGTGGCTTATTCGCATAGACATGCGACAAAGATAATTATACAAGAAAATATCTAAAGGGGCCAAATCGCACGATCTCGGTGGCCAGTTCACATCACCTCCACGTGAGATGACCATGCCCTCAAATCGCTCGTGCAGAATGTCCTATGCGGCATGAGCTGTGTGGCACGTAGCGCCGTCTTGTTGAAACCATCGGTGTCCATATTATTCAATTCAGGCCAAAAGAAGTTGATATTCATCGACCTATAGCGTTCGCCGTTGATGGTGATGCCCTAGCCTTCTTGTGAGCTACGTGAAATCGACTGCCTCGGATTCTCCTGCACACTCTCACGGACAGCGGCGATGTTTTCGGCAGATCTTGAGTTTCATTGTCATACGGGTGTTGGTTTATTGTTTACTGAACCAGTGGACTCAAATTTATTGCCGCTATCAACTGTCAAAGTTCGGAAGTCCCTATTGGAAGACCCTTTATTAGACAAATGAATGTTCACCATACACATCTATCAATGCTGCATTAATAATTATATATATATATATATATATATATATATATATATATTCATTTTGTAATTATTTGCATGTTCAGATTTAAATTAAACCAACTGTATATGAAGCCATTACTAGAAGGGAAAACCTTTATAAGCGCAAATTCTAATGAAATAAAATACATTTGTATTAACACCTCATAACACAATTCAAATAAAACAATTATAATTACTGTTACAACAACAAATACACAGACAGACACAACCATTATCGGTTAAATCCTCCCCCGAATGAAATTTTAGTTTCGGGGCACAATTATGTATTGGTTTATGTTTCAATTACCGTAATTTAAATGCATGTTTGCGGACAGTTAACAAAAATATTTCGAGCGCTCGCGCTGATAAATAATTATAAATATGTTCAAAGCTTGTAACCAATACCATTTGACCGTGCATTTGCTTTATTTAACGAGCATTCGACCAGCCATTTTTTCCAGTATTATTATTTTTCAGCGCGCGCGGGAGGCTGAAAAAATGGTCATTACTATTTTAATTACGGCGAGCTTGGATTTCGAAATGTGGCTTTAATTAAATCGCAAACTGCCCGTGAATGTATAATTGCGATAATAGAAAAAGACATGCGGGGGTTGGGAATACTCATCAACTATTTTTTGTTCATTCTTCTGGGCGGAGCTCAGGTGGTATTGTTGGTTATTAATATTGATTTTGTGATATCCGTTATTTTTTACTGGTAGATAATAAAGGTAATATTTATAACATTGATGAGTCTATATCATGGTGGATTTCAAAACATATCATACTTCCATTAGAAATATTGGAAATTAATCAGAAGTTGATAAATATTGTACTTATTAATATTAGTTATGTATCTTTGTTTGCTTTTGTAGTGAATTATTAAACGTAACTAATAAAAGGTATTCAAACACGCTCAATCTCAAATTTGTTACAACAAGATACGCATATTCAAAGCAACAGTATTATTTTACACTAATTTTAATAAGACCCTCTAAGAGAAAGTTCGCTTTGCTGCTCGACTAAATTAAATTTATAGGCTTTTCTAAACTAGAAATGTTACTTCATGCGTAACCAAGGATTGGAAACTTTTATTAGTAGCTTCAAATTGAACTTAATGAGTTCTGATGGATCAGGATCAACAAATATTTTAACCCGGCATTTGACACGTGGGATCTGGCAGACCACAACACCTGAAAATATTCCTAACTTGGTTAAAATTGATTTTTCTTGTAGATCTATATAAAATTAAATATTGTATTTTAACAATTACTGTTTAATTCTACAGGTAACCATAACAGTAAGAAATAGTTGCATAAATATAAAAGTTTCTATTCTACTGAAATAACAAGATATATTGAAGAACAGTTCCAAGTGTTTATGCTATATAAGTAATGTATAAACATATTACCAGTACAAGTTTTAATTTTTGCTGAACACTCAGTTCAGTCAGAGATAAATTGCAGTTGCAAGTGCTTATGCTATATAAGTAATGTATAAAAACAACACTACTACAAACAAGTCTTAATTTATACCGAACACTCGAAAGGATTTAGTCTTTGTCAATTTTATCTAACTGTAACTTTCCATTTCTGTTCCAGAATGCTTCGGCCCAGGCAGCCTTACAGGCGGCTCAAGCCCTCACCGGTAACCAGACGGGAGCTCCACCAGCGTCGACGCCCGCCACACCAGTGACAAATGGCCAAGACATCCAAGGAGGACCTAACACGGTTTTAAGGGTCATCATTGAACATATGATCTACCCCATAAGTTTAGATATTTTGCATGTGGTAAGTAAACGCCTTGTGACTGTTGAACTTGTTTTGGTCTAAAATCAAACTTTACGTTTGCAGATATTCCAAAGATATGGAAAAGTGCTGAAGATTGTTACGTTCACTAAAAACAGTAAGTTATATGTTTAATTCATGTATTCCATGCGTATAGCCAGGTCCCGTATTTCTGAAATTAGTTGATTCGAACGAAAACTGTTAGTTACATAAGGATTTAATACGTGAATTTGGCAGTTAGAGCCATTCGTGCTAATAAGTTTAGAAATACGGACCCAGCTGAATGGCCTAGTAATTGCCAAGAGAGATATCTGATTAAAAAACTATTCATTTATAAACACCCGACACGTTAAAAATATAGCTTTTAGCAGCATTCGCTTCCTTGTTGGAGTCAGAATATTCTTAGGAATACAAAGTATAAAAAAAAAATAGTAGGTGGATTTTTGTACTCTACTTTGTTCTGATGTTCTAAACAACATATAATAAGTCTATTGATATCGTGCTAATATTCCTGGTCTAAAATCAAATGATCTGCTTTTCCTCAATGTGTTGAATTCCTATGGAATGATAGAATCATATCTATAGTCAATTCTAGATTATAAAATTGTTACAAAAATGTGTGAAAAAATCCATGAAAGTCAATCTATATTAACTGGTCTATCCATTTGAGGAAGCACATAGCCCAGTTAATATAGATTAAAAACTCATGGATTTTTGCACACATTTTTGTTACAATTTTATAATCTAGAATTGACCATAGATATGATTCTATTATTGCATTGGAATTCAACACATTGAGGAAAACAGATCATTTGATTTTAGACCAGGAATATTACTCCTCCAGCTGTAACGTTCAAGTTATATTAAAACCAACTTAACAAAATAGCAGCGTAATTAAGTAAAGCTCAAAAGATATGTTTGGTAGCTGGGTCTATCAATCAAATCTCTTATATCTCGTTGTAATTATAAAAAAAAAACTCTTCAACTTCTTTCCTTCTAAGTACTCATGTATTAATTTATTATGTGATGACCCTTGTGTCCTGGGACCCATACAATTACCACTTTTTGCGACCGCCCATTTCGTTAAGAGCGCTTACACAGTCCCACACTAGCTTGGAATCGACCTGTGTGGTGCTTGGTGTCCTTAGCAGCGCTTGGCTGTCCGAGGAAATAGCTATTGATCGACTTTTTTTGTCTTGCCTTGCTATTTCTCCAATGCAGAGGTGAACCGAGATCGCCTCTGCCTGGAATACTGTGGTGTCCCTCGCTAAATAAATCTATGGTTTAGACAAAAAAATTGTATCACCAAAGTGAATCCGAAAAATACTGATGATTTTGTTTTTATTTTAGATTCATTCCAAGCTTTAATTCAGTACCCAGACACCCAGTCAGCACAAGCTGCCAAACAGGCCCTAGACGGCCAGAACATTTACAACAGCTGCTGCACGCTGCGCATCGACTACTCAAAAATGACAGCGCTCAACGTCAAGTACAATAACGACAAATCTAGGGATTACACGAACCCCAACCTGCCGACAGGCGATTCCAACGACCAGTTAGCCACTTTGGGCGGCAGCATCGGCGGAATCGGCGCTGACATTCTCTTACTGGCCACACAGCCGAGACTAGCGCGAGAACGCCTCACAGGTAAATATCGATGAGATCAAGCAAATATCTTTTTTTTATTAAATCAGCGCATCTCTTTATCGATGCAGATTCGTTGCTTGCAGGCGCCCCGGGCATGCTGAGCAGCCCGTTTATGCACAGTCTAGCGTCGCCGTTGACGGCGCCCTACGCTGGCGGCGTAGCGGGATCTTTGCCCGGTTTGGGCGGTTTCGCTCTCGGGCAAACGGCGCCCGGTTTAAGGGGTTTGGCTACGCCCGGTTTGGCCCTGGCGACAGTGCTTTTGGTTAGCAATCTCAATGAAGAGGTACGTATGATATGGATTTTGTTGTGATTATTTTATAAGTAAGTTTGGCTTGTTCCAAACTATTTTGTACAGTTCACGTTGATTATAATGTGTGTGATGGTTATCTATGTACTTGTATAATTTGACTTACATAGACTTGAATTGCAATACATATTATTTCAAATTCCAATTTATCAAACTTAAATACTGGTAAGCTTTGTCCGACGTAACATACGTTTAGCCAGACCTGGACCAACATTCTGGCACTAGACAATGAAAATGGGCGTAAATTAATAAATTTTTTAATAAATTTGCTAAATAAGAATAAAATGGTAACATCAATAGCATATATTTCATACATCCTGTTGATGATGATTCAAAAATGACTATGTTTAGCCAGCTTAATCTTCATAGGAGATTTGCATACACACACCAATTAAACTTTGTGTGTGGACTAATAGAAAGTGTATAACAATCATATTACGAAAATATTTATTTAGTAGTTTTCTAAACACTTTAAAATCAGAAATGAGATATTTCAATAAAAGTTGTTTACGGTTTAAAATCATACACTCTTCCAAAAAAACAATTCCTAGCCAAAAATGCAATCTTTTTTACGTCAAATGGGTGAAATAGATGGGCTGGGTTAGAGTAATAAAACTCGGTTACTGAATCCTTTGCGGTCAGTGTTGCCTGATGTATTAGACAAGAAGTCGCCAGAAAAGCGACTAAAGACGCCTATCTAATTTCGAATTAATGAAGTAGTAAACAAGCAAGGAAAAAAATATTTTTAAAATGCAATTTAGTTAAAAAAATATATACTTTCTACTTTCAACAGAAACAGATCGTATAGATCGTCTTACTAGCAGTGACAGTTGCAAATGAATCCTTTTAAATATATTGGGATGTTCCGAATACCGACATTTGTATTCGATTTGACGAATATTCGCCTTCTTTTTTATATCTGCCAAATTTACTACGATAACGCGAATAATATTTCTATTGTCAACTTTATTATATTTAGCCAGAATGAGTGGAAATAGAAATCGTCCATAGAAAATATCAATGTCTAAGTACGTTTTTTCTATTAGACTTATGTAATTGTTAAGACGAATACAGTGTTTTTACAATTCCGCACTAAATTAGTGTTTAATACGTCTGGCTGTAAGTATTTTGAGTTTAGAAAAGCCTGAGAATTTTGATCAACTACGCTACGCGACCAATTCAAATGTTCAGGCTTTTCTAAACCCGAAGTGTTTACTTCATGCTTAATCTAAAAGTAGAAAGCGTTCGTTAAAATATTATTGAATACTTTAATAAATATGAAAATCTAAAAAAAGGTAACAAAACTGTGTAAACACTTGATTTCATTTAAAATTAGTGCAAACATTTTTACTTGCCTTAAAGAAAATTAACTTATTAAGCTTGAATTGAATTTTATTGCATAGAAAACGGCAATTAAGTGGAACATTTTATTTAAAAAATTGACACAAACGTGAGCACACATTATCTTACCTTATACAGAGTTTAAATATCTTAGCTGCATTTTTTTCAATAATTTAAGCTATTGATTAAATAATGTAAAAAGAAAATTTAGCAAAAGGTTTAAAAAAAATGCATTAAATTGACAGAATATTCACTCTTTCTTTATAAAAGTTATCATTTATTGTACTCTGAATTTCATGATTCTAATTATTTTACTCATTTTTTTAACATGTCTTGTCTTAATTTTCTTTTTCTTTTTTTATTTTAATATTGATTATTTTTTTGTTGGTAAAAAAAAGTATAGATAATTGAAAAATCTCGACACATTTTCTACAAAATAATAAATATTGAGTTATTAAGATAATTTGAATAAAATATGTTTAAAAAACTTTAAAAAATCTACTCTGAAAAATCTGAAGTTTGAGATTCCTAAGAAAAATATCCAAATAAATGCTTACAAAACCAAATACTTATAAATGAACAAGGTTAAGTACCGTGCGATCATTTAAATTATGATTTAGAATAGGCGGCATTTTTTTTGTGCGTTTTCCCAGAATGCTAATTGAATGATCGAATAAATTTAAGGTTATGGTAAGTTATGTGTTAGCAGTCAGTAGTGCCAATTTTATTTTAAATTCAAAGCCTACTCTATTATAAACGATCGCACGGTCTATAAAAAAAGAGTAATTCGTATGATAAATGGCAATAATTTTGACGATCATTTAATATCACTTATTAATTTTGAAAAACAAGTTATTTTTTGTTAGAGCAAGTTAACATTTATGATAGTAAATTTTAAGTAAAATCAAGTATTATGTTTAATTTTCCTTTTTTAGATCTTCATATTTATTTAGGTTTTCAATACTTTTTTTTGCAGAGTGTTTTCTACTCCTTAAATAAACGTAAAGTAAATATTTCAGGCTTTTCAAAAGTCGAAATATTTTCTTCATGCTACGCGCTACACGACCAAGCCAAATTTACAGGCTTTTCAAAACTCGAAATTTTACTTTATGCTTAATCTGGGAGTGGAAAACACTCCTTTAAAACTTCAAATTAAACTATTTAAAAAAACAAACGATTATCGGAAAAGTTACAGCTCATACATGTATGTATATTTAAAAGAAAAAATCCCAGTATGTTTACCATTTTTGTGGTGGCAAATGCCACCGTCAGAGCCGAAAGGGTTAAACAAAACATAATTTCACGAAAACAGCTAATTATCGCCATACAAACAACAGTCAGTCGCCAAAAAAACGCCCAGTCGCCATTTAATGGTATCAACAACCTATTCAATCGCCACATCTGGCAACACTGTTCCCAGTAGTAATTTCAATAATCTGTAACATAAATTGAGTATCAAATTTTGTTTAAAAAACAAAATAGTTTACAACTGATTTTTCTTAAATTTTCTTTAAACCCCTTTATTCTACGAGTCATTTTTATTTAAGGGTTAGTTTAAACTAGGCATGCATCGTCATTTTTCAATTGTTTTCCAGTGTGTTTACTACTCACTAAAAACACGCATGCCTTGTTTAAAGTAGCCCTTATATAAATAATAGAATAAACGGGTTTAAAGGAAATTTAAGACAAAATTAGTTATAAACTATTTAGTTTAAAAAAAAAACAAATTGACAAACTATTAGTTTCACTACTCTAATACTGTCAAAAAATATTATTGCTGCCATATAAATGTTCAGCATATTCAATATAGACCTGGTTCTTTGGGGAGTGCGCATTTCTGCACTCCACTCAGGCCTCATTAGGCCCATTGTGCAGACCTAAAACTGTTTGTATATATAATGGGCCAGATGTAACAAAAATAAAATAAGTGTATATCAAAACAACTTTTTAACAACACAACTAAATTATAAGTATGATATTTTATACTGTCTATATATTCTATAATTTCAGTTATAAAAAACATAGATAATCATTATCATCATATTTTGTTATAAAAAGATACTAATTTCCCGCATTTATTTTATTATTTCCGTATATACTAAACACTTTCGTGAACTGTATTTAACAATAATATTTAATATTATTTTAACCAAATGTCTTTTATTAATTATTTATTTTGCGTCCAAAACCTCTACAGCTTTTGGATACAACTATATATTTTATTTTATTATTTTTATATTTCGCCAAAACACACATTAGACTGTAACATAGAATACCTCTTGAATTAATTAATTGTTGATAAGCTCGCAAATAGCAGAACACTTTCAGAGCTCGACTCAACAATTAACAATATTTATATCTTATTGCGAATTCTTAGAAAATAGACATTCTAATGTAGTGTTTTTATTTATTTATTTTTTTTTTACAAATATTTATATTCGATATTTAAATGGCATTCAAAACAAAAAAGTTATCAAGTTAAACTTGTACATATATCTAATAAAACACGTAATGTTCATTGTCTATAACCATACCAACTCATACCTGATTGCTAATTTAATCAACTTCTTATTCTAATGTACACGTAATTGAAGGGCCTAAAAGAACAGAACTTTTCAACATTCTCATATAATTACTTTCCTTTAACATGTCAGCCGCCAGAGCGGTCCCTAGGGACCGCTGTATACAGGCGCGCACCCAGGGAGGTGGCTCGCCTGCGGGCTCAAGCCCGCGAGCCACCTCCCTGGGTGCGCGCCTGTATACAGCGGTTCCTAGGGCTCTGCCCAAGACTAACTAAATTGTAGTATGTCGATATATATGTCGCGGACAATACTCGAAATACGGAAATACGGACGTGTTTGTCTAAGAAAATGCGAATTGTCCAATTTTTTTAGACAATAGCCGAATAAAATTGCATTCTTCTGTCATTTAGCACATTGCCTAGACAAAATGCATTGTGTCTAAGGGCTATTAGACCAAATTCGTTGCAAGATTTTACATTGAAAAAAAAAGTACTGGAAAACATTTTTTTTTTTTTTTCTTGAATTCATTTCTCATCTGGCACTTGGTGAAACATATTACACTATGTAAAGTTAATTAAAGGAAAGGCACTTGGTATTGTTTCACAATTAAATCTTCCTCATTCCTTTGAAAATGGTCTAACAAACCGAAACTAGTCGGAATAAAGATTTAATTGTGAAACAATACCAAGTGCCTTTCCTTTAATTAACTTTACATAATTTTGTTTCATAAACAAAGTGACAAATTATTTATAAGGAATATATTTTGAACTTCGGTTAAAATCAGTGTTTTATACGCGTGGCGCATGATGTAAAATTTCGAGTTTAGAAAAGCCTGAAAATTTGACTTCGCGCTACGCAACCAATCCAAATTTTCAGGTTTTTCTAAACTCGAAATTTTACTTCATGCTTAATCTGGGAGTGGAAACACTCGTTGAAGGTTCAAAATTGGACACTTTTGTAATAAACCTTGCATACAAAATCTACCTTTCAGAATTGGAAGGCATTAATTATATATATTTATGTTATTGTATAGCAAAAAATGCTAAATAAAGATTATTATTATTATTATCAAAAACTCATGCCTATAATTATTTACTTTTTAAATTAGGAAGTTTCATTTTATTTTAAATTAAAAAGTGTCTAAATTTAAATAAAATCAATTCATTTGGTTTAAAAAAAATCTTATACAATGTTATATTTGAATTTAAATTTAAAAAAATAGTAATCATTTTCTACCAAGTGATTAATGATAAACAATACATTCATTAATAGTTAACATTTTTTAAAAATTTTGCAAGTTGCAATATTATTAGATAGACGTGAACATGTTTTGTTTGTCACTTTTCCACTTATAACGTTTTAATGGCACTTATTATGTTTATTTTGATCACTTAGTAAAACATTACCCTATTTGTTTTTTAATAGTGAATTGAAATAAAACGACTTGATTTGAATATATTTTTTCTAGCAAAATTAAATAATTGTATTTGATTTTAGATACTTTTTTATTTTAAATTAATATAAAACTACTTGATTTAAAAAGTGAATTATTATAGGCATAAGTTTTACTTCAAATAATATCAAATCAAACTGGATTATTTAATAATTAATCGCTTCCAATCATGAGAAGTAGATTTCTTATACAAGGTTAATCATAAAACAGTTCAATTTAAAACTATTTCCACTCCCAGACTAAGCATGAAGTAAAATATCGAGTTTAGAAAAGCCTGAACATTTGGATTTGCCGGGGCGCGCGAGCGAATCGATCATATCCAAATTTTCAGGCTTTTCTAAAGTCGAAATTTTACTTCATGCGCCACGCGTATAAAACACTGATTTAAAGTGAAATTTAAAATATACTCCTTATAAATAATTTGTCACTTTGTTTATAAAACAAAGTGATGTTTTTTAGTACTTTTTTTGTTTTGTTTTGTTTTGTTTGATCGATTTATTTTATAATTTCGGAAAAAATCGGGACAACATTTAGCTCCTCTGGCTTTTCGGCTTAATTTTTTGTCGTTTTTTTACATAAAAAACAAAGACATTAATATTTCCTTAAAACATGTTAATTTGTTTTTAATTATTTATTATTTTGCGATCTTCAAAATAAAGCACGGTGTTCTTATATTTTCAATAATTTCGATTAACGTTGAGCTTCTGTTATTACAACTTTACAAATTTGACATTTTCATGACACTTAGCAAGCTAGGACTTGTCTAAACTCATGCGGACAAAACGCGATTTCTCTAGATAAAATCCGAAATTATATTTTAATTTGAACTATGTCTGTGAGCAGTAGACATTTCGCGTTTTGTATAGACAAACCGCTTTATGTCCAATTTCGTATTTTTCTGTAACATATACAGAGAGTTTTATGTAACACCGAACATTTTCATAACGAGAATTTTTTAAGTATACATAAGTATACGTTGTGCATGCTCCAACGCTCGGTTTATTGAAAGATTTTAAGCTTTAAACGAGTGTTTTCCACTCCCAGCCTAAGCATGAAGTAAAATTTCGAGTTTAGAAAAGCCTGAAAATTTGGTTTGGTCGCGTAGCGCGAAGCGCGGAGCGGCCAAACCAAATTTTCAGGCTTTTCTAAACTCGAAATTTTACTTCATGCGCCACCGGTACAAAACACTGATGCAATGTAAAGTTTAGCGGTGTGTTTTAAACTTTGTAGTATGTCAGTGTTTTGTACCGGTGGCGCATGAAGTAAAATTTCGAGTTTAGAAAAGCCTGAAAATTTGGTTTGGCCGCTCCGCGCTTCGCGCTACGCGTCCAAACCAAATTTTCAGGCTTTTCTAAACTCGAAATTTTACTTCATGCTTAGTCTGGGAGTGGAATACACTCATTTCAAGTTTCAAATTGAACTCTGTTAAAAAACAACGAGTATCTTAAGATTTACGGCATATACGCTGTAATTGGGACATGTATACTTGAAAGAAAAACTCCCTGTATGTACAAGTTGAGGCATTAATTGCGATTGATTGGCTACAATTTTTAATGGTCATATAGGCAACTTAATTTACACACAACTTAAAAATTAAAGGTGTCAAATTGTATTGGATGCAAATGTTCGGTGTTACATAAAACTCTCTGTATACCATATGTTGAATAAAAAAACCTCTAGAGTGCCATGATTTAATCTTTTTTTAAATGTCAGTTGGCTACGCGCTTTAGGAATTGATATATAAAACGTCAGACATTAAAATTATAATATATAATTTTAGAGTTGCCAAACTACATTATTTTCCATGGCACTATAGAGGTTTTATTTAACTGAACATACGATACATAGGTTTAATGAGTGATCTTATTAGTTAGTATGGTGTGCATTTGATTACAAACACAATTGTTTCTTAGTATTACAATTCATGCATATAAGTCTATTAAATCTTTCTTATAACAATTTATCAATCCTTGATTAATATTGCCTAAAACTTACGGGGATTGTTTTATTTTAATGTTAAAGGTAATTAATGGAATAAAAAAACTCATGAATGCCATTTAAATATTGGAATAACTCCCTCTGTGTACTCCGTTTACATATTACTACTGTCATCTTTCTCTTTCGTAGATGGTCACGCCTGACGCTCTCTTTACCCTATTTGGTACGTGTGCACAGCTACTATCAAACTAAGTATATCATCTAGTTCATCTGGGAATACTCCTGTTTTCAACATCTAACGCAAACCCAAACAAGCATTTGCAGATGATAATTTTTAACACAATTCAACAAATATTATTACTTATTCTTTGGTTACATACAATAACTTGCCTAAATATCATTTGTTCACAAGTAAACCAATGCATTTTACCTTTGAACAAATGTTAATAACTTGTGTGTAATTGATTTAAAAAAAAAATATGTTTCTAATAGTTAGTTGATTTTAAATATTATCTTGATCTTAGGTAGTTTTAAATTGAAACACTTGTTTTGTTTCGTATTATTATGTATAATAATAATAATAATATTTATTTGTGTCTTATAACAATACAGTTTTACACACGTCGACAAACAAATACAAAAGAAATAAACAATAAACAAATTAGACTAATTATATTATCAATAAGATTTAGAGCACATATGTAATTCCCTAACTTAATTATTAAAAGCAACAATCAATTTGTTCAGAGCAACATTCACTCGGCCTAAATACTCCTGTATATAATAATACAGCAAATTTTTACGTTGTCAATTTTCAGGTATTCGTGGTTTTTAAAAAAGTTCAATTTAAAATTTCTAAAGGTGCGTTTCCTAAACGACGACTGAGACGACTCGTGCCGCGCCCGACCGCTTTGGATATAAATAAATGGAAGCCTTTCCTAAAACGCAACTGTAGCCGCGCGACTGTAACGACTCTAGTGCAGCGACTCGAGTCGTACGACTGTACTGGTACAGAGAGCAGTATAGTCGTAAGAGCCGTGCGGCTTTTAACATAAATTGAATTTATTTTATCATTTTAAAGTTATTACAATTATTACAATCCGACCAAGCGATTAGGGCCGTGCGACTCTGGCCGCACGGCCACAGTCGCGCGACTACAGTCGTTTCAGTCGTCGCTTAGAAATCCTACCTTAACGAGTGTTTCTACTCCTTGATTAAGAATGAAGTAAAATTTGTCGTGTAGCGACCAATCCAAATTTTCAGGCGTTCCTAAACTCTCAATTTTACTTCATGCGCCACACGCATAAAACACTGAAATACTCTAAAGTTTAAAATATACCTTAGCATACTGATTTTGAAATATATTTTAAACTGTGCAGTATTTCAGCGTTTTATACGCCTGGCGCATAAAGTAAAATTTCTAGTTTAGAAAAGCCTGAAAATTTGGTTTGGTTGCTCTGCTTTGCTACGCGACCAAACCAAATTTGCAGGCTTTTCTAACCTCGAAATTTTACTTCATGCTTAATTGCGAAGTGAAAACGCTCGTAAGAAGTTTTAAATTGAACAAGTATACAGCTTGTATATCGAGTTATGTATACTTAAAAGAAAAGATCTCTTCATGAAACCAAGCAAGTGTTTATTTCAAATCTACCTAATATTATAAGTTAGTTTCATCAAGAGTGCAGTGAACAGAGTATTTACCGTATTATCTTGATCATTAGTCATTTTATTTCTTTTTTATTAAATAAATTACATAACTCAACCAGTTATATAGGGTAGCTACGTTTTTTATTATCCAGCTTACATCGGCAAACATTTTAAGGATACAGAAACAAGTTTAATATGAAACTTAGTATACACAATGTGATCTACAAAATGGAGCAACCCATTTCTTTCCTATAGCCTACCTATTGTCCGAAAAAATATCAAAATTTATTTTATTCAATTGAATGAATGCTCTATAAATTATTTGAGAATCAGATTCTTAATTAAATACTTTTTACAATGGTGTATCAGAGGTACTACTTTACTTTTAAATTATGCCTAATTATAGAATTATTATAGGCATGTGATTTTGTTTTATTTAAAATACCTGTCATATTTAACAGTAATAAATGTTTATTACTTTACTTTACTTTACTTTATTGGTGCTATTAGATCAGTTTACACAGGTCAAGAATACATATATAAGTAGTAAGATAAAATAAGACATATAACAATAATAAATAAATATAAGCACAAAATAATATAAGAAGAGTACAGGTTTTGATTATGAGTAGTTACAATTAAAATTAACTTAAGACTTACATACAATAAATAAAGAGTAAATGTGTTAAAATTCGACTGTGCTGGATACGTTACTGTAGTCATTTATAAGACATTCATTTAATGTGTAGAATGCTTTGGCAGCGAGGTATTTCTTTATCGTAATTTTGAATTTTGCCTGATTTGCTGACTTAATTATATCTGGTAGCAAGTTGTATATTTTTGGCCCGTAGTAATTGGTGCCATTCCATGACTTATTGAGACGCATGTGATTTAGACAAATTTTTGACGCAGTTCTTGTGTCGTGGCGATGTCTCAGCGGGTGCAGGTCGTATTCTGTGATGTTTTTCCGAACATGGACTAAGCATTCTAGTATGTACAGCGAGGGGAGAGTTAGAATGCCTAGCTCAGTATATTTGGCTTTGCAGTCGTCCTGATATTTTAGGTCTGAAATTATACGTACTGCCCTTCTTTGTAGACCAAACATACGATTCAATATAGGTGTGTGTCCCCATGCAAGAATCCCGTATACCAGGTGTGATTGGCATACTGCGAAGTACGCAGTACGTATAGCACTCGGAGGGAGGCTTGCCTTTAAGTGCCGCAGTAAAAATATGGAACGACATACTTTGTGAGCTACTGACTCTGCCTGGTTATTCCATGTCAACCAAGTGTCGAGACAGACACCGAGAAACTTAGCTGGCGTTTGTTCAGGTGCGTCTGTACGCAAAGAAAATAGTAGGTTGACTGTTTTGTTTGGATTAAGGATTAATCTGTTCGTCTCAAACCAATGAATGACGTCATTTTTTGATTTATTGTGCTGCTCAGTCGTGTGTAAAAGGTCAAGTGAACTGTTTGTAAAGGTGGTAACATCCGCAAACTGAAACAAGGTGGAAGCTGTTGCTGTAGACGAGAGATCGTTAATGTAGATGAGAAAAAGTACAGGCCCGAGAATAGATCCTTGGGGTACACCATGAGTGAGGTACTTTTCCCTCGATTGTTTACTATCTATGGTGACAATTTGTCGTCTATGGTGTAGGTAGGATCCTATTAGTGGACAGCTGCTAGGGTGTAATTGTACTTATATAAGAAAAATTAACAATAAAAACCGATAATGTGCTGCTGTCAACAGGTTGCATTTATTTTTAAATATTGAGAATAATTTTTCAAATGAAATAGTACTAGAAATGTAGATGGTGCATCATTGAAAACAGAAATTAATTAAGAATCAGATTCTCAAAAAAATATACCGAGCATTTCATTTGATAAAATAAATGTTGATTTTTGAACGGAAAAATGTAGATCACTAATATCGTATTTGACCAGAGCTGGGCAGGATTCGAATCATTCAGGATTCGAATCCTTTTAGAGGATTCAAAAGAGGCATTCGAATACTTTAGTTCAACTGGATTCGTGATCCGGATTCGTTACATTTTCTTAAAAAGATTCGTATTCGAATCCAAATGTGGGTGATTCGAATCCTTATAAAAGGATTCGAATATTTATAAAAGGATTCGAATACTTACAAAAGGTTTTGAATCGTCAAAAATAATTCGTATTAATTGTGAGAATTAACTTGAAAAATGTCTTTTGTGTGTTTTTAAATTTCTCGTTAAATCACTGTTTTATACGCGTGGCGCATGAAGTAAAATTTCGAGTTTAGAAAAGCCCAGAAAATTTGTCTCGAGTCGCTGCGCGACCCTCGACAAATTTTCACGGGGCTTTTCTAAACTCGAAATTTTACTTCATGCTTAGTCTGGGAGTGGAAACGCTCGTTCAGAACTTCATACTGAATGCTTTGATAAGAACATTAAATAACTGAAAATGTTTTTAAAGATAATAATCTAGTTTTCAAAATTTTCTTTAATATTATTTGAAGTAAAACTGACATGGTAGCTAGCCACAATCTGAAATGTTAAATTTTTGAGGCATTTCTCTGATTCAAGATTTTTTTCCTTGACCTTTTAACTTCTGTGGGAAACCCCCATTTTGTTAAATTGTTTTCATTATTTTTGTCAATATTTAAGTTAATTTTATAAACTTTTACGTGTTTTGTAATTTACCTGCTGATTTTGACATATTTAATAATATCATATGGCTTTTTTGTTAGTGTTTTGGTCAATTTGAATATAATTCCATGACTATTTTCTGACTTTCCCGGTTATAATAATGTTCAGTGATTTTTTTATTTACGTAATTTTTAAGCATTCGTCAAATTTATAATAGAGATTAATTTGAAGTTTCGAACGGGTGTTTCCACTCCCAGGCTAAGCATGAAGTAAAATTTCGAGTTTAGAAAAGCCCGAAAATTTGTCGAGGGTCGCGCAGCGACCCGAGACAAATTTTCGGGCTTTTCTAAACTCGAAATTTTACTTCATGCGCCACGCGTACTAAACACTGATTTGAAGTGAAGTTCAAAAACAGACAAATACATCTTTAATCAGAGTAACAGGGAATCAGATACTTAGTCTGTTATCAACGATGTTCAGTGTTAATAATGAATAATTAGGTTTTGAATATTTTTGTTAAAAGAACTGGTAACGATATTTATATATTAATGGTTGCAAAAAAATAATAAAATCAAATTTATTCTTAAAGGATTTGTATTCGTGATTCGAAAAACAGGATTCGAATCTTTGATTCGAATCATATTTATCTCTTACGAATCCTTTATTCGAGTATTCGTGATTCGAATCATATTAGGTGATTCGGATTCGGGATTCGAATCCTTTTTACAAGGATTCGTCCCAGCTCTGTATTTGACCAACGTCACATAAATCGACCAATAGTTAATTATTCATCGATTAAAATCTAGTATAGTTACATACATGCCAAAAAATCAATCAATTTATATGACATTGATGTTTATTACATGGAAAATGTCTATTCCAATCGATAAATAAATTTAATCTACGAATAACACATAAGTTTCCTATTAAACTTTTTCTAACAAATTTTATACAGGATCCGCCAGTAAAGCTGGAAAATTGATATAATTAATATAAAATTAATCAATTTACATGACATTGATGTTTATTACATGGAGAATGTCTATTCCAATCGATAAATAAATTGAATCTACGAATAACACATAAGTTTCCTATTAAACTTTTTCTAAAAAAATTTATACAGGATCCGCCAGTAAAGCTGGAAAATTAATATAATTAATATAAAATCAATCAATTTACATGACATTGATGTTTATTACATGGAAAATGTCTATTCCATTCGAAAAATAAATTTAATCTACGAATAACACATAAGTTTCCTATTAAACTTTTTTCTAAAACATTTTATTCAGGATCCGCCAGTAAAGCTGGAAAATTGATCAAATATTTATTAACGGATTTTTTTTTATATAGAGTTAAATAAGCTATTTTAATTTTTAAAAATAACGCTTCTCAAGTGAGACTCATTTCCGCGTAAACATTCTTTTAATCTTGACCGAAAATTTTCGATAAAGTAGGTCATGTTGAATTTGCAATTTCTTGTCTGATATTCGTTTTTAATTCCTGTATGGTTTGCTGATAATGTAATGGCTTTCAAAATGCTGATGATGTGTAATGGCTTTAGATGCAACTCACCTGGGTTTTCATCATTCTAATATCAAACAAGAAATTCAACATGACCTGCATCGCACTAGCGGCTCGCGGCCTAACTTCATCTGACGCTCAAATCCAAGATACAAATAATGAGGTTGAAAGCACTACGTATCCATTTTGTTTATCAATGCTCCTTACCTCACGGAATCGCGTCATTAACACATGCGTTTAGCAGCACAACGAGCGCACCTTTTAATTCCGAGATGCATTACCTTGGCATTTTTGTTTCACATGAAGTTGGCCACCGGCCGCCACTGCTGCATCGTCGAGTGATAAAAAATATTCGGTCAAGATTAGAAGAATGTTACACGGAAATGGTTCTCACTTAAGCACCGGTATTTTTAAAAAGAAAAATTACATACTTTATTCAACTCAAATTAGTAAAAAAAAATCTGATAATAAATATTTCATGAAAAAAAAAAATTCCCGCTTCACTGGCTGTATTTTAGTAGATATAAGCTGGACAAAGAAAAAGTGAGCCACCCTGTTTAGTAATTGTTCCTCTAATTAAACAACTCTGTGCTTTAATTTTAAAATGATTTTAAAACCTAACCTGTCATAATCAAATTATAGTTGGTGTTTAAATTCACTCAACATGAATTGTATATTTCTGGTCTTATGTAATTGTTTCTATAGCTAATAAAAATAATTAGGTAGTCTTTAACCATAATCCTAAAAAAATGGGAGTATTTCCAGTAATCATTTATTATTAATAATCCAATTTCTCTAACTAATAAACATGGCCGTAGCCAGGACCTGGTTCTTTAAAAAGAAATCGATTGTTATATTGTATTTTCTTTAAATACAATATAATCAATTACAATAATAGTAATATTAATAATATTCGGCTTTTTTTTGCTTGACCTGGACCTAAGATCTAGCTACGGCCCTGCTTATAAATAATATTAATATTTAATCAAATAAAATACAAACCGAAATTGGATCATTAATCCATCTCGTATTTCATTATCATTTTATGTTTTAATACTTAATGTGTGTAACGTAGAAGTAAATGTCGTGAGAAAATATTAATGTTTCCTTATTTTTTTATTTTATTTAATTTACAAAAGCTTTCCGCTTTAGAATCATGTTTAGTTATTATTATTTTCATTTTTTTTTTTAATTAGTTACATCATTGTCCTTATCTTTAGAAAACCGGTATGCAAATGCAACTGTATTTGGAGTAAGCTGTGTGGATCATAGCATTTATAGTAGATCCAGAACTCATTAAGTGCTATTCATTTTCTATACACATAATGACTTATTCAATTTAAATCGATAGGCCAGAAAACATTGATGTTACAACAAATATCTATTTCAATGTTAATCTTTGTAAGTAACAATAAAGAATAAGATGACATTAAAATAGAATAGACTTCAATATGAGTGAGTTACGTGAAGATGATAATAACTTTAAATAAAAACATTTTTAACCTTTTTTCACAAATTTATTTTATACCAGATGTACATCTGTAATAAAATAAATTTGTGAAGAAAGGTTAAAAAGTGTTTTTATTTAAAGTTATTTATAGAATAGACTTGATTTTTGTCTTTTTATAATAATTAAAAACGTGCAATTACTGAATCACAGCCTACTTCAAACGTTTTTGATCACTCTGTATTTACTTGATCAACCACTATTAGTGCAATTGTTTTATTACTAGAGGTCAGTAGATTCTTAAGTTATCTTTACACATCAAAGGCAACTAGCCCTCTAATGATAAATTAAAGCTACTAATTTTGTTTGAACAATTATGTGTACAGGGTGTTTCATGCAAGAATATATGCATGAAACTCTGGTACCCCAAAAAACAACTCAATATACATTTTTTATTAGTATCACTAGTTTAAAGACAAAAAGACAATTAAGTACTATTAATTTTATATGTACTTAATGCGTTTTACCTGTGCACCAATGATATTCAATATAAACGTAACCTCAGAAACAAACATCATGCTGAGCTTACTATAAACTGTCAAAAAAGTCACTTCTACGAATGGAATTTATCACGGTTATATTGTGCTCCATTTTGAGCTGAGTGGGTTTTAAAGGTAAACGTGATTAAATACAATGAAAATCTATAGCACTTAATGACTTTTGCTCTAAATCAAAAGTGTAAGGACAATGATTACATTTTTTTCTATTAAAAAAAACTGTTTTATGATTTTTTTTTCATTTTCGTAGTCTTAATTTGAGATTGTCGTTTTGCATTTTGATTTTTTAAACAAACTAAAATTTTTACTGCATGTGTATTTTTTATCTGAATGTTATGTTGTTTTTTACATTTATTTTCGTTTGAGATGCATCATTGGTTGTTTAAACCTTCAAGTCTATTTTTACCTTCAACATGTTTTTCATATTTATCTAAAATTGATCTGTACACATTTTTTGAAATTATGGATGTTTTTACTATGTGTGTGTGAATATACAAGCAACACCCATTTTCGTTTTTTGAAGTTAATGTATTATTTTGCTTGTGTATTTTATTATTTTTCGATAGGTTGTTGTGAGATTGTAAAGTGATTTTGGTTTCGTTGTTTAGGTGTTTACGGTGATGTGCAAAGGGTGAAGATTTTGTACAACAAGAAGGATTCTGCTTTAGTGCAGCTCGCCGAACCTCATCAAGCTCATTTAGGTAAGTTGTAAAGAGCAGTGTTCTTCTCAACTCGTGGTCCGCGGACCGGTGCCACTCCGCGCTAATTTGTTTCTAGTCTGCGAAAATGTAAACGTCCTTTCTAAAAGAAGTATATAAAATAAACACGACTATCAGCAACAAATGTCTTTCTAACTAAATCTGCTGTGGCTGACACAGGTACCGACCGCAAATTAAAATAATATAGGATTATTTAATTGATTATTCCAATTAATTATTATAAATAATGCTTACTGAGATAAATGAATAAAATTCAAAAATTCACTATTTTCAAAATAATCTTAAAACTAAAAGAGCTACGATAAAAAGTATATAACGTCAGATGGGGTGAGATTGGACGCTTTTTAGACGTTTTAATAAATAGCGAAGTAACAATTAAAAAAATTAAATAAACGACATAATAAACTACAATTTGTTTTTAAAGGATTTGTATTCGTGATTAAAAAAACAGTATTCGAATCATGATTCAAATCATATTTTTGTTCTTACGAATACTTTATTCGATTCGAAACATATTAGTTTCAAAAATGTTCTACTATATTTTGAAATGTAAAACCGAATGTAAAAAAATATTATTTCCTTTCAGATTTTTTTTCGAATCTTATACTCATTCAATTAAATAAAAATAAGTACACTTGTAAATAAACTATCGTATATTCTGTACGTGTTATCATAATTTGCAATATATTGTTAGGTAATTAGATACGATATTATACAATACTTATTTTTACTATAGCTATTACACATATGGACAAACTCAGGGTGTTTGGTAAAAATATACGGGTGATGCTGAGCAAACATCAGTCGGTCCAAATGCCGAAAGAGGGCCAACCGGACGCTGGTCTGACGAAAGACTATAGCCAGAGTCCGTTGCACCGATTCAAGAAGCCCGGCTCTAAAAACTACCAGAACATCTACCCGCCGTCCGCCACGCTCCACCTCAGCAACATTCCCGCCACGGTGAACGAGGATGACATCAAAGAGGCTTTCACCAAGAATGGGTTCACGGTCAAAGCTTTTAAGTTCTTCCCGTAAGTAATCAATTACAATAATTCGTAAAATAAAAATATTAACTTTATTGCCTTGATAAATAAAAACTATTTTCAGGCAACAATTTTATTTCAAAATAGACCGCTTACATCGAATTATTCCCTGGTTTTTTCAATTACGGATGTTGACTTTTTGCCTCCCAATTTCAGGCTTGTGTTCGCATTTTTCTACTGTAGAGACCATGTATATACAGATGGTTATGTCAGATGGCTGTTTGCGTAGTTAGATTAGTTCCCATTCTTATAGTCAAAATAGTTTAAAGCCTGGGTCTCCAAACTATCTTCTTCGCGGGCCACAAATACAATTCTACATAATAAAGTCGGTCAAGATCCGATTAATTTTATAAAACTATGAAAAATTTAAGGAACAATTGTTACAATATTTCAAAATATGACATTTACAAAAAAAATTACAAATAATCGCGGACCGGATTCATGCAAGTCGCGGGCCGGATTTGGCCCGCGGGCCGTAGTTTGGAGACCACTGGTTTAAAGAGTTAAGCTCAAGGCGTAGCCAGGGAGTGATATAAGAGTTCACACCCTCCCTCCCCGAATATTAGTAATGTTAAATTTTTATATGTAAAAGCCCAGTAAGAGTAAAAACAATATTTATACCATTAAAAAAAAAGACCTTTATTGGCATTCTTCATTACAAACAAAACATTACATTCTATTCTAAAACTAAATCCCCTCCCTTCTACCCTCCTTTCTATTTTCCCTCTCCCTAGCTTCTCCAACGTCCTTACCCCTACCCCATCCTCTCTCATCCACTCCATCACCCTTCTACTCCCTTTTGCTTCCATCCATTCCTCCTTCACCCCCTCGCATTCCTCCGCCAAGTGGCCCCACGTATCCTTCCCATGCTCACACAATACACACCTTCTATATTCTTCCCCCGTCCATACTTTCCTTCCTCTCTCCTCTGATGCACACCTCGCCCTTGCCACAATCACCCTCTCCTCTCTACTCCATCCCCTCTCTATCAGATATCTCGGCACTCTTTCATACACCTGCCACCTCCCATACATATCGTTGTACTCAGTTCTCTCGATACGCCCTTGCCCTTGCCTGCCCTTCCACCTCCTTTCCTTTCCCCTTCATCCACTCATCCACCTTCACCCCATTCCCTAGCCATTCCATTACTTTCGCCTCTGACAACCCTACCCTCTCATACATTTTCCTTCTCTCGCCCCTCTATCTATCCTCACCCCCACACAGACTCGTTACCCATACATCCTTCATCAATCTCTCATCCTCCAGTTCCCACAATCTCATCTCATAACTCACCACTCTCACCATTGCCTCGCACTCTAAACTCTCCCTATTGGAGGATCTTTCCACCCCAACATACGCTTCAGAAACCACATCTGTTCCCTCTCCATGCACTCATACCCTTTCGTCCCCCACACTTCCACTCCATACATAAGCACCGATCTCACACACGCATCCCATATTTTACATGCCACTCTCAGATTATTGCCCATCCACTTTCCCCAAGCCATCCCCCATGCTTTCCTAGATTTACTCTGCACCCATTTCACATGCTCCTCATACTCTTCTGTCCCGGTAAGCTCACCTCCCCCCTCCACATCTGATTCAATAGCTCTCTGAATTTCTTCTTCCTCTTTTCCCCAATCTCCTTCCACATCTCCGCTTTGAGACCATCCCTCCCTGCCGCCTTTCCACTCTTCACTTCCTTGAAGGCGCTCTCCTCCTCCTCCTCCATGAACTCTTCTCCTCTGTCTCCCCGTCTGTCTTCTCCAATCCCTCCTGGTACTCCGCTCCTTTCCCTGCATTTCCTTGTCCATTCTTTCAGTGACACCCCTACCTGCCTCCTCCTTTCCCCTCTCCTCAGTACCCTTCACATTTCTGCCTCATTCTTACAGTCTTTCAATTCCTCGCTCGTCTTTTCAACTGTCTGCAGCTTCTTCTTCTCACATATATCCTCATATCTCCTTCTTACTTCCGCCACTCTCCTCTCTCCCGCTCCGCCTCCTACACACTCTCTTACTGTCTTCCTCAAATCCTTTTTGGCCTAAATGTATTCCTGATCAAACCATGTGTCACCATCTCTTCTCTCACCCTTTCTCTTTCTTCCACATCCCACTATTATCCCCTTCATCTCCTCTATAGTACTGACCTCCTCCCATTTAATTCTCTCCAACTTTCTCCTCATATGCTCCATCGCTTTTACCCGCACTCAAGAACCGCACTTTCCTGCCCCCTTTCACTCACGTGGCCCTTCTCTACCCACATCTCCACTTTTAGCGGTAGGTGATCTGATCCCAAAACCTCCTCTATCTCCATACTCTTCATCTCTCCTCTTGTTATTCCCTTCACCACTACATAGTCAATCACCGATGCCCCTCGTGGCCCAATGTAAGTTTTTTCCCCTCCCAATCACCCTCCGTGCATCTGTTCAAAATCTCCCATCCCTCCTCCATCACCCACTCCTTCAACCTCCTCCCCTTCCCATTTATACATTTATCCTGCGAACTTCTCTTCACATCCGAACCGTCCTCTTTAATCCCTCCCCCATTTTCCCTATTCGGGCAATGAAGTCCCCACCCACCATCCAACTTCCTCCCTCGCCCGCTCTCTCATCTATTTCTCTACTTATGTCTCCCCAATTTTTGTTGACGTATACCACCCCCACCTTAACGCGGTATCTTCCCTGCTGGTATTTCACCTATACCAGCCCTTCATCTCCCTCCATCATATCACCCCTTGCCTCCTTTTCCATCCTCTTTCCATCCAACAATCATTCGCCCCTTTGCCCTTCCTCTCATCGCACATTTTGTTGCCTCTTTCATCACCCATCTAAACCCCCTCGATAACCATCCCTTCACTTCTCCCCATTCCTTCTTCACCATCCAACTCTCTACTATCCCCACTACGTCCTTCCCAGTTATCCACTCCTCAAAGTCTTTCTCCCACTTGCCCTCCTGCCTTTAGACTTTATTCCCGCTACATTCCAAGACATAATTGTTATCTTCCCTTCTTTCCCCACTCTCCTACACTTGCTTCCTAGTCGCCTGCCCCTCTCACAGCCCTTCTGCTCCTGCCCTACCTCCCCCCCTTCGTCCCTTCTATATCCGCTCTCTCTATCCCTCCTCTCCCCTTCCTCCTCCACCTCTGCATTTTTTCCAATTCCTGCTCTATCATGATATTATCACCCTCTCCCCCTCTTACTCCCTCCTTCCTTTTTACTTTTTTGGCTCCTCCTGCTTCTTCACTTCCGCCTTCTTCTTATTCCATCTGCATTCTTTCCCATTACCTATTACTTTCTGATACCCGACTCTTGCATACTTCTCCCTTTCCCTCTCCCATCTAGCTATCTCCCTCATGCATTTCTGCACCCTTCTCTCCTTCTTCGTCAGGTCCTCATCTATGCATATTCTTTCTTCCGCATTTTTACCATTAAAAAATGTCCTTTTCCACGTATAATCTGTCTTTTTTAATATGACCAATCAAATTTGACATTTCAAGAATTTAGTGGTGTGATGCAGGTTGTGTGTTTTAGGTTAGGACAAGATTAATCACATGTTATGTTGTAAATCAACTTTTAATTTGTAGGTTATGTGCGGGGAAATCTGACATTAAATTAATGACAACTCAATTAACTCACAAAGATTACGAACGTTTACAAATGTATTAACCTATCACCGCCTCAAATTAATTGTACCTACTGCCAATTTAATAAAGTGTCTGGGGATCAGGTAGGATAGGAGAATCAGGTAATATTCCTTGCTCAGGAATATCGGTCTTCTTTATTATCTGCCCATTTATATGTTCAAATTTTTAAAAAGTTCTAAATACAAGGAAGTTTTCTTCTAGGTATACATGTTATGATTTTTCAATGTAAAGTTTGAGACATTATGGATCTTATTAAAAACTGTCAATTTGAAAACTCTAACGAGTGTTTTCCACTCTCAGACTAAGCATGAAGTAAAATTTCGAGTTTAGAAAAGCCTGAAAATTTGGCTTGGTCGCGTAGCGCAGCGGAGCGACCAAGCCAAATCAGGCTTTTCTAAACTCGAAATTTTACTTCATGCGCCACGCGTCTATAACACTGATTTAAAGTGAAGTTCAAAATATACTTCAACTTAGTTTTGATCACATGTTCATTAATTTTACCAATGTTTATATGGAATATGTGAAAGTTTACTTAAAAGAAAAAATCCCTGTATGTGTTGTAAAGTTGCAAGTTGTAGCGTTCTCTTTTTTGAAAAGATCTGCATCATGACAATTTATTTGACAAATTATAATTTATTTGTCACATTGATAATCATTTGTCAAAATCTCGAAATTTGATGTTTAAAATACCCTAGTGTTAAAGCAGCACTGCAACTGTTCGCAGTAAATACACCCTAAGTTTGGTCATGTTAACAAAAACAGAGTTTAGATTAGTTAATGTAAAAAAAATGAACAAAAATCCAATAAACCATGTTTTATTATCAGCTGTAATATAACAAGTGGTATGATTATCATCGATAATATTCATGAATGAAACCGAGCTGCAGATTCAACAAGCCCGAAGGGCGAGTTGAATGTGCTGTTCCGGTTTCACAAATAAATATTACTGATTATTAATCATACCACGAGTTATATTCAATAAGAGAATATAACGAATTTCACTACATTTCCATCTTGGAAACCTCACACCATCACCGGGTTTTAGTTATCGACTGCCAGATTTGACAAATAATATTCGTAGCAACGACCAAAACAAGGTAATAGGATTCTATCACCGCTGTGATGACATGTATCTATGGAAATAAGCGATTCTGATTGGATGGAATGTAGCTATGTTACGCTTGAAAAAGCTAGGTTAGGTACAATGGCAGATGCTTAAGTTTGGTCAAATTGATTTAAGTTTAAAACAAATATAAATGTAATTTTTATTATACATTTGTTAAATTATGATGCTAATTTATGAATGGTTATTTCTTTACAGCAAAGACAGAAAGATGGCGCTGATCCAACTACCGAGCATGGACGAGGCAGTAATAGCCCTGATAAAGATGCACAACTATCAGCTGTCAGAGTCGAACCACCTGCGGGTATCGTTCTCGAAATCTAGCATATAATAAACCGGATTCACACAAACACAAACACACGCCCAGTATTCATTCCAGCAGCTGCGTTCAAGGTAGCTCGGCGCTCTTATTTATTAACTATATATGAAAGAAGAAAATAGACTGTCTAGGCAGGCATTATATATTATATATATACATATAAATATATAAAAATAAGTAAAGCGACAAATCAGTATCATATCTAGTTAGTAATCGGTTTAGTTTGTATTATTACTATTATTAATAATTATTAAATATACATTTATATTTTCATTACGTTTAATAAGTTAGTTTATGTAAAGTAAAAAAAAAATTATTAACGGAAATATTTCACACAATGAGAAGAAAATCGTTAAATGATATTTATTTATTTTAATTTTCATTTTTTTTGTTTAGAAGTTAGATTTTCTTGTGCGTGCAGACACCTTACTTTTTTCTTCTCATTTCGAAGTACTTTAATCAAACTCACCGTTGTTTTGCGTTGCGTTCAGTATATTCAGTATTGGATGGCTTTAATAATTAAGGAACTGTTTAGATTTATAGTAAAAAAAGGGCCGCGATGATGTTATTTTTTGTAACTTTATAGTGTTTAAAAAAACAGAGAAATGTGAAGGAAACTGAAATTGAAACAAATGCGTGCTGCAGATAAAAACTCACACGTGTAAACACATTAAGAAAAAAAACACACAGCGTGTAGAATTATAAATATATTATATATATTTAAGATAATGAGTAGTTAAAAAAAAATAAGAGCGTGCGCTGAATGTTTCTCGAAACAAATTTGGATTTAATAATATATTATATATAAAAATAAAACAGAAATAAATATTATAAATATATATAGGATGAAACGTCATCACGCGCTCTATAAAATATAAATATATAAATATATGGCTAGTTATAAATAAAAAAATAGAGTTGTAATCGCGGACTTATAGCGTATTGTTTAGGTGAAATAGCCAGTTATTATCTAGAGATTATAGGGTTCACAGGGTTTAGGTATACCCTTAAATTCTCAACATGTGAAAACAAAAATTAACAAGATAAAAATTATTATTATTATGGAATAGATCTATGAACGCTTCTCTGTTTCGTTTAGCGTGAGAATCGTTCGTAAATCCAACACATGGGGAACGAGAAAAAATGAAAGTGTGTTTCATATGTTTATATGAAACACACATTTATATTTTATGTTTAATGCTAGAAGTCATTAAGTGAAATTACACATAATGACTTTTAGCTTTAAACAGATGATTTAATCCTTGAATCTCAATTAAAGAGAATTTTATAAATTGTGAGCCACAAACAAATTTTGTAGCTCATACTATATATTTGTATTTATTAAAAAAAAATGAGGCTATGGTTTTACCGACTTGCATTCTCTCTCTTTATCTCTCTCTCTCTCTTTCCCCGTGCGCTTGGAAAGATATCTTTGTCTCATCGGAGCGTAGAAAGGTTTTGCAAGAACAAGAAAGTAAAATACAGAACACTTTTTTACGCACCATAAATTATTCGTATAATCTTTGATATTATATATACTTTCTCTATATACTATATATACTATATACACTTTGACAATCATAAAAAGAAATCATAATTTAACATTAAAAGAAGACAAGAAGAGAAACAAGAAAACTGAGGTTTTTTTTTCGTTTCGTAAAATACATACGTGTGGAAAAATGAAATTTATAATGCGGACATGGCGTGGTAATGTTTCTTGTTGTAATTGTTCGGTGTTTTTTCATGACTTTTTCTATTTTCGAATCGGTATTTTCGTGTCTTGGGAGATGGTTTGTACGAAATGGGAAAACACACAATTTTTGAAATTGTGAAGTCAAACACGATTTTAAAGTGATTTTTCACAAATTTGTCAGAAATGTTTAGTGAAAAACAAAGAAGAAAATGAAGTTCAATCGTTGCATCAACAAATAAAGAAAGAAATAAAAATAAAATTTTTCCTGGATCTGAAAATTGAATCCGAAATAAATTTTAATAGCTGTGGTAATTATTCAAGGCTTGATCAGTATTATGCGATCTAATCGAACCCATTATAACAACAAATGCTGTGGTTCGTAATTAAACATAACCTCAAACAATGCCATTTAAGTTAAGTCATTGCATCACAATTATGGATTATAAATAAAATCATAGTCGATATTCAAATAATTGTCTACAAAACAGCTTCTAATAGATTAGACTTTTAACTTTGACTATTTGCAGTTACAAACCTAACATTTGAAAATAAGTTCTAACTAAACTGTAGGTTAAATTAGAAAACACAGATTAATATTATAATCTAACTATATATAGTTGTGTTAGAAATGATTTTTTATTGTTAGATTGCTAGACAATTGATGAAGAAACATTTGCGTTGTTTGACTAGATGTTAATTCAATAAAAAATGGTGAAATAATAGATGTGTTTTATTCAATTGTTGATACATTAAAGTTGTTTCATAAAGGAATCAATAAGACACAAGTTAAACCTACAGTTGAGGTTAAGCGAGGCTCTATAACATTATTTGAGGTTAAGTTAGATGATTCCACTTGACACACAAAATATTTCCAAGTATTAATAATAATATATCTTTTATTACTTATAAATAAATGCTTGCAACATAAAGATAAACAAAGTGTGAAAGACAAAATTATAAAATGACGTTAAACACATTTCAAAAAAAAAATATATCAAACTCGATAAGATTATTTTAGTTTAATAGTAATTGTCAAATTTAAAGGCCTGAGGTTTTGCCTTACAGCTAAGGCAAATCAAAATTATGACTTATTTTATTTGTGAAATACAAATGAAGAACAAATTTTGAAAACAGTTTACGATAATATAAAAACGATGATTGATACATTTAAAATAATAAATTCATCCTGATAAAGGCCTATAAAATAATTTCAATTGCTCAAATTAGTCGAACGAACTTTGTTAACACTTAAAAATACTCACATGGCCTATATATGTAAGAAAATGAATTTTTGCTTGTAAATTATTTTGAAATAGCAAATTGTTGTTATATAAATCCATTTTATAAAGATTTCATTATGGTTACTTTGATTCTTAAATCTAGGCATCAACATACACTAAAACACTTCTAATTCAATGTGATAAATAAATTTGACTATATTTACAAAATTTTGACCTAACAATAAAATGATAAATTCATATAATTTACGTGTTCGATATTTTATTGTAGAGTAATTAAATTTTAATTCATTCACAAAACCTGGACAATTAATATGTCGTGATCTAAGATGTGACAATGTAATTTTTAGCGAACATTTATTAAAGTGAATGAGTTCTTGATAAAGTTATTTTGTGACCTTAATATAATTAAAAAAATGTGATCCAAAATAGTAAATAGAGCTGGAACGAACTAACTACTTAATATGATAATTAAAATTCCTTTAATTAAAAATAATTTAAAGCAAATGTGATAACTGTTTTATTATCAATAATAATTGAAATAAGAAATACAATTGATTTAATTTCGCAATCATTTATTTTAAATTATAAGTTATTGTTAACATCATAAAATCTACTTAAATTTAACTCAGTGATATTTTTTAAGTACTATGGTGAAATGGGAATCAAATAGAAATGATTGTATATTTTTTTAATTTAATAGAAAAGTTTACAAATGTATTTACAAAGAAATTACGTTTTTTTTCTATCAAGTCACCGTAAACATAATAACTAACCCAACCTACAACATGTCTAATTGTTTACTGTTGAGTAAAAATTCTAGCCTACAACTGACAGTCTGTTAAGTAAAAATTCTAGCTTACAACTGACAGTCTGTTAAGTAAAAAAAATATTAAGTGAAAGAATTTCAAGCTAATCACAACTCTTACACTGCTAAATAAAACATCTTCAGCATAACTTACTACAATCAAACTGTTGAACAAAGAATTTTAAACCTAACTTACACATGTTTAACTATTATAGGATAAAAAGTGGCATTTCATTGTCACTTTAGCAGACATGTTATTAAATTCTTCGATGAAAAGGCCTAATAAAATGAGTGTGTTTTCTCTATTCGGCACAAACAATCCCGCCATCTTTTTGCTATTGAATTCTACATTTATATAGCATGCATGCATTTGCCAAATTTGAAGTCAATATCTACAAGAAAAAAATGATGTAATTGTAAAATCTAAGTGTGTTACAAGATCTATTTTTTTAGATTCTCTGATGATATTTTTAATATTGCGCACAATGAGTCTTTCATAGAGCGGAATAACTTAGCGTTAAGTTTGTATTCTCCATTTAGTATTACTCCTTTATTTTTATCTTTTGTTCGTTTATTAGTATTATCCTTATCCCTTAGTATTATTTGTCTATTTACTATTTCCATCGCGGAAATGAAAACAGTTGGAATTTACTTTGAACGAAATTAATATATTATTCATGGTGCATAAAAAAAGAAGATATTGTCTATTTAAAAGTAAAAGTCACAGAGTGCATAGGGAATTAAATAGATTGCTGCTTTTTAAGAGATATTAATAGTGAGTTTTAAGGCTCTTTTGAGCATGATTAGCGTGCATAGTAGAATCCTAAAACTGACTATTGTCTATTATCAAGACCGAATGATTTTTATCTTTAAAGAGATATATATCCAATATATTTAAGGTGCATTCAGAAATAAAAAAGATAGTCATCAATATATTAATGATTCATTAAAAAATAAAAAGATATGTATTAATATCTTATAATGTAATAAAATGAAGAAGATAAGTCACAGCTGTTCACATGTTTCTCGCTTTAAGTATTTTTTTTTTGTTTCTTTATGTATCGCTTTCTCAGGTTATATTACGCTGTATTTCTTTATCTTTAAGTTCTGCTTTCCAGTATGATTTTGAGTTCTTTTTTTATTAAACGTTAATTTTAATTATGTTCTTATTTTTTATTTTTTCATTTGTTTTGACCAGTTTGATGGGGGTTTTGCGTGCCACCGCGGGTAATCTAATTCGAATGGGATCAAAGTATAGTTTTATATATGTGTAAAATTTATATGAGGGTTAGAAATATATATTTATATTGAATTTTTGATAAATGGACATGCGCATATCTTTGTTTTACAATGGAGATATTTATTGGCCTATGTGTACATACACGGTATTATTATAGATATACGAAAAATATCAAAATATCGTCGTCGGCTTATATCATATATGACATATCCGTTTGTTTCCGTTAAACATAATTTTTTTCATTTCTTATCTACACACTTATGAATATTTACAAGAGTTCTGTAAAACTAACTAATGCTGGTGGGTAAAAAATGTACAAGGTATGGCAAAAAAGTAATGAAATTATTTCTGTAACAGTATATTATACAATGAGGTTGTGAGAAATGCCATTATATTCAAGTTTTAACACCACCAATTAAAAAGGAAGAATTAATAAATCCTACAAATATGATATTTTAAAGGGCTTAGAACCAATTATCAAATGCTATTTTATTAATACACATTAAAATGATTTAATACTCCACTAAGCTCCCTATAATGTGCTTACTGGCGCCTTAAAAGTGTCAACTATTTAAAACATGATTTACTTGAATTAAGTTTAAATAAAATTTATATTAATGTAATTTTAACTAAATTTAACTTAAACTGCAATTGCAGAGAGAAGACCTAAAATGTCCTCGATCCTTCATTGAAAAAGTGTGTCGATAAGAAAAATTGAAATTTTATTAAAATTTTGTTTGTACAGTTGTTGCTAATATTTTTTATAATTTAAAAATAAAACACGTTTTTGTGATTAAAAGATAATTTTAAGACAGGGTATAAAATGTTATATATAATAAAAAAAACATTATTCCTCGGTGGCACTCAAAATCGTAAACATGCGCATACGCAATTCACCGTATCAAAGTGTTTACGTCAACGTTTCATTTTCCATTTTTCTAGTGTGCAAATGAACTGGCACACGTGGTAAATAACAAAAAAAAATATGCTAAGGCCTCAGTGCCAAACAGTGGGATCAACTTAATAAAACAAATCAAGAATAAAGAAAAAAAAAATGTTAAAAAAGTATCTGTTGCATAAAAAAAAACATATATTAAACATAGCTATTATCTACTCACATATACTCTATTACTAATACTATTTACATAACCTAGATTTACTATTAGAGTTAAAAAAGAAACTTAGTGTAATTTTAGCTTAAACTATGGGCACAAGACAAATTGAATAAAAATACGATTTGAAATTTTTCGATCTTTTCGCACTCTGCTCTCTTTCTACTTTGTCTCTCACACTTTGTTTCCTTTCTACTTGCTTCTCTCCCCTTATCGAATTGTTTATATGTAATATCAAATCGGCCAGGACACTGGGTGCTTGTTTTTTCGACCTCTTTGTGTGCCAACATCAGTATTACAAATTAAATATGAACAGCCAGTTCAGTAAACGTTGGTATTTGTTTTTTCTTTTGTTACGTTGAACAGATGAGTTGTATTTATGTTGTTTGTAGGATTATTATATACTCAATTACATAATTATATAAAAAGAAATCTATATCAAACATATATATTATGATTCTGAGGAAAAAATTAGATTTATTCTTTGTGATTTTACAATAAAACTTAATAAAAAAATTGTACATATATTTTATTTTTATGTATTAGTTCACGGTAAATTTGGACCTTTATCATTTTTATTTGGATATAATTTAGATGTGCGCATTAAATTACAACAGGTAAGTAATTAAGTGTATACAGGGTGCTCATTTTTCGAGCGACACTATGGGGATCTCACTTATTTGAAGAGATAGAGAGTCGGTTATGGGGGCAAAGTTGCGTATATTAGTGCCGACTAATAATTTTCTTTCATATTTTAAATGTCCTTAATTGTTTCAATGTAATTTTAAAAAGTCGGAAGTTTTGATATTTGAAATTTGCCTACATCTCCGTTATTTTTGATCTTATTCCAAATTTATTAAAACATTCTTAAAGCAAGTTTTTATGACTCGACTTATGGAATAAGTTATAAAACTGCAAAGCAATTAATTTTTGTTTTTCCAGACAGAAGATATTCCTATCACTAAACAAAATTTTTTACACTGATTTCAATGATGTGCCTCATATTGACTTTCAAAAAATGTATTGTTTTTATTTTCCCCCGTATGTAATACAAAGGGAAAGTATTGTTTTCGTGAAAATTGTCGAATCAAAAATTTTAGCGGAAATATCCGTTTTGAGGTCCCCTGAGTCGAATAAGACCATTTTTGAAAAATGTCTGTCTGTCTGTGTGTCTGTGTGCGCTGTACCGCAAAAACCGCTAAAGATATCGAGATGAAACTTGAAACTTAAGCTTTTTGTTACAATCGGAAGAACTGAAAAGCTTTTGGTGAAAATCGGAAAACCGGAAGTGGTACTTTACTCTTAGCGTTTTTCAGTTTTTTCAGATTTTTTCAATAAATGTTCATCAAACAAAAAATTCTTTTAAATAAAAGTTGTAGATAATAACAAAATGAAGATGTATTGTTCACTTACTTTTTGTCATGGCACTCTTAGTTTTTGAGATATTTCAAAAGTTGTGTGTTTTATCTAGTTATTGGTGTGTGACAGTGTATGTGTCGATACAATTGAAAAATGTTTCAAATAAAAGTTGTAGGAAATGAAAAACTAAAGATTTTTTGTAGATTCACTTTTTGTCATAGCACTCTTAGTTTTTGAGATATTCAATAAATAGTGTTTTTTATCTAGTCATTGGTTTGTGTCAGTATGTGTTGATCCAATTGAAAAATGTTTCAAATAAAAGTTGTAGTTATCAAAAAGTTGAAGACATTTTGAAAATAATAATGCTACAAATATTTTAAAAGTGATTTAATACGCAATTTACGATTTAACTAAAAACATCTGATAAAGCAATTGTGTCGATCTTTATCACCATTTTTTTAATCTCTGTTTTTATATTAAATGACGCGTAATTTTAAAAAGAATATGTAAATGTAAATAGAATTAAGAGCTCTACAAAAGTTGCAGGATAAAAAAAATCGCCCTCTATTTAAAAAAAATGCCGATGACGTCACACGTCAAACACTAATGACGTGACAATATTTTTGAATGCACCACAAATGACGCATTAATGAACAAAAATCGACCTGTCACAGGGTTTTTCTATCAAACCCAAGATAACAAAAATATGAATTTTATTCCAGACTTTAAACTCGCCCTGTATACAGGGTGAGTTTTTCTTCATGTTCTCCATGGGGATCTTAGGAACTAGAGGAAATATAGAAATGGTTAAATGGGAACAGTAGTGCAGTTTTATGAGCTGAATAATAATACACTCTTAAAATTTTCGAAAAAGTCAAGGGTAACTAGATACATTTAAAAATATGAAAAGTGTCGATGTTTTTGAAATCAATTTTTCTCAGCTATTAACAGAAATAGAAAAAAACTATAAACGGCAAAGTTTTAGATAATTTGACACTAAATAAAAAAATGTTATCAGATATTTTATATCGACATTAGTTTTCGAGATATAACAAACTTGCATTTTTTTTTAAATGGAAACCATAGTTATGTCATCATTCGAAAGGGATTTTTTTTCTCTTTATTCTCTCTGATATATCACTTAATAAACTTATTTATGGGCAGGTGGTGGCCGAGCGGTAACGTCGCCGGGCTGTATCGCTCGGCGAGCCACAAGTTCGGGTTCGATTCCGTGCACGGGGAGACTTTATTTGAAAAATAATGTCTCGTCGTGACCCTGGGTGTGGTATGAATGTGTGTGTTTGTCCGAATGAATAGTTAAATACTACAAATTGTAAATTGTAATAAATTAATTGATACAAAAATATAAACATTGATGATGGCTAATGGGCAAGTTCCCCAGGCCAGGCAACACCCACAAAAACAAAACAAAAAAAAAAAACTTTTTTATAAAAATAACTGAGTTATTAAGAATTTTCTATTTAATTTACAACAAAAAAATAGTTGGCCATGAGAAAATGATAATTATAAAACAGTTTGTTTATTTTTTGTCAAATAGGTTTATTTGGAAGTTATATGTTGGAAGAAATTGAAATTAGTATGAAATAATGGCCTTACAAAAACAGTTGTTTTTAACACTAAATAAATTGACTAAAATAAAACAATGAAACTAACTGTTACAAACACTCCAAGGACCCATCATTGTTGTTAAAATATATCAGCGAGTGTCTTCCACTCCCAGACTAAGCATGAAGTAAAATTTCGAGTTTAGAAAAGCCCCGCGTAGAAAATTTGTCGAGGGTCGCGCAGCGACCCGAGACAAATTTTCACGGGGCTTTTCTAAACTCGAAATTTTACTTCATGCGCCACGCGTATAAACCACTGATTTACAGTAAAGTTAAAAATATATAACGCTTAAATGTGATGGTGATCAATATTTACTGAGATGTAGTGAAAATGGAAGAATTATTTTTTTTGTGAATAGTTTTGGAATAATAATAATAAATGTAGAATAAATTTAGTTTGCGCAACTTTTCCATATTGTTGATATCATCATATCTTTAACGGGGAAAGTGTTATGATGGACACATCACTATTTTTTTTATTTGTTTTGCGTGATAATCCATACTTATTATTATTATTAGAAAAGTTTGACAGTTATTAAATAATTTTGACTGCTAACAATGATTGACTGCTATCAAAATGTCATTGATTAATAGATATAACGTCATTGTTTACAAGGCACTACTTGCAAAAAAGAAAAATATTATAATTTTAAATATCAAATCTAAAATAAATTATGAGTGCGATACATCACTGAGTTCAGAAAAAAATATGAAAATCCAAAATGGCGCCTATAAGAAAAACAAAAGTTAGCTATGGTCCCCGGGTAAAACTTATAGTTATCTTAGAAGAAAATATGCTACTAGATTCCTCATTAAAAAGTGGCTGTATATTGTCAAAGTTTTAAATGTCCAGATTCAGTACTTTTTGAAAAAAAATTAAAACATTTTTTCAAAAAATCAGTTTTTTGTTGATATCTCAAAAACAAAACAAGATTTTCAAAATTGTTTTCAGATTATTGTTAGGCTCTAAAATACGCAACTTTTCCCCAAATTAACCGACTCTCTATCTCTTCAAATAACTGTGATACCCATTAATTCTATCGAAATACGGACACCCTGTACATTCAAGTGCGCCCCCCCCCCTCACTAAAATCCCGGATCCGCCCTTGCGCCACGCTTAAAAACACTGATTTACACTGAAGTTCAAAAAACGCACACATACAACAACGATTATAGGCAACCTAATATACGTTAGAGTTATTGGGTTGCCTATAATCACTGTTTTAAACAATTTGTTCAGCGCAGAATTTGACTCACGTTTTATTCACATCTACATATTGGATTACCAAACCTGTATATTTTAAACTTTGCGATGTTTCAGTGTTTTATACGTGTGGCGCATGAAGTAAAATTTCGAGTTTAGAAAAGCCTAATTTGGATTGGCCGCTCCGCTTCGCTACGCGGCCAATCCAAATTTTCAGGCTTTTCTAAACTCGAAATTTTACTTCATGCTTAGTCTGGGAGTGGAAAACCCTCGTTTAATAATTCAAATTGAAATCTTTAAAAAGAACAACGAATGTCCGAAAATGTACAGTGTATGCATATGTATACCTAAAATTACATTTATGCACACATATTTGAGCCGTTTATTTTGAAAGTGACCTAAGTCCATTTATGTTTAAATTGAGATATTTAAAAGTTTGCATTTCATTAATATTAAAAATATACGTATAGGATAGCAATGTTCCACACTGCTTAAATTTATCTAAGAGAGTTAAATTTACAATTCCTATTAAAATAATACCAAAAATTAAGTGAATAATATTTGTTTTCTTACCACAAATGGATTTAAGCCACTTTCAAAATTAACACCTATATATGTTATAAAATTTGAAGGAGCTTAAGTCCATTCGACATATTTCAAATTGCTTCAAATTGAAAAACAATACTCAATTTATTTTATGTATCTTCACAATACTTTAAAAACACAATTTATACTATTCAAGAAATGTTCTAACTATATAAATTACATAAAAAATTACTGTTCATTTACATTTTCTGTATGCGGGAGGAATTTAAAGAAGTTATGGTGTTCCGGTGGTATATATCGAAGTAAGTCCATCATGTCCTTGTACTTCGATGTCGTAATTGGTCTTACATTTTTATAAAGTGGTGTCAATATAATAGTTTCAAATTTTCTTGGTCTACCCCGACGTGGTAATAAATCCAGGATTTTAAACTCTGCATTCTCATCCATTGATATCTTATAGAAAATTTTATATGGTTCATTTCTCAAAAAACGCATCCAGACTATTTGTAACCAATTTATTGCTTCTCCGTTAGAATTCTTCAACCTTTTAAAAACTGCGTCCTCCAATAATCTTGTTGATTTGAAATCCTCTTGTTTCATTTCATTTAGAAGAAAGTTATTACCTTTCCGGCACTTTTTGATAACATTGTAATAATCTTGAGGAACAAACATTAAATTATTTTTCTTTAATGACATTTCTACGACGCCAAAATCTCTATCATTCGGTAAAAACGAATGTCCTGATATTAGGAATTTATGATCTATTATTTCTACATTATTTTCAACAGTTTGGACAAGTTATAGCCATGTTAAAGCTACTTTAATGTTCCTATTTTGTCCTGCACACATGTCACTAAGCTATAATATGTTTTTGACTTCTTAAATTTTGAAGATGTTTCAAGATGCATGAAGCTATTTCTTGTGAACCTCTGGATGCAATACTTTCATCCCAAACGTACATGTGAACATTATCATCATGAAAATTGTGAATTCCCAAATTTAGAACGTACATATTGCGTTTATAGTATGCTACTGAAGTAGTCAACTTTGGGTAAGGTAATGCTTTTTGCAAGTCGAAAGAAAATGCGAAATAATGATCTGGATTACGTAATGCTAGTTCTTGATCTTGTTTTAATGATTTCCTTGCTGATTCTGCTAGTCTTAAATGGACATCATGTTCTTTCATAAGTTTATTCTTTTCATCATAATCATCCGATGTTTTAATTTTAATGTTTAATAGGTCGCATTTTTGGCATGTATCTTTGCGGAGTTGGTGGAAATGATTAACTGCTTTTCTATTATTTTCCTTGCAATAAAGCTCGTAGAAATTAAACATTTTTTTAGAGTTAGATCAGGATGTAAATATTTTCTATTAGGGTTATGAGATCTAGTATAATGGGATTCAAATTTGGAAAAACTATTTATATGGTTTTGAACATCCTTTTTCTCTTCGTTGGAAATCCATCTCGATGATCCAGCCATATGTACACGTAAATCATTCCCTACATTTGCCGAGTTTAATACACGTTTTAATCGTCCTTCAGATATATTAAAGGTATCCAAAAAGATTTTTTACAGACGGAAACTTTCCCGTTTTTAGAATTTAAAAAATACCTAAAACTGTAATTTCTTGGCGAACTTTTTCCGTTTTTTGGACGTCTTCGTTTCACAGCATAACGTTCGGTAACTTCGTATAGCAATACATTTTGCTTATTAAAATCTCCCAAATTCCAAAACTTCTCAAAAGTATTCTTTCTTTCTGTTTCTTCATGATTTTTTATACAAACCTTACGACAAAGGCAATTTTTGTTTTGAAACACTTTTGCAGGTATAATGTTTCCAGTTTGAGTATAGTATTTTTTCCCGGTATTTCGTTTAATTTTTCGCAATTTTTGAATGTAGGTGTCACCATTCTTTTCTCTAAATCTTGCTCCAGAGGTATTGTCGTGAAAAGCCTCATCTGCATCTTCATCTTCAAATGATGAATATTGTTCTAAAATTCTCCTTCTCTTGCGATTCTGGTTAAAATCAATATTTTCCAACTCGTTTTCACTCTCTGAATTAAATAGTCTTGTACTTTTATTCATACCCAAAGGTGTAATAATTTCTATAAATTTAATATTTTTTCTTAAAATTTAATTGTAAGTGTATATTAAGTGAATATTTTCACTGCAATAATTAAACATAATTAATACTGATTAATGATTAAATAAAATTACCTTCATCACTACCTTCATAAATTTGAAGATCCGCATTTTCGGACATTATTACTAATTAAGTGGACTTAGGTCACTTTCAAAATAATGTTTTTCAATAAATAATTGTTTTTAAAAACGTATGTGTTAATAATTATCATATACTTTAAATATTCTTAATCGCAAATTGTTATTTATGACAGATAACGTCAAATATTATACTAAAAATCAACATTGTTTTATAACGTTTTAAAAATATTGCGGCAAAGTAACACAAAGTCATTACAATTTGACTTTTATGCAACACTGTATTGTAAACATTGAATATACACAGAGTTTTATGTAACACCGAACATTTTCATCCAATACAATTTGACACCTATAATTTTTAAGTTATAGGTAAATTTGGTTGCCTATATGACCATTAAAAATTGTAGCAAATCAATCGTAATTAATGCCGTAACTTATACATACAGGGAGTTTTTCTTTCAAATCGACATGTAAAAATTACAGCGTATATGCCGTAAATCTTTAGATACTCGTTTTATTAACAGAGTTCAATTTTAAACTTGAAATGAGTGTGTTCCACTCCCAGACTAAGCATGAAGTAAAATAATAACCGTTTCTACCGTCATCAGAAAAATATTCAAAAATGGATTTAGGCCACTTTCAAAATAAACGGCTCATTTAATATTTTATTGTAATAAAATGTTATGTTTAATAATGTAATTTGAAATATCTTTAACAATTTAGCTAAAATTTAAAAATGTCAACAAAAAATCTTAATAAAGTAGTATAAAGTATATTTTAGCAAATTTAAGATAATTAAAAAAACGTTTTAGACAAATTTAACGTTTAAAACATGTTTAAAACAAATCCCTTTAAAACTGTTTTTAAACATGTTTAAAACACTGTTTTAAACATAACAACCCTGCTTAAAACAAAAACTCCCTGTATATTAATTTCAGGCATTTAATTAACGAAATAATAAAGACTTTGTGATTCATATCAATAACAGGTGCTAAAACATCCACCTAGCACCGCTTTCAACCCCCGTTGCTAAGCGACAACAAACAAGGGGTGCAATCCAGTAACTTCAATCCCTTGTCACCATCACCCACATTCATTAGAGCTCATCAAAATTTTCACATAAATTAAAACATCATGTTCAGTCCTGAGGTAATTATTGTGCGTTCTCTAGAATTGAGTTAATAATAGTAAATTCGTAGATCGAAGATTTAAAACTACAGATAATTGGATGTAAGAAGCAAAATATAAAATTGCACCAGGAAAATGTCGCACTGAAAATAAGGTTGAGAAAATCGGAGGATACAATTGCACACAGAAACAAGATTATTGATTCGTTGCTCAATAGTAAACAGGTTAGTACAATGAAAGGTCAAAAATTGTGTAATTTTCAATATTTTATCATTTTATATATTTTGTTATTACTAATTCTAGTTTGATTAGTTTTGGCCTTGTAAATGATTATGAGAATAAGTCTGAAAACTGTATGCCAATTTCGCTATTTTTTCCTTTTACGTAACATTGCACAGATTTAATACTAAGACAAGTGCCGTTAAAATTATGTATTATTTTAATTTGAGAAGCAAGTTTTTGCTGTAAAAGTTAAAATCTAAGCGTTCCCTCGTTCCCGCAACTTAATATGTGAGGGATGAATTCAATATAAATTAAAAGATTTATTTTCATTTAGTAATTATCAGGGTGTCCGTATTTCAACAGAATGTATGGAGATCTCGGTTATTTGAAGAGATAGAGAGTCAGTTAAATTGGGGCAAAGTTGCGTAAAAAAATGGTGATGTGTCCATCATAGTACTTTCCCCCGTAAATTGCATATTAAATCACTTTTAAAATATTTGTAGCATTATTATTTTCAAAATGTCTTCAACTTTTTGATAACTACAACTTTTATTTGAAACATTTTTCAATTGTATCGACACATACACTGTCACACATCAATAACTAGATAAAGCACACAACTTTTGAAATATCTCAAAAACTAAGAGTGCTATGACAAAAAGTAAGTGAACAATATATCTTCATTTTGTTATTATCTACAACTTTTATTTGAAAGAATTTTTTGTTTGATGAACATTTATTGAAAAAATCTGAAAAAACTGAAAAACGCTAAGAGTAAAGTACCACTTCCGGTTTTCCGATTTTCACCAAAAGCTTTTCAGTTCTTCCGATTGTAACAAAAAGCTTAAGTTTTAAGTTTCATCTCGATATCATTAGCGGTTTTTGCGGTACAGCGCACACAGACACACACACAGACAGACAGACAGACAGACATTTTTCAAAAATGGTCTTATTCGACTCAGGGGACCTCAAAACGAATATTTCCGCAAAAATTTTTGATTCGAAAATTTTCACGAAAACAATTCTTTCCCTTTGTATTACATACGGGGGAAAGTAAAAATATATTTCAAATTTGTTTTTGGATTATTATTGGGCTCTAATAATAATCCAAAAACAAATTTGAAATTTCATTTTTATTTTTTTTTTTTTATTCAAAAACTATTGAATCTAGACAATTTACAACTTTGACATTATACAGGCACTTTTTAACGACAAATCTAGTAACATATTTTATTTTAAGATAACTATAACATTTATCCAGGGACCATAACCAACTTTCGTTTTTCTTATAGGCGCCATTTTGGATTTTCATATTCTTAAAAGAATATTTTTCTCGCCGGGAATGTTGTAGTTATCTTAAAAAAAAATACTACTAGATTCCTCCTTAAAAAGTGCCTCTATATTGTCAAAGTTCTAAATGTCCAGATTCAGTAGTTTTTGAATAAAAAAATAAAAACGAGTTTTCAAAAAATCAGTTTTTGGTTGATATCTCGAAAATAAAAAAATATATTTCAAAATTGTTTTCAGATTATTGTTAGGCCCTGAAATACGCAACTTTGTCCCAATTTAACTCTCTATCTCTTCAAATAACTAAGATCCCCTTACATTCTGTCGAAATACGGGCACCCTGAATTTTTGTAGAAATGGGCCAAAATAAAAATTCCACAAAATTTAAGGCCGTATAGCCTGTCAGTCAACGATTTACACAATCAGTTTGGCGCCATTCTGACCAAGGCTGTAGCCAAGGGAGACGGGGGAGGGTTATTGCGGGTTCACAATTTTCAAAATGTTGATTTTTTGTATCTAAAAACGGTCCTGGAAGAGCAAAAACAATATTTTTACCAGTCGAGCTTCAGCCTTGATTCTGACCACAATCAACAATTTACACTGATGGACTGAATTGATGCCAGATTGGTAGTGTAACCTCCATCTAAGAACAAAAACAATAATTTTATAATTGACTAAATTTGGCATATATACTGCCTTTCAAAAAAATCAGAACACAAAGTATTTATTGGACGATTTTAATGAAATTTACAGAATTTGATCATGTAAATGCACTGTATCGATGATCAAAAAATCAATTGTTTTGGTTACTATTTAATAGTATTTTTCCTTGATTTCACCATTATGAAGAGCTACTGATTTTTTAATGTAATTGCTTCTAATATCCAAGTAGCCTCTGAGTAGTTTGACGTTTCAGTTTGTAAAACATAAAAAGATGGTGTTCGTCGGCGTGCACAATATAATCATATAAGTGAATTAAAAGGGGTCGCATTATTGGAATGCGAGAAGCGGGTTTTTCGGTTCGTGCTATTGCTGAAAGGGTAGGCCGTAGTGTATCGGTGATCGTACGCTGCTGGTCTAAATGGTCCGAAGCTGGGGAGAATCGACGTAGACTTGGATCAGGACGTCCAAGAAGCACCACTGAGCGTGAAGATCGAGCTCTTCGTCTTACAACTTTAAGGGACAGATTTACAACGTCGCGGGCATTGGGAAATGACTGGTTGGCTCTAAATGGCCAAAGAGTATCCATGGCTACTGTTTACAGAAGAATCCGCAATTTTGGTATAAGATCCTACCGTCCACAATTGTGTCTACCTCTTACTCCGCAGCATCGCAGAGCAAGACTTGATTGGTGAAGGGAAAGACAACATTGGACCCATGAATGGAATAACATTATCTTCAGCGATGAGTCTCGGTTCTGTTTATGGGCTCATGATGGTCGCAGAAGAGTGAGACGTCGACGCGGTGAACGCAGAATTTTACAATTTGCTGTTGAAAGACATACGGCTCTTACACAGGGAGTTATGGTTTGGGGGGCGATAGCATATGGTAGTCGGTCTCCTCTAGTTTTTTTAGAAGCAAGTCTTAGCGCGATTCGGTATATTGACAACATTTTACGGCCAGTGTTAGTGCCCTATGTAAATGGCTTGCAAAACCCCATTCTTCAGCAAGATAATGGTCGACCTCACACAGCGGCCATTACAAGACAGTTTTTTGATAGTGCCGAAATCAATTTGTTACCTTGGCCATCTCGTTCTCCAGATCTATCGCCAATAGAACATGTTTGGGATATGATAGGTGTTAGAATAAGTAACTTACAGCGCCCCGCTAACACTGTAATGGAACTTAGAGGTCAAATTATCGAAGTTTGGAATGAAATACCCCAAGTCGATATTGACAGCCTGATTTCTAGCATGCCTCGACGTGTTAATGAGTGTTTGGGAAATCGTGGAGGCCCAACACATTATTAATTTTTATTCATTTGTTTTTTTGTTTTTCAAGTTGATTTTTTGATCATTGATACAGTTCGTTTACATGATCAAATTGTGTAAATTTTATTAAAATCGTGCAATAAATACTTGGTGTTCTGATTTTTTTGAAAGGCAGTATATTTTGACTGTTGAAGATTTATATGGAATTCAATCTGCGTTTTAATAGCTCAATGAAATTTCCTTTAACTGTAAAAACACATAATTCATCAATCGTGTTTAGTTTGTTTTTTTTAAAGATGGGCGTGCTGTGACAATTGCAATCGATTTCTCATTGAATTGCTAGTTTATCTATCACTTAAATGTGAATGATAGACAAAAAAATTAATATATGCTTCCATAGCTCTATTTTAGAGCTTATTTCTTGTACCTAATCAAAATTTGTCTATCTTCAACTGTTTTCGAGTTATACGCCGAAAGTTATAAATGTAGTTAGTTATAAGTAGGGATTTAACATCTACATACTTTCCCCATTAATCGTCCAGTCTCAATCAGCAGGGTCTGATAAAATTTTGTTAGACACTTAAAACTAACAGCTTTCAGAAGTGCACCCATAGAGAAATTAATTTATAAGAGGCCATACTAATCTATGGAAACGCCCACTAGCGCTCCCGGTGGCCAGCTGGATGAACTAAGAGCACGGAACACAACCGGCAAAAATTTCAAAATAAGATTTCAATCCACGCTAATGGCGGGAGTTTGAAATCCTTATTGTTATTATTATTACCAATTAGTCATATAAAATACATAGAAATTATATATAAATATTGTCAAAATTATACACATTGTTTATTATATTGTAAATAAATATATATATTATGTATAATGGATTTTTCCGTAAATAAATAAATAAATAAGATTAAATACATTGGAATATAGTATTGGGACTGCATTACAATTTATTTTCTTTTGTAAAGAATTTTTGAACGATGTACTTGTGAAAATATACGCACACACTCTTACGAATCTTTTTATTTTAATATTTGTGTTGCAAGCTCTCTTAATTGCTGTTAACTATTGCAATATTCGCTTGAGACATTGGGAAAGTCGAAAGAAATGTTTGTTGAAGACTGCAATCTAATTTCAACTTGCATTTTGATTTAACCGGATGACAATTATTACACACTAGCACATCACACTGCGATTTATATGGATTTATAAAATAACTTACATAGATTAATACACTCGTGGAAATTTATTTGTATTATCGAAACTGAAACCATTTCTAAAACCTTCACTGACATTTATTCGCAGAATGATTTGAGGTTTTTAACATGACATTGATGTTATACATTTTCACAATGCATCCCACTGAGCAAAAAACAAACAAATATACACCATTCCATTTGTTTCTGGATCACGCCTAGCCATGCTTTCGTGTTGTTATGTTGCAGTATCAACATTTACATTTTTTATTAGTTGCCACTCCTGATTCCTTATTTTAACAGTGATGGTTTATTGTTAATCTTGCAACAATTATTTCGCCACGCGGTCGCTTCTTCGAGCATTTTATTATTAAATCAAATTAATCAAGTGTTGCAATTTGACCTCTAAGTTCCATTACAGTGTCAATGTCAAAGTGAAAAATAATTTCAGGCACATATTAAATATTAACATGCCAAAGATTATCTCTGAATCAAAAAGGTTACAAATTCTGAAATCCTACAAACATTTTAGGCAACGGATATAAAAAGTAATCCAACTAAATTCAAAAATGAAGGCAAACGCTTCACCATTCTACATGCTGGGTATAGGGGTGGGTTTTTGGATGGGTGCGATTTTTATTACATTCGAAAAACAATGACCGAGATTACCATGCCACAATGGATGGTAATACTTTTCAAAATTGGGTGGTTAATCAACTTATTCCTGCTTTGGCTAAGCTTTTAGGGAAATGTGTAGATATTATGGATAATGCTGCATACCATTCTGTGCAATTAGACAAAACTCCTTCATTTTCTTGTAAGAAATGCGAAATGCAGGAGTGGTTGGTTAAACACAATGTAAAATTCAATCCAAAATTAACCAAAAAGGAACTATGGGCTTTATTTATACCTTTTCGATCAAATGACAAAATTTACGTAGTTGATGACATTTTGAGAAAGAACGGGCACGAAGTTCTTAGATTACCGCCATACCATTGTCAATACAATCCAATTGAAATGGCATGGGGGTTTTGTAAGACTTACTACAATAAGCACATAAATTCTAAGCAACCATCTAAGGATCGTGTTCAGAATTTATGGCTTGAGTCTCTCTCAAAATGTACATCCGATATGTGGCAAAATTTCTGTGATCATTGTGAAAAACTTATTTCGGATGACTGGACAAAACACATGGGGAACCTTTCTTTTGAAACCATTCCTCCTTTTATTATTTCGCTTGGGGAATCTGGCTCAGAACAAACATCAGAAGATTCGGATGCAGGTTTTCTTGACTAAATAATAAAAGTGGAATGAGGGCTTAAAAATTTGCAATTCTACAAAAAAATACTGAGGGCCAACAGAAGAGAGAATGACCAAAATTAAGGTGGATGGATGGAGTTGATCAAAATGTGTTAACGGGAAGACCCAAGCGAGAAATACAAATGGATGACGAAATAAGTTTGCAGAGCCGAATTCATTATATTTGTTATATACAATATTATTGCTGTGTTTGTATGTACAAAAACCAAGTAGTAAATTTTGTTAATCTTATTACTGCATATTATTATACTTTTATATCTGAAAATTTGTAAAACAGGCAACAGTGTAAGATCACAATAGTCAGAAATTATAACCTTAAAATCGAACATCTGACAGTGACATTTAAAAACCCTGATTTAAAACACAACCAGCCCCATTTACAATACTTAAACTGTCACTTTTCCATAGCTAGGCGAGATCCAGAAACAAATGGAATATATTATAACGTTATATCAACATTGTAACAACATTTAACTTTATATTAATGTTAATGAAACATTACTTGAATGTGTTTGCTCAGTGGGATTACTAAGAAAATCTAAATGATGAATTAATATTATATTGATATTATGATTATTGCTAGGAATTTACGAAGTTAAACTTTAACGAATTGCGCTTCTTAATATTAAAATAATCTTTATTATATAGTTTTATAAAATTTAGTTCAACCAGCTGCTCACCTAGGGGCGCTACTATTGCGTTTCTCATTTTTCTATTCAATCCGACCCCCTCTGAGTTCACCTACCTTATTTTCTGATATACTTTTCATATCTCTGTAAAACTTTACGTTCTACATTCATTATGATCTAACCCAATGAAAATACATATAATACATGCGGAAAAGTTATACACAAATGTTTCGGCTTATAAAAGAAAAGTCTAATTATATGTTGCACTTTTGGATAGCCCTTAATTGGAAGAAACCTGTGCGAATTCGGTGCTTCCTTACTTATCAAGCTAAAAGAAGAAAATGAAAAATTAAAATTAAAAATCACTGACCAACAAATAATCATGAGGAGACTGAAACAAGAAGTGATGTCTAGTAAATTATATCTTTCGTCGTACACAAAAACATGGTCAGTGCCTGTTAAGAGTGCTAGAAGCTCTTCATCTAAATGCAATTCTGCAATGGAAAAAAAAGAAGATATACTTCTACAAAGGTAATAGCTTACAACAAACTTCATTTAAATAGAAATAATACAACGTAATTTATTCATTTCCTATATTTCTTGTTGTTTAATTTATCTCTTATACCTATTTCCAAAAATTGTAGTTATTTTTTTCCTCAATATGATTATTAGTACCCACTGAACACGGAAACATTTTAAATATTGCACGAATATTGAACATGATACTAAAATAAAACATTGTATTCAAATTATTACAACAAAGTTTTAGCAACGTTACAAACATTGTATAAACGATTTCCGTGCAATATTGATTTATATACATTACCGAAATGTTAAACATGATACTAAAATTCAACATTGTTTTATAACGTTTTAAAAATATTGCGGCAAAGTAACACAAAGTCATTACAATTTGGCTTTTATGCAACACTGTATTGTAAACATTGAATATACAGAGAGTTTTATGTAACACCGAACATTTTCATCCAATACAATTTGACACCTTTAATTTTTAAGTTATAGGTAAATTGGGTTGCCTATATGACCATTAAAAATTGTAGCAAATGAATCGTAATTAATGCCGTAACTTATAAAGGGTCCGCCAATAAGCGCGCTCGATCTTTAAAATAAAATAAAGCAAGTTGTGTGAGAGGTATAAATGAAATTTATTTTTTGTTTGAAAGAGTATTCGAAGGCATTATGTATGGAAAATAATATCGTTCAAATGGCCACCTCGGCTTTGCTTGGTGGCGCGCATACGAGAAGTCCAATTTTCAATGACTCTGGCGCACAAATCGGGCTGTATTTCATCGATGGCGTGGCGTATGTTGACTTTGAGGTCATCAGTGTTTTGTGGTTGGTTTGCGTAGACCTGCGATTTAAGAAAACCCCACAAGAAATAGTCTAGTGGGGTTAAATCGGACGATCTCGGTGGCCAGTTGATGTCGCCTCCGCGCGAGATAACCATTCCTCCGAAGCGCTCGTGCAGAAGATCCATTGTGGCGCGCGCTGTGTGGCTCGTAGCGCCGTCCTGCTGAAACCACATATCCTCGACATCCATATTGTCGATTTCATGCCAGAAAAAGTTCGTTATCATGGATCTGTATCGTTCGCCGTTTACCGTGATGGCCACACCATCGTCGTTCTCGAAGAAATACGATGATGCCTCCGGTCCAAAATCCACACCAATCAGTTACCTTTGCTGGGTGCATTGCGACCTGGTGGACCTCCTGTGGATTGTTCTCGGCCCAATAACGGCAATTCTGCTTGTTGACATTCCCATTTATCCAAAAATGTGCCTCATCGCTGAAGATGATTTTGCGACCAAACTCGGGGTCGACTTCCAACTGCTCTAAAGCCCAATCAGCGAAGATACGGCGCTGTCTATGGTCGTTTATTTTGAGCTCTTGTGTCAGCTGGATCTTGTACGGATGCATGCCCAAATCCAGATGCAAGATTCGGCGAAGTGATGTTTCCGAAAGGCTGAGTTCCTGTGCACGACGTGAAATTGACTGTCGCGGATTTTCACGCACACTATCGCGCACAGCGGCGACATTCGCGGCAGATCGGACGTTTCGACCGCGCGTCGGTGTTGGCTTATTGTTCACCGAACCGGTTGCCTCGAATTTGTTTATCAAACGACGGATAGTCAACTCAGCAGGACGACCAATTGCACCGTAAAATTGGCGGAGCGCGCGGAACGTTGCCCGAACCGATGAATGATTTTCGTAATACATTTTAATGATTTGCACATGTTGCTCGCGGCTGAATTGGTTCATGGTAATTTGTGAAGATATACTGAATAATAACAACTAGGTTTGACAACTCTACCACAAACAACATGGCCGCCATCAGCTGTCAAAGATCGAGCGCGCTTATTGGCGGACCCTTTACATACAGGGAGTTTTTCTTTCAAATCTACATGTAAAAATTACAGCGTATATGCCGTAAATCTTTAGATACTCGTTTTATTAACAGAGTTCAATTTTAAACTTGAAATGAGTGTGTTCCACTCCCAGACTAAGCATGAAGTAAAATTTCGAGTTTAGAAGAGCCTGAAAATTTGGTTTGGTCGCGTAGCGCGAAGCGCGGAGCGGCCAAACCAAATTTTCAGGCTATTCTAAACTCGAAATTTTACTTCATGCGCCACCAGTACAAAACACTGACATACTACGAAGTTTCAAACTCACCGATAAACTTTACATTGCATCAGTGTTTTGTACCGGTGGCGCATGAAGTAAAATTTCGAGTTTAGAAAAGCCTGAACATTTGGTTTGGCCGCTCCGCGCTTCGCGCTACGCGACCAAACCAAATGTTCAGGCTTTTCTAAACTCGAAATTTTACTTCATGCTTTGCCTGGGAGTGGAAAACACTCGTTTAAAGCTTCAAATCTATTAATAAACTGAGCGTTGGCAAATGCATAACGTATGCTTATGTATACTTACAAAATCCTAGTTATAAAAATGTTCGGTGTTCATAAAACTCTCTGTATATTGAAAATGGTAACATTGCATTTTTAACATTGTATAATTGTTGAAACTGTTGCTATAATGCAGCATCGTGGTTTACACATTTCATGGACATTGAACATACAGAGAGTTTTTTATTCAAGTAAACATGTTCCAATTATATGCTGTAAATCTTCAGATATTCGTTGCTTTTTTAAAAGAGTTCAACTGAAAGCTTTAAACGAGTGTTTTCCACTCCCAGACTAAGCATGAAGTAAAATTTCGAGTTTAGAAAAGCCCCGTGAAAATTTGTCGAGGGTCGCGCAGCGACCCGAGACAAATTTTCTGGGCTTTTCTAAACTCGAAATTTTACTTCATGCGCCATGCGTATAAGCCGCTGATTTCAATTGAAGTTCATGCACTTGTTAACAATATTTTAATGTTTTCAGAGTTTAAGGGTACTAGGTACTTAGGTTCCGGGGTACTGTCTCCCCTAGACTATACACTACTTTTTGTATTGTTTATTTGTTACCAATATATATTTGTATTTTTTGACCCATTTAAACCCCAAAATAAATTTTTCATTGAGATTACGAGAGAAACCTTCCACTGAGCAAAAAACAAACAAATAACGTTATATCAACATTGTAACAACATTAGACGTTGTATTAATGTTGATGAAACATTATTTCAATGTGTTTGCTCAGTGGGCTTCCTATAACGTTCACTTAATTGCTGCACATCGGGTTGTATACAATACGGATTCTATGCATTCATCGTATGCAACTTAACATACATATGTATGTTGGGTTGCATACAAATAAGAATAATTGCTCGTGTTGCATAGGCGTTGCTTTATCAACGGTGCAGCAACATTTTTCTTTGAATGTTAGCATGCAACATTTCTGCAGGCGGACATTCAGCGTTTATTCAACGTTTTTCCAACATTCATGCAACTTAAAACGCAACGTTTCGTATTGCGCGTTAACATTGATGCAACGTGTCGTGCAACGCTTCTTTGCTCAGTGGGTAAATATCTTCCAAATATAATTATTAAAATATATTCAATTTATAATATGATCTAAACACACCTTTACTGTCTCAATGTTGAAAGTATTTATCAATTGGGAAAATGTCAATTTATTGTTGTTTTTTTTTTACTTCACTTGAAATCCGTGCTTTACATGCCAGGCGCAAGTAAATATTTCGATAAAATTTGAAATAAAAACACTTGGTTTGTTTCACTAACGTTTTACTTATTATTCCGACTAGTTTCGGCTTTTAGCCATTACCAAGGAATGTAGAGAGAATACTTTAAAAAAAATAAAAAAAAAGTATTCTCTGTACATTCCTTGATAATGGCTAAAAGCCGAAACTAGTCGGAATAATAAGTAAAACGTTAGTGAAACAAACCAAGTGTTTTTATTTCAAATTTTATTTTAATCATGTTTCACCAAGTGATTAATGAGAACATTGTGAGAGATAAATATTTCGAGTTTAGATGATGCTTGAATATTTTTTATCATATACACAGGGATATCTATACTAAAGAAACATTACATGTATAAAAAACAACGCAAAGGAATTTTATATTTTGAATATGTTCCATCTTTCACGTGGGGACACATAACTTTCTATAATTTTAAAAAGAAAACACTTAAATTTCACTAATGCACACAATAAATATTAGTGAATTTCAGCCAAGTGTTTTCTTTTTAAAATTATAAGAGAATTTTAGATTCCTGAAAGTGGCAAAAAAGTCTTTGGTTCACGACAATCTTATAATATGTGCATTATTTAATTGTGTGGGCAGCATAAATGGGGGCCATTTAACACTCAAGTACATTAAACACGGGATTTGCAGGATAAATATGGTTTTCTAACACGAATATAAATAATTGCCTAGTTCGATTTTTTGCCGCTATGCAGTAACAGCGCTGTGCTAGTCAAATCAGCTTGTTTTGTCTTACATTTGACCATGGTGGTGATGACGTCATTTTGTTTAAATACTAAGTAACGCGTCAACATCTCCGCCGTTCTTACTAGTTTAACCCGCGTAAAACGCGTTTGTAAACAGAAATCATTCTTAAGTCTGTTAAATAATTGTGTTTCTATTCGTCGCGATATTTTTCAAAGCGGAACAAACATTAACACCATGAAAACACCATCCAAACGCAAGCGTGTTTCAATGTAACTTAGGCGAAAGGGTAGACTGTGTGAGTATTATTTATTGTTGAACGATTGTTCATATTTGTGTTTAAGTGGAATTAACTCTATTACACATTCAAATCATATTACCGCAATCTGTCATCATTTATCTGTTAAATTATTATAAAACAAAACCCACCTTTAAGACTGACGCGTATTTGATAAATATATACAGGGTGTCTACGCTAAACCGTTCGTTAAAAGTTTATGGGGTTACCGTTGCACTAAAAATTTGAAAAAAATCCTTGTCATACGGTTAAATCAGTTCTCCTCATGTGAAATATTTTCAACTTTATATCACTTCCGGTTCCACCGGAAGTAGCACCAAATTTGTCTCTTTAATTAGAACACCCTATATATTAGTAACTATTTGGATTCCTCGTTTAAATTGCAACATATTTTATTCGAACATATGTACACTTATCTCTTATAGTTTTCAAGCAAAAAAAATATTTCTAAAATTTTGACCTCTAAAAGGCATCTTGAAATCTGTCTGTAACTTATCTTTAGAGTAAGATAAAAATATGATTTATATCTCTACTTATACCTAGAGGATGCCTCTATGAGTATATTGATTGGAAAATGTAAATTTTGACAATAAGTGTTCTTAAAATGTCAATATCGAAGTGCCCTCTTCACTATCTGGTAATTCAATTTTTTTAAATAGAATGACCTACTTTTTTTCACATAGTACGATTGGGGGAAAGATTTCCTACAAAAAAGTATTAACAACTATACTCCTAAAGCAAGTGGTTTTGAAATTATTTCGAAGATTCGTTTTTCGTGGCGTTTACGCAGTGAATAATGTGCGCATAAGTCGCAACTGAATTTTAGTAGGCAAGTAGTAATGCTTTTGTTTTGTCGCGTATGTAATGCGAAATGTCAAATAATAATAACAATTAGTACAAAGGGATACAGAAATCAACAAAATGAAAAAATACACCCATCAACAAATTATCAATTAATTCTTTATACATGGCAACTGCGATCGAATTGTTACTCGATGAATAAAACAAGATTTAGAAGATTGTAATCAAATTTTGTTCAATTGGCAGTTGCCATATATAAAGAATAAATTGATAATTTGTTGATCTGTGTAATTATTCATTTTGTTGAATTATGTAAAATTTTGTACTAATTCTTTTCATTATTTGACATTTCGCAATACAATCGCGACAAAACAAAAGCATACTACTGGCCTACTTAAATTCAATTGCGACTTATGCGCGCATTATACCCTGCACAAATGCGACGAAATACGAATTTTCGAATTAATTCGAAAACTACTTGCTTTGGGAGTATAGTTGTATAATACTTTTCTGTAGAAAATTTTCCCCCTAATCGTACCACGTGATAAAAAAATGGGTCATTCCATTTAAAAAAAATGAATTACTAGATATTGAAGAGGGCACTTAGATATTGACACTTTAAGAACACTTATTGTCAAAATTGACAGTTTCCAATTCATTTAATCATAGAGGCATCCTCTAGGTACAAGCAGAGATATAAATCATATTTTTATGTTATTCTTAAGAGAAGTTATAGACAGATTTCAAGATGCCTTTTAGAGGTAAACATTTTAGAAATAATTCTTTTTCTTGAAAACTATAAGAGATAAGTGTGCATATGTTCGAATGAAGTATGTTGCAATTTAAACAAGGAATCCAAAAAAATACTAATATATAGGGTGTTCCATTTAAAATAACAAATTTGGTGCTACTTTCGGTGGAACCAGAAGTGATATAAAGTTGAAAATATTGCACATGAGGAGAACCTTGTCAACTATATGACAAGGATTTGTTTCAAATTTTTAGTGCAACGGCAACCCTATAAACTTTGAACAAACGGTTTAGCGTAGACACCCTGTATAATAAATGTTGTGTTGTATATTATGGTTGTCGTGAACAAAGTATAGTGTATAACTCGCATATAATGGCTAATAATCACTCGAACGACTTGCTTCACTCGCCTTTGGCTCGTTCCGCAAACCTCGTTCTCGTGAATAATAGCTATCATTATATGCTCGTTGTATGATACACTATTAAACTTCTGGATAAAAAATAAAATATAAAGAAAACTTAATTGTGCCAAATAAAGTAATAATGGCCCTTGAAACATTTCAAGTATTTGTCTTTAAAGCAATTTGGGTTGTCCTGCTATAAAAGATATTTTAATGATTTTTGTAATTTGTTTATTGTGTTATCAATATTTGAAGATCTATATCTGAAGATCGCGGTAAAACAAAAATCGACCTAGAAATACCAGGAATAACCCTCAAAGTTGAAAACGACGAACTACCCGAGATAGTAAAAAATAAAGATGAAAGTCCCGAATACAGTGAAGTTGAAAGCGAAACAGATGAGGAGGAAAGCGAAATTAAGTCGGAAAATGAGGAAGAGAAACAATTGGCGGACAAGAAAAGTTCCGAAAAACAAGTGATGATTCAAGAGGAAAATCCAGATCAGACAGAAACAAGGAAATTCGAAAGCCAAGATGACAAACCTCACGAAGAGATTCAGTTGTTGCAAAACAGTTTTAAGGATATGATTAATGAGGTGAAGGAATTGAAAGAATCGATTTTTTCGATACAAAAGGAACAAGTTAAGACGTCTAGCGTTTTACAACAAAAAGAGTAAGTTGAGCATTTAGTTTTAAAAATTTTAGTCAGTATCCAAATGATTAATAATCGAATTATGCTATTTTCAAGGGTGTATCACAGGTGCTCACAGCGACGGCTCGCATCCTAACTTCAGGGTCGGCCAGTACCAAGGCACACAAAATTTGAGGTTGGGATCGCGCTTTATATACAAGGAGTTGCACAACAAAGTCACCTTTCAATAACGGATGCATATTACCTTAGGTCTCTGGCCTACCCTGAAGTTAGGCTGCGAGCCGCCGCTGGGTGCTCAAAAACGAACTGTTTTAAAGAAAGTTTAAAAACATTTAATTTTTGTATACTAATGCCCGTTGCACCCGCTTAATTAGAATCAGTGATTAGATTAATCAAGCTGCTTTGTTTGCACCGTCATCTGGTTAGTAAATTGGCGATCATAGAAAGCATTATCTAAATTATAAATGAAAATGTTAGGGTTTTTAGTTAATTAATGTTGGCGAATTGTAAAAATCTCGATTTTTAGTTATGTTGTGTTGGGTATAATTATTTAAACAGATGTTATTTAAAAATTGAGACGAAATCTCAGTTGCTGATATAAAGGTACGTTTTTACTTTAAATGAGTTTATACAAATATAATTTGGACATTGATAATAATAATTTTTTGATGTCACAGAAAAGAGCGAGACAATTCAATTTTTCACTCTACGAAAAAATATTGTGTTTAAACATAATAAAAAAGTATAAACAATTAATTGAAAACACATGTATGGGTGGTGTAGCATGAAAATAACACACTGAGCAATCATATCTTAGTAATGTATCATCAACATTAAAACGTTTAATGTTGCGACAATGTTGATATAACGTTATTTGTTTGTTTTTGGCTCAGTGGGAATACATGGGATAAAATTGAATGCACAAAATCCTCAGGCTCTACCTAGAAAAAATGAACAAAATGTTTTTATGAAAATAAAACAAAATTCCATCCAGTTCATCGTCGTCTTCTAATAAATTGAATTCAATTTCCATTTTGAAGTAACTTTTGACAAATGTCAGTACTTAATCAGACAAAATCGGCCGATTAAAAATTTGAGGATAATTGAAACTTTAATCATTGATTAAATGGCGGTGCAATAGACTTATCCGAAAATCGATGATTATAATATTTAATTGACCGGGGTTAAATAATATGAAATTGGGAATAAGCAATTTTAAATTGGGACTTTAAACACAATATGTTTTCTTTTTTAGAAAGATATATTTTATCAACACATTTATTTTGTCAATATAAATCTGTTTTCAGAATGAAAGTCTAGAAATTACCGGGCGAATAAAATTGATGTGTAAATCATTTCTAAGTGATTTTATACGGATTGTGATGTGTTTTTTTCTATCATATATCAATAGATCTGATTAACACATATTTTATATTTTTGTCACGAATCCTGATCACTAATTAAATATTTTATGAACTATAAACGTGTACAAATCAGGGTTGTTAAAACACGTTTTCTTTTTTCATTTTAATTAAAACAGTTTTTTTTTACAAAACGTTTTTTTTATTGAAACAGCGTTTAAAACTTTGATAATTTTAAACATTTTTAAAATGTGTTTATAACATGTTTAAGACGTGTTTAAAACAAAACATACAGGGCATTTTTTTTTTAGTATACATATTCCTATAATTACAGCGTTTTTTATATTTGCGGGAATTCATTGTTTCTAAGCGGTTAATTTGAGGATTTTGACGAGTGTTTTCCATTCCCAGACTAAGCATGAAGTAAAATTTCGAGTTTAGAAAAGCCTAAGAATTTGGATTGGCCGCGTAGCGAAGCGGAGCGGCCAATCCAAATTAGGCTTTTCTAAACTCGAAATTTTACTTCATGCGCCACGCTTAAAAACACTGATTTACAGTGAAGTTCAAAAACACATACAACAACAATTATATGCAACCTAATATCCAATATAGTTATTGGGTTGCCTATAATCACTGTTTTAAACAATTTGTTTAGCGCAGAATTTGACTCACGTTTTATTCATATCTGCATATTAGATTGCTAAAGCCGTATATTTTAAACTTTACGATATTTCAGTGTTTTATACGTGTGGCGCATGAAGTAAAATTTCGAGTTTAGAAAAGCCTAATTTGGATTGGCCGCTCCGCTTCGCTATGCGGCCAATCCAAATTTTCAGGCTTTTCTAAACTCAAAATTTTACTTCCAGCTTAGTCTGGGAGTGGAAAACCCTCGTTTAGAGATTCACATTGAATTTTTTTAAGAGAACAAGGAATGTTGTTATATTTACAGTGTATGCATATGTATTCTATTCTATTCTATTGAAAGTGAGTGGGTAGTTATGCTACCCTCCACTGCGACCGCAAGGATCTATTGTGGCTCACAATTAAGGTCGAACATCCGACCTTACAGCTCACCTTCCAAGTCCATCTTCTTGATGAAGTCAAGGATCTTGTCAGGTGAAGTTTTTTCCAGGTCCTTCAGGTTTAGCTTCGGTGTGCCAAACACCGTGGTCTTGATCTGGTCGCCAGCTGGACAGGCACATATGACGTGCTCTGCTGTTTCATTATCCTCTAGGCATAGGCGGCACTCAGTGGTGTCGCTTAGTCCTAGTTTATTAAGGTGATGCCTTAGACGGCTGTGTCCAGTGAAGAGAGCAGTTAATGTGTGAACATCTGATCTGCTCAGCTTCAACCATGAGGCCGTCCTGGCCGCAGATAGTCCACTTGTTACCGCTCTGAAATGTCTCATCCCAGGGCGGTTTTGCCAGAAATCCTGTGCCTCGTGTCTCATCCATCCGTTGTTACGGTCTCTAGCTGTTGATCTGGGTATCCCCAGAGCGGGTTCTGGTCCGATGTAGGCTGTACGCGCCCCCTCTCTGGCTAGGGAATCGGCTAATTCGTTTTCCTTCACGCCAGAGTGGCTTGGCACCCACATCAGACTGACCCCGTTTACCTGTGCCATTTGGCAGAGGGCTTCCTTGCAGTTCCGTACAGCCAGCGAGGAGCATCTAGAAGATGCCAGGACCCTAAGGGCCGCCTGGCTGTCCGAACATATTTTTATTGTTCTGCCCGCCCAACCCTTTGAAAGGATTTCGTGGGCGCACATTTCAATGGCGTATATTTCAGCCTGAAGTATGGTAGCATACCTGCCAAGGCTGTAGTAAAGTTCAGTCCTTGGTCCGACGACTGAGGCTCCTGTTCCAGTGGACAGTTTTGAGCCGTCAGTGTAGCAGTAGGAATCAGCCTTTTCTGGGGTGATTTTGTGTCGCTCCCAGTCGTCCCTGCTTGGGAACAGGACCTTGTACGGCTGATCCTCGCAGTAGTCCGTAACTGCGTAGTCAGTCCTCATACTTAGGGTGTCATCCGCCTCAATGGCAGTTGACAGCCCATTTGGTATGAAGACTATCACCTTTGGATCCAATATCGATACGTTGCTAATCTGGCCTCGCCCTGTATTAGGATATGCAGGGGGGTGAGGTTCAGTAGCATTTCTAGAGCCGCTGATGGGGTAGTGCGTATGGCTCCAGTTACCGCCACTGTCGCCATTCTCTGCAGTGAGGAGAGCCTTGATATGGTCGTTTTTCGAGTTGTAATCGGCCACCAGGCGATACTGCCATAGGTTATTATTGGTTTTATGACCGAACCATATAGCCAGTACATTTGCTTGGGGTTTAATCCCCATGACTTCCCGCAAATTCTATGGCACGTCCATAGGGCGTACCTTGCTTTGCGGATTGTCTTGTCCAAGTGGGAGTTCCAGTTCAGCGATTTATCCAGGGTGATTCCTAGATACTTCGCCTCCTCCACAAATGGTATGGTTTCTCCCCGTAGAGTAAGAGGTCTCACTTTCAGGATCCTCTTTCTCGTGAACGGGACAACTAATGTTTTGCTAGGGTTTACGTTTAACCGTTCCCCTATACACCAGTTCTGAGTCGCATTCGTGATGTTATAACTGAACGTTGATCTGCTTACACATGCATATGTATACCTGAAAGAAAAATTCCCAGTATTTAAAAATCACATTTATGGAGACATAGTTGTAATATTTTATTGTAATAAAATGTTATGTTTAATATTGTAATTTAAAATATCTTCAACAATTTAGCGAACATTTAAAAATGTAAACAAAAAATGTTAATGGAGTATAAAATATAATTTAGCAAATTTAAGATAATAATAAAAAACGTTTTAAACAAATTTTATGTTTAAAATATGTTTTAAACAAATTTAAGATTTAAAACAAAACGGCCGTTTTTAAACATGTTTAATACTCTGTTTTAAAACAAAGTGTTTTAAACACACCACTGAGCAAATCCATTTAAGTAATGTTTCATCAACATTAAAACAACGTTGCTACAATGTTGATATAACGTTATTTATTTGTTTTTTGCTCAGTGGGTAACAATCCTGGTACACATACAAGCGGTGAAATCCCCTTTAAATTTGAATAATTTCCTAATATCTTAATGACTATCTTCAAGTTTGGTGAAAGATTCAATTATTGCACCTTGCAATCTTATTCATCTGCCGTCACAAAATTTGGAATGTTTTAGTACACCCCACTAAACAAAACATGTAAATAATGTTTGATCAACATTGAAAGATGAAATGCTGTTATAATGTTGACCAAACATTACCTAAATATGTTTGCTCAGTGTGGTAATTAAAGTATTTTTGTACAAGTAAGTAACTTTATCAATAGGATTTTACTACCACAGGTGTATATTTTTTTTTAGTTCCAATTTAGAGAAATTGGCAACAGAAATAAAGAATTTATCAAAATCACACTTTACCAGCACTCAGAAAATGGAAACAAAAAATAATCGGGATTCCATCGGAGGAAAATATGGTCTGACACCCAAAAAGGTACTTTAATTTGATATGATTTTGGTGAATGTTCTTAGTAGACGCAAAAATATTTTGCATCTGCCAATTGTTGTTCGTAAATCCTAACTTCAACAAAAACATAACATTTTGTTTTGCCATCTGAGAACAGAGATTTTGTATTTTTGTAGAAATGTGACAAACAGGATACAAGATGTCAGTATAAGGTGATTTCTTCTCCAAAATATAATGGAAAGACAATTCACGTGGCTGGAAATAACAGAAGAATAATGTGCAACGAAATCGAATTAGATAAACACATAGATAATATACTTTCAGATTTCTAAGTTTTAAGTTACAAAGTGATGTTTTCATTTCGTTATCTTCGTTCTCAATAAAGGCTGATTATGAAACCATTTGCAATATTTTATTACATATGTATTTTAAAGTAGCTAGACATCCATCTGTTAAATGTGTGATAACTATTTAGAATATTGTTTTTCAGCTGCTGTTATAAAACGTCTTACTTCTGGGTCCTTTACTGATTAGCTACATTGCATGCTCATACCTTGCATTTACTCGCCCTGCGGGCTCGTAAATGCAAATTGGTATTCGCATGCAAACTAAAGCTTTCAAAACTTGTCAAACAATCTACTATTGCAAGTGTAATAGCCCTTTATAGGGTAGTGTTTTGAAACTCCGTGAAAATCTTGAATTATTCAGACTAAAATATTGACCGGGCAAGTTAATTATTTCATGACCGGGCCGGGCTGGGCTTGCAAAATTTGCCGACCCCCAAAAATCGGCCCGTGCAGGGCTCTAGTGAGTAGTCCGTAATAATATATTACGTCACAAGAGTGGTATGCAGCATAATATATATAAGCGGATATGTTGCGCACGAGCCGCGCAGCGGCGAGTGCAGTAATCCGCGAGTATGTAATTGCCATACCACTCGAGAAACGTACGATACTTTACCTACGCCCTAACAAAATAAACAATGAGCATAAAAGAACAACTTATTTTTTCAATAATAAATAATAATGTCATTTGGTTGTGCGGTAATCTATCAGCTGTTCAGCTGTCAGCATGTAATATACTTGTCAAAGCTATTACGTACATGTGTAGGTAATATCAATCATACACGTCAAGATGACAGTGTGGTATGATGCGGTTACTATATAGGGCGTAGGTAAAATTATATAGTAGCTCCAAGAAACCTATTTGACATGCTTGTCAAATTATACCATATAAATATGGTAAATGCACAATTATTTCAGGCATATCGGATGGGGTTTTTCTGCAGTTTTCCCACATCCCTGGTATCAAATGATAGAAATCTATCTACACCATCTATAAGCCGCCAGCAGGCGCAAGATGGGCTACAATAATAATAATAAGTCCCCTGTCCCCCCCACAAGCGCAGAGCTTATGGGGCCTGTAGAAATACAGGTTGAGATTGGAAGGATTATTATTATTATATGCTTACTAATAATCTGCTTTTGGTAGCTACAAGTTTTATTTAAAACATTTTTTTCTTAACCTATTACAAACCGAGATATCAAGCCGTTACATTACTTTTTGTACACTCTGTATTAAAACAACTATTACAACTTACCTTTTTCGAAAAATAGCACTGATTGAATAATTATTGAGTTTTCACAAACGAACCCCCCCAAGCAATTTGCAGCAAAATAAGTTAAAGGAAAATGGTAGACATCAACAAATAATTGATGTAAAAAATGAAAAATCACTTTTATTAAAGATCATACTTAAAAAAAGCTTTAACATTCGATAACCTACATACTTTTAAACGATGATAAAACCTACTGCACTTTATACAAACACTGCTCTATACACAAAGATGTAAATGCTACAGAATGAAAAAAGAAAGAAATGAAACTACTACACAGTGCAAAAGAAGAAGACTAGAAACTATTTCAAAGGCATACATGAATCTGATTAACAATTAACTATTATTTCCCATAATATAACTCTGTTTAAAACTAAAACTCATTAGTTGCTGTTGATGTCCTCCGCACTTAAGACTTTTACTTTTAAATAGCTAGGCATCAGTTTAAAGAAAAAACTATTAGGTGCTATTGACTTCCAATGCACTCAATTATTTTTACTTTTAAACAGACGAATTAGGTAGATATATGCTGAAAGAGTGTGAAAGTTAAAAATTCTACCAATAAAGAAAACTTATAACTAAAAATAAAAATAGTAAAGCAATTATTTTCCTAACCGATATATTTATTACCATCAAATAAAACACCTATGGAGGCTGATTATAATGCAACTCCTTATATTTTATATACAGACATTTAAGGTAATAAAGATTATAGTACATGCTAAAATACATATTCTTTCCTACGAGACTACGTTGTATTTCATTTAAATGTTCATAATCTACTTTATTTAAATACTTTAACGTAAAGTGAACAAGAAGAAAGTTCCTCGAGATTATCATATGAAAATTATAAAAATATATATATCAGCATAGTTTTTTTGTATCTATATATTTTAAACAAAACGTATTCTATTTAACTATAATATAATAAACTCGTATTATTTACATAATTTAATACAATTGTTGCAATTCAAATCGGAAAAATATTTAAAGCCGAAATTGTCTGTTGGTTTTATTTACACTCCCTTATGGCACCGTAAAGAGGGTGGAACTTCCGAAAACAAAATTGATTTGAATTGCATTTACTGGATAATTAAGATCACACGAAATATGTAATTTTTGTAATTAACATAAACGCTTTTTTTTCTTCAAAGATGATTTAATGTTTATTCTATATATTACAAAAGTGTTGGCCATCAAAAAGGGCTTTACTGATGACATATTTTTATTTTTACTTTTATTAAAACTACCTCGATCCCATTAAATTAATTTTTGTTTTGGTAGTGCTTTTTGGGTTTTCATAAAGTTTTCTTTGCAAGTTTTTTTTTGTAATCGAAAGTAATACTTAATAAAAATTTAACAAGCTGAAAATTTAACAGTCGATGGCTATTTGTATGATTTTTATTATACAATTATTAATTATCATGAAAGTAGTTTCTAAATAAAATTAAAATCTTATTTCTACACATCTGGATACAGCTGAGTTCAATTTTCATCCACAATTGAACAAAATTTATCAAATTTGCAATCATCAATATTTAGAAATGTATGTATTTGCTCATGGCAGTGAATGTGTTGATTAAAACGGAACTAGAAAAATGTTATTACCACAATTAACAGCTATTCTAGTAACTTCATTAATTTTCATTTTCAATTAGTATCAATTCAGAAATTGCCGATGCCATCAAAGATTATGTCATTGCCAAGCCTTGGCATAATCAGACATTTCTCAATTTTTATTGCATTCTGTAATATAGATTGGACCAGTGCAATATTACCAATTAATTATTTAAACAAATACATAATTCCACTAAGCTGATTAACAATGTCTAGCATTTTGAATACAAATCTTTTTTTTTCATAAAAAAATGTAATAATTGTTTCATACTATTAAAAGAAAAGTTTATTGATGATGATTTGTACATTAATTCACAATAGAAATAAAATACATTCAAACTAATAATTAACTTTAAGCATTTATTAATTCCCTCATATTTCCAAATGACTTGACTTCTCAAAAGTCATATATTGCTCAAATTCAATTGGCAATTAACTATCAACGACAAAAACTTGTAAGAAAACTTCACTTCAAACTTCCGTCAAATGTCAGACAATAAATCATAAAATAAATATGATATGAACTTATGGAATTAAAGTTTTTTATTGTGACTCATAACAATATTCGGTTATATGCATAGTTTGCTATGCATTGAGTCAATTAATAGTTTAATAAGTTTTGCTGTCATGAATGGTAAGTTATGTTAATACATAACCTCTCTCACTTTAAAATCATGAAAACAAATTATGAAAATTATTTTTGAGAAGTTTTGAATTTGTATATATAAATCATCAGTTTGGAGGAATAACTAATTATGTATGCGTTGTTTAAAGACTTTTACGATCAAACTGAAGATTAGTGCTTATTAAGTTTTACCTCAAATTAAAAAAAGATTTAGCTTTGACTATATTCAACAAGTGTTAAATTTGCATTTACACAAATTCAATTACTGCAATACTTAACTCTCAAGTACCCAAATTTTGTTTAATGGTTAAATTATTTTAGTAGGTTAAATTCAGGTTTACACAGAATTAGTTGTCGAAGTCCTTTGTTGCCTGCAGGTGACATTTTTACTTGAGGTTGTTTTGGGTACTAGAAGGTTTGATTTCAACTGAGGCTGGGAATGTTTTAAACATCAAGTATTAAAATATTTATTCGAAAACATAATCAAATATTTCAGTTTTGAATATTTAAATAATTTTAATATTAGTATATTTCAAATATGTAAATATTCAAATATTTAAGTTTTGAATATTTAAAAAAAAATTAATATTAGTATATTTCAAATATGTAAATATTCGAATATTTTATTATATTTTTGATTGAATAATAGAATACTTCAATTTTTAAAATTCCCAGCATTATTCAATAAATAATTTATTGATTGAAATATTCATGTTTCATAGTCGAATATTTTTCGACTATTTGAATTATTTGTATTGATGGTTTGTAAATATAAATTTTGTGCTTGTGGAAAATTATTTTAGTATATGTCTAGCGCAAGGGTCTGCAAACCTTTTCTTCGTGGGCCACCTTTGAACGGGGGGCTGTGCTGTAGTTTGTAGACCCTGGTCTAGAGTGAAAAACTTATGAAGTTTCCAATAAGCTTATTGAATTTTTGTTTAATGTTTAATCAGCACTTTTTAGGTAAAAGTCATTAACATCATATGAATTTAATAATATTTAATGACTTTAACCTTGAAAATAACAACATATCCATAGACACATGTTGTCAATTTCCGTTTATTATTAAAAGTATCATCTTTTTAAATAAATGGGCTTGCGTGCTTAATTCGAACTTTACTGATCTCTTTTGTAATTATCTATTGTATTTTCTCACTTTAACAATAGCGATCTTCATAATTCACTCTCGCACAATTACCTTCTGCGATTTTTAACTGCAACCTTTTGTACAACAATAAAAAAACAATGGGCGACGGAGGCAGTTTTTTAAACTTAAGATCAGATGTGTATCGGCACGTGTACCAATAGTTGAGAACGGTCGGAAAATGTCGCGCTGCACATCTCGCACTTGAAAATGTTCTGCGCGTGCTGCATTGAAAGTTCTGCCAGCTCGTTCAGCGGATTATCAACAACATCAATCGCCTCTTGCTTAATCATCACAGTATTATCCACCATTTCCTCGATAACCGTTTCCTGAACGTCGATCTCCTCGTGCTTGATTTTCTTTTTGGAGACTATCATCCCACTTTTCACGAATTTCACAATTTGCCCTGGGCCGATTATGTGCCGGCCCGGAGCGAGACTGTTGTTGCTCTTTTTGTTCCTCGGCGAGGTTACTGTTGTTTCATCAATGCCGTTCGTTTCCAAATTCTCGGCTTCTAACAAGGTGTTAACAGCTTGCTCGGTGTCGTCCACCGGGAATGTCGCTAGCGGCAACTTATCAGGGTTCAAAATGTGGTAGCTTACGTTTTTCGTGCGAGGCCGAATCCGATCACCCGTATTCGACTTCAGCTCAGTCGGCTGTGTTCTCGTGATCATTGTCTTCGTTCTATGCCTCACTTTCCCACCATCAGCTGTTTCCACTGCCACCTTGGTTTTCTGGGTGTGGATCATTTTCGGCCGCGAGGGCACGATTTGCTCCTTCATTTTCTGCTTTTTCGCTTTAACGGGTTTTGTATTCATAATCGTGTTTATGTTTTCAATCGCCGATGAAAAACTGTTGTACATTTCCGTATAAGAATCATCCGGTTTCGTCGTTGAATTCTTCCTTTGTTTTTTCTTCCTCTTTTTATCATTTTCCTCTTCGGAATCGGAAAACTCATCCCCACCACCCCCATTCTCCTCCTCTTCCTCATACTCCAAATTGGGTGTCATCAACTCCAACTCGTGCGGCTTTAACTTCCTCCTCCGCTTATACTTCCTCGGGCCGACTTGCGGCTGCCGCCTCATCGCCGTATTCATATCGCAGTGATGTATCAAGTGAACAATTAAATCCTGCGATGTCGAGAACATATCGGAACAAACTGAGCAACAATAGGGCGTGACACTGTTGCTGTAATTCGGGTCTGGTCCCGAATGGTGAGATCTGATGTGCTCGCGCAAGACGACCCTCTGGTTGAAAGCCCGGGGGCAGACGGCGCATGCGTACGGCTTCTCACCAGTGTGGATGCGCTCATGTTTACGAAGGGTGCCGCCATCTGCAAACGCCTTCCAGCAAAAACGACAGCCATAGGGCCGCTCGCCCGTGTGTATCCGTATGTGGATTTGTTGAGAGCTCCTGGAGCCGAACGTCTTGCCGCATTCCCGGCATGGGAACTGCCGGCCAGAAACGCTGCTGTGACTGTGCCTATTACAAAATAAATATGTATTAAAAGAGGGGAACATTCGATATAAAAGAAGTAAAATTGTAAATATTCTGGTATTAAATTGTGTCTACTTAGAACCAGGCCTGGGCAAGATTCGAATCCTTTTAGAGGATTTAAAAGAGGTATTCGCTCCAAAAGTTTACAAAATACCCACGGATAGCGGGTGACACTCACGCGTCCACATCTCGTTTCTTATATAAACAATCGACACATCGATTTATGATGCAATTTATATCATTGTATTGTACAATTATAATTGAATTGAGGCACTTAGAAGCTAAGGGGTGTAAGTGCCAATTTGAAAAATTTGGAGTACATGCAAGGGAAACAGTTTTTTTTGTTAATTAGGAAAGAGATACAGAGCTTTCAGTTTGATTCAGTTTGTGAAATAGGATAGGTGATTCAGTTTGTGAACGCAACTGGCACAGCAGCATAAAAAGGCATGGCACAAGCAAAAGGTAATGAGGCACACAAGACTCTTCCTAGATGGTCCGTTACCTAGCAGCACATTGACGCTGTCAGAACTCAGTAGAATGAAACTACGAAAAATCAAAGGACTAGTCCCTGGACACTGTGACTTGAATAAGCACAAAGATAGGATAGGAACAATGCTCCCTTTTGCTCATACTCACATATATTTATACTTGATAGATTTCATGATTTTTAAATATATTTTTTCATTTCTGTTGGATGATTCAAATTTAAGGGATTGTTTGGTTATTGTTTCTTCAATGATTTTACAACACTGAAATCGTCACCTTACCTGTGATTCATCAATGACCTCCCATCAGGAAAATGTTCCCCGCAAACATCGCAAGAAACCGCCTTGTTCCTATGCGACAGCATGTGCCTTTTCAACCTTGCCTTGTTATGAAAAGTCTTCTGGCATTTCGAGCATGGAAATGACTTCTCCTTCGTGTGCTCCAATGAGTGATTCAACAGCGTCCGCTTATCCTTGCAAATCCTCCCGCAGTGTAAACAAGCATTCGCCGGTAGTGTTCCTCCATGTATTGACTGCACGTGCGCTGCCAGCGCGTGATCATCCAAACAATTTTCTCCGCAAACCATACATCGAAAATCTGAACTCCTTGCATGCACCTCGGCGTGTGCCAGCAGTTCCAAAGCCTCGGGAAACGACTCACCGCAAACATTACACACGTGCCCAAACTCATTCTCGTTTACAAATTCTTCCTTGATGTGCATCCTTTGATGGCGTTTTAGCAGATCCTGTCGGTGGAAAGAGACACCACAGGTGGGGCAGAAGTATTCACCAAACTTTCCGTCGTCCTCGGAGAACTCATCGTCCTCGTCGAGAAACTCGTCTTCCATGCCGTCGTGTTTGTGTTTAATGTGGTCACGGATCGAGTTAGCGTCCCAGAACATCTCGCCACAGCGGCGGCATTCGAATGGACTATCGCCTGCGTGGATGCGAGCGTGCGAGGCTAGAGCCTTCTCTCGGGCGAAACCAACCCCACAGTGTTGGCAAACAAATGGTTTTCTAGGATCTGTGATTGGATATCTGTAAATATTTTGTTAATTTACTTGAAAATAATTGAGAATGATTATGAAATCTGTTTTTACATTCTATTTTGTGGGGTTACAATTTTTTTGTAATGTCAATGTGACATACATAATAATTTATAACCACCTGCCAAAGAATAATAATTATTTTATTATTGCCTGCATAGTGAAACAAAAAATACAGGATCTGACAGGAAAGACCTACATACTGATATCACTAAAAAGTTATGATATTATTTTATATTAATGTTATTTATTATTTTAATTATTTTGATAAGTTTGAGTTCTTCATTTTGTATAGACCAGTGGTTCCAAAATGGTGATTTAGAAACATTTATTCATTTGAATATGTTGAAAGTTTTGATTAAAGTATATTTTAATATCAACATAGTTTACTATTCTTGAACCTTGTGGCCCTTCCTAAGAATAAAATAAAATCATAGTGGTCCCTGATAAAAACAAAGTTGGAACCACTAATCAAAGCTGGCATGAATCCCCAAAAAAAAGATATTAATCATAGATCCGAATCACCTAATGTGATTCGAATCAAGAATCTTCGAATAAAAGATTCGTATGAGAATAATTTGATCAGTGTTTTATACACGTGTTATGTTATGGGGTTGGAGAGACGTCTGGGCTCTGGGCCTTCCGAAATTACCTCGACCTGAAAGATCGCTTGACACATGAAGTAAAATTTCGAGTTTAGAGAAACCTGAAAATTTGAATGGTATCCTGCATTCCACGTCCAAATCTAAGTTTTCAGGATTTTTTAAACTCGAAATTTTACTTCATCGTTAATCAAGGAGTGGAGCCTCTTTTAATAGTACAAAAACTTTTGCAACAATACTTTTGCCAAATTTTACCAACGTTTTACCAAATTTTATACTTTTTAGCAATGGCCTATCTATCTCTAGAACTCGAAGAAAGTGTATTTAAAATGAGTTAGTTATTATAATAATTTATTAATTTTCCTTTTACAAATAAAAATAAATGGGAAAAATCTCATTTCACTCACCTAGGTTCTCCTATTTGATTATCCCTCGGCTCATAATCGACATATTCAGATCTAGGATTATTCTCCATCGCCTCCATCAGCCTAACATCCTCGTTGACGTAATCATAAGACCTCGAACTCGACGGCCCCTTCCCGTTCCCAGAAAACTCATCTTTTACTTTAACCTTGTTCCCCTTTTTCTTCTTAACAGCAAAATTTGGTTTCTGCCTCTTTCTGACCTTATCAACATCCGAATTATCCTGCAACTCATCCTCCATATTATCAGTCTCGGGAACATAAGCGTGAATCTTCAGATGATTCATCAAATCGAACTTCCTCACGTACCGAATCCCACACAAGTTACACCCGTGCGGCTTATCCGATTGATGCGCGACCATGTGGTTCATCAAATTTGCCTTTTTCCTAAACCGCCGACTGCAAAAATCGCATGGGTACGGTCGGGTGGCGGAATACTGATCCTGGTCCGTCGGTAGCGGGATTATATCTGAACCTTGTTCTTCCGTGTCACCGACGTGCTCCTCGGAACCAACCACTAGCTCATTACAGGTCTCACCCCACTGATCGGCAACGACTTCTTCGGCGCACTCCATGAAGTTGCTATCTGTGGGCTGCTGCATGACTAGAATTTGGTCTTCCGAGAGGTACATGACTGAGTCGTCGGGCTGGACAACGTCGCCGTTTTGGTCTGTGGCTTCGACAACTACTTCTTCACACACTTCGGAGAAGTTCGTGTTGGGCTCGATCATGTTTTCATTGTCGATGCCACATATTACTTCCTCTGTTTGGACAACAGCACTGCTGTCGTCCCACGATAATGTAAATGAATCCTCCATTTCTCGTGTGTTTGATTTAATTCAGAGCATTTTTTTTTTAACTGTAACAATAATGTTATTAGGTCATAATTGTACAAACTAACTCTCAATATTAAATAAGACAATTTATATAACAAGAATAATTTTTCTAATAATTATTTATATATTTTGAAATCTAAAAATGTTTTGAAAATAGCTGGTATGTTCTATTAACCCGTTTAAATAAGGCTGGGAAATTTTAAAATTGAAACATTCAAATATTTATTCAATACCATGGTCAATTATTTGAATTTTTCAAATATTCTTAAATTTGAAAAATTCCCTGCCTTAATTAAAACATGCATGGAATATTTGCTAGATTATGTTTGCCCAAAATCATGACTGTAAAACAAATACATCCTTATTTTATTTCAATCTTGTAATGAATTAGCTAACTATGTAACCAGGAGGTGGGGAGGACATAGGGGTTCAATATGTTTTTAAATTTCACATTAAGTCTTTATTTTATACAACTGTTGAAAAGAAAGAGCCACTAAGTGCATAAGAAATTAAGAGCACTTGGTGACTTCTGCCATTAAACTGATGATATAATGTATAAATCTGTGAAAGTGTAATACTCCAATTGCATCATTTTGAAGGGAGTTCACAAATTAGAACGCCAACAATAGAATGCAAACCAACTAGAAATCACCTATGCATTATAGTAATTGTTCCAAGAAAATAATAGAATGCAAGTAATTTATGCGAACAGTCGTTAATACTTATTATTTATAAAAATAGTTAAATTCTTTGTCTAGAATAAATCCGGTGAAGAAGTTAAACAAAAAAAAGAAGGCAGTTTTCCCACATCACACCTTAAATAAGCAATTAATCCATTTGAACACGCTCAATTCCGAGGAGTCGCAGCGTAATTCGATTGCACAAACATCCTTATTATTTAAGGTTATTGATATTTTGACAAGTGAGGTTATGCGTAATTGAGGTTAGCGAAGTTTACAATTTCGAAAAATGTAAACAAAGCGAACATTTCTCGGCACGAATTTTCGAAAACGGCACACTTCCAAAAAACGGGCCCGATTGAACGCGGACGCCAACACGCAACACGGCGCAAACCACCATTCCAAGCCTATCCTCATAAAATGGAGTGAAAACTACAATTACATCATTAGCATTTTACGGCGATTCACAGCAAAAACCCGATCTGAAATTCACTACCCGATAAACAGCACTCCACGCGTGTTTTATTGTGAAATTTAAACAATACTTACATTAAATAATCTCCACAAAACGGGAACCTAACCAAGTTTTGTGTGGACTGGCGTCGACCTTCACTACACCGAGTCAAAATGGCGTTCGCTTGTGGTTACTTTGTCGTTAATTGTTCTTAATGCGCGTGTGATATTGATGGATGGCACGGCATTTTTGCACCTTTGTTTAATCCAGTGGATTGTCCATCGTTTCCACTTGGTTTTGTGGATGAAATGGGGAATTATTCTATCGAACTGATTGAAAATAGGTTAACCGACAAATAACCTCTACAACGAACAGCCGCGAAAACAAGTCGCCTACTTCCTTTGATGGCGCGCGGGAAATTTGAAAATATCTCGCAAAGGCCAGTGTCTAAAAGAAATGAAAGGTATTTACTGGTTCGTTTTGTCTTTATTTTAAATTGAATGAGATTGTTTATTGAAATGAGATTATGATCATTTAAATGGCGTTTAATATCGTTGCGAATCAATTTATTAATACGATTTGAAATAAAATTATTTACAGTGTTTAACTGATAACAATAATAATAATGAACTTGATTTACTGATTAAAGATATTACATATAATAATTTTACAGTATTGAATGTGTCAATAATACAATTAATAAAAAGAAGAAGAAAAATAAGAAAATATACAGATTAGAAACAACCTATTAATTACTTCTTGTAAATTATAAACTAGTCCAGTAAGTATTCTTTTAGTCTTTTTTGAACACCAATAAGTATCTTATATCCTTATTATTCATTCAGTAAACAATATTTATGGGGGACCCCGGTGGGGTAGTGGGTAGAGGCCCTGCCTCCTAACACAGGGGTCGTGGGTCCTGCCGGGTGGGGTCATTTTAAAGTACAAAATGATTCCACCTGGGTCCATGGATGTGTGTGAATATGTTTGTGGCATCTAAATATAGGAAATTACAAAATACAAAGGTGAAATGGTCTAAAACCAATATCCAATAAATGTATAAAAAAATATATATATATTTTTTATTAGATTATGCAACAAGTATTTGCTGTTACATACAGTAACCTACTGTGAATGTAGCAATTCGGGTCAAATGAGTTAGTGTTTGATTTAGTTTACGTCAGACAAATTTGTTTTAATGTTTTGAAATATTCTACAACTAAGTATTGCCAATTTCATTTATACTTATGTTTAAACTGCACAGTAACGTCTATGCCAGCCTAAGGTATCAAATTGTTTAGAGTGAACTGCAAAGCTGTACTAATGAGAGATAAATGTCGAAATGTGTCTATAGATGACCTAAATCATAGTTGTCAAATTAGTGATTTTGTCACCAAACCTGGTGGTTTCAACTTTTACATTCAGACAAATTGTCGGATGTTTTTAGTGACAATCTTGTGATTTACTGTCATGAGAAAGCAATTAAAGATAAAACAGTGGAACATGCCAAAATACTGTCAAAACTACACTGGCGATAGAAATTAACGCATCATTTGTGATTTTTTTGATATCTTGGAATCGAGTTTTCTTTGAACACAAACATATTTTTACAATAAGAAATCTTATCAAGCATGCTGTTTTACATGTTGTGTTTTGTCTTTTGTTCTCATGGTTTTCTGTCAATAAATAAAATGAAGCACTTTTCATTATTCTGACTGTAAGAAAGGTTCATATAAAATTTCTTTTTGAGTTTGTTTTCAAGTAATTGTTAAAATTAAGTGCTAAATAGTGAAGAATGAATATGGATAGACGTCCGAATCTTAATTTAAGCAGTGAAGAAGCTGTGATTGTGGTTACACTTGCAGAAGAAGGTAGGAGTCAGCGTTACATCAGTCAGCGTCTTGGTGTTAATCAATCGACCGTATCCCGTGTCTTGAAGAGACATCAGGAAACTCAGGCATACTCAAGAAGGCCAGGACAAGGGAGAAAAAGGGCCACAACTGCTGTTCAAGACCGTTTTTTAATGATGCAGACGTTACGCGAACGGTTTATTACGGCTCCTAGGCTACAAAATATGCTCGCAGAGATCCACAATGTTCATGTAAGTTCCGTTACCATCAGAAAAAGGTTACGTGGTTTTAATTTAACTCCGAAAACAGCGGCAAAAGGACCACAATTAACCGCAGACCATCGCAGAGCCAGATTAACATTTGCGCAAGAACATGTAAACTGGTTACAGGCCGATTGGGCTAATGTTATGTTTAGCGATGAGTCCAGATTTTGTCTTTACGGCAGTGACAGACGAATGCATGTGTACAGACGGCCAGGTGAACGTTATGCGTAGTGTAACATTGTTCCGACTGTTATGTTTGGTGGAGGCTCTGTTATGGTGTGGGGTGGTATCACTTTAGAGGCTCGTACGGAGTTGGTGGTCATACCAAGAGGAAGCATCACGGCAGCGTCTTATATTGCAAACATTTTAGAACCATCCGTAATGCCTTTTGCTCCCTTTGGAGGAAACGATTTCCTGTTTATGCATGACAATGCAAAACCACACAGTGCCCGAATTGTACAACAGTATCTTGACCTAGTGGGTATCAACACAATGCAATGGCCAGCCAGGAGTCCCGATCTTAATCCGATCGAACACCTATGGGACGCGATGGGCAGACGCCTTAGAGCACTTCCTCGGCGTCCAAGCAATCAACAAGAGCTTGGACAAAGATTGCAGGAAATTTGGGAATATATTAACCAGGATGAAATTGGATCATTAATTAACAGTATGCGCCGTCGCTGTCAGGCAGTTATTCAAGCAAGAGGAGGAAACACTAGATATTATCATGTTATAATCACATGTTAACTTTTTTCCTCTTTTTATTTATGACATTATTTTAGTCATTAATGAAAGAAAATGTGTTGAAAATCATTATTATAGTTCAGTTGGTTTTGTTGTTATTTTTTTTGTTTTTAAACATCAAAACTTTATTTTTAAATTAAAAAAATTAATGTGATGCGTTAATTTCTTTCGCCAGTGCATTAACATTCGGAAACATCTATCTTCACATTCATAAAAATGTCCATGTCCAAATGAATCATAAACTTACATTTCTAAGGAGTATATTTTAAACTTCACTTGAAAACATTGTTTTGTACGCGTGGCGCATGAAGTAAAATTTCGAGTTTAGAAAAGCCCAGAAAATTTTCATAGGGCTTTTCTAAACTCAAAATTTTACTTCATGCTTAGTCTGGGAGTGGAAAACACTTGTTTATAACTTCAAATTAAACTCTTATAAAAAACAACGGATGTCAGAAAATTTTCAGGCTTATCTAAACTCGAAATTTTACTTCATGCTTAATTTGGGAGTGGAAACACTCATTAGAAGCTTTAATTGAACGTTTTTATAATCTAACCTAAGTAACTCTTCACTAACTTAACCTGACAAATTGGGAACCAACATAACCTGAAAACGGATAAAGGCGACATAACGTAACTTACCAATGAAGCTAGTATTACGTTAGATGAAATTAATAATCAATAACTGACGTCCAACTTAATCTAAGAAATTGGTAATTTAACCTAACCTGAAAAATGTTACGCACAACCTAAACTGATTTCACGATGTATCATCTGACCTATCCCCAACTCAAATGCCAATTACTTTATTCATAATTAGAACTGTTACAAAAGCTCAGCCGTAAGTTAACCTAACTTGTATAAATAACCTAACCTAACCTAAACTAATTTCACAATCTATCTTCTAACCTAACCCTAGCTGAAATGCCAACTACGTATATTCATTTAATTAAAATTGCTACAAAAGCTCAGCCGTAAGTTAATCTAACTTTGGTGGTTACATGTTATCAAATCTATCTTGAGTAAATGCTACTTAAAATATCCTAAACAACTTTCTCTAAAATTCGATACACTGCTAAGAAAGTTATAATAGCTTAGATAGCTATTAGTTAACCTAACTTAAATAACTGTTATTCAATCTAACCTAACTTTTGCAGCTGTTATTCAATTTAACCTAACTTTTCACCACGTGAAATAGCAAGTTAGATTAGGTTAGATATGATAACATGCACCATATTATCATATCTAACCTAATTTGTTATCTAATTTAACTGTTATCATTGTCAGATTAGATATTATTGGATAAAGGGCTGGGTTAAATAATTTTGTATTTAACCTAACTGTAATCATTATGTTAAATTAGATATTATTAATTATCACGTTAAGTTAGATATAGGCTAAATAATCTAAATTTGTATCTATCTCAATCTGGTTTAAATTAAATCCTACAATCTTGTTGGTATTTCACTCAAATTTAGTACATGTTGTCAAACCTAACCTAAATTCACAATTGAAATCCTATTTTAACTTTGTTTGTATAACTGAGACTTTAAAGTGACTACAGTTTCGACAACTTTAACTTGTCATTTTTAAAATGACAAGTTAAAGTTGTCGAAACTATAGAACTGTTAACCATGGAGGCTTCTACTTTGTTATACATCATAATTCACAATTGAAACACTATTTTAGCTTTGTTTGTATAACTTAGATTTTATTAAGTAAATCTCAGTTATACAAACAAAGTTAAATAGTGTTTCAATTGTGAATTATGATGAATAACGAAGTAGAAGCCTCCACCGTTGACAGTTCTAACCTAAATTGTCATTTAACCTATAATTTGTTTAATAACTAGGAGGAGCGTTTTAAATTTCACGCGCCAAAACCTACAACTCTCATTGGCCGAGTGCGCGCCCATTTTACACTATGCTAATTACGTGATTATTAGACGCAACAGCTGACATAACCTTAATTCGAAGCGTTACTGAGTTGCAACTTTGTCTGTTTCGTAATAACCTTTTGTGCGGTGTTTCTTTAGCATAGTTAAAAGTTAGTTTTGTTTATATTGTTGTAATGGATTATGGACCCAGTACAAGCTCGGTGATAATATCACCTTCACCTCCAAAAAAAGCGTAAAAAGTTGGATTTGGGTCATTTATATCTGTCTGAAAAACAGTGCATAATAAATATGTATAAGCAGATGATAACAGATGATCCACATATGAAAATGACTGCTGTTATATCAGGCATTGTTGGTGCAGTAGGTGAGATATCAAATAGCATAAGAATATGCATCAAATAATAAAATGTTTAATATTTAGGAGTTGTAAATTCCACTGTCTATCGAACCATTAGCGAATACACGAAATCCGGAGAGATTTGTAGCCCTAAACAGCTTGGAGGACATAATTACAAGTTTTGGTGACGTAGTGGAGAGATCCGTGCATAGTTTCTTCTCTAAAAATGAACTGCCAACTTTGAATAAAGTTTTAAAAGAAGTAAACGATATAGTTTTATGAAACAAATCAATTTTAAGTAAGATACAGACCAGAGCTGGGCAGGATTCGAATCGTTTTAGAAAACTTTAGTTCAACTGGATTCGTGAATTAGTTGTGAGGAGTAACATGAAAAATGTTTTTTGTGTGTTTTTAAATTTCACATTAAATCACTCTCGACACCCTAAAGGGTAAAAGGGATTTTAAATGATTATATATATATTAAATCACTGTTTTATGCGCGTGGCGCATGACGTAAAATTTCGAGTTTAGAAAAGCGCAGAAAACATCGTTGATAACAGACTAAATATTTGATTCCCTGTTACTCTGGCTAAAGATGTATTTGTGTGATTCTGAACGCCACTTTAAATCAGTGTTTTGTACGCGTGGCGCATGAAGTAAAATTTCGAGTTTAGAAATGCCCGAAAATTTGTCTCGGGTCGCTGCGCGACCCTCGACAAATTTTCACGGGGCTTTTCTAAACTCGAAATTTTACTTCATGCTTAGCCTGGGAGTGGAAACGCTCGTTCGAAACTACAAAGTAAATGCTTTGATAAGAACATTAAATGATTGAAAATGTTTTTAAAGATAATTATCTAGTTTTCAAAATTTTGTTTAATATTGTTTGAAGTAAAACTGACACTGGTAGCCACAATCTGAAATGTTAAATTTTTCCGAAATTTCCCTGACTAAAGATATTTTCTCTAGCCTTTTAATATAACTTTTCTGTGGGAAGCCCCCATTCTGTTTAATAGTTTTCATTGCTTTTGCCAATATTAAATTTAATTTTATAAATTTTTACATGTTTTGTTATTTGCCTGCTGATTTTGATAAATTTAATAATATCATATGGCTTTTTGGTTAGTGTTTTGGTCAATTTGAATATAATTCCATGATTTTTCTCTGAATTTCCCTGTTTTAATGATATTCAGTGAATTTTTTATTTACGTAAATTTCAGGCATTAGTCGATTTTATAATAAAGTTCAATTTGAAGTTTTGAACGAGTGTTTCCACTCCCAGGCTAAGCATGAAGTAAAATTTCGAGTTTAGAAAAGCCCCGTGAAAATTTGTCGAGGGTCGCGCAGCGACCCGAGACAAATTTTTGGGCTTTTCTAAACTCGAAATTTTACTTCATGCGCCACGCGTACAAAACACTGATTTAAAGTGGAGTTCAGAAACACACAAATACATCTTTAGCCAGAGTAACAGGGAATCAAATATTTAGTCTGTTATCAACGATGTTCAGTGGTAATAATAAATAAATTGGTTTTGAATATTTTTGTTAAAGCAACTCTTAACGATATTTATATATTAATGGTTCGAATCATTATTTAAAATTGCCGCCAAATTTATCTAGTGATATTTCTGGTAACTTTCTATAGTGTAAATTGGGCTTTGGCACTTACTCCTTCTAGTTTTTAAACAGACTATAAGCAAATGCTATCCAACCTAATTTCAGTACAGATTTGTTAAAGATAACTAAATGTTCATAGCTGTTGAGTCTTAGACATTGAGTTTTACACAGGTCCTATTAGTGCATTCTTGAAGGATATATCGGCTCACATTAAAGATAGAAAAAAAGTGTTTTCACTAAAGTTGCTTGATTTTAAAAACTGCATAACCTAAAAATATTTTGATATATACAGGGTGCGCCATAAAGACAGTAGGGGATGCAACTTGCTTATTTTAAATGGATCACCCTGTATATTAATTGGTTTTTGAATCCCTTATGAAAAGTCACACTGCTTCGGAGTTATTAAAAGAGCTCTTAAAACTAGGCAACTTTGGTGTTTTGCTTCTTTAACGAGAGTCAAGATATCCTCCGAGAACACACTAATGCGACACCCTGTATATAATACTATTATAATTATTCTATCATATCAATAGTATAATTATAGTATAATACATCTTTAGTTATTATACGTTTTTATTCATTAACGTTAAATAGTTGTTGCGGATATCTCGCGACAATTATTATTTGTGAAATTGTGTGTTTCTTGAAATGTGAATTTGTAAATACGTTTTTATTTCTAAATACTTTTCCACGTATAACTCTATTCTTAAACATGTTTCAACCTTATTTTTATACTATTGTGCTGAATTGCTTTCTATATATTAGTTCTGCTTGCTGTCACATTTTATTGCTCTATTAGTCTATTTAATATTTTAAGGAATGTAAGCTAACAAGGACGTGTCGAATTTCTTCTCGGTTAATGGGCTTTTGTAAATCTGCACGGACCCTTTTTATGACGAGGGGGTGTTGTTTTGGTTACGGCGTATTTCGGAGAAAGTCTGCGTTCAGATATGTACATGGCCATTTGGCCAATTCTCAGAAATGCATCCCTTAACGGAAAATTACTCAGTTTAGGTAAACGAAGGCACCTCCCTTCTTTTATCTAATTGGTAACTTGGAAATATACGGCACAACACACCCCCACTCTTTGCATATTTCTCGAATTTAGAATTTCAAAATGTAAAGCACTTGCTTCAAAAACCTCAAACTATACACATCGCGCCTTGTTAACTTACACTACATTCAACTTATAAAAATACTTAAAACGCATTCAAATTTAGTTAAACTTTATTTTGTATATATTGTGTATATATTATTTACGGTGAATATATAACGTTAAGTGCTACGAATTTTATTACTTCACTTATTCACCCGCATCGGAAACAGGGGCGATTTCCGAACCAGTCAAACAGAAATCACCACAGAGAATTATCTTCATTCATTAAAAACAAAACGATAATTTCTCTAAAACAATAGTGTTGTTCTGTTAATTTGTATTTGGTTTATTCATGTTATAACAAAACATACCTAAAATCTGGTGATTGCTGGTGATTTTTTAGACAACATTATCAGACATCTGGCAGTCTAGAGTTGGCAACACTGGCCTGAATAATTTGACCCGAATTGTTACATTTACAGTAGGTTACTGTATGTAACAGCAAACACTTTATGAATAATCCAATATCCATCAGGGTATTAGCTCAGAAAGTAGTTGTTTCAATGAGCGTTTGATTCAGTTTTTGTAAAACAAAACTTTTCATAAATTGCATAAAAAATCGCACTTTTAATGTTTTAAAGTAATCTACAACCTAGTATTGGCAATTTCAATCAAAATTGAATTTGTGTTCAGTATTCCGGCACCAGATACCCACAGACGCGTTTCGGACTTCAAGGTCCTCTTCAGTGTGGTCCCGATGCATTCGTTTCACTGACGATGCCACTATGAAACATTAGATGGCGTTAGCTATCGATATCCATTAATAATATCAATCACATGATAAATAATGTCCTTAATAAATTTAAACTTTGCATTAAATCTGTGTAGGGTACATATGTTAAAAACCAAATAAAAATGACAACGCTGTCGTGAAATTACTTAATAAAAATATAAATAAGGATGATGTTACCATGGCGCACTAAAATTTGGCTGTAGTAACAAAAACACATGTTGCTAGATTGTAAATTCTCTCTTCGGTAAAATTAACATTATGAAATCAGAAGATATACCCCAATATTGTGCTAGAAATTGGACAATATCAATTTCCGCCCATTTTATAAGATCTCTTCTAAATTTATATTTAGAATTAAACAACCTGTTACAACTCAACTTTCAATTTATTGTAAATTTACAATAAACATTAATTTTAACCAAGTTGGGCATGTTTGCAGGTGTTAGGGACCTAAAAACATGCCCAACTTGGTTAAAATTCATTTTTATTGTAGATTTACAATAAATTGAAAGTTGAATTGTAACAGGTTGTGTTTAATTCTACAGGTAACTATAACATAATGGTTTACGCTTGTTATTTTTATTGTAATACAAGTCCACCTGTCAGATGCCGGGTTAACTATCAATACTTTGATAACAGCTGTCAGAGTGCGCTCTGGTCCTACTTTTGCTTTTTGCAACCCCCAAAAGTACTCTAAATATAATAGTAATACTATTATATAAGAAATAAAACACGATTGTTTGAGAATTTTCACAGTTTTTAATGTCGAACACTGCGACAATTGTTTCGCCACACAGTGGCTTCATCAGGCAGATGAGTAATTACTCATCTGCCTGATGAAGCCACTGTGTGGCGAAACAATTGTTGCAGTGTTCGACATTAAAAACTGTGAAAATTCTCAAACAATCGTGTTTTATTTCCTACATAATATGGAATTTCACCAAGTAACAGCCTCATCTATCCAATATGTAATACTATTAACTATTATGTATCTATTGTACACTTCATATTTCATAATAATTTGGAAATGTTTATTGCCTTTATTGTATTCTACATTGTGGATCTAAATGATTTACATCAAATTACATTTGGAATTTTTTCACATGGGATTTTTCCTGTGCCGCTATACTCTTTTTAAATTAATTAGTTCTGTCAATAAATCTCATCAATAAATCAAATTGAAAATTATTACAATTTATTATGTTTTGAGGTTAGATAGTGCATTCGCATTATTGTACAGCAGTATTTCTTATTTTAACATGGATAACGCAAAGACGACTAAATGAAAATCATTTTGTTCCACGCACAGAAACATTTCGAACAGCAAATTAACTCTTAAACATTTTTCACATTCCTATTTTATCATTAGTAAATGCCATTAAGGTCCAGACAAAAGCACATTATTACAAAGTACATATTTTTCTTATACACTTTCTAGACCTTGCTTTCAGATGTTATTACTGAAAGTACTTGGGTTGTTCTGGTATTGATGAGGAGAGCAACGTCACTTTTTAACAGCAGAATTAAGTCAGCCTTTGTGATAATAGCAACAACTAAGTACAACTTCAAAACCAATATTCATTCTAAAGGTAAGTTTAAGTGTAAATAATTGTTACTGTTCGTATGTGAAGAAATAAACTGCTGGTGGAAAGTAAAAGTATCTCTGATCGACCTACACATTTACTTAGCAGAGACTTCCAAGATGAATCTGGGAAATATAAAGAAATAAATTAAAGGACCTAGTAACAATCTGTACCAAATGAATAAATTTGGTAAAAAAAAAATCATTAGTAATCTAAAAATTGTTTGTTCTATTTTGTAAATTATTGTAATTATGCTATTATAAGTTTTATATTAAACTTTTAATAGTATCTTCATTGTTAATGCAGATAAATCTGGACAAAGAAAAATCAACCACCTTGTATCAGGGTTGTTAAAAAAAACGTTTTTTTCATTTTAAATAAAACAAACAGTTTTTTCTAACAAAACGTGTTTTTTTTTTATTAAAACAGCGTTTAAAACATTAACACTGCTTAAAATATGTTTAAAACGTGTTTACAACACAACATACAGGGCATTTTTCTTTTGAGTATACATATCCCGATAATTACAGCGTTTTTCAAATTTGCGGGAATTCGTTTTTTCAAAGCGTTTAATTTAAGGCTTTTAACGAGTGTTTTCCACTCCCAGACTAAGCATGAAGTAAAATTTCGAGTTTAGAAAAGCCTTAGAATTTGGATTGGCCGTGTAGCGAAGCGGAGCGGCCAATCCAAATTAGGCTTTTCTAAACTCGAAATTTTACTTCATGCGCCACGCTTAAAAACACTGATTGACTGAAGTTAAAAAAACACACACATACAACAACAATTATAGGCAACCTAATATGCGTTAAAGTTATTGGGTTGCCTATAATCACTGTTTTAAACACTTTTTAAGCTCAGAATTTGACTCACGTTTTATCCACATCTACATATTAGATTATTAAGGCTGTACGTTTTAAACTTACCGATATTTTAGTGTTTTATACGTGTGGCGCATGAAGTAAAATTTCTAGTTTAGAAAAGCCTAATTTGGATTGGCTGCTCCGCTTTGCTACACGGCCAATCCAAATTTTCAGGCTTTTCTAAACTCGAAATTTTACTTCATGCTTAGTCTGGGAGTGGAAAACCCTCTTTTAAAGATTCAAATTGAAATCTTTTAAAAAAACGACGAATGTCGTAAAATATAGTGTATGCATATGTATACCTGAAAGAAAAATTCCCTGTATTTAAAGATCACATTTATGCACACACAGTTGTGATATTTTATTGTAATAAAATGTTATGTTTAATAATGTAATTTGGAATATCTTCAACAATTTAGCTAAAATTTAAAAATGTAAACAAAAAATCTTAATGAAGTAGTGTAAAATATAATTTAGTAAATTTAAGATAATAAAAAAACGTTTTAAACAAATTTAATGTTTAAAACATGTTTTAAACAAATTTAAGATTTAAAACATGTTTAAAACAAGACCGTTTAAAACACTGTTTTTAAACATGCTTAAAACACTGTTTTAAAACAAAGTGTTTTAAACATAACAACTCTGCCTTGTATACAGGGTGTTTGTTTTTTCAGCTAAACTATAAAACACAGGTCGGCAGTCGACCTGTTATGCAGGGCATCCAGACGAATAATGTGAAACTGAAACAAATGGCAACAATATATTTATTTCATTTGTTGACAGTTACGACACATCCCATACTGTTTAACAGATTTTCCTTTAAACCTCATTTTACACCACTCAAATTTGGTAAATTTACACTAAAGAGTGGACGGATAAAAATTAATTTCTTAGTTTTTATATATATATATATATATATATATATATATATATATATATATATATATATATATATATATATATTAGCACTGCGAGCCTACTTGGCCCATGGCTTGATTGATAATGCTCTTTCATGTCTTTTTGTTCTTTGCATTTTGTTTCCATCCGGTAATTCCTAATTTCTCCATGTCCTTTTCTATTTTTTCGTCCATTCCATGTATTTTGATTTCGCTTGGTTAATTATCAACCCCATATTTCTTGCTATATCAACCAACCTAGTAACTACTCGTATTAATTCTGCCGTACTTCTGGCTAGTATTACTAAATCGTCAGCAAAAGCTATGCACTGGTGTTTCTTCCTATATGCGATTCTCGTTCTGTTTAGGTTGGCGTCTCTTATAGCTTTTTCTAGTACTAGGCTGAAAAGGATAGAAGATAGCGGATCCCCTTGCCTTACTCCTTGACGAATTTTGAAGCTATCGCTGACGTTGTTATTAATTTTGACTTTCAGTGTCTTGCAATGTCATTTGAATCATGTTGATAAGCTTCTCACTGACCTCGAAATATTTCAACGCTTCAGAAATGGCTTCCCTTTTGACTCTGTCATATGCTTGTTTGAAATCAATGAAAAACATTACCGTTGGTTTCTCAAATTCAAAACTCTCAGCTTGTATTTCTCTCAATGTAAATATTGCATCAGTCGTGCTCCTTGCTCGTCTAAACCCACACTGGTACTCCCCTATTTTATCTTCGACTTCACTCACTAATTTATTCTTTAAATCCGTTGCCAGTATTTTATATGCTACGTTTAGTAGTGAAATGCCCCTGTAGTTTTGGCACTCGCTTTTGTCACCTTTTTTGTGCAGAGGACAGATTATGGCTTCTCTCCATTCTTCTGGCATTTCTTCCTTCTTCCAGACCTCCTGAAGTAACCTCTGTATATACTCTACCATTTTGCTACCCCCATGCTTAAGTAACTCCGCTGGAATTCCATCACTACCCGGGTTCTTGTTGTTCCTTATTTTCGTAATAATGTCTTCTATTTGATCTGTACTTGGCGCCAACTGTAAGTCCAGGTTAACTACTCGCTTAGGCTGTGGAATTCTTTCATCATTTTCTTCGTTCAACAGCTCGTTAAAATACTCCCTCCATCTTCCCAACTGGTCTTCTTCTCCCGCAATCAGCGTTCCCTCCTTTGTCTTGTAAAATACCGGTTTGGCTTGGAACCCTTCCCTTTCCTTTCGCACTTTTTGGTATAGGTTTCTGATTTGGTTGTTATTATAGTCCTCTTCGATTTCTTGTATTACTTTTTCATAGTGGGTTCTTTTCTTCTTTCTTGGGATATTTTTTGTTGTTTTCCTTTGTTGCTCATATTTCTGTTTAGCTCTTTCCGATCCTTCTTTCAGCATTATTAACCTTAACTTCTTCCTGATCTCCAACTCTCTTTCACAGTCCTCGTCAAACCACTTCGTCTTTTTCTTCTTTTCCTCTTTACTGCATCTATCCGCAGAGTCCCTTAATTTATTTTTTTAAGTTCAACCAATGTTCTTCTACGCTCGTACTCTGCCCTATATCTTCCAATTCTTTGTCGACTATTTCCTTGCATTTGTCCTGCTTCTCCTTACTTTTAAGTCTCGTTACTCTTTTATTTGCTCTTTTCTTTCCGAATTCATTTCGGATGCTGGGTATTATTTGTGTTAGTCTGGCGCCCACCAAAAAATGGTCACTATCTGCATCTGGTCCTCTATACGATCTAATACTTTTCAGCGCCTTTTCTTCCGGTTTTTCTATTAAGATATGATCAATCTGATTCACAGTTTTCCCATCTGGTGACCGCCATGTTCCCTTAAAGATTTCTTTCCTATCATAAAACGTACTGACAATACTTAACATCTTTTCCTTTGCAAAGTCTATAATTAATTTTCCATTCTCATTTGTTGCTTCGTGTTTACTGTACTTACCAATAGTTGGCATACTTATACTTACATATTTACTATTTTAATACTGCACTAATTTGTTTTTAATCATTTAGAATAAAAGCAGTCTTCTTGGAAAACCACGATGTGTTTCAGAGGAACATTTCCCGAAATCGAAGGAATAAGCGCAGACAACTTCCAAGGCGACAACCTAAATTCGACCGCCTTCTTTCTCTCGCACGTGCACACGGACCATACTCCCGGATTTTTTTACTCGAGTTTCATAGACAAACTTAACCAACCAAACATCTACGTATACTCATCAAGAATTTCCACTAGCTTTCTCAAGAACCGGTTGCCGGAATACGCAGACAAATTCATCTACCTCGAAACCAACCAGGAAAAAATGATACAAATCCCGGGACAGGACTCCATACTAGTGGTTAAACCCATCCCGGCAGAGCATTGTCCCGGATCCGTTATGTTTTTGTTTAAGTATAAAGGAAAAACTATTGTTTACACAGGTGATTTCCGGTACGAGTTGAACATTTTGGAAAAATACCGGAAGTATTTTTTTAAGGAAAAAATAGATAAGGTCTATTTAGACGTGACTTTCTTTAGGAAAGAATTCCCCAGTTTTGCTCCAAGAGAATTAATTTTAGAAAAGATTTGCGATTGCATACTCGCCTGGCTGGAATCCGACGAGAAAAATTCAGTTATAATTTTAACACCCGCTTATTACGGTTCCGAATTTCTCTACAAAGGAATTTTCGACAAACTCAAAATCCCAATTAACGTGTCCATCGAAATTTACAATATACTCAAATGCATACCAGAATTAAATACTAGTATTACAATGAACGAATCTAAAATACGTGCGGACTTAAAAAAGAATGTTCCGAAACAACCAGAGAGTGTTAAGCTTATTTTTCCAAGTGCAATGTATTGGACTGATTGGAATGGAAAAACGATGTCGCAGATTGATTACGATATGACAAGATTTTGTTATTCTTGTCATGCTTCTTATGAGGAAGTCTGTGCGTTTTTGAAGATGTTAAAGCCTAAAGAAGTTGAGGCAAACGTGATGCCTCAAAAAGAGGATGAACTGGTGATTTTGGAAGAGCTTATTGAGGAATGCTTGACAGAAATTTCCGGTGAGAGTGATGAAGAAATTGAGGATGTCGAAGCTAGAACTGTGATTGATAATAGTCCGAAAAAGCGACGTTATTTATAAAAGACGACAATTGTAGACATAATTTTTAAGGTAATCAAGATTTTTGTATGCTTTTACATAACTTAAGTTATATTTTAGCCGTTTATATATTATTGGATTATATTATATTTTATTAAGTCTATTTAGACGTGATTTTATTAAGTGATTTTTGTATTTTTTTATGAATTTTTATACAGCATTTTATGATAAAATAAAAATTGATATCTTGAATTATTGTGTAATTCTTATTTGTGAAATTTTAAACCTCAATTCGAAACAAATGGAGAGTGTTCTCCCTTAGATTTTTCCGTAAAACTGATAAATATAGCAGAAATAAACTTATTTTTTTGCAGATATCCCAAAAAACAAAAAAGCTATGGTAAGTGTTTGTATGAAAGTTGTGAAGCATCAAATATAGTGTTGGTAATAATATAATTAGTCGATTCTAGAAATAATTCGTTAAGGGCATGATTTTGTTGATACTGTTCATACGGTATTTTACATAAAGTCGATTAAGTTGCATATGTTATATTGGCAATTGTAAAAATTAATGCTTGGAGCAAAGGAACCATCCGTTCTTGCGCGTGTTTTTACCAAGTCAGAGATAGATAAAACCATAGATTAAACTAGATTGATAACTCATAGGGGGCTCCACGTATCATGATTTTAGTTAACCGACCCACTCGATGAGACGGCGCTGCAATCGCAAATGACGTCATTGGGCGCGGGTGGGATTCTTGCTAAGCGGGGTGTGCGGTGCACCCGCCATAACATTAAATGGTGGGTGCGGTGCGGGGAACATCGCACGGTATTAAATTACCGTGCGATGCGAAAAATACCAAAGACCTAATGAACATGTTAAATGTATATTTAAAAAGTTATTACAAATATATTTCGCTACATGTCAAAACCTAATTACATTTCACTTCTCAACAAAATGTCTGCAGTTCGTCAAAAAATGCATCTTAGAAATGAAATAAGAGGTCTCCTTATCCGGATAAGGATGTTGGCGTAAGTAGTGTTCCATACAGTGAATTTTTCTTTAAGGTAAACATATGCATAAGCTGTAAATTTTCCGACATTCGTTGTTTTCAAAAGAGTTCAATATAAAGCTTTAAACGAGTGTTTTCCACTCCCAGACTAAGCATGAAGTAAAATTTCGAGTTTAGAAAAGCCCCGTGAAAATTTGTCGAGGGTCGCGCAGCGACCCGAGACAAATTTTCTGGGCTTTTCTAAACTCGAAATTTTACTTCATGCGCCACGTGTATAAAACACTAAAATATTTTAAAATTTATGTATATTCTAATTTCACTTGAAATCTGTGTTTTATACGTGTGGCGCATGAAGTAAAATTTCGAGTTTAGAAAAGCCCAGAAAATTTGTCTCGGGTCGCTGCGCGACCCTCGACAAATTTTCACGGGGCTTTTCTAAACTCGAAATTTTACTTCATGCTTAGTCTGGGAGTGGAAAACACTCATTTAAAGCTTCAAATTGAACTTTAAAAAAAACTAGGAATATCTAAAGATTTACAGGAAATAGGTTAAATTTGAAATACATATACTTAAAAGAAAACTCCTTGTATGTATAAATACAAATAAAATATAGAAGAAAGTTATTGTTACTGCAAAAATGTTCAGCAAAAATATTAAAGGGAAGTATTTGGTATATGGTGAAACTTCGTAAATTGGGAAATCTTTTGACTTATATTTGACAAGGTGAAAGATATTTGGGATATAGTGAATCTCATTTGATCAATAGTGAAATGCGATAGAAAAACCGTGTAATTGAATTTAAGACATTATTTTATGTTCTGAGATCGTACTTTGTGACTAGATGAAATTTCAGAACTGCTTGATCCAACAGCAACGGGAACATTCTCAATGGAAGTATGCTCCTAGCCCGGTGTGAAGAAAATCTCCACGTCCGTGGTTGTTTCATGCATAGTACTTGAAGATCATTCACGAATGCTAGGAAGAAATAAAGAGAAATAATGTAGACACACTGGTTTTACATGTGTTTGACTGCAGATTTAATTAAAAGAATAGACAATGGCTTAAAAACTTAAAATATTACATAAACTTACGGTTTTAATTATTAATTTTAACGCCCATCCCCAAAGATTCAGAATTGCTTAATCCAACAATAATGGGGATCTACTCCATGAAAAAATGCTCCTAGTTCAGTATGATGAAAATATCCACGACCATGGATATTTAGTATACTTGAAGATCATCCACATGTACTAGGAAGAAATAATGTAGTAACACCCTGGTTTTAACTTGGTTTGACTGTACACTTATTTAAAATAATACACAATAGGTTAAAATTTATAAATATTTTATATACTTACGATTGTAATTATTTATATTTATTAACGCTCATCTCGAGACGATTTCGTCTTATCAGCATTTTTGTGCCTTCAGATCCGACGGATCTGACAGCTGTTGAATGAAAACGAGCCCACGTTAGAAATTGCGGGATATTTGTAATTCCGACATATGCGCCCTCCCATCGAGTGAGTCGGTCAACTATACAAGTGAACTTATAGAATCATATGGTGTCGACTGGGTCTGGATCACTGAAATATAGTAATACTGGAACGCGCACTGCCTATGATCGCTGGGTTAAGAAAGCGAGCCGAGAGAGACAGCGACCAACAGGTCTTGTGTCATTGTCTCACGCTCCTCGCGCATGCGCATTAGAACTAAAGTCAGGCGGCGTACATCACGGCACAAAAGTACGACGGAGACACAAGACCCGTTACTCGCTATCTCTGTCGGCTCGCGCTGGCGTCGCCAGAGCGCGCTCCAGTATTACTATATTTCAGTGGTCTGGATAAAACGTGAATGACAGCGGAGCCACTTGCGAAATTGGTCGGGGCGTTTCGGCAACCCGAAGGGAACGTTATTCCCAAGGTACGTCGATGGGCGTAACACATATGAACACATACAGAGAGCTTTATGTAACACCGAACATGCTAGAATGTACTCAATGTAAATTTTTCTATGTTCGATGTCAGACCCAGTCGACTCCATATGATTCTGTAAGTTCACATATATAGTTGACCGACCCACTCGATGGGAGGGCGCATATGTCGGAACTTCAAATTTCCCGCAATTTCTAACGTGGGCTTGTTTTCAATCAACAGCTGTCAGGTCCGTCGGATCTGAAGGCACAAAAACGCCGATAGGACGAAATCGTCTCGAGATGAGCGTTAATAAATAAAAATAATTACAACCGTAAGTATGTATAATATTTTTAAATTTTAACCTATTGTGTATTATTTTAAATAAGTCTACAGTCAAACAAATTTAAAACCAGGGTGTTACTACATTATTTCTCTTTATTTCTTCATAGTACATGAGGATGATCTTCAAGTACACTAAATATCCATGGTCGTGGATATTTTCATCATACTGAACTAGGAGCATTTTTTCATGGAGTGTATCCCCGTTGTTGTTGGATTCAGCAATTCTGAATACTTGGAGATGAGCGTTAACATAAATAATTAAACTTTTGATTGTTGACTCATCTAACACTTGGTGAAACATCTTTACACTTTTTATATAAGGTTGATAGAATAAAACACTTGGAAAATATTAATTAATAACAAAGATCAAACAGAAAGGGGTGAAAAAAGCGGCGTATATCAATTGCACTGCAACGATTGCGAAGCCATTTATATCGGCCAAACTGGACGAAATTTTAATACTCGTTTAAAAGAACACAAAAAATCTATCTTGGATAACCAGGCAAAAACAGGCTTCGCTAAGCATTGTATTGATAATGGCCATTTTTTCACTCCCTCGAAATTAAAAATCATAAACAAATCGAGGAAACTTAATTACTGGGAAATTTTTTACATTAAGGATGCGATCAGAAAGGGCCTATATGTAACCAACGACAATTTAGACGCAATTAACACCCCGCAATCAGGTCTCCTCCCACCCTACTTAGTCTTAAGCCATTAGCCTTAATCCCCAATGTATAAAACGCGGTCCGCTCTTTTGTAAATCATAGTAATCCTTGTAAACCACATTGATAATGGTCGTCTGACCGAAACTAGTCGTGGAAATAAAATATTGAATTTGTGAAACAAAAACCAAGTGTTTTATTCTATCAACCTTATATAAAAAGTAAATAATTAAAACCGCAAGTTTATGTAATATTTTAAGTTTTTAAGCCATTGCGTATTCTTTTAATTAAATCTGGTTTTAAATGTGTTTGACTCATTTAAAACCAGTGTGTCTACATTATTTCTCTTTATTTCTTCCTAGCATTCGTGAATGATCTTCAAGTACTATGCATGAAACAACCACGGACGTGGAGATTTTCTTCACACTGGGCTAGGAGCATACTTCCATGGAGAATGTTCCCTTTGCTGTTGCATCAAGCAATTCCGAAATTCCATCTAGCCACAAAGTGCGATCCCAGAACATAAATTCAATTACACGGTTTTTCTGTTGCATTTCACTATTGATCAAATGAGATTCATTGTATCCCAAATATCTTTCACCTTGTCAAATATAAGTCAAAAGATTTCCCGATTTATGAAATAAGTTTCACTATATACCAAATACTTCCCTTTAATATTTTTGCAGTAACAATAACTTTCTTCTAGAAATATTTGTATTTATACATACAAGGAGTTTTCTTTTGAGCATACGTATTTCAAATGCAACCTATTTTCTGTAAATCTTTAGATATTCCTTGTTTTTTTTAAAGTTCAATTTGAGGCTTTAAATGAGTGTTTTCCACTCCCAGACTAAGCATGAAGTAAAATTTCGAGTTTAGAAAAGCCCCGTGAAAATTTGTCGAGGGTCGCGCAGCGACCCGAGACAAATTTTCTGGGCTTTTCTAAACTCGAAATTTTACTTCATGCGCCACGCGTATAAAACACAGATTTCAAGTGAAATTAGAATAAAATAAATTTTACAATATTTTAGTGTTTTATACGCGTGGCGCATGAAGTAAAATTTCGAGTTTAGAAAAGCCCAGAAAATTTGTCTCGGGTCGCTGCGCGACCCTCGACAAATTTTCACGGGGCTTTTCTAAACTCGAAATTTACTTCATGCTTAGTCTGGGAGTGGAAAACACTCGGGGGTAGTACACTCTGGAAGTTTCAAAAAATCGATTTTTTTTTTTTTGGCTTAAAAAATACTTTGGAATGTCTACTTTGACATAGACTTGGCCGCAAGTCCGCAAGTAACATCGTTCCGAAGTTACAGGCCGATTCGTGAACTCGTGTCAAGACGCTCCGAGCGCGCTCAGGTGAGCGCTCGGAGTACCCGCCCGTTACCGGCGGAACGGCGCGTTTTTTAGTTCAGATTTCTGCCGCGTCGTATTCCAGATGGCTCTGGCATCGTATAGACTTTATTGTGATGGTTTCCTTTCGCATTTCTAACAGTCTATGACGGCTTGTCATAATAACATCACGTGTGTCGTGCGAACCCGCGCATTTTATCGCTACAATGACTAATAAACGGCTCCGACAACGGGAGAAAGGGTCCAAACTGAATAATTATCGTGCCGCAAAAGGACGCAAACCACTAAATCGGTATGTATTCATATATTCCCATATAACCCTTTGAAACAGTCCCCTAATAATTATTCTCATAATTAGGTATTCTTTGGAAGGCGACGTGGAAGGTGTTTCATCGTCCGCGAAGAAGCTGCGACTTTCGAAGGACGACGACATCCTCGTGAATGCAACTTTTGGGTACCGGATCATCGAGTTCCTGAGCGTTTTCACTGCCCTGTCCGCCTTGGTGGTGTGCAAGAAGTGCGGCTCAGATGTCCGATTCCAAGAAACCGGAATCCGCGGCCTGGGGTTCAAGCTCGCCGTATGCTGTTCATCTTGTGAGCCGCAGCACATTAACTCCAGTCCGCTAATTAACGGTCACGCATACGATATCAATCGTCGCATAATATTCTGCTTGAGGCTCCTGGGAGTCGGATACAACGGACTGCGGAAGTTTTGCGCTTTTATGTGCCTGCCCGTCCCTATTGCAAAGACCGCGTATTACAACATCGTCCACGCCATCCACACAGCCTCAGCAGCTGCACGAGAGGTGTCCACAAAAAAAGCAGCTGAGAGAGAGAAGGTATTGTCTGAGGAAGATAACGATTCCAGCGGGTTAACAGTGTCCGGCGACGGGTCTTGGAAAAGGAGGGGATTCTCGTCTCTGTTGGGTGTTTCGACTCTTATTGGCTGGCATACCGGACAAGTTTTAGACCTACAAGTAAAATCCAAAGTGTGTAAAGCCTGCGATCTCTGGAAAGATAAGGAAGGGACTGCGGAATTCGACGACTGGTACGAAAGTCACGAGAGCGTTTGTCAACGAAACCATGAGGGCTCGTCTGGTAAGATGGAAGTGGATACCATTGTCGAAATGTTCCAGCGGTCGGTTGATTTGCACGGCGTCAAGTATAGTAAATACATCGGCGACGGTGACAGCAAAACGTTTAAGGGGATACTCGATTCGAAGCCATACGAAGACCTTATCGTGCGTAAGAAGGAGTGCGTGGATCACGTCCAGAAGCGCATGGGTACTCGACTTCGGAAACTAGTGAAGGAAACGAAAGGACTCGGCGGTAGAGGCAACTTGACGGGAAAATTGATTGATGAACTGACCATCTATTATGGGCTGGCAATTCGGCGGAATTCGGGATCGACAGCAGATATGAAGAGGGAAATAATGGCGACATTGCACCACAAGATATCCACAGATGAGGAACCGCAGCACGACGAATGTCCAGAGGGAGCAGATTCCTGGTGTACATGGCAGAAGGCGAAATCCAACGGCGAGCTCAGCGAATACCGGCACAAACCAGCCCTGAAGAAGAAGGTTTATGAAGCTATACATCCTCTGTATAAAGATTTGAGTCGCGACGATTTACAAGAACGCTGCCTGGGGGGTTATACGCAAAACAGCAATGAGAGCTTCAACGCTTGCGTTTGGGCACTTGCGCCAAAAACTGTGCATAGTGGCAAAGAAATAGTAGAGATTGCTGCCAATATGGCCGCCTGCAATTTCAACGATGGGCTTAATGGGGTAATGCAAATTATGAGGGTGCTGCAGCTGGAAATCGGGACAGGTTGCTCCAACTTCTGCCACCTCGCCGACGCCGAGCGCGTCGCGCGCGCTGAAGCGCGGCTGACGGAAGGCGCCAAAGAGGCTCGGAGAAGCGGCGTGGCAGCCAGAAAAAACGCACAGAAGCTGGCAATCGACGTAGAAGGGATGCTGTATGGACCCGGGATAGCTGACTGAAGGTATGTTGACTGAAACATTGAAAACCTGGTCTCAAAACTTTAAACGCGATTATCTCGAAACGACATTTTCAAACTCGGCGGGGGCTGTATCTCAGAATGGGCTCATTCAATTTAAACGGCGATTGGATTTTCGAATGAAGGACCTTTTTTTCTTGTCTCGTACGTAGCCGATTTACAAAATATGCAAAAATGGATTTTTGGTGCAAGCTTTTATCTCCATTTTTATGGTGATAAAAACTGACTTTTTATTCAAAACGTCGCACAATTTTTATTTTTCAACAAAATCAAAAACGGCTACGTACGAGACTAGTTTATATATTGGAGAATAACCAAAAAAAATTTCGTTGTTCCAGCTCCCAGGGTGTGGCCGCCCCACTCCCCGCCCCACGGCAACTTTGACGGGAGGTCTCCCACGGAACCTGGTGCAGCAACTACAGGAGTGATCCGAACGCGACAAAAAAATTATCCATAAGAGAGGACATAATGATGAATAAAACCATGCATTTCCTTTTTTCAATTGATCGTTATTTACCCTTCAAAAAAATTCATGAAAATGACCTATTTTTCATGCCGCCAGAGTGTACTACCCCCTTAAAGCTTTATATTGAACTCTTTTGAAAAACAACGAATGTCGGAAAATTTACAGCTTATGCATATGTTTACCTTAAAGAAAAATTCACTGTATGGAACACTACTTACGCCAACATCCTTATTCGGATAAGGAGACCTCTATTTCATTTCTAAGATGCATTTTTTGACGAACTGCAGACATTTTGTTGAAAAGTGAAATGAAATTGAAGGTTTTGACATGTAGCGAAATATATTTGTAATAACTTTTTAAATATACATTTAACATGTTCATTAGGTCTTTGGTATTTTTCGCATCGCACTGTAATTTAATACCGTGCGATGTTCCCCGCACCGCACCCACCATTCATTGTTATGACCCCCTGCACCGCACACCCCGCTTAGCAAGAATCCCGCCCGCTCCCCGCGCTCGATGACGTCATTTGTGATTGCAGCGCCGTCTCATCGAGTGGGTTAACTAAAATCATACGTGGAGCCCCCTATGAGTTATCAATCTAATTTAATCTATGTTCGATGTGTACGGGGCACAATGTGCCAAATCGGAGCGCGAGCGCCAGGGGGGGATTTTGAGGAAAAAAATTAAATTAAAAATTTCGAGAAAAAAACATATCCACTCCATTGTAGATACATGTAACCCTTCTAATCTTGCATGTTTATATTTTTCAACCCCCTATATTATTAACAATTAACGCTTAAAGTTGAGCGATTTAGAAAACATCAATTTTACGGCATTTCACTCGCAAGTTTAAATAATTTATTACATGGATAGTAGGCGTACTATCAATATAACATTATACACTATTGTTTATAACATAATACTGTATATTATGGTTGAAAAATCAAGTCTCTAAATATTTTAGAACAAAAGTTAAAAAAAAAATGAATATGAAATATATTTTAAATATAAATTTTAACTTTAGAAAGTGTTATAAAAAAAATGTCAACTCGATGAGGTCTGGGACTATCACTAAAAATTAGTTCTATGTTTTCTCTAACTACCCTCAAAATTTCGTATCTCCACCGGTGCGTTTTTGGGGTTTTTTTAATTTTTTTATTTGACGCCACCAATTAAAATTGGGTCGGGCGAGGCCCGTGTGCGGTGAGTATCGTGGAGTCGAGCGCGCGCTATTCTCGAACAGCCCGCAACATGATTTGTACGTTGGCCCCGAACAAAAAATAATAGAAACGCACTTAAAACGCACATGTAAAAATTCAAAAAAAAAATAGGGCAGTTACAGAAAATATTAACAAATGTTTATATGATAGTCACAGTTCTTCCAGTTTGCAATCTTCTAAAAAAAAATAATATAATAATAATTCAAGGCAGAAAAATTATATACAATTGTTATAATCATTACATAGGTTGTGACTTTCACCAAAAAATGTGGTATGTTTTTAAATGCCCTAAAAACTTCGTATCTCTACATGTGCGTTTTGTGTCAGGTTTTTGCGAATGACCGAGTCGATTTTTATCGGTTGCGCCTAATAAAAAATACAGCACCTCAAAAAAACGTACAAATGTGAAAAGTATCTTCTGTAGTTTAAAAATAATTTAATCTGTTGTTTAAAATATGAATTTTTAATCAGAATATACATTACATTTTTCTGATTTTGCACAACGAAGTTATGTATTTTATACTGTTTTATTTACTTACTTTTTTAAAATGAAAATTTGTCAGTATCCTCATCAGTCTGTTCGTCTTCACTGTCACTTGTGTCCGTTTCACAAATAACTAATTTTTTAGCGTCTGCAGGTAGTTGTTTTTTATGAATTTTTACATCGCTTCTCAAAGAAGAAATTATTGGATCAGAACATACAAGAAGCATATTAAATAAACCTCGAATTGTATTAAGCCTAGAGTTTTTCCTAGCATGGTTTTCTCTAACTCTCTTATATATTTTATTGGTTGCTTCCTGTGCCTCTTCCGAAAGTTCTCCGATTGGTAAAAGACATTGTCCAATTATTTTGCTCCCGTGAATTAAAATTTTATGGACACTATGAGGCATTCTATACCATCCATATAACGAGGTGTAAAGTCGGCCCGGGCCGTATCTTCTGCATATTTATCAAACATCAATACATTTATTTTACGAGAACTCGACATTGTATAAAATCTGTTCAATAATTCTTCATTCAATTCAGTGATGACAGCTACTTTCTCATAATTTCGAAAAAATATTCGAGCAACGTTGCCAGTATTTGAAGTACCTCCTCCTTGCACAACAATATCAACCCTTATCCCTAACTCTTTACGTAATAGTTTTTGTATTCTAGTTTTCCGACTAAATATATTATTTTTCTCTTCTATCGTACATCCGTGAGTAGTTGTTTTCTTCAAATCTAATTTATAAGAGATATGAAGAACACATTACATGAACTTAATCCATGCATGGAGGGAAGAAATACCATAATTTAAATTATCTTCGATAATAGGAATATTTTTAATTCTTTCAATATCATTCATCTCCTTCGGAGAACATTTGCATATAAAATAATTTGAGCTCGGAGTATTTGTTAAGGTATTTATAACTTTGCCGTCGATCATTGTAAACAACAAATTAAATTTTACCTCTACATGGTTACCATTAATATAAATTTGTTGTTTTTCCAATAAATTTACCTCTTGCCTCATACTCTTAACTTCATCTAGAATAAGCTGTTTTGTTTCTTTAGCATAAATAAATTTTATTGGTCTACATAATTTAATAGATGAATGTTTTTCGTTTTTCCAAATAACACTTTCATCAGAAAATAATCTAAGTGGAACCAGTGAAAACACAAAGACACTCTTCTCTGTAATTTCTTCTTCATCTGTACTGCTATCATCAGATGGCTTTTGCATATAAGTAGAGTGCCCTGAGCTGCCATCGCAACCATGTTTACACAACAAAATTAATTTACTAAATGATGTATCTTGAGGAAATTTAATTGTTGATATTAATCTACATAAAGTATGCTCAAGAAGGCTCTGCAAAGGTACTGATGCTCCATTTTGAGAAATAGAAATATTAGCTGGGTAACACATTGTCTTCATTATTTTAATTTTATTGTAAGATGGTAAAAGGTCTTTTGCTCCATGAGAACGTAGTTTTTTTCTTAAATTTTTATAACTTGCTGCCGTCATTTTTGAATCAATAAAAATTGATAGAGCTTCTTCATCTGTAAATTTTTTTACAGTTTCAACTTCATTTGTTTTTAAATAAGTTAAGACTTTTTTTATTTTTTCCTGTGAATCCGAGGAAGCACTTTCCACTTATTTGGCCGCTGGTATATTTCCTTTATCGCGTAAAATTTTTTTTGCTGCTGAAAATATTTGTTCTGGTGTATTTTCGGTGATCAATAAATTAGTTTGTCTTCTTTTAGATGTATTACTTTGTATTGTGAACTGTGTACCTGATGTACTTGGTATTGGTGAAATATTTTCTATATTTTCAAAGAGGTTTGTATTTTCAATTAAGGCAGAACCCTCGTTGTATTTAAAAGGCAGCAGTAACCAATTTCTATTTTTTTTAATGAAATTGATATGAGATCTTGAGCACATTTTCCACTTTCTATTAAGAGTACTGCAGAAATCCTTAACTTTTTTAAGAATGTCATCATTTTCACTATTGTTTTTCGTCGAAACATTTTCAATATATTTTATTAAATAATCAATGGTATTGCTTGACTGAATAAGGTTTTTAGGTTTTAGTTCGTACCATACCTTATATAAATCACCGTTTGTAATTTTAATTTTCTCCATTATCACTCAGCGTTTTGGATTAATTAAATTACACTAACACTAAACACTAGTTTAATTAAAGTAAACTATTAAACACTAAACTAAACTATTTTATACACAAAAAAACACTAAATCAAAGAATGAGTCAACAAATTAAATAACACTTAACACTAACTTAATTAATAACTACTTTATAATGTTCAATCGTTCGCTTAGGGATCAGAAAAATATGTGAACTGTTGGAGACTTCGTTCAACACTAAACGCATATTTTGCTTTCAAGAAAATTAAGAAAAATCCATTTCAGATACTTAAACCGTAAAAACTGTGTGACAAGAATGCCATTTGTTACGGTAAATGACAGCTCCAATCGGACCCCTAATAAAAATGTAAACACATATATCAATAAGAAAAAAAAACCATAAAACTATTTTTGTAAATGTGATTTAAATGGTGCAAAAAATACTCAGAGAAGAAATAATTTCACTATGATATATACCTGTATATTAGAAAAATTGTAGATTGTGAGGATTATGACTATTATATAAACATTTGTCAATATTTTCTGTAACAGCCCTAATTTTTTTGAATTTTTACATGTGCGTTTTTATTATTTTTTTGTTCGGGGCCAACGTAGAAATCATGTTGCGTGCTGCTCGAGAATAGCGCGCTCGACTCCGCGATGCTCACCGCACACGGGCCTCGCCCGACCCAATTTTAATTGGTGGCGTCGAATAAAAAAATTAAAAAGACCCCAAAAACGCACCGGTGGAGATACGAAATTTTGAGGGTAGTTAGAGAAAACATAGAACTAATTTTTAGTGATAGTCACAGACCTCATCGAGTTGGCATTTTTTTTATAACACTTTCTAAAGTAAAAATTTATATTTAAAATATATTTCATATTCAAATTTTTTTAACTTTTTTTCTAATATATTTAGAGACTTGATCTTTCAACCATAATATACAGTATTATGTTATAAACAACAGTGTATAATGTTATATTTATAGTACGCCTACTATCCATGTAATAAATCATTTAAACTTGCGAGTGAAATGCCGTAAAATTGATGTTTTCTAAATTGCTCAACTTTAAGCGTTAATTGTTAATAATATAGGGGGTTAAAAAATATAAACATGCAAGATTATAAGGGTTTCATGTATCTACAATGGAGTGGATATGTTTTTTTCTCGAAATTTTTAATTTAATTTTTTTCCTCCAAATCCCCCCCTGGCGCTCGCGCTCGGATTTGGCACATTGTGCGGGGACGCATCAAAGCATTGAGCCATAGATTAAATTAGATTGATAACTCCTAGGGGGCTCCACGTATCGTAAGATTAGTTGACCGGACCACTCGATGCGGGGGCGCTGCAATCGCCAATGACGTCACCGGCGAAGGGAGCTCTGTGGCTTCTTCTGAGCGGGACGCGCGGTGCGGGGGGGCTTTCTTGCTGTGCGTGACGCGCGGTGCGAGGGGTCATACTATTAGTTGTGTGGTGCGGTGCGGGGAACACCGCGCGGTGTTTGAATCACCGCGCGATGCGAGAAATAATAACAAAATAATTAAAGTACAAAATGTATATTACAAAAAATATGACATTTTAAATATTTACAATTTCATTAAAAAAAACATTGATTGCATTAATTAATTTAAATATTTAAATATTATCAAACATAAATTTATGTTTGATGACAAGTTAAAGTTGTTGAAACTATAGTCACAATAAAATCCTCAGTTATACAAACAAAGTTAATTGTCTTATTTGTACATTAAATATAATTTTACAAACATTTTATCGCTTAATTTTATCATACGGCAACTAATAATGTTGGAATTTGTAGGACCTAAACTTAAATTCATGTAGAACTCTTGTGTACAGACAATTTTTAAATATTACATGATTTTGCAATAGTAAGGATATTATTGGATACTCTTCGACATAACAGATTGTTTAATTTCATCTCTTCCAATAATATCGACGGACTTCTAACTCCACCCTCATGAAATTTATCCAAACAAATTGTTTTATAAGGTTCGAAATGGTTGAAATAAATGGTATTAATCAATCAGAAAATTTTACGGTAAATGATTCATGGGAATTTCTTCAAATTCAATGATGATAAATTGAGCATTTTCGGGGATTAGGGTCAAATTAGGGAAGATTTCTTTGTATGAAATGGAAGGTCAAATTAATACTGCAATTCCACCTTTTGAATATAGTCTATTTTTTAAAAGAGATATGTATCCTTTTCCTTTAAAATAACTTGAATCATTAGTCCAGGTTTCAGACAAACAAACTATTTCTGGATTTTCTGTTAATATTAGATCATTTAGATTGACACTATTTGAAGTATAGCTTCTTATGTTCCACTGAAGGATTTTAATTTTCATTCGCAGGGGAGCGGTTTTGGTGAGATAGAGAAGGACGATTAATTAGAGTGACGACTGGAATGAGGTTAAAGATAGTTTCAATAAAAATAGATGGATTTGAATAGTAAAGTTTTTGTATGATTTATAGAAATTGATTACCATCACATTCAAACACACGACATTTGGCTCAGGAAAATCCTAGTCTTAATATTTCAACCAGAACTTAGTATCCTTAAAAAAATAATATCAGTGAAGTTAGTGAGGGTAACAGAAAGGGCTCAATGGAAGTGCCGGGATGGGAATTTCGTGTCACTATTCATTTTAGTCGCAAAATTGCTTTGGTCGAGGGAGCAACGTGCTTTTACCGCAGATGCCTCTTTTTCAAGGTAAATGTGAATTCAGAATTTTATTGGAAAATCATCCAGCACTTTTTTTATTGTTTTAGAAAGAGCATAACCCACAGGGCTAGGACTTCAAACTATTTGTTGAAAGAAGTTTCCCCCATGCGACTGATTTCCATGAGAGGGGCACGCTCGCCTGATGTATCTCAATGTGATTATTTCCTGTGGAGTACTCTGAAATGAGTTGGTAGTAGTGGGAGAATTAAAGTTAAAACACAATTTTTTTGGAGTAGAGGAATGTCATGCATAGATTAAATCTCTGTGTTGTTTTACTAGGGGATCAACTTCATTTGACGAAGATGATCTTTTTAAAAATGAAAGGGGGTTTACTACAGAAACGAAGGAAGAACTGAAATTATGGTTTGGAGATTGCGAAATGTAGGTAAAACTTGGTTGAAGAGGAGGGAAATTGCGGGGTAATAATGTGGGATTTAGAGGAGCATTCGGTTTGTTAATGGCTTTATCTTGTGGAAATAAAGATGAAGCTTCTATAAAAGACACATTGTGTTGAGATATCTATTCTTTTATTTTTTTTTGTCTTATAAACTCTGGACAGCTTATGTCCTTAGACAGCGTACCCAATTCAGTTGAGAGGTGGTTACCGGTACAATAAATACATTTAGGAGCACTAGGAAGTTTCTTAATCTACTGTTCCACACTGTGAGCATTTCTTTTTGCTCTTGTAGATTGTCTTTGTATGGCCATAACGAAGGCAAGAGTGACATTGTGTAACAGGGGGAATGAAAATCTCTGGGGTTTTGGAAGTGCAAAATAATTTGAACGATGAAGGGAGGAATGTGGCAACTACTGTAAATGTGTTAATAAAATGTTCATCATTTTTTTCAATAACTACTTTCCTCTTCCATCTCCTAACGTGCAACGTATTAATCTCATTTAATTCATTTAAATTTTTTAATACTTCCTCTTCCGTAAAAATTGGGCCTACATCCCTAATGATTCTCTTTACGGAAATCAATTAGGGAGGGGGGGGGGGTATAAAAGCTTTTAAATTATTTTTTATTAAAAATTGTTGATCTTGGAGAAGTTTATTTGCATCAACAAAATTATTAAACTGAGCGCAAACTCTATTCCTTCCTCTTCGGGAAGTTGTGATCTTGTATCCTTTCCTGTATAATACAGGAACCAATGAACATTTCATGTAGAGAAGGGGTGGAATTTGGGGTAGGAATTTTTTCCATATAAACTGAATATGAAGCACAATCAGTGCTTCGAAAAAAATGAATTTCCTCCATTCCTTTTCCAACCAAGGATATCTTAATAGGTCCTAAGACTCCCAAAGCCCCACTCACTTGGGGTTTTATGTGATAACTATTACCATCATTAATTTCAATGTCCAGAGGGGGAATATCAGGTTATAAGATATAAAAATTATGGACATCTATTATGTTTGTAATATCTACTGTTTTTGTAATGTGAGACATCTATGAGTAAAGAGTTTAGTTGATACACAGTTTTCCAACCAACAACACGTGTTTTTATTTCGCTCCTCGTGGTTCATCTAATATCTGAATTCCAGCGATACTATTTCAACAGGTTATGGGCCCAGGAAAACCCGGTAGACAGGTGTTAGGTGTACCAAAACGTTACGTTCACGTTAATCGCGTTTCGCGTTAAAAACACAGTTGTGTTAGTGGTCGAAGAAACAGTATTCTCATAAGATGGCGGTAAACTATTTAGCAAGTGTGCCAAAATTGCGTGGCCGCGAGAACTATGATGAATGGTCGTTTGCCATGGAAAGTGTATTAGTGCTTGAAGGATTAAGCAAATGCATCGACGGCAGTGAAGAAAACGAAGATCTAATAGCAAAAGCAAAGGCTAAGCTGATTTTAACCGTCGATCCATCGTTATTTCCTCATGTGAAAGATGCAAAAACGGCCAAGGAAGTATGGTCGAAGATAAAAAATGTATATGACGACAACGGGTTTACAAGAAAAATAGGACTTTTAAGAACATTGATATCTGCCAGATTGGAGAATCACGAATCTATGGAGTCATACATAAATCAAGTTGTCGAGACATCGCAGAGACTAAGCAGAACGGGCTTTCAAATTAACGAAGTATGGGTAGGATCACTCTTGTTGGCGGGCTTGCCGGAGAGATACGCACCCATGATAATGGCAATTGAACATTCGGGAATCCAAATCACAACGGATTCAATTAAAACAAAGTTGTTGGATATGCAGACAGATGGCGGCAGCAGTAGCAGCGCGTTCGCAACGAAATCCAGAAAATTCAAATCAAGTTTCCAAAAGGCTCCGCGAGATGTCACCAGGAGTACAAATTGGAATGAAAAATCGAATGTGTCAAATGTCAACAACAAGAAAAGAGACATGTGCAGTGTAATTTGTTTCAAATGTAAACAGAGTGGACATTTTATGTCAAAATGTCCCAACAATAAACTGAACGGTGTTTTTAGTGCAGTATTTACAACAGGACAATTTAAAAACACGGACTGGTATGTTGACAGTGGCGCAAGTGTTCATTTAACTGCAAGAAAAAGGTGGTTAAGAAATGAAAGAAATCCGAACTTGACAGAAATTGTAGTGGCCAATAATAATAAATTGCAAGTAGAATGTGCAGGTGATGTGCAAATAAAAACAACTGCAGGCACCTCAGAACACGATATTGTAATCAAAGACGTACAATTTGTCCCAAACCTAACCACAAACCTACTGTCAGTTTGTCAGCTTATAAACAAAGGCAATAAAGTGTGTTTCGATGACAAAGGTTGTAAGATTTACAATTCTCATAATATTCTAGTGGCAACAGCTGATTTAAAGAATAACGTCTATAAACTAAAATTCAGTGAACAAAACGCAGCGTTTTTAAATGGTGGCGATAACAGTGAGGTTTGGCATCGTCGCTTAGGCCATTTAAATAGTGCATACATGAAGAAAATGTGTGAATTAGTTGATGGTTTTGAATATAAAGCACAAAGTGACATCAGTATTCAAAATTGTGAAGTATGTTGTCAAGGCAAACAGAGCCGGCTGCCATTCCCAAGTAAAGGAAGTCGAGCTGAAGAAGTGTTGGAGCTAATTCACAGTGACATTTGTGGCCCCATGGAAACCACTTCACTGGGAGGTGCAAGATATTTTTTGACATTTATAGATGACTATAGTAGAATGTGTTTTATGTATTTCCTGAAAACAAAAGATGAAATGCATGAAAGGTTCATAGAATTTAAAAATTTAGTTGAAAATCAGCAGAATAAGAAACTAAAGATTTTAAGGACTGATAATGGAGGTGAATATTGTAGCAAATATTTTGAAGATTATCTTAAGAAAAATGGAATTATTCATCAGAAAACAAATAGTCATACGCCAGAACAGAACGGCATGGCAGAGCGTTGCAACCGCACCGTTATTGAAAGGGCGAAGTGCTTGATGTTTGATAATAATGTTAGTAAAGGGCTGTGGGCAGAGCCCTGTAATACTGCATGTTACCTCAAAAATCGTTCTATTGCTGCAGGAATTTCTAAAACTCCGTTTGAACTATGGACGGGTAAAAGGCCCAACATCAGTCATTTGCGAACATATGGTAGTACTACTATGGTACATGTTCCAAAAGCAAATAGGAACAAGTGGGACAAAAAGGCCATAAAACATATTTTAGTTGGCTATGATGAAAACACTAAAGGCTATAGATGTTACAATCCAATCACCAAAAAGGTAATAACCAGTAGAGACGTTACAGTGATTGAGACGTCAAAAGATATAAATATATTTCCTAAGATGATCGAAGGAGATAAGGCAGAAATTCCAGATTCAGTGGGGGAAGAAGCGAGGTCAACTTTATCAGCAGAAGATGCAGTGATTGCCCAACCGGTCACTGAAGATTCGTCTGAAGATGCTGATGACTCCGATAATGAATATGTACCTCAAAATTGGAACCCAGAAGTCGTCGGACAGACCAAGAAAAAAAAAGGAGTTCGAAGATTTTGTTACCTATCTTAGTACAGATAGTGTTGGAACCAATGCACCAACAACTGTTCCAGAAGCATTCTCAAGACCAGACGAGGATAAATGGAAGGAGGCAATGGTAGAAGAAATTAGGTCATTCAAAGAAAACGACACGTGGGAACTCGTCGATCGGCCAAATGAGGGAACTGTTGTCGACTGCAAGTGGGTGTTTAAAATAAAGTGCAATAGTGAGAATGAGAAAAGCTACAGAGCAAGACTAGTAGCAAAGGGTTATACTCAAAGAGAGGGTATCGACTATACTGAAACCTTCGCGCCAGTCGTGCGTCACTCAACATTGAGAACTTTAATAGCGTTAAGTGTAAAACTTAATTTAAAAATTGTACATTTAGATGTAAAAACAGCCTTCTTGAATGGTGTTATAAAAGAAAATGTCTACATGAGACAGCCAGAGGGTTTTGTTTTAAGGGGAAATGAAAATAGAGTGTATAAATTGAAAAAGGCAGTGTACGGTTTGAAGCAATCAGGCCGAGCTTGGAATGAGAGGGTAAATGAAGTTATGTTAGATTTGAAATATAAAAAGTCACAGTTTGAACCTTGTTTGTACATAAAGAAGAAAAATCAGTTATTAACAGTAGTAGCTTTGTATGTAGATGACTTCTTTATTTTTTCAAACAACGCAGAGGAAACGAAATTTCTAGAAAATAACTTAACTTTAAAATTTAAGATTAAGAATTTGGGAGAAGCTAAACAATGTTTAGGAGTTAGAATTGTAAGAGACTATAAAAAAAATGTTATTACTTTAGATCAAGAAAGTTATATAGTTTTAGATAAGTATAAGATGTCAGATTGTAAGATTGCTTCGACTCCTATGGATGTTGGTATTGACTTAAGAAATGAACAAACAGAAGTTTGTGATGTAAACTTACCGTATCAGGAGGTAATAGGGAGTTTAATGTATTTGTCAGTTTTGACTCGCCCTGATATTTCTTATGCTGTCAGTTATCTTAGTCAATATAACAATTGTTATACTAAATCGCACTGGCAAAGTGCAAAACGATTATTACGTTATTTAAAAGCAACAAAACATTTCTCCATGAAGTTTGAAAAGGATAATTTAAATCTGATTGGATTTGTAGATGCAGATTGGGGTTCTGATAAAAGGGACAGAAAATCCTATACAGGTTATTTATTTAAGTTATCTGGAGGTTTAATCTCATGGAAAAGTTGCAAACAAAGAACGGTCGCTTTATCAAGCACCGAAGCTGAATACATGGCTATCAGTGATGCGACAAAAGAGGCTATATATTTGAGGAACTTGCTATTTGATCTGACAGGTCAACTGGATGATATAGATATTTTTAATGATAACCAAAGTGCTCAAAAATTAACAAGTAATCCAGTCTTTCATGACAGATCAAAACAAATAGATATAAGATATCATTTTGTTCGAGATGCGGTTTCTGATAGAATTGTAAATATTAAGTACTTACCTACTAATGAAATGATAGCTGATGTTCTGACAAAACCTTTACAGAATGTAAAACATGATAAATTTGTAAGGGGTTTAGGTTTAAGCGGCAATTAATTTCTAGTTTGTAGATTTTGATAAGTGGGGGTGTTATAAGATATCAAAATTATGGACATCTATTATGTTTGTAATATCTACTGTTTTTGTAATGTGAGACATCTATGAGTAAAGAGTTTAGTTGATACACAGTTTTCCAACCAACAACACGTGTTTTTATTTCGCTCCTCGTGGTTCATCTAATATCTGAATTCCAGCGATACTATTTCAACATATCAGGGGGCTCTGAGCCCCCTATGACTTCAGTCATCAAATTAGATTAATTTTTCTATAAATTGCGCAAAAATTTTAAATAGAATTTATAACAATAGAAAAGAACACAAAAAAGTTTTAACAAAAAACAACACAGACTCACATCTACAGTGAAGGAGGTTATTGCGACCTATCTCGACGACGTACGAAAGTCCTCTAATTAGTGTTTATTTTTATTATTATTATTCATAGGTTATCTTAATTATTAAATTACCCTCCCACTTCTGTATATCAGGGGTTCCACAACAAAAGAGTAGTGCCTCAAATTATATTCTTTTACTGTCTTTTTCTTTATCGTGTTATTAGTGTTCTGCAATATAATCTCAGAGGATATCTTAGGCACTCGGTCGCACTTGCATTATTATTATCATCTTAAATTTGTTAAATTATATTTTATACTACTTCATTAACACTTTTGTTTACATTTTTAAATTTTAGCTAAACTGTTGAAGATTTTTCAAATTACATTATTAATCAAAACATTTTATTAGAATAAAATATCACAACTGTGTGTTCATAAATGTCATTTTTAAATACAGGTAATTTTTCAATTTCAATTTGAATCTTTTAACGAGGGTTTTCCACTCCCAGACTAAGCATGAAGTAAAATTTCGAGTTTAGAAAAGCCTGAAAATTTGGATTGGCCGCGTAGCGAAGCGGAGCGGCCAATCCAAATTAGGCTTTTCTAAACTCGAAATTTTACTTCATGCGCCACACGTATTAAACACTGAAATATCCTAAAGTTTAAAATATATGGATTCAGCAATCTAATATGTAGATGCGAATAAAACATGGGCCAAATTCTGCGCTGAACAAATTGTTTAAAACAGTGATTATAGGCAACCCAATAACTCTAATGTATATTAGGTTGCCTATAATTGTTGTTGTATGTGTGTGTTTTCTGAACTTCACTGTAAATCAGTGTTTTTAAGCGTGGCGCATGAAGTAAAATTTCGAGTTTAGAAAAGCCTAATTTGGATTGGCCGCTCCGCTTCGCTACGCGGCCAATCCAAATTTTCAGGCTTTTCTAAACTCGAAATTTTACTTCATGCTTAGTCTGGGAGTGGAAAATCCTCGTTAAAAGATTCAAATTGAAATTGAAAAATTACCTGTATTTAAAAATGACATTTATACTTCATGCTTAGTCAGGGAGTGGAAAACACTTGTTAAGAGCCTCAAATTAACCGCTTTGAAACAACGAATTCCCGCAAATTTAAAAAACGCTGTAATAATCGGGATTTGTATACTCAAAAGAAAAATGCCTTGTATATTCTGTTTTAAGAGGAAGTCGACCGACTTGTAGCCCTAAAATGCGCAGTGGATGGAGGCACAATTTTCTTTCTCCTTCTCCACACGAGAACAGGAGAAGTGCACGCGAAGGAAGATTGCAGTAACGCAGATTAAATTACCAATATATTTCTATTTCTGGTTTTTACGTTCCTTTTTTACTGTTCCATTCACAGACACATACACGCGACGAACTTTCGCATCATCATAAATGTAATAAATATGCATTGCCGCGAAATATGAATGTTCACTATTCGTACCTCTTCGTACATAAAATGTTTATTGATTTATAGTGTAAAAGTAACAATTTATGATATTTTAAATAATTATTTAAACCATTATAACAGAATGTTATAATTTTTTTTTATTGTTTCGGGAACGAAAGTAAAAACTTTCGATGCTAGAATAGTAGAAGATGTATTGTATAAAATTGATCTGTATGTTACAAAATTTTAATTTCTATATTTCTATATTGTTTAATAAAGATTTCCACGATTTACATGAAAAAAATTATTTGTTCAATAGCGAGTTTAGATAATCCTGAAAATTGTTAAGATACCTAATGTATTACGGTAATGCGGAAAACTATCGACACACCTATAAATATAAGCACCCTACTATGATAATACAACATTTCAAAAACTTATAAGTCTGCCCCGCCATAATTTGTAATAAATAAATTTTATTATTCCAGGTAGAAGTTTTTTTTTGTAATATGCTACACAAAAGCTAAACAATAATTGATTATCACTGGTATAATAATTTAAAATAACTTACTTGAAAGAATAGTCATAATGGTAATAATTAAAAAATATGCAACAAATACTTTAAAAATACAAACTAAAATAATCTTTATAAGTGTTACTGTATTTAAGAATCCGTTTTTCATTATATACACATTTAAATTTAAGTAAGCATACATATCGATTATTTTAAATCATTTTTTATAAGTAATCTATAGACATGTTATTATCTACATATACGAGTACATATAATACATGATTGATTATCATGCAGTAACGGTTGAAATCATTTTATTGCTAATTACAATAAATATGCAAAAAAAAATACAATAAAAGAGCGATTCTTCGCGCAATCTGCAACAAATTTGTCTGACAAAGACTAAATCAAACACTCTTTGGTACAACTTCTTCCCGAGCTAATACCTCGACGGACATTGCATTATACAAACATTTATTTGAATGAGTTTTTGATTTAGTCTTTGTAAGATAAATTTGTTGTAGATTGCTTGAAGAATCATACTGTTAATGTTTTGAAGAATTCTACAACCAAGTATTGGAAACGCCATTCATACTTATGTTGTTAAATATGTAAATCACAAAAAAACAAATAGAATAAATCAAAAATATATATAACGGTCGTTTGTTTTGTCGTGCCCACCATTAAGATTTAGCAAACTATTAGAAAAAAAGAGTACATTGGCAAACATATTTGTTTTAATGGAACCCTGTATACAATTTGTCAATTTTATTGAGTCTCTCGTAGGTTATTTAGGGTACATTTAAAATTATAGCTTGATATATTTCTAAATGGAGAAGATGGCAATTATAGAGAGGAATGTCCAAAAATAGATCTGCACGATATTATTATTAAACAGAGAAAAGCTATTTTCTAATAAGATTGTTAAAATCTAAAACATAAGGCTATTGAAGATGGAAAATACAACGAAGATACAGCATTGAAACACTAGAAGAGCAAAAGACATAGACATCAATAGTTTATGTGGATGTAATTTATTAATAATTAATATATATTATTCAATGACAAAGTTATCAAACGAACGGTATTTTGCATGGTTCTTCAGTAAGCCTTGCGAGGCTATTAAAACACTTCTTTTTATTTTTTTATTTTCTGGGCCTCTAAAATATATTTAGGGTCTCTGATCGGCATTTTATGTGGATGTCGAGGATTTACAAGCTCAGGCAAAATACATTCTTTATAAAATCGCACTAATTTATTTACCATATTTTGTTCCCAAAATTGTGTATCTTTCCTTATATATTCAACTTTGAGAGGAAAATTATGCCCAACCCAAACTGCAAATATACACCCCGTTCTGTTTGTCACAGCTAATTGGCCTTGTACTTGGTAATACCATTTATGTTTTGTATTTAATTTAGTTGTCTGACTTTTGGTGTCAAATTGCCAAAATGTTATTTTTTTTTGTAAAACCGCTTCATCTATGTTTATATTATAAGATGAATATGGACATTTGATTTTGAGCGAAAACCCCATTTTAATATAATAATAATGAAAACTACACGTTTTAGGGCTTTATGTATATATTTTATTTTAAAAATTGTTTAAAATAATAAATATATTTTTAAACTGTATTTGAACCCCTGCTAGCTCTGAAATTTAGCCGTGCGCGATTTTCGCAAATACTCGAAAATCAACCGAGTTTTGATCTACTTTATTCGAAACATGAAATCCGATCCCATGAAATTGCCTTCGAATCGTATGAGAGAGTACCCGAGTGCTAGATGAGACAGCGATTGTGGGAGAGAGCAAGCAAGCATAATTAAGAGACAGAAGTAGCCGGCATTCATCAGATCGTAGTAAAGGGTGGGGGATATCGTTTAGGATGTAGACGTAATATTAATCATAAACCTGTAAACTGTGCGGCATAACTAAATAGTTATTTAAAGAATCAAACATTTGAAAAAAATACATTCGTTTAATAAAAGTACAAACTTTAATAAGATCATTTTTTATTTTTGCCAGTTATTATCGTTGTTGCGCAAACAAATGGCAAATATTGGTAAATTAGCGAATTTACGTCTCACATTATTATTTTTCACAATATTTGTAACATAAATGAAAAAAAAAATATGATCATTTTGGAGAAGATGACTTTGAGAATGTGTGTTATTTAATTCATTTATTTTTATGAAATATCTTATGCAGTAGGATGCCGCGCAATAATGCATTTTTGGACAATTTTCTCGCGCGCGCGAGCGCTGACTTCCTCTTAAACACTTTGTGTTTTAATTAAAATAAAAAAAATAAAAAAATTTAACAACCCTGGTTGTAGCTAGTAAATATGTAACACATAATGCCAATAAAGGTTTTTTTTATTTAACATAACACATTTCAAAGAGCAGAAAATAAACGAACAATTTTTTTTACAAATTTTTATTTTTATTATGACAGAAATTGTTTAAGTTACATGAATTGTGCAAAACATTACCGGAAATAAGTAACGCAATCCATAATAGTCATCCCTATCATACACACAATAATACAAAAAAACTCCACGAAATACAATGAAACATGAGATCTACCTAAGATTAAATCGGCTAAAGTTTTTGAACTTCTTATCGGTCTATACAAATTAAAAATAAAATCGGGTACCTCAACAATTTCAATCGGTCCAATCTTATAAAATATAACTCACTGCGTATTATTGTTAATATTATTTAATTATTATAATTTGTAAACAATTAGTTTTCATTCTGTTCTCTTTTTTTATTTAACATTTAGTATATACATAAGCTATAATGCTACAACATGCTATATAGTAGTGATATTTTATATTTACATATTTTGTTTAGATACATAAATAATCCGCAAGTTTTTGTTTCAATTATTTTTTTGTTTGTTAAATATTTGGTTAATGTGTCGTGATTAGTGTTGATAAATAAATTAAAACGACGAATTGTTTTTAATACTAGGAGTGGTTTTTGATAAAGAAGTACATAATCTTAATCCATGCTAACTCGTTTTGAAGTTTTTTAAGTTGGGTGTAAATTCAATCCAAAATTATACAAAAAGAACTACTAATGTCTTTCCCAATCCAAAATTATAACAAAAAATTTAATTTTGACAAAGACCATCCATCAAAACTACAGAAATAGTTTTGGTAAAGGAAATCTGTAGTTTTTATGGATGGTCTTTGTCAACATTCAATTTTTTGTTATAATTTTGGATTTTGAAAGACATACATAATTTTTTTTGTATAATTTTGGATTGAATTTACACCCAACTTAATAAACTTTAAATAAACACAGCCAATATTTATTTTTTCAAGCATTTATTTCTATTATTCACTTTTTCACGCCAATGTTTCTTCTTTATCAAAAAAACCGACATTAATAATAATAAAAACAATTTATTTACAAATACAATACATTCCATGAATCTAGAATGATTATGATAATACAAAAAACTCGTTAAATACTACCTGTAATTATTTATAGCACCTTCATTAGGGGCAGCGTGGATAATTTTTGTTTTTAAATTCAAGTTTAACTCAACGATTTCCAAATTGTTTACAAATCCTGCCACTAAATTTTTCATAATCGGTAATCCTTAAAAATAGTTATTTACAATTGGCAAGTGTGTGATTAATCAAGTATTGTAATTCCTTCACAACTTTGGAAATTAGAAAATCGACTAATCTACATATGTTATGGAAATTATCTACATTAGATAGTGGCAGTTTTTTTTCCTTCTTTAATTTACTCAAATATACGGGTTTTACACTGACTTTTTTGTTTTGTATTAGAAAATATTAGTATCATTTGTTCTTTGTAAAGTCGATGCATTATTACAAAAATTATATTCCAAATTATTTAAATTAAACTTAATTTCATAAAACAAATAATTAAATAAAATACCATACTTGTTCAGTTTGAGAGATTCTGAACATTTTACTTTCAAAGTTATTTGAATAAAATATGATTGTGTAATTGAATAAGAAATTGCTTTCAAAATTATTTGAATAAAATATCATTATTTGTTTAGAATAAGGCAGATTTTTGGAACAATTTTTTTTTTAAAATGACAAGTAAAATATCATTACTTGAATAATCAAATAAGAAATTCTGTATTGTGGAGGCTTTTACTTCGTTATACATGTTAATTACACAATGAAACACTTTTAACTTTGTTTGTATAACACGTTTTATTTAATGTGACTGCAGTTTCGACAATTTTAGCTTGTCATTATCAAACATGGAGTAACCTCTAGTTTAAGTTACTCCATGTTTGATAATGACAAGCTAAAATTGTCGAAACTGCAGTCACATTAAATAAAACGTGTTATACAAACAAAGTTAAAAGTGTTTCATTGTGTAAATAAGAAATTGTTTAAAAACCTTTACTTGATAACCACTGAGCAAAAAAACAAACAAATAACGTTATAAAGGGTGACTCAGAGTAGATTTCAGTTTTCGAACGTACCTTGTGCAACCGCTTTAAAAGTTGTGGGGGGGGGGGGGGGTAGCGGTGGCAATTTGCGGCGAATACGTGCGGATTGTCAGTAAACATGGAGCAGTGGTTGACAGAATAACGTGCCTTTATGGTAGAGGCGTTTTTTAAAGCTAACGATTCCTATGTAGTGGCTATTCGACGTTTTTGCAACCATTACAATATTCGGCATGTACGTGATGCTCCGTCGACAAATTTAGTGAAATCGTGAGTTCAATGATTCCGACAAACAGGTTCCTTGGCAAATCGGAAGCACCCAGGTCAACAGAAGTCCATCAAAACGCCAGAGAACATTGAGATTGTGCGACGTGCTGCGACTGGAAATCCACGGCGGTCAATTCGAAAACATAGCTAGGCCCTGAATATTCATCGCTCAAGTGTGCAACGGATTTTAAACAAAGACTTACACTTCCATCCATACAACATTCAATTGGTACAGTTCCTGAAGCCTACAGACAACGAAATTAGAAAAACATATTGTGAGACCATGATGAATATGTTTTGCGATGAGGGAGGCTTGGACAACATTTTATTCAGTGATTAGGCTCACTTCCACCTGGAGGGCCACGTAAACAAACAAAACTGTTGGTATTGGGCCCCCAAGAACCCAGAAGAAAAGCACCAAAAACAATTGCATTCCAAGAAGGTAGCAGTTTAGTGTGCCATGTCGTCTTCTGGAATAATCGGGCCCTACTTTTTAGAGGATGCCCGTGGCCGCTCTGTTACTGTGACAAGCCAACGGTACACTGCAATGCTCCACCAATTTTTGACTCCAGCTCTTCAAACCGTTCCTGGTTATGAACCAAACTGGACTTGGTTTCAACAGGATGGGGCGACGGCACACATAGCAGCAGCATCAATGGAAACTGTACGTGAAGTGTTTCCAGGAACTGTTATTTCGAGATTTGGGGATATCTCTTGCCCGCCAAGATCACCAGATCTTACTCCCCTTGACAACTTTTTGTGGGGATATTAAAAGAGTATCGTCTACAACGATCCTCCAGCCACTACGGAGCAGTTAAAAGACAACATTCGAGAGGCCATTAACAACATTCTTATTGAAATGTGTCGGCGGGTATTTAAACATTTAAGAGCAGCATTGGAGGGGTGCTATGAGAAGGATGGTCGACATTTGGACAACATTTTGTTTAAAAAATGAAATCCGCATCTCTGTACTTTCTTAATTTAATATTAAAATTATTCCAACACTTTTTATGCTGTTATAATAACGTGTTAAAAACTGAAATCTCCTCTGAGTCACCCTGTATCAACATTGTAGCAAGATTAAACGTTGTTTTAATGTTGATGAAACATTACCGAGATGGATTTGCTCAGTGGGTAGAATAAATATTTTTTTTTTAAATGACTTTAATAAAACGCCTTTACTTTTTGAAAACAGATAACCTGTTTTCAACGAGAAAAGGCGTTTTATTAAAGTAATTTAAAAAAAATATATTTAATTTATACCATTCGTTTTATTTAAGTATGGTCATAGAGATTTACCTCGTAAAAATGGTACCTCATGCTAACTTTTGTTTTTGTCCAATTTGGAAACCCTGTTTTGTTTTAATTAATGAATCAAACACCTTTCTACGAAATGTTTATTGTTAGAAGGATATAAACATGTTAGATTTTTTATTTTAGCTTCCAAGTTTAGCAAAACAAATACCGTGCAATCATTTAAATGATTATTTTTTGTGCGGTTGCCCGGAATGTTAATTGAATGATGGAATAAATTTGAGGTTATGGTAAACTATGTGTTAACAGTTAATAATATTGATATTTCAATATAATTAATAAAACAGAAGGAATATCATTTTAATAAAGTCCTTAATATCATTCTAAAAAGCGTTTTCCACTCCCAGACTAAGCATGAAGTAAAATTTCGAGTTTAGAAAAGCCCCGTGTAGAAAATTTGTCGAGGGTCGCGTAGCGACCCGAGACAAATTTTCACGGGGCTTTTCTAAACTCGAAATTTTACTTCATGCGCCACGCGTATAAAACAAATCCAATCTGTATTCAAAAACACTCATTTGATGTGTGAAATCAAAATTGAGTATATTGGTATGAGTAACAAGACTTAATCATTTTTTTTAATATCTGTTTTTGAGTAACATTTTGAAAGGCCTCGAAAAAATTAGTTGCCCTGGTACTTCCATTTTTATTTGACATTGAAAAAGTCAAGTTAACCAAACTTCTTAGTGCGTATCTACCGTGCAATCATTTAAATTATGATTTAAAGTAGGCGACATTTTTTTTTGTGCAGTTGCCCAGAATGTTTGAATAAATTTGAGATTATGGTTAACTATGAGGTGACAGTCAGTACTGCCAATCTAATTTAAAACTCTAAATCATGTTTTAAATCCTGGGTATCCAAACTATCTTCTTCGCGGGCCACAAATACAATTCTACATAATAAAGTCGGCCAAGATCCGATTAATTTTATAAAATTATGAAAAATTTAAGGAACAATTGTTACAATATTTCAAAATAAGACATTTACAAAAAAAATTACAAACAATCGCCACGGATTCATGCAAGTCGCGGGCCGGATTTGGCCCGCGGGCCGTAGTTTAAAGACCATTGTTTTAAATGATCACATTATGACATTTTCGCTAAGTTGATTTTTTGGCTTAATTATTTGTATTAATAATTTCAACTTTGATAGCGAAAATAAAGAAATTTAACATGTTTATATCCTTCTAGCATTGTACATTTCGTAGAAAAAATTTAGATTTAATAATAAAACCAGAAAATTTACTCAAATTTGTACGACGACAAAAGCTAACATGGGGTACATTTTTTACCATGTAAATCCCAATGGCCATACTTAAATAAAACGCAGTGTATAATCAAAGAAATTGATTTCAAAATTATTCAAATAAATTGTCATTACTTTGTTTTATACATGAAATTGTTTTCTGAATCATTTGAAAAGCATTTAATATGAAGCTTTTAGCAATTGTTTCTACTTCATGATTAAGCATGAAGTAAAATTTCGAGTTTAGAAAAGCCTGAAAATTTGAATTTGCAAATCCAAATTTTCAGGCTTTTCTAAACTCGAAATTTTACTTCATGCGCCCCGCGTAAAAACACTGAAATTTTGTTAAGTTTAAAATATGCTAAAACTAAAGCAATATATTTTGAACTTCTTAATATTTTAGTATTGTATACGTGTGGTGTATGAAATAAAATTTCGAGTTTAGAATAGCCTGGAAATTTGGATTAGTCGCTCTGTTTCGCGACCAATCTAAATTTCAGACTTTTCTAAACTGAAAATTTCATGCTTAATAAAATTCAACACTTTTTAAATATACAATAAGATAGATAAGCTATACTTAAAATAAAAACATCGCAGTGTTTAATGGCTACTATCTTTAAAGAGAAAACCAAAAGTCCAATGATAAGTTTTAAATATATTTAACAAAATAAGCCTTTTCATAGCTGCATTAATAATTAAGCATCGACTTTTTACATACCTGTACACAATCTTTTGATTAATTTGTTCGTATAATCCACATACACCTATTTCCTCTTCACTCAACTAAAAAATCTTGGTCCGGTTTAACTAAAAAAATTCAGGACTAGACTTTTTTCCCTCTTTACATACACACACACACATCCTCTTTCTTTAACTTTAATGTTTGTGTGGTTCCGTTACGCTATAGAGATATGTTTTGTTTGTTTTTTGTTATTATGTTTATTTAATTATAATGCCCGTTTTGTCTATGTGAAATATGAATCCTTATCGTGTAATATGTAAACGGAATCCCAACGAAATGCTTCCTCATTTATATAAAAAATTCTTAAGTCTATTTTTTTGTTTATGTATAATATTAGTATTGACATCACTAATTTTAACGCGAATTTCGGCGCTTGCACGGCAAATTATCTTACTGTATATGTTTGAGGGATTCACATTTTATATATCTTAGATAGTGTTTTTGGAAAACTAAAATGACATGTAAAAGTTTTAGAAAAATATGTTAAATTATTAAGATTAAGGTATAAATTGTATTTTAATCACTTTTGCTTAATATTTAAGCTCTAGTTGAATTTGTAGATTACACAGAGTACACTTTCAATAAATAGCTAATCCAGTCAAGGCCGTAGCCAGGAGCGGGAATATGGGTGTTCGAACCCCCCTGAAATTTTCAAAATGTTAATTTTTTGGATCTAAAAGCAGGACTGTAAGAGCACAAACAATTTTTTGTTAAATTTTGTATTGTGGAGGCTTCTACTTCATTATACATGTTAATTTATCAATTAAAACGTTTTAACTTTGTTTGTATAACAGAACTTATTTATATGTAAATTGTGTTATATCGTATGTTCAATAAAATAAAATATCTAGAGTGCCCTGATTTTATCTTTATTTAAATTTAAGTTGGCTACACGCTTTAGGAATTGACATATAAAACGTCAGACATAATAATTATAATCTATAATTTGAGAGTTGCCAACCTACAATATTTTCCATGGCAATCTAGAGATTTTTTTTTATTGAACATACGATACAAACAAAGTTAAAACGTTTTAATTGACAATATTTTCGTTGAATCATCATAATATGTTTACAATCTTTAAAAAAAATCTTTGATTTTCTCTTAAAATGTTCAATCCCAATTACGTAATTTTGTATTTATTTGAGACAGTAGGTCATGAACTAGTACGGCACTTTTTACACTTTGTGCACTGAATCTGTTCGTTATACGAGCTGGATGCCTGCAATTGTAAATGTAAAGTTACACTAACTTAAACTGTGACGTCACAAACTTAAGGGGCTAGGGGCACTCATAATTTTGAAAAAATCGATTTTTCAAAAATGTCAGTATTCGAAAGTATGATCCTTCGACTATCATATTTCAAAATTTCATGGTGATCCGAAATGTAGAAGTATTTTTTTTTCGACCGCCGAAGCGAACAGTGCAGGCCGTCGGGCTGCGACCGTGCGGCGCTCCAGCCGCTCCGAACGCTATTTCTCTCGCGCTTGTGATACTAGCCTGCAGGTCAGTTTTAAAGGCCGTGCACATGTTTTAGAAACTTGTGCCGCCATCTATGATCATGTTAGAACTATTTCGATGTAGTTTGAACCTCAAATTCCATTGGTGTCAGTCGCCATACACGTGCCGGTGTTTGTTTCGCGCCGTGAAAAAGATATAAACGATGGGTCGAAACAAAGTGAGTCGAAGTGCGCGCAAGAGTAATCCGACGCGAAAATATCTAAATCGAAAAAGGAAGCAGTCTTTCAACCCGAAAACGCCAGAGATCGACGATTGCAGTTTAAGTGCTTCGGCGAAGAAAATGAAGAGACAAAAGGAAGTCATAGTGCCGCAGGACGATTCCATTCAGTACCGGATCATAAGTTTCGTCACCGTGTTTGCTGCCATCTCGAATTTGGTGAAGTGTCGCGAGTGCAACGGGAACTTGAAATTCCAAACTGACAACACGCGTGGACTGGGCTTCAGAATTGCTGTGATATGTGACAACTGCCCGATCGTTTTGATTTCATCTTGCTCTTTCATTGGGCACACGTACGAAATTAACAGGCGTTTTATATTCGCAATGAGAGTACTGGGACTTGGCCACGAAGGATGTGTAAAGCTGTGCGGGCTCCTGGACATGCCGAGTTTTCTGGCTAAGACAACGTACAACATTTTGATGAAGCAGATTCTGATATCGGTGACAGCAGTGGCGGATCTATTGTTCCATAAGGCAGTGAAGGAAGAACGAGAAGAAACTGTTCGGGAAACCAATGCAGCGAAGGACGACGAACTAACTGTGTCAGGTGATGGGACGTGGCATAAGCGCGGATTTACGTCATTGTATGGTGTCTCGTCGTTGATTGGCTACTACAGTGGAAAAGTTCTCGATGTAGTCACGAAGAGTGCGTACTGCAAAATGTGTGAAGTTTGGAAGGGCAAAGAGGATACTCACGAATACGACGAATATATGGAAACTCATCAAGCGGAATGTTCAGCAAACCATCAAGGATCAGCAGGGAAGATGGAAGTCGCAGCCATAACTGAAATGTTTTGCAACTCTGAAGAAAAGTACAACGTCAAATACGTCAACTATATCGGTGATGGGGATTCAAAAACATTTGCAGGTGTTCGTGATGCTCATCCCTACGGTCCTGAAACAGTCATCCCGAAGAAAGAATGTGTCGGTCACGTTCAAAAGCGGATGGGCTCCAGATTACGCGCGTGTAAGAAAAAGACAGGAGGACTCGGCGGCAGAAATAAACTCACTGGTAAACTTATTGATAAGTTAACAGTTTACTATGGGTTAGCATGGGACGACACAATCAATCTGTTAACGGCATGAGAAACGCGATTTGGGCAACTTTTTACCACTACAACTACGATCACAAGCTGTGTCCAGTAGGAAAGGACTCTTGGTGTACCTGGCAGCGGGCGGCCGTCAATAACAACGTGGATTCATTCCACCATGATTATGTTCAATTTCCAGCTGATGTCTCCAAAGCCATAAAGCCAATTTATACCGACTTGACGAAGCAGGAATTACTCGAACGCTGTGTGGGTGGTTTCACTCAAAACAACAACGAGAGCTACAACCAGCTGATTTAGAAAATCTGTCCGAAAATCCTCCCGGGAAGCTCAACGATCGTCCAAATTGCGGCCTATACAGCAGCTGTTGTCTACAATGAGGGGTTCTACAGCATCCTGATGATCTTCCAGGCGATGGGGGTGAACTGCGGCCCGAATATCCACAGGTTTGTTTCCGACAAAGATGAGCAGCGGATAGCGCTCAGTGACAGCCGCGCGCACGCTGCTACCAGAGAGGAGAGAATGCGGCGAAGACAAGAGCGAACGAGGAGTCTAGACGATTTCCTGGACTCGGAAGGACCACAGTACGGGCCCGGAATCGACGATTCACTGTAAGTCCATTTTTATGAACGTACAGAACATTTTAATGCTCTCCAAAACTTCAAAGTCGTTTTTCTCGAAACGACATTTTTCAATGCGGTGCCAATGATTCCAGCCAAAGTTCTGAACGGATCTGGATTAAATTTGGCATAATTGTTGCTAATTACATTGTTGTGTACTTGGACGAAGGAATTTACGTTCTGATAAAAATTACTATATTTTTGGCATGCTAAATCAACCAAATTTTAGGTCATAAAACGCACTTTTTTTCAAACGGCCGCCATTTTGTTTAAAATCAACGTATTTAATTTTCCTTCGTCCAAGTACAAGGTTTTTATATATATTCTAAGATCAATATCGATTTTGTGTTTCAGATAAACAGTACGACCTCTGGGATTGGCACCGCGAACCCTTTATTCTGAAAGGCGCGCCCCTGTACACAGTCTTTTTGTGTGTGTATACACATATTATTTCAATAAAAAAAATATTTTTATAAAGTAGAATAAAAGACCTTTTTAACGTAGTAATAGCTTTTTACATACAACCATTACTTTTCGAGAAAAAAAAAAATCCAAAAAACACCTAAAAATCACAACTATGACTGCCCCTAACTCCTTAAACTCTTAAACTTAACTTAGTGCAGTACGAATGAACACACCACGTTACACTAGGTTTGTTCATTCTGTTCATGCTGTTAACTCAAAATGCAACCTAACAATACAACTTATGTACATAATACAACACAAAAAATGCATATTGGGTTGCATGTCATGCTATTAGGGACGAATTCTAAAAAAAAAAAAGATTCACGGATCCAAATCACGAATACTCGAATAAAGGATTTGTAGGAGAAAAATATGATTTGAATCATAGATTCGAATCCTGTTTTTGAATTATGGATACACATTTTTTAAAACTAAATTTGATTTGTTTGCAAGTATTAACATTTTTAATATTGCTACCTCTACAGTTTTCATTAATAATAATGTTCAAAACCGAATTATTTATTATTAACACTGGATATTGGTTCTAATAAACTAAATATCCTATTCCGTGTTATTATTTTTAAATACAAATAATGTATGTGTTTTTGAACTTCACGTTAAATCAGTGTTTTATACGCAGGAAGTAAAATTTCGAGTTTAGAAAAGCCTAAAACCTAAACAAGGGTTTCCACCACTTGATAAAACATGAAGTCAAATTTCGAGTTTAGAAGAGCCTAAAAATTTATATTGGGGCGCTACGCTTCGCTCAGCACCCAAATCCAAATTTTCAGGCTTTTCGAAACTCGAAATTTTACTTCATGCTTTATTAAGTGGTGGACACCCTTGTTTAATAACAATAAAAACTTGAGTCATCACAGTTACTTCAAATAATTTTAAACCAAACTTGATTATTTAAATAATAAAATACACCTAATTATAAGTGGCAGTACCTGAAAATGCCTGAAAATGTAGGCATTTTTTGTTTTTATAAAAGCGTTTAATGCGCTTCCATTCCTAGACTAAGCATAAAGTACAATTTTGATTTTTTTGTAAACTCGAAATTTGACTTCATAAAAGTGAAGTTCAAAATTAATCCTTATGTTTGATTTAAGTTAATAAATTTCGTCTGCCCCTACAATACGAACCCCGTCCCTCGTCAGATGACTCAGTCTTTAAAAATTCACTTACTAGAACTACAACGCTTGAAATGGGAAAATATTTTAATATGTTATATTGAGGTCTGCTTTATACAGGGAGTTTTTCTTATAAGTATATACACCCCGATATACTGTAAATTTTCAGATATTTGTCGTATTTGAAAAAAGCTCAAATTGAAGCTTTAAACGAGTGTTTTCCATTCCCAGATTAAGCATAAAGTAAAATTTCGAGTTTAGAAAAGCCTGAAAATTAGGTTTGGTCGCGTTGTGACCAAAACAAATTTTCAGGCTTTTCTACACTCGAACTTTTACTTCATGCGCTACTTGTATAAAACACTGATTGCAAGTGAAGTTCAAAATATACTACTAAAGCAATATGGTAAAGATATAAATATTTTGAACTTTACAATATTTTAGTGTTTTATACGCGTGGCGCATGAAGTAAAATTTCGAGTTTAGAAAAGCCTAAAAATTTGGTTTGGTCGCTCCGCTTCGCTACGCGACCAAACCAAATTTTCAGGCTTTTCCAAACTCGAAATTTTACTTCATGCTTAATCTGGGAGTGGAAAACACTCGTTTAAAGCTTCAATTTTAAATTTTTTAAATACGACGAATATCTAAAAATGTACAACGTATACAGTATGTTGGGGTATGCATATTTAGAAGAAAACTCCTTGTATATAGGGGACTTAAATATATCAAAATATTTTCGCAATTCAAGAGCTGAAGTTCTAATAAGTGAATTTTTAAAGACTGTGCCAACTGACGTGGGATAGGACTCGTAGATTCGAATTATTTTTAACAATTCCATCCCTTTTAGAGGATTCGAATCGTTTTGTAAGCATTCAAATCCGTTTGTAAGTATTCAAATCCATTTATAAGGATTCGAATCATCTACATTTGAATTGAAATACAAATCCTCTTAAAAAAATATAACGAATCCAAATCACAAATCCATTTTCACCAAAGTAAGTATTCGAACACCTCTTTTGAATCCTCTAAAAGGATTCGAATCCTAGCTAGCTTTGGTATGTATCTGTGTCTAATCGGAAAGTCAAATTTTAATTGGAGCTTAAATGTTAAGTAGTGGAAATATATGTTAAATGCTTCATACAAATAATTTATTAAAGTCTCAATTTACTAACTTAAAATAAATTGGAAGATAAACGTGAAGTAAACTAGGATGAAATGAATTTTTGGCACGTATAATTTACCCAAAAATTGGTAAAATCAAAATAAAACCCATCTAAAATTATCCCAGTTAAAAGACAATATGCGGTCTTTACATAGAGACAACATTTCAAAGAATTGCTTTACAGCCAATCAAAATTATTCTCATATTTAAATCAAACAATCTGATTGGCTGTAAACCAATCTGATTGGCTGTAAAGCCCATTCCTTACTTTCTTCTGCGAATATAATGGCTCTGGCGTCAAATTCCCTTCGACCACACCAATTCCTCCAACATTCTTTGTTTCCATGTAAAGTTTGCATGCAACTAATTAACGTCTTAACGATGTCAACAATGATTTAATTATGACGTCAATTAGGGTAAGACTTTTACCTTTACGTTGAATTAAAAATACTTCTAATATCATACTTATCTAAGATAAAAAATGTGTAGTCGAGTGATTGGGTATATATATATATATAAAAGAACGAATTCATAAGGCTGTGCAAGCACCGCATTGGCCACTTAATACATTATAATTACATACATCTATAAGTCTTATTAACACACAGCTAGCCTGCCCGGGTTGTCTCTCAGTCTCGCGGCGCACTCATTCATCGTGCAAAGCCAAATTTCAACAAAATACCACGCACAATTCAATCAATTGTCTGTAAATCAAAAATTCAATTTTCTACGCTAGGATGAAGCAGCAGTTTGAAATACAAGTAGTGCATACTTCGAAATACAAGTGGTATTTCAAAATGCTGGAAGGTCTACACTAGGATGAATCAGCAGTTTGAAATACAAGTAGTATTTTGAAAAGAAAACAACTGCCTTATTAATAGATGGTAGGAGGGAGTTTTACTACTCCACAAAGCTTGCTTAATCGAGTTTTAAAACTGTTTTCTACGGTATATCGATAAGGCAGTCTTTATTTATTAAGAGACTATATAAGAGTTTTATGTACTCACTAAGGAATATTTAGTGAAGTATAAAAACCATTTATTAATGCTAGACAGCACGTATTTAGTATTTCAAAATGCTGGAAGGAAAATTAAAAAGTGATGAGTTTTTTTTTATTAAAAAGTTACTTTGCGTAAGTGGTATTTTGAAGAGAATCCTTTGCTCCTATAAAATGGTAACGATACAAAACGGCTGACTGGCGGGAATACCAGGCAAGCAAAATAAATTAAATAAATCCCGACGAACGCGTTAAGCGTGATGAAAAAACGCACTTGGTTCTTTTTTTTTAAAAAACCACGAATTGTAGTAGTTGGTTCTTTTGGACAGAGTATCTTTGTTTTCATTTGGGCGTTTTTTGATTACGTTTTTCGGCGTTGGTCGTGTTGTTTTCTTTTAGGTCCATTTATCAATCAACGCACGCACCCACGCAAAAATTCAACATTCATTCAAGCACGCGGCACTCGAGAGAAGCGCGTTTTATCTCTTATGATCAGAGAACAACATCGGGCAGACTATGTGGCCACTAGGCTCGCGAGTCATTGTCGTGGTGTACGATTTTCCTTTCCTTGTAGTAGATCTCTTCGCTTTCTTTGTCGCACATCAGGAGCACTACGCCGCCGAAGAGGAAGATGGCTGCTCCCCAGCCCACTCCGTACGCCCATCCGAATTCCCATATTGTTCGATTACCTAAAAACAAAAATCATTAGTGAATTGCATTTTTAGTAGTTTATGATATTAAAAACGGCAGTTTGAAATTATTTTATCATATTAATCATAACTTTGATTAAAACCCTTAGAACCTTTCATCAACATACATACATTTCGGACACAAATAATGATAATTGATAATGGACCCTTTGTGTCCGAAAAGTACATTCGGTTACAAAATAAAGTTTTGAAGAAAGGTTTTAAGTGTTTTAATCAAAGTTATAATTATCTTTAATCAATCTAAATATTAATCATATTTGATCGTCAGAATAATCAGTGGCGTTACTAGAATTTTGCGATCATTTATGAAGGCTCTATATAACATTAATTAATCCTAATGTACGTGATATATCCACAAAGTAAGTTCCGATTGACTGGTTAAAGAAAACAAATACATATCCAGAAACAAAATTATAGTAAAAGAATCGTTGAACCTTTAACTATTTTTCCATAATACTCAAACCATTTTGTAGGCACTTTTCATAGCTAGGCACAAGCTTTTGTATTCCCTTATTATAAGAACGTGCCGCCTGTAATCTCAACCAAGTAACATCATGTTCTTTGATCTCATCGTCATTGTTTAACCTCTTGCCACGAAGACTTATAGAGAGAGCAGAAATTGTACACTTCAGGTTTTCGTGAATCATTTCTTCAACTGCAGCAACCAGTTCATTACTAGTCTGGATCTGGATCTAGATCATAAAGGGGTGTGTACCTAGATACAGCAATTAGACCCCAATGGGGCCTTTTTGCATCCCCCCCCCTAGGGTTGTGTCACTCCTCAGCTGAGCCATGCCACTCTGTCGAGAAAGGCCAGCAGAGCAGCGGTTGACTCTTCCCTAATGTCGGCCAATGTCGGCCATCTGGACGCCAGAATTTCCTCCCTTTGCAAGGCGAGTGCTAGGCAATCACAAAGGATGTGCTCGGCAGTCTCGTCCTCCTCATGACAGCCTCTACAATCTGGCGAGTCAACGACTCCCATTTTGTAGAGATGCCCATTTAGTCCACAATGGCCCGTGAGAACGGCCGTTATGCGTCTCAGATTATTTCTGCTCATTTGCAGGTAGTGTAGTGCCGTCTTTTTGTTCGGATACCCTAAGGTTTCCCTAGACATCCTACAGTCCTTAATGTCATCTCAGCGTTCCCTGAATTTCTTCAGGATTTCGTTGTGGATCAATTCGTTTAGGGTCGAGATGGTGGGTTTTACTAGCGGCTGTGGCGAGGAAATAGTTTCCCCAGCCGCTGCTCTAGCCAGTTTATCCGCCTTCTGATTGCCTACATTAATGTCATGGGCCTTCACCCATGATATCTCGATTCTGTTTTCTGCAGCAGCAAGCCTGAGTTTGCTGTGGCAGTCCAGAACTGTCTCCGATGTTGTTACTCTGTTTTTCAGAGCCATCAGAGCCTGCCTGCTATCTGTTAGGATAAGTAGCTTTTAGTTCCTCATGTTGCGGTTCTGTATGGTTTCAGCCGCAAGTGCTATTCCCATCACTTCTAGTTGTGCGATGGTCGTGTTCTCTCCCATTGGAGTCTTTAGGTTGATGCCCAGGTTCCTGGAGTATATCCCCAGTGTCCAGCGTCCTTCTTTACATGATGCGTCGGTGTAAATGCGATTAGCCGATTCTCTCATGTCCATCGAGGGATGGACGCGTACCTCGTATCCTTCCGGTACGGTATAGTGGCCGAGCACAGGTCGTTTCTAGCCTCTAACAGAGGTATATCTTTGCAGACATTCCTCCAGAGGCTGCCTCTAGCCATCCCACATGTGTTACGTGTCCATAACCCTTCAGCTTGGAGACGGAGTATGATATTTATGGCCTCCTTCTCCACATACAGATCCAGCGGTGGAAGGCGTAGCATGACTTCCATTGCCAGAGTCGGGGTAGTGCGCATTGCACCCGTCGCGCCGAGACAAGCTATTCTTTGTACCTGGGATAGGCGCCTCATTGTGGTCTGTAGTTTCGTTCTTGACCACCACACAGAGGCGCCATACGCAAGCATTGGCCTTATTATCGCTGTGTAGACCCATAGTGTCGCTTTTGGTTTCAGACCCCATGTCCTCCCCACTACACGTCTACACTGCCAGAATGCCCTTATGGCCTTGTTTGTTTTAATATCGATATGCGATTTCCAGCTCAGTTTATTGTCGATGGTTATACCCAGGTATTTGACTTCCTTGCTGTACTGCAATATCGTATCCATTTGCGAGGGTGCCCTTTGAGGTACCCTCCTTTTCCTGGTGAACATGACCATCTCCGTCTTTGCTGGGTTAACAGAGAGGGAGTGATCTTGACAACATTTGGTGAGCGTGTCAAGTGCCGTCTGCATCCTACTGCATATGGCATCTTCAAATTTTCCACTTACTAGGATGGCTAGGTCATCAGCATAGGCTGTGACCGTAAAACCTTGCGTGCGCAGTTCCTTCAATAGGCTATCAAGCACCATGTTCCACAGCAGGGGGGATAATACACCTCCCTGCGGGCATCCACGGCTCATGTTGCAGGAGATACGTTGTCCCCCTGCCTCCGCGCTGACTGTCCTGTTAGCAAGCGCATTGCTAATCCAGTCAGCTATTGATACTGGGACTCCGCGCCTATCCAGGGCGTTCCGTATCTTTGGTAAGGTTGTTTTGTCAAAAGCGCCTTCAATGTCACCCAGGGTGGATTCGCGTGAATCCAACGATTTCTCTATCTCGCCTACAACACTGTGTAGTGCCGAGTTAGTTGATCTACCCCTTGTGAATGCATGTTGCACCTTCTCCAGTGGTAATTCCTGAAGCGTTTTGCCTCTTATATATTTCTCACATAGTCTCTCCATTGTTTTTAGGAGGAAAGACGAGAGCGATATCGGCCTGTAAGCTTTTGGTTCCGTTTAATCAGCTTTGCCAGGCTTGGGAATGAAAACTACCCTGACTTGTCTCCATTACTAGTCAAACATGGACGTGATAATGTGCATGATGACGAAGGATCATGCATATTATCACGTCCTTTACATCCTTAATTGAAAATGTGATAAGTAGAACTAGGTGGAAATGTCCTTATTATTGACTTGGTGACTTGGTTTAATGTTATTCCTATTGAGGAAAGGAATTGCAGACCTTATCTCACAAGCGGCACGATTTTCAACTTCATTCGCCACTTTCAACAAGCACTACCAAGCGTACACAACAATCAGCTAACTCATATTAACGTCAACTTCTTCTCAATAAATTAGAGTAAGTATCGCGCATGCGCGAAATTCCGATCGCAGCGCTGCAGTGGCAAGAAATTCAAACTGTTAAAACTAACAACACATTATTAAAAAGCGTAAAAAGTGCCTTAATAATGTCAAAAAATCATTCTTCTATCATCAATAATAACCAAGTTATAAAGGAAATTAAAAAAATCGCTAAAATCAGTATTTTCGCAGTGTGCTCTGAATGTTCAACTTTTTTGTTAGTTTTACATAGGTTATAGATAGTACTCATTGTCATTGTCATTATAGATAGTACTCATTGCATATTTATTGTACAATTTTTGGTCGATCACCTACCAGTTTCAACATCCGGTAAGATTTTGAATAATTTACAATAAATTTGTACACTGCTCGAATTTTGACAGTGCGAGATTTGTTTGAAATTTATTAAACAAAAGCAGTATATTTCCAACTTCATAATATGTTTAATCTTTTATACGTGTGGCGCATGAAGTAAAATTTCGAGTTTAGAAAAGCCTGAAAATTTGGTTTGGCCGCTCCGCTTCGCCCCGCTTCGCTCCGCTCCGCTTCGCTACGCGACCAAACAAAATTTTCAGGCTTTTCTAAACTCGAAATTTTACTTCATGCTTAATCTGGGAGTGGAAAACAATCGCTTGAAAGTTCAATTTGAAATATTTGTAAAAACAACGAATATCTGAAAATTTTCAATGTATACAGTATATTGAGATATGTATACTTAAAAGAAAAACCCTCTGAGATAGTAATAAATAAAATGCAGTGTACAAACAATTTTTTTGGGCACCAGAAAAATTCCAGGGCTGAAAGGTTTAAATTAAAAATCATGGAAATTATAGCCAAGTTAAAAAATGTTGTTGATCCACGTAAAATAATAATACGTGTAATAATGGTATAAATAGCAAAAACTATTCTTCCGACTTTATGCCAATACGCCTCTCATGTAGTGTTGAATATATGACTAATATTGTATTTCTTCTAGAGCGTCATACTTTGGAAAATAATAACAAATCAAAATGTAGATAGGCTAATATTGAAAGGACCTTAATTAAATAATGAATAACTTCTCTTGCACTAAACCGCCTTAATTTTTACAAGAGACATTATCGTTTGTTTCATTAAGTTCCTTTTAACATTAGTCTATTATGAGAGAAATTGGTCAAAATTATATAGATTAAATGCAGGAAACACTAACAAGGGATAATGCAAAACTGCTTTTATTAATAATTAACATTTTAGTCACCTAGTTATTGTTTATCAAAATAAATAGTTTAACAATCAACTGGTATTATTTTAACTTATCCAAACTCTAGTAAATAAATACATACTATATTTCAACTGAAAATAAATGAATTACTAACTGGTAATCTTAGGTGCACTTACGTTGAAACATTCTTAATCTGTTTCATTGTACCCAAGAAGTTTAATTACCCCGAGTTGTAATATTAAGCAGTTAAGTCGTTAATAGCGGCTGAATGGGACACGCTCTTGGCAGTGCACTATCTGCGCAAATACCTCATTCACGAACAACCGCTAATCTCGATGCGATGATGGGGGTTCATTCAAGACCTGTAACACGATGGTCAGCTGACATTGCATGTGTGCGACATGTTCTGGTCATTAGCCATCCGTGTCTTTATTCTGTACTGATATCAAGGCGTTTTAAAGGATCATGTTCTGTCATGTCAAGAGATAACGAGATATGATTAACGAGACTAATTAGTTGGGGATTGATTTGATAAGCTTATATATTTAACGATTGAAATATTTTTTTCCTACGACCGCTCCCGAAAACAGACATATCGTCGCTATACCTTTGCATTGAACGTTGTCAATTCTATATTTGTATTTTGACAAGTAATATACAATTGACAACTTTCAACGCAAAGGTATTGCGACGATATGTCTGTTTTCTGTCTGCTTGTACAAGTAATGTCACGCTTAAAAATTGATTTTTCAAAACTAGTTTTGAAAGTGAAATGCTCAAACGTCAGTGTGAAAATTATTAAAATAAAATAAGTAGTGAGGAAGAACAATTAACGCCGCCGCTGTTTGGTCGTAAGAAAAGCAGAGTGTTAAACACGTTCTGAAAGTTACAAAAAAAGACCTTTATTGGCATAAAACTACATTACATCCATATCTACACTAATCGCTGCCCCCTCTCTTCCTTCTGCTTTCCCTCTCTTCCCCCAACTTCTCCAGCGTCCTTACCCCGGCCTCATCCTCTCTCATCCATTCCGTCACTCTTCTATTCCCACCCATTCCTCCTTTACCCCCTCGCACTCCTCTGCCAAATGACTCCACGTATCCCTCCCCCGCTCACACATTACACACCTCCCATACTCTTCCCCCATCCACACCTTCCTTCCTCTCTCCCCTGACCCACACCTCGCCCTCGCCAGCACCACCCTTTCCTCCCTACTCCATCCCCTCTCCACCAAATACCTCGGCATTCTCCTAAGCACCTGCCACCTCCCGTACCTATCGTTGTATTCACTCCTCTCTATACACCCCTGTCTTGCCTGTGCTTTCACCTCCTTCTCCTTCTCTTTGACCCACGCATCCATCTTTACCCCATTCCCCAGCCACTCCATCACCTTCGCCTCCGACAAACCCACCCTCTCATATATTCTCCTTCTCTCGCTCCTCCATTTACCCTCTCTCCCATTCATGCACGCCACCCACACCGCCTTCACCAGTCTCTCTTCCTCCAGGTCCCATAACTTCATCTCATACCTAGCCATTCTCACCATTTCCTTACACTCTAGTTGCTCTCTATTCGTTTCCTGTAGTACTATGTATCTGGGTGTCGACCTTTCCAGCCCCAACATACGCTTTAAGAACCACAACTGCTCCCTCTCTATACACTCATACCCTCTCGTCCCCCATACATCCACCCCATACATTAACACTGACCTCACACACGCATCCCATACTTTACACGCCACTCTAACATTGTTCTAATTTTATATAGTTTTCAGTATTTAAAAAATAAATAAATAAATATCAAAATGAACAAAAATAAAAATAGGAAAGAAATCAATAAACCTCAATAAATTGACTGAAATAAAAAAATGTTGACATTTAATTATTTCTTTCCATTTTTCTGTATTCAGAAAATACTTATATTAAATAATATTGGAACTGATTTATTTCAAATAATTTTTTTATTTTTTTAAATAAAATATACAAATATAGAAATTAACATCTCTTCTAAATTGTAAAATCAGCATAAATTAAAATTTACCAAATAAAAAAATAAAGATAATCTATCCATCTATCCTCTATGTCAACATAAGTATTGACAAAAAAACTCGCTGGCGCGACCCTCGACAAATTTTCTACACGGGTATGAAACAGTGAAATATTGTAAAGTTTAAAAAATACTAGCCGTTATTTTATTCGGTTGGTTGACAAATTGTCTTGAATCTTCTAAGCTGATTTTACATTTTAATTCTATTTATAAATTTTGATCAATTTTACAGCTTTCTGTCAATTTTCAAGTAAATAGTTTCCTTAGTTAAAAATATTTTATTTTATAATCGTTAGATATATATTTCGAGTGCTAAGCACAATAACAACTCAGAGTTATTTAATTATTTATTTTATTTTTGGTGATAACTTGCCTCCAACAATTTTAAAATGTTTAATTATTTGGAATCTGACGGGAGGGGGCACGCCCCCCCCCCTCTTATATAATGTTGTATAACTATTTTTTTAATTATTTATCAAGAATATGAATTTGTGTTCAGTACTCATTCATTCACCGGATAACTATATACGCGTTTTAGGCTTCAACGCCATCATCAGTATAGTCCCGAACTAGTGCTTGAAGAATACTGAACATCTTTGACCATTTATTACGGCCTGTGCAATTTGCATATGTTTCGTAATTAGATGGCGTAAACGCCATCTAATGCCCCTTAGCTCAAGCAGCATCGTCAATAGCTGGCAAACTACACGTTTGTATACAGCAATTGTTCGTCCACAATAGGGCATTATTTAATATAATACAAATATCAAATAATTTAAATAATGCCCTTTTGTGGACGAACAATTGCTGTATACAAACGTGTAGTTTGCCAGCTATTGACGATGCTACTTGAGCTAAGGGGCATTAGATGGCGTTTACGCTTTCGAAACATATGTTAATTATTTATATTTAAATTATGTCACAACAAACAATAAGTAAAAATAATGGAGGAATTTTTACTTTTATGCAAACAAAAAGGAATAACTTTTAATTCAACTTGTTAAAAAAATAGAGCATAATGCAATAAAAAACGAATAAATTATCAATATCGGAAAAGGTAAAACGTCTTTCATTAATTTGCATTAAATTATTTGCTAAATTGGCTGAATGTGCCAGTTCACGAAATAAAATATATTTAATAAATAACTTTCTCGTTTCAAGTGAAATCTTATCTTTATTTTGGTACAGTAATATTACCATTGATAATCGAAATTTTGGAAAAATATCCGTGCCCCTGAATGCATCACCATACAATTTTTCCTTATTCTATATACTGCTTTCCTTTTAGTCACAATATTTTCTTCATCGCTTAAAGAATTATTACCCAAATGTGATTCATTCTTCTAATTATTATTAGTTCTGTGAAATAAATGGCCCTGGCTTCGCATCCCTACCAAATAGGCGTTTAGTTCTTTTTAATATTTGACAAGATTTTTAGGTTAATTTTAAAGTCCCTTTTATTTATTTAAAGTGTCAAAAAGCTGACATTAACTTCAAAGTCGACATTTACATTAAATTTGCATTATGAAATCGAATTTGACGGTAAAGTCGACTTAAAGTAGCTTTAACTTGATTATCAAACCGGCACAATAGTCGAAATACAGCCCATAGAGACATTTTTAGACAAAATCTTACCATAGTCAAAAGACAGTCAACCAAGTGACTTACAGTCATATCGTCACAATAGTCAAAATGTGAATTTAGGATTGTAAATCACTAGGTTGACTGACATTAGTCTATCGTTTCAGCTTGACATAAGTCAGCGCCAGCCGACATTTGGACTATAAGGACAGTTGACATCAGTCGACGGCTGCCGACATTTGGACTATAATAACATTTGACATAACCAATCGTGCCAACTTGACACGAGTTTGAAAACTATATTGAGATCGCCACGTTATACAAGGTGGCCAGAAAAGGTGTGATAATCTTCAGGTAGTGTGATTCGTTGATTAATTTTGGATAAAAAATCTAAATAAAAAAATATTGTATTCTTCCTCGTAACATCTCACGAGGTCGTTAAAATATTAAACGAATCTCTGGAAATTAGTGTTATTTTCTATTATTTTTGAAAAAATCAATAGAACTTACAATCAATTACACATTTGTAAAATTTAAATGATATAGGTGATAAATAAATTGGAAACTTTAACAAATTAATAACTTCTTCAGAAGCATTTTTTTAATAAAAATAGACCTGGCAACTATGTATTTTCATATGTAACCTTATTAAATTTCACTTGACTTTGACATATACTTGTCATAATTTATTTGTGTAAGTTTGTATAAGTTCATCATACTTTTTGAAGATGTACACATTCAACGAGTATGCAGATATGTACATGATATTTGGATTCTGCAATGGTAATGTAACTAGTGCCAAAGATGAGTACCAAAGAAGATATCCAAATCGCCAACAGCCCTGCGTAAATACGTTTAGAAAATTAGACCAAAGGCTACGTACTTTTGGGTCGTTCGTTTATAATAACATAGATGGAGGGAGACCTAGGGAACGTCGCACTGTTCACTTAGAAGAACAGATATTGAATGCAGTTCAAGAAGATCCCAATATTAGTACGAGACAAATAGCTCAACAGTTAAATGTCCCCAGTAAAACAACAGTCCATGCAGTATTGAAAGAAAATCGAATGCGTCCATTTCATGCAAGAAAAGTTCAACCACTGTATGAAAATGATAACGAGCGTAGACGTATGTTTTGTGACAGGATTTTAGATCAAATTCGGGAAGAACCAAATTTTTTATTTAAAATTCTTTGGAGTGATGAATGTACATTCACTATAGATGGGGTATTTAATTGTCATAATTATCACTTTTGGGCAGAAGAAAATCCTCGGGCGGTTAGAGAAATGGGACATCAAAGGAAATTTTCAGTTAACGTCTGGCTTGGTATTCTAAATTTACGAGTAATTGGGCCTTTTTTATTCATCAAAGATTAAATGCCTTAAATTATGTAAATATTTTAGAAGAAGTTTTGGAGAATGTTCCACTAAATTTAGTAAACAACATGCTGTACATGCATGATGGTGCACCACCTCATACAGCAAGAATTTCAAGAGAATGGTTGGACGAACATTTTCCAAATAGATGGATTGGGCGCAAAGGACCCATACTATGGCCAGCAAGGTCGCCGGATATGAATCCACTTCATTTTTTCGTTTGGGGATTTTTAAAAGAAAAGGTGTATGCAACACCTCCAGTGGACAATGTAGACGTCATGAATGGAATTCGTGTTGCAGTGGAATTAATTACTGAAGAGATGTTGCTCCGAGTAATAAATTCTATCCCACGACGGCTCCAGATCTGCTTAGAAACGGATGGTTATCAATTTGAACATTTACTTTAATCTTTCATTTTTGATGTATACTTCAAATATTAATTTTTGTAGATTTGTTAAATTTATGATTATTATTAAATTAAACACTTGTTTGATCCATTGTTGCCAAATTTATTAAGTTTGATCAACTTTTCCATATTATGCAGTGAAAAAATGCAAGAATTATTTTTTTTGTCAATAGTTTTGGAGTAATAATAATAAAAGTAGAATAAATTAAGTTTGATCAACTTTTCCATATTGTTGATACTCAAATCATCATATCTTTAACGGGGAAAGTGCTATGATGGACACATCAACAATTTTTTTAATTAAATTTTCTATCAGATAAATAGAAATATGAAGCAAACAGTCCTTGGATCCACCGGGTTCACCGAAAGTGGTCCCCGAATGCCACTTCCCACGGTTACTCTAATTCAATTTCCTCCACACTTGATGGCGGCAACTTATCGATCCACTTTAGAAAATATGCTGTTATGATTCGTCACCGATGTGTTAAAAAAGAACGCGAGCGAGTAGAAAATTCCGTTTGCGAATTTTTTGCTTCAAGTTATGAAATTAAATTTCTCCCCTCGGCCCTTACAAGAGAAAGAAAGGGACTCGTGAAAAAAGGGAATAACAGAAATCTAACTGAGAAATTAACGAGTTCGTTCAGCCCTATCAGACGCCCCCCACCTGGAGGTTACGACCTTTTCATTTTCGTTCTTACAAATAATGATAAATAAATTATAAATACAAATTATGATAAATATAGCATTATCAGAGTGCACGATTGTTTAAATATTTATTTAAGAATACATGAGTCGCCTATTTTCAAAAACCACTAAATCCATTTTTTTTAAGGATTTAGGGGTTTTTGAGAATAGGCGACTCAATTATTTACACCACGTAGATAGATGACTAAAGGACCCAAGATAAAAAATATACAGGGCGAGACAGACAACCCGTATCAGGTTTAAGAAAGAAACGGCTAGTTGTAAGGAGTTGGATGAAAATATTTTATTATTTAAGCCGTATTAAAGGAATCGAATAGTGATATGGTTATTCCCCAAAAAGGCTGATTTCCCGAAGAATTTGTTTCAAAATGTCAAAAACACCATAATTTTTTGTGTTTGTCCCTATCTACGACGAGCAGTTTTTTCAAAACAGTCTGAAACGAGTTGGTTGGTTCGCCCTGTATATTTTTACATATAAAACGGATTCTTATTGAAAAAAATAGACCCTGTAGAAAAGTAGTAAATGCAACCATGTTTCATTTCGGTACAATTCTAACCAAAAAATCCTATTTCTCAATCTTCATACAGTGCGATCGTTTAAAACTTGATTTAGAGTAGGCTTTGAATTTTAAATTAGATTGGCACTACTGACTGTTAACATATAATTTACCATAACCTCAAATTCATTCCATTAATAACATTCTGGGCAACTGACCAAAAAAAAAAAATGCCGCCTACTTTAAATCATAATTTAAACGATCGCACGGTACCTATCGGTGTTGAACGACTTTCAAAAATAATATGCATTCCAATTAAATTATCCGAATGCAACAGTTAGAATTAAGAAGTAGATATTTAAATCGTGTTTTATCCCTTTGTCATATGTTCACAAAATAAAAAAATTCAGCCCGATTCCGTACACGAAATGTTAAATTTAACGTACATGTTATTCTCAACACATCACAGCCTACGCGCGTTTAGTAATTGGTATGTATGGTTAGATTGTGAGGGTAAACGTATACGTTAAATCTAACATTTTGCGTACGGAATCGGGGGGATTATCTTGAAATGAGACGTCATTACAGTTACATATCTTTACTATTTTATATATTTAATAATCCTCTGAAGATGTCAGTTCGTAGTTCTGGCTTCTAACCTAGAGCTAACATGGTTAGAGCCCATTATCTTAGATTCGGTCAGAGCTGGGCAGGATTCGAATCATTCAGGATTCGAATCCTGGATTCGAATCCTTTTAGAGGATTCAAAAGAGGTATTCGAATACTTTAGTTAAACTGGATTCGTGATCCGGATTCGTTACACTTTTTTAAAAGGATTCGTATTCGAATCCAAATGCGGCTGATTCGAATCCTCATAGAAGGATTCGAATCCTTATAAAAAGATTCGAATCCTCGTGAAAGGATTCGAATCCTCGTAAAAGGATTCGAATCCTCATAAAAGTATTCGAATACTTACAAAAGGATTCGAATAGTTACAAATAGATTCGAATCGTCAAAAATAATTCGAATTAATCGTAAGGATTAACATGAAAAATGTGTTTTGTATGTTTTTAAATTTCTCGTTAAATCACTGTTTTATACGCGTGGCGCATGAAGTAAAATTTCGAGTTTAGAAAAGCCCCGTGAAAATTTGTCTCGGGTCGCTGCGCGACCCTCGACAAATTTTCTACGCGGGGCTTTTCTAAACTCGAAATTTTACTTCATGCTTAGTCTAGGAGTGGACGACACTCGTTTGTAAGTGATAAAATCAAAAATCAAGTAAATTAATGATTTGTGTCAAATTTGACATTTTGATAAATTTTGATGATTTTTGCCAGATTTGAAATTATTAATTGTTTTTCGGTAATTTAGCCAAATATAACATTTTGATGAATATGAATGGACATTCCCTATCCAAATGTTTACACTTAACATGTCGATTTATAACATTTTTATAAGATTTTCAACAAATCGATATTTTCATAAAATTATCATCATTTCGAGATTTTCGTCGATTAATCAAATTTTCATCAGATTTTGCAATATTTTCTCAATTTTCCTTAATTTATCAAATGTTGATGAAATTTTCAATATTTCGAGATTTTTAATTAATTTATGAAAATGTTATCAGATTTTCAACATATCTTGATTTTTGATATTTTGTCATTTTTATCGATTTATAAAATGTTTTTCTCGAAATTTTCGATATTTCGAGATTTTCTCCTCAAATATATAAAATGTTTATATGTAAGATTTTCAATATTTTTATTGAGATTTGTATCGATTTTCAAAAATTATTAAATCATTATTTGAACGCAAAAATTTGTGATTTTTTTTCTACAAGACATATTTAATCATTTTTGACATTAAATGACATTTTTGATATTTTTTACCTTTTGAGATGACATTTTTGACAATAGATTATATTCTTGATATTAAACAAGATAAATTCAAATTCAAAACTATTTTTTTGTTGTTTTTGTTTGGCTTTTGCCTGGCCTTAGTTGCTTTGACTATTGGCCAACATCAATTATTTATTTTTAACTTATATTATTTAATTTATAACTTTTTTTTTTTAAAGTTGTATTAACTTATATTGGACGGCACAATACATTCACACCACACCTAGGGACACGACGAGTTATTATTTTTAAATAACAACTCCCCGTGCACGGGAATCGAACCCGGTCTGTGGCTCGCCGAGCGATTTACCGTCCGGCGACGTTACCGCTCGGCCACCACCTGCCCACAAAATATTTGAATTCGAGAAAATAAGCTTACGCTTCTTATAGTTTGCACACTTTAAATATAATATATAAAATTACGAAAAAACTATTCGTGAAAATGCAAACAGTGTCTTAATTAATAAGACAATTTAAGACGATAAATATCCATTGAAACAACTACTTCCCGTGCAAATACACCTCCGGATATTGAATTATACAATGAAATATTTAAAATCTTATTTAATTTGATTTGTTACAACGCTCTGTTAAAGTATATGTAACGTTTAGGTCAAATTCTCTTCAAACCAACTAACAATACAATTTAAAATAAAAGGAGAGATAGCAAATATTTCATTGTATAATTCAATATCCGGAGGTGTATTTGCACGGGAAGTAGTTGTTTCAATGGATATTTATCGTCTTAAATTGTCTTATTAATTAAGACACTGTTTGCATTTTCACGAATAGTTTTTTCGTAATTTTATATATTATTCTTGATATTAGACTACGTTTTTTGACATTAAATGACATGTTTCACATTTTTTACTTTTTTACTTTTCTACTATTTCTGATGTTCACATTAAATGATGGCAGTTCTGACATTTTATATTTTTTCACTTTTTTGACATTAGACGACATTTTGACATTTGATATTTTTGATATTACATATTTACATTAGATGACAATTTTTATATTATTAGATAACGTTTTTGACATGATTACTGATTTTAACAGTAATTTTCGTTTTTGTAATAACGTTTTTGTCAAACTGTCACGTACTGACATAAAATAATAATTTTGATGTTAATCGATTTTATGAACACGCCGAATTTTTGACGTTTTTGATATTTTTTATATTTACGAGATGCCATTTTGGTTATTTTGTTGTTTTTGGCAATTTTAAGTAGTTTTGACATATTTTGATAACTTTTAAAAGTGAAAACAGTTTTAATGTTTTTATATTTTTAACTTTACTTGAAATCAGTGTTTAATACGCGTGACGCATGAAGAAAATTTCGAGTTTAGAAAAGCCCCGTGAAAATTTGTCTCGGGTCGCTGCGCGACCCTCGACAAATTTTCTACGCGGGGCTTTTCTAAACTCGAAATTTTACTTCATGCTTAGTCTGGGAGTGGAGATACTCGTTCGTAAATTTTCGAATTATCATAAAGTTGTGTATTTATTTTCAAAAAAATCTTTCTCGGTTTATTGGATAAAAACAAAAGAGCTGAGGTGAAAAGTGTTTAGGTAAAAGTGGTTTATTTTTTCGTTGACTACAACTTTTGTTTGAAACATTTTTTATTTAGACGTCGAAAGCCATAATCGTTCAGTTGTTGATCTCCAGTAGATTTTTTAGTTTCTAATTCAAAAACAAAAAAGCTGAGGCGAAAAGTGTTTAGGTAAAAGAGGTTTATTTTTTCGTTGGCTACAACTTTTGTTTCAAACATTTTTTGACTTAGACGTCGAAAGCCATAGTGAAATACGTTTAATTTAAAAACATCCAATGATTTCTGGTGATTTTTAACACAAGACTTTTAGGCATTTGATGGTATAATTAATATTAAATTACTGAAATAAGTATTTATTTTTTAATATATTCGTAAATATACGGTAACAATGTAAACTATTTATTTAATAAAAATATTTAGAAAATAACAATACAATAAATTTTATATTATTATTATTATTATTATACAGGGTGTCCGTATTTCAACAGAATGTATTGGGATCTCGGTTATTTAAAGAGATACAGTGTCGGTTAAATTGGGGCAAAGTTGCATAATTTAGGGCCCATTAATAACCCCAAAACAAGTTTGAACCATCTTCTTTCGTTAATGAGATAATGTCAAAAAACGTATTTTTTGAAAATTCGTTATTATTTTTATATTCAAAAACTATTGAATCCAGACATTTACAACTTTGACATTATAGCCACTTTTTAACGATAAATCTAGTAACATATTTCATTTTAAGATAACTATAACATTTACCTAGGGACCATAGCTAACTTTTGTTTTTCTTATGTGGGCTATTTTGAATTTTCATATTTTTTGGAAGAATATTTTTTTACTGAATTCAATGATGTATCACACTTATAGTTTATTGTACATTTTATATGTAAAATATTAATCTTTTGGTTTTTCAAAGAGTGCCTTGGAAACAGTTGAGTAACTCACTATTTATGATTTCGATAGCTAACGCCATCTAATGCTTCATAGTGGCATCGTCAGTGACACGAATGCACAAAGTGCATATACAGGTCACTGTTTCGTCCACGAGCGAGCAGAAGCATTAGATGGCGTTAGCTATCGAAATCATTAATAGTTTTCACATATTGGCTTGAAATAGTCAGAAATGTTCAGTATTCCTCAGCACTGGGTCGGGACCACACTGAAGAGGACCTTGAAGTCCGAAACGCGTCTGTGGGTACCTGGTGCCGGAATACTGAACACAAATTCAACTCACTATTTGGCAACTCCTAGGACTCATAATTTGCTTACATATCACCCCTGAAGACGGGCATCCGACGATACATACTTTAACCATTGTGACATATTTTAAAGTAACGAGTGTCTTCCACTCCCAGACTAAGCATGAAGTAAAATTTCGAGTTTAGAAAAGCCCCGCGTAGAAAATTTGTCGAGGGTCGCGCAGCGACCCGAGACAAATTTTCACGGGGCTTTTCTAAACTCGAAATTTTACTTCATGCGCCACGCGTATAAACCACTGATTTGAAGTGTAGTTCAAAAACTCACAAATACATCTTTAATCAGAGTAACACAGATATTTAGTCTGTTATCAACGATGTTTAGTGTTATTAATAAATAATTAGGTTTTGAATATTTTTGTTAAAACAACTGATAACGATATTTATATGTTAATGGTTGTAAAAAAATAATAAAATCAAATTTATTCTTAAACGATTTGTATTCGTGATTCGAAAAAACAGGATTCGAATCTTTGATTCGAATCATATTTATCTCTTACGAATCCTTTATTCGAGTATTCGTGATTCGAATCATATTAGGTGATTCGGATTCGTGATTCGAATTCTTTTAACGAGGATTCGTCCCAGCTCTGGATTCGGTAAACATTTTGGAAGACAGTTCAGAAAAATGGATTAAGCTTGATTTGACAACGTAATGCCATGCTCCTTAATTAAAAGCTTTAAAAATTGAGATGTAGACGTTAAATTTTGTGTAGTTATTGCACCCAATTTCGGATAATACTAGTATTTATTTTATACTCACCTAAATTTAATTCGGCAGCGAAACAAACTGGGTAGATAATTAACGCTATGAAGATGGACACCACTGAAAAAATAATTCATATTAATTTTAGAATAGAGTTACTAGTTATTTAGGTAACTAATGTGTAGAATAGGGCTTTTGGGCATAATTAATCATACATAAATTTAGGGGAATAAAAGAAGGAACTCGGGTACATTTCGTTATTAAAATTTTTCGCATATAAATTCTAATGGATATTTAACGACCCATTTCAATTACACTATCGCATTTTCGCTCAGATTAAAACATTAAAGCCAGCGGAATACTTTTGTACTTACGTGCCAGTCCCATCACGATAACGGCGAACCTGTAATACTTGTACTTAGTGTGATGCTCTTTCGTGCGAAGGCCCAGCCCAGTCAACACTGTTGCGACTAAATCCGTCAGAAGCGTTATTATACAAAGCGCTGCCGACGCTCTGATGTAAGCTGCAAACAAATAATTAATTATTCACACTTTGATAAATAAAAGTACTCTATTTACAAGTATAAACAGTGGCATAGCCAGGATAAAATCATAAATTAAAATTAAATGTACAGGGTGATTTGTTAATTAATTTTGAGTAGAAATTCTTTTTATGGATCCTTAGAAAACAGGTTCGTTTTTAAATTCGAAATGTTACTTCATGCTAAATCTGAGAGTTTAAAGCTTCAGATTGAACTAATTTAAAAAATGGCGTATGCATAGGTATATGTAAAAGAACAATTCCTTGGTTATGTCAAAGAGTTGTTTTTGACTCAAAAAACTCTAAGTCTTTGATGGCTTGGAATTTCTTGTGGTTCAAATTAAACACTGTCGGAGAAGATACTTTAAGCGAACTTACATCTGACACATGATATGATAGACATGATAACCGTAATGAAATTAATAAATACAAGTAGATGAATCTAAAGTAATTATAATAATATATTATACTTTTGACTTTAAATTATTTAGAGAATACAATTTTCTTAGTAGAAAAATAAGGAAATAATTTACTGAGGAGATTTATTAGCCAAATAAAGTTATTATGGGGTATTATAACGAAATCTTTAGAATAAATAATTTATTTCTAACATAAATTTTATTTAGGGAACCAGCGCGTAAAGTAATGAGATTAGAAAATCTTCCGTCAGGCGTAAAATGATTTAAAATAGAAAACGCGGTCGGATTTGAACGCCGCTTAGCCTAAGACACGCGGAATTTTTTTTTCGGTCCTGTGAAAATTTGAACTTTCTAAAATGAATTCTTCGATTTTTCCACTCCCGGTTACAGTCGTCTCCCATAAGAGCAATGTAAAAGTCGCAGCCTTCTCGGATCCCCGCTGCTTTAACGTTTTTATTATGGGAGATAAAACGTTTTATAATACCGGGCATAAATACAATAAAAACACAAGCTGCTAATTGTCAGCTAAATAACTAAAGTATGATGAAAACATCACACAATACTAATAATCAGAAACGATTATTGCGGCGCACTGTTAAATTGAATATGTCACGTAAACCTGAAAACATCAAAGTCCGAGCTCGCATATTGTGACACCCTTTGTGCGTCCATCCGGTAGTACGCTTCCGGGATTGCTGATTAAACATGGAAAATGTTGGGGCTTGTTCTATAATTTAATCGATTTGCTATCCAGATCCGACGCCCTCGACCGCGCGCTACTACAATTAATAATCTATTAAGTTAATAGCGTTTGTCGAAATTTGTAGGGGACATGACATGTTAAAATAACCCAATTAGCTAAAACAGATTACAGCGCGCCGTCTTCTGCTGGCGCTAGTGCAGTGGATTATTGAAATTCGAAAGCCCGATGCAGATTATATCATAAGATGGATGTAGTTGTGTCTTGTGGCAGAAAGTAACTGAATTAAATTCTACTTGTAAAGCCAGGGACTTCTTCAGACATGTTTGTTTAAATTGTAGAACAAGTTAAAATATTATGATACGTTTGGCTAATTCTATGTCAAATCAACACAGTAATTTCACCTTACCATCTCAGATTAAAATTTGCGTCCAAATCCGAACGCTCATTTTTTTCCAAACTCAAAATTTGACTTAATACTTAGTCTGGGAGTGAAAAACACTCGTTCTAAACTTAAAATTGAACTCATTAAAAAAACAATATATGCATACGCATTGGAATATGTAATGTATACTTAAAAGAAAAAATCCCTGTATATGAAAACGGCATGTTGTTTTGTGAAGTTTTTTGCTAAAATAACATGCATTTTAATGAGACAACTCACATATGATAAAACTAATTGGTTAACAGGAAAGTGTTTTCCTGTTTAAATTATAATAAAATCAAGTTACATTTTGTTCTTAAACTTTCTGCACCAATTTCATGACCTTGTTGCTAATAAGCAAAAAGCAAGTGCCTGTTCTCGAGGCAGGGCTGCCAACCGCAGTCAACGGCACTAAATCTGCCACAGACTCTTTAAACAAGTGAAAGCAACAAAAAAATGACGACAGGGGCAAACTGTACAAACTAAACGTAACGCGGGTTTAAATTAGTGGGCGGACTTCTGCGAGAACTCATAAAATTACAATAAAAATTTAAATAAAGCACAAGCATTATTTTAATATTCATGAAGTTACCCTTTGGACGCACAAAAGGAAAAATTCAACCTAAAGGCCCCTTTAACTATTCTGAATATTTAACTATTTCAGAATAGTCGCGATGTGAACGCATCTGTTTTGCGGGTATAATTGCGTTAGTTATACGTTGTTTGAAATATTAAATTGAAAATGTAGTTTTGCGCACCCCCTAGCTAAATTGAATATACGTTTCGGATATGTGCGAAATTTTATTACCGAACAGAACGTGTGTGTGTGTGTGTGTGTGTGTGTGTGTGTGTGTGTGTGTGTGATGAATGGAAAGGGGGATATTTTGAATTGGGTTTCAATCTGTACTGAATATGTATTAATATAATTCCGTAATTAAAATTATTACCGCATGAAAGAGTTGAATGAAAGCACATTTTACCATGCGATCATTTAAATTATGATTTAGAGTAGGCGGATTTTTTTTTGTGCGGTTGCTCAGAATGCTATACTCCATTCATTTTAAGATTAATGTAGATTAGATTAGATAAGATATTTGTAAAGGCGGTATCTTGGCCTGTACCACCGCGACATTTGCAGATCTATTGTGGGTCCATGTTATCTTAGAGGACGTGCTCGAGCTTCTCTTCTTTGATAAGCCCTTTTAACCCCGACAGTGAGCCTTGGGTGTAGCTCTCTGCGCTTGGTTTATTGTTGCCCAACTTTAGGTATCTAACCCTTGCTAAGGCTTCACATTGGCACAGGATCTACATATCGTATCCTCTGCCAGGTCTATTTTGCTCGTGTTTGTTGAGCCCACAGTGTCCTGTCAGTAGAAATACTATAGCCTTAACGGTTTTCCTCTCTTGGTTGAGGAAATCGATCAGCAATTGTTTCTTGGAAAACTGTTTCGCCTGCCTCTGCCTCTGGTGTGTTCGTCCACCAAGTTTAAGTCTGTGTTTTCGTCCATTTTTTATGGATTTCTGACTGTGGTTTTTGCGCTTGATGAGCTTTGTTTGGCCAGTTCGTCTGCTTTATCGTTCCCTTGATGATCCTTGTGTCCTGGGACCCATATCATTGTCACTTTTTTGCGACCGCCCATTTCGTTGAGAGCGCTTACACAGTCCCACATTCGCTTGAAATCGACCTGTGTGGTGCTTAGTGCCCTTAGCAGCGCTTGGCTGTCCGAGAAAACAGCTATTGATCGACTTTTGTTGCCTTGCCTTGCTATTTCTCCAATGCAGAGGTGAACCGCGATCGCATCTGCCTGGAAAACTGTGGTGTCCCTCGCCAGACTGACTGAAATCTTTGTCTCGGGTTTTGTGCTGTATATTCCGGCTCCGACTCCTTCATCTGTTTTTTAGCCGTCAGTATACCAGTTTGATTCCACGTTGGTAGGTCCGCCCAATCTTTCCTCTGCGGGATCATCACGTTGTATTTCCTGTCGAAATTATATTTCTTGACCATGGCATCGCTTGGCATTCCTGTTGTAGGGTTTGCCTACAGCTCTTCTTCTAGCCTTTGGTACTTTTTCCCGTGTGATCGGTTTATGGAAGCCTGTCCTTGCATTAGTCTGTATGTTACGGCCCTGGCCTCCGCTTGTATAAAGATGTGCAGTGGTTGTAGGTTTAAGATGATTTCTTTCTTTGCTGTTCAGGAGCCTTATCGCCCCCTGCTGCTCCGTCCTTGTCCACCACACTAAGTTATCATGAGCCTGATCACCCTTGTATATAACCAGAGGGTCATTTTGGGGTTAAGCCCCTAGTTTTTCCCGCATATTCTTTAACACCTTACCAATGCTATTGAGGCTTTTTTGTCGGTTTTCGTGATATGCGTCCTCTACGTCATTTTGTCGTCGAAGATTACCCCCAGGTATTACGCCTCCTTGACGAAGGGAATTTTTGTGCCCTTGAGCGTCGGTGGCCTTAGGCTTTCTAACACTATTCTTTTTGTGAACACAACAATTTGTGTTTTTTCGGAAATAACCGTTAGTCGTTCCCGTCGACACCAATTGTCTACTATGTTTAGGGCCCTTTGTGTTCGTTGTGAGATAACTCCAGTGAACCGGCCTCTGATGACTATGGGCAAGTCAACCGCATACCCTAGGTAGTGGGTGCCTTCTTCGGACAGTTTCCTTAGTAAGTCGTCCACTAGAGTTAGACATAACAGTGGGGATCGTACCCCTCCCTGCGGGCAGCCTCCGCCGGCTCTAGGTTCAATGGTGTGCCCTCCTAAAGTGGATATAATTGTCCTTTCCTACAGGCTAGCCCTTATCCATTGGTAGAGGCTTGGCGGGACTCCTTTTCTTGCTTGTGCCTCTATAAGCAAGTTGGTTGTGATATTGTTGAACGCCCCTTCTATATCTAGGAATGTGACCATAGCTATTTCTTTGCGCTCCACTGACTTTATAATGAGCCTGTTTAGATCATCCAGCGCCGAGTCCGTAGACTTTCCTGGCTGGTAAGCGTACTGACGATTACTGAGGGTATCTTTCCCCAGTATTTCGTCTCGTAGGTATCTGTCGACCAGTCTTTCTATTGTTTTTAGTAGGAATGAAGATAGGCTGGTAGGTCTGTAAGACTTCGGTGTTAGATTTGCTATTCCACCTACCTTAGGCAAGTAGATTATCCTACACTTTGACACGCCCTTGGTACGTGTCCTCATGCCAGACAGGCTTTGAAGATCTTTGACAGATGCGGCACCAGCTCCTCTATGCCCTTCTGTAGCAGGATAAGATAGATCCCATCCATCCCAATGGATCCTGCTTATGGCCCATCTGATTCTGCTGTCTTGTGGCCTCTGTGGCTAACCTTCAATCATTTCAGTCTGGCTTTTTTCGCCTTTGGCCGGGATTGTCGAGTATGTCCTCCTCTGACAGGATTATTGAGGCTGGAAAGTGGACTTTTAGTAATTCCTTGATACTTTCCTCCTTTGTTTCAGTATAGGTCCCATCAGATTTTCTGAGGAAACCTACCTCTTTTGCAGCGCCTCCATCCTTTGCAAGGACTTTGTGGATTCTCGAACATGCCGGAGTGTCAATTAACTCTTCGCAGAACTTCCCCCACGAGTCTATTTTCGGATTTTCGGATTTCTTTGTTATACCGCGTAAGCTTTTCCTTATACACTTACACTTCTGTGTTTTTGGCCCCATTGAATAGCCTTCGACTCTGGGCTCTTAGCTTTTTAAGGTAGTTGTTCCACCAGATTGTTCGGCAGCCCCTGTGTCGGGTTGTTTTTTCCGGGAAGTTTTCAAAGATTAATGTAACTAAAAGCCTGGTTTATACGGCTAAAATGGCGGAATCTGGTGACATTTTTGGGCGCGGAATTTAAATTTTGGGGGAAACGCATGTTGACCTGAAATCGGTTAGACCAAAATTCATTTTTAAAGGATAAGTATTCAAATAAAGTTGTTAAGCAACAGTATTTATAGTTTTTTTAATATTTTTTATTTTTTAGTATTCATAAAGAACTTTATTATTTTTAAAATAACATAACTTACAGGGTTTTTCTATTGCATTTTACTATTGATCAAATGAGATTTACTATTGTTATTATTTATTATTATTATTATTGTGATACTGATAATTTTTATGTCAAACAATTTTTAAGCCCTCATTCCACTTTTATTATTTAGTCAAGAGAACCTGCATCTGAATCTTCTGATGTTTGTTCTGAGCCAGATTCCCCAAGCGAAATAATAAAAGGAGGAATGGTTTCAAAGGAAAGGTTCCCCATGTGTTTTGTCCAGTCATCCGAAATAAGTTTTTCACAATGATCACAGAAATTTGATTTAATAATAAAATGCTCGAAGAAGCGACCGCGTGGCGAAATAATTGTTGCAAGATTAACAATAAACCTCTTCAAAATTAAAAAGAGGATTACTTATGATATCATAAATTATTGCAACACTGTTAAAATAAGGAATCAGGAGTGGCAACTAATAAAACATGTAAATGTTGATACTGCAACATAACAACACGAAAGCATGGCTAGGCGTGATCCAGAAACAAATGGAATTGTGTATATATCCGAAATATCTTTCACCTTGTCAAATATATGTAAAAATATTTCCCGATTTAAGAAATGAGTTTCACTATATACGAAAATAATAATAAATAAATAAATAATAATTTTAGTTGAACATTTTTGCAGTAACAATAACTTTTTTCTTTTTCTTTCTATACACGTATTTTAAATTTAACCTATTTTCAGGCTCCACTTGAAATCTGTGTTTTATACGCTTAGCGCATGAAGTAAAATTTCGAGATTAGAAAAGCTAAGACAATTTGAAAAAGACAATAAGAAAATTTTCACAGGGCCTTTCTAAACTCGAAATTTTACTTCATGCTTAGTCTGGGAGTAAAAACACTTGTTTAAAGCTTCAAATTGAGCTCTTTTAAAAAACAACAAATGTCGGAAAATTTAAAAACACAGTGACAAGTGTGACAATTCATTTTCCACTATAAGTGAGAGTGAGTAGGTAATAGAACAAATTGTCTATTTATCGGCTTCGTGAGTTTTCCTCGAATTTCGCCCAATTAGCGATCACGGTCAAATAAACCCTATGTTTCCCTAACATTAAACTTAACGCGAATGAAGTATAATTGAATGATTGAATCAATTTGAGATTATGGTAAACAATGTGTTAACGGTCAGTAGTGCTAATCTAATTTAAAATTCAAAGTCTACTCTAAATCATGTTTTAAATGATCGCGCGGTATTTAATCTCCGTACCCAGAATATAAAAGTAAATCGATAACAGAAATAGAGCCTTTTATTTAATTCTTATATGTTTTGCGAATCACGGGGGGGGATTGATCCTGTGAATCCTCTTCCTAGGAGGATCACTTTCAAAATAAACGGCCCATATATATAAGTTATATCAACTAACAATAATAACCCCTTTTGTTTTATAATAAATAATCCTTTGTTTAATTCTGTGTCGCAGATGCATAAGAGCACCTGCAACACCCACACAATCACATTATCTTTTAGATTAGAAATGTTATATATAGGAATGAATTATAATTATGAATTAGAATTAGTTTGCATTCAGAACGTGCTGTAATTGCGTTACGTAAATAAAATACTTTTTAAAAACTTGTTTTTCGGCTTTGAACATTTAACTGGCGCAGTCGGTAGGATAACTCGAGGAAGTGCGTGAATATCATTTCTGTTCGTTTCAACGATTAATCGAGTTTTTCACGAAAAACCCGGTCCGAAACTCGTCCTCTCCAAAAATCGAGAATTCGTGTCGAGCAAGGTCCATCAATCCAACACGCACCTAACAAGGAATAGCAGTGACGGATGAAGCCGATCATCATAGTATTGTGGTGAGTACAAACATATTTAGAGGTGTTTTTCAAAATTAAATAACGCATTCTGCACGTATTCAAACTCGTAAATTAATTCTCATTAGTTTAAGATAAATTTAATAATAATTACAATGGCAGTTTTGAAGCCAGAATACTTAGCTATGCTACCCGAATTTCACGGGGATAGCCAATTATTACCTAGATTTTTAGAAGTAGCAGGGAAATTAATAACTAAATTTTATAATGTCGAAAATCCAGATGACTTCACTAACGATTATTTAATGTCTACGATTATTTCTAAAATAAAGGGAGAAGCAGCTAAAAATATTGCTTCCTCTGTAATTAACACATGGGATGGGTTGAAAGCAGCTTTATTAAATGCTTATAGTGATAAACGTGATTTATATAGTCTCAATATTGAAATCTGTCACTTAAAACAAAATCATAATGAAAATTCGTTCCAATTCTATAATCGGTTGCAAGAACTTTTGAATTTACAATTAGCTTATTTAAACACTCACGGCAGTGTCGAACAAAAGATTATATTAGGTACATTTTTTAATAACAACGCTCTTAAAGTTTTATTACATGGATTAAAAGATCCAATAGGTTCCCAAATGAGGGTTAAAAACCCTACTGACCTGAATGTTGCTCTTAACATGTTAACAAATGACTTTCAGTATGAATTCGTTAAATCAAATATTAATTTTAATAGTCATGTAACTTCAAGTTCACAACGTCAAAATGTCAGACAACAAAACCCGAATGTAAATTGGCAACCAAATCCTAGTAAGGCAATCAATGCAAATTTCAATAATAATACTAATCGTAACAGTTTTGTACGACCTAATTATCCGAATTTCCCAAGATATAATAATAACAATAATCCAGGTACCAGTTTCAATAGGATTAATCAGCAAAATTATAATCAAAGATTTCCTAGACCCACACCAATGTCTATCACGACAAACAATACATTTAGGCCCACACCCCAAAATACACAAATTCGTAACTTAGAAAATTCCGATGATAAAATCCCCGAAACAAACGAGAATTTTTTAGACGTAAGCCTAACTTTAGATCAGCCGAAATAATGCGGCTTGAAAATAACAATAGTAATTTACCGTATATTATAGAAACAAAAACAAAATTAAAAATTTTATTAGATACAGGTAGTACGCGTTCGTTCATAAATCCCGACGTAGCAAAAACGTTTTATCGTAAAAACATTGTGTCTGACCCATTTACCGTCACCAGCGCACATGGTACGAGTCATGGTCAGCAATGTACTCTAGTTTCATTTAAAAGTTTATTCAACTCTGACGCTGCTACTGATTTAAAATTCCTTTTATTTGATTTCCACTCAAGTTTTGATTTATTGTTAGGATTAGATAATTTAAGTTTATTAAAATCAAGTATCGATCTTGAAAGAAATGTTTTAAAATGTCCGAATACGGAAATAAAAATATATTATGGTATGAAGGCCCCTGAAATAGTAAGTACGAAGTGCATAGTAGTACCTGCTAGATCAGAGCAAATAATTAAAGTACCTATAAGTAATGTAAAAGATGGAAATGTAATTATTCCCAATATAAAAACTCCTCATATCGAAATTCCCGAGTGTGTAACTCGTGTTAATAATTATGAAGCGCTATGCTCAGTAATAAATTCGTCTGACGAAAACAGACAATTTAATATTAGAAAACCATTTATTGTAACAATGATCGATGAATACGATCTTAAGACAAACCCTAATTTAAATGTGTTTGATACACAAAATATAGAATTTGATATGTCCCAAATACGGACAGAACATATGAATGAGGAAGAAAATTATGTTATAACTAAACTTATTTCTGAATATTCAGATCTATTTCATATTAATGAAAAACAACTAACGTTTACAAATAAAATTAAACATGGAATAAAAACCCATGATGAAATTCCTGTTTATACAAAATCGTATAGATATCCCGAAGTGCATCGTGCAGAAGTGGATAAACAAATAAAAGAAATGTTACGTCAGAAAATTATAAGACCATCATATAGTCCTTGGTCATCGCCGATTTGGGTGGTCCCCAAAAAATTAGATGCGTCTGGCAAACGTAAATGGAGAGTGGTGGTCGATTATCGAAAGCTTAATGAAAAAACAATTGGCGATCGCTACCCACTCCCCAATATCACCGAATTATTAGATAAACTAGGTAGATGCCAATATTTTACGACTCTTGACTTAGCTTCAGGGTTCCATCAAATAGAGATTGAGGAACAAGATATTCAAAAAACTGCTTTCAATACATGTAACGGGCATTACGAATTTTTGAGAATGCCTTTTGGTTTAAAAAATGCCCCTGCAACATTCCAAAGGGTAATGGACAATATTTTGCGCGGTATTCAAAATGATAAATGTCTTGTCTACATGGACGACATTATTGTATTTAGTACAAGTCTTCAAGAGCACGTTGAAAGATTGCGTGAAGTTTTTAATCGACTTAGAGATTCAAATTTCAAAATCCAATTGGATAAATCTGAATTTCTTCAAAAAGAAGTGGCTTATCTCGGGCATATTGTCACTCCCGAAGGTGTAAGACCTAACCCCGAAAAAATTAAAGCTATTGAAAAATTTCCGATTCCCAAAACAACTAAACAGATTAAAGGATTTTTAGGACTCTTAGGCTACTATCGTAAATTTATTAAAAATTTTGCTCAATTAACGAAACCGCTTACAAAATGTCTAAAAAAAGATGCACTCATAAATATCGAAAATTCCGAATATAAAAACTGTTTTGAACTTTGTAAAAATATACTTTCAAATCAACCCTTGTTGCAGTATCCCGATTTTACGAAAGATTTCGTACTAACTACAGACGCCAGTAATTTTGCTATTGGCGCTGTTCTTTCACAAGGTACAATCGGTTCAGATTTACCGATTGCTTACGCAAGTAGAACCCTGAACGAGTCTGAAATTAATTATTCAACAATAGAAAAGGAATTATTAGCAATTGTTTATGCCGTTAAATATTTTAGACCATATCTTTTTGGCAGAAAATTTAAAATCTTAACAGATCACAAACCCCTGCAGTGGCTAATGAACGTTAAGGAACCAAATTCAAAACTAGTTAGGTGGAAACTAAAGCTTTCCGAATACGATTACGAAATTGTTTACAAAAAAGGTAAACTCAATAAAAACGCAGATGCTCTTTCTAGAATCGAATTAAATATAACAGAAAATCTTGAAGAATTATCAGACTATTTTATAAGGAATTTTAATGAAGATTTAATAGATAAAGAAAATAATTCCTTATGTGTAGAATTGCCAAAATCTAATTATGAACATTTATCTGACGACATGACTATACATTCTAATCACGAAGATCCGATATTTAATATTCCAATAATAGAAAAACCAATTAATATTTGTAACAATCAATTAATAATAAAAGAAGTAGGTTGTGAACCTAATTTTCCAATAAATACGCCCTTATTTAATAAAAAAAAGATGCGAATTATAATAGAATTATCAAAGAATAATTTCGAACAAGATTTAATTAATTTTGTCAAGGAATATATTGTCCCAAAAATTAAATACGGGTTATATTTTGAATCACAAGTGTATGAAAAGTTTTGTTCAACACTCCAAAAATATTTTAAGGATAGTCAAATACAATTTACTAAATATACAAAAATATTAACTGATATAGAAGATGAAGATGAAAGACAGGACATAATTAATAAATTTCATTCAGGAATTACCAATCATAGAGGAATAGAAGAGACAGAATTAGAAATTCGTCGAATATATTATTGGCCCAATATGCGGGAATCAATTCAAAAAATAATTAACGATTGTGAAGTGTGTCTTGTAAGCAAATATGACAGACACCCTTTAAAACTGAAGTTTAATTTCACACCCACTGCAACTAAACCATTCGAAATAATACACATTGACTCAATCACAATTCAAAATGTTAAATTCTTAACAATTATTGATTCATTTTCGAAATATTCTCAGATGTACGAAATTAGTTCGTATCAAGCTGTCGAAATCGCCGACAAATTAATTAAGTATTTTTGTCATCATGGCATACCCAAAGAAATCATTGCCGATAATCACCTTGAATTTAAAAATTCAGTAATAAAAGAATTGCTCGAACTTCATAGAATTAATCTTCACTACATAAGTAGTCAACATCCCGAATCTAACGGAATGATAGAGAGAGTTCATTCCACTATTATAGAACATATTCGATTATTAAGCAACCAAAATTTATTTAAAAACGAACCAATTGAAAAGAAAATTAATTATGCTATTCTTGCTTATAATAATTCGATCCATAGTGCAACAAAATTAAAACCTTTTGAAATAATAAATGGTCACATAGACGTAGGAAATCCTTTAGAAACAGATTTAGAAATGAAATTAACAAACTCATATGTAGCTAAACACAAAGACAAAGTAAATATTCTTTATAAAGAAATTAATAAAACACTGCAAGATAATAAATCAAAATATATTTCGAGTACTAATAAAAATCGGGAAGAGTTACCAGAAATTCCTCAAGAGGTGTGTGTGAAAAATAAACAAAAGCAATCGAAAATAAAAAATAAATATAAGAAAGAAACAATTAAATCTACAAATCCTGAACATAAAACTGCAAAAATAGTCACTCATCATCATAATACAGTAGATAAAATTCATTTATCTAATATTAAGCGACCTAAGAAAATAGGAAGTAAACAAATAATTACTTCGTCGTTTGATGAATTTAAAAATTATTTAAATAAATGTGATGATGTTAATTACAATAATATTGAGGAAATTAATGATAATTTATTCTTTGCTCCACAAAATTATTCTTTAGCGCATTGCGTTAGTCAGGATTTACACATGAATGCGGGAATTGCATTAGAATTTAAAAATCGTTTTGGAAATGTCAAAAAATTACACGCCCAAAATCCAAAACTAAATTCCTTATGTTATCTTAGAGATGAACACAAGTATATAATATATTTAATAACAAAAATTAATTATTATGATAAACCCACACTTGAAAGCGTATTTAAAACATTAATTAATTTTAAAGATTTTCTAATATGTAAACGAATAAATAAATTAGCCATTCCAAAAATTGGAAGCGGACTTGATAAATTAAACTATGAAACGATTAAAAAAATGATACATTTCATTTTTGGTAACACAAAAATAAACATTAAAATCTACCTCGGTTTACCTAAAATAGATAATCAAATTCCAGGTCCCTGCGGGTTACCACAATATGGGCAATAGAAATAAAAAATATAACAACGAATATCGGAGTTTTACCGATAAATCTTGGATCCGCCAAATTACAGAAATCCGAGCATACAATCTTGCACTACTACGATTTGAAACCGATTTACATCGAAATTAAAAAATTAGATAATCAATATGATTTTATAATGGAATCTGTTAATAATATTTCCATATTTAAAAATGATTTTAAAAATTACATAAAAGTTTTAAACTACACGAGAAATAGTATATTTGGAAAAATTAACAATATTGCAAGTCATTCGATTAAGACAAGAAGTAAAAGAGGTATAATAAATGGTCTTGGAACAGTAATAAAAACTTTAACTGGAAATCTTGATTCCAGAGATGAAGAACGTTTTGAAAAAATGCTAAATCATTTAGAACTAAATCAGGAACGATTCGAAAATCAACTATCAATGGGATATAGTTTTAATAATGAAATCGTAAAGAAATTTAATAAAACGATAAAAGATATAGAACACAACGAGATGGTTTTAAAATCAAGAATAATGCAAATGTCAGTTGTATTACAGAAGGACGCTGATATTCAGAATGTATTGTTTGTTAAGGATTTATTTAATCAATTAATTATAATTTATGATTCAATTCTGAAGGTAATTGAAAATATTCAAAATTCAATAATATTTTGTAAATTAAATACAATACATCCGGATATTATAAAGCCTGATGAATTATTATCAGAGTTGGAAAGAATTTTTATATATTATAATCAAGAATTGCCATTTGAACCAAAATCAAAAAATATATTAGATATTGAATCACTTATAAAAGTAAATTGCAAAATTGAACCTGAAAAAATAATATACTTTCTATCGATACCAATCAATTATAAAATTAGTTTTGATCTCTATAAATTACACCCAATTCCAACGAAGCACGAGCTTGAATACGCTACGATAATACCGAGTATTCATTATTTCTTAAAATCAGAAAATGATAATCAGATAATACCTCTAAGTAGTGTATGTACGAAAGGTGCAAAATACTATCAATGTCAGGAGTATTTACAAATCAATACCGAATCAAAATGCGAAAAGGACATCTTAGTCAGAGGAACTTCTAATCAATGCACCTACACACCCCTAGAAATACTGTCCAACCACATCGAGCTGATACCAGCTATAAATCAATATCTTGCTGTATTTCCGAAAGAAGAGGAAATTCAGACCATCTGTAAGAAAGAAGTGGAAAAGAAGAAATTGAAAGGAATCTTCCTAATCAGGAATTCACAGTGCGACATAAAATTTAAAAACAATAAACTCTCGTTTAGTGACGTAACTTCCGGAAGCCCTACACTGATAAACATTGACGAAGTGAAACTAAACAAAATAAACTTTAGCAACTTCAAAATAAATCTAAAAAGACTTAATTTTGATTTACCAGTGATCGAACATATTCCAATCACAAAAAGTGAATTATTCCATTACAAACTCAGTGTCTGGACTGTTATCACCTATATTATTATGATTGGAGCAGCCACGTACGTCATCTATACTTGGAGAAAAAAGAAGAGGATCGCCGATCATGGAATCACCGAAGAAGCCTCATCGCCGAAATTGTCCTTCCATCTTCCCAAAGATGCCAGGATCTGATGGGGGAGGAGTTATATCAACTAACAATAATAACCCCTTTTGTTTTATAATAAATAATCCTTTGTTTAATTCTGTGTCGCAGATGCATAAGAGCACCTGCAACACCCACACAATCACATTATCTTTTAGATTAGAAATGTTATATATAGGAATGAATTATAATTATGAATTAGAATTAGTTTGCATTCAGAACGTGCTGTAATTGCGTTACGTAAATAAAATACTTTTTAAAAACTTGTTTTTCGGCTTTGAACATTTAACTTATATATATATATATATTATTGGAATAATGCACAATTAAGATGAAAACTTTCTATTAGGTCTATATTTTCCAAATGTTGCATCATACAGGAAATTTTTCTTCAAAGTACGCATATTCCGATAATTAAAATAAAAATAATAATTAAAGTTTGGTTTAGTTGCGTAGTGAAGCCTAGCGAACAATTTATTACTTGGTAAACACGAAATTTTACGTCATGCCTAATCAGGGAGTGGAAACACTTATTAGAATTTTCGAACAGAACGCTTTTTATAAACAATAAACATCTGAAAATGTACAGAGTACACATCGGGTATGTCTACTTGAAAGAAAAAATACCTGTGTAAGCAACCTTGAAAATTTATTCTTTCAATGAGTTTTATGCATAGTCTCCTTGTAGACAATGCATAATACTCATTGCTTTCATAACACTAACAGCAAATGGAGGCAGTAGTCTTTATATTAAAACGTAACGTGTATGCTTAAAGCTGTAGTAATAATAATCATAATTATAATAAGTTTAGCTTACCGGCATCCCTGGATTGGTAACATCCTGCAGGATCTTGCATATTAAATGGAAGTGGCTGTGGCGCATCCTCTTCTATGCAATGCATAAACAGTCCTTGCCTCCAACCGGCAGCCATTAGCCAATCTGTCGAAGCCAGCCCCATTATCATCAGTATTATCACTATCAGGCCACATATGAACGCTATAACCTAAAACAATTATATTTTTCATTAGAAAACATATTCAGCCAAGATAAAAATAATTCATATTAATTTACGAAAATGTTCGGGAATAATAAACAAATACAAACAAAACCTCACATTGTGCAGAGTGATCTAAAATGATTGTTCCAGTTGACAGTACTGAACTTTGACATTCGCGACACCGTTTAATGTTTTTCGCACTTGAATGTTGTTTGTGTGGCATTTAAAAATAAACGTTATATTCTTTAGCTAATAGCTAAAAAGCTAAAAATATTATAAAAAGTATGATATCTTGGCATCATTATTTAAATTCATACATATCAGATCTGAGCAGGATTCGAATCATCGGACGATTCGAAAGAGGTATTCAAATAATTTAGTGACAAAGGATAAGTAATTCTAATCCTTATAAAAGTATTTGAATACTTACAAAAGGGGTCAAATACTCCAAAAGGATTCGAATCGCCAAAATAAATCGAATTCGTTGTGAGGATTCGCATGAAATTTGTTTGGGTTTTTGAAGTTAATCCTTTCGCTACGAGGAGTGTATCCATACGTTTAGTTTTTATGTGCTCCATGTGCGAAGAGGGTATATTTTCAAAGGCCTGTAAATCGTGCGAAGTTTGTGTACCTCTTCAATGAGTCTATACAGTGTATAATTAAATAAAATCCATGGCCAACTTTTGTTTTTTGTATTTTCCTCAAAGAAAATATAATGCAAGCCTATGAAATGATTACACACGGTATATGCCGGCATGAGCCTGTGTTTTCGAGCACTGTACACTAGGCACGCATTTAAAATTCAATCTGCGTAGCGAAAGGGTTAACATAGTGTTTTATAAGCCTGGCCCATGAAGTAAAATTTCAAGTTTAGAAAAGCCCGAAAAACAAGAAATAGCATCGCTCTTCGCCCAAAAGATGACGTTTATTTTTTTATAATTTTTTAGAAAATCTTAATTTCTTCAGAATATCACAATTTATCATGTGGAAACTATAAAATTTTAAGTATCTGTAATTTGGTTATTTTGTCATAATTTATTTTTTAAATCATCATTCTGGTTTTCTTAAATATCCTATACTCGGTTAGAGTTTCTAATTATATCGTTACCTTGTTTCTCATTGATCACTTGGTAAAACATTTCTACTAATATATAGGTTTTTAATTCGAATTCACTTGGTTTGTTTAATAATAAATTTAATTTGCGACTAGTTTCTTGAAAATGGCCTCAAGGCGAAACTAGTCGAAAATTAACTTGTTAGTAAAACAAACCTAATGAATTTAAATTAAAAACCTGTATATTTCTAATTATGATCATCCATATTAATAGTACGCATATTCTGATAATAAATTGTCACTAATATCATTATAGTTTAATGCTAGTTAATTTCTATGAAACCCGTACAAACATGATACTATCAATTCGTATTAATAGAAATAACTCGAAAACTGTCGACGATGTATTTTTGTTGTTGCTATAGAGCATCCATCTAAATTTTCAGGCTCCCCTAAACTCGAAATATTTACTTCATGCGCCAGGCCTATTTAAGTTTGATTTAGTGTGGAATTTTAGAAGACTTTTACTACTAAAGTCTTTTAAAATTCCATACTAAATCAAACTTTAATAGGCCTGGCGCATGAAATAAATATTTCGAGCTAAGAGAAGCCTGTAAATTAAGATTGGTCCAAACCAAATTTCTGGCTTTTCTAAAGTAGAAATATTAATTTTATGGTTAATTAAGGTACAAAAAACACTCGTTAGAATACTATTGAAAATTTAAGAGTATTTTAAAAATATGTATTAAGAGTATTAACATTTTCCATGTTTATTTCAATTTCAAGTTATATTTAATAATTGTCAAGTATTCGTAGTAAATTTGGTGAGTACGAATATATATTCTGTTTTTTTCTTATTGGCCAACCAGATTTGGGATTTATTTTTCGTAGGTTCTTTGATTATTTGGGTGTCCCTACTGTTTGTCATTTAATGACATTGATATATGAATGCCATGTTGCAATTAATTAATAATTTGACAGAAAAGGGGCAATAAAATGCCGAAAGTAATGTTTCGCCACTGCATTAATCTTTATGATAGAGTAATTAAGCACATGGCAACCATGTGAAAAACATAACCTATAATATATTTTGAAGGCAAAAGTCAGAATTACAACCAGAGTATCCAACAAAATATCCAACATTATAAAAAAAAACACCAGATCTGGTTGGCCGATAAAAAAAAACAGAATATAGAAAAGTAAATCAGAAAATCGGGATGTCCTATGACTCATTAATATGGAATGTGTGGTTCAAATTGTTTAGAGTAAGTCGACAGTTGTATCTGCAACATTTTTTCCTAGTTGTGTCAAATTTTGACGTTACATGACAATGTCATACTGTTTAAGTCGCGAATATATTAGTGTTCTTTCTTTGAGAAAAGATTTCAATGACTATTTCCTTCAAAAAATGTCTACCAATAATATTACGAGAATTCATTTTCATTGCCCAATCACAATTAAATTTCAGCGAAAATTGCATAGTAGGTGAAAATTCTACGAAAAATTACAGCGAAATTTGCACTGTTGTGACGTCACATGTCAGGTATCAATCAATTTCTCTCAATCTTTCAAAATTAAAGTTTTTTGATCTAACTCGTATTTTCTTTCATCACAGAATGTCATAAATTGTCTCCAAACGAACTCTTTACTCTTTCTTGTATTTTCGCATGAATTTTTCTCGATATTCTCGATATATCTTTCGAAGAAAAACTTCCGAAGCGATTCATGTTGACACATTAAGTGACACTGATTGATAATTAATATTTTAAATAATACGTCAACTTGATTAAAAATCGTATTTTTCAGGAAATAGTCTATTAAATACATTTCGTGCATTAAAAATGCTCTGAAAATTTAGTACTCAAAGCTCGTTGCCTTTAAGAAACTACATTCGTTCATTTTGATTGTGATTTGACTGAAAAAGTGCCCTCGACGCTTCGCGTCTCGGGCACTTTTTGTCAAATCACAATCAAAATGGACTCATGCAGTTTCTAGGCAACGGCTTTTCGTGCAAAATTTTCGATCATTTTTAATGCACTTAATATATTACTATTGATAATTTCTTGTGAATTTTTTCTTTTGAGTATACATATCCCAATTACGTGTTGTAGATTTTTAAATATTCGTTGTTTTCTTAAAAGAGGTCAATTTGAAGCTTAAACGAGTATTTTCCACTCCCAGGTTAAGCATGAAGTAAAATTTCGAGTTTAGAAAAGCCTGAAAATTTGGTTTGGTCGCGTAGCGCGAAGCGCGGAGCGACCAAACCAAATATTCAGGCTTTTCTAAACTCGAAATTTTACTTCATGCGCCACGCGTATAAAACACTGATTTCAAGCGAAGTTTACGCGTTCACAATATTTCAGTGCTTTCAGTGTTTAATACGCGTAGCGCATGAAGTAAAATTTCGAGTTTAGAAACTCGAAATTTTACTTCATGCTTAGTCTGGTAGTGGAAAACACTCGTTTTAGACTTAAAATTGAACTCTTAAAAAAAAGTGTATGCCTATGTATACCTAATAGAAAATTCCCTGTATATATATAGTTAAAAGAAAAATTCTCTGTATTAACAGATTAATCTGATGACTGCCAAATCTACTGAATGCGCATTTGATTCAACTAACATTTTCGTTTGAGCTAACACAAAATCAACATAAATGCATTATTTATTTCTGTAAATACCTGAACTATGTAGTAGATGTGGAAATTGGAGTTATACTACTTACACTCACATGTAAAACGATTGTGCACATTAATTAAAATGATGTGTGGCTGGGTTTTTGCAGATTCAGTTTTACGAAAACATTGTCAAAATGTGACGTTTAACCTTAAAATTTTAAAGCTGCATACTGAAACATACGTTTTCGCGTGTTCCATATAAAAACCATAGCAGACATATTATAAAGTTTTCTGTCTCTTTTGATACACGTAATCTGATGATATCAAACTATTTTCGTGTTATATGTATTGGGGCAGAAAGAACCATAAATCAAGGAAACCATGACACGTCTCGTGAATTGTACCTTAGGTGTTTATCAATTTATGAGATTTTTTGTCAATTTTGATAAATTTCTTTAACCCTTTGTCAATTTTCAGGTAAATAAGTGCATAACAGGCTGGAAGAGACTATGTTCGATAGCCCGTTTATAGACATATTTTGTTAATTTTAAGTTACTGTATATATTTAGAATTATTTTGTTAAAATGTCTATACATACATATAATTGCCTAATTTCACTAATTGACACAAATTTTAACTTTTATACAAACTTTATCGTTTTTCGTTAATTGTTGAGGCACTTATTTTTTGAAAATCCATTATAATAATAGTAAACTATTTATCCCTTGTATGTATATCTTGGAGTGTCTAGTCTATATTAGAAACAATCTAGATGCTTATGCATGGAATAAGGACTATCATATGTATGAAACGCGTGCTAGAAATCATTTACGAATAAGTAAGTTCCGCTTATCAAAGGCCAGGACATGCACAAGATATTATTGTATCAGTTTCTTTAATATATTGCCCAGTAATATACAACAACTAGACCCTAAGCTTTATAAAAAGTGGTGTAAAAACTACTTAACTAACCAAGCATTCTACTCATTTGATGAGTTCTTGTCAACTCCCATAGTGTAGAGTAGTATATACTGTAATATTTTAGTTTTATTATACTTTACTCATCATTTTAAAAATAATTGTTTCGTGTATTTAATTAATTTATATTGTAATTTTAATATCCTGTTTTAAGTGTCATATTTATTTATTTTATTATACAATTGTAATTTTAATGTGTCTTTAATTTGGAATGTTTTTATTACAATTTTAAATGTAAAGTTACAATTGTAGTAAATGTAGCTTTTGATATATCGTATATTATTTATCGGTAATTCATTTGTACATTTTAGACAAAATTATATCTCATCTGCTATTACCGTGATTACTCTAAATTTAATTGCTAAGATCTATGACCTGTGTAAAACATGCAAATGTTATTAGCACCAATAAACATTATTATTATTATTATTATTATGATTTTCAACTTTTTATTAAATTCACTACAATTGTTTCGCTACACTGTAGCTTCTTCGGGTGAAGAAATATAATATTTCTTCACCTGAAGAAGCTACAGTGTAGCGAAACAATTGTAGTAAATTTAATAAAAAAATGAAAATCATAAATAGTTTACTATTATTATTATATTTATCGTATTTAATTTGTATTGTATTTTCGCTATTACAGAACATAATTAAGAACATATTTTTTTCTAGATTGAATTCTATCTCTTCAAGCTTGTCCGTTGTTGTTGACACACCCGATATAATGTATGGTACTTGTAAATATTTTCTCTCTAAAACAAGATGTTTACAAAACGGAAACATCAAACAATTTTTAATCCCACTTACTCACTCCGGAGATGTGGACTTTCCTTCCTGCTCCGCATAATACCAATTGTAAATCATGCATGTTTATCCCTGCATATTACTGCAACGTCGCCCGTTGATTTATTACCTTCACAATCCTTCGTATAAATATTTACCCCACTTGATTTCCATAAAAATGCATTTTCGTTAATGTAATAAAAATTAATTCGCATACTGTGACTGGCTGCTCGGTAATCCTCCGACGGGTTCGATTCATCGTATGATTTTGAATTATTTTTTGTTTGTCCAGCTTATGCATATTTCGGTATATTTTTGCATTTTTGTTGGCAAACAGTTCGTTCGCGAACCGTGTTATTTTAATATTTATGCTCGATATGCAACAAGGTATTGTAGTTTCAAATTGCGTATTTGTTCATCTGATGATAAATTTTGATTGGACGGCTGCAGCAGCTAACAAATTGTTTTATTAATTTACGAAACTCGAATTGGATTATGTATTATGCATATTATGTATTTGCAACTGAAAAATGTATAGTTGTACAGTTGAATATGATATTGGTGATCAGAGTTTTTATTTTTTTTTTAAATTATATACATATAACTAAATAATTTGAAGAGCTGCTTCTTTTTAAGGACATTGAAATTTGGAATTGACGCACATTCATTGTTTTAGAGCAGGGCTGGCCAACTCAAATTGCGCCGACGGCCAAAACTAACACTTAAAATGTTTTAATTTTTATTAAGACTTTCGGCATTTTTAAAATATTTTTCCAAAAGTTTAAAAACCTAAAACTCCGTGTTGATTATATTTTTTTCATATAAAGGGTCCACCAATAAGCGCGCTCGATCTTTGACAGCTGATGGCGGCCATGTTGTTTGTGGTAGAGCTGTCAAACCTAGTTGTTATTATTCAGTATATCTTCACAAATTACCATGAACCAATTCAGCCGCGAGCAACATGTGCAAATCATTAAAATGTATTACGAAAATCATTCATCGGTTCGGGCAACGTTCCGCGCGCTCCGCCAATTTTACGGTGCAATTGGTCGTCCTGCTGAGTCGACTATCCGTCGTTTGATAAACAAATTCGAGGCAACCGGTTCGGTGAACAATAAGCCAACACCGACGCGTCGTCGAAACGTCCGATCTACCGCGAATGTCGCCGCTGTGCGCGATAGTGTGCGTGAAAATCCGCGACAGTCAATTTCACGTCGCGCACAGGAACTCAGCCTTTCGGTAACATCACTTCGCCGAATCTTGCATCTGGATTTGGGCATGCATCCGTACAAGATCCAGCTGACACAAGAGCTCAAAATAATCGACCATAGACAGCGCCGCATCTGCGCTGATTGGGCTTTAGAGCAGTTGGAAGTCGACCCCGAGTTTGGTCGCAAAATCATCTTCAGCGATGAGGCACATTTTTGGATAAATGGGAATGTCAACAAGCAGAATTGCCGTTATTGGGCCGAGAACAATCCACAGGAGGTCCACCAGGTCGCAATGCACCCAGCAAAGGTAACTGTTTGGTGTGGATTTTGGGCCGGAGGCATCATCGGGCCGTATTTCTTCGAGAACGACGATGGTGTGGCCATCACGGGAAACGGCGAACGATACAGATCCATGATAACGAACTTTTTCTGGCATGAAATCGACAAGATGTATGTCGAGGATATGTGGTTTCAGCAGGACGGCGCTACGAGCCACACAGCGCGTTATCTCGCGCGGAGGCGACATCAACTGGCCACCGAGATCGTGCGATTTAACCCCACTAGACTATTTCTTGTGGGGTTTTCTTAAATCGCAGGTCTACGCAAACCAACCACAAAACACTGATGACCTCAAAGTCAACATACGCCACGCCATCGATGAAATACAGCTCGATTTGTGCGCCAGAGTCATTGAAAATTGGACTTCTCGTATGCGCGCCACCAAGCAAAGCCGAGGTGGCCATTTGAACGATATTATTTTCCATACATAATGCCTTCGAATACTCTTTCAAACAAAAAATAAATTTCATTTATACCTCTCACACAACTTGCCTTATTTTATTTTAAAGATCGAGCGCGCTTATTGGCGGACCCTTTACATTGAATTAGAAAATTTTTTTGTTCGTTGTTGAGTTCTTAGCAGGGTTGTTATGTTTAAAACACTTTGATTTAAAACAGTGTTTTAAACAGGTTTAAAAACAGCCATCGTGTTTTAAACGGTTTTGTTTTTAAATATGTTTTAAATCTTAGATATGTGTTAAACATGTTTCAAAGGTTAAATTTGTCTAAAGACAAATTTAGATTTTTATTATTATCTTAAATTTAATAAATTACTTTTTATACTACTTCATTAAGATTTTTTGTTTACGATTTTAAATTTTAGCTAAATTGTTGAGAGATATTTTAAATTACATTATTAAGCATTACATTTTATTACAATAAAATATCACAACTGTGTGTGAGATTTTTAAATACAGGAAATTTTTCTTTCAGGTATACATATGCATACACTGTAAATTTTACGACATTCGTTGTATTTTTTTAAGTTTTCAATTTGAATTTTTAAACGAGGGTTTTCCACTCCCAGACTAAGCATGAAGTAAAATTTCGAGTTTAGAAAAGCCTGAAAATTTGGATTGGCCGCGTAGCGAAGCGGAGCGGCCAATCCAAATTAGGCTTTTCTAAACTCGAAATTTTACTTCATACGCCACACGTATAATAAAACACTCAAATATCGTAAAGCTTAAAATATACGGCTTTAGCAATCTAATATGTAGATGTGAATAAAACGTGAGTCAAATTCTGCGCTGAACAAATGGTTTAAATCAGTGATTATAGGCAACCCAATAACTGACGTATATTAGGTCGCCTATAATCGTTGTTGTATGTGTGTGTTTTTAAAACTTCACTGAAAATCAGTGTTTTTAAGCGTGGCGCATGAAGTAAAATTTCGAGTTTAGAAAAGCCTAATTTGGATTGTCCGCTCCGCTTCGCTACGCGGCCAATCCAAATTCTTAGGCTTTTCTAAACTCGAAATTTTACTTCATGCTTAGTCTGGGAGTGCAAAACACTCGTTTAAAGATTCAAATTGAAAACTTAAAAAAATACAACGAATGTCGTAAAATTTACAGTGTATGCATATGTATACCTGAAAGAAAAATTTCCTGTATTTAAAAATCTCACACACAGTTGTGATATTAAAAGCCTTTAATTAACCGCTTTGAAACAACAAATTAACGCAAATTAAAAAAAAACGCTGTCGTTATCGGTATATGTATACTCAATAGAAAAATGACCTGTATGTTCTGTTTTAAACATGAATTCATCGTGTTTTAAACATGTTTTTAATTGTTAATGTTTCAAACGCTGTTTCTATGAAAAAAACACGTTTTGTAAAAAAAACTGTTGGTTTTAATTAAAGTGAAAAAAAAAAAACGTTTTTTAACAACCCTGGTTCATGGGCACATATAGGCTAGGGGGGGAAATTGCCCACCCCCTTCCTGGGATTTCGTCTTCAATTTTACAAATGATATGTAAGGTAAATAAATGTAATGTTAAAATAAATTAATATATTTTAATATAGAGGGCATTTCTAGTTTCTAGTTTAGTAAAGAGAAAGTGAAAAGAGGCGTCAAAAGTTTCAAATTAAACGATTTTCAAAAATAATTGCTTCAAAATTGACAGCGTATGTATTGGGATATGAATACTTTTTTTTATACGAATTAGTTTTTTTATTATGTTTCGTAATTTCTTAGAAATCTCTGTTGTACAGGGGTCGAAAATCAAACACATGTTTTTGTAAATAGGGTACGTAAAAATGTCAACAATTTCGAGAAATGTTCAATAAAGTTAAGATTGTAGAAAGATTTAATATTTAGACTCGATGAAAATTATCAACTGCTAGGCAATTTGTTGAAAATGACCAACGTGATGTAAATAAAAATGCGACGATGCCACTATGAAGCATTAGATGGCGTTAGCTATCGAAATCATTAATATATTCATTGTATTTATATAAATAATAACCATACACTGTTATTTTTTCATTTAAGTATACTTTTACATATTCTATATAAACATTTGATAAAACCTAAGTAGTATATTTTGAACTTCACAATATTTCAATGTTTATACGCGTGGCGCATGAAGTAAAATTTCGTGTTTAGAAAAGCCTAATTTGGACTTCACAATATTTCAATGTTTATACGCGTGGCGCATGAAGTAAAATTTCGAGTTTAGAAAAGCCTAATTTTTAGGCTTTTCTAAACTCGAAATTTTACTCCATGCTTAATCTGGGATTGAAAACACTCGTTAGAAGCTTCAAATTGAAAGCTTTTACAAAAACAACGAATGATTAAATTTTTGTATGTATACCTGTATGAAAAATTCCCTGAATATTGCATTATTTATCAAATAAATTAATTAAACAAATTGAAGATATTTGTATACTAATTGTCCGATAATTTGATAAGTTAATGAAATCCTAGAAAATCACGAAAACTTATAAAAATCACAGACATTAGTTAAAATAGGAGTATATTACTGAAATCTTCGAAAATTGATGAAAAACATAGAATATACTTATCCTACGAAAGCGATAAAAATTATGAGTCAGAAAAATTATAGAATAGTACAGAATAGAATAAATCTTTATTTTCAGTGTGAAGTTACATTAACAAATCAGTTGATCATTGGAAAATTATTGAAAATGGAAGAAATAAACAAAATAGACATAAAACATCAAATCGTACGAAAAACATAAAAAATATGAGTATAAATGAAATTGCCAATTCTTGGTTGCAATTCTTGGTTGCAGAATACAAACATTAAAAGTGCGATTCTTTTCGCAATCTACAACAAGTTAGTCTTAGTAGAGAGATAAATTTCGAAACGCGTCTATAGATGGCCTGAATAATTTGACCCAAATTGTTACATTTGCAGTAGGTTACTGTATGTAACAGCAAACACTTGTTGTATAATTCAATGTCCGTCGGGGTATTAGCCCGGGAAGTAGTTGTTTCAATGAGTGTTTGATATAGTCTTTTCTAAACTCGAAATTTTACTTCATGTGCCACGCATATAAACCACTGATTTAAAGTAAAGTTGAAAATATATACTGCTGAGATGTGATGGATATTTCTAAGATATAGCGAAAAAAATGCAAAAAATGTTTTTTTGAGAATGTATTGTAGATATGATAATAATAAAAGTAGAACAAATTTAGTTTAAGACACTTTTCCATATTCTAAATGTTTAACTCATCATATCTATAACGAAGACAGTGCTATGATGGACATATTCTTTTTTTTATATGAAATAAAAACATTGCTAAAATTAAAACAATCACTTCAAGCTGAACCGAAAACCGCAAAAAACCGATATTTTTTCCGGAACGAAACCCGGAACCGAACCGATATGTATTTTATTAATTGAACCGAAACGAAAACCGGACACTTTTAAATATTCTAAATGTTTAACTCATCATATCTATAACGAGGACAGTGCTATGATGGACATATTCTTTTTTTTATATGAAATAAAAACATTGCTAAAATTAAAACAATCACTTCAAGCTGAACCGAAAACTGCAAAAAACCGATATTTTTTCCGGAACGAAACCCGGAACCGAACCGATATGTATTTTATTAATTGAACCGAAACGAAAACCGGAACCGAACCGATATATATATTTTATAAATTAAACCGAAACGCGAAAATTAACGGTTCGATGAACTAAAAAATATTTATTTGAATGCACGCCATTATTATAAATAATAGGTTATTTTATAGATTCTTAAAATATGTCGCTCCTATCAGTAATTGAAATATCTCACTTATTCCCATTACAAGTTTAAATAAATAGTAATTAATAGCAATATATTCTAATTGAAGTACTAGATAAAAAATAAGTTAATATTTGGATTAAGCTCAAAAAACAAATAAGTATCACAAAAGAAACGAAAACAATGCTTTTAATAATAATTAAACATAGTAATAATGTCATAATTTTTTCGTAAAATTCAGTTTTTACGCAAAACAATAAAAATGTTATTGTTTTACAATCTGAATTTTTAATAGTGATTAAACTATGACTGATTTACAAACATAAATAACAGATCACTTATTCCCATTACAAGTTTAAATAAATAGTAATTAATAGCAATATATTCTAATTGAAGTACTAGATAAAAAATAAGTTAATATTTGGATTAAGCTCAAAAAACAAATAAGTATCACAAAAGAAACGAGAACAATGCTTTTAATAATAATTAAACATAATAATAATGTCATAATTTTTTCGTAAAATTCAGTTTTTACGCAAAACAATAATAATGTTATTGTTTTACAATCTGAATTTTTAATAGTGATTAAACTATGACTGATTTACAAACATAAATAACAGATATATTATAAAATGCTTATCAGTGCAAAACACCGGTTTCATGTTTATTAAGAAGGCAATTATATTTAATTTTCGAGGATAGTAATTCATTTTCCGTAATTTAATTAACAAGAAAGCCGTGTTATTTTACAGCAATTTAAACATTAAAGTAATTTTAAACTACATCAAAATTTTATGTGATATTTAATTGACGACCCACAAATGTAAATCAAGAATATTAGAGTAGCGTAGTTATGTGGTTAATAGTTTACGTTATGCATATTAAAAGACGCGTCTGAAAATATGAATATGAATATCTCATCAACATTCAGGTCTGTATTCAATATTCGTAAAGTTTGTGGTAGGTTAATTGTAATGAATTATTTCTCAAAGATATTGATATAAAATAGTTTCTTTACTCTCGGGTGCGTTTTATTTTAAAGTTAGCAACGAATAATTTATTTTATTAGTTTTCAGACGAATTGAATGTTTTCAAACTTTAATGATCCATTTCTAAACATGGATATAAGTGTATAAAACAAATATAACATTCCATAATAATGATACTATGATTGTGCGACGCAACTTCCACTCCATTTCTTCCACTGACCGTTACTTCCACTAGTTCTTATTTCCACTAACCATCACTTCCACTAGTTCTTTTTTCCACTCCATTTCTTCCACTCCATTTCTTCCACTCCAGTTCTTCCACTTACCAATACTTCCACTACACCTTTACTTCCACTAACCACCAATTCCACCATACCTTTTTTCCAATTCAAAATAATTGTATTAACGTCTGTCAACTGTACAAGACTAACTTGAGACTTCGATCCAATTTTCGAATTTCGAATTATGGAAGAACTAGTGAAAAAAAGAACAACCGATTCTCCGTGGTGGTGGGGCGCAATCATCTCAGCATGTATGCATTCCTTTTGGAAGTAATGGTAAGTGGAAGAACTGGAGTGGAAGAAATGGAGTGGAAAAAAGAACTAGTGGAAGTGATGGTTAGTGGAAATAAGAACTAGTGGAAGTAACGGTCAGTGGAAGAAATGGAGTGGAAGTAAAGGTGTAGTGGAAGTAACGGTCAGTGGAAGAAATGGAGTGGAAGTAAAGGTGTAGTGGAAGTATTGGTAAGTGGAAGAAATGGAGTGGAAGAAATGGAGTGGAAGAAATGGAGTGGAAGAAATGGAGTGGAAGAACTGTCCCCCTACGTGATACTATCTGTGATTTTTGATATTTTTATATCATAAAAATCCATACAGAGAGTTTTATGTAACACTGAACATGCCAAAAAATATTCAATGTAAATTTTCCTATGATCGATGTGTTCTGGACGCATCAAAGCATTGAGTGCGATTTCATTGGCTCTGATTTTAACCGATGTGAAGATAGCCACGGATTTTCCAGCCAGTGATTTTCCAGCCACGGATTTTGGCGCCTCCACCATCACACGAATTATGAAACAGATTCCCCAGAATTTCAAAACTTCATAACTCCCAAACCACATATTTTATTTTCAAAATTTCTTCACTAATTGATTAAACAATATACATAGAGCGAGTATAAATAACCAGAATGTTGTAACTCTTAATTGTTCTTTATTTAAACAATATATTGCTGTTCCGCGTATGTCACCTTTCATACCAAATAGTAAAAAAATCATATCTCTAAAATCTCCTATTTTATTTTCCAAATTTCTTCCCTATTTGTTTAAACAATATATCTAGACCGAGCATAGATGGTCAAAATGATGTCACTCTTATTTGTTAATTATTTAAATAATATATTACTGTCCCGCGTATAGCACCGTTCATACCAAATATTTAACAAAAATCATATCTCGTAAAACTCCAATTTTATTTTACAAATTTCTTTACTAATTGTTTAAACCATATATATAGAACGAGCATAGATGGTCAAAATGTTGTCACTCTCATTTGTTAATATTTAAATAATATATTGCTGTCTCGCGTATAGCACCGTTCATACCAAATAATAAAAAAATCATATCTCGAAAAACTCCTATTTTATTTTATAAATTTCTTTACTAATTGATTAAACAATATACATAGAGCGAGTATAAATAACCAGAATGTTGTAACTCTTAATTGTTCTTTATTTAAACAATATATTGCTGTTCCGCGTATGTCACCTTTCATACCAAATAGTAAAAAAATCATATCTCTAAAATCTCCTATTTTATTTTCCAAATTTCTTCCCTATTTGTTTAAACAATATATCTAGACCGAGCATAGATGGTCAAAATGTTGTCACTCTCATTTGTTAATTATTTAAATAATATATTGCTGTCCCGCGTATAGAACCGTTCATGCCAAATATTAAAAAAAATCATATCTCGTAAAACTCCTATTTTATTTTACAAATTTCTTTACTAATTGGTAAAACAATATATCTAGAACGAGCATAGATGGTCAAAATGTTGTCACTCTCATTTGTTAATTATTTAAATATTATATTGCTGTCCCGCGCATAGCACCGTTCATACCAAATATTAAAAAAATCATATCTCTTAAACAAATAAGAGTGACTACATTTTGACCATCTATGCTTGTTCTAGATATATCGTTTAAACAATTAGTAAAGAAATTTGTAAAATAAAATAGGAGTTTTTAGAGATATGATTTTTTTTAATATTTGGTATGAATGGTGCTATACGCGGGACAGCAATATATTATTTAAATAAATAACAAATGAGAGTGACAACTTTTTTACCATCTTTGCTCGTTCTAGATATATTGTTTAAACAATTAGTAAAGAAATTTGTAAAATAAAATAGGAGTTTTAGGAGATATGATTTTTTTATTATTTGGTACGAACGGTGCTATACGCGGGACAGCAATATATTATTTAAATAATTAACAAATGAGAGTGACAACATTTTGACCATTTATGCTCGTTCTAGATATATTGTATAACAATTAGTAAAGAAATTTGTAAAATAAAATAAGAGTGTTTAGAGATGAACGGTGCTGTACGCGGAGATGAACGGTGCTATACGCGGGACAGCAATATATTATTAAAATAGTTAACAAATAAGAGTGACAACCTTTTGACCATCTATGCTCGGTCAAGATATATTGTTTAAACAATTAGTGAAGAAATTTGGAAAATAAAATAGAAGTTTTTAGAGATATGATTTTTTTAATATTTGGTATGAAACGTGACATACGCGGAACAGCAATATATTGTTTAAATAAAGAACAATTAAGAGTTATAACATTCTGGTTATTTATACTCGCTCTATGTATATTGTTTAATCAATTAGTGAAGAAATTTTGAAAATAAAATATGTGGTTTGGGAGTTATGAAGTTTTGAAATTCTGGGGTCTGTTTCATAATTCGTGTGATGGTGGAGGCGCAAAATCCGTGGCTGGAAAACCCGTGGCTATCTTCACATCGGTCTGATTTTAGTAGTTCTAACGCAACTTGCATTTGACGTCAAAATGAAATTTGTCATTCATTAATCGCCTACATCACTAATGGATTGTTAATATTAAACAGAAAAGAAAAATGAGAAAGGTGAGAACAGATTTAGCATAAATGCATAAAAAATAGAAAAACAGATTCCTGTTACTTCCGTTTGGTAATATTTCAAGATGAGTTTATGTATACATTGCTTCCATTTCATTGAAGATTATTAAGAACTTCGATTCAGCGTATTGTGTAAATCATTTGATCAGGACCACCCCAAGTACGTTGCTTTGGGTGTACCAGCAAAAATGCCGTCACAAAACTGCCATTCGGCAGTTTTAAATATAAATATTCCAAATATGAAGAGCGTGGCAAGGCAGGTTTGCAAGTACCGCACCTAGGTCTGCTGCCAGCACAACAAAACTGGGGTGTTAGGTGTGCTGCTTCATTTGGCAAACATTTCAATTTTCATTTATTTGTTAACATAATACTCAATAAAGATAATGTAGGTGTATTTATTAATTTATTGAATGCGTAACTTACAATGAATTGATTTTTTTCTTTAGGTAAACATGCATAAGCTGTTCATTTTCCGACATTCGTTGTTTTTTAAAAGAGTTCAACTTGCAGCTTTAAACGAGTGTTTTCCACTCCCAGACTAAGCATGAAGTAAAATTTAGAGTTTAGAAAAGCCCCGTGAAAATTTGTCGAGGGTCGCGCAGCGACCCGAGACAAATTTTCTGGGCTTTTCTAAACTCGAAATTTTATTTCATGCGCAACGCGTATAAAACATAGATTTCAAGTGTAGTTCAAATATACATACATTTCACAATATTTTAGTGTTTTATACGCGTGGCGCATGAAGTAAAATTTCGAGTTTAGAAAAGCCCAGAAAATTTGTCTCGGGTCGCTGCGCGACCCTCGACAAATTTTCACGGGGCTTTTCTAAACTCGAAATTTTACTTCATGCTTAGTCTGGGAGTGGAAAACACTCGTTTAAAGCTTTAAATTAAACTTAAAAAAAACAAGGAATATCTAAAGATTTACAGAAAATTGGCTGAATAGCTTAAAAGAAAAACTCCCTGTATGTTTCACGACAGTATTAATCTTGATTGTCTTGAAATTCCGACGTCTTGCTTTAGATAAAAAAAGTATGTTCCATATTCCCACACACTGCATTTACCATAAACGCACAAGATTTAATAACTGACATATTTTATTTTGGCTTTACATGTACCCTATTTACATTAGACCTAATTTGCATTAGAACTACTAAAAATCGTAATGAATGAAATCGCACCCAGAAGAATGTAAATTGGGTTGACTATATTACCATTGGAAATCGTAGCCAATCACATTGCACTCAATGCTTTGATGCGTCCCAGAACAAATCGAACAGAGGAAAATTTACAGTGAACATTTTCTGGCATGTTCGGTGTTACTTAAAACTCTCTGTATGTATGTTTTTGCATACAATAGTTACAGAAATATAAGGTGTTAATTTAAAAACTCGATCGAGAAGGTGTTGCTTTTTTGACAGAAGGAAATAGAACGAAAAAGTGAAGTCGCAGCTTTATTTACGTTTTGTCATACCTGACATAAATGTCAGATTGTGTTAATCAGTAGCTCATTAATTTGCCTTGTTCTTATAGTTGTGTTGTTTCTTCTTCTTTCGGTGAGTGGGTATTAAAATACCGAATAAAATAAAAAAACGTTTATAAAACTGGTTTAGATTAACATTGACAAATTCACGTACGCAACTGACAAATTCACGTACGACCTACTTCACAATGTTTTGAACATTTCATAGCCAACTCGATCGGGTTTTTAACTGACCTATACATTAAAAATAATATAACGTACACACCGGCGCATTCACCATTTAAAATTCAATTTTACTATTTAATTAGCAAGTTATTATTAATCAACATTTATAATTTGTCGAGCAAAAAATAATTTTGATAAAATAAAAAAAGTAATACTATTATTTAAGATAGCTTAGGAAATCACAAAGGGCCTCAGCAAATATAATTTTTACTATATTGTAAGAAACGTCCCAATTTATTTAAGCAAAGAAACTAAAGGTAATTTTATTTTTATGCTTGACTAGCATTTAGCCCGATTTACCAACCGGGGAGCCGAGGGCCGAATCAAGGAAATGTAGAAATGTAAAGAGAATTGCATAATTAAAAAAAAAATTATGTTGAAGAAAAATATATGTATAATAGTAGCAAGGGTAAGGGGAGAGGCGTTGGTGCATGAGCCGAATGGTGGTGACTGCAAGGTAAATCGTTATTTTGTAGTGGTTATGGAGTGGATGGATGTAAAGGTCCGTGAAAAAGTTGGAAGAGATGGTCGCTTCGCTCCAGCCGCTCGCTTCGCTCGCTTGCCTTGCTCGCTTCGCTCGCTTGCCTTGCTCGCACATAGAGAGGGTAGTTGCTCCTTTATCCCAGCGAAAACAAATTTTCTCTAGCGCAATTTTTGGACCGAAAATTTGCTGAAACACCGGGAAGGCGGCCATTTGTTGGCTCGAAAATAATTTGCTGAGCACCGCGAGGTCAAACCATACCACCCTACGTTTAAACAAATCGTTTGGAGCATTTTAAGTCGGTCAAAAAAAAATAATCAGGAAAATCACGGTTTTAGACCACCCTGTATATACACGTTAAACTTAAAAATTAATTAATTTTAATTGTTTTGTTTCGTCTTGTTTTATCTTGTCGGTTGCGGATAATTATTCGAAATCGAAATGTGAAAACCAAATTCCTCTATCGCAATTTTTCGACCGAAAATGTGCTGACAGCCCGTGAAGGCGGCCAATAATAAAAAAAAAACATGTCCCAACACCGCTAAATTTAATCCTAGCGATCTGCGTTTAAACAAAACATTTTGGAGAAAAAATAAAAATCATCGATTAAATGCGAGATTTAGACACCCGGTATATATTTTTATGAAATTTCAATTGCAAAAAAAAATACTTTTCCTCGATAGAAAAAATTCTCGATAGATAGGTCGTGTTTCTAATGGAATTCTGAACACGATAGATGCAAAATTTTGAAAACTATTTTTTTTTTGCAAAACCGATTAAATGCGATATTTTTTGTGATCGGGCGATTTGAGCGCTCGGAAGTGTCGCGTTGGAAAGCCCAGGTCAAATCCCATCGAAATTGTGCTATGCGCGACCTGAAAAAGTTCCGTGTGAAGCAAGACCAGCGTGTAAAGTATTGAGGTTAGGAAATCTTCCGCCCGGCGTAAAATTAAAAAAATGATTTAAAATAGAAAACGCGGTCGGATTTGATACGCCGCTTAGCCTAAGACACGCGGATTTTTTTTCGGTACTGTGAAAATTTGAACTTTCTAAAATGAATTCTTCGGTTTTTCCACTCCCGGTGACAGTCGTCTCCCATAAGAGCAATGTAAAAGTGGTTGCCATGGCGACCGAATCGCAGCCTTCTCGGATCTCCGCTGCTTTAACGTTCTTATTATGGGAGACAAAATTATCTACATTTTTATTTACAAAAACATGCAATTCTTAGAACGGCTTAAATTTGTATCAATTATCATTTAAATGATTTATTATACATTTTGGCATTATTTTTATCTTTGTCAATTTTCAGCTACGAAAAGGTCAAGAATCATTTACTTATTAGTTTGTCATCTATAATTAACGTTTAACCAATTCTTAGAACGGCTTAAATTTGTATCAATTATCATTTAAATGATTTATTATACATTTTTGCATTATTTATTTCTTCGTCAATTTTCAGCTACGAAAAGGTTAAGACCCATTTACTAATTAGTTTGTCAACTTTAATTAACATTTAACAGTATTGCATTAAAGCAATCAATATATTCATATTTGAATACCGACACCCCATAAATAAAAGAAATAGCGTGATTATTTTTTCTTTTATCGGAATTAATGTTATTCTGGCCGGGTCCCTTTTTTATCGTGAAAGCTCGGACGCGCGATTTATTCTTTTCTTGAGCAAAAAGGAATCGGGTCAATTGTATGTAAAAGTTTTGGAGTGTGGGCCGACAGGAGGACATTTACAGCTGGAATTACGACGGTTTTGTATTGGTAAGCGGGACATTTTTAGTGCGGCCAGTATATTTAATGACTTTATGAATGGGCCTCCGTTTCGCCCTTTGTTTGCGTTGAAAACGGATTTCAATTAGTCACGAACTGTGCGTAAATGTTAAAAATAAAGTAAAAATATTTATGAAGAAAGCACAACTTTTGTCCGGCAGATTTTTCGATTTGAATAATATTTAACAAAATATCAAGAAACATAAAAAAGAACGCTAAGAGTAAACTATCACTTCCTCATTTTCACCAAAAGCTTTTCGGAGCGGCCAAACTAAATTTTTAGGCTTTCCTAAACTCGAAATTTTATTTCATGCGTCACGCGTACTAAACACTGAAACGTTGTGAAGTTTAAAATACACTGAAAAATGCTTTTTTAAAATAACAATAACAATGAAAATATTTAAATAACAAAATATTTATATTTGTCTACACACATTCTCAAGTCAGGTCAAATAATACAATGTATCAAATGACATTTATATAGTAAATTAATTAACAACAAATCAATAATGTTGCGTTACTGCATTAATGGCACTTAATGAGTTAATAAGGGTAGTAAAAAACCGGCAGATTTTTCGATTTGAATAATATTTATCAATATATCAAGAAACATAAAAAAGAACGCTAAGAGTAAACTATCACTTCCTCATTTTCACCAAAAGCTTTTCGGAGCGGCCAAACTAAATTTTTAGGCTTTCCTAAACTCGAAATTTTATTTCATGCGCCACGCGTACTAAACACTGAAACGTTGTGAAGTTTGAAATACATTGAAAAATGCTTTTTTAAAATAACAATAACAATGAAAATATTTAAATAACAAAATATTTATATTTGTCTACACACACTCTCAAATCAGGTCAAATAATACAATGTATCAAATGACATTTATATAGTAAATTAATTAACAAAAAATCATTAATGTTGCGTTACTGCATTAATGGCACTTAATGAGTTAATAAGGGTAGTAACATTGATAGATTTATTAATTATTTTAAAAAAATAGTTAAATTGAATAATATTTATAAAAATCCAATTCATAAAAAAGCTTTCAAAATATTAACTAATAATAAAACAAGCAAAATGAAACGCTATTACCAACATCAAACCCGCATTTTACAATATCCACCATATTTTCAATGGATTATATTTGTACATTAAACCCCATTTCCCTATAAAAGGATATTATTGCATCGTAATTAACTTTCCAGCTACAAAGGAAGGGCGAGTGGAACTAAATTTACAGAGCGAATTAAAGTTCAGAGCTAATACACTCTCTTCTCGTGAAATATTCAAATTTTCGCATTATAATCTGTCGTTCCCGTTCACTTCTAATACTGCTTATTTACTGTGTTAATATTTGCCCTCGCTGAATATTACGAGTTTTATTGTATTGCATGTTATTTGTATTACATTTTATAGAGACAAGTAATTGTTGGAATTCTCTGTGAAATCTGCTGTATGTGATATGAAATTGATTTTTTTTAATTAATCCGAAATATTGCTAGAGGTGAGTGAGCTTAAAGTTGGTTGGCAAGGCAACGTAATTTTATAAAGCGAATTCAGCTGAGCGAACATAGCGAGCCATTATATTGCATGTAGGTATTTTATTTCCAATTTATTTTGTCAATCTCCTGTAAAAATAAATATTTTTAAACCGATCTATGCTAGCCATCGAAATAATTGCATTCATAACTCCTTACAACATCATACTAAACAACACACCCTTTGAATTCACAAACACGGCGAAATTTCTTGGAATCACGATCGATGAAACTCTCAGCTATAAAAAGCATATTAATAATCTTGCCTCTAAACTTTACAAAAGTTGTTACGGATTAAAAATACTAACAAAAAACACGAACAAGGCGATATCTAAAACATTTTATTTTGTGAACTTTTACTCACATTTAAAATATGGAATCATATTTTGGGGTAGCAGTATTCATAATGATATTATCTTTAAAGCTCAAAAGCGTGCCATACGAACAATTTGTAAAATGAGACAGCGTGACAGCTGTAAAGGTATTTTCAAAAATATTGGAATACTGACTACACCTGCTATTTACATATATAAATGCATAAAACTTTTAACCAAAAATAAACATTTATTTTCCAAATATACGTTAAACAGTCGTCACAATACAAGGCACGGTGATGCATATGTGTACCCATCACACCGACTAACAATGTTAGAAAGAGGTCCCCTATACAACTGTATCAAATTTTATAACCATCTACCAGAATACATAAAAAAAAGAAAATAATTATAACAATGTCAAAAGAATGTCGTATGAGTTACTATGCACGTTGGAGCCATATAATGTGGACGTGTATCTAAACAACACATGTAACATTTAATTTAAGTTTTCTCTTATTTTGACGTATTTCCATGCCTTTGTTGTATATATAAATTATTTGTATATGTAATCACTTGCACTGGAAATAAACATTATTATTATTATTATTATTATTATTAAAAAAACTTATCTAATCTTCAAGTAAGTGGCGTAGATAGCTATTTGCGAGAGGGGTGGATTTGACTTAGTATCAATACTTTGTTTTTAACATGTTCAAAAACATGTGTTTTGAAATGTATTTATTTAATTTGTAATTTAATACGCATACGGCCATGTAATTAATTTATTTTACATATTGTCTTGTAATTGGGATGTAATTTTCCTGTTGGGCAATAAAGACTTATTATTATATTATTATTATTATTATTATTATTTGTTTAAAATGTTTTTTTAATAATGAAATGTATAATAAATGAAACAGAATCTGATTTGATGCTCATGAAAATGTTATCATATTTTAATATCCTGCATATTTATTTGACTTCTTAAACTCCACTTTAAGTAACAATAAAAGATGAATGAGCTGCTTTTGAACTTTAGAATAAATCTGTGTTTTATACGCGTGGCGCATGAAGTAAAATTTCGAGTTTAGAAAGGAAAAGAAGTAAAGAAATCGAGGAAATCTTGAGAGTAATTAAAATTTGACAAGTATTTTTAAATCTAACCTATAATTGGCAGATTATCACACAAATTAAGAAAATGGATGCAATTCAAACGAACGAAAATGATATTTTAAACATTTATCAAAATTATGTAAAGCAAAAAAGACGAGTAGTTACAAATATTTTCTTTTGTATTATTTTTACGTATGTTGTAATTCAATTTAACATCATTTATTTGTTATTGTCCTGTAACTGGCATTTGTATTCTGATGGGCCAATGCAGAATTGGCAATTAGATAGCATGTTTTCAAATTAACAAACAAAAAATCTTATACATTCTATTAATCTTAGTTAATTTGTAGATCGTTACAGGTATCGTATGCTCAATAAAATAAAACCTCTAGACTGCCATGATTTATTTTTTTTTTAATTTAAGGTGGCTACACGCTTTAGAAACTGACATATAAAACGTCAGACATTATAATTATAATATATTTATGCCCGGTATTATAAACGATTAATAAATCATTAGATAATGATGAAGCGCGGAGCGGCCAAACCAAATTTTCAGGCTTTTCTAAACTCGAAATTTTACTTCATGCGCCACGCGTACAAGACACTGATTTCAAGTGAAGTTCACTTGTTCACAATATTTCAGTGTTTTCAGTGTTTAATACGCGTGAGGCATGAAGTAAAATTTCGAGTTTAGAAAAGCCTGAAAATTTGGTTTGGTCGCGTAGCGCTTCGCGCTACGCGACCAAACCAAATTTTCAGGCTTTTCTAAACTCGAAATTTTACTTCATGCTTAGTCTAGGAGTGGAAAACACTTGTTTAGAACTTTAAATTTAACTAATTTAAAAAAAGCGTATGCATAAGTATAAAAATCTCTGGTTATATCTGTGGTTTTGAGGAAAAACCAGTTAAGTCACTTTTTTGGTTAAATCAAGTTAAGTGCGGATTTTAATACATATTTATCTATATTTTCATTTTCTGACCTTGAAACGATTTTATCTGACATAGGTTCTGTGTAGTTTGAAGGAAACCTTACCAGTAAAGTGTCATTTGTGAGGAAAAACCAGTTATGTGACATTTTTTTGAGGAAAAACCAGTTGTTTCATTTAGATGCACGTTAAATTAATAACATACATTTTTACAAGTTAACCATAAATTTAATGCTATTTTATAAAATATAAATGATATGAGATAGATATTTGGAGCTATTTCAAGGTACTTAAGAAGACTTGTAAAACTTTAAACGCAAATAACTCGAAATCATGAAAAAGTGACTTAACTGGTTTTTCATCAAATCCACAGATATCTGACTTGAAAAACTCTAGGTCTTCGACTCCTTAGAATGTCTTATGGTTCGAGTTAATTACTGTCAGGGAAGATACTATAAGCGAACTTAAATCTGACACGGATGAAAATTAATAAAAACAAGTAGTAGAATCTAAAGTAATTATAATAATATAATACACTTTTGACTTTTAACTGTCAAATTATTTAGAGAATAACATTTACTTGGTAGAAAAACAAACAAATAATTTACTGAGGAGATTTATTAGCCAAATAAAGTTATTTTGTGTTTATAATACCGACATTTTTGGAATAAATTAATTTATTTCTAAAGTAAATTTTATTTAGGGAATAAAACATTTTATAATATCGGGCACTTTTAACACTTTTAACTTTTTTGTATTAACTTTTTTATTTTTACGGTGACTAGTTTCGACTCGTCAGTGAGCCATTCTCAAACCAAGTGAGAATGGCTCACTGACGAATCGAAACTAGTCACCGTAAAAATAAAAAAGTTAATACAAAAAAAGTTAAAAGTGTTATTTAATTAAATAGTTAAAATGTTTCACAAAGCAACCGCCTCCACCACTAAATATTTAATTACAATATATAATTTCAAAGTTGCCAACCTACAATATTTTCCATGGCACTCTAGAGGTTTTTTTAATTGAACATATGATATAATTGGGATTATCTTCCAAATGGTGAAAAAGTAACTTGATTTTAAAACCAGTTTCTGTAACCTAGCAACTATTTACCAATATTATTTGTACTTTTTTTGAATGAATCTTCGACCAAGTGTTTCCACTCCTTGATTAAGCATGAAGTAAAATTTCGAGTTTAGGTAAGCCTGAAAACTTGGATTTGCCGGCGCGAAGCGAAGCGTAGGACGTGGGTCAATCCAAATTTTCAGGCTTTTATAATCTCGAAATTTTACTTCATGAGTCAGGCGTTTTAAACGCTGAAATATTGTGAAGTTCAAAATATACTGCTTAGATGTGTATGTGTGCTTTCATCAGAGCTGGGATGAATCCTCAAAAACAGGATTCGAATCACGAATCCGAATCACCTAACATGATTCGAATCACGAATACTCGAATAAAGGATTCGTAAGTGAAAAATATGATTCGAATCAAAGATTCGAATCCTCAGTTTTGAATCACGGATACAAATCCTTTAAAAATAAATTTAAATCTATTATTTGCAATCAGTAGTATTTTATTCCATCAGTTTCTATTAACAAAAATGTTCATTTACCGACTAAATATCTGATTATATAATGATTTTAATTAATGATGATATATGTGTTATTGAATTTCATTTTACATCTGTGTTTTATACGCGTGGCGCATGAAGTAAAATTTCGAGTTTAGAAAAGCCCCGTGAAAATTTGTCTCGGGTCGCTGCGCGACCCTCGACAAATTTTCTACGCGGGGCTTTTCTAAACCCGAAATTTTACTTCATGCTTAGTCTGGGAGTGGACAACACTCGTTCTTAGAAGTTTCAAATTAAAGGATCACTCTAGATTACTAAGTTTATTACCATTTTACAAAGGCTACAGCTCGAAGGACCAATCATGGTCTTCGGAGACCGAAGGACTACAGGGAATCGAAGTTTATTTACAAGAAAACAACGAATATCTGAAGGTTTGCAGCATGGATAGGAAAGAAAACATCCAATTTTGAAATAATATCGAAGTTGGGGTGGTTTTCAGTGCGTTTTTAACTTAACTTTAAATCAGTGTTTTATACGCGTGGCGCATGAAGTAAAATTTCAAGTTTAGAAAAGCCCCGTGAAAATTTGTCTCGGGTCGCTGCGCGACCCTCGACAAATTTTCTACGCGGGGCTTTTCTAAACTCGAAATTTTACTTCATGCTTAGTCTGGGAGTGGACCGTCAAGATTTTCTACATGTCGAGATTTTCGATATTTCTCGATTTATTCACAGTTTGTTATTGTATTAAATGCAACTTTAATATTAAATAAAAACGGTTTTTTTTAGGAATAGAATATTCACCCATTAAGAGCCGAGCAAATTATAAAGTTAACTCTAAAAGTTAATTTTAGGTAAAATTTTGCATCTTTTTCTATGATTTCAATGAATGATTTATTATATTACAACGTCGATCTTTTAAAAGAGTTAAATTTAAAATTCAAACGAGTGTTGTCCACTCCCAGACTAAGCATGAAGTTAAATTTCGAGTTTAGAAAAGCCCCGCGTAGAAAATTTGTCGAGGGTTACTCCATGCGCCACGCGTATAAAACACTGATTTAAAGTGAAGTTAAAAATGCACTGAAAACCAACCTAACTTCGATATGTTTTCAAAATTAGATGTTTTCTTTCCGATCCATGCTGTAAACCTTCAGATATTCGTTGTTTTCTTGTAAAAAAACTTCGATTCCCTGTAGTCCTTCGGTCTCCGAAGACCATGGTTGGTCCTTCGAGCTGTAGCCTTTGTAAAATGGTAATAAACTTAGTAATCTAGAGTGATCCTTCAATTTGAAACTGCTAAGAACGAGTGTTGTCCACTCCCAGACTAAGCATGAAGTAAAATTTCGAGTTTAGAAAAGCCCCGCGTAGAAAATTTGTCGAGGGTCGCGCAGCGACCCGAGACAAATTTTCACGGGGCTTTTCTAAACTCGAAATTTTACTTCATGCGCCACGCGTATAAAACACTGATTTCAAGTGAAGTTAAAAATATACTATTAACGTTGGATATTTTTCATGGTTAATTAATCAAATGTGCGTTCACAAATATTTGAATTATACGAAAATTTTGAATATTTATATCCAAATATGAATAATTTAGTGATTTAAATATTCTTATTAGAATATTTAACTATTTGAATTAATCGAATTCGAATCCCAGCCTTAATTGCGATGATTCGAATTATTTAGGAGGATTTGAATCCGTGTATGAGGATTCGAATCCTTTTATAAGAATTCGAATCCTTTTATAAGGATTCGAATCATCTACGTCTGGATTCAAATACGAATAATAATAATAATAATAATAATAATAATAATAAATTGTCTTTATTCAATTGTAAGAAAATACAAAGTAAACAAAAAACAAAATACAGGCGAAGTTCAGCGATAGCTTAAAAGAAAAAAACTATCTCTGCTCTTCCTAAGTGGAAGAGCAGAGATAGTTGGATTAATCTAGACACGAATAGATGATTTTTTACTTGTTATAAAAATTGTAGTTTTTCTTCTGGATGTCTGCCTTAATAGAAAACACATGCCCGGGACACAAAAATGAAAAAAACGGCACTGAGATTCGCATTATTTTCTTTAATTTTCTTAATTACAATATATTTATAAATTAATATATATGGTTTCTGTTTGTGAATCTAAAAAAAAGTTTAAATTTTACTTTGAAATTAAAAAAAATATATCGATGGTTTTTTTAGCCAAAAACTATAATTAACACATTTGTGCGTTATAATTATTCCAATTTGATCAACTGATAGGATGATTTTTAGGTGTCCTACACTAGTAGAAAATTAGATTAAAGCAATATTGAGGTCATGTATTGATTTCGTGTGTCTGTATGTGTTCATGAGGTAATTATTGAAGTGATAATCAAACGTTATTAATTTTATGCAAGGCTCGCCCTTTCATGTTGGTAATTACCTTTGTGGCGCGAGTATCGCATCATGTAATCACTATAATGCATATTAAAATCTATACTTATAATTGAATCAGAACGCTTATCCGGGCTTGCTTCTGTTTCCGAACACAGTTAACACATTCACCTGTTTGTAAGTCAATTTTGTAATAACATCAGGTTGTAAATAAAGATTTATTTTTATGGATTGTTTCTTTAGAAAGCAGCCGGATTATATATAAGAAATCAATTGAATTGATTTGAAAAAATAAGACACTTGGTTAAATTTTACTAATATTTTAGTTTTTTTATTCCAACTCGTTTCGACTTTGAGTCATTCTCAAACTCCTAGAGAATGACTTAAAGTCGAAACTAGTTGGAATAAAAAACCAAAATATTAGTGAAATTTAACCAAGTGTTTTCTTTTTCAAATCATAGTTAAATATGTTTCACCGCGTGAAAGATGAGAAACTTGTTCAAGACAATTGGATTGATACGTAAAAGAAGGAAATAAAATCATGTTTTTATTCACTCATCCAGTTGATACTTCAAAAAAATTAATCAATTATAATAATTAATTCATAATGATTGTATCTGGTAAACAGAGCGTTTAGTGTGTTTTGTTTTTAATTATTTTTCCTAATGTGTTGATGGTTTTAAACGCTACGTTAATATTTATTTTCTCTAACATTTTTGCAATTTTCTTGCATTTTTTTCCTACATATGGTAATAAAGTTTGATTTTTCAGAGAAACTTGATTATTCGTAATGAATCACTTTCAATTATGAAAAGTCAATTATTTGTCATTTGTTGTTTTTATAAAAGCATTTAAGTTGACGCTTCTAACGAATGTTTCCAATCGTTGATTAAGCTGAGGTAAAATTTCGAGTTTAGAAAAGCTTGAACGTTTGGATTTGGGCGAGGAATGAAGCAACATTTTACTTCATGCACTAGGCGTATAATACACTGATTTAACGTGAAGTTAGAATACAATGAATTTGAATTATTTTTGACGATTCGAATTAATTTGGCGGATTCGAATCACTTACATTTTAATTTGAATATAAATCGTCTTAAAAAATGTAACGAATCCGGATCATTAATTCTTTTTCACTAAAGTATTCTCTTTTGAATCCTCTAAAATCCTCTACTACAGAGCTGGGCAGGATTCAAATCATTCAGGATTAGAACATCCTGAATGATTTGAATCCTGCCCAGCTCTGTAGTTTATTAACAATTTATTGAAGTGAAGGGTGCTTTTGTTAAAGGTATAGAAGTTCTTTTTCTAATAAAACACATACAAAGCATGTGACCACCGCGATTGCATCTTAGATGATTCTATTGGTTCAAATTTTCATAAGTTTTTCCAATAAGGCCGGGCTAATCTCTCCAATTACCCGCCGAAAGTTCACTTCTAAGTCTTCAATCGTTGCTGGTTTATCAGCGTAGACTAGTGATTTGACGTAGTCTCACAAAAAGTGAGGCTACGTCTACATGGTCTACATGCTACATGGTCTAGAAGGTCAACTAACGAAATAATTTGATCACCAAACTTCTCTCCTAGCAATGTAAGGGTTTTACGCGCGGTGTGGTAAGTTGCACCGTCCTGTTGAAACATTTAGCTATCAACAGATTTGCATTGACGTTGTGGATAATAAAAACTCGAATCAGTCCAATGAGATCAAATCACATGGTCTAGGACAGTGATGGGGAAACTACGGCCCGCGGGCCAAGTCCGGCCCGCGGAAAGGTTTAATTCGGCCCGTTTAAGAGTGCCGTCGTGAGAATGTTTGAACGCGTTCTTACTTCGTAATGTGACGACCCGCATAAAAACTACCTACCTACGATTAAGCATTATTCTTTGGCCCGCTACGATTGTCTGGTTATTACAAATGGCCCGTCTTAAAAAAAGTTTCCCCACCACTGGTCTAGGAGGTCAACTAACGAAATAATTTGATTACCAAACTTCTCTGTTAGGGTTTTACGCGCGGTGTGGTAAGTTGCGCCGTTCTGTTGAAACCATTTAGTTGTTAACAGATTTGCATTGACGTTGTGGATAATGAAAAATCGAATCATTGACTTGTAGCGCTCGCCATTAACAGTAATATTGGGTCTGTCTTGATTTTTGAAAAAGTAGGGGCCAATGATGCTTCCAGCATGCAATTCACACAACTCAGTAACACGATTTTGCTTATTCACGAGTTCATTCAGCCAAAAATGAGCCTCAATACTAAAAATTATTGGGCGTTAAAAATCAGTAAATGGGCGAAGTGCTCTATAAGTTTGACGCAAATAAATTTCCACAATTTGTAATCGTTGCTCGACTGTGAGCTTTGGAGTAGAGGGTTACAGCCGATTCTAGAACCTCCTCCTCATTTGAGAGGAAACTCCTCAAAATGATTAAAAGAGTTAAAACCTCCTGGTAGGGAGGAGGTGTCTTTTTAGAATCTCCAAAGAACCTTCTTTCCTCCTCCTCATAAAATGAAGAGGAGGAGGTTACTTTACGGTTTTATTGATTCTCCGCGAGGAGGAGGAGGTTCTAGAATCGGCTATCTCTCCCTACTCTTTGGCATGATAATTTGCCAAAGCTTACTCAACAAAATTGCCACCAACAGCTTCCAATTCTGACATTGGTTTAACACATATCCATGATTGAAGTTCTATACCTCTAAAAAACACCCTTTAGAAATCAAATAAAATACCGATATTTTGAGATTAAATGACACCAACAATTTAACAATTTGCTCCTATGTCGATTTACTTTTGACAAGTCATAAATGCAGATTCTTATTCAATACAGTCACTTAAACGATCATTTCTTTTCCTTCCTACAAGCAATAAAATTAAAATTCAAAGACACAACTCACAACTACGAACCTTTTCACTCGCTTCTGATTCATAATCTGTAGAAATTTCTTCGCACACAAATGAACTAACTAATTTAAAATCACCGCGGAACAACAATGATTCACCTTGTGGTCGTTTTAAAATGCAGATTCAGTATTTACCTGGAGCTAAAGAAGGGTAAACGTGCTGGCGTTTATTCGTGCTTAAATAATTCACTTAGTGATGAGGGGAATTTTGAGTTTGCAGATCAAAGTAAATTTTTGTGATGGATTAACTTTGCCCAGATTTTGCATTATTAAGTGGATAATTGTTAAAAGCGAAAAGCAAAGGCGGTGTGCCTTTAAATGTAATTGGATAATGATTAAAAATTATTATGTTTAATGGAAATTTTTCCTAAAGTATAATAAAGGTTTTCAAGCAGAATTATTACAATTTTCAATACTTAAACCCAATGAAGATTTTTTTTCATGAAAAATATAATTAGCCTTGTGTTTCATTAATACTTACTTTACACTCCTACTAGTTTCGATTGTATGTTAGGAGTTTAAATCACTATCAGAAAATAAAGTAAGTCTTTTAATTAATTATGTTCTACACTTTTAGTTAATAACACACCTGGTAAAGATTTCACTGTTTATTAGTTGACACTGCAACAATTGTTTCGCCACACAGTGGCTTTATCAGGAAGATAAATGATGTCATTTATCTGCCTGATGAAGTCAATGTGTGGCAAAACAATTTTTGTAGTGTCAACTAATAAAAAGTGAAATCACCTAAATAACAAACTTAATATGTTTAGGTTTCAAAATAATGTTTATTGTACTACAACAATTGTTTCACCACACAGTGGCTTCATCAGGTAGATGAATGTAAAAATTGTTGTAGTACAATAAACATTATTTTGAAACCTAAACATATTAAGTGTGTTATTTAAGTGATATTATGGAGTTTCAACAACTAACAGCCCCAGCTATACAATATTTAAAAAGTGAAATCTTAACCAAGCGTGTTATTTACTAAAAGTGTTGATATGGAATTTCACCAAGTAACAGCCTCGGCTATTACATTTTTAAATTATTTTCTATTATTATTTGAATAATGCTTTACCACGGATTAAATAAAAAAATAACTCAACATCTCTAAGTTCAATTTTTACATATACATAAGTCTTGGTTTAGTCAACTTAGCCCCCCGAAGTTTGCCTTTTTTTGAAAAAAAAAACTATTGCGCCATAAAAATTAGAGCTAGCGCCATTTAGACAAGAATGTGTTTTTTTACATTATTCGGATTCCTCAGAGCTAGCGCCACCAATTTAAAAGCTAGCGCACCCCCCACAACCCCAAAAAATAATAAAACATTTTTAACCCCAACTCCCCGATATGAGATTTGTTTAATCAAATTGGGTGGAAAAGATAGCTTAGAGCTAGCGCCAGCAGAGTATGAAAAAAATATTCTCTCAAAAAATTAGGTAAAAAAATATTTACATCCAAATTTTGATGCAAGAGCTTACAGATCCTGTGTGCGTATTACGATTTACTTGCAGAATTTCAATACAAAATGATGTTTGGCATATAAAATACCGCATCCAAAAAATATTTCGGCGTTGTAATTACTTTATTTATGCTCATAGACACTGGCTATTAGAAAGATGATGCTTAGAAGACAGTAGCGTAACTGACAATTGTGTTTTCACTCCTTGCTAATTAAAATCGTTATTACTCGGGAACTAGCTGTACGATTTCAAAAATTCTTTCGGCATTGTAATAACTATATTGATGTTTATAACCACTGGCAACAAAATAGTTTGCGCTAGTAAGACAGTGGCGTAACTGACGATTGTTTTTTTTCACCCCTTGATAATTGAAATCGTTACAACTCAAAAACTAAGAGTACGATTTGAAAAATTCTTTTAGCATTGTAATTACTATACTAATGTCTATAAACACTGACAACAAGATAGCCGGCGCTAGCTAAGGCCCGTCTAGCGCAATAGTTTTTTTCAAAAAAGTCGAACTTCGGGGGGCTAAGTTGACCGACCCATATGTCTTGACTTATTTAAGGAAAATAACATACAATAACATACAGTCCAAAAATAAACAAAAGACTTTAAGTTTTATGTTTGAATTTAAAAGTAAACAATGCTTCGATTAATCAAGAATCGAATGTTCTCAATTTCACTTTTATATAGGGTGATCTAGAACAAAAGTAAACAAAAATCACATCTTGTTTAGGAGCTTATTTGACAGCAATAGATTAAATAAACATAAGTCCGAATTTCAGTATTTATAAAAGTACAGAACTAAAAATCAGTCGTGATTGAATGGTGGAAACTTAACCCAAAAAAAAAAAAACAAAAGTACAGTCTATTAAAAGTTTGTGAAATAAAAAACTATTAAATACAATTCAACAATTCAAACGAAACACGAAATAAACATCCCTTAAATCCCTCCCTATCTACGCAACTGGATATAATAAATCCAACACAAAGGCATGATATTAATTAAACATCAAAGTCTGAAATTGAAATGATAATTACCATATACAACGTGTAGGTATAATTATTGTTTATTTATTCTAATTTTAGACTGGGACAGTAACTAATTATACTAATTAAATTAATTTTTTAGAGGGGTGAAAAATATTTCAGGTGAAAACGGGGAGCCAGACAACAAACAGGGTTTAATTACTTCTATATTTTCGTGCAACAATTTAGCGGAGGCCTATTAATTTCTGCTTTCGAAATATTTTACATAAACTTGCCGGTAATTAATTTTTCGATGAAATGCACATTCACACTCATTGAATGAAAATTTGAAATAACGCGTAAACGTGCTTTATTTCAATTTTAAAACTTTGTTGAAGTGTAAAGTTTCATACATAGCAAATATTTTAATAAACATGCTGTATCAACTTTGTATGTATAAATATTGGTATAGGTGTACAAGATAAATGTACATTTTTGTGAAAAAAAAAAAAAACTGTTTGGAATACAGGGAATTTCTTTTTTAGGTATATACATTAGACTATGCCAAAAAAATCGGTACTTTTTTATTTTGCTCTTCATCAAGTATATTGTTCCCTATTCAAATTTATTAGAATTCCCTAAATTGCAATCAAATCGAACAGTATTTAGAGGACCATCAAGTCCAAAACGTTTTAGATACTTTTTCACATTTTTTTACGTTTTTTAACACTAATCTGAATTAACCCATTATGTGCCATTGATGAATATACGCAACATTATTAATTTTATGTTAATTAAATTACTAAATAACTTAATTTGATATATTATATTATTTGACTTGACAATGTATGAAGACAAACGTAAATATATTGTTATTTAAATATTTTGATTATTACTCATTTAAATAAAATGTTTGCAGTGTATTTCTAACTTCACAATATTTCAGTGTTTTATACGCGTGGCGCATGAAGTAAAATTTCGAGTTTAGAAAAGCCCCGTGAAAATTTGTCTCGGGTCGCTGCGCGACCCTCGACAAATTTTCTACGCGGGGCTTTTCTAAACTCGAAATTTTACTTCATGCTTAGTCTAGGAGTGGAAATACACGTTCTAAACTTTATATTGCACGTTATTATACAAAATCGACGAATGCCTTACATTGACAGCGTATACATTATTTATATATTTAAAAGAAAAACTCATAGAATGTAATACAATAAGTCATTCGTAGAACTCATACAAAGAAGTGAAGAATTTTACCTAAAATCCACTTTTAGAGTTAACTCTATAATCGGTCGTTAATGGGTTAATGACGGATCTGAATATGGGGATAAATTATTCCATTAGAAACCAAAATATTGTGTGCGTTTCATTAGCCACATTCGTTCTTTATAGTTTATATTGATAATGTTCTGGCCGACGTTTTGACGTTACAATGTGGATATATAGACTTTTCAAACAAAAGAAGTTTATAAAACGGTTAGTTTCTAAACACGTTATAAAAATAACTTGTTACTTATGTAATCTTGAATGGCGTTGTGATTAGCATCTAAATTATCATTATAAATGAAGCTATGTAATGTTACTCAAAGCTAAAACTTCATAAGGCACATCGCGATGCTAAAACAATTAAGTTATTGAAGTAGAAAGTGGAAATCACGGTTTTTAGGCCACCAAAAATGGCTTTTATTTATCAATATAAACTTAAAAGAACGGATGTGGCTAATGAAACCCACACAATATTTTGTTTTTTAATGAAATAATTCAACCCCATATTCAGATCCGTCATTAATGCAGATTGGTGTTATAAAACATGTGAAAAATTAGGAAAAAGTATCTAAAACCACGTTTTACACTTGATGGACCTCTAAATACTGTTCGATTTTATTGAAATTTAGGGAATCCTAACGAATTTGAATAGGGAACAATATACTTGATGAAGAGCAAAATAAAAAGATATCGATTATTTTTGGCACAGTCTAATATATATACAGGGCAATGTGCAATTAAAACGTTTATTTTAAGGCTTATAATGAGTGTTTAAACTTCTTGATTAAGCATGAAGTCAAATTTCGAGTTAAGAAAAGCCTGGAAATTGGATTGGTCGCGTAGCGAAGTGGAGCGGCCAATCCAATTTTCGGGCTTTTTTTAAACTCGAAATTTAGCTTTATGCGCTACGCGTGGCGTGTAAAACACTGAAATATTGTGAAGTTCAAAATATATTGCTTATTACATACAGCGATTTTTTTTTGTAAGTTGAAAGCGTTTTAATTTATTAACGTGAAATGTACTCCTTATGTTTGATATTATAAACGTGGTGCATAAAGTAAAATTTAGAGTTTAAAAAAGCCTGACAATTTGGATTTGGACGCGACGCTTCGCTCCTCGCTTACATCTAAATTTTCAAGTTTTTTTAAACTCGAAATTTTACTTCCTCCTTAATTAATGAGTAAAAACCCTTGTTAAAATCATCAAATAGAATATTTTTCATTGATTAAGCAGGAAGTAAAATTTCGATGTATATGTATACGTAAAAGAAACATTTTCGGTATGAAATTTTCTTTTACATGTTTCTTTTCAATTTTAAGGATACATGTTGATTTATAACTATAATGTTAGAACAACTAAAACCTTTATTTAAAGGATTTCTGGTTAGATGCGAGTTTAAAAGCCTTTTTTACTCGCTAGGAAGTTTACGTTGCGATTATTTTGATTAAATATTAACCGTTTAAACATAATATATAAAATTACAAAAAAACTATTCATGAAAATGCAAATAATGTCTTAATTAATAAGACAACTTAAGACGATAAATATCCATTGAAGGAACTACTTCCCGTGCAAATACACCTCCGGATATTGAATTATACAATGAAATATTAAAAATCTTATTTTTTTTTTGGCATAGGTTCTAGCCACACAGCCACTAACGATGATTATATTAATTAATTTAATATATATTTGGACGTCAAGACACATTCACACCACACCCAGGGACACGACGAGAAATTACTTTTAAATAAAGTCTCCCCATGCACGGTAAAATCTTATTTAATTTGATTTTTTACAACGCTCTATTAAAGTATATGTAACGTTTAGGTCAAATTCTCTTCAAACCAACTAACAAATACCGTTTAAATCTTATGTAAAATTAACGAAAGTTAATAAATAACAAAACAAATACAGGCTAAAATAACATGACGAATCAATAAAAATACATGTAAAACTTCTCTAAATAAAGAGATAATTGTAACATGTCTATATAACAAACAAATAAAAAAATGTTTTAGTGATAAGAAAAAATTTGAAATGGAAACCAAAGCTATAGCTATTTTATTTGCTCTAAGGAAACATAAGATACGCACCTTCAGGAAATAACTCGTAATCTCCATATTTGATTTTAAACAAAACACAAAGAAAGTTGAACTCATAAAACGTGTAAATGTCAACATTTGTAAGTAGGTATAAATTACATGCAATTAACAGATATTGTTAGTAGATTAAACAAGTTTGCTTTAAATTCAGATATTAATTAGTGCAAAAGAAACATTGAGTAAGAAAATTCATAATTTTAGCACTCGTGGAATGTCAAAGAAACACTTGATTTTGATAAAATAAAATGTAAGCAAAAAGAAAAAAAATCATAAAAGGGAAAATTAGTTGTGTTGGCAATGGCCATTTTGAATGGTAATTGAATAAACATTACCTAAATAATTGATAATTTTAGCACTCGTGGAATTTCAAAGAAACACTAGATTTTGTTAAAATAAAATGTAAGCAAAAGGAAACAAAAATCACAAAAGGGAAAATGAATTGTGTTGGCAATGGCCATTTTGAATGGTAATTGAACAAACATTTCCTAAATATTTCTATTAACTTTTCGTAAACACAATATGTGAATAAAATATTTTCATGCATTATACTTGAGAATTGATTCATAAAACCTATTTACACTTTTAAATCTAAGCGCAATCTGTATTATTAATACACGCCCAAAGAGAGTCTCTAAACAGTAAACATATAATGTGATTAGTCGAGTCTTAAAACTGTCAATTAATTGAGGAAGGTTGTTAGCAGGGTTGTTATGTTTAAAACACTTTGTTTTAACACATTGTTTTAAACATATTTAAAAACAGCAGTCGTGTTTTAAACGGTTTTGTTTTAAACAGGTTTTTAATATTAAATTTGTTTAAAACATGTTTTAAACTTTAAATATGTTTAAAACGTTTTTTTTATTATCTAAAATTTACTAAATTATATTTTATGCTACTTCATTAAGATTTTTTGTTTACATTTTTAAATTTTTGCTAAATTAAAGATATTTCAAATTACATTGTTAAACATAACATTTTATTACAATAAAATATAACAACTTTGTGTGCATAAATTTGATTTTTAAATACAGGGAATTTTTATTTCAGATTTTAATTTGAATCTTTAAACGAGGGTTTTAATAATAATAATAATATTCTTTATTTTCCACAACTAAAAAAAAACAAGATTAAAATAATAACACAAACAGTACTTATTGTAGAAAACCTATGGGCGGTGTACAGTGTACAGCCTGTTTGGTTATACAAACAGGCATAACTTCTTCGAACACAACCCAACTTAAAATAAAGATATATTCATATTATTGGTCATTTACAAAAAAATATAATTATAATTATATTTAAGAATGTATGTATAACTTATACAATAATAATAATAATAAAAATAATTAATAATAATAAAAAATAATAAAAAAATGCAGCAGTAACTTGGTACACCATCATTTTCATTTTTATTCGCGTGAAAATACAAAGAACTTTATAGATTTTTTAAATGATCCTTCTCCCAGACTGAGCATGAAGTAAAATTTCGAGTTAAGAAAAGCCTGAGAACTAAGCTTTTCTAAACTTGAAATTTTACTTCATGCGCCACACGTATAAAACACTAAAATATCGGAAAGTTTAAAACATACGGCTTTGGCAATCTAATATGTAGATGTAAATAAAACGTGAGTCAAATTCTGAGCTAAACAAATTGTATAAAACAGTGATTATAGGCAACCCAATAACTCTAACGTATATTAGGTTGCCTATACTCGTTTTTGTATGTGTGTGTTTTTTGAACTTCATTGCGAATCAGTGTTTTTAAGCGTGGCGCATGAAGTAAAATTTCGAGTTTAGAAAAACCTAATTTGGATTGGCCGCTCCGCTTCGCTACGCGGCCAATCCAAATTCTTGGGCTTTTCTAAACTCGAAATTTTACTTCATGCTTAGTCTGGGAGTGGAAAACACTCGTTAAAAGCCTCAAATTAAACGCTTAGAAACAACGAATTCCCGCAAATTTAATAAACGCTGCAATTATCAGGATATGTATACTCAAACGAAAAATGCCCTGTATGTTTTGTTTTAAACACGTTTTAAACCTGTTTTAGACATGTTTTTAATTGTTAATGTTTTAAGCGCTGATTCAATGAAAGCAATAAAACGTTTTGTTAAAAAAAAAACTATTAGTTTTAATTAAAATGAAAAAAAACGTTTTTTTTAAACAATCCTGGTTAGTATTTTAAAATGTAAATTTCTTCATTTTTGCAAATTACTAATCGATTACTTAAATTTTAATAATTCACTGAGTACTATGTATCATGCTTAGTGAAGTTCTAAAACTGTCACTTAATACATATTTATTAGTGCAATGTTTATGTACCCTAATTTATAAATACGAATGATTTTGAAATGCTAATTTCTCAATTTTCATACATACATACACACACGTAGTCGCAATCAGTTACGTAAATTTAAATGTCCTTCCTTTTCCAGGAAAAAATCGATGTGTTATTTATTCAAAATAATGTTCTACAAAAATCCATCGACACAGTTCGTTATCGCGTCGTATCAGAATATTCATTGTCTCAGGCGACTAAGTGTACATACTCATTAAGATAATGACAAAATGAATTATTTGTTTATACGCGTATGATTGTATTTTTATTATTGATATGTATTTAATAAATGTTAATGCACTTGTTATTGGAATGAATAAGAGATGTTTAATAACCCATAAAAGCCTAGACGATAATAGATTTATAGTTTATTCGCATATTAAGTTTTTAGTTTAATTTATATAGTTTCTATTTAAGATGACTCCAACTGTATGGACAATTGAAAGAGAAAAAAAAAAATAAGCTCAAGAAGATTCTACAATAATGTCGTGTTAATTATTATCGTATAAATAACACAAGCTATGGTTAATTATTATGAAGATATAACTTCAAACGTCTTTTTATTCAGCTATAGTTAATTATGCTGTGAAGATATAACTTCAAACGTCTTTTTATTCAGCTCGCAAAACTGCATTATTTTGTTCCTTTAATCGTTTCTCTATCTCTTATAGTTTTTGAGATCCCCATAAACATGAAAAAAAACTCACCCTGTATATCAGGATATGTATACCTAAAAGGAGAACTCCCTGTATACTCCATGGACTAAACTAGTATATAATCTTCATAGATTTAGATTATTCATCTTTCAAAATGGTCTTATTCATAGCCTATATCTGAAATACTGAAGTTTTTAAATTGTCTAGTCCGAAATACTCTAGAGTTGTTAATAGTAATAGTTCAGCTCTTTTTAAACATCAAGAGTCTGTATTGATGTTTAAAAAGTGGTAAACTATAGCCAAGAACTGCTAGTTAAGTATTGGATTATTTTCAAAATTTTCAATATGGTCTAGAACCTGGGTCTCCAAACTATCTTCTTCGCGGGCCACAAATACAATTCTACATAATAAAGTCGGCCAAGATCCGATTAATTTTATAAAATTATGAAAAATTTAAGGAACAATTGTTACAATATTTCAAAATATGACATTTACAAATAAAATTACAAACAATCGCGGGCCGGATTCATGCGAGTCGCGGGCCGGATTTGGCCCGCGGGCCGTAGTTTGGAGACCACTGGTCTAGAACACGGGTCTCCAAACTTACCCTCCCCAACACCCACGAATCTACTAACCTGCCTTAATAAGCTAAATTTTGAAATGTTTTATTAACATTTTTAAAAATGCTTATACAATTATTTGGTTCTTAACCCATTTGATTATGTAAAATTATATAAGTGGCCCGCGAAGAAAAAAGTTTGGAGGCCCCTAGTCTAGAGTCTAGTCTAGAGATCACTAATGGTCTAGAATAGGAATCTCTAAACTACGGGTCATACATTTGTAACAAGTTTTATTTAATTGGTTACAAAAATAAGTTAAATCAGGGCCCAATCGATTATGAAGAATGGCACGCGTAAAAAACAATTTAGAGACCCCCCGTTTAGATTGAAAAGAGAACATACAAAGAAGTGTAGGTTTCACAGTACGAATAAAGAACATAATTTATCAAGTTTAAGTTAACATTCCAATGCTTAACTTGTTTTTATCCATAATATATAAAATTACGAAAATGCTATTCGTGAAAATGCAAACAATGTCTTAATTAATAAGACAACTTAAGACGATAAATATCCATTGAAACAACTACTTCCCATGCAAATACACCTCCGGATATTGAATTATACAATGAATATTTAAAATCTTATTTAATTTGATTTGTTACAACGCTCTATTAAAGTATATGTATCGTTTAGGTCAAATTCTCTCCAAACCCTTAATATTCTGAACAACTTGTAACAATATTAATAAATAAATCGAAAGTTTGATTAAAAACAAAGATTTGGGCACGTTTTTAAATTATTTTTTTGTATTTTTTTTATACTCTTAACTTTTGTCTGTTTATAAAAGTAGACATCAAATAAACATTATAAGAAATAATATATTAGACAATAAACATGTTCATGATGATTTAATTCAGTTCCTGGCCGCTGAATTAATTTATTTGCATATTATTTGCATGTATGAACTATTTTATTGATTACGTACATTACAAGCAATGAATAACGTGTTGATATTGAAGAAATTGCATTGTTTCATAAAATATTTATGTCATTTTTATAAAATGTATGGATCTTAGAACTGATTTTAAATAATTTTTCAACAGATGAATCTAGCATATCTAGTAGAAGTAATGATTGAACGGTAAGAATTTACTATACACCCCGTGGGTATTATAGATAAAAATGATATTATTCGAAAGTACTCGACGAGTACTATCTAGATAAGCAATTAATTTCTACCGGAAATGTTAAATTAATAAAACAATAGTTTAAAAATTCTGAAAATATTGAGTCCTAGCAGTACGTAAAATAATCATCGTGCGCAAAGAGATTTACGCAATTACTTCTATTGCAAACCCTTCTCCTAACCTAAGCTAACCTAGAAGTATGTAGAATATTCAACGTGAGCAAACATACTTTTCGGCGAAATATAGCCGTTGACACAAACTAGAATTCAGCCCAAATGAATTTCCAAGAGTGTATTAATTTATGTTAGTTATTCTATAAATCCATATGAGTCCAAGTGTTATGTGCTAATGTGTTATAATCGTCATCCGTCATTTGGGTTGAAGTTAGATTGAAGTCATTAACAAACATTTCTTTCGACTTCCCCAATGTCTAGTAAAGATTGCAATGTTAACAGCAATCAGTGAGATTTTATAGAAGTTGCTAGTCAAAATTTAAAAGTTGAAAAATGTGAACTTTTATCATTTCCGTAGTGAATTTATTGATTTTAATTGGTGATATATGTCAATACAGTGTGAATCTATATTATAATGCATGTTATTCCACGGGGTGTAAAGTAAAGTCGAGGCGATTAAACTTTAAACCATTTTCCTTTTAAAACTGAAATTTTTAATTGCTCCCTTGTCCTTAAATGTTCAATAAAAAGCATAATTGATACGTCACAACTAGAATTTTGTATATATTATTTAAATTATAGGTTTGCTGTTACAAGTAAATGTATGACGGACTGTTCCCCAAGTGTTGTATATATTATTATCATTGTTTCAATTTTTGTACGGCGTCTACGTTTTTTTGTGCAATTCAAGTGTAACATTTGATTTTGTAACTACTTTAATCAAATAAATATTACTAAAGAAAACAATTATGTATTATTTAGATACTTTAATTGTTTTTAATTCTCTGTAAAGTTCTTACCTGTGTAACAACATTATCGATTATAAAAATAATTTATGTACGAGTATCATACTTGGAAAGTTGGAATCAATAAGGACTTAGTTCTCACATATGAATTAAATACACCAGGAATCAATAATATTTAATGTAATGTAATGGTTTCTTGGATTTAACCAAATCGTGAATAATTTATTATTTTAACACCAATTACATCAGATGTATTTATAATGCATTAATACAGATTTTTATTTAAATAACAATACTATAAAGAAGATATTCTATTATCAAAATACCGGGTGGTGCATCGGCCGACGCACCATATGGATTTTATTGTATTTTTTGAAATTCTCATTTATTTACTTCCCACGTTGTCGTTTCAGAAGTCTGAATACAATACATCATTTTAAAACAACCATTTCTTATCTCAATTCAAAATAAATATGATTATTTTAAAATTATAAATTTAAAACCATGCCGTGCCTTGCTAAAATAATGTCACCTTTACAAATGTCATTATTGATTACCTCTATTGACATCTAAAAGTAATTACGCTGTCAACAGATCTAAAAATAAAATATACAGAGAGTTTTATGTATCACCGAACATTTTCGCAATGACAATTTTTCTTTTAAATATACATAAGCATACGGTGTGCATTTTCCGACGCTCGGTTTATTAAAAGAATTTAATTTGAAGCTATAAATGAGTGTTTTCCACTCCCAGACTAAGCATGAAGTAAAATTTCGAGTTTAGAAAAGCCTGAAAATTTGGTTTGGTCGCGTAGCGCGAAGCGCGGAGCGGCCAAACCAAATTTTCAGGCTTTTCTAAACTCGAAATTTTACTTCATGCGCCACCGGTACAAAGCATTGATGTAATGTAAAGTTTAGCAGTGTGTTTTAAACTTCGTAATATATCAGTGTTTTGTACCGGTAGCGCATGAAGTAAAATTTCGAGTTTGGAAAAGCCTAAACATTTTCTAAACTCGAAATTTTACTTCATGCTTAGTCTGGGAGTGAAACACACTCATTTTAAGCTTCAAATTAAACTCTTTTAAAAAACAATGAGTATCTAAAAATTTAGGGCATATACGCTGTAATTGGGACATGTATACTTGAAAGAAAAACTTCCTGTATGTACAAGTTGAGGCAATAATTGCGATTAATTGACTACAATTTTTAATGGTCATATAAGCAACCCAATTTACACATAACTTAAAAATTAAAGGTGTCAAATTGTATTGGATGAAAATGTTCGGTGTTACATAAAACTCTCTGTATGTACTATTAAAATATAATAAAGTTAATTTGAAATTGTGACTATTTTGAAAAATGTGACTAATCAATTTACGCTGTTCCACCCTTTAGTTATAGCTTAATGTGTTATAACTACGATTTACGTAAATTTACTATTACATTTATGCTTAGTTGCATCACTGGTGATTAACTTTAATCTGTGATTAGTATATCTGTAAAACAACCATTTTAATCGTAAATTGTCTACACAAATGCATATTGATTAAAGGATAATGATAATGATGATCTTTAATCCTCCATTAATCAATGATTATACCTCTGATAAACTAAAGATTCTAGAATACAAGAATGTTATAAATTTTTAAGATATCCTAAACATGTCTCGTTCATCAATATGCGATTGTCTTAACAATTTGTTAGTGTTGAGTTTAGGAACTCAACATGTAAAACATTATGCATTTTCCTGGTCCCCTATTAACTTTTACTTTTAATAGTACATTTATTTATAACTAATAAAACATATTAAATTGATAGGCTATCAGTAATTTCAATTTCTTTTTTTAGTTATTAAGAACATGGAATTTTATTTTATGTGTATATCGGACCTACTTACGTCACATCTACTAATTGATTCACACTGAGTAATATCGTTTGTGCAAAAACACAATTAGTAATACCAGTTATTCTAATAATTAACACTATTAATAGGCTGCTTAAAAAGGATTGTGAATAATGAGCTATAAATATTTGACTATTTAAGAAATTTCGCTAAGACACATTTGTGTAAAGTTTCATTATAAGTCGGCATAAATTTATTATAGGTAGTTAAAATCTTCTGAACATATGGATAATGCATTTTGATCATAAAATACGACTGATTAAAAAAATACGCATTTATCAGAATTTTAATGCTAAACTAAATCAATTGCACTTAAAAGGACGAAATAAAAGTTGTGATAATATAGCTCAAACAACTAAGTTCTTTATTTCTATATATGTATATATTATATTGCGGACTCAAACGACTAAGTTATTTATTTGATTTTATTATATTAAAAAAGCTCAGATATACCGGGTGTTCACTTGGCGGACGCAATATAGGAAATCCCATGTACATTTTGAAATGTTCAAATTTTGGCTCCCCTATCTATTTTAGAGACAAAATGTATTTACCTTTTTTGTAGAGGGAATCATTCTGAATTCATTCGTGTTAACGTTTATCTCTTTACGTTTCTCTAAGTTAAAATAATTAAGAAAAAGTAATGTGATTTTATAAAAATAATGACAAGCCATGGAATTTAAACAACAATTACGGATGTCAAAATGGTAAAAGATATCGCAGTCACTTGATTGAAGTAAATGTTTTCGAAATGATTTACACTATACAAGAAAAAATCCTCCTAATAAAGTGGTATTATGCAGACCATAGTTATCACGATGTTTGCGTTATGTTTTTTTGTCGTTAATTAAGTAACAGCAATATCTTCTGCTATTTTAACATCCGCAATTGTTGTATCAATTCCATGGTATGTCATTATTATTATAAAATCGCATTACTTTTTCTTAATTATTTTAGCTGTAATTTTTCTGACATTCGCTGATTTTTAAAAGAGTTCAGTTTGAAGCTTTAAACGAGTGTTTTCGACTCCCAGACTGAGCATGAAGTAAAATTTCGAGTTTAGAAAAGCCCCGCGTAGAAAATTTGTCGAGGGTCGCGCAGCGACCCGAGACAAATTTTCACGGGGCTTTTCTAAACTCGAAATTTTACTTCATGCGTCACGCGTATAAAACACAGATTTTAAGTGAAGTTCGAATATACATCACTTTGACAATATTATAGTGTTTTTACGCGTGGCGCATGAAGTAAAATTTCGAGTTTAGAAAAGCCCAGAAAATTTGTCTCGGTTCGCTGCGCGACCCTCGACAAATTTTCACGGGGCTTTTCTAAACTCGAAATTTTACTTCATGCTTAGTCTGGGAGTGGAAAACACTTGTTTAAAGCTTTAAATTAAACTTTAAAAAAACAGGGAATATCCGCAATTGTTGTATCAATTCCATGGTATGTCATTATTTTTATAAAATCACATTACTTTTTCTTAATTATTTTAGATGTGAATTTTCTGACATTTGGTGATTTTTAAAAGAGTTCAATTCGAAGCTTTAAACGAGTGGTTTCCACTCCCAGACTAAGCATGAAGTAAAATATCGAGTTTAGAAAAGCCCCGTGAAAATTTGTCTCGGGTCGCGCAGCGACCCGAGACAAATTTTCTGGGCTTTTCTAAACTTGAAATTTTACTTCATGCGCCACGCGTATAAAACACAGATTTTAAGTGAAGTTCGAATATACAAAAATTTGACAATATTATAGTGTTTTATGCGCGTGGCACATGAAGTAAAATTTCAAGTTTAGAAAAGCCCAGAAAATTTGTCTCGGGTCGCTGCGCGACCCTCGACAAATTTTCACGGGGCTTTTCTAAACTCGAAATTTTACTTCATGCTTAGTCTGGGAGTGGAAAACACTTGTTTAAAGTTTTAAATTGAATTTAAAAAAAAAGAACACGGAATATCCCTAATTGTTGTATCAATTCCATGGTATGTCATTATTTTTATAGAATCACATTACTTTTTCTTAATTATTTTAACTTAGAGAAACGTAAAGTTTTAAGTGTGAACATTCATAAATTTAGAATTTTTCCTTCTACAAAAAAGTGAAATACATTTTGTCTCTAAAATAAATAGGGAAGCCAATATTTGAGCACTTTAAAATTAACATGCGATTACCTATGTTGCGTCCGCCAAGTCAACACTCGGTATGAGCTATAATATACAAAATTCTATACTTTAATGAAACAAGTAGATAGAACCCTATCATTCTAAAGTGACGAATTTACAACTTATTATAACATTTTTGAACTATTAATTGATTAATCACACGGTGAAACATCGCTTAGTAATAGTAAACTGAAGAAAAATCACTTGGTATGTTTAATTCAAACCATGTCGATAAACGAAACTCGTGAAAGCAAAGTTATGTAAAATAAACGATAAAAAGCAATTAGTCGTGAATTCTAAAATTAGGTGTTTCTTTTTTAAGTGAAAGTATGGATATGAAACACAGAAAACAAATTTGGAATACGCGTAGTTTACACATTAATTCGAACATAACGAGACAATGATTTTTATGAAAATATTTAAATTATCTTATGTGAAGTAAAATTTTGGTAAGGTTGGAAAGAAATCGTTATATTTATTTGTAATGGCCAATCCTAGCTATTAAATATATAAAATTGGTATTGAATTAACTACAGATAGCAGAATTTTGTTTAAAATAAAGAATCCTCAATAAATAATTAAACTGAGTCGAAACCAACTTAAGTCCGTATTTCCTATTAGGCCCACTAATATTGTTTTCTCACACACAATGGGCTCGTTCATCAAAATGTTTAACATTCAGCATGTTTGGATTTGTTTATCATCTATTTTTATATCTTATGAACGGGACTCCGGTCAATCTATTTTCTACGATTGCAAAAATCCCAAACACGTTTACGATTAACAATGCGGTCATCAGAGAATTATTCAAAAGCTGGTAGTAAACTCCCAACTGTTGTCTCTGATGAACGGGCCCAATGAAAATTGTTTTTAACTTTATTAATTATTGATATAATTTATTAAAAATATACTCAAGTTATGTACTAATTACGTACTATTGAATAACGTTAGACGCAATTTTTACACAGGGTTTTAAGTATATAGTCTTTATTCAAAAATGGATACATGCTTCATTTAAAATCACAATCACAAAAAATTACATATTAAAAGAAGTACTGCTGCCAATTGAAAGCGTCAATAAACATAAGTGATGCATAGATACACATAAAGAATATACAAGTACAAATAGTATAATAATATTGATATAATAAAGACGTTTTTAAATGAATATGTTATAATGCTAAGCGCTATTTAAATAATCTAAAATTGTGTAGTGTTGTTGTTCAATTAAATATTGTTTTAATTTAGTTTTAAATGTGTTTTTAGAGTTGATATTTTTTAAATGCACGGGTAATTTATTAAACATCTTCAACGCGGCATATATAGCCGACGACTCAAATAATGAGAGTTTATGAGGGGGGAATGCATATGTTTTTAAATTCCGTGTATCATATGAATGATTTGCATTATACATGAAAATTTTTTCTTTATATTTAAAATTGAAAACTGAAAGTTCATATAGGTATAGGTCAGAGAAAGTGAATAAACTATTACTTCTGAATCTTCCTCTACATGTTTCATTATAGCCCAAATTAAAAATTATTCTTATTGCTCGTTTCTGCGTGATAAATAAAGCTTTTGCAGCACTAGAACCACCATAATGTATTATTCCATACCGTAATAAACTTTCAAAATTTGCTCTGTATATGAGAAGTAACGTTTCTACATCTATTACCTGACGTAACATTCTTAGGGCATAACATACCATATTCAATTTATTTTGCAATTTCGCACAATGGAAGTGCCAATTTAAGTGTCTATCAATTACTAATCCTAACACTTTGGCTTCATCTTTTACATCATATAACTGATTATTTAATAATATATTTATGAGAGAATTTTTATTACGTTTGGCTTGGAACAATACCAGATTAGTTTTTGCATTATTCATCAATAATTTATTTTGTATCATCCGGTCTTGCGCTATTTTGAAGGTATAATTTGCATTTAGTATAAGTTCTGTTTGACTAAGACCGCGGGTAAGAAGATTCGTGTCGTCGGCATATGACGTTACAAAGCTATCATTCTTTATCACATTAGGCAAGTCGTTGACATAAATAATAAAAAGACATGTTCATGTAAACATTTATTATTTTCGATTAAATTGGTTATATTGATGATAGTATAATTGATTCGTTGATGAGGTGTGTATGGGTTACAATCCATATTCACACTGGATTTAAACTTTGTTTAAAAAATTTATAAAAACACTTGGTTATTGTTTCACTATTTGTTTTTATTTTTGAAAAACTGACTAGTTTCGGTCAGACAACCATTTTCAAAGTTATTACAAGAATGATGTTACAAGAGGAGCGGTGTGCGTTTTATACCTAAAGGGGATTAAATCATTACCTAATAGTTGGGGCGTAAAGAGACAAACATATCCAGCAGCGGGGTGTTAAACGTTTCTAAGTTGTCATTAGTAACGAGCGATCCTTTTTCTATAGAATTCTTAATGTAAAAAGTTTCCCAATAATTAAGCTTTTTACATTTGTTGATTATTTTCAAAGGTTTGAATTTAGAAGGATTGAAAAAGTGGCCCTCATCTATGCAATGTTTTGCGAAGCCCGTCTTTGGCTGATTATCTAATATGGATTTTTTATGTGCCAGTTTGGCCAATATATATTGCTTCGCAGTCGTTACATTGTATTTGATAGACGCCACTCCTTCGATCCTTTTCGGTTTTGTCTTTATTATTCATCAATAGTTTGCCTAAATTGATTTTATTAACGCAAATTGTATTTATATCTAGGTTGTTTAAAATTTAGGCAAACTATTGATGAATAATAAAGACAAAACCGAAAAGGATCGAAGGAGTGGCGTCTATCAAATACAATGTAATGACTGCGAAGCAATATATATTGGCCAAACTGGCAGAAATTTCAACACCCGTCTAAAGGAACATAAAAAATCCATATTAGATAATCAGCCAAAGACGGGCTTCGCAAAACATTGTATAGATGAGGGCTGTTACACAAAATGCGTTGCAAGATTTTATATTAAAAAAAATGTACTGGAAAACATAATTTTGCTTCATAAACAAAGTGACAAATTATTTATAAGCAATATATTTTGAACTTCACTTGAAATCAGTGATTTATACGCGTGGCGCATGAATTTCGAGTTTAGAAAAACCTGAAAATTTGGATTTTATTACATGATTAATCTGAGAGTAGAAACACTTATTAAAAGTTCAAAATTGAACGTTTTAATAGGAAACCTTGCATAAAAACCTACTTTTTATAAGTTTTACTTCAAATAATATCAAACCAAACTTGATTATTTAATAATGAATCACTTTCAATTATGAGAAGTAGATTTTTTTATACAAGGTAATAATAAAAGCGTTTAATTTATAACTTCTAATGAGTATTTTCACTCCCAGATTAAGCATGAAGTAAAATTTCGAGTTTTGAAAAGCCTGAAAATTTGGATTTGCCAGGGCGCGCGAGCGAAGCGAGTCGCGCCCCGGCCAATGCAAATTTTCAGGCTTTTCTAAACTCGAAATTGTACTTCATGCGTCACGCGTATAGAACACTGATTTAAAGTAAAGTTTAAAATATACTCCTTATAAATAACTTGCCAATTTGTTTGTAAAACAAAGTGATGTTTTATAGTACTTGTTTGGCTCCCTTCAAGACGAGTGAGCCCCCCCCCCCCCAAGACAAATTTCTGGGTGCGCGCCTGACTGCTTACACACTACAATTGTATAATAAATTAATTACTTCTTTAAGTAAATAAAGTTTACCTAAAGAAAAGTGAAGAAATACTTTAAATTTTTTGAAAATAAGAGTAACCAAAATTATAAACAGAATAATTTAATTTTTATTTTTTAGATTTTTTAAAATGCAATTATTTACAAAAAATGCTGACCAACTGCTTATACCAATTATCTTTAATATTATTAAATCAGTAAATTATGCAGCTTTAATAGATTTGAATAAAAAAATGCTACAGTACTTTACAATACAAATTACAAAAGAGCGTAGTATTAGTAAGCAAAAAATAGAAAATAGTTCAAGAAATACAAAACTAAAGTTAAAATTTATATACAGTGTCACTTTAATAAAACATTTCATTTGTTTAGGTTTCAAAATTATATTTATTGTACTACAACAATTGTTTCACCGCACTGTGGCTTTATCAGGTAGATTAATGGTTCATCTACCTGATAAAGCCACAGTGTGGTGAAACAATTGTTGTAGTACAATAAATATAATTTTGAAACTTAAACAAATTAAGTGTTTTATTAAAGTGATATTATGGAGTTTCAACAACTAACAGCCTTAACTATACAGTATTATATACAGTTCGTTTATTTCAAAACATCCCATCATTAATTTCTAAAATTCCGAAGAGTTTTACAAAAATCGACGAAACCCATTAAAAACTTCAACGCTTTTTTTAGTTTTTTTTTTTTGAGAAGAACTTTACGTAAATATAATAACTTAATAAATTGAATTTTTATTTTTGTCATGATTGTTATAGATTTGTACATTTTGTGTTATCATTGCTAACTTCCATTTTTGTTAGACATACTGATAACAATTTTAATCTCCTTAAATTATATCGCTAACATTTGCAAACATTAAAACTTTCACATTATCTTATCATCTCCACCTACATGACAAGATTAATTACATAGAACCTGATACCCGTGCACATTACAAAAATAACAAATAAAACAGCGTAATCTTACTTTTCTGAATCGCACATTTCGCACAGCCAGCTGCATCTCGTATTTATCAGCCATATTCCAAGAATTATACCAGCTATAACTATAAACACAGCCGTAATCAAATCACAGAATTGCACGCACCCAGCACAATAGCACAAAGGTGACTAATCTGATAAGGCCCTGTCGATTTGATTTAGCTCCACACGAAACACCCATAAGATTATCTCAATCTGGGCATTGATTGCACACCGGCTATCAAACCGAATTAACCGTGTCCATTTTCATTTGCATTTATAAATAGTCAAATACACACACACACACGCACAAATTAACTAAAACGCGATGCTGATGTCCCAAATGATACTGAATTAAACCAGAAACAGGTAGTTAATATTTAAATTAATGCAAGTTGTGTTTATTTGTGAGTTTTTGGAAAAGTAAACAAACATGTAATGATTTAAGAGTATATCTTGAATAAGTTTTTCATCTTTCACATGATAAAATACATTTGACTATGATTTAAAAAAGAAAACACTCAGTTAAATTTCACTAATATTTTGGTTTTTTATTCCAACTAGTTTCGACTTTGAGTCATTCTCATGAAGAATCCTTGAGAATGACTCAAAGTCGAAACTAGTTGGAGTAAAAAACCAAAATATTAGTGAAATTTAACCAAGTGTTTTCTTTTTTAAACCATAGTTAAGAGTTTTGTGAAAAATTATTAAAAATAATAAATTCACTATTACATTTCACACATATATGAAATAATTTACTTGTGCTAAGAGAAGTGGCGGTTCGTTCACAAGGGCTGCGGGGCTGCAGCCCACCCCCATCGAGGGGGCGATGACAAAACTATGTGCTATAACATTTAAAACAAAATAGGGTATCTTCCCTTTTTTGCAAAAATATGATTTAAAATGCATTTAATAACTCCATCTTGCAATTAATGAACCTCAACAAGTCAACATAAATTGGATCTCTTTAGTTTAGCCAATAAACGCCTAATATTATATGTAGTATGAAAAGAACTTAACACTAAAGTCAGATTTGGTTGAAATTCTTAAAGTTCATAATCAACAACAAATTCTAAAAATCTATAAAGAACATAATCTTTTATGTCTATGTTTCGATAGATGATTATAGGGAATGGTCTTTGTAGATTTTTAGAATTTGTTGTAGAATATGAGCTTTTAGAATCTGAACCAAATCTGACTTTAACTTGAAGTTACGTTAATTTAAAAGAAACTTTCGCTGTATGTTTACGTCTGCAGCCCTCCCTTTAAACATGCTTACGAGCCGCCACTGGCTAAGAGTATTTGGAAAAAAGAAAAACAACCGTGATTCCAATCTTTGTAATCTTCACTTCACTTCACTTTACTATTACTTATTTCACTTTATCTTTGAATTAAACCTTTTAAATTTTTCTAACACAGTTAATTATTATCCGGCACTAAATTATTCGGTACACTAATTACACCATAATTACAAATTAACACTTGTAGCGCATTAATACCGAAATTGCCTTTCCCGACAGTGCACATGTATAACGTTATCACGACTTGGGCAGACTGTTTGAAAACCCTCGAGTCAGCCAGTGACTAACGAGCGAGCGTAAGTCACGCCGAGCTCTGTGAAATCATTCAAAAACTATTTCCAACACAGGAGAAATAAAAACAAAACAGTTTACGTGTACAATCAAGACAGGCGCCGACACGGCAAACTTGTTATCACGTAATACCCAAACAATTGGAAAAAATCCCTCATTGTTAGATAATTTATACTTGTCCTAGTAAAAAGTTCTCAATTGTTTCTTTACCTGATCAAATTCTAAATCAAGAGTTTTATTGTCTTAATTACGTTTATGTAAAACGTGTGCTAAGAAAATATTCTTGAATTATTTCTCTACCTGATCATTTTTTTAATCAAGAGTTATATTGTTTATTGAAACGATACAAAATTACTGGCTCCATTTTAAATAAGTTTGAATGTTTACTTATCCAAAAAATGAATCACTCAGAATAGATGTACAGGGAATTTTTCTTTTAAGTATACATATCCCGATATGTAGTCTGTAGATTTTCACAGATTCGATATTTTTTAAAAGCGTTCAATTTGAAATTTCGAACGAGTGTTTCCACTCCTTGATTAAGCATGAAGTAAAATTTCGAGTTTAGAAAAGCCTGAAAATTTGGTTTGGTCGCGTAGCGAAGCGGAGCGACCAAACCAAATTTTCAGGCTTTTCTAAACTCGAAATTTTACTTCATGCGCCACGCATATAAAACACTGAAATATTATGAAGTTTAAAATATACTGCTAAAGCAATATGTTAAAGTAGTATACAGGGAGGTTTTGTTATCTGTATACATACAGAGAGTACTTCTTTTAGGTATACATGTTCCAATATACTGTACATCTTTAGATATTCGTCGTGTTTAAAGAGACTTTAAATTGAAGCTTTAAAGGAGTGTTTCCACTCCCAGATTAAGCTTGCAGTTAAATTTCGAGTTTAGAAAAGCCTGTAAATTTGGGTTAGTCGCTCCGCGAGGCGGGGCGACCAAACCAAATTTTCAGGCTTTTCTAAACTCGAAATTTTACTTCATGCTTAATCTGGGAGTGGACAACACTCGTTTGTAACTTCAACTTTAAACATCGAATATCTAAAGATTTAAAGAACAATTGTACTCGTATGTATACAGGTAAAAAAAAAACTCCCTGTATTTTGAGCTGCGCGTTAAATCAGTGTTTTATGCCTCTGAAGTTTAGTAGTTTCAAATTGAACACTTTTTAATTGGTTTAATCAGACCTTACAAAATGTGTCACAATTCCTTCCATTTTGGTGTTTTTCTTCTAAAATGTCCTTGTATTTTGTTTATAATTCAGAAATGTTATCACGTAATACCCACAATTGACAAATCCCTCATAGTCAGATAATTTATAATAATTATACAAAAACTGTACCCGTTACATTATATTTTGATTGTTACTCTACCTGATAAAACTTTAAATCAAGGATTTTGTTTTGTGTGTTCTTGTTTTAATTCAAAAGTGTGCCTCGTTGATTGTTTTCAATTTGTGGATGTATTGATTTTGAATGGAGGAAAAGGCGTGTGTGGAATAGGAACGTGATGCGAACTTTAACTTTCTTTTTAATTTGAGATGTTCACGTTTTTGAAATTGTGAAATAATTATACGTATGCCCACGCGGAGATTGCGAAAATGTTTATGTTATCGAGCACTTTAATTGTTTCTAATTAGAGATAATTAACTATTTATAGATATTACTCAATTTTTTGTAGAGATTGTAGTCAGTAATTATAAATGAAATTGGTGGTGAAGACAAAATATTGTTTAAATATGTAAAATAAGCTTCTTTCTGAAAGACTGATCGTCGATAGCCCGTTTATAGGCGTATTTAATCAAATTATTTATTTGAGTTGTAAAAATGAAGTTGTTAAAAGTCTATAAATAAAGATATATATATATATATATATATATATATATATATATATATTTATTTTTAGGTTTTCGCGAGCAAAATATAACTGCCTGGAGTTTTTGGGCTGCAAATAAATCAACCAACGCGAGAAAGCAGCCCAAAAAACTCCAGGCAGTTATATATATATATATATATATACCGGGTGTTGATTTGGCGGACGCAATATAGGAAATCCCATGTAAATTTTCAAATGTTCAAAGTTTGGCTCCCCTATTTATTTTAGAAACAAAATGTATGTACCTTTTTTGTAGAGGAAAAAATTCTGAGTTCATTCGTGTTAACGTTTATCGCTTTACGTTTCTCTAAGTTAAAATAATTAAGAAAAAATAATGTGATTTTATAAAAATAATGAAACAACAACTACGGATGTCAAAATGGAAAATGATATCGTAGTCACTTGATTAAAGTAAATGTTTTCGAAATGATTTATACTATACAAGAAAAATGTCGTTATTTTTATAAAATCACATTACTTTTTCTTAATTATTTTAGCAGTTAATTTTCTGACATTCGTTGATTTTTAAAAGAGATCAACTTGAAGCTTTAAACGAGTGTTTTCCACTCCCCGACTAAGCATGAAGTAAAATTTCGAGTTTAGAAAAGCCCCGTGAAAATTTGTCGAGGGTCGCGCAGCGACCCGAGACAAATTTTCTGGGCTTTTCTAAACTCGAAATTTTACTTCATGCGCCACGCGTATAAAACACTAAAATATTGTGAACTCTATGTATATTTGAACATCACTTGAAATCAGTGTTTTATACGGGTAGCGCATGAAGTAAAATTTCGTGTTTAGAAAAGCCCAGAAAATTTGTCTCGGGTCGCTATATATATATATATATATATATATATATATATATATATATATATATATATATATATATATACCACCAATTTGGAAAACTTGTATAAATTCTGGTCAAAATATATTATCTCCGAACAACAACCAAGAAATTCAAAACCCAACCCCTTCCGAAAATAATATTGAAATTGTCACTACTACATCATTAGAAGAACAAAACAGAAGAGTAACACGAAGCCAAACAAGAAATTCACGCATCAAGTAGTACGTAAAAGTCAAACAAGTGGTTGCTAGAGCAATGGAATTTTGATAGTCATTCCTGACGATTATGACTGCGACGTCATCGAAACGTAGAATTAAAAATATAATGGACCAGAGCCAAGAAAATACGCGGGACCAAACCCGAAGAAACAATAATACATATTACGCCCGCGAAAATCTACGTTTAACATATATATATAAGCTTTTAAGATAATGGTATACAACATATAAAGGTTACAAAGAATACTGTTACACTACCCCACTTTATTTAATTAATTATCTAATTTACATATCGATTGAAGCGTGGGAAACTTGGTACATACGACTAGAAATGTAATCAATTAATAATTGATTTCTAAAAATTGTTTTCTTTAAATAATATACTTTGGCAAATATACATACTCACACGTACCTATGGACCAGGATGGAATCTTTTATTACTTATAAAAAGACCCCACCCGGACGGGAACCGAACCCGTGACCCTGGGCGTATGGGTAGGGTTTTTACCAAATGGGCCAACCAGGCCCCAAAGCTAACTGATTATTTTTTAAATTTTGCTAATTAAAATGATAAAGATACTGGCTTATTATTAGTCGATAGTACATGTTACTATACTAATGTAACCTTCAAATATATTAATAGATGATAGTAGAATGTTGAAAGGATCCAGTAGAATTAATAGAAAGTTGTAAAATTCAACTACAAATATACCGTGTCTTAGAAGAGCTGACCACAACAAACTTTCCGGTTTACAAAGCCGAAATATAAGTGAATATTTTGATGAGTGGGAAGAGGTAATACAGAAATACTTACTTTTAATACATTGATAACACTGAGCAAACACAAGATAGGTAAATAGACGCAAACTGCCACTTAGCAAAGAAACGTTAATTGTGATTTTACCATGACAGTCGAAATTTCGTGTGCTTAGATCTCTATGCTTCAGTTTGAATTTGTCTTTTCGGTGGCCAATAGGGTCGCTTAATTTGATCAGGTGATTTTTGATGTGATCTTACTATTTTTGAGACAAACCATAGTAGAAAATAATAGTAGAATTTAATGGAGTTAAGAGAACGTTTCAAAACCCCACCATAATTTAATAACTGCCAACTAACGTTTATAAAAAGACGAATTTCACTAAATAATAGATTATCTAAGAAGCGTTATTTAACAGTATTCTCGATAAATCGTATTGTGAGAAAATATATAGAATGATTCTAAAATGGCACTATCTTTCCATCACGCTATACTATAAATGGTGTATACCAGTGGTCTCCAAACTACGGCCCGCGGGCCAAATCCGGCCCGCGACTTGCATGAATCCGGCCCGCGATTGTTTGTAATTTTTTTGTAAATGTCATATTTTGAAATATTGTAACAATTGTTCCTTAAATTTTTCATAATTTTATAAAATTAATCGGATCTTGGCCGACTTTATTATGTAGAATTGAATTTGTGGCCCGCGAAGAAGATAGTTTGGAGACCCAGGGTGTATACAAAAGAATAGAAAAATATGTAGGAACTTGATTTTTAAAAATATAAAGAAATAATACAATTGATAATTGACGTAATAAAGCCGAATTTTGAAGTCCACTATTTAATTTATTCTCGATTTATTATAATCGTCACTTGGCACTTAACGTCTTTTACAGCAACTAGAATACTTATGTCGTAGAAAATATAAATCAGTGAAACAAACCAAGTGTTTTAATGAAATATCCAGAATTAGATTCAAAAATATTTTACCACCGGTTAAGTGAGATTTTAATTAAACATATGCCTTTGTAAGTTGTCTAAAGATCTTAATTATTTCATAATTTTAGCAAGTGACTTTAGCCACTTCCAAAATAAGCGGCTAAATTCTCTGTGATGATTGTTTAAATAGTGAACCTTTTTCTTTTTTCAGATAACTATGTTTTAAGAATGTTAAATAAAACAGTTAATCTGGATAATTATTCGTATTATTTGAAATAAAACAACGCAGTTGGGAGGGTTTCACTTTTATTGTTGAACACTGCAACATGTTTCACCACACAGTGGCTTCATCAGGCAGATGAAATAATGATTTTACAAAGTACAGGTAAAAGCTTATATACTAATGCAATTAAGTTAATAGAAGGGGGGGGGGGGTAATAAGGTAATTAGGCTGAAACTAATACAAATAATTTTGAGCGACTAAATATTGATTAGGGGTGAATTGTTTACTTCTATTTGGTCATTTAATAGAATACCTTTTTTGTTATATTTATTAATTTCTAATTTTTTACGACTTTTGTTACATTCGTGCAAAATTTTGAATTTAGGGTTAAAGTTATGTTGGTATTCGATTAAATGATTGGCGTAGGTTGAGGAGGTTTTCTTAAATTGAAAGCATTTTTGATGTTCTGAAATGCGATCTGGGAAGCTACGTCCAGTTTGTCCAACGTATACCTTAGGGCAATCTCCACATTCTAGCAAATACACGCCAGAGTTCGTAGTTTTATCAGATTTGTCTTTAGAATTATTAATGAATTTATTAAGTGAGTTGACCGTTCTAAAAGAAGGAGTTAGGTTTAAGGATTTGAGTTTTTTGCTGATGGCAATCGAAGGGGGACCGTTAAATGTTAATGAGCAATATTTATTATTCTGATTTTGAAAATTGGTGGGATATACTAATTTCAGGGCTTGTTGTTTTTGTTTTTTATAAAGGATGTCTAAGATAAGCTTTTGACGAAAGCCGTTGTTATTAGCTATTATGAGAATTCTGTTAAGCTCATTATTAAAATTATTAATTGATAGGGGGATAGTGGTTAGCCTATGCAACATGGAATGGTAAGCTGCTAGCTTATGTTGCATAGGATGGAATGATGTGCTATGGATCGTAGTATCTGTATGGGTCGGCTTGTGAAAAATATTGAATTCATGTTTTTGACCTGGATGTGAAATTGTTAAGTCTAAAAAATGAATAGATTTATTAGATTCGATCTCCCTAGTGAATGAAATATCCTTGTGAATTGAATTAATGAAATTTAAAAGTTGATCTAACTGTCTCTCCGTTCCTGTGAAACAGGTGAGAATATCATCAACATATCTGAACCAGTATAGGCATTTATTAAACAATGGGTGTTTACTAATTATTTCCTCTAATGAATTCATGAAAATTTCGGCAAGTAACGGACTGAGGGGATTACCCATCGCTAATCCTTTGTTTTGGATGAAGAAGTTGTTATTGAATTGAACAAGGATACGAATTCTTATAAAAGGATTCGAATCCTTGTAAAAGGATTCGAATCCTCATAAAAGGATTCGAATTCTTATAAAAGGAATCGAATCCTTGTAAAAGCATTCGAATCCTCATACACAGATTCAAATCCTCCTAAATAATTCGAATCATCGCTATTCAGGCTGGGATTCGAATTCGATTAATTCAAATAGTTAAATATTCTAATATAAATATTTAAATCACTAAATTATTCATATTTGAATATAAATATTGAAATTTTCGAATAATTCAAATATTTGTGAATGGATATTTGGTTACTTAACCATGAAAAATATCCAATGTTAATAGTATATTTTTAACTTCACTTGAAATCAGTGTTCTATACGCGTGGTGCATGAAGTAAAATTTCGAGTTTAGAAAAGCCCCGTGAAAATTTGTCTCGGGTCGCTGCGCGACCCTCGACAAATTTTCTACGCGGGGCTTTTCTAAACTCGAAATTTTACTTCATGCTTAGTCTGGAAGTAGACAACACTGGTTCTTAGAAGTTTCAAATTGAAGGATCACTCTAGATTACTAACATTTGACAAAGGCTACAGCTCGAAGGACCAACCATGGTCTTCGGAGACCGAAGGACTGGATGGAATCGAAGTTTTTTTACAAGAAAACAACGAATATCTGAAGGTTTACAGCATGGATAAGAAAGAAAACATCTAATTTTGAAAAAATATCGAAGTTGGGTTGGTTTTCAGTGCATTTTTAACTTCACTTTAAATCAGTGTTTTATACGCGTGGCGCATGAAGTAAAATTTCGAGTTTAGAAAAGCCCCGCGAAAATTGGTCTCGGGTCGCTGCGCAACCCTCGACAAATTTTCTACGCAGGGATTTTCTAAACTCGAAATTTTACTTCATGCTTAGTCTGGGAGTGGACAACACTCGTTTGAATTTTATATTTAACTTTTTAAAGAATCGACGTATGTAATATAATAAATCATTCATTGAAATCATAGAAAAAGATTCAAAATTTTATCTAAAATTAACTTTTAGAGTTAACTTTATAATTTGGTCGGCTCTTAATGGGTGAATATTTTATTCCTAAAAAAAACCGTTTTTATTTAATATTAAAGTTGCATTTAATACAATAACAAACTGTGAATAAATCGACATAAATCTAGAAATATCGAAAATCTCGACATGTAGAAAATCTTGACGGTCCACTCCCAGACTAAGCATGAAGTAAAATTTCGAGTTTAGAAAAGCCCCGCGTAGAAAATTTGTCGAAGGTCGACATTTTCCAGTTTCCAGTTGAATCCGTTTTAGTTTTTATTTCAGAATAAAAAATGTTTGCGTGATGTATTAACCTACAATTCATGAACTTCCTCCTCTATAGTCCTCACATTGTATTCCTCTCACGCCCCATCTATCATCATAATATTGACGATAAACTTTGAAAAGTTCTTTCAGCTTTATTCCCGAGCCACAACTTTTTTTCCCCAAAATCAAACTCTCACAAAGTATTTCTTTACTTATTTATAAACGGTTGTGTAGTCAGTCGTCTTTAGGACAAGGCACACTTTTCCATCTAAGAATCAATATCTGCATGCACGGTTCACCGTTTGGGTGATCTGGAAGTTCCTTTGTTCCTTCTATGTATGTCTCCTTACTTATTCTGGATCCGAATCTGAATCCGCCCATAAACGTATATCATTTCTACACGAACGCATAGAATACAGATTAATAATGGCACATTGTATGCAACGCATGCATATTCATGCCTTTCTGTCATAATAGTGGCAATAATGGATTTTATCGGTAATCAGTCGGATTTTTATGGGCTTGCTTTATATCTAATTTTTTAATTGGGATCAATATACTTCGTACGCGTATAGAATGTATTGTGTGGAAAACTATTGTTTGATCATTTCGGTATGTTTAATTGCATAATATAATATTTCCTGTATTAATTTATTATCATTTTTGAAAGTGTAATGCTCGATCATATACAGGGATTTGTTTAAAAATTTACATTAACACTTAAAGCAAATATATTTTCTTGCGCGTAACGCAACGCAACATTATTAATTTTTTGTTATTTAAATTACTAAATAAGTTAATTTTATGTTAAAACTATTAATAGATTTCGATAGCTAACGCCATCTAATGCTTCATAGTGGCATCGTCAATGACACGAATGGACAAAGTGCATATACAGGTCACTGTTCGTGTCATTGACGATGCTACTATGGAGCATTAGATGGCGTTAGCTATCGAAATCCATTAATAGTTTTCACATATTGGCTTAAAATAGTCAGAAATGTTCAGTGTTCCTCAGCACTGGGTCGGGACCACACTGAAGAGAACCTTGAAGTCCGAAACGCGTCTGTGGGTATATGGTGCCGGAATACTGAACACAAATTCAATTTTGATATTTGTTTTCTGGCTTCACAAACAGAGTTTTGCTCGTTCGTGGACGAAACAGTGATCTGTATATGCACTTTGTGCATTAGATGGCGTAAGCTATCGAAATCCATTAATAGTTTTCACATAATGGCTTGAAATAGTCAGAAACGTTCAGTATTCCTCAGCACTGGGTCAGGACTACACTGAAGAGGACCTTGAAGTCCGAAACGCGTCTGTGGGAATCTGGTGCCGGAATACTGAACACAAATTCAATTTTGATATTTGTTTTGTGGTTTCATAAACAGAGTTTTGTTCGTTCGTGGACGAAACAGTTACCTATATACGCACTTTGTGCATTCGTGTCATTGACGATTGCACTATGGAGCATTAGATGGCGTTAGCTATCGAAATCCATTAATAGTTTACACATATAGGCTTGAAATAGTCAGAAATGTTCAGTGTTCCTCAGCACTGTGTCGGGACCACACTGAAGAGGACCTTGAAGTCCGAAACGCGTCTGTGGGTATCTGGTGCCGGAATACTGAACACAAATTCAATTTTAATTTTATGTATTATATTATTTGACCTGACTTAAAATGTATAAAGAAAAATGTAAATATTTTGTTATTTAAATATTTCGATTATTACTCAATTAAAAATAAAATAATGTTTGTGTATTTCCAACTTTACAAAATTTAAGTGTTTTATACGTGTGGCGCATGAAGTAAAATTTTGAGTTTAGAAAAACCTGAAAATTTGGTTTGGCCGCTCCGCTTCGCGGAGCGACCAAACCAAATTTTCAGGCTTTTCTAAACTCAAAATTTTACTTCATGCTTAGTCTGGGAGTGGAAACACTCGTTCTAAACTTTATATTGCACGTCTTTATATAAAATCTACGAATGCCTGAACATTTACAGCGTATACATTATGTATATTTAATAGAAAAATTCACAGTATGTAATACAATAAGTCATCCATGGAAATCATAAAAAGAAGTGCAGAATTTTACCTAAAATCAACTTTTAGAGTTAACTCGGCCGTTAATGGGTTAATAGATTTAACCAGCAAATCTAGGCTGGTCTAACATCTTTACAAAATTGTCATCACTTTTTAGTTAATGTAAAATTTCCGGTAATTTAAAATTTGGTTATATTCTCGGTAATATTATTTGAAACATGGTAACAATAGGTAATTTAAAGTAAGATATACAATAAATGGGAAATTAAAGAGTACAATTTATAATAAGTTCATTGTTTTTATGAAATGTATAATAGTAAAAACAGGAATTTATACATATTGAAAATCAAATGCTACTATTTTACTTGGAATATTTTATTATTATTTTTAATCACAGATTTTTAATTCATAAAATGCATTATGTTATAAATAACAAAGTGTTTTATTTCTTGAAAAACATTTTTATTCTTCACAAAATTTCGGACATTCGAAATGATTAGAAAATTTTTAAACGATCGCGTTTTGAACTTCACGTTCAACCAGCGTTAGCGCGCCTGGCGCATGAAGTAAATATTTCGAGTTTAGAAAAGCCTGAAAATTTGGATTGGCCGCTTCGCTTCGCGAAGCGACCAATCCAAATTTTCAGGCTTTTCGAAACTCGAAATATTTACCTCATGCTTGATCAAGGAATGGAAAACACTCGTTAAAAAATACCAAAATATTAAAATCAAGACTGTTTACCCAATATCTGAATCTGTCATCGTAACCAGAGTGTCAATTGTAAATATCAATTGGATGATTCAGCAGTAGAAACAAATTTTCACAAACATAAGCCAAAGCAGTGTAAAATAACCTCTAATTTATTGCAAACTGAGTTAAGTTGGAACACATGAAAATCATATGTTGCTATGTTGATTTTACCAATAGTTGAAACAAACAAATTAAACAAAAATTTTTAAGTCAAAACCAAAATTAAACGTATAAGTGCGGACATTTATTTCCTTAAGAAACATAGTTTTCCCAAAAATTATTTTTGAGAACACCGGCAAACACAACAAAAATATCTCAAAGTTAGTAACAGACTTTAAAATCAAGTGTATCAAGTTCAAAATTGGTTTGTCGCACGAATAACGCTCAAATCTAGAAATTATAGCGTACGAACAACACCAACGCCTATCCAAGACAACAGCTTATATATATTAAACCCTATTAATATATACAACAAATTTTAATGAAAAATGAAATTCCAAACGACATAATTAATAATTATTTAGAACTCAAGAAACTAGTAATGGAATGTAATGTCTTGAACTCATTTTTTAGACAGACCTTGACACTGCCATGGGAAATCCCTTGTCACCCTTCCTTGTCAACATATTCCTAAACAATTTTGAAAACATTGCCAAAAAGCCACTTACTCTATTTCCGGATGTTTGGTTTCGATATGTCGATGACATTTTTGCTGTTGTTACATCTAATCCTCATTAAATAACATTTATAATAGTATTAACTTCACTTAAGAATTAGAAAATAACAACTCCTTGCCTAATATATATTCTAATAATAAGAAACAACAGCAAACTTAAATTCGACATATACAGAAAACCAACACATACAATTACATTCATTCAAATGCCTACGTCTCAATGAAATATAAATTGTCTGCATTTAACAGCATGATCCACAGAGCCTTTAGCATTCCGTTATCACCCAAAAACAGGGAAAAGGAATTCAATATCATTCATTCCATAGAAAATAGTCTTAAATATAACAGAAACACGATACAAAAATTAATTGACAGACATTTACGTAAATATAAATTTGTTAGATTAATGTATACCCCGGAAAATGAAAATCACTTTTTTTTAAATTTATTTTCTTTGACTGTAGATCATATACAAAAAATATACAATTACAATTTTGGAAGTGTCAAACAATCAAATAAAAAATTAAAGAGAGCAGACAAATTACATCAAAACATAATTATCATACATGTACATTTAAAAATTATAACATATCACTCAAAGTGTAATATAATTTATCAAGCAAAAATTCTTTTAATTTAATTTTAAATAATTGGGTGGATATTGCATTTTTAATATAATGTGGTAATTTATCGTATAGTTTTGGCCCGAGAACGTTTGGTGAACGTTTTTTTATATTTAGTCGGCAATTTTCAATGCTAAATGTATTACAATGCCTTGTGTTGTAATTATGTATATCACTGTTTTTTGAAAATAAATGTTTATTTTTGCGAGTATACAACACTAGCTCATACATGACTAAACAAGGAAATGGTAGTATTTTATAGTACTGAAAGTATGGCTTGCAAGATTGGTTTTGCCGAATGCCTGCCATCGATCTTATGATTCGCTTTTGTGCAATGAATACAAACTATACAAACATTTCAATCTAAAACCAGCATGCTATGTCAATACCAAGTTAAATATATTACTAGGTAGTACTTTTAATAGAATAGATGACATAGACAAATCAGGAGTTTATTCTATTAATTGTAATAATTTGTAACGTCGCGCGCTTACTTGCCCTGTCCGAAATCTAACTTGATAATCGTCGACCCAATAACTCAGTGAAGATGGGAGTGGGTGATTTTATGTTTATTTATTTAGCTCGCCACGTCATTTAAATGTTTAACGACGATCACCACAGGACATTAATTAAAATGACGAAAATATTTATTAAACCAAATAAACCAACGTAGCAAAATCTAAGAACAAAAGTATGAAGGTAATATTTATAAGTAATACTCAGAATTTCCCGAAATCAAATATAAATTATATTTCCCCAAATAAAACAAAATATACTTCATAAATTAATTAATAATAACGAATGTGAAAATGTAAATAAAATCTGTAAATACGAAATAATTTACTAACTCGCAAAATTAATTGAATACAAGAAAAAAAAAAATACGAACCTGTCAAAATAGAACACGCCAATTATAAAAGAGAAGATTCAAAATTTGTGACTAAAATAAGTGAATTCGAGATTAACTTACTAATTCGTAAACCGATCACCGTTAGCGCTAACAGTACCGTATCGACGAACCGAATACGTTACGTAATAACCAAAATATTAAAAACGGACGTTTTCTAAATACGCGGTTTTACAAAATGTAAATATATGAAATAACAAAAGTTTATATACCGAATAAATGGCATAATTATTTGTAATGAGCTTCAACGCCAAAAAGAAAATAATCAATAGATGGTATTAATAATTAACACATTAAACACACAAAAAAATTCCGATGTGATTACTAAATTAACTTCTAATTAATTTCATCTGTTTCCCAATATTGAAGCATTTACTATTTCTTACGAAAACTATTACTGACAGATACAATTAATTAAAGATCATTCAATCATGCTTCTCTATGTTCGAGGCGAATTATTCGATAATAGATAATCAATCCAACAGTGAAGAGATTACTATTTAAAAGCTTATCTGTTTTTGAAATGTGGCTCCTTCCTACGCCACTGCTCCGCTTCTACTAACTGCTACTGCCACCACTGCTAACACGGATCAGCACGAACATTTCACGCCTCCCAGAACTTCTCCATCAGTATTCAAGGTTGATAAGCGGACCGAACAGATTTCTCACCGGTGATGGTAAGGACGACAATGGGTGACCGAATCGAGTACCGATTTATAGAATAATTCCTTCTCAAACTAATCTTATGTTCCGAACAAACGAAGAAATAATAAGGATATTTCTTCCTTATTATTTCTTCGTTTGTTCGGAACATAAGATTAGTTTGAGAAGGAATTATTCTATAAATCGGTACTCGATTCGTAGTAGAAATAAATAACTAGAAAGAACCTAAAAGAACTAGTTTTAGTTAATTTGTTCATACTAATTCACTTAGTTAACACTGCTCAACAAAAACAAAAAAATACGACGAGAAATATGTAATAACGATTTATGCACTTTGCATACCTTCGTTCTTGTGCGGTTCTTAAAGCGACTTGGATGATTCCTGAATATGGACGAATAATCCCCAAGATTTACGATGTGTGTTCCCGGATGATGATGGAACAATTCCTCCTCCCGTGATGCCTGGTTAAATCCGACAAAGTCGATGAATGAAATTTCCAAAACTTCCAACAATCCAAACTCCAAATAAATACCACCCGATGCAACGTATGACCACCAATAATCCGACAAATACGCCGTATTTAATTAATTCGATAAATCCAATAACTCCAATAAAAATTATGGTACACGTGCAGGCAACACTTAACAGGAAAAATAAAATGTCCTCGCGGAACATAAAAACACCTTACGCGGCGAATGAACATGCGCGCATGGTTTTCGAAGAACCCAAATTGCTTGCATACAAGGTTGCAGATAATAAATCATTAAAAATGAATTAAAATAATAGCAACGCGAAAATTAACCGTTACAAATTGCGAAAAAATGTACATCAGACAAACTCAACGTACCATTTTAACAAGGTATAAAGAACACACAGCACATATCAGACTTCAAAATCCGGATAAATTTGCGGTAGCTAACCATACAAAAACAAATTGTTAAATTTTGATTTAAGCCCTCTAGATAATGTATTATTAGAATTTGTTAATCCACCTTAATTGTGTTTTTACTAATACCACTGAGGTCGCATTTGCGCCACCTGTTTTTCTTAATGATGTTTTCAGTTAATAACCTTAACCTATCCCTACCGATGCTAGTTAATCTGTCCCTCATTCATGTATATATATATTGTAAAAAGAGACTTTCGTATTCAGTATCAAACCATTGATAATGGTCCGAAATGTACATCTGGTATTCAATAAATTTGGTATATATATATATATATATATATAATTTTGGTATACAATAAATTTGTCAAGAAAGGTTAAAAAGTGTTTTTATTTAAAGTTGAAAACTAATTAATAGCATGTATAATATATTATATTTTAATATGACCAATAAAATTTGACAATTCAAGAATTTAGTGCTGTGATGCAAGTTGTGTGTTTTAGGTTATGGCAAGATTAATTACATGCTATGTTGTAAATCAACTTTCAATATGTGAAGGGAAATATGACAGTAAATTGACAATTTTAATAATAATAATAACTTTATTTGCCCAACAGATAACCAATTACAGGACAAAATTAAGTACAATATATGTGTATAAAACGTTTAAAAAATTACAGCATTAAATAGTTTCAAATAAGTAAAGAAATAGGAAACAAATACATATACAGGTGAATATTTGACTTTAAAGAGACATATTAACATAATTATGCTTACAAGTTTTTTACAATAAAAGATAAAAGAGTATTCCTAAGTTGACGAAAATTCACATTAAAACATTTACAGCTCAAAGTGACGGATATATTTTACTGTACAATCGTAATCAGAGAATATATCACAGCTCGTGTTTGTTAAAATTCTATTTGCATTTTCAACCATGTAATGTAAAGGAGCTTTTGATGTTACAACTGATCTAGAAGGTGTGTTATAAAAAGGTGTATGAGAACGAGAATTATGGGTTGGAATGTGGAGATTGACTTTAGAAAGCATGTAATTTAAATAACTCATAAAATAGATAATTAATTTAACAAGGATTACGATTACAAATGTACCTATTGCCACCTGAAATTATTTGTATCTACTACCAATTTAATATAGTGTAACTGCTCTTTGCTCAGGAATATCTGTCATTATCATTATCTGCCCATTTACAAGTTCAAATTTTAAAAAAGTTCTAAAGATAAGGAATTTTTCTTTTAGGTATACATGTTACGATTTTTCAATGTAAATTTTCAGACATTCGTGATCTTATTAAAAACTTTCAATTTAAAGACTCTAACGAGTGTTTCCAATCCCAGACTAAGCATGAAGTAAAATTTCGAGTTTAGAAAAGCCTGAAAATTTGGCTTGGTCGCGTAGCGCAGCGGAGCGACCAAGCCAAATTAGGCTTTTCTAAACTCGAAATTTTACTTCATGCGCCACGCTGCGCCACACTGATTTAATGTGAAGTTCAAAATATACTTCGACTTAGTTTTGTTTAGTTCATTAATTTTACAAATGTTTATAAGGAATATGTGAAAGCACGCTTAAAAGAAAAAATGCACGTTTGTGTTGTAAAGTTGCAAGTTGTAGCGTTCTCTATTTTAAAACTCTCTGGATCGTGACAATTTATTTGACAAATTATGATTTATTTGACACATTCACCAACATCTCAAAATTTGATGTTTAAAATACCCTACTGTTGAAGCAGGACTGTAACGGTTCGCAGTAAATACACCCTAAGTTTGGTCATATTAAAACAAAAATGTGTGAATTCAAAATGTTAAAGTATCGTATTTATAAGGGTCTACTAGTAATAGAAATTTACTATAATTATATTAACGGCAGTTCTAAGGCTATATATTTTTACTAATTGAAACCCTACACGTCTGTCAAACTGTATTCTTAACTTAGATATAAAAAAAACAGTTTTTAGATAACCCTTACTATATTAAGGATGTATTTTTTTAAAAGAATCTGTATACGCAACCCTCACGCATACGATCGATATCACGAGGACCTGATAGTTATCCGACCTAACCCACTTTCGCAAAAATATGTCCACAGACCGAAACACGAATCTATTTTATAAAACTTCTTAAAAATTTTATGAGTCGCGCCTTACAGATTTATTCCATTCCCGAGTTTCGGAGTTCTTCGCAAACATTTATTGGAAAAGAATTCACCCGTATGCGCTAGAAAGGAAAGGACGTGATTTTTTTATACGCCTCTAAAATATCCAGCTTAGTCTGCATTATTTTAAACGTTCGCCCTTTTTCTACGTGTGTATGTGTGTGTTTTTATTGTTATGCTTTACTAAAATTATTTCCTCTCAGTTTTATTAGGGTACTTAAACTATCAAAGCAAAATGTTTCCATTTCGAAGCTATTCGCAATAAACTACTACATCTATGCATGGAATGTTTCAAGAGTTTATTACTTACAAAGGATACACAGTTCTTTTTTATTGCCTTTGGTGCATGCAGTTTTTTTGTTATGAAAAAGAGTAGAATATCACATATATGGTTGAAGGAGCTCCATGATATCATTTTTAAATCCATTAAAAATTGTGATTTCAGGATTTTTAATGAAATTATCTTTAAATATCGACCAACATGATCAAGATCCAATTCTTCATAAATTGCAATATATGAGTATTAAAAGGGATGCAGTTCTTTCTTATCGTTAGTTTAAGTTTATCACAAAATACAGGGTGATTCAGAATAGGTGAAAAATATTCACATCTTATTCAGGGAATTATTTAAAGACAATAGAATAAATAATCATAGTTTCGATTTGCAATTTGACAATTTAAATAGCTGAATTATAAAATCACAGTTTTATACACCTGGCGCATAAGGTAAATTTCGAGTTTAGAAAAGTCTGGAAATTTCGATTTGGCCTTCATGCTTAAACAAGGAGTGAAAATCTATGTTAAAAAATAAAATAAAATTGTAATAATTAATATTTTTTAAGATTCAATTGAACCAAGTTTGACATATTTTGTTTGTAACATTCTCTTAAGAAAAATACCTTATCGTGTCGTTTTGGTTTTAAATAGTACCACATAGAAGTAATTCTAGGTACAAACCAAAATATTGTAATCCTTGGAGATGAAAATGACACAAATTGACAGAATGGTCAAAGTATTCCAATTGTTTTACAACAAAATGTCATAATTTCAGTCATACAAAGAATGTTTCTTTAAGTATACATATACCGACGTTACTGCGTTTGGCAAATTTTCAGAAATTCGTTGTTTATATATAAGCGATCAATTTAAAGCTTCTAGCGAGTGTTTCCCTTACTTGAATAAGCATGAAGTAAAAGTTCAGGTTTAGAAAATCCTGATGTCGCGTAGCGAAGCGGAATGACCAATTCAAATTTTCAGGCTTTTCTAAATTCGAAATGTTACTTCATGCGCCACGCGTATAAAACACTGATTTAAAGTGAAGTTCAAAATACACTGCTTAAGTTTGATCTCATGTTAATAAATATTATAAATGTTTATTTCGTGATTCGTTTAAATTAGTAAGTTGTATGTAATAATAATAATTCTGTATTTTACAAACAATAAATTAGCTGTCAGTAAGCAATGAAAATCGAACCTATGTTTATGTTATCTTCTGCTTTCAAATGAACCCCTGAACAAGACGTGAAATTATTTTACACTTGTTCTGATCATCCTGTAAAGTTAGTACTAAAAGTTATTTGTAATTTATCAAGAATAACTTAATTTATAAAGGTGAACATTTTAAGAAGACATTCAGCAAAAACTTATATAAAACAACTGAACTATTGTAAGTCTTCAAAAGAATTTATTAAGCTAGATTATTTTTTTGAAATAATAAATAACAAAAACGATCTGTAACTTAGAAACACAAACAACAAAAAATTGTAAAAGATATGATAACGAAAATAAAACGTCAATAAAAAGGTAAGTTGGAGTTGTTCTTATCTAGAATTTAACATTCTACAGGATTGGATTCTCTTAATACGTGTAAGTCAGAAAACTTATTTCCGAAGTTCAAGCAGCAATATATTTAAAATAATTACATTTTATGTTTATGTCTTGTAATCAAATCTTTTGAAAATGGTGGTAATAAACCGAAACATGTACCAGGGAACTGATTATTGTCTAATTATTGTTATTATTGCAACAAGTGTCTTCTTGTTCAAACTTTATTTATAATCACTGAGTTGAGGGAATATTAACTTTGAATTATTAAAATTCTATTATGAATATAAAATTAACTGCAAATATTTAAATAACTTTCAATTTGATGTTTGTAAATAAATAAACATCTTTGAAGTAACATTAAATGTTAATGCAAAATACCTAACGATTAGAAATAATGGTTTTATTCAGTTATCAACATTTTTATTATCCGCTTCTCTCGATCGTACATTTTATTGATTATGCCATTAACTGAATATTCCAGATAGCTGGATTTACAGATTGTGTTACGGTCCTGAAAATGGTAATAGCCTCCACACAATTACCGATATTAAATGCATCACTTAGATATCTTGATGTACATGAAATATTGCATGTGTTCCGTAATAAACATTTTACTTCTATTATTCTACATTAGTTGTATTGCTTCTGTTGAATTTAAACGTTTTGAGGAAATGATAGTCTGCAGTTGAAAACGTAAAGTTAATTGACGTTATGAAAAATAGGGCAAATAAATTACTGCAAATTATGTAGGGTACTGTTCTTAGCAAACGTATTTAAAGAGGCCTAGAGGCCATAAAGTATAAGTACAAAATTTAGAAAATTTGAGTTACAAGTGTGGAGATAGGTTTTAGATATATTCATTTATTTGTTGGCAACATAATATTACTGATATTAGTAAATAATAGGTAAATACTAAAAAATTGAATTAGTGTTCAGTATGCCGGCACCAGATCCCGCAGACGCGTTTCGCACTTCAAGGTCCTCGTCAGTGTGGTCCCAACACAGTGCTGAGGAATATCGAACATTTCTGACTATATCAAGCCAATATGTGCTTGGTGAATAATAGGTACTTTTTGTCATTGAATTAGAAACTGGTCACTCCGCAATGATGTATTGAAAATTAACTAAAATGGGGTGGCAAAAGGGAAACAACAAGAGCCAAGAAATAAAGAGGGATGACCATGAGAACCCATTGAATGATTTATCTATAACTTGAATAGTTTTTCGAAGAAAGATGATATGCTTATGTTGGATACGAAATGGACGGTTAAAAGTGAATTACTGTACTGGTCATTATTTCAATTGTCTACGTAGTACATACACCAGTGAGCTCTGGATAGACAGTAGATGTTTGGTTAATCTTAAACATAGTTACGAATAATAAACGTTTTAAAGAAAGTCTCATATTTTTGGTCAAATAAAGTTCTTTGAATTTAGCGACCCCAAAAAAAGTTCTCGCAACTCACGGTTAGCGCACGACTGATATACACAACCAAAATAAGAGACAAATAGGTTGAAATATCACTTTCGGTCTGTACGAGTGAGCCATTATTTTCAAATGCGCTTAGAATAAATTCAACAGGACGTTTTGAATCCACGTATTTCCAAATTGATCGAGAATCACAGGAGACTTTTAGTTGAGCTAGTATAAATCGGAAGATTATTCGAAGATTGAATTAATCACTATTAAAAATCATTTACCAACAAGTAGAACTTTCGAACATAAGCTAATCATCTACTAAAGTCTCTGAGAAAATAAGTAGAATGATAACATCAAGTAATGTGATTTAGTTGGCTAATTACTGAAGTTTGAGGAAGGGGACCAATGATGTGTCAATGTTATATAGGCAAGTTTTTTTTATCTGTATACATACGAGTACAAGGAAATGTTCTTTTAAATCTTTAGATATTCGTTGTTTTGAAAGGGGTTAAAGATGAAGTTACAAACGAGTGTTGTCTACTCCCCGACTAAGCATTAAGTAAAATTTCGAGTTTAGAAAAGCCTTGAAATTTGGTTTGGTCGCTCCGCGAAGCGGAGCGACTAAACCAAATTTTCAGGCTTTTCTAAACTCGAAATTTTACCTTATGCGCCAGGCGTATAAAGCGCTGAAATATTGTAAAGTTCGAGATATATATCTTTAGCGTGCTGCTTTTGTAATATATTTTGAACTTCATTTGAAATTAGTGTTTTATACGCATGGCGCTTGAGGTAAAATTTCTAGTTTAGAAAAGCCTGAAATTTTGGTTTGGTCACCCCGCTTCACGGAGCTACCAAACCAAATTTTAAGGCTTTTCTAAACTCGAAATTTTACTTCAAGCTTAATTTGGGAGTGGAAAACACTCGTTTGTAACTATAATTTAACCCCTTTCAAAAACAACGAATATCTGAAGATTTAAAAGAGAAATTCCCTGTACTCGTATGTATCCAGACATAAAAATCTCCTTGTATAACATTGACACATCATTGGTCTCCTTCCTCGAACTTCAGCTTCAATTTAAACTCTTTTCAAATACGACAAATATCTGCAAATTTACAGTATATTATGGTATATACACTTAAAAAAAGTACTCCGTGTATGTATACAGATAAAAAAAAACCTCCCTGTGTAAACAAACACATTCCTCTCGAGTTTTCGTACAACTTATGACTCTAAAATATCTACTATTTATATATAGTACATATTTAGGCTATCTCTTCCAATCTTACAAACTTTAGAAGAAATTTTGGGTAACTTCAACAAAGACTTCAAAATCCTCCACAAAGAAAAGAAAGGGAGAACATTAAACACATTATTTTTTTTAAATTTTCAATTTGAGAATTTACTCAATGAGCAAATAGATCTCTTCAACGCTGCATTGTTAAGGATGGCAAATAGACAACATCTCAATCAGCTCAATTTGTATGCCAATAGCCTATTCAAGAAAATTCAAATACTTTTTAAACCTCAAAATTCTTTCTCGATAGCGGCCGTCGAGTTTACTCCAGAAAAAAGAAAAGGGCTTTCATTCAGTATGGAGAATAATAAGACCCATTTATTCCAACAAATATACGGCTTAGGTTTGTATGGGAGCAAATGGACGGTTCGGAGATATGTGTTGTCATGATATATGGGCGAGCATGTGCTCTTAATAGAAAGCCATAGCGATAATCCATTCAGGGCCATAATGCCACCAGTCTAGAATAACTATTCGCTCCAAGAAATTGATGTTGCCGCATTAAGGGTTCACGTGACATTCGTAATAATTCACTATTGAAATAAATACGACCGTTTAAAGAATCAGAGTGAATATTGAATACGGCAGCATAGAAGAATATGTGTAAACTACAAAAACGTGTTTGCGGATAAAGGAATGAAAAAATGAAGGATGAATACGATGAAGCTATCAAAAGATCAACAAAAAATATGCTGCTATAAAGTTTTATTGATATATATATATATATATATATATCCGTTTCTTCGGGTTTGGTCCCGCGTATTTTCTTGGCTCTGGTCCATTTTATTTTTAATTCGACGTTTCGATGACCAGAGCCAAGAAAATACGCGGGACCAAGCCCGAAGAAACAGTGAAACATGTTACGCCCGCGAAAATCTACGTTTTAACATATATATATATATATATATACATTATTGGCATTAGCCTGGCTTTGGTTGATAGACCATTAGCCATATTATTGATATATAAAATCTTTGTTTATAAATTACCAGATAGGAAAGGTCGCAACCTCGTTATGTTAAAATTAGTGTTGGTAAATAAATAAATGAATGCGCTTATAGAAATTCACTAAAACCAGAGATAAGTCAGCATTCTATAGCTTCGCTCTCAATTTTGAAAGTATTGATTTTTGATATTTTTAAACGCTTGTCAACACTGTGTTATGGTAATATAAAAAATATAAAATAAGATAAAAGAGAAAACATAAAGAAAATGTTTCATTAAAGAATACAATAAAACATATCTCAATGTGTATATTGCAATTGTTCAGGTATTCGTTGTTTTTGAAAATCATTCAGTTTGAAACTTCTAAAAAGTGTCTCCACTCCCTGATTAGGCATTAAGTAAAATTTCGAGTTTAGAATAGCCTGAAAATTTGGTTGGTTTACAGGTTCTAAATTCGAAATTTTACTTCATACGCCACGCCTATAAAATACTGAAATATTGCCAAAGTTGTATTTTTTGAACTTCACATTTTAATATTTTATACGCCTGGCGCATGAAGTAAAATTTCGAGTTTAGAAAAGCCTACAAATTTGGTTTGGTCGCTCGGCGCTTCGCGCTACGCGACCAAACCAAATTTGTAGGCTTTTCTAAACTCGAAATTTTACTTCATGCTTAATTAAGGAGTGGAAACACTCGTTCGAAGTTTCAAATTCAACATTTATAAAATCAACAAATGTCTGAACATTTACAGAGTATGCATCGGGATATGTATATTTAAAAAAAGTACTATATACAGTATATTTAAAACTGAGGATGAATATTGAAAGAATTAGGAGTTTAGAGGACTTGGTTGTTTATTTAATAAACATGAGAAAGATATTAGTGATCCTTCCGTCCATTAAAGATAATGCGGTTGGTTTTGTGTTTGCACATATAATCCTGATAATCCTTATGAAATGCCCTGCTGTCACGTAAGATTGTTACAAGGGGGAAGGTCTTTGTTTTAAGAAAGAATTAGGGAATTTATGTGCGGGTGTTAATCTTTACGTCTGGGTTTGATTGTTTTATCCAGAAATAAGTTGCTGTCGTAAATCAGCCGTCATAACACCATATCGAACAGATTCAATTTACTTACCGTTAAAACTTTGGAAGAAAGGACCTAACGAGTGTCTATTAACTGTCGGCATCTCGGTTGCTTTGAAAAACAAATTACATGTCTTAGATTATGCTATAAGAAACGGTGAATATTGGACACGTCAAATACATTTAATTATATGTCATTGTGTAGTGTCACAGTGCTGAACTTAATTACGACGTATGTTTCTAAAGTCAGAGCCTAGTGAGATGCCGATAGTTTATACGCACAACTATATGATTATAATAAGGCATGTTTTTTCTTCTCGATTAATTGCCTTTGGAACTAACGAGTGTTAGTTGCAAAGGCAATTAATCAAGAAGAAAAAACATGAATTATTATAATCATATAGTTGTGCCAACTGTAACGTATCAAATGTGAAACAAAACAGTTTTTCTTTGTCACTTAATGGCATACTAGCGAATTTCAGTATTCCTTAGAAAGCCCAAATCACAATTAGAAAATATAAAAAGGTAAAAAAGCACATAGCTTTGAATCCATTAATTGAGCCTCCTGAAGAGGACTATGAGTGTAAAAACGCGTATAAAGAATCAATTTAAACTGGAAACCTAAATAAAAAAAAGCTATTTAAAATATATTATTTCTGTTTTTGCACGATTAAAATACTTAACACTACTGTGGATAACTATACGCTGTGCTTATTAGTATTGTTGATTTATTAATAAACACCATTCTGCTATGATATACACCATAAGTTTTCAACCTTATTTTGTCCACCGCCCACTATGAGAATTTTTTTTTCTAGACCCCGCCAATTTTATTTTTTTTACTTACCATCTGTCGCGAATTTGAAACAGCTATTGCTATTTAAACGTGCAATATTATACGCCCCCTAATTTTCTCTGGGTTTTCTATTGCCCCCCTGAAAGTCTCCAACGCCCACAAGGGGGCGTTATAGCCCACGTTGAGAACCTATGATATACACAAATAATGCAACATTGGGGCGTTTTGTTCCTACCTCAATAACTATGTTAATAGGTCCTAAAATGAAATACAAATAACCGGAGCGCCTTGCCAAGGTATAATTAAACACATTATTAGTACAATTCATTCTTAGTAATGTATATTTAATTTTAGTTTTAAGTTAAAAATAAGGCGTTTTTCTATTTATAATTAACCGTTAAAGTGAGAGAGAGAACATCTTCACTTTAAAATATTTAATCTGGCTTATGATACATCCCCGCACGGTGTGATGTGAAGACAATTATTCAAAAGGAACTTAAGTAAACAAAAACACTCACAGCCCTGATTAAAGTAGTAAGTTTCATATTCGATACTTTACAGTTGACACGACGAGATATTCATTTAAACTGTAAACGTTTTTAAATGTTACGTAAGTAATTGTTTTTACTTTGTAATGTGTTGAATTCGCATTTCTTGGGATTTCAGTGAGAGCATAGAAAAACAATTTGCATATCTTAGATTAAGTCATATGATTCGGTGAATCTCGAAAATGTCAAATAAATTTAATTATATGTCTAATTAAACATATGTCGTTGTTTCTGAAGTCAGAACCTATTGGGATTCCGACAGTTTATAGACTTTCATTATAATTGAAAAGCAATGCACAAACAAGTTTATAAAAGTACATTTGTTGATGTTGAATTTTAAATTTAAAAGTTATTGGCAATTTATGTGACTTTCCAAAACACAAAACATTAATTTGGTAAATGGTAATAGACAAGAACAATCGTTATGTTATTTTAGTTTGAACATCTAATTAGCTAATAGCGCCAGAGCTTTTGTCTAAATATTCGTTTTTGACTAAATATTCCGCAATAAAGACGAATATTTAGTCAATAGCTCTGGCGCTATAAGTTAATTCGATGTTCAAATTAAAATAACATAACGATTTTTCTTGTCTGTTAGCATTTACCAAATTAATGTTTTGTTTTTCGAAAAGTCACATAAATTGCCAATAACTTTTAAATTTAAAATTCAACCATTACAAATGTACTTTAAAAAACTTGTGTGTGCATTGCTTTTCAATTATAACGAATGTTTATACACTTTCGGCATCCCAGTAGGTTCTGACTTCAGAAACAACGACATATGTTTAATTAGACATATAGTTAAATTTATTTGACGTTTTCGAGATTCACCGAATCATATCGTCGGTGTAATTCTAATGCCTCGTAACCCAATTTTTTTGGATTTTTGGGTTATGAGCTATTCCCATAGTAAAACGTGCGCTGAATCGAGTGGAAAATTCTCCTTAAGCCATAGAATAATTAGTTGTTGTGCTGTAGCGCAACCTACTAAAATGTATTTTCCATTCGATTCAGTGCACTTTTTTACAATGGGAATAGTTCATAACCCCGAAATCCAAAAAAATGGGTTACGAGGTATAAGAATTATATCGACGATATGACTTAATCTAGGATATGCAATTTGTTATTTAAAGCAACCGACAGTTTAGAAACACTCGTTATTTACGCAATGTTATATTAGTGTTGTGTCTTGGAATAAATTTCCTATGTTTTATGTAAAGTTAATTAAAGGAAAGGCACTTGGTATTGTTTCACAATTAAATCATTATTCCGACTAGTTTCGGTTTGTTAGACCATTTTCAAAGGAATGTACAGAAAAAATTATTTCCTAAGTATATATACAATATTTTTGTTTCAGGTAATAAGAGAAGTCAGAATTGGGGAATTCAAAATCTCCTCGTTGTCGTTTACGATATTTTTCCCCATTTTTATGGCCCTATTAATCTCCAGGCCCTCTTTGAGGTTTAGTGCGTATCCCTTATTACCTGAATGCAAAATCTTAAAATTATGCGGATTAAAGAAGTGATTGAATGCGATGCAATGTTTGGAAAAGCCAGTTGTTGGTTTATTATCTAAAACAGATTTTTTATGTTCTTTCATTCTGATTTCGAATGATCTGCCGGTTTGTCCAATATAAATTGCATCGCATTCATCACACTGTATTTCATAAATTCCACATTTCTTTGAATTATCAGTTTTCGATTTATTGTTTATTAATAGTTTGCCTAAATTTAAAGGGTTTGAACATATAATATTAAAGTCTTTTCCCCTACAATCACTGTGCCTTTCCTTTAATTAACTTTACATAGTGTAATTTGTTTCACCAAGTGCCAGATGAGAAATTAATTCAAGAAATTCCTATGTTTGATAAGAAAAAGATCAAATAAAATGAACGGTATATAAATTAAATGTAATTAACGAATTAATTTAGTGAATATAACGATCGTTTATTTAAAAAAGAATGGAACACGTTTCGTGCGTATCCATGTTTAAATACAAATTTCAGACAATGAAGGGAGGTTTCGGAGCACTGGCGGTTATAATTCTAAGTTCTGTTAGCTCGAAAATTGTCATTGTTTTATGACACGTCCTCGAATCACGTCCCACCAATGTTTTCATAGTTTATGGCTTCGGCAAAATGACGAATAAACGCCAGGATTGTCGATATAGGAATTTGTGTAGTTCGCTCGCTGTGGATTATAATATCTCCCGATATTAACTTCTGGTTGTGTGGATGGAATATGTTATCACTGTTCAACTGTTTATTATTCGAAATTATACCAGTTTGCATATCAAACCGAATATATGTATTATATAATATGATATTAATCTAAATGGCGCAGGAATTATATAGTACCAAAAATTCCTAAAAATGGTGCAAAATAATAGTTATTTATTCATCAAGAGTGCTAGAAGGATTTTTATGCCACAGTTTACAATAAGTGGGAATGTATCTTGGTTGATAATCACCGGGGGACGTGTACAACAGGTAATGTACCCACGTTTCAGAATTATCTTTGAAATATCATGATTTTAATATTAATGTTAGGAGGTGCAGAGGCAGGGGCGTAGCTATCGTGAAGCAGTCGATTTTTTAAATTAGGTTAGTAATGGCCAAAACAAATACATAAACGTACATACAGGGGATTGATTTTTCTTTTGAGTATACATATGCATACGCTTTTTTTAACATTTCAATTTAAGGCTTTAACCGAGTGTTTTCTACTCCCAGAATAAGCATAAAGTAAAATTTCGAGTTTAGAAAAGCCTGAAAATTTGGTTTGGTCGCGTAGCGCGAAGCGCGGAGCGACCAAACCAAATTTTCAGGCTTTTCGAAACTCGAAATTTTACTTCATGCGTCACGCGTATTAATCACTAAAATTACTGAAATATTCTGAACAAGCGAACGTCAATTGAAACCAGTATCATACGCGTGGCGCATGAAGTAAAATTTCGAGTTTAGAAAAGCCTGAAAATTTGGTTTAGCCGCGTAGCGCTACGCGTACTTTTCTAAACTCGAAATTTTACTTCATGCTTAACCTGGGAGTGAAAAACACTCGTTTAAAGCATCAAATTAAACTCTTAAAAAAAAAACAACGAATATCTGAAAATGCACAGCGTATAATTGAGATATGTATACTTAAAATAAAAACTCGCTGTATATAACTAACCCTAATACAATATTTCAGTGATTTATTTTGCTTCAAGCTTAATGAGTGGAAATACTTATAGAAATTACAAATTGAACTCTGTTAATTTTATTTTTTGACACCTTAATGATCATTTATTTACAATATTATTGAAATTTATACTACATAACATTTTTAGAAATGGCAAAAATGTTATGTAATGTAAATTTTAAGAAAATCTGCCACGTGTACGAAATGTACATAACCATTTTTTGTAGTCATAACACTGATTTAAAGTGAAGTTCAAAATATACTGCTTAAATTTGATCTCACGTTAATATGTATTTAATTCATCTAACCAAAAGTTGCACTTTCAAAATTCAAGTAATTTTCAATGAGATATGTAAAATTTGGATACACGTAATAAACATTTGTAATATTTATTAACGTAAGATCAAACTTAAGGGTATATTTTAAATTTGATTTTAAATCAGTGTTTTATACGCGTAGCGCATGACGTAAAACTTTGAGTTTAGAAAAGCCTGAAAATTAGGATTGTTCGCTCCGCTTCGCCTCGCTCCGCTTCCCTACGCTTCACTACGCGACCAAGCAAAATGTTCAGGCTTTTCTAAACTCGAAATTATAATTCATGCTTAAACAAGGAGTAGAAACAGTCGTTGAAAGATTAAAATTGACTGAAAATTTACCTAACGCTGAAATCATAGGGATATGCATATTAAAAAGAAAAATTCTCCTTATATATTTTAATTTACATTATACAGAGAGTTTTATGTAACACTGAACATTTTCATAACGAGAATTTTTCTTTGAAGTATCCACATGTGCCTACATTGCACATTTTCCGATGCTCAGTTTATTAAAAGAATCCAATTTGAAGCTTTGAGCGAGTGTTTTCCAATCCCAGGCTAAGCATGAAGTAAAATTTCGAGTTTAGAAAAGCCTGAAAATTTGGTTTGGTCGCGTAGCGCGAAGCGCGGAGCGGCCAAACCAAATTTTCAGGCTTTTCTAAACTCGAAATTTTACTTCATGCGCCACCGGCACAAAACACTGATTCAATGTGAAGTTTAGAGGTGTGTTTTAAACTTCGTAATATGTCAGTGTTTAGTACCGGTGGCGCATGAAGTAAAATTTCGAGTTTAGAAAAGCCTGAAAATTTGGTTTGGCCGCTCCGCGCTTCGCGCTACGCGACCAAACCAAATTTTCAGGCTTTTCTAAACTCGAAATTTTACTTCATGCTTAGTCTGGGAGTGGAGCACACTCATTTCAAATTTCAAATTGATTTCTTTTAACAACGAGTATCTGAAGATTTACGACATATACGTTGTAGTTGGGACATGTATACTTGAAAGAAAAACTCCCTGTGTGTACAAGTTGAGTCATTAATTGCGATTGATTGACTACAATTTTTAATGGTCATATAGGCAACAGAATTTACACATAACTTTAAAAATAAAAAGTATACATGTCCCAACTACAACGTATATTTCGTAAATCTTTAGATACTCGTTGTTAAAAGAAATTAATTTGAAATTTGAAATGAGTGTGCTCCACTCCCAGACTAAGCATGAAGTAAAATTTCGAGTTTAGAAAAGCCTGAAAATTTGGTTTGGTCGCGTAGCGCGAAGCGCGGAGCGGCCAAACCAAATTTTCAGGCTTTTCTAAACTCGAAATTTTACTTCATGCGCCACCGGTACAAAACACTGATGTAATGTAAAGTTTAGCGGCTTGTTTTAAACTTCGTAGTATGTCAGTGTTTAGTACCGGTGGCGCATGAAGTAAAATTTCGAGTTTAGAAGAGCCTGAAAATTCGGTTTGGCCGCTCCGCGCTTCGCGCTACGCGACCAAACCAAATTTTCAGGCTCTTCTAAACTCGAATTTTTACTTCATGCTTAGTCTGGGAGTGGAACACACTCATTTCAAGTTTCAAATTGATTTCTTTTAACAACGAGTATCTAAAGATTTACGACATATACGTTGTAATTGGGACATGTATACATAAAAGAAAAACTCCCTGTGTGTACATGTTGAGGCATTAATTGCGATTGATTGGCTACAATTTTTAATGGTCATATAGGCAACAGAATTTACACATAACTTGAAAAATAAAGGTGTCAAATTGTATTGGATGAACATGTTCGGTGTTACATAAAACTCTCTGTATAATATATTTTATATGTGCCTTCGTTTGAGACCTCCCTAAGACGAAATACTGGCTGCGCCATTGGAGAACCTGATCAAAACATCCACACAGTCTCTTTGAAGAATCCCTAAGAATGACATTTTAAATTTACAAAATTAATTCTTTTGTTTAAACAAAGTGGGCTTTAAAACAAAACCAACATGATTACTTTTAAAAAATATATTTACAATTCGCGAAACATTAAGCATACTACTTTTAATGCAAATTGCAAATGAACAAACTGTAAAATATTACAGGTATTTACATTTCTTAAAGTTTCTACATAGTACTTTAATTTTTTATTTAAAAGAAATTATCAAAATTATGCCAACAAGTAGATAGAAGATTACGGCTGTCAAAAATAGTGTGGATGATTTGATAGGGTTCCTGCTACTGGAATTTAGCTTAATGGAATATATCTCCAACCCCATTCTTTGAGAACCGATGGTAACCTTTTTTCATTTCATCATGTTACACACACGAATTTTCCATAATTTTCTCAAACTACACAACTTTATTCACGGTAGTCATTAACTCAAAACCGAAACGTATTTCTAAAAGCCACAAGTTACAAAATACTTCCCGTTTCCGGTGGAACTTGTGAATTATTAGCCGTTTAATTAGACTCGTAAGTTATAATTACTTTTGTGACAGTGCCAGTCGTATTCGCAGCCGTTCTTCAACTGAAATGCGATCGATGAAAAAAATGTCTGCAACAACAAGCACTCAAACAATAACTCCTTATCGCGAAGTTTGCACTGGGGCTACCAATCGATACCGGCGATCACACAGAGAAGTAACTTTGTTAAGTGTTATATAGTAAAGTTTTCGTTACGCTCATTATATACAATATATGTCTGCACCGAACTTCAACTAAGTTTGCTAGAAATGTAGTTAGTAGTATTGGTTACTTTTTTATAAATCAGTGTATTAGAGATGTTTTAAGGTAAGCAAATTAGGTTTGGAAAAATATTAATTGCTTCTTTATATACAGAGAATTTTTCTTGTAAGTATACATATCCTGATTCATATTCTCTATACACGTTGTCCCCTGAAATTTTGAATATGAGTAATGTAATGTGTTCTTCCCTAAAATTTTGACTTTGAGTGATGGAATGTGTTCTCCCCTGAAATTTTACATGAGAGCATTTGAATTCATTACTTGGCGCGTGCTAACTAACGCGTGTTTTTTGTATAGTGGAGTCAAATATTTTATTGCACTAAACAACGGGAAATTATTAATAGTTTCTAACTTAATACAAGATGAATTCAAATTCAAAACTATTTGAATTCGAGAAAATAAGCTTACGCTTCTTATAGTTTGCAACTTTAAACATAATATATAAAATTACGAAATAATTTTTTCGTAATTTTATATATTATGTTTAAAGTTGCAAACTATAAGAAGCGTAAGCTTATTTTCTCGAATTCAAATAGTTTTGAATTTGAATTTATCTTGTATTAACTGTACCGTAAGGTAAATAATAAGGTCTCACATTCTTCATACCTGCTAATGACATAATCCCCTTTTTACCTATAAATACCGACCATCATTTTCACTCATTCCATTTCTGTGTACCTGTTCATTCCACACATAACACTTTTTCCAAGTAAGTTTGTTTTAATTTTATTACTAATTTTTTTAACGTCACAAGCAAAGCTATACTGAAGAGAGATAAATCTCGAAACGCGTCTATAGATGGCCTAAGACATTAGTTTTAATCCAAGTCCTTTTACTTCAATTTTTTTGTTATCTCTCCTTTCAATTTAAATTTGTATTTGTTAGTTGGTTTGAAGAAAATTTGACCTAAACGTTACATATACTTTAATAGAGCGTTGTAACAAATCAAATTAAATAAGATTTTAAATATTTCATTGTATAATTCAATATCCGGAGGTAAATGCACGGGAAGTAGTTGTTTCAATGGATATTTATCGTCTTAAATTGTCTTATTAATTAAGACATTGTTTGCATATTCACGAATAATTTTTTCGTAATTTTATATATTATGTTTCTAACTTGTAATAAAATTAGAAATCAAAACGAAAAATAATTACACGATATTTTAATACTACAAATTATACTTAAATTCTAACAAACAAACATAAATTCTAACAAACACTTAACGAATAACAAATACCTACCATGTTCATCTTATTAAATGTTCGCAAAACATTTCCTTGTTGAACCAAATAATATATAAGACGATCGTAACATTTTGAAAAGAAATATTAACTTCACTCAAGTGTATCAAATTTGCAGTTATCTAAGTCAAATTGACATGCATTTTGCAGTAACAATCATGGCAACCTAATATAATGATTAAGAACAAATCCAGAGTGTATAAAAATACATTACATTACTCATATTCAAAATATCAGAGGACAACGTGTATGTTCACGCATTCGTTGTTTTTATAAATATGTTCAATTGGAAACTTCTAAACCTCTAAACTTGTAAACTTCCAACCAATTTGAAATGTTAAATTTCCCTGATTTTTTCCTAACTCTTCCCTAATTCCAGTTTTTTTCCCTAGCCCCTAAAATAATTTCATATAACTAAACTAAGTAATGTATATTTTGAATTTTACTACAAATCAGTGTTTTGTCCGCGTGGCGCATGAAATGAAATTTAGAGTTGAGAAAAGCCAGAATTTGGATTTGGATGCTGCGCGTCCAAATCCAAATTCTTGAAGCTTTTCTCAACTCGAAATTTTACTTCATGTTCAGTCTGGGATTGGAAAACACTCATTAAAGTTAGTCATTAGGGACTTGAATTTCGTCGTAACAGCTGTCGTTTGTTTTTTCTGTTTCTGTCACAATTTTGGCAATTTTCAATGTTTTTTTTACGTTTTATTACATTTTAGCATATTTAATATTTCATTATTATTCAACAACTTTGACACTTGGTATATTAGTTTTGATATGTAGACTGAGTCGATAAACGTTATGAATAATATATTGAGTGTCAAAACTGATGAAATTGTCGATAGGGTAAAACTTGTTGAAAATATCGAAAAGTGATGAAATGGCAAAAAGAAGGTGGAAATATATTGTAACAAATTTATAACAAAAAAATAAAAATTGTAAAACATCAACCGATCAATCAAACAATTAATCAAAAAATGTATTGATGCAGATATTAGATTATTTTTTTTATTAAATTATGCTTAGTAGCTTTTTGAAGATTATATCTTTTTCTTTGTTAATTTCTAAAATTGTAAATACTTCATAAATTTCCACAATTTCTGTTCATTTTCAAAATTCAGTTTTTCCGAATGTCGTAGATTTTTGTTAATTGTTAAAATTTTGATACTTTTCATAAATATAGGTCAGTTTTGTTATTCTTGGTAGTTTTCGTTGAATTTAAATAGGTTCATGCTTTTATGAGTTTCCAAAACTAGTATTAATTTTTACAGTTTTTCGTGAATGTTTTCAGTGAAATTTTAGAACCTTTGCGCTTTTCGTAAATATATTGTAACAAATTTATAACAAAAAAATAAAAATTGTAAAACATCAACCGATCAATCAAACAATTAATCAAAAAATGTATTGATGCAGATATTAGATTATTTTTTTTATTAAATTATGCTTAGTAGCTTTTTGAAGATTATATCTTTTTTTTTGTTAATTTCTAAAATTGTAAATACTTCATAAATTTCCACAATTTCTGTTAATTTTCAAAATTCAGTTTTTCCGAATGTCGTAGATTTTTGTTAATTGTTAAAATTTGGATACTTTTCATAAATATAGGTCAGTTTTGTTATTCTTGGTAGTTTTCGTTGAATTTAAATAGGTTCATGCTTTTATGAGTTTCCAAAACTTGTATTAATTTTTACGGTTTTTCGTGAATGTAGTAAATGTTTTCAGTGAAATTTTAGAACCTTTGCGCTTTTCGTAAATATTCAAATTGGCCTTAATTTTAAAAATTTTGGCAGTTTCCCTAAATTTTCTAGATTTTCGACAGTTTTTAAATTGAATTTTAAAATGAAATTTTCCTAGATTTAAATTTTTTATTAAAAAAAAAAATAATTTTAATTTATTCGTGTTAATACAATTATTTACACATGTCAATAAAATAAGCTTAAAACTATTCCCAGGCTCAATAAAATAAGCGTAAAACTATTCCCAGGCCAAGAGTACTAATAAATTAAGTATAGCAGATTGAAACTCGACAATCCGTATTTCAACAGAATGTATGGAGATCTTAGTTATTTGAAGACATAGAGAGTCAGTTAAATTGGGGCAAAGTTGCGTATTTTAGGGCCTAACAATAATCTGAAAACAATTTTGAAATATATTTTTTTGTTTTCGAGATATCAACAAAAAACTGCTTTTTTGAAAAATCGTTTTTATTCTTTTATTCAAAAACTACTGAAACTGGACATTTAGAACTTTGAAAATATAAGGCACTTTTTAATGAGGAATCCAGTAGCATATTTTTTTTAAGATAACTATAACATTTACCCGAGGACCGTAGCCAACTTTTGTTTTTCTTTGATCTATTAATCAATAAAATCTTGACAGCAGTCAATCATTGTTAGCAGTCAAAATTATTCAATAACTGTCTTTTGTAATAATAATAATATGTATCGATTATCACACAAAACATAAACTTAAAAAATGGTGATGTGTTCATCATAGCACTTTCCCTGTTAAGGACCTAAATATCAACACAATGGAAAAGCTGCACAAACTAAATTACTTTTACTTTTATTATTATTATTCCAAAACTATTCACAAAAAAAGTAATTCTTCTATTTTCACTACATCTCAATAAATATTGATCACCTTCACATTTAAGCGTTATATATTTTTAACTTTACTGTAAATCAGTGGTTTATACGCGTGGCGCATAAAGTAAAATTTCAAGTTTAGAAAAGCCCCGTGAAAATTTGTCTCGGGTCGCTGCGCGACCCGAGACAAATTATCTACGCGGGGCTTTTCTAAACTCGATATTTTACTTCATGCTTAGTCTGGGAGTGGAAAACACTCGTTAGTTTAAATACATCACAACTGGTGAAGTATTTTAACAACAATTATGGGTTGTCAAATGAGTGAGTTACACAACTGTTTCCAAGGCACTCTTTATATAAAATGTACAATAAACTAACTATAAGCAGAGCTGGGATGAATCCTCAAAAACAGGATTCGAATCACGAATCCGAATCACCTAATATGATTCGAATCACGAATACTCGAATAAAGAATTCGTAAGTGAAAAATATGATTCGAATCAAAGATTCGAATCTTCATTTTTGAATCACGGATACAAATCCTTTAAAAATAAATTTGAATCTATTATTTGCAACCAGTAATATTTTATTCCGTCAGTTTCTATTAACAAAAATGTTCATTTACCGACTAAATATCTGATTATATAATGAATTTAATTAATGATGATATATGTGTTATTGAACTTCATTTTAAATCAGTGTTTTATGTGCGTGGCGCATGAAGTAAAATTTCGAGTTTAGAAAAGCCCCGTGAAAATTTGTCTCGGGTCGCTGCGCGACCCTCGACAAAAACTTCATGCTTAGTCTGGGAGTGGACCGTCAAGATTTTCTACATGTCGAGATTTTCGATATTTCTAGATTTATGTCGATTTATTCACAGTTTGTTATTGTATTAAATGCAACTTTAATATTAAATAAAAACGGTTTTTTTAGGAAAAGAATATTCACCCATTAAGAGCCGAGCAAATTATAAAGTTAACTCGAAAAGTTAATTTTAGGTAAAATTTTAAATCTTTTTCTATGATTTCAATGAATGATTTATTATATTACATACGTAGATTTTTTAAAAGAGTTAAATTTAAAATTCAAACGAGTGTTGTCCACTCCCAGACTAAGCATGAAGTAAAATTCGAGTTTAGAAAAGCCCCGCGTAGAAAATTTGTCGAGGGTCGCGCAGCGACCCGAGACAAATTTTCGCGGGGCTTTTCTAAACTCGAAATTTTACTTCATGCGCCACGCGTATAAAACACTGATTTAAAGTGAAGTTAAAAATGCACTGAAAACCAACCCAACTTCGATATTTTTTCAAAATTAGATGTTTTCTTTCCTATCCATGCTGTAAACCTTCAGATATTCGTTGTTTTCTTGTAAAAAAACTTCGATTCCCTGTAATCCTTCGGTCTCCGAAGACCATGGTTGGTCCTTCGAGCTGTAGCCTTTGTAAAATGGTAATAAACTTAGTAATCTAGAGTGATCCTTCAATTTGAAACTTCTAAGAAAGAGTGTTGTCCACTCCCAGACTAAGCATGAAGTAAAATTTCGAGTTTAGAAAAGCCCCGCGTAGAAAATTTGTCGAGGGTCGCGCAGCGACCCGAGACAAATTTTCGCGGGGCTTTTCTAAACTCGAAATTTTACTTCATGCGCCACGCGTATAAAACACTGATTTCAAGTGAAGTTAAAAATATACTATTAACATTGGATATTTTTCATGGTTAAGTAACCAAATATCCATTCACAAATATTTGAATTAATCGAAAATTTAAATATTTATATTCAAATATGAATAATTTAGTGATTTAAATATTTGTATTAGAATATTTAACTATTTGAATTAATCGAATTCGAATCCCAACCTGAATAGTGATGATTCGAATTATTTAGGAGGATTTGAATCCGTGTATGAGGATTCGAATCCTTTTATAAGGATTCGATTCCTTTTATAAGGATTCGAATCCTTTTATAAGAATTCGAATCCTTTTACAAGGATTCGAATTATCTACGTCTGGATTCGAATACGAATCCTTTTTAAAAAATGTAACGAATCCGGATCACGAATCCGTTTTCACTAAAGTATTCAAATACCTCTTTTGAATCCTCTAAAAGGATTCGAATCCAGGAATCGAATCCTGAATGATTCGAATCCTGCCCAGCTCTGACTATAAGTATGATACATTATTGAATTCAGAAAAAAATATTCTTCCAAAAAATATGAAAATCCAAAATGGCGGCCATAAGAAAAAGAAAAGTTGGCTATGGTCCCTGGGTAAATGCTATAGTTATCTTAAAATAAAATATTAAAAAGTGACTTGTATAATGTCAATGGCATTTGACTAAAAATACAAAACGAAATTTAAAAAAATCCGTTTTTTGACAATATCGCAAAAACGAAAAAAATATATTTAAAATTTGTTTTTAGATCCCTTCAAATAACCAAAATCCCCATACATTCCGTTGAAATACGGGCACCCTGGATAAGAGGGATAAATGTCAGTAATATAAAAAATAGTGTAATAATCAAGGCAATTTATCATTTGTGGATTGGACAAAACAACTAAAATTATCGTTAAGATTTGAAAATTTGACAGAACTAGATAATTCGAATTTGTATATGCAACTTTAATATTAAATAAAAACGGTTTTTTTTAGGAAAAGAATATTCACCCATTAAGAGCCGAGCAAATTATAAAGTTAACTCGAAAAGTTAATTTTAGGTAAAATTTTAAATCTTTTTCTATGATTTCAATGAATGATTCGAATCCCGGAATCGATTGGACAAAACAACTAAAATTATCGTTAAGATTTGAAAATTTGACAGAACTAGATAATTCGAATTTGTATATTGGACATAGCGCAACAATTTAAATTCTGTAAAATTGCACAAAACATGACAGGTTAAACATTGTAAATTGCTTGTGTCATGGTAAATCATTAACAATAATATAAAATACATTTTAATTTCGATGTTTTGCGTAAAATTCCAAAATTTGTATATACAGCGGATGTGAATGTCACAAATAACACATTTTAGGCATTTTTTAAAAACATTAACGTTTGTCGTTAATTTCTAATTCTAAAAATGTAGACAGACAAAATTTTACTCTTATCATGATTATTTCAATTAATTATAAAAATCTTGTTGCTTTACATGAATTTCCTAGAATGTTTGTTAATTTTTAGAAATAATACGTTTTTTTTTAAACTTATAAAATCTTCTAGATTTTCCTTTGATTTTAGAAATGTTAACACTTCTCGTAAATGTTCATACATTTTTATCATCTTGACAGTTTTCGTCAACTACCTAAATTTTAAAATTGAATTTGTGTTCAGTATTCCGGCACCAGATTCCACAGGAGCGTTTCGGACTTCATGGTGCTCGTCAGTGTGATCCCGATCCAGTGCTGAGGAATACTGAACATGTCTGACTATATCAAGCCAATATGTGAAAACTATTAATGGATTCGATAGCTAACGCGATCTAATGCTCCATAGTGGCATCGTCAATGACACTTAATTTTCAATTTTCATTACATTTTTAAGATTTTAGTTAATTTTTAAAATCTGCACGTTTTTCATAAAATTCTTTAATTATGAAAATGACGGTTTTCCTAAATTTCCAGATTACTTAATTTTAAAAATATTAATACATTTTATGAATTTCCTAACATTTCATGAATTTTCGTCAATTTTCTCAGTTTTTGTGAATTTCTATTTTTTTAGTATGTTGGCGGTTTTTCGTGAATTTCCATGTTGTCAGTGAATTTTTAAAATCTTGACGGTCTTTTTAAATTTTCCAGATGGTAATTTTCGTATCGATTTATAAAATATGAGCTATTAAAAGTAGCTCATTTTAATGGCGATTGAGAATCTGAAAAAAATATGATTTTGATAGGTTCCTGATTTATCGCGAAACAACTAAAAATTGTGATTTTAGAAAAAAAATTAATATCTTTCCTGCCATTGGCGGTATTTTCATCAAACTTGACAACTGCATATTTATGAACCCTCTGTATTGATTGGCGTCGACGGAAATATTCTAGGTACTCTAGATTTCGAGTTTGTAATCGTGATACTTATGTTTTTTTTTTAATTTTTCCGCACATAATAGTTTTCAGTACCGCAATCTTTAGATATTCTTCGACTCGAAGTTGTTGGATCAATCATAACGTGAGCCAACGCATTTACTTCGGTCAGATTAATAACTTTACCATACGGCTCCCGCGGTCTTCTAAATCTGCCACAAATCGCCGAATTCCTCGAAATCCGTTGAAAAATTATTCGATGGGGTTGTCGTCTCTCTGGATACATATTTTCATATGATTCAGCTGCCAAAACTGAATTTCTATTGCGCCTAATGTAAACTTCGTACATATCCTTTTCCTCGTCAGTGTATATTAATTAAACCAGGAAATAACTAGTCTACATACGCACTTGTTTGTGATCGCTCTAACAGTTCACACTACCGTCACTTTAATTATTCTTCCAATTGTTTTTCAAAGCATTTGCGATTGAAGCCAATATTTACATTCATTTTTAAATTTCTACAGGTTTTTTTGGAAATCAGAGGTTATATGTGTTAGCATTTTGCAAAGCTATTTTTTTCGTCTAAATAAAAGTGTGAAAATCCAATATGGCTGCCATAAGAAATAAAAGAAGTTGAATATCGTAACTCAAAATCTAAAGTACCTAGAATATTTCTGTTGACGCCATTCGATTCAGAAGGTGCAAAAATATACGGTTGCTAAGTTTGATGAAAATTCCGCCAATGGCAGGAAAGATAATAATTTTTTTCTAAAATCACAATTTTCAGTTTTTTCGTGATAAATCAGGAACCTATCAAAATAATCTTTTTTTTTTCAGATTCCCAATTGCCATTAAAATGAGCTATTTTTCTTTATTCTAAGCGACCTTGTGGATCTTATCGTTTCCGAGATACCAATGGGGGAGCATCGAGAAATTCTGTATATTAGTACGATTATAAAAAATCTGCTGTGGCCAACACACGAATTAAAATTATACAGGATTATTGAATTGAACTGTCAGAGCTATCACAAACAAGTGCGTATGGAGACTAGTTGTTTCCTGGTTTAATTAATATACACCGACGAGGAAAAGGATATGTACGAAGTTTACATTTGGCGCAATAGAAATTCAGTTTTGGCAGCTGAATCATATGAAAATATGTATCCAGAGAGACGATAACCCCATCGAACAATGTTCAGACGGATTTCGAGGAATTCGGCGATTTGTGGCAGATTTAGAAGACCACGGGAGCCGTATGGTAAAGATATTAATCTGACCGAAGTAAATGCGTTGGCTCACGTTATGATTGATCCAACAACTTCGAGTCGAAGAATATCTAAAGATTGCGGTATTGAAAACTATTATGTGCGGAAAATTAAAAAAAAAAAACATAAGTATCACGATTACAAACTCGAAATCTAGAGTACCTAGAATATTTCTGTTGACGCCATTCGATCCAGAAGATTCAAAAATATACAGTTGCTAAGTTTGATGAAAATACCGCCAATGGCAGGAAAGATAATAATTTTTTTCTAAAATCACAATTTTCAGTTTTTTCGTGATAAATCAGGAACCTATCAAAATAATCATTTTTTTCAGATTCTCAATTGCCATTAAAATGAGCTACTTTTCTTTATTCTAAGCGACCTTGTGTATCTTATCGTTTCCGAGATACCAATGGGGGAGCATCGAAAAATTCACCATCCTGTATATTAGTACGATTACAAAAAATCTGCTGTGGCCAACACACGAATTAAAATTATACAGGATTATTGAATTGAATTTTCAAATCACTTATAATTAATGCTTACTGAGATGGAGCAATAAAATTCAGAAAATAAAATTTAAAAATTCACCGATTTCAAGATAACCTAAAAACTAAAAGAATTACGACAAAAAGTACCTTCATATTAAATATTTATTTTGTGATTCTCTACAACTTTCATTTAAAACTTTGATTTGGTTGGCGTTCACTTTGTGGTACATCTTTATAAAATAATATTAAAACACTTAACTTTGATTTACCACATTAAAGTGGTAAAACAAAGTTAAGTGTTTTAATATTATTTAGGGGACCCTCGTGGGTCAGTGAGTAGAGCTCCTGCTCTTGGGCCAGAGGGTCGTGGGTTCGAATCCCACCGGGGCGTGCCAGTTTCTTATGGGGAAATTGGCACCCTCTGGAGCCATGGATGTGAGTGAATGTGCTGTGTCGGCCATAATTAGTTGCATAAGCGGGTAAAGAATTAAATACTTAAATGGAATAAATAAAATAAAAATTGATGTTGGCCAAAAGTCTACGTTACTAAGGCCAGGCAAAAGCCAAAACCCCCAAAAAAAAATATTATTTCATTTAAAAGATTTTTCGATTATATTGATAATTTAGGAGATACGAAAAAAGTTAATCTTCTCAAGATATGAAAATCCCATGATCCGTTTCGCTAAAATTTCTCCACAGATCGACAGAAGGATAAATCCATACTGTTTAGGTAAATCGGGGGTTATTTTTTTACACAATTGCGCGGTCGGTAAAAATCACAAGTCATTTAAAATATTAATATACACGTTAGTGAATATTTAATTCGTGATGGCGGCTTAATTTTCTAGTGTCAACAGAAACGGTCTGAATCCCGTTTCGCGTAGTTAACACAAGTTAAAAGTTGCACGAGACAGGCAAGCACGGTGGAAAGCGATGTGACTTTGTGTAACTTGTTAATTAGATCATTTGCCTTCAGTGGAAGAATTCGTCGTGAAATAATCTACCGGGATGCTTAAAATGAAACTTTAATTCCGAAATTTATTATGAAGTCGTGATTCCACAACCTCAATTAAAAGCGTATAATCGTCGAATGAAAAAGTTTCGCTTTTACACTATGAAAAGCAAGGAATTATAATTAAAAACATCAAAATTCAGTGAAGTAAAACTTACAATTCTGCGATTATTTTAATTTGTGGATTTTTACATTCCCCCATATAGCTGCTTTACTTTGATAGTGGTATAACCAAAAGAGTGATTGTTTTTCAATACACTTATTTAATGAATACAGCTTTAAGAGACAAATAAAAATACGTAAAAAAAAGATAAATCGAGTAAAGATAGACTTCAGTATTTGAATAAAAATGTCTTGTAAACTTTAACAAATTACACTTTTGCAATTAACAAAACAAATCAGCGATATGAAAAACAAAGGGAAAGTATTGTTTTCGCGAACATTTTTAAATCAAAAATGTTAGTGGATATATCCATTTTAAGGTCCCCCGAGTTGATTAAGACCATTTTTTAAATATGCCTGGCAACCGAAAGACAAAATTACAGGACAGCTGTAATTCTGTCTTTCTGTAGCCACGATTAAGTCTAAACCGATTAAGCTGTAAAGATGATACTATAAACTTAGGCTTTTTATTACAATAGTATTCGATCAACTTTTTGTGAAAATGAGGAAACCAGAAGTGGTAGCATTTTTTAATTTTTTTAAATTTTTTTTCAATATTTATTTATTTATTTATTCTCTCACGGGAAACCCCTTTTACAAAGAATATGTACAAAATAATACAAATAATATTTAAAAATTGATAAAACGTATTAACATTAAAAACTAAAATTTAATAAATGGTGGTAATAATTACAGCAATTATTCTATATAGAAACAACAAAATCTAAAAACAATAATAACATAAGGAAAACTAATAATGAAATTGATTTATTATCCTAAAATATTTTGCATGATACCAAATCTAAAACTCCTTAGAGGACTGTTAAATATATCAAACCATTCACAGTTGTTATATAAATTAGCGAGTTATTGATCATATACAAAATCTTGTTAAGAAAAGTTGCAGATAATCGATTGGTTTAGAGTTTTGTTTCATTGATTATGATATACAGGGTGCAGCAAAACAGACAGTGCAGTTTGGAACGCCTAGTACATCCCGTGTGGTGGGGGTACCTACCTGGGAGGGATATCATTGTGTCGGGGGGGTCGTGCCGTTCTTAGTCGTTACCATGGTTTGGTCTGGAGAACATCGGGGCTTCGCAGTCCGCACGTTTCTTGGAAATTGCCGTTCTGCCGTCGCCACCCAGCGGGCCTTCCGGCTGTATTTCAATCTTGCGCGTCGTGATCCCGTCCCTCACCGTAATTTAATCGCGAGTTGGGTGCGTACATTAGAAGAAACTGGTTCCACACAAAGACGTAGGGGATTAGAAAGACCCAGAACGGTAAGAACACCCGAAAATGTAGCAAGAGTAAGAGAAGCTATCGAACGGTCACCTACGCGCTCTGCCCGGAAGCATGCAACTGCATTGGTCATTGGTGATCGCTCTCAAAGACGGATATTGCATGAAGACTCATTTTACCGCTACAAGATGATGCTTGTTCAAAAGGTAATACCCCCTGATTATGAAAACCGCATGAATCGCTCCCAAGAAATGTTGAACCGGATCCATGCGAGGTCAACTTTTTTCAGTAGTGACGAGGCCCACTTCCATCTCTGTGAAGGGGTGAACAAACAAAATGTTTGATACTGGGCTGTAAATAACCCAAGGCAACTTCACGAGAGACCACTTCACTCGCCAAAAGTCACCGTGTGGTGTGCGATTTCCAAATTTGGGGTGATTGGGCCTTATTATTTTGAAGGGGACGGACGAACCGTAACTGTCACTGCTCAACGTTATGCTTCCATGCTGGAAATTGTTTTTCAACCTCGATTGGAAGAACTGATGGAGGAAGCAGATCTGGGAGACATCTGGTTTCAGCAGGACGGGGCTACGGCTCATACTGCTCGAGTTTCAATGACAAAACTGCGACAGGTGTGGCCCGCATGCTCCCCTGATCTGAGAACTTACGATTTCTTCCTGCGGGGCTACCCGAAGGAAAAGGTTTTGAGGTATCGACCTCGCACCTTGGAAAAACTCAGGGATCGAATTCGGGAGGAAATCGCCGCTATACCCATCGAGATGTGCCAAAATGCGGCCGAAATTTTCAGAAACCGCCTTCATTAATGTATCGCTGCTGGGAGTCACCATCTTTCTGATGTCATCTTCAGGACTTAATGCATAAAACGGCATGATGTACCGATTATGATAAAATAAACCCCATTTCTTTAAATTGCGCCGTTTTTTTTAATAGCCCTTCAAAACTGCACTGTCTGTTTTGCCGCACCCTGTACAAGGAAATAACACTTAATTGAATTTTAGAAATCTGTAAATTTGATCAAATCCCGAAGTATGAATTATTTTTATTTTATAAAGAAACAACAAATCTGTATATTTAAATATTATGTATATTAAACATTACATTGATAAATATTTCTAAATAGTATTTTTCATATTCAAAAATGCAATGTCATTCTTTTAGCAGTTTAACTTTATAATTTCATCAAAATTAGTTCCGTTTAATTTAATTTAATTGTGAAATATTAGATTGCGAAGACAAAAAATATGCAGGGAACTTTTTTATCCAAATGTATACGCTGTAAATGTCCAAGTATTCATTGTTTTTTTAGTGTTCAATTCAAAACTTCTAAAGAGTGTTTTCCACTCCCAGATTAAGCATGAAGTAAAATTTCGAGTTTAGACAAGCCTGAAAATTTGGATTTGCCGGGGCGCGCGAGCGAAGCGAGTCGCGCCCCGGCAAATCCAAATTTTCAGGCTTTTCTAAACTCGAAATTTTACTTCATGCGCCACGCGTATAAAACACTAATTTTAATGTGGAGTTCAAAACCTATTACTTATTTCATATGATGCTTGAACATATTTCAGCATATACGCATGGATATACAGAGAGTTTTATGTAACACCGAACCCGAGAATTTTTCGTTTAAGTATACATTAGCATGCGTTGTGCATTTGCCGACGCTCGGTTTGTTAAAAGAATGTAATTTGAAGCTTTAAACCAGTGTTTTCCACTCCCAGGCTAAGCATGAAGTAAAATTTCGAGTTTAGAAAAGCCTGAAAATTTGGTTTGGTCGCGTAGCGCGAAGCGCGGAGCGGCCAAACCAAATTTTCAGGCTTTTCTAAACTCGAAATTTTACTTCATGCGCCACCGGTACAAAACACTGATGCAATGTAAAGTTTAGCGGTGTGTTTTAAACTTCGTAATGTCAGTGTTTTGTACCGGTGGCGCATGAAGTAAAATTTCGAGTTTAGAAAAGCCTGAAAATTTGGTTTGGCCGCTCCGCGCTTCGCGCTACGCGACCAAACCAAATTTTCAGGCTTTTCTAAACTCGAAATTTTACTTCATGCTTAGTCTGGGAGTAGAACACACTCATTTTAAGTTTAAAATTGAACTCTTTTTAAAAAACAAGTATCTAAAGGTTTACGGCATATGCGCTGTAATTGGGACATGTATACTTGAAAGGAGAACTCCCTGTATGTACAAGTTGAGGCATTAATTGCGATTGATTGGCTACAATATGTAATGGTCATATAGGCAACCCAATTTACACATTATTTTAAAATTAAAGGTGTCAAATTGTATTAGATGAAAATGTTCGGTGTTACATGAAACTCTCTGTATATAATAATAATATATATAATAATAATATAATAATATAATAATATATACAATAATAGTATAATAATATATATAATACTGAAAAGAAATATTCATGGCATAGAAAAAACAATTAAAACAGAATAATAGATTCCTATTATTTTTAAAATGTCAAAAATGCCAAAAAAGTATATTCAACTTCTGAATAAAATATCAAATAAAAACTTGATTTTGCAAAAATAAACACATTTTTGGCATATTACTCTCTTTTTATTGTTGTTGAAATATGAAAAAACACAACATTTTATTTGAATGAAATTATCGTTTTTTTGGGGAACATATTGCTATTTTCAACACGAAATAACGATTTAGGCCAACTATGACAATTTTATTTGTCTATAATTTAGTAAAATAAAGTTAATTTAGATGACAAGTTGAAATGAAAGAGACCTTACTTTTCTAATACAATCCATCTTTTGGCCATCATGACATTTTGAATATCTTGTGGTGGAGGCGGTTACTTTGTGATACATTGTAAATATTTAAATATTTAACACTGATTACTTTTTTGTATTCTCTTTTTATTTTGTACTGTGACTAGTTTCGACTCAACAGCGAGTCATTCTCAAACTAACTACTTAAAAGTTTTAAGCAGTTAGTTTGAGAATGACTCGCTGTTGAGTCGAAACTAGTCACAGTACAAAATAAAAAGTGAATACAAAAAAGTAATCAGTGTTAATTATTTAAATGACATTTTGACTTTACGTGACATAATTGAATGTCCTTGGTTATTGTGACATTACTGTGTCAACTATTGCTATTTTTACCATTATGACAAAAAACGAGTGCTTCCTCTTTAACTTGTATCAAAATTGACATCATGTTTTAACCTCGTAAAACTTTCCCCGTCAATAAAATAACAATAATTAATTTTTAATTGTTTTAATGAAGAAACAAGTGTTTTCCACTCTCAGATTAAGCATGAAGTAAAATTTCGAGTTTAGAAAAGCCTACAAATTTGGCTCGGTCGCGTAGCGAAGTGAAGCGACCGAGCCAAATTAGGCTTTTCTAAACTCGAAATTTTACTTCAAGCGCCACGCGTATAAAACGATGATTTAAAGTGAAATGGTCTTTAACTAATTAACAAGTAAATGGCACCTTCGTACGATAACTAGGATATTTACTGCAATAATAAAACATTAACAAATAATATAGTAATATATAATAACACCTACAAATATTACTTTTATATTTAATTCACTGTTTTTACTCAAATTAAATTTGTGCGGCATATCTAGTTTGGTTAGTAGACACACAGCTAAATTTAAATACAATTAAAATAATTTAATAGAACCACATAACCAAGCAACATTATCTGGTTTAAGGCTTAGTATAGCCACACATTTTTCTATAAAATAATTAGATGCAGATAAACATTTTATTATTCTTAGGCGATTTTACATGTTTTTAAGTTATTTTAGTAGAAAGGTTTGCAATTGAATAAATTGCGAAAGTCTTTTTGCGCAAGTTAAATATTTCACATACTTCTAGGTTAGGTTAGGTTAGGTTAGGAGAAAGGTTTGCAATAGAATAAATTGCGTATGTCTCTTTGCAGACGATGACTATACCACATACTTCTAAATTAGGTTAGGAGAAAAGTGTTCAATAGAATAAACTGCGTAAGTCTCTTTGCGCACGGTGACTATTCCACATACTTGTAGGTTAGGTTATGTTAAGAGAAAGGTTTGCAATAGAATAAATTGCTTAAATCTCTTTGCGCACATTAATTATTCTACGTACTGCTAGGTTAGGTTAGGTTAGAAAAGTTTGCAATAGAATAAATTGCGTGTACGGAATAGCCCTTGAATATTTAAATATTAACATTAATATTTTACATCATTGCCAAAGATGTCGATGACAGTTTTCGTAAACAGTTAATATTTATTACATTTTAATACATTTAGCGCCATCTATTTTTTTATATCGTAAATTAGAATACATATGATTCACTAATCAATCTTGATTTATACATCCATTATTTTAAATAAACGTCAGTAGACGTCAATTTTAGTGTAAAATTAATATCGTGATATTGACTGAATTAATGAAGATAACACTACAAATTGAATAATTTACGTCATCATTTTGGAAATAGTTTCATCATGTGTGTAATAGGTAATCCTAATGTGCTTATTTAGCCGAAAATACGGCCATATATAACCTCAAAAGTGGAACTTAAAATTTAATTCGTGGCCAAACGGTAAGTCGCCTTAACCAACGAACTTTAGATTCGTGCGTTCCATACACGTTTACCTCAATTCCGTTTTCAGAATCTCAAAAATCAAGGTAAATCGATATACAACAACCCCTAAGTATTCATAATAAGTGGTAGAAATGGTCGAAATACTAATATGATAACATTTTAACATTCGGTCAGTATCTGTGTTGGCCACAGCAGATTTTTTTTATAATTATAGAGAAAAATACAAAACGCATGTTGAAATTAATGATTTCAACACGTAAACATCATCTGTTTGTATCTTAATATCTTCAATTAGTTTTACAAAAATAATTTTTTTTATATAAAAAAAGGCAAAATTTGTTAACATACATTAATTGTATATCACTTCTAGTCTTTTGTTAAACAATAAATATGTATATATGGACTTTAAAACTAATTTTGATAACACGGTTTCAAGGATCATCAACATAAAACCGCATCCCAAACTCACACAAGTAATCCTTAATCGCTGTAACTATGCAAGTTAAGCGGTTTATTACCCATCAGTCTGCATGGGGAAGTTTGCTATATGTAACATTATTGCATTGAAACTTCGAAGTTTCCACTTGATTATTGGCCCAATTATATGCCATACCAAACAAGGCGATATACGCGTTGCGAGACTCGAGCCAAGATAAACAATGCATCATATATCAATCATCCATCGTTCGGCTAAATTAGTTAACATCAAATAGTATACACATTATGTGTAAACAGATACAACACGTATGTGCACATGATTAAAGTTAGGTGCATTAGAAATGACAACTTTATTGTTATTGAATATTGATTAAACAGTACATGTATGAACTTTATTGTTATTTGGTGATTTAACAAAATAAGTATACAGGGTGTCCACAGATCGATTCTCTACATGTTTGAACATATTTTGTTTGTAATGTCTAATGATTCCTCTTCTTAATTATGGGACCCCCTGTGTATGCGAAAATAATTTCATGTTATGAGGAACCTTCTATTTATATTTGAATTTTTGTTTCGTATTATTAATATTAAATGAGATACAAAACTTTCCATCCTAGCTGAAACACCTTGTATATAAAATAAATGTATAATATTACAAATTTCTTTAGGATTTTATATATTTAAAATCTGTATTCTATCTAAGACAGTATCAAAAATAGAATTAATTATGTGTTCATTAAGGGGCTGTAGCTTAAAAAGCTGTGCAATTAATTAATTTATGAAAAACTAATTAATTGAATCGCGAGTGAGCCTGAAGGTCAGTCTGGTATTTTCCATTCTCACGTAGTTCATTTTTTATATGACGTAAATTAATTAATCAACTAATTAAGAATGTCTTGTATCAACTGGATAAAGTTGAAAGGAAAGAAAAAATGGACTTCTTTACTTATTTAAAAACAGCTCGAGGATAAAATAGAAAAAAGCAATTAATAACCCAGCCGGGGAAATTATAATTAATAACTAATCCGCCCGAAAGAAAAGATACATCAACTTTTCGACTACTTAAAATTCCAACTTGTAAAAGCTGCGGAAGTTCAGAAACAGAGTGGAGAAACTCTACATTTTACGATTAAGGATTCCGGACGGGTTTTACTCCGCGTTTTCAATTCGCGATTTTTATGCAAGCGCAATTGCACCTTGAAAATCCCGAGCAAAAGTGTTGGATATGCTTTAGTGTCGTAAAAATAAATGCCTTATGACCGGGGGCTGCATCGCCTGATGGTCCGTTTCCTATTAATGCATGAATTTTGAAAACCGCATACCATCAATAATTCCCGGCTCGCTGCGGATAAACTCCGTGCTTGGATTGAATTCTTAATATCGCCCCAGACTTGGGATGTGTTTTCCAGTAAATAGTTTTCGGTGATTTTCTGCTGCAAATTGTTCAGCTATTATCTTCAGATTTTGGAATAGTTTTGTCGTTCTTTTTTTACCGCGTTTTCTAAATTACCGTTGACAATGTTATCTGCATACTATGATAAGCCATTAAATTCATTAGCAGTGGCAGCTAGTGAGATTTTCTATTGGTATGGCTGCAGACATAAACATACTAGACATTTTTCTTTTAAGTACACATATCCCGATGCATATGCATTTTGGGGCATTCGTTTTTCGATTTTTAATGAGTTAATTTGAAACTACTAATAATTGTTTCCACTTCCTTCAAGTGTGAATCTTTCTTTCGATTACATAATTTTCAGAAAATCGTGAATTTTAGTAATTTAAACTAAAATTTCAACAAATCTGTACTTTCTTCAAACATTTGTAAAATTTTCTTTCATTCAAAGAATTTGTAAATTTCAGTAATTTGATAATTTTTAGTAAATTACAATAAAGCTGTAATTTCTTTAAATTTCCATGAAGTTTAAATCTTTCTTATTTCAACTGACATAACTTTCATAAAGTTTTAAAAAAAATCGCAAATGTTAGTTATTTAGTAATTGTCGTAAAATTACAACAAACCTGAAATTTCTTTAAATTTCCTTCAAGTTTTAATTTTTATTTTAGTTTACATATTTTCATAAAGTTTTAAAAAATCGTGAATTTCAGTACTTTTAAACTTCAACGAAACTGTTCTTTCTTCAACGTTTTTGTAAACTTTTAACTTTTCACTTTATTTCGTATCTGGTTGATCGTCCCCTCCTAGATTAAGATTGAAGTAAAATTTCGAGTTTAGAAAAGCTTGAAAATTTAGATTTGCTGGGGCGCGCGAGCGGAGCGAATCGCGCCCCAGCAAATCCAGAATTTTAGGCTTTTCTACACTCGAAATTTTACTTCAGGCGCCACGCGTATACATCACTAACTTTAAGTGTAATCTCCAACTACTTGGTTAGAGTGAAATAAATTTAGTATGTCAATTATCAATAGTTCAAATTACGATGAATGTTTTTTAAAATTTTGTTTAACATTATTTAATGTTCAAATTCCTACTCCCAACAGAACTAACAATTTATCAATAACAATTTATCAAATTGATTATTATTATTAACTTAAAAATTCTTTGAGTTTTCGCTTAAAAGGCCGAATTTTCCTAACTTTTCCCGATGAATAGAATCCCCTGACTTTTCCCTGACTTGTAATCGACCGTTACTTCCACCTGAGTTTGTAATCAACAACTGAATAATGTGTGTATTTTCCTAATGAACCATATATTTAAAAAAAAAATATTAAAAGAAGATAAAGTTGACTAAGATGATTAACTAAACAGTAAGTTCTTAATTCTGGATACCTAATTAAAACACTTGGTTTGTTTCACTGAATTATATATTTTCCGACTAGTTTTGACCACTGGTCATCTTAAAGGAGGAATGTAAAGATGACCAATGGTCGAAACTAGTCGTAGAAAATATAAATTATTGAAACAAACCAAGTGTTTTAATTAAATATCCAGAATTATATTAAAAAATATTTCACCACGGGTTAAGTATGAAATTAATTAAACAAACAGTAAATTCTTATTATAATATTTCTTTAAAATGTACAACACTGTTAAATATAAAACAAAGATTAACAACAAAAAAACATTGTAAAATCATCAAAGGCATTTAAATAGAAGTGGATTAATCTTATTTGTGCATGCTGGAATTGGTTCGGTCTTTTGTTCAAGAGGACGTTTCGATCCAGCATGAGTTAAGAGGATTGATCCCTGCTCCCGAAAAAAAGCAGTTTACAAATAAATCCTTCATAAGCTTTTAAACTGAATTTTTCCGGATGCTCCGCCGTTTTTTTGCGAACTCCGAATGCTCGCATGTTTTACATTCACTCCGAGTTGGCTTAATGTACTGCGACGTTAAACCGTCCCATAAAATTTTTAGTGAAGAATTGCTTAGACAAATATTATATATGGTAGTTAAGCAAACAAACAAAAGTCATCTGTACTTTTTAGATATTAAAAATGATTCTTTAGTTAAACTCAAACTAAAATACACTTGTAAATAAAATATAATAATTGAATAATTTGTTAAATTATGAACGGTGAAGGCTTCTACTTCGTTATACATGTTAATTCAATAAAATAAAATACTTTAACTTTGTTTGTATAACACAATATTTATATTTTTGTGTTGAAAGCGGCTGTTTTGTGTTTAAGGGGATGTCTAAAGTTATTTGGGATGAGGGAGTCTGTAAAGGTTGGTTTTCTAAAAATTTCCAAAGAGAATGTGTTATTTTTAGAAAACACACCTTTACAGACTCCCTCATCCCTAATAACTCTAGACATGCTGGTTGTTATATAAAAATATCTAAAGATATCCAAAGAGAATGTGTTATTTTTAGAAAACACACCTTTACAGACTCCCTCATCCCTAATAACTCTAGGCATCCCCTTAAACACAAAACAGCCGCTTTCAACTCAATGATCCACAGAGCCTTAAGCATCCCTTTATCAGCTACCTCGTTAAACAACGAAATGAAAACCATAAAAAAGATTGCAACTAATAATGGTTACAACTCCAACTTAATAAATAACATGTGGAAAAAACAAAACTTTAGGAAAATTCAGAAACTATTGTATGCAGAAAATCCTTCAATACAGAAAGGACCTTTTCGATCAATTACTTATTTCGGGAATATCAGCCTACAAATTAAAAACATCCTTAAGAAACATAATATTAACATTGCTTTTAAAACATTTTGTAAAACAGAAAACCACATTTTTAATAACAAAACAAAACAAAGTAATTTTAGCAAATCCGGTATTTATAAGCTTGTTTGTCCTAATTGTCATGGAATATACATAGGTCAATCTGGTCGTAATTTTAGCACTCGGCTCAAAGAACATCAGCGATCTTTTCGGCTAAATCAATCAGAAAAATCAAATTTCGCTAAACACCTCATCGATGAAAACCATTCTTTTGGCGAGGATGTACTTAAGATCATTCATTATGCCGAAAAGGGTCGAAAAATGAATCTTTTAGAATCGTTAGAAATACAGAAAGCCCGCGCTAATCCGAAAATTCCCCTAATTAACGACCAGGTTGATTTAGTATATGCCCCCATTTTTAATGCTATTTTGTAAATAACCATTCTTGTATATATACCTGTACCACACCGTAATTTAAATCACTAAGTTTGATAATAGCAAGTTGAGTTGCCGAAACTGCAGTCACAAAAATATAAATATTGTGTTATACAAACAAAGTTAAAGTGTTTTATTTTATTAAATAATTTGTGACTATAGTTTAATTTTTATTTACTTTTAGTTTGACAATGACTACTAGATATTCAAAACAAGTCACAAATTAAGTGCAAAATACAGTGGTTAAACAAAGTAAAAAGTCTATTATTCCTTATTTCACTTTTTATCCATAAGTAGTAGAAGTAAGGAATAACAGTCTTTTTTAGTGTAATATTTAAGATGTACCACAAAGTGAACGCCTACAACACAAAACAGTCAAACTAAAATGTTTTAAATAACCAGTACTATTATTTATTTTGAATTTATGATTTTTAAGTTTTTAGTCAATTAAATAAACTGTTTTTATAGCAATATATTTTATTATTTGCTTGTTATATAAGCTTTAAAAGCAACACCTATTGTTGCATATTTGAGAAAAAAAGCAATGTCTCAGACTGCAGCGGTGAAATTATTAAGTGGGGCAATAGTTATGGCGTGTCCGTGTGCTTCGGGGGGTAATTTACTAGCGATTAAAGTAAACAAATATTGAATGTCGACAATCAAGGCCCCCCCTTTATACATGCCCTATGGAAATGCAAATGTAATAGTTATTTAATGGCGAACGAAATCGTCATTTGTGTTGATTACTAACAAGGAATTCTACAAATATGGTATTAAGGTATGGACATTGTTTTAAGATTGGTATTATTGAAATAATCACGTAATATAAAATTAAACACACACTTACTCTTTTTTCACAATTTAGAATAATGAGCTGTTTATTATTGTTTTACTACACCGAAGCTTATGTGGTGAAAAAAATAAAACTAAAATATATTTTCAAATGTTGTGTTTCACTGAATTTTTATAATAATGTAAACATAAGTTAACACAATGGAAAAATAATTTAAACAATAATAATTGTTTTAAGTATACATATGCATACGCTGTAATTTTTTTAAAGTGGTTAATTTTAATCCTTAAACAAGTGTTTTTCACTCCCAGATTTAGCATAATATAAAATTTCAGGCTTTACTAAACTCGAAGTTTTACACCGATTTGATGTGATGTTCCGGATGTATTTGGAACTTCACTTGAAATTAGTGTTTTATACGGATGGCGCATGAAGTAACATTTCGAGTTTAGAGAAGCCTGTAAATTTGGTTTAGTTCAGGCTTTTTTTAACTCGAAAATTTACTTCATGCTTAATCTGGGTGTGGAAAACACTTGTTTGAACCTTTAATTTGAACTCTTTACAAATATATCTGATGATTTACAATAATTAAGATATGTATACTTAAAAGAAAAACTCCCTATAAGTATCGTTGATATGAAAGTATATAAAAGTAACGTCATTAACTTAAGCATTGAATTGCTTTTAATGGATTGCAATCGTATGAAATATTGCCAGGCGCATCCACCATTTACGTGAGCCCCACATTCCTTGTTATTCGGTTTTCTTATAGTTGTCTGTAGAATACATTTTATTATGTTCATTTTTATTAGTTTATTATGAGATACTAGCATTTTCAGTAGGCGTTGTTTTGTATTATTGCGTAATAATTCGAAAATGAATAACTATTGCATACCTATATTAAAATAATCTAAACTCGAAATTTTACTTCCTGCTTAATATGGGAGTGGAAACACTCGCTTGAAAACACTATTATATTATTGTTTAACTTTTCAACAACTTAAACAATAATATAATAGTAATATTCTATGCGCTAAATGATTTTTTTCCTTGAAGTAACGATGCAATTATATGCATAATTTTTATATAACAACCAGCAACCAACAGCCATTCAAGTAACAATAAGAAAGTGGGAGGGGTTTTAGTCGGTAGTCATTCAGTCTTTTGGCTGAAAGGTGTCTGACACTCCGTCTATAAATGGATTTCTCCTTCCAACTAAATATAATTATACTGTAAATAGAAATTGAATCATCTGTCCACGAACACTCAAATATTTAGAAAAAACACATTTATTAAAGGATCTAAAAAACTTACCTACAGTAATATTTCTTTTCATATGTCGTAGTTTTTGACTCACCTGAAAATAAACAAGAATGATAAATTAGAAACATAATCACACTCTATAATAACTTGATTCGGGGGGGGGGGGTGCCCGGGCCGGGATATGGAAAATTCGCCCGTGAATCGCCCGTTTCAGCCCCCAACTCTAAGAAATAATTTTAAAATTATTGGAAGCATATATGAGCAAAAATAATATAAGTGATTTTACATCAAACATGATTAGGTTTAAAAAAATTAGGATGTGTCTAATTTTTTAAATTATCTACTTATAAATTAACTTGTATATGAACATATATTGGAATTTTGTATTGTGGAGGCTTCTACTTCGTTATACATGTTAATTTATTAATAAAAAACTATATGTTTGATAATGGCAAGCTAAATTTGCCGAAACTGTAGTCACATAAAAATAAATTGTGTTATACAAACAAAGTTAAACCGTTTTTTATTAATATATTGGAATATTGGAAGTAGACGACATTCACTAGAAAAATTAAGAACTGACACCATTGAGGAAATTTTTTTAATCAAATAAAAATCTCATCAAATAAGATTTTAAATATTTCATTGTATAATTCAATATCGGGAGGTGTATTTGCACGGGAAATAGTTGTTTCAATGGGTATTTATTTTTTTAAGTTGTGTTAAACCTCGACACTTTGAAAATATATGAAATGTCAATTTATGTAGTAAAATGTAATTTTTTTATGTTAAACATCAGTCTCGCTTTTCGCAAATATAATAAAAAATGTCAAGTATGGCATTAAACTTATATTAATTGATGTAAAATAGCAATACAGTCGTGTCATATGTTAATGTTTTGCGAAAAATGTCGGTTATGGTGTCATGTATCAAATTTTTTACATATCATTTATGATATTTTACGATGTATTATATTTGATTAGAAATGGATGTGTAATTTGTGACCTAAAATGTCAATTTGCCAATTCTTTCATAACACACGTCTTAAATGTTAACGTTTTACCACTTTTCAAATATTTTTAAATAATATGTCAATAATGCTGATAAAATATCAGCAATAACAAATCATATTGTAAATGGCACAATAAAGATTATTATTATTATTAATTCATATCGTAATTAATAATAATTATTACATGTCAATTTATTAAGGAAAATTTCAATTTTGTTTTTAAACGTGAAGTAAAAAATATACACTGCTTAAGTTACATCTTAGCAACATATCCCAAAGAAAATTGCTAGAATATAGAAAGCGGAAGATTTTGTTACAGTTAAACGCATATATATTTGTAAGATCAAATTTGAACAGTATATTTTGAACTTCACTTTGAATCGGTGTTTTATACGCGTTCTGTTTGAAGTAAAATTTCGAGTTTAGAAAAAAATGAAATTTTACTTCATGCTTTATCTGGGAGTGGAAGCACTCGTTAGAAGCCTAAAATTGACGTTTTTATGAAATCAACGAGTGCCTAGTAATTTACAGTGTATATATTGGGATAAAAACATTAAAAATGTTTCTATTTTTAGACAGTATCAGGAACTATTATCAGTATCGAGTGGCTTTAATTAATTTACTGAAAGAAAGCATTATCAAATTACTGATACATTTTTTTTATCATTTGCCGGTAAACTGGTATTACAATCCATAATTGAAAACTGACGAAAATCATGAAAACTGATGAAAATCTTAGTGATAGCAGAAAAAACAGAAAATAATCTGAAATTGATGACATTTATAAATATAATTTTAAATAAATAAATCTTCGTGATTGCAAAAAAAAGTTAATTTACTAAAAGAAAGCATTATCAAATTACTGATACATTTTTTTCTATCATTTGCCGGTAAAATGGTATTACAATCCATAATTGAAAACTGACGAAAATCATGAAAACTGATGAAAATCTTAGTGATAGCAGAAAAACAGAAAATAATCTGAAAATTGATAACATTTATAAATATAATTTTAAATAAATAAATCTTCGTGATTGCAAAAAAAACTGACAAACATCTGAAAATTGAGAAAATGTATAAATACAATTTTAAAGTTAACTAATTTCTTGATAATTATCATTTTACATATCCTTTACTAAATGTGGCATATTTCTATATTTCTTGATCCCCCCTCCAGTGAAAATCCTGGCTACGCCCATGACATGGTTTTAATATTGTGTGAAACTTTTACATTCTACAGCTATTTATCAGTAAACGTATGTCTTAAATAAGTCTGAAAATATTTTCAAGATTATATTACTAACTCTATGGAAAATAGGTGTTCAGTTGACACGGTGTATTTGGACTTCTCTTAAGCTTTTGATAAGGTATCACATAATATCTTATTATCAAAATTAAGTGCATTAAGAGTTAACCAATCAGTCATCTCATGGTTTCGGAGCTTTTTACAGGGCCGTTCACAATGTGTCAAAATAAAAAACCATCTCTCTGACATCTTCTGCGTTCCTTCTGTGGTACCCCAGGGATCGCACTGTGGTCCTTTATTATTCCTTATTTTTATTAATGACATCTCTTTATCAATTAAATACTCATTTTTTTTATTATTTGCTGATGATCTAAAGTTATTTAGAGAAATACGTAATATTGGTGATTGTCTTTTACTTCAAAATGATCTTTCCTCCTTAGCTAACTGGTGCATTTTAAACGGTCAAAGTTTCAATATTGACAAGTGTAAATCTCTAACTTTTTCACGTAAGATAGTAACATGCGATTTTAATTACCATATTGATGGCAAAATGGTTTCAAAAGTTAATATAATGATGGGCCTTGGGGTTTGGTTTGCCGCTAAACTCAATTTCAAAGATCATATTAATTTTATATGTAATCGCGCGACTAAAATGCTAGGGTATATTAAACGTTTGTCTAGGGATCTTTTGGTATTGTCATTTAAAATTGTATATTTTGCATACGTTCGTTCGCATCTAGAATACGCTTCATGTGTATGGAGTCCGTATCAAAAGATTTATATCAAACGTATTGAAGATGTTCAAAGCAAATTTATTAAATATCTAGCATTTATAATAAAGGTTTATTTATTTAAATGGTGAGAGATACGAAAAAACTAAGATATCTGTCCCGTTCTCTTTTTTTAGTGTTCAGTTTATTGGCGCAATCAGATCTACGCTAACTAGATTGGCTTAGAAGATACAGGGTGATTCTCTAAATCTACTGGTTTTTACTATCTCGTATGACTCGGTTATTTATAGATATAAAAAATATTTTAAATACGAAAGTTTTTTGACTTTTTACGTAGAATCCAGTGGTGTACTTAAAAAAAGTATAGATGTTTTAATTTTTGAGATATTATCAAAACTAACATTTTCTCCCATTTAAGAACCATGTATCTGAGTATCTCAAAATATTGCATTGTTGTGATTGCAACAATATGTAACACTTATTATTTTGCTTTGTCCTAAATAGCTAAAATGCCAAAAACAAAAACAAAAACGATTTTCTAGATGGCCATGAATTGAATGATTATTCTTTTCTTTTATAAAAGGTATATTAAAAACCCATTTAACAAGAATATTGAAACATTAATAAACTAAAACAAGAACAAATACAAATACTTGTAGAGGGAGTTTTTCTTTTAAGTATACAAAAGCATGCACTGCAAATTTTCCGATATTCGTTGCTTCTTAAAAGAGTTCAATTTAAAGCTTTAAATGAGTGTTATCCACTCCCAGGCTAAGCATGAAGTAAAATTTCGAGTTTAGAAAAGCCCCGTGAAAATTTGTCGAGGGTCGCGCAGCGACCCGAGACAAATTTTCTGGGCTTTTCTAAACTCGAAATTTTACTTCATGCGCCACGCGTATAAAACACTGATTTCCAGTGAAGTTTAAATATACATAAATTCCACAATATTTTAATGTTTTGTACGCGTGGCGCATGAAGTAAAATTTCGAGTTTAGAAAAGCCCAGAAAATTTGTCGCTGCGCGACCCTCGACAAATTTTCACGGGGCTTTTCTAAACTCGAAATTTTACTTCATGCTTAGCCTGGGAGTGGAAAACACCCATTTAAGGCTTTAAATGGAACTCTTTTAATAAACTACGCATATCGGAAGATTTAAGTATATACGCTGTATACTTAAAAAACTCCCTGTATAACAATTAGCATAGATGCTTAATCACAAAAAGTGCTGAAATTGTCTTTCATTCTGCTCGATGCATTTTTGAACTCGGCTTGTAACTGAACGAGTAGTGTTATAGATGTGAATATTGGGCCCTCTTCCAATGCAATTAATGAAATTTGCTTTAAGTTCTTCTATAGTATTACTTCAGATTTTATATATTTCATTTTTGTTAAATCCCCAAAAATGAAAGTCGAGTGGCTTAAGGTCGGGGGAACGCGGAGGCCATCTATTTGGTCCATATGTACCAAGCAAATTTTCTCCAAAATTGGCAGTTAGTAAGTGCCTTACCATCAAGTCATCAGAGGTTCCCGTGAAAGGATGGAACTCGTGGTATCATAATGGGCCTAAGTGTGCACCTCCTTGGGCGGAGCATCTACTAAAGCCTAACCTAACCTAAGTGTCTTACCATATGGCTAGTATGTGCTAGAGCACCGTCTTGTTGTAAATAAACATTATTTCTTGTAGCTAATGGCATGTTATTTAACTCGATTATTACACATGGTTCCAAAATTTAGATGAATCCTTCAGTATTCCAATTTTTGTTAAAAATCCTGTAGTTAAGGACTCTGTTTTGATATACCGCCACCCATACATGGAACTTAAACCGTCCTTGTTGTACCCTGACGACCGTCTGATAAGGATTTATGTTTGACCAATATCGATTATTCTGTCGATTAAGATACCCCCTTAATCGACAGAATAATCGATATTGGTCAAACATAAATCCTTATCAGACGGTCGTCAGGGTACAACAAGGACGGTTTAAGTTCCATGTATGGGTGGCGGTATATCAAAACAGAGTCCTTAACATTCGGAAGTTTTAAAAAATTGATTTTTTTTGCATGTATTGATACTTGATAGTATCTAGTTTCATGTCCGAACGTCGTTTTTCAATAGGCGAATTCGTTAGTTAGATTTTTGCTTGTTGAAATAAACAATGCTGAGTAGGTGGCTGGGTTGCATTGTCGTATCCTAGCCTATTCTAAACGTACTAGCTATTGAACGCATCTTAGTATGCTTAGAAAAAATGTAATTTGTGTTCAGTATTTCAGGAAGGTTGATTAACCCGTAGATATGATTCAGATTTCCTGGTCCTTATCAGTGTGGTTCGATCGAGTGCAATGCACATGTTACATAGAGTGTTTCCGCGAAGACGCAGTTTTATTACAATTACATTCAAAATATATTTCGATTTAATGATAAAAAATTATATGCAGTATATGTCTACCTCGACTTTCTCTGCAGTCAATCATACGCTTGTTGAAATTCTTGAATAATTTTTCGCAGACGTCTCCCTTGATTTCGTCAATTACTCGACGAATATCCATCTTCAAGTAGCTAATCATTTACGGTTTATTTACGTAAAATTGTAAATCCTTGTTAGAAAAAGTCACAAGGCTTGAGATCACATGACCTAGGAGGCGATTCTTGGTCGCCGCGGTGACCAACTCCGATCTCAAACGCTTAGGGATTTTTTCATAAAGCAATCAGATTATTTCATGACATATGTCCTGCCGTATCCACATTTCAACAATCCCGTCATCCTCCATTTCTGCCATAGCAGGGTACAAAAAGTTAGTGATCATGCACTGACAACGGTTTCCATTTTAGAAAGAATTCTCATTAAGAATAGTTTGCTCGTAACTGAACCGTTCCATGCCTAGTAAATGGAAAAACGTTAAATAGTCATCTAAACGAAATGATAGTAGATAGCGAAAGTAGCATTTAGAAAAAACACATTTATTAAAGGATCTAAAAAACTTATCTACAGTAATATTTCTTCATCATCATCATCTAAACGAAATGATAGTAGATAACGAAAGTAGCAGGAACAGTGCTGACAAATCTTTAAACAAAAAAATTCTGCGTAACTCAAAAACTGCGGCCCACCTGAAACACCCTAAACTTACTGTGCATTAACGATGCCATTAGAGCTAATGAGCGATATGTGGCGCAATCAAATGTTAGTCTATTATCAAAAATGTCTTTTTTAACTGCAATTCAGACATACATTCGGTTTGGATAATGCAAATGCATGTTGAACTAAATAATACTTATAAGTATTGTTTGTGCTGCATTGATCTTTATACTAATATTTGTAAATTAGTTAAGAAAAACAATTTTGTCATTACATTTAGGGACTAGGAAATTGACTCAGCATGCTTAACAATAATACATATTTGAAAGCCAATTATCATTGTTCCTGTTAAACGACGTTAAGTCAGAACAGTGCGAATGCAATAGCTGGACATTACACAACATGCCGAGAACAAGCCGCACTTAACACGACATGACGTTTCTACAATATTAACTATATTTCTCTGGAATCTCAAACGCCCATTTACCCACACCCTAGTTAGCCTTCAAGTAATATCATCATTATGTTGGAACTAGTTATTATTTAAGCTACTTTATAAATTAGTTTACATAAACTCTTACCATTTCTTTTAAAGGTAGTAAATTGTGCACATTTGACACAATTAAATAAATATATAATTTTAGTACAAGTATAATATAAAATACCTTATTATTTTATTTTTTATAACGCTGGACGCATCTACCATACAATTCTTTATTTCACAAACATTAGCCGTTTTGTAAATAATGAAATTAGAAGCTATGTTTATGTAATCTATTTCCTTCAAAGGAGCCCGTGGACAAGATGTAATTTTTTTTACACACGTTCTGAGTCGCCCTTCAGAACATGTGTGAAAAAATCACATCTTGTACACGGGCTCATCTAAAGGGAATAGATTACATAAACATAGTTTCGAATTTCATTATTTTACATTATTTTTTAAAGTTTGTGAAATAAAGAATTATAATAAAATACTATTTAACAATTTGGACGAAACACGAAATAAACAATTGTTATATTTATTATTTTAATTTTACTTCATGCTCAAACGGAACACAACACTATTGAACTATTCCAATCCAATTGTACTCTAATCAAGAAATTTAGAGGTAATTTTTACAGTTTTTGTTTATATCCAATAAAATACATTTCTTCTGTTATATGGAAACATTGCACGTCAATATGTTCCAATACAATTTAACTCTCATGAAGAAATTTAGAGGTTATGTTACACTGTTTTTGTTTATATTCATGAAAATGCATTTCTTGAATTCTAAATAACCCTATTTTTTATGACCATTGAGGTTATGTACAGGACTTAAACCAGGGAAAAAATGTACGTGGCAACATTGCATTTTGATGTGTTCCAATTTCACTCTAATCAAAACATTTAGAGGATATCTTAAACTGTTTCTGTTTATTTTTATGAAAATGCATTTCTCCTGCTAATTTTTTTGATTGAAATTTAATTCTAACCAGTGTCTCTACTCCTAGGCTAAGCACGAAGTAAAATTTGGAGTTTAGAAAAGCCTGAACATTACAATCAAACGCGTAGCGTCCAAATCAAAATTCTGGCTTTTCTGAACTAGAAATTCTACTTCATGCGCCACCGGTATACAATACTGATTTCAAGTGAAGTTCAAAATATAGTGTACATAACCTCAATTGTCATTACACAACCTCAACTGTCATTAGATAACCTCGATTGTCATTACATAACCTTAATTGTAATTACATAACCTTAATTGTTGTTGCAAAAATAAGGATATTAAGAATTTATTAAATAATGCCGTAAATCATAAACGTACATATCTGGTTTATGATTTGCAGCATAATTGAATTAATTCTAAATAACCCTATTTTTGTAATGAAAATTGAAAACAATACATTATAAATATTCAGCCTTATTGTAGTACATTGGCTTGAAAAAACGGATGATTTTGTAGTTAAACAATATCAATATATTTCTTGTATCAGAACATCCTTATTATAAACCTAAAACTTTTCCAAAAAGCATAAATGACACACAATCCTGTTTTATTGCATAACACGCTACTGAAAACGAATGAGGATTCCCCTAGCTCTTTGAAAACACAATCATTTATATTTTCGTAAACATTTTAAACGTATTACACAGCGAGAGCTGTTTTTTTTTCAGTGGTGCGAGTGTATGAGAAATGTGACGGGTTAGCGGGATTTTATAAATGGCCGTGCATAAGTTTTACACCGTATCTAGTGCGAATACATTTTTTACGTCGGTCGGGAATAAATAATATCCTTGATTTTTCAGTAGGCCCACGAATCCTCGGCCTCCTCCATAATATTCAATATGTGGGCCTCGCATTTATTTCAGATGATGGGTCCAGAGCTCAATATTCACTTATTTACGTGCTCGATATTCATGAGGAATTCCATATGAAGCGCCGCATCGATCACGTTTTCTCTATATTAGAAAATGTTTAAGTCATAAATTGGGCAAGGGTTAATATGTGAGGTCTAGGAGAGCATTTATTTGCTTTAGATCCGGTTTTAAGAATCTCAAATTTGATGTATTTTCTCTATAGTAACATTTGAATTTATTTAAAATTAAAATAATGGACAATATTGTAATTGGAAATTCAAATTTATTTCTATATATATATAAATCTTTATTGGCAGATTGTACAATAAATAATTAACATAAAAATAATTCTGATGGCTAAAATAACAAATAAATTCTTCTGCCAATTGGCTATCGACCATTGGTCTTTCCGCCTGAATTTTAATTGTTTGTCCTTGTCCGTTCTTGTGTAAAAAACCTCTTATTTGTTAGTGTCGTCCAATGTCTGTTAGATGATTACTTTATTTCTATTTATTATTATAAACATTACAAATCTTTTTATTAGAAAAAAATAATTAAAGGATTTATATTCGTAATTTAAAAATAAGGGTCTAAATCACATTTTGTCGTATTTTGATTCGGAGATTTGTGATTCAACAGTGTTTTTAATACTAAAACCAGGGTTATTATTGTATAGCTGAGGCTGTTGGTTGTTGAAACCCCATAATATCACTTTAATAACACACTTAATATGTTTAGGTTTCAAAATATTGTTTATTGTACTACAACAATTGTTTCACCACACAGTGGCTTCATCAGGTAGATGAATGATGTTACAAATTGGTTACAGTTGCCTTAAATATTAATTAGTTAATGAGGGGGGGGGGAGTGTTAAACAGATAACAATACAGGGATCACTTAAACTAGCATATACACATATATAACGTTATGAGAAATCCAACATAGAACCAAAATACACACATTTAATAAGGTTAAAATTATAAAGTGCTTAATCTAAAACAAAGTTAATACAAAATAACAAATTATAACAAAGAACTAACATAAAATACAACATTAAAAAATACAAAAATATTAAGCAATGGTGAATTGTTAACTTCTATTTGGTCGTTTAATAATTATGCCCAACTTATTATATTTATTAAATTCTAATGACTCTAGCAAGTTTAGTTTGATTCCTTTAGTGTTTTTATGTAGGATTTTGAAATAATCGTTGAAATGATGATTTTCGTTTATTAGGTGTTCCGCATAGGTGGAGTTACTTTTCTTTTGTAAATAACTAAACTTGTGTTCCTTAATTCTATGTTCAAAGCTTCTACCGGTTTGGCCTACATATACTTTAGGGCAGTCACCACAAGTTAATAAATATACACCTGATTCTTTTTTGTTATCTGTGGTGTTTTTAGAGTTATTAATAAATGTATTCAAACGGTGGTTGGTATTAAACGACGTTTTTATGTCTAATTTGTTGAAAAATCTACCTACACCTTCTGATACTTTACCTAAATACGGCACGGACGCATATGATTGTTGATTATTAATATTATTGGGCAGAGGGAAAATTAATTAAATAATATATTTTTTCTGTTTTTTGGCAAGAATATCATTGATAATTGTTGTTGGGAAACCATTATTAGTTGCTATAGTGTGAATACGTAATATATAAAATTACGAAAAAACTATTCGTGAAAATGCAAACAGTGTCTTAATTAATAAGGTTGAGTTCGGCATTAAAGTTGGTATCAGAAAGGGGGGGTGTAGATTAGTCTATGTATCATAGAGTTAAAGGCAGCTTATTTATGTGACATAGGGTGGAAAGATTGCATGTGTATTGTAGTGTCTGTATGTGCAGGTTTGTGGAAAATACTAAACTCAAATTTGTTATTTTGACGGGTAATAGTAAGGTCTAGAAAATTAATTGAATTATTTGTTTCCTCTTCCAAAGTGAATTTAATATTTTTATGTAGATTGTTAATATAGTTGAAAAATAAAGTGAGTTGTCTTTTTGTTCCCGTAAAACAAACTAAAATATCATCTACATATCTATACTAGAAAAGACAATTTTTAAATAAGTGGTGTTTTTGAATAATGGTTTCCAGGTGTGCCATAAATATTTTGGCCAAAATTGGGCTTAACGGATTACCTAACTAATTAACTATTTAATATTTAAGGCAACTGTAACCAATTTGTAACATCATTCATCTACCTGATGAAGCCACTGCAGGGTTATTATGTTTAAAACACTTTGTTTTAAAACAGTATTTTAAAAATAGCCGACGTGTTTTAAACGGTTTTGTTTTAAACATGTTTTAAATTTTAAACTTGTTTAAAACATGTTTTAAACATTAAATTTGTTTAAAACGTTTTTTTAGTATCTTAAATTTGCTAAATTATATTTTATACTACTCTCTTAAGATATTTTCTTTACGTTTTTAAATGTTAGCTAAATTGTTGAAGATATTTCATATACATCATTAAAAATAACATTTTATTACAATAAAATATCACAACAGTATGTGCATTAATGTGATTTTTAAATACAGGGTATTTATCTTTTTCTACATATGCATTCAAATTGAAATCTTAAAAAAAACAACCAATGTCGTAATATTTTCAGTGTATATTACGACATTAGTTGTTTTTTTTAAAGATTTCAATTTGAATCTTTAAACGAGGGTTTTCCACTCCCAGACTAAGCATGAAGTAAAATTTCGAGTTTAGAAAAGCCTGAAAATTTGGATTGGCTGCGTAGCGAAGCGGAGCGGCCAATCCAAATTAGGCTTTTCTAAACTCGAAATTTTACTTCATGCGCCGCACTTATAAAACACTGAAATATCGTAAAGTTTAAAATATACGGCTTTAGCAATCTAATATGTAGATGTGAATAAAACGTGAGTCAAATTCTGCTTTGAATAATTGGTTTAAACCAGTGATTATAAGCAACCCAATAACTATAACGTATATTAGGTTGCCTATAATCGTTGTATGTGTGTGTTATTTTAACTTCACTGTAAATCAGTGTTTGTAAGCGTGGCGCATGAAGTAAAATTTCGAGTTTAGAAAAGCCTAATTTGGATTGGCCGCTCCGCTTCGCTACGCGGCCAATCCAAATTCTTAGGCTTTTCTAAACTCGAAATTTTACTTCATGCTTAGTCTGGGAGTGGAAAACACTCATTAAAAGCCACAAATGGACCGCTTTTAAACAACGAATTCCCGCAAATTTAAAAAAACGCTGTAATTATCGTGATATGTATACTCAAAAGGAAAATGCTCTGTATGTTCTGTTTTAAACGCGTTTTATAATAATAATAATAATAATTCATTTATTTCCAAGAAGAATTTTTACATTCATGGGTGAGTCGACAGTGATGTTGAGCCAATTAACTTAATAATAGCATAATATAAGACGTACAATAATAGTAATGTGAATATAGAATGAAAGTAATTTAGTTATAAATAATAACACATGCTTCACAAAAAATAAACTTATAACTAGGTGAACAGATTAAAATATTTGTAGATCTAAGATATAGTAACACTCACAAGTTCTAAAATAGATAAAACTTATAGCTAATAAATATGTGTAGAGATAAAATACAGTAAAAAATAAATAAAACTTATAACTAACAATACAGATTAAAATATTTTTATAAATAGAGACATAACACAGAATGCAAGAATGGTAAGCGATGAAACCACCAGTAACTATGCATTGCCACTGCAGTATCTAATATATTCATCTATTGTATAGAACAGTGGTGGGGAAACTTTTTTTAAGACGGGCCATTTGTAATAACCAGACAATCGTAACGGGCCAAAGAATAATGCTTAATCGTAGGTAGGTAGTTTTTATGCGGGTCGTCACATTACGAAGTAAGAACGCGTTCAAACATTCTCTAGACGGCACTCTTAAACGGGCCGGATTAAACCTTTCCGCGGGCCGGACTTGACCCGCGGGCCGTAGTTTCCCCATCACTGGTATAGAAGCTCTGTTCGAGTATAATGAGTTTTAGCTGTTTTATTAGGTTTTTGGTAGGCAGTACTTTGAGGCAACGAGGTAAGTTATTATATAGTTTGATAGGTTGTACCACACAGGAATGTTCTACATAGCTATGTTTGTGCTTCGGAATTGTAATATTTTGGTTTCTGACATTGTATGAGTGTGTATTTTGATTTATATTAAATAGATGCATATTATTTGTTATAAATTTAATAAATTCGAATATATACAGGCTGATCAGTGGCATGATCTTGAGTGTCTTAAACAACTCGCGGCAGCTTGTATTTGGCTTCTTATTGCACATTGCCCGAATTTGCCGTTTTTGCATTACAAACACTCTTAGAACTTTCGTCTGTGTAGTACAACCCCAAAACACAATGCCATATATTAACCGTGATTGACAATATGCCATGTATACCAACCTGGCAGCTTCTTGGTTAATATTTGAAATAAAACAACGCAGTTGGGAGGGTTTCACTTTTATTGTTGAACACTGCAACATGTTTCACCACACAGTGGCTTCATCAGGCAGATGAAATAATAAAAGTGAAACCCTCCCAACTGCGTTGTTTTATTTCAAATAGTATTATGGAGTTTCATCATGTATCCGCCCCATCAATTAAATATTCTTGGTTAATGTCGCTTCTAGTTGAATATATTAGATACGCATATTTTGAGATTGTTGAGCAGATTTTGTTTATATGGGTATCCCATTTCATGTCATTTTGTATCTCTATTCCTAGGAACTTAGTGTTTTAAACATGTTTTAAACACGTTTTAAACATGTTTTTAATTGTTAATGTTTTAAACGCTGTTTCAATGAAAAAAAAAACGCTGTTTTTGTAAAAAAAATTGTTTATTTTAATTAAAATGAAAAAAAAACAACGTTTTTTTTAACAACTCTGATTTAAACAGTTACAAGGAGCCTATAAATGTTATGTATTTTAAATGAATTCGAAGAATTAACTTCTACAAATCGCTCTAAGCAAGATTGGAATGTCTAGTCGAAAGCTGGGACGCCGTTTTGGTTTTTCTTACAAGACTGTCTTGGGAATTTTGTCTAAAAATGGTTAAAAATATCAATAAAAAGGAAATGTCCCAAGTATACTTAGGCACAGCTCGAAAGAATGCCAAGATGTTGCAGAGCTCTGATTTTGTTATCTTAATTGATAATGAGACATATTTCACGATTCTGAAATGAAAGGTAATGATGGATTTTACACATATTAAAACTGGTAAAATGAAGTGAAATGCAAAGTTTGATGACAAAGTTTCTGATAAATTCAGCAAATGGACACGAACATCGTCCAAAGGAAGCTGAGATAAGTTTTAACCAAATTATCTGCCATTGGGGACCATAGTCCGTTATCAGTTATCTAGATTAGTTGTTATGTTGTAAAAATATTTAGAATTAGCCATTAATATTTAAATTTTCTCTAGAATGGATGAAAACTAATTTAATTCTGAGTAAATTAAGTAAATGTTATGAAGATTGAACAATCCTTTGATTTTTTTATAAACTATCAAAAAAGAATATTTCCTTGAAAATGACTGTTAGTCGAAACTAGTCGGAATAAATAAATAATATCATTAAAACAAACCAAGTGATTAGCCTTTGTGTTAGTTTTTACAAATTAATTTATAAATAAGAATATTTCTTCTTCAAATTTCCAAGTAAAGTAGCTTGAAAACAAGTGAAGCCGACAGAATATTTCTTCTTAAAATTTCCAAGTAAAGTAGCTTCAAAATCAAGTCAAGCCTACACCTAAAATAACAATTTTAACAATATTGAGCAATTGTAATACAGAGTTTTTCTATTGCATTTCATTCGAATATGTATCCCTTTATCTCAAATATATTTCCCATTTATCAAATACATTTCCCTACATACCACTACATTTTCCTATATGTCAAAACCGGATCATAGTTTGTCAATTATATTTCACTTCTCAGAAAAATGGCAGCAGTTCGTAAAAATATGCATCTTAGCAATGAACTAAGAGGACTCCTTATCCGGAGAATGGATGCTGCCGTAAGTAGTAGTACATACAATCATTTTTTCTTTTATGTACAAGCTGTACATTTTCCGACATTCGTTGTTTTTTTAAAAGAGTTCAATTTAAAGCTTTAAGCGAGTGTTTTCCACTCCCAGACTAAGCATGAAGTAAAATTTCGAGTTTAGAAAAGCCCCGTGAAAATTTTCTGAGGGTTGCTCAGCGACCGTCGACAAATTTTTTGGGCTTTTCTAAACTCGAAATTTTACTACGTATAAAACACAGATTTTAAGTGAAGTTCAAATATAAATAAATTTCACAATATTTTTGTTTTATACGCGTGGCGCATGAAGTAAAATTTCGAGTTTAGAAAAGCCCAGAAAATTTGTCGAGGGTCGCGACACGGGGCTTTTCTAAACTCGAAATTTTACTTCATGCTTAGTCTGGGAGTGAAAAACACTCGTTTAAGCTTCAAATTGAACTTAAAAAAAAAACACAAGGAATATCTAAAGATTTACAGAAAATAGGCCGAATTTGTATGTATAAATAAAAATAAAATATTTGAAGAAGAAAGTTATTGTTACTGCAAAAATGTTAAAGGGAAAAGTATTTCGTATACAGTAAAACTTATTTTATAAATCGAGAAATCTTTTGGCATATATTTGACAAGGTGAAAGATATTTGAGACATAGTGAATCTCATTTGATCAATAGTTAAATGCAATAGAAATGTCTTTATTTTAATATTTTATTCTTTTGTTCTATGACAAACCAAAAATTTATATATGAGTACTAATAACAATCCTTCTGAAATAAGTTTCATAAGCCGAGCGAATTTTCAAAGAGACGGAAAGACGCAGAAAATGAAAATGCGAAATTCTCCCATTAATATGGCTTGTACAACTCGATACAAACTCGCAGAGACAGGAAGAAAAGCGTTTTTCCTACAAGAACAAAGAGTCGCAATTTTCCCTCACAATGCCTACACACTTAACATTCAAAACTAACAATTTCCACGCCTGCCTCGATTATTTATTCCCTTATCTCGCCGAGGGTGCTCGTTCAATTTCAAACTCTAGACTGGGAACAATTTTTTGCTCGCGGAATCGATCGCGCTTCGACTAAAAATTTAAATTAAAGTAGATAGAAAGAAAATAGATGTAAAAATGTATATGATTGTTTCAATACAATATTTATTGATAATTACATGTTGATAAAATAGTATTCAGTGATTAGTAACGATAACATTTCTTTTATGAATTACAAAGCGCATGTCTAAGGAAACAAAAATTGATAAAATACATCTATTTTTACATTTTATTAATATATAGTCCAGAGCTGTTCTGAGTACAGGTAAAATGTACTTAAGTAATGAGTACAAGTACTCTACACAAAATGTACTCCAGTACCAAGTACAAGTACGTAACAGTAAGTAATTAACTACTTATATTTTTTTTAATTGGAGTGTTAATTATACGGTTTTTTTCTTAATATAGGTGTCCACTCCCAGGTTAAGCATGAAGTAAAATTTCGAGTTTAGAAAAGCCTGAACGTTTGGATTTGGACGCGAAGCCCTACTTGTGGGAATAAAAATAGGGGATTCAAATCCATTATAATCTACGTATTGACATTGTATAATGAGCTCTGTAATGAAATCTTACCTAGTCAAGATTTCATTACAGAGCTCATCATAATGGCATAAACTGTACTCCGTATGAGGTCATGTTTGGAACAAAGTTGAAAGTTGGTCTAAAAAGTTTTTTACCTAAAGACGTTCTGCCTAATATAAATTCTGAAGAGGACTTAGAAGTAATTGTAAAAGATCAAAACATTATACAGTCTGTAAAAGAAGGCGCACTGCAAAATAAACCAAGGTCGAATTCTTTAGCAGAGCTTGCTCGAAGTCAACATAACAAGGATGAACTATCTCCTCTTGATAATTATGATTAACCTTTAACTTCGTTATCTGAACCAAGCTCTGATTTCCATAATACCGAAAGAGAAATAATTGTCTCCGAGCCATCTAAAATGTAAGTCCTGGGTCATGAAAAACGCGCGTATGAAGTTTATGAATATTCCTCAGAAGATCCCAGTGTGAAGAAAAGAAAATCCGACATATTAAAAATTAGTTTTATTAATGATACACAGAAAAATGTAGGTAAATTATCACAATACACGAATAATATCATATGTTCAATAAAGTAAAACCTCTAGAGTGCCATGGAAAATGTTGTAGGTTGGCAATTCTGAAATTATACATTATAATTATTATGTCTGAAATTTTATATGTCAATTCCTAAATAAAGCGTGTAGCCAACTTAAATTGAAAAAAATAAAATATCACTCTAGCAGTTTTTTTTTTTATTGAACATACGATATTATATAATAGAATTTAGTTTCTCTATCGAATTAAGTTCATTGCATTAACAAATTAAAATTCACCGTTCGTTATACGACCTAATTAAATCCCGAATAATTAAACAATTTAATCCTGAATAAATTAGTATGCAACTGAAGCATCACCATTGCAGTTCACCTGATTTTGAATTTACTTCCAATTCGTCTGAATTTAAACTGACTTTACAACACAATAAATCCCGCTCAGTAATTTAACCCACTTTTTTCTCTGCGAGCGAAAAGGAACCAATTAATGCAGAATGCAAAATATTTCACAAGTAGTGTGTGTTAAATGCATCCAGCGATAAAAGTGGATGACATTCCTTTGTTACCTTCGGCTTTTCACGAGCTTTAGGGCCTCCACTCTACAAGGGCGGACCACTCATAAAAAAGCCTCAATTGCTTCCAAGTGCTCAAAAGCACCCTTTTTCCAGCGACAATGGCGTCGCATCGAACAAAAGTTACAGCTCCGGTCAAACAGTAAAGTATGCCTGACATACTCACCTCATTCAGATTAATCACTTTAAATTGCTTGCTTAAATGTCAATTATTAATTAGAATTATTAATTTCAAACAAGTATAAATACTTATAAACTACAAATTATTTTAAAACTAACTTTATTTTTGTATTCATTTAGTTAATTCAGAAGACGGATAGTTGAAATTTGATACGTACTTTAAAGGCTAACCCTAAAATAATATACAGGGTGTATAAAAAGTAATGTAACGGCTTAATATCTTGCTTTGTGATCTGTTGTAGCTACTAATTTATGCTACATTTTTATATTTTTTTTATTGGCCTTGGTATCTAGACCATTATCAATCTATTTATGTATTTTAACATTTCAATGTGTTTAACCAATTCTAATTTCGAAAATAACTATTTCCTCCCGAAACAACATAAACTCATTTACTCTACATCATGGACTCGGATGAAATAATTTATTATTGATAAATTATTCCGCCGGACAGGATTCGAACCCGCGACCTCTTGGTCTGTGGGCAGTGTCTCTACCCACTCGTCTACCGAGGCCCCAGTTTAAGCTACTAATAAATAATAATTGTTAATACACAGGGTGACTTATTTTCAAGATACGAAACAAATTTACCTTTTTTTACACATATCTCCTGATAGTCCGTAATTATTATTATTTAGACTACTCAGGTAATACCATTCAATTTAGTTATAAGTACAAAGATATATTTATATTATTAAAATAAACTAAATGATCAAGATACCTTTCGATTGAAAAAAGGTTTTGAAAAACTACAATTATAATTCTAAAAACACAAAACGATTGTCTTTCACTTAAGAAATTTAAGCGAAAGATAATCGTTTTGTGGAATTTTTAATGTAATTATTTTAGATTTACTTGCTTAGATTATAGGCGTTGTTTATTCACAAGTAAAATCATACAAATCGACACTATATTTTTTTAAGTATGTTTAACTAAATTTATTGAAAAAAATACATGTAAACTTTGTTTCTTTTAATATGACCCAACTTATGTATTTACTGCGAGCAGTTGCAGTCCTGCTTTAAAAGTAGGGTATTTTAAACATCATATTTTGAGATTTTGTTAAATGATTATCAATGTGACAAATAAATCATAATTTGTCATATAAATTGTCACGATGCAGAGAGTTTCAAAACAAAAGAACGCTGCAACATGCAACATTACAACACATAAGGGAATGTTTTGTTTTAAGTATACTTTCACATATTACATATAAAGATTTCTAAAATTAATTAACGTGATCAAAACTAAGCAGTACACAGGGTGATTCAGTTTGGTGTTCCACCCCCTTCTAACTTTTTTTATTTTGAGAGTAAAGTATAACAAACCATATATATTTGTAAACGACAGGAAATTCTCTATTTAATGGTGTCACCGAATTGATAATACGATAACAACTGTCAAAGTAACGAGAGTTATCATTTTTTTTTGAAATTACATCATACCTACTTGTTGTCCAATTTGAATAGAAAGCACTTGCCTGTATCCAAATATTATTTGCAACTATACGCTTAGATAACAAAACAAAATTTATAAAAGAATCATATGTGCCTACAAAAATTATTAAAAATTAAACAAACTATTTCATTAAGTGTTTAATTCTTGAAGGTGGGTTATTTAAGAAATTGAAATTTTCTTTAGAAAATAGGCTATTTTATTTTTTAAATGAAAATAAAAAGTAAATATTTTTGTAAATCCTCATATTTCTATTCTATAGACATATGATTTTTTTTAAATAAAAATTTAAAAATAAATAGTTGTGATAAATATGCGGATGTAGGAAAGTGACCTTTATCAAAATTAAACAAAAAATAGGTATGGTGTCATTTGAGGAAAAAAAAGTTGACTATCGCTACCTTGACAGTTGTTGTCGTATTGTCAATTCGGTGACGCCATTAACTGTAGAATTGTCTGCCGTTTACAAATATATATAGTTTGTTATACGTTACTTTCAAAATAAAAAAGTTAGAAGGGGGTTGAACTCCAAACTAAATCACCCTGTATTTTGAACTTCACTTTAAATTAGTGTTTTGTACGCGTGGCGCATGAAGTAAAATTTCGAGTTTAGAAAAGCCTGATTTGGCTTGGTCGCTCCGCTGCGCTACGCGATCAAGCCAAATTTTCTAAACTCGAAATTTTATTTCATGATTAATCTGAGATTGAAAACGCTCGTTATTGTATTTAAATTGAAAGTTTTTAACAAGATCACGAATGTCTGAAAATTTACATTGAAAAATATCTAAAAGTAAAATTCCTTGTATTTAGAACTTTTTCAAAATTTGAACATATACATGGGCAGATAATGAAGAAGACAGACAGATTCCTTAGCAAGAAGCATTTACCAGATCCTTAGAGACTCTTTATTAAATTGATAGTATAGATGTATTACCCAAATCAGGCAGTTGCGCATTAGAACAGCAACGTAGGCAAGACAGTCCTAAAAACGTTGGCCTGTAAATGTGCCATTCAACGCTGGCTCTCGCAAAGATAACACCATTGAAGGGCCCTTGCCCGATGCACTACCCGGCATATGCGCGCGAGTTCATTTCTTTCAAATAAATGTGCGCCCAACCTAATCAGGTTCCACTTTCTCATTTTTTGAGCAGCGGAAATACACGAACGGCGTTTGTTTTGCGCATGAGAGTGACTTATTTGAAAAATTCCACTATATATGAAATAATTCTAGGCGGTGATAGGTACATTCCTAATCGTAATCTTTGGTAAATGTATTAACTATTTTATGAGTTAATTGCATTGTCATATTACTGTCACATTTCCCTTCACATTTAAAAGAGTTCAATTTAAAGCTTTAAACGAGTGTTATCCACTGCCAGACTAAGCATGAAGTAAAATTTCGAGTTTAGAAAAGAAAAATTTGTCGAGGGTCGCGCAGCGACCCGAGACAAATTTTCTAGGTTTTTTTAAACTCGAAATTTAATTCATGCGCCACGCTTATAAAACACAGATTTTAAGCAAAATTCGAATATACATAAATTTCACAATATTTTAGTGTTATATACGCGTGGCACATGAAGTAAAATTTCGAGTTTAGAAAAGCCCAGAAAATTTGTCTCGGGTCGCTGCGCGACCCACTACAAATTTTCATGGGGCTTTTCTAAACTCGAAACTTCACTTCATGCTTAGTCTGGGAGTGGAAAACACTTGTTTAAAGCTTCAAACTAAACTATTAAAAAAAACAGGGAATATCTGAAGATTTATAGAAAATAGGCTAAATTTACAATACGTATACTTTAAAGAAAAACTCCCTGTATAATGATAATACATATTTAAGGAAGATGCGAAAAGGGAAATTTATATTTAAAACATGTTAATAGCCATCGAGCAAATACATTTAAGGAATGTTTTATCAACATTAAAATAACATTTAATGTTGTTAAAATGTTGATAAAAACTAATTATAACCGAATAATATTCTATTTATACGTACCTAATTATAATTGGCAGTTCAAGAAATTACATGACAAATTAGATAATTCATATTGCTAATCGTCTTTTAATTATTATTAATTAAAATAATACTTTACATAATTTAGTTCCACCTCACCAAGATGGGTCAGACAACTGATGCCAACTGCAGGTTCTGCAACGAGGCACAAGAAACAGCAGAGCACCTACTTTGTGAATGCCCTGCCTTGTCCCTTCAAAGAGGGAACTACCTGTCATCGGCCACTTTAAACACCGAGGAACTGGTACACATTAACCCTCAAGTTATAGTAGACTTCATAAGAAGTCTAGACATTGAGGGACTCAAGTAGGTCAGGGATAGTTACAAGAGATCTTTTAGGTCGAGGTAACTTCGAAAGGCCCAGAGGCCATACGACACACCGACCCCATAACATAACATAACATACATAATTTAGTTGAGTTTAATAAATTAAAGCGATTGCAAAGAGAGAAAAGTAAAATTTTAGATTATCTGCATTCATATTTTTAAACTTAATAAAAAAATATAACTACCATAAACAATAATAATTACATTTTACATCCACAGAACTAATTCAAAACTGCAATGCAATAAACTAGCTCCGCAATCACAGACCCTAAAGCGAAATAAAAGAACACCCATAATTAGCATAGAGCATGCGAAACAAGTTTTCCGACAACGGCTAGTTTCGGTTTAAACGCGTGTAAATTACAGTCGATAAACTTTCCGCGAACTTATAATGCGGAAAGGGCTGCATTACCAACAATTTATCAACTGCGAAAATTGTTTTAACCGAAAACGCGTTCCGCTAACTATAACTACTCGCGTTTAGTGTAAGTACAAAAGGGCCGAAGTGTGTATACTGCGCGCTAATTGCATAGCAACCATAGATAGCTTTCAGTTTGTGGACTTAATCCAGCACTCTGTTCCTTACTTAAATATATTCAAGTGGGTTTTAGGGGCGGATAGGAAGGGTCAATCCGAGGATATTATGTTAGACAACACCCTCGAGATTTGAGTGGGCGATATTTGTAAAAGGTCAGTAGATAATTGATTTTATCAGGAATTATTTATTTTTGTTGGATAGGTTTTGATATATTAAATTATTTTTCCAACCTATTTATTTTTGAGGGATATGTTTTTAATAAATTACATTATTTGTCCAACCTATGCGCCATCAAAATATCGAGATAAATTTGATTATCGTAGAAATTCGTATTTGCCAAAAGCTTCTTGATTTTCACACAAGAAAGTTTTCCTCTAAGTATACATGTCCCGATGTACACGCCGTACATTTTAAGGCATTCATTGTATTTGAAAATCTTTCAATTCGAAGCTTCTAAGGAGTGTTTCCACTCCTTGATTAAGCATGAACTAAAATTCAATACATTGCAGAGCTGGGCAGGATTCGAATCATTCAGGATTCGAATCATGGATTCGAATCCTTTTAAAGGATTAAAAACAGGCATTCGAATACTTTAGTTCAACTGGATTCGTGATACGGATTCATTACATTTTTTTAAGAGGATTCGTATTAGAATCAAAATGTGGGTGATTCGAATTCTTATAAAACGATTCGAATATTTATTAAAGGATTCGAATATTTATAAAAGGATTCGAATATTTATAAAAGGATATTCCAATAAAATGCTAGGGTTCGTTAAGCGGAGTACGAGTGATTTTAGCAACATACGTGCCCTAGTTATTTTATACAACTCGTTGGTAAGATAACATCTTGAATACTGCTGCCTTATATGGTCACCTGTATACAAAACCCATATAGATAGATTAGAATCGGTACAAAACAAATTTACTAAAGTTCTTGCATTTAAACTCAGTACTTCGGGAATATACCTTACACCCCAGCAATCCAGTGCATACGTAGGCCTCCCTTCGCTGAATACTCGGAGGAAGAGAATGGACCTTACATTTACATTCAAATTACTGAATGGGCAAATTGACTCGGAACATCTTTTAAATTTAGTCAATATTAATGTACCAAGTCGTGAGTTGAGATGCAAGAACTTCTTGTACGTGAATCACCACAGGACTAATTATGGCATGCATGGTTCCATGACGCGGATCGCCAGAAACGTTAACAGCGCGGGTTCGTCACTCGAGGTGGTTGGGATTCCCTTTTCAACGTTCAAGGCCCAACTAAGACATATGGAATGACCTTATTTATTATTGATTTATCTATAGTATAGTAATTTGTTTTATATTGTGTAAATATATCTACTTTTAATCTATCTTGTAAATGCAGTTAGCGTAAATGAAGTATTATTATTATTATTAATACTTAGAAAAGGATTTGAACTAAACCGTAAATCAAAAATAATTCGAACATGAAAAATGTCTTTTGTGTGTTTTTAAATTTCTCGTTAAATCACTGTTTTAAACGCGTGGCGCATGAAGTAAAATTTCGAGTTTAGAAAAGCCCAGAAAATTTGTCTCGGGTCGCTGCGCGACCCTCGACAAATTTTCACGGGGCTTTTCTAAACTCGAAATGTTACTTCATGCTTAGTCTGGGAGTGGAAACGCTCCTTCGAAACTTCAAATTGAATTCTATTATAAAATCGACGAATGCCTGAAAATTACTAAACTCGAAGTTTTACTTCATGCGCCACGCGTACAAAACACTGATTTGAAGTGAAGTTCAGAAACACACAAATACATCTTTAAGCAGAGTAACAGGGAATCAGATATTTAGTCTGTTATCAACGATGTTCAGTGTTAACAATAAATAATTAGGTTTTGAATATTTTTGTTAAGACAACTAGTAATGATATTTATATATTAATGATTGCAAAAAAATAATAAAATCAAATTAATTCCTAAAGGATTTGTATTCGTGATTCGAAAAAACAGAATTCGAATCTTTGATTCGAATCATATTTATCTCCTACGAATCCTTTATTCGAGTATTCGTGATTCGAATCATATTAGGTGATTCGGATTCGTGATTCGAATAATTTTTACAAGGATTCGTCTTAGCTCTGATACATTGCAATACTATTTTTGCTTTCTGTATTTTATATTAATGCATTTCCTAAAGAGTTTTTTTCAGTCCCAGATTAAGCATGCAGTAAATTTTCGAGTTTATAGAGTCCTTTTTGAATTGGTCGCGCAGCGAAGCGAAGCGACCAATCTAAATTTTCAGGCTTTTCTAAACACTAAAATGTTATGAAGTTTGAAATTTCTAAATCAGTATGCTAAAGCAGTATATTTTAAATCTAGGAGTATTAATAGTGTTTTATACCAGAGCTGGGATGAATCCTCAAAAACATGATTCGAATCACAAATCCGAATCACCTAATATGATTCGAAAGTGAAAAATATGATTCGAATCAAAGATTCGAATCCTCATTTTGGAATCACGGATACAAATCCTTTAAAAATAAATTTGAATCTATTATTTGCAACCAGTAATATTTTATTCCATCAATTTCTATTAACAAACATGTTCATTTACCGACTAAATATCTGATTATATAATGATTTTAATTGTTTGTACGACGTTTTTTCTACTCCATTTTTTCTACTCCATTTTTTCTACTCCGATTTTTCTACTAATATTTTTCTACTATTGTTATTATCTACCCAAAATAATAATACTCAAACGTCAATGAAAAACTGAATTTTTATTAAAATGTAATGTAATGTCAGACGTCTTTAAGGTACAATAAAATTTCATTTTTTCGTTCTTCGTACTGAAGCACCACGTTGCTGATTCGGTCTTCTTGCTGCTGTCTCGATTGATTCCTGTCATTTTTAATTCGTTTGCCTAAATCCAGTTCACGGATCATACACTCAGCGTCCGCTTGTTCCTTTAAAAGTTCTTTCATAAATGTGTATAAACTCGGATGATTTTTGCCCACAACAATTTGGAACCGGTTATGCCAGCCTTCAGAAACATTGTTGGTTCGGGATAAATTTTGAAGAGTTGCATCGTACATATTCCACAGCTCTGGTGGAAATCTTGGTGATGTAGCGCGTCGTCTACCTCGCGCAGTTCTTCCGCGTACATAGTTCTCCTGCCAGAATCAGAAAGGTGTAAAAAACTGAAGTTGTATATTAATTATACATTAATTACCGCGTAATAATCTATGATCGGTTTGAAATCTTCCGCAGCTTGTCGCTCAAAAGCAGCGAAGGTTCGAACGACATCTTCGATTGGCACAAATGCGGTTGCGCACATCTTTTGGGCAGCTATCTTAATTTTTCGCTCATCATTTCGGTCACTATAAGCTTGTTGTAGACCATGTTCTTGAATGCGTCGAAACACTGCTTGACGTAGGTGGAAGAAACAAGCCTTGACAGTAGTGTTGCCGATGGATTTAGCTGCATTAATAATAGCCATTTCGAAATCTGTCATAACGACAACCGGCACAGTACGAGGAATGCCAGATGTTTGACATGCAGCGTTAACCACTGCAAATACTTTTTCGTATGCCACCTCTTTTTTACCGTCCATTAAGGCGTATACTAGCGGTAATGCCACAATGTGGGTTACTCCACGGCGAATTTGTTGGAAAGAGGCTAAGATGGCGAAAAGTTGGAAAAAAATATGAGGCACGACCTGAAAATAAAATTAACCGGAATCAACCGAATAAACCGAAATCAAATCAAATCAAATCAAAATTTAAATCAAATCAATCAAGCTACCTTGAAGGTCCCATCGACGTACCAATTGGAACTTCTCATGAGGCGCCTCAAATTTTCTTTTGTCGCAAAAATGATTAGTCGCCCGACCGATTCTATTTCATCCGTATCCCAAGAATCGTACAGCAAACATTTTTCGCCACCTGCCGTATCCCGATACCTTTGTGGAATTTCTTCCAAATCATTTATGTCAGTGGGGTTGGTCGGCATGTTTTGGAGTCTTTGGCGTTGGATAGCTCTGGTTAAGTTAGGTCGATCAGGAAGCAAGGCTAATATTTCGGAAGGCACATCATGCAATTCGCTCCGGAGCAGTTGCACAGGTGGAGCTTCCGGGTGATCTTCCGCTTTGCGTTTCAGGCGATTCTGAAGGTAAAAACCCCGTGAACACCATACCACCAACCTGATTCATTAATTCAACCTTTATTTTCTCGGCTTCGACTTCTTCCATGTTGGGTGCATGTCCATGGTGAGGCGATTCATCCGGACCCCTCAAGAGTTCAACGGCTTGACCGTGGGTTAAATAAGAACGGGTCACCGCTCGAGCGCTGCACTCCGGATATTGGCAGCACTTCCAATTTACTCGCCCGTTTTTTTCATTGTTTTTGGAATACAAATATCCCCCAATGTGCAACAACGTACTTCGAGATGTTTTAATCAGTTCCACGTCCATAATTTTAAAAGAAGTTGAAAGAATATTATCAAAGTTACTTTTATGAAATGAAATTATGAATGAACGTGAAGTTGTCATGAAGATGTCAGTGTTCTAATGTTTTTCGAATGTTCGAAAATTCAATAAATTAATATTGGTAGAAAAAGAAATTAGTAGAATTTTTTATGCAGTAGGAAAAAGAATAAGGTAGAAATAATTATTAGTAGAAAAAAAGGAGTAGAAAAATTGACGCCCTACGATTTTAATTAATGATGATATATGTGTTATTGAACTTCATTTTGAATCTGTGTTTAATACGTCTGGCGCATGAAGTAAAATTTCGAGTTTAGAAAAGCCCCGTGAAAATTTGTCTCGGGTCGCTGCGCGACCCTCGACAAATTTTCTACGCGGGGCTTTTCTAAACTCGAAATTTTACTTCATGCTTAGTCTGGGAGTGGCCAACACTCGTTCTTAGAAGTTTCAAATTAAAGGATTACTCTAGATTACTAAGTTTATAACAAATTTACAAAGGCTACAGCTCGAAGGACCAATCATGGTCTTCGGAGACCAAAGGACTACAGGGAATCGAATTTTATTTACAAGAAAACAACGAATATCTGAAGGTTTACAGCATGGATAGGAAAGAAAACATCCAATATTGAAAAAATATCGAAGTTGGGTTGGTTTTCAGTGCGTTTTTAAATTCACTTTAAATCAGTGTTTTATACGCGTGGCGCATGAAGTAAAATTTCGAGTTTAGAAAAGCCCCGTGAAAATTTGTCTCGGGTCGCTGCGCGACCCTCGACAAATTTTCTACGCGGGGCTTTTCTAAACTCGAAATTTTACTTCATGCTTAGTCTGGAAGTGGACCGTCAAGATTTTCTACATGTCGAGATTTTTGATATTTCTAGATTTATGTCGATTTATTCACAGTTTGTTATTGTATTAAATGCAACTTTAATATTATTTAAAAACGGCTTTTTTAGGAATAGAATATTCACCCATTAAGAGTAGAACAAATTATAAAGTTAACTCTAAAAGTTAATTTTAGGTAAAATTTTGCATCTTTTTCTATGATTTCAATGAATGATTTATTATATTAGATACGTCGATTTTTTAAAAGAGTTAATTTTAAAATTCAAACGAGTGTTGTCCACTCCCAGACTAAGCATGAAGTAAAATTTCGAGTTTAGAAAAGCTCCGCGTAGAAAATTTGTCGAGGGTCGCGCAGCGACCCGAGACAAATTTTCGCGGGGCTTTTCTAAACTCGAAATTTTACTTCATGCGCCACGCGTATAAAACACTGATTTAAAGTGAAGTTAAAAATGCACTAAAAACCAACCCAACTTCGATATTTTTTCAAAATTAGATGTTTTCTTTCCTATCCATGCTGTAAACCTTCAGATATTCGTTGTTTTCTTGTAAAAAAACTTCGATTCCCTGTAGTCCTTCGTTCTGCGAAGACCATGGTTGGTCCTTTGAGCTGTAGCCTTTGTAAAACGATAATAAACTTAGTAATCTAGAGTAATCCATCAATTTGAAACTTCTAAGAACGAGTGTTGTCCACTCCCAGACTAAGCATGAAGTAAAATTTCGAGTTTAGAAAAGCCCCGCGTAGAAAATTTGTCGAGGGTCGCGCAGCGACCCGAGACAAATTTTCACGGGGCTTTTCTAAACTCGAAATTTTACTTCATGCGCCACGCGTATAAAACACTTATTTCAAGTGAAGTTAAAAATATACTATTAACGTTGGATATTTTTCATGGTTAAGTAACCAAATATGCATTCACAAATATTTGAATTTTTCAAAAATTTTAATATTTATATTCAAATATGAATAATTTAGTGATTTAAATATTCATATTAGAATATTTAACTATTTGAATTAATCGAATTCGAACCCCAGCCTTATTAGCGATGATTCGAATTATTTAGGAGGATTTGAATCCATGTATCAGGATTCGAATTTTATAGGGATTCGATTCCTTTTATAAGAATTCGAATCCTTTTATAAGGATTCGAATCATCTACGTTTGCATTCGAATACGAATCCTTTAAAAAAAAAATGTAACGAATCCGGATCACGAATCCGTTTTCACTAAAGTATTCGAATACCTCTTTTGAATCCTCATCTACATCATCTACGTTAGGATTCGAATACGAATCCTTTTAAAAAAAATGAAACGAATCCGGATCACGAATCCGTTTTTACTAAAGTATTCTAAAGTATCGAATCCTGAATGATTCGAATCCTGCCAAAGCTCTGTTTTATACCCTTTGCTACACGATCAATACAAATTTGTATGCTTTTCTAAACTCGAAATTCTACTTTATGCTTAATCGAGGAGTGGAAACATTCATTAGAAACCTCAAATAAAACTTTTTCAAAAACAACGAATGCCTACTTAACGTAAAATGTCAAAACTATTAAAAATATAAAATATATTAATCATGTGCCATAAATAAGTATCGGTTAGCTTACGTTAGATATCGTATGATTACGTTTACCAAAAATACTACTATTGTAATAAAAAGCTTAAATTTATAGTGTCATCTTAATAGTTCAATAGGTTTATCGTTGCGACAGAATTACAAATAGACACATCTCAAAAATTGTTAGTCAACTCGGGGACCTCAAAATGGATATATCCACCAAAATTATTGATTTGAAAAATTTCGCGAAAACAATGCGTTTTCTTTGTTCTGCATATAAGGGAAAGTAAAAACATCAACAAAGCAACAATAAATATGAGCCAGGGCAAAACTGTAACCCATTCAGGTCACCCCTAGCTTTTACCCTGTTATTGCATGCTTTTTATCCATATAAGTGCTTAGAAGCGTCATTGAATAATGAAAGCTCCCCTAACGAGGAGTACAAGTGCACACATAGGACATAATTGCGAAATCCAATTGACACCATGTTTTTTTAATGAGAAGATTATTGTCAACGAGAATTAGTTTAGTGATTACAAAATTCTGGAACTTGGCTGGTTGGTATATGAATTGAAGTTTCGTGATAGCGTATGTGGGAGTGTTAAGTTGTATTCCAACTTGTCCCAGGGGAAATCTAATGCAGTTGCACTATATATGATAATCAGGTATGAGCAACGCTTCTAAGGAAGTGCATTCTTATTTTTCGCTCGGTGAATTTGTTATGTTGATATTGGGTAAAATTTCCTGGAAAATATACGTTCCTAAATTATACTTTTTCTAAATTCGTTATATTTTCATATTTTCCAACTATAAATGTGTTATGCGAGAACCTCAGAAATGAAATATTTGGATATAACTTTAATTAGAATAATCATAATATTTTACATGACTTAAATTATATCTTCCAACTATAAATGTGTTATCCAACTATAAATGTTTTATATAAAATTACGAAAAAACTATTCGTGAAAATGCAAACAGTGTCTTAATTAATAAGACAATTTAAGACGATAAATATCCATTGAAACAACTACTTCCCGTGCAAATATACCTCCGGATATTGAATTATACAATGAAATATTTAAAATCTTATTTAATTTGATTTGTTACAACGCTCTATTAAAGTATGAAAATTTTCACTCATTCCATTTTTGTGTACCTGTTCATTCCACACACAACACTGTTTCCAAGTAAGTTTGTTTTAATTTTATTCCTAATTTTTTTTAAACGTCATAAGCAAAGCTATATACTATACATATGCTTTAATAGAGCGTTGTAACAAATCAAATTAAATAAGATTTTAAATATTTCATTGTATAATTCAATATCCGGAGGTGTATTTGCACGGGAAGTAGTTGTTTCAATGGATATTTATCGTCTTAAATTGTCTTATTAATTAAGACACTGTTTGCATTTTCACGAATAGTTTTTTCGTAATTTTATATATTATGTTTAAAGTGTGCAAACTATAAGAAGCGTAAGCTTATTTTCTCGAATTCAAATAGTTTTGAATTTGAATTTATCTTGTATAAATGTTTTATGCGAGAATCTCAGAAATGAAATATTTGGATATAACTTTAATTAGAATAATCATAATATTTTACATGATTTAAAAAGTTTCTTTAAATGTAAGAAAGTATATATCTTTAAATTTTAAATCCTCTCACCAAGGGCTTCAAACCGGAACTAAACCGTAAACCGAAAACCGGAAAAAACCGTTATTTTTTTCGGAACGAAAACCGGAAAAAACCCGAAACAAAAATATTGGTTTATTTCGGTTCAACACGTGCGTAAACACTTGTTTAATTCTATAACAGCTTCAACTTTCTTGCAATTTTTAAATCAAAAGTGATTGCGGAAATATCCGTTTTGAGCTTCCCTGACTCAATTAAGACCATTTCTGATTTTTTTTTTCCGAAGTAATTTTAGTTTTCGTTCGTCTTTGAAAAAAAAGTGAATTTGAGTTCCAACTCGTTTTTTTTTTGAGAATAAAAATTTCAGAATCAACTAAATCTGACAAAAATACTCAACATCAAAGTAAAATGTACTCGCAAATAAATAAACGTAAATTGGTTGCAATCGCAATTTAAATATCTCCACTGGATTTTGCTTACATCCATTTACTGTATTTTCACTATTACGATATTATGGCTATAAGCCACTAGGTTTACTGTCTTTTGATTGATATGATTTTGTCATTGAATCACAATATCGACTGTATTTTCACTATTGTGACTTTATGACTGTAAATCACTATATTGACTGACATTAGTCTATCGTGTCAACTTGACTTAAGACAACGATAGTCGGCGTTTAGTCCATTGTGTCAACTTGACATGAGTCGCCGTCAGCCGACATAAGTATATCCTGTCAACTTGAAATGACATTAGTTCAATGTATTAAACGTAAACCATATCGGCGTCAGAATATAGAAAAGTATCTCAAACTAAATTTGTTTTACTTTTATTATTATCACATTTACAAAATATTCACAAAATAATTTTATTTTGGCCATTTTTCGCTATATCTCAGTAAATATCTATCACACCTCAGCAGTATATGTTTTCAACTTTACTTTAAATCAATGGTTAATACGCATGGCGCATGAAGTAAAATTTCGAGTTTAGAAAAGCCTCGTGAAAATTTGTCTCGGGTCGCTGCGCGACCCTCGACAAATTTTCTACGCGGGGCTTTTCTAAACTCGAAATTTTACTTCATGCTTAGTCTGGGAGTGGAAGACATTTGTTAGTTTAAAGTATGTCACAACTATCAAAATGTGTATCGCAAGTGTCATAAAGAAAAACAATAACATGACCAAATGACAAAGTGCTCGTGATAATCACATAAAATCCTGTGAATTAAAGGCAACTGATGATCCAACTAAATTCTGGGGATATGTGAATTTAATGACATCCATTACTAGAATACCAGGTAATATGAAATATAAGGATTCAATTCTACCTACTTCTAATTTCAAAATGTGTATCGCAAGTGTCATAAAGAAAAACAATAACATGACAAAATGACAAAGTGCTCGTGATAATCACATAAAATCCTGTGAATTAAAGGCAACTGATGATCCAACTAAATTCTGGGGATATGTAAATTTAACGAAATCCACTACTAGAATACCAGGTAATATGAAATATAAGGATTCAATTCTACCTACTTCTAATTTCATTGTTGATGGTTTCGCAACACATTTCAGCTTTGTCAACAGTAATAATCAACCAATAGATAACGCTAACAAATCTTCTATCAAATCATTGGTATTGGGTGACTTCTTTACTGATGAAGCCACTGTTTTAAAACATACCCGAAGTTTGAAAGCTAAATGGATTTCAGGCATCGACATTATAGCTTCATTCCTATTGAAAGATTGTACCGCAACGCTCGCTAAACTACTTGCCTTTATATTTAACCTAATTCTTTCTTCAGGTGTATTTCCAACTTTGCGGAAGAAGGTTAGGGTATGTCCTGTTTTCAAGTTCGGAAATAAAATGAATGTGAAGACTATAGACCGATACCTATACTTTCAAAAATTTCCAAGACTATAGACCGATATCTACAAGACTATAGACCGATATCTTTACTTTCAAAATTTTCCAAAGTTTTTGAAAGTATTCTGAGTGAAAATGTGATGTGGAATGTACGTAATAATTTATCACAACATCAATATGGATTTGTATCTAAGAGGTCAACAGCTTGCAATCTTTTCAATATCACATAGTTTATTTCTACCAACTTAGAGAACAACTACCAAACGGATGTCATTTATACAGACATGTCAAAGGCATTCGACCGCATGGATAGTACTTTAATAAATGAACTGAGTACCTACAATATCAATAACAATATAATTAACGTTATAAATTCATATTTATCTGATTGAATGCAAATAGTTGAATATGAAGGTGTACAATCCTTTAGCTATGTCGCCACATCTGGGGTACCCTAAGGGTCAAATCTTGAACCGCTTCTGTTTTCGCTTTTTGTTAATGATATAGCAACTCCCTCCATTTCTACTATATGCGGATGATTTAAAGATCTTCAGGGCAATTGAAAGCGACGCTGACTGTGCTATCCTCCAAGATGACCTTAATAACATCTGTGACTGGTGTAATACTAATGGCTTATTATTAAATACAAAAAAGTGCTGTGTTATGACATTTTCAAGAAAAGTAAACACTATCCAATATGATTACTCGATACATTCTTTAGAAAGAGTGAATCGATTTAGACATATCGGTATTTTGTATGATTTAAGTCTAACATTTAATGATCATGTAGGTAAAATTGGTTACGAGTGTTATCGTACTCTTTTTTATTTATTTGACGCCAAAACAAATTTTACATCGATTACATTAATACACATATACCTAAAAAGAACATTTTATATGGATAGCATTAATGTACATAAACTAAACTTAAATTTAAAAATGACTACGAACAAACAAAATGCCGAGCGACGGATTTAAATCTGATAAGGGATACATCAAAAAAGTTAATTTTATCACAATATTTGTTTACAGAGTTGCACATTCTTACAATCTGGCTAAACATATTATAGGATGTACGATAGAATGGAATATGTAATAACTGCAAGTTGCGTGTGGAATACTGTGGTATATTTAATGAAAAACATTCTAAGCACTCAGATGAGGTTATAAAATTATTCAAAACTTTATATGAGAAGCTAATGTCGTAGAATTCACGTCTTTTAGATAGTCTACTTAAATTTACATAAGATCTCACTTGGTCTACATTCAGAAATATATTATGAAAACATAATTTAAATCTGATGTATTTCAAAAATTTAATTTGTACATATTCCAGTCTGTCTATGTAACAGTTGAAGTGTGGTGACCAAATAATATTACAATATTCTAATATTGACCGAACTAATGTTACGAAGAGAGTAGCTAAACTGCGGATGTTTGTAAAATCTTTAGTGGTTCGTTTAATAAATCCGAGTATTCTGTTTGCTTTTGCAATAACAGTCTCGATGTGGTAAGCAAATGAAAGTTTTGGATCAAAATAAACACCTAGATCTCTAACAGTTTCAACATAATCAAGATATATGCTGTCTAAAAGATAATTGAACTTGAATTTATTAATTTTTCGACTAAATAACATTACATGACATTTATTTATATTAAGTTTGAGATCATTTTTTAAACACCAGGTGTTTATTTTTTCCAGATCAGATTGTAATATTAAAGCGTCAGTTTCTGACTTAATTTGTCTGAAGAGTTTCAGATCATCCGCAAATAGTAGCAATGGAGAGTTGATTCCGGTACCAACATCGTTGATAAAGATATTGAATAGAAGGGGGCCAATATGGGAACCTTGTGGAACACCAGATGTTGTGTAATAGATATCAGAAAAAAAAATTGTTTGTACGAACTTGCTGAGTACGATCTGTTAGATATGACGCTATCCATTTAAGAATAGGACCACAAATTCCGTACCTGCCAAGATTCACTATCAGGAGTTCAATGCTAACTTTGTCGAAGGCTTTTCTAAAGTCCATGTATACGGAATGAACTTCGTATCCAGTTTCAAATGATTGTAATATAAAATTACTGTCCAAAAGAGATTAGTTGGGTTAATTATAAGAAACAGTAAGTCGTTTACATCCATCGATACGCTAATAGAGATATTACCGCATCGATGGATGTAAACGACTTACTGTTTCTTATAATAAACCTAAGAGTACTGCTTATATATTTGGTAAACTGGAGTATTGCTCCGTCATCTGGGCACCGCAATACGCTAAATATGTTGGGCAATGCAAGTTTTAAAAATATTTATATTTTATGAAGCATAAAAGCTACCCACGCAGGGGGGTCAGCTACTACAGTATATTAAATGAGTTTAATGTTATAACAATAAGTGACAGGCATAAGTGTATATCGTGTTTGTATCTCCATAGACTGATTAACAATTGTATTGATGACACCCTTGCCTTGGAGCTAGTTAACTTTCATGTACCTAGGCTTGCAAATAGGACATGTTACACATTTTCTTACAGCACTCTTCATACATCTTACCATAGCAACTCTCCATTATATAAATTATACAATATAAGGCCGATATTTTTGGTGATTCGCTTAGTGAGTTTATCAAACATATAAACGAATATTTCATACATAGCTGCGGCTACTTGCAATTTTTCAAATTTTTGTGTTTATATTTTTATCTAATATGTACAAATTGTTGGATGTCATTTTTGTTTTACTGATGTTACCCGTTTATTAGATGTATTATCTGTTGGGTAATAAATAAATAAATAAATGACCATCTAATAATATATTTCAAATAGTAGTTGTTTCAAATTGACGATTGAAATATATTAGATGGTCATGTAATTGTTTTTCTTTATGATACTTGCGACACAGATTTTGATAGTTGTGACATATTTTAAAGTAACGAGTGTCTTCCACTCCCAAACTAAGCATGAAGTAAAATTTCGAGTTAGAAAAGCCCCGCGTAGAAAATTTGTCGAGGGTCGAGCAGCGACCCGAGACAAATTTTCAAGGGGCTTTTCTAAACTCGAAATTTTACTTCATGCGCCACGCGTATTAACCACCGATTTAAAGTAAAGTTGAAAATATATACTGCTGAGGTGTGAAAGATATTTACTAAGATATAGCGAAAAAATACAAAAATATTTATTTTGTGAATATTTTGTAAATGTGATAATAATAAAAGTAGAACAAATTTAGTTTGAGACACTTTTCTATACTCTTAATATTAAAATCATCAAATCTATAACAAGGACTGGGTATGGTAATGGTGGACACATCAATATTTTTTTTAATATGAAATAAAAACTTTTTTAAAAATTAAAACAATCACTTCGAGTTGGACCGAAAACCGCAAAAAAACTTTACTTTTTCCGGGACGAAAATAGAAACCGATATATATTTTATTAAACGAACCAAAACGACAACCGGAACGCAAAAAATAAAAGTTGAAAGCCCTGCTCTCACCTTCATTTCTGCATATCTAGCAAATATTGTTGTTTAAAGATAAAATTAAATGATGCTGTAACCAACCCTTAATCAGCGATTTAATTATAAATACGCTTATAGCATCCACAAATATACGTAAGTATGAAAATTAAATGAATTAATTCTTGTTAAGACTTTAATACAAAACAGGCAGATCTCCAACACCATATTACACGATTAGTTCAACAATTTAGTTCAATTGCGAGAACCGCAATGGCGGCCATAAAACAATTTCCACGCTTGGGAAACTAGATTAAGTGGATAAGTGTAATTAATATTTACAAAACGCAATTTCCATTTTCAGATTAATTTTGATTACTTCGCCGAGCGCCCATCAATATGCATTAGTTCGGCCTATTATCGTGCATCAGGACCGATCAAATTGTCGGGCTCGTTTGTATTTTGATAATTTATGATTAATATCGCGTGTCGAAAACGAGCTTGTTGCAATATTTTCGATGATTACTGAATGCAACGTTTAATGCTGGTTAATTTCGCTGCACAAATTCGTTTTTTTTGGGAATGAAGGGAGTTATGTAGGGAATTATGTGTAACTTTTGATATCAGTTAATTCAAATGCATTACAAAATAATAAATTAAAATTCAGGGTGATTCAGAATAGCTTTAAAAAATTGTATATTTTAGTTGTATGCCCTATCGTCTCTTGTTACACGAACAAAATTAGCAAGTTTTGTGTTTACATTATTTTGTTTATTAATTTATTTAAGTATAAAAATATACATTATTTAAAAAAATGCATAACTCAAAAAGCTTAAAATACATTTTTGTGAAAAATACCTAAGAATATTTATGAAACACATTTATTTCAAAATATTTAAAAGGTAAGAATTCATCCTTTATTTTTTTTACATAATTAGTTTTTAAATTTATTTCAGAATAATTTTCTAAAATTGGAATTTTTAAAAATTCATAACTCAAAATGTTTAAAATAGGTTTTTTTTTTATAAAAATAGGAATATTAAATTTATTATTGCAATTACTTATTATCAATAATGCTTAATGAGATAAATCAATAAAATTCAATAACACATTTAAAAAAATAATTAAATATCAATAATTGTCGTTCTATTATCATTATAATTAAATTTCAAAAAAAAGAAATGATTTCTATAGAAATTTATATAAATTGTCATTTATAGGCATTAACTGAAATATTTAATTTACATATATTAATGTCAATTGCAATTTTTAGTATTTTTATAAATTAATGTTTTCAATATAAATTGTTATTAGTTTGTAAAATAAAATGTCCGCCACTAGGAAAATTATTTTTTTTAAACTTTGTCGCTAAAGACCGCATAAACCGTTATTTTTTCCGGAACGAAAACTGAACCGATATATATATTATTAAGTATTTTCTACTTAATAATATATCGGTTTGGTTCCGGTTTTTGTTCCGAAAAAAATAACGGCTTTTGCGGTTTTCGGTTCAGCTCCAAGTGATTGTTTTAATTTTTGAAGCCGTGTTCTCGTTATAGATATAATGATTTAAATATTAAGAATATAGAAAAGTGTCTCAAACTAAATTTGTTCTACTTTTATTATTATTATCACATTTACAAAATATTCACAAAAGAAATATTTTTTAATTATTTTGGTATATCCTAGTAAATATCTATCACACCTCAGCAGTATATATTTTTAACTTTACTTTAAATCAGTGGTTTGTACGCGTGGCGCATGAAGTAAAATTTCGAGTTTAGAAAAGCCCCTTGAAAATTTGTCTCGGGTCGCTGCGCGACCCTCGACAAATTTTCTACTTGGGGCTTTTCTAAACTCGAAATTTTACTTCATGCTTAGTCTGGGAGTGGAAAATACTCCTTACTTTAAAATATGTCACAACTATCAAAATGTGTGTCGCAAGTGTCATAAAAAAAACAATAACAGACTATCTAATAATCTCTTTCCAATAATAGTTGTCTCAAATTGACAATAGTCGGCTGACGCCGATTTGGTTCAAGTTTGATACATTGAACTAAATGTCATTTCAAGTTGACAGGATCGACTTATGTCGGCTGACGGCGACTCATGTCAAGTTAACACAATGGACTAAACGCCGACTATCGTTGTCTTAAGTCAAGTTATATGCTATTGTTTTAGGCTGGCGGGAAGTATACTACTAAAAAAATACTTCCCGTCGTCCTAAAAAATAGCATATACACCAAAAAATAGGGGATCAATTTTTGACCGATCACAACAGTGCGGTCGGTAAAAAGAATTGATATTACGTACATTTTTCTATTTATTTAAATAATGAGCAAGTATTGTACGAGTAACTGTATTAAAAGCATTTATTTAAATTAAAAGTACTGAGGAATAATAATTTTCTCTCAGGACATTAGCGAAATTGGGTATTAACAACGATTAAAGGATTTGAAACGGCCATCAACGCACTCGGCTATTTCCAACAGTTTTAAAAGCAAATCCGCAAGCTCGGCATTAACATTTGCGACGACCTCCGGAAATTGATAACCGGAAATGAAAATGTATTCACGTTTGATACGAATCCGTGAAATTGACGATATCAATCATAATAATATCAGAATACATAAATAAATATGCAGAATCATAATAATATAAAAATAAGTTGATTATTATTATAAACACATTTTTAATAAATATTAGATATACTTTTAAATATTGTACAAGTAGAAATTAGCAATTTAATTTTTATTTTATGTTTAAACTGTAGAAATAAAGTGTAATTGGACTCGAATAATGTTCTTTCTGTAATTTACGTAACTAATTTTACTAAATAACTAATAAAAAAATTAGTTGCATAAGATAAATACAAATGGCTCACTAGGTCTTTCAGCTGCTCATAAAAAAAGAGTATAACTCCAAAACCGATCAGCTACATAAAAGCAGATTTTGAAAAAGTTCTCGCCAATAATGCTTCGCTATGACATCAGTGGAGGATATAGAGAGCAATTTTGAGGAGGGGACAATTATTTTAAATTTGAAGCTGCTAACTAGTGTTTTCAAGCCACGATTAAGCATGAAGTAAAATTTCGAGTTTAGAAAAGCCTGAAAATTTGGTTTGGTCGCATAGCGAAGCGGAGCGACCAAACCAAATTTTCAGGCTTTTCTAAACTCGAAATTTTACTTCATGCTTTGTCTGGGAGTGGAAGATACTCGTTTGTTTCATAATTGAAACAATTAAAAATTGACGTATTTCAATTGTTTCAATAATGAAATAAACGAGTGTCTTCCATTCCCAGACTAAGCATGAAGTAAAATTTCGAGTTTAGAAAAGCCTGAAAATTTGGTTTGGTCGCGTAGCGAAGCGGAGCGACCAAACCAAATTTTCAGGCTTTTCTAAATTCGAAATTTTACTTCATGCGCCACGCGTATAAACAATTAAATATTGTGAAGTTCAAAATATGCTATAAGTAGTATATTTTATTATAAAAGGTAAAATTGCTGTATAACTATATTCACCCATTTCACATTTATATTTTATAATATTGATATTCTAAAGAATAAATGTAAGTATATAACCTATTTGTGTAATACTTTCATAAATTAATAAATAAAATATTTCTGATTTTCAACCTTTTGTAATTATTTTAACAATTGTTTCGCTACGCTGTAGCTTCTTTAGGTGAAGAAGCTACTGCGTAGAGAAACAATTGTAGTGAAAATAAATACAAACAGTTGAAAATCAGAAATGTTTTATTAATTAATTTAATAAAGTAATCATGGATTTTCCAAAATTAGGTGCCTTAGTAATCAACGCTATTTGTGGAATAATTTGATAAATAACGATTATTAATATTATTATTATTAATAAATGTCTACTTCTAAACAATAATATTGCTTTACGAAAGGAATATCGAAATACCATTAAATTTAATGTATGCATTAGCTATTATCCTCAAAATCTAGGTATTATTTCGTGCCGCGAACAATAACCCATGGAATTTCAATTACGATAATTACAAACGAATGCCAACCAACATACATACATAGTGCAGATCAGCGTATTTCGTGTATTTATATAAATCCGATATTCGTGCTGGGTAGTATGCATTGTGCATGAAACAGGGGCTAACAGGGACTAACACCTGGGAAACAAATACAATTCAATTAAACAAAACGTTGCATGTATTTGAACTCGATAAAGGAATTCAAATATTTCCGCCAATAAAAAAATAATATATACTAGGACCGACGACGCATCGCTTTGTTTTGTCATAACTATATTTTCAGGAACCCACCGAGATTTACGTTTTTTTTTTAAGAGATTTGATAAAGGAGTGTAAACACTTGTTAGAAATTCAAATTGAACTTTATCAAAAGCAACGAATACATTTGCAGCGTATGCATCGGAATGTTTATACTTAAAAAGAAAAATTCCTTGCATTTTATGTTATATAAACTCTATATTTGATTATTGTGAAATATCTTCGAAATCATTAATCAACTTTTATATAGTTTAATGTTGGTTTTCACAGTCTGGAGTCACAACGTTTTAGAGGCCTTAAATAGAAAATTATAGAATGCATTTATTGTAGGAATTGTGGAAACTGCGATATCTAGAGGGTATAGATTTTGAAACTATGTTTGCATTTCGATACGTGATCATTTCCTCCGTTGAAATATTTACCCGCTGAAATAATTATTTCCGACATTGTTTGCACATTTTCAAGTCTGATATTTATTCAACTCGATAAATCAACATTGCGATTTTCATTGTGCGTGTATCTGTAAATAAAACATAGATAAATTTGTTTTTTAACTGTAATTTAAAATGTATAAAATATGGATGAAATAATATTGAGCACGTGTATACTCGTGATATTTTATACACAAAGGTATGCTTGTGTAATAATAAATGAAACCACCCAATAAAACAGTGTTAACCCTAGAAACACTTAAATAAGATTAAACAAAACAGGATATTTTAGAATTGCCCAATTTGTTTTCGGAGTTTTTGGTTTTGTACAGAATGTGGTTGATTTTATTGTATCAACATGAATTCACCAAATTTAATGTATCAAGTAATTCCACTTGCAGGCTTAAAGAAACAGTCAATCAAAATTTACATTTTTTTGCTTGAATTTATTTTATTTCAAATTTTTGTTATTATACTTGTAAAAATGGATTTCCGTTAATAAATATATTATTATTATACTGCCTTTCAAAAAAATTAGAACACAAAGTATTTATTGGACGATTTTGATGAAATTTACAGAATTTGATCATGTAAATGAACTGCATCGATGATCAAAAAATCAATTGATTTGGTTACTATTTCATGGTATTTTTCCTTGATTTCACCATTATGAAGAGCTGCTGATTTTTTAATGTAATTGCTTCTAATATCCAAGTAGCCTCTGAGTAGTTTGACGTTTCAGTTTGTAAAACATAAAAAGATGCCCCGTGTTCGTCGGCGTGCAAAATATCATCATCTAAGTGAATTTGAAAGGGGTCGCATTATTGGAATGCGACAAGCGGGTTTTTCGGTTCGTGCTATTGCTGAAAGGGTAGGCCGTAGTGTATCGGTGATCGTACGCTGCTGGTCTAGATGGTCCGAAGCTGGGGAGAATCGACGTAGACTTGGATCAGGACGTCCAAGAAGCACCACTGAGCGTGAATATCGAGCTCTTCGTCTTACAACTTTAAGGGACAGATTTACAACGTCGCGGGCATTGGGAAATGACTGGTTGGCTCTAAATGGCCAAAGAGTATCCATGGCACTGTTTACAGAAGAATCCGCAGTTTTGGTATAAGATCCTACCGTCCACAATTGTGTCTACCTCTTACTCCGCAGCATCGCAGAGCAAGACTTGATTGGTGCAGGGAAAGACAACATTGGACCCATGAATGGAATAACATTATCTTCAGCGATGAGTCTCGGTTCTGTTTATGGGCTCATGATGGTCGCAGAAGAGTGAGACGTCGACGCGGTGAACGCAGAATTTTACAATTTGCTGTTGAAAGGCATACATAGCATATGGTAGTCGGTCTCCTCTAGTTTTTTTAGAAGCAAGTCTTAGCGCGATTCGGTATATTGACAACATTTTATGGCCAGTGTTAGTGCCCTATGTAAATGGCTTGCAGAACCCCATTTTTCAGCAAGATAATGCTGGACCTCACATAGCGGCCATTACAAGACAGTTTTTTGATAGTGCCGAAATCAATTTGTTACCTTGGCCATCTCGTTCTCCAGATCTATCGCCAATAGAACATGTTTGGGATATGATAGGTGTTAGAATAAGTAACTTACAGCGCCCCGCTAATACTGTAATGGAACTTAGAGGTCAAATTATCGAAGTTTGGAATGAAATACCCCAAGCCGATATTGACAGCCTGATTTCTAGCATGCCTCGACGTGTTAATGAGTGTTTGGGAAATCGTGGAGGCCCAACACATTATTAATTTTTATTTATTTGTTTTTTCGTTTTTCAAGTTGTTTTTTGATCATCGATACAGTTCGTTTACATGATCAAATTGTGTACATTTTATTAAAATCGTGCAATAAATACTTGGTGTTCTGATTTTTTTGAAAGGCAGTATATATTTATCATAAAAGTTGTGACATTTTGGTGGATGCGCCGGGAAGAATTTACCGTAAGTCCGGGGATTACTACCCGGATAGGAAAACCTATTTTATTGTCCATTTTTCAAAAAAAAGTTTTGCATCACTTGGAAACACTATGTTCGTTGTCAAATCTTAAATTTAGTATAGAGGGCGCTCAAAACTTAAGAAAACCTAAAATTGTCATGAGAGAAAAGTGCCTCTAATTATAATTTTAGAGCAAGATGTCGTTTAAAAAGATAATTTGTAATCGTTATTTATGTTTACATACAGAATATGAACTTGATAGAAACAATTGTATTTTTATTAAATTTATTATTACTATTATGTATTGTAGAGTTTTGATGTGATTCATTCAAAATAATTGTATTTCTAATAAATTATCATTTTTCATCAAATTTGGTAATATTTAGCCAATAAAAATTAACATATAATAATAAATAAAGCTATTATAAATATCTTAAATAAACCCAAGTTATTTTTATTAAATTTATTATTACCATTATGTATTGTAGAGTTTTGATGTGATTCATTCAAAATAATTGTATTTCTAATAAATTATCATTTTTCATCAAATTTGGTAATATTTACCCAATAAAAATTAACATATAATAATAAATAAAGCTATTATAAATATCATAAATAAACCCAAGTTACTTATATCAAACTGAAACAGGGAGTTTTTTTTTAAGTATACATATCCCAATTATACTGTAAATCTTTACATATTCGTTGTTTTTTTTAAGTTTAATTTATAGCTTTAAACGAGTGTTTTCCACTCTTAGAAAATATTGTGAAGTTCGCAATATGCTACTAAAGCAATATTCTACAAACGTATACTTTAAACTTCACTTAAGACCGGTATTTTATACGCGTGGCGCATGAAGTAAAATTTTGAGTTTAGAAAAGCCTGAAAATTTGGTTTGGTCGCTCCGCCAACCAACCAAATTTTAAGGCTTTTCTAAACTCGAAATTTTACTTCATGCTTAGTCTGGGAGTAGAAAACAGTCGTTCAAAGCTTCAAATTGAACTTAAAAAAAACAACGAATGTCGAAAAACTTACTTAAAATAAAAATTTGTTGTATGTACTTAAAAGAAAAAAATCCTGTATATTTAAATTAATTAAGTAAGTCATCAAATACATTTTTGTTTTGTACTATTTATCCGGGGACACATGGTATATACTATAACTTGATTGAAGAGAGGTAATTTAATAAAAATGTAATTATTTTGAATAATTATATATTAAAAAAGATACGAAAAAACATTGAAAAAATAAATCATTTCTAAAAAATAACATTTTTAATATAATTATTTAGATGTAATTGTGGTCAAAATATTCAATTTGTAGTGCAAACATTTGCATTCTGGACTATGCTTTCATAATATACCCAAAATCGGAGCAGAAATCGGATTTTCAAAAACTAGACTTTTATGACCTCGAAATTTTGCTTTACTTTAATCTCTTGTTGAGTTTTACAAATATTTGTTTCGTCGAACCAAAATATCTTTCAAACTCGCTAAATTTTGGGATATGCAAGAATAATGGAAAGAAATATCCGAAAGGAAATTGTCCAAGATGCTAGAATTTTAAAATATTTGGTTACAAGATATAAGCATTTGTAATCTTTATTAACGTGGGATTAAACTTAAACAGTATATTGTGAACGTCACTATAACTCAGTGTATTATACGCGAGGCACATGAAATAAAATTTCAAATTTAGAAAAGTCTGAAAATTTGGATTCATCGCTTCGCCTTGCTAGGTGACCAAGCGAAATTTTCAGGCTTTTTCAAACTCAAAATTTTACTTCATGCTTAATCAAGGAGTAAAACACTCGTTAGATCCATTAAATTGACTGCTTTTATAAAAACAATTATTTCTTACAAAGTAGTAAACACTGAAATAATATGGATATGTATACTTAAAAGAAAAATTACTTATATAGATTTTGTTCTATCAATACGAAATGTTAGTTTCGTGTTTGAACGGGTTTAGTAGAAATTAACTAGCATTCAATTAAATTAGCGATTCTTTTAATAAGGCTTTTAATGGCTAATAAAGTTTGTACATCGCTAATTTGTAAAAGATTTCTATAAGAGTAAATGAGTGAGAACAGTGTTTTCGTGACGAAAGGACTCGTAAATTAAGATTGTAGTCTCTACAGTTACTTTGAAGCATTTAATTTAGTTACTTGATTTGAATGTAAGTACTTACATAAGGTTATCGAAATTTTCACTACTTACCACATTATTTTTTCGCAAATTTATTGCTGCCTTAAGTGACAAAACTTGATCATTTTTCGATTTACCAAATTAAATTTTATTATTCTAATACATGATTTTATTATTTTATTAGTAATGAAATTTAATCAAATAATTTCTTCCAGCCTATAAGGTATATCTTACATGAAATAGTTTCAGAGCTATCATCAAATAGGCAATGGTCCGTAGCTTATTACAGTGAGCTCCGTCTTTGATACATCCCTGGAGGAATTGCCTTCGGGGTTCATTACTGCGCTGAAAATGGCAACCGGGGGTATTTCTATGGCCACCGACTCAATTGATTCCATGAAATATTACCAGGAGAAAACTTTGAACCTGCTAATGAATTATTTAAGGACTGATACCTCGCAGAAATTAAATGCCTAAATTAAAGTTCGAAATTAATCAATAAATAACTCTATTACATTAAAATCTTGAATATTCTGATCAATTTCAAACTTGACTTTATTTTGTAACAACTTTATTTGAATCTTATTAAATAAATATAACAGCCTTATTAATAGAATTGCCGTTAGCATCAATATGATCAATGTATGTTTTTAATTTGAAAAAGAAAACACTTGGTTAAATTTCACTTATATTAGTGAAATTTAACTAAGTGTTTTCTTTTTTAAATCATAGTTAAATATGTTTCACTACGTAAAAGATGAGAAACTTGTTCAAGATATAGGTATGTTTTTGAGTTTCGTGAAGAGTATATTCAATAAAAATTAACACTGTTGTATCCTTTCTTCGCATTTATTTTCTAATCTTTAGATAGATATTTCGAGTGCTACTCATTATCAATAACAACTAATTCTAACAACTGTTGTGTAGCTTCTCTATATCTACGGCGGGTTGAAGAGAAAAACCAGGATTAAGGGAAGGCCTTGGGTGGGTAAACAATTTTATTACAGTGATGTTTATGGCTTTGCAACAGTTGCATCGAATAAAATTAGAATTACGGACTAAACACACACCCCTATAATATTCAGTAAAAATTCGTTGGGCCGATTTAAAAATTGGTTTTATAAAGCTGTTTTTCTATGTTGTAAGAAATTTGCCTGGAGAAAGATTTTAAAAATAACCGATGGATTGGTGAATTTAATGTACAGACGCATTTTTTAATTAGGATGCTTGGAGCCTCATTTGGTTCCATTAAGAAGCTGTTATTGAGATTTATGATGCTGCTCCGTCACACTAACATATAAAATGTTATCATTTATTACATCGCATGTCCAATTAAAAAAAACTCTAGTGCCATGATTTAATTTTTTTTAAATTTAAGTTGGCTACACCCTTTAAAAATTGACATGTAAAACGTCAGACACAATAATTGTAATAAATAATTTCAGAGTTGCCAACCTACAATAATTTCCATGGCACTCTAGAGGTTTTTTTTATTGAACATACGATATCATTATTACTTGGTTGAACCAATGTGTTATGAGGAGTAAAAAAAAATGAAAGAAAGCCTTGACGATATCCTTCCAACTATTGTGAGTTTTATTTTCATAAAACATCTTGTTAACCTGCCTCACTTTTAGCAATGTTCACTCCGTTTTCAGTTAGTTTTACGATTATAGTCAACTTAAGAAATACCGATATTTTATCAATTAATTAATTTTTAGGATTTTAGTAAACTTTGAAGAGTTTGTTAAATATAAATGGACAGCGTTCATCGCACATTTGATGATTTTCCTAATTTGTAATCATATTAAGAAAAATAATCGACATTGTTTAGCTACATCAATATATCCACAATGACAAACTCAAGTGTCCAAATAGTTAAAAGATGCAAAATAATAATGGTTTAAAGATAGTCGAAGTCTTTTATGGGTAAATATTAAAGTTGAGAATTTTTGTCAATAATGTAAAATTAATCAAATAAAACGATGTACGAAAGAGCGGTATAATGATAAACCGAACATTAATAAAATTTAATAGATTTTACATACAGGGGAATTTTCATTTAAGTATACATATCGCCATCTGTACTCTGTAAATGCTCAAACATTCGTTATTATTAAGAAACATTCGGTTTGAAACATCGAACAAGTGTTTCTATTGCCTGATTTAAGCATGAAGTAAAATTTCGAGTTCAGAAAAGCCTGAAAATTTGGATTGGTCGCGTAGCGAAGCGAAGCGAAGCGAAGCGACCAAACTTTGAGGAGTTACTAAACTCGAAATACAACACTAAAACATTGTGAAGTTTAAAATATATCGCTAAAGCTGTATGCCAAAGCAGTATATTTGAACTATGTAAAGTTAATTAAAGGAAAGGCGCTTGGTATTGTTTCACAATTAAATCTTTATTCCGACTAGTTTCGGTTTGTTAGACCATTTTCAAAGGAATGGTTCAACCAAGTAATAATGATATCGTATGTTCAATAAAAAAAACCTCTAGAGTGCCATGGAAATTATTGTAGGTTGGCAACTCTGAAATTATTTATCACAATTATTGTGTCTGACGTTTTACATGTCAATTATTAAAGGGTGTAGCCAACTTAAATTTAAAAAAAATAAATCATTCCTTTCAAAATGGTCTAACAAACCGAAACTTGTCGGAATAAAGATTTAATTATGAAACAATACCAAGTGCCTTTCCTTTAATTAACTTTACATAGTGTAATATGTTTCACCAAGTGCCAGATGAGAAATTAATTCTAGAAAGTATATTTGAACTTAACTTTAAATTAGTGTTTATTTAAGAATAGCGATGAAGAAAAATTTCGAGTTTAGAAAAGCCTGAAAATTTGGTTTAGTCGCTCCGCTTCGTTACGCTACCAAACCAAATTTTCAGGCTTTTCTAAACTCAAAATTTAACGTGCATCGGGATATGTATACTTAAAAAAAAATTCCCTGCGGATATTGTACAAATTTAACACGATTTTTGTAATGTTTGACATTAAATATCTTATAGAAACTCCAAATGGTTCTATGTGTTTTTATTTTGAAATGAGAAAAGATTATCTTTCAAGAAAATTAATTGATTTAATATAAAAATGTCAACAAACAGGACATTTTGGACATTTTTTAAAAGCGTTCAATTCGAAGTTTCTAACGCTAAGTATGAAATAAAAATGCAAGTTTAAAAAAGCCTAAAAATTAGTATTTGGGCGCGGACCGAAGCGTAGCGTCCAAATCCATATTTTTGGCGTTTCTGAGCTCGAAATTTTACTTCGCGCGCCGCATATATGCATATCGCGTGAAGCACTAAAATATTGTGAAGTTCAAAATACCAGAATATATCTATTTGCATAAAAATCCGTGTATTTAGAACTTTACTTTACAATATTTTAAAATAATTATTGTAATGTTTGTATATTATTTTAGTTATACATAATTTCCGGATAGAGGAGAACAGTTTTCAGAAAAAAACATTATTTCCAAAAAAACTGTTAGTGATACAAAAAATTACCATCAACTTGCAGGTACACATATTGACTAACCTTGATACAAATACCAAAATTATTATGTTGTAAATTGAAGAATCACGACTCTTGGAAAAAGAAGTAAAGATGTTCAAATGTGTTCCATACACCTTTGAGAGCCTTTGAACAAGACTGGGGTACCTTTGAACATGACCGGTGCACCTTTGAACATGACCGGGGCACCTTTGAACAGATGTCAAAAATGATCCAAATATGAGGCATAATTAGTAAATTTTAGATGTGACGTATAATTTGTATTATTAATTTGAGTCTAACATAAATAATGCACAATTGCCAGTTCAATATGTTTTATTATTAATTTTTTGGTTTTATCTGCAATGTTATTTTCTTATTCACACATTTTTCATTTCTCTTTTCATTTTTCTTATCTTTTTTTGCTAGGGACTATATCTTAGTTTGAGCCCATGATCTGGGAACAGTTTTAGGAAAAGGTGATATTATTTCCGGTGACACTTAAGCATTGACTGTATTAAAAGTAAGCCAGAAGATCTATTTTAGGATGCAGCAAATTCTTGTGTTATAGAATCACAAGACATTTATATCTCATTAATAGTAAAAATTGTTTTGATGCATATTTGGATGTATATCAGTTTTTCCTTATGTTATTTTTCATTTTTTTCGTTAATAGAATAAACAGAGTAATTCTCAGACCACAGATCTGCGTATCTGTAGTAAGCAAATTGCTTTATTTTGTAACATAAAGTATAATCTTATTATGTATATTTATTGGGTATTTTTGTCTTCTCACCTTTTTTCTTATATGTTTAAAGCATATTTCAATCCATTCCACAAAGATTGACGTTACAAATTACATTTGAACACTAGGATATTGTTCAAATGTGCCCCAATAAACATCAATACACATTTTACCAATACTAATACAAATAATACTAATAAGTAAAACAAACTAAGTGAATTTAAATTAAAAACCTATATATTAGTAGAAATGCTTCACCAAGTAATCAATGAGGAAGAAGTTAACGATATAACAAGTTTTAAGTATAAAAAATGTAGTATAAGTTTAAATTCGAAATATTTACGTGATTATTATTCTATAATTGATGTACTTATTTGAATAAATATTCAACTCTGGCCAAAGACAGGTTCAACGGCAAAATCACGTTAGAAAAAGTATCTTTAGTTTTTACAACTTGCACTCGAAAACACACATGAATTAATATAATATTTTTAAATGAGGCTGGAATGAAAATGATAACTGCCATACATAAGTCCATATGACACAAACTATCACTCATAGTATGAATCTTGAAAGAATAAAAATGGCAGAAATAAATAATTCTTGAATTTTGGAAATACATTTTGAGTTTTGATATAAAGAAACCACTTAACTTATTTATACCACTTTTATAAAAGTAGTATAAAAAGATAACTGTTTTCCGACATTTAAACTATAATGACATAACTCGTCCAACGCCAACATTTAACCAATCGTGCCAACTTAACACGAGTTTAAATTGAACTATAATGAGATCGCCATGTTATTTATATTCTTCTTAGTGACAGTTACGATCTACATTTTAACACTTGTGACATATTTAAAGTAATGAGTGTCTTCCACTCCCAGATTAAGCATGAAGTAAAATTTCGAGTTTAGAAAAGCCCCGCGTAGAAAATTTGTCGAGGGTCGCGCAGCGACCCTCGACAAATTTTCTACGCGGGGCTTTTCTAAACTCGAAATTTTACTTCATGCGCCACGCGTATAAAACACTGATTTACAGTAATGTTAAAAATATATAACGCTTAGATGTGATGGTGATCAATATTTACAAAGATGTACCGAAAAAATGTAAGAATTACTTTTGTTGTGAATAGTTTTAGAACAATAATAATAAAAGCAGAATAAAGTTTGAGCAACTTTAATTATTATATCTTTAACAGGAAAAGTGCTGTGATGGATACATTACCATTTGCGATGCCACTTGGCATCGCTCATAGCACACAGTTTGACTGACACTGTGTTAAAGTATTCGGCCTGTGCAGGATACTATTAACAATTAATTTAAAACACTTAACTTTATTTTACCACTTTTATTTTACTTTTCAGTGACTACTGAGTTAAGTGTTTTAATTAAATTTTTATGAAGATGTACCATAAAGTGAACGCCAATCAAATCAAAGATTAGGATACTATTAGTAATTCACTATCCAATAAAAAGGAACCGAACGTGCTGGATACTAACCGGATATCACTTGCAATTCTAGAAATTTGTATTCAAAATTTTCAATAGAATATTTTTACATTCAGCATTTATATTCTTTTATTATAAGTTAATACAAATTTCCCATGCACTTAATGATCGTTGTCTTTAAAATTAAATTACTTGTACGATGATAAACATTTTCAAACTCAATTTAATTTCCCAGAGTTTTTTTAACGCCCCGAAAATTTCGAATGCGTTCCGAGCCGGGAACACATCCACGGAATTAACGATGGCGAGAGCGCAGTAGGGCGCAATACAGAATATGACTTTGAAAAGTGCCGGAGAGCTTTTAGGGGATGTTTAAAACTTCCAGCGCACTTCCGTTTTTCACAATTTTACTTTTATGCGGGGGATAAAATTTCGAATCGCACATTCGGGCGAGCAGTTGTTGGAATTCGAGGGGATGTTTTCAATTATGTTTGCCTTCGGAATTTATTACTGCACTTCCTTCGAAATGAGCAAAACTGCGAAATACGGTGGCGCACGCTTTTGCGGATACTTTTACCTAATGGTAATGGCGATGATGGAGATATTAAGGAAACTGCTTAATACCTTAACGTCAGTTATTGTAATTGAGATATTATATGTATAATGTTAATGCGGTAAAATATAAAATAATATCATGAGAACAATCATGCATGAAAATTAGATTTTCTAACGATATCCCGGCGCATTTACCATTATTTTTATTGTTTTAGTCTTTGTCCTTACATTGAATGAAAAGTTACAACTCTATATTAAACGATGCATACTTTTCTTTAGCGTTCTTTATGGCCTTAGCATCTTTTCTTTTGGCCTTGGATACTAGCCACTTCAACATTATATTAAAATACGACAAGGATACGGTTCTTCACGTTGAGGGGTCTTTCATAACGAATTTCATAATTTTTTTACAGCACAATACTCGACCTAATTTATATTTTCATTTTTGAATGGCCTTGGCATCTAAATCCATCTGCATGTTATATTTTCATAAAATATATTGAAATTCATACATTTCCCCTCCTTATTAGATTTTTGCTCAACCTGGACTTAAATAAATTGTATGGCAACACTGTTATGCCCATTCTGACAGTTCAGTTGATGGTAAATCATTTAACTTTGATCGCCATTATTCTTAGGTTACGTTTGAGAGTTCTTGCTATTTTTCAATAATATTCGATAATTTCCACGTTTTTTACGGATGTTACTCCAAGAAAAAGAGAAAAGATCATTACGCTTAGTAAGCATACCTCAATGACACAGAGAAGCATTGCAATGGAATGTGGTGTGAGTTTGGGTGCTGTAAATAAACTATTAAAGTAGAAGAGAGAGACGGGATCTTTTAAAGTGCAGCAAAACGGAAAATGTGGAAGAAAAAAAATACCACTCCTCGAGAAAAAGCCAGCCTTCTGCGAAATAGCAAATTGCATCCAAGAAAAACAAGCCACGACCTTTAGCAAGATTTAGAATGGGTTGGGGTGAAAATTCATAACTCTACAGTACGCAGAAGACCTCTGGAAGGTGGAAGAAAAGCCACGAGGCCACAGAAAAAATAACTTTTGACTGCCTCTATGATAAAAAAGAAACTAAATTGGGCCAAAAAAATATACCAATTGGATCGAAAATGACTATAGGAACGTGATGTTCTTAGACAAGACACACTTTCTAGTGCAGGGCCAGCGATTAAAATTCGTTCGTAAGAAGGTGGATGAAAAACTAACTGCAGCCCATATTGTTCAATCAGTCAAACATCCAGTTAATAAGATGTCCTGAGGTTGTTTTTCGTACTTGTGACCTAGCAAACTTATTCCAGTAGAAGGAATGATGAATAGTGAAAAATATAAAGCAATGCTAGATCAATGTGTGGTTGAGGAACTGGAGAAAGTTCAAGCCAACGGCAATGCAGTTTTTCAATAAGACTCAGCTCCATGCCATACTTCGAAGACTGTCGTGAAGTTTTTCACGGATAAGAAGATTGGCATTAGGACTGGCCTGGAAGTTCACCAGATCTCAATCCTATTGAGAATTTAAGGGCGATCTGCAAGGCCAAATTACAAAAGATTGACTGTACGACGAAAACCAAGATGGTGGACGCAGTAATTCAGGTGTGGTATCAAGAGGGAGCAATCAAGAATAATTGTAAAAATCTAGTTGACTCCATGCCGAGGTGAGTTCAAGCCGTGATTACAGCAAAGGAAGGACATATTTCAAATTAAATAATAGTATTTATACCTTGTTTATATGTCTAACAATAGTTTTATTTCAAATAAACATATTTACGAAAACAATCCTTGCGTTCACATTAATTCGCACAGTACTGTATGACAAGCACTACAAGAGCTGATAAAATTAATGCCATCTCATACTCTTTAAACAATTGAAACTACTCTTTGCCTAAAAAAAAAACATACCGTTCGAAATTAAATTAACTTTTCATTTAAAATAGAAATCCTCGAAATGCCCATCCACACGCTGTTATCAGCGACATTTATTCTGGAGAGCACTAACGATAATGCCTATTGGAAAAGTGTAGTGCGACCAGTGAAGCGGCAATTCCATGTTTTCGACGACTTTGTGCCGTTCTTTTTAGATTTATCTATAATGTGTACAAAATCTGAAATGTCGCTTTAAGGGCACTCTAATTGCTTCCCGGGCAATAAGGTAATGAGAAATGCACTCCTCCGGGAATATCGAAGTTTCACGCTCTCATCTAAGAGGGAACTTTACTCGAGTGAAACTTTAATATCGGATGATTATATTTATAAGCGAAATATAAATAGGCGCCCGTCGAAGTTTTCCTTGCGGCCATTTTAGAAATTATAAAGTTAATTAAGTGTTGCAAAATGTACTTTTAGATGTTTATAAATAAATTATTTTGATTTTATGTGTTTATATTCAGGCTGGGAACTTTACAAGTTTAAGTATTCAAATATTTATTTAAAAATATATTCAAATATTAAGGAGTGGAAACACTCGTTATAGAGGCTTTAAATATACTTTTAAGAATGGGATTTTTTAAATTTAAGTATTTTAATGAAAACACCTGTTGTTCCTTACTTAACTTTTATTTTTATTCCTTAGATGTCCTTAGATGTGCTAAGCACTCATTATCAATAACTAATCGTTAGTTATTGATAATGAGACCTTAGCACTCGAAATGTATATCTAACGAATAAAAATAAAATTGAAGGAAGGAACAAACAGTGTTTACATTGTGATTAAATACTCCACATAACTCAAATAAACAACTAGTGGTTAAGTATTCGGATTTTCATTTAAAAAAAAACATTAGCAAGTATTTGAATAATATTTAAATATTTGAATATTCGTTCAAAAACAGATCAAACAAATTTAGTGATTATAATATTTAAATTTGAATATCAGAATATTTGACTATTCGAATCATTCGTTATCAAATCCCTGCTTTAGTTTATATAGCTAAAAATATTCTTGTTTTTTGTTATTCTTAGGAGAATTATGTACAGGGAATTTTTCTTCTAAGTATACATGTGCATACGCTGTAAATTTCACGAGATTCGTTGATTTTTTTTAAAGAGCCCAATTTGAATCTTTAAACGAGTGTTTTCCACTACCAGATTAAGCATGAAGTAAAATTTCGAGTTTAGAAAAGCCTGAAAATTTGGTTTGGTCGCGTAGCGCGAAGCGCGGAGCGGCCAAACCAAATTTTCAGGCTTTTCTAAACTCGAAATTTTACTTCATGCGCCACCGTCACAAAACACTGACATATTACGAAGATTAAAACACACCGCTAAACTTTTCATTGCATCAGTGTTTTGTACCGGTGGCGCATGAAGTAAAATTTCGAGTTTAGAAAGGCCTGAAAATTTGATTTGGTCACGTAGCGAAGTAAACCAAATTTTCAAGCTTTTCTAAACTCGAAATGTTATTTCATGCGCCACGCTTGTAAAACACAGATTTTAAGTGAGGTTTGAAATGTTCTAGTAAAGCAGTATGCTAAGGACGTACATTCTGAACTTTACATCAAATCAGTGTTTTTTTGGTTTGCTCGCCTCGCTTCGCGGAGCGATCAAACCAAATTTTCAGGCTTTTCTAAACTCGAAATTTTACTTCATGCTTAATTTACTAGTGGAAAACACTTGTTCAACGCTTCAAATTGAACTTGTATATATACCAACGTATACCAAAAAGAACAACTCCCTGTATATTAGTTTTTGTCCATCATACGCGTAAATGTTACTTTACTTGAAGAAACAATCGAAAATGGTATAGCCTGTACAATACCTCCCTATTGTGATCGATTGAAAATTGCCCCTCATTTTTTGACGGAAATATACGTTTCCACACGTATGCGTAAAATTCTCGAATGTTTTTAACAAATCCGAAGAAGGATTTTTAATATCGCTAAATTTACCTCCTAAAATCACAGCAATATAAGCCTTATTTTTATTCGTCACGCTCATCTGATTAATAATTTTTGCGATAATGTACGATACACTGATGGATTTGGAAACACAATTCACAATTCAGGATCAAACATTAATGTGAAAAAGTAATTTGTAATGATATCCATCAATTTTAAAAGTTTTAAAGCACCCATGTGTGAATTTGTGTTATCTTCTGGATTTTAAAGGACATTTTAAAATTATTAATTTTCTGCAATTTTTTAACCACTGCAATGTTTACATCTGTAATTGTGTTTTCAGTCTACTGGTGTTATTGTTCACTGCCCTAATACGAAGTATAATAATTCCTCAAACATTTCTGTTGGCTAGGTTTATATTATTCCTATCTTCATAATCAGTTAATACTCCTAATTATAAATCGATTTCTGCACAAAATTCTACCTACCTCCCTTTTTATTCATTATATGTATACTTTACAGCATGTAAATAGCAAGAGGGTTTTTCGTATAGGATATGGATAAAATACATTCATCAATAAATATAGCTTTTTAAAATTCAGGGATGAGTTGATGAGGGTAGCCTGTCCCGTACTCGATTTATAAAACTGCCGAAAAATATTATCCCCAAAATATACGACAGTATAAAAGCTAACTGACCCTAAAGCGGAAAAGATAAAATGGGCATTTTTTTCAGCAAAAAAAAAAATGGAAAATACTAACAATGCGCTTTTCTATGTATTGTTGTAAGAAAAAACAACAACAAATTATTAAACTACAGATGATTCACTGTAACATATTCATTTATTATAAGTTCGATTAAAAAATAGACTTATCCTGGTGTAAGTTGAAAACCTTATCACACTTTTGATTATTCGTTGTCATATTTTAAACTAAGTGCTAAGTCGAATAAAATGAATAAAATTGTAAGATAAATATATTGGTTTTGCAAATTAAATTAACTTGGTTTTATTTCACTTATACTCGTATGGATTTTATTTTTCTAGCGGTTTCGGCTTAATGTCATTATTAAGAATGATGTACCATCGGTAGATATAAAATGTTGGGAAAAATCGAAAACTGGATAGAGTCAAACATAACCAAATTTATATCGGTTGAGTCAGGTTTTTTAAATTCAGTTTATCAAAGTGACAATAAAAATATGAAAATGAAAGGAATTATCGAAACACTTTTTTTCATTTTTGACACATCAAATAACAATTAATTGACAAGTCCAAAGTTTGATACACACTATAAAACTTTTACGTGTCCCAACATTTTGTTTCTACCGATGGTACGAATGGATTTGTTTGGAAATATCGTATGTTCAATAAAAAAAACCTCTAGAGTGACACGATTTTATCTTCATTTTAAATTTAAGTTGACAACACGCTTTAGGAATTGACATATAAAACGTCAGACATAATATTTATAATAAATAATTTTAGAGTTGCCAACCTACAATATTTTCCATGGCACTCTAGAGGTTTTATATTATTGAACATACGATATATAAAGGTCAAATTATAAGTGAGCCTAATTGATTTATTAAGTACAAAAATTTTACACAACTAGTTGTAATGATTACAAATGTTAAATGTACTGTCATCTCAAGTTTTGTTAGATATGGAGCGCTGGCCAATTGCTCAAAGAATAGTCCGTGTAGAGAAGGTTTTAAGAATTAATTCAATTATCCAAATACATTGTTTGGGAAATGCAGTTATTTATTAAATGGTAACACTGAATGATACGGGGAAATATTGCAAATGTTTTTAATGGATGCCATCGATTAACTCCGGTTACCATTAGATGTAACATGGTATGGTTTCAACAAGACAGTGCAAGGCCTCATGTGTCAAATTTGTTTATGGAAGTACTGCGAGAGATGTTTTCGGGCCGTCTACTATCTCAGCGTGGAGATCAGCTATGGTCTGCGCGCTCTCCTGATTTCTCGCCTTCAGATTACTTTTTGTGAGGAAGACACGGGAATACTTAAAAATAACATAAGGTAAGCTATTGTTTAAATTCCGGCTGAAATGTTAGTGTGTAATGGGAATAATATTGTACCGCACACAGATATGCATCAATAGAAACGGAGGACACCTGTTAGATGTAATTTTTAAGCATTAAAAATAAAACTTGGAATATCCATCTTTAATTTCCATATTTAATTTTCAAAAAAACAATTTTGTTGCATATTTGTAGTAAATGGGCCACTTATAATTTGATACCCTTTATGTAGATTTTTTGTTTTATTGGGAAATAAGAGAATTTAATATCGGGAAATTGCAAAGATTTTTTTTGTCGTTGGCCACATTTATACATGCCTTTAAGGCTTTTGAAATTTCTAAACCCTCCGGATAGTTAAGCGTCAATCCCTTATTACCTGAGTGTAGATTTTTTTTATCGTTTTAAAAAAATGGTGATAATGTGTGATACATGGTTTGGAAAAACAAGTGTTTTTTTTTTAATTTCGATGTCTTTCTTGTGTCATTTTAATCTGCTTTTAAAAAACCTACCGGTTTGTCCTATGTACTTTATTTTAGTTTGCATTTTTTAATTTTTATTTTGTTATTAACTAATAAATTTTCTAAATTATTTGTGTTTGTCAATATAATGTTATTATTCTTTCCTTTCAAAATATTTTTGATTTGTAAAGACACTCGCTTAATGTATTTTAATCTATTCCATGTTATTGGTTCTGAATTTGTTACACTGTTAAAATATTTTCACAATTTTGTGTGCCGTATCTTATTAAGAGTATTATCTATTATATCTTCCGTGTAGCCATTGTTAACTGCAATTGTTATCAATATATTTAACTCATTTTTCAAAGTCTAATTTACTTACAGGGATGCTGATTAGTCTGTATAAAAGGGCATAAAATGTACTATATTTAATTTTACTGTCAGTATTTGCTCATTTTGGTATGAGCAAGTCTCTTTCCTATATAATAAATAACTAAGGCTAGTAAAATAAATAGTTCCATAGATCCCTAATCAAAAGACCTGGATATTGAATCAATATTAATATCTCTTCGAAACGTTCTTATATTTACATGTGTTATGAATTTAAACTGATCAATGGTCTTGTGAATTTCAGTCATTTACTTTCTTTATTGAATATTAATTTCTTTTTAAATACAACCGTTTGTAACAGGCCATTGTTCAGGTTAAATTTCCACCACACAAATTATGGTATTCATAGTCCGGTTTCACGCATAGTGCGGTATTTCAACATACTTATACTTATGTTAAATATACATTTTATAACATTCTCAAATTCATATAATGTGTTTAAACCCCACTTATCTTTTTTTGATCTCAATATTATCAAATATTGCTAACATTTTTGTTTATTTTACGTTATTAAGTGATTAGCGCGATATTTATATATTGTAATTTATATGTACCTAAATATTTCTATTTTGTTGTTATATATTTTTTGTAATACTATAAAAAGGAGTAATCCGTAAATAAATAAATAAATATTTGAAGCCCATAAATCCAATCTGACATTAAGTTGTTTCTTTTTGTATAAGTTTCTTATTAAGACAACTAACTAGACTCTTTATTGTATTAAACTTTAAGCGTTCATACTTTTATTTTGATTTGTTTAATTAAGTTCTTCCAATGAGGTCTTGATTTTATAGTGGGTAGCAGAGGCGGTTCGTGACCTTTTTTTAGGTTAGGTAACACGCTTCTCGTTATTAAAAGGTCGCATGATCTACCCGTAAGACTTATCCGGCAACAGCCATGTTCTATGACGTAACGGGCGTTGAATAACAACATGTACAAGAAGAGAATTCAACCTCACTTTTTGTACTTTAGATCATTTGCCTCCTCTGAAGTTAGCCACGAGCCACGCCTGGTAGGTAGAGATTCTGCTCGCGACTCCGGAGGTCACGGGTTTGAATCCTGTTACGGTGGGGTCATTTAATAAATTATTGAATTTGGTACATGGATCTATGACCTACTGGTTAGTCTGGATGTGCATGTTTTGTGAAGTGATGTGAATTCACTCAATCCTATATTTTGTTTTATTTATTCACTAATTATTTGAACAAAAGTAGGATAACACAGTTTAAATATTTACCAGTTAAAATCCGATCATTAAATATTAAACAAAATTCCGAATTAACTGTTAAAATATTCAGCAGCGCTTTCTATAAAATCCCGGCTCGTCAGGAGCGTATTTTGTCCATTGATCGATTTTGAACAGACCAACAGTTGAACAGTGCAATCCACCTCGCATAATAATTATTTCATCCCGTTTAGTGGCGCATTTCGAAGCGTCGCCGCTTTTGCCGAATCGACCGACGATGAAACTCAAATGACAATTAATGTTTATAATTTATATTTCCAGGCACATAGTTTCGGCGCGATTCGAGTGACAGCGGAATTTCTGGCAACATTTGCTTATCATTAACGCTCTAACGGGCGCGGGGTTTGAATTGTGGAATAGGAATAGTCAGTGTTTAAAATTCGATGAAAAAAATATTTAGCTGAGAGTGTTGTTCGATAATTAATGAAATGTGGACGATGATAATATAATAATAATTTTTTAAAACTGATCATTTAAATCGAAATAATGTATCATTTAGGTAAAATGATTGGTGAACTAATATTGTAATATTACTTTTTTTAATAATATAACGGACCCCGACATGACAGACGAATGCAATTGTATTCGGCTATTGTCAAAAAATATTGGATAATTCGCGTTTTATCTAGACAAAACGCGATTTATCCGTATTGCGTGTTTTGTCCGTAACATATACACAAGGGTATTTTATACTTAAAATAAACATTTCCTGTATAAAGGAAATACTAAGATTTTCCTGTGAAATATTTTTATCCAAGATAATCACTAATATTTCTAGAAAACGCCATTAAATCCACCCCCTGAAAACTTATTTACGTCGAAATCCCACTTATTTCACTCCAAGGGCATAATTCCGAAAAATTATGTAACACCCCGTGAGTATACATTCAGCGTCTTACAAGAGCGCTGAAAGTATCAGTTTCAATATGAAACACGGCGCCAATGAAATTTCATCAAAATTTATTGCCCTTTTTCTGCCGGCGAAATTAAGCGCTTAAATCACTGGGCGTCTGACATCCGAAAAGGGTCGTGTTACGAAAACTGAAACAGCTCCAATATTATTTCTTAATTTTAATACACACACTCATAAAATACAAGGAAAAAATCTCCAATATCGTATAATATATCATAATACAGCCTTATTCTTACCTTTATTTTTAATTCACTGACTATAGAGGCTTCTACTTATTTTTAAGCTAGTTGTTTACTTAAAATCAAATTGTACAAGGTTTCGTCAATTTTTTTCAAACTAATTGTTTACCTGAAATCAAATTATTCGAGGTTTCGACAAGTAGCTTAAACAATCAAGTAATCTAGTGAAAAATCAAGCCTAATAGTCATATCTTTTGATCTTTTTACAAAAGGGCAGACAGACTAATGGTCGACAGCCCAGACAGGGACGTACTAACACATTAATGGAATATAAATATTTGTATAAATAAACATTGAAACTGAAAATAGTATGACTGAATAAAGATGATGTATATATAATGAATTATAAAATGCAATAGTAAAAAATCAAGTCTAGTGGTGGAATCCGGATTCTTAATATTACAATAAACTGAAAATAAAAGTAAAATATTTTGTAAAGCTTTAAATGAGTGTTTTTTACTCCCAGGCTGAGCATGAAGTAAAATTTCAAGTTTAGAAAAGCCCCGTGAACATTTTCTGGGCTTTTCTAAACTCGAAATTTTACTTCATGCGCCAAGCGTATTAAACACTAAAACATTGTAAAATGTATGTATATTCGAACTTCATTTAAAAATCTGTGTTCTATACGCGTAGCGCATGAAGTAAAATTTCGAGTTTAGAAAAGCCCAGAAAATTTGTCTCGGGTCGCTGCGCGACCCTCGACAAATTTTCACGGGGCTTTTCTAAACTCGAAATTTTACTTCATGCTTAGTCTGGGACTGGAAAACACTCGTTTAAAGTTTTAAAATGAACTATTTTGAAAAACAACGAATGTCTGAAAATTTACAGCTTATGCATATATTTACCTAAAAGAAAAATTAACTGTATGTAACACTTCTTACGCCAGCATCCATAAGGAGTCCTCATAGTTTATTGCTAAGATGCATATTTTGAACGAACTGCAGTCATTTTGATGAGAAGTGAAATGTAATTGACAAATTGTGATAAGGTTTTGATATATAGTTAAATCTATTAGATAAATGGAAAATATATTTGAGGTAAAGGGATACTTATTCAATATAAAGTGAAATGCAATAGAGGAACTCTGTATTTACCAGTATTTAATATTGTCAAATTTTCTGGGCTTTTCTAAACTCGAAATTTTACTTCATGCTCCACGCGTACAAAACACTGCTTTTAAGTGAAGTTTAAATATACATAAATTTCCCAATATTTTAGCGTTTTATACGCGTGGCGCATGGAATAAAATTTCGAGTTTAGAAAAGCCCAGAAAATATTCACGGGGTTTTTTTAAACTCGAAATTTTATTTCATGCTTAGCCTTAAAGTGGAAAACACGCATATAAAGTTTCAAATTGAACTCATTTAATAAACTACGAATAACCGGAGATTTAAGTATATACACTGTAATTGGAAAATGTATACCTAGAAGAAAACTTCTCTGTATATGTATGAATATTAATTTAAATAAAAATCACTTAGTTGAATTCATCTATTTATTTAAATTAATATTCATACATTCATATATGTATACCGAGTGAATATTTCTAAACCGAACATAGACAATTATAAGGAAAAAAAACATGTTTTGCAGATTGCTGTTTCCCATTTTAATTTAGAGGGTTTATAATGACACTAATCAAACAACGACTTTTTTCCTCATCTAATGATATTTGAAATTGTTCATTTTCGGTTGTATTTCTCTATTATTTCATCGAAAATTCAGAATAAATGTGATTTAAAAAAAAACACATTTTTGAATGCTATGTATCAATAATTAGAAAGTAAAGAACTAAAAAAAAAAAACTGTAGTTAAATATTAATAAATGTAATACTAAAGTTAACTTGGAATCAGATAATGTTTTATTTTATGGAATTGATAACGAATAGGCAGTTTTTTTTTTGGTTTTGGCTTTTGCCTGGTCTTGGGAACTTGCCCATTAGCCATCATCAATGTTTATTTTTGTATCAATTAATTTATTACAATTTGTATTATTTAACTATTCATTCGGACAATCACACACATTCATACCACACCAAGGGTCACGACGAGACATTATTTTTCAAATAAAGTCTCCCCGTGCACGGGAATCGAACCCGAACCCGAACTCGCCGAGCGATACAGCCCGGCGACGTTACCGCTCGGCCACCACAATAGGCAGTTAGAAAACGTAAAAAAATTCGTGTTACAATGAGATGGGGCATTATTTAATGAAGAATGCATACTTATTTGAATACTTTCTTTAATTATTAATTTCTTATTGAAATTTTTGTCATAACTATTGTTAAGAGGTGTACCATTAAAATCTTTGTGCTGTCATTTAAATTGATCAAATTGGATAATGCAAAACATGGTGCCCCATTCAAAAATGTTGTATTGTAATTTCTTCCATTTATTGTCATTTATTGAAATGTATTTATGTTATTTTTGTGCAAACAAAATTCTAACAAACACGATGCAACCGATGCTAATCAAGTTTACTGAATTTTATATTTACTAGAAATTCAACCAGAGTTTTTTTCTATTGTTTAGAAAATGTCTAATTGATTTCAGTAAATAAAATTGTAAATCCTAAAATCATAGTCGCTAACGGCATAATGAATCTGTTACTTGAATGACGTTTGAATCTGTTTATTGTCTTACGAATCATGGCTTAACATGATTTTTCGATTAGATATATTGCGAATTTTTGATAAAATAATGAGAACTATAACAAAAAATTAACTTATTCGCATATCGTTAGGTGAGGAAAATATCTTTCGATTGGTATTATTATAAACCCTCTAAGTTAAAATGGAGAGCAGCAATTTGCAAAAAACCGTTTTTTTAAATGTTAATTGCCTATTTTTGGTTTTGGAATATTCACCCGGTATATATAATCAAGTTTTACCAAGTAAATAAACCACCGGTTTTTCTAAGCACTGTATCACATCTAATCACCATTTTTCTTCAAACGTTTTAAAAAATCTGCATACAGGTAATAAGGGATTAACGCTTAACTACCGTGAGGGTTTAGACATTTCAAAAGCCATAAAGGCAAGAAAAATGTGGTCAACGACAACGAAGACCTTTGGAATTCCCCGATATTAAATGCCCTTATTACCCAATAAAACTTAAAACTCGAAACTGTATATATTCCCAAACAAATCCATTTGTACATTCTTGTACATTCTTGATAATGGCATCAAGCCGAAACTAGTAGAAAATAAAATACATATAAGTGAAACAAAACCAAGTGAATTTAATTTACAAACGATTATAAATAATGAGAACATAGTGAAAGATATAAAATATTTTGCTTTAGGATTATAACTCTTATAAACCAATCTGTGTGAGTATTTAGTTAACGTGATGTGTAAATCTTGATACAATGAAGGGCTTGGAGAGTTGTATCTCGGATGGTAATTCTCGGTGTCGAATTCAATGGAATATTTCCAAGTGGTTGCCACATGTTTGTGCATGTGTGAATAAGGCAAATATTACACGATATCGATTCGTAGTTGGCGGGGCTGGTTTTGAGAGAGGGTGCGGATGTGCCGTTTCGGAGCGAATTCTTCGAGACTTGGAATTAGCGCCATTTATATTCCGGAAACAAAAGGGGGCAAAACGGTAAAACACTTTTGTTATTGCAATATTAACACGTTGGCATAAATGGTGGGCTATTAGAGTCAAAATGCTATTGATTTGTCATAGCTATAACAGTAATTGTTAAAAAAATAATATCGTGGATACTCACTATTTATTTCCAATGTACTCGTATTTAATTTTCCAATTGTTACATCTCAGCACGGTTCGGACGATATATATCAGATATCTATCACGATATTTAGCATGAAAAATAAAAAATTAATTTATAAACTATGATACATATCATGGAAATTTATGGAATGCAAAAAACCATTAAATTGCGCGGGTATTCCCTCGTCTCTCGAATATTCCCAGTTGCAGTTTTTGAATTAATTTAAGAATTGCTAACAGTAAATGCAACAGCAGCGGCACTCGAGAGACATTTTTCATCATTTGGCTTTGTGCAATGAAAATTAGGAAATTTATTGAGACACAAGAAGGCTGTCAAACTTGTGTTTTAATTTAAATATTTAAATTGTAAAAATGTTCAAAAAGATTTCAATTTAAACTGGATTTGGGAAGATGCACCTATTCTCGAATCAAACATTATGGCATTTTCCGATATGAGTCATTAATTAACCTAATATGCTTAAATTGTATTTAATAATAATACTATTTTGTACACACTTTAAACCAGTAGTAGTTTTGTAATTAATGAAAATCGGATCTATGTTTATTGCCTTCAAATAAGCCCATTAACAAAATGTGAAATTTGTTTACATTTGTTCTAAATCACCCTGTATATGACCACACAGTGATATTTTTAAAATATGGAACAATTTCCTGGAAATCATTCTAAAAGTGGAGGTGTAATTCAAATTCGCGGAAAAACTTGGTCCCCAGAGCGATTTTTATTATTGATCCGCGCTTGACGACAGGCTTGATGTTTTTGAGGTCTCAATGCCTCGACAAGAGACAGACAGTCAGACTTGATGTATCCATGGAAAACTCCATTCAAGTATATTTATTTTCTTGTGAAAATATTTTATATATGTATGTGAACAAATAACATTTTCTCGTCTCACATAATCATTATTTTATAAATAATCATTATTTAGGGCAGTAGTTTTTAACCGGTGGTCCGCGAGAAGTAAAATATGGTAAATTTGAATCTTTACATTCAATATTTTTAACATTAATATGATACATTTAATAAAACTCGTATAAATTATCCAAAATTTTGCACAATGCCATGATTGGTAGAAAATCGTGAATATTGAAAACTATTAAATCTATTACAATATTTAAAATAGGATAAATAATACGATTTCGTGGAAACTATTTAAATAATTAATAAATGCGTGTAAATACCTTGGCATCACTTTCGACCCCAAACTATCCTTCAAACTCCATTCCCAAACCATGAAAACAAAAATTCAAAATAGTGCGCGGCATTTCAGATCGTTAACCTTCCAAAATAAAGGGATCAAGACAAAAACAGCTATCCACATCTATAAAATGATCTGACGCCCCCTATTAGAATATGCTTCAATCCTCCTTCTTAACCCTCGTCCCTCAACATTAAATAATATCGAAGTCGCAGAACGATCAGCCCTTAAAATCCTCACAAAAATCCGACACCCCAATAACCCACTCCACAACCCCTCCAATACCTTATTGTATGAAAAAACAGAAATAATCCCTATCCAACAACGACTTACCCAACTATCCCAAAAAATCGCATCTAACCCACACATCCATGACATTCTTAATCACCTCTGTTTAGTACGAAACCCCAATATTTCTCCCAAATTCAACAACCCAGAAACCACCATTTATCAATTCATTTCATCTCACATGAATCATAACTAACTGACAAGACAAGGACAAGTACAACTCAGGCTGAAAGACCGATGGTCGATAGCCAAGGATCCAAAAAATAAAATATAGTGTAAAAATAAACAAACTGTAATTTTTTTAGTGCACAATAAAGATGTTTATATATATGTATATAGTTAATAAAAATCATGAATTTTCAATAAAATCAATAAAACAGAACTAATGTTTTTATCGAAGTCCTTAATACCATATTAACGAGTGTCTTCCACTCCCAGATTAAGCATGAAGTAAAATTTTGAGTTTAGAAAAACCTGAAAATTTGGTTTGGTCGCTCCGCGAAGCGGAGCGACCAAACCAAATTTTCAGGTTTTTCTAAACTCAAAATTTTACTTCATGCGCCAGGCGTATACAACACTGATTTCAAGTGAAGTTCAAAATATTATTAGCGACCTATCGATAATTGACTTACTGTTTAACAAACGCTAACGTAAATGATCGATATAATAATGACTCGATTAATTTTTTTATCGTATCTCGATTGTTCCCATCAGGAATTAAAATATATTTCAAGATAAATACAGTTGTATTTTTTAACCTTGTGGTCCCTGCTTCTATAAAAAAAATCGCAGTGGTTCCTGATAAAAAAAAATAAGAACCACATATTCAGGGTAATACAAATCCCGGCGCATGCACCATAATTAGTATCCTTTTAATATTTTCTTTAATAATTTAAATAAGTCAAGTCTCTCTTAATAACCAGAATAAGGTGTTTGTAAGAAAATTGCACTTTTTCTAACTTTAAAAAATATTGATTTATCTGATGAAATAATTGATAAGTATTCTTTAAAATCGCTAACTTCATTCTAAGGTTCTTAATAATAACATTCGATATTCGGATAATAAATATGGATAATGTCTACCTTCCATCTGGGTGTCGGGGTGAGGGAAGATCCACCCCCTATATAAACAGGTACCGGACAGGCAAATCGCCCCTTCTTCAATAACCATCGGTCCGAAAAGTACGTGAATAATCGGTCCGAATTAGAATTTGTACTCGCATTCAGAATTATATTACGTGTGTGACTATTATAATTAAACGGCAAAAAAACATCTAACTTCTTTTATTAGCCTAACGGCCACCAAGACTACACAAAATAATTATTATTATAATAATATATTTATTCCCCACAAAAAACGAATACTAATTACAAGGTAACATAAAAAATATAAAATGCAAAACATAAACAATTGATAAAACATAAACTCAAAATTACATAATAAATATATATATACCGGGTGTTTGATTAGGCGTGGCCATCCGCTGTGTCTCAGAAATTATACATCGTAACATGAATACTAATTACAAGGTAACATAAAAAATATAAAATGCAAAACATAAACAATTGATAAAACATAAACTCAAAATTACATAATAAATATATATATATATATATATATATATATATATACCGGGTGTTTGATTAAGCGTGGCCATCCGCTGTGTCTCAGAAATTATACATCGTAACATGTTGCGGTAAAAAATTTCATTGTATAAGTGGTCAAGAGAAATTGCTAAATTATTTGTAAGTTCACAGCTTTGCTGGAAGAGGGCGCTATCTCTATAATAAAAGGTTAAAACAATTTTTATCAAATAAATGCCAAACTAAGCGATGTAAAAAATATGAAAATTCTAATCTACGGTAAAGTTGACCTAATTTTAACTATCTTCTCGTTTTTTATGTCTTTCATAAGATGCACGGAAAAACGAAATTATCTAATTATTTTGTTAGGTTCCACTGAATTTAATAAACTTGGGCTCATTTAATAGATAATTGAATGCGCTTTAAAACATAATTCACTCTGATTTATTTTAGTTTTGATATTAAGCGGTAGAGGGTGCGATTGAGGCAATCACCATATTTTCTGCATTTTCTTTGAATTATCAAATTAGAAGGTATACGTAAGTTACAGTAGTTAATTAAAATAAAAAATAGTGTGAAAACTGGCGAAAATCGCCTCCTGATATCTTCATCCTAACGGGAGATATATTTAAAATTGTCCAGAATTGGGTATTTTGTGCTAATATCGCCCTCTGATCCTTACTATAGGCACTAAATTAAATCAGAATACATATTATTTAAAAGTGCATTCAATTATTTATCAATTTAGTCAAAGTTTTTTAAATTCGGTTAAACCTAACAAAAGTTACAACCATTTTAATGATTAGACTTTTCCAATTTCATCTGCATCTTATGTAAAAGCAAAACAAACGAGAAGGTAGTTGAAACCGAGAAATACTTAGAGTAGATTAAGATTTACATATTTTCAACATATGCAGCTTAATTTGACATTTTAAATAAAATCTTGTTTTTATCCTTTGCGGTAGAGATTGCGCCCTCTACTAGCGAAGCTAGATTTAATTAGTATATTCGTTTTATTTTCTTATGTTTTCTTTGTTATTGTTCTAATAAAGTATGGTAATCAGTGTTTTTAATTGCAGTAAATATACGCTGTTTTAAACATTCTACTAATTTTATAGCCTACTATATTTTGAGATTTTAAATAATCATGGAATTATTTACATATTCGCTTGGCAAAACATAGAAATGGGGAAAAGTGATCTCCGTTATTCTATAAATTATTGTTTTTGACCTCTTGAACATAAAACAAAAAAGACTGAAGGCCTACTAGATTTTAAAATATATTTTTATATGGTGCGCGGTTGAAAATTAGCAAATCTACCAGAATTTTTGCTATATCTTATGTTAGGATAAGGATGTCAGTATGAGGTTTTCACCACTTTTCTCTTCTGTAATAAACTAGCGTAGGAGAACAATAGCTTATAATTTAAAATGTTCAAGAAAATCTAGAAAATATGGCGGTTGTTCAAATAAGAACTAAAGTAAACAAAAGTAAACAGTGATTTAAAGTGCTTTTAATTACCTATCAATAACTACCTTGATTAATTTCGGTTAATTCTAACAAAAGTTACACGCAGTTTAATGATCACACTTTCCCGCTCTCCCCAGCTTTATATGTGCGAAATAAAGAAACAAGTAAGTAGCTAAAATTAAGTTAAATTCAGCATAGATTCTGATTTGTATACTTTTAACCTAGCTCAATTTAGCGTTTTTTGATAAAAATCTTATTTTGTATTTGACGGTAGATGTTACGCCCTCTAGCGGCAGAGGTAGGGACCTAAAACTAATTTCCAGTGATTTCTTTTGGCTACTTTTACTCTGCAATTTTTTACCGCAACATGCTACGATTTATAGTTTCTGAGATACAGCCGGTGGCCACGCTTAATCAAACACCCGGTATAAAAAAAATAAGTATCATCTAAGGTTCTTAATAAAAACATTCGATATTCAGATAATAAATAATAATAATTATAATAATATATTTATTACCCTACAGAAAACTAATCCTAATTACTAGGTAACATAAAAATAAAAAATGTAGAACATTACAAATTGATAAAACCAACTCAAAATGAAACAATAAAAAAATATACATAAAAAAATAAGTATCCTATTACACAATTTCGTTTTTATTTCATTATTAAATATCTTTTTTGTCTATAATTCATTCCGTTTTCGAGATATATCTCAACAAAAATATCAGTAATAGCATGAAATTACGTCCATTTATTTTTTTAGGAAACTCCCTAATCACTTTACAAATTTTAGTCCATTAATCTTAAGTGCGATGAATCGCGGTAATAATTTGTCGATTGGAGTCTCGATAAACGAAAATATTGAGCTATGTACATTGTAATTTCGGTAGATAGTCATCTTAAAATTATGATGAAAATTAACACGCGACTTTTTTTAACAAGGCTTTTTATTATAATGGACAGCAATATTTACTTTTATAAATTATAATTATAATAAAATCGACCTGGATAAAACGTCCACACGGCCTTTCGCAATATCACCATAAAAAAACAGAGATTTCTTTAAAAAAAATGTTTTAGCTTTATTGTATAGGTTTTGTATAGGTTTAAATTACACTTGTTTTTATTCACAAAATTGTGAAACAAACAAAGTGTAATTTAATTTAAACTTTCATCAATAATAAAAATATGTACTTAATATTATATAAATACAATAAAGCTAAAACATTCTTTTTTAAGAAATCTCTGTTCTTTTATGGTTTTATAGTTCAAAATGTTTCACCAACTGATAAATAAGAAAGTTATTCAAGAAATACATAATTATAAATTTGACATCGCAATTTTAACTAATAAACAACGATGTATAACATATATTTATATTCCTAAAAGTTATATATTTACAGTCTCATTATTAGAATTCCCAGTAATATCATTAAAGTCTACTAGATCCGTACAAACACGTTACTAATATTTCAAATGAATCCAACAAAATCTACATATTATTCGTTAATATTAAACTATTAATAAAATCAACGTGGCAGCAAAAGACAAACTTTTATTTAAATGTACATTGCTTTTATCTAAAATGTAAAACAATTACATTTTTTACGGGTAAGGTAAGAATAAAAACATATGCCAAATTTAGTAAAAACAACCTATGAGATGTCAATTGAACACTTTTAGTAAATAACACACTTGGTTAAGATTTCACTGTTTATTAGTTGGCACTGCAATAATTGTTTCGCCACACAGTGGCTTCATCCAATGTCAGTTGATTTTACGCGAAACGTAAAAAAATACTATTCTTATCTAGGGAGTGATATTATTAACTATTAAAAACATTTTTAATGTGAACCTGCATGCATAAATCTAAACACATATTTTAAAACAAAAACATATATAAAAAAGTCACTTATTTCAAACGAATAATATACAAACATGTACAATACTTAAGATATATTTTTTCTTATTTCGTTTTCAAATTCTTACTCACAAATAACTGCCAAAATAATTTCAAATGAACAAACTATTTGCATGTCATGTTCCAAAGTGGAAAAGTCTGGAAATAATCGAAAATCATATTAACGAAAAACAAATTCACAGCCTATTGATTTTATTTCTATATTTTTATAATAGAACAGAGTATTTAATAGATTTACAAAAAAAACACACTAAATTTCGATGACAAAATATGTGTAATTTAATTGGCTGTAGTTGAAGTTATAGTATCGATTTCATTTATTTCTTAACTACCTTCGCGAATATGATTAAAATATGACATTCATTTTAATAGGAACATGGTATTTTGAGTTACGTGAAGATTTCAACTAACTTGGAATGAAAATACTAACTCGTTCTTCACAATATTTTTTATTTTTCCTAGATGTACATAGTACTCGAAATGTACATCTAGCAAAAAAAAAAGATTGTGAAGAAAGTGTTCGTCTTTTCATTCCAAGTACATTCATTTTTGTTTTACAAAAATGAAAAGTTTCTGTATTTGCGCATAATTTATACACCTACTTATCACAATGTTTTGTATACACTTATATTCGTTAGTTCTTTATAACATTAAAAAAAAAACATATTCCTTTTCCAACAATGTCTATACATTTGATCTCATTCTGTGTATGGTTATTTATCTATTATTTAACTAATGTACGCTTTTATTTGTCCTTATTTTCTTTATCAAAGATTGAGTTTTTATTTTTAGCAAAGATTTTATAAAGGTTTTTATATATATTTTTATTGGTAGCGCAGTGCCGGCACATCTTAATTTTCAGGATTTTTTAGCGGAATTTCACTTCATGCTTAATTAAGGAGTGTTTCATTTACAAAAGGTATAAATAATATTGACCCAGAGGGGGCAAATGATATTCCAAATAAAAAAATATTGTATGGTTCTTCATTAATAACTTACAAGAAACCGCAATAATTTTAAAATGTTTTAATTAAAATCATACACAAAGAGTTTTAAGTAAAACCGAACATGCCAGAAAATGTTCACTGTAAATTTTCCTATGTTCGATTTGTTCTGGCACGCATCAAAGCATTGAGTGCGATGTGATTGGCTTTTCAATGGTAATATAGTCAATCCAATTTACATTCTTCTGGGTGCGATTTTATTGGTTACGATTTTTAGTAGTTCTAATGCAAATTAGGACTAATGTACATAGGGTACATGTAACTTCAAAATAAAATATGTCAGTTATTAAATCTTGTGCATTTATGGCAAGTGCAGTGTGTGGGAATATGGAACATACTTTTTTTTCCAAAGCAAGACATCGGCATTTCAAGACAATCAAGATTACTACTGTCGTGAAACATACAGGGAGTAAGTATAGGTATTCCAAATGCAGCCTATTTTCTGTAAATCTTTAGATATTCCTTGTTTCTTTTTAAGTTCAATTTGAAGCTTTAAACGAGTGTTTTCCACTCGCAGACTAAGCATGTTTACCTAAAAAAAATTCACTGTATCTTCAATTCATTGTAAGTTACGCAGTCAATAAAGTAATAAATATACCTACATTATCTTTATTGTGTATTATGTTAACAAATAAATGAAAATTGAAATGTTTGCCAAATGAAGCAGCACACGTAACACTCCAGTGTTGTTGTGCTGGCAACAGACCTAGGTGCGGCACTTGCAAACCTGCCTCGCCACGCTCTTCAAATTTGGAATATTTATATTTAAAGCTGCCGAAAGGCAGTTTCGTGACAGCGTTTTTGCTGGTACACCCAAAGCAACGTACTTGGTGGTCCTGATCAAATGGTTTACACAATACGCTGAATCAAAGTTCTTAATAATCTAGGTGCGGCACTTGCAAACCTGCCTCGCCAAGCTCTTCAAATTTGGAATATTTATATTTAAAGCTGCCGAAAGGCAGTTTCGTGACAGCATTTTTGCTGGTACACCCAAAGCAACGTACTTGGTGGTCCTAATCAAATGGTTTACACAATACGCTGAATCGAAGTTCTTAATAATCTCCAGTAAAATTAAAGCAATGTATAAACTTATCTTGAAGTATTAGCAAACGGAAGTAACAGGAATCTGTTTTTCTATTATTTTTGCATTTAAGCTAAATCTGTTCTTCTCTTTCTCATTTTTCTTTTCTGTTTAATATTAACATTCCATTAGTGATGTAGGCGATTAATAAATGACACATTTCATTTTGACGTTAAATGTAAGGTCGGTTAGAACTACTAAAATCAGAGCCAATGAAATCGCACTCAATTGCTTTGATGCATCCCAGAACACATCGAACATAGGAAAATTTGCATTCAATATTTTCTGGCATGTTCGGTGTTACATAAAACTCTCTGTATATCAACAACCAGCCAAACATTACAAATGTTTATAAAATGTTTAGTCAATTGTTAATAGCAATAATTTTATACAAAATGTTAAAGGCAAATTTTAGTCATACATTTTAATGGCCTTGTGAGGATTACTGAATAATCACACAATAGTTTTTGTTTGAGTTTTTTTATTTTTTTTTTATTATTTAATTTTTTTATTTATTTTTTATTTTTATGTTCTCAACATTGATTAAGAATCGCGCTACTCAGAGCTTTTTATTCATTTTCTAGCCACCTTAATTATAAAAATACTTTAAGGTTATACAGCTCTTAAAACCAAGCAACTTTGGCTTTTTCTTTCTTTAACGTGAGTTAAAATATCCTCCGAGAACGCACTAATGAGGCACCCTGTGTATAGAGATATGTGTATAAATACGTATACGTATACAAATATGTAAATATAAGACATTACAGTGAAATTTTGTTACATCTGTATTTCTAACGCAAAAACGTTTTGCTTCCCAAAAATAAATCCCATAAAGATCAACATTTATTTTTATTGCACTCATTTCACCGTATTTATATTTGCCTAATGTAGAAATATTAAGGGCAGAATCGAAATCACCATTTTTATGGAAAGGCCATCATCATTAAAGCCGCACAATAAATCGACAATATATATTTTACGCGCGCGTAAAGTTTCATTGCATATGCAAAAGGGCGACCGTTCCATGATTTCCTATTAGAAGATAAAATACATTTCCGCATTTCCGGTATTATGGCCGGCCATTGCTCACGTGTGGTGAGGGCACGGCTTAACGAGACATTACCTGATCGATGGATCGGGTCGCAGTGCCCTATCGGTTCAGTCAGATTTGGCCATCCTCAATCACTTGATCCAGTCCCCCTGCGATTCAGCCCCTTTTTTCTATCTAAAGCTCTAAACTATTCGATATGAATCAAAGGTTTAGTATGTTAAGTATTATAAGAGTTTGCGAGATTTTATCATCTAAAAAATCTTTTAGACATACAATTTAATGTAAAGTCATAGGTTCTCAACCTTATTTTGCCCACTGCCCACTTTGAAAATATTTTTTTTTCTACAGCCCCCCATTTCTTATCTTGAACAAGTTTCTCATCTTTCACGTGGTGAAATATATTTAACTATGATTTGAAAAAGAAAACACTTAGGTAAATTTCATTAATATTTTGGTTTTTTATTGCAACTAGTTTCGACTTTGAGTCGTTCACAAGGAGTACAGGAAATTACATTTTTACAAACATTGTATACAGGAAGACCTCCATTTTTTTTTTACTTACCATCTGTCGCAAATCAGAAATAGCTATTGCCAGGATTATATTTAAACGTGTAATATTATACGACCGCCAATTTTCTCTGGGTTTTCTACTGCCCCCCTGAAAGTCTCACAAGCCCACAGGGGGGCGTTGTCGCCCACGTTGAGAATCTACTACTATTTCCAGTTAAAGTGCTTCTGAATGAAATTATTAGTTACCAAATAAGTACTTTTTGTGTAAAGTAATTATAATGTTTTCCGCTAAATGCCACAGTGCGCACTTGTGCCTTACTCGCTGAGCTTTTTTCAACTTTTTTAGTGGAATAAAATAAAAAAATTAGGCCCTACTCACCGAAATTGTGGGTTTCACTTCAAAGAAATATAGAAGACACAGTGGCGGATTTAAAGCGATTGAGCGCCCCTCGGCCATTAAGTGCCAAATAAATAAATACGTATATGTACGTTGACTGGTAAATGTGTACTTTTCTTGGTAGAAATATATACCGGGTGAGCATTTTCAAACCGGAACATATAATATAATTAAGGGTGAGCATTATCATTCCGGAACATATAAAATAATTAAGGGTGGGCATTTTCAATTCGTAACATGTAATAACATTAGATATATAAATGACTTAAAATTTGTCTATTGTTACAAGTTGTAAAACTTCATTTGTAAAATAAATATCAATTATACCATTGAAGAAATAGTTTTCATAGTAAACACATTTTACACTGGAGGCAGCATAAGCAATGTGTTTGAATTATTTACTTTTAGCACAAGAACACAGTATCCTCAAAAAAACCAATATATCGGAAAGAATTTTCAATAACACAATTGTTGGACCGTTTGAAATCATCGGAAATTTAAATTAAAGATCATATTTAGAACTTTTAATCAACAATGTTGGCCTTGTAGTAGAAGGAGCAACACGTGACAATCAGGAGGTTTGGTTTCAACAAGATGGCTGCTTGGTGTATTTTGGAGTAGATGTTTGGGAATATTTAGAAAAAAACCTTTCCAACTTACTGGATTATTGGCCGTAGTGGAATAAATAATTAACTGGCCGCCAAATCTTGTGATTTAGTGTCATGTGATTATTTTCTGTGGGACCACATGAAAAGCAAAATCAATCAAATACGTCACTCTAAATATAGATGTTTTAAGCAATACAATTTTTGAAGAATGTGCGCGTTTTAACGCTGAAACAATAACGAATATGAATAATGGATTTTATAATAGGCTAGGATACTGTTCGGGCAAAATGAAGGGTCATTTCAATGTTTACTATAAAATTTAACAAACGTTCAATTTGGAATTAAAATGCAATTGAATTGAGTTGTTACCTTCTTAATTGAAAATGCTCACCCTTAATTATATTATAGGTTCCGGATTGAAAATGCTCAGCTGGTATATAGTATACCGGCTGTTACACAAAACATGATCACCTCCTTTAGTTTTTTTATTAATTGACATATCAATTTGAAATTTTCTACATTTATACTTAAATAATTTAGAGTTCAGTGGTTATTAGGAAACTTTAATAGCACTTCCGGAGTGAAATTTTGAATGGAACACTATATATTTTTTTGTTTTCGAATACAGGATCTCATTTTAAATACAAATCAATTATTTAAAAAAAAATTACGTATCTCATATTTTTTTTCAAATACTAATAGTGCATATATAGGTTGCTGTGATCACCCCAATATCTTTATTTTCGTATTATAGACGCGTACAAAACAAATATTAACAACTATTGTTTCCTAATTTGGCCAACAGATGCCTTTAAATTGTTATTCGATAGTTTTTAAAAGGAAAAACTCAATTTTTTCAAATGACAACATGGCGGATCATTATGATTTTTTTAAATTTTAATATACTACCTATTGAAATGTACACATTTTTTCTAGATTCTCCATATAATAATAACACATCCACTTTTTCAATTTAATTGTAATTTAATTTTAATAAACTGTAACCACAAAAATATACACGCACAAATGGATGTGTTAAACAAAAACAAGTTTTGTTTTTTAGTTTACTGATTTATTAATTATTTGATCGTTTTAAATGCCAAACATAGTTGATATTTTATTGTTATTTAAAGTTGGACTATGTGATTAAAAAATACCGCAGTTACCAAATCAATAAGTATACTTTTTTTAGTTTTTTCCAAGTTTCAAATAAATACATTTGGATAGGTGGTATGCTAACCTTTTAAAAAATCATAATGATCCGCCATGTTCCCATTTGAAAAAATTGTGTTATTAAAAAAACGATTGATTTACGATTTAAAGGCATCTGTTGGCCAAATTAAGAAACAAAAGTTGGTAATATTTGCTTTATATACGTCTATGATACAAAACAAAAGATATAAAGGCGATCACAGCAACCTAAGTGCACTATTATTTTTTGAAAAAAAAATATAACACTAGTAATTTTAATTTTTTTCACAATTGACTTTAATGTGAAATGAGATTCTGTATCCGAAAACAAACAAAAATATATAGGGTGTTACATTTAGAATTTCAAAATTGTAGTCACGCCCGGTGAAACCGAAAGTGCTATTAAAGTTTCATAATCCCCACTGACCTCTAAATTGTTTTTAATATAAATGTAGAAAATTTCAAATATCAATTTGTGATATGACAATCAATAAAAAACCTAAAGGGGGTGATCCTGTTTTGTGTTACACCCGGTATACCTCCATGTTCGGTAAATGATAAATCAATTTTAGTTCTTAACTTAATTTTTTGCATTATTAAACCCATAGGGGCTTTACTATTATTTCGAATACCGTTTTATTCCACTAACTATGGAAACCACAATCCCATAGTTAGGATGATGAAATATTGCAAAATATTTTTATTTCACCATAGTATAACGGAAATAAAACAAGGTCCCGGCGCATCCACCATATTTTGCCAGCAAAATGAAACCCGTCCTTTTATACATTTTTTTAAACATGAGTGCATTAATGTATACAAAAATAAAATAAAAAAAAACAAAATATCTCGGCGCATTCACCATATTTTAGTAAAATAAATTAAATCCGTTTAAAGTGTAAAATATACAATATATTTTATACTTTTAGAACACTGACAACAGGAGTATAAATAAAATTTGTTTTATTAAAACTTTATATCATTTATTTGAGTAAATTTAATTTTCAAGCGTATAGTTTTAAGCTTCGCTGTACTGTGGGTATTAAATTTCTATCTTTTTTGTGAAGAACGAGTCTCTCTTTTAAATTGCGGTTGGAAATTGAACGGGAAATTGTTTACGTATGGAATTAAAATCCGGCGTGCACTACAATCACGGAATAAAGGGTACGTCATTCGCAGAACAACTAAACAAAATTATTCGGATATTAGTCGGGGATTGTACTTGGTTTGTACGTTGCTAAAGTTTAAATTAAATTTATAAAAAAGTACAAATACAATTTCAATAGGACATTCAGGTTTTTGTTAGATTTAAAATGTGTATTCAACTTTGTTATTTATGTTCGATTGCATTTCCGACCGACTATTTCCCATCGGATTAAATTTGTATGTAGAATATTTTTGTTTATAAGAATGTATTTAATTGTGTTCCGGAAAGATAAATTAGCGCAAATCCAATTAAACCGGTGGCGGTTTGTCTATAAAGGCTGCATTCTTACATTCTAGCTTAACAGAGCATAAAGAAAACTTGCCTTTCAAACTTTGGGAAGTCCTACATTAATAACATTTAAGTGAAAAATTAATTGCAGAAAGCACATTATAATGGGTCGGTATTAAAATTATTTATAAACTCTGTTTTTTCTTTAATATGACCAAACTTATGGTGGATTTATTGCAAACAGTTGCAGTCCTGCTTTAACAGTAGAGTATTTTAATAATAATATTAGTAATAATAATTAATTAACGAATATATCTTCTTTACAATACAAGTACATATAATATAATAACATTCATATAATATCATAAAAAAAAACAGCTAATAAAACAAACAAGCATATACACTAGTCACATAATATAATATATTTTACCTCACTCCCAAACATATTAAAACCTACTCCAAAAATATTAACACGATTATGATATTAATTAACAATGTTTAAACATCAACTTTTGAAATGTTGGTAAATAATTATCAATGTGACAAATACATCATAATTTGTCAAATAAATTGTCACGATGTAAAGATTTTCAAAAAAAGAACGCTACAACTTGAAACTTTACAACACATACAAAGATTTTTTATTTTAAGTATACTTTTACATATTCAATATAAACATTTGTAAAATTAATAAACATGTGAATAGAACTAAGCAGTATATTTTGAACGTCACTTTAAATCAGTGTATTATACGCGTGGCGCATGAAGTAAAATTTCGAGTTTAGAAAAGCCTGATTTGGCTTGGTCGCTCCGCTGCGCTACGCGACCAAGCCAAATTTTCAGGCTTTTCTAAACTCGAAATTTTACTTCATGCTTAGTCTGGGAGTGGAAAACACTCGTTAGAGTTTTTAAATTGAACGTTTTTAATAAAATCATGAATGTCTAAAAATTTACATTTCAAAATCGTTACATGTATACCTAAAAGACAAATTTCAGGAATTTAGAACTTTTTCAAAATTTGAACATATAAATGGGCAGATAATAAAGAAGACAAATATTCCTGAGCAAGGAATATTACCTGATCCTCCTATCATACCTGATCATCAGAGACACTTTATTAAATTGGTAGTAGATACAAATAATTTGAGGTGGTGATATTTATAATCTGTTTTTTATTTAATATGACTAAGCAAATTTCACATTTTAAGAATTTAGTGGTATGATTCAGGTTGTGCGTTTTAGGTTAGGACAAGTTTGATCACATGTTATGTTGTAAATCACCTTAATAATCATTTACTACCATCTTAAAATTGCATTTTTAAAATACCCTACTGTAAGAGCAGGACTGCAACTGTTCGCAGTAAATACACTCTAAGTTTGGTCATATTAAAAAAAAACAGAGTATTAATACATTTGTAATCGTATTCTATAATTAAATTTTCCCTTTACATAACCTACAAATTAAAAGTGGATTTACAACATAACATGTAATTTATCTTGTCCTAACCTAAAACACACAACCTGCATCACACCACTAAATTCTTGAAATGTCAAATTTGATTGGTCATATTAAAACAAAAACAGATTATAGATATGTTCATTGCAGACATAACCAATAAAAATTCTCTCGAGCCGCCATTTACCTGAACCTATAAGATAGTACACATTTTATATAAATCATGTCATTTTTATAGTTCTTAAACCTTATTTCTAAAAAAATGAACACATTACATTGCGTTAGAGGAAACGCGGGTGAGTCAAATCCCGAAAGAGCGAACTAGTTTTTTTTATGAAAATATCTTGTCAAGTTTAGCATTATTTTTCAATTAAAAAGTCCTTGCATGAACTCTTATTAATTGATATCTAACTTTTTTTAATTTTCCTGTTTCAAAGTTCAGCTAATAATGAAATTATGCGTTGTAGAATGGTGTAGTTACAATGGCATTATGATTTGTTTTCTATACTTGTAATTTTTGACCTATTTCACTGGAAATTAATAAACTCCGAGACACAATACAACAGAATTCTACTGATATTCACCTTTGCAAAAAGAATTAAGTTTACTTTCAATTTCCTTCGACACTTTTCTAGATAAATGTCGCCTTGACATTTAATAGACGATTTATAAAATCAAATGGACCTCGACTCGACCTCACATAATTCAATAATTTTCTATATTCTCAAGATTTATAAATTTTAAAATTGGATTCGTCTCTAAACAACAATAGTATATTGGGAACCCGGGAGGGGTAATGGGTAGAGGCGCTGACTCCTAACCCAGGGGTCACGGGTTCGAGTCCCGCCAGGTGAGGTCATTTTAAAGTACAAAATGATTCCACCTGGGTCCATGTATTTATGTGAATGTGTTTGTGGCGTCTAAATATAGTAAATTATAAAATGAAAAGGTGAAATGGTAGAATGGTTTAAAACCAATATAAACGTATAAAAAAATATATTTTTTTATTGCGGCAATTCATTCAATAGAATGCTTAACAATAAATCATAAAAAATAATAAAAATTAGGAAAACCATTAAGAGCCTTATTATTAGAGGTTAGCAACATTCTAATAAGTTAGAATGTTTGATATTAACACGTAACATGCTTGAATCAAATACTAAAACAAGTTAGAATGTTTGACGGAAACACGTTACTTGGCAAGCTCGTAAACATATTAAAATGGATTAAAATTATCACTGATTTTTTTAGTGTACAGCTTCCACACGGATGATATTAACATTTTCGTATTAATAAAACATTTTAGTAGATTACTATTGTTAGTTTGCAACTACTTTAATAGCGTGGTACGAGATCCGTGTTATATCTTACCTCAACGGCCATAAAAAATAGAATTTTTGTAAATAAATAAAACACTCTCTATAGAATTTATTTAATTATCCTTATCAGTATACTTTAAACTTCACTTTAAAACAGTAATTTATATGCGTGGCGTGGTGCATGAAGTATAATTTCGAGTTTAGAAAAGCCTAAAAGTTCATTTCACGCTTAACCAAGAAAAGGGAAAACTTGCTACAAGTAAATTTCAATTAATTAATTCAGCTGATAATATATATTTTCAGAGGCATAAACAAAACACAGTATAACATAACCTTTAAATAACTTCAAATTTAGAAAGAGTGAAGTTGGAACACATAAAAATGCGATGTTGCCAAGTTAATTTAATCAATAGTTTAAAACTAAATAATAGCACGTAGGTTTTGTTCTATTAACACGAAATATTAGTATCGTGTTTGTATGGGTTTAATAGAAATTAACAAGGATTAAACTATAACGACATTATCGGCAATTATATTTGTTCGTAATTAATTAACAATACTTAGAACTATCGAACAACAATGGAGTCGATACATTATAATTCAATAACTAAAATAAAATAGACCTAAGTTTTAAATTATAGAAAAACCATGTGAGATATTTAAATATTCTTTAAAAACTTTTGTTTTTAAATAAAATATGTTAATTTTGCAATAATTCAACACTCCATTAAATGTTCACGACTTTTTAAAATAAACATCTTCATAACCTATTGGCTTATTTTATTAATTGGCTCAAAACGCGACCAAACCAAATTTTCAGGCTTTTCTAAACTCGAAATTTTACTTCATGCTTAATACGGGAGTGGAAAACACTCGTTTAAAGCTGTAATGATGGATATTTTTCGTAATTACAAAATACTCTATTAACTTCAAAACATTCTGCCAAAACCGCATCGTAGTATATCGAATAGTTCGAATGTTATATTAATAGAAACAATTGTCGGCTGTTTTGACGTCAGTAATGTTTTACAAAGAGTCGCCGTCGACGTCCGCCCATCCTTTAGACAATTTTGAAATCAGTATTCTCCCAAATCAAAAATTATTTTCGTAAACAATTCAAAAATTCTAAACTATCAAGGGAAATGTTAAATTTTCCATGACTAATTACACTAGCAGACATAAATGTTCTAACATGAACGCCATTTTTTCAGCATTTCACACATATTATGGCTATAAATATCTGTAAGAACGAATTCGCTGGCTGGAATATTGCAATGTCCAATTTTATGCATTTAGAAAAGCCTGAAAGTTTGAATTTGGGCACTTATCTAAACTTGAAATATTACCTAATGGACCAGCTGTATAAAACATAAAATTATTTTAAAGTTCAAAAATAGCTAATTCATCTATTATTATTGCTAAAAGTATGGTTACAGTTGCGAAACAAATATAAAAGATAAAGACGCAGTCCAAATTTATATAAAATTTTGAAGGGTCTCACAATTCATGTGTCCTAAGGTTGGCTTTACATGTAGAGTAAAAAATATGTAGATGGGGAAATTCGAAATTATAAGGTTGGGCGTGGCAAAAATATATATTCCTCGCAAGATTCATTCATCTATTATTATTGCTAAAAGTATGGTTACAGTTGCGAAACAAATATAAAAGATAAAGACTGCGTAGTCCAAATTTATATAAAATTTTGAAGGGTCTCACAATTCATGTGTCCTAAAGTTGGCTTTACATGTAGAGTAAAAAAATATGTGGATGGGGAGATTCGAAATTATAAGGTTGTGCGTGGCAAAAATATATATTCCTCGCAAGAGATATTAATATTATTTTAGCATATAGCTACGATGCTTTTAAGATTTTAAAATTATAGTCCCTACGTAAATGTAATAATCTCGCTCTAAACTGTTTCACGTTTTTAAGATTTAAAATTAGATTCCTCGAGTGAATTTATTAATCTCTCTCTAGAATATTATTTTAAATAACAACGCTATTCTTCGCCGTTCCCATGGGATTTATTGTTAGGATCCCGCATCCCAGACAAAATCTATGAACCATGAGAATTGGAATTTTTCCCCTTGAGTGCCGACCTTATGCCGGGTGATATCACGAGGCATTATTCCATACAATTCCGGGGGAAGTTACAAATAAGGGGGTAACTTTCGTGATGCTTCCTTTTAAGCTAGGCTGATTCCTTGAAATGTTGGATACGTGTATCCGTTTACCGCAACCAAGTATGTTTCTCTTAGACGAAACCAAATTTTCATGTTTTTCTAAACTCGAAATTTTACTTCATGCTTAGCCTGGGAGTGAAAAACCCTCGCTTAAAATTTCAAATTAAAAAAAAAAACAACGAATATCTGAAAATTTAGAGCATATACACTATAATTGGGGTATGTATACTTAAAAGAAAAACTCCCTGTAAATTATATTATAAAAGTTACCATATGCCCAACATCATAACTTTAAATGGTAATAACATACTATATGTATATAATTAGTTTAAAAGTAAAAGTCATTAAGTATAACAGATATATAGTAATTATTGATTTTTGCATTAAAGGCGACGATATAAACCCCTATGTATATATTTCAACTACTTAGAAAACACGTAAGATAAACTAGATTACAGATAAGTAAGTTTCAAACCGCATGTCGGGCTTCTCAACGAAATGCACTTTTGTCAGCAATTCAAAAGTCATTGACTTAATGGCGAAAGGAGGGTGAATGCAACTGCAACAAAAGGATCCCCGTTTCCCTAAATGGCCATTAAATATTAGTCATAGGGGTTTACACGAATTTAACCCTCATATCACAGATTGGCGTTTCTTTCTTTGTGAGTCAGAAATGGGGGGCTTTATGTACTTAACGACTCGTTTATAATCCTATTAAGCGCATAAAAACTTCAATATCCAGAAAAATATATTAAAATAGTTTGCATTTAGTGGAAAACTAAACAAATAATTGAAATTGTGGGGATTAACAATGTGAACTAGGTGTTGTAATATTGCTGAATCGTTTATTTTTATAAATTTGCCATGTTTTTTCAGGTTTTTAAGGTAAATTCTCTACTTGCGAGTTTTTATAAAGAAAGTTGTAATTATTTCAAATATTAATGACATTTTTCATTTTTTGCTGTCAAGTTGACAATATCAATTGGGTTTTTGGTTTTAGCGGCGGAATTAATTCAAAAAATAAAATGGAGACAGAGACTTTGTTGTTGAAATTTGTATGTAATTTATTTTTTAAAACATTATTTTGCCTATATTTCGCCCAAATTTGTTGGCTGTTTTGTGTTGTAGGCGTTCACTTTGTGGTTCATCTTAAATAAACTTGTCAATAAAACACTTGTAACTTTGTTTAACCACTGTATTTACACTTGATTTTGTGACTATAGTTTCGACTAGCTAGTAGTCATTCTCAAACAAAAGTAAATAAAAATTACATATTAAAAACTATTTATGCGGCTTCGAAGAGAGGGGTGTAAATTATGTCAACCTGGTCATTAAGAATGGAAATTCCGGGTAATTTTTATTTACTTTTGTTTGAGAATGACTACTAGATAGTCAAAACTATAGTCACAAAATCAAGTGTAAATACAGTGGTTAAACAAAGTTAAAAGTGTTTTATTTACAAAAAAAATTGTTGGCTTCACATGATAGTGAAATATTGAGGTATTCATGTAATGTAAATTTGTTTTAAAGCATAAATTGGGGCTAAATTTTAAATTATAGCCGGTTAATATTTTAGAACCGCAAACTTTGCCTGGTAAATAGATCAGTCGCAACTTGTTTTAATAAACATTGATTTAACACGATACAAAAAAAAGGTACGACTTTAATTATTTTAAACTTAAATCGGAATTATCAGGTCAAAGTTCAAGCATTTTTGACGAATTCGATTGTTGACGGAATCCATCACGACTATTACAAAAACACACTATTTTCATGACAACAGTTAATGATCGAGGCTTATGTGTAACCTAAAGGTAAACTATTTCAAATTTAGATAGTAGCATACATTTTAAGAATAAATCTATCATGATTATATGACAATTGTATAGCATAGGCTTCATAACAGTGACCACCACCTAACCCAGTGATGGGGAAACTAAGGCCCGCGGGCCAAGTTCGGCCCGCGGAAAGGTTTAACCCGGCCCGTTTAAGAGTGCCGTCGTGAAAATGTTGAACGCGTTCTTACTTCGTAATGTGACGACCCGCATAAAAACTACCTACCTACGATTAAGCATTATTCTTTGGCCCGCTACGATTGTCTGGTTATTACAAATGGCCCGTCTTAAAAAAAGTTTCCCCACCAGTGACTTAACCAGTACTGTCAGGTCGAAAAATATTTTTGCGGTAGATTGCATCCAAAAAAAAAAAAATGGTAGAAAACGGTAAATTGTATCAATTTACCGATATTTACAGTTTTTTCTCAATTCAACAATAATTATAATTAAGGTAAACATTTATGCAAAACAGTGTTATACGATATCTACGGCTTACAACTAAAATCCACTAAGTCAATTTTTAGCTGTTGTTAGTTAAGTCCACCAAGCTCTTGTACTTATGGTTTTCTACATGCTGGTGCAATCAACTAAGTCCTTAGTCAGATTAGACTTAGTCTCCATGTTGTTGACCATGTTATATTTTCAAGAGAATTTTTTTGTTTACAAGGATAACCTTTAAGTAAAATAACCAAGATATTATAGTTATAAAATTAAATCAACTAACTTTTATAATTATTTTACATATTTGTCTTTTGATGACTCTAAAGTTTAAAAAAAAAAACACTACAACCGATCTACGTGTATCAAACGAGTTAAGTTATAAATACAGAATCTCACAATAGTAATTACCGATTACCACTCTTTGTGGTAATATTGCAGTAGTTGCAGTAGTAATATTTTAATTAAAAGTAATATTACTTGTATATCTATTATTTTTAATTAAAATATTACGATGATTTAATAAAGAAAACACTTGGTTAAATTTCACTAATATGTGAAATTTAACCAAGTGTTTTCTTTATTAAATCATAGTTAAATATGTTTCACCACGTGAAAGATGAGAAACTTGTTTAAAATATTACTACTGCAACAAGTACAATATTACCACAGAGGTAATCTGTAATTACCTATAAAACACAGTTTGGTTTCCTATGTTCACTAATTTATATTTCACTATTGATAATGACCAATAAATTAGCGAAGAAAGAGAATTTAACACAGTTAAATATTAATGATTTATCAATTTACATAACTCAAAATAGATAGTATATAATCTGTAATTATTTTAAAAAAGTAAATTATAATAAAAAAATGCAAAAAAATAATGGTATATAGTTATAGTCTGTTTAAAAACTAGGAGTAAGTGCCAAAGCCCACTTTACACTATAAAAAGTTACCAGAAATATCACTAGATAAATTTAGCGGGAATTTTAAATAATTTCATAATTACTCTTTAAATAAAATAAAATATATCGTTACCAGTTGTTTTAGCAAAAATATTCAAAACCTAATTATATATTATTACCACTGAACATCGTTGATAACAGACTAAATATCTGACTACCTGTTACCCTGGGTAAAGATGTATTTGTGTGTTTCTGAACTTCACTTCAAATCAGTGTTTTGTACTCGTGGCGCATGAAGTAAAATTTCGAGTTTAGAAAAGCCCGAAAATTTGTCTCGGGTCGCTGCGCGACCCTCGACAAATTTTCACAGGGCTTTTCTAAACTCGAAATTTTACTTCATGCTTAGCCTGGGAGTGGAAACACTCGTTCAAAACTTCAAATTGAACTCTATTATAAAATCGACTAATGCCTGAAATTTACGTAAATAAAAAATTCACTGAATCTCATTAAAACCGGTAAAGTCAGAAAAAACTCATGGAATTATATTCAAATTGACCAAAACACTAATAAAAAAGCCATATGATATTATAAACTTTATCAAAATCCGCAGGCAAATTACAAAACTAAATATATTTATATTATAAAATTAACTTAAATATTGCCATAAACAATGAAAACTATTAAACAGAATGGAAGTTTCCCACAGAAGAAAGTTATATTAAAATACCGGGGAAAAAATCTTTAGTCAGGGAAATGCCGGAGAAATTTAAAATTTCAGATTGTGGCTACCATATCAGCTTTACTTCAAACAATATTAAACAAAATTTTAAAAACTAGATTATTATCTTTAAAAACATTTTCAATTATTTAATGTTCTTATCAAAGCATTCACTTTAAAGTTTCGATCGAGCGTTTCCACTCCCAGACTAAGCATGAAGTAAAATTTCGAGTTTAGAAAAGCCCCGTGAAAATTTGTCGAGGGTCGCGCAGCGACCCGAGACAAATTTTCTGGGCTTTTCTAAACTCGAAATTTTACGTCATGCGTCACGCGCATAAAACAGTAATTTAACGTGGTATGTAAAAACACACAAAAAAAACAATTTGCATGTTATTCCTGACAATTAATTCGAATTATTTTTGACGATTCAAATCCTTTTGCAAGTATTCGAATCCTTTTACATGGATTCGAATTCTCCTTTTACAAGGATTCGAATCACCCACATTTAGACTCGAATACGAATCTTCTTAAAAAAAAATGTAACGAATTCGGATCACGAATCTAGTTGAACTAAAGTAATCGAATGCCTCTAAAAGGTTTCGAATCCTGTCCAGCTCTGGTCTCTATCTTACTTAAAATTGATTTGTTTCATAAAACTATAAAAGATAGAACGACTCATCTTCGGCATACCTGCATGATCGTTTACTTCTTTTAAAACTTTATTCAAAGTTGGCAGTTTATTTTTATAGAAGAAACTATGCACGGATCTCTTCACTAAGTCATCGAAACTTGTAATTATGTCCTCCAAGCTGTTTAGGGCAACAAATCTCTCCGGATTTCTTATATTCGCTAATGGTACGATAGACAGTGGAATTTACAACTTCTAAAAATTAAACATTTTATTATTTGATGCATATTCTTATGCTATTTGATATCTCACCTACTGCACCAACAATGTCTGATACAACAGCAGTCATTTTCATATGTGGATCATCTGTTATTTAACATATTTATTATGCACTGTTTTTCAGACAGATATAAATGACCCAAATCCAACTTCTTACGCTTTTTTGGAGGTAAAGGTGATATTATCACCGAGCTTGTACTGGGTCCATAATCCATCACAACAATATAAACAAAACTAAGATTTAACTATGCTAAAGAAACACCGCACAGAAGGTTATTACTAAACAGACAAAGTTGCAACTCGGTACCGCTTCGAATTAAGGTTATGTCAGCTGTTGCGTCTAGTAATGACGTAATTAGCATAGTGTAAAATAGGCGCGCTCTCGGCCAATCAGAGTTGTAGGTTTTGGCGCGTGAAATTTAAAACGCTCCTCCTAGTTATTAAACAGATTATAGACGTAGCGGCAGGACGGAATTTTATCAATAAAAGCGGTAGATAACCTAACTTAATGACATGATGCGGCAATTAGATTAGATTATCGTCATCCAACAGTCAAAACATATTATTATGTTGAGTTAGATTACAAATACTTAGCTTAGTTTAAACATTTTACTGCCATGTTATCTAAGTAATTTTTATTACTAAACCTATGCAAGTAAAACCCACGTATCATCTAATCTAAGCTTTGTGTATTAGGTCAAGCTGGCGGGTAGTTTAACAAACTGGCTAGATAATAGTTAACGTCATTTAACTAAAGCTGTAACGGGTAGGTTATTTTCATCTAATCTAATTTGTTTAACTACCAACTAACTAATGCCAGTTCGATTAGACTACCGCCATCCAACCTAAGCTGATCAATTGATTTAACATACTAACGTGATATGGCAACTACATATCATCATTTTAAAATTGTTGCCGGCAGATAGATTTGAAACTAATATGTGAGTGTTTATAAAAGCTTACAAAAATGAAATTATAGACTATAATATTTACTTAAAAATTGACAAAAAGTTCACGAATTTAATCAAAAATCTCAATGTAATTTAATCAAATCTCAACACATTGCAAACTGACAAAAATCATCGAAATTGGCAAACATTATGACATATGCCAAAACTGATAAATATCATTAATATTGACAAAATGTATTTATGAAAATCGTAGGACTTTTAAGACAAGAGTATTTTCGTTGTAACATTCATATATCTGTATTAAATTTGAGTTCTAAGATAAGCGATATTTAATCCATCGTATGAACTTGACAAAAGTCGGCGTTAGATGACATTTCGATTATAATAACAATTAACATGAGTCGGCGGAAGCCGACATTTAAACTTTAATGACAGTTGACATAAGTCAGCACAAGCCGACATTTAAACAATCGTGTCAACTTGACACGAGTTTGAATTGAACTATAATGAAATCGCCATGTTATTTTATTTCTTTGTGACACTTACGATTCACATTTTAACACTTGTGACATATTTTAAAGTAACTAGTGTCTTCCACTCCCAGACTAAGCATGAAGTAAAATTTTGAGTTTAGAAAAGCCCCGCGTAGAAAATTTGTCGAGGGTCGCGCAGCGACCCGAGACAAATTTTCACGGGGCTTTTCTAAACTCAAAATTTTACTTCATGCGCCACGCGTATAAACCACTGATTTACAGTAAAGTTAAAAATATATAACACTTAGATAGGATAGTGATCAATATTTACCGAGATGTAGTGAAAAAATGCAGGAATTACTTGTTTTGTGTATAGTTTTGGAATAATAATAATAAAAGTAGAGTAAATTTACTTTGAGCAACTTTTCCATATTGTTGACATTAAATTATCATATCTTTAACGCAAAACGTGCAATGATGGACACATCACCATTTTTTATTTCTTGGCCCCCTAGTGGTGAATATCTTGGCTACGCCCATGACAACCATAATTTATTAAAAAAATGTTTGGTGTTATAGGCGTTCACTTTGTGGTACATCTTAAATACACTTGTAAATACAACTCTTATTACTTTGTTTAACCACTGAATCTTACATTTAATTGTGTGACTAGTTTCGACTATCTAGTAGTCATTCTCAAACTAAAATTTAGTTTGAGAATGACTACTAGATAGTCGAAACTAGTCACATAATTAAATATAAGATTCAGTGGTTAAACAAAGTAAAAAGTGTTTTATTTACACGTGAATTAAAAAATGTTGAATAAATTTAAATATAAACAAACTTGTTCAAATCAATGTCTAGGAAATATTAATTTATTAACATTTGTGAAGTATGTGCTATTGTAGGAATGTATACAGAATGGAAAATTTCAAGAAGAAATTACTAAAAAAATAATCTTACGTGATTAATCGATTTTCATTTCCATTTTCCACCTTATTTCATATCATGGCCCACACTAACAGATAAATAAAACAAACAAAAACACGATCAATTTATCAAAAGGAATTTAAGATATTTATTATTTATGGAATAATATATTCCTTAATTTTTGTATGTATCCCTCTGATAATAAAGCTTTGTTAGTGTTCCATTTTCGCGTAATGGTAAACTCATTGGATAATTAAAGAAATTATTGTTTGTTTGATATTTTCATTCCCTCTCTCTTTTATCTAATATACATAAGTAACTCAAGATATTAAGGGCAAACTAACAACTTCACTAAATTAAATTAGAAATACGGGCACATCTCGACTCAAAACGCAAATATATTAATTAGCTAAAAGGATGAGATACACACCAGAATCACCAATCGAAAATTACTACAAAACTAATTAACACATAATTGCCTCGGCTGCACTAATAATTCACCAACTTGCTTGTCCAAAAATAAACGTCATAAATTATCCCATTACACGCCCTCATTACTATTAAAATCAGTTTACCTACCCGCAGCACAAAGACAAACATAAACAATGAACAAAAAAAAAACAAATCCCATTTGAAACATTGTATTCACATTATGTCCAACCCAAATGTGACCTGTTTTTTTTCTTTTCTATATTATATAGCGTATATGAATATTTATGTCGTGAAAAGTGAAATGAAACGAAATGTGCTATTGTTTGTTACCCGCCTTGATTTACGAGCTTGGGGGATTAATAACGTGTTTCTTGTAGACTGGGTTTTGTCTTTTTTTGTGTTTTTTGTGCGGACATGTTAATTATATTTGGTTGGATTTGAATTACATTTTGTCGGTGTAATTATTTTCGGTTGATTTTATCTAGTTGTTGCATGTCGTGCTGCAATGAGCCGTGGCCCACATTAAAATTACATTTCGGTTATTTTTAGTTATAAATTATAAATTTAATTAGTTTATTTGCGTTCTGAGTGAGTAATGGGGATCATTGCATGTTCGGGTTGTTGTTTATCTTCATCTGCGCGTGGGGACAATTATCTGAACAAATAATTTCAAACTCATTAGTCGCATAAAATATGTAATTACTTGTATGTTACAAATTATTAAGATAATTGAAAGAATTACATGTAAAAGTTGCAGAGAATCAAGAAATAAACATCTATTGTATGAATACTTTTTGTCGCAGCTCTTTTAGTTTTTAGTAATATTGAAAAATGTAAATTATTGCATTTTTTTGATCTATCTCTGCAAAATATTACAATACATGATGCGAATAATAGAAATACTAATCCTACAACATTTTAATTTGCGGTGTTGGCCACAGCAAGTTTCTATTTTGAAATGTTCACCAATTCACAGTTTCTTGCGCATTACATACAAGTATAATGGTTTGTAAATTTAATTCACTTGGTTTTGTTTCACTTATATGTATTTTATTTTCTACCAGTTTCGGCTTAATGACATTATCAAGAATGATGATGGCATTAAGCCGAAACTAGTAGAAAATAAAATACATATAAGTGAAACAAAACCAAGTGAATTTAATTTACAAACCATTATATTTTAAAATGTTTTACCAAGTGATTAATGAGAAAAAAGTGTCCGATATATTACATACAAAACTTGGTGTGCTCAGGTTTTACCTTTCGGTGTATACCTTTCGAGCCTCCGTCTAAGGACCGGTGGATCACTGTCATATCTGCGAACCACTGCCCGCCGGAGAGAAACTCACGTGTGAACCGGAGGGGCGAGTAGGCACCCCTGGGCTTTTCAAGGCCCACCCCCGACTCCTCATTTAGCGGCGACAAGCACCAGGGCTGAGTCAACCCCGCCGTGTGTAAGTTAGCCCTATCCAAGATAGGGACACAGAGGCTACCTCAAAAAGGTCTACAGCTCAGACTTGGACAATCGTCGCCTTCAAACATCCATCGTCCGAAGACTCAGGTCTGCCCCAGACGCCTTCTGTTTAGGTGCTATGCTGGAGCTCCTGCATTACATACAGGGAATTTTTCATTTATGTATACATTTCTATGTATACGCTTTTTTTTAGAGTTTAATTTGAAGAGTTAAACAAGTGTTTTCCACTCCCAGGTTAAGCATGAAGTAAAATTTCAAATTTAGAATAGCCCGAAAATTTGGTTTGGTCGCGTAGCGCGAAGCGCGGAGAGACCAAACCAAATTTTCAGGCTTTTCTAAACTCGAAATTTTACTTTATGCGCCACGCGTTTTAAACACTGACAACATTAAAATATTGTGAAGAAGGTAACTTCACTTGAAATCAGTGTCTTATAAGCGTGACGCATGAAGTAAAATTTCGAGTTTAGAAAAGCCCGAAAATTTGATTTGGTCGCGTAGCGCTACGCGCTACGCAACCAAACCTAATTCTCAGGCTTTTCTAAACTCGAAATTTGACTTCATGCATAGTCTGGGAGTTCGAACTTTAAATTTAACTCTTTTATCAAATCGACGTATGTAATATAATAAATTATTCATTGAAATCATAAAAACAGATGAAAAATTTTACCTAAAATCAATTTTAGAGTCAACTTTATAAGTTGCTCCGCTCTTAATGGGTTAATATTCTATTCCTGAGAAAAACATTATTTCTTAAATATTAATGTTCCATTTACTACAATAACAAACTGTGAATAAATCTACAAAAATCTAGATATATCAAAAATCTGGACATGTTGAAAATCTTGACGGTCCACTCTCAGACTAAGTACGAAGTAACATTTCGAGTTTAGAAAAGCCCCGCGTAGAAAATTTGTCGAGGATCGCGCAGCAACCCGAGACAAATTTTCACGGGGCTTTTCTAAACTCGAAATTTTACTTCATGCGCCACGCGTATAAAACACTGAAATATTATAAAGTTTAAAAAATAATAACCTTTATTTTGTTCGGTTGGTTGACAAATTGTGTTGAATTTTCTAAGCTGATTATACATACTAATTATATTTATGAATTTTGATCAGTATTAAATGTGCAATTTTGTTTCAAGGCACACTACATTTATTGTTACCTGCTACTCGACCAAACCAAATTTTTAGGCTTTTCTAAACTCAAAATTTTACTTCATGCTTAACGTGGGAGTGGAAAACACTTGTTTAAAGCTTAAAATGTAATTCTTTTAAAAATATATCTATTTAAAATCTAAAATCTATCTAAAAATATACAGCACATAATTTAAATGTGTATACCTAAAAGGAAAACTCTCGGTATGGTAAAAGTAAAAAAAGGAAGTATTTATTTTTTTAATAAAAAGCAAATGTTAATATTACTCCAAATCAACATTATTATACTATAAACCTTATAAAAAATATGTGTATTGAGTGCCAACAACTGATTAAATTTATTGATGTGAATACGAACATATAAAATCTGTCATTATGTGTTATAAAATGCTCAATAAACTTTTTATAAATGTTAATTTCTCTTTTCATAAATAAGATGACTCACAGTGACTGATTTGAAAAGGTATTTGCTTTGAACTTTTTAAATTACGCATGTGTTTAAGCTCCAACGCTTATATACGCATTTTTTTATTAAACGGCAGGAAGATTTGTAATTTAATTAGTCCTCTGATCTTTCAAAAGTTATCTCGTGTGTATGATTTTTATGATTTTAATCGAAAATCGTTTATGTATAAGACATTATAAAAGAAATAAGGTACCTGTACACACTGAGCCAAATATTGTAATAATTTATGTAGTGATGTAAAATTACCGATAATTTAAAATTGGAAAAAATCCTCGATAATATTGATGGAAACATGGTAACAATTGGCAATTTAATGTTAGACATGAAACTTCTTGTACAGCAAAAAAATCGTGTAATCCCAAAAATTTTAAAAACTCTAAATAAATAAGAAATCAAAAAGTACAATTTTCAGTAAGTTCACTGTTTTTAAAAAATATATACAAATATGGGAATCTATAAATATTGAACATAAAATGAGTGGTATCGATTTTTCGCATTATAATTTGATTTTTAAATTATTATTTTTAATTTTTTAAATGCATGATATTATAAATAACAAAGTGATTTATTTTTTTGAAGAACTTTTTTTTTTCAGAAAATTTCTGATATTCGAAATGATTAGAAAATTGTTAAGCGATCGCGTTTTCAACTTCACGTTAAACAATCGTTAGTGCGCCTGGCGCATGAAGCAAAATTTATTTTGGTCGCTCCGCTTCGCGGAGCGGCCAAACCAAATTTTCAGTCTTATCTAAACTTTGAAATATTTACTACATGCTTAATCAAGAAATAGAAAACACTTGTTGGAAAATCAAAATATTAAAATCAAGATTGTTTACCCCACATATGAATCTGTTATCTAACGTAACCAGAGTGCCAATTGTTTTCTAAGCTAATCTGATTGAATGTCAACCTCAACCTTTGCAAAAATCATTGTTATTATGTTGTTGTAAAAAGGTGAAATCCATTTAAATAAATAAATTTAATAGAATCCACAAAAATTCGACAGCAATAATATGTAAAAACCTAATACCTCAAAAAATTTAAAAAAAACTGCATTTTTCATTGTAAAATTTTTAAATTTTAAATGATAATAATTAGTAATATTTAAAAAAAATATATTAAAACCAGTAGACATTATAAAAATGTATAAACATATTCCTAATTGTCTAAATTAACACAAATAATCACAAAATTTACTATTTTAATGGGAATATTGGACAAAAAAGTAGCCGAATAATAAAAAAAAAACTTTTTCAACAAACTTTTCTTGGTACGAAAACCGCATCCTTCCAGAACCCCTACCTCCCCCTCCTCCTGACGATAGACTGGACGAAGAAACGTGTTTTTCGGTACTCCACAAGACAAAAAATACAGCACCTGGACATGATAAAGTACACCGACTAATTTTGAAAGCCCTTCCACATTCCATTCATACATATATCCTAAAAACCCTTAATTTTAATTATACCCATCAAATCTTTCCCTCAGAATGGAAACATGGAATAATCACCTCCATCCACAAATCCAAAACTGATCCTATACATTCAAACAACTACCGTCCCATTACCTTACTGCCCGTACTCGGGAAACTGTACGAATCCCTCCTCAAACAAAAAATACTCAGCAATGTTTTACCCCATATCCCTATATACCAATATGGCTTCCTTCCAAATCGCTCCAACCCTACGCTTAACCATTCTTACATCCAACTGCCAAATAATGCATCTAGAAGGTAAAAAATCTGCCATTCTATTCCTAGATATATCTAAGGCATCCGATTCCGTTTGGCATCGGGGCCTTTTATATAAATGCAGTATCTTTAAACTACCCAACCACCTTATCAACCTAATCCAAAACTTCTTTTCAACCGCAAACTTCAAATCCGTATACAACAAACCTTATCCTCGACATTCCATCCTGAACAAGGTGTTCCTCAAGGCTCCCCTCTATCTCCTTTATTATACAATATATATTGCTCCGACTTATACCATCCCAATCCCAACTTTATAAACCCAACCTGTTATCCCCTACAGTTTGCGGATGACTCTGCCTTAATCACCCATTCATCATCCCTAGCCGCAGCTCCCTCCAAGATTTTATAAACAAATCCGATACTTGGTTCTTCAAGTGGAGGCTTAAAATTAATCCCAACAAATCCCAACTATTCCTACCCTACCATTGCATACCGCCTAATCCTCTCTCCATAAACATTAACGGATCCACTATATACTCCTCCCCATTATGTAAATACCTAGGAATCCTGTTAGACCCAAAACTGTCCTTCAAAAAACACACCTCCGATATAAAAGCAAACATCGTAAAGCGAGCGAAACATTTCCGTTACCTGACATACAAGAATCAAGGAATTAGTACCTAGACTACAGCTCCATCCATTATATAAATCCATGCAATTCTAACCTCGAAGTAGCCGAAAGATTCTCCCTCCGTACCATTACAAAACTTCGACACCCTCAAAATCCCCTCCACAATCCATCCAATGCACTCCTCTACGAAAAAACACAAATTACCCCAATAAAACAAAGACTTCGATTTCTCACAGAACGATTCGCATGTAACGAGTCGAATTATGACCACCTTAAAAAAATGTGCATCCCTAGAAACCACGACATCATCCTAAAGTACAAAAACCCACCTAGAACCCTATATGAATACATGTAAATATATTTATAAATTATATTTTATTATAATGCATTTCTCTCTTTTTCAATAAAGATGATATAGTAGTATTATTAACACTAAACATCGTTGATAATACACTAAATATCTGATTTCGTGTTACTCTAAATAAAGAGTGTTTTATAGGCGTGACGCATGAAGTAAAATTTCGAGTTTAGAAAAGCTTGAAAATGTTAAGGCTTTTCTAAACTCGAAATTTTACTTTATGCTTAACCTGGAAGTGGAAAACACTTATTCGAAACCTTAAATTGAACTCAAGAGTTCAATTTAAGGTTTCGAATGAGTGTTTCCCAAGGGTAAAAACGACGAATGCCTGAAAATTACTTAATAGAAAAAAAAAAGACAAAAACCGGGAGTCAGGGGAAAGTCAAGGAATTTTATTAAAATTGACAAAAACACTAAAAAAACTTTCTAATAAATCGTGAAAATTAACAAATATTAAAATGTTAGCATTTAACATGAATTATAAAACAATATAAAATATCTTAGAAAAGTAAATTAAAATTTAAAAAATGAATAAAATCCTAATACTGTTAACAATTAAGTCATCTATTTTTAATTTGTTTGACTTTAATAATTTTCCAGATTTCTATAATTGAGTCGACTATTTCCAAAAAAAACCCTGAATCCATTTTTTACAAATGGATTTAGGTTTTCTTTTTTGGAAATAGGCGACTCAATTATAGAAATATGGAAAATTATTAAAGTCAAAAAAATTGAATATTAATTTTGAAATATTTAATTTTGGAGATTTCTAATTATAGTTTATTTTATCAACTAGTTTTGTTACTGTTGACAACATTTATTGTTGTCATTATTTATTTTAAATGTTGACCACCTTCAATTAAATTCCTATTGAATTTAGACAATAACAAATTCTATAAATATAATTTATATAGGGAATAATAATGCAAATTCTCAACATTTTAATTGAACAATAAACAAATAATATTCATTTTAAAAAGACATAAACATTGAAAGCATCATTCAAATCAACTTAATCAGCAAAAATTGTCAATATTGACAAATTCTGCATGTTCAAAATGCCCCTGCAGCAGGAAATAAATAAAATCTACAATAGAATCAGGAAACGGGTAAGGATCTTCGTGCACGTCTCGTTAGTTGTACAATTACAATTTGAAAATTGCAAAGGCCGCCATCCACTTGACCTGATGGATGGCGCTCATGCCGAGCAAAATGGGCTGCAATTTTGATGATGTATGGGCCCGCAGAAGCCGCTCCATCAATCAACTTTTGTTTGCGATGAATGCATTATACACAATTTCGCATTATTTCTATTCAAACGCCGAATGCGCGATTTTCGACTTGTTCCAACTTCCATTATCGCCCAAGTCGTCGCCTTTTATTTGGGTCAACCAGAAGTTTATGATTAACACCGAAAAGGGACTGACATTCAATAAATTGTTGTGATGGTATTTCCCACTTCCTAATTCATGCATTCAATGTTTTGCCCTATATTTCTGTCACTTGAAAGGAAAATGAATTAAGGTTGAACGGGGATTTATTGCCTAGTTGTACGGCATTTCATTTTATATTCATTGTTTGCTGATTTTATGTTTTAGTACCTGTCCAGCTTTCACTGTACTAGTTTCAAGTATGTAAACTCTGACCGAATCCCAAAAAATTGCTTATGCTTATATTCTTTGATTATATATACGATAGATAGTTCCTTAAATTTGAATATTAACAAATATAAATCAATGTCATTTTTTCGTAAGTTAAATCCTATTCACTACATATACAATATTGACATAACAGCTCTAAAAGCTGTAACGACATACAAAGACTTGGTAATATTTTTCGATAACAAATTGAATTTCAATCAACACATTTCATAGCTGTGTAAATCAAGCTATAAAATGTTGGGATTTGTTTTAAGAAACAGTAAGCCATTTAAAGGCATAGATCTACTTTTAAAACTATATTTTGCTTTTATTCGAAGCAAACTTGAATATTTAGTGCTCCATAATATGGAATCCTTATCTATGCCATTTAAAGGCATAGATCCACTTTTAAAACTCTATTATGGTTTTATTCGAAGCAAACTTGAATATTTATTGCTCCATAATATGGAATCCTTACTATGATGTACACATTTGTGAAATAGAGAACATGCAAAGAAAATTTTAAAAATCGTTATACTACAAACAACATCGTCATTATCCCCCACAAGGCTATCCCGCCATCGAGCTGCAAAAAGAATTTAATATTCCTTCTCTCGCTCAAAGACGTAGTAACGCCAAAAGTATAATAATAATATTTTTATTTAAAAAAAACACAGATTTACAAAGAACATGTGTAAATTGAAAAAGTCAAAAAAGAACATGGAATAAAGAACATACTATAAATAGGGTACATATGTATACATAACACAAACGAGTACATACATATATACATGGTTCGTAACACTGACGAAATTCGAGTGCTTAATGGATGCAAAATCGGTCATGATTGATTATTAGCTGTCAAGATATTCTTGAATGCTATATGGTCAATGTTAAGAAGTAATTGTTTAATTTTAATTTTAAATTGATTTAAAGATTTTATAATTTTAATATACTAAGGAAGTTTATTGAATAATTTTGTGCAAGTATGCAATGTGCTCTTCTGTGAAATAGTCAATCTATGCAATGGAATTCTGTAATTATAATGCCTCGTGCTATACCCATGTTTATGCTCACAATCAAGAAAGTAATTTCGATTTTTAACAGCAAATACCAATGATTGCATTATGTATATTGCCGGAATCGTTAAAATATTAAGTCTTTTAAACACAGTACGACATGATACATTATATTTTAATTTGGCTATAGTTCTTACAATTCTTTTTTGAACTATGAATAATTGTTTTGCATCTGCACATGCACCCCAAAACAATATTCCAAATGTTATAATACTATAAAAATTTGCGTAGTACATTGTCAATAGGGTATTCATGTGCATATGTCGCGAGGCTATTAATATGGCATACGCAACTCTACTAGTTCTATATGAGTTTTTCAATTCAGAAATTCATCTATGCTTAGACCCAGGAAACGAGCACTTTTGACATATTTTATAAAAGATTCCCGACAGTTTCTCCCACTGGTCTTTCAATGTTTGATCTTGCTGTTTTGAATAATATACACGTTGTTTTTTCTGAATTCAATATAAGTCGATTTTTTGTGAACCAGCTTAATAATGTGGTTGAGGTAGAGTTTGAGATCCGTATAATTGTCAGCCGTAACTAAAATGTTTGTATCATCAACGTAGTTTATTAACTTAATATTTGTCTGTACAAAAGCTAAACTGAAGCTGAACTATATATATATATAAAATAGCAATGGCCCTAGGATGCTACCTTGGGGCACTCTCACAGTAGATCTCTCAAGACCTGACTCCATTGTCCTATCATTACATTTTAGCACAACTTTTTGTTGGCGATTGCTTACGTAGGGTTTAAACCAACGTAGACTTATTCCTCTAATACCATAGGTTTTTAATATTTTGATAAGCATTTCATAATCAAAGGTATCGAAGGCTTAAATCGACAAATATGCCCATGCAAAATTGTTTTCGTTCAAAAGCCGTTATAATTTCATTTACAAATTTGAAAATAGCTGTATCTATTGATTTATTTTTCACATAGCCGTGTTGTGCAGGACTAATTTGTTGGTGTGCATGAAGATTGCTGCATAACCTTGTAGCCATTACCGATTCAAATATTGCCGAAATGAAGTTAACAAACTAATGGGCCTATATTTATTTATATCCTGAGGATTACCCTTTTTAAGTATAGGAATAATTTTAGTTGATCTGGAACTATGCCGTGTAATAGCGAATTGTTAATTATATGCATTATTGGATCTGCTATGGCTGTTACACAAGACTTTAATACTTTTGTTGTAATATCAACTCCGCTAGAATTTTTACTTTTTAAGTTTTTTTTACAATTGCTATTACTTCATGCCTATCTAGGGTATTATGTTGTCATTATTTATATATAAGCTCATTCATAATGACATTCGTGACTCCTATATACTATCAAAACTAAATTTCTACGTTTCTAGGAAAGCAAGCAGGTATAAATATACATTTTATTGTGACAGAGCTAATTCTAATCATCATTTTCATTCTCTCATCATGTCAATGTGTAATACAATTAACTCCTTTTCCAATGATACCGACATTTTCCACATTAATCCTCCAAGTTTTCTGAATGGCTTGCAGTATAAATTATTAAAAATTATATATTTTGTTTATTTAATCTACATAATACCTCTTTGTTCAATTATTAAATGGTTACTTGTTACTATTGATTTATTTCTTTTTCTTTTATTTTTATCTTGCGTAAGGTGATTTATAACTCACAATATACTATGTTATGTAGCGCGAATATGTTTCAATTTCATTTATTTTTATCCTGTAATAAGTTTTTTGTTAACTGTTGGAATAAATAAATAATTTTTCGTACACAGGGTATTTTTCATTTATGTATACTTTGTAAATTTTCGGGCATTGAATGATTTTATAAAAGCTGTTATTTTGTGATCAATATTTACCGAGATGTAGCGAAAAAAATGCAAGAATTACTTTTTTGTGAACAGTTTTGAAATAATAATAATAAACATTAAGTTTAAGCAAGTTTTACATATTGTTGATATTTTAATCATCATATCTATAACGGGGAAAGTGCTATGATGGACACATCACCATTTTTTATGTCTTGAACCCCTCTGAAAATCCTGGCTACGCCCATAGAACATAATTAATTTATAAATAAAAATGTCAGATGAACTCTAATCGCTACGACATAAGAGTTATTTCAAAATAACTAACAAAGAGGTATATAAGCTTTCATTGATAGGTACACCTACCTAGCATATTTTTTAGGCCCCACTTAACCACATTGCTATTTTCTTGGGTTTTACCGTGTCAACTTTACAGTTGACATAAGTCGGCGGTAGCCGACATTTGGACTATAAAAACTGTTGACATTAGTCGGCGGCAGCCGACATTTAAACTATAATGAGAGTGGACATAAGTCGGCGCAAGCCGACATTCAACCAACCGTGCCAACTTGACACGAGTTTAAATTCGACTATAATGAGATCTCCATGTTATATTTTTTTTTCTTTGTGACAGTTACGATTCACATTTTAACACATGTGTCATATTTTAAAGTAACGAGTGTCTTCCACTCCCAGACTAAGCATGAAGTAAAATTTCGAGTTTAGAAAAGCCCCGCGTAGAAAATTTGTCGAGGGTCGCGTAGCGACCCGAGACAAATTTTCACGGGGCTTTTCTAAACTCGAAATTTTACTTAATGCGCCACGCGAATAACAACTGATTTACAGTAAAGTTAAAAATATATAACGCTTAGATGTGATGGTGATCAATATTGACCGAGATTTAGCAAAAAAATGCAAGAATTACTTTATTTGTAAATAGTTTTGGAGTAATAATAATAAAAGTAGAATACATTTAGTTTGAGCAACTTTTCCAAATTGTTGATATTTAAATCATCATATATTTAACTGGGAAACATCATCACTTTATATTTCTTGGACCCCTCCTGGTGAAAGTCCTGGCTACGACCATGGCAAACATCATTTATTAACAAAAATGTCAAATTAATTTGAAAAGGTACGACTTAAGAGTTATTTCAAAATAACTTACAAGGTATATAAGCTTTCATTGATAAGTACAGTTACCTAGCATATTTTTTAAGCATCACTTAACTACACTGCTATTTCCTTCGGTTCGTTTTAAAATATGTTGTAATGTACTCCTGGAATTTTATAAAATGTGCTTAGGCACCTACACCCTTCGCTTCTAGGTTACTCATTTGTACTTACAATTTTATTGAATACTGACTTCTGCATACTTACAGTAAGTAATTACGGAAAGGGTTGTTTCTGGACCATAAACGTACCTGTAACAAAAGAATATGATCAAGATTAATATACTGGTGAAAACTTTGCAGGAGTTTTAAAAATATATCATCGTTCCGGCGTTGGTAAGGGTCGGATGATTTCGTAGTAGTTCTAGGGAGGATATGCATGCAAAGCATGCGAGCCCTAACAAAATAAATTACGCTGAACGTTTTTGAAGCGGGCCCCACAGTTTCAGGATACGGATGCAAATAGGGCAGATCCTTTTTATGCAGGAAAACTAATTTACATGTTTGTGAAAAAGTTGAGTAATTATATTTTCTGTACAGAAGGGAGAGGAAGGGTATGAAGACAAATAATAGTTTTAGTAAATAATGTGAATTGTTCAAATATAATTCAATATGTTATGATTAAAGTAATTAGAGGTATTGGACTAACAAATGAATTTTTAAGATTTTTCAACTGTTTTTATTATAATTTCAACTAGTTTATTATTAATTAATTTCAGAACCATAATAATACACTACTGTTTGTAAATTAAATCAGTTTGTTTCACTTCAAATGATTTGATAGCGGGATTATCAATATTTATTATTTGTACATATTCAGTAATTTTTGGATTCTGTTTTGCCCAAAATTCATTAGTTAAAAATAGATAGGAGTAAAAGTTAATGACGAGATGGTAGTGTAAACGAGTAATCACCATACTAAAAAAAAAATTAAAATGTTTACTTTTAACTATATATTAAGGTGAAGTACTTAGGAGTAATCTTTGACTCCAAGATCAACTGGACCTCGCACATCAAACGCAAATCGGAAATTACCCTTGCGATAATTAGACGAACGTACGACAAACAATGGGGGCTCAGACCAGGGATGGTTCACTGGCTGTATACCATAGTGGTCGGACTTACAATCACCATTCTTGAAAATGGCATTAAGCCGAAACTAGTTGAAAATAAAACAATTTATTAGTAAAACAAACCAAGTGAATTTCAATCAAATACCTATATATTAATAGAAATGTTTTACCAAGTGATCAATGAGAAACAAGTTAACTTACAATCATGTATGCTGCTTTGGTGTAGTGGCCTAAAGTCACGTAACACACAAGCATACAAACCCTCAGCAAGATTCAAGGCTTGCTTGTGTCAGCATAACGGGGGCTATGAGAACTACGCCCACTGCAGCCATGGAGACGCTCCTAGACCTCACACCTCTTCATATTCTGATAGTGGAGGAAGCAAGATTGGCTCTCTACAGGCTGCAGCTGTCATCAGTCAACATAAAGAGTTGACACGCCACATAGAAGAATCTTGACAGACATATGGGGACCTCTCTTGCAGATAAGGTTGGACCATATGACACTCAGATATCTTGAAAACGCACTCTTTAAAGTCACTATTTCAGACCGCAACGAATGGAACGACTTTAGAGAAGACATTCACAAACATAGCATGATCTGGTATACGGATGGTTCTAAATCAGACACAGGTACTGGATCAGGAATCTACAATGAAAACATGAAGACAGGCTATGCCCTCTCGCTGGGCTGCCTGGCATCAGTCTTTCAAGCCGAAATATTCACAATTATAGAATGTGCGAGAACCAACATAGAGAAGGACTGTCGTGATAGGCAAATCTATATTATGTCCGATAGCCAGGCGGCACTGAAGGCTCTAAAGAGCCAAAACTTCATCCAAACTGGTGTTGGACTGCTTCGATATACTGAATCGCCTGGCGAGACAGAATAAGGTCACACTTGTCTGGACGCCGAGTCATTCAGGCATCGAGAGAACTGAAAAAGCTGAAGAGCTAGTAAGGAAAGGAGCTACCATATGATTTATGGGACCTAAACCTATCTTGGGCATCACAAAAAAGTCGAGTAGCCTAGAAGTCAGAAAGTGGGTTCGCAACAAATACAAGGAACACTGGGTAAACAGACCAGGCCTTAACCACAGTAAGGCCATTATAAATGGACCTAACTCTAACCAAGCTGCAGAACTACTGACACTAAGTAGGGCACAGCTAAATACAAGTATAGGACTGCTAACAGGCCACATAACTGTTAAAGAGCACATAAGGAAAATCGGTCTATACAACGGCGACACCAGTTGTCGGCTCTGTGATAGGGCACCGGAAACAACAATGTACATTCTGTGTAACTACAATGCGCTAGAAAAGACAAGACAGCTCATATTTGGAAACAGTCAAATAGTACCAAATGATTTCCACACGCAACCCCTGAAGGACCTGCACAAGCTAGTGCAGGGGATCGAGGATTGAATAATTGCGTGAGTAAGACAATATGGGGAAGTACAATAAGCCACCTAGGCTGCAGTGCATCCGGATCCGCAAGCAAGGAATAATCGGTGAAAATATTAGTACTATCTTGATAGTATTTTGTGATTTTTTAGCATAATTTTAGATTGAGCTACATAAGACAAGAGTAAATATAATTAAGAATTTGTATATAAATGATCTTGCACATTTTCCCTGATTGCATTTTTGTATTGTATTTTTGTATAACTTCCCCACCGATTACATAAAATGTAACATAATTTTTAAAAATCATAAGCGTTTTCATTTTTCGTTTATTTTACACAAGCGCTTAGCTCAGTCTGGTAACTTACTAATTTGCTATTAAATATGCATCTACTGCAAACTGCAACAATTCATATAGTCAGTAATTATTCTAATGAATATATGACCAACTTACAAAAAATATATTGGGTGTCCAACAACTATCGAGGCTCTGGGTGGCTGCGGAATTAAATACGAATGTCGAATTTTACTTCACAATTAATGAATCTGACGTTTGTAAAGTCATAACCTATTTCATAGAAGTAAGAATCGACATTCTTGTTATATTCCACAGCCACCCAAGACTTCAATAATTGTTGGCACCCGATAGATTGGATGATGTTCCAATAGAAAACTGATAGAGTTAACTATAATTCTTGTAAGGATAAGAATGATGATTTCAATGGAATAATACGTTGCGATATTTCTTTTCTCCTATTTATCCTTTAATTAAACGAGATCCAGTCGAGATTAATTAATCGTATTGAATTCGGTGGTAGTAAACTATACGAGCGAAGTAACACGAACTAGGATCGCAATTATGAATGGGTTTTGATATTCGGAGCGAGCATCTTGTAATTAATGAAATCATTCTTAATCCGGCTTAATGGTTTCCTCCTCCGTTTTATTGATTGCGCCCGTTCCAGCCACGAATTATTACTCAAGCATCATCCCTCTTCAAATGACGGCAATATAACCCTTATTACTTTGAATTACCTCTTCAGCTACGACTGGCTATGTTCTTAAGAAGTTATTAAGCCCGTTGCAATTAAACTTTACATAGGTAGGTGGCTGAGGATTACAAATACTGCGATGAGTGGCTCGCCCTTAATTAAAATGTTCGTGCTTTTTGGGGCTGGTTTTTGGTCGTAATAAACGTATGCGAATGGTGTAATGAATTTATATTAACTGCGGCAATTTTTGGGGATAGACCTTTGTGTTAATGTTGGACATCAAGGCTTTTTATATCAGGACTATCTGCACTAAAAAGCGTGTATAACCCAATCCTTTGTATTACTTACACAATTAAAATCTCTTATTATTATTATTCAGGATTTTTTTCTTGTAAGTATATATATGCAGATAATTACATTATTGCGTCAATATCAATGACAACCTTACATACTACAAAACAAAATTATTAACTTTGTTATGTTATGGGGTCGGTGGGTCGTGTGGCCTCTGGGCCTTCCGAAATTACATCGACATAAAAGATCGTTTGTAATTATCTATGACCTACTTGAGTCCCTTAATGTCTAGACCTCTTGCTTAGTCTACAATAACTTGAGGGTTAATATGTACCATGTCATCAGGCTTTAAAGTGACTGATGACAGGTAGTTCCCTGATTGAAGGGACAGCGCAGAGTATTCACAGAGTACGTGCTCTGCTGTTTCTTGGGCCTTGTTGCAGAATCTGCAATTGGCATCAGTTATCTGACCCATCTTAGTGAAGTGCTATTTCAGAGGACATTGTCCGGTTAAAAGGCCGGTTATGAACCTTAGGTTGCCCTTGCTTAGCCTGAGAAACGGTTTGGCTCTTACGGCAGAGAAGGTGATAAACCTTTTCGCCTGCCTCAAGCCAGGTGTGTTTTTTAAGTGAGCACTTCTGGCAGCATCTTCCTACTCCTGGATCATTCGATTGATGCGGACTTTAGTTATTCCACTATAGGGTTCTGATCCAAAAAATAGAGTTTTGTAGCCTTCTTTGGCGAGACTGTCGGAATTTCATTACCTTTGATCCCTGCGTGACCTGGAACCCGGAGCAGTTTAACTCTGTTGTTCCTGGCCAGCTGCTTCAGAAAAAAATTATCAACTAATATAAAAGGATTTTAATTTTGATATCAAACGCCATCATCCTGATACGTGTGTGTGTGTAACTGTAAAAAAACTGTCAAAATAGAAAAACAAAGTCTATAAAAGGTCATACTTTGCTATGTTTATTGGACAAAAGTTGGCGTCGACAGTGGATAGTATCATTTGTCAATAGTGACAGATAACATTAATCGACATTTAGTTGATAATGATACATGACATTTATTATGACTGTCAAATTTTCTATACTGCGGCGCTTGGGACATGTATACGTAAAAGACAAATTCCCTGTATAAAGAATATAATATTATTTAAAGAACACCTTAAATAATTATTAAATCTTAATAAGTTGTTGTTTCTGATCAATATTGTAAAATTAATATTCTACAATAAAGAATTGGTCATTGAATTTTAAAATGTATATCAGAACCGCTTAAATTACATAATTCATATTTTATTACTTAATCAATTTTTTTAAATTCATTAAAAAGCACAAAACTACTATACTAAGAAAAGTCCACAATTACACTATTCCTAGTTCCCCCTCGGCAACCATCTGTACGAATTATTCTAATGGACGATTACTTAACCTAATTAAGTTTAAGTATTTAAAACGCCCCCCATGAAAAGTTTCGCGTCGTATTTGAACCGGCTCGCCGGAAAACCAACCCACATTTTTAACGATGAAAAATTTTAATTGAGACAACGTTTTAACTAAATTAGGAAGTTTCGCTGCATTTCTTTTTTCACCGCTAGCGTTGACCGGGGATGGACTAAATGATCTTATAAAATATTCAGTATGTTTCAACGAGCCGCCACTGAGTCCTTTTTTTCCATATCGATTAGGATTTCTTTGTTCCGTGCTTTCAAGGGATGTAATTGCTTCGCTAATTGCATTATTGATTAAAATACATAATTATGTTATTATTAGTACGATGTTCTCTCTGCGGAATAATAGCACGAGAGAAAGTTTAAATTATGACGTGTTAATTATTGGATATTGTATAAAACATGCTTTAAATAATTATCTTTTTTTAATAATTAGTAAAGATAGTAAAAATGATACTTTATTTTGTATAGAAGATATTGTGGTCAATTATTATTATTAAAACAATTGTAAAAGGGGGTTAGGCGCTCGGTTGTTAATTTTGGTTTAAACATCGCTTGAACTTCATAGTCGCTATTTAACGTCGTATAAGATGGCAGAACGTTCAAATTAAGAGGGGGAAAGTCACTTGAACTTCTAATGTCTCTTTCTAGCGTCTTATAAGATGGTGGAACAATTAAATTGGTTATATGGCAGCAAAACTACTTTGAATCTAGAGATTATCGCTTTGATGTATTGCTTTCTGTCTTTTACACGTCAAGGGTGACCATTATATAATAAAATGGTGAAAATAGAATCTATATATGAACGTTTATTTCCATATAAATAATATATTACTTTCTGTTGAAATAGACCTCTAAACAAACAATATTTCTGCGTTAAATAAAACAGTTAAAGAAAATCTGTTCCCGCCATGTTGTTACGAAAGGTTTAATGCATATCTTTGTATAGGAACATTTGTAAAATATTATCTTATAACAACGCTGGAACAGAAGTCCCAACATACAAATTTTACATAGCCTGATTCCTATGTTTTTATTTAAGTCCTTAAGAGGGGGGTTAAGGACTTAAATAAAAACATAGGAATTTTATAGATTTGATTGGAAATTCATGATTTATTATAATTATTATTCAATAAAATTATTCGATTTCACAATGTTTGTGAAATTCTACAATAATATGTGGTCAATTTTTGTTACTTTTTAGATGTTTCGTAATTACTATAATAATATATAGGTTCAAGGGGTTCAAGGAAATATCAATCAATAAATCATTTTATTTGTGTTTATACATAAGTTTACTCACGTCATGTAATAACTTTATCATAATATCATAATGATTGTCTAATGAATAAACAATTAAATAACTACAATAATATTACTACATATTAAAACTACATATTAAAAGCAAGATGATAAAATATCATCAACTATAGTTTAAGATATAATAAATAAAAACACCAGCATATTAAAATCAATAAAGAAAAAAAAGATAACAATTCGCCAATACTATAAAAACTTTATCTAATGAGTACATGTTTTATACATTGTCTGAAGATTTAACAATTGCGATGTTTTATCTCTTGTGAAAGTTTGTAGTACGATTTAGGTGCATAATATCGGGTTTCGTTCTAGAATAATGTTAATCTGTTAATTACTAGTCTTAATTTCTTATTCTTGCGTATGTGATAATTATTAAAATGATTATTTAGAAAACAATGAATATGACTTTTAGCCCATAGTAAAATATATATTGGCTAGGCAACGTTGATATCTTTAATTCAATACATTTGTTCCTACTGCTATCTTTGTATGCTACACCAGTTATCACTCTAATAGCTCTGCGTTGTGAGTTAAACAGAAAAGTTTGATAACATTCATACAAAACTGTATGAAGCGGAGCGACCAAACCAAATTTTTAGGCTTTTCTAAATTCGAAATTTTACTTTATTCGCCACGCGTATAAGACACTGATTTCAAGTGAAGTTCACTTGTTAACAATATTTCAATGTTTTCAGTGTTTAATACGCGTGGCGCATGGAGCAAAATTTCGAGTTTAGAAAAGCCTGAAAACTTGGTTTGGTCGCTCCGCATCACTACGCGACCAAACCAAATTTGCAGGCTTTTTATTTTTTTGACGATTATCGGAAATGTATAGTTTTTTTTCAAATTATTGCACTCTATTGATGTAATTTGCCCACTGTGCGAGGCACATATTGCCGGCCGCTAATGTGCCGCCCATCCGTCTCAGGTTAAAATTGTTCTTTAATAATAAACATGTTTCTGTGCATAATATAATCACCATCACAGTAAATCATTCTTTAAGGTCTATACATTTTCATTGTGCACATACTCTTAAGTATTAAAAGTTTAATATGATTTATATCGTCGAAAAAATAAATATTGCAGCATTCCTCGGAGAGTTAAATCGTGACGCGCCATATAAAGAATCCCGGAGAAACTATTACTTAACTGGGTTATAAATTTTAGTTGTATTAATGTACCGGGGAGAATTAGTTATAAAAGAAGAATGGCCGTGTAATAGAACAGATTGTAGCCTAGGCAGGGTTGAGTTATAACTATTTCGCGGGTAGTAACGATGCTTCATAAAACGAATTTATAATACATTAGTAAGCTTTAGCAGAGTTTATTTTTCAAGAAACATGTACTGTACTTGCATATAAAATTAAATTAAATAGATAGATGTATATTTTTAATTTTGGTTGACAGATTAAATAAAGTTAAATAAATGGTGAATGCGCCGGGGGAATTATATGAATATTACATTATCAATGATATATATTTCAGGAATTCGTTGTTTTTATAAAAGCAAATTAAAAGCTTTTATAAAAACAACAAATTCCTGAAAAATATATCATTGATAATAGAATATTAATATAATTCTTCCGGATTCTATTTACCGAATTTTAACACCTTGATTACATTTTTACAACGCTGTAATTATCGGGACATGTATATTAAAAAAATAATAACATTATGCATTATTAATTCTGATTGTTTGAAAGTTGAATGATGTCTTTCATAAATTCATGTATTGAACTGAGGGCGTGGAACTCACAGCGAATTACACAAGAGCGTGATTTCCAATTTAACTTGGCGAAACTGCGAAATCGTTACTTCCAAGTTAAAGATCTTTAATTAGTTTATGCAGCATTTATTACATTTGTACCTTAAATCTCCGAAGTGGTTTCTCCGACTAAATTCTTGGAGGTAACATCAGCGCCATTCCTCGCATACCGTCTCTTTAATACAGAGTACATAATAATACCACAAAATCGTGTTTACCGGCATCGCTCCCGTGAGCTCTACATAATCCCACTGATAATTGAATATTATAAAGTCGGAAACTTGTTAATAAAGGCATATTATTATTCAAGAAGAAACAAAAAATAGTTTCATTAATTTTTCTATTTTCTTAACGATATTTAAATTGATATTTTAACCCATGAAGTGCCATTGATAGACGCAACTTTTTAAAATGTTTGTTATTTAAATTACTAAATAAGTTAATTTGATATACTGTATTATTTAACCCGACTTGAGAATGTGTGAAGAATAACGTAAAGTAACGTAAGTAAAATTTCGAGTTTAGAAAAGCCTGAAAATTTGGCTTAGCCGCTCCGCTTCGCGGTTATCTACTGCGGGCCATTTTATACTTTTATGATATTCTATTCTCAAAATAAATCGACTCCCCCCGTGCGTGTAGTTCCGATTCAACAAGAATTTTAATTCAGGCCATCAATAAAATAATAGCAGAACAAAAAGATAACAAAGCCCCGGCTTTCGACAAAATCACAAACAAAATAATAAAAGAAAACAAAAACACACTCACTCCAATACTTGTAAAGTTAACAAACAACGTAATAGAGAAAAGAAAATTCACTAACTATCTCAAAGAAAAACATAATAAAACCGATTCATAAAAAAGGAGACAAAATCTGCCTAGGAAATTATAGACCAATATCACTTCTGTCAACTTTAAACAAAATACTGGAATAAGTCATTCAAAACCAAATAAGCAAACACCTTAAAGAACAAACATAATACAAAACCAATATGCTTTTCAACAACAATCTGGCACCACATCTGCAGTAAACGATCTAATACACTACATAAAAACAAATCTGGAAAACAAAGAAAAGGTAGTAGCATTATTCATAGACATGAAGAAAACGTTTGACACTATTTCAAAAGAAAAATTAGAAACAAAACTAAATGCAATCGATATAAAAAATAATGAAGCAAACCTGATTAAAACGTACCTAAAAATAGACCACAAACAACACGAATTAACGAAGAAGAGAGTAAACCATCAGTAGCACAATACGGAATACCACAAGGAGGAAACTTACCTCCAATATTATACATAATATACACAAATGATTTATTTGAACAAACATTAAATGGAAAACCTTTTATATACGCAGACGATACATGTATTATATACACTGCAAACACATACGACAGAATATTAACGCAAATAAACTCGGACATTAAACAATTGGAAACATGGTACTACAACAATCTATTAACAATTAATGAAACAAAAACTGAATTCATCATCTTTAACAACACAGAAAATGTAAAATTAAATATTAAAATAAAAGAATTAACAATAAAACAAATCACAACAGTAAAATACCTTGGACTAACTCTACAGGAAAATCTAAAATGAGACGAACACATAAACAACTTAAGAAAAAAGAACGCTAAAACAATAAATGTACTATCAAAAATACGAAACTACATACCAGAAAATAACAGAAAACAAATATACAATTCAATGTTCACATCATAAAATATATACCTAAATAATATATGGGGTGACACAACACTAAAAAACCTAAATAAACTGCAAATTCAACAAAATACTAAAAATAATTTATAAACTAGATAAAAGAACGAATACGGAACAACTATACCAGCAAACACAAGAATTAAGTATACAAAAAATGATACAATTAAGTAACTTATTTATAATATATAAAATTAAAAATAATCTAATTAAAACTAACATTAACATAAAAATCAACAAGAAAATCCACGATTCTGAAACAAGAAGAAGATCGGACATAAGGACAGAAAAATTCACAACAAAGAAAACGACAATAGCATTAACATTAGAAACCATACGACATTAGAACAGACTAGAAAAAAGCACAAAAGAATTAAATTATGTTACATTTAAACTAAAAAAAATCTAATACTTAACGATAAGATAAAATAAATCTGACAAAATAGGAGCATAAGGAATTGAAATATATATCCCTCAATACCATTAGCCCGAGATGGGAATACGTTTTACAATATGATGTGTAAACTTAATTTATATTGTAAAATAAAGAATACTTAAAAAACAATAATTGCACATATCAAAAACGGATTCAAGTCGGCCGTAAATATTTTTGGATTTAAAAGTGAATCCATTCGGTCCATATGCGGAACCACTTTTATCCCAATCCCCCAGCGGTGATTCCGGCAGGGCTGCCACCACACGGGATCGCACCCACAAATTACCGCCGCTCCCGGACCGAAAACAATACATCCCTCGGCGGTACGGTCTTCACTTAAACTACCCCTGCAGATATATATAGCTAGCTACTCGTATATATGAGGGTCGTAATTTAATCAAGCCATAAAATTGATTTGGGAATTAAATTTTAAATTGCGTCACCGCCAGATTGGATTAATCGCCATTAGGTCGTATTGCACCCGCTCTGCTCGCACACTAGGGCACTGGGGGAGGATAATAATGATGACTTAAAACTCGCCTTATTGCAGTAATAATATTTTGATTGGATTTGTATTTTATTTTTATTGATTATTAAAATGTACAGTAATTGAATTCAACTTGTAATAGCTTCATAAATATCATTTATTTATAAATGAAAGAATTTTATTCAACTAAGGCTAGCTATTAGCAAGTATAATGCTATCCACAAAACGGTTGCAGCTTTACTGTGTTAAGGTAACGCGTCGGTTAAACTTGCAAATAAAATAGCGTGTCTTAGATTACTGACACATTACCTGAAGGTTATAAATCTGAAGCTGAAGTCCGTTTAATATGGTCATATTTTTTATACATGAATACACATTATAGACTAGGGGTTAGCAACGTATTATTTGGTGCCAATAGACATTTTTTTAAAATTAAAATTTCAAAAGAGATACATTGAACAGAAAAAGTGTGGTCCAAAATTTATCAAAACGATTCTTATAATACATTTTTAAATCAAAATTTCTAAAGAGTTAGAATGAATAGAAAAAGTTTGGTAAAAAAATGATTATAAACGATTCTTATAATATCGTATGTTCAATAAAAAAAAAAAAAACTCTAGTGCCAAGGAAAATATTGTAGGTTAGCAAATCTGAAATTATATATTACAATTATTATGTGTGACTTTTGTACGTTAATTCCTAAAGCATGTAGCCAACTTAAATTTATAAAAAAATTAAATTATGGCACTTTAGAGGTTTTTTTAATTGAACATACGATAAAACATACAGGGAATTTGTCTTTTAAGTATACATGTTCTAATGTATAAGCTATGCATTTTCAGGTTTTCGTCATTTATATAAAACCGTTAATTCTAAAATTTCTAACGAACTAAGTATAAAGTAACACTTCGTGTTTAGAAAAGCCTAAAAAAATGCATTGGTTGCGTATTGAAGCAAAAAATCAAAATTTGCAGGGTTTTCTAAAGTCGAAATTTTATTTCATGCGCCATGCGCATGACGTCGAAACTAGTTGGAATAAAAATCCTAACCAAATGTTTTATTAAGTTATTTGCAAAGAAAGTCTTAAGGTGAATAAGAATACGAACTAAAAAAAAAAGAAGAACAACGCTTTCAACGTTCAAAAACAGTCGATAGACGTTACTTTTTTTCGAGCGAGAGAAATTATCATTGAATTTGGTGTTGAAATCACATTCTATTCGCGTATAAAATATTAATTTAAAGTGAAGGAATTAATGTGTTATTATTATATTTTATAAAACAGCTGATTGTAATTAATTTTGTAACTGTCATTAACATTTTCGTTGCAATATTATCTATCTTGCTTTACTCAAGATAGATAATATTGCAATGAACATTTTAATAACAGTTACAAAAATATAGTTTGCAGTATTTAATAAATATAAATATTTTATCAAAAATATTTGGTATCGAAAATCATCGACATTCTAAATGAAGATACTTTTTACTACGATATTTTACAGTATCGATACTTTGCAATACGATATAATCGATACTCAATATCGATACAATTTTTGGGATCAACATCCCAAAGTAGGGAGGTTCTGATCCAAAAAATTGGTATATATCCAATTTTCTAAACTTTACACCTCGATAAAATCCTTAAACGACCTATGCGCGTTTGTGCCTCCGTCGATTAACTTAATTAGTGATTAGTACTTTTTAAAAACACAATTGTATTTACAAATTGTTTACACAATTGCATATTCCTGAAAGAGATATGTTTAGGATATTTTACAAATTTATAACATTGTTATGTTCTAGAAATATGACTTAATTAAAGGTTTAATCAATGATTAAAGCTAATCGGTAGGGGTGCAAATGGACCCTAATATCGCAAAAAAAACAGTTAGGTGTATATTTTCATTCACACAAATATTTCATTTTTGTTTTCAGATTTCAATTCAGAATTTCAGTGTCGCACTGTGTTATTCATTAAAACATGAAAAACATGAATATTATAAAAATATAAAAAACATTTAAAAATGGAATCTAATTTGTATTCACTCCAGTAAGACTTTCTTTGACACTACTCCAGTACTTGTGGGTATCATAAAGTCATTTAGTGGGGAATTATGCTGAATATAAATTCGTTTGCTTTCGAAGAAGTGAATGACTAACTAACAGAGAAACTTACAAACGATTTCCGGCCGCGAGAGATGCTTTAATCGTTCCACCTGTACAGCGAAATTGTTGAACGCGGTTAGTTTTACGACGCATCCAATTAAGTATGATGGATCATCGCCAACTGTAGTTAGTCTCAAGTGACAAGTTTGCAGAACTTTGAATACCCGCTGGGACATAAGTGATTTGCACCAAAATATTAGCACAGATTGCAGAAATCAGTTACTCGTTATGCATATTAAATAGCAGATTGTTTAATTAATACTTGTATTTATAAAATATGTTGATTGATTATATTATTATATCAAATATATCTACTTATATAAATATGGTATTTAAAAATTAAGTGAAAAATTTACACAAGCTTTGTCATTTTGTAGGTAAAAACTGAGGATCCCTAGGCATACAGTTTGTAGCCAAAATATTAACTTTTTTCAAATTTATTTCAACGGCGTGTCAATTACATACAAAATACAATATACAAAAAAAATATATATATACACTGAATTTAAAACTAAATAAAATTTACATTTCTTTTAAAATGCGCTTTAACAATATAAAAGTTTCATTAAAAATGTCAAAATTTAAATATTGGCGTGACGCAAAACTGGAACAGAAGTGAAATATTTCACATAATCCGTGCGCCTGTAGTCGATATGGATAGTACTGACAGACTGAAGACTGAAGCCCGAATACCAACCAATTCTAATAGATCAGGGCAATCCAAATACCCATTGAGCAGTTTGAAACCTAACTTAATGTCAGCTTCTACACGCCTTTGTTAAGGGCTGCGAAGGCCAACAGTCGTCAAAAGATCAAATTAGGGCTGATCAGTATTAAATTTATAGACAAGGTACAAATTTCTTTTGAACTTGCTCAATTTAATTAATATCGCATTCAGTGTATGGAGACCAAACCGTTGAACAATATATTAAATGGGGTCGCACTAACGAATTATACAGCGATACCAGCGTTCTCATATTTGTAAAGTTTTTACTGTTACGCTTTACAAAACCTAGCATCTGATAAGCTTTCGCGAAAATGTTTGAGATATGGTGTGCAAATGACCACTTTGAATCCACAGTGACACCTAAATCCCTTATCCTATCAACACGATTTATTGCTACATCGTTGAAAACATAATTTGAAATGATCGGCCTTGTACTTCTTGAAAAAGTAATGATATTACACTTTTTGATGTTTAGCGTTAACCTGTTATCATTACAATAGCTATAAAAGTTATCAAGTTCGTTCTGCAGGTTTGTTGCATCAAGAGTAGATTCACTTCGCATTTATATTTTTATATCAGCGAAAAGTAAACAATTAGCATTATGAAAATAGCTTGTATCGTCGTTTATAAATATATTGAAGAACAAGGGACCCAGGTGCGAACTCTGAGGAACACCAGAATTATTGTAACCTTTAGGGGTATTGATATTATTTGCCCAATTTTAATAACTTGCAACCTATCTGTTAAATAGGACTTTATTCAGCATAAAAGAATATCAGAAATGCCAACATAATGAAGTTTGTTGATGTATGATCAACAGAGTGAAACGCCTTGGGGAAGTCGGTATAGACGGAATTAACTTTTGCAGTAAAGTACATTTGCATGTTCTGGTATATTTTCATACTGAAAGAGTTTTTATGATAATTTGCTGATTTTTATTTGCATAGTTCAGTTGCTAATTTGAAGGAAGTCGGTTAAACAAACATAGGACCGATTTTCATTATTTACAAAACGGCAGTTGATTTACATTTTATAAAATTAATAATTATTATTGTACACAATTTAAAAATTTAAACAAACGTGACTAATAAAGAAAAGTTATTATATAAGAAAATAATGGTTGTTGAAAAATCTTGCATGACTCATATGTACCAAGTATTGTTAAACCATCTTGACGAATTTCGTTAATTTTTATCTGATTAACTAATTGCTGTCGAATAAATATAGTATATTTGTATGGATATTATGATGGAAACCGTACAGAGGTCATTTGAAAAACTATTATAGCTGCCTTACATAAGACGTTATTTTATTATTCAGTGATATTTAAATGAACAGAAACTTACAAACGATTTCCGTACAGACGGCATTTGACGAACTAAATTTATTTTGTAAAGTTGAAATCAGATGTAGTTTTGTAAATAATGCAAATCCAACAAGATGTGAGATTTTACACCTATACTAAAGGGTGATTTTGAATAGGTGTAAAAATATGATAGAAGATGTTTTTCGTAATAAAAAATAAATTTCAACTGTATATTTCAATTCCTTTTAAAAATACACACTGTAGTTGCTCATGTATGTATTCCATTAAACATAACAATTTATAGAGAGAATTTAACTTGAACGCACTCGCTCGTGAATTATTCAAAGAGGCTTACAAGACAGGTATTCCCGAATTTTGTCAATGTTCAAAGCAGCACTTTTCCACATCTTGTCCGTAGTTATTTATTCATTGCAACTCCTTCCTTCTATTCCTCCCACAAAGTAAAAAAAAAGGATTTTAGGAAGTAAAACAACGATATTGCCATATTATTTGGACGCTACGCGTCCAAATCCAAACGCACAGGCTTTGCTAAACTCGAAATGTTACTTTATGCTTTTATGCTTTATGCTTTTATGCGCTTGAAGCTTCAAATTGAACTCTTGAAAAAAAAAACGAATATCTGAAGATTTAAAGTATATACAATTATTTCATGCTTAATCTGGGAGTAGAAACACTAGTTTAAAGCTTTAAGTTGAACTATTTCAAAAAGACAACGAATGTCGAGGATATTACTTTAAATAAAAATTCAATGAATAAAAAAATGTTTTATGAAAGTCAATTGCTTGTAATTAGTTTGAAAGTATACGCGCAGTGATAAACATTGTGACTAAGACAACTTCAACAAAATAAACATCAAGAAAAAATATTTGTTTTGTTGATAATACACCTTAAATGTCTTACTGAATTTAATTATTGACTCATTTAAATATTTTTTTTGGAAAACTATCTATTTTTATATTAATCCAAAATTAATTTATTTATGAGCCAAAATGGACAGTAAAGACAAGTCCATGAATTCTGTCCTGCTAGATTGGTTAAATCGTATACTGTGCTTCGCTTCGCTATGCGACAAAACCAAATTTTCAGGTTTTTGTAACCTCGAAATTTAACTTCATGCTTAATCGGGGAGTGAAAACACTTGTTAATAGTGTAAAACTAAACGCTATTCAAAATCAATGAATGCTGAAAATTTACAAAGTACACATCGGGGTATGTATGCTTTAAAGAGGAATTTTCTGTATGTTATCTGCCACTACCGGTATATTTTCATCGTTAATTAATGAAAATGTATGAATAGAAAACAATTTTGAAAATAATTAAAATGCTAAAACTCGTGCCCGAAAGGGCATTAATAATTAACCTTGAAATGTTAATATTCATACAGACGTACACATTCATAATCCCCCCATTGAAAATTCAAAGCCACCTGTATAATCCACCTTTCCCGTTACAATTATTTCCACCGGAAATAGTGATATATTCATGGGCGGCGAGATTTAATTTCGCCCGGAGCTCGCGCCCTAATTAAACCCCCACGCCCGTGTTTATTAATTCGGCAAAGAATTGTGAGTTTCTTAGGGGAGAAAGGAAATTGTTTGCGGAACTCATCAGTGCCAATTCGGGCATTCAATCTTTGGCGCGTTCGGGAATTCGCCTCCCTCGAAGTTTTTTTCTTCTCTTCTCGCGTCGAAATTTCGGAAATAGTTTACCCTCTCCGCCCAGTTTACATTTGCAGACTTCGCATCCCTGCTTTCATATAAAATATTGTTTCGCTGTGCACAATACATAAATCACCGCGTGAGACAGTTTTAAACTACTTATCGCCGCCCTACGTGATTATGCTCAGCGTGCTACCTTTTTCTCGAGGAACTTTATCGTGATACACTTTAGCGGTGTACATTGTATTCCTAACAGGTTTGTTGGTTATCAATAACATTCGATAATGCTGTCTACAAGTAATATCTTTAAAGAACTTGAAACTTCTAGCATTGTGCTTTCTGTTTAGGCTATAAAATGTTTGGATAAATATCATTGTAAAAAGGTACATTCGCTAACTACATATGAAATTGATGGAATACCCGGACATTTATCTATGAAAAGTATGTATTCCTCTTAAAAGAATAAATGAATTATGAAATAAACATTTCTCTTTAGAAGTTTGAGAAGTTAAATGCTTATGTTTTTCTAATATCTTAAAATAAGTGTTGTAAACGTTCTTCGTTTTTAATTGCAATAATACAAAACAAGATTAAAATTTTAAAATTGACATTATCGATTTCTTTACATAAAGGAGGGGTAGGAAGAACCATAGTTATTGATTTTCGAAACGACTTCTCGTGTTAAAAATATTGTGAGCCGCAAATATACAGCATCTTTAAATTTCACATGTTTAAATGCGTATCTCATGTTATTTGTAACAATTAACGTTTACTAAATATAATTACTAGCAATCTATATAATAGTGAGTACATCCAGGGAATCTTTCTTTCCAGTATACATATCTAGATGTACACGCTTTTAATTTTCAGGCAGTCGTTGATTTTATAAAAGCTTTCAATTTAAAGTTTCCAACCCTTGATTAAGCAAGAAGGCTTTTCTAAACTCGAAATTGTACTCCATGCGCCACGAGTATAAAACACTGATTTTAAGTGAAGATCAAAATAGACTACTAAAGCAGTATGGTAAAGATATATACAAGAAGGTTTTTTTATTTGTATACATACGAGTACAGAGAATGTTTCTTTTAAATCTTCAAATATTCGTTGTTTTTGAAAGGGATTCAAGTTGAAGTTGCAAATGAGTGTTGTCTACTCCTAGATTATGCGTGAATTAAAATTTCGAGTTTAGAAAAGCCTAAACATTTGGTTTGGTCGCTCCGCGAAGCGGGGCGACCAAACCAAATTTACAGGCTTATTAAAACTCGAAATTTTACTTCATGCACCACGCGTATAAAACACTGAAATATTGTTAAGTTTTAGTTATATATCTTTAGCATACTGTTCAAGTAGTATATTTTAAACCTCATTTGAAATCAGTGTTTAATACATTTACTTTGGCCGCCCCGCTTCGCGGAGCGACCAAACCAAATTTCCAGGCTTTTCTAAACTCGAAATTTTACTTCAAGCTTAATCTGGGAGTGGAAAACGCTCCTTCTAAGCTTCAATTTGAACTCTCTTGAAATACGACGAATATCTGAACATTTACAGTATATTGGGGCATGTATATTTACAAGACGTACTCTCTGTATGTTTACAGATAAAAAAACTCACTGTATTTTTACCTTAACAATATTTTGGTGTTTTATACGCGTGGCATGGCGCATGAAGTAAAATTTTGAGTTTAGAAAAGCCAAAAATTTGGTTTGGCCACTACGCTTCGCGGAGCGATTAAACCAAATTTTCAGACTTTTCTAAACTCGAAATTTTCTTCATTAATCTGGAAGTGCAAAACATTCGTTAAAAACTTCAATTTGAATTTTTTTGAAATAGGACGAATATCTGAAAATACTTAGAAGAAAAACTCCGGAGATGTATATAGCGGACCTAATTATAAGGTTGCTAGGAAAAAAAGGTAAATTTTGTTTTAAATTTATTAACTTTCTTTGCAAGGCATCAAAATATCACTTTATAATTTGCAAATTAACAAGATTATCCATCTTACCATGGATAATCAAAAAAGAAGAATTCTTGTACGAGTTTAAAAAAGGAAATAACGCATTACAAAGAACAACAAATGTTTGCGAAAAAGAATGTGAAGGGTTCGTGAATGACAAAAAAGTCCAGCGTGAATTTAAAAAAATTTAAAAATGGTGATACGTCTCTTCAAAGAAAATGTGCCTCTAGACGTCCTATAAGGGTAAATCTAGATGCTCTTTTGAAATTTGTTAATGAAAAGCCAGTTACTACGACACGTCGATTGTCTGTCGCTGAAGCAAATGGCGATTATATATATAGATCAATTTAAGTTCATGTATTATAATCATTTTGAATAAAAAAAAAAAAACAATTTTTTTCAAAACAACCTAATATTACAAATATATCGACATATTTTCGCATTTTAAGTGTTGTAGTTTTAGTAAGTACATTTTCAAAAATTGTGCCAACTGACGTTGGACGGGGTTCTTAACTTACGATTAAAGTTTACTTTTATAATTAATATTTTACTTCAAAGGATTGTATTTTACGTCATAATTAATATTCGAGATGCTAATTAACATAATAGATATGTCCTAATGTGTCGCGCCGTTTGCTTATTCAACATGCTTCTAAATTATTGCTTTGTATATTATATTTATTTGTAATTTAAGTAATGTAGGCTTATGTTTTTGTATTGTATTATTAAGTAGTTTTATGCAATTAGATGGATTGCGTTAGTAAAGTAACGATTTAAAGTATTGTTACGATTGCCGTTTAATCACATAATTTACATTTTACATAACACGATTGATATTTCACATCATAAATAACATATTATATTATTGACAATTGTTGACATTATTGACATTTTAAGTCATCATTTTTATTAAACAACACGATTGGTAGTTTTTAACACGACGGTATTTCGCCACAAAAAATTACGATTTTAATCAATATACACAGATGTTTGTCACTTGTATTCAGGTCCCATGAGTATGATTTTGATATTTTTACCTACACCCTATCCAGTAAACGCATCATATCACACTGTCATCTTGACGCGTATGATTGACATTACCTACACATGCACGTAATAGCTTTGACAAGTATATTACATGCTGACAGCTGAACAGCTAATTGATTACCGCACAACCAAATGACATATCTTTGATGTATATTGCTCAAGTAGTAATTTAGTTGTTTTAGTTTAGTTGTGTATACCCCCATTTTTAATGCTATTTTGTAAATAACCATTCGTGTACCATACCGTAATTTAAATTACTATGTTTGGTTATGGCAAGTTAAGTTGTCGCAACTGCAGCCACGAAAATAAAAATATTGTGTTATACATACAAAGTTAAAGTGTTATATTTTATTGAATTTAGTTTTTATCAATATCATGTTACTATAAAAAATAATTGAATAAATAAGTTCTTTCATGCTCATTGTTTATTTTGTTAGGGCGTAGGTAAAGCATTGTACGTTTCACGAGTGGTATGGCAATTACATACTGGCGGAATACTACACTCGCCGCTGCGCGGCTCGTGCCCTACATATCCGCTTATATGTAATATGCTGCATACCAGTCTCGTGACGTAATATATTATTATGATGATGCTGTGTGTATGTATGCGTGTATGTGTATACAGGGAATTTTTCTTTTCAGTATACATATTCGCTAATTTTTAAGAGTTAAATTCAAAGCTTTCAACCACTGTTTTCCACTCCCAGACTAAGCATGAAGTAAAATTTCGAGTTTAGAAAAGCCCTGTGAAAATTTGCGAGGGTCGCGCAGCGACCCGTAGACAAATTTTCTGGGCTCAAGTGATGTTCAAAATATTCTTAGAAGTACTTAACCTTCTTTTACACGTTTTATTTAAAGTTTTAAATGGAGTGATAAAACAAAGGTAAGTGTTTTATTATTATTTCATATAAATATTTACCATAAAGTGAATGCTAACCAAATCATTGATTTCAAAATATTATTGTTTAGCATTATATTTATAATTATGCTCTAGCAGTTTATTTTTAATTCGGATTTATAAGTATATTTTGAACTTCATTAGAAATCAGTGTTTCATACGAAGTAAAATTTCGAGTTTAGAAAAGCCTAGAAAATTTTAACGGGGCTTTTCTAAACTCGAAATTTTACGTCATGCTTAATCTGGGAGTGGAAAACACTCGTTTAAATCTTCACCTTGAAAATAAAAATAAAAAAACTTGAAGATTTACAGCATGAAATTGGGATATGTATACTTAGAAAAAAATGTGTGTGTATGTGCATAGTGTGTGCTTGTGAACACGATAACTTCTAAAGGGAACGAATGATCGATCTCAAATTTTGCAGGTGTGTTATAGACCGTTGCTGGAAGGTCGCTAGTGTTTTTGAACCAAATCCGGTTTAGCCGGAAGTGAGATCAACTTTTATTTTTCCTAAATATACATAGTAATTTTAATCGATTTATAGAAATTGCATGTAATTCTGCGAAGTCATGTTTCTTTAATAAATGTATCTTATAATAAACACAGTTGTTAAGACATTTATTTTGAGTATGTCTAAATGAAAAGTGATTGAACAGATACCATATTCACATTAGACATGAAACGTAATCAGACATGATGGGGGCCTCTCCAGTTTTTTTTTTTTTTGTTAGTAGTGTACAAAACTCAAAAACTTTGTAATTCTGTAAAATGTGTAAATTGTCTAATGAAATTGTCCGTCGTGAATTAAATGCGTTTTCCTACGACCGCTCCCGAAAATGTATATTTGTATTTTGACAAGAAATGTGACGCTTCAAAATTAAATTTTCAAAACTACTTTTAAAAGTAAAGACGTTTAGGGCGACAGTGTGGACTTTATTGAAGTAAAATTAGTAGTGACGAACAATTAACGCCACTGTTTAGTCGTAGGAAAAGCAGAGTGTTAAACATGTTTTGAAAGCGGCATTGCATGCTCGTACCTTGCATTTACTTGCCCTGCGGGTTCGTAAATGCAATTTGGTATTCGCATGCAATACGAAGCTTTCAAAACTTGTCCAAAATCTACTATTTCAGATTTACATACAGTGTGTATTACATGTAGTTAGCTAAATGTATTTTTAATAAAGCATGGTATGGGAACCTCTATAACTTTCATTTAAAACAGTTTTTAATATTATCGAAATATCTTTAAAAATATCACACCAGGTATTAGTTATTTCATTCTCAAATTTCCATTCTTAAAACCTAAATTATCCCCCTATGGGGCGTGTACCTCATGTTATTAACAACTGTTCTAGATAAAAACCGAAGTAATTCAATCCTTTGCTATAAAAATGACGAAAATTGGCAGGATCGTCAAAGTATTTTAACTGTTTTCGAATAAAATAGCAAAAATCGTCAATTTGCATAATTTCAGTTATATAGGAAATGTTTATTTTTAGTATACATATCCCGATAATTACAGCGTTTAGTAAATTGGAAGAAATTCTTGTATTTGTCCAAGCCTTAAATGTATAGCTTCTAACGAGTATTTTCATACCTTGATTAAGCATGAGGTAAAATTTCGATTTTAGATTAGTCTGGAAATTTGGTTTGGTAATAATAATATATTATTACGATGATGCTGTGTGTATGTATGTGTGTATACAGGGAATTTTTCTTTTGAGTATACATATTCGTTAATTTTTAAGAGTTTAATTCGAAGCTTTTAACGACTGTTTTCCACTCCCAGACTAAGCATAAAGTAAAATTTCAAGTTTAGAAAAGCCCCGTGAAAATTTGGCGAGGGTCGCGCAGCGACCCAAGTCAAATTTTCTGGGCTTTTCTAAACGGGCTTTTCTTATACGCCACGCGTATAAAACACTGATTTAAAGTGAAGTTCAAAATATATTGCTTAAGTGTGATCTCACTTAATAAATATTACAAATGCTTATTTTGTGTAATCAAAGTTTCCAAAATTCAGGTGTCTGGTCCAATTTTCTATCGAATTTTGTTTATTTAATTATATTCCAAATAAACTTCCTTGAATTTTGAAAGATTTGGCTAAGAAAAATCAATATTTGTAAAAATTATTAACTTAAGATGAAACAATGGGTATATTTAAAAAAGAATCATCCACTAAAAATCAGTGTTTTATACGAGTTTTGTACGCATAAAGAAAAATGTCGCTCCGCTCCCAAGTAAAATTTTCAGGCTTTTCTTAACTATAAATTTTACTTTACCCTTAATCAAGAAGTGGAACACTCGTTAGAAGGTTAAAATTGAACGCTTTTGTAAAATCAACGAATGCCTGAAAATGTAGAGCGTATGCGTCTGGATATGTATACTTAAAAGAAAAATTCCCTGTATATATATTAACATGTAAACATACATATTTTTACATACAACATTTTTTTTAAATACAACAGCCTATTATTAATCATTTTATATATTTTCATAACATTGTTCAATTATAATATTATGTACGTGGTTCAATTAATAGAGGTAAACAAGGTGGTTACGTATTGATAGATCTATATTATAATTTATTGTTTACTGATGAATAATAGTATATAAAACTACTTATTTGAATTAAATCTAGAATTTTAAAGAGCTTTTAATTCTATTTGTATTATCTAATTAACTTTAGAAACGTTGCTTACATAAAATACATTAAACCTACGTTCATCTGTAATAAAGCTAATGGTATGAAAGCAGGTGATACATTTTATGAGCACGAATAGGAATCTCCAAAAACGATAACCTCGATGCATTTGCGTATTTCCAGGTAACCAGAAGAGAAAGGCCTAATTCCTCTAAAGAGTCACCCCCACCGTAAAATCAGACGACAATTCCGGGCCACAATAAAAGGGGGCAATATACCCTCAGGGCTTAAGGACGGTGAGATTTACCTGTGCAATCTGGTTTTCCGCCATTAAGAGTGAACTATCAACTATCAGTGTCAGGTGTAGAGAACAGGTTATTAGACGTTGGCTTCACAAACAGCATTAGCAAACAAACGGCACCAATCACACATTCGGTTAATTCCAAAAAATAAACAAACAAAAAATCACACTGTAAATCCGTTATCCATTTTAGGTATTAGTCGATACACATGTGTTTGTATGTATATAACACTTGTATGTGGTACGTGTTTGCGTTGGGTGGTTACAGGGGGTGTGCGTCGCGACGCCTGCTTCGATACTGGGGTGATAGAGCGTCTGCTTTTACCCCTACCCAGACTGAATCGATCATAGCGGGCCGAGTGCGCCGTCGCTAAAATATATTATGGCTTATTCTTTCCGAGAGAAAACCGAAAAAGGGAAAAACGGGAGGACGGTGTTGTAATATTTTTTTGATGGCGTCTTTATTCCTTTGACCCGGGGCACGGGGTGGGAGGAGCTGCGACATTTGAAGAGGAAGAATGGAAAGAATTCAATCCGAGACTTATACATCCAAAGGTGGATGTGTGGGGAAATTTCTCCGAGGTAACACGGACCGGATCCGGTTCTAAAAACCTCACACGCAAAAAAACGGCATTCGCTAAGATATCATTTTTCAAGTTAATGCCGTTGAGTTAGTCTCCTTCGCTCTACATATAAATCCGGTCATAGATTTTGCGACGGTAATCGATGCTATTATAAAATCGACTTGACATATATTCAGTGATAGATAAAACTACTATCTCGCCACATTTTACATTATATAAGTCACTTAGTTGGATATAGTAGATATTGAAAAACACGTTCAAAATGAATGCCCAAAATAACATTATTTGGCTTGAATGTCATGCTTTTAAGCTCCTTTATTTATAATTCTTGAAAACTATTAAAGTATTACTATTTAACCAATTATTGCTTAAAAGATGAGCATTAAAGCATGAAATAGCAGATATTCAGCTACTCATTGTTACTTGACCGAAACTTGTAAGAATTTCTAGTCATGTCGAGCAGTTTGAAAAATAAAATGGAACCTGGATAATTCTAGATAGTTACAACTTAGGTAATTGGACATTCCACGGTTGGCTTAGAGCAAGTTAATTATTATAAATAGAGAGCGTATTGTAATAACATGATAAGTACCACAATCAAAAATGCTGTATTTTGCTTCGATTTGATTAAGCAGTAATATAAAAAGCTACAGTATGCTCATATTCTTATGCAAACCGAAGCTTTCAAAACTTGTTAAACAATCTACTCGGCCATTCCATAAATAAGTGCACACTTTTTGGGGGTACATCAGGGATTTTAGCGAATTTGACATATATTATAAAGGCTATCAAGACATGGTTTTTGGTTGTTACTAGAGGTTAAACTAATGATTGTTTCAAAAATTATAACAATATAAACTTTTAGTACACTTTTATTTTGAACTCAAAAATATCGTAAACCGTTACTGATACCAAAAAAGTTATACCTGACTTTTTTATGCTTAAATGTTCAACGTTTAAAATATTTTTTTTTCCAAAACGAAAAAACTTTATTTAGATAGTTTTTTTTTAATAAATAAAACAAATCTCACAAAATAATCAAATACTCATGTTCCTAACAATATTTCCGTTTTCAAAAAGATGGGCACTTTAAAACTTTTTGAGATATGATTTTTTTACCCGAGTAAATCCTACAAAATAATCAAATACTCCTGTTTTAATTTTCTTAAAAGAAATATATGTTATACCCCAATCCTTCCTAAGAATATTTCCATTTTCAAAAAGATAGGCACTTTAAAACTTTTTGAGATATGATTTTTTTACCCGAGCGCTACATTGGCGCGAGGCACTCACCGCGATCCGGGCCATTACACCATTGGCGGGAGCGCCTCATGTCAATGTAGCGCTCGGGTAAAAAAATCATATCTCAAAAAGTTTTAAAGTGCCCATACTTTTAAAAACAGAAAAATTCTTAGGAAGGATCAGGGTATAACATATATTTTTTTTAAGAAAATTAAAACATGAGTAATTGATTATTGTTTGAGATATGTTTTATTTATAACAAAAAATCTATATAAAGTTTTGGAAAAAAATTTATTTTAAACTTTGAACATTTAGGCACAAAAAAGTACAGAATAACTGTTTTTGTATAGGTAACGGTTTACGACATTTTTGCGTTCAAAATAAAAGTGTACTAAAAGTTTATATTATTATAACTTTTGACACAATAATTTGTATTACATCTAGTAACAACCAAACACCATGTCTTGATGGCCTTTATAATATATGTAAAATTCGCTAAAATCCCTGATGTACCCCCAAAAAGTGTCCACTTATTTATGGAATGGCCGTAGTACTATTATTTTCTTAATATCATAGTAACACATTTTACACTTTTTCTAAATTTTAAAGTCTAATATCTCAGTTCTGCTTACTTGTGGCATATCATGTTATTACGATAAGCCTCTCAAATATAAATAAATATATAAAACTCATTCAAAGTTCAATATATTTTCATAGTTTTATAATTGGCAGACATTCGACGAAATTTTAAGACCAATACATGGCGATGATATGAATTCGACGAGCAAAAGATTAATCTAAAATATTTTATATAAAATTGACATAAACGTTAAAACAGCTTTAATGCTGTAAAATTAACTAGTTTTACAATAGGTCAATAAAGAGTAACACAAAAATGACAGACATTTATTTTTATTGATATAACATATTATACGTAACATCCGCAGTGTGTCTACAGTAATATTCAGAAATGTGTCAACAATGTTTTAAAAAGTGTTAACACAAATTTGTCAGAATTAGGTTATACACTTCCGATGAAATTAATGAATTTCTTTGTGAAAAATAATAAACTTCTATCGTTGCTATTTATATAAACACGTCGTGTTTTTACTTTATGTTATGTGTGATCATAATTAATTATTATTATTACAAAATATTGACTGTAGTCACTTAATTTTGGCAGCATAAAATTGAATGAATACTGCCAACATTTTGTTGATAAATTAAAATGTCGCCATTATTTCCAACGCTCTCTTTATACAATATAAAAAACATTAAAGAATCACGCAATCTACAACGAATCTGTTTTGCAAAGACTAAATCAAACATTCATAGAAGCAACTACTTCCCGAGCTTATAAGAAGAGTTTACTGTTACTTCAGTAACTTACTGTAAATGTAACAATTCGGGTCAAATTCTTTAGGCCATCTATAGATACGTTTCGTTCTGAACAATTTGACACCTTAGAATGACATACACGTTACCGTACAGTTTAACCCATTAGGCGCCATTAATGGATATAAGCAGCATTATTAATTATCTGTTAATTAAATTACTAAATAAGTTAAATTGATATATTATATTATTTGACTTGACAATGTATGAAGAATAACGTAAATATTTTGTTATTTAAATATCTCGATTATTACTAATTAAAAAAAATGTTTTCAGTGTATTTCCAACTTTACAATATTTCAGTGTTCTATACGCGTGGCGCATGAAGTAAAATTTCGAGTTTAGAAAAGCACCGCGTCAAGGGTCGCGTATAAAATACTGAATTTAAATGGAGTTTAAAATATACCCACTGTTTGAGTTTGATTTTACGTTATTAATTTTTACAAATATTTATTTTCTTTAGCAAAATCTTGCAATTTCAAAATTCACATAGGTTTATTTGAAAATGTATGAAGAATAACGTATTTTGTTATTTAAATATTTCGATTATTATTCGTTTACAAAAAATGTTTTCAGTGTATTTCTAACTTCACAATATTTCAGTGTTTTATACGCGTGGCGCATGAAGTAAAATTTCGAGTTTAGAAAAGCCCAGAAAATTTGTCTCGGGTCGCTGCGCGACCCTCGACAAATTTTCACGGGGCTTTTCTAAACTCGAAATTTTACTTCATGCTTAGTCTGGGAGTGTAAATATTAGTTCTAAACTTCATATTGCACGCTTTTATACAAAATCGACGAATACCTTACATTTACAGTGTATACATTATGTATGTTTAAAAGAAAAATTTACAGTATGTAATACAATAAGTCATTCGTAGAAATCATAAAAAGAAACGTAGAATTTTACCTAAAATCATCTTTTAGAGTTGACTCTATAATTGCTCGGCCGTTAATGGGTTAACATAGGTATGAATTAAATTGCCTGTACTAGGTTACTGAATACTTCAAAACATTAAAAATACAATTCTTTAGGTAATCTACAACAAATTTGTCATTTAAAGACTAAATCAAACACTCATTGAAACAACTACTTCCCAAACTAATACCCTGATAGACTTTGAACTATACAATAAGTGTTTGCTCTTACATACAGGTACATACCTACTACCTGAATAGTTTGACCTGAATTGTTTCATTTATGGTAGGTTACTGTATGTAACAGCAAACAGTTATTGTATAACCCAATTTCTGCCTGGGAATTAGCTCAGGAAGTAATTGTTTCAATGAGTGTTTGATTAAGTCTTTGTAAGACAAATTTGTTGTAGATTGCGTAAAGAATTGCATATTTTGATGTATTGTACAACGAAGTATTTACAATTTCATTCATACTTACATATCTAATGTAAAATAAGTTATGAGTGTGACACATCATTAAATTTAGAAAATAATATTCTTTTTGAAAATCCAAAATGACGCCCATAAGAAAAACAAAAATTGGCTGTGGTTTCCGAGTGAATTTGTCTCAAAATAAATGATTCTATTGGATTCCTCACTAAAAAGTGCCTTTAAAATGTTAAAGTTTTAAATGTCTGGATTCAATAGTTTTTTTTAATAATAAAATAAAAACGAAATTTGAAAAAGTCAGTTATTGAAAATATTTTGAAAACGCAAAAATGCCCAAAAGCGCTTTACACATAAGTTGCCTACAAAAATTCATCTACAACTAGTATCTAAAGCATGTATTAGACGACACTATTTTCTTGTACAAGAAAATAGTATACTATTTTCTATCATGGTGTAATACACAAAATATGACCAAACAAAATAGACCATATCCTATTACCATTATACAGAACTGTACAAAATTCGTGTTTCTTTGATGATGAATAATATGTGCCTTATTGGTCTAAATGAACTAATTTTATTTTAATTGTTTAAAGCTTGTATTAGACACTATTTTCTTGTACAAGAAAATAGCATACTATTTTCTATAAAAAAATATGACTATTTTGTGTATTACATCATGATAGAAAATAGTATACTATTTTCTTGTATAAGATCAAATTTTTAGGCTATCTTTTGTCAAAAGAATGTCATTCACAAAGTTGACATGACAACTAGTGAACAATTACTATGTGGTACAGTTGCGAGAGAAAAAAAACTAGTACAGCCAAATATTTGGCTATGTAAACTGGACTCACTTTGATTTTTCAAATTGTCAATCAAATTGACAATTCTGAGGACATTTTAAACGAAATTTAATTAAGGTGGACATGTCTAAACTGGATGAAACGCAAAAAGCAATAATAATGATCCGTTCAGAGACGACATTAGCATTAGAGACATTGGTAATGAAGTGCATTACAACAAAAGCACCGCCTTGTTAACAAAATAAAAAGTTGCTAACCTGTACATGACAAGTTTGTTTAACAAGTAAAAAAATATAATATTTTAAAAGTGGCTAAAGCTCTCTGATGTACTAGTTTTTTTTTCTCGCAACTGTACTTGCAATTTGGTACTATCGATGCGGTATATTTTGTTTTATAAGCAAACACTTTGGTTTACATAAAGTGCTTCTTTGCTTGTCGCATATAGAAATTAAAATATTTTTTTCACAAAGGCATACAAGTCGCACATCGCTGAAACCAGCATACAAAATATTGTTCAATGCTTTTCAATGATATCCGTCCATAAAAAAGTGAATTTGGTGTAAGAAAAAAAAAAACGAAACGTCCTTGAAATGAAATGCGTACGTCATTTTAAGGGTCATAAAAAGTTGCTATTAAAAAGTTTTTACAGTTTGCTTGTAACTTTAAGACCAAATTAGTTACAGTATCTTCATAAAAACGGCATTTTATCAACTTTTGATTATAGAGCAAAACCAGTTAGAAAGACGAGTAGACCAATTTTCGTTTTCCCGTTTGATTTGATCAAAATACGAAAAAGTGATCCTGGCTAAAATTGTTTTTCTTTCCATAGTTTATTTAATAATTTAATAGTTGAGGCTGTTACTTGGTGAAATTCCATATCAACACTTTTAGTAAATAACACACTTTGTTAAGATTTCACTGTTTATTGATTGACACTGCAATTGTTTCGCCACACAGTGGCTTCATCAGGTAATAATAATATTATTCATCTGCCTGACGAAGCCACTGTGTGACGAAACAATTGTTGCAGTGTCAATCAATAACCAGTGAAATCTTAACCAAGTGTGTTATTTACTAAAAATAGTTTATTTATGTCTACATAAATTGTTATTTTATTTTCAAAGGAAGGGTGATGGATGGACATTTTTCATATTCATGAAAATGTAGATAACACAATTAACACCCATGGCATCTGGGACGAATATTTTTCGTTAGAAAAATTATTCGCTCCAGGCGAGACTTGAACTCGCATTTCTGCATTGGTCTAGTCCAGTGGTCTCCAAACTACGGCCCGCGGGCCAAATCCGGCCCGCGACTTGCATGAATCCGGCCCGCGATTGTTTGTAATTTTTTTTTGTAAATGTCATATTTTGAAATATTGTAACAATTGTTCCTTAAATTTTTCATAATTTTATAATATTAATCGGATCTTGGCCGACTTTTATTATGTAGAATTGTATTTGTGGCCCGCGAAGAAGATAGTTTGGAGACCCAGGGTCTAGTCTAACGACTCAACCGCTCGGCCACTGCAGCCCTCTCCAATTGTTAATTTTTATAATATTAGTTTCAAACAACTTTATAATGACTTCAATTAAATAAGAAGCAAAAATGCATATATTTAAAGGATATAATACAGGTTTGAATAATGAAGTTTCATTGTGTAAAATCGAATTCCATTAAGAGTGCTAGGTATTATTCTGAACCTGTCTTTTCCTGTGCAATTGCATTAAATTTTTCCAAAGAATCGATTACTGTGTTAAGCATGCTATTTAAAAGTATAGGCGCTCCGTGATACAATCTTGGGGGTAGTTTTCCCCACTAGTTTTCAATCGGAAAATCCGGACTCTTTCGAGATAAAGCCATTGATTTTATACACATAGCCGTAATATCATATATAGTATTCTTTGAATTTCACAGGATTTCATCGACTCGTCATTCAATTTAAAGGGTGTTGTATATACCGATTACACAGCGCGACAATAAATTTCTAAATTGAAATATGAAAACAAAAATGAAACAATTGTGTGAAAGAAAAGATACATCAGTTAGATGTATTTTTTGTGGTATTAAGTTATTTAGGGTTTTATCGAGGTCTAAAGTTTCGAAAATTGGATATATACCAAAGAAAAGTTTTTCATCAAAAAGATCACTTAAAATGGCCTATATAAAAATCAGATTTGCAATAATACACGTAATTTTAGGTGAAAGAAGTTAAATAATATTAAATTGATGATAAAATTTTACTTCATGCGCCAGGCGTATAAAACACTGGTCTTAAATAAGGTTTAAAATATACGTCTTTACATTATTGCTCTATTAGCATATTACGAACTTCACAATATTTGAGTGTTTTATACAGTGGCGCATGAAGTAAAATTTCGAGTTTAGAAAAGCCTGAAAATTTGGTTTGGTCGCTCCGCTTCGCTACGCGACCAAACCAAATTTTAAGGCTTTTCTAACCTCGAAATTTTACTTCATGCATAATCTGGGTGTGGAAAACACTTGGTTAAGCCTCAAATTGAACTCTTAAAAAAACTACGGATATGTGATTTATAGAATAACTAGGATATGTATACTTAAAAGAAAAACTCCCCGTATAATTTTAGTTTGATATAAGTAACTTAAGTTTATTTAAGATATTTATAAAAGGTTCAACTTTTAAAATATGTTAATTTTTATTGGCTGAATATCAGCAAATTTGAATGAATGTAAGTCAAAACTATGCGATACATAATTATAAAAATAAATTAATTTAATAAAAATAAAAATGTTTCTATACAGTTCATATTTTGTGTGTAAACATAATTCTCGATTTTAAATTACTTTTTTAAATAGAATCATTCTCTAAAATTATAATTAGAGGTACTTTTCTCTTATGACAATTTTAGTTATTCTTAATTTTTGAGCGCCCTTTGCACAACATTTAGAATTTGACAATGAAAATAGTGTTTTCAAGTCATCCAAAACTTTTTGCAATGAATAAATTTTGTCGAAAAATGGACAACAAAAGTTTTTCCTAACCGGGCAGTTATCAGGAGATATACCGCGTGTCTCCGCATTAAGCAATTTTATTATTATTTTGATTACTACAGTATAAAATAATAAAGTATTTTCATGCAGAAAAATAAATTTTAAGGGCTGCGGTGGTCTAGTGGGTAAAGACTGATAAATGATTCCATCCGGGTCTTACGATAAATGTAAGAGAAAAATATAATTTCACTAATAAAACCTGCTTAATATCATATGTTCAATAAAAAAAAAAACCTCAGAGTGCCATGGAAAATATTATAGGTTGGCAACTCAAAAATTATATATTTTAAATATTATGTCTGACGTTTTATGTCAATTCCTAAAGCGTGTAGCCAACCTAAATTTAAAAAAAAGATAAAATGATGGCACTCTAGATCTTTTTTTTAATTAAACATACGATATCATTTATTAAAAAAAATTGAATCTCCATCTGTTCTATTAGAACCAAAATATTAATTTCCCCACATTTAGGATAGAGGTATAGTCTTTTAATAATGCAAAATAAGTCGGTGATTTGCAGCTTCTTATACACACACCCGTGTGATACACTTAGTGAATAATTAATGCTGTTAAATATTTAATTCCAAGGCGGTGAAATATCTCGTTTACGCAACGAGTTTGAACATTCCGATATAATTAGATACTAATAATTAAAATTTAATAACATTTGTTAGTAATACTTAGATATTTTTTTAGGAATACTCAATAATTAACTCGGCCCTTTGACTATAATACATATCTTTTAATTTAGAATATTTGATTAAAGTGCGAGCTCAGAATGAGATATTAATATTTATACAGGGTAATTCAGACCACCCGTGATATCCCTTTATTTTTTACGTCGGGCATGGATCGGACGAAAAATTGTATCACCAAAGTGAAGCCGTAGAATCAATTGCTGCAATTATTTTCCGAAACAATCCGGAAGTACCTGGAACCGGAAGTAGCTTTGAATTTTCAAATGGCAACATGGGTCGAGTGTGGCATTGTTTGATAGGTCTAAGACAAAACAAAATTCAATTAAATCTGAACCTTGATTTATTTCTTCGTTTAATTTGTAAATTATGTAAAATATAAAAAAAATATTCTAATAAATGTTGTTTGTTTTTAAAAGACCTATCAAATTTCACTACATTCGATCCATACTGCCATTTTAAAACTTAAAAAGACATTTATTAAAATATTAATTAATAGGTGTGTACTTATTGACGTATAACATACATTCTGAATTACACGGTAAACACTGTAATTTATTACAATCAAAAGTCGATTTAACATAATACTAAGTAGCAATCGAGACCTTACTTATTGTTTACATACAATCTATAATAACTATACGAGTAACAGCTGTTTTAAGTTTAATTTTTTCTTACAGATCATGTAGTCAAATTTCACATGTTATTAATCTAAACGCATCGACATGTTCATATAATTTATTATAATTTAAAAATGTTGTCTTTCTGACATGTTGACAATATATTTGTATCAAGATAACTTGCATAATTTTCTAAACATCAGTTTTTTTATTAATATCCTAGACCAGTGGTCTCCAAACTACGGCCCGCGGGCCAAATCCGGCCCGCGACTTGCATGAATCCGGCCCGCGATTGTTTGTAATTTTTTTTGTAAATGTCATATTTTGAAATATTGTAACAATTGTTCCTTAAATTTTTCATAATTTTATAAAATTAATCGGATCTTGGCCGACTATATTATGTAGAATTGTATTTGTGGCCCGCGAAGAAGATAGTTTGGAGACCCAGGTCCTAGACTATTATATTTTATAGAGAATACAACTCACAGCCTACTTGAACGAACTTTCAAGCAATGAGATGCAAGGAAAGCCGTAGGTACATGCCTATTACCGCGATGATAAAACACAAAAAAAACGGTGATAAGTTGTCCTGTCATTCGAAACGTCAAAATTGACGAAAATCGCTGTGGTGGAGTTTCGTGCAGTGATAATAATAGAGAAGTTAAAAGTGCGACGCCAAAAAACACCGTCATAAACATAGAATCACAGTGGCGGCAGTTTACGAACTTTTGTGCGGTTAAAAAATTTACTATCAATAGGGAAACAACAATATCATACCTGTCGATAATGTTGAGGGACTTGCATTATTTTATTCGTTATTTTCTCTCACTAAATAAAACTCGTGATATGATTAATTATCCATGATATTTTGTCGTAGAAACCGAAGCAGCACATTCAACTCGTTGCACACTCGTTCAATCTGCAGCTCGGTTTCAACTCCAAAATATCATCGATAATAATCATTATATTACGGCTGAGAATACAACTTACAGCCTACTAGAACGAATTTTCAACCAATGAGATGCAAGTAAAGCCGTAGGTACATATCTACCGTCGCGATGATAAAAAAACAAAAGAAGCGGTAATAAGCTGTCCTGCCATTTAAAACGTCAAAATGGACGAAAATCGCTGGGGTAAAGTAAGGACATTATTAGAGAAGTGAAAAGTGCGACACCAAAAAAACACCGTCATAAATAAAGAATCGCAGTAGCGGCAGTTTACGAACTTTTGTGCGGTTTAAAAATTCACAATCAATATGGAAACAACAATATCACAGTTGTCGATAATAACGAATAAAATAATCCGAGTCCCTTGGATTATTTTATTCGTTATATTCTCTCGCTACATATAACTCGTGATATGATTAATTATCGATGATATTTTGTCGTTGAAACCGAAGCAGCACATTCAACTCGTGCTGCACACTCGTTGAATCTGCAGCTTAGTTTCAACTCCAAAATATCATCGATAATAACCATACCACTCGTTATATTACGGCTGAATATAATACTTTAAAAAGTATCATATCTTCCTCAGACAAAAGAAGAAGCAAAGCTCAGGAAAAAAAAACAATTATCTGAACATCGTTCGCAGTTTCTCGATGGCATATCGCAATTTTACAGATATTACTGAATGCACTCAGTGTAAGTTAGCAGTTTCTGAAATGCGAGATACTGTTATCGAACAATTCGAGGCGTAACAAGCGGCTGTCTCGCCTTCTAGCGTTTTGATACATATCGGATAACTCCGTCGTTGGCACAGTTCGCTGGTAATAGTTGGATATCTAGAAAAGGAGACGATAGCGCTGGATATCGATATCCTACATCAACTCGTATTTCACACATTTTCGCTTTATTGTGGAGATGTTCTTATCTTTTACCCCACGCCTACGCACTTTCACTGACAAAAAAAACTTTCGCGTGAATGTTGAGTTTAACGATATTGCTCACTTTAAATGCTCGTTTTTGAATAAATTACCTGTTTCTTTATCGAATTAGTTAGATTTAGAGGAATTGGTTAATTCAGTTTGTTTAGTACTACTACGGAGGTATACTTAGTTTGAATTGTATCATTAGAGATAATTCGCTGATAATCCCAATAAATTGAAGAAGGCTTACTACAATATATGGAGACTTTATTTTGGCTGTCTTCGATTTCACCATACATGAAATAATCTAATAGAGCATTTATTAGGGCTAAATTATAATTGAAGAACAAATTACTTTAATTAGAATTTAGTGCTACTCAAATACATGAAGGCAAAAATAGTCAACCCGATATTTGACGTTGAAAAACAGACGCGATCAATTTTATTTTTAAAGATAGACGTAATCATTTAATATAATTTAACTAGAGAAATAGCCTATTTAACCAATTTATCAGACAAAAAGTAACACTTTGTTCGACTTTTGCGATAAAGCACTATCTAAAAGCAGTATATATCACTGGTTTAATTGATTCAATCTTGGTCGTTGTTCGCTTATGAACTAGTTTAAAGATGGTCGACCGCACGCAGTACTTGTTTTAGAAAACATCGATCATTCTTTGGTCTTGCAAGAAAATAAGCAAGTGGCATGCCCTACTGTTATAATTAAATTATTTGTTTGTTTTGCTGAAATCCGTTGTAAAATAGAAAGTATCGCGGTTTATAAATGACATTATTTTGATATACGAGTACAATAAGAAAAATAATTTGATTTCAATATTTTATGAACCATATTTCTTTCGAGGGGAATTTACAAATGCACTTATTTACATTATTATCATTATTAAAATCTTTGAATACCTTTTTGAATATATCTGTTTTTTTTATATACCATTTCAATTAAGCCCAACAATGAAACCGCGAAACGGTCTTCATGCCCTCGCGCCCAGAACAAAGATACAAACAACCGCAATCGCATTTCATGATTTATCACAAAAAAGCGTCGTTGCTGCAACGGTCCGCCGCTTTTCCTCCTCTCTTCCTCGCACTAATTTATCGCGGCCATAAACTTCCATATTTTTGCCGGATTATCTGGCGATGTCCCTTTAATTCTCCAAAGTTGGAAATTGAATTGCTTTACATACGAACGGGGCCCAGCTGCTTTTAATATATTAATATCTTATCGCTTTAATGAAATTCATTAATGAGCGACCGAATATTCTAAACTGGAACGGCTGACCTTATCTGGCTTCTGTTTGGAAGTGTAGTTCCCCCAGCAAAACACTATTATGTTATGTTTTTGGCGAGCTATTTTGCAGTCCTTGTGGGATACATGCGCGAAAATTAAATTAGTGCTGTGAATTATTCATTAAAAAAAAACTTGGAATGTTATATTATTAACTTTAAAACACTTAAAAACATAATTCTATAACATTCAAAATAAAACAACCGAGTACGGAGTGTTTCATCGCGAGTGTTCCATCGCGACGGCCCTTATCACCTGACATAAATATCGATACGTCTGTAAATTTTGTACATATCTCCTTGATAATCACCTAAGGTCGAACTAGTTGAAGTAAATATAAAAATAAATCAGTGAATCAAACCAAGTGTTGTAATCAAAGTTCTACTATTAATTAAATATGTTTTACCACGAGTTAAGCGAGAAATTAATTCAACATATAATTTCAGTTTATTGTTAAACACTGCAACATGATTCGCGAAAGAGTGACTTCATTAGGCAGATTAATAATAACGCATGCCAACAAATTTTGACTTCTTAAAAGTTGATTTTGATCTGACATCTGATATTGTATAATTTTGATCTGCCGAATTCAAATCCGAGTGTCAGTTTGCCTATCACGTAAGTTTTTTTTATCAATGTTGAAAATAAATTAATAAAAAGTTTGGTCAAAATAAACGATACTTTCATTGATACAAAGACAAAAACAAATTAAAAATAGTAAACTAAATTGAAAAAAGTCTTACACAGTCTTTAATTTCTTTTCTTTCCAGAAGATTATTCCCTCTTGGAAGAAAAACTTCTTTTAGTGGATTTTCTTCTGTATTCCAAGGCCGGATTGTCCCTTTTATTGACCAGCAGTAATCAACCATCATTGAAACATTCCACCGATCTTGATACCTGCGTTCCATTTCATTCATGTCTTGGTGGAACCTCTCACCTTGCTCCTCACTCACATCACCAAGATTTTTGGGGAAGTAATCAAGATGCGAGTGTAAAAAGTGAACATTAATGCTTTACATCCCAATTCCATACATTTCTGTAGCATGTTTTTCACAATTTCCTTGTAGTTAGGATCCTTGTTGTTTCCCAAAAAACCTTCAATAACATTAGCAAATAAAATCCAAGCATCTTTCTCAGTTTCGGTCATGGTATTAAGTTGTAGTTAGGATCCTTATTGTTTCCCAAAAAAACCTTAAATAACATTAGCAAATGAAATCGAAGCATCTTTCTCAGTTTCGGTCATGGTATTAACAAATTCTTGATCTTTCGTTAATCTCCTTATTTCAGGACCGACAAACATTCATTCCTTTAATTTTGCATCTGAAATAGCGGGAAATTTTCTAAAAAGGTATTTGAAACAGTCTCCATCTTTATGTAAAGCTTCAACGTATTGTTTTATTAATCCTAGTTTAATATGCAGTGGAGGTAACAAGATTTATTGTGGATCAACAAGAGGCAGAACATTTTTTGATTCGGGAGTTAAATGATCTCTTCTTATGCAGTCATTTTTTTTCCAATGTTGATGTCTACTTCGACTGTCCCACTCACACAAAAAAAACATGGGTACTTTATATACTCTGACTGCTGTCCTAGTAGAAGTCCCAACATTTCCAAATCCCCACAAATTTTCCAACTATAATCATAGTATTTGCAAGTCAAGGAATCCTAGCAATTAAATTTTACTTTCAGAAATTCCCCTATACTGTTCTATTGATTTGTACACAATTTAATCTCGGCGGCGTGGCAATTTTTAGAATGTCATTTAATTTTTATTCGCAAATAATTTAAAAAAACAATAAATATGACACCTAGTGAATTTATTAAAAAATTGCACGTGATGGAAATAAAAAAATGTTGATTCTTTAATAGATTAGCCACCAAAACTTCTAAAAAATGAACAATTCCAACTAGAATTTTTTTGTTGGCATGAATAATAACATCTGCCTGATAAAGCCAGACTGTGTGGTGAAACATGTTGCGTTTCTGTCAACAATCAATTAAAACACACCGAACTCAGTTGTTTTATTTCAAGTGTTATAATGGAGTTTCGCCATGTATCCGCCTCAATAATTAAATACTTACTACAATTAGTATATGAAGTATTTTACAACAAAAAAAACTATCCAAACAATTATTCCAGTGCCATTCATCTTTTCGTAGACAAATATTTAAAAATAAAGTAGTCGCTTTGGGAGATGTGATTAGTTTATCAGTATTTTAGTTATGTTTCATTTATCATAAAATATTCGGGAGGTAGCATCTACATAAAAGTTTTAAGTATTGGTTCTATTTAACCAATATCTGCCATCAAAAATAATAATTATGGAAGCGCTGGGATATTGCTGTAAATATTGCTAACTTAAGTTTTAGTTTACATGTAAACTGATTTTTTTTTATTGTGCAGCTTATATTTGCTGAATAGTTTATTACGAAACTTATCATACTCAATGTGATCTACAAAATGGAAAAAAATATTTTTGACATGTAGCCCATGTCAAAAATATTTTTTTCCATTTTGTAGATGATTTTGTAGATTCTGTTAACATTTTTAATTAATGTAACAACCTGTATATTTTTCAAGAATCAGATCCTTAACCCTTTCAGCCCTAATGGTGGCATTTTCCACCACTAACATTTGGTAAAGATACTGGAAACTTTTCTTTTAAATATACTTACATGTATGCATGAGCTGTAACTTATCCGATAATCGTTTGTTTATTAAAATAGTTTAATTTAAAGTCTTAAACGACTGTTTTCCACTCCCAGATTAAGCATGAAGTAAAATTTCGAGTTTAGAAAAGCCTGAAAATTTGGTTTGGTCGCTTCGCGCTACGCGACCAAACCAAATTTTCAGGCTTCTCTACACTCGAAATTTTACTTCATGCTTAATTAGGGAGTGGAAAACACTCATTTGAAAGTTCAATTTGAAATATATGTAAAAACATCAAATATCTAAAGATTAACAACGTATACAGTATATTGAGATATGTATACTTAATGGAAAACTCTCTGTATATCTGAGATAGTATTAAATAATATGCAGTGCACAATTTTTTTTTTTAACACCAGAAAAATTACAGGGCTGAAAGGGTTAATCTAATTCTCTTTACAATGATGTATTATAAGTACTACTTCCTTTTAAGATATGCCTAATAACGGAAGTATTATTTAATTTATTGTAATTACCCGTCAAATTTGTTTTAATCGCCAAATACTTGTCATAAAGGTGATAAGTGTTTATTGGTATTACTGCACTTACTTATAATGGAAATAAGCAATATTAAATACTTTGATGAACTGTGCTGACAACAGGATATCATTATTTTTAAAATATTTAGAATTATTTTTCGAAATGGTTCTTGTAATATACCATTGTAATGCGAATTTAACTAATAATCTGATTTTAAAAAAGATATACAAGGCATTCCACTTCAAACAACTATTAGTGATATTTTTCTGGTAAATCTATTGGCTATAGATAAAATTGTTTCTTTCATTTTGTAAATTACGTTGCGCATGTTAAGTTTCATATTAAACTTGTTTTGTATCTTTAATATTTTATCAGGTTTAATCTAGACTCTTGAAAACTGGTTATATCTATCTCATTTCAAAAGCCTCCTGATGATTTTATAGTCATTTTTGCTTTCATGAAATAGAAAATATGGGGCGCGGCAAAATATACTATGGAATATTGTTATTATTTTGTCATTTCCTTGACAACTGTCAAAAGTAAAGTTTTATATCAAAGTAGAAAAATGCAGAATTTTATTATGGAGCGATACTCGCCTCAAGAACGCGCAGAAATTGTTTGATTGTATTTCGAAAACTCTTCTTCGATAATTTCAACTCAACGCGCTTTTAGGTGAGCGTATCCTAATCGAGCAGCTTCACAAGGAGAAACACTTAGACGTTTAGCAAACGCTTTTTTTACAAAATGGCACAGTAAGTGATATAAAGCATAGTGGAAGACCTCGTTCTGGTCGTTCAAATGAAAATATTGAGCTTGTTCGGGCCGATGATCAGGCAGAACCAAAAACTTCCACAAGAAGATGTGCGGCGCAATTAGGGTTGTCTGAGCGGACATAAGGAAGAATTTTGCACTTAGATTGGCATATGTATCCACAAAAAAATTCAAACCGAGTTTAAACTACGGTCAATTGATATTCAAAGACGTTTTCAATACACACAAACTTATTGGAAGCAGAACCCAATTTTTGGCAAAATTTGAAATGATTGACAAAGCAAATGTTTGCCTTTCTAGTCGCGTTAACAAGCGAAACAATCGTTTTAGGGGAACAGAAAACCCTCTTCTTATTCAAGAGAACATGCAGATTGATCAAAAAGTCATTGTTTGGTGCGCAATATATGCTCGGAACATTAGACCCTTATTCTTTAAGATGCCATGGGCAATGCAATTACTGTTAATGGTGCACGGTATCGAATAATGACACGAGCATTTCTGCAATCACAGTTGGAAGAACTTAGCATGAAACATATTTGGTTGCAGTAGGATGCCGCTAGATGCTACACAGCGTGTGAAACGGTCGCTCTTCTTAGAGAAATAGAGATATTGAGTGGCCGTCTCATTCCTCTGATTTGACGGCACCAGATTTTTTCTTGTGGGGATACGTAAAACGTAAAGTATATATTAATCACCCACAGACGTTAGAAGACTTAAAGACTAATTCATGAAGAAATTGCGCATATTCCATCTGAAATATTGCGCAAAGTTATGCTCACGCTCACAGTAGAATTGGTCATTGTCTGGCTTGTCATGGCGGTCATTTACTCGATGTTGTTTTTCATAAATAATGTTGTTTTAATAGTTTTTATCAAAAAACATATTTTTTGAGCTAATTTTTGTTTTATGTAAAATAAACTTAGCTGGGTATATTTTGCCTCACCCTGTATATAAAGTGCAGTGTGTCTAGCATTCAACTTATGCTGGTACAATCAGTTAAATATAATTGTGGACGAGTATTACTTACCAAAAAGAATAGATAATTAATACCACACAGGTAATGTTTCTATAAAGTATACATATCCCGGTGCATACTCTATAAATGTTCAAACATTCGATGTTTTATTAAAAAAGTGTTCAATTTGAAACCTCTTACTAGTGTTTCCACTCCCTTATTAAGATTAACCAATTTCAGGCTTAGATTTAGCATTTTTAGGCTTAGATTCGCCACGCGAACAAACCAAATATTCAGGCTTTTCTGAATTCAAAATTTTAATTCATGGTTAATCAGGGGCTGGATATACTTGTTAGAAGTTGGAAACTGACCGCAATTCAAAAACACATTTCTGAAAATTTACAAAGTACCCACACATCAGGGTATGTATATTTAAAACAATAATAATCAATAATCAATATGTTTCCATTAGAAAAATATATACCTGAAACAGACAAAAAAACAGATATAAGTCAAAGTAACAAACTCAAAATAAAAAGGCATAAAAATAAATCTATAGATTCTTATGTCATGATTCTTTGGGTGAGATTAGAAGCCAATTGTCTACGTTATTTAAAATAAAAACATAATAGTTTAGGGTAAACGTCAGTATATACAATTTACTTTAGGTTTAGGTTAGGTTTAGGTTAACACCAACATTATGACAGTAACCTGTTATAATATTGGTGCTAACCCAAACTATTATGTTTTTAGGTTAAACGTCAGTTTATACAATTGGCTTCTAATCTAAATGTACCAAGTTTGGGTTATTTTAGATGCCAGTTTTGTATACCGGCAAGACAGTTTAGATTAACCTAAAAACCAAAAGAGTTTAGGTTAACATTAAAAACTATGAGAGATTTCAACAACCTAAAGTATTTGGGTTGTTAGATCTCAGTTATGTATACTTTTGTGTAATATAACTAACGTATAACCTAAACAACTATGACAGTTCATTAAGATTCAATGACAAGTATTAAGCCTAGGGGCTTTAGACTACATGATAATAATAGGGAGACATTATATCTTAAATTCATTAAATACAAGTAATATGAGCATTCACGAGTTCTTAAAAATTGAAAGTTTAAGAACGACTAACGAATATCATAAATAAGCACAAAAACAAACAAAATCCACTGAACTTGTCAAAACGACAAAATAGCATATACATATACTCGAACAGGAAGCTACCAATCAATCAATTAAAAATATTACAGCAAACCTTCCCGAAATCACCGGAATTATAGCTGAAAGGCGATATAAAATCATGGTTGATTTATGCCAATGGCGGCACATCAAAGGAACACTTTGAAATTGATAAATGCACACACGTAATTACCAGCGTTCGTCTGTCAATAGCCACGTATTGCGTTTTTAATTAAAGGTGAAATTCAATTTCACTTGGACAGTTCAATGATGATGACGATATTTCAGGATACGTAGATTGTAATTGAATTATTTATTTATATAGACCCTAAAAGAGAATTTAATGCTCCTCTATATAGTATTTAAAATGCTTAGAAGTAGTTAAACTATCTTCTAATACCTATTACTAAAATACTCATTTGCAGCGGAACTAGTAAAACTATATAGACATATAAACTAGGTGGCCTGAACTTTTAAAAACGTGTATGTCCTTTTAAATGTTTGCTTTATCATTCTGTATAATTGGAACAAAAACTTAAGCAGCGGCCTGGGGAAATATTTTTATTGTTATAAAGGTGGCGATCAACGTGATCAAATTTAATTTATTATAGTCGATAATTTTCTTCGTCTTATTTATATTCTAATTTCGGTTCATTGTTGCACTGTTACTTCTTTGCTATGAATTTTGTATATATAATTTGACAAAAAACAAACCGTTCCTCTGTTTCACAACACAATGGCTTCATCAGGCAGATGAATAATGATCATTATTAATTTGCCTGATGAAGCCACTGTGTGTGAAACATGTTGCAGTGCTCAAGAATAAAAGTGAAACCCTATAAATATTTACGTAATGATTTTAGTTTTACAGAAAATACATCGAAACATTTATTTCTGTCTTATTTTTGTGTATCCGGTTTTGGAGTCGGTATTATATCGGATTACCTTATCAGGAAAAAATACTGCGGATTTTTTTGCAGTGGGTGATGTATTACTTTGCAGATTTTATGTTGGCCTATTTATATAACTTGGATATGTGAGACATTTACATTAACGCAATTTATCATTGTAATGCATTGTTAGTTTCGTAGTTCCAGATTTTATTTTCTCGCACGTCATTATCAATCTTTTAGAATTCATTCCTATACTGATACTAACTAATTGATTACATATTACATTTATTTAAAATAAATACTACTATAGAAAATATTGCAACTTACTTAAATAGGTAGGTACTAAGACAAAAAATAAAACCAAGCAAATTTGAATTCTTTTTTTGGTCAATATGGTCCGTATTTATGACTGTACGTGTTTTTGGTTTGATCAAATTTAATACCAGCGCATCTTGATATAAAATTAGAATAAGAAAATCATCCTAAATAATATTTAATAGTTTTTTGCTGTCAAATTATCCAAAACTTCTATACACTTTTTGGGGAAGAGCGGCAGAATTTAAAAATTAAGGTTGTATTTTTCTGGCCAAAACTTTATTTTTATTTAGCCAATATTTCGCTGAACTTTTCCCAGCTTCTTCATAACAAGTTAAAAATATAACTGGACTTTTTTAGATAAAATTAAAAACTGTCAGATATCGACGTGTAAAATATTGGCTAAATAAAAATAAAGTTCTGGCTAGAAAAATACAACTATAATTTTTTAATTCTACCGCTTTTCCCAAAAAGTTTATAGAAGTTTAAAAAAAATCATATTAAAAATGTCCGAGAAAGTATAAAGTAATTGTTCTGTTGAAAATAATGTAAGTTTTTTTAAAACTTTACATCTCTCCATAGCATTACTTTTCTATAACTTAGTTTAAAAATGTAACAGTTTATCATGAAATTACTGGTTGACATTAGAATTGAATCTGTTGTCAGTATGTTTGAAGTGCGACTTTTGCCAACCAACGTAAATGGAATATTAATTCCCCGACGTATTTTAGTTTAGACCTTGCTTTCTAGCCTCTTGACTCTCAGTTAGTGTGCAAAAGCAACCGTTTAATGATCATTAATTAATTATAGCGGTCAGTAACTTCATTAGCATCCACTTATCCTCAGCTTTAATATTATATTAAGACAAAGTATTCTCTACATAATTATACATGCTAATATTCATGAAATTTCATCTTGCATATATTAAATTAATTATATAAAATTACAAGATCGCAGTAATTTGTTCATACAATTAATATTGTTTGCCCTGAAATTTACAAACCTTTACAAATTTAAGTAAATTTTTTAATTTGTTTTATAGTTGACGAATATGCGAGAACAGAAGGTATTTAAGCTATGTATAAATTATAAGTATTTTCTAGAAAGCTAGCCTGTGTATGTAAATAAATTTAAAAAAATGCCATACAAAATATACTTATATAATTATTTAGGAGTATTAGTTTCGCTGTTTAATTGCAATTTAAACAAATGTATCGCTGCTGGCTTGGCGTCGTCTCGAAACCTATTTAATTTTGCGCCATGTTTCCAACAGAATTCTTGCTCCGACAAAGTTTCCCTCGTTCTAAGTTAACTTGTGATTTATTCTAATTGAATTACTATTTGGCATAATTTTCTGTTCCTAGTTTCATCAACTTTACTATTGGAAAAATAGTTTATGTTGATGATCACTGCTCCAATTAAAAAAATGGAAGTTTTCATTTACTTCAACTGCTTTCTATACTAACAAAAAAAAAACAGATGTGTAATATTGAATAGAAAATATTAGTACATTTGACTGATTTCAACCGTACATTTGGTTGAAATTACTGTAAAATACTAATCCAGATGCATTTCATATATTTTTACTTGATTTTGGTTTGTTTATTTTATTATACTTTTTACGAATTGCATGGTAATTGACAAATAGCATAAATAATACTCTAGTCGACAGTGTTTCGTCTATATTGACATTTAATATGAGATAATCATCCGGTTGTAATAATATTGACATTTGATAAAAAACAAAAAAATGCATAAATAATTATTTGTATTTAAAATAAAATCAGGACAACCAATAAATGTCATAAAAATTAATAAAAAATATATAAAACTGTCGAAATTAATGCAAATTGGCAACACCAACAGTAATATCGTACAAAAAATATAAAATAGCAAAACTTAACTTTTTGTAAAAAAATCCTCAACAAACTTAATAAAATCGTAACAATTAATAAACGTCATAAAAATTCATAAAAAACCTTTTTTTTTTATTTTGGGTTTTACGTCATCTATTTCCGCTGCTAAGGCCAATTATGACGCCGGAGATTAGGTCTACAGCTATCCGGGAATTTTGCCGAACCCGGTGGGAGTTCCAACCCACCGGTAGGGATCTTTAACGTGCACGCAACATCCAGGCAGTACACGGGTCCTACATGCATTTAACGTCATATCCGAGAAGACGGAGTGTTTGGCATTTTTATCCTAACCTATATAAATGCAGACAACTTGTTAGGCCGGTATTTGAACCCCGGTCCGTGGCGTGGCAGTACAACACTCTAACCACTACACCACCAAGCTGCCCTTAAAAAACCTTTAAAACTGTCGAAATAAACACAAATTGGCAATAACAACAGTAATATTGGACAAATTAACTTTTTTGAAAAAATCCTCAACAAACTCAATAAAATCGCGACAACCAATAAACGTCATAAAAATTAATAAAAAATCTTTAAAACTGTCGAAATTAACACAAATTGGCAATAACAACAGTAATATTAGCCAAAAAATACAAAATAGTAAAACTTAACTTATTTGAAAAAAATCCTAAGCAAACTTATTACACAAGTCGTAGCAATTAATAAAATTGATAAATATAAGCATAATACTTATACACAAATCGTTAAAATGTATTTAAAAAAAGTTGAATTCGTAAATTTAACAAAGTTAGCTACTTACAAAAAAACGTCGAAATTTGTAATTGCAACAAAATTTGTTGAAATTGATATACACAACATAACATGATAAAAATCTTCATAATTTAAAACTACATGCCAAATTAATGACGTGTAATTTATTGACTCGCCTTTAACGAGTGTCTTTCACTCCCAGGCTAAGCATGAAGTAAAATTTCGAGTTTAGAAAAGCCCCGCGTAGAAAATTTGTCGAGGGTCGCGCAGCGACCCGAGACAAATTTTCACGGGGCTTTTCTAAACTCGAAATTTTACTTCATGCGCCACGCGTATAAAACATTGATTTCAAGTGAAGTTTAAAATATGTACTGTGACTAATTATTTTTAAATAAATCATTACAATAAGGCTGAAAGACCCCACGGTCGATAGGCAGTTTACAGAATTTAAATTTAATTTATTCCACTGGAAGTCGCACCAAATTTGTTATTGTAAACGGAACACCCAATATATTAATAATTTTTTTGATTTCTCGTTTAAATTGCAACATATTTCACGCGAACATTTGTACACTTATCTCTTATAGTTTTCAAGAAAAAGAATTATTTCTAAAATGTTCACCTCTAAAAGGCATCTTGAAATCTGTCTATAACTTCTCTTAAGAATAACATAAAAATATGATTTATATCTCTACTTGTACCTAGAGGATGCCTCTATGATTAAATGAATTGGAAACTGCCAATTTTGACAATTAGTGTTCTTAAAATGTCAATATCTAAGTGCCCTCTTCAATATCTAGTAATTCAATTTTTTAAATGGAATGACCCATTTTTTATCACGTGCTACGATTGGGGGTAAAATTTCCTACAAAAAAGTATTATACAACTACACTCCCAAAGCAAGTAGTTTTCGAATTAATTCGAAAATTCGTTTTTCGTCGCATTTGTGCAGGGTATAATGCGCGCATAAGTCGCAATTGAATTTTAGTAGGCCAGTAGTATGCTTTTGTTTTGTCGCGATTGTATTGCGAAATGTAAAATAATGAAAAAAATTAGTACAAAATTTTACAGAAATCAACAAAATGAATAATTACACAAATCAACAAATTATCAATTTATTATTTATATATGGCAACTGCCAATTGAACAAAATTTGATTGCAATCTTCTAAATCTTATTTTATTCATTGGCGGCAAATTTGGATAAGTTTCATTAAATACTCTACATGTTTGAGTAACAATTCTATCGCAGTTGCCATGTATAAAGAATTAATTGATAATTTGTTGATGGGTGTATTTATTCATTTTGTTGATTTCTGTATAACTTTGTACTAATTGTTTTTGTTATTTGAAGTGTGCATTACATACGTGACAAAACAAAAGCATTACTACTTGCCTACTAAAATTCAGTTGCGACTTATGCGCACATTATTCACTGCATAAACGCGACGAAAAACTAATCTTCGGAATAATTCGAAAACCACTTGCTGTAGGAGTATAGTTGTAATTACTTTTTTGTAAGAAATCTTTCTCCCAATCGTACCATGTGATAAAAAATAGGTCATTCTATTTAAAAATATATAATTACTAGATATTGAAGAGAGCACTTCGATATTGACATTTTAAGAACATTTATTGTCAAAATTGACAGTTTCCAACAATATACTCATAGAGGCTCTAGGTACAAGTAGAGATATAAATAATATTTTTATCTTACTTTTAAGATAAGTTACAGACAGATTTCAATATGCCTTTTAGAGGTCAAAATTTAAGAAATATTTTTTTTGCTTGAAAACTATAAGAGATAAATGTACATATGTTCGAATAAAATATGTTGCAATTTAAACTAGGAATCTAAATAATTACTAATATATAGGGTGTTCCATTTAAAATAACAAATTTTGTGCTACTTCCGGTGGAACCGGAAGTGATATAAAGTTGAAAATATTTCAAATGAGAAGAACTGATTCAACCGTATGACAAGGATTTTTTTCAAATTTTTAGTGCAACGGTAATCCCATAAACTTTTAACGAACGGTTTAGCGTAGACACCCTGTATATATATCACTACAATACGTAAACATATGTAGTGTACACACATATATCATTATAAAACAGTAAATTAAATCAGATTGTATGGGAATGCATTTGTTATTTACCTTTAATCTTCGCTTTTCATACAAAAGAATGTTACCAATGTTACCGAAACAGCTGGGTAATATACCGTAATTTGCGGTAAATTACCAGTGGTAATTACCGACCTAAATTACCACTAACATTACTATGTATGACCAATGTAAATTTAAAGGAATTCGTTTCTTTTTAAAATAGATTAATTAGAATGCAAGTTTAGAGCTTCGGGATATGTATACTTAAAAAAATAAACCTATGAATATGTAATACCAATGATGTCAAAAAACATAGAAAACAGTGTTTCTAACATTCAATAAAATCATGATTCTACAAAAAAATCGATTCAGGTTGCACATCCCTAATTCAAACTATCATTTGCATTAAAGAAAATCCCATTTTGTACGGTGATTTTCTTAAAATGTATGTATTCAATTATTTAGAATATATTTGAGAAAAGAACTATAATTAAACATATTCTGTTTTCATTTACATAATTGAAATTTACCGAAAACAGGATTCTAGGATGCAGATATTAAGCAGAAATAAGTCAATACACAAAACGCTGTCGGCAGCGTCCATCGATTGGAATAGAAATGCGGTAACGGAATTTAATTAGAAATAAGCGGAAATGTATTAAATTACTTGGAAATGTAAAATGTAGGAATTAAGTAGAGAGAAAAAAAAGAGAGAGAACGAGGAATGATGGATGGATATTTCGGCTTCATCCCCAATCCGGCGACCGATTCGACGCATATATTTTACCGAATTAAACGCAATTCCCTTATGAAATGGGATACACTGATCCGGGACATGATTTGCGCGGATAATAAAATAAAATCCGTCCCATCACATACAGGGAATTTTTCTATTAAGTATACATATCTGGATGGTTACTCTGTAAATGTTCAGGCATTCTTTGTTTAAGCAAATTTTATTTAGCCTTAAAATTTGGAAGATAGATGAAAATGGATAATTCCACGAAGGTTACTATTTGTGTGTCTTATAATACATTACATTTGCACAAAAAGAAAAGACAACATTATTCAGGTTTAAGCAAAAGTATTTCATTGATTTTCATAGAGAATGTGATTTATAAATTGTACTCGATTTAGGTTCAAATAAAATTACTGTTGTAACACAAACCTAAATAATATATTTCTATTACAAATAGCAATCCCGCATAAATTTCCATGACATAATAGAATTTTAACGCTAATTACAAAGATAGGAATCGGGAGGATTATTGTATTACGTAAATGCTTATATAGCAACATAACAGTAAAGCATTCGCTGGTACGGATAATGGGGTGGGCGAAACACATCAAAGGGGGCTTCGACTTGCAAATTTGACATTGGGCTTGAGTAATGGATAGAGACAGTTTAGCGGAATTATAATACGTTAATATTTCGGTGGAACGTATTGATTCAACCCTCTCTCGCAGTCGCGCTAATTATTTGATGTAATTCGAGCGTTTGGGGAAATTGTGTTTTAAATTAATTATACATGGAATCTGAGAGTGAGTGTAAACCTGAAACCCAACGTGGAAATATTAATATTAGTGTTATTGGGGGGTGGTTAAATGGTAATTTCAATGAGGATCTGTTTTGAATCGTTCGCGTTTTGTATTAATTATTGATTTTCTGTTGATAGGTGTTGGTGGAATTGATTTTATTCGTTCCCGGCGCATCCACCATTTGCGATTGGTAATATTAATAAAAGCATACTTTATTGAACTCGTAAAGTTACATATTATTTTAAAATAATATGATTATTTCAAGTATTTGCATTAAATTAAAAACAACTGTATTCGCCTAAATAATACAAATTACGAAATGCTAACAACAAATCGTTTCTAATGAGCAGCGAAAACCACAATAAAAGATGAATTTTATTGAAATGGTGCTTATCGTAAACTTTAAAATGCTGTTAATCTCTTTCTTGTCTTCTTCGTCTTAGTTTCAAAATAAGAACATTTAGGACATAGCTTCTCGATCTTATTTTGTCCACTGCCCACTTTGAGATGTTTTTTTTTTCTAGAGCTCCCCATTCTTTTTTTTTACTTACCATCTGTCGCCAATCTGAAACAGCTATTGCCACGAATATATTTAAACGTGTAATATTATACGCCTCCTACTTTTCTCTGGGTTTGATATTATGGAAAATGTTAATATTTAATCAAAGATAAATAATTTGTTGGATTGTTGTAGCTAATAAAAGTTTGTTGCCAAATGATATCATGCAATAATCGAAATTTATTAACATTCTAAAATTTGGCTAGATTTATGTATAAATAATCAAATTTGCTCTAATTGCCAAAACCCATAATTCATGACTCGTGAATAGTTTGCTTTTAAAGATAGACATACTGCGACAATTGCAATCGATTCCCAGTAAAATTGATTTATTCAATCAAATTATTGCCTTTACTTTTATGTATAGGGTGATCACATTTGGGTATTACCATACGGAATCTCTGTTATTAGAAGATATCAGAAAAACGGATGGCGCATCCTCGATCTCTTTGTTTAGGACAAACTCATCACCGACAAAAAATCGGCTATCGTCTTTTGTTTTCGAGTTGTATCTCAGTGATTTATTATTTTATGGTCACATTTGACCACATTCAAAACATGATTTACGTAACTTTTGTTATCAATTCTAATGAACAAAAGAATAGCAAACAAACGATACATAAAATCACATTCAATTTGTTTGGTTAAATTGATCAGTTAATTATATACAACATTTTATTTTTGACACAATACGATATTTTTGATATTTTGACAGCTTTGACACTTTACTCGTCACTTCTAATGTACCGTGCGATCGTTTATATTATGATTTAGAGTAGGGCGATTTTTTTGTGCGGTTGCCCAGAATGCTAATTGAATGATGGAATAAATTTGAGGTTATAGTAAACTAATTCAATCAATCTAATTTAAAATTTAAAGCCTACTTAAAATCATGTTTTAAATGATCGCACGGTACTATTCTATTTAGAAATTATATTTTAAATTAAACAATAGAACAACAGTAAATGTAGAAAATGTGTTAATCATGTTGAGAAGAGGTGTTTGCACTAGCCCAAAGCGCTGTATGCGGCTCGCGATCCGCGTCTTATCCTTTTTAAATTGAAATTTTAATAAGAATAATTTTAGTACTAGGTGAAATCCTAAGCTCTGAATATAAAACCATAAAATATTAGTTTATTCCTCAAAAGAAATATACAAAACAAGTTTATTTATAATAATATAATATGATGTACGATAGAATGTACACACCGTATGTACAAAAATACACCTTCTAACGAAATTATCATTTGAAAAAGGAAAATTATTGATAAAACCTGTCGATATCGCTCATAAAATCCCTTCTTTATGGTCGCCGGCGTGGGTAGGCGATTTTTTCGATTCGAGCTCCCCTGCAATGTTATTTTTTCCCCATCCAAATCGCTTGATGTATATCCGAACTGGAATGTATTTATATATTTTTGCTTGCATCAAATTCTGTTTACGGCTTATTTCGATTCGTCTGTATCGCCGCTTATGCACTATATACATAAATTTTACGTGTTCGACATTATATCTTTTCTATGGACGATAGTAACGAGTAATCCTATTTTGATTATTTCGATTTACGCCATGTGGATTGGATACGGGTGGTACATTTTATGAGGAACGATAAAACGACGTATTGATTTGCGGATAATGTAAATAAAGAAAGATATATTTGAGGAGTAATCTTTAAAATCGTGCTTGGGCGATTTATTAAAAATCAATAAAATACTTCTCACTATCATCACGTCGAATGCCCTTAATATTGTTTAATATTACGACTCTGACCATCTTTGCCTTTGGCTAGAAACTAATGTATACTTTATCTCAGACTTAAAAATAGAACACTATTTAGAAAAAAAAATGGACAAAAACTTGATTTAAAAGTATGATTAATATTTAATCATTTTTTTCCGTTGCTTTTATTATATAAATAATATAGTTCTAATGTTTTATTATACTGGGTGTGTCAGGAGGAAGTGCAAATATTTTGAAAGGTTGTAGTATAGATGACTCTAATTAAAAAATGTCATATGAGCATGTGTCCTATTGTAAATAGATACGGTCATTATAAAATTTATTAAAGTACGAGAAATAACATTGTTGATTTTTAATACTATTAATTAAAATTAAACAAATTTACTTTATTCATTCAAAAATTCCACTGCCAACCTAAATACATTTAGAAATTCTATTAGTAATGCTGCTCGATTTGAAGGTGCAAATAAAAATTAAAAAACTCAATACCTAACCCAACCTCATAAACCTTTAAGTATTGGACCTCGATGTATTCGACTTTGTTTTGTTTTACTGACTATTATCGCCTCCCAAAATATTTGCACTTGCTCCTGAAACACCCTGTATACAGGGACATTCTACATTAAGTATACATACAGTACAGGCCAAAAGTTCGGATACATTAAGTAGTTTGTTGGAGTAAATTATAAAAATGGCTATTAATAACTCTTTATATGGTTTTTGTTATTTTTGTTCAGTCGTCTTAGTCGGTTATAATTCAATGTAATTCTTTATATGATTTTTATGTTTTTTGTTATTATTATCATATATTACAATATGTATATGTACTTATGTAATAAAATGGAGATTCTGTTAATAAATAAATAAATAAATAATCAAATATGCTGTTTAATCTCAGAAATAAACTTAATTCATAATGGTTAGAATACACTTAAACAAAATCAGTTTAGTATATATTAATGGGTTTAAGTTTGGAGATAAATTAAGATAGTAAAAACTAATTAAATATTGTAAAAGAATTCTTTTAGCGCTTAAAGTTATTTGAAATATTTTAAGAGGCATTATTTATGCGTTATAATTACGTAAAATATTTTGTTATAAAATTTTAATAAAATGTCGGCATTTTAGATTCATTTTCATCGATAAGAAGACAGTTCAAAAATTATTATTTCTATTATTTCATTTGCTAAAGTAATTTGTAGTTAGTTTTAATGTAGATAATTAATTTAAATTATGACTACTAACATGTTCCTTTTGATTTTGATTATTTATAATTATGGAACATACATCATTTTTATGTGTATTTCTAAAGTGTATTTAAACTTTTGACCTGTAGTGTATCTTAATATACTATATGCACTGTAAATCTTCGGATTGCTGTTTTTGAAAAGAGTTCAAATTTAAGCTTTAAACGAGTGTTTTCCACTCCCAGATTAAGCATGAAGTAAAATTTCGAGTTTAGAAAAGCCTGAAAATTTGGTTTGGTCGCGTAGCAAAGCGAAGCGACCAAACCAAATGTTCAGGCTTTTCTAAACTCGAAATTTTACTTCATGCGCCACGGCTTCAAAACGCTAATTTTAAGTAAAGTTTAAAATACACAACTAAATCAGTTTGGTGAAGAGGTATATTCTGAATTTCACATAAAATCAGTGTATTATACGCGTGGCGCATGAAATAAAATTTCGAGTTTAGAAAAGCCTGAACATTTGGTTTGGTCACTCCGCGCTTCGCGCTACGCGACATTTTACTTCATGCTTAATCTGGGAGTGGAAAACACTCGTTTAAGGCTTTAAAAAGAACTCTTACAAAACAACGAATGTTGGATAATTTACAGCGTATGCATATGCACACCCTAAAGAGAAATTTCCTGTAAATTGAGGTTCGTAATATGCAGATATTGCAATTATATTTAAGGAGAGATCTCTTAAATATTATGAAATATAATTATAAATGTTTAAGTTCTAGACTACTAAGTTGTTTTTTTGCAGCGAACACAAACTTTTCAGTACACACTAAAGAATAAATTCCATATTTTTTTCATCACACGCCATATACAAGAATAAATCCGAGATGATGGATATCATGAATAAACCAGCGAGATAATTTGAAATTTCCCGAAACATCCGAACACTGACGAGTACTAATAGTAAATATAATTTCTCCAGTTGTAAGTCTGTGCTTGTCAAGGCGGAACGCGGAATGATTCATATCGTGTTTCCGCCCTCATGTTTGTTAATTTCCATCCCCTTAATCCGATAAATGTTTACGGTTTACAAAACGGGCCCGTGGTACGAGATTCACTAAAACGCTCAAACTTAGATTGAATTTTTCCTACGGTAAAATGAACGATCGTCCGGAACGCAATTTGTGCGCCATTTGAATATTTATGCGCTTTTTTTTTATTTGAAACTCAAGTGTGACTAAATGAATTTCTCTTTAGGGGTGCACTAATGAATTTTTTTTTAATTACACTAAACATTATTTTATGTTACAATAATTGGTCGCCTCATATTTTTCATTGATTTAGCTGCTCTAGAATAGAGAAAATAATTACTCATATCGAACTTCACCTCACCTAAAGCAACTTATATACCAGAGCTTGGAAAAATCCTCAAAAATCGGATTAAAATCACGCTTTGCTTCGCGCCCAAATTTAAATGCTTGATTACGCACTCAATTTAAAGCTTCTAATGAGTGTTTCCACTCCTTGATTAAGTATAAAGTAAAATTTCAAGTTTACAAAAACCTGAAAGTTTTCAGGCTTTTATAAACTCAAAACTATTTCGCAGAAGATGGGGTTTACACCCCAAGATGATATATTGGCTTTTTATAACTGTGATAAAACCAATAATCACTTATGGTGGACAAAGACAACAGAGAGTACAACCCAAACAAAGCTCAGCAAGGTTCAAAGGCTGGTATGTCTGAAAAAGTACCAATACAAAACAACTATAAAATACATGGCGACTCTTTAAAGAGATGTAATACTTTTAAAGACCTTGGCATTTATTTTGACAACAAACTTTCTTTCACTGACTACTACGAATAAAATGCGAATAAATTCGTTGGATTTCCAGTTAGAAATACACAATCTTTTAATATTCCATCAGCCCGGAGGGCCGTTTACACATCAATAGTACGAAGCAACCTGGAATATGGTGATATTATTTGGTTTCCAATACAAAAAACACATGACAATCAAATATTAGTGAAATTTAACCAAGTGTTTTCCATTTTTAAATCATATGACAATCGCTTAGAAAGGGTACAACGTAAATTTGTGAATATCTGCATTATCGCTCAGAAAGCTTTTATCCCGAACGTGACTATGACTACAACGACTTGTTATCTAGATATAATATGAACATACGATCACAACGCAGATTTATTAAGATTTTGGGTTATCTTCAAGACATTTTCCTAAATAAGGTTGATTGCGGTGACTTGCTTGAGCAGATTTATTTTAAAATAAGCAGTGTAGCAACCAGATCAAGTTCTTTGTTCTATAATGAATTTTCCCGCACAAATCACCTGAGAAGATCAATCTTATTATGGCTTCAAATTATAATCAAGTGTCTCAACTTTGCGACATATTTCATGATTCAAAGAAAAACATGATTGCTAAGATCGTATCTCTAGATAATTCAATGCAATATTTTTAGTGTAATGGGTCATAGCTACTATTTATTATTTTAAAATGATATAATTTGTACGCTGTGAACCTTTGTGATATGAGGATAATTGAAAACTTGTTTGTGTGTAATATTTATGTTTATATGATTTATGTGATATTTTATATGTGAATTTAAATTATTGTACATTTTTCCTGTAATTGGAACGTTGTTCTGTTGGGTTAATAAATGAATAAATGTTTGGGCATCACAGGGGCTTTGAGCACTTGCTCTACTGAAGCAATGGAGGCCATGCTAAACCTTACACCTCTGCATCTGCACATGAAAAGGAAAGCTGCTTTAGACGCCTTAACAATAATCCAGACAGATATTTCAAAATATGGACAATTAAAACCTTACAATTCTGCATCTGCACGTGAAAGACGAAGCTGCTTAAGACGCTTTAACAATAATCTAGACAGATATTCCAAAATATGGACAATTAAAATGTCCATATTTTGGAGTATCTGTCTGGATTATTGTTAAAGCGTCTAAAGCAGTTTCCCTTTTCACGTGCAGATGCCGAGGTGTGAGGTTTAGTATGGCCTCCATTGCTCCATCTAAAAATCCTCAGTACTGTGTGCGAAAGAGCGGTATACATGCCCAAAGACTACATGTTAACTGTCTACGACTTTGATACAACGATACAACCTTGGGTAGCCACGGTCGCCATAATGTTGTAGCGAAAGTCAAGCAGTTAAAAGGCTCCTCGATAGTTTGGGTCACTGACGGATATAAAACTGAAAATGGAGTCGGAATCGGTTTCACTGGCCCTCGATTCGAGTCATCGAGGGCCTTGGGACGGTCCCCATCGATATTTCAGGCAGAAATCGAGGCCTTGAACACATGCGCCCAAGTATGTTTAGAAAGGGGCTACAACAAAAAGAGGATATGCATATGCTTGTTTGCGTTTATATTGCAAATTCTGTTTAATTTGTGAAGTTTATTATTCTTTCAGAGAAACGAGATTTGATTTTTGTTTAAATTATGTTTTTGCTGTACAAACTTAACTTGCATTTTTCTTAAAACTTCTTATACCCAGATATTTTATGACAGCATTGTGAATAATCTTTTGAGCACAATGCAACCCTCTGGGCCGAATACAATAGGTGAGGATTAAGGAATTTTTAGCGTTTTGGACATCTGTGACGGTCGCGTTCAAACTTGTCGAGCTATACGCAAAATTCTAAAATCTACCTGCGTCTCAGGGCAGGGTCGCCAAACGTTCGGTTTGGTGCGACCCTCGATTTAATGCGCATGTCGCCCCTCTTACAAACTATCTCCCCTCTACGCGTGAGGGTGCTTTTTGTAAATATTTTATTTTGAAAGAGTCTGAAGTTATCATTGAGAGTATAAAGTTGTATCCGTGTAAATAATTGTAAATTTGTATAAGAGTGTGTAATAGACGTATTAAACTAAATATCGTTGTGTATCATTACCACAAGCAAAAACTACGAACAGATCTTCAGGAACCAGGAAGATATAAGAAACTGTTCGAACATAAACAATGCTCAGATAGTCAGGCTGCATTAAAAGCAATAAAATCACCTACATGTAAGTCTAAATCTGTCTGAGAGTGCAAACTATCCCTAAAGCAGCTGCCTAGGAACAACACAGGTAAACTGCTCTAGGTTCCAGGTCATGCAGGGATCAAAATCAATGAAATTGCCGATAGCCTTGCCAAAGAAGGCTCCAAAACTTTGTTGGACCAGAACCCTATAATGAAATAACTAAAGCCCGCACTGAGGGAATGATCCAGGAGTGGGAAGATGCTGCCAAAAGTGCTCACCTGAGAAACACACCTGGCTTGAGGCAGGCAAAAAGGTTTATCGCCTTCTCTGCCATAAGAGTCAAACAGTTTCTCAGGCTAAGCAAGGGCAACCTAGGGCTCATAACCGGTCTTCTAACCGGACACTGTTTTCTGAAATACCACCTCACTAAGATGGGCCAGACAACTGATGCCAATTGCAGATTCTGCAAAGAGGCACAAGAAACAGCAGAGCACCTACTTTGTGAATGCTCTGCCCTATCTCTTCAAAGAGGGAACTACGTGTCATCGGTCACTTTAAAGCCTAATGACATGGTACACATTAACCCTTAAGTTATTGTAGGCTACGCAAGAGGTATAGACATTGAGAGACTCATGCAGGTCAGGGATAATTACAAAAGATCTTTCTAGTCGAGGTAATTACGAAAGGCCCAAAGACCATACGACCCACCGACACCATAACATAACAACATTACAAACTCAAAATGTAACTTAATTCTGCAGGCGTCTAAAACACTCAATACGTAAACAATTATTATTAGTCTTAGATACAACAAATTGTCATTTAACTCTAGGTAGTTAGGTAACAATTGGAACAGCTAATATATCAGCCAACTGTTAACTGTTGAGGCTTCTACTTCGTTATACATCATTATTAACATAAATAAGACACTTAAACTTTGTTTGTATAACTGAGGTATTTTTATTGTGATTCTAGTTTCGACAACTTTAACTTGTCATTATCAGACTACAATAACAGTCTGATAATGACAAGTTAAAGTTATCGAAACTATAGTCACAATAAAAAAAACCTCAGTTATACAAACAAAGTTTAAGTGTCTTATTTATGTTAATATATCATCTAATTAGGTTAGGTTAGGTTAGATGTCGAGTTATAAAGTAAAATATGTTTGATGTTTAGATCTACGAACGCCTTTAATTTTCAAAATTTAATGTCAATGTTTGTGTCGTTTTAAATTTTGCTTAATTTGATTAAATCTGTATTTGATCGATTTTTATCATTTCTAGTTGATTTTTTAAATTATTGTTTATTATTTTTTACCCTTTTGTTGTAACTCTCAGATGTTGAGATAATAAAGGAAGTTTTTCTTTTAAGTATACATGTCCCAATTACAGCGTACATACTTAAATCGGTTTTTGTTTTAAGTATTCATATGCATGCGCTGTAAATTTTCCGATATTCGTTGCTTCTTAAAAGAGTTCGATTTGAAGCTTTAAATGAGTGTTTTCCAATCCCAGGCCAAGCATGAAGTAAAATTTCGAGTTTAGAAAAGCCCCGTGAAAATTTGTCGAGGGTCGCGCAGCGACCCGAGACAAATTTTCTGGGCTTTTCTAAACTCGAAATTTTACTTCATGCGCCACGCGTATAAAACACTGGTTTTAAGTAAAGTTGAAATATACATAAATACACAATATTTTAGTGTTTTATACGCGTGGTGCATGATGTAAAATTTCGAGATTAGAAAAGCCCCGTGAAAATTTGTCTCGGGTCGCGCAGCGACCCGAGACAAATTTTCTGGGCTTTTCTAAACTCGAAATTTTACATCATGCGCCACGCGTATAAAACACTAAAATATTGTGCATTTATGTATATTTCAACTTTACTTAAAACCAGTGTTTTATACGCGTGGCGCATGAAGTAAAATTTCGAGTTTAGAAAAGCCCAGAAAATTTGTCTCGGGTCGCTGCGCGACCCTCGACAAATTTTCACGGGGCTTTTCTAAACTCGAAATTTTACTTCATGCTTGGCCTGGGATTGGAAAGCACTCATTTAAAGCTTCAAATCGAACTCATTTAAGAAGCAACGAATATCGGAAAATTTACAGCGCATGCATATGAATACTTAAAACAAAAATCCCTGTATGTTTAGAATTTTTAATGGTCATTTCATTAATAAGAAAACAGTATTATAAATTCATTATCATTTTTTGTCATCTGACCCCATTTAAAAAATGTTGTCAATATGTGCCAATTCAACCTTAATATTAATTAAAAAACGAAGGGTTGTACCCTCGATTTGAAACACAATCAATGAAAGGCGATCTATTGTCAAGCTTTTTTGGTACATTTTTTCTTTCTTTCTGTGAGGGGAGGGGTGGTAATTAATCTCGCGAGGACCTCATTGTTCGGGCCGTTTCCATTGTTGACAATTTATTTGAGTGTGTTTCCTTTGATTGCCGACGAACAATCACCTTAATGAATGAAGTTTTAACTGTTAAGAGGAATGTAGCTCGCAGAACCTTTCGCGCCTGTGTTTTGTCATTTCGAGTCGGCGAGCCATTTCCAAAATAATTAAATTTAATAAACCCAAATGAGAGACGAGACAGTAGGTGAGTGTATCTATTTTAATTAAAGTTCTTGAAATGCAAGGGTGGCGTGTGCTGCTGTTTATTTTGCTCATTGCTGCATGTAAATAAACTTTTGTGGTTAGTAAGTTACTAAAGTGTTTTTTTTCTGTTTTTTTTTTAAATTACACTCATTGTAAAATGTAATAAGTACTGAAAACAAATTAAATTTTAATTTTCACAATGTTTAAAAATACACAATATAATGTATTATTATGCAAACTTTGTAAACTATTTTAAGAATATGAGAACTAATTTTGCAAATTAATATGCAAATGAATTCACATTTATTATTAACATCTGCTTTAATATGATAATATATGTATTAATATTAATCAGACTATACATATTAACAAACATTTATTCAAATTATTTACATATACACACCTCTTGTGCTATGCATAATGCAATTTAAAATATCTTGTCATCTAAAATTCTAAATGCATAATTGTATAAATAACGTCATTAAAAAAAAGGTAAAATTATTATGCAAGGTTTTTTTTCCACTTCGCTACGCGATCAAGCCAATTTCTAGAATTTTCTAAACTCAAAATCTTACTTCATGCTTTATCAAGGAGTGGAAACATTCGTTAGAAGCTTTAAATTGACTGCTTTTACAGAAACAATGAATTCCTCCAAATTTGCCCAACGCTGTAATGATCGGGATATGTATAGTTTAAAAGAATAAAATCTCTGTATATACGTCAGCAGTTTCTGCTATAATCCTGTGAATTTTATAACAATAAAATAAAGTTATGGTTATAATGACGCTGCAGTTTGAAACGCCTGTATGGTTATTCGGTGAATGAATACTAAAAATTTTTTAACATAATTATTATTTGAAATAAAAAGACAAATCATCTGTAAAGATTTTCTATACAAGTCGAATGTAAACCAAATACACTAGGTAATGTTTAACCATTATCAAAAGTTGTGCAGCATCAATTGAGTTGTACGAAATAAAAATACTCTGAAAAATCGAATTTTGTTAAGATATCGACTTTAAACAAAAACCCTGCATCTTTCGATCAAAACTGATTAAGATACTCGTATTATGTTCTTGTCATAATCCTGAGACCTATAATTGCTTTAAGGATTGTACTTCATAAAATTGGAAATGTTGTAATATTAAAAGTTTTTAATATATGTGAGCTTAATGATAAAACTGTTTATCGAAAACACAAAAAAACGTCATTTGTTACCTAATCGAAGGTTTTCATCTTATAAATAATGTATAAGCGGAACATAATCAATTTACCACTTTCTGCAGCGACAGCTAATGTATCATTGCCAATGCTATTTATTAATGATTCCCGTATTAAAGGATAGCATTTTCCCCCAAATAAGAAAAATTCCATTCAACCTCCATTAAATAAATTCCTGCACACACACCAAAAGAGAAAACAGCGCGTCCGCAAAACACAAGAAAACAAATATTAACGGACTAAAGAAACCCTTTTATAAGAAAATTTATAAGCGAATGTAAGGGCGTATCTAGGAAACAGAACAGAAGTCTACCGGTTAGATTGATATATATTGAGAGAGAACGTCGATTTCGTGGATAGGGTAAAAAAAAAGTTAAATAAGATGATGCGCTATCTGCAGGATTTAATCGCCGGGCTTAATTAAAGTTGAGGTGAGATATTATTTTTTTATACTTGCAGGGGTTGAGGTTTAAATGGAAATTAGTTGGTTGAGGGGGTAGGTTTAGAAATCGCTTAGCGTTTCTTGGGGTTTTGTAGTAAATTGGGAAGGTCAAGTCCGTGTAAAGTTTAGGAAAAGGGATGGCTCACATCTGAAACTTGATATGAACTTCTCTGGGTTTCGGGAAGTTGAGTTCAAGTTTCTTGTGTAGATGTATATTTCATATTTTTATGTGAATATAAGTATGAAATGAGAGACATTGATTTTTTCACGAATATACAGGGTGGTTTATACCAGGAGGCGAAAAATGTATATTCGTGTTTGAGATTGGATTCTGAGCAAAAAATTAATAATTTTTTTAGATCGGTCTTTGTTTTGGAGATATCGAGCTTAAAACTTTTGAAACATATATTAATTTTTCAGTTTCACAAAAAAACTAATAGTAGACAACATGAAAACTTTATTTAGTTACAGAAAGAAAAACCACTAGTTTAACTTACAAGAGATGTTCGAAATGTCCACCGCCAGCCGCGATGCAAGCCTGGCGGCAACGTTAAACTACAGAATTATAAACTGCAACAAAATCTTGTTCATTTTCAATTTCAAGTTCAGCATTCCTAACACTATCTCGTAATTGCTTTTTAATTTGAATTTCCTCTGCATACGAATCTTCTTTGATATTCCCGACAACTTTCTAAAGCATTGCCGTAGCAAAAGCCGTAAACAAAAATAATGTCGGCATATTCTTTATTGCCAAACTGCATTATTAACAAAATTTGTATCTTTTTTACACTAAAAATTAATAGCAATACCCAAAGTATGTCATAACTGTCAACAACTAATAAACAGAGCTATACAAAGTGTAAAAACCACGCTTAATAACAACGAAGACATTTGGCACTCCCCGATTGCAACGGCCCTTATTACCTGAAATTAGCTGTAATATTTGTATAAATATAGGTACGCTTTTAAATGTTGTACATATCTCCTTGAGAATGACCTACAGTCCAAACTAGTTGGAGTAAAAATTAAAATCAGTAAAACAAACCAAATGTTTTCAAAATTCTATTAAATAAGTCATTTGTTTCAAAGCAATTTTCATAACCTACTATTTATTTTATGGACAAAAATTAAATAGGTTCCGAAAACATGTCTCGTTATATCTAAAACAAAGGCCGATCGAAAAAAAAGTTATTTCACATTTTTTGCTTAGAATCCAATCTCGAACACGAATATTCATTTTTCGCATTCTAGTATAAATCACCCTGTATATTAAAGTTAACACAATTGTAATTTGTAGTCATTTATACAGGTAGGTGAATTTTAAAGCGGCCCATAGGGATTTTCATATAAAATTTGAAATGCTTTAATATGGGCTTGCATAACTTATTAAGCTGAAGAATTTGTCACCTTACTCAATAGTGAAGTATTTACTAAGATAATAGAAAAAACTTTATTTATTTTGAATTAAAAACAGATACTCCATGGTTTCTAAAAAGTAACAGTTTACGGTAGCATTTTGAATTTCAATGTCAGCAAATCCAAATTTTCAGGATTTTCTAAACTCAAAATTTTACTTCATGCGACACGCGTAAAAACCACTAACTTCAAGTGATATCTTCAACTAATTAGTTAGAGTGAAATAAATTTAGTATGTCAATTATCAATTGTTCAAATTACGTTTCCAACTAACCAATTCTTCTGACCATTTTGCAAGAAAACTAATTTTAATCCAACAACTGCCTAGTAGTAAACTAGAAACATATTTGTCAGAGTGCACAAACAAGCCGGCTTGATGGCCTCCCACTTGTCCCAAAAAGAACTCCACTAAAAAAAGTTATCCCAATAAACCCATTATAATCGTATTGTTTGCCAACGAGATTCCTCTCGGGGGCGCAATTATTAATAATAAACTACGAGCAGACGCTTCGCACCGCCCCAATAACCCCAAAACAAACACGCGGAAAAACAAATCTTGATAAATTCCTCCGGCGAAAGAATAAGATTGCGTTAAATGTTGCAAGAGAAATAAAAAGTCCATCAGAGTGGCGGACGGGAAAAAAGTCATTTGCGGAGAAGCCGGATGTAAAATAAAAACCGCATCCTCGTTATTCTTCGTTTCTCTCTCCTTATATATATTTTTGGGGGAGGAAGGACAGAGGGGATTCTTTAATAATTCATTAAAAATGGATGCGAGCGCAAATGGGGTAAATTGTAATCAATGTTAGGCTGAAATTTTCAGTTGGCCCTTAAAATTTAAAGCGGTTTTATATCGAAATCAATAATTTCATGACGGTCTCGTAAATACTTGATAGCGAACACGGTGGGCTTTTCCATCGATTTTTACTTGAGTGTGTTGAATAACTTGTTGAGTGTGTTTATAAATAAAACTCGATGGAATTGGTAAAAAATTATGAAACGGAACATCTGAGGGAATACATAAAAATTATTTTATATTTACTCTTTAGAAGTTTATTAAATATAAATAACATACTTTATATCTTCAAGTTTCTATAATGGAAACTAAAATAAATCGTTTCAAAAATAATTATTTTTTATTATTCACTCAAACATAACATTATTTATAAATGCAACTTAGTAAATATTTTGTAATTAGTATGAAAATTATGTTTACATTAACTATTGCCCTTTATATATTTTCGCGAAAAATAAAACAGTTAATTCTCAATTTAATTACACAAGTATTATGACAACCGTCTTTTTAGTTAATTTTTCAGTGTATATTCTGGGGTCAAAAACAGGCGAAAAAAATACATAAACCTGTATTTGTAAAGGACACTATAAATACATACTCCTACAAATTCCACCCAACAGAGTTTTTATGAAATTACGTTTATTAGCATTATACTTTCATTTACGAATACCATAGATGGAGTGTTATCATTATACTTTAATTTATTTATTTATTTACGGCACTAACCAGTATTAACAATATTTAACATAAAACAAATTCCTAGGTAAACTAAATTTATTAAATCTATATTCTAAAAAAAAATTGAATTGCAAAGATGAACAAATAAACGAAATTATTTTCGTGTAATCTGCAATTAATGAGTCCCAATTAATAAGAACACTAAAAAAAGACAGTTAATATCTATTTAAACAACCACCTCCTGCGCAAACACACCGCCAAACATTGAACCATACAATGAAATATCCAAAATACTATTTGTTACAATAAATTACAGTTGATATAAAAAATATATATAAATTAGTCAAAATATGCGCAAAATCAACAGATCACAACATACACTGATGAACTAATAACTAAGTAGGAACATGAATAACCTAACACGTTGTATTCAAGTTTATGGGTATCAAAGCTCTTCAAAATGACAAATAAATATTCGTAAACAGGTCAAAATTAGGCGAAGAAAGCAAGCAGTTTGTTGAGTGCATTAATCTGGATACGGGATTATTACTACGTCTTGTACATTTTTTTCCTAAATAGAGCCTTAGATCTAGTTAGAGAGCTTCTAACCGGATGCCAAAAGTCTAGATTTCTCAAAAGGGATGAGCAGTTAATCAACCTGTTTAGAATCTTATACAGAAAGCACATATTAAACACATTTCTGCGAAATAGTAATGAATCGATGTCTACATTAATTCTAAATCCGCAAGAACTTATTCTGCACTCTTTCGAGGGCGTTAATTAATTATGCTTGATATGGATACCATACCATTACAAATAAAAAGTAAAGTAAGGAATAACAGTATTTTTTAGTGCACGGAAGCATGTTCCAACTGCGATCGAACTAAAGATAAATATAAGATTCTAAACTTGTCAATTGTAAATTCAGGTGTAATTCTAAAAAAGAAACCTAACATTTTATAAGCCTTGTTGATAATATGTGTGTATGTGACGAATGAAATCGATTGTTAAAAAAATACTCCCAAATCCCATATTCTCGTGACCCGTTCCAGTAATGTGTTATTTAAACAATAATCATAGTACAATGCATCCCTTCCTCTACAAAAAGTAATAACCTTACACTTAGATGTGTTTAAGTATATCATATTTTGAGAACACCATTCCGCTAAATTATCTATGTCATTTTGGATGTTATGTGCAGTCAGCGCCCAAATCTAAAAGCCAAAATTTAATGTTCTAATTTACACTTTGCATCATAGTCGTTCGTCGCAAATAAATTTGACAGCTCTTAAAAATTATTGGCAAATATGTATATTCTCCCCTCTCTTTGTAATACCACTGGCTAAAGCCAGAATTACAGGAATGAATTTCAGTAACAAATACTATGACAACCAAACAGCGTTCACATTTGGGTTACGTCGACTGTTCATCAGATACCGAAAACACGCTATGAAACAACTTTAAGTCATCCGGGTAAAGTAAATATTTACAGTGCTGCAACACCAAAGACAAGTTATTTATCCATATATCGAATACTATTGGGCCAACGTGGGTACCCTGAGGCACACCCGATAACACCTAAATTTAAGTTGAAACGTAATTACCCAATTTAACTACTTGGATTCTATCAGTACGGAAGCTAATAAACCAATTCACCACAGTGTCAGAGAACCCAAGAACTGTAGTTTCTTAATCAGAATTTTGTGACATACTTTATCAAAGGCTTTAGAAAAGTCGGTGTAGATTGCATCAATCTGACACCGACTCTCCACCGTCTTTAAAATATGATACTAAAACACAAGTAAATTAGTCGCAACAGACTTACCCCGAGAAAACCCATGGTGGGCAACCGAGTGAAGGGCAACAGTGTGAATGGGATAGAAGTCCAATGTTGCCACATTGTACTTCTATCCCCTTCACAAGCTCTCTTTGCTTATGGAGCCTGTAGAGTACAGGTTGAGATTTAATAATAATGTTTTTTTTGTTATAGAATAATTTTGGCGATTTATTTATTTTATCATGCAGATGTTCTAAGAACTTGATTTTAGCTCTAGAATCTTGTCCCTACTGTTTAAAGTTTATAGAAATTCAATTTTAGGAAGTGATTTCCTAATTAATAAACGTTAGCAGAAATGAAATCACTTTATTTGTTTCGCATATTTTTTGAAGTCTACTAAAAATATTCCTCAGCACAAGCAATTATCTCAACAACTCAACTTATATCTATTGATGACCCAATTTGAAAAAACTGACATAGACATATTCTTAATGCAACTGGAAAAGAGATATCTCTATCAAAATACAAGGAGGTTTTTTTTAAGTATACGTATCCCACAGAGCTGGGATGAATCCTCAAAAACAGGATTCGAATCACGAATCCGAATCATCTAATATGATTCGAATCACGAATACTCGAATAAAGGATTCGTAAGTGAAAAATATATCATTTTTTTATCATTTTTAAATCACGGATACAAATCCTTTAAAAATAAATTTGAATCTATTATTTGCAACTAGTAATATTTTATTCCATCAGGTTCTATTAACAAAAATGTTCATTTACCGACTAAATATCTGATTTTTTAATGATTTTAATTAATGATGATATATGCGTTATTGAACTTCATTTTAAATCTGTGTTTTATACGCGTGGCGCATGAAGTAAAATTTCGAGTTTAGAAAAGCCCCGTGAAAATTTGTCTCGGGTCGCTGCGCGACCCTCGACAAATTTTCTACGCGGGGCTTTTCTAAACTCGAAATTTTACTTCATGCTTAGTCTGGAAGTGGACAAAACTCCTTCTTACAAGTTTCAAATTAAAGGATCACTCTAGATTACTAAGTTTATTACCATTTTACAAAGGCTACAGCTCGAAGAACCAATCATGGTCTTCGGAGACCGAAGGACTACCGGGAATCGAAGTTTATTTACAAGAAAACAACGAATATCTGAAGGTTTACAGCATGGATAGGAAAGAAAACATCCAATTTTAAAAAAATATCGATGTTGGGTTGGTTTTCAGGGCGTTTTTAACTTCACTTTAAATCAGTGTTTTATACGCGTGGCGCATGAAGTAAAATTTCGAGTTTAGAAAAGCCCCGTGAAAATTTGTCTCGGGTCGCTGCGCGACCCTCGACAAATTTTCTACGCGGGGCTTTTCTAAACTCGAAATTTTACTTCATGCTTAGTCTGGGAGTGGACAACACTCGTTTTTACAAGTTTCAAATTAAAGGATCACTCTACATTACTAAGTTTATTACCATTTTACAAAGGCTACAGCTCGAAGGACCAATTATGGTCTTCGGCGACCGAAGGACTACAGGAAATCGAAGTTTATTTACAAGAAAACAACTAATATCTGAAGGTTTACAGCATGGATAGGAAAGAAAACATGCAATTTTGAAAAAATATGGAAGTTGGGTTGGTTTTCAGTGCGTTTTTAACTTCACTCCAAATCAGTGTTTTATACGCGTGGCGCATGAAGTAAAATTTCTAGTTTAGAAAAGCCCCGTGAAAATTTGTCGAGGGTCGCGCAGCGACCCTCGACAAATTTTCTACGCGGGGCTTTTCTAAACTTGAAATTTTACTTCATGCTTAGTCTGGGAGTGGACCGTCAAGATTTTCTGCATGTCGAGATTTTCGATATTTCTAGATTTATGTCGATTTATTCACAGTTTGTTATTGTATTAAATGCAACTTTAATATGAAATAAAAACGGTTTTTTTTAGGAATAGAATATTCACCCATTAAGAGCCAAACAAATTTTAAAGTTAACTCTAAAAGTTAATTTTATGTAAAATTTTGCATCTTTTTCTATGATTTCAATGAATGATTTATTATATTACATACGTCGATTTTTTAACAGAGTTAAATTTAAAATTCAAACGAGTGTTGTCCACTCCCAGACTAAGCATGAAGTAAAATTTCGAGTTTAGAAAAGCCCCGCGTAGAAAATTTGTCGAGGGTCGCGCAGCGACCCGAGACAAATTTTCACGGGGCTTTTCTAAACTCGAAATTTTACTTCATGCGCCACGCGTATAAAACACTGATTTCAAGTGAAGTTAAAAATATACTATTAACGTTTCATATTTTTTATGGTTAAGTAACCAAATATGCATTCACAAATATTTGAATTATTCGAAAATTTTAAATATTTATATTCAAATATGAATAATTTAGTGATTTAAATATTCATATTAGAATATTTAACTATTTGAATTAATCGAATTCGAATCCCAGCCCTAATAGCGATGATTCGAATTATTTAGGAGGATTTGAATCCGTGTATAAGGATTCGAATCGTTTTATAAGGATTCGATTCGTTTTATAAGGATTCGAACCGTTTTATAAAAATTCGAATCCTTTTATAAGAATTCGAATCCGTTTATAAGGATTCGAATCATCTACGTCTGGATTCGAATACGAATCCTTTTAAAAAAATGTAACGAATCCGGATCACGAATTCGTTTTCACTAAAGTATTCGAATACCTGTTTTGAATCCTCTAAAAGGATTCGAATCCGGGAATTGAATCCTGAATGATTCGAATCCTGCCCAGCTCTGGTATCCCAATACAGTATTTACGCTGTAAATCTTTAGATTCGTTGTCTTAACACAGAGTTCAAATTAAAGCTTTAAACGAGTGTTTTCCACACCCAGGTTAAGCATGAAGTAAAATTTCGAGTTTAGACATTTTCAGGCTTTTCTAAACTTAACGTTTTACTTCATTCGCCACGCGTATAAAACGGTGATTTCAAGTGAAGTTCAAAATATATTACTAAAGCAATATGCTTAAGATGTATATTCTGAACTTCACATAAAATCCGTGTTTTAAACGCGTTGCTCATGAAGTAAAATTTAGAGTTTAGAAAAGCCTGAAAATTTGGTTAGGTCGCTCCGTTTCGCTACGCGACCTAACCAAATTTTCAGGCTTATCTAAACTCAAAGTTTTACTTCATGCTTAGTCTGGGAGTGGAAAACACTCGTTTTAAACTTTAATATCTGAATATTACAGTGTACAAGATAAATTCAGATTCAAAACTTCAAATTGTTTTGAATTTGAATTTATCTTGTTTGAACTGTACCGTAAGGTAAATAATAAGGTCTCACATTCTTCATACCTGCTAATGACATAATCCCCTTTCTTACCTATAAATACCTACCATATTTTTCACTCATTCCATTTCTGTGTAGCTGTTCATTCCACACACAACACTTTTTCCAAGTAAGTTAATTTTAATTTATTCCTAATTTTTTTCAAAAACGTCCTAAGCAAAGCTATACTGAAGAGATATAAATCTCGAAACGCGTCTATAGATGGCCTAAGACAGTAGTTTTAATCCAAGTCCTTTCACTTCTACTTTTTTTTTTGGTATCTCTCCTTCCATTTTAAATTTGTATTTGTTAGTTGGTTTGAATGGAATTTGACCTAAACGTTACATCTACTTTAATAGAGCGTTGTAACAAATTAAATTAAATAAGATTTTAAATATGTCATTGTATAATTCAATATCCGGAGGTGTGTTTGCACGGGAAGTAGTCGTTTCAATGGATATTTATCGTCTTAAGTTGTCTTATTAATTAAGACATGGTTTGCATTTTCACAAATAGTTTTTTCGTAATTTTATATATTATTACAGTGTATATGTATACTTAAAACAAAAATATGTATCCGTAACACAAACATTTCCTGTTCTAGAGATTATTAAAATTATTAACTACCAAACTAATGTTCGGTTTTATACCGACTCTTCTTTGACAAGCCGGTGTGGACGAAATGAGTAAGTCCTTAATTTTGCATGAGGAGGTATTTTGATCGGTCCAAAATTGACCCTTCAATTTTTTTCCGAAATGTACGTTTTGAGATTCCAGGAAGCCGAATGAAGTGTTAGTCTGTCTATCTGTCTCTTGATTTCAGCGGAAACGGCTCATAGGATTTTGAACAAAATTTTGTATTTGGGTTCAACTTCACAATATCAGGAAACGATAAATTTAGGTTAAATACGGAAACCAGAAGTAGATGATTAATTCAAAAATCTTTCAAATAAAACTTGTAGTATCTAGTAACCGCATCATACCACACTGCCATTTTGACCTACCTACACATGCACGTAATAGCTTTAACAAGTATTACATGTTGGCAGCTGAACAGCTGATTGTTTACCGCACAATCAAATGATATTTCTTTGATGTATATTGATCAAGTAGTAATTTAGTTTTCATCAATGTAGTAACATGACATTGATGAAAACTAAATTACTAAACATGATTGAATGCATAAGTTGTTCTTTCATGCTCATGTTTATTTTGTTAGGGCGTAGGTAAAGTATCGTACGTTTCTCGAGTGGTATGGCAATTACATACTCGCGGAATACTGCACTCTCCGCTACGCGGCTCGTGCGCAGCATATCCGCTCATATGTAATATGCCGCATACCACTCTTGTGACGTAATATATTATTTTATCGTAACTCTTCTAGTTTAAAAGTTATTTTGAAAAATGTTATTTTTTTTCTAAATGTTATTGCTTTATCTTTGTAAACATTGATAATCCAATATAGAAATAACCAATATCGATTCTATAGCATTTTAATTTAGGGTTGTATTGGCCGCAGCAGATTTTTTTATATAAAAGTTGCTCTAAAAAAGTCTAAATGATTGCTGTATGTAATTTTAAAACGAATTGTTAATTATTATACAGAAAGAGGGGATTCGCGTGAGAATGTTTCGTTATATTTTAATTATCCCCCCATTGTTATAATCTTAGGCGGCGATTGTGATATGAATAAAAATGTTTATGATATCTTTATCTCGAAACGCTTAAACCTGGACGATAGTTTCTCACGAAATGCACCGAAGAGAAACTTTCACGGTTATATGAACTTCGTTTAAAAAACATATATTTACTTCAATAATGATGTATTGACACTTGTACTGTTTGAGTAGCGTAATTCAGTTTTTACAATGAGTGTATTAGTGGTATTATCTTACAATATAGTTATGTACTAGGTGGCGCAAAGGTCATCACCCTATCGGAAGATGCTATATATTTGGAAATGGTGACAAATGCCAGTTCTGCTTTGACATTTGTAAAGTAAACAGATACAAAATACACGCCAACAAGACATGAATCGCTATATTCCTCAAGAATGCGGAATGATTGTGAGGGCTGCATTTCCGGGTCGCCTAATCTCTCGTTTTGGTGATTTGCACTGGCCGGCAAGATCGCCCAATTTAACCGCTGCAGACTTCTATTGATAATTAAATAAAAGTCACTTGGTTTGTTTCACTACTATTTTTTATTCTCTCCGACTAGTTTCGACTTATCGTCATTCTCAAGGAGTAATACAGAAAATTATTTTACAAGATATATATACATATTTTTGTGAAGTTACCTGACCTTTAGGCTTTAAGAATTGGAGAGTTCCAGATGTCTTCGTACTCATTTACAATGTGTTTTCCCTGTTTTATTGCTTTGCTTATTTCCAGGCCTTCTACAAAAATTTAATTCTCGTCCCTTATTACCCGAATATAATATTTTGAAATCGTCTGAATTAAAGAAGTGGTTGGATGCGATGCAATGACGGGCAAACCCCGTTGTTTGTTTGTTATTTACGATGGATTTTTTTTGTCCCTCAAGTCTTTTTTCAAAACTTCTACCTGTTTGCCCAATGTATATTGCATTGCATTCACCACATTTTATTTCGTAAATACCGAATTTTTGATTTTTATTATTATTATTATTTACAAATAGTTTTCTAAGGTTAAGTGGATTCGCCATAATAATATTCAATTCATTCCCCTTTACTTCTATTTGTGGGGTTTTATTTGTCACGCGTCTATATCAACAAGCCTTAGATTCTTGAAGCCCACAAAGAGAATATGCGTCAAGAATGCGAGACCCTATCGCCGGAAATTCTGGCAAGAGTGATGGAAAATGTCATAAAACGGGCCTGTATGGTCATCGTATCACTTGGCCGATATCGTTTTCTTGACTTAATGGAAAAAAAAATTAAGACATAAATAAACACAAGCCAAAAGCAGGACCAAAGTTTTTCATTCATAAAAAAAAAATCAATAAAAGAGCATCGGGTTGCGCCACTTTGTATGTAGATAAGGTAAATACATTTGAATATAATATAGTATTACAATCGGCTTGAAATTCTTAAATATTTTAGGACAATAATAAAACAAGTTCTTTTTGTGAGTTGAGAGATCATTTCAAAGTTCTCTTTATTTTCTTTGTTAGATTATATGTAATTATTTAATCAACTTATAAAGGTTGAAAAATACAAATACAGAACAGGTGTGAAGTTGGCAATAGATTTCAGAAATCGATTACCTAATTTTAAAATGTTGATTTCTTAAATAACCACAAACTTTAAAGTTTTTAGGCACTAGCATGAAATATACATCTAAATATTGATAACAATGTGCAAACATTTTGCATTCACCCTCCACCACCCCTTAAATATTAATTATAATTATGGGATATTGTTGATAGGCAAAGGGGATGACTTTTATTGAAGTATTTTGTTGTCATTATATTTCTAGAAACAGTATTAAAGCAATTCAGAAAAAAAAATTGGACACCACCCCTAAAATCACCCTATTTTATTGTAAATGTATTTTATACATTTTTTTAATAGAGGGATATCAAATTTTCAAATGTTTCAACTCTAGTATATGCATAACAAATGTATATATCATATGCAAAAAGAAAATTTAGCACACCGACACTATTTTACCCTTTTTAATCCCCCAACAAAACAAAATAAATAATTTATTTATTATTTATTTATTTATTTATATAATTATGGGCAAAGGGGAGAGAAAATTGTTGATCTTATGCAAACATTGTGCATTCACCCTCCACCACCCCTTAAATATTAATTATAATTATGGGATATTGTTAATGGGCAAAGGGAATGACTTCTATTGAACTATTTTGTTGTCATTATATTTCTAGAAACGGTATTAAAGCAATTCAGACAAAAAAAAATAGGACACCACCCCTAAAACTACCCTATTTTATTGTAAATGTATTTTATACATGTTTTAATAGAGGGATATCAAATTTTCAAATTTTTCAACTCTAGTATATGCATAACAAATGTATATATCATATGCAAAAAAAAAATTTAGCACACCGACACTATTTTACTCTTTTTAATTCCCCAACAAAACAAAACAAATAATTATGGGCAAAGGGGAGAGAAAATTGTTGATTTTACTAACGAAAATGAATTACTATGGAATGTATCTATCATGTGCAAAATGAAAATTTAGGACGCGGACACCGTTTCGCCCTCTTTATCCCCTAACAAAACAAAAATTGTAATGTGTCCATCATAGCACTTTCCCCGTTAAAGATATGATGTTTTAAATATCAACAATATGAAAAAGTTGCTCAAATTTATACTATTTTTATTATTAATATTATTATTCTAAAATTAATCACAAAACATTTATTTTTGCATATGATTTTAAAAAGAAAACACTTGGTTAAATTTCACTAAGTGTTTTCCTTTTTTAAATCATAGTTAAATAAGTTTCACCACGTGAAAGATGAGAAACTTGTTCAAGATAATATTTGCATTGTTTCACTACATCTTGGTAAATATTGATCACAATCACATCTAAGCCTTATATATTTTCCACTTTACTGTACATCAGTGTTTTATACACGTGGCGCATGAAGTAAAATTTCGAGTTTAGAAAAGCCCCGTGAAAATTTGTCTCGGGTCGCTGCGCGACCCTCGACAAATTTTCTACGCGGGGCTTTTCTAAACTCGAAATTTTACTTCATGCTTAGTCTGGGAGTGGAGGACATTCGTTACATTAAAATATGGCACAGCTGTTAAAATGTGTATCGTAACTATCACAAACAAAAAAATAACATAGCGATCTCATTATATTTCAATTTAAACTCGTGTCAAGTAGGCACGATTAGTTAAATGTCAGTTTGCGCCGACTTATGTCAACTGTCATTTATAGTTTAAATGTCGGCTCCCGTCGACTTATGTCAACTGTTATTATAGTCCAAATGTCGGCTGGCGCCGACTTATGTCAACTGCATATGATTGCATATGATTTTAAAAAGAAAACACTTGGTTAAATTTCAATAAGTGTTTTCCTTTTTTAAATCATAGTTAAATATGTTTCACCACGTGAAAGATGAGAAACTTGTTGAAGATAATATTTGCATTGTTTCACTACATCTTGGTAAATATTGATCACGATCACATCTAAGCCTTATATATTTTCCACTTTACTGTACATCAGTGTTTTATACACGTGGCGCATGAAGTAAAATTTCGAGTTTAGAAAAGCCTCGTGAACATTTGTCTCGGGTCGCTGCGCGACCCTCGACAAATTTTCTACGCGGGGCTTTTCTAAACTCGAAATTTTACTGCATGCTTAGTCTGGGAGTGGAGGACATTCGTTACTTTAAAATAAGGCACAACTGTTAAAATGTGTATCGTAACTATCACAAAGAAAAAAAATAACATGGCGATCTCATTATATTTCAATTTAAACTCGTGTCAAGTAGGCACGATTAGTTAAATGTCGGCTTGCGCCGACTTATGTCAACTGTCATTTATAGTTTAAATGTCGGCTCCCGCCGACTTATGTCAACTGTTATTATAGGCCAAATGTCGGCTGGCGCCGACTTATGTCAATTGTCATTACAGTCTAAATGTATCATGTTTAAAAAAACAGTTCACTAAATAATTTATAGTTATAATAAAATCAATTTACGGCCGACTAAACGGTTTTAAGTTTAAGTTAAGTTAACGACACAGTGATTATATGATGATAAATATGTCGTTAAATTAGCTCTCCTTATATTTTATGGATTACATGTTGATTATATTGACTGTCTTTAGTATTTTGACTACCATTTGATGACAACATCGACTATTTCCTAATTAGTCACATAAATAAACTCCACGGAGAACTTTGGAGATAAAAAGTTGTCCGCATTTCTCGTCTAGTTAAATGAAATGAAAATGAAATGAGATATATAATATCAATACATTTTACAACTTTTTGTGAACGCTGTTGATTTTTGCCATTTTATTGCCTAATTTTATAAAATTCATCATTCTGAAAATCATAGGAAATGACAAAATAAATAAAAACTTGTTGTAAATTCAGTAATTAGAGACATAAATTAATAAAATAATTGAAATTCGTTATTACGGTTAAAAATCATGTGACAACTATTAAGTCATGAAATTTAATAAAAGTAAGCGATATTTAGAAAACTAATTGAAATGATACGATAAAAAAATTAAGGATACAAAGCCTGCAAAGAAACGAGTACATTTTGATCACACCTCGTATGACGTGCGTTCCAAAAAATTAATAACTATTGAATATTTTAATGATTTTATCAGACAATATTATTATTATTATTATTATTATTATTATTATTATGCCTGAAAAGCATTGATGCAACCAGACATTGTAAAAAGCATTAAAATGTGGAAATAAATGAGATAATTGATAAAATTATTAAACAGTTGTAGAAAATGCTGAAAAGAGATACACAAATCATACGAATTTAGAAAATGACGAAATTAGAACGAATCTTTCCATAAGCAATCGACTGAACGTCAGTGATTTGAAAGTTTTAGCAAGTTTCTTCAAATTTTGACTTATTTCTAGCATTTTTATCTATATTTTATGATTTGTACATTCGTATTTAAACTAACATTGATGAATTTTACAAGTTTTCGTAAATTTTGTTGATTTTCTTCCAGTTGTAAAATTTTCAATTAATCTCATAATTTTTAGTAACTATTGTTCAAATTGTTCTGTTTTGCCAACTTTAGTTAAATCTTATTAAATGCTAATTTTTCGATTATCTACAATGTTTCTTAACAAGTTTTTTGTATATGATCAATATTAAAGAAAAATCTAAAAAAAAAAAAAATGCTAAGAGTAAATTACCACTTCCGGTGTCCGCATTTTCACCAAAAATTGATCGAACACTACTATTGTAATAAGAAGCTTAATATATAGTATCATCTTTACAACTCAATCGGTTTGAACTTTATCGTGGCGACAGAATTACAGAAGGACAAAGTTACAGACAGACATTTTTCAAAAATGGTCATAATCAACTTGGGGGGCTTTAAAATGGATATATCTACTAAAATTATTGATTTGAAAATGTTCGAGAAAACAATACTTTGGGGGAAAGTAAAAAATACGGGCCATGGAGAGAATCTTTGATTTTTCTAATGGTAATGCATTACTAGGGAATGGAACTATCATGTGCATTTTAGAGGTTTTATAATTTTGTTTGCTACCTTCATGGCTCCATCTAATACACAACACACATAAGGACATTAAAACACAGCAACGTTGAAAATCGTGTTCTCATTTGCTTCATTAAAGAAGACATAATGTTATGTACATAATAACTAAAGACATTAGTTATGGATGGGAAACTATCTTCAACAACTTAAAATAATTGAAATTTAAATATTTTTCTAAAATGCTGTCATTTATATACATGTATGCAAACAAACGCGGACAAAATTTATCAAATTTATACGCTTTGTTGGTAGAATAAACATTTTCTACACATGCAATAAACGATTCGAAAAATAGTAAATAAACATTTTCCATGTAGAATACAAATAACGTAAAATAAATACGTTGTGGGTCGTAATGGACGTATGCGAAATCCAATGTTTAAATGAAAATAATTTGTTAACATTTCTAAACAAGTCGCCTTTGCAAACATAAATTCTATACACTACACACTATAAATAGTATTCCTAAAAGATAGTGCCTAAAACAATAAATAGGAACTAATTCATCACTCGACTTTACGCTACTTGATTTTTGTATCGAGCTATAAGTAGAATAATTATTTTCCAAATTTTTAAAAATATAAAATGCAGGGCTTTATAAATAGTCCAGTCGTCAGAGATCTGACCTCTAAAAATAGCCTGTATTAGCTGAAAACTTGTGTGCATGTCAAGTACTGGACTCCTAATAATATGAAATAGTTTACCGAAACAATGGAAAACGTCGATTATCCACAGATCTACACATGAAAAGAAATGTTTTAAACAAAAAAATGTAGCTGAGAGGATTTTGAACAAAAAAGTTCGCTAGCACTTTTTTATAAAATGAACTTTTCTCTCAGAAATAACGATTCAAGTAACCGGTCATTTTGAATTTTAGTTGCGTGCGCGAAGTGGCTTATTGGAGCAAGTGTATAACAACTCGACGGTAGAAATTCGATCACCTTTGATCGCAGTGTTCTACTGAAAAAAAAAAAATGTATTTTAAACGGCAAGAGTTCATCGATTTATGTTTGTGTTATATCTTGAAAAATAATGTCGACAGAAAAAATCTGATATAATTTTATTATTTAGTGTAAAGTGATCTAAAACTTTACCCTTTACATTTTGTCTATCTGTTTTAATAACCGAGAAAAATCGATTTAAAAAGATTGCACTTTTGACATTTTTTAAAATATCTAGTTACCTTTGACTTTTTTGCTTTCATGTAGAATAATTATATTTTACCATAGATCAATCTGTTAATTATATAAACGCTGCGAAGTTATGGCGGTCTTTTATGATTTTTGTTCTAAATAAAATAGAAAATTGTTAATAACTTACTTATTTTTATAAATCAGCCAAGTGATATATCTATGATAAGATAGGCAACTATGGTTTTCATTCAAAAATGTAAATTTGTGTTATATCTTGAAAAATAATGTCGATAGAAAAAATATGATAACATTTTATTATTTAGTGTAAAGTTATCTAAAACTTTACCCTTTACATTTTTTCCTATCTGTTTTAATAACCGAGAAAAATCGATTTAAAAAAGATTGGCACTTTTGACATTTTTCCAAATATCTAGTTACCTTTGACTTTTTTGAAATGTTTACAAATGTCTTTTTATTCACCTCATAAAATTGCACTACTTTTCCCATTTAACCGTTCCTCTATCTCTTAGAGCAGGAGTTTTCAACCTTTTTAGGTCGTTGATTTAATTTAGGTTTTTTAGTTACATTGAAACACCATTATAGCCTTATTTCACTTTACCTATTCTTTAGGAAAGCTAGCGTGTCAAATTTATATATATTCGAACTTCACTAAAAATCTGTGTTTTATACGCGTGGCGCATTAAGTAAAATTTCGAGTTTAGAAAAGGCCAGAAAATTTGTCACGGGTCGCTACGCGACCCTCGACAAATTTTTACGGGGCTTTTCTAAACTCGAAATTTTACTTCATGCTTAGTCTGGGAGTAGAAAACACTCGTTTAAAGCCTCAAATTGAACTTAAAAAAAAACAACGAATATCTAAAATTTTCTGGGCTTTTATAAACTCGAAATTTTACTTCATGCGCCACGCGTATAAAACTCTGATGTCAAATGAGGTTCGAATATACATAAAGTTCATAATATGTTAGTGAAGTAAAATTTCGAGTTTAGAAAAGCCCAGAAAATTTGTCTCGGGTCGCTGCGCGACCCTCGACAAATTTTCACGGGGCTTTTCTAAACTCGAAATTTGACTTCATGCTTAATCTGGGAGTGGAAAACACTCGTTTAAAGCTTTAAATTGAACTCTATTAAAAATCAACGAATGTCAGAAAATTAACAGCTAAAATAATTAGGAAAAAGTAATGTGATTTTCACAAATAAGTCAATTAACTTTGTTTGTATAAGTGAGCATTTTATTGTGACTATAGTTTCGACAACTTTAACTTGTCATTATCAAACAAGTTGTCAAAACTATAGTCACAATAAAATCCTCAGTTATACAAACAAAGTCAATTGTCTTATTTGTGTAAAGAATGATGTATAACGAAGTAGAAGCCTCCACAGTGAACAGTTTAATGTGATTTTATAAAATTAAGACATTTCTCTTGTATAGCGTAACTCATTTCGAAAACATTTACTTTAATTAAGTGACTACGATATTTTTTTCCGTTTTGATATCCGAAGTTGTTTCAATTCCATGGCATGTCATTATTTTTATAGAATCACATTTCTTAATTATTTTAACTTAGAGAAATGTAAAGTGACTAACGTTAACACGAATGAATTTAGAATTTTTACCTCTACAAAAAAGGTAAATACATTTTGTTTCTAAAATAAATAGGGAAGCCAAAATTTACGTGGGATTTCCTATGTTGCGCCCGCCAAGTCAACACCCGGTATAATCTCCTCTAATACAAGCTTTAGAGTATGTAGTTTAATAAAAATGTAGGTAAAGGCAGTTCCAAATTAAAGAATAAAAAGATAATATTACTTCAAAAATCAAATCTTATATCATTTACTTTCTAGAAAAACAAATAAGAACAAATCTTTTCATAAAAATCCAGCTCCTCATATCAACAGCCCCATCTCGCGTTTATTAACATATGGAATAGATTCGCAGCGTGTGCCAAAAACTTCCTCAATCCTTCCTGCTCCATATTTGTCTGAGGAACTAAAATCTGGATTACTCACACATACATACATACACACACACATATATATATATATATATATATATATATATATATATATATATATATATATATATATCGCCAAATAAAAGAATGCAAGGGATACACTTTTGTGTTTAACAATAAAAAGTGAATCCGCAGCCGAGGACGAGAGAGGGGCTGGAACCGATAGAAAATCGCGGCAACAATTTATGGCCGCATTTTCTATTCTGAAGACGGAAGAGGAACAAAAAGCGATTACGATTTCGTTGTCGTGCGATACGCGAGAATGGGTGCGAGCAAGCCATAGAAAAAATGGCGATTCTAATGCCGGGATTAAATTCATGCCATGCTGCTATTTATCAAGAAGGAGGAAAAGGAAAACAGTGGGTTGTTTCTGGGGGAGGAGAGTGGGGATTTATTGTGGGGTTCGTCAAAATTTTATGCGGATGGGGGTGAACATATGTTGGCTCAATATTGAAAACTTGGGTACTATTCTTTTTGATGACAAATATTTAAAATATGATAATAAAAATCATAATGGAGCTAAGAATAAATAAGTTGTGCATATTATCACATGTTTAAAACTATTATGCAGAGATTTTACAAAGTTTCAAAGACAAAATTTGCTATATCTAAGACATTAATATTTTCTTAAACAAGATCATTATTATTTTATTTTATTCAGTTTTTGAATGCACATGCTGTCGATTAGGTTATGTATTATTTCATTTAAGTTAATTATAGGAAATGTATTATTTATGTAAAAGGCGTTTGCCGTAAATAAACGATTATTATTATTAAAATACTATAAGAAATAAATATTGTCTTTTCTTATACTAAAAAAATGTTCGCTGGAGTTTGTCTGTACTTCCTATACATACCCTAAATAATTAAAACAATTTAGATAATTTCACCCATTAACGCACTAAATCTAGCGCAGCCAAGCATCATCAAATAACTTAAACCTCCCCTATAATCAACTAAAATCCCAACCATCTGCCTGCTAAGGAAAAATATTTATCCCCAGTCCAAATCCAGTTTAATCCCCTGAATAGACGTAAACGAAATTGGAGACATCGTTGCAATAATAATAACGGAAGTTTTATTATTATTGCGGATCGAAAAATAAAGTTTTCCAGCGAATCTGTGCATTTCTGTATTAAAGACCGTTGGTTTTGGTAAGTAGATCCAGTGGGGGATTTAAAAAAAACCCTTAAATGATCCAACCAATTGCGATTCCCTGTATCGAAAACATTCTCTTTCCGCTATCTACTTTACTTGCGAGGTCAACATCTTCAGAAAGTGCATTGAATTCTTAATGTTATTTGGATAAACGGTTTCAATTTACAAAAGTATTGCGGGTTTTATTGTGGCGTTTCAAGTTGGAAGTGATGTATCATGTTTTACAATTTAATTTTATTTCTTGGGAATGACATGCATTTTTAAATAGTTGGGTTGTAACACAATTTAAATAATTGATTTTAGGATCTCATTTTGTTTACGAAGTTACTTTTAAGATCTTCTGGATCAAGAATAATAACTTATCGCGCCATATGACAGTGGAATTATTGTAGGATAGAAATAAATGGACAAATATACAAATATTCACAAAGGAATCTTTTACAATGTGACCGATTTAGTTATTGAATATGTTTTATAAAAATTGTGACGTAAATATGTATACCAATGTTTAATATTTTTATCAAATAACGGCAACAATAGAAAACATTTTATTAAGAAAACAACATTTTTTGTTAGGAAAACATCAACGGTTTGATTATCTCAAAGATTATAAAGAACATTCCTAGGAATGTAGACCTGTATCTATATTTTTACTGAGCTTTTTGTTTTTAAAATACAGCATCTGAAAGTGACATGCCTCGCTTTTTGAAAAGGATAATAGTATGTTTTTATTACGTGTATTGTATTAAATATTAATTGCTAATGCACATTATATCCATACCATAAGGCGACATCACTGCCACTGCCTATGTATTATTCCATCTCTTTATAACCAATATTTTCTTTTAGTCAAGCTTTTAATATATAATATTCACTTGAGGGCACCGGAGCGTAAAGCAGCACAAGTTTCTGTAAGGTAAGTATTGTAAGCAAGCGGGAAAGTTATCGAATGCAAGTTGCTTAAATAGGGCAAACTGAATAAAACTAATAACAACCGATACACACCTCTAGCTTACTACCGGTTCAATAACGTTTCCGTTTACGTTGTGCGCTGCTAGTGGTAGCAGCTACTACCACTATCTATGCAGTTCTGCATTTCCAACTACGTAATTCCTGAAGTAGAAGTGCACTTCATTATTACCAGTTGTATAGGTGGTTAATTCCGGTGTAATTGCGCTGTATAAATTTTATTCGGAGAGGTGTGCTGTTTTCTCCCACGGTAAGTTTCCCTACTGGGATTAATTAAATAGAGGAATGTGTGTGTGTGTGTGTGTGTGTTTGTTGGGTTTTTCATTATTTCAGTATTGATCGTTTGTAAGGTTTGTACGTTTGGAGGGTAATTAATCTTGATTTCTTGAGATGCTGTAATTTTCAAACGTAATGTGAATTTAACATGTTCACTTCTCTATTAATAGATGTTAGTAGATAGATTCAATTAAGAATAATCTGAGTTTTAGAAAAATAATTACAATGGGTTTGGTGGATTTGTAATATTCAATTATTTGAACTTTGGAATTTATTCTTATACTATACAGGGTGGCTCATTTTTCATAGTCCAGCTAAAATAATAAATATACAAAAACAGTTTAATATGAAACTTAAGGTTGCTAGAGTCAGATAGACCTTTATTTCTATTTCCAGCATAAAAAGGTAAACGTAATGTATCATGTACATTTTTTTTAAATAAATTTTAAGCTAATTGAATGCAGAATGTACGGACATGCTTAAAATTTACGTAGTACAAGTTTTTGTTGACTAAAAAGGAGTAAATAAATGACTCAATAAATAGCTATTTTCAGGATTTTTTTAGAAAAAAATAAATGTCTTAATCGTATTAAATTGCTGGCATTAAAATCTCCCAAGTTTGAGGATTATTTTAATATATCATGTAAAATTGTGCCATAATCAGAACATGAATGGTGCTGGAATTAGTGACTACCAAAACCGATGAATTTTTACTAATAATAAATCGCAATCTTATCGTCATCTATAAAATGGGACATACCATTTTTTTCCATGGCCTACCTAGTACAACACATAATTTTTGTTCATACAAAAGCTATTCCTAGTTCGTCATGTGCTTCTGTCCATCTTCGCTAACATAGAAAAATTCTAGCGACACTGCATTCCACACGATTACTAACATTACAAATGAATAATCCTGCTTCTGGTAGACTAAATATTCTACCTCGTCTAAGCCACTTATTGAACGAAAAATTGCACAATTTCGAATATGTGGCACTTATTTACAACCGACTTAAACTAAAGCTTAAAAGTATGGTTTAAAGTGGCCAATTAATAAATAATGTCAAAATAAATTATTTGTTTCATTGTCTATGGCAACTCGATATAATAATCTAATCTTGTTGAAGTTTTCATTGTTTCTTAGCACGGATAAAATACAGGGTTATTCAAAATGAAGGAACAGATTTCAAACAATTACAAAAGATAGAAACACAATTCCAACGTTCCTGGAAAGAGAAAAGTTCAATTTTGTATGCATTCAATATGAGTGCTATGTGTTATACAACAAATATTAAAACGGTGGCTCATTTCTTGGCACACACCAATCAGCTGGTCTCTAGTTATCGAATTCATAGCGTCAACAATTCGATGTCGCAGATTTTCAAGAGTGTCAGGGATGCCTGACAACAAGAAATAGCACTTGTGATTTTTATCTGTGAGGTTACGTAAAAGACCTCTTATGATGATAAGGGGTCTTTTACGTAACCTCACAGATAAAAATCACAAGTGCTATTTCTTGTTGTGTCGTCATTTTACCGCAGACAATCAAAATGACCAATGTGGCCGTATTTAGAGCTTCTGCCTGGGCTGTTCAAATTTTAAACTTTTGTCTGCCCAGGAACGTCGGAACCTTTTGTAGTTAAGAATAAATAAATGTTACAATCTGTTCCTTATTTTTGAATAACCCTGCACATCATTCCTGAAAATTTCACCAAAACTGAACACGCAGTTCATTTGCTTATGGCGGGCAGTATATAACCTAACGTTCGCAACTGTTATCTAGTCCAGAACAGTTGCATCTAAACTAAATTGTGTGAATGTTATCCAATCTAGCCTACATTATTTAATAAAACTTTAGGCATACCTAAAAATAATATGACATTAACCATATAATACAATTGAATTTTAGTTTGACAAGTATTTGCAAAATGTTAAAAGCAAATTTATCGACTTTCTGCAAACATTTTTTTTAGAGACATTTCCATAATTTATTATCCATCGGGGTATTAGAGCGGAAAGTAGTTGTTTCAATGGGTATTTTAAAAGGTCTCAGTGAAACAAAATTATTGCTTTTCAAGCCGCATCATAGGAAATTCTCATGTAGAAATTTCAATTTCAGTTTGTATCTCTATTATTGAAGTAAAATGACCAGAATACAATTAGAATCTTTGCTTTACCTACATTACCAGCATTACTCTCTTTGTTTTATTTTAAATATCGCTTAAAAATAACATTTCCAAAAACCCCTAAATCCATTGATTTCGTAAAGATGTAGGGGTTTTTGGAAATAGGCGACTTAAATATTCGAAAATAAAATCCTCAAAATAGAAGTTGTTATGAAAAGTCAGTGCTTGTTATCTAAAATTATTACGACAGAAAAAAATTATTTAATTAAATATAAGTTAAGAAAACAAAAGTCAGATTTTAAAAGACTTATTTAGTATACATTTTGAAAACCGCTCAATCAACAATTATTAGAATCGTTCAGAAACTTAAGTAGACTGGTTCTGATAACAACGAATATGCAAGGAATTTTTCTTTTAGGTAAACATATGCATAAGCTGTAAATTTTCCGACATCCATTGTTTTTTAAAAGAGTTCAAATTGAAGCTTTAAACGAGTGTTTTCCACTCCCGGACTAAGCATGAAGTAAAATTTCGAGTTTAGAAAACCCCCGTGAAAGCAGCGACCCGAGACAAATTTTCTGGCCTTTCTAAACTCGAAATTTTACTTCATGCGCCACGCGTATTAAACACTGATTTCAAGTGAGGTTCAAATATACATACATTTTACAGTATTTTAGTTTCATACGCGTGGCGCATGACATAAAATTCGCGACCCTCGACAAATTTTCACGGGGCTTCTCTAAACTCGAAATTTTACTTCATGCTTAGTCTGGAAGTGGAAAACACTCGTTTAAAGTTTCAAATTGAACTCTTAAAAAAGAACAAAGAATATCTAAAGATTTAAAGAAAGCTGAATTTGAAATACGTATACTTCAAAGAACTCCCTGTATTACTAGGAATAAAGTAAGGAAATCTGAAGAAAGTGTAACAAAAGTATTGGCAGGGATAACAGTAAATCCAATATTAAGTAGAAAAGTACGAAAAATGTAGATCTTGAATCGGAATAATCTGTTAACAGATCTTGATGATTTTGGCTTTCATACGGTTGGTTGTAAATTCCAACCTTTAAAAATTCAATGGATAGTAGATTTGCTTTCATCACATTCTTAAGTATGTTACACTTAAGGTATTCATTACTGCTTATATTGCTAATACATTTGAGTCGCCTATTTCCAAAAACCCCTAAATCCATTGTTTTCAAATTGAATCAGGGGTTTTTGGAAATAGGCGACTCATTTGTTATAGTTTCTTCAAATAATCGTTTATGTTCATTCTTTCAACATTTTGATTAGTCTAATATTTGTAGATTAACTAGATAAGGTTATTAAATTGTGTACAAAATAAATGAGAGTTAGTAAGTAGAGACCCCTTAACTGGTCATTCGGTCACTGCTCAATGGACACTTATACAAGATGAGAATAGTGGGCTCCTCATCTTGTAGAGGGTGTGAAATGGAAGACAAGACTGCCAGGCACACCCTCAGCGAATGCCCGGCACTCTCGTCTACGAGAGAATCCATACTAGGTGAGAGATGGCCGACGATGGACATCATCAGAGATTTACCTCAGTAATAATGGACTACCTAGACAAGGTGGGATAGTTGAGCTGAGGATGAGTGATCCGTAGTGGGAGGCAGTACAATGGGCCTAATGAGGTCTAAATGCAGTGAAGAAATGTTATTTTCTTGAAAGAGGTCAATTTTAGGTTTAAACAAGTGTTTTCCACTCCCAGGTTAAGCATGAAGTAAAATTTCGAGTTTAGAAAAGCCTGAAAATTTGGTTTGGTCGCGTAGCGCGAAGCGCGGAGCGACCAAACCAAATTTTCAGGCATTTCTAAACTCGAAATTTTACTTTATGCGCCACGCGTATAAGACACTGATTTCAAGCGAAGTTTACTAGTTCACAATTTTTCAGTGCTTTCAGTGTTTAATACGCGTGGCGCATGAAGTAAAATTTCGAGTTTAGAAAAGCCTGATAATTTGGTTTGGCCGCGTAGCGCTTCGCGCGAAATTTTACTTCATACTTAATCTGGGAGTGGAAAACACTCGTTTTAAGCTTCAAATGGAACTCTTTAAAAAAACCGTATGCATATATATACCTAATAGAAAATTCACTGTATGTATACTTAAAAAATACCTGAACTATTTAGTAGATGTGGAAATTGGAATTATACCACTTGAACTGACATTTATAACGATTGTGCACATTAATTAAAATGAGTTGTGACTGTGTTTTTGCAGATTTAATCTTACGAAGACTTTGTTAAAATGTGACGTTTAACCTTAAAATTTTAAAACTGCATACCGGAACATACGTTTTTGCATGATCCATTTAAAAACCATAGCAGACATAACATGAAGTTTCCTGTCTCTTTTCACACACGCAATCTGATGACATCAAACTATTTTCGTATTACATGTATTGGTGCAGAAAGCACTACAAATCAAGGAAACCATTGAACACATCTCGTCAATCGTACCTTATATATCAAAACACACATAGCTGACAACAATAGTAAGATGTGTATTGGATGAGAAATTTTCAGGCTTTTCTAAACTCGAAATTTTACTTCATGCTTAATCTAGGAGTGGAAAACACTCGTTTTAAGCTTCAAATGGAACTCTTTAAAAAAACCGTATGCATATGTATACCTAATATAAAATTCACTGTATGTATACTTAAAAAAATACCTGAACTATTTAGTAGATGTGGAAATTGGAATTATACCACTTGAACTGACATTTATAACGATTGTGCACATTACAAATCAAGGAAACCATTGAACACATCTCGTCAATCGTACCTTATATATCAAAACACACATAGTTGACAACAATAGTAAGATGTGTATTGGATGAGAATCGTAATGCTCACAAAATTACTAAGGCATACAATATATGCAACTAAATCTACATTTTTATTTAAATGTATCAATATCATCTGGAATTTCAGTTAGAAACCCCCACCAATTTGCCTGAAAATAAAATCGTCGTACAAAGTGCCTGGTTACGCAAACCGTTCACGACAAACGTAGTGCGGAAATTTGAGGCATTACACCTGGCTTACTCAGAACGAGATATATTACCTGTTCTTGTTGTGGGCCCTGAAATGCACACAAATCATTCGATTATCAAAATGGAGCGCGTGACAACTTTAAAATGCTACCGAATAACTCAATTACCGTTATTTATTGCCGACACATCTGCCGCGATTGATATGTTAATGTGTTAATTACCATGTTCGCCGCTGCCACACTACATGATTTATATATTAACTATCTATTGTTGGCCGGATGTGTGTTTACAACAAATACTAACGTTATTAGTAGTCTATGGAATATTTAACAGACATCAATCATACATTAAATACTTTCCTATTATGAAATGTTATTTTGTTAATTTTATGAAAATGTATACAAAACAGTTTAATTACCAATGAATAATAAACTAGTACCGTTGATTAAAGTATTAGCATACCTCGATCAACGCTATTACGTTTGGAATAGGCTGTATACTTAATTCTAAACTATGAACTACAAACTATGAAAAACATGTTCGTAATTTTATATATTATATGAACTGCATGTTAAATTTTAAAAGAACCATATCAAAAGTCTATGTACATCTATTTGCCCAGTTATTTATAATACTGAGTGGTCCCCGAGAACGGGAAATTTTGAAAATGTTTTTATTTCGTAATTATGCATAGTTGGCCACGGAATAAATTGTCAAAGTTCTATTAATTGTATGCTATTAAGTATTCATGGAACAGTGGCCATGTGAAAAGGAAGTTTTGAATATGTTTTTATTTGTAATTATGCATAGTTAGCCATGGAATAAATTGTAAAAGTTCTATCAATTGTGTGCCATTAGGTTATCATGGAACAGTTGTAAGGTGAGCAGCGTGCTTTTGCAATAGTCATTTTATAAAAATAACGACTACGTAGTCTGCAGATACTGGGCACCCGAAAACAGTCAAGAGCTTCACCAACAATCATTACATAGTCCGAATTTAACGGTTTGGTTTTCAGTTTCTTCAGTGGGAATTATCGGTTCCTATCCTTTAGAGCAGTGGTCTCCAAACTACGGCCCGCGGGCCAAATCCGGCCCGGACTTGCATGAATCCGGCCCGCGATTGTTTGTAATTTTTTTTGTAAATGTCATATTTTGAAATATTGTAACAATTGTTCCTTAAATTTTTCATAATTTTGTAAAATTAATCGGATCTTGGCCGACTTTATTATGTACAATTGTATTTGTGGCCCGCGAAGAAGATAGTTTGGAGACCCAGGCTTTAGAGGATAATGCTGAAAATGCTGTGACAGTCAATTCTTATCATATCGAAATGATTAACGACTTCCTGATGCTACAATTAAACATATTTCCAGGAAACGAAAATAGATACTTCCAGCAAGATGGGGCTACTTCTCACACTACAAGAGGATCAATAAATGAGTCGCCTATTTCCAAAAACCCCTAAATCCATTTGAAAACAATGGATTTAGGGGTTTTAGGAAATAGGCGACTCAAATTTTTTGCAAGGATTGTTTCTTGTTTACATTATATCCAAGCGTGGTAATATCAAATGGCCCTCGAGGTCACTGGACCTTTCGCCTCGTGGTGACTTCTCTTAGGGCTACTTGAAGCACACAGTTTTTGCGAACAAGCCAAGAAGTATACAAGAATTAAATAAAAGAATCTTGGAAGAAATTACCAATATTTCATTAGAAATTTTACATCGAGCAATGTAAAATTGTATTGATCGGTACAATTTTACATTGCTCGATGTAAAATTTCTAATGAAATATTGGTAATTTCTTCCAAGATTCTTTTATTTAATTCTTGTATTCAATAATGCATACAAGTAAAAAAAATATAAAGAAATATTTTTAGCGAATAAATTGTCTATCGTATATTTAGTTGCATGTACAAGGTAGTCCTTGGAAAAGGGACATTTTGGAAACGTCATTTTCCTGAAAGTAAATATATTTATTTAAAGTAACGTATAATATTAATAATATATATGATACCTGATAAATGACCTCCCCATTTATCAGGTACCATTTTTAGGTAAGAAAAATGGCATAAAGCAGCTATATTATTAATAATTATTCCAAAATGTTCCCTTTCCAAGGACCACCTTGTATATGCAAATAAATATACGCTAGACAATTTATTCGCCAAAAATATTTGTTTATATTTTTTAGTAAACGAACATACAGTTAAGGTGAGAATATTTGTTTTATCACAATAATTGCTCGATATAAAATTAGTCATTCTCGGAGAAGGTATTGTCTCAAATTAAGTGGTATTAATTAATCTAGTATAAAATCAATGTTTATATGCAATTGTTATTTCTTTGTTTACAAAAAAATCGAACCTTTTATGGAATCAAACAAAATACGAAAATAAGAAATAACCGTTCACGCTAACCGCCGCCTCACGTCTTAATATTATCGAATTAGCACATCTGAGAGCTATTTCAAGTCGAGACCACGATTGTTTAACTTAACAATACAAACTTATCCGAGTAGAAAAAAAAATATATAGCCGACCGAACAAACGGAGAGAAGCGAACTACTTTTATTTGCACTGCTAATTCGCTCGGTGGCTTAATTGTTTTAAGATTAATACAGCCATTTACATAACGAGGTCAACTGTAATAAAGTATTCTCAAAATTGTTTTTGTCTTGATACAGTTTGCAAAGTGAATATTATTGCAACGGGTTTTAGTATATTTAAAAATACATCCATAAATGTGTTACTTGAATGACATATTAAAGTTCATTATATTGGGTTTCTTATTTATATCGAATACTATATATTTTACTCATTTTCCCATCTGTTAATATTATGCTCAGAGAAGGAATCATTTTTCTTTCCTGAAACTATCTATGATCCGTTATAAAGGGACTCAAATAGTGGCGACTAGGGAAACATTTTATTGGTGGGGATGCAGATATAAACATAACGTTTTTCTTTCAAGTATATATCCCATGATCTCAGGATAATAAATAATAAGACTAGTTTTATTTGTATATTGTAAAAGTTGGATATTTATAATTCTTAACCTGGTAAATCCCGACTGTAAGAATTACGTAATCCAAGTTTATTTTTTAAGAAAAGCGTGTTTTATTTTTTTTCGGCTAGTGTATGTCAAATTCTGCAGCCTAAAATTTAAAATTTTTGAACTATAGTTTATTCATTCAAGTTATAACTTTATTGATATTTTTTATTAAAATTAATAATAATACGTTAGTCTAACAACTCGTAATTTTACAATATTAGTAATATTTACGCATTAAAATCATGAAACATTAATTGTTCGTAAATCCCCAATGGTGATTACGAATTGTTACCAATTGAACTTAGAATTGCTAAGCACCGAACTATCTAAATATATACGTGCATTGTAATGCAAAAGCCCGAGTCGCATAATTATAATCCCTATGCAAATTAAAGTGTTCTCGTTATAACTGCGGCAGTTTTTAAATATCGTCAGAACTACAAATGAGGGCGTTTTACACCTGCATCGTAATCCACGCTGTTCTAATAAGGTGTTCGCAAACTAAGTTTGGAATGATAATATATTTTTTAAATATAGATAGATATTTCTAAGAACCTATGAATGCGGATGATCATATTTGGATGTCAATATTTCCACAACTAATAAAATTATGAAAATTATAGCAGGTTCTTTTAATAGATATGTCAAAATATATTGGAAAATCTACAAGTAAAACTCGCATTTTCAATTAATTCATTTTTTTTCATTTCATCCATAAAATTATTATGGATTTAAAAAAATATATATAAATTTGAAATAAAACAACATAGTTTCGAAGACTTCCCTTTATTGTTGAACATGTTTCGCCACGCAGAGGCATTATCAAGCAGATGATGCCTGATGAAAACACTTAAGAGTGTTTTCATTAGGCATCATCTACTTGATCAGCTGTGTTGTTTAATTGTAAATGTTATTTTATTAATTTTAATTCGTTTTCTATTTATGATTGAAAAATATAAAACGTAATGTTCAAACCTTTTTGTCCAGTTTACAGTTAAATACGTTGGTATATTTTGTTAACCTGGATAAATTGATATTAGTATAAAATATGCTTCAGATGGTGACATTAATAATTAACAATTAGAAAACATTAAATATTGCATCTTCAAAAAAAAGGAAGGAATTAGAAACTGTTTCAAATGTTTTAACTAATAGTAGATATACCTACAGGATATTGGGTGTTTTTATTTAATGTCTGCTATTTAAATTACACTATTCTCACATGTTCTTACAGTATACAATTATGACTTAATTTGATAACAAAGTGAAATACTCCTGCCTAGAGTGGGTAACCATATATTCCACCATGCGACATGTAATAACGAGTAAACCACAGAAAAGCCGACTTTTGATGAATTACTTGAAATATACACAAGACAAAGAAAATATGACCTACATATGTTTACGTAATTTACACTTACGCTATATATACAGGGTGTCCGTATATCGACAGAATGTATGGGGATCTCAGTTATTTGAAGAGATAGAGAGTCGGTTTAATTTTGGGAAAGTTGCGTATTTTAGGGCCTAACAATAATCTGAAAACAATTTTGAAATATCTTTGTTTGTTTTCAAGATATCAACAAAAAACTGTTTTTGTAATCGTTTTTATTTTTTTATTAAAAAACTACTGAATCTGAACATTTAGAACTTTGACAATATACAGGCACTATTTAATTAGGAATCTAGTAGGATATATTTTTTTAAGCTAACTTTTGTTTTTCTTATGGGCGCCATTTTGGATATTCATATTTTTTAAAAGGATATTTTTTTCTGAACTCAGTGATGTATCACACTCAGAATTTATTTTAGATTTGATATTTAAATTTATGATATTTACTTTTTTGCAAAGAGTGCCTTGAAAACAATGACGTCATATCTGTTAATCAATAAAATCTTGACAGTAGTTATTCATTGTTAACACTAAAAATTAATAAATAACTGTAAATCTATTGTAATAATAATAAAAAATATCGATTATCACATAAAAGTTGCACAAACAAAATATTTTCTACTTTGATTATCATTATTCTAAAAGTATTCACAAAAAAAGTAATTCTTGTATTATTTTGCTACATCTCGGTTAATATTAATCACTATCTTTATATATTTTTAACTTTACTGTAAATCAGTGGTTTATACGCTTGGCGCATGAAGTAAAATTTCGAGTTTAGAAAAGCCCCGTGAAAATTTGTCGAGGGTCGCTGCGCGACCCTCGACAAATTTTCTACGCGGGGCTTTTCTAAACTCGAAATTTTACTTCATGCTTAGTCTGGGAGTGGAAGACACTCGTTAGTTTAAAATACATCACAACTGTTAAAATATGTATCGTCGGATGCCTGTCTTCAGGGGTGATATGTAAGCAAATTATGGGTCCTAGGAGTTGTCAAATAAGTGAGTTACTCAACTGTTTCCAAGGCACTCTTTACAAAAAACAAAGGATTAATATTTTACATATAAAATGTACAAAAAACTATAAGTTTATGCATCATTGAATTTAGAAAAAAATATTCTTCCAAAAAATCTGAAAAATCGTTAAAAAGTCAAAGTTGTAAACGTCTGGATTCAATAGTTTTTGAATAAACGAAATTTCAAAAAATCCGTTTTTTGACAATATCTCAAAAACGAAAGAAGATATTTCAATTTTGTTTTTAGATTATTATTGGGCCCTAAAATACGCAACTTTGCCCCGACTCTCTATCTCTTCAAATAACCGAGATCCCCGTATATTCTGTTGAAATACGGGCACCCTGCACCCTGTGGACAGGGTGTCCAAATCGTACGTTCTCGGAAGATATCTCAGCTCTTATTAGATATAGAAAAATGGTTTCTGCACCAAAGTTGCTCGAGTTTAAGAGCTGCATAATCTAAACATATTTTCAGGTATACGGAGTGCACCATAAAGACAGTAGCGGATGCAACTTTCTTATTTTAAATGAATATTATTAGGTTTTTGAATCGCTCATATGAATTGAGTGTCTTTTTATTAAAAGCATTAAGTTTAAGTTATATCGTGTTGAAGTTATTTGGTATTTATAGCTAAGCTATATCGATTTGGGGTTACTTGACATTTATTGCTAAAAATTACGTTTGCAGTGGTTTCGTGAACCTAGAATATCTTTGAAAGTAAATAAGATAGAGTGTTACGGTTTTCGTCATTCTATTGAGAATAAAGGGTGCTATCAGCTGAACTCTAAGGTTGTTGCGCTTAAGTTATTTGGTTATTAAATACAAACAGTGGAATTTATTAATTTCAATTAAGGGTAACATGATTTGTTTTTAAATGGAACCATATACATTTTTTAACACACATCGACTCAAAGTTTAATTCCCTTTCGATTAGATTTATTATATTTATCGGTAACTTTAAAGTTTTTAAGATAATTATATTACATAATATATAAAATTACGAAAAAACTATTCGTAAAAATGCAAACAGTGTCTTAATTAATAAGACAATTTAAGACGATAAATATCCATTGAAACAACTACTTCCCGTGCAAATACACCTCCGGATATTGAATTATACAATGAAATATTTAAAATCTTATTTAATTTGATTTGTTACAACGCTCTATTAAAGTATATGTAACGTTTAGGTCAAATTCTCTTCAAACCAACTAACAATACAATTTAAAATGAAAGGAGAGATAGCAACAAATTAGAAGTGAAAGGACTTGGGTTAAAACTAATGTCTTAGGCCATCTATAGACGCGTTTCGAGATTTATCTCTCTTCAGTATAGCTTTGCTATTATATTACATCTGCAGATAAACAATTAATAACAAAATCAAAAGAAAATTTAATTTTGAGTCAATTCATGTAAAACAAATTATATGATTCCATATATTTTTAAAACAATCGCGAAACTAAACTGCAAGTCTTTATCTTACTTAGTTTCAGAGTTATTTTAGGTTTATGATAGTACTGCAAACCTCATTTTTGTCCATAAATGACAAAGAACTCCAAAACGGTACGACTAAGACTGAATATTTTTAATAAAATGACACTCAATTTTTATGAGGTATTCAAAAACCAAATAATGTACAGGATGGTTCCTTTAAAATAAGTAAGTTGCACCTTTTACTATCTTTATGGCGAGAACGCACTAATGAGACGTCCCGTATATTATGTACGAATTACACACACATGTGAAACGTAGCAAAACAAGTATCTTTCCGAATGTATTCATATTTTTAAACATATTTAATTTAAATTGTATTTATGCAAGTCAGATTTTACTTTTGATATGTGCAGATAAAAGTCTGTATTAGTCTATGTATCATGACTTGTAAGCTAAAATTAATCCGTTGAAAAACTTAATAATAATAATAATAATAATTCTTTATTAACGGACAAGCCATTTACAATGTAGAGCCAAAAACATATAACTAAAATGTAAGACACAAAACATGAATCACAAATATGCACAAAGACACATTAAAAAATTACATTTGTCGGTTAAGATGTAACCATTGAATTTTATCATATCATTTTACTTTAATATTAGATTCTTATACTGGATTTTTTAAAATATACATACATATTTGTTTGTTTTTTAAAATAGTTAAATTTGAAGTTTTAAGCGAGTGTTTTCCACTCCCAGATTAAGCATGAAGTAAAATTTCGAGTTTAGAAAAGCCTGAAAATTTGGTTTGGTCGTGAAGCGCGTAGCGCTAAGCGACCAAACCAAATTTTTAGGCTTTTCTAAACTCGAAATTTTACTTCATGCGCCACGCATATAAAACACTGATTTTAGGTGAAGTTCAAAATATTCTATTAAAGCAGTATGCTAAAGACGTGTATTCTGAACATCACATTGCATCAGTGATTAGTACGCGTGGCGCATAGAGAAAAATTTCGAGTTCTGAAAATTTGGTTTGGTCGCTCTGCAAATTTTCAGGCTTTTTTAAGCTCGAAATTTTACTTCATGCTTAATCTAGGAGTGGAAAACACTCGTTTGAAAGATCAATTTGAAATATTTGTAAAAACAACAAATATCTGAAGATTTACAGCGTATACAGTATATTGAGATACGTATACTTAAGAGAAAAAACTCTCTGTATGTATAGGGAATGTTTCTTTGAAGTATAGGTATCACGATAATTACAGCGTTTAGTAAATTTGCAGAAATTCATTGTTTTTATAAAATCGGCAAATTTAAAGATTATAAAGAGTGTTTCCACTTCTCGATTAAGCGTGAAGTAAAATTTCGAGCTAAGAAAAGTCTGAACATTTGGTATAAAACACTGACTTAAAGTTAAGTTCAAAATATACTGCGTAAGTTTAATTTTATTTTAATAAAACTTACAAATGTATATTTAGTGTAAGCAACAAAAGTATACCACAACAAATATTATATTCGGTACAGATTCAATTAGATTTGTAATAGGTGCTCACAAGAATATAAAAGTATTCGTGCTATCATATATGTATTTCATAAAATGTATTGCATTTACACATTTACAAAAACAGATAAAGTACATATGAGACGCCTATTTCCAAAAACCCCTAAATCCATTTGAAAAAAATGGATTTAGGGGTATTTCCAAAAACCCCTAAATCCATGAGGCGACTCATATAACTGCAATAAATATAAGAAAATTGTAATTGAAATATAAAATATTATTGCTGTAATCAATTAATTTATGCTTAACAGTATAAAATTTGTTACAATCAATTGTTTCATAATTTTTTCGTGTTATTTTTTCATATACTTGACTTAACAAATGCATATGAATATGTTATTGTTGTGTTAACCATTGCATATACTTATTTCATGTCTGTTTGTTTCTTTCTTGTTATAATATGTAAATAAAGTTACATAACTGAAACATTAATGTTGCATGAAAGTATTTTCCAAGAGATACTGAAAATTATCGGTATATATTTTTGGAAAAGCGCGTATCTGTTTTTCCTCCCCTCATAAATATTTAGAGAAACACACGGATACTTGATACGAACCGTAAGAAAATCTATAAAAGAGTGACAAGCGAAATTTTTCAAATAAAGACGCGACACTCGCCCTGAATAGTAAGGAATACGGGGGTGTATGGGGTGTGGGAGATCAAGGGGGATTAAACTGGGTTACAACAGACGGAATGCATGGAAATGGCTGTAGAAGGCTTCCACTCGAATTACAAACTAGCTGAATCTCTCACACACGTACACAGATGTAGCAAATTCGACAACACGCTATTCCATTCGGATTTCACAAACTAAATTGTTAATTCAGTTAAAATTAGATAATATTGTTTCTACTTCGAGGTATACGAGTAAAAATATTCAATACCTGGATGTTGTTTTTAATTTTGACATTTGAAGGCGTACAATTAGGTTTGACGTAATAATCATTTGTAAAATGCCACCTAAGTAGTAAATTTTGAACTTCTGATTATTTCAGTGGTTAAAACGCTTGTGGCATTAGATAACCAATAAAATGTTCAGGCTTTTCTAAACTCAAAATTTTACTTCACGTTTAATCTAGGATTCGAAACATTAAACCACGAATAGCTAAAAATGTACAGCGAAGAATTGTGTGACACGGAGCGACCAAACCAAATTTTCAGGCTTTTCTAAACTCGAAATTTTACTTCATGCGCCACGCGTATAAGACACTGATTTCAATTAAGGTTCATTTGGTCACAATATTTCAGTGCTTTTAGTGCTAAATACGCATGACGCATGAAGTAAAATTTCGAGTTAGGAAAGCCTGAAAATTTGGTTTGGTCGCTATTATATACTAGGAATCTTTCTTTTATTTATAGGTACAAATAAAAGAAAGATGCCTAGTATATAATATAATTAAAAATATTACATAATAAATACCTAAAAATAAAAAAGAAACAATCTGGAGTGGGGCTACTTTCCTCCACTCTGATTGCATAGAAGACATTTTTCTTTTAAGTATACATACGCGTACAGTTTCTTTAAAAGAGTTCAATTTAAAGCTTTAAACAAGTGTTGTCCACTTCCAGGTTAAGCATGAAGGAAAATTTCGAGTTTAGAAAAGCCTGAAAATTTGGTTTGGTCGCTCCGCGAAGCGGAGCGACCAAACCAAATTTTCAGGCTTTTCTAAACTCGAAATTTTACTTCATGCGTCATGCGTATTAAGCACTAAAAGCACTGAAATATTGTGACCAAATGAACCTTAATTGAAATCAGTGTCTTATACGCGTGGCGCATGAAGTAAAATTTCGAGTTTAGAAAAGCCTGAAAATTTGGTTTGGTCGCTCCGTGACCAAAAACTCGAAATTTAACATCATGCGCCATGCGTATTAAGCACTAAAAACACTGAAATATTGTGACTAAATGCACCTTATTTAAAATCAGTGTCATACGCTTGGCGCATGAAGTAAAATTTCGAGTTTAAAATACGCGTGGCGCCTGCAGTAAAATTTCGAGTTTAGAAAAGCCTGAAAATTTGGTTTGGCCAAACTCCAAATTTTACTTCATGCTCAACCCGGGAGTGGAAAACACTCGTTTATAGCTTCTAATTGAACTCTTTTAAAAAAATAGCAAATATTTGGAAATTTACAGCACATAATTGGGATATGTATACTTAAATAAAGCTCTATATTTAATGTATTATGTATTTTTTGATGCGTGTAATTTAATTTTTGTAGTTCTAAATTTGAACTAAAAAATAACATCAACTCTATTTTATGTCATAAATCTAACAATACAGGAAACTGCCAAATATGTTTCGGATTGATCCTCTAACGAGGGTATCCACTCCCAGATTAAGCATGAAGTAAAATTTCGAGTTTAGAAAAGCCTGAAAATTTGGATTTGGGACTCGCTTTTGTAAACTCGAAATTTTACTTGATGCGTCACGCGTATAAATCACTAACTTTAAGTGAAATCTTCAACCAATAGGTTATAGAAAAGTAAATTTAGTATGTCAATTGTTCAATATTTGTATTTTGTTTAATATTATTTATTGTTCAATTTCGTGCTCCCAACAGAACTAACAATTTGTCAGTTTTATAATCGTATTATTTGCATACTTATTATTATAATTTATTCAAAATTCCTCGACTTTTCGCTAAAAAAAGGCAAAATTTTCCTGATTTTTCAAAGACATTTTTCGATGAATAAAATCCCCTGACTTGTCCGGTTTTCGTGGTTGGTCGCCACCCTAGTAACTTACTAAAATTGACGTTAACTTAGTGAAATTAGTATAACTTTAGTAAAATTGGCGTCAACTTCTGACTATATAGCGGAAACGGTTAGAGGTAGATCAATTTTCTCATCGCTATTGATTACAATACGAAAAATTGACCCTGTCTCGCGAAAACGGTTTTTCAATATACCTTTAAATAGAAAAGTTTTTCATATATGGGCCCTCCAAAATGCATCACTCTGTATTTTACCCATTATATTATTCATTGAATTCAGCATTTATCATACATTTCGTTGGAATGTTGCAAAACCACACGAGCAGATGTCGAAAGATTTATTTGGAGAAAAAAGAGCTTTAGATATAAATGATTTTTGCCGGTGCACATCCGAGCCATCTTGCAGGTAGGTAATAAATGTTGCACCTGGCCCAACTCTTCTCTGAAAACGCCAGGTGCGCAATTCGTTTAGAATAAAACAACAAAAGAAAAGTGAATTGAATGGATTTGCATTTGTAAATATTGCACAGGAAAGTTGTTGACTTAAAAATAGCAGTAATAAATTTGGAACAATGGTTTCTATTTGATTTAAATTCTTCATAAGTAGTATATTTATTTAAAAACAAATATGGGAATAATTAAAATAAAAATTCAATACTGCTGGTTAGTTATTATAATTAAATTGTATTGGCAGATTTCTTAATGCATATTATATGAAAATGTATTTTAGATTACTATATAGCATGAATATTTCTAAAAAAAAAAAATGTTCACGTACTCGAAATATATTCGATGTAAAATCTAATAAATAAATAAATATTCGAGTGCTTATAATTTTTTTAGCAAATTAATAATATTGTAAGGTTAGCTAATAAATATTATACATCAAGTGAATTAAACACGATTTTATTCACGAAAAGATTTTTGATTTCACGAGCGCCTAGGCGCGAGTAAAATCATTTCTTTAAATGAATAAAGGTGTTTAATTCACGTGGCGTATATATGTTTTTATTCAATTTTGACGAAATTGTAAAGAAAATGTACTATACATTTATTTTTAAATACTTTTTTTAACTCACTAGTGACCTAAAAAAAATGTAGTTCACTAGTGAATAAAACCTTGTTCATTACGGTTGTTATGGAGTTAATAATGTCGATTTAAATTAACAAAATTGAATAAAATATTGTAATCATTTTGTATTCCTAAAGCAAAATAGTTTTAACTCTGAATTTTCAGTAACAATTTAATTGTGTGTAGTTATTTTTAGTAAGTGTTGAGGTAAATTATTTGGAAAGCTTTAATATCCTGTAGTGTCGATTTCGTTTGTTCGCAGTCATTTCAAATGTTAATTTATTGTTTCAGGTCGATTTATTCCGAACCGAATCGAAACCGGAATTGTCATTGCGGCAAGTCCGGTGTGTGGGCTTAATTAAATTAACTATTCGCTGAAATAGTTTCAAACAAAACGCTGAAACAATTCCGTTATTAACGAGCAACTTAATTTTCTAATTCAGCACTCTAATTCTGGGGTACAATTCGTTATCGCAACCAAAGTTATTTAGATAACAATTACATGAAGCATGTAATTTGATTAAAACTTCCAATGCAAAAACGATCCTATGGTATAAACTAAATGCGTGCCATAGTTAGAATTATTAATATAATAATAAAAGGAGAACAAATAAATTTGTTCATAAGAAATAAATTAAGGGCGTTATTATTGCATATATTTTCTTTAGGTTATTTTTCAATTTCAGTATTATTGTAATAGATATGCCAATACTATTAAAACCACAATACATATAAAAATTGACAAACTAATATTATTAGTTGATCTTTTACCATTAAAAATACATTAAAACATCAATTTTTAGATGTTTACTCAATCCCAGTGTAGAAATGTAATCCTTCATTTTTATTCTGTTCAATTGATAAAATTATACCTAAAAATGAATTTATTGATTTGATTAGTGAATTATTATATATTTAAGATATTAAATATGTAAATTGAATATACAGGGACTTTTCTTTCAAGTGTACACATGCATACGCTTTTTTTAAATAGTTCAATTTGGCGGTTTAAACAAGTATTTTCCACTCCCAGGATAAGCATGAAGTAAAAATTCGAGTTTAGAAAGCCTGACAATTTGGTTTGGTCGCTCCGCGAACCGATGGGTTGAGCACCCCTGGATGGAACATCCCGCAACACATTAATTTTTAAAATTCATCCAATCTGTTTACGATACGATTTCATATACTGCCAATTATAATGGTATCAAAAAATTTGTGTCACATATACGTAACGCTGTTGTTGTGTTAACGTAAATTCAGTACACAAATTATATATCATAATTTGTGCACAATCTGATATTTAAAGTTTGAATAAATATTAAGTAACTAAATATTTTTAACTTTATATTTTGGTAAGCTGTATTTCCTCAATTTTATATAATATGATGATAAACAAGTGTTCATTTATTGCTCAAGTATTCTTATTTTATAATAATTATTTGTGATAAATAATTGTTATTACAGTTAAAATTGTTACAAAATAATAATAATACGCATATTTATTAGCAACTGTGGAAAATTTTATTCTATAAATCAAAAATGATAATAATATCCATTGAATCACATAAAACGTCATGTATAGTTCATTCGTATACCAGCAAAATCTATAAATCTGTTGACTATTCCAGTACAATAAATCTTATTAAAATTTTTGAAATATACGCATTCCTAGCTTGTATTAAAAAGTTGGCAGCGTGTCGACGTCTTTAAAATTTATTCCTCTCCGTAAATTATAACCCTTACCTTTTATTTTCCTTTACCGCACACATATTGTTTAATTTTTATTGTAAACTTGGCTGCCAAGCTGTTGTTTTGCCATATTTATGGTGGACCAGCTTTGGCCCACATATTTATCCAATAAATCCACTTCACCCCTTAATCATCTCATCTTCCGGATTGTTTAGATTTTCCTAATGAATTTCATCATATTTTTTTTAGCGAGGAAAGTTAATTCAGCTGAACGATTTATTATTCGCTGACTGAGATTATATAATAAAGGGTTACAATATATCACATTTTTTGAATTTTTAATGCAGCGCACTGCATCATCCGAAGGGCGGAAAAAGGGTGTGCGGACGTTATGCGCATATTGAAACGGTATTTCACATCGATGTAGTGAATGGGCTCTATATATTTTGATAAAAATCTAAATATACGACGTAATGATGATTAGATATCTCTTTTAAAAAAATATTGTTCATAAAACATTTTACGCTAGTTTCAGTATTCATACATTATTTTTAACGAATAAATGTCTGAATGTGAAATTAATCAAGTACGCAATTCGCTCAACAATACGAGTGAATTCAGTGGGTGGCAGACGTAAAGAGAGACAAAAATAAGATGGAAAATTGTGAGAGGTCTATTACTTCTCTCCTCAATTTAAATTTCATTCCCTTTTTTTGCATCGCTGTCGTATACTTTCATATTCCTCGAGTTACATTTGCAGACACAATAACAGAATTTAACTGTAGACTGTCGACACTAATGAGTTCGCAAACTGTTGCCAGGCTTGTAAAACGGACAATATGCTTGTTTTGACTTTATGGAAACGGTTTAATAATCATGTTGCGATAATTTAACAGCACGATACATAACATGTAGATATACAGGGTGGTTCAGCCCCTTCTAACTTTTTTATTTTAAGAGTAAAGTATAACAAACTATATACAGCGTGTAAACGAACTACTGTACAGGCTCTCTACCACATAAGGGGCAGCGTTTAAATAAACAATGCCTGCATTTGAAATTACCATACCTTTAGTAGATAGCTCACAAATAATTATAAAAAATAATTAATAATAATAGGCCACATGATTATGGTATCTGGTATACGCGCACATTGCGTATTTTAAAAGAAATTCCACATAGACTGGTAGTTTTTAAACGATTTGGATATCGAATTACACCATCCAGAGAAAAGTGGGTCAGATTGTGAAGAATTATGTCCATGTTGTTATTGTGATTTTTTTTATACGTGACCCAGTTTCATCTAGTAATTCTAGACAGTGTGTGTGTGTGTAGTGCGTGCTAAGTGATTTATACGTCTCGATAGTGCGTGCGAAGTGATTTATGCGCCTCCCAGTAGTAAAAGTAAATAAAAAATACAACAACTTACGCATCCACGAAAAATATCATGAACACAGGTAACCAGAAGTTCTCAAAAAGTAAAAAATGCATGAAAAATTATGAAAAATCCAATATTTTTTTTCCGATTTTATTTTTGCTGCAATTGGTGTCAAAATATTTTGTGTATACGCCCTTAAGAGGATGTACATTAGTTCGATTACACGCTGTATATTAACTAATCTATATTTTCTTCTTCAAAGAACTTTTGTATATCAACTCATTCTTTTATTTAAATTCTACTCCTATAATTGTATTTATATTAGCAATTAAACCGTTTATATCCCCATGCATATTCACATGCAATGCAGAAGCAAGAAACAAAAATCGTCTTACCATATAATCAGTCAAACTTATCTTAACTGACTTTTTTACTATGTACATACCAGAAAAAATGAATATATTTCCAGCAATATAGTTCCGAAACAGGTGCACATAGTTATTCGTTCATTGGCTGCATTTTTTTTATGACAAACTAGAAGCTACTGCATTCATTGCATGTCGGAAAGTTGTTACATTATTTTTGCGGTTTGTAATTGCGAGAATAAATCACAGGTTTGTTAAAAAACTTAAACGTGAAATGAATGACAGAATATTGCGACAATTATTTTTAGTTTGTGAGAAACTTTCACTTGGATTTAATTTAAATGAAGAGATTTGTAGGGAGTTTTATAGTAAAGAGATGGCTAATTATAGTAAGTAAATTTGTAACCATTGTGAAATTTTTCCTATTGCTTGTAATGTGAAATATACAGGGAATTTTTCTTTTAAGTATACATATGCATACGTATTCTTTTAAATAGTTCAATTTAAAGCTTTAAACGAGTGTTTTCCACTCTCAGGTTAAGCATGAAGTAAAATTTCGAGTTTAGACAATCCTGAAAAAGCCTGAAAATTTTCAGGCTTTTCTAAACTCGAAATTTTCTTTATGCTTAGTCTGGGAGTGGAAACGCTCGTTCTAAACTTCATATTGCACGTTTTTATATAAAATCGACGAATGCCTAAAAGTTCTCAGTGCATACATTATGTATACTTTAAAGAATAATTCACAGTATGTAATACAATAAGTCATTGATAGAAAGTACAGAATTGGACCTAAATTCAACTTTTAGATTTAACTCTATCACTGCTCGGCCGTTAATGGGTTAATCTTCGTGTTCTCTTAATTACATTTTAGTGTGAACGTAAACGCACATTATTCTTTAATATAATACAATCTGGTATTCAAAATTCTCCTATCATAGGCTATCGACCTAAGGTCTTTCTGCCATTGTTTTACTAAAATGTGCTTATAAAGTATGTTATGACTAGATGGTAATTAATTAATAGTATAAATAAACGATATTCTAGTTAGCCGAGCTGGGCAGGATTCGAATCATTCAGGATTCGAATCCTTTTAGAGGATTCAAAAGAGGTATTCGAATACTTTAGTGAAAACGGATTCGTGATCCGGATTCGTTACATTTTTTTAAAAGGATTCGTATTCGAATCCAGACGTAGATGATTCGAATCCTTATAAAAGGATTCGAATTCTTATAAAAGGATTCGAATCCTTATAAAAGGATTCGAATCCTTATAAAGGGATTTGAATCCTCATACACGGATTCAAATCCTCCCAAATAATTCAAATCATCGCTATTAAGGCTGGGATTCGAATCCGATTAATTCAAATAGTTAAATATTCTAATATGAATATTTAAATTACTAAATTATTCATATTTGAAAATAAATATTTAAATTTTCGAATAATTCAAATATTTGTGAATGCATATTTGGTTAATTGACCATGAAACATATCCAACGTTAATAGTATATTTTTAACTTCACTTGAAATCAGTGTTTTATATGCGTGGCGCATGAAGTAAAATTTCGAGTTTAGAAAAGCCCCGTGAAAATTTGTCTCGGGTCGCTGCGCGACCCTCGACAAATTTTCTACGCCGGGCTTTTCTAAACTCGAAATTTTACTTCATGCTTAGTCTGGGAGTGGACAACACTCGTTCTTAGAAGTTTCAAATTGAAGGATCGCTCTAGATTACTAAGTTTATTACCATTTTACAAAGGCTACAGCTCGAAAAACCAATCATGGTCTTCGGAGACCGAAGGACTACAGGGAATCGAAGTTTTTTTTACAAGAAAACAACGAATATCTGAAGGTTTACAGCATGGATAGGAAGGAAAACATCGAATTTTGAAAAGATATCGAAGTTGGGTTGGTTTTCAGTTTATTTTTAACTTCACTTTTAATCAGTGTTTTATACGCGTGGCGCATGAAGTAAAATTTCGAGTTTAGAAAAGCCCTATGAAAATTTACTTCATGCATAGTCTGGAAGTGGACAACACTCGTTTGAACTTTAAATTTAACTTTTCATTCATTGAAATCATAGAAAAAGATGCAACATTTTACCTAAAATTAACTTTTAGAGTTAACTTTATAATTTGCTTGACTTTAAATGGGTGAATATTCCATTCCTAAGAAAAACCGTATTTATTTAATATTAAAGTTGCATTTAATATAATAACAAACTGAATAAATCGCCAAAAATCTAGAAATATCAAAAATCTCGACATGTAGAAAATCTTGACGGCCCACTCCCAGACTAAGCATGAAGTAAAATTTCGAGTTTAGAAAAGCCCCGCGTAGAAAATTTGTCTCGGGTCGCGCAGCGACCCGAGACAAATTTTCGCGGGGCTTTTCTAAACTCGAAATTTTACTTCATGCGCCACGCGTATAAAACACTGATTTAAAGTGAAGTTAAAAGCGCACTGAAAACCAACCCAACTTCAATATTTTTTCAAAATTGGATGTTTTCTTTCCTATCCATGCTGTAAACCTTAAGATATTCGTAGTTTTCTTGTAAAGAAACTTCGATTCCCTGTAGTCCTTCGATTTCCGAAGACCATGATTGGTCTTTCGAGCTGTAGCCTTTGTAAAATGGTAATAAACTTAGTAATCTAGAGTGATCATTTAATTTGAAACTTCTAAGAACGAGTGTTGTCCACTCTCAGACTAAGCATGAAGTAAAATTTCGAGTTTAGAAAAGCCCCGCGTAGAAAATTTGTCTCGGGTCGCTGCGCGACCCGCGACAAATTTTCTACGCGGGGCTTTTCTAAACTCGAAATTTTACTTCATGCGCCACGCGTATAAAACACTGATTTAAAGTGAAGTTAAAAGCGCACTGAAAAACAACCCAACTTCAATATTTTTTCAAAATTGGATGTTTTCTTTCCTATCCATGCTGTAAACCTTCAGATATTCGTAGTTTTCTTGTAAAGAAACTTCGATTCCCTGTAGTCCTTCAATTTCCGAAGACCATGATTGGTCTTTCGAGCTGTAGCCTTTGTAAAATGGTAATAAACTTAGTAATCTAGAGTGATCCTTTAATTTGAAACTTCTAAGACCGAGTGTTGTCCACTCCCAGACTAAGCATGAAGTAAAATTTCGAGTTTAGAAAAGCCCCGCGTAGAAAATTTGTCAAGGGTCGCGCAGCGACCCGAGACAAATTTTCGCGGGGCTTTTCTAAACTCGAAATTTTACTTCATGCGCCACGCGTATAAAACACTGATTAAAAATAAAGTTCAATAACACATATATCATCATTAATTAAAATCATTATTTAATCAGATATTTAGTCGGTAAATGAACATTTTTATTAATAGAAACTGATGGAATAAAATACTACTGATTGCAAATAATAGATTTAAATTTATTTTTAAAGGATTTGTATCCGTGATTCAAAACTGAGGAATCGAATCTTTGATTCGAATCATATTTTTCACTTACGAATCCTTTATTCGAGTATTCGTGATTCAAATCATGTTAGGTGATTCGGATTCGTGATTCGAATCCTGTTTTTGAGGATTCATCCCAGCTCTGCTAGTTAGTAGGTGTTTCGAGACCCTATTAAAACATCCACACATTTTTTTCCGACAGTTTTGCTGGCAATACACCGATATTACATAATTTCGATAATTTATTTTAAATTAAAAAAAATATTACATCTATGTAATAATTCTTAGAAATTTAAATTGTTGTAATATTTTGCACTTACTCCATTAAAAAAATGCAATTTTAAATAAAAAATATTATGCTTAATTAAATGCGAACTGTAAATATTAAATTTAAAACCAATTGTATTCATTTTGTTTCCAAATCCCACTATGCTAATACGAACTATGTATTTTTTTACAAGAAATTTTTAATTTTATGCTTGGGCATTCTTCAGAGAGACCCTGTGGATGTTTTGATCGGGTCCTGGTGTTTCTGAGATGAAGTCAGCGATGGCGGAATGGGGAAATTTAAATTTGGGGATTGTGTTGGGGCTTCTGTGTAGGTAAAGGTGCTTTATAGGATCATGATTAGTGGGTCTGGATGCAAATTTATTGGCTAGGTGGATAATTCAAGCGTCTATAGGAGTAACTAAATAAATATATTTTATTGTTTTTACAAGAATAATTCAAATTCAAAACTATTTGACTTCGAGAAAATAAGCTTACGCTTCTTATAGTTTGCACACTTTAAACATAATATATAAAATTTCGAAAATGTTATTCGTGAAAATGCAAACAATGTCTTAATTAATAAGACAACTTAAGACAATAAATATCCATTGAAACAACTACTTCCCGTGCAAATACACCTCCGGATATTGAATTATACAATGAAATATATAACAAAATAATTCTCGTCTAACTAGGCCTTAATTAATACTCTTTGGTTTTTTGAGTTTAATTGCAAGTCTGCTGTCGGGTTGTAGATATTGATTGTTTACAAATAAAATAAAATTTTTTTGTCGTATCGGGCACTCGCGCCGATTAAATACAAGACGCGACCTTTGCGATCTGCGCTCGAGGAGGAGCGGACTGGCCGTTCTGAGTGTTAATTTGCCGTTATCGTGTCTTTTTACCGAGGGATTCTTCTTAACGAAGGTAATTACATTTCTCTGTCAATTTTGCAAATAAATGATGTTATGGACTAATTCTAGTATGTGTATGTATGTATATATACAGGGTGGGCCACGAATAACGCCTATTAAAAGTTTTCGGGATTCCCGACAGAGGAAAAATTTGAAAAAATTCTACATTGCACGGTTGAATGCGACTACCTCATGGAAAATATTTCGACTTTCTATCACTTCCGGTTGTACCGGAAATGGCTACTAACTTTATTATTTTAAATGGAACATCCTATATATTATTTTTTTTTAGATTCCCTGTTCAATTGTCTACCCTCTCATATGAATTTATGTCCACTTAACTCTTACAGTTTTTGAGTTAAAAATTTATTTGTGAAATATTGACCTCAAATAGACGTTTTGAAAAATGCCTATAACTTTTAGTAGGGACAAGATAGACAGACGAGCGGCATCTTGAATTGTTACTCATAGATCCCTCTAGAATTAAAAAAATTGACATCTGTCAATTTTGAATAGTACAGGAATTATTCAATTGTGCAAGCATTCTGAGAGGAAAGAAATTTCGAAATAACTCAAAAACTATTTGCTCTAGATATAGGGAGACATAATACTTTTATTTTGCAAATTGTCTTGCCAATCACCATATCAGATAAAATATTGGTCATTCCATTTGAAAACATTGAATTATGATGTTTTTAAGTGGGCACTGAAATATTGACATTTTTGAAATACCTATTGTCAAAATTGACAGATGTCAATTTTTTTAATTGTAGAGGGATCTATGAGTAACAATTCAAGATGCCGCTCGTCTGTCTATCTTGTTCTTACTAGAAGTTATAGGCAATTTTCAAAACGTCTATTTGAGGTCAATATTTGACAAATAAATTTTTAACTCAAAAACTGTAAGAGTTAAGTGGACATAAATTCATATGAGAGGGTAGACAATTGAACGGGGAATCTAAAAAAAAATTAATATATAGGATGTTCTATTTAAAATAACAAAGTTGGTAGCCATTTCCGGTACAACCGGAAGTGATAGAAAGTCGAAATATTTTCCATGAGGTGATCGCATTCAACCGTGAAATGTAGAATTTTTTCAAATTTTTCCTCTGTCAGGAATCCCGAAAACTTTTAATGGGCATTATTCGTGGCCCACCCTGTATATATACGTTAGTAACGCCTAAATAAATATTTAGGAACCCTTTAAGTGCGGAGTTTCGCAGCCATTTTGTACGTATAGTGTTAATGCAACCCGGGAGTTAAATCAGGGAGGAACATTTAAGTCGTTATCGACTGCCGTTGTGACCGTTGCCGCTGACGCTGTGTTGTTGCTGCTACCGTTGTCGCTGCTACCGTTGTCGCTGCTGCCGTAGACCGTCACTGCTATCGCCGCTGTTGCCGTGCCACCGCAGCTGCCGCCATCTCCGCCGCAACCGCCCTTAATTGCTTCACACCGGATAACAGATAAGTGCATAAAATAATAGTGAAACATAAAAAGGGAAAGGAAACTTAAGTTGCGGCATTTCGAGTTTTTTTTTTTAATTTTTCTTCGTAATCGCGTCGCGACGCTTTAATATATTACGTCCCAGACGTATAATTCTGGATGGCGCCCATTTGTCAGAGTTTTATAAGTTATAGTTTAATTTTAGTTTTTTATGGAATGCGTTTTTGTTAAGATACTTGCGTTATGTTTTTTTTTTACGTTTATTTACTTGAATTCATTTTTATTTCCACTCACATCCGCGAATGCAAATTTAATTTCTAATTTGTGTTTGAATCACAAGATAGCGTTTTTTTAAATTTTTTATTAAATTTAATTTGAATTATATTTTTTTATTGAAGTAATTTTAAATAAATTCGATTTGAATTAAAATTACTTATTTATTTTTTTGTTTTGAACCTTCACCCGCCCCGCACTAATTAGAGAAACCGGAAGTCACAAATATTTAAAATCTTATTTAATTTGATTTGTTACAACGCTCTATTAACGTATATGTAACATTTAGGTCAAATTCTCTTCAAACCAACTAACAAATACAAATTAAAAATGAAACTGTACATTTCTTTATGAATGGAATTTATTCTGCTGAGAAATAAAGTATTATTATTATAAATAGATCGTTGAAGAATAATATTTAAAAAATACCAGTTCTACCAAACTTAGATTTAATTGCATGAATTCAAAGAAAAATGTATACCCTATTAATTTAACACACTGAAATTCAAGCGTTTATTTTGTAACTATTATTCTCATAGTATACTTTTGTTTCAAATAATTTTCCACCAGTAGAGTTCAGTTTTGTCTTAACTTTACTTAGAAATAGTTATTTGCAGATATATTTAAAAAATCGGTACCTGTATGAATCGGAATTTTAATTGAACAACATCTGCAGCAATAAATTCAATTAGACGGAATGAATAATTGAGAGGAAAAAAAGAAGGCTAAGCCCCCGGTTTGGTAGCGAGTTAAAGAAAACGCATTTATTTCGAGAGCGTACATGGCTGGAATAAATTGAAAATCCATGGGCCTTAATTTAAATATCCATTTAACTTTTAAATAAACCATAAATCTGCCGTGAAAAGGATATAAATAAATATATGTTTAGCACCGTCTTTAGATAGAGATAATGGCACCGAACGTAATTTAAATTAAATTAAAATAAATAAATAAAGAATGATTATTTTCATTAATTAAGATGGAAAATAAAACTTATTAGAAGAATATGTTAAACTCAAATTCGCAATTCTTATACATTTGAGTAAAATATTTGTTACCAGCTTTTGTCTTTGTTTTAATAAATGCATTGACTTTAGTGTAATTTGTATTGGACACAAAAGCAATGACAGCTGTTAAACACACATTCGCAGTTTTGGCAAGTATTCTTCTATTCAAAAAGTATTAATGAATTGTGATAACTGCTATCTAATGCTCTATAGTGGCATCAGTAATGACAAGATTACACAAAGTGTACATACAGGCCATTGTTTCGTCCACGAACGAGCAGAAGTCTGCAAACCCAGTGCTAAGCATGGAAGAAGACAGTAAGCGACATCCCGTTGTCCTTGTTTTAAGGCTTTAAGGAGCGGCATCTAGTAATTCTCAACCAAACTAATACTAACCCACACGCACAGTTCCACATGCATGTATACGCTTTCTGTTTGCATGTATGAGTAGTATGTGAATAAGGGGCAATTCCATAAATATTTTGAACCAGGTTCTATCCTGAATAGAGTTCAAAATGACATTAAACGATAGAAAATGTTATTTTAAACTGCAATTCAAAGAAGAACACAGTTCAAAATGTTTATAGCCCTTAATTACATTGTTTTTGTTTAGTAAGTAATTATGAAATGAATTAGAGAAATAAAAAACATATAAGAACATTTACTTACCCACAAAATAATATATTTATGACAATTAAAAGAATCATAAAAAATATTAACAATGAATTTAATGTTTTTTTTTTATTGAAATGAATGGTTAAAGTTTAACAGCCAAATTGAAACTACAACACATTACACTAAAGCTATTTTCAGTTATGTAGACTAAAAATAGTAACAATTCTGTGAATATTGAGAAACTTTACCCTACCTATTGTTTATTCTAGTTGATTTCGATATATTTTTCAAATAAGAAAACACTGAACACAATTATTGTTTACACTAAAACAAAAATACACTTGACACTCGTAAAAACCGACAGAGAAAGAAATAAAAAACATCTTTCCTTTCCCTTTCAAAGTGTATAGTGGCGCCATTTAGGAATTCGCTACCAAACTAAATGTTAAATTCTGATTAGGCCATTGACATGTCGCCCCTCTGGTGCTAAGGAATACTGAATATTTCTAACGATGTCAAGCCAAAATGTGAAAGCTATTAATGAATTTTGATAGCTACGCCATCTAATATTCCATAGTGACATCGTCAATGACAAAATTACACAAAGTGTTTATACAAGCCGCTGTTTTGTCCTCAAACAAGCAGGACTCTGTAAAAACTCAGCACTGTAAACAATTGTTTTTTACTCCTAGGTTAAGCATGAAGTAACATTTCGAGTTTAGAAAAGTCTGAAAATTTGGTTTGGTCGGGAGCAAACAAAATTTTCTTTTTGAAACTCGAAATAGTACTTCATGCGCCACGCGTACAAGACACTAATTTTAGGTGAAGTTAACTTGTTATCAATATTTCAGTGTTTTCAGTGTTAAATACGCATGAAGTAAAATTTCGAGTTGAGAAAAGAAAATTTTGTGTGCTCGCGACCAAACCAAATTTTCAGAAAAATCTGATTAGGCCATTGACGTGTCACCCCCCTGGTGCTAAGGAATACTAAACATTTCTAACGATATCAAACCAACATGTGAAAACTATTAATGAATTTTGATAGCTACGTCATCAATTGTTTTATAGTGATCCGTCAATGACAAAATTACACAAAGTGTTCATACAGGCCGGTGTTTCGTCCACGAACGAGCAGAACTCTGTGAAACCTCAGCGCTTTAAACGAGTGTTTTTCACTCCGAGGTTAAGCATGAAGTAACATTTCGAGTTTAGAAAAGTGTGAAAATTTGGTTTGGTCGCGAGCAAACAAAATTTTCTTTTTTAAACTCGAAATTGTACTTCATGCTCCACGCGTATAAGACACTGATTTCAAGTGAAGTTTACTTGTTAACAATATTTCAGTGTTTTCTGTGTTTAATACGCATGGCGCATGAAGTAAAATTTCGAGATTAGAAAAGCCTGAAAATTTGGTTTGGTTTGGTTTAGTCGCGCTACGCGCTACGCGACCAAACCAAATTTTCAGGCTTTTATAAACTCGAAATTTTACTTCATGCTTAATCTGGGAGTGGAAAACAATCGTTAAAGCTTTAAATTGACTTAAAAGAAAAATTCGCTGTATTTAATTGTAACACGTTATCTTGATCTGTCTATGTTATTATTAACATATTGGAAATATCTTCGAAAAAGTGCTTCATGATCAAATTTACGTACATGTTGCACCATATTTATCTCTGCAGCAACATCGAATTATTCCTGGGCGTTCTACTGTTACGAATTTATCTGTTATTACACATGACATATCTAGAGTTCTGGATTCATCGGTTAAGTTGATATGGTGTAGACAGATATGTCTAAGGCGTTCGATAGAGTCGACCACAAATTGCTGTTGAACAAGTTGGACTGTTTTGGGTTCACCACTGGTCCACTATTGCGTTTGGGATCTTATCTGAATAACCGTGAAACTTATGTCTCTATTAATAATTTTAAATCAAAATCGTACTTTCCAAGCTCAGGTATTCCATAAGGATCTATTTTTGGCCCCTTACTATTTAATTTATTTATTAATGATCTCTCGGATGCACTTGAGTGTAAACATCTTTTATATGCCGATGATTTAAAGATATATACATCTGGGTCATCATTGACTGACTGTGAGCTGGAAGAGGCTAAGGTATTCAGAGATCTGGGTGTATGGTTTGATGATTCATTTACCTTTAATATGCATGTACAAAAAACTATCCACCGAAACTCCTTGGATCTTCAGAATGTCACAGCTTTGAAATCACTTTTTAGTGCCTTTGTGCGATCAAAGTTGGAATACGCATTTTTGATTTGGTACCCCCAAACTCAATATCAGATTAATTTTATTGAAAGCGTCCAGCGCAAATTTTTGAAGTTTTTATATTATAAAGTGGAGAGTGTTTACCCATTAAGAGGTTTCAGTCAAGAAGTACTACTGGATAAATTTAATCTTGACGCACTTCAAAAGCGTAGATACATAGTGGGAATATCATTCTTATATAAAATTCTTCATCAATGCTTAACTTAAATACATGTACATTTTTAACGATATTTCTGTACGTATACTGTGTATTATAGATTATGTTTAAATTCTGGAAACTATATGAAGCGTAAGATTGTTTTCTTGAATTCAAATAGTTTTGAATTTGAGGCAGTAATTAACTTTCACGCTTTGATGCGCCGTTTTGTATGTTCTCTTGATTATTCATTTACGTTAGTATATTTGTATCATTATCTGTTAGGTTATTGGTACTTTTTGTTATTGTTGTATTTCTATATAATTTATTGTAATTTTTACTACATCTATATATGTAACTAATCCTTGTAGATTTGTGTAAAAGGAGATTCCGTAAATAAATAAATAAATAAATAAATAAATAATACAAATGATTGTCCCGTCATTCTTACTTCTATCAGTCTACGTGTTCCAACTTATAATAGTAGGAATAAAAGCACATTTAATGCTGCTTCTAATCGCAAAATTTATGGCTCTAAGTCACCGTTCAGCATAATCAGTGATATTTTTAATCAATTACCATCAACCTGTGATATTTTTGTTGACACAAATGATGGTCTCTCATTAAACTCGATCGTCTCTCATTAAACTTAATTTATTTATATTTATTGTCTGTATGTTCTTTCATGTTACTGTGTATTTACATTGTTTTCCTATTTTTTGTAAATATATTGTCTTGTAATTAGGCTTGTTTCCTGTTGGACAATAAATAAATATTATTATTATTATTAATATATTGTATTCAATTGAAGATTCCGTAAAAAATAAACAAATACAATTAACATAAATAAATATAAAGTAGATTTGCATAAATGAAAATAATATTTTTTTTTTAGACATAACAAAATCTATTATTTTCATTTATGCAAATCTACTTTAGGGTCTCATAACTTGAAGACGTGAAAGAAATATGTTTATTTTTATGTCGAATATTAAAACATGCCTATTTCTTAGTGGATGTTGAGAATTTTAAATAAATTCGACTATCATACGTTTCTGACAAGCCTTTGAATTAAAGTGTTGAATTTTGGTATCTCACAACTTTAATTTACGATACAATATTATCGATGATCAAAAATTGTAATCTTTGATTAATGTATGTTTTTAATTTATTAGTGTTTCTAATCCCAGAATAAGCATGAAGTAAAATTTCGAGTTTAGAAAAGCCCCGCGTAGAAAATTTGTCGAGGGTCGCGCAGCGACCCGAGACAAATTTTCACGGGGCTTTTCTAAACTCGAAATTTTACTTCATGCGCCACGCGTATAAAACGCTGATTTATTGTGAGTTTAGTATATCAATCATCAATTATTTAAGTGACAGGGAAACTGCTATGATGGACACATCATCATTTTTTATACTTGTTTTTGCATAGCTTTAGAAAAATAAATTTATGAAACAAAATACTAACTCAATCCCCCCCATCACAAAATGCTATCTACGCTACTAAAATAACGTACCTACAACTTCAAATTAGTATATTTGCCAGGTTTGTCTGTATGAGACAAATCAAACTTTATTTTCGCTGTTTTTACCAATAATGTTCATTAAGTGATCGAGTGCGCCAATTTCTTCTACCACCTATAATTTTGCCAACAATTTGTGCTATGTGCATGAGAAATACATCTTTAGATATTTAATAATAATTTGTGTTCTATAAACTTTTTGGGGAAAAGCGGCAGAATTTAAAAATTATAGTTGTATTTTTCTAGCCAGAACTTTATTTTTATTTAGGAAATACTTCGCTGAACTTATGTGGTCTTCTTCAGGGCAAGTTAAAACAAAAATGTATAAATACAATGATATTTTATATAAAGAGATTACATAATTAAGAGGAGAAAAAGAGAAAACATTATACCTAAACATAATAAAAAATACTTACCTATTTATACTGTGCGATCGTTTAAATTGCGATTCAGAGTAGGCGGCATTGTTGTTGTGCGGTTGCCCAGAATGCTAATTCAATGATGGAATAAATGTGAGGTTATGGTAAACTATGCGTTAGCTGTCAGTAATGCCAATCTAATTTAAAATTCAAAGCCTACTCTAAATCATGTTTTAAATCATCGCACGGTTTTAAAGTAGAATTTTATGTGATTCCACGAGGGCTTAAAATGCGTACTGTGAAAAATAATTATAAAAAAATTAAATATAATTGTTAGATATGTTTCACCGCGTGAATGATAAAAAACTTATTTTAGATATTTAATAATAATTTGTGTACATATATTTAACATCTATAAACTTTTTGGGGAAAAGCGGCAGAATTTAAAAATTATAGTTTCTCTTCATAAACGGCATGTAAAGACAATGTGATAGAAACAAAACGGGCAATATTTAAATCTTAAATTTCCCTGGAATCTAGTATCAATTCAAGTATCCCCAAAAGCTTAACACTTTGCAATATTTGATTTAAGCAACTCAATATCTGTTCAGCATAGCAGTATCTAACAATCAAATCGAACCTCGCCTCCTGACTCTTGTACGTATCATGTCAGAGTGGTATCGTTTAAATTTCGCTGTAATTAATTCGGCATGGATCGAGTTTAATTCAGAGATCAAATGACGAAACCAAATATGTGTTTTTACGAGGAAGCGGTTTACATGTAATCCAATTTTGAAGGCGTTTATATCCTGATTAAATTGATCCGGCGCATAAGTGTGTGCTCAACTTATTTCTACGCGAATTTTGAAATGCTTCGCATGCTTTAAACAGATATTCAAGTTTTTAAGTAGTTGATTATTCCAATTTATTTAAGTAAAGTAATTAACACTGAATATTAATTATATAAATTATTCAATAGGGTTACAGTTTATTTTACAGAAAATTCTTTTTATGAGAATTGCTATGTTGAAAATTAGTTAAGGCTACGCTCAACCCGTACTGACGTTTCAATGTACAATTGGTTAATAATATGAAGGCACATGAAGTTGTGGTTTAAACATTTTTATTTTAGTACATAATCGTGCACTCTTGCTGGTAAAAAATGTAATTATTCAATAAAATAGTCTGTATTGATATTATGAACGATTCTTTTTGCAAAAGAAGAAGTGGATTTTTCTATAAATATACATTTTATGAGAAAATGATACAAACATTGTATAATTAAAAAATTATTGTAGAGGGCATGATAAGGTGAAATTTTATAGTTTTTTAATTTTCTAATTTTATTTTCAACTAAACTAAAATAAAAAATAAAATCAAATCATCAAGCCCTCTGCAATTCAATTATAGCTAAATGTATAAAGAAGAAATTAAAAAATTCGAAATATTAACAAAAAAATCAGTATTCGTAGTTTCCACAGGGTAGAGCGCACTCTTAAATACTATCTATTCAATGGCCAATTCAATTTATGCAAAATAATAAAATAGTCTGTATTGATATTATGAACGATTCTTTTTGCAAAAGAAGAAGTGGATTTTTCTATAAATATACATTTTATGAGAAAATGATACAAACATTATATAATCAAAAAATTATTGTAGAGGGCATGATAAGGTGAAATTTTATAGTTTTTTAATTTTCTAATTTTATTTTCAACTAAACTAAAATAAAAAATAAAATCAAATCATCAAGCCCTCTGCAATTCAATTATAGCTAAATGTATAAAGAAGAAATTAAAAAATTCGAAATATTAACAAAAAAATCAGTATTCGTAGTTTCCACAGGGTAGAGCGCACTCTTAAATACTATCTATTCAATGGCCAATTCAATTTATGCAAAATAATAAAATAGTCTGTATTGATATTATGAACGATTCTTTTTGCAAAAGAAGAAGTGGATTTTTCTATAAATATACATTTTATGAGAAAATGATACAAACATTATATAATCAAAAAATTATTGTAGAGGGCATGATAAGGTGAAATTTTATAGTTTTTTAATTTTCTAATTTTATTTTCAACTAAACTAAAATAAAAAATAAAATCAAATCTTCAAGCCCTTTGCAATTCAATTATAGCTAAATGTGTAAAGAAGAAATTAAAAAATTCGAAATATTAACAAAAAAATCAGTATTCGTAGTTTCCACAGGGTAGAGCGCACTCTTAAATATTATCTATTCAATGGCCAATTCAATTTATGCAAAATAAATATTGATTGAATATTAATTATTTCAAGTAAAGGACTGACGTCATAATAATATAATTTGATGTGATAATAACACCAAATTGAACATGACTAAAAAAAAAAAATGTTCAGCTATAGTTTAATAAATCATTTGCATGAAACAAATTATAGTTTAAGAACTAATTTTAGAATTAGCAATGTAGTTATCATAACGTATGTGTGTAGTCATTCTGCGGCTCTTAAACTTTTGTTATTTCTTATTTTGTATTATTTCAATGTTAAAGAGGTATCTCGTGAATAAATAAATAAATAAACTGTCTGTAATATGTCAAAAAAGTTTTCTTTCATAAACACAAAATTGCTTAGTATCTAGCGTAAAATATAATCAAGTATTTTAACTCTTTGACAACATCTAATTATGTCCCGTGCTGTCTTTTGAGTAATTCAACAAGGAAATTGCCCTTCAGAAAGGCGATATTCGCCCTATATTAATTTCATTAATTTTGATTAATTTCGACGTCGCGCCGCCATTTATTATTAATTGAAATTCCTCTCGAGGAGAGAGAGGACTTATTGTTGGTAGATCACGGTCCGTTTGATCCGTGTTCATTAGAAGATAAAAAGTTTGTCTTTATGCAAAAGGGCCACAATGAAATCTTAATAAATTTCCTGTTAGTCACTCGAGTTGAGGGAATTTAATCCCGCTTTTTGCTCCCCTTGTTTTATTCGAACTAATTCAATGCCATTACATTGTCTTTCGTAAAATGGAAACACGCCTCTATTAAATGTATTTTTAACTTTTCAACCTTTCTGTTGCATTCTTTTTCGTTTCGGATAATTGCCGTTTTAAATTACTTTTTTCCCGTCATTTTGAACAAGGCGAGTAATTATGAACGCCAAAATAAAAACTTTTCTATACGGACAAATTGTAATCATTCTAATGGCTACAGGGGCGGATTTAGTAAAAAATCACGGTGAATTTTTACCCTTGTTATCACTTATTTATTTGTCAATTTAAGTATTTTTGTAATCGCGTTTTAGGTATTTTATTTTGTTTCGCGTATAAAACCAAGGGAGGGGTTAGTCAGGGACTCGAGCCGTTATTTTTTCGTTCCGGACAAAATTACCACCGTTATTACCAAATTGTCAACGATTTAGTCAATTTTTAAAAATTTCTCGGTTTGCGCGGATTTGTTAAGATTTTTGTTAATCTTTAAAATTTAAAAATCTTTCGCAAATTTGTAAGATGTAACAATTTTACGCCTATTACATTTTTTTTTAAATCTCAAAAAATCATAAAAGGTGTACAATTGTTACATCTTGGAAATTTGCAGAAGATGTTGAAATTTTAAAGATTAACAAAATCTTAAAAAATGTCCATCGAAATTTCTATCTCCGGCCTTGGCTGTCTCGATGAACTTATGCCTGAGTCGATAAATGTCAAAAAAGACACATGAAATGTAAAAATTATTATAAATGTCAAAATTGTAAAAAACTTCAAAAAGTGATGAAATGTCAACAATCCTTAAACAAATTCGACAATTGCTAAAAAAAAAGTGTTTAAACATTTCAATAGTTTCAATTTTAATTGATGGGCATATTATATTATTATATCTTTCACAATGTTCTCATTAATCACTTGGTGAAACATGATTAAAATAAAATTTGAAATAAAAACAATAATGATAATGGCTAGAAGCCGAAACTAGTCGGAATAATAAGTAAAACGTTAGTGAAACAAACCAAGTGTTTTTATTTCAAATTTTATTATATTATTTTATTATGAAATGAAAAGAATATTTTAAACTTTAGAGAAAATCAGTGTTTTATACGCGTGGCGCATGAAGTAAAATTTCGAGTTTAGAAAAGCCCCGTGAAAATTTGTCTCGGGTCGCTGGCGCGACCCTCGACAAATTTTCTACGCGGGGCTTTTCTAAACTCGAAATTTTACTTCATGCTTAGTCTGGGAGTGGAAAATACTCGTTCGACAATTGCCAATAGCTTCTTTTGTTTTTCTGTTCTATACAAAAAAAATGGGATACTAAGAAAAGTCATGAAATAGTAAATATTAAGAAAAGTTATGGAATTTGTTAACAATTAAAAAACCAAACTATAATTTTTTCCATTAAACGTTGAAATTATCGATTTTTATAAAAATATAGTAAATTCACAATAAGCGTCAGCATTTTAAAAATTAATGTAAAACATCCTAGAATTTGAAAATCAATTCAAACTGTCGACGATTTTTTAGTTAATTTTTAAAGATTCGTCGGTTTGCGCGAATTTTGTAAGATTTTTGTTAATCTTTAAAATTTCAAAATCTCTTGCAAATTTCCAGGATGTAACAATTTTACCCCTTGTAAACTTTTTTTATAAAAATCTCAAAAAATCATAAAAGGTGTAAAACTGTTACATCTGGGAAATTTGCTAAAGATGTGGAAATTTTAAAGATTAAAAAAAACCTTTAAAAATTGAGGCAAACCGACAAATTTTTAAAAATTGACTAAAAAATAGTCGACAATTTGAAAATGAACTAAAAGCGTAAAACTTTTAAGAAGCTCGTCTACGTTTTTAAATTTTACGAAAGGTAGAAAATGCACAAAAACTGCTAAGATTTAAAAAAATTGACAGTCATAAAAAATGTCAACATTTTTAAAATTAAAAAAAATCATCAGAACTTTGAAGAATAAATGAAATCTTCTAAATTCGCGACAAACCTTTAAAAACCGTCATAATTTTCAAATATAATGAAAATTTAGGTTAATAATGTGTTATGATTAACAAAAATTAAAGTGGTAAATGTTTGTTATTTGTCATAATTTTTAAATTTGATGAAAATGTAGGTAAATAGTTGGTTATAATTAACGAAAACTGGAAAAAATCATGAACATTAAATTCAAACCGACAAATTTTTAAAAATTGACTAAAACATCGTCGACAATTTGAAAATGAACTAAAAGCGTAAAATTTTTATGAAGATCGTCTACGTTTTCAAATTTTACGAAAGTTTAGAAAATGCACCAAAACTGCCGAGATTTAAAAAATTGACAAAAAGTCATAAAATATTTCAACTTTTTCAAAATTAAAGAAAATCATCAGAATTTTGAAGAATAACTGAAATCTTGTAAATTCATGAAAAACCTTTAAAAACCGCCATAACTTTTAAATTTAATGAAAATGTAGGTAAATAATGTGTTATGATTAACAAAAACTGGCAAAAATCATCAATATTAAGTTCAACGTTCCGATTCATATTTTGTTTCATTTTTATTTAATAATTTTATACATTAATGGCTCTTGCGAATGAATATTGTGCCCATCCATGGTTTGACCTTTTCAACACAACTCTATCTAATTTAAAGTTTAGGCTAAAACGTCATTTCTAGTTTGTGCAATTTATGTTATTTCTATGATTTATGTTATTCAATTTATGTTATTTCTAAAATTACTATATATACACGCACAATTACGTCGATTAGCTGTTATATTTGATTTTTATATATATTTTTTTAATTAATTATATTACGTTGTAATTTTATGTACAAATGGTGTTTACCGTAAATAAATTTACTTTACTTTACTTTACTTTAAAAATGAAATATGAATGAAAATTCGGAATTAATTCTGAGTAAAATTCACTGAGTTCAAATTATTAATCATTGTGATAGATTGTGGCATGAAAGATTGTCATGACAACTGTCAATTTTATCAAAATAAATGTTTTCAACATATTTATCATTGGCTAAAATTACTTGATTAATTCACATTTGTCAAAGATATATTTTTACAATTTGGTAATAATTGTACATATTACGTATATAAATAAACTTATATTAATATATTAAATTACATTTTTTACGGTTTTCTGTTTAGCTCCAAGTGATTCTTTTAATTTTTCAAATGTTTTGATATTAGACTACGCTTCTGATATTAAATGACAGTTTTAATGTTAAAAATGACAGTCTAGACATTAAATTCCGTAATTTACATTATATGTTACTTCTGACATTGAATGAAAATGAATGACAATTTGTATGATTTTGATATTTTTGACATTTTCCATATTTTTACAATTTTGTATTTTTGATATGTGTTAAACCCCAAGCCAGGGGGGGCTGGCTACGGCCTTGTGTATGGCCCGTTTTCTTGTTTCCCCATTCTTTTGTTTATTAGAACAAATTAATTTTAGCTATAAAGTTCCAAAAAAGTATTGACTTTGATTAAACATTGAAGTTTTGCATATTTTCATATTTGTTTCAGCAAACCTTAATGGGGTTATTTTAGGTCTTCATTATATTTTATTAAACTTCAAATTTAGATTTCTTAGAATTCAAATTAAATAATGCCCTGCCCCCACTTGGCTACGCCCAAGGTGCGTTGCTCGTCACATGCGCTCGGCGGTGAGTTGCTCGTCACTGACAAACCTGTGATTTAATAAATTTAAAAAAATAAGTTCAGTAACAGAAATCATATACAAACAATTTTAAGCTCACCAACTCTGGTCTAAATTTTAGATATTTTGAGAAAAAAAGTTACTGGAGCTAAATTACACAAAACCTGGGATCTAATTTTTTATCGCAGTAACTCCAGTGTAATTCCACTTTTCTCGAGTCATATTGAATTTGAATAATGAAACGAATGTTATGAATGATAAATAGACACGACTGCAACTTTAAATTGGATTTCCCGACAGTTGCTTTATTAGCATTATTACGTTCATTTTTTTTCTCTCTCTCTCTCACTCTTTCTCTATATTAGATACACAGAAACTGGCAATACTTTAATAGCTCAATACCTGGAACGAGTGCTGAATGAAAATGAGACATTTTTACGTCGTTGGAAAATGGAAATTTACGGCGTCTGGGATAATCTGCAGGGCTGTTTTCGCTGCAGTTTTCAATTCATTGACTCGGAAACACGGTTTTATCTCGTCTAAGTATCAAGAAATGTAGAAGTGGTTGCAAATGTTGAATTAAAGTGGGAAATGGCCGGGTGTAATATATTTGGAATGGTCATAAAATATCGGTTCGATTTTATGGGGGGTATTCAATATCGCCGGGGGTTACTCGTGTGTGTCTTAAACGTCTACGCAAAATTAACTTCGCATGAGGGTAATAATGTTCAAATTGCCGTGGAAAAATTACGTCATTGATAACGTTGTAATAACCGACTTAACCGAAAAATGCTGCAACCTGTACAGGGTGGTTTTTTTTTTTTTCGTTGATTTTATATGGTATAATGTTCTTTATTAGTGCTAATAGATAGTAACAATCTTTACACAAGTCAATTGGTCTTAAAAACTAAATACATCACAGTATAAAAGAACGCTACTATACATGATACATTCTAAAATAAGTCTATAATAAGCTAATAAGCTGAAAAACACCTGTATCTAAAATTAAAATATAAAAACGGATAAAATATAATTTAACATTACAGATTACAGAGAGAGGGCAGCATAATTCCTCTATAATGAGGTACCAAAATCAAAATCTAAAAATTCGTCGATACTATAGAAGGCATGTTTAGTCAAAATAGTTTTTATTAAGTTTTTAAACGTGTTTAATGATAGGTTTCTGATATGAGTGGGTAATTTGTTGAAGAACTTTACGGAGTAATACCTGGCACCTGTTTGTGACTTCGTAAGTCGCATTGCGTTTGTGATGATGTTGTGTCTATTCCTGGTGTTGTGGTTATGGATTGCGGTGTGACTGTTATACTTGTTGGAATTATTCTTAATATAGAGAAGGCATTCATATATGTATAATGATGGTAATGTTAACAGATTTAGTGATTTAAATGCCTCCCTACAGTCATCTCTATAATTGCTAAAAGACAATACCCTAATTGCTCTTCTTTGAAGTCCGAATATTCGATGGCGAATCGCGGAGTGCCCCCATGCTACAAGTCCATACCTTAACTGCGACTGTATATATGATATATAGGTATCTCTTAACATTTCGCTGGATATACAGTAGGATAGTCTCCGCAGGAGGAATATACTGGATGACAGTTTTTTGGCCAACGCATCTCCTTGGGAACACCATGTAAGTTGCCCATCCAGGTGTATACCGAGGAATTTTATATCGTCTTTGTGGGGTTTATGGGTTTTGGCTAAGGACGAAAGTAATGTTTCGGTTTTTTTGTCGTTGATTCGAAGGCCGTTACATGAAAACCAATCCGACACTTTACTTCGGGACAGTATAGTTTTCGAATCAGCTTCTTCTATTGTGTCTCCCGTTTCGATAATTGTCGTATCATCCGCATATAGGCATGATTCTGATCCTGCCATAAAAGCCGGTAGATCATTTATGTAAATCAAAAATAGAATAGGACCCAGTATTGATCCCTGAGGAACACCGAATTCTAACTTGACCTCGAATGACTTGGTCTCTTTAAAGTGGACAACTTGTGATCTATTCGAGAGATATGACAGGATCAGTCTGCAACTGTCTGGATGTATGTTGTAACATAGAAGTTTACGCATCAGGATGTCATGGGACACACAATCGAAGGCTTTTGTTAGGTCCAGGAAGGTTGATATGCAGGCAGATCCGTTTTCAAATGTGTTTAATATATGTTCTGTAAGTTCTAATATGGCTGTAGTTGTCGATTTCCCCCGACGGAATCCAAATTGCTTATTTGTGAATAAGTTTTCATCTTCGAAGTAACTTACTAATTGATTTTGTAGAATCCGTTCGTATACCTTGGAGAATGCCGGTAGAACGGAAATGGGTCGGTAGTTATCAACACAATTCGGATCTCCTTTTTTAAAGATAGGCACCACTTTAGCTTTTTTTAAAGCGTCAGGAAAAAGTTTGCTCTTTATTGAGGTGTTTATTTGGTGCGTTAGAGGCTTGACAATTTGGTTAATTACTCTTTGGATAACATCCACCCTTATACCATACATATCTCTGCTTCCATTGCACTTGAGGCTATTTATGGCACTCGCGACGTCACTGTACGATACTTCTTTAAAGTTAAAGTAGTTAGTGATCTTTTTTGTATTTAAACACGTGATTCTTATCGGGTCTAAGTCCGGTTTTGTTAACGAGTTTACAATACTTCTCGCCATGGAACCGAAATGTAAGCTTAGATTTTCAGCATTAAGCGCGCAATTTATCGTTCTGTTATTGGGCTCTCTTTTATGGTTAATTACTTCCCACCGTGCCCTTTGTTTTTGTTTTGCTTTTTGAACATACGTGTTATTCGCTTCTATTTGGGCTTTTGTGATTTCTTTTTTATAGAATACTTTGTACTGATTTTTCATAATTTTTAGATCGTCTGTCTTATATTTGTTATATGCTTCACATATCAATCTCAGATTATCTCTCATACGCGCTAGTTTTTCTGTGAACCAGGTTATTACCCGTTTATTTCGAAATTTTGCTTGTTTCAATGGGAAAGCTAACTCAAATTCATTTATAAAAACTGAATGGAATTTTAAAAATGCCTTATTGGTGTCTGTTGATTCAGAAGCACTCCATTGTATCGTTTCCAGCCTTTTGAATAATTTAAATACACCTAAGTCAGTTATGGGGCGGTAAGTTTTGCACTGAATATCACTAATAGAAGAATTATGCTGCTGCTCAATTCCAAATTTTACACCGATATGGTCTGATAGCCCAGTTTCCATAGGTTCAACTACATAACGTGAACTATTACATGCTATGTTGTCAATAGTATTTTGAAGTCGCGTTGGAAAGTCTACGATCAATTTTAAACCGAATTCACGTAGCAAATCTACCAGATTGGATTGTCTAACATCAGTTGTATTGAATTGAATATTAAAATCTCCTGTAATGATAACATTTTTGTCGACAATATGTAATGACTCTAAAGTTTGGGCTAAGAGATTTAGAAACACATTAAAATCACTATTTGGGGATCGATATACTACAAGTAAAAAGCAGTTATAGGTATTTAAGTATACACCGGCAATTTCAAAATCTTTATCTTTGGACATATTGTCTATGGTAAGAGTTTTAAATTGTATATCGTTGTGTAGCATAATTAAGACACCTCCATGAATGAATTGTGTTCTCGCAAAAAACGCTGCTAATGTAAAATTTTCTAATTGTAAGCTATTGATTTCACATTCGGTCAGCCAGTGTTCACAAAGACATAGTATTGAGAGCTTAGCTTCGGTGTAATTTAATAGTACATCCACTTCATTTATTTTTGATCTTAACGATTGAATATTTAAGTATAGTCCGTAAGTTATTGATTTATGCAGGTCGTTGGTTATATTCCGTTTTTTGGAGACGAACTTCCCGCTGGTGAGGCTAACGAATTAGTATGTTTGGTGAGAAGGCCCGCTTTACGAAAGATGGATTCGATCATGATCTTCTTTTCATATCTATTCAGGTGAAAATTGGGTTTCACCTCTATTCGGTGACGTTGCAGTATGTCGCTATTGGTAATGTAGTTGCATGTTGCCTCCATGCTGCTTCTGTGTAATTTGTTGTTTATGTCGTCAATAATAATAATAGGCTAAACGGTAAGAGATACAAAAAATCTAAGATATGTGTCCCGTTCTCTTTTTTAGTGTTTCGTATAATGGCGCAATCAGATCTACGCTAACTAGATTGGTTTAGAAGATATAGGGTGATTCTTAAAATCTACTGGTTTTTATTATCTCTTATTACTCGGTTATTTATAGAGATAAAAAAATATTTTAAATACAAACGTTTTTTGACTTTTTACGTAGAATCCAGTGGTGTTCTTAAAAAAAATATAGATATTTTGATTTTTGAGATATTATCAAAACTAACATTTTGTTAAATGGGACACCCTGTATCTGAGTATCTCAAAATATTGCATTTTTTCTTGTGATTGCAACAATATGTAACACTTAATATTTTGCTTTGCCCTAAATGGCTAATATATATATATATATATATAAAAAAAAAACATTTTCTAGATGGCCATGAATTAAATGATTATTCTTTGATTTTATAATAGGTATATTAAAAACCCAGTTAACAAGAATATTGAAACATTAATAAACTAAAACAACAACAACTACAAAAAACAAACAAAAATTTATAATAACTTTACAATTATCTCATATATACAGCGATTTTTTCGCATTTGTATGCGCTGCAAATTTTCCGATATTCGTTGCTTCTTAAAAGAGTTCCATTTGGAGCTATAAATGAGTGTTATCCACTCCCAGACTAAGCATGAAGTAAATTTTCTGGGCTTTTCTAAACTCGAAATTTTACTTCATGCGCCACGCGTAAAAAACACTATAATATTGTCAAATTTATGTACATTTTAACTTCACTTAAAACCTGTGTTTATTACGCGTGGCGCATGAAGTAAAATTTCGAGTTTAGAAAAGCCCAGAAAATTTGACCCTCGACAAATTTTTACGGGGCTTTTCTAAACTCGAAATTTTACTTCATGCTTAGTGTGGGATTAGAAAACACTCGTTTAAAGCTTCAAATTTAATTCTTTTAAAAATTAAAGAATGTCAGATAATTTACAACTAAAATAATTAAGAAAAAATAATGTGATTTTATAAAAATAATGACATACCATGGAATTGATATAACAATTGCGGATATTCCCTGTTCTTTTTTAAAGTTCAATTTAAAGCTTTAAACAAGTGTTTTCCACTCCCAGACTAAGCATGAAGTAAAATTTCGAGTTTAGAAAAGCCCCGTGAAAATTTGTCGAGGGTCGCGCAGCGACCCGAGACAAATTTTCTGGGCTTTTCTAAACTCGAAATTTTACTTCATGCGCCACGCGTATAAAACACTATAATATTGTCAAATTTATGTACATTTTAACTTCACTTAAAACCTGTGTTTTATACGCGTGGCGCATGAAGTAAAATTTCGAGTTTAGAAAAGCCCAGAAAATTTGTCTCGGGTCGCTGCGCGACCCTCGACAAATTTTCACGGGGCTTTTCTAAACTCGAAATTTTACTTCATGCTTAGTCTGGGATTAGAAAACACTCGTTTAAAGCTTTAAATGTAATTCTTTTAAAAATTAAAGAATGTCAGTAAATTTACCACTAAAATAATTAAGAAAAAGTAATGTGATTTTATAAAAATAATGACATACCATGGAATTGATACAACAATTGTGGATATTCCCTGTTCTTTTTTAAAGTTCAATTTAAAGCTTTAAACAAGTGTTTTCCACTCCCAGACTAAGCATGAAGTAAAATTTCGAGTTTAGAAAAGCCCCGTGAAAATTTGTCTCGGGTCGCGCAGCGACCCGAGACAAATTTTCTGGGCTTTTCTAAACTCGAAATTTTACTTCATGCGCCACGCGTATAAAACACTATAATATTGTTAAATTTATGTCTAAACGATGATAATATGAAATGATAACGTTTATTATGAAAATGTAAGTAAGTCTCTTCTGATACACGAAACTCATTTCAGTTACGCATTTTAGAAGTGTGATTTTCTTGTTTTATTTTGACCCCACATGGCGGATGACAGGGAGTTGTCGCCACTGTGTTCTATTACGTCACTGTAGTCCATCGTAGGTGCTGTTTTACAGCCAAAAGAGTAACAAATTGTAATTCTCAAAAGAGAGTTATCACCAATGTGTTCAATTAAGTCACTGTAGTCCATCCTAGGCGTTGTTTTGTGGTTAAAAAAAGTAACAAATTTTAATTCTCAAAACAGAGTTGTCGCCACCGTGTTCAATTAAGTCACTGTAGTCCATCCTAGGCGCTGTTTTATGGGCCAAAAGAGTAACACATTTTATTTCTCAAAAGAGTAACGTCAGATTAACATCACAAGAGTAACGTATTTAAGATTCAATTTCAATTTATTTCAGTTGAGATCCTCAACGGACATAGACAAAAAAACGTTACAGTTATCAGAGATTGTCTACACTTATGTACACTATTGACAGTTAGTTACTCAATATTCACCAATTAAAGATCAAGTTATTCATGATAAGCGTTAGAAACGTATACACGTTCGTATTATTTTTTATAACAGCAATATAGATATTTCCACTCGCGTACATCAAATAACTTACCTACCTAATTAAAGATCACATTACAAAATCCTCCACGCAATAAACAAAATCCACGAGCAGACATGCAAACACGATGCCCGATTTTAATTAAATCCCCTTCACCTTAGTCCTCGACACCCACACTCCCATCCGAAATCACAGGATTAAATAATCCGACGCAAAACGAGATCCAGATCAAAACATCTATTTACCCTTAAATACGGGTTCTAAATAATTCAATCGCAATGAATGAAGTGCACGTACCTTGAGAGGCCTGGTGATGGTTACCGTTTCGATTGTGGTCGTCTGAGCCATTTCCCCTGAAAAAAAGAGAAAAACAGGGAAAATCAATTCGATTCAAATCCATCGCATTGAATAACAACTACGAGCGGAATTAAATGGGAACAGGCCGGTGGGCTAAATAAAATAAATCGAGTGGAACTCGCCGAGAGAGGAATAATATCCCTATCGCTATCGGCTCCCTCTTTCTGCAAATAGTGCGCCATTGTCTTTATAATTGATGATATTTATAGCTTAGCACCTGCAATTTCATTCAATTCGCACGTCTATTCATCAGCATTAATTAAATCATTCAAATACTTGATTTCATTTCAAATGCCTTATTCTAGAAAAGACAAAAACATACATTGCGAATTAAAAATTGTAATAAAGGAATTTATTTGTGAGGAATTATTTAATTTGTTCCGTACAATATTCATACAGGGATTTTTTGTTTTAAGTATATATATCCAGATAATTTCAGCGTTTGGTAAATTTGGAAACTGTTTTCATAAATGCGGTCAATTTAAACCTTCAATCGAGTGTTTCCAATCTTTTATAAAGCATGAAGTCAAATTTCGAGTTTAGAAAAGCCTGAAAATTTGTGTTGGTCGCGTAGCAAAGTGGTGCGACCAAGCCAAATTTGTAGATTTTTTTTAAAGTAAAAATTTTACTTGATGCGCCAAAAACACTGATTTAAAACGAACAGCAATTTGTTTTCGGATCTTTTCCTTTAATTAAACCACAAAGAAAATTGCTAGAATTTTGAAAGCGTAAGATTTTGCTAGACGTAATAAATGTTTGTAAAATTCATTAACGTGACATCAAACTTAAGCAGTATATCTTAAACTTCACATTAAATCTATGTCTTACACGCGTAGCACATGAAGTAAAATTTCGAGTTCAGAAAAGTCTAAAAATTTGACTTCAACCTTAAGGGTGTGCTGGAGTCGTCAAAAATTTCACGTTCAAGGTCATCCGAGTGCCATGTCACCTTACACCCCGCGAAGTCGCCCAGGCACCTTTCACTGTCTAACTACTTACGCTTGTGTTTGCATATCTCTGTCGGGAGTTGGAATCGAAAAACTCGGCACCGTTGCAATAGTTTGCGAGACGCGGTAGAGATTTATAGTATTTCTGATGTTATGTTTATGTTTTTAAAATTTGAACGTTAGTGTGCGCATCCATTTAATCACAAACAATACAGCAATAGTAAAACCAATTATTGATGATCAGGTTACAATTTAAAAAATCCGTTTATCATTTTACATTTATTAGATCAAAAGCATGTTAAATAAGTTGAAGTTATACATATAGAAAATAACCCATTACTGCGTATTATATCTTATTAGGAAACAAATGAAATTTTATTTTTTTATCATTTTAAAAGAAAAAAATGCACAAACTATTATTTTCTATAACAAAAATAATAAGATTTAATATTTATTTATTTATTTATTTATTATCCAACAGATTCCTAAGATCTAATAATAGGATAAATTAGAAAAATACAATTATAGCGCAATACAGTATAGTCACAATCGTTCACAATATAGCACTGCGAATAGAACAATAGAAAGTGGTCAGAAAAGGAGTGAAAAGCTTTACGTAGAGCGATGTGTTAATTAATTTGGAGTAGTAAAATCTAGAAAAATAAATAGACTATAAGAAATAAATGTAAAAAATTCAAATATAAAACAAAACAAAAATTGATATCTATTATAGTACACTCCGCCATGTTAGATACTTGAAAGCAATAGCTTTCACCTACCTTATTTTTCACACTATAAAATATCACTATACACAAGATCTCTATACTTCACTTTAGTTTGCTTTCTCGAAAGCCAATAAGGTGGCGTAATTTGATCACCTGATTTTTTGATTTCTGTTGTGGTACTATTTTTGGGATAATAGACATTGCACCCGCCCACGGACAGTCGAATATACGGTAAGAAGGATCGACAGAATCGAAGATTTTGGAGTGAGAATAGAGATCGCTTACGTCACAAATGCGCGCTGAATTTAAATGCGGTTACTTCATGGTCAACTTTAGGTAAACATGCATAGGCTGAACATTTTCTAACATTCGTTGTTTTTTAAAAGAATTCAATTTTAAGCTTTAAACGAGTGTTGTCCACTCCCAGACTAAGCATGAAGTAAAATTTCGAGTTTAGAAAAGCCCCGTGAATATTTGTCGAGGGTCGCGCAGCGACCCGAGACAAATTTTCTGGGCTTTTCTAAACATGAAATTTTACTTCATGCGCCACGCTTGAAAACACAGATTTTAAGCGAAGTTCGAATATACATACACTTCACAATATTTTAGTGTTTTATACGCGTGGCGCATGAAGTAAAATTTCGAGTTTAGAAAAGCCCCGTGAAAATTTGTCTCGGGTCGCTGCGCGACCCTCGACAAATTTTCACGGGGCTTTTCTAAACTCGAAATTTTACTTCATGCTTAGTCTGGGAGTGAAAAACACTTGTTTAAAGCTTCAAATTGAACTTTAAAAAAATATAACACAAAATATTAAAAAATCTATCTCTGAAAGTACAGCGAAAAGTTATAATAGACTCAAAAACGTAACCAAATACAACGTCATTGTTCTCTCTCGCACGAACTAGGGCCTGCGGGGAAAGGGGTAGGGGAAAACATAGAAAGATCCAATTCTATCATACCTTGTAACACATATGAGTTACGCCCATAGACGTACCTTGGCACCCGCCTAGTAAATTTAAACCGTAAGGTTCGCCGCTTTACACTGTTGCCGCATGAAATTAGTTCGTGCTTGTAATCTGGGGGCACCACTTTGCAAAGCGACCCATATCAGGATTTATAAAAACAATATTAAACGAATATTAATAAGATATATGAAAAATGTTATTAATAAAATATATTACATACTCTCCTTAATTGTGCGGAAAGCATTCTGATTTTTATTACATAAAATGTATGCTTTTAAAATGCGTTATAGCACAAATATTAAAAAATAAAATGCATTGGTCATATCTCAGTAAAAAAATAGGCTTATTAAGCAACCGGTCATTTAAATGTTTATTATTAACAACGGAATCTTGAAAATTGTATGTAGGCAACTTTATATACATCCAGCTCACTCCAGCACGCCCTTAATCAAGGAGTGGAAGCAATCGTTAGAACAAAAAAACTTCCTGTATATACTTTTTTACTTCAAAATAGAAGCGATAGAAAATTACTTATTGTCTTGATATAAACAATTTACGAAAGTACCATTTATTAAAAAAACTGACTTAACCCTCCACATATGAATGAACAAAACGTTTCCATATACATTAATGTAAAATCACCTGACAAAATAACCTTTTCTGTATAATTAAGTAAACTGAAGATAGTCCCTTCATATATTTGGTTAGATAGCAGACAAACAATAAATGCGTTAAGCTGACAATATTTAGCAGGGATAACCCGACGCTCTCACCATTTAGTTTAATTTGGATTTTTATAATAAGCAATAAATAAGATATATCTTCTTTTCACTAAATAAAATATTCTTGTAGTAATTAAATTTAAAAATCGCAACATGAGAAGCTGAACAAAATAATTATTTTCTATATAAAAAAGTGATGAATAAAATACATAATATGTATTATCTACCTATATTTGTAGAAAAATTATCAGCTAAACTGTCCTAAGAGCAATGATAATTACGCATTAATTTTGTTTAACCCGACAGTTTGTTGCTTGGTAATCGCTCGACGCAAGGAGGGCAATTACCGAAAGCAACAGACTTAAGGGAATTCAACAAAATTATTTAAATATCATTGCCGCAGGTATATTCGGTCAGAGAAGTTCTTGAATAGACATGTATAATATTAGGTATATGCATACAATTTAGACAAACTTCAAAAGAATGTGACAGACAAAATGTCATTGATTGCATCGAAGTATAATTCTTTTTACCGGGTGTTCGATAAAAAAACGCCCAGCGCCATAACTCTGTTATTTATTGACCGATTTGAACGAACTAAAAAACAAAGTCAATGGCCGTTTAAATACTACAGAATGACAGTAATTATATTTTGTTTCAGAGTTAACTTCATTGCCCAATAATTTTCAATTTAAAATGTTTAAACAACGGCATATACTTTTCTTATTTTATTAACTTAGACATTCTAAATCCAATTATGCCTGATATGTTAATTTTAGTTTTATAGTTTTTTATATATTTAGAAAAATTTAATAATAGCAATCACACATATTATAAAAGTCTTCCTTGCTTTACTTTTTAATTTAATAAAAAATGAAGTAAGGAATAACAGTCTTTTTATGTGTAATAATCCCTTCATGTAAACTCAAAACATACAGTTATAACTCAATCAATCAATTAATTTATTGGTCTATTAGATTGTATTATGTAATATCAGACAAGACAGCAAACACATAATAATAAAAATCTTAATGGAGTTGTATGAGTTACGTGAAGGTGTTAAGTCACTTAATTAAACACAGTTATATTCCTTTCTTCACTTTTATTTTTCTTGCTAGATGTACATTTCGGGTACTAAGTACCCATTATCAATAGCTAACTGCAGTTAGCTATTGATAATGGGTACTTAGTACCCAAAATGTACATCTAGCAAGAAAAATAAAAGTGAAGAAAGGAATATAACTGTGTTTAATTAAGTGAATAAAAATCTTGTTTACATAATTTTTTCGCAATTAATATAGTGTGATTTAACATGAAAAAAAAAAAAATGCAACACCCGATGTTGTAAACAGATGCAATGTATGTATTCAACAGAAATATTGACAAAAGTAATTTATTGTTTAGTCATGTCAATCAACAAAAGAACATTTGTAAATTGGCCTTTTAATACTGTTTTAATTGTTTATTAGTTTATATTTAAAATCCGCGTGTTCCGTTAACTAATTTATTATACATTAACAGTTTATTATCATTTTTAACGCAACTTTAATATTTAATAAATCCTTAATTTCTTAGAAAGAATATTAATTTAACACTTGCACTATTTATTTATTCTATGCTACATAAAGTTTCCAAATAAACAAGTTTCAACTAATCAAACCTCCAAATTTGATGTTACGAATCAGGATTTTATAAACCTGACCCCTAAATTTGTTGTAAACAAATAGTATTTAACTAAACTAACCTACACATTTAATGTAAAGTTTACATTGTAAGCAAACAAGATTTAACTAACCTGACCTACATATTTGATGTAAACAAACAAGATTTAAATAACCTAACCTACAAATTTGATGTAAGCAAACAAGATTTAATCAACCTAACCTACAAATTTGATGTAAGCAAACAAGATATAACAATTATAAACACCGAATTTGATGTGAACAAACAGGATTCAACAAATATAACTTCAAAGATTGATGTAAACAAACAGGATTTTACAAACTTAACCTCCAAACTTGATTTAAATACTGGAGATTTTAACGGTGTAAGCTCTAAAATTGATTTAAATGATGTGGAGTCTTTGATGTGTTATGTCAAACCTGAATAGTTAGATATAACCTTACAATAAATGACATTTGTCACTTTTTTCCAAGGCACACTAATTATAATTTTTGAAAAATAGTATTTCCAATAGAAGGTTTATTTTAATTTTGTTTCGACAACGATACTTTAAAAAAACAACAGATTGCGCATTATTAGGTTCAGAAAAATAATGTCTAGCGATCAAATGAGTGTTTTCCACTCTCAGACTAAGCATGAAGTAAAATTTCGAGTTTAGAAAAGCTCCGCGTAGAAAATTTGTCGAGGGTCGCGCCAGCGACCCGAGACAAATTTTCACGGGGATTTTCTAAACTCGAAATTTTACTTCATGCGCCATGGGCATAAAACATTGGTTCAAAGTGAAGACTGAATTTTTAAAATTGATATATTCGAATATTTTTTCTCAGAGACACAAATTTAAATTTAAAAAATATAATTTAAAATAGAAAAAAAAAAAATATTTTCGACGACAGTATTTGCAAAAAACAACATATTCGGCATTATTGGATTCAAAAAAAATAATGTCCAATGTAATAAAATTAAAAAATTACAGGTAGCCGTTTAAAAATTTTAAATTGGCTATTATTTGGCAATAAAGTTATTATTGAAAAAAATCAATATTAGTGTCACTTCTTAGTATTCAAACGGTCATTGCCTTTGGCTTTTAGTTCAATTAAATCGGTCAATAAATAACAGAGTTATCGCCTTGGACGTATTTTTATCAATCACCTGGTATATTATTATAACTTATACCGCACATTAGTTCATAATTTCTTACCCCCCAAATACCATCAACAAATGTTTCAAATACCTGCTGTTGTGTATGCGATTGTTGTTTCTTTAACTTATTTCTTTCTTTCTGTAATATTTTCGTTAAAAACGTGACGACGTTTTTGATGTTTGTTTGTTTGTGTTGGCTGGATTTCAAAAATTATGTGAGCCAGTTGAAAGCATTGAAAAGCAGCGGTCTTTTTAGTTTGAGCCTATTGGAAGCAGGGTCTTTTTACTTGGAGCCAATTGAAAGCATTGTGATTATCAGAAGTTATAACTCCCCTCCGGGAATTGACGTTCTAAGTTTTTGTAGAATGCTCTGCGAGACGAAAATGGAGCAATTCCATTGGGTATTTTTGAAAGAACTTAGCTATGGAATAAACATAATTGAGGATCTTAAAAGCCAAGGGATACAAGTGCATGCAAATAAATTTGGTAAAAAAATTGTTTGAAAGTTGAAAAAAAAGAGTTAACTAAGGAAAATTTGCACTCAATGGCTTATATTAAACTTAAATTACAATAAAAGGTAATTTAAGTTTAATATAAGCCATTGAGTGCAAATTTTCCTTAGTTAACTCTTTTTTTTCAACTTTCAACTTTCAACCACTATCAGTAATATCATGTTGCCAACAAACTATTGAATGTATCTTAAATTCTATCTCCAACTCCAATTATATAAAATTTGCACTTACATCCCTTGGCTTCTAGGATCCTCAATTATGTATTCTATTGAGAAAAATTATATTTTGTTCATATTAATAATAATTATTATTTATTTTTTGGTAATAGACTTTTCCAATTATTATTTAATAAAATAAACAATTAATAGAGTTTTAAAATGTCCTATTATTGTCTATTAATAATGTAGTAAAAGTATTAATAATATAAACATTTTCATATTGATTGAATAAACTTTAAATATCATATTTAAATAAATTACGTAAATTAACATTCGAGCGAAAATACAATAATTTTATTATACTTCGATAGATTTTTATCCACATATTATTTATATTAAATAGGCCATTTTATTTTGATTATATAATTTCATCGTCGCTGCGGGCAACAATTGCAATTAAAACTTCAACAGAGAGTGTACCGGCATGGAAATAAAAACACAATATTAATAGCGAAACATTTGGGTCAGTTAAAGTAATTTATTTCGTATGTATGCAGTCATTCGACTAATCATTGTTTAATTAAAAAACCTGTCAGTGCTAATATTATTTGTGTGTATGTTTTTATGTAAAATACAACAAAAAGCTTTTAGATCAAACACAATTTAATTGAAAATTTATTTAAATTCATATATAAAAGTAAAATCTTTGTGTGATAAAGTAACAGTTATACAGGGATATTTTTTTAAGTATACATATAGATGCGATGTAAATTTTCCGATATTCGTTGTTTCTTAAAAGAGTTGAAGTTGAAACTGTAAACGAAGCATGAAGTTAAATTTCGAGTTTATAAAAGCCTCGTGAAAATTAGCCTCAGGTCGCTGCGCGACCCGAGGCTAATTTTCAATGCAGGGCTTTTCTAAACTCAAAATTTTACTTCATACTTAGCCTTTGAGTGGAGAACACTGATTTAAAGCTTCAAATTGAACTCTTTTAATAAACTACTAATATACCAAGATTTAGGTATTCAAGTAAAGTTCAAATATATATAAATTTCACAATATTTTAGTGTTTTATACGCGTGGCCCATAAAGTAAAATTTCGAGTTTAGAAATAAATTTTACTGCATGCGCCACGCGTATAAAACGCTGATTTTAAGTGAAGTTCAAAATATACTACTAGAGCAGGATGTTTAAGACGTATATACATTCTGAACTACACAACAGATCAGTGTTTTCTACGCGGAGCGCATGAAGTAAGATTTCGAGTTTAGAAAAACCTTAAAATTTGGTTTGGTCGCGTAGCGCTACGCGACCAAACCAATTTTTAAGGCTTTTCTAAACTCGAAATTTTACTTTATGCTTAATCTGGGAGTGAAAAACACTCGTTTAAGACTTCAAATTAAACTAATTTAAATAAAAACGTTTTTCATATGTGGTACACTTAAAAGAAAAAACCCTGTATGTATAAACTTACCTTTAATACTCCGTTTTTACTAGTAAGTATAAGCAAAGAAACTACTAAATTATCATCGATTCGGTGCCAAATGAAAAAGCTCGAAATGCCGATGGGAACGTGTTGCAGCAAAGCCCGGCCATCAAGGAGTAATATCGAAATGCAGCAAATACCGAAATACAAATTGCTCAATTAAAACGCCATCCGAAAGCACACATCCGCGAGTATTTAGCTCCAACTCCACTTTGATGTATGAATTGGTAATTGACGCCATTATACTAGTATTTGTATGTCACCAGATGATGAAACGCACACCTTTCAAAAACCAATTAAAACACGACTTTTTACAACAAGTCCATATAAATTTCCATTAATCGAAATATAAATTGACAACCGTGCGCCGGCCGCCATTAATTTATATTTAAATTCGAACCTCGCGTACATTTGGGCTGGATTAAATACGAAATAAAATTTAAAAAAAAAACCTAAGCGATTAATCCACATTTTTTTTTACAAACGAGTATTATGTATTTAAGGGGCAGTTCGAACGTTTTAGATATAAATGCTGCAAGGCAAGGGTTTCGGCGGCCTATCGGATTATTTGCAAAGCAATGAATGTATAATAGGCTTAAAAGCGTTCAAAGGGAAGTCGGTCGGGTTATCGAATTGAATTTTAAGAAATAATACATCCTACGAGTTGTAGGCCGATGTTTAGTGAACTGAACATACAGCAAGGGAGTGCTTACTTGCTCAAAGCGGTCTTTGTCAGTATTCAAATTGTACTGAATTTCTGAGGACTTCCTTCCTCTTTATGGAGGAGAGACCAGTTTAATTTTTATCTTGTAAGAGGGGTGCGGAAAATCTAGATATTAAGAGATTTAAAATGATGAATATTATTAAAATATTTATTCTACCTACTGTGTGTCCCCGGATTACTGCCCGGATAGAATACACTTTTTTATTGTGTTTTTTTCGACAAAAAGTCATTCTTTCAAAACGTTATAGATGATTTGAAAACACTATTTTTATTGTCGAATCTTAAATTTACTATAGAGAGCGCTCAAAAATAAAAAAGAAATTATAATAAGAGAAAAGTATAGTATGTTCAATAAAAAAAAAAAAAAAAACTATAGAGTGCTATGATTTTATCTTTTTATAAATTTATGTTGGCTACACGCTTTATGAAATGTCATATAAAACGTCAAACATAATAATCGAAATGTTACTTCATGCGCCATGTGTATAGAATACTATTTTAATGTGAAATTCAAAATATAAAAAAACATAATTTTACTAAAGGGTGTACATTTTTGTATGTTTAATTAAAATGTTCATGTTGATTAGCCACTTGATGTTCTTAGTATTTGTACTGGTATAAGTACTTAATTAATTATTGTTACGTACTTGTACTTGAGTACATTTTGTGTAGAGTAATTGTACTCAGTATTCGAGTAAATTTTACCTGTATTTGGGACAGCTCTAACTACAATTAAGTCTACGATGGATTTAGCGGTTTTTATTTACTAAATTGCGGATTTAGGACGTTTTTAAACCAACAACGATCTTACACACATTATTACAGCAGGATTCAGTTCGATAAGATAGCTAATTTCGAGCTAAAATATGCCTCTAATTATATACTAGGAGATGCGACACACGTTCAATTTTTGTAAAAAAAAAAAATGGATCTAGGAGACTTTGGAAATATTCGACTGACCGTAAATCAAATTGCTTTAATTTTTATACAACAACAAACAATCTTTATTACAACAAGCAATTACATAACATGTATATTTATATAAGGTTGAAATTTTGTTGCCAATCGGCTTCGACCTGTGGTCTTTCTGCCAAAATTCATTCGGTACGTCAGTGTCTTGATGGAATGATGAGATGATATATGGTAGTGTTTAGGTTTTTGAATTTAGGATAGATATTAGGGTTGCGTGTGAGGCACGGGTGGGATAAGGTGTCTAGGTTAAGGGGGTTGGTTGCAAACTTTTCGGATAGGTGTTCGATTCTTTGGTCAACAGAGATAATTTTTGTTTTTTCATACAGGAGGGTATTTGAAGAGTTGTGTAAGGGATTATTTGTGTGTCTCATTTTGGTAAGTGTGCGAAGGGCTGAACGTTCAGCAACTTGGATTTGTTGTAGAACTGCGGGACGAGGATTGTGGAAAAGCAACTATCCTTTTCCACAATCCTCGTCCCGCAGTTCTACAACAAATCCAAGTTGCTGAACGTTCAGCCCTTCGCACACTTACCAAAATGAGACACACCAATAATCCCTTACACAACTCTTCAAATACCCTCCTGTATGAAAAAACAAAAATTATCTCTGTTGACCAAAGAATCGAACACCTATCCGAAAAGTTTGCAACATAGTCAAGAATAGGGCGACAGATCATCTTGTAAATGTGGACTGCGGTGTTGGTCGAAATTCCTTGATTTTTATGAGTAAGTGATCTGAAATGCCGCGCTCTTTTCTTGACCTTGTCTTTAAGGTTTAGGGCATGGGATTTAAATGTAAATTTAGGGTCGAATATCACACAGAGATATTTGCAGGATCAGGATGGTGGAATTTGATTGTTGTAAATCGTGATTAAAAATGTTTATATTTTTTTTAGAAATGTGTTATAAAAGATTTACCAACATCCACTGGCATGTATGTACAAAATATGTGTTATTAATGTAATCCCACTATATGGGGATTACATGTTTTAATTTGAAACATCTCAATTCTAGGCTTAGATTTGAACGATTTTCTATACCCAGGAAATGTTAAAATTGTCATTTATTGTAAATTTTAAACCTTCACCGGATGAAATTAAAAAAAAAAACAGTAAATATATATCTGGGGCATTCTTTTATACTAAAGTTATGAAACTTAAAATAGAAGAATGGTAAAATTCATTGCATACTTGACATCCATGAACCTATATATAAAAATTAGAGGTTATTAGGGGACGATATGGGTATATCAGGAAAGTACATAGGTATACACACAATACTCTTACTTACAAGAAAGTTAAAAAGAAAGTTTACATAAAATTATTTCAAGTACAGATCGTGCAAGACGACAATAAATTAAAACAATTCCATACCTCCTCCTTCTTTCTTGGCGCACATAATTGATGTTCGCGAGTATATTGAATAATCACAAGATAATTAAACACTAAGTTCCGTAAACAAACGAAGAGCACGCAGACAGAAGCACAGAAAGGAAACAATGCCGGGATTTATGTACTCGATAATAATCAGAGGAACGGTATAATTCCGGCGCACAATTCTACCCGCGATTACACAAAGCCCAAAGAAATTTCCAGAGTGTCGCCGGTAATGAAAATTCAGATTTAAGGCCACGTAGCGCACATAAATCCGAAAGGGGCGAATACTCTTCGGAATTTAAAATAACTAATAACGGTATGTTTTCGATATATGCGATGTTAAAATGATTCAGAAAAGAAGAAATTTCGTAAACACTGTCTGTCGGATGTGCGGATGGAGAGACTGTCACGAAATGTTTCGCACACAATGTTGAAAATTGAATGTGATGGCAGCTCATGTGGGAATTAGGGCGAATTGGTGGGATGAATATTTTACTTTTTTGTTTCGGTATTTCGGACGAATATATACCTGAAAATATTTTTAATAAAGTATTTAATCAATTTATAGATTAAATTCCTGTTTATTACGTTACAAACATTTTGTATATCAACAGGTTAAATATACCTGCAATTTTATTTAACTACAAACCAATTCTTATTAAAGCGAACAGAATTTAACAGAAACTTGCGAGCACTATTTTTTTTTTATTGTGGTCGTACTTCAATGAAAATAACCATTAACATTACAATAAAACACGACGCGAATTTCCGAGTTGATTTTCCACGGTGTTTATGGCGTCGAATAAAATCAAATTCGAATTAAATTCTCGTGAAAGAGCCGTAAAAAGTATCCATGTTTGGATTTTTACGAAGCGGAAACTTTGATTGCGCACGGTTATTGCGGCGAATTCTTTACCTTTATTATTGCCATTGTCGTTCGGCCTCAATCTGCGTTTTTCCATGATTTTGTTTTCGATTAATTTTCCCGGTTTTCACTGATCGGCACAAAAACTGACTAAACACACCGATGATAGATTATTAGATTTGTGTTTGCGTTTTTTTATCGTGATGTGTACTGATAGCGGGACTGAAAGAGATTATTGATATGAGGCTAAGTCAATATTTAACATTGGAACATGTGAAAATGTGATTTAATAGTATCATGGTGTTACTCACAATAACATTCCACAAAAATCCTAAGAATTAGGGATTGTAATACCCATACAGCGGTTAACTGTTTTTCGGTTAATCATAACAATGTTCTGCAGAATGTAACATAAGTGGAATAACAATAATTGACTGTTTTTCGGTAATTTATAAACAATGTTCTACAGAATGTAACATAACCGGAATAACAAAAATTAAAATAATTGTTTTGATAATTTTTGTACTTCAACGGTATTTTTTAGAATGACAGCGGAGAATTAACGAGTTAATTTGAAATGCTAAATTTCCCTGACTCTTGCCTGCTCCCACATTTCTTTGCCTTACCCCTTAAAATAATTTCATATAACTAAACCAAATATAGAGGAGAAAAAAGTTATTGATAGTATATTAAGAGGTGAAAAGAAAATATATTATAAAGCACGAATTTAAAAATGGCAAGATTTGATAATTTTCTAAAATTTATGAACGCGAAATGAAACATAAGCAGTATATTTTGACCTTCACAATATTGTTAATGTTTTATAGGCGTGGCGCATGAAGTAAAATTTCGAGTTTAGAAAAACCTAAAAATTTCGATTTGCCAGGACACGACTCGCTTCGCTCTCGCGCTCCGGCAAATCCAAATTTTCAGACTTTACTAAACTCGAAATTTTACTTCATGCTTAGTCTGAGAGTGGACGACACTCGTTACAAATTACAAATTAAACTCTTTTATAAAATCAACGGATATAAAAAAAAATCGGGATATGTATCAGTACTTGAAAAAAAAATTCCTTGATTGTCGTGTCTAGACGTCAACAATTGAGAAATGTCCAAAATATCGAGAAAGTATAAAAAAAGGAAATATTTTTGGAAAAGGTAATGTCGAGAAAGTATAAAACAGGAAACATTTTTAGAAAATTTATTATAATTTTTATATGTTGATTTATTAAATTAAATTATAAATGTTTTAGATTTTCATATCTTGACAAATTTTATTGAAGTTTGAATCTTCCTTTCAATTTACATAACTTTCATAAAGTTTAAAAAAAATCGTGTATTTCAGAAACTTAATAATGAGTAGTAAAATTACAACAAATCTGAAATGTGTTTAATTTTTTTCAAATTTGAATCTTTCTTTCAATTTACATAACTTTCATAAAGTTTTTAAAAATCGTGAATTTCAGTACTTTCAAATTTCAACAAAACTGTACTTTCTTCAAATTATCGTCACATTTTAGATTGTATAAAAAAGTAAACTTTAGTAATTTGATAATCTTCGAAAAATTACAATATATCAGGAATTTTTTTAAATGTTTACAAATTTTAAATCTTTCTTTTAATTCACATAATTTTCACAATGCACTGTATTTGAAAAAATCGTGAATTTGAGTAATTTAATAATTTTCACAATGTATTAAAAAAAATCGTGAAGCTCAGTAATTTAATACTACTACTATAACATCTGTATTAAAAAAGAAATACACCATAATAAAATGCATTTTGTAATATGTATACATATATCAAAATAATTTATATTTCCCTTTACTATAAGAGCTACCGACCATAGGTCTTTCTGCCCTGTGCTATGTGAGATTTTTGTTTTTTTTTTCTTAGTCGATTTCAAGGTGGGAAAGTAGGGTAAAAGGAGGAGATGTATTTATATAGGGTTATAGGTGGGTTTTTGTATTTCGCGATTATATCGGGGTTTAATTTTCGTAAAATTTCAATAAAACCGCAATTTCTTAAAATGTTAAATTTTCATAGAGCTATTAAAAAAATCGATAATTGCAGTAATTTGATAATTTTCCGATTTTATTCAATTTTTGGAAGACTTTTGTAAATCACAATGTTAATGATAATTCATCAAGCTGAAAAATAATTGTGATCTTTAACATTTCCACGTTGAAAAACTAAAAAAAATTAATGAAATTGTATTACTGATAAAAATTGATGAAAACGTAATAAATTTGAAAAAGTAAGTAAATACACTAATGTTGATGAACATTTATCTATTATTATAGTATTGAGCGTTACTACGTGCTAGTTCATATTAATTAATCAATATTGAGAAGTGCTTCAATGTTTTATACCACTTTATTTTAATATTTCTACGACTCGAGTTTCGACATATTTAGTGTCATTTTCAAGTTTGACAAATTTACAATGTTTCTATGATTAAAAAGTATTAAATAGTGGTGATTACAAGACATCCGTTTGTTCGTTTATAAGTTTTACAAACACTTCTCAATATTGATTAATTTATTTCTTTATTTATTTATTCAATTAACAAAAATATACAATTTCAGATTATATAGATGGAAAAAATTTACTAATGTTAATAAAAACACTAAATAATAAACCTAAATATTGATATGCCTTAATTATGACGATTTTTTAATTAAATCGAGTGTTTTGTGATCCTTCAGTGATTAATATAATTTTACTTGTAAACCATCAATAATTTTAATTAATTTATTTGATTTGTGAACTTTTCACGTAATTTCTGAAAATTAGATATTAAACATTTTCCTTCAAAATTATGAATACTGCTATTTGTTCGTCAAAGTTAAGAAACACATAAATAATGCATACAAATTTGTTTATGTTTTAAATTTAACCTAAAAAATAACATCAACTCTATTTATTTAATGTCATAATTTTGATAATAAAGGAAACTGCAGAATAAATATCTGATTGATCGTCTAACGAGGGTTCCCACTCCCGGATTAAGCATGAAGTAAAATTTCGAGTTTAGAAAAGCCTGAAAATTTGGATTTGCTGGGGCGCGCGAGCGAAGCGAGTCGCGCCCCAGCAAATCAAAATTTTCAGGCTTTTCTAAACTCGAAATTTTACTTCATGCGCCACGCGTATAAATCACTAACTTCAAGTAAAATCAACTACTTGGTTAGAGTGAAATAAATTTAGTATGTCAATTATCAGTTGTTCAAATTACAGGTAGAGTGCTATGCTATGATGGATACATCACCATTTTTTATAAGGGTTTTTTAAGATTGTTTAATATCTCAAATTCGTGCTTCAAACAGAACTTACAATTTGTTAATTCGTTAATTGTATTATTTGCATATTTATTACAGTGCGATCATTTAAAACATGATTTAGAGTAGGCTTTGAATTTTAAATTAGATTGGCACCACTGATTGTTGACACATAGTTTATTATAACCTCAAATTTATTCCCTCATGCAATTAGCATACTGGGCAACCGCACAACAAAAATGCCCCCTACTATAAATCATAATTTAGACCCTGGGTCTCCAAACTATCTTCTTCGCGGGATACAAATACAATTCTACATAATAAAGTCGGCCAAGATCCGATTAATTTTATAAAATTATAAAAAATTTAAGGAACAATTGTTACAATATTTCAGAATATGACATTTACAAAAAAAATTACAAACAATCGCGGGCCGGATTCATGCAAGTCGCGGGCCGGATTTGGCCCGCGGGCCGTAGTTTGGAGACCACTGATTTAGACGATCACATGGTATTATTATTAATTTAAAAAATCCCTGACTTTTTGCTAAACAGGCCGAATTTCCTTGACTTTTTAAAGACTTTTCCGGATGAATAATATCCCCTAACATTTCCCTGACTTTCCCGGTTGGTCGCCACCCTAGATTTTTGTTTTCAATGCTAATTTGCTTAGATATTTATTGCATATGTTTTATTATAGTTTATAACGTTGGCATACAAGTGAAATCCACTAAGTCAATGTTTGGCTGTTGTTAGTTAAATCCACCAAGCTCTTGTACTCATGGTTTTTTACATGTAGGTGCAATCCACCGAGTCTAATTTAACTAAGGGCTGCGCCGGCGCCTGTGGATTGCGCCTGCATGTAGAAAACCATGAGTACAAGAGCTTCGTGGACTTAACTAACAACAGCCAAACATTGACTTAGTGGAATTAACTTGTAAGCCGAGTGCAGGTGAAATCCACTAAGTCCTTAATTAGATTAGACTTAGTGGATTGCACCAGCATGTAGAAAACCATGAGCACAAGAGCTTTTTGGACTTAACTAACAACAGCCAAAAATTGACTCGTGGATTTCACTTGGAAGCCGATGATATTTTACACAGTATTTTAAGCAATTATCATCAATTCTTTTATCTACAACATTCTTTAATCTTAATTGAAATTTAGATAAACACTACACTTTAAAGGGCCATTTAAGTAAAATATATTGGTAACTTCCTTTAGCAATTAGGAAGAACTTCTATTAATCCATAAAGTAAGACGTTAACGCTTAAACTGCTGCTCTAAAAATTAATTACAATTTCCCCAATTCCACAAATTATATCATAAATAATTTAATTATATCATAATAAATAAATATTATTGGGCTATTGAACCTTATTTATTGTAGCTAATAATGTATGTATATTTTCTATATTATTTAATTTTTATATTGTCGTGGGTTAGACTGATTTCTAACCCACGACAATATAAAAATTAAATAATATAGAAAATATACATACATTATTAGCTACAATAAATAAAGTTCAATAGCCCAATAATATTTATTTTTCAATAATTTGGGTACAATTTCTGTCATTTATTTAAAAATTACTATCACTATTTTCTTGGTTAAGATTTCACTGTTTATTCGTTGACACTGCAAAAATTGTAAATTTGATAATAAAGGAAACTGCAAAATAAATATTTGATTGATCGTCCCTGATTAAGCATGAAGTAAAATTTCGAGTTTAGAAAAGCCTTTAAATTTAGATTTGCTGGGACGCACGAGCGAAGTAAGTCGCGCCCCAACAAATCCAAATTTTTAGGCATTTCTAATCTCGAAATTTTACTTCGTGCGCCACGCGTATAAATCACTAACTCCAAGTGAAATCTTAACCAATAATAGTATGGAATTGTACCAAGTAACAGCCTTAGTATTATTTTTTTTTAAATTACTAAGTTTAATACAATGAACAACGATCTTCAACTTCAGTTAACTGAAACATAACTGAAGTTGAAGAAACCCTACATACATATCTAATAAAAATCTGACAAGAATATAATTTAGAAAAAATATAATGGTTTATTATTTATTATTTTTATATTTCTAAATAGGGTCCATTTGTTTTGTATGTAACAATAAAACACTTTAATTTTTCGTAACACGTATAACGAAGTAGAAGCCTCCACAATACAAAATATTGTTTTGTTTGTGTTTCTATCGTTCGAAATCAAAGTTTTTCTATATTTACAAAAAAACTAAGATATTTCTTAATTGTATTTATACAGGGTGTGGTAGAATAAAATACCACTTTTATTAATGATTTCGATAGCTAACGCCATCTAATGCTTCATAGTGGCATCGTCGGTGACACGAATGCACAAAGTGTATATACAGGTCACTGTTTCGTCCACGAGCGAGCAGAACTCTGTTTGTGAAACCAGAAAACAAATATCAAAATTGAATTTGTGTTCAGTATTCCGGCACCAGATACCCACAGACGCGTTTCGGACTTCAAGGTCCTTGCTAATAATAAATATTGCGAAATTTATGTATATTAGAACTTCACTTGGAATCTGTTTTATACGCGTGGCGCATGAAGTAAAATTTCGAGTTTAGAAAAGCCCAGAAAATTTGTCTCGGGTCGCTACGCGACCCTCGACAAATTTTCACGGGGCTTTTCTAAACTCGAAATTTTACTTCATGCTTAGTCTGGGAGTGGAAAACACTCGTTTATAGCTTCAAATAAAAAAAAAACAATGAATACCAAAAGCCTTACAGCATAAATGCTGTAACTGAAGTATGTATACCTAATAGAAAACTCCTGTACGCCGGTTACAGATAAAAAAAACTATTATAAATTTGTTTTATATTTCAATGTAGGTTACATTGGAAATTAATTAGTGCATTAGATATTTAATATACTTTATCACGTTAATGGAATAAGGTGATTTTGTTTGCTTTGTGGGATAATGTAATGCATACGTAATCGAATTACTATTGTACCAGATGTAAGTGGTTATGCTCGAGTGGTTCAGAACAAGCAGCAAAAGAAAAACTCGGGTCATTGAGGATTCTCTTACATCCGCCACCCTTTGTGTTTTTTTTAGGATAAAAAGTACTCTAAACACACATAAAAAGGATTATATTGTTTGATTTGATAGGTTAATGATAATTCAATTCAAATATTTTCAACATTTGTTATCCCCTTAATTTACTTAACAACAAACGTGCCAATCAATTATTTGGTCGGGACCACACTGACGAGGACCTTGAAGTCAGAAACGCGCCTGTGGGTATCTGGTGCCGGAATACTGAACACAAATTCAATTTTGATATTTGTTTTCTGGTTTCACAAACAGAGTTTAGCTCGTTCGTGGACGAAACAGTGACCTATATATGCATTTTGTGCATTCGTTTCATTGACGATGCCGCTATGGAGCATTAAATGGCCTTAGCTATCATATCCATTAAAAGTTTTTACATATTGGCTTGATATAGTCAGAAATGTTCGGTATTTCTCAGCACTGGGTCGGGACAACACTGGCAAGGACCTTGAAGTCCGAAACGCGTCTGTGGGTATCTGGTGCCGGAATACTGAACACAAATTCAATTTTGATATTTGTTTTCTGGTTTCAAAAACAGAGTTTAGCTCGTTCGTGGACGAAACAGTGATCTGAATTTACATTTTGTACATTCGTGTCACTGATGATGCCACTATGAAGCATTAGATGGCGTTAGCTATCGAAATCATTAATAGTTTTCACATATTGGCTTGAAATAGTCAGAAATGTTCAGTATTCCTCAGCACTGGGTCGGGACCACACTGAAGAGGACCTTGAAGTCCGAAACGCGTCTGTGGGTATCTGGTGCCGGAATACTGAACACAAATTCAATTTTGATACCACTTTTATGTATTCATAAAAACAAGACGATTATATACGAGAATTACTATGCCCCAGACAGACTAACAAATTTTACTAGCAAATTCAATTTTACTTTATTTTAAACATATTATTTACTGAAGTAAAAATGTTATAAAATTAATTGTAATTGCTTGAATAAAGATGTACTGCATAATATTTCTGAAAACTACTTATTAAATGTACTAGAAGACAGCATTTGCTCGAGATAATTTAAATAGTAAATGGAACCTTGTTACACGTACCTACTTTACAGAAATACTTTCGTAATTTTCGTATAATAACCTTCAGAATATGATGAAAAACATTTCAAAGTTAATTTTTTTTTCAACAGAAAATGTAAACACATTGATCAATTCCCAGTTAATTCCAATTATCATCACGCAGATGAATAGTGATGAAACCACTTTGTGCCGAAACATTTGCTGTGTTTAACAATAAGTCAATCAATTTTTAAAATTTTTTCAAATGGCAACATGGCGGATCATTATGATTTTTAAAAGGTTAATATACTACCGATCCAAATGTATTTATTTGAGACTTGTGGAACAACAACCAAAAACAAATTTAGGAACTAAAATGTTTGTTCCTATCAAGTAGGCTGTTTCAAAACAAATAGTTTTTATGTTAAAAGACATCCAGGCATTTTTGCATTTTTAACTCGAATGTTAGGCGTTTAAAATTCATTTCTTTTCACTGTAAAAATAAGTGGTATTTAATAAAAATTAAGCTCAATTTTTGGCATTTTATTGATATTTTTTTAAGAATAATTATTATTTTAATATTTACATCAAATACAAGCCAAGGCGAACAGGATTCCTGAAATGATTGAATAACACAATGTAACACATAAAATGTAAACTAAATTCTTACTTCAGTTTCTGGAAGTATCCACCCAAACTAGCAAAACCCTATCTGGGTTTTGATAGTTTAGTTCGAATTTTTATTTTGCTATCATGAAGTTTCTCTAGGTCGAGCTTTGGTTTTGCACGGCTATACCTCGTAAATTATTGGGAATTTTTCAATGGAATCTTGAGACGAAATGTTCTTCACACCGAAATACACATTTTTTGTAAACACGCCGAGGCCAGAAAATTGCAAAATAAAGTTTAACACAAAAAAGATATATTTGCTCATGAAAGCTGAAATTTTGGTGTGAAATGTACTATTTGGTGGCGAAATTCATTACAACGGCCAAAAGAACTATAAGGATCGATTGTAGGTTATTGCAATGTTCAGCAAAGTTACTCGTGTTGATTTAGACAACATTTTTGTCAAATACAGTTATGCTAACTAAAACATGCATGGTTTATGAGTTATGGTCGAAAATGTGAAAATAGCATTATTCAGGCTTTCTGCACTAAAAACACCCTGAAAGAACGACCATCTAGCCTCGACATGTTGACAAAAGTTGTGTATTTGGGTGTAAAGAACATTTCGTAAGAAGATTACATTGATAAATTCCCCATAATTTACGAGATGTAGCCGTCCAAATCCAAAGCTCGAGTAAAAACCTTCATGGTGGCAAAAATAATTCGAACTAAACTATCAAAACACAAATAGGGTTTTGCTAGTTTAGGTAGGCACTTTTAGAAACTGAAGTCAAATTTAGTTTACATTCGATGACCTCGAAAATGTGGCACCGTGTAATTTCCTTAAAAAAATATTTTTTAAATGATTCAGAATCAAGCTTCCTTATATAAATTTGGAAAGATGTGTACCGGAAAATCAAATTAAAAGTTGTAAACTATATATTTATTTTTGTAAACGACTCATTAATAAGCATCAACATTACCCAGCAAAGAGCAGAAAACTATAAATCGTAAATAAGACACTTAAATTTTGTTTGTATAACTGAGTTTTTTTTATTGTGACTATAGTTTCGACAACTTTAACTTGTCATTATCAGACTACAAATCACTACTACTTGTAGTCTGATAATGACAATTTAAAGTTGTCGAAACTATAGTCACAATAAAAAAACCTCAGTTATACAAACAAAGTTTAAGTGTCTTATTTATGTTAATAATGATGTATAACGAAGAAGAAGCCTCAACAGTTCAACTACAAATCGTGTTTTTGAGTGATAAATTGCACTAAAAACACGACTACAGCATATCTAGTTAGGTTATGTTACGTTAATGTTAAAACTAAAAAAGAAAAAACTAAGCAAGTTAGCTAATTATTTTTGTTTGGTGTATATAATTATTTTATATACATTTTATCTAAATTTACATTAGATACAAACTATAAATACAATTGATTGTTGTACATTTACAACAATTAATTGCATTTATGCTTTGCAACCAATAATACACCTGGTTAAAATTAATAACTTTCTCTAATTAGCATACATTTCACTACCATTAAGCAAATCTGCCTATGTTGTACATATGTATATTCAAGTACCGCATGCAACATAATCAGAATAAAAAAACACATACCATCCAACCGAAATCTAAACATAAATTCCTGTTATTTCAACATTTGATCAATACTATCAACATTACGTAACTATTATCTGTAATGCAACTCCATTCGAAATATGCGTACACTGAAAATATCATATACAATACATATTTCATGTAGATAAATTTCAACGCCAATAACGAAATACACATTATTATTTATACTGCTACAAATCGCTGTATGTACACATTAATATAATAATTATGTTATCAGTTGCATTTATGTAAATAATGAATTTAATATTGCAATTACATTTATTAATAAGTATTTGCTGCGTATTTCGTTGGGTTGGAATTTGTGATTATTTAGAAAATCAAGTTTTGATAAAATGAACCGTTGTAATAATTTACATTGCAATAATTGTTATACATCAGAGATGGGACGAATCCTTGTAAAAAGGATTCGAATCACGAATCGGAATCACCTAATATGATTCGAATCACGAATACTGGAATTTAAAGGATTCGTAAAAGATAAATATGAATCGATTCAAAGATTCGAATCCTGTTTTTTCGAATCACGAATACAAATCCTTTAAGAATAAATTTGATTTTATTATTTTTTGCAACCATTAAAAAACCTAATTGATTATTATTAACACTGAACATCGTTGATAACAGACTAAATATCTGATTCCCTGTTACTCTGATTAAAGATGTATTTGTGTGTTTTTAAACTTCACTTCAAATCAGTGTTTTGTACGCGTGGCGCATGAAGTAAAATTTCGAGTTTAGAAAAGCCCGAAAATTTGTCTCGGGTCGCTGCGCGACCCTCGACAAATTTTCACGGGGCTTTTCTAAACTCGAAATTTTACTTCATGCTTAGCCTGGGAGTGGAAACACCCATTCAAAACTTCAAATTGAACTCTAGTATAAAATCGACAAATGTCTGAAAATTACGTGAAAAGAAAAATCACTGAATATCATTAAAACCGGCAAAGTCAGAGATAAGTCATGGAAATAAAATTGAACAAAACGATAATAAAAAAGCCATATTATGTTATTAAATTTGACAAAATCAGCAGGCAAATTACAAAACACGTAAAAATTTATAAAGTTAGTTTGAATATTACAAAAACAATTTAACAAAATGAGAGTTTCCCACAGAAGAAAGTTATATTAAAAGGTCAGGGAAAAAAATCTTGAATTAGGGAAATGCCGGAAAAATTTAACATTTCAGATTGTGGATACCATGTCAGTTTTACTTCAAATAATATTAAACAAAATTTATAAAATTAGATTATTATCTTTAAAAACATGTTAAGTCATTTAACGTTCTAATCAGTTTGAAGTATCGAATGAGCGTTTCCACTCCCAGACTAAGCATGAAGTAAAATTTCGAATTTAGAAAAGCCTCGTGAAAATTTGTCGTTGTTGTAAGTATTAGAATCCTTTTATAAATATGCGAATCCTTTTATAAGGATTCGAATCACCCACATTTGGATTCGAACACGAATCCTCTTAAAAAAATGTAACGAATCCCGATCACGAATCCAGTTGAACTAAAGTATTCGAATGCCTCTTTTCCTCCTCTAAAAGGATTCGAATCCAGGATTCGAATCCTGAATGATTCGTATCCTGCCCAGCTCTGTTATACATATATTGTGTGCAAATATTATTTCAATAAAGTAGGGTTTTTTAAAATTATTGTGCATCTATTGGATTTATTATGTATCAAAAATTAAAGGTATTACTAACATCAATTAGATTATCTGGAAGATAACATTTATTTGTTCATTAAAATACACATTTTCATTGGCATCAACGTCAAATATTGATCATCTGATAATTTTGTGCCATATATTAACATTACTGAATGAAATTCGACCAATTACTATTGTGAAATTTAAATAAAGTTGGTAAAGCATGGCCTAAGGCCCCTGCAGCGTATATATTTTCATTTTATTGGGATAATTTAAAAACGAATCACTTTTATTAAGTGAGCACAACTCTCTAAAATAAATATGTCGAGACCTGGTAGATCTTTTTTTGTTTCTAATAATTGTTATAAACAAATTAAAAACAAAATCGAAAAAAAATTCTATCCGGCCTCTACATCAATTAACTAAATATTAATTCGTTTTTATAATTTGTAAATATTCTGCAAACTATTGATAAACTCAATTTTTCTTAATTTATTTTTTTTTTATGTGAAACTGTACTGATAAAGGCGGTATCTCACTCTCTTTTAGGTATCAAATTGTTCGCACCTACTAATGACTTAATCCCTTTACCTATAAATAACGTCCCTTCATTTTCACTCGCCCCAGTTTTGTGTACTTGTTTCAACGACACACTTTAATATTCCTTCAAGTTTTTTGTATATTTCAATAATGTTTTTATTTAAAGTTTAAAGCATAGCTATACTGATGAGAAATAAATCTCGAAACGCGTCTATAAATGGCATAAGACAATTAATATTCATCCCCTGTAATTTTTTCAATTTATTTAAATTTTCTGTTGGTTTATTTATTTTGGTGAAAAAAATAATTTGACCTGATGTTGCATTTTGCATATAAATTATGCATAGAACAGTAAATTTGTCATTGTATAATTCAATATCTGTCGGGGTATTAGCTCGAGAAGTAGTTGTTTCAATGAATATTTGGAGACTTGTCTTAATGAGACTAAATTTTTGCAGAAAGTCGAAATTAATTTTAATTCGTTTTTATAATTACTAAATATATTTTATTGAATTAATTTCTCATCTGGCACTTGGTGAAACATATTACACTATGTAAAGTTAATTAAAGGAAAGGCACTTGGTATTGTTTCACAATTAAAATTTTAATTGTGAAACAATACCAACTGCCTTTCCTTTAATTAACTTTACATACTAAATATATTGTCGCTATAGATATGTAAGTAGTTAAATTCCATTATCTTCACTGTTTAATTTTAATTCTTAATGTACTTTTCAGACACGATGTGCCCTTTATCAATAGTTTAATGTATTTGACAAATACGTTAAACTATTAAAAAAGGACACATCGTGCCTGAAATGTACATTTAGAATTAGAATAAAACAGTAAAGATAAAGGAATTCAACTACTTACATTTCTATAACTAACACTTCACGTACTCCAACAAGAATATCTTTGATATTTTCGCTATAACTTTTATTTTTAAAGAAGGGCGCTCATAATCGGGGAATGCCATATGTCCTCAGTATCATATGGCATTCCCTGATTTTGAGCGCCCTTCTTACCTGACACAAAAATATTGTATATAAACTTTGCAATTTGTTAAATCCGTACATTCCTTGAAAATGACTGTTAGTCGAAACTAGTCGGAATAAATAAAGAAAATTAGTGAAACAAACCCAGTGATTTTCCTTTCTATTAATTTTTACAAATTAATTTACAAATGAAAACATATATAATAAAATAAAATTGAATTTCATTTATTGAATTAACAGGTATAACGAAGTAGAAGCCTCCACCGTTCATAATTTAAAAACATATATACTTCACATATTATTATTCTTGCAAACTATCCAATAAAACACAGCAAACTAAAATAATTAGTCTACTGGCGTCAAATTATTAATAATGATACACGTAATAATTCAAATCTCCAATTGGGAGATGCATATTCCGTTCGGGAATAAAAAATGAGCTGTCACACATAGGAAAAGCTACTCTGGGGCATTTTGTTTTATAAACGTGCCAACATTGAATGATTAATCAGAGCGTAGCCGGGGAGAGAAATTTGGCGAGCGAAAGGCAAAGGGAATTCGCGTTTTGATTGGTAACGCCATTAATGGCGGAAATATGCACCCGAAATTACCAGACATTCTCCGAATTGACAAAATTACTAATTGAAAATGGGGGAATTTCATTTGGATTTTGAATAATTTCTGGTAAATTGATATGAAAATTACAGAATGGGTATTACAATTCTAAATTGATTATTCACGTACGTGCTATTATACATACAGGGCATTCTTCTTTTAAGTATACATCCAGTTAATGTGGGGAAATGGTTTAACCATAGATTCCTGGGATAAAAATATGATGATTTAACACAACTTATCCATATCCAAAACTTTACGGTTAAGCCGGAATTAGTCTTTAAAGTTCAAACATTTTTTATTAATTTTATTTGTAAGGATTGAGCGCTATATAAGATTTGACTGAAATCTATTATGGTTGATTATCATAATATGACACATCATTTAAGTTATTATGGTCATCATTGATTGACAAGAAGTATGCAAAACAGTAGTACTACAACATAAATACTAAAATATGTTTATAACATAAAATAAAATTAAAATTAAAAAAAATATCACTTCAAAGATTGGTTTATTTAAAAGCTTTTGTGTCTCTTAATAATGTTTGATATCTTGTACGGTTTTGCCACAAAAATGTAAAATATGAATATGGTATCCTTAATTTCCTTACCAAACTCCTAATACGAGCAACATACAGTGATTTTTTCTTTTAGGTAAATATACATTAACTGTAAATTTTCGGACATTCGTTGTTTTTTAAAAGATTTCAATTCGAAGCTTTAAACGAGTGTTTTCCACTCCCAGACTAAACATGAAGTAAAATTTCGAGTTTAGAACAGCCCCGTGAACATTTGTCTCAGGTCCTTAGCAACATCCTAATACGAACAACATACAGTGATTGTTTCTTATAGGTAAACATGCATTAACTGTAAATTTTCCGACATTCGTTGTTTTTTAAAAGAGTTCAATTCGAAGCTTTAAACGAGTGTTTTCCACTCCCAAACTAAGCATGAAGTAAAATTTCGAGTTTGGAACAGCCCCGTGAACATTTTCATGCGCCACGCGTATAAAATACAGATTCAAGTAGTTCGAATATACATAAATTTCACAATATATTAGTGTTTTATAAGCGTGGCGCATGAAGTAAAATTTCGAGTTTAGAAAAGCCCAGAAAATTTGTCTCGGGTCGCTGCGCGACCCTCGACAAATTTTCACGGGGCTTTTCTAAACTCGAAATTTTACTTCATGCTTAGTCTGGGAGTGGAAAACACTCGTTTAAAGCTTCAAATTGAACTTACCAAAAAAATACAAGGAATACCTAAAGATTTACAGAAATTAGGCTGAATTTGGAATACTTATACTTAAAATAAAAACTCCCTGTATCTGTTTGCTAATTATAAACCATAATAAAGATAACAATTAATTCTCAAAAACACTCGTTAATTAATATTATACACAATTGACGTTTGTTAAACAATGAGGGCGACAAAGATAAAAAATATATATTTTTAATAACCCGAAAAATTAGATTTCGTTTTATTAAATAATAAAAAATAATTTATTTGCATTTTATTTTTTTGTGGAGAAACCGTACAAGATATGAAACATTATTAACAGATAAAAAAAGCTTTTAAATCAACTAATCTTTCAATCTTTTTTACATTTTTATAAGGTGCGCCAATAAAAACATATTTTAGTTTTTATGTTGTACTATTGTTTTTTATACTTCTTGTCAATCAGTGATAACCATAATAACTGAAATGGTGTGTTATGTTATGATAATCAACCATAATAAATTTTAGTCAGATCAAATATAGCGTTCGATTGTTATAAATAAAATGTATAATATTTTTTGAACTTTGAAGATGAATTCCGGCTTAGCCGTAAACTTATAGATATAAATAAGTTATGTTAAATCATCATATTTTGATCCCAGGAATCTATGGTTAAGCCATTTCCCCACATTAGCGGGACACCCTGTATAAATTTGAAATTTGTAACGAGTCCTTTCACTACTTAATAAGGCATGAAGTAAAACTTCGAGTTTAGAAAAAGTCTTTCTAAACTCGAAATTTCACTTCATGCGCTACGCGTATAAAACACTGGTCTGAAGTGAAGTTCAGAATAGAAGCCTATAGAATACTGCTTTAGTAGCATATGTAGAACTTCACAATACTTAGGCGTTTTATACGCGTGGCGCATGAAGTAAAATTTCGAGTTTAGAAAAGCCTGAAAATTTAGTTTGGTCGCTCCGATTCGCGGAGCCACCAAACCAAATTTTAAGGCTTTTCTAAACTCGAAATTTTACTTTATGCTTAGTCTGGGAGTGGAAAACACTCGTTTAAAGCTTCAAATTGAACTTAAAAAAAATCAAGATTTAAAGAATAATTTTATTTTCTTAAATAGAAAATAAAACTTGGTTTGTCTCTGTTTACGAGTAAATAGAAGCAAATAGTGAAACAAACCAAGTGTTATTTTTTATTAATCGTTTATTATTATCAGTTCAAAATATTTCAAGAAGTGATAAGTGAAATAATTGGAATATGTATACTTAAAAGAAAAACTCTCCGTATAATTTCATTGTGATATGAGTAATTTAAGTTTATTTAAGATATTTACAGAAAAATTAAGTTTTATGATATGTTAATTTTTATTGGCTAAACATCACCAAACTTGATAAACAATCAATAATTTATTAGAAATACAACTATTTTAAATGACTTCACATTAAAAATATACGATACATAATTATAAAAATAAATAAATGTAATAAAAATAAAAATGTTTCTATTAAATTAATATTTTGAATGTAAACATAATTTTCGATTACAAATTAATATTTCAAATAACATCTTTCTCTAAAATTATATTTAAAGGTACTTTTTCTTATGACAATTTTAGTTTATCTTCATTTTGAGCGCCCTCTATAGTAAATGTAAGATTTGGCAGTAAAAATATTGTTTTCAAATCATCTAAAACTTTTTGTAAGGAATAACGTTTTGTTGAAAAATGGACAATAAAAAAGTATTCCCTATCCGGGCAGTAATCCGGGGACACACGGTATAAAGTTTATGATTTACTTAAATGTTTACAATTTATACATATTTTAGTTACATGTATTTCATATGAGAAATACATACATCAAGAAAAATATGTAGTTTTTAAAGAATGACCAATATTTGGTAGAATGGCCAACATATGACCTAAAAATTGCTTAACTTAAAATCCCAAGCAAAAGTTAAATGAATTTTATTAAAAGTATTTAATTACTATACTTATAAAACTGATGATATAAAAGTGTAAATCGCTACACTCAAATGCAATGTATAAATGTAAGTAATTTCATGTTACACTTTAATAGAATATTTTAATTACAGGATTAAAAGCAACAAAGACTTGTCTTCTTTGAAATCTCTCAAGGACACTGGGAGCTAGAGGTGGGTGAATACATAACAGGCCAATTTTGCCTATTTGAAAAGCAGACCTGGAGTAGAGGTAAACATTTCGCTTATAACAGAAATAGGAGAGATTGGTAATGAAGGGCTCTGCGAGCTTATGTGCGTGTGAAATCCTAAAGCCCTTAGGACCTGTCTGTTAATATAACAATATACTAATGTCTCTGTGTAATTCCGTATAAGTGTGGAATTAAGCAACGTTTAAGGTCCCATCTAATTGATTACAACTAGCAATTTAATAAATATAAAGGAAATGCTATACTATATTAAGTTGTAAAGAAGAGTTATACAAGATAACAAAATATAATGAATATTAGTTAAAATCGTTAATAATTGGTACTGTATTTAGCAAAATTACAGGCTTTGTATTTTGTTCTATCAACGTACTAACATGTTTGTCCTTAGAAACGGACTGATTGTTATAAAACAGAGGTGGGCACGGTAGGGGCCCTGCGCTCGCCGGCTTCCCCCACTCACGGCGTCAGCCGGCCGAGGAGGGAAACGTCGACTCTTCTAGATAAGCCAATCGGACACGACCGCGCCGCGGGAAATTTGAAATGCTTCAAAGACTGGAAAGTTTTATTAAAATGTTTTTTTTTAATTTTAATAATTTCGTTTATAATTTTATATTCTTACAATGAAGAAATATTAACGTTTATATAAAGTTTACTTCTTCATTGTTAGATTTATTCGCATTAGTCCATTTAACACATTTTAATAATTGGTTAGATTCATCGAAAGAAACCAGTTTGAATCGCCCGCTGTTCGGGCGCATGTGATTGGTACGTATTGAACCAATCACGTGCGTCAGAGCTCTCTCTCTTACTCTCCTCGGCCGGCTGGCGCCGCGAGTGGGGGAAGCGTTCGAGCTCGCTAGTGCCCGCGGGGCACTATTTGCCCACCTCTGTTATAAAAATTATTGGTTTAAGTGAGCTAAGTACGAAAATAACGGAATAGCATGAGCTAGAATAACGTGATGCAGATTGGGTGCGGAAGTGTTGAAATTAGGGTCCGTCAACTTGCGCCCCCCCTTCAAAATTTTGAAATCAGAGCTATTGTACCATAAAGGCTTTAAGTTGCACCGCAAAAATTAAAATTTGCACCAGCAGGGGGAAAAAGTTACAACGGTTTGAAATTTAGTGGGAGCTAAAATGACGCTAAGTTGCACCAGCTAAATACACTTCCTGTTGAAGCGAGAATTTAAGGTGCCAGTTCCCCTTTTTGAAATTTCAATAAAATTTCTTACTTATCTTACAGCTTAGAAGTCGCACTAAGTTGCACTACAAAAAATATTATCCTAACACCGAAAAGAAAAAAGTTGATTAAACTTGAAACCAGTATGCGTATTACCAAATTAGTATAGCAAGTCCTATAATGCTCACAATTATGAAAATTAGTAGCTTCGCTACGCGGCCAATCCAAATTTTCAGGCTTTTCTAAACTCGAAATTTTACTTCATGCTTAGTCTGGGAGTGGAAAACCCTCGTTTAAAGATTCAAATTGAAATCTTAAAAAAAACAATGTCGTAAAATTTACAGTGTACATTTAAAAATCACATTTATGCTGACACAGTTGTGATATTTTATAGCAATAAAATGTTGATTAATAATGTAATTTAAAATAATATTTAGTTAAAATTGAAAAATGTAAACAAAAAATATTAATGAAGTAGTATAAAATATAATTTAGCAAATTTAAAATAATAAAAAAAACGTTTTAAACAAATTGAACGTTTAAAACATGTTTTAAACAAATTTAAGATAATATATAAAATTACGAAAAAACTATTCGTAAAAATGCAAACAGTGTCTTAATTAATAAGACAATTTAAGACGATAAATATTAATAATAATATTATCGTCTTAAATTGTCTTATTCATTAAGACACTGTTTGAATTTTCACGAATAGTTTTTTCGTAATTTTATATATTATGATTAAAGTGTGCAAACTATAAGAAGCGTAAGCTTATTTTCTCGAAATCAAATAGTTTTGAATTTGAATTTATCTTGTTCAAATTTAAGATTTAAAACATGTGTTTACGCGGATTGCGCGATTTGTTTTCGGAATTAAATAAACACAATAATTTGTAATAAAAAAGTACATTAACAAACACTGTGCATCATAAAAATATATACAGAGGAATATTTACAAAATAAAGTTAAAATAACAAGTTAAGTTAATAAACACAAAGTAAATGAATGAATATAATAAAGTGATTGAATGAAGTTAAACAGAACTGAAAGTAAAGATTGAAAGCAAAGTGAAGAGATAAAGTTTAAGTTTAGAATTTGCAAAGTTTCACGTTTTAGACGTACGAAAAGAAAGACTTACTCATAAGCTGTTCAAGACAAGACTCATAGAATTTGGAGGAAGAGAATTTACAAGAGTAAACAAGTGGGAGAAAATGTAGATAAGGAAAGATGAAAATAGAGCATGCAAAGAAAGAAGATAGAAGTGGATAAACCAGAATAAATTATCCCTTCGACTGGCCTGCATTTTATGACTTGGGCGAAAGTTTTTGGGCTACGGATCAGCGCCTATTGCTCCTTATCGGGCACGTAGAGCCGAAAACCCATTGTCGCGCTAGAAATTTTACACGAAACATTTATTTGCTGTTTATAGAATTTTCGGCTTTCTGGGTTGTCATAAAATGCGGCCAGTCTTTCACAACAAGAAAATAAAATTGCTCGAAATATGAAAAAGTCACGTATTAAATCCATTTACAAAATTCGCGGTATTTTTGACGCGACCAACATGTTTGAAACAAAACCGTTTAAAACACGACGGCTCTTTTTAAACATGTTTAAAACACTGTTTTAAAAGAAAGTGTATTAAACATAACAACCCTGGCATAAACGCGTTGAATGTGGTATGGATGCAAGAGCTGCTGCTTCAAAATGTTTCATACAGTCCTATTACTTACGTTAAACTAAACGCATTTGCATTTTTTTCTGGTAGAAGTACCTGAATCTTCCTCTACTATGCTGAGCACATTTTCTTCCAATTCTACTGTTGTTACTGCATTTAGCCTTTCTTATCCTACATTTCGTTTAAATGTTAGAGCGTCATGAAGAGGTTGATGAAGACGTTGGAAGGTTTTTCTATCAGGAACATGACGATTGGGAAAGTGTTCACTGTACAACCGCCAAGCCTCTATCGAATTCCCATTTGGAAGTTCATACATGAAATGCATATCGGTTATCCCGGCGTTCGTATAGTGATTCATATTAAAGAGCTTCAATTATAAAGGTTTAATTATCACACGAACATACAAGACGCAATTCACTTTTGACATATTTCAAAGAGACAAATGACAAGTCACAATGCTCACAAACTACATTCTTTTTTTAATAACCAAACATTTATCGCTCTGTATCTTCGCAACGAAGCGTCTTTCTAAAAAGTACCCAAGTACAAAAACATCTTGAAATTGCCCAAGGAATGACCCCCTTAATTTGTGCCCCATGTTTAGTTAACATTCTGTATACATTCTTTGAGATGAAAATGACACAATTTGACAGAATTGCCAAAGTATTATTTAATTCAGTCAAGAGGTAACTTCCAAATAATTTGTTTTAAAAATTAGATTGATTTTCATAATAAAACTTATATTTTAAGGTTTTAATTTGAAAAGACTATTTTCTAACATGTAAGAACATTTGTTTTACAAGTGGAAATGTACACCCATGTTTTTCTTTTCATATAATTATCTCTTGTTGTTGTTGAATTATTTTTTCGGAAGAGCATTTTTAAGGTTAGTATTAAATATGTCTGTTCATCCAGTCACGTAATTTGTTGGCGAGACCGTGTAAAAATCCAGCGAGCTTTCCACGGGATATAAACTGTTCTGTTCTATTCAATTCACTCCTCGGAAAACACGAGGACTTAGATTCGCCAGCTCGGAATTCCATTCACCTCTGAACTAAAACAACATCATACTTTCCTCTTTCTTACGCCCTCTTACGTACAATAGAAACATTCCGAATTCCCATTTCGCCTGTGTTTGCTTTTTTCCCTTGAAATATTCTTTTCAGCTCTTAATTTTAAATATCGTTAAGTATTCTGTTAGAGTTTTAAGGCAAATGAAGCGAGAAATGGGAAATGATAATACAAAAGATAATATTGATAAAATATTGTATTCACAGCGACGCTCGTTACATTACGTCTGTGTTATTTTCTCTTTTTATTTTTTGTTCGCATTTATATCGATTGTAAGGATTCAGAGGAAGATCCGTATAATGATGATACTGCGGGAATAATAATAACTGTAACATTATTTCTTTTGTGTTATTAAAATATTCTAATTTTAATTTTAATTTTTAAGAAAACATGTTTACTCTTTCTTGAATTCATTTTTCATTTGCCACTTGGTAATAATATATTACGTCACGAGAGTAGTATGCTGCATATTACACATGAGCGGATATGTTGCGCACAAGCCGCGCAACGACGAGTGCAGTATTCCGCGGGTATGTAATTGCCATACCACTCGAGAAACGGACGATACTTTACCTACGCCCTAACAAAATAAACAATGAGCATGAAAGACCAACTTATTTATTCAATAATTTTTAATAGTAACATGGCATTGATGAAAACTAAATTACTATTTGATCAATATGCATCAAAGAAATGTAATTTGATTGCGCGGTAATCAATCAGCTGTTCCGCTGTCAGCATCTAATATACTTGTCAAGCTATTACGTGTATCTGTAGGTAATGTCAATTATACGCGTCAAGATGACAGTGTGGTATGATGCGGTTACTAGATAGGGCGTAGGTAAAACATATTACACTATGTATAGGTATTGATGAAAAAGAATTGGTAATGTTTCACAATTTAATTGTGAAATAGTACCCAGAGTTTATACATTCACTACCTTTACATAAAAAAATGCTTACTATTTACGATTATTAAATAATGGTTAAAATGTTAAATTTCCTGGACTTTTTCCTGCTCTTTAGCTGATGCCAGTTTTTTTTTTATCTGGCCCCTTAAAAAACATTCATATAATCAAATCAAATATAGGGGAGACACAACTAATTCAAGTTATATTAACGGGTGAAAAGAAAACATATTATAAAATACGAATTTAGAAATTGCAAGATTTGATAATACTTTTCTAAAATTTATTAACGCGAAATCAAACATAAGCAGTATATTTTAAACTTCACAATATTGTCAATGTTTTATACGACTCGCTTCGCTCGCGCGCCCCAGGAAATCCAAATTTTCAGGCTTTTCTAAACTCGAAATTTTACTTCATGCTTAGTCTAGGAATGGACGACACTCGTTATAAATTTCAAATTGAACTCTTTTATAAAATCAAAGAATACCTCAAAAATTACATACAGCGGGATATGTATACGTACTTATAAGAAAAAATCCTTGATTGTCGTGTCTAGACGTCAACAATTGAGAAATGGCCGAAATCTCGAAAAAGTATTTTTAGGAAATCTATTATACTTTTTATATGTTGAATTATTAAAATCAATTCTGAATGTTCTTGATTTTCATCACTTAACATTACATTAATTTTAATAATTGGCTTGTTTTCCCCATATTTTGGATTGTATGTTCAGGAATTTTTTTTTATGATGATAATTTTTATCAAAATCAAATCTTTGTTTAAATTTACATTATTTTTATAAAGTTTAAACAGAATTGGTGAATTTCATTCACTCAGTAATATTAGTAAAATTACAATTTTCTTTAAATTTCCTTCAAATTTGAATCTTCCTTTCAATGTACATAATTTTAAAAAAGTTTAAAAAAAATCGTGAATTTCAGTAATTTGAATACAAATTTCAACAAATCAGTACTTTCTTAAAATGTTTGTCAATTCGAGCGCTATAAAGACATCCGGATCCAACTTTCATCCGGATCCAACTTTCCATTTAAAATAAGCTTGTTATATAGAATATAGATTAATTAACGTTTTCTATAAAATGTATTATTTTCTGCAAAATAAACTTTATTTGATTTTGGCACTTGCACCAAACACGTTGAATCGAGTTAATCTTTGCACAGAATTAAAAGTTACATTACAACAAAGAAAACTGTAATTTTAGATGAACTTGAATTTAACGTTTTTGGTGTAACTGGCCCTCAAGCTATCTAAATATAGTTAATGGACATACGTTTAATAAAACATTTATGCACTCACATTTCCATTATTGATTACATCATTAACTTTATTGCATACAAGATTTATTTCGTTCTCTCCATTAGTAAAACTGAGAATCTGAAAATACACACTCCAACACATTATTAAATAATCCCTCATAGTTCTACATTGTCGCCGTAACAACACCGCATAAAACCTTTTAAAAATATTATCACACCCTATCTCTTTGCCGCCACGAGAATAGGTATCCATCCGCTATAATCCGGCTCTGAAATGAAATGTACCTACATTTGTTCTTTTGTGCGAAGAAGCTTTGTGGCCGCCTCTCTTTCGGAATACATCATGAGAGAGAAACGAAATGAGCGGATTTAGGTGAAAAAAAGGTCAGAAACTAGAAAATTGTTTTGTTGCCATTAGGGCCCAGTGTAATACAGTTACGTAGTGTGATTGACAAAGACGCAACAGCAAATTGTTGAATGTGCGTCGGGGATAATGGCGATGGCAAATCGGCCATTCAAGGTGTGTTATTTCCTCAAAATTGTGCCAGGTGATGGGGAATAAATGATCGGCATTGTCCTTTTATGGGACGTTAAACACGAAACCCGCATTTTCGACGATTGATGGTCTGTCTTTTTTAATGCTGGAACTTATTTTGATATTCTAGTACAGCGCTTCCCAAAGTGTGGTCTGCGGACCGGTTCCGGTTCCCAGGACATATTCTGGCGGTCCGTCGCAACATTTTATGTCCAATTTGTATACATTTAGAAAATATATATTGTTATTTGAATATTGTAACGAACTTTCTTTGTAAAGAATGTCAATAATGAAAAATATATAGATTTTTCGGGTTGACAATCAATAAAAGTTCCTAGTATATCTATAATCAAAAATCTATGTCTATGGATCTATGATTTGAACATCTATGATTGACATAACAATGACGGACAATTTGAATACTAAACTTTATGTTGGCAATGATAATTGCTCATCTGGAATTATTTCATTCGTGATTTCGGCTATATAATGAGAAGCCGGAACGCTCTGAAATCGCTCTCACAGATCTACAGATGCACAACTATGGGAACGCAACAAGGCAAACCACTTAATCTGAAATATGGCGGATTATTTAAAAATATTGGGTATTAGATTCCAATGAATTTAATTCTTAGTTCAAACAAAAATTATTGTTTACGGTAAAGTAAGCAATAATATTAATGTGAACAAACATTAATGAGTTAATAAAAAGTTTGGCATAACTGAAATATTTGATGTAAAATCACTTTAAATGGATATTTTTATAAACTGAACTGACTTTTAGGGCATTTTATAGAAAACCAAAATATTTGATGGAAAATCACTTTAAATGGATATTTTTATAAACAGAATTGACTTTTTGGGTAAAATTAATTTGTAATTGTATGTATATATAAATATATAGATATCTTTAAAACATTAATACTCTCAAATATTTAGGAATACACTATGGATAATAGCATAGATCGCAAATTTAAGAAACTACTACATCGCGTACTTTCAGGAAAATCAAAGAATCGTTTACTCTTTGAAGTTACAATAGAATTTAAACTTATTCGAAGAAGTCCCAAGCCACTTTCAATGCAAATAAACTACTGCAGTTTATTGAAAAGTTTGAAATTTCTTGATTCGCTTAATCTTGTTTACGTTCGGAATTCCCTCTTTGCGTAAAGGTACTGTAAATAGGTCGTGTTTGCTAATTCCCGGATTTGCTCAACATGGTGCACTTGTTTTATATGGAAATACTGGTTCTTCTCCATTCCCGTTTAATATTGACAAAATATGTTTGAGCTCGAACTAAACATCAAATAAATGTTATCAATTAATAAATGTATGATTTATGTACAGGGAATTGTTACAATTGTTAAAAATGTGTTTTTAATATATATGCTTATTAATGAATAATAATAATCTATTTGTTTTTATAATGTACAGGAAACAATAATAACACAGGCCAACAAATTTTGACTTTTTGAAAGTTGATTTCGATCTGACATCTGATTTTGTATAATTTTGATCTGCTGAATTCAAACCCGAGTCATTTTGCCCTATCACGTAAGGTTTTTTTTTATAAATGTTGGAAATAAATTAATAAAAAATTTAGTCAAAATAAATGCTACTTTTATTGATACAGAGACAAAAATAAATTACAAATAGTAAACTAAATTGAAAAAAGTCTTGAACAATCTTGAATTTCTTTCCTTTCCAGATCTTTCTCTCTTGGATAAAAAACTTCGTTTATTAGATTTACTTCTGCATTCCAGGGCCGGATTGTCCCTTTTTATTGACGAGCGGATATCATTGAAATATTCCACCGACCTTGATACCTGCGTTCCATTTCTTTCATGGCTTGGTGCAACCTCTCACCTTGCTCCTCACACACATCACCAAGATTTTCGGGGAAGTAATCAAGATGCGAAAAAGTTAACTTTTATGCTCATATTACATCCCAATTCCATACATTTCTGTAGCAACATTTTTCACAATTTCCTTGTAGTTAGGAACCTTGTTGTTTCCCAAAAAACTTTCAATAACATTAGCAAATGAAATCCATGCATCTTTCTCAGTTTCAGTCATGGTATTACCAAATTCTTGATCTTTCGTTATTCTCCTTATCTAAGGACCGACAAAAATTCCCTTCTTTGATTTTGCATCTGAGATAGCAAACAAAGGTAATTGAAACAGTCTCCATCTATATTTAAAGGTTTAACGTATTGTTACATTAGTCCTAGTTTAAATATGCAGTAGAGGTAACAATATTTTCTATGGATCAACAAGACTTTCGTGCAGACATTTTTTTGAGTTACATTATCTCTTCTTATCCAGTTCTTTTTCTTCCAATGATGTCTACTTCGACTGTCCCACTTACACAAAAAACATGGATACTTTGTATACCCTGACTGCTGTCCTAGTAGAAGTCCCACAATTTTCAAATCCTCACAAACTTTCCAACTATGATCATTGTATTTGAATTTTTCAAGCATTACTTTAAGATTTTCGTCATTAGCAGAACGAGCAACCGGTACCAATGAAAAAAACATTCCCATTGTGCAAGAGAACAACTTTGATTTTAATTTTTATTCGCAAATATTTAAAAAAACAATGTGACACCTAGTAAATTTATTAAAAAATTGTGCGTGATGAAAACAAAAAAATGTTGATTCTTTATTAGATTAGCCATCAAAACTTCAAACTAATAAACAAATCCAAATCAGAAATTATGTGTTGGCCTGTGTAATCTAACAAAAAAAATAATAAGGGATGCATGTGATATTAAAAGAATAACACAGTGCGACAAAATTCAACCATTTTTTCCTGAATTGAATCTGAAAACAAAAATGAAAAATTTGTGTAAAAAAAAATACATTTAACTGTTTTTTGCGATATTAGGTCATTTAAGGATTTTATCGAGGTATGAAGTTTCGAAAATTGGATATATACCAAAATCAAAAAGATGGCCTATATAAAGATCAGAATTGCAATAAGACACGAAATTGTTGATGAAAGAAGTTAAATAATTTTAGTTCTATTAGTTTTTCAATTTTGGACAAGGTTCAGACGATATATATCATAAGATATCTATTACAATATTTAATTGATATTTATAAACTACGATATATATCATGGATATTTATGGCATGCATAAAACCATTAAATTGGCCCTGTTTCTTGATTATTCCCAGTTGCAGTGTTTATAAATTAATTGATGAATTGCTAACAATTAATGCAACATAAGCGGAATTCGAGAGATATTTTTCATTGTTTGGATTGGTGTAATCAAAAGTAAAAAATAGATTTGAAAATTAGAAAGCCGTTAAACTTGTTTTTTCTTTAATTTAAATTGTGAACATTTTTCAAGAGATTGCAATTTAAACTAGATTTGGAAAGATGCTCCTATTCCTAAATCAATCATTATGAATTTTTTCGATGATGAGCGATTAACTAAACTAATATGCTAAGAGAGTTAAGTGTTTTTGCAATTTAAAAGCAGATTGAATGTTACATTTTTTTACTATTTTGTAACCAACTATATTTTTTTGTACTAAATGAAAATAAAATAAATAAAGTATGTGCATTCTACAGACAATTTTTCTTTTAAGTATACTTATGCATTCAAAGTAAATTTTCAGATATTCGTTGTTTTTTAAAAGAGTTTAATTGTAAGCTTTAAAGAAGTGTTATCCACTCCCACTCAAAATTTTACTTCATGCGCCAAGCGTATAAAACACTGATTTTCAGTGAGGTTTAAATATACATAAAATTCACAATATATTAGTGTTTTATACGCGTGGCAACCCGAGACAAGTTTTCTACGCGGGGCTTTTCTAAACTCGAAATTTTACTTCATGCTTAATCTGGGAATTAAAAACACTCGTTTAAAGCTGTAAATGGAACTCTTTAAAAAAACATCGAATATCTAAAGATTTAAACAAAATAAGCTGAATTTGGAATACGAATATTTCAAAGAAAAACTTCCAGTATATCAGACAAATATCGATATATATCCGATATTTTGAGATTTATATAAATATCATAATATATCCAAACCCCGATTTTGGATGAAAAAAGTTAAAAAAAAAATTGCATGTAACACAACATTCACATATACAGGGTGTATTTGAAATAACGAACACGCTCTTAACCACAAAGAGATTATATTATTTCTAAACATAATTCACAATTATTTTGTTTATAGTTCTAACAATGAGCCCGCAATTCATTATTAAAATAAATGAGTAAAAATAGACAACATTTTTGGAAGCACTGGCAATTAGAAATAATTTTTAAACGGCATGCGGCATCAGCTTTATCAAATTACAACAAGCGCTTAGGGAAAATATCGGAGTGCACTTAATGCAAGGTCGTCACGCCGTATTGTGGAGCAGGTCGACGGCCGGGCCTCGGGATTTATGGCACACTTGTAAAAACATTTATTGCTTACACATATTTAGAAATTTACAATGAATTAAGTAGAGGTGGTAAGGGCGGATTTCAAGAAAAAATATGTTTGTGTTTAGTCTTTGCTGAAACTTATTCATACAAACATCTTTTTTTTGTGAAAATGGCGCGACACATTTATTCTAATATTGAACTAGCCGATATGTTAATTATTTACGGCGAAGCTAGGAGCAATTCCACGGAAGCAGTAAGGCTTTATCAGGATCGGTTTACCAACACCAAATCGTTTTCGGGAGTTACTTCAAAGAGCACGTGATACAGGAAGTTTGCATTCCATTGGCGCAGTTGACAGAGGTGTTAACCGAGAAGATCATTTGTTTGCAGTGGAAAATGAAATTTTAAATTTGTTAGAAGCGGATCCCGGTTTAAGTACACGGATTATCTCTCGGCAGTTGGGTGTTTCTCATAGCTTTGTGCATAAAATCATCCGCGAAAATAATTTTCACCCCTATCATTATCAACGGGTTCAACATCTTCGGCCAGGTGATTTTCAACAGAGAGTTGCGTTTTGTGAATGGCTTTTAGAACAAAGTGCCCGAAATCCAAACTTCACTAATAATATTTTAGTGACGGATGAATCGTGCTTTACGCGAAATGGCTGTTTTAATTTTCATAACATGCATGTTTGGGCAGAGAATAATCCCCATTCTACGCGCCGATCGCATTTTCAGCATCGTTTCTCCTTTAATGTTTGGGCAGGCATTGTAAATGACCAATTAATTGGACTTTTCATTTTCCCATTTAATTTAAATGGCGGCCTTTATTTAGATTTTCTAGAAAATGAACTTCAAGATCTTTTAGAAGATGTGCCTCTAGCTTTGCTGAGACAGTTATGGTTTCTGCACGATGGTGCACCTCCGCACTACGATCGGCGTGTTAGAAATTATTTAAACAATGAATTTCCAGGACGATGGGTTGGACGTGGAGGTGCTGTTCCATGGCCTCCTAGAAGTCCGGATTTAAACCCATTAGACTTTTTTCTTTGGGGGTATTTTAAAAGTGAAGTGTATGTCGAGGAAATTGACGATGCTGATACACTCAGACAACGAGTTCACGACGCAGCTAACGCAATAAACGAAAAACCGCGGCAAATGTTCACTTCGGTTCGTGAAAACTGGCTAAGGAGAGCCCAATTGTGTATTGAGTGCGAAGGGCGTCAATTTGAACATTTAATTTAGTTTCATGTGACTTTTTATAAAACAATTGTGACCGACTTTTAATTGTTTTATACGTAACCTACTTTTAACAAATTGCATGCACGAGTGAGTGGTAAGTGTTATCGTAGTAAAACTGCTATTTTACTGCTATTTATACATGAAAATAACATGTGTAGAAGATATCAATTTACTAACTCAAGTCAAGTGCATTTTTCTTAATGAATGTGAATGAACTTGAGGAATGTTTATCTTTTACAAAAAAACGTGATTACACTTCAAATTTCGAAGGCAAAGACTCTCGCGTTTAAAGTAAACAAACACGCATTCCACGCAGACCGAATTAAACGAGAAAAGCATTGGTTCTCAAAATGTATAGAAAAAAACTCGAAAAATGTTGAAAATTCAAAAAAAAAAACGAAAATTTTTTGGTGGAGATGGGTTCACACATATTTTGTGTATGTGCCCTTAAATGCCTGTTCGTTATTTCAAATACACCCTGTATAATTATCGAAGCCTCAGACCTCGATAAAATCCTTAAATGACCTAATATCGCAACAAATAGTTATAGTCTAGTTCACCAGAGGTGTCCTGCAACATTTAAGTTCAAATTAAAAGAATTATAATAATATGAATCCCCCAGTTAACATAATCTAGTATTCGTTGCAATTGACTACACAAAAGTAGAAGAAATAATGTTATTATAAAAATTCCTCAAAGAAAAGTTGTATCAGAGATTTCAAATCTGTAATTATAGGACTCCTCATGAATCCTACCATAGATGTGTTTTTTTCTTCGCGCAAATTTTTTATTTTGGTGTTAAGATTTTAATTCAGACATTTAGTGTCGCACTGTGTAATTAAAATATTAATTTGATCAATCATTCTGTTTTTACCCTACAAATTTATCAGTACACCTTCAATTTGGTGCAAGATTTATTGGAGAAAACTTGAAGATCATAAAACAAGTTATTGATCTTTGAACATAATATTGAAACCTTAGAAAGAATTTAACAACATTGAGTAGTTATAAAATGATAAAGCGTGTATGAAAAATTACACTAGTAATTTGATAACATCATAACTCTATATTCTCGAGTGCAATCTTACCGGGGGGGATCCAATATGAACAAGCAACTTAAAAAAAAATAACCGCTGTTAAAACACGCGAGGAGTGCTTTTCTTTCCATTGCATTATTTCCCGAATATTAAGCGTTATTTATTCGAAGACAAAATCTATCGCAATAAAAGCTCCATGCAAATCGCGTGGAACAATTTTACAAATGCACTTTTACGCTTCTTGAAAGGAGCAGCTATTTATAAATTTTACATTTGAATAACATTACTAATGGAAGTAAAGTTTCTCCATTATTCCCCGACTTATACGTAATGTTTATGGTGAAAAATGCGCGCGTTTTAAACTGTCTTGCGTACCACAAAAGGCGCTTATTGTGTTGTACGTTACAGTACAATGCTTATCAATTTCATACATGCGATAGTTTTGTGGCATATAGGTCAACAATATAAGCTTCATTGAATCAATACAAATTTACCGACAGAATTGCACGGCGTTGACGATATAAACGATTACTAAGAATTTACCGCATCCAAGCTGAGTTCCTGTCATGGATTTACTGGTTTTAATTTTGATGCGTTGACACAAATCGGTGGATTGAACATGCTTTTAAGTGCAAATCATTGTAGATATAATTTATTCAACAAGTTTGACTTGTAAAATTATGAATTAAATGTAGGTCAGAAAGACCAATGATCGATAGCCTAGATAGGGATGTACTAACACAGTATAATATAATTGAAAATATTTTCATTAATTGTGCTTACTTATGTAAATGTAAATAGTATGCCCAAATAAATAATAATAATTCTTCTTTATTAACGGGCAAGCAATTTACAATAAAGATGACATATTTATAATTAACCCTTTCGCTACGCAGTTTGAATTTCAAATGCGTGCCCCGTGTACGGAGCTCGAAAGCACAATGCGTATCCGTACGTATTTCGTATCACAGGCTTATACCGGCATATACCGTGTGTCCCGCGAAAAAGGGCCTAAGCTGTAGCGGCTCTATTTTTGAATAAAATGAAAAATAAAAGATTTTATAAAACTGTGTGTTGATTGCTACAATTTGCATGTAAAATGTTAATACGTTTTATCAATTTTATTGTTATTATTTTGCACATATTCTTTGTAAAAGGGGTTTCCCGTGAGAGAATAAATAAATACAAAAAAAATAAAAAAGATAAAAGAAAAAATCAAACAAACAAAAGTTGGCTATAGATTCTTTTTAATTATACACTGTATAGACTGCGCATTAAAAAGATACACAAACTTTGTACGATCTCCGCTCACGATTTACAGGCTTTTGAAAATATACGCTCTTCGCACATGAAGCACATAAAAATAAAACGTAGGGATACGCTCCTCGTAGCGAAAGAGTTAAATTTATGAAAATCAAGAAGCACAATACAAAAAGATGCAGACTTAACAATCATTTGAAATGCAATCAATTGTAAAAACAATTACTGCAGTCAACTGTAACAATTTTAAAAATATTGATTACATTATGAATAAAAATAAGATAAATTTATGAAAATCACGCAAAACAGAACGCCTTAAATCTTTAAGATTATAATTTTTCTACGTTTTCTGTTACCACCGAGAAATTGTCATGTTCACTTTTAGTAGTGAAAAATAATAAGAATAAGATTAATTTATGAAAATAACAAACGCAAAACAGAACGCTACACAGTGGTCTAAAACCGACCAAAATGCGACAAAACCCCAGTTCTTTTTATTATGTGAGCTATCAATTTGAAATTTGGTATGCTTATAATAAACACAAATTCGAGTTTACAAAATTACATAAACCTTATTTGAACCGGAAATGATATCAATTTTAAAAATGGTGATGTGTCTTTCCCCGTTAAAAATATGTTGATTTAACTATCAACAATATTGAAAAGTTGCTCAAACTAAACTTTTATTATTATTCCAAAACTATTCACAAAAAAGTAATTCTTGCATTTTATTGCTACATCTAGGTAAATATTGATCATCTTCACATCTAAGCTTTATATATTTTTAACGTTACTGTAAATCAGTATTTTATACCTGTGGCGCATGAAGTAAAATTTCGAGTTTAGAAAAGCCCCGTGAAAATTTGTCTCGGGTCGCTGCGCGACCCTCGACAAATTTTCTACGCGGGGCTTTTCTAAACTCGAAATTTTACTTCATGCTTAGTCTGGGAGTGGAAAATACTCGTTACTCTAAAGGGAAGGTGCCCGGGCCCCCTCTAGATACCAAAAAAATCATCCATTTAAAATTAAAATAAATAATTAATTATCTAACGATTATAAAATAAAATATTCTTAACTAATGTTCTTAACCTGCGCTAGCCTGCGCTTAAAAATTACGCTTTATGAAAGTGCCATTGATTTACAACATATTTCAAAAATTATTAAATTTTTGAAAAACATATTGTTTAAATTTCTGAGTACATAATGGTTTGTAAATTAAATTCACTTGGTTTTGTTTCACTTATATGTATTTTATTTTCTACTAGTTTCGGCTTAATGCCATTATCAAGAATGAAGTACAAATGGATTTGTTTGGGAATATATTCAGTTTCGAGTTTTAGGTTTTATTGGGTAATAAGGGCATTTAATATCGGGGAATTCCAAAGGTCTTCGTTATCGTTGACCACATTTTTACTTGCCTTTATGGCGTTTGAAATTTCTAAACCCTCCCGGTAGTTAAGCGTTAATCCCTTATTACCTGTATGCAGAATTTTTAAATCGTTTGAAGAAAAATGGTGATTAGATGTGATACAGTGCTTAGAAAAACCGGTGGAAACTGAATATATTCCCAAACAAATCCATTTGTACATCATTCTTGATAATGGCATTAAGCCGAAACTAGTAGAAAATAAAACACATATAAGTGAAACAAAACCAAGTGAATTTAATTTACAAACCATTATATTTTAAATTGTTTTACCAAGTGATTAATGAGAAAAAAGTGTCCGATATTCTGAGTACATTTTGACATACATTAATATGTTAGAAATATGAGAAAAATATATTAACATCACTTAATTAGGTAAAAAAAACTATGAAATAAAAAAAAAGGGAAAATTATTATTAAAATTCTCAGTTCTAATCGTGAACTTTGAAAATTGATAAGTACAATTATTAAATATCGATATTTACACCATTTATTATTCCATTGTGGCATCGTCAATAGCAAGTAAAGAATAAACTAGATACTGTAAAAATTAATAAAATGAAGCAGAAATTACTAATCTTAAGTAATTTGTAAGGCTAGGATTCGAATAGTGAAATATCCGAATATTCAAATAGAAATAATTAATCACTAAATTATTCATGTATTTTTTTATTTGAATTTTCGAATATCCAAATATTTGAATAATCAAATATTCAAAGAATTCAAATACTTGAATATGTTTTTGAATAAATAATTGAATAATTCAATTTGAACAATTCAGTCTTATTAGTAAATTTAAAACTTCACTTGAAATCAGTGTTTTATACGCCTGGCCTATGAAGTAAAATTTTAGAAAAGCTTGAAATTTTAAGTTTTTCTGAACTAGAAATTATACTTTATGCTTAATGAAGGAGTTGAAAACACTTGTTATACAGCTATTAGAACCTTAAATGACAATTCTAATTTCTTAAAGAAAATGGGAAACAAACACAAACTGTAATTATTTTCATAATCTTTATGAATTCGTTAATTATCTTGTTCATTTTTTTAAGAAATTAGTGTTGTAATTAAAGGTTTTAATAGTTTTTTAACAAGGGTTTTCCGCTCCTCGGTTAAGCATGAAGTTAATACTTTTTACTAGAACATTTAGATTAGTCGCGTACCGAAGCGGGGACTGAGTTAATATGAAGTTCAAAAACATACCAAAGTTTCAGGCTTTTCTAAACTCGAAATTTTACTTCATGCGCCACGCGTATAAAACACTGAAATATTGTAAAGTTAGAAATACACTTAAAAAATGCGTAATAATCGAAATATTTAAACAACAAAATATTTACAAGTTTCTTAACACATTCTTAAGTCAGGTCAAACAATACAATGCATCAAATTAACTTACTTAGTTAGTAATTAAAAATAATAAATAATAATAAAATGTTGCGTTATTGCATCAATGGAGCTTAATGGGTTAGATTAATACTAGCTCTATTCTAAATTAAGTTGTAACGTAGATACTTATTTATTGGGTCGTTATTATTCGTGTTTGACATAACCTCACAATAAATGACATTTGTCACTTTTTTACAAGGCACACTTAATGTCACAATTTTTGAAAATTTTTATTTTAAATAGAAGATTTATTTTAATTTATTTTTCGACAAAAATTTTGAACAAAAAAAACAAAAAATTTAGCGTTATTGGACTCAGAAAAATAATGTTTAATGTAATAAAATTTGAAAAGTTATACGCAGCCAATCAAAAATGTTAAGTTAGGTATTATTTAGTAATGGATTTATTATTGAAGAAATCAATATTGATGTCATTTCTTAATATTTAAACTGCCTATAACTTTGATTTTAGTTTAATAAAATCGGCCAATAATAGAGTTATAGCGTTGGGCGTTTTTTTTTATCGAACACCCGGTATATTCAAATATTTCAATATTCCAATATTCAAATATTGGAATAATTCGAATATTTCAATATGCTTTGGAATGAATATTCTTCAATTATTCAAAAAATTCCTAGCCTTAGTAATTTGTATTAGGCTATTTTTTTATTGCTTAGATACAATTTCGGCAGTACTGTGTTTAAATAATATTTGTCATTATTTAACAATTTGAAGATATAATTATTAATTAATGATTTTGACAAAGTTTACTATACAGACGAATTTAATTGTTTTAATAGCTGTTTAAATTAGTCAGCAATAGATTTTAAATTTATATTTTAGGCCAAGTATGGCAGATAAAAATCTGAATTAACTACTATTCAATAAAGGATGGACTATTCATAATATCACCCAGTAACTATTCATAATATCACCCCAAATTTTCAACCCCTACATTTTTAAAGTACCCCTAAAATTAATACAATTTTTAAATTAATTTTGACAACTTTCTGAATGTTCTATAAGAAAGATAAGGGCATATCTGGATTCAGCATACATCAATTACCAAAACTAAACAATAAAATTAGGATCACCACCCCCGAAACATAGAAAAAAAATCTTCCCCTGACACTATTTATATCCGAAATAATTTCCATTATCCTTCCGAGTTTTGCGACAAAATATAAGTTCCATAAACAAACAAAGGCCATTTTTGGTTTCAGCATACGTCAGTTAACAAAACTAAACAATAAAATTAGGATCACCACCCCCGGAACATAGAACAAAAAATCTTCCCCTGACACTGCTTATATCCGAAATAAGATTAATTTTCTTATCGAGTTTTGCGACAAACTATAAGTTTCATAAACAAACTAAGGCCATTTTTGGATTCAACATACATCAATTAATAAAACTAAACAATAAAATTAGGATCACCGCCCCCGGAACATAAAAAAAATCTTCCCCTGAGACTGTTTACATCCAAAATAATTTCCATTTTCTTTTAGAGTTTTCCGATAAACTATAAGTTCCATAAACAAACTAAGACCATTTTTGGATTCAGCATTCATCAATTAACAAAACAAAATAATAAAATTAAGATCACAACGCCCGGAACATAAAATAAAATCTTCCCCAGAGACTGTTTACATCCGAAATAATTTCCATTTTCTTTTCGAGTTTTGCGACAAACTATTAGTTCCATCAACAAACTAAGGCCATTTTTTATTTCAGCATACATCAATTAACAAAACTAAACAATAAAATTAGGATCACCACCCCCGGAACATAGAGAAAAAAAATCTTCCCCTGACACTGTTTATATCCGAAATAATTTTCATTTTCTTATCGAGTTTTGCGACAAACTATAAGTTCCATAAACTAACTAAGGCCATTTTTAGATTCAGCATACATCAATTAACAAAACTAAATAATAAAATTAGGATCACCTCCCCCGGACCAACTTATGGAACTTATCTCGTATAAAAACTGTGTTAGGGGAAGATTTTTTTTATATGTTTCGGGGGTGGTGATCCTAATTTTATTATTTAGTTTTGTTAATTGATGTATGCTGAATCCAGATATGCCCTTATCTTTCTTATAGAACGTATAGAAAGTTGTCAAAAATAATTTAAAAATTGTTTTAATTTTAAGGGTACTTTAAAAATGTAAGGGTTGAAAATTTGGGGTGATATAATGAATAGTTACTATAGTGATTAATCCTTTATTGATTAATAGTTAATTTAGATATTTATCTGCAATACTTGGCCTAAAATATAAATTTAAAATCTATTGCTGAAATCTATTGCTAACTTTACACCCGTGTTTAAATTTGTTTTGTAAGACAACTTAGTTGTAGATTTGTGGAAATAATCGCAATTTTATTGTATTATTCAGTCATGATTAACACGTTTATCGCCGCGCGGCAATCACATGTGCCGCAGTTAAATTACGGTTTAGGCCCCGCGGCATGTACCTTGTGCCGCTTTTAAAGCATCGTGCTGCCCGTATCGCGGAACTAGTATAACTGTATAGGTATATAAACTAGGTGGCCTGGACGCTTAAAAACGTGTATGTTCCTTTAAATTTTTGCTTAATAATTCTGTAATTGGAACAAAAACTTAAGCAGGGGCCTGAGGTAATATTTTTATTGTTATAAAATTGGCGAACAACGTGTTGTATTGTTAAAATGTGTCAATAATAATTCGTTATTATGCAAAATTTAAATCAGCTGCAGTTTTGTAAATAATAAAAAGTTAGACCTATGTTTATTGCACCAATTATTTTCAAATGAGCCTCTGAAGAAGCTGTGAAATGTTTTACACAATTCTGAAACACCCTGTATACTGAATAGATTTTCTTGTAACGTTAATTTAATTTCATATTCTTTTGTTTGAGGAAAAGGGAGGATTATTACCATGCTTCTTAGTCCCAAAGCCTGCATTAATCTCTATATTAAAATCTTAGGTTAGAGCAAAAATAATTCCCTCTTAAAAAAGAAAGTGCTTTCATTCCAGCCACACAATCATTATTATCAATCCGAAATCTTTATTCCTCCCCATAAAACGGACTTTCAGATTAAAAATCCGCTATCTTAAAAAAAAAGAAGGCCCTGATATTAAGATAATGCCTAGGGGATGACGGAAAATTTCGATTCAACGCAATACGTCGTTCCTCCCGCGCAAACTTTTAGAATCCATACATTCTGCGATCCAGATGTTCAAGATTCTATTAAGCAAACGTAATACGCAGATGTAAATAAACACCGGTTACTTCGCTAATAAATGTACAGGAAAAAGCACTTTATAAGGAAAGAGTGAACATGGAAAAGGAAGTGAAGTGAGCGACTATCATTGTTGTTTTTATCTTGGGTAGGGTTTCTTATCAGGGGTTTCTTTGTATTGTGATAAGTCAGGTAATAATAGATCAATGAACTCTTTAGAAAATATTAAAATTGGTCGTTCAACATATAGCTAGTTCACAAAAAAAGTAAATGTTATTTCAAATAATATATAATATACTGGGTGTTTCTAAATAGATGCTTAAGTTTTTAAAGGGTGATTTTTCAGCAAAAATTAAGAAAAATCATTTATATAATTTTTTCTTCAAAACCCCTTCCTCTCCAAGTTAAAGCTCTCTAAAGTTTAGGGAAACAAATTGTTTTTATTTCATTTATCCACTAGGGAAGAATTTAAAAGAATGAAATTTGGCAGTTAACTGTTCCTAATAAAATAGCACTTTTTGACTATTTTGTAACGCTAAAATGTTATTACATGGGGGTAAAAAATCAACCCCGATAATAGTTTGCATCAGAGCTTATTATTGCGTCTACATTTTAGAAAACTTCATTTAAATGGAGGGATTCAATCTGCAACTTTTTTTGTCTCTAGACATTTTCCTCTAAAATTGTTAGTTCAATCACAAAAAAATAAAATAATGCCTCATTTGACATAATTCAGAGATTGGTTATTATTTGTTAAGAAAAAATAAGTAGGCTGATGTTAAATTAACAGGGTTGTTATGTTTAAAACACTTTGATTTAAAACAGTGTTTTCAACATGTTTAAAAACAGTCGTCGTATTTTAAACGGTTTTGTTTAAAACATCATAAGATTTAAATCTTAAATTTGTTTAAAACATGTTTTAAAGGTTAAATTATTTTGAAACAATTTTTTTATTATCTTAAATTTGTTAGATTATATTTTATACTACTTCAGTAAGAGTGTTTGTTTTCGTTTTAAAATTTTTGCTAAATTGTTGAAGATATTTCAAATTACATTAGTAAACATAACATTTTATTACAATAAAATATCACAACTGTGTATGCATAAATGTGATTTTTAAATACAGCGAATTTTTCTTTAAGGTATACATATGTATACACTGTAAATTTTACGACATTCGTTGTTTATTTCAAAGATTTCCATTTGAATCTTTAAACGAGGGTTTTCCACTCCCAGATTAAGCATGAAGTAAAATTTCGAGTTTAGAAAAGCCTAAGAATTTGGATTGGCCGCGTAGCGAAGCGCAGCGGCCAATCCAAATTAGGCTTTTCTAAACTCAAAATTTTACTTCATGCGCCACACGTATAAAACACTGAAATATCGTAAAGCTTAAAATATACGGCTTTAGCAATCTAATATGTAGATGTGAATAAAACGTGAGTCAAATTCTGCGCTGAACAAATGGTTTAAATCAGTGATTATAGGCAACCGAATAACTCTAACGTATATTAGGTTGCCTATAATCGTTGTTGTATGTGTGTGTTTTTGAAATTTGACTGTAAATCAGTGTTTTTAAGCGTGGCGCATAAAGTAAAATTTCGAGTTTAGAAAAGCCTAATTTGAATTGGCCGCTCCGCTTCGCTACGCGGCCAATCCAAATTCTTAGGCTTTTCTAAACTCGAAATTTTACTTCATGCTTAGTCTGGGAGTGGAAGACACTCGTTAAAAGCCTTAAATTAACCGCTTTGAAACAACAAATTCGCGCAAATTTAAAAAACGCTGTAATTATCCAAATATGTATACTCAAATGAAAAATCCCCGTATGTTCTGTTTTAAACATGTTTTAAACGTGTTTTAAACATGTTTTAAATATGTTTTTAATTGTTAATTGTTAATGTTAATGTTTCAAATGTTGTTTCAATGAAAAAACACGTTTTGTAAAAAAACTGTTTGTTTTAATTAAAATGAAAAAAACATGTTTTTTAACAACCCGGCAAATGAAGTCATACTATTTTTTCAAATTTCTAGAGAGTTTTATACGTATGGACTAAAAACATGTTGCACAACTAAATAAGGCTTTATTGAAAGAATGACATTTTGTGTCACTTGGATCCGAAAGATTTTAATGGGTGGTTTTTCAGCAAAAATTAAGGGAGGTCTTTCATACAGTTTATTATTCAAAACCTCTTCCGTTTTAAACAAAAAACTATATTTTTGCTGAAAAATTACCCATTGAAACCTTTCGCATCAATTTAGAAACACCCTGTATAATCATCCGTTACAAACATCGGATTCTTTGAAAAGGAAAATGTTATTCAACTAAATTTGAAAGACTAATTTAGTTCCTTTATTTTATGGTCATATTTAAAACTATAAAAATAATAGTCTTTTAAATCTCTAGATTTAATCTAGTGACAGTTGAGAAAAAAAATAAGTTCACAGGCAACAAAGAACGCCACGCGTGGAGTTAGTCGAGGCTGTGATGTGAAAGAAAGTAGATCCGATGCATTAAATTGTTATAAAGTTCAGCATATAATAAATGATGAAGCTTTCGGATAAAGAAGTGAGCTCCCCGTGGAAACTTTTAATTTTTGCCCTTTTCCGGGGGTAATATATACGCTTGTCATCCCACCATTTATCATACTCTGTACGGTTTAAAGTGATATTTAATTAAATTATATATTTGATGGCTATTATCCTCATACTGCATAGTGTAAAATTTGATATATTGTAAATGTTTTCCTCTATTTTTTTCGTTACCTTCTGATACATTCTTATTTATTTATTTTATTGTTTAATTATTTTTGATTAAGATTTAAAATTTTAAATACGGTCAATAATATGAATTGATGGTTTTTTTTTAATATTCATTGATCTTGTGTTATAAGATTCCAGGCGACCTTATTTTGAAAGATTTTGTTAGACGAAATCAAAATTTGTAAAATTTATCAATGTGTCGATTAAACTTAAGCGGTATACTTTGATATATGAATGTTATGTTGCAACTGAATAATTATTTGACACAAAATTGGCAATAAAATGCCTTAATTACAGTCTATTCTGGGAATCATGGCATTTACGTTATCGATTTATGTACACTTCTGTGCAATAAAATTAAGCACAAGTCTCATAACTATTTTTCACAATATTCTAGTTGTATAATTCAGGTCTGTATTAATTGCCTAGCAGCAGTTTCAATAAATGATAAAACACCGTAACTTGAAAATAACACCTTTATTAAAAAAACAAAACTAAGACCTTTTGAAAAAACGCTTGTAATAAATATAACAAAGCCGAAATAGAAAAACCATCTTCTATGTTAGATAGAATTCAAATTTTTGAATTGTTGTCTAAATGACGTACCATTTTGACATTAAGGACATGACATATTTACATATTTTCGTAACAAGGAAACTCATTATGCCCGTTTTAAACTATAACATATTTTGTGTGCTTAATTTTATTGCACAGAAGTCTACGCATCAAAGACAGTTTTTTCTACTATTTAATACTATATATGCGCATTATCGTAGCAAATAATAGAAATGTATGTCTTGTGACTATTGAAAAAAATACCGATAACAGTGCCCACCGGAATTCTGAATTCCGGAATCCAGAATTTTTGAGTTGATGACGTGAATGTCAACAATCACGGAATAGAGTTTAATTATTATGATAAGGTAATTAAGCACATGGCAACCATATAAAAAACATAACCTCAAATTTATTTTGAAAGCAAAAGTCAGAGTTACAACCAGAGTATCCAACCAAATATCCAACTTTATAAAATAAATCACCAGATCTAGTGGGCCAATAAAAAAAATCGAATATATATTATTTTGAATTAATTTCTCACTCAACCCGTGGTGAAACATATTTAATTAATACGCTTTGATTAAAACACTTGGTTTGTTTCACTGATTTTTTATTTTTACTCCAACTAGTTTCGACCTTAGGTCATTCTCAAGGATATTTTGTATATTATTTTGCTATTAGATTTTGGTGTTAAATATTAAAAATAAAAGTGTTGACTGTGGCAACTATAAGACAAACATTTTTTTGCGGCCCGTGCAACTTTTTTCATTTTCTATGTGGCCCAGTAATAAAAAAGATGCTCATTACTGTTCTATACAATAATTAGAATTAACTTTTAATGAACTTAACGTTAAGACGATAATAAATACGATTTGTAAAATACATAAGGGTGCACTTTTAAACTATTATGTAGGAGCTCGACGAGTGAAAAGGACCCCCAAGAGGATAATTGCTGTTTAAGGGGGCACTTTAATACGATAGGGGTAGGTGGTAGGGTAGAGGAACGAAGTCAATTATTAAAACTTGTTTGCTAAGGGGGCCGGAGCTGCACAGGTGGATTATTTAACATGTTAATAACATTGCACATTATACGACAGGGTTGTATGACTATAATTTAGCCTACTCCGTATCCTCGCCTCCGACCACCTTACATACCTATTTTCAGAGAGGTTGCATGGAAGAGGAAATAAAATTACCATACACGAGTTTCATATTTCTTTATCTTAATGCGCCCCAGAAACATCAAATGCTCTGCTTTCTAGTTTTATAATAAGGTTTTATTCAAATGTTTTGTGAATTATTCATGTTAACGTATGTGTATAAAAATGCATATTAACAGTATACTGGATCATGTACAATCTGTTTTTTTTTTTGATATGACCAATCAAATTTGACATTTTCAGAGATTTTAGTGGTGTGGTGCAGGTGATGTTTTAGGTTAGGACAAGATTAATTATATGGTATGTTGTTAATCAACTTTTAATTTGTAGGTTATGCGAAGGGAAATCTGACAGTAATATGACGATTCAATTAACTCATAAAATAGGTAATTCATTTAACAAAGATTACGATTACAAATGTACTTATATAATAAAGTGTCTCTAAGGATCAGGTAAATGCTCATTGCTTAAGAATATCTCTCTTCTTTATGTTCTGTCCATTTATATGTTCAAATTTTGAAAAAGTTATACAGGGTTTTTCTATTGAATTTCACTATTGATCAAATGAGATTCGCTATATCTCAACTATCTTTCACCTTGGCAAATATATGCCAAAAGATTTCCCGATTTACGAAATGAGTTTCACTATATACGAAATACTTTTTCCTTTAATATATTTGCTGAATATTTTATGCAGTAACAATAACTTTCTTTTGAAAATATTTAATTTTTATTTATACATACAGGGAGTTTTTCATTCAAGTATACGTATTCCAAATTCAGTCTATTTTCAGTAAATCTTTAGATATTCCTTGTTATTTTTTAAAGTTCAATTTGAAGCTTTGAACGAGGGTTTTCCACTCCCAGACTAAGCATGAAGTAAAATTTTGAGTTTAGAAAAGCCCCGTGAAAATTTGTCTCGGGTCGCGCAGCGACCCGAGACAAATTTAAATTGAATAAAGGTTGTTTATTATTATTATCATTAAAAAGCAAAAATCTTTGTGTGTTGTAAAGTTGCAAGTTGTAGCGTTCTCTTTTTTTAAACTTTCTGCATCGTAACAATTTATTTGACAAATTATGATTTATTTGTCACATTGTTAATCATTTACCAACATCTCAAAATTTGATGTTAAAAACCACCCTACTGTTAAAGCAGGACTGCAACTGTTCGCAGTAAATACGCCCTAAGTTTGGTCATATTAAAAAAAACAGGGTTTAGGTTCTAACATCATTATTAAAACTAAATTATTGATTCCCGTCAGTGTGTGGTCAATTAACAGTCAGAGTTGACTATAATGACTATCTCGCAATGTGTAATACAAAATCATATTTAAATGGTCTCTTATCTATTTATATTATTTGTGCCTTTTGAGATAATGTGTATGTAATTTCTTAAATTGGGCGTATCATTAGAAAAGATTGCGATTTCAGTAATGATAATAGAATGGAAAAAAAACGAAATGCGAAAGTGAATAATGACTTAATATGCGTGGGAGAATGGCTGTGGAAGATAGCTTTTTAATAGCACCTCCATCATAAAACTGAACCAGCTGTGATCAATAACGCTTTTGGAACGACATAATTGGGCGCCGCATTCGAATTGATTCGCTGCGATTTTAAATGAAAACAAAACGGCATAACTGAAAGCAACATGTTTTACAATGTACTCTTCAATTCTTAAATCAACTCTGAATAAAAAAAGAAAATAATATCGTTTAATTAATGTATACATGCAAATTGGTATTCATATCATCATTTCATCTAATATACAAGCAGATCCTGTAAGCGAAATGTTAAATTTAACTTCAAAGTGTACATTATTACCAAAACCCGCTTAGACAGTAATGTAAAGAATAACATGTACGTTGAATGTAACATTACGCTTAAAGACTCAGCCCGAATATATTGTATAATTATATTCTGTATTTACGAGTAACTCTAAATATACGATGTTAAATTGAATATAATAATATTTAATCTGTTTTTGTGCTATTGTAATTTAATAGTTGTATGAAGTAAATGTTTTGAAATTTAGAATACGTTAGTGTTTTACATGCCTGGCGCATGGAGTAAATATTTAGAGGAAAAAAAAGCGGACAAAAATATTTACTTTGTTGTGTTCCTTGGCCTCGGCTTTCGCCATACAGCTACCATCCAGTATATTATTTGCTTTGTCAATTTTTAGTTTATAGTAATTCAAAACTTAAATTTGAATTAGAAACTTGAATTAATTTAGAGACCACATTACATTTACACAGCATCCATGGACCCGGATGGAATCTTTTATTACTCATAAATGATTCCACCGGACGGGATTCGAACTCGCGACCTCTGACTTTGAGGGCAGGGTCCCTACCCACACGGCCCCTAAATATTTACTTCATGCTTTCAAGAGGAGTGCAAAGATACTATATGCCTTAACAAAACATATTACTTAGATGCCTATTACGAGTATACTGATGTACAGATTGGCAACCAATTTGAAATGTTAAATTTCCTTGACTTTTCCGTGATTCTTCCCTGATGCCAGACTTTTTTCCCTGACCCCTTAAAATAATTTTATATAACCAAACCAAATGTAGGGGAAAATAAGTTATTCAAGTTATATTAAGAGGTGAAAAGAAAACATATTATAAAACACAAGTTTAGAAACCGCAAGATTTGAGAATACTTTTCTAAAATTTATTCACACGAAATCAAACATAAGCAATACCTGAAAAAGTACACGGTGTACATCGGGATAAGAAAAAGTACTTAAAAGAGAAATTCCTTGATTGTCGTGTCTAGACGTCAACAATTAAGAAATGTCTAAAGTGTTAAGGAAGTATAAAAAGGAAACATTTTTAGAAAATCTGTTATACTTTTTATATGTTAAATTATTAAATAAATAGTATTGAACTCAATAATAATCCTGCAAAATTACAAAGCCTCTTCAGTTTCAATTCTATAGAAATGCCGTTGCTTCCGTAACATTCATTTTATCCAGTATTTTTAAACAAAAAAATATGGAGCTAAATAATTTAATAATTCAAAAAGGAACTTCCATAAATGGAAATGTTTTTTTTACGATTTAACGTCGAATGATAAAGAAAGAGAACGCTACCGTAGAACTACAGAGTTTCATCTGCAATTTTAACAAAATTGAGTTTTATATACCATACGGTTCTTTCTGACGTGAATTTTACAGAAATTCACTCTAAACTGACATCTTGTGCATAGTAACTGAAATAAAAACGGAACACAGTTCTATCTACATACGTCCAAGTCATTTTTGTAAACAAGGTCCTATCTGTGCAAATAGAACCTGGTTACTATAAACTGTAATTACATGTAACAGTTAGAACCTTGCTGCATAGTACGTCAACGTGGTCAGATTTCTCGGTGCAGCTTAATAATTTTATTGAATTAATACATAATTATTGAATTAATACATAATTATCAGTGATACATAATTGATTATTATTTCATAATGAGTGCAAATATTTCAGAAGAACCTACTATCTTAAAGAAAATACAAAATGTGAGGTTAGTCAAACATAATTGATAAATATTTAAAAAAAAAATTGTTACCAAATAAACTATCATGCCCTAATTCGAACGTATATTTAAAACGTATTTCATGTTGCAAGATAATTTGTGTGCTACCAATATTGAGGACTTTTTTTATATTGAAAAAAATCCTGTTGTGATTGTTGAAGAAAATTACTTATGCGCAAGAACATCAGATCATAATTCCTCAGAATTTGTAGAAAATGACATGATAGAGAATGGTAAACCTAATGGACGCAATAATCATTCGACAGAAGTTGGAACTGAAGTAAATAGCAGCCAAGTAACAAAAAAATAAGAGAAGGATGTCAAGGATTATTACAAGGGAACCATATAAATGGAAACGTGTAGAAAGAAAAAGAGAGTGCTGTGTTAACAGCAGGAAAAAGTTTGTGAGTGCGAAGAAGGTAGTAATAGTTGAATTGAAGTTGAAAATCTCTGAAGAAATGAGAGAGTATGCAAGTTTAAATGTGGGAACAAATTTTATGAACATAACAGGCAGCATATACTCAAAAAATATTACAGTCTAGATCAGTGGTGGGGAAACTTTTTTTATGACGGGCCATTTGTAATAACCAGACAATCGTAGCGGGCCAAAGAATAATGCTTAATCGTAGGTAGGTAGTTTTTATGCGGGTCGTCACATTACGAACTAAGAACGCGTTCAAACATTCTCACGACGGCACTCTTAAACGGGCCGGATTAAACCTTTCTGCGGGCCGGACATGGCCCGCGGGCCGTAGTTTCCCCATCACTGGCTAGATCAAAATGGAAAGTCCCAATATATAAGCAGGACTACAGAAAAAGAAATGTTAAAGAGGAAAATCACATAAACTGAATCAAACCAAACAGTTTTAGATATTAAATTTGTTTAGATAATCAAAAATACAGATAATCGAAAACCTGTCTTTAATTTACACAAGAAATAGCATGCTCGAAGTGGTATCATACAGCCAGATATGTAAGCAGTATTTCTTGCAAGTTTAAATGTGGAAACTAATTTGATGAACATAACAGGCAGCATATACTCAAAAAATATTACAGTGTAGATCAATTTAATTTGACGAATAAAGCAGATTAGATCAAAATGGGAAGTCTTATTATATAAGCAGGACTACAGAAAAAGAAATGCCAAAGAGGAAAATCACATAAACTGAATCAAACCGAACAGTTTTAGATATTATATTTTTTTAGATAATCAAAAATACAGATCATCAAAAACCTGTCTATAATTTATACAAGAAAAAGGATGCTCGAAGTGGTATCATACAGCCAGATATGCGAGAAAAACTGAAAAATAAGTTGAAAATCTCTGAAGAAATGAGAGAGTATGTTATGAAACACATTATATCTTAAACATTACTAAAATGTACAATGTGTACGTTGAAACATGTCGTGATAACGATAAAAAAACCTGTTAAAGCAAGTTTGTTACCTCAGATATTTTGCAAAAAATTAAATTATAGTTTTCATAAACCAGAAGCGATAGATGTCCCTCTGGAATCTGTATTTTTTTTTTCACTGCAACCCTTGCAGCGAAAGAAAACATACAGATTTCAAAGGGCGAAAGAGAACATTATAAAAAGCATATACAGGAAAAAAAAAATGAGAGAGATAAGGGACAAAGACAAGAATGTGATAAGATGCCCAAGAGCTCACTTTTTCCGTTATTATACTTTAAAAAACTAAGCCTCTATAATCTTACTATACATTTTTTGACACCTAAAAGGTGTATTGCGCTATATAGACAGAACACACTTCTGGGCGATCAGGAAATGATCTTGCATCAGCCTTTATGAAGATATTGGAAGAAGTCGTAGCAGATAATGAGTTTGACAATCTCATAACACACAGCGATTCTTGTGTTCCTCAGAACCGCAACAATCACATCTCCGTCGCTATTGACTTTTCTAAAAAATAATCCAAACCTGAATAGCATTAGATGCATATATTATATTCCTGGTTATTCCGCTCTTCAGAAGGTCGATTCCATACACAGCGTGATTAAAAGAGCTTTAGGGAAAACGAGTTTTTTGCCACTGGATGTAATTAGAATTCTCAAACAAATAAATCAGAAAAATCCGTATTGCATCATTCAGATGAATAGTTGAGATTTTACACTTTTTTCTGCAAATAAACTAATGAAGAAGCCACAGTGTGGCGAAACATTTGTTGTGAATACAAAATAAACAATTTTTGAAAGTTATAAACAAAGTGTTTTACTTAAAGTAATAAACTAATGAACTTTAAATTAATTCCTCTTGCATATGTAACAGAATTGATATTTAAACAAAATAATTACTACGAATTGGAATATAAAATTAGCTACTGCACTAAACGTTGTATTAAGTCCAGAACCAGCACTACTTTTGAAAATGTGGGCATACAAACATTCTATGAATTTAGAGAAACGGGATCATATAATTAAGATACTGTGTTTTATGGACTTGCAAGATCGAGAATACTACAAAGGTATTTTCAAGATAACTGGTAAAAACATATCTTTTTTTCTTTTTTTTTTTTAATTACTGTCTATTTTAGATAAAGAAATAGCAAAGGAAAAGTCCGTAAAAATAAATAATGATGCGAGTAAACAAAGCAATACTCAATGAAAAAAAGAAAGACCACAACAAGAAAAAGACACGAGGAAACAATAAAACTTCAGAGGGACAAGCCAAAAAGCAAAATCAGATATTTAAGAATTTAATTTCAATTTTCTGCAATTATAATTTACATAAAATAGTTAAGCTAATTTGTTAAATAACGTTTATTTATTTTGTTCAAATAGCAAGCATTATTTTGACAGTTAGAACCAACTAAAGCGTGTTCTCTTCTCATACACAACTACCCCATTATGTTTCAAAGTTCTGGATTTCATTAGCATATTATTTCTGTTAATTGTAACTGTATGGTCGTAAATTCATGTTCTTGGCAATGCTTCCACAGAAAAGTTATTTTTAATGAATCATTACACTTCAAACATATAATTCCAACATTCAAATTTCAAACCTCTGTTTCTCCAAGCATTCGTTTTGTCAGATGGACAGTGTAGTTCTAGGGTAGCGAGAAGGCGCTTAGGTGATGCCAAACTTATACAACACTATGTACAATTTCATGTATTCGTTCTACAAAAGAGCGCCCTCTGCTTTAATTTATTTTATTTCTGTCAATATTGTACAGAATTATATCGCTCTTTTTCTTTCTAGCATTAGCAAATTCTAAAAATATTAGTTCGCCGTAGGATCTACAGATTCACGTATGCTGAATGTTAATAAAATATATTTTTATCTCGGAGAGAGGTTATCACAAATTTTCTACAATATCTGATGGTCTTGTATAAATAAAATATAATAAATCTTCTACATCAAAAACGAACCATTTTTATTATAGGTGTTTTATGGCAATAAAGTCAAAGCTACAATTTGAAATTGAAAGCTCCTACTTTTCTTCTCCAGTTAAGAGAGGAATTATTATTTAAAAAGAAAAAAGAAAAATGCCATCTACGAGTTTCTTCAGACGTTGTGCTATTAATTTTGGTTGTAATTAATTGCGTTTACATTAAAACCGAATATACAGGGAGTTTTTCTCTTAAGTATACATGTCCTAATTAACAGCGTATACGCTGTAAGTCTTCAGTTAGTGGGTGTTTTTGTAAAGAGTTTAATTTGAAGCTTTAAACGAGTGTTTTCCACTCCCAGGCTAAGCATGAAGTAAAATTTCGAGTTTAGAAGAGCCTGAAAGTTTTGGTTTGGTCGCTCCGCGAAGCGGAGCGATCAAACCAAACTTTCAGGCTTTTCTAAACTCGAAATTTTACTTCATGCGCCACGCGTCTAAATCACTGATTTCAAGTAAAGTTTACAATATACTACTTAAACAGTATGCTAACCACGTCTAGTCTGAACTTTACATTATTTCAGTGTCTAATACGCGTGGCGCATGAAGTAAAATTGCGAGTTTAAAAAAGCCTGACAATTTGGTTTGGTTGCTCCGCTTCTCAGGTTTTTCTAAACTTGAAATTTTACTTCATGTTTAGTCTGGGAGTAGATAACACTCCTCTAATGCTTCAAATTAAACTCTTTTCAAAAACAACGAATGTCGGAAAATTTACTTCGAATGCATAAGTATACTTAAAAGAAAAATTCCCCGAATATATATAAATGTTAATTAAATGTAATCAATAAAAGTATTTTCAAAGTATGCGGACTTGTAGAAACGAATTCATTAATTTATATAAATAACAGGGAGCAGAATGGGTTGATTCATCACTTATTATCACTCTTCAAATATGTCACAGGCACAATGAAAAATACACATTATCTGAATTAAACATTACCGTGGCGTCAACGGCCTCTCAGCAGTCCGCGGAATTGTTATTTCCGACTTTGAAAACGTCAATCACACCGCGCGGCCTTTGTCAAATTGGATTCAGCTTCAAAACGAATTTAACAATTGTAATGTAATTATGCGAGGCGCTTTTGTCTTAATTATATTATTGTTTAATGGAAATGGAAATGAAAATATAATCATGGAAGCAACTGTCTGTTAAGATTGATATAAAATTAAAATATTTTTGTAATTACTTAGAAGACCATTTTTTCGGTATATTCACTGCAGAATCAAACGTATCCTTCAATAAGGAGTTCGCTCTGGGGAAATGATTTAATTTAATGTATATCATGGTGGCGACAAGTTTGAAATGTTAAATTTCTCAGACTTTTTAGTGATTCCAGATTTGTTTCCCCGAGCCCTTAAAATAATTTTATATAACCAAACTAAATAATGTATATTTTGATTTTTTCTTTTCATTTCGCGTGGCGCATGAAGTAAAATTTCGAGTTGTGAAAAGCCCAAATTCTTAGGGCTTTTCTCAACTCGAAATTTTACTTCATGCTCAGTCTGGGATTGAAAAACACTTCTTAAAGTTATATTAGGAACTTGAATTGACCGCCAGATTGATCATTTTTGTTTGGTGATTACATATACAAATCGTAACAGCTGTCGTATGTTTTTTTCTGTTTTCGCAATTTTCAATGTTATTTTTTACGTTTTATTACATTTTAACATATTTAACATTTCATTACTATTCAACAACGTTGACACTTGGTACGTTAGTTTTGATATATGTCGACCGAGTCGATAAGAGTTATAAATAACATATTGAGTGTCAAACTGTTGAAATTGTCGATAATGTAAAACTTAATTGTTGTTGAGTTGCGTGAAGATGGTTTTAAATTAATGAAACACTTGTATCTTTTCTTCACTTATTTATTTGGAGTACCAAATGCACATTTCGATCACGATGTGATCATTATCAATGGTAGACAAATACCTAATATTTGTGAACCATTGATAATGATCACATCGTGATCGAAATGTGCATTTGGTACTCCAAATAAATAAGTGAAGAAAAGATACAAGTGTTTCATTAATGTAAAACTTGTTGAAAGTATAGAAAAGTGTAAAATGACAAATAGATGGTTGAAATATGCAAACATTGTAAGAAATTTGAAAAAAAAATTAATTATGAAAAATCAATAAATCAATCAAACAATCAATAAAAAAATGTATTGATAATAATACTTTTATTTCCCAAGAGACATACAAGTTATCCTATAACAGAAAAAAATATACAAGAATAGAAATTAACAAATTAACAAATGCGTGTATACATAAAATACAAAAATAGTAATTAACAGGTAACGAATAAATTTGAGATGCGAATGATATCTAAAATATAGGTTGATGCTATTGATGCACATGTTAGATTATTTTTATTAAATTTATTGCTATTTTTAAGAATAAAATATATTTTTTTGTTAATTTCTAAAATATTAATATTTTTTTAATGAATTTCCACAATTTCTGATAATTTTCAAAATTCGAACAGTTTTTCCGAATTTCGTAGATTTTCGTTGATTGTTAAAATTATGATACTTTTCCTGAATTGTCAGATGATTTTTTGAATCTTGGTAGTTTTCGTTAAATATAAATATGTTAATGCATTTATGACTTTCCAAAATATTCAAGATTTACTTTAATTTTAAAAATTCTGGCAGTTTTCCTAAATTATCGACAATTTTTAAAATTTTGCAAATATTCGTAATTTTCCTAGATTTTTGTTAATTTTTTTAATATCGATGCTTTGCGTGAAATTCCAAAATTTGTACATACAGCGGATGTGAACGTCACAAATAACACATGTTTAGGCATTTTTTTAAATATTAACGGTTGTCGTAGATTTATAAGATTTTCTTTAATTTTCAAAATTCTAATGTTTTCCTGAATTTTATAGATTATTGTTAACTCTAAAAATGTTGACGATTTCGTCAAATTCAATAAAATTATACTCCTTACGTGATTATTTCAAATACTAATAAAAATCTTGTTGCTTTGCATACATTTTCAAAAATGTTTGTTCATTTTTAGAAATTTAACGTTTTTTTTTTTGTAAAATTATAAAATCTCCTAGATTTTCGTTGATTTAAAAAATGTTCACTTTTATTATAATTTATTTTAACGGCGTGCCATTTACATAAAAAATCGAATATACAAAAAAATACACATATATCCATAAACTAAACTCAAAACTAAACAAAAGCTATATTTCTTTTAAAATGCGCTTTAACAAATAAAAAAGTTCCATTAAATAAGTCGAAATTTAAAATATTGGCGTGACGCAAAACTAACAGAACCGGTATATATCGTAAGTTTTCATACATTTTTTAAATCTTGACAGTTTTTGTCAACTACCTATTTTTTTTACATTTTTATTTTTCAGGTAATTGATGGTTTTCCTAAATTTCCCAGATTACTCTTACTTTTAAAAATAATAATACATTTTATGAATTTCCTCCCTTATCATGAATTTTCGTAATTTTCTTTAAAATTCTGTTTTTGTGAATTTCAAATTTTATTTTTTATAAATGTTTGCGTTTTTTCGTGATTTTCCATGTTCTTGATCAAGTTTTAAAATTTTGACCGTTTTCTTAAATTTACCACATGATAATTTTCATATCGATTTTTAAAATGTTGACACTCTTCGTAAATATTTAAAATTATTATAGGATTTTATTAAAAATGTTAATATCAATATATTATTCAATCACAATAAAATTATAGTTTTTTTTTTTCATTTTTAACAAATTTCATATCTTTTCTTAATATTCATCATTTCACGACTAATATTTTATATATTTTTTGTATAAACTAGAATAAAACAAAATAAGCAATTGTCAAATGTCGAACAAGTGTCTTCCACTCCCAGACTAAGCATGAAGTAAAATTTCGAGTTGAGAAAAGCCCTAAGAATTTGGATTGGGACGCGCAGCGTCCAAATCCAAATTCGGGCTTTTCTCAACTCGAAATTTTACTTCATGCGCCACGCGTATAAAAACACTGATTTACAGTTAAGTTCAAAATATACTGCTTAAATGTAATGGGATAAATACTTATTGAGATACAGTGAAAAATTGCAAAAATCACTATTTTGTGAATACATATTTCATTAATTGTAAGTGCACATTCTGAGTATTTATTTAAATCATTGTATTTTGACACTTTTCCAATATTTTGACATTTCCGGCAGGATTGAATTATATATGTCTGACAAGGGAAAAGTACTATAATGGACACATCACCATTGTATGTTCTGTTTGTGAAAATTATATATAATTAATATTGTAAAATTTGTACATTTTTGTAGATTTGATTAATTTTTACATTGTTGATGTTTATTTCTGATTTTTGAGGATTTTTTTACCTCCAACTTGGTCATTATTTCTTATTTTATTTATTTAGTTTTTAAATGATTGTTGGATTTTAAATTACAGGTAAACAAACAAGTGTTTCTTTTTGCTAGAAAGAAGACACTAAAATATAAAAAATGAAGTCATTTGTGAAAATTAACGACAGAGATATATTTCAGAAATTGTATAGCTAATATTTCTTTCCTCTAGAACCTGGGTCTCCAAACTATCTTCTTCGCGGGCCACAAATACAATTCTACAATAAATAATAAAGTCGGCCAAGATCCGATTAATTTTATAAAATTATGAAAAATTTAAGGAACAATTGTTACAATATTTCAAAATATGACATTTACAAATAAAATTACAAACAATCGCGGGCCGGATTCATGCAAGTCGCGGGCCCGCGGGCCGTAGTTTGGAGACCACTGCTCTAGAATATGAATTATTTTCTTGAAATGGATGATATGTTTTGACTAATGACCTTCTTACAAAATAAAGACTAAAAAATGATTACTTTTGACGTCTTGTATGAAACCTATTAATTGCAATAAATCTCCTATTTTAAGAAAATAATTAATCAAACCAATTATCCTCATTGCAGAATGGAAAAAGACCGATAACAAGCGATAATTAAGAGTGCATCAAAACTGTCACCACCTTGTAGCACCCCTGGGGGTATGAAGAAAAAGAAGAGAGAAAAACAATTCTCTGCCATTAGGAAAAAAAAAAATGTTTGACCCAATTTGGCGAAAGTTTGATGAAACAATTGCTAAAGAGTGCCCCGAATACGGATGTAATTAATTTACGGAACTATTCTTGCAGGGTGAAATTTTCTTTTTGCCTTTGCATATAAAATATAATTACTCATTATAATTCGTTCGTGTCTTGGCATATTTTAAATCGCACTTAATAATATGGAAATTGTGTACCACCGTTGACCCAGTAATTATAAGCTGGTAAGTTAAAAAAAATAATTACATAGACATACCTGATTTTGATGTTTATCTGAATTGTTCACAAGTATCTGGATAATAATATGTTGGTATGTGATTTTAATCGTGAGTATGCAAAATAATATGCGTGCCAGTATTTTATGAAAATATAGTGGGCGTTCAAGGGACTTGAGGAGCTCATTAATATTAAAGCGAAGGAAACTTTAAATAATATGCAGGGCTTCTGAATTAAGTGCGGATCATTGCCAATTTTCTAATTATTTAAGTAGTGTTGGTTGGATAGGCAAAGAAAGATCAATTAAACGACGTATTTTTAAGACAATAACAAACAGAAAATATGTTTTTTAATAGAACACGCTGTTATTTTTATTATCGTCAGATTATTTTTAACAGAATAGTTACAATAATATCATCAGCCGTAATATAACGAGTGGTATGATTATTATCGACGATATTTTGGAGTTGAAACCGAGCTGCAGATTCAACGAGTGCGCAGCACGAGTTGAATGTGCTGCTTCGGTTTCAACGACAAAATATCATCGATAATTAATCATATCACGAGTTATATTTAGTGAGAGAATATAACGAATAAAATAATGTGAGTCCCTTAACATTATCGACAGCTGAGATATTGTTGTTTCCCTATTGATTGAGATTTTTTTAACCGCACAAAAGTTCGTAAATTACCGCCACTGCGATTCTTTGTTCATGACGGTGTTTTTTGGCGTCGCACTTTTCACTTTTCTATTAATATCACTGCACGAAACTTTACCTATTTTGACGTTTCGAATGACAGGACAACTTATCACCCACCGCTTCTTTTGCTTTTTATCATCGCGGTGATAGACATGTACCTACGGCTATCCTTGCATCTCATTGGTTTAAAATTCGTTCTAGTAGGCTATGAGTTGTATTCTCACAAAAATATCAGAAACAAGGGATTAATTAACATATTTCTATTTCTCACAAAAATATCAGAAACAAGGGATTAATTAACATATTTCTATTTCGTCAATAAAAAACAGAAATCCGTAAAGAATTAAGATTCTACCAAATGTTCAAAACAAAATCTGTTTTTTAATGTCAAATGATTATTCTGTAAATTCTCGTCTAAACTGATATATATATATATATATATATATATATATATATATATATATATATATATATATATATCAAATATATGCATCTAGTCCTTTCACCTTATAAATATAGACCAGTACAGAGTGATAACAAAAAAATATTCAATTATCATTAGTTTTTTAGTATGTCTGTTGAAAATCGAGTGGTGAAGTGTGCAAATTAAGTAATGAGATTTTTTTTTCTTGATTTTATACAATAGAATTACAAGAAAGCCACACAGCACTGTCATTTATGTTTTAAAAACTGATGTCATTTCCGGTGTAACCGGAAGTGCAACTAAAAGGTTCAGATCAGCAATATACTTTAATTTCTGCCTAATTTAAACCTACCAAATTTTAAATTGATATCTTAAATAATAAAAAAAACTAAAGGGGATGTACCAGTTTTGAGTTACGCCCGGTATATTAGTTTTTGTCTAGCATTCATATTAGTGGTACTTTACTTGAAGATACCATCGAAAATGCTGCACCCTGTACAGTTCTATTCGATAAAAAAGCGTGCACTTACTATTTTACATTGTTCATTACAATTTAGGGGGTTGCTATTAAAATAGGTTTTAAATTTAATAACCTACTGATACAGTTAAAAAAAAAAGCAGAATCACTTTAGTGAAATATTGTTGAAATCGGGTTCCGTAATTGTACGTTCTTTTATTGAATAGAACTGTACATACATAGGTATATTTTTTATTAAAAGACACAAAATATATATTTTTTGCATAAATTTGTCAAAATAGGCCATGGTCTAATTTACGTAATAATTAATCCTTTTAATAATCCGCGTTTAAATTGCCCCAATGAATTACCCAGAATAATTAATTCATTATTACCAGCACGTGTACCTGTTAAACCGTAAATCAACATTATTGCATTGTCCATGCACAATCTATGATATATTGCGAATTTAAATTATGAGAATAAATTTAAAAAAACATAAAAAGCGCGAAACCCGAACACGGGACAAAACTAAAATGCAAAATGCAAATCTGAAATGCAAATATTCCTCTCGCACATATTTTATATCCCAGATCTGTATTTAGGGGAATATTTTCCGATTTCTGCACCGACAATATAAAACGTAACCATAAAAACTGGGGGGACACAAATTAAGAGGACATTAAGGGAGAGTTATAACCTCTTTATACGTTAAATTTCGAACTATATTACAAAGGGAATAGCGCCGTTAATTTGCAAATGAATGGAAAAAAACGAGGTTTATATGTGTGCGCAATTAATTGTTTAATTAAAGCCGGCTATAAAATATAATTAAAGGAATAACCTAGTTTTTACAAAAAGTACTTGATGATAAATAGTAGGTATTATGGTTGCAATTAATAAGGTTTTTAATTATTTTATTCTTACAAATTTCATGTAGAAATGTATTGTAATTTATCTGTTGAATCAATTTTAATAAATACACGTAATTTAAATAGATTCGACTATGATAATATACATCGTTTGTATTTATTCATAATATACATATGTTTTACCTTGAAGACTAAAATCAATATTTCCTGCAATTAGTCAGGCCTTTAAGAGAAAAAAAACCTTTCGTCTCGTTTCCACAAAGGCCCCCCTTCCAACAAATCGTTAACGCCGTCTTATTACCGAGGGTCTTCTTTTTGTGACGGTTGTTATGAAACTTCCTCTTACAATATTGATGGTATCTTTGACATATTCTCTTAACAAGTTGTGGCTGTCTCGAGATTAAAGGACGTTTAAGAGGTCTATAGGATACATGTTTTCTCCTTCAAATTTGTATAAATATATACTTAAAAGTCGCTATAGAATCGATATCCATTCTTTTCTTTATGGGCAGTATACGATACGCGAAAAAATGAGGGCAGTGTCTAGTGAAAAAATTTACTTCATTTTAAAATTGCTAAGAAACTCTAATAACCCAAATACATACAAGCAGAGCTGGGCGGTACTCAAGTACAAGTATTCAAAAATTGTACTCTGGGTATTTTTCATGTACTCAGTACTCAGTCCACGAGTACCTTGTATTCTAAGTACTTGTAATTTAACTCAAAGTCGTTTTAACCGCAAAATCTGTCAATTTTCTCTGTTGATTGTCAAATAATAATTTTAGGACTGGGGCAACTAATATTGTCTAGACCCTTCAAATTATTTTTCAGAAATAGATTATTTTTCAAAAAATTAATCAGGTCTTCTTTCTCTCATCAATATCCTCAACTTTTATTTTATACCTGCAAGTCCACTTTCTTAACTTCGAGTTTAGAAAAGCCCCGTGAAAATTTGTCTCGGCTCGCTGCGCGACCCTCGACAATTTTTTTACGCGGGGCATTTCTAAACTCTGTCTTACTTTAATTCACTATCTTATTCAACTTGGTGGAAAACCATGATGCGCTAAATTATAATTGTCGAAAACTGCTATAACTAGGTAACTTGTCTAAAAATCTTATCATCTCAATATTTAATAACGGCCACAAAAGACGTAATCAAAAAATTATTATCGAAAACTCTCATAACTGTCACAAAAATTATCCAAATTGCAAAATTAAAGAAATATCAAAGGCCCAATTTTTGAAATATTATTGGTTGAATTTGGTTAGATGTCACATCAAGAGTTTTATGAACTTTTTCAATTTGAATAATATAAAAACCAATCGAAATATAATCAATTTAGGGAAACATCAAAAATACATTTAATATTAATGAATATAATAGAATATACTATGCGGTCTTATAGGGGTATACATAGTGAACAATGAAAATGCATACTGAAAAGAGAAATTCCCCGTATGTATATACGTTGTTAATTTTCCTACATTCGTTGTTTTTAAAAAGAGTTAAATCCAAGCTTTAAACGAGTGCTTTCCACTCCTAGACTAAGCATGAAGTAAAATTTCGAGTTTAGAAAAGCCTCAAGATTTTGGATAGGTCGCGTAGCAAAGCGGAGCGACCTATCCAAATTAGGCTTTTCTAAACTCGAAATTTTACTTCATGCACCACGTGTATAAAACACTGGAACATTGTGAAGTTCAAAATATATTTTCCGATTATTTTTGATCTTTTACAAATTAGTTTTACAAATGTTTATTTAAATTAATTCGAACATCGAGATTTTTTTTATGTATAAAAGTACAGTAAGAAAAAAATCCCTGTGTGTATCTTGTACTCCATGTACTCAGTGCTTTGTACTTATAAAAGTACTTGTGAAATTTCCGGCATAATGTTGCACGGTACAATTATTTTAGTTGCCTACCGAGCATCCATTGGAAATTTTAAGAAGTTTCTAGAAATCTTATCTTCAGTGTTGGATAACAGGCTCTATAAACAAAGCAATCTATCTAGTTGCTGCCTTCAACGTCAAATTCCAGTCCGATGACCTCAATAAAAATCTATTGATCGACGTTATCTCAACTTATGGTTTAAAACCTTTAATGGACTTTCCTGCGAGACTTAGAAATGGTATTGACAATGTGTGCACAAATAGATCATGTTCTGTTAAACCTTTTCATACGGGTATATCCGATCGCATTGGTATTAAACTCAGTATTAAAAAACCTATTAATATAACCAACAGTCAGGTAAAGCGTCAAATGTGCCAGCCAATTACTGCAGAGGCAAAGTACTCACAAATTCTTAGCCTCGAAGTGGAAGACTGAAATTTTCTTAATCACATTGGCAATAATGAGAACTCCGGCTTTGATGAGTTTTTAAACATTTTTAAAAGCAAATTTGATACTGCGTTTCCTAAGAGAAGTATTCTACAACGTAATGGGAAGGGACCACAGATCCATTGGTTTAACAACGCACTGAAGGATATGTGACTAACACTGTCCATAATATCGAGAGCGTACAACCGGCTTCAGTGCCCAGAATTCCGTACAAGCAGAAACAATTACAGAAAAATGTACGAAAATGCACTAAAACAACAGCATATCAAAACAAATAGTGAATATGTTACCCATGCAGATAATACTGTGAAGCCTATGTGGGAACTTATAAACCGGGGAAAAAAAACATAATGAACCAACGAGTTCTTGTAACCTTACAGCAAATGAATTTAATACCATCTTTTTTGATATTCCGACAAAAATCCTCCATGTCATTGCGGAATCTAACGTCGATCCCTTAGCTCTAACGTGTAATGCTCCCATATATGGCTCTAAATATTTCAAATTTTGTGAGGTGTCGAGTGCTACAGTCAGTAGTGTAATCCAGGGACTAAAAGCATCCAAAAGTCGTGATATATATGGCGATGAATGGCATCTTGACAACACTCTTAAATCTGTGTATCAAGACAAATTGCTTTTCTGACTTAAAGGTAGCCTTAGTGGTACCCATACACAAAACTGGCGATGTCAATAATCCCAGTAACTATCGTCCGATATCGTTGCTACCAGTATTTTCTAAAATCTTAGAAAAACTTTTGCGCAAACAACTGACAGAGTATCTAGAAACATGCAATATGCTTAGCAACCACCAATACGGATTCAGGAAAGGAAGATGTACCACAGATGATATTTTGAATTCACCAACAACACCTTGGACTGTTTTGAAAAGGGGTTAGAATCAATGACAACTTTCCTTGATTGATTCCTTTGACTGCGTCTCTCATTTAATTTTAATACGTAAATTGTACTTTTACAATGTTCATCCTGATAGCGTCAGGTTGATTTCATCCTACTTATCAGGAAGAACACAATGTACAATCTACAAGTCCATAATATCACCACCTATCAAAATCGAAACAGGTGTACCGCAGGGATCGATCCTTGGACCACTACTCTTCCTGATAATTATTAATGATTTGCCGTTTTGTCTGCCTAGATCAGAAGTAATTCTCTTCGCGGATGACACGACGATGACGAATGTGAAGCGATCGACACCAGATTCAATACATGTAGATATTTCACCGCCTGAATGGATTGCTAGTAATAAGTTAAAACTGAATGAAGGAAAAACTAATGAATTATTATTCACATTAAAAACTAACATTCACGATTACACAAAGAAGCTGTGTAAGCATATATTTATATTGAGAAATAATACATCCCAACTGCCCTACTATGCATTACGACAGTATTACTTCTCGCACATCGAAAGCCACGTCAAATATAGTTTACTTACGTGGGGACACTCTGCAAGTAGGCACAGGGTCTTTGCTCTACAGCGCCGTGCTATTAGGGTACTTAACGGATGTGGGTACAAAGATGATTGTCGTATTGCATATAGAGAACATGGTATTTGTTCATTTTTAATAGGCAATAACAAATATAACTATTTATTAATCGCTATATTACTGATAACAATTTGAAAGAGGAGACTTTGGAGATATTTTGACAGTTGTCAAAATGGTGCGTTGGAACATACAGTAACGCATATTTTGTGTTGAAAAATTTCTTAACTTAAGTTAAATTATTCAAACTCAACGTCTATTTCGTCTACATATTAATGTTCGTGATGTTCCGGCTCGAACTGTTATTTCGTATTGGGTAAGGAAGTGGCGAAATCATGGGTCAGTTGAGAGAAGAAAATCAGCCGGGAGGATTTGCTCTGCATGCAATCCTGAAAATGAGGAACGGGTGAGACAATCAATTCTGCGTAGCCCAAATCGATCAGTTCGGCGGCATGCGGCAGCGTTAAATTTATCTGCAACAAGTACCCGAAGAATGCTGCACAAAATGAAGTTTCATCCATACAAAATAGTAGTGGTGCAGAAGTTAACTGATCGTGATAAACAAAGCCATGTTGAGTTTTGTCAACGTTTTTTGGAGTTAAGCAATGAGGAACCCGATATCGCACAACATCTTTTCATGAGCGACGAAGCACACTTTACTTTACATGGCTTGGTAAATAAACAGAATTTTCGATACTGGGCTACCGAAAACCCGTGTGAAATCTATGAAAGACCCTTACATTCCCCAAAAGTGACTGTTTGGTGTACTGTATCATCGTCAAAAATCATCGGTCCATATTTTTTTGAAGAAAACGGCGAAACAGTCACAGTCAATTCTCAACGGTATGCACATATGCTCCAGACATTTTTTATACCGCAAATTGAAGAAGAAGAAAGAAATTACTTTTTTCAACAAGACGGTGCGACCTGTCATACTGCAAGAATAAGTATGGAGATCCTGCGACAGACATTTCCGAATAGACTAATTTCTCGAAACGGTGATTTTAATTGGCCCCGAGATCTCCCGATATTACTGTTCCAGACTTTTTTCTTGTGGTATATTTAAAGAGTAGAGTGTTCAAGAGTAAGCCTAGAAATATAGAGGAGCTCAAAAGAAATATCCGACAAGAAATTGATGCTATTCCACAGGATATGCTTCAACGAGTTATGGCAGATTTCGTCCGTCGTTTAGAAGAGTGTGTGGAGAAGGGTGGCGGACATTTAACACACACTATATTCAAAAAGTAAAACTCCCATTATTACTTTTTAAGATGTCATTTATATTATTTCTGCATTTAAAATAATTCATGTGTTATTTCCTATTAAAAATGAACAAATCAGTTTGGCTCTCATTGTATATTAACGTTGCCATGCCTATACATATATTCTTGTCTTGTATATGTTAAAAAATACAGCGACCTATACTCTAGCCATGCAACTAACCATAGCTACATGACCAGAACTCGAAACAACCTCATACCAAATAATATTCGCCTGTCTACAGCACAGACAGGTACCTGATACTACGCCATACATTTATTTAACATATATCCCCACATCTACGCGCCAGTTACCATTATCTACATTTAAAACTAGAATGAAACAATACCTTACAAAAATGGCATTCTATAGCTGCGATGAGTATTTAGAAGCAGACCATTCAGATATTTAGTGACTTGTCTCAAATTTGTTGGCGTTTATATATGTATGTGTGTATGTATAAATAATCAAGAAAATCGATCAGTATGTGTTTTTTGGAAATCGACATTTTATATTAAAAATTTGAAAATTTTATAGAAATATGGTTTTTAAAATTTTTTGGATTTTATATTCAAAAAGTATTTTGAAAAATAAAAAATTCAAAAAAAAATTAAAATCGGCCAATTTTTTGCCAAGTTATTAGCATTTAAAAAAAAGGTACGTTTCTTTTTCAAAAATCTATATCTCGAAAGCGGCTGCACAAATAGAATTGAAAAAAATCACAGAGGCCTCTCTGATTTGGTACTATAACATAAAAAATTATAAAAAAAATCAGAGATGCAATAGCCAGATGGTATCCGATTTGGCGTGGAATGCCCCATATAATATATACATACATTTTCTAAATTTGTGCCGGTCATTATGGTTAATTAGTAGTATTGTCATGCTGTGCTGTTCTTGTAGATGTAATGACGTACTTTTTATTCTTATGTATTTTATACATTGTTAACAATGTAACCTGACAAGTGTAAAGCAAATTAGCTGCTAAAACAATAAAGATTAATTAAAAGAAAATTATTTATTTAATTAAGTAACTTCTATTACGTACTTGTACAGGCCTCGACAGAGCTGGGCAGGATTCGAATCATTCAGGATTCGATTCCCGGATTCGAATCCTTTTAGAGGATTCAACAGAGGTATTCGAATACTTAAGTGAAAACGGATTCGTGATCCGGATTCGTTACATTTTTTTAAAAGGATTCGAATTCGAATCCAGACGTAGATGATTCGAATCCTTATAAAAGGATTCGAATTCTTATAAAAGGATTCGAATCCTTATAAAAGGATTTGAATCCTTATAAAAGGATTCGAATTCTAATAAAAGGATTCGAATCCTTCTAAAAGGAATCGAATCCTTATAAAAGCATTCGAATCCTCATACACGGATTCAAATCCTCCTAAATAATTCGAATCATCACTATTCAGGCTGGGATTCGAATTCGATTAATTCAAATAGTTAAATATTCTAATATGAATATTTAAATCACTAAATTATTCATATTTGAATATAAATATTTAAATTTTCGAATAATTCAAATATTTGTGAATGGAAATTTGGTTACTTAACCATGAAAAATATCCAACGTTAATATTATATTTATAACTTCACTTGAAATCAGTGTTCTATACGCGTGGCGCATGAAGTAAAATTTCGAGTTTAGAAAAGCCCCGTGAAAATTTGTCTCGGGTCGCTGCGCGACCCTCGACAAATTTTCTACGCGGGGCTTTTCTAAACTCGAAATTTTACTTCATGCTTAGTCTGGGAGTGGACAACACTGGTTCTTAGAAGTTTCAAATTGAAGGATCACTCTAGATTAATAAGTTTATTACCATTTTACAAAGGCTACAGCTCGAAGGACCAACCATGGTCTTCGGAGACCGAAGGACTGCAGGGAATCGAAGTTTTTTTACAAGAAAACAACGAATATCTGAAGGTTTACAGCATGGATAGGAAAGAAAACATCTAATTTTGAAAAAATATCGAATTTGGGTTGGTTTTCAGTGCATTTTTAACTTCACTTTAAATCAGTGTTTTATACGCGTGGCGCATGAAGTAAAATTTCGAGTTTAGAAAAGCCCCGCGAAAATTTGTCTCGGGTCGCTGCGCGACCCTCGACAAATTTTCTACGCGGGGCTTTTCTAAACTCGAAATTTTACTTCATGCTTAGTCTGGGAGTGGACAACACTCGTTTGAATTTTAAATTTAACTTTTTTAAAAAATCGACGTATGTAATATAATAAATCATTCATTGAAATCATAGAAAAAGATTCAAAATTTTATCTAAAATTAACTTTTAGAGTTAACTTTATAATTTGGTCGGCTCATAATGGGTGAATATTCTATTCCTAAAAAAAAACGTTAGTAGTATAGCTAGCGGGGTTCTGTGACAGTCGATGGCCTGTCCATCCGAAGCACCAAAGATTTGAGCTCAAAGGTCACCTCAGTAGCTGAAGAAGTTGTTCTTTTGCTGAAGAAGTGTTTTCGACAATGACCAAAAGGTCCCCCCAACAGTGTTGCCAAAATACCTGTAAGATTTTCTTCACAACTGGCAACCCTGTAAAAAAACCTTCTGGTCATTGCTGACTTCTTCTGTGCAGAAATAATTGTTGACTTCTTCTGTGCAGAAATATTTTGGCAACACTGTTGGGGGGGACCTTTTGGTCATTATCGAAAACACTTCTTCAGCAAAAGAACAACTTCTTCAGCTACTGAGGTGACCTTTGAGGTCAAATCTTTGGTGCTTCGGATGGACAGGCCATCGACTGTCACAGAACCCCGCTAGCTATACTACTAACGTTTTTATTTAATATTAAAGTTGCATTTAATACAATAACAAACTGTGAATAAATCGACATAAATCTAGAAATATCGAAAATCTCGACATGTAGAAAATCTTGACGGTCCACTCCCAGACTAAGCATGAAGTAAAATTTCGAGTTTAGAAAAGCCCCGCGTAGAAAATTTGTCGAGGGTCGCGCAGCGACCCGAGACAAATTTTCACGGGGCTTTTCTAAACTCGAAATTTTACTTCATGCGCCACGCGTATAAAACACTGATTTAAAGTGAAGTTAAAAACGCACTGAAAATCAACCCAACTTCGATATTTTTTTCAAAATTGAATGTTTTCTTTCCTATCCATGCTGTAAACCTTAATATATTCGTTGATTTCTTGTAAATAAACTTCGATTCCCTGTAGTCCTTCTGTCTCCGAAGACCATGATTGGTCCTTCGAGCTGTAGCCTTTGTAAAATGGTAATAAACGTAGTAATCTAGAGTGATCCTTTAATTTGAAACATCTAAAAACGAGTGTTGGCCACTCCCAGACTAAGCATGAAGTAAAATTTCGAGTTTAGAAAAGCCCCGCGTAGAAAATTTGTCGAGGGTCGCGCAGCGACCCGAGACAAATTTTCACGGGGCTTTTCTAAACTCGAAATTTTACTTCATGCGCCACGCGTATTAAACACAGATTTAAAACGAAGTTCAATAACACATATATCATCATTAATTAAAATCATTATATAATCAGATATTTAGTCGGTAAATGTACATTTTTGTTAATAGAAACTGATGGAATAAAATATTACTGGTTGCAAATAATAGATTCGAATTTATTTTTAAAGGATTTGTATCCGTGATTCAAAAATGAGGGTTCGAATCTTTGCTTCGAATCATATTTTTCACTTACGAATCCTTTACTCAAGTATTCGTGATTCGAATCATATTAGGTGATTAGGATTCGTGATTCGAATCCTGTTTTTGAGGATTCATTCCAGCTCTGGTCCTCGAGTACATATTTCGCAGAGTGCCTGTATTTAGTACTCGAGTACATTTTACTTGTACTCGGAACAGCGCTGCATACAGGAAATTATTCTCTGAAGTATACATATCCCTATGTATTCTCTGTAAAAGCTTGTCAGACTGAAAACCCATGATTTATAAGCTCACAATTATTAATACATCCACATAAACCAGATTGATGAATACAGTCTTCCTCAAAACGTCATGTTGGGCAATTTGTAACATCACAACTCACACAAAATGATTCGCATAACATAAATAGTGAAAAATTGCGGTTTTTCGGAATCAGGTTAATGACAATCCAGCATGTGTGCACAAACAACTTTTCAAATAGCAAATAGGGTAAATCCGATAGGAAGCGTCCCGGATTTTCAGTTCTTTTCCTCTTTTCACTGGATTTAACTTTAAAAACTAACGCCCGATGTATACAAATGACTTGGAAATGATTCTTCGCGAATAATTTATGATCCCTAATGGTGGGTGTATTTTAGCAAAAGAGCGCTGAATTAATTTTGATTATGCGGAATGGACTTCCCGCATCAGCGGATTTGATTGAATCGTACAATAACGAAAATTACAGTCATGGATGCTGAATTTTCCGTAAAGCGATTAAGTGCAAAGGGTATGACTTTTGATTTATATGGTGATTGAAATAAAGGTGTGCGTGGATGTTTTTAGGTCGTTATCGAGTTATTTGTGTGATGTTCTGGAAATGATTTTCATTTAAACGCTAATTAATTTTTATTTGGCAGTGTGATCGATAGGGCGTTTTCGTGTTAAATTATCACCTCTGCGTTTCGGGAATTCTCGTCGGAAAGTTTTTGCTTTAAATGTTTCATGGAGTTTATGAACTTTTCTTAGGCTGCGGCTGATAAAATATATCTCGCAATTTAGGGGGATAGTTCGGGAAAGTTATAAAGATTTAATTTTATAATTCAGCCCTTCACAAAGATTTCAAAAGCTCGGATTTATGTATAATGATGGAGAGATATTTTCTTCCTGACTAAATACTCGTAACTTTGACAACTGTTATTTCTAAATAAAGTATGCCTAATGGGAGAATGCATAATACAGAATTTAAACTTTTTGTGTTAAATTATGTAGCATTGAGGCAGCGTTCAGATTTTATGTTGAATGTACGAATTGTTTTGTTTCACAATTTTGTTTACATTTTGAGCAATCTATATTTTTGTACAAGTTTATATCTAAAATCTCGACATATAGAAAATCTTGACGGTCCACTCCCAGACTAAGCATGAAGTAAAATTTCGAGTTTAGAAAAGCCCCGCATAGAAAATTTGTCGAGGGTCGCGCAGCGACCCGAGACAAATTTTCACGGGGCTTTTCTAAACTCGAAATTTGACTTCATGCGCCACGCGTATAAACTGATAAAACTGATGAATATACCGAATGTTAACCACCAAACCTGGCCAAAGCAAAATAGGGTTATGCAGAATTATTTTTAATTATAATGCACTGAGTCGACTGTGAATTCTAGTATATTTATATACAGTACATTTTCAATTATCTAAAAAGATTTTCGATGTTTTATACGTCTGGTACATTAAGTTGAGCAAAACAGTTTATTATAACGTTTGTCTCATAAACTTTGTTTCTAAAATGACAATTTTCTAATTTACATTATTTAATAATTTTACAGCTACTCATATAGAGGGTGTAGATAGTTAAGGAGGTCTTCCGGTATAATTGACCCAAACTTTGGATTTTTTTTTCCAGGGAACTGGTAAGAGTTAGAGACCTGCCTTTTTTTAAATCTTTATTCATCCTTGCTCTACAATTGGGATTTTTGTCGAGTCGAAAAAATCAAAATGGCGTCCAATATGACGGCTGCCCGGCGGAAATGTTCCAAAACTGCGAGCAGCCTAGGGGTCGCTATTCGTCACCTAGAAACAAAATCAGCTCAGTTTCTTGAAGAGTATAGTTCAGAGAATAGAATGAAATACGAAATTTTGAAAAAACTCAAAATTTGACAAAATGGCGGGTATTTGAAAAAAAAGTCGTGTTTTTCGGTCGATTCTTTGACTTTGACAGGCTGTAAAAAATCTTTAAAATTGCAAATTGCACCGGGAGGTTAGTTCATTCCATGAAGAAAAGTGTTTTCAATAACGGAAGCAAAGCACGAAGTCAATTGGTTGAACCGTTCAAACGCTAGAATGCTCGCACTTTTGAAAAATGTAGTTTCGAGAAAAACGCGTTTAAAGTTTGCGAAACATTTTTTCTGTGTAATTCAAAGTATTCGGCGGAACATTCGCAAACAGTAGTCAATATCTAGGTTTTCGGGGTTGCTGAATACGAATCTGAGGTCAAATTTGAAAAATTCAAAATGGCAGATCCAATATGGCGGACCAAAAAACTCATACTCATCAAAATTTATGAAATTCGAGATTAAAGTTATACCTGCGCGACCCATACCGCTCGGGACGGCGATACATTCAAAGGCCTGTAGCGACGTAAATATTTGCCGGATCGAAATATCCTTTTACCCACATATTCTAGACATGTTTAACTTTGATTTTATACAAAAAAAATCGATTTTTTGAAAAAATTATACCGGAAGACCCCCTTAAAACGGAACAAAATTAATGTTTATTTTGGTATATTGGAATATTATCTTCCCTAACTGTTTAAGTGTAAACATGTACCATTCATGTTTTTTAGAATCAACATTTCTGCAAGGGGTCATCGACATTATTTTTTTATAAACGAAGAAGGTAAACACCCATAAATTCTTATTAAATGACAATCAAAAAGTCGATTATTTACACACAAACAGTGGTGCTAGGTCGTAAAATAAATTAGCGGTAGATGGTATACAAAAAAAGCGGTAGAAAATGGTAGATTGATAAAAATCTACCTCTTTCTACCGTTGTTTCTTTTTATGGGGTAGGGATGTTATAATCCTAAAAAAAACATTGATTATATCGTATAGCCAAGTATCGATACAGAAAAATATCGTAGTGAAAAGTATCGATATTCAAAATATGGATAATTTTCGATACCAGATGTTTTAGATTTAATATTTACAATTATTTAATGTTGTAAATTATTTTTTAAAGGCCTTCACCTAAAATTGATAATATTGCCAAGAATAGTTTAACGGCGGATACGAAATTATCAATATTCACCTTTTACAAAATAATAATAATAATAACTCGAAATTTTACTTCATGCTTAGTCTGGGAGTGGAAAACACTCGATTTGTCGATTCATAAAATGTTCATGAGATTTTCGATTTTTCGTATTATTGTAGATTTAGAAAAATTTCATGAGATCAATATTTCGAGATTATTTTATCAATTTATAACATGTTCATGAAGATTTTTGATATTTCAAGATTTTCTTAAACTTTTTCATTTTTGTCGATTTATAAAATATTAATTAGATTTTTAATATTTCGAGATTTGCGTAAGATTTTCGATATTTCAAGATTTTTATCAATTTATAAAATTTTCACCAGATTTTCGATACTTCGAGATTTTCGTAAAATTTTTTCGGTATTTCAAGATTTTCGTCAATTCATAAAAAGCTCAAGAAATCTGTAATTTTAACAGATTCTAAATCTGCTCTCTTTTCTATCTATAAAAATGGTGATGTGTCCATCATAGTACTTTCCGCCGTAAATTGCGTATTAAATCACTTTTAAAATATTTGTAGCATTATTATTTTAAAAATGTCTTCAACTTTTTGATAACTACAACTTTTATTTGAAACATTTTTCAATTGGATCAACACATACTGACACAAACCAATGACTAGATAAAAAAACACTATTTATTGAATATCTCAAAAACTAAGAGTGCTATGACAAAAAGTGAATCTACAAAAAATCTTTAGATTTTCATTTCCTACAACTTTTATTTGAAACATTTTTCAATTGTATCGACACATACACTGTCGCACACCAATAACTAGATAAAACACACAACTTTTGAAATATCTCAAAAACTAAGAGTGCTATGACAAAAAGTAAGTGAACAATACATCTTCATTTTGTTATTATCTACAACTTTTATTTGAAAGAATTTTTTGTTTGATGAACATTTATTGAAAAAATCTGAAAAAACTGAAAAACGCTAAGAGTAAAGTACCACTTCCGGTTTTCCGATTTTCACCAAAAGCTTTTCAGTTCTTCCGATTGTAACAAAAAGCTTAAGTTTCAAGTTTCATCTCGATATCTTTAGCGGTTTTTGCGGTACAGCGCACACAGACACACACACAGACACACAGACAGACAGACAGACATTTTTCAAAAATGGTCTTATTCGACTCAGGGGACCTCAAAACGGATATTTCCGCTAAAATTTTTGATTCGAAAATTTTCACGAAAACAATACTTTCCCTTTGTATTACATACGGGGGAAAGTAAAAAGGAAATATTACTTAACAGACATCCAATATCTTCGAATATTCGTTCTTTGGTATATAAAATGTATACTGAAGGGTTTAAAGTTATTCTTTGTTGGATCCCCAGTCATTCAGGGATTCAAGGAAATGAAACGGCAGATTACTTAGCTAAATCATCAGCGGCTCTTCCTCTTCTCGAACATTCTTCCCCCTGTAAAGATTACTTTAACGTGCTTAAAACCAGTCTCAGATTAAAATGGCAGGATATTTGGTCTACATCATCTCATCACCTTAAATATTATTCGATACACCCAAAAATGCCCGTTCTTTGACCCGAAGGTCAAAGGGCGAAGGTTTGTTACTTCTATGATACGTTTAAAGATGGGTCATAATTCATCACCGAGTCATTTATTTAAAATAGGTGCGATCCAAATTGTTCTTGTGGTGAAATTTAAATCATATTTTATTTTGCTGCAATAAAGAAATTCATAGTGTCAAATTCTGTGTTCGGATCTTATTTTAGCTGGTCACTATGCCCCTCTCTCAATTCTATCTGTTCTGTCTTTCCCCTCTGTTAAAACATATTCTATCCTTAAACTAGTTGGAGTAAAAATAAAAAATCAGTGAAACAAACCAAGTGTTTTAATCAAAGCGTATTAATTAAATATGTTTCACCACGGGTTAAATGAGAAATTAATTCATCATATTCTATCCTCTTCTCCTTTATATCTGATACTAACATGTTTATCTAATTCTATGTTTGTTATTAGTCTATTTAAGGGTTATCCCTCGACTAATAATTTCCTTCCACTGTTTGAACCTTGAAAGTACCTTCAAATCAAGTAGCTATGGCTGGTCGACAGAGCTGTTTAGCTGAGGCCATTAATCACGCAACAATAAGCAAGAAGAAGAGATTTTTAATATGTCGAGTTTTTGTCAAATTATAAAATTTTCAACAGAAATGTTAATAAGATTTATGAAATTTGGAGATTTTTGATATTTCTATAAATATTTATCAATTTTTAGAATCTTGGAAATGGTTATAAGTTTTCGAAAATGTTGGCAATTTTTACGCATTTCTCGGATTTTCGTTAATTTAAAAAATGTTGAATTTTCTAAAGATTTTTCTCAGTTTTTTAATGAATTTCTTAGATTGTCGTTCATTTTAAAAACGTCAATTCTTTGGCCAATTGCTAAGATTTATATTAAGTTTAGTATCTATCTTTTTATTTATAATCTTAACGCTGTTCCTTAATTTCCAAGATTTCTATAAATTTTTAGGATTTTTGTTCATTTTTAAAATGTTAATACTATTAATCAGTTAATATTAAAAATTCTGACGGATTTCCTTAATTTCTTAAATGTTGGAAATTTTAATACATATTCTAGATTTTCGTCAATTTTAAGAAAAATTTTAACGTTTTTTGTGTTGCAAACACAAACATTTTTCATTTTAATTTTAAAAGTAATTTTAATTACTTTTCAAAATGTTGACGATTTCGGTTAATCTTCGAAAATATCGACTCCTTTTGTGAATTTTAAAGATGTTTAATAATGTAGTTATCATAACGTGTAGCCATTCTGCGGCTCTAAAACTTTTGTTATTTCTTATTTTGTATTATTTCAATGTTAAAGAGGTATCTCGTGAATAAATAAATAAATAAATAAATTGTCAACATGTTTACAACTTTTATTCTTTTTATAAGATTTTCGTTAAATTTAAAAAATTATGAGTTTTTAGTGAATATCTAAAATTTTCGCTAATATTCAAATTCTCGACGTTTTTTTTCAACTTGAAATTTCACTTCTTGCGCCACGCGTAAAAATCAAATTTTGACATCTTATCGGTTTTCTTGAATTTCCTAAATTTTCACTATGCTTTTAATGTTTTAAGATTTTTCTTGATTTATAAAATTTAAAGTTTCTATATTTTGAGAATTTCGTAAGATTTTCAAATTTTTTAGATTATCGTAGTTTTTACAATTTTTTACGGATTTAGTGAATTTTCTGGGTTAAACGTTAATTCTAAAAATGTTGATATTTTTCATGATTTTTTTAGGTTTCCGTGAAATTTTAAGATTTTCGTTAATTTTCAAAAATCGTGATTTTTTTCAAGATATTTATTAATTAAAGCAATGTCGTAAATTCATTAATTCGTGTATTTCTAAAATAAATCTTTGAAAAAGCTATTGATAATTCCCGAACGTGTGGCTTCCACTCCCAGACTAAGCATGAAGTAAAATTTCGAGTTGAGAAAAGCCCCAAGAATTTGGATTTGGACGCGCCAGCGTCCAAATCCAAATTCGGGCTTTTCTCAACTCGAAATTTTACTTCATGCGCCACGCGCATAAAAACACTGATTTAGTGTAGTGTTCAAAATACACTGTTTATTTAAAATTTAAGTTTTTAGCCGATTTTTCAATTATAAAATTTTCATGAGATTTTTAATATTTCTTAAAATTTGTGAGTTTTTCAATATTTCAAGAATTTAGAAAATGTTCATAAAATTTCCAACATTTCGAGATTTTAGTCGATTTATGAAAATATTCAACAGATTTTCATCATTTGAAAATGAACTACTATCCTTTTCAAAAAGCGAGGCATGTCACTTTGAAGTTAAATATTTTGAGGTCGATGGGGTCTATGGTTTTGAAATGTAAACCACATAAAGATACATCATTTGTACATGTGATGATTTTTTTTTTAGAATTTTAATGTCAAAGATAATTTATATTCGGCGTATGTTTACCAAAAAAAGGTAGTGTTTTTTCATGAACTTTTCAAACGGTCGAGTTTCATTGCGTGTATCTCCGTTATAAAATATTTAAGATTAATGAAAAAAATAAGGGGGTTACTAGAATCAATTTCGAATGTGATGGATTAAACAAAATATGTTAAATATTTTTATTACCACAATTATAGCGTAAAAAATGAAAATCTACAATCTCGGTTATTAAAAATCGGATTAAAATGGGACTTGGCATAACGTATGTGTACATTTTATGTGATAAATAATTGAATACTATCCTTAAAAAAAGTACAGGTGTATCATTAAAATCGAGGTGTTTTTATATCGAAATCAGTTTTCAGGTCGTAGAGAGAGATGCGAGTATGCTAACTCAGCGTTCGTACGGCGACCATACGCTTCCCGTTAATGCTAAGCGGCAAACCGCACTGACACGAACATTTTTATATAATTCCTTCTATATACGATTCTCAATAAGTATTGAAACGCATATGAAATATTTAATTTATTTATTTTAAAATGATTTTATTAATGTGTTCTGTTGGTGGGAATGAAAATAAAGTATATTAAATATGAATATATACATTTTATACATTTTGCAATATAATTGTGTAATATATAATATCTGTTATTTGTATGTAAATTGATTGTAAAATAACCGAGAACGTAGGTGTCGACTTTTTTCAAAATCGGGGAATAAAGGGTGGACACATTTAATTTTTATTTGCGTCGTTATTTAAATATAAGTCTGATCTATTACATGTATTTTTTTCAATTTCTTATATGTAGCCAATCAATTTATATAAAATGTTAAAGTTGATCTTAGTAAAAATCCACAAAAATGTAGGTACCTTTTTAAACATTTTTATTAATATCTCAATAAATAAATGTGATAAAAATTTGATTTTCTCAAAATAAATGAGGAACATTCCAAGGAATGTAGATACGTATTTATATATTTTCCAAGATTTTTTCTTTTGAAAATACCGCATCCGAAATTAACATGCCTCGCTTTTTGAAAAGGATAGTAGTCAATTTTTTAAATTTTCAAATATTATTATTTAATGCTCCAATCGATCGAGTTTTATTCATTTATTTTTTTAAGCTTTTCTTAACTCAACATTTTTCACTGATTTAAAGTGAAGTTCAAAATACACCGCTCAGCAAAATTCGATGGCCTCAGTTGTTGTGTGTTGGTATACTTAAAAGAGAACATGCCCCTGTATATTTTTAACTTTTACTTTTCTTCAAGTTTTACCTAGAAACATTTTTTTTATTATTCCAAAATATCGATATACATCGAACATACCTATTAAGGGGCCTACAAACGGTAATATTACGTATTACAACAGTTATCTTCGATTTCGAATAATAAAAAAAAAACGAAACAACATATCAGCATTTGGCGTTACCATGAATAATAAAAGGCCGATAAATTTAACGTTTTGCTTAGGGATAATTAAATAACGAGTTTCTATAAACTTGACATCTCGGTTGTTTTGAAAAACTAATTACACATTTTAGATTAAGTCATACGATTTGTGAACCTCGGAAACGTCAAATAAATGTAATTATATGTCTAATTACGACGTGTGTTTCTAAAGTCAGAACCTACTGGGATGCCGACAGTTTATAGATATTCGTAATATATATATATATATATATATATATATATATTTCTAAAATTTAGACCTCTTACTTCTTTTTGAAATATCAAGAGAAATTTATAGTAATTTTATAAAAAATATCAGTAATCAGTAAAATGGTAGAGAAGTAAAATATAATAAGCAAAAAGTAAAAAAGCGGTATATAGCTGCTCGTGGCGGTAGGGCGGTATTTTGTCAATGCACACTAAACTGACTAATCCACTTACAAAAATGCTTAAAACCACTGTGACCGGTCATTAAAAAGGAGGGTTTAACAGTTTTGAGACGGAGTGATGTTAAAGGGTTGACTGAGTGTGCCTAACAATAAATAATTCAGCTCCTCTTCAAACGCCGTGTAAATTCTCATACAAAATGCTTTGAATATCTAATTAGAGAGTAATTACCGCAACGTGTATATTAATTTTAATGTATTCGCATTTTAACGCAATTACCATTGCGTAATTGCATGTTATGAACATACAAATACAAGTCTAGAATTAATAGATTGTCTGTCTCTGCGTGTGCGTTGATTAATTATAATTTATTATATCCATTTTGGTAATGGTGGTGTTTTTTTCATTGTTTTTTTTCCGGGGGTAGTAATAGCCTTGAGTACACCGAAGTGCACTTTATACTGTTGAAAGTTTCCGTTTTGTAGTATCCGCAACAAGGCTGCATTTTATGTACAAGAGGGCTGTTGAGGGGTTATTTAGTTATAAGGTTTGCTGTTGGCTATTGATCATTATAAATGTTTTATTAAAATAGTTTTTGATACAAAACGGTAAAGTTTAAAATAGTTTTTTAATAATTTTATATTTGTTTTTGAAATTTGTAATTTAAATTAGATCAAATAAATAAATTATGTATTATGCAGTGCGCAGAAAATGTATGAAATAATATATATTAAATAAAATTAGAAAAAGATGTTTTTTTTCCTAATGCCATTTTAATTTTATGACTAATTTATTTTAGAGTTGTGGCATCGGTCATTTTTTTAAATAGTACCGTCAAATTGTGAATAAAGACTATTTGTAGATTTACTATCCCTCTTTACGATGGCATAAAAAATGTACCATAATTAATCATTTTTAAGAAAATTTAAAATAAACATTGTTATACTTATCCAGAGCTGGGCAGTACTCGAGTACAAGTACTCAAAATGTGTACTCTGAGTACTTTTTATGTACTCGGTACTCAGTCCATGAGTACTTTAGTTTCCAAGTACTTGTGCTTGTACTCGACGCATTTTTAGACCGCAAAATGACCTTGATTACATTTGGCTGCTACTACTTACAAAATTGTTTTCCTATAATTGTAAAAAAAAAACTGGTTATAGCACTCGAAATCTTTGTTTTGATAACTCTCTTAATTTTAAACAATATAAAAACTACACTGTAATCGATAAAAATGTCATCTTTGAAGTTTCACTCTAACTGTAAAAACAAACAAGTTACTAGCGATTACAACTTTATGTTGACAGCAGTGTCATTATTGTCAAAACAAACAGAAACTAACAAAAGTGACATAAAATGTGGATAGTACGATAGAAAGTAATGAAACTTCAAGTTACGTTATTTAGGTTAGGTTAGGTTAGTTTCGGTTTTTCAAGTTAGGTTAGGTTTGATATCACTAAAATGAGGTTAGGTTAGATATCACGCTGTGGACTAAATGTCGGCTTACTCTAATTTATGTCAACTGTCGTTATAGTTTAGTTCCAGAGCTGGGATGAATCCTCAAAAACAGGATTCGAATCACGAATCCGAATCACCTAATATGATTCGAATCACGAATACTCGAATAAAGGATTCGTAAGTGAAAAATATGATTCGAATCCTCATTTTTGAATCACGGATACAAATCCTTTAAAAATAAATTTGAATCTATTATTTGCAACCAGTAATATTTTATTCCATCAGTTTCTAATAACAAAAATGTACATTTACCGACTAAATATCTGTTTATATAATGATTTTAATTAATGATGATATATGTGCTATTGAACTTCATTTCAAATCTGTGTTTTATACGCGTGGCGCATGAAGTAAAATTTCGAGTTTAGAAAAGCCCCGTGAAAATTTTCTACGCGGGGCTTTTCTAAACTCGAAATTTTACTTCATGCTTAGTCTGGGAGTGGACAACACTCGTTCTTACAAGTTTCAAATTAAAGGATCACTCTAGATTACTAAGTTTATTACCATTTTACAAAGGCTACAGCTCGAAGGACCAATCATGGTCTTCGGAGACCGAAGGACTACAGGGAATCGAAGTTTATTTACAAGAAAACAACGAATATCTTAAGGTTTACAGCATGGATAGGAAAGAAAACATCCAATTTTGAAAAAATATCGAAGTTGGGTTGATTTTCAGTGCGTTTTTAACTTTACTTTAAATCAGTGTTTTATACGCGTGGCGCATGAAGTAAAATTTCGAGTTTAGAAAAGCCCCGTGAAAATTTGACTCGGGTCGCTGCGCGACCCGAGACAAATTTTCTACGCGGGGCTTTTCTAAACTCGAAATTTTACTTCATGCTTAGTCTGGGAGTGGACCGTCAAGATTTTCTACATGTCAAGATTTTCGATATTTCTAGATTTATGTCGATTTATTCACAGTTTGTTATTGTATTAAATGCAACTTTAATATTAAATAAAAACGGTTTTTTTTTTTAGGAATAGAATATTCACCCATTAAGAGCCGACCAAATTATAAAGTTAACTCTAAAAGTTAATTTTAGATAAAATTTTGAATCCTTTTCTATGATTTCAATAAATGATTTATTATATTACATACGACGATTTTTTAAAAAAATTAAATTTAAAATTCAAACGAGTGTTGTCCACTCCCAGACTAAGCATGAAGTAAAATTTCGAGTTTAGAAAAGCCCCGCGTAGAAAATTTGTCAAGGGTCGCGCAGCGACCCGAGACAAATTTTCGCGGGGCTTTTCTAAACTCGAAATTTTACTTCATGCGCCACGCGTATAAAACACTGATTTAAAGTGAAGTTAAAAATGCACTAAAAACCAACCGAACTTCGATATTTTTTCAAAATTAGATGTTTTCTTTCCTATCCATGCTGTAAACCTTCATATATTCGTTGTTTTCTTGTAAAAAAACTTCGATTCCCTGCAGTCCTTCGGTCTCCGAAGACCATGGTTGGTCCTTCGAGCTGTAGCCTTTGTAAAGTGGTAATAAACTTAGTAATCTAGAGTGATCCTTTAATTTGAAACTTCTAAGAACTAGTGTTGTCCATTCCCAGACTAAGCATAAAGTAAAATTTCGAGTTTAGAAAAACCCAGCGTAGAAAATTTGTCGAAAATTTCAATATTTATATTCAAATATGAATAATTTAGTGATTTAAATAATCATATTAGAATATTTAGCTATTTGAATTAATCGAATTCGAATCCCAGCCTGAATAGCGATGATTCGAATTATTTAGGAGGATTTGAATCCGTGTATGAGGATTCGAATGCTTTTATAAGGATTCGATTCCTTTTATAAGGATTCGAATCCTTTTATAAGAATTCGAACCCTTTTATAAGGATTCGAATCCTCTTATAAGAATTCGAATCCTTTTATAAGGATTCGAATCATCTACGTCTGGATTCGAATACGAATCCTTTTAAAAAAATGTAACGAATCCGGATCACGAATCCGTTTTCACTAAAGTATTCGAATACCTCTGTTGAATCCTCTAAAAGGATTCGAATCCGGGCATCGAATCCTGAATGATTCGAATCCTGCCCAGCTCTGTTTAGTTCAAATGTCGGTTAATGCGTATGTCAATTGTCATTAATAACCTAACAATGCGCTCGAAATGTCAAAACGTCACATACAACGTGGATAGTACGTTAAAAAGTAATGAAACTTAAAAGTTAAGTTATTTAGGTTAGGTTAGATTTCGCTTTGTCAAGTTAGGTTAGGTTAGATATCACTCTATCAAATGAGCTTAGGTTAGATATCACTCTGTCAAATGAGGTTAGGTTAAACAAGATAAATTCAAATTCAAAACTATTTGAATTCGAGATAATAAGCTTACTATTTGAAATAAAACAACGCAGTTGGGAGGGTTTCACTTTTATTGTTGAACACTGCAACATGTTTCACCACACAGTGGCTTCATCAGGCAGATGAAATAATGATTTCATTATTTCATCTGCCTGATGAAGCCACTGTGTGGTGAAACATGTTGCAGTGTTCAACAATAAAAGTGAAACCCTCCCAACTGCGTTGTTTTATTTCAAATAGTATTATGGAGTTTCATCATGTATCCGCCTCATCAATTAAATATTTAATAAGCTTACGCTTCTTAGGTTAGATATCACTCGGTCAAATGAGGATAGGTTAGATATCACTCTGTGGACTAAATGTTGGCTCACGCCAACTTATGTCAACTGACACTATAGTTCAAATGCCGGTTAATGCTTGCGTCAACTGTCATTGTATCAACTGTCATTATAGGTCAAATGTCGATTAACGCAGGCTTATGTAAATGTAATGCCGATCTACATGTAGGTTAACTGTCATTCTAGTCCAAATGCCGGCTGACTCCGACTTGTATTGTTGTTAACGTATATCATATGTCGTTGTAGAATTATGTCTATTTCGAAAAATGTAGAAAATTATGGAAAATATAGAAAGTTACATAAAATGTATAAAAAAAATCTCTTGAAATGTAGAAAGTAATATAACCATTTTTAAATTCTTGACTTCCTCACGTTTTTTTAATGTCAAATGTGTCAAAAATGGCGTTCAATGTCGAATGTGTTAAAAGTGTGAATTACATATGTCGAACAGAGATGACATGTAAAAAGATTAATTAGTCGCGAGTAGCATATATTAGATACACAACTGTCAACTTAGGTTACATGGCAGTTAGTGAAGTTGGATTATAGGTTAGATTAGTTGACAGTTGCATATGTTAGATATAAAGGGTGGGCCATCTTGTGGTTTCTTTTTAAAAATGCAATAAAATGAACAAAATTATTTTTTTTCCATGTATTATGGCTTTATTAGTAAGAGCAAACATTCCCATTAATTATGGAACACAATTTCGTTCAAGTGGCTGCCTTGGCTGGCTTCGCAGTAGCGCATTCTGTCACTCCAATTTTCCAAGACCTTGTTGATGGTTTCGAGCTATAGCTCACGGATTGCTTGGATGATATTGGCCTGAAGTGCTTGAATCGTTTCTGGATTGTTGGCATAACATCGGTCCTTCACGGTTATTCACAAAAAAAAAATCCAAAGGGGTTAAATCGCAGCTCCGAGGCGGCCAAGACGGTTGATAACACGATTTGGGAATTTAGTGCGCAAAAGATCGATTGCATGAACCAGAGGTCGTCCAAAATCCATGTCGTCAATTTCATAAAAAAAAAGTCGGATAACATACAGAGCCATGTTATCCGCTCACCGTTGACCGAAACGTTGTTTCCAGCCTCATTTTCGAAGAAAAATGGTCCAATGATGCCACCACTCCACAATCCGCACCAAACTGTCACTCTCCGGGGATGCATTGGCTTCTCGACAATAACGTGCGGGTTTTCCGAGCCCCAGATGCGGCAATTTTGTTTGTTAACGTAGCCGCCAAGATGAAAATGAGCCTCGTCAGAAAAGATGATTTTTCGTCCAAAATCGTTGTCCAATTCAAGCTGCTCTAAGGCCCAAACTGCAAAGCGATAACGAAGCGGATGGTCATGTACCTTCAATTGCTGAGTCAATTGGACCTTGTAAGCGAATAATCCGAGATCTTTGTGCAGAATTCTTCTCAGGCTAGTGCGTGCAATGTTGAGCTGTTAAGATCGACGGCGAGTTGATGTTAGTGGATTGAGTCTCACACTCTCGGTTACAGCAGCCATATTCTCGTCTGTGCGCACCGTACGAGAACGAGGACCATGAGTGTTGTCCACTAGCATGCCGGTCTTACGAACTATTTGCACAAACTTGCGTACAGCAGGAGCGGTGGGTGCATTTCGGCCAAAACTTCTTTTGGTCAAGGTGCATGTGCTGGACAGTACAATTTTTGAACTTTTTCTTTTTAAACATATGTATTTTGATGAGAAAATAACGAATCCAAAGTCCGATTTTTTAGAAAGCTTACCGTTTAAGCGAAATTAATTTTAAAAGATGTCGATTTTGATAAACTATTTATCGCTAACATGTGTGATTTTATACACATTTCCTGAATAAAATAGTCCCACATTACAACTTAGACACAAGTTCTAAAGTATTATTTGTAATTTATTACTTTGTCTTATTTTTTAAGCGAATACACTGATTTAATTTTATACTATAAAAGTGACGTTTGTTGACAACTATTTATATAAAATATGTGTAATACCGACTACGGCCTTAGATTGATATAATTTCATGAAAAAAGAACAGGTGACGCTAGTGTATGATTTATTTGGTTTGTTTCATCAATGTATGTACTTTATGTACATGCGCTATGATTTTATAGTTTATTAGTTATAATAAGTGTATTATGTTTAATGTATATATGAATACACAATTTTGTATAAATGCAGTAAAATATATGTAAATTTGCACAACATCGCGGTGGAACAAATAAAATGTCATTTGACAGAAATGTCATTTATAATAGTTTATTATTAATTTATTATCTTATAGTTCTTATAGTGTTTTCAGATTACTGCATTGTTGCTGCACATTTGTCCTAGTTGTGTTCGGATAACAGTTTCAGTGTTCACTTTTTTCGAGTTTTATAACGTTACAAACTTTTATGCCAACATAACCTAATTTAGAAGTAAATGAAATGGGCAATATGCATAAAGAGACATAAGCAAATTATACAAATGCAAACCTTGCTACTAAGTTAACCACTTTATTCTCAACTTTAAAGAGACAACCCTTAACTGGTGACGTGGTTAAAATGTAATACAATTGGTGAAGTAGAGTTTTTTTGGACGCCTATTGAAATTATCTTTAAATGATCACTTTCTACAGCATTTATAATATGTTTCCAAATAGTGTTCATTCAACTATGATAAATGTGTAAATCTGTGGCTTACCGCAAAAACCAGTTAAGTCGATTTTTTTGTCGAAATTGAGTTATCTGTACTTAAAACACCCATTAGGTGTAATGTGTGCAATAAGACACGTTTAATTATATCATAAACCTTTCTGCTAACATAACCTGACCAAATAGTATGTGGAATTGCTAACGTGTGCAAACGTGCAACGTAGACAATTAATTCTATTATAAACCTTTATACTAACCTAACCTAGATATATATGGAGTCGCTAATGTTTAGAAAGAGACTCAAACAATTTATTATATCATGAACCTTTCTACTAACCTAGAAGTGTATAGAATCACCAACGTGAGCAATGACACTTATGCATTTAATGCTATGCAAATCCTTCTGCTAACCTAACCTAACCTAGAAGTGCATTGAATTGCCAAAGTGTACTATGGGGCTTAAGATCAGGTATCAAATACGGTATCATGCGGCCTGCCAGAATTTCTGTATTGGGGGCCCGAGTTAGGATGTATAACTGTTACTGCTGTTATTAATATTTCAAATCAATCACTTACCGTTAATCCAAGACACGAAAAACGACACAAATACACTAAATAACAAACTGACTACTGTAAAATTATGTACAGAAATTACAAAGTATGTACAGCAATTACAAACCACAATACAATGAAAATTGTTTTACAACAAACATCTTAAAACAAATAACTTCCCCCGATCGATAAGGTCGCTATTTACTTTATCGGCCGCCTGATTTCACTTATGAATAAATTACTGAATTCATTTAAATGTAGTGTAATTCCTTTATTTTATATCAAATAATTGGAAAATATTATTATTAGTTGTTATATGATTTTATTAATAAAAGCGTTTGATTATGTACTAGCGCCATCTAGTTTTCACACACGAAATCGCGGCGATACCAGCGGTGACAATTGAATTTTGGATAAACAAACCTCAAATGTCACCGTTTATATGTTAACGATGTTAACATTAAATTTGTGTAGTGTATTCACGTTAAAATATAAGTAAAAGATCAAAATTGGTGCAGATATATAGCAATTTATAAGGAAGTTATACTGTGTGTTCAGTTTACACTGGAAATGTGGCATAAAATTGCAAGAAAAGGCAAGAAAGACATCTCATAGAAACATTAACCTAAAACACGAATTGTGATTAAACGGTAAGTTTTAGACAAAAATATATATTGGATTCTTCATTGTCAGACACAAACGCAGACAGTTCCATCAAAAAAAGTTTAAAAAAGGTCAAAAACGTCGAAACAAAACCCAGTGTCCAACACATGCACTCAAGCCCTTCTTATCAACAAACGCACTGTTTGGGCTACACAGCACTCACTTTGGAAATAAGTTTGCAATATTTCCTAACATTGTTCAAGCGTAAAGCGACTCATTTCGTACCGCGAAGGAATGATACCGACACTTTCTGTCAAGATTTCGAGCGGGAAAAAGAAGTCAGTGTCAAAATAACCTATGATTTGAAAATAAACCACTAGATGGCCCAACAACTGTCAACTTAGGTTACATGGCAGTTAGTGAAGTTGGGTTATAGGTTAGATTAGTTGACATTTGCATATGTTAGATATGCAACTTTCAACTAATCTATAACCCTCTAACCCAACTTCACTAACTGTCATCTAACCTAAGCAAACATACAGGGATTTTTTTTGTATAACATATCTCGATTTTCTCTGTAAATTTTCCGATGTTCGTTCTTTTTTACAAGGTTTCAAATTGATGTTTCTAGCGAGTGTTTCCACTCCCAGACTAAGCATGAAGTAAAATTTCGAGTTTAGTGACCCAGAAAAAAATGTCTGAAATTGGCTGGGAAACGTTACCACACCCTCCATATTCTCCTGACATTTCGCCAAGTGATTACCACCTTTTTTTCTTGACAACTGTATGAGGCATAGGCAAAACTCAAGTGTATTTATTAAATACAGTCCGTCAATTTTTTGATTTAAAATCCATAAAGTTCTACAAAACCGGCAACAAAAATTGGTGTCACGTTAGCAAAGGTCATTGAGTGTCATGATAATTACTTCGATGAATAATAATGTATAATTGTTTCTTAATAAATGTTTACATTTTACTAGCAAAAACCGAACGAACTTATTTAGTTACCTTATATTTAAATTACAAACACTTATAATAATTGTTAATGGCGGAAAATACAAAAAATCTAGCGTCTGTAATTTCACTCACAGTAATTAGATTTTGTTTTTGGAGTGATAATACTTTATTCATTTTTAATCTCTTATACCTTCATCAACAGTTAACTTTTTTTGTTTCTGTACTTTGATTAATTTCACTAAACTGTAAACAACTGTCATTTCACTGAGTTAATTTAGCCTTTTCCAAAGTTCAATATTTATTTTAAAAATATCAACTTGATTTTTATTGTTCCGTTTTCATTTTGGTTAACCCCCTTCCCCTTTGTATTAATGCTAGATCCGTCACCAAAGTAATGTAATTAAACATTTATTTATTACTTTAATGTTAAAACACATGGAAAATATTTATAAAACTCTCACAACAACCAGACGATACGCCTGACTAAAACTATGCACCTCATAAAAAAAAAACTCGCAAACACCATACAGTAACTGCTAAAATTGTTTAAAATTCATTAAACCATCACGAACGACGACATTGTTATCGTTCTTCGAACAAAACATTTTTATTTCGACCGCTTTGTTTGCACAACCGGAAACGTGGCAACACAATTAACGTTTTAGTTTGTAAAAAGTAAAACAAAAATACGTGGAATTTTAAATGTCCACGCAACGTTAGTTTAATTTTACGATTTATTTGCTACGTGCAGTTTAATAATTCCATGGCGTTCCCACAATTTCGAATTTTAACGTACGCACTCGGAATTTGATTTTATAGAAACAAACGACGCGTTGTTCGAATTGGGATTAAATTGGGATTCGTGAAATCCATGCGTAGTTTGTGTGAAATGTGAAATAAATTAGATTTTGCAATGGATGAAAATGGAATCATCTGTGTAATCAAGGGGAATACATATTCGTTGGTTTTCGATTTTTGTTTTCAAATATTGTGTTCAAAATTATTGTGCATTAAATAAAGAGTGTTTTTTGAACCCTGCTAGAAGTTTTAATTAAATTAAAACACATAAAAATTGACCAAATGAACAAAATTTTGGCTATATTCGATATAAAATCTGATGCCATTTAAGGCCAGTTGCACTACACTTTAAACGGGTTTATCTCTGAACTCGAGTTCAATTAACAGGCCTATTTCGCAAAATAACTTGATCGCTAAACTTAATATATATATTTTTGTAAACTCTTTAAAAAAATAACGGATGTCGGAAAATGTACAGCTTATGCAAATGTTTACGCATTCCAAATTTAGCTTATTTTCTTTAAATCTTTAGATATTCCTTGTTTTTTAAAAGAGTTTACTTCAAAGCTTTAAACGTGTTTTTTCCACTCCCAGACTAAGCATGAAGTAAAATTTCGAGTTTAGAAAAGCCCGTTGAAAATTTGTCTCGGGTCGCGCAGCGAGACAAATTTTCTGGGCTTTTCTAAACTCGAAATTTTACTTCATGCGCCACGCGTATAAAACACTAAAATATTGTGAAATTTATGTATATTTGAACCTCACTTGAAACCAGTGTTATATACGCGTGGCGCATGAAGTAAAATTTCGAGTTTAGAAAAGCCCGGAAAATTTGTCTCGGGTCGCTGCGCGACCCTGACAAATTTTCACTGGGCTTTTCTAAACTCGAAATTTTACTTCATGCTTAGTTTGGGAGTGGAAAACACTCGTTTAAAGCTACAAATTGAACTCTGAAAAAACAACGGATGTCGGAAAATTTGCAGCTTATACATATGTTTATCTAAAACTGTATTTAATTCATTATGATGTGTTTAATTCATTATGATGCGTTTAAAATTGTACATAACCTTATAAGCTCATAGTTAAATATAATTCACAGTGTGTGATTCTACTAGTATTAATCATAATTTTACATTATGTAGATTTTAAATACCTATAAATATATATTTGATCAAATTGATCAACATACAAATACAATGCATGCCCGCCTCCCTATGTGCATATGTACATGTGTAAATGACTGCGTTCGGAATATCGTAGGATGAATTTAATAGCAGAATTCAATATATCATCCCCCACTTTAATCTGAGGGGGTCGTGATTGGATCTATCGATTTTAGTTTATAGCTTTTAATCATGCAATTAAATCCAGTGATTCGTTGCGTGGTTATGCATTTGATTTAACACATGAAAAATTAATTAATTCTCGTTCAGGTTTACTAAATATACACCGGTGCTCATAATCGATGTAAATTGAACCACTCGTTATGTTTTTATAGTAAGCAAACGTGTGTTTATTGATAAATGAATAATAGATTGTACATCTGGGATTTATTGACTATTTGCTATTATTAAACTAATTGAATAATTTTATCAAATAAACATTATTTTTATAACATAAAATACAACAGAATTAAACTAAATACATTAAACGATGATTTTATTTTAAACTTTACTAATAAATCTTTTAAAAGCGTATCAATAATGACGTTTAAAATAATTATTGCGAAATATAAATGTTTGCTTTTTCGTCGTTCCCAAGGTAGCAGTGGCGTAGTAAGGGGGGATTTAGGGGATTAATCCCCATGAGGCTTAAAAAATAAACAAAACGAACAAACCAAATTTTCTGGCTTTTCTAAACTCGAAATTCAACTTTGTGCTTAATTTGGGAGTGAATAACGTTCGCTTAAAGCTGTCAATCAAATTCTTTAAATAAAGCGTATGCAAGCACTGCAAGATGACATCAACGTTAATGACTTCTATTTTTAAACAGGCGATTTAAAATCACAGATATGGCTTCAATGCACCCGGAAAATAAGAATATTTTAAGCGAATCTGAATTATAAATTGTCTTTTATTGCACATAACTTTATGAATACATGAAATTCTATTATACAAAAGTAGGCATTCAAAATTAAATGCAAAAATGGGCGACTTTGACTAAAATCAAAAGCGGTTCTTCATTTAATAGGAGATTATTTTATTAGTTGATTAAAGTATATGAGTCGCCCAGATGCAAAACCAGCCATACATCTTTTTTTTTAATTTGGTATCCTTGGATTCTACTCGTCTCAGGCTACAATTATAAAAATAAATTGACTTTCAAAACCCATCCTAAGCCCTATAAAATTAGTTTTGAAAAATACTGTCGAATGCAAAGCCTGCTACATTTCTTAGTTACAAAAGCTAACATATTTTTCAGTTGCAAAACCTGCCAACTTTTTACTTAGTTTTACATAATTTTTCTTGTCCCCATTCGATAAAATGCATATTAGACGCAATTTTCATGTACTTGTAAATAAAACACTTTTTACTTTGTTTAACCACTTAATCTTACATTTAATTGTGTGACTAGTTTCGACTATCTAGTAGTCATTCTCAAACTAAAGTAAATACAAATTACACGTTAAAAACTATTTATACGGCTTCGAAAAGAGGGGTGTACATTAGGTCAACCTGGTCATTAAGAAGGGAAATTCCGGGATTAATTCGGGCCTTGTGTATTTTACGACCTTTTGCGGCAAATGGAAAGTACATCCTCGCCAAAAGTGTGATTCTCTTCTAAAAGATGGTTAGCATAGGTAGAACTATTATGTTTTAATCTAAAGGCTCGCTCGTGTTCTTTCAATCTTATTTCGATTCTACGACCAGATTGCCCAATGTACACACCTTTACAATTTTCGCAGTTCAATTTATAAATGCCTGATCTAACTAGGGGATTAAGTTTTGTTTTTGGGTTGAAAATATTATTATTAGTATTGATAATGAAGGTTTAAATTAAATTACACTTGGTTTGTTTCACAATGTTTTACTTTACTATTTACTCGACTAGTTTCGCGTTTTACAGCATATCAGAAGAAATTATATTATTAAGTTTATGGGGCGTTTTTAATATTACATTAATGTTACATTTTTTAAGGATGTTTTTTATTTTACAACTTATTGTACCATAGTAGCTGATTGTTTTAAAATGTTGATTATCTATTGACCTAATTCTAGGGTAGAAGAATTTCTGCACCTCTTTCATTTCATAATTATGAATTAAATTGTCTATTAGTGAAGTTGTGTAGCCATTATTCAATGCTATTTCCTTTATTGTATTGATCTCTTTCTTTGTATCATTTATATTTAGCGGAATTTTAAATGCTCTATTTATCATTGCATAGAAACTAGCTTTTTTATGAATTTGTGGGTGGCGGGAGTGGTTAGGGATAACGGAATCAGTATAGGTCGGTTTTCTATATATATTCAAATTTAATTTGTTGTTAATTTTTGTAATGGTTAGGTTAGGTTAGGTTTTCAACGTGTAATTTGTATTTACTTTAGTTTGAGAATGACTACTAGATAGTCGAAACTAGTCACACAATTAAATGTAAGATTCAGTGGTTAAACAAAGTAAAAAGTGTTTTATTTACAAGTGTATTTAAGATGTACCACAAAGTGAACGCCTATAACACCAAACAGCAATTTTCATGTATTTAAAAGGCGCCGCAAAATCACTTTTTGTTATTTTGCCACAAGTTTGTCAAAACACGTATGGGTAGTTTTGCATCTAGGCGACTCGTATCAAAACGCCAATGTTTATGTAAAAAGCAAACTGAAGAGAATTTAGTAAATTTTTAAATTGATATTATCATTTATCGATACATCGTCCATAAATTGTTTTGCATATAGACCCATCGATTGTCCTGGTTTATTATTTGTAATATAAATATTTATAAAACAAAGTACATTTTAAAATAATTCGTACCTTATTTATTAATTTTCTCTTCTCTTTCTCTTGGCTCTACAATATTATTGCTTAGTAAATATAGAATATATGTACCATTATTTTTAACTAAAAAAGTGCATTTATCTGTGCCATTCATTGTTCACTTAATAGGTAAACATTTTCATATTTTACTTTACCTCGCTTAAAGCAGCGCAAAAGAAATTAATGAACACCGAAAACCTTTCACTAAAAAATGTCTTCATTGTGTTAAAGGTGTACAATGAACCCATCTGATATTTACACCCAGTGCATTTAAACTATGTAAATGACTTTAAGATTAGAAACTAGTTTATGCTAGTTTATTTATCCTTTGAAAAAATATTGGGTCAGGGTATTTAGAACGATATAGAGAATACGTATCAGGTGAATTTGTTATTGCATTTGTCAATGTTTCTTGGTAATATGATTTGCAGAGTATTGTAACTGGAAAATTCAGCTCACATTTACAAAATTCAATTTTGTTAAAGCAATAAATTGCACTTACTATTTATAAGTTGACCTATTAAACTATTTGAACCGTATTTGTAAAACTTCACTTCGTTTGAGCTCTTTTTAAACATTATTGTCAACAAATAGAAAAATTAATTATTCTCCAACATATATTTACATACATACCTATGGTTCACGACTATACTGATGATGGCGTTAAAGCCTGAAACGCGTATGTTGTTATCCGGTGAATGAATACGGAACACAAGTTCATATGTTTGATATATATTATACAGTCAACTTTATTTTCAATTAATTTAAGGATAAACATTGCACTGTATTCTTTTCTGCGTGACGACAAAGAAACAAACTGAAACATATCGATGTTTATTAAGTTGTAGAAGATATTTAATTTAAAATCATATATTTTAGCAATTTCTTGTTGATCTCTTCTTAAATTAAAGTGAGTTATGCTTGTGATAATGGTAATTGTATACACGAAAAGTACGAGTATCAAGTTGCATCAAACAATATATTTGAAAAAAGTTAAATATCAATTCTTCACATAAATACATACCGGGTGTTGACTTGGCGGACGCAACATAGGAAATCGCATGTTAATTTTAAAGTGTTCAAATATTGGCTTCCCTATTTATTTTAGAGACAAAATGTACTTTTGTGTAGAAGAAAAAAATTCTAAATTTATGAATGTTCACACTTAACACTTTACGGTTCTCTAAGTTAAAATAATTAAGAAAAACTAATGTGATTTTATAAAAATAATGACATACCATGGAATTGATACAACAATTGCGGATATTATCTGTTTTTTTTTTAAGTTCAATTTAAAGCTTTAAACAAGTGTTTTCCACTCCCAGACTAAGCATGAAGTAAAATTTCGAGTTTAGAAAAGCCCCGTGAAAATTTGTCGAGGGTCGCGCAGCGACCCGAGACAAATTTTCTGGGCTTTTCTAAACTCGAAATTTTACTTCATGCGCCACGCGTATAAAACACTATAATATTGTCAAATTTATGTATATTCGAACTTCACTTAAAATATGTGTTTTATACGCGATTTACCATTTACATTTGCGCCACGCGTATAAAACACTATAATATTGTCAAATTTATGTATATTCGAACTTCACTTAAAATCTATGTTTTATACGCGATTTACCACTTACATTTGCGCCACGCGTATAAAACACTATAATATTGTCAAATTTATGTATATTCGAATTTCACTTAAAATCTGTGTTTTATACGCGATTTACCATTTACATTTTCTTTGTTTCAGCAATATTCCATTTTGACGAGATATTTCGTAAAACACCCTGTATATTACTCATTTTCATGTAAAGCTATGCTTTTACATCTGGAACATCTATATTAAACTATTTCGCTACAATTAAAAAGGAAAATGTTTTTTTCTAAAATCGCAAACTTTATGGATTTATTCATTTTTACAAAAATCCTGTATAGTATTAGCTAGAAATTGTGAAAAGATTTTAAATCGATTCCGATATATTATGATTCAATAGCAGATTATCATTTAAAATCAACAAACATATTTTTATTTCATTGACGATGCCACTATGAAGCATTAGATGGCGTTAGCTATCGAATCCGTTATTATTTTTATTTCTTTCATAATAATCGTAGCAACATTTCTAATTTAACTATCTGGCCTGCGCCGGATACTAAATCATAATCCTATATCTGGCCGGTTATGCCGGATAACGGATAGTAACCGGATATCCGTTGCAACTCTATTGATTAAGCATGAAGTAAAATTTCAAGTTTAGAAGAGCCTAAACATTTTTTTTTTTTTTGGTTGCATTTCGAGTAAAGTTTCGAGTTTAGAAAAAGCCTGAAAATTTGATCGCGTAACTAAGCGGAGCGACCTAGCTGATTTTTCAAGCTTTTCTAAACTCGGTACTTTACTTCATGCTTTATCAAGAAGTGAAAAATGTTACAGTGAAAAACCGAAATCTGGCTAATGTCATCACATTATTATACTTACCGATTTTCAGGGCAATTTTGTAAAAACTGTTCCTAACTTATCGGAGTAAGGTGAAAACAAAATAATCACGAAAAGTAAACAAATCGTGCAATACCAGTAACGTTTTATTATTTAAATTATAACATATTCTTGTAACTATTTTGTCAAAATTAACAAAAAAATATCAACAATTCTTGTTAAAAAAAATACAATAAATTTTATATGTGAATAATAAGTTTTCAACGGAAAATCAATATTATAATTTACACAACCTAATTAGATATTCATAAAAAAATCTTTATGGTGCAAACTTTGAAAATGGAATTATTCTCTTTGTATTTAATCAATTCTTGGTAATCAACGTAACAAAGAACTCGAACATGGCCAACATCCAAAAATGCTTGAAACCTGACTCAACCAATTCAAATCCATTCTTTTCCTACAAACCTCATTTTCCATATCTCGTCATCTAAGCGGGCCGTTTAGAGAGAGAATGGCCTTTTAAAATCCAACCCGTTTCACATTTAAATAATTTCACCTTTTTACCTTCATTAATCAGCATTATTGATTGTGTACCCCAATCAAACTTTTAACAAAGTGGCTCAGGCCGTTCACTCTAATTACACGGAATTCGTATTTATGGACACTGCTGGTTTGGTTCGTTGGCCGGATGCTGAAATTTCCTATTTTCGAATCAGGTCGTTGCTGTGTTTTATTCAATTTGGGATTCAGCGACGGAAAAAAAGTCACCGCGGTTAATTTCACGATGAGTCATTTATTGCAACTGCGTTGTAAAAAATGTTTGCGGTCAATTTGTGCAATGATGAAATTTTTGTCGAGTGAGTAATGTAATGTGATTTGTATTGATGAGGTTTCCTGTTGGGATAAGATTGTTGTGAAAAGATTTCGTACAAATGTTTTTAGAACATACTTGAACGTCAGTAATTTCTAGATATTATGTGTAAGTTTATTAAAACCGAGTTGATTTCTAAAACCGCGGGCTCAAGGATATACAAAAACCAACGCGAAATTCTTCAAAAATCGACAAAATGTATCGAATAAAAATTCCAAACGTAACTTTTATATAATCTAAGTCCTTCAGTCAGTTTTAAATAATTTTGTTATTTTGCTTGTTAAAAACGAATTCTTAATTTAGGCAAAGATTTCATACATGTTTTCCTAGCTTTAATGGGAATTTCGCAAATGTAGGTAATGTAGGAATATTTATTCAAAACCACATTCGAATACTACAATATTCAACTATTCAAATTATTGTAATATCAAAATACCTTAATCTTTGAATAAATCTAATATTTGGATATTATTTTGAATGAATATTCGAATAGTTAAATTTAAAAAAAAATCCCAGCCTTAGATTTGATTGTCAAATTGATTGATTTTTCCAAATTTTACATTCATTATGAAACGTATTTTGTTTATTTGCCTATTTTTTCAAATAAAGACAACAAATTTTATATTCAATAACGATCAATTAAATGTATGTAAATATATTTTCAAATGTCAAAGAAAAACAATATTGTTCTACAAAGAATAGAATCCAAGATTTATAATTATACGTTTTAATATGAACATTTAAATGAAAAATGTAAGCAAACAATAAGGCAGAGATTTGATACATGTGTAATGTACCCATCTGTATATTTATTTCATTTATATAATTTAATACTTTAGTATCGTGCATTTTTGATAATCATATTTAAAGTTATTTATGTTTGTTTCACTTATTGATGTTTGTTGTTTATTTTTACTTAAATATTATTCATTGCTAAATGTTATTATCAGAATGCATTTGCTAATGCTAGAGCACAGATAAGCCTGGGAAGAATAAATAGTTAATTAGAATTTGTACTTAATGGAAAAATTCCGCTAAAGATGATAAAGTTCACCCCGGCTTATGCGTGCCCCTTCTTACGCATTGTTTGCTTAACGAAGAACCATTATTCATTACTATTAGATTTTATTTGGGACTTCTATTTCGACAGTTGAGCAAGGCAGCCAATTCAATTACAAATTCTAAACTCTGAATCTTTGACTTCTAATTCTTATTCTGTTTCAAACTGTAAATTGATGTATTAAGTAGCAAATTAAATATCAAGTAAAAGGTTTATCTTTGAATCTCTTTGTTTGGACCCAAGTTGACTAAATCGCGTCTTCGACGACAAATCCAGGAAATCTAAATATAAACAAAGAACCGTAACGACAAACAACACCTTCGTACGTTACACATGTTTTCCCAGCTCTAATGGGAATTTTGCAAATGTAGGTATTGGAATATTTATTCAAAACCACATTCACATACTACAATATTCAACTATTCAATTTATTCTAATATTAAAATACTTTAATCTTCGAACAAATCGAATATTTGGATATTATTTTGAATGAATATTCGAATCATTCAATTTTAACAAAAATCCCAGCCTAAAATTGGATTGTCAAATTGAGTGATTCTCATACATTTTGTATTCACTATGAAACATATTTTGTTTATTAGCCTAATTTCTCGAATGAAGACAACAATTTTATATTCAATAACGATCAATTAAATGTATAATAAAATAACAAAGAATGCACATAAAATGTCAAAGAAAAAACAATATTGTTCTACAAAGAATACAATCCAAGTTTTATAATTATAAGTTTTAATATTATTACACAATAAATACAAATATTTGTGTACACATTATTAAAATTTCATCTTTGAGCATTCTTTAGAGACATCCAAATATTTCACCAAAAACATATGCTTTGCTCTCACATAAATTACGCTCACAGTCCTTTTTACAATCCATATCACAACCTAGAAAAAACCATTTCATAATCACACACCTTTAGGCCATTTAAAAAATCACCGAAAACTCGCGTCTCTTTAAATCACATGAATTAAAATTGCAAATTAACTTCACTTCATTCACCCACATTTGCGCTCACTCACTAACCTATCCTTATCAGCACTTTGTTAGTCCGCTCACAAACACCAAACATCTGTGCACCCGCATCGTAATCACAATCCCTTTAATTGACATCTATCTTATCGCACACGAGAGATGAAAACAAAAACTGATCTAGGTTATATGTTTTTCTTTGACCCAAAGTGTTTTCGGATCGAGTAACAATCGGTGAATGTTGGCTTACCTTGAAATGTGCGGTCCTTGGCGGGTCGCTGTTGCTTTTTCGGATTGTTTGTAATTCAAACGATAATACGTTATCTTTTATTTTGGTCATTCACGGCACAATCACGCACCAACGTCAAAGTTATGTTTATTACTAACATGGCGGAAGCTGAGTTCTTCGTAAGTGGTCATCGTGGCGTCATCTGGAGAAACTAGTGAACAGCTCTTCGGTTCGTGTGAATTGAGTTGCATGCGTTACAATCGCGTTGAACGAAATCAATAACTTAGTGCCTCATAAACAGTGACTAGTGTGTTAAATAGATGTTTTGCGCACGAATTTCGATTTTATAGTGAGAAAGGACCAAAAGTTCTACAAACATTAGTTGCCTACTCATTGAATATTATTAATTAAATATTGTACAAAATGTTTATCAATTGATGGTTTCATTTATCTACTACCACTTTTTTTATAAATAGGTCTTAATGTTTAAAAAGGTTTACATCTACTTGAAGCTATGGAAATATATAGGGCTAAGCATCTTCATGTAATGTTTGCAAGAATTAAACATAAGTGGAAATAATATTATTGACGTACAACTTAATGTATACCATAAATTTTTCCTCGACACTTGAGACAATCTATACATTTCGTTATTATTCATAATTAAGATCATTACAAGTAATTACAATAACTGAATACTAATTCTTACTATTAAATTATATTAATAATATAAAAATTATCTCAGATAAAAGACATAATTCGATTGGAAAATAGCATTAGCAACATAATGTATTTCCACATTTATTTCTTCGTAATATTGCAATCCATGTATACTTTATGCATATTTATTTTTATGTTAATATGATATAAATTTCCAATGTAAAAACATTAACAACTAAATTGAATTTGTGTTCAGTATTCCGGCACCAGATACCCACAGACGCGTTTCGGACTTCAAGGTCCTCTTCAGTGTGGTCCCGACCCAGAGCTGAGGAATACTGAACATTTCTGACTATTTCAAGCCAATATGTGAAAACTATTAATGGATTTCGATAGCTAACGCCATCTAATGCCACTATGAAGCATTAGACAGCGCTAGCTATCGAAATCCATTAATAGTAATAACAACTAAAATTACAAAATCGGGCTGGCTTAACCTTCGATTTTATAAGTTAGCATTGAAGTGACAAAATAGTTGTTCATACAAAACGGATTATAATAAAGCTGAAAACTAATATTTAAATATAAATTTTGATAACGTTTAATTAATAACCAATGTAATCAATTAAACTATAAGGATATTGAGTGTTACTAGTAGTTTGACATACTTTTTAACAGTAAATAATTCAAATAGTTTACTTATATAAATATTTAACTATTTTGTTAATTCTACATCATAGTCTTAATTTATAATAAACTTTAAGGTACTACCAACTCTTAACTTACTCCAATTTAATAATTTCAGAAGTAAAACTAAAAGCAATCTAATAAAATAAAACACTTTAACTTTGTTCGTAAACACATACAATTTCTTTAGTTATAGCTGTAGTTTCTATTATACAATACAATTATACATGGAATTTTTCTTCTAGGTAAACATGCATAAACTGTACATTTTCTGACATTCATTGTTATTTTAAGGAGTTCAATTTGAAGCTTTAAACGAGTGTTTTCTACTCCCAGACTAAGCATGAAGTAAAATTTCGAGTTTAGAAAAGCCCTGTGAAAATTTGTCTCGGGTCGCGCAGCGACCCGAGACAAATTTTCACAGGGCTTTTCTAAACTCGAAATTTTACTTCATGCGCCACGCGTATAAAACACAGATTTTCAGCGATGTTCGAATATATATACATTCCACAATATTTTAGTGTTTTATACGCGCGGCGCATGAAGTAAAATTTCGAGTTTAGAAAAGCCCAGAAAATTTGTCTCGGCTCGCCGCGCGACCGTCGACAATTTTCACGGAGCTTTTCTAAACTCCAAAGCTTCAAATTGAACTTAAAAAAAAAACGGGGAATATCAAAAGATTTACAGAAAATAGGCTGAATTTGGAATACGTTTACTGTAAAAAATAACTCCCTGTAGAATGTAAATACATATTGAAGGAAGGTGCGAAAAGGGGAACGCTAAAACTTGCAACTAAACACCACATGTTTAGAACGTTTTTTAAATCTTAACATATGAATAAGCAGATAATGAAAAAGACAGGTATTGTAACGTCAGTGACAGATTTCTTTTCTTGAAGCACGCAAGTACCATCGGTGAACATAAAATATTGGGACAAATCGAATATTGCCTAATGTCAAATATTACCAAATTAATTAATTTAGGTTATTTAAAGAAAGGTTGTGATTATGAAAATATGTAAATGAAAGGAATTATCGAAACACATTTTTTCATTTTCGACATATCAAATGACAATTAACTGTCCAAAGTTTGATACACACTAAAAAAACATTTACGTGTCCCAACATTTTGTTTTCACCCATGGTACCTGTTATTTAATTAGTGACTATAATCACCGACACATCGGTCGCAGCGCCTCTAGTGGCGCTTTCCGTAATGAATATCTAAAATTGACAGTGAAAAATGAGTGAAAAGGCGAAAAGAAAATTTACTCGGGGTTGTTGTGGGGTGGATTGTGAATCTCGAGTGTCAAAGGACAAGAGGATACACTGTTATTCTTTCCCCAACAAAGATTACGAGGTAGAGAGGAAGAAGAAGTTGATCGCTGCCGTCAGGCGAATAACGTAAGTAAATTCAAAATAAACATGTGTTGTCAAGTGTCAAGTTAGTAATTTTGTAGAAATGTACAAGAATCACGGTCTTGGTAAATATTATTACTTATAATGTACCAGAAAAGTTTCATCGTGTTGTGACATTTGTAGGTTAAGTGGACTAAAATACACAAAACGATGTAATGAACGCAGATATGGACAAAATGTTATCGATTAAAAGCAAAATGTATTCAAATTTATATAACTAATTTGTTTTTGGTTTGATTTGTATTGTAGGAAAGACGGAAAACCATGGGTTCCATCAAAATATACTCTGATTTGCAGCCTACATTTTGCAGGAGGCAAAAAATTAAACGATCCACTTAACGAGGCGTTCCACCCAACAATATTCCCAGCATGCTACAAAAAGCAACGGACTGTGGACAGTGGAAGAGCCGAAAGAGTCGCAGCCCGGAGATAGCAGCGAGATTCACAAGGTGCGACTTTGTCTGTCGCTGTTTAGCTAAAATAATTATAGAAAAATTATTAATAGAATTATAATTAGTTAAAAGTGTTTACGAATATTGCTTTCATGTACACAATTGATCACATAATTCTTCCAACACGTCATTCCAAAGCATTTTATTTTGTTGAATAACTCATTTTAAATATAATTACTTAATAGCAAATTACCTTAACGCACGGCTCATAAAAATGTTCCTTCTTGCGGGTGCTTGCAGCTCCTGGAGTTTCTCTTAGCACGGTACCTGTCACTTCAGAATTATATTCGCGAATTATTTCGCGAACATGCCCAGCATGGTTGCTTTTCAGCAACTTGTACCCATTCGAAATACTTTTTTCGGAATAAATCGATATTTATGGCCTGGAATCCGCATGTCAGAATAATCGACATGATTCCTAACCAAAATTGCATGTTTAGCAACTCGAACCATCAGGGTCAATGACATTGAAATTTGCATAGATTCAAATGACTATTCAAATCTGTATATAAAGACGTTACGCGGAAATCCGCTAGGTGGCGCGCCGGTCGCGGCAAACAGATGTGTCGTTAAAGTATTATAAAAAGATGATTTTTTTTATACTGAATCAGGAGAAGTTACTTGATCCTCAGAAAGACTTTAATAAATTGCTAGTAGATATAAATAATTAAAGACAGTGATAGGTGCATTTGTAATCGTAATCTGTGTTCAATGAATTATACATTTCATAAATAAATTGAATTATAATATAATTATCATATAACTGTCAGATTTTCCTTCACATAACCTACAAATTAAAAGTTGATTTACAACATAACATGTTAATAATCGTGTCCTAGCCTAAAGCACACAACCTGCATCACACTAATAAAATATTGAAATGTCAAATTTAAATAGTCATACTAAAAAAAACTGATTATAAGTACTAAATCAATCGATGGATCGCCTAACTATTTTTTCATATGGACAATTACGTTGAATCGAAAAATCGCAGCGATCTGTAAGGTACCCGAACATATCGACGAATTCCAAAATCAATTTGCACTCTTTACCACCGTTACTATGTGCATGACTTTAAGACATGATAACTGTGTCAGAGTGGTTCTTCTATCACGCTCAAAACACACCCTCTATTGATAATAGTCACTTTGTATCCGAAATGTACAGGGTGACCCAAATTCGATGTTTTTATAAGTTATCTCGGTAACCAGATGAGTTAGAAAAAATCTGATATACATACACTGCCCTGCAAAAGTTTGAACTCACTTAGAAAAATCGTTTTTTTTTGTATTTATCGCTTTAATTATCGTTCTCAGACCGTTTTATACAACGTATTTGTTTAGAATAACATTTTACTAATAAGTAAAAAACATTTATTTGTGATATTCTTCAGTTTTTTTTTTTTTTTTTCTGGAACAAATTGAGAAAATCAATCCAGTCGTTTTTAATCAATATGTTAGCCTTTCGATTTGATGATTGCCCTACAAATTCTGGGCATTCTTTCCACCAATTTCTGAAGTCTTTCTGGTCGCAATCGTTGCCAAGCCTGCTGAAGACATTGCCACAAGCGAGATTCGCTGGTTGGATGCAGTTTCCGCACTTGTCTGTCCAGCTCATCCTACAACAGTTCGATGAGATTTGCATCCTGCGATTGTGGTGGCCATTCCATGAATTTAAGAGTGCATACAGCTTCTTTCGATCTTAAATAGTTCGTACAAAGTTTTGAAGTATGTTTAGGGTCGTTATTTTGCTGAAATACAAACCCATCCCCTATCAAATCGATGCCAGATGGAATAGCGCTTCGCTGAAGTATCCGGTGATAGTCTTCTTTCCGCATGTTTCCGTCGATTTTTACCAAGGTGCCGACACCAGCGTAGCAGAAACAACCCCATACCATCACACTACCACCGCCAAACTTAACTGTTGGCTTTACACATTGAGGTGCGTGCCGTTCATCAGATTTTCTGCGACAGTACATTCGCCGTTTGCTACCGAAAATTTCAAATTTGGACTCATCAGTCCATAACACCTGTTTCCATTGTTCGATTGACCAATGTTTGTGTTCTTTTGCCCATTTGAGTCGTTTACGGACGTGTGACCGTTGTATCGGAGATTGGCTTCGGTAGCGTTTGATTGATCTCGGCTCTGATATTTGGCACTGTTTTGAGTCTGGACCGCTTACTTAACACTTGTATAATTCTATCATCACTTTTTGTTGTCTTTCTGGGTCGACCCGAGCGTATCCTGCCGGAAAACGATTTGGTTTCAGCAAATCTCTCCAATGTTGTACGGACTCCTTTCTGCGAAACTCCCAGTATTTGTGCAATTTTTCGCTGCGAATGGCCGGTTTCATTTAAAATTACTATCTGAGCACGTTTTTCTTTCGGTATTTGCTTTGCTCTTGCCATTTTCAAGACTATAGACACAATTTTGAAAGAGCAATATTGATGAAAATATTGTGCAATGAGCGACTGTCTTTCAAGTGTCAAAGTGACGAAATTTGAGAATATTGTACAGACAATCGACGGCAGATGGGGTTCGAAGTCATTGGTGAGCATTTTGAAGTATCGATGCATTAAGCAAAAATTGATTCGAAGTAAAAAAAATGTTGAAGTAATTAAAAATGATATATTTTAATATTGTCGATTTTTCAATATTTTAAAATAAACATACTTTGATACCGCTTCGCGGAGTGAACAAACCAAATTTTAAGGCTTTTCTAAGCTCGAAATTTTACTTCAGGCCTAATCTGGGAATTTGAACTTTAAATTAAATTATTTTATAAAATCGACGAATGCCTAACCATCTACAGCGTATACATTATGTATATTTAAAACAAAAAAGAAAATCGGCGAATGTCTAATAACGTACAGTGTATACATTATGTATATTTAAAACAAATAAGAAGTATTTTTTAAATATTACAGTTGCATTTAAAATAATTACAAACTGTGAATGTATAATAAGTTAGTTGACGAAACACACGGATTAAATATTACCCAATAAACAATTTAAACAGTATGGCCAATTTTTCTTTTTCAAGCGTCACTACATTTATTGCTAAAAAATCATGTGAACAAGATTTATTATATTTTTTTCTGGCATAAAAATTAGATTAAAATCAATATATCGGGCATAATTGGATTCAGAAAAACAATGTCTAATATAATGAAGTGAGAAAAGAATATGCAGCTATTTAAAAATGAAAATTGACTACTATTACGCAATGAGGTTAATTTTGAAAAAATATATCATAAATGTTAAATTATGGTATTGAAACAACCATTGACTTTGTTTCTTAGTTCATTTAAATCGGTCAAAAACTAACAGAGTTATGGCCTTGGGCGTTTTTTATTGAACACCCGGTATATATTTACACCATTTCAAAATATAACATTTTGTCAAATAACCCTGTATGTTCATATATGCGTTTTTGAAACAAATATGAATTGCGTTTTATATTAAAAAGCTAGTGTTTCTAACGCTAAAGTCAGAGGAATAAATTGAATAAAACACATTTTATCATTGCACAAAATATGATGAAATAGTTAAATTGTTATTTTTAAAATAAATTTCGTACTAGGTATTTCATTTAGTTTGCAGTTAGTTTAAATATTTAGTAACTTAAAGCTAATTTTTATTAATTTTTCTCCTTTATTTTCTTGAACTTTTGTTAACTATGTTATGTTCAACGACATAAAAATATACAGCGTGTTCTATTTTAAAAAAATGCAACTTTGTGTCATAACTCTGAAGAAAAAAGTGGGACTAAATAAATAAGTACTCCACTGAATTGTACAATGATAACTATACAAATAACTAACTAACTGTTTTTTGTATCTTATCGTTATTGAGAAAAAGCCGAATTTTAAAATACCCAACAAATGAAAATAGACCGATATTTCCAAAACTAATTAATTAAGCCATCATCTGTTAATGCCATTGTTATTTTCTTATAAAAAGAGATTACACACATTATGATCTCTTTTTCTGAGAAAATAAAAATGGCATTAACAGATGATCGCTAAATTAATTAGTTTCGGAGATATCGGTCTATTTTCAATGGTTGGTTATTTTATATCAGATTTTTCTGGTTACCGAGATATCCTATAAAAACATCGAATTTGAGCTACCCTGTACAAATGGCGGTTAAATAAAAGTGTTGTGAAAGGTTATTAATGCTTTATTTGTTAATTTACAATACTGATAATATTTAAACATGATAAAACTCTATAATACTTTTTGAATAAAACAACACAGTTGGAGAGGTTTCACTTTTACAGTTGCATACTGCAACATGTTTCACCACACAGTGGCTTCATTAGGAAGATGAATAATGCTTTTACAAATTACAGGTAAAGACTTATATACTAATCATTATTCATCTGCCTGAAGAAGCCACTGTGTAGGGAAACGTGTTGTTCAACAATTTAACAAAATATCAAAAACAAATTAGCAGTAGCATACCAACTTTTATTTCAGGTTTTCGCTTTCCAAATCATTAGATTGTTAAAAAAATTAAACTTAATTATTTAAAAATTCTCTAGCCATCTTAGAGACAGATTTAAAACATAGTCTAAGGCACAAATAGCAAATACACATACACGGAGTTTTCAAAAATGGTCATTATTAACGCATTCAACATTATAACTGATAACAAAAGAAATATAAATAACGTTTATCAAGATTGACACAATACTAAAATTCTTTATATTTATAATAAACCTAAGGTACGATTCACGAGATATGTCCCATGGTTTCCTTGATTTGTAGTGCTTTTTGCACCAATACATGTAATACGAAAATAGTTTGATGTCTCAGATTACGTGTGTGAAAAGAGACAGAAAACTTCATAATATGTCTGCTATGGTTTTTAGATGGAACATGCGAAAACGTATGTTCCGGTATGCAGTTCTAAAATGTTTAGGTTAAACGTCACATTTTGACAATGTCTTCGTAAAATTAAATTTGTAAAAACCCAGCCACAAATCATTTTAATCAATGTGCACAATCGTTTTAAATGTGAGTTTAAGTGGTATAATTCCAATTTTCACATCTACTAAATAGTTCAGGTATTTATAGAAATAAATAATGCATTTATGTTGATTTTATGTAAGCTCAAACAAAAATATTAGTTGAATCGAATGCGCATTAATGCGATGACTATTCGCCAAACTTACTGGCAAATAGTCATCGCATTAATCTGTTAATACAGGGAATTTTTCTTTTAAGTATACATACAGGGAATTTTCTATTAGGTATACATATGCATACTCTTTTTTTTAATGAGTTCAATTTAAAGCTTAAACGAGTGTTTTGCACTCCCAGACTAAGCATGAAGTAAAATTTCGAGTTTAGAAAAGCCTGAAAATTTGGTTTGGTCGCGTAGCGCGAAGCGCGGAGCGGCCAAACCAAATTTTCAGGCTCTTCTAAACTCGAAATTTTACTTCATGCGCCACGCGTATTTAACACTGAAAGCGCTGAAATATTGTGAACGAGTAAACTTCGCATAAGTACGCGTGAGGCATGAAGTAAAATTTCGAGTTTAGAAAAGCCTGAAAATTTACTTTATGCTTAACCTGGGAGTGAAAAACAGTCGTTCAAACTTCAAATTGACCTCTTTTAGGAAAACAACGAATATTTAAAAATCTACAACATGTAATTGGGATATGTATACTCAAAAGAAAAAATTCACAAAAAATTATGAGTTAAAACTTTTCTAAAAGGAAGAACACTAATATACTCGCGACCTAAACAGAATACATTGTCATGTAACGTCAAAATTTGACACAACTAGGAAAAATCGTTGCAGGTACAACTGTCAACATACTCTCTGAAAAATTTGAACCACACATTCCACACCAATGAGTCATAGGACATCTCTCCCGATTTCCACTATATCTATATTTTTATATTTCTTTTTGTTTTTATTGAATTAAGTAAAATCTCAATTAGAAATACTTGCAACGCCAAAACTATTCCTATAACATAGATATAAAAAACAGCCTGTAAATGTGAAACTCTAATAACATCAAACTCTTGATTGTTCACTAATTTTAAGTTTTTAAAAGGCTCTGGTCTCGAGAATATTTTATATAATCCAGTTTCGTGAAACGTTATGACAAACTCACTCACTCTGCCCGCGAAAGGAGAATGCTTCGTAAAAAATGCTAGACCGTGGGCATACTTAGCCCATTGCAAAATAAAAGCATTAGTAACGTTGTACTTTTTGAAAATCCCGCCGATTGATATGTCACCTAATAAAATCGAAGCTTCTCCCTTCTTAAATTTCTCAACCACAGCCTCGTCTATGGAAACAGCATCTTGTGACCTTGATGATATTTTTTTAATGTGTGGATTGTCGTCCCTTCTAAGGCCGTAATTTCCCGCATCTAAACTTATTACTTCTAAATGCGAGTTTGCTAGTTCTTCAATATTGCTGATTTGCTTAGTTGTGCCAGGAAGAAAAACGTAAGAAATTAGTAGGGACTGATAAGTGGAAATTATGATGAAGGTGAAAGTGATCCAAAATATATAAAAACATCTTGAAACGCCATCAGTGGGTTTCCAACCCACCGAGGAGATTAATGTTCCAATCACAAAAAAAATTGAATCATAGACATTTCTCTTGGATAACAAGAACCAAATTGGCGTTACTATGATCATTGTTGCTAAAATAAAAAACCACACTTTGATTTCGAAAATTTTGATAACGTTTTTCCAAGCTTCCACGGGTTTCGAAAGAGGTACGTAGAATTTCATATTGCTAAAATATAATGGATAAGCTACTTCGAAATCTTTTAAGGGATTCATTCCTGCGGTGTACATAATCATATCAATTTTGTGGGTGTAAAGTTGGCCAAATAGAGCTAAGAAGGTTCCATTTGGTTGCTTTTCCAACATGCTAGCTTTTCGTCCGTTGATATTCAAGAAACCTGAAGTGTAGTTGTGATCGACGCCAATTAAATTGATTTTTAGTATCTCACTAATCGCACGTATTGATAACACACCAAATCCTTTGTTTTCGTTAAAAGGTTCTTTTTTAACGAATTCTGTTAACGGTAACGCGTATACAATCAAACTGCAGTTGTTAAAAGTTTTCAAAAAAACATCACTTGTGTATGTTTTTGGACTTTCCTTGCAACTGTATAACAAATTCAGTTTGAAATTTCGACAGGCGCCTTCAGAAATTGGATAGTATGTATACACATTGGAGTTTTTAACGATTATTATGTTTATAACGTATTTTATCCAGAGTTGGTGGAGCACGACTGAAATGTCCCCTTCATTAGATAGAATTAAAATCATCGTGATTTTCGGATTGTAATTAATTTCTTTCAAGAATATATTTAGGATCAATTCTAAATCTGCAAATGATGCTTCCATTATATAAAAATTAGGTGCCATTTTTGAAGATATCTTTACGTAATGTTTACTGGTATTAAATACACTCTTTGCAAACATATAATTCAATTTTAGGTCAGAGTGTTTGTAAATGTGAATGATTTTAGTGGCATTGGTGTGTATTAAAATATTTTTAACGCATGCTGATATTGTTGTCATATCCTTTAACTCAAATTTATTGCTAATAAATAACTCATATTTTGTTCTGTTAGACTCGAAAATATTTTTCTTGTTAATATGGTCGTTTGTCCCAATTTCAACAGATGTTAATTGTTTTTCATTTTTAAATATGTTGTCATAATTGTATTGTAGAGAGTTACCATTAGGTACGTTTGAGATTACTATAATAATTACAATTTTTACTAGTTGAAAATGCATATCGTAAATAAGTCAACAAATTCTTGATTAATTTTCAATTGTATACAAATTAAAATAATTTCAACAATCCTTTCTAAACTTAATTCATTCTTATACTTTCTTCGTATCAAATGTTATCTATCATTTTCCAAATATACAGCTGGCCACGTAGATTAGTATTTATTTTAATAATCTGTTTAGGAATAAAAAGTATTTCCACTACCATAAATAAATCTAAAGAATCGTTGTGTGTAATAATCTAAAAACAAAATAAGATAGTTAATAATGCTTATAATTATGTGCAGGATTATTAAATCAAAGTAAATAGAGATTTAATTATTTCTCCCTTAACCCGAGGTGAAACATTTTTGAATCTAATTCTGGATGTTTTTAATTAAATATCCAGAATTACACAGGGATATTAAAAAACAAGAATATTATTCTGACAGTGTCATTCAAATATGTTACAAACATTAAATTTAATATCTTTAAGTCCAGGCGGATTATACCGTGTCTCCCCGGATAACTGCCCAAATAGGAAACACTTTTGTCCATTTTTTGACAAAACGTCATTTCTTACAAAAAGTTTTGGATGACTTGAAAATATAATTTTTATCGTCAACTCTTAAATTTACTATAAAGGGCACTTAAAAATTAGAAAAAAAAACTATCATAAGAGAAAAGTACCTCTAATTATAATTTTAGAAACAGATGGCATATGAAAAAGTAATTTATAATCAAAAATATGTGTACACACAAAATATAAACTTAAACAAACAATTTTATTCTTATTAATTTTATTTATTTTTATAACTTTTTATCATAAATTTTTGACGTGTATTCATTTAAAATAATTGTATTTCTAAAAAAATGTAGAATTTTTTATAAAAAATTTAGTGAAATTTAGCCAATAAAAAATAACATATAAAAATTGAATCTTTTGTAAATATCCTAAATAAACTTGAGTTACTCATTTCAAAAAAATCGGTTGGGTGAGTTACGTGAAAATCAAATTTAATTGATAAATAAAGCACTACCTATCTAAACACTTTTACTCATATCAAACTAAAATTATACAGTGAATATTTCTTTTAAGTATACATATCCCAATTAATCTGTAAATCTTTGCATTTTGGTTGTTCTTTTCTAAGAGTGTAATTTGAGGCTTTAAACGAGTGTTTTCCACTCCCAGATTAAGCATGAAGTAAAATTTCGAGTTTAGAAAAGCCTTACCAAACCAAATTTTCAGGCTTTTCTAAACTCGAAATTTTACTTCATGCGCCACGCGTATAAAACACTCAAATATTTTTAAGTTCGCTTCGCAGAGCGACCAAACCAAATTTTAAGGCTGTTCTAAACTCGAAATTTTACTTCATGCTTAATCTGGGAGTGGAAAACACTTATTTAAAGCTTCTGATTGAACTTTTAAAAAATCGGAGGAATGACGGAAAATGTACAGCGTATCCATATGTATACTTAAAATAAAAATTCGCTGTATATACTTAAAAGAAAAATTCCCTGTATATTTAAATGAATTATGTCATTAAATACATTTTTATTCTATAACATTTTTCTGTAAAACCACAATTTAAGCCACTTTTCTTATAAGCTAATTTTATTCTTTATCCATTGTAAAGACCCTTCTATCATATTTCTTATATTTTTATGGTAGGTTTTTTGAGAGAGGCAAAATGTTTTATAAAGAATGACTTTTTGTTGAAACATTGATAATAAAAAAGTTTTAGATATCTGGGCATTAATCCGGAGACACATGGTATATACCATAACTTGATTGAAAACAGCTAATTTAATAAAAATGCAATTATTTTGAATAAATAAATGTTAAAACAAACATTGAAAAAATAAATTATTTCTAAAAAATAAAATTATTTCTATTAAGTTAAAAAAATGTTTTTAGACTTAATTCTTGATTACAAATTATTTTTTCCTATAGCATTTTCCCCTAAAAATACAATTAGAGGTACTTCTCGCTTATTATACCGTTTGTTTTTCTTAATTTTTGAGCGCACTTTATGATTAACTTAGGATTTGATAATGAAAATTTTGTGTTTATGTCACCCAAAACTTTATCTAAAGAATTCGTTTTTCTCGAAAAATGCTTCAAAAAAATGTGTTTCCTATCCGGGCAGTAATCCGGGGACACACGGTATATGATGTACTCTATGGCTTCAAATTAATGAATGGTTTTGTTGATTGTAGTGTGTATTTTGTTACCTAATTTAAACCGTAACTTTATAAACGATCCAAAGCATTACTTCGCTTAATGCCTTATGCCACTAATTATGCTCTGTTTAGTTTTATAAATAGAATCATGTAATACTGCAATATTTTAAATTCTAATCTTAACTTTGATGTGTTTGATAACTTCATTATTAAATTTAATATTGAGTTGAATATTTGTTTGTTTTGGTTATATTATTTTAAATTACATTTTTTATCATCAATGATGATGTAACTGTTAATAACTGCTTAGCAAAAACGGGAATACTTTTTAATTTTAGAAACAATGGCTAGCGAATCCACGCATGCATTTAAAAAAATTGTATTGTAAAAATTGTTTAAACTTAGATACCTTCCTTGGCATGGATATTTTACCCAATGGTATGCAGTTCGTAGTTTATAATACAAAATCTTACTTTGAGCGTTATAAATATACCTAATGTTGACAGTTATGTACACATTAAAAATTAACAATTTATTTAGAAATATCCATTTCTTTAGACACCGAAAAATGTTGTATGATTTGTACGTAATAATTTCAGCGTTTTTATAACCCTAAACTCATATTTATTCAATTCTATAACATTTTGATTGCAATAAATCGGTGATCTATAGAATAACATAGTTTTACAGATATTGTTAAATATATTAAATCAAGTTTAATGATAACATTACAATAAAAAAAAATGTGAACTTCAAATATTGCACTTAGAATTATTTAAACGTTATAAAAATACATTATTCTATAAAATATTAAAACTAATTAAAATTAATGTCGACTTTGTGCAAAAATGTTGTCTTGTTCAGACTTTTCCAAATACTCATTGAAACAACTACTTCTCGAGCTAACGCTCCGACAGATATTGAAATCAAATATTCATTGTTTAATCCAATATCTGTCGGAGGATTAGCCCGGAAAGTAGCCGTTTTAATGAATATTTGGAAAAGTCTGAGCGAAAGTAAAATTTCGCAAAAAGTTTTAAACACCCACAACAAACTTATGCATGCTAGCAAAATTAATCTAGACTTTTATCAAAAGAAAAAAGATGCAAAAATAAAGAAACGTGGCTTTTATAACACACACAAACCCTAAATGTAGACACAATATAAATAAATAAAAACGTTGTTATAACGTAAAAGATTATATCCGGATAAAGTTGACGAAGCTTGTGATTCAAATAATTATTATATTTGTAAGAAATAATATGTTAAAACCAATGAGGACAACAAACAATTATTGTAGTTTCCAGATCATATTCTCATATGATGAATAGTAAAAACACTTCCTATTAATTAAAGGTAACAGTTAACAAAGAAAGGAGAAGATACATTTATTAGATAATATGTACGATTCCGATTTAAGTAAAAACCTAATAGAATCAATGCAATTATAGAAAATAATAATGATAACGTTTCAAAACGAAACAATTGAAAAATGATAAAGCCGAAAACACGACGTCAAAAATTGCGAAAAAGTAAAAGTAAATGTGATGAATATTTCTCTAAGCCTGAAGAAACTAGTAGGAGGAAGAAGTCGCAGCAAAATGAATCAATAAGTGCATATTCCGACTCGTCGTCTTAGAGCTCAACAAAAGAAAATCTTTTTATAACAAAATGAACACTGATTAAATTAACATACATAGATAATAAAAAAAAAATATCTCTGAGTGAAGATACTTTCGATAAATTGAAGAAAACTGAAGAAGTTTAAGAGGCAGAAGGCAGTCTGTGCTGAAGAGCTCTAGACCTAAAGACAAATAAGATGAAACCTAGGAGATTTAAGAACAGTAGAAATTCGAAAAAAAAATACAAAGCCGAAGTACCTATTTTATGAAATTAAATGAAACTTAAGTTTCGACAGTGTGAGTGTCATTATAACATATTTTATGGCTTTTACCTATGAGACTATGATGTACTGATTTATAATTTATCACTATTCGTTTTAGAATTGCTTAGGAAATAAGAGTCGTCAAAAGTATAATTTTCAACCATATATTTTGAGCAAACTCTGTAAAAACACTTTGCTGACATTTATTTTATTCTTAAAAATACATACAACACCATGAAATACCCATAAAACCTATTTTCTTTAAAAAAGTCGCCGTAGATGTAAACTAGAAATGTAAATAATAGAATTTGAAACAAACTCCTATTACATTTTACATGATAATTGTATTATACCGGGTGTTAACTTGGCGGACGCAACATAGGAAATCCCATGTAAATTTTGAAATGTTCAAATTTTGGCTCCCCTATCTATTTTAGAAACAAAATGTATTCACCATTTTTGTAGAGGGAAAAATTCTGAATTCATTAGAGTTAACGTTTATCACTTTACGTTTCTCTAAGTTAAAATAATTAAGAAAAAGTAATGTCATTTTATAAAAATAATGACATGCCATGGAATCGAAACAACAATTGCGGATGTCAAAATGGCAAAAGATATCGCAGTTACTTGATTAAAGTAAATGTTTTCGAAATGACTTACACTGTACAAGAAAAAATCCTCCTAATAAAGTGATGTTTAGCAGACAACAGTTATCACGATGTGCTATTTTGACATCCGCAATTGTTGTATCAATTCCATGGTATGTCATTATTTTTAAACAATCACATTGCTTTTTTTTTAATTATTTTAGCTGTACATTTTCTGACATTCGTTGATTTTTAAAAGAGTTCAATTTTAAGCTTTAAACGAGTGTTTTCCACTCCCAGACTAAGCATGAAGTAAAATTTCGAGTTTAGAAAAGCCCCGTGAAAATTTGTCGAGGGTCGCGTAGCGACCCGAGACAAATTTTCTGGGCTTTTCTAAACTCGAAATGTTACTTCATGCGCCACGCGTATAAAACACAGATATTACGTGAAGTTCGAATGTACATAAGTTTGATAATATTATAGTGTTTTATACGCGTGGCGCATGAAGTAAAATTTCGAGTTTAGAAAATCCCAGAAAATTTGTCTCGGGTCGCTGCGCGAACCTCGACAAATTTTCACGGGGCATTTCTAAACTCGAAATTTTACTTTATGCTTAGTCTGGGAGTGGAAAACACTTGTTTAAAGCTTTAAATTGAACTTAAAGAAAACAGTGAATATCCGGAATTGTTGTATCAATTCCATGGTATGTCATTTTTTTTTATAAAATCACATTACTTTTTCTTAATTATTTCATCTTAGAAATTGATGATCCTAATATTCTTTCTCTCATAAACATATATGTACCGCGGTGTGGTAGTAGAAATATTGATACGTTCATATGTAAGCGCAGTTTCACGAACCTTTATTTTAACTCGCCAATAAATAAAATGCTTCGAACTCATACTATTATTCAAGACTCTATAGATATATTTAATTGCACGAGCCGTAACTTCACAATCACTGTAATGAATTTGTTGTAATACGAGCCAACCACCACAAATACATTTTACTTTATACATGTGTGTCATTGATTGTATGTATACTCAACTTTGTTTTATGTTATTATATTTAAGTTTGACTGTTTGATATATTTTCCCTGTTATTAGATCCTTTGTATCTGTTGGGAAATAAACGAATTATTATTATTATTATTATTATTATTAAAAAAATATATATATATTCTATCTTAGAGAAACGTAAAGTGTTAAGTGTGAACATTCATAAATTTAGAATATTTTCCTCTACAAAAAAGTCACATTTTGTCTCTAAAATAAATAGGGAAGCCAATATTTGAACACTTTAAAATTAACATGCGATTTCCTATGTTGCGTCCGCTAAGTCAACACCCAGTATAATAAAAAAAATAAAAGTGTGATTATTTTCAGAATCTACAAAGAATCTGTTTTGCAAACACTAATTGAAATACTCATTGGAACAACTATTTCCCGAGCTAATACTACGACGGACTTTGTATTATACAATAAGTATTTGCTGTTATAAAGAGTAAACTACTGTAAATATAATAATTTGGATTAAATTATTTAAGCCATCTATAGACGCATTTCGAGATTTATCTGTCATTAGTTTAGCTTTGCCCTTCACTCTAAACAATTTGAACCTGAGACTGACATACACGTTACCGTGAAGTTTAAACATAATTAAAATGGAAAACATAACTACTATGTAAAATGCGTAAACAAGTTATGATTTAAGTTTGTGATTTTTTTATACAGAGTTTCTTTTTATTGAGTTATAATTTAAGTTTACGTTTTCTTTGTATACAGGGTGTCTTGACTCGTGTAAAACATCTTTTTGTTATTAGCACTTATAATATGAATATGAATATAAATGTGATTATGAACCAAATATTGGCAATTTCATTCATACTTATAATTGTATAATATATGATATAATGAAAAAATAGTGAAACAAAATGATTAATTAATTCAACATTGTTTCACAAAGCGTGTGTAATAACACTTATCTTAATTAAATAAAAGTATACACATTCTTCCAAGTTATCCAGAGTTGTAATCACCAGTACCTTTTTATTTCATTTTATAAATAAGGTTTTATAAACTTCTACTGTTGTTCTCGGTCTAAGCAGTTTCACTTTATAAAGTGCCCATCCGCTTTTATTGTGTGGAATGTGTGCTAAGAAAACAACATAATGATTTATACATTTTTTTTCACGATTGTAAAAAAACAAATAAATACAAATAAATACAATACGGTTGGATAATCATCTCAAAATATTGACGATATCGACTTTGTAATTTTCACGGTTTTATTATTAATTATTTATATTATAAACACTAATAATTATCACACCTACTGTTTTTTTTTTTTTTTTTAATGAGAAATATAGTTGAAATCTATCATTAGTTTATCATCAGATCATTGATAACAACAATTTAAAATGTGTAAACAAAAATTGTTTTTTTTTTATATATTGAGTTATGATTTAAGTTTATGTTTTCTGTATACAGGGCCGGGTGTGGAATTCGAAATCGGGCTAAAGATATTTACATGTCCACGTGTAATGTTTTTCTTGAAAAAAAAAAGATGAAACCTCCTATGTGACATTATTTTACAAAACAGGGTTTAATTATCAAGGGACTCTATCAGCCTGATAAGTTCATGAAACTTCTTATGTGGTAAAGTTAACTCTTAAATCTTATACAAGGATCCATTACAAAAATTGTTTGAAAAGAACTACTTTACTAATTTTTTTTAAACAGTATTTGTGTTTCCTGAACATTTTTGTTCAATTCACATAGGAGGTTTCATCAAAATAACGACTATACAGAGAGTTTAATGTAACACCGAACATTTTCATCCAATACAATTTGATACCTTCAATTTTTAAATTTTGTTCAATTTGGGTTGCCTATATGACCATTAAAAATTGTAGCCAATCAATCGCAATTAATGCCGCAACTTGTATATACAAGGACTTTTTCTTTTAAGTATACATGTCCAAATTACAGCGTATATGTCGTAAATCTTTAAATACCTGTTGTTTTTTTTTTTAAGAGTTCAATTTGAAACTCAAAATGTGTTCCACTCCCAGACTAAGCATGAAGTAAAATTTCGAGTTTAGAAAAGCCTGAAAATTTGGTTTGGTCGCGTAGCCGAAGCGCGGAGCAGCCAAACCAAATTTTTAGGCTTTTCTAAACTCGAAATTTTACTTCATGCGCCACCGGTACAAAACACTGACATATTACAAAGTTTAAAACACGCCACTAAACTTTACATTGCATCATTGTTTTGTACCGCTGGCGCATGAAGTAAAATTTCGATTTTAGAAAAGCCTGAAAATTTGTATTTGCCGGGTTCGCTTCGCTCCGCCCGGCAAATACAAATTTTCAGGCTTTCTAAACTCGAAATTTTACTTCATGCTTAGTCTGGGAGTGGAAAACACTCGTTTAAATTCAAATTAAATTATTTTATTAAACCGAGCGTCAGCAAATGTACAACGTATGCTTGCTGACGCTCGGTTTATTAAAATAATTTAATTTTAGTTTTCCACTCCCAGACTAAGCATGAAGTAAAATTTAGAGTTTAGAAAAGCCTGAAAATGTGTATTTGACGGGCGGAGCGAAGCGAGCCCGGCAAATACAAATTTTCAGGCTTTTCTAAACTCGAAATTTTACTTCATGCGCCACCGGTACAAAACACTGATGCAATGTAAAGTTTAGCGGTGTGTTTTAAACTTCGTAATATGTCAGTGTTTTGTACTGGTGGCGCATGAAGTAAAATTTCGAGTTTAGAAAAGCCTGAAAATTTGGTTTGGCCGCTCCGCGCTTCGCGCTACGCGACCAAACCAAATTTTCAGGCTTTTCTAAACTCGAAATTTTACTTCATGCTTAGTCTGGGAGTGGAATACACTCGTTTAAAGCTTCAAATTAAATTATTTTAATAAACCGAGCGTCAGCAAATGTACAACGTATGCTTATGTATACTTAAAAGAAAAATTCACGTTGTGAAAATGTTCGGTGTTACATAAAACTCTATGTATGTTATTAACCCAGTATTATCATTGATTAAATAATAGTGTTCTTTATTTAATGGTATTATGAATACAAATAGCAAATCCGCATAGAAGGTGAAGCTAAGAATATATTTATCATTTCGCTTATAAGATTCCCCGGTATATCAAAATAAAATCGGATTTCTATTCGGTAAATAAGTTGCCTATATTATTTTACCATCGCGAAAGTATATTATTTAACTGCAAGTTTGGTTGCATAGCTTATTATATTGATTACTACCAAAATATAAAGCATTTTTTAAAAGACAATAAAATGATGCTGCTTTGTGAGTAGATGTTAGTAGACACTTTGAATACTTAACTAGCTATTATATCCACTATGTAGCAAAACATGTTGCAGTGACCAAGAATATTTCTCAATAAGGGACAAAATACAATGGCACATTGTTGAACATATTTATATATTATTTTACACAACTGTTCTTGTTTTCTTATTGTTCCACGAAAATATCAGGTATCTAAAAATATGTGATCAATTGTTACTAGTGAATTATATTGAAATGAGAATTAAAAATAATCATCCAATTTGACTTAACAATAATGCCTCAAATTTAATTTAAAACAATATAGGTGCAAAAGCCTGATTAATTAGGTATTGTTTTCTTATTATTTTACAAAAATGTAAACTTAAACATAAGTTGCGATTGATTATTTTATGTCATTGCTTGAAACAGTTGAAGGTACCATCGGTGGAAATAAAATGTTGGGACACGTAACATTTGTTTTGTGTGGGTTAAACTTTGGACTCGTCAGTAATTGTCATTTGATGTGTTAAAACTGAAAATCTCTTTCTTTTCCTTTCATTTACATATTTTTATTGTCACCCCAAATTATAACCTTTGTTTAAAAAACCTGACTGAACCGGTATAAATTTGGTTATGTTTGATATAACCAATTTTCAATTTTTCCCAACATTTTATGTCCACCGATGGTACATAACTAAAATATCACGTTTTAAAAAAAAGTCTCGATTGATTCATTCATCGGACTTTAACCTATAATTTTAGCCCCAATTTATGCTTTAAAACAAATATAACTAAAATATTTCATTGATGAGGCGGAAACATGATACAACTCCATTAAAATATAATTAATACATTCTGATGAAGCCCCTGTGTGGGTAAACACTGGTGCAGTGTTCAACAATAAAATTACACCCTCCCAACTCATCCACTGAGCAAAAAACAAACAAATAACGTTATATCAACATTGTAGCAACATTAAACATTGTTTTAATGTTAATGAAACCTTACTTAAATGTGTTTGCTCAGTAGGCAGTTGTTATAATTTTAAACAAAAGTGCTGTATGTAGCACAGGTACCGATCGCAAATTAAAATGAAATAGAATAATTATTTCGAATATTTCTAATCACTTATAGTAATGTTTACAGAGATAAGAACAATAAAATAATTTAAAACAATTCAAAAATTCATATTGTTCCAAAATAACTTTAAAACTAGAAGAGATACGACAGAAAGTATACCGGGTGTTGACTTGGCGGACGCAACATAGGAAATCGCCTGTTAATTTTAAAGTGTTCAAATATTGGCTTCCCTATTTATTTTAGAGACAAAATGTATTTGACTTTTTTGTAGAGGAAAAAAATCTTTTTTATTTTTGGTTTTGGCTTTTGCCTGGCCTTGGGAACTTGCCAATTAGCCAACATCATATACATATTTATTTGCAATTGTATTGATTATTAAAATTACAATTTGTAGTATGCTATTATTTCATACGGACAAACACTAACATTCATACCACACCCAGGGTCACGACGAGAAATTATTTTTAAACAAAGTCTCGCCGTGCACGGGAATCGAACCCGAATTGTAGCTCGCCGAGCGATGCAGCCCGGCGACGTTACCGCTCGGCCACCACCTGCCCGAAAAAATTCTAAATTTATGAATGTTCACACTTAACACTCTACGTTTCTCTACGTTAAAATAGTTAAGAAAATATAATGTGATTTTATAAAAATAATAACATACCATGGAATTGATACAACAATTGCGGATATTCCCTGTTTTTTTTTAAGTTCAATTTAAAGCTCCAAACAAGTGTTTTCCACTCCCAGACTAAGCATGAAGTAAAATTTCGAGTTTAGAAAAGCCCCGTGAAAATTTGTCGAGGGTCGCGCAGCGACCCGAGACAAATTTTCTGGGCTTTTCTAAACTCGAAATTTTACTTCATGCGCCACGCGTATAAAACACTATAATATTGTCAAATTTATGTATATTCGAACTTTACTTAAAATCTGTGTTTTATACGCGTGGCGCATGAAGTAAAATTTCGAGTTTAGAAAAGCCCAGAAAATTTGTCTCGTGTCGCTGCGCGACCCTCGACACATTTTCACGGGGCTTTTCTAAACTCGAAATTTTACTTCATGCGCCACGCGTATAAACCACTGATTACAGTAAAGTTAAAAATATATAATGCTTAGATGTGACGGTGATCAGAATTTACCGAGATGTAGCGAAAAAAATGCAAGAATTACTTTTTCAGAACTACGCGACCCTCGACAAATTTTCTACGCGGGGCTTTTCTAACTCGAAATTTTACTTCATACTTAGTAGCTTAGTCGGTAGCCGACATTTAAACTATAATGACAGTTGACATAAGTCGGCGCAAGCCGACATATAATCAATCGCGCCAACTTGACACGAGTTTGAATTGAACTATAATGTCTTTGTGACAGTTACGATACACATTTTAACACTTATCATATTTTAAAGTAACGAGTGTCAAATTGTCAAAAATCTCGATATGTTAAAAATCTCATGAAAATTTTATGAGTTGACGAAAATATCGAAATATCGAAAATCTGATAAAAACCTCGAAATATTGAAAATCTTGTGAAAATTTCAATAATCGTCGAAAATTTCGAAATATTAAAAATCTCATAAGAAATTAATAATAAGCTTTTTCCACTTTTATAAATCATTACGAATTCCGAGCATTTATTGTTCGATATTGAGACACGTGATATTTCATCGATCATCATTCAATCGACGTTGAATCGTGTGACATTCGACATTAACATGTATTACTTCCAAACGATTGTCTTCCACTCCCAGACTAAGCATGAAGTAAAATTTCGAGTTTAGAAAAGCCACGCGTAGAAAATTTGTCGAGGGTCGCGCAGCGACCCGAGACAAATTTTCACGGAGCTTTTCTAAACTCGAAATTTTACTTCATGCGCCACGCGTATAAACTACTGATTTACAGTAATGTTAAAAATATATAATGTTTAGTTAGATGTGATTATGACCAATATTTACCGAGATATAACGAAATAAATGCAAGAATTACCACAACTTTCAAAGGTTTTAATTATTTTATAATTAATAAAACTTCCACCTAACTTAATAGGTAGGTTGTTTGGTTTATAATCTTGATCTTTTAATAGAAACTAGTATTTCAGAAAAAAACTGACTTTTGTTTATTTTATCTTTTCATATCTTTCAGACAGTTTTATTTATCTATCCTTTTTTATCTACAACACGACAACTCGTATTTTTAACTTTTTTTTTTTTATTGGGTTTGGCTTTTGCCTGGCCTTAGTAACGTAGACTATTGGCCAACATCAATTTTTATTTTATTTATTCCATATAAGTATTTAATTCTTCACACGCTTATGCAACTAATTATGGACGGCACAACTCATTCACACACATCCATGGCTTCAGAGGGTGCCAAGTTCCCCATAAGAAACTGGCACCCCCGGTGGGATTCGAACCCACGACCCTCTGGCCCAAGAGCAGGAGCTCTCCTCACTGACCCACGAGGGTCCCCATTTTTAACTTATTAACTAGAAAATTATTATTAAGTATTAAAAAGAAAGTTGTTGACAAATGATTAAACTTTTTTTTCACGATGAAAACATACATTTTTAAAAACTACAAAACAAAAGTTTTTCACACAAGAATACTAAAAAAAGAACCGTGTAGAAAAATGTGATATCCATGCTGTATGCATGTGCGAGTGTGTATAAATATAATGCAATTTAACTTACGTGCAGTAAAATCCACATCGAATGAAATGTACGATGGCCAGTCACGTTTAGAAGACTCGGAGCCAGCGGGAGGCACACGTTTACATTTTTTCTAGTAAAAATTCAAAATGAACTCAATTTATTTAAGTTGTACGTCCTCTCTTTCGCATACAAGTTTACTTTAAAGATCTATGTACCCGCTTGCATCTGCCTGAATTATAAATTTTCACAAATAAATAAGCAGCTCGATGTATGTATCCACATTACATGAGACATTATTACAGTTACAACTACTGGTTGCTACATTTTTTTAGACAAAATCAAGTTTACTGAATATAATAATCATAATTATAACGAAAATTACAGTATACATACAAGATACTGATTTGTGGAATTCATTTTATTTTAGTTGAAAGTAATTGGAAGTAAGGAATTTATCATGAACACAAATAAAGCGAATACAAAAGAGCAATCAAGATCTCGTTGGCTCACCTGTAAATCTTTCTAAGTATGAGAAACAAAACTTTTCAAAAGAGACAAAAACCTGCTGCCGCACTATTATCGAAGCCTGATTTTAGATTTTGTTTATGCAACATCACTTCAATGTTAATTCAGTTATAATGAACAAATGTTAGTGTTTTGAATATTTTTTGTAATTTCATACAATTGTTTCCGTAGATAAAGCAAAATAGCTAAAACTTGGACTTAGACAGTATTACCTTTAGATCTGGCGGATTTTGATAGTGGAAAAAAGAGATCTAAAGGCTAGAATTAAAATCGACTCAAAGATTAATAAACTAAATACCTAAATAGGTTTTGTAATTAACTAATAAATGTCATTGACACATGACTTAACTTTGTTTTTACGTTGACAAAAAAATGAAATATTTGAAAACTGTAAATTATAGGTGTTAAAAGTTGACTAACAAATCATGCAAAATAATTGATACAACATTTATTATTAAAGACAAAATAAATTAACGGAGGATAATAATTTACTGAACTTATTGTTTAACCCGTTCGCTACGAGGCTTTCAATAAAATAACCTATACCAGCTGTCTTTATAATTGTTTATTAAATTACACTATTGTTAAAAACGTAGAAATAGGTCATTTTTCTTGGACCAAGAGCACCTTGCAGTTGTTTCATTGTTAAAATTCAACCAATTTGTTTCTGATAAGATTTTGTAGATGCAAATATACAAAAAATATCAACAATTTAGTGTCAGACATTAAACATTGTAAACACTAAAATTGTTTAATTAGCAATAAAATTTCAGCTGCTAAAGATGAATAAGATATTTACAGCAGTATCTACGAATTGGATGCAGATTCTGCTTTCAGTTACTTTTTAAAACATTCCAATATTTGTTTGTATTAGCATGTCCCGTTCAGACAAGCAATAAATACAGCAGTAGTAATATAAACTCAAAGAAGTGGATATCTCAGGAAATCATAAACAATAGTAAGGAAGTAAAAAATATCTTTTGGTTGTGCCGACAGTTTAAAAACGAAACTTTATGAAACGAGTACAGAAATAGGAAAAAACAATTAAATAAAACAATAAGAGAAGCAAAACGCAATTACTTTACAAGTAAAATCAATAACGCTTCTAATAAAATAAAAGAAACTTGGTCCATTATTAACAACCAGCTAAATAGAAAAGTGGGGGGCACGGCGATATCTCATTAAAAGTTGACGATAAACACATAGACAATCAGTGCGATATCACGAATCAGTTTGCGAGCTACTTTTCATCAGTAACTGCGAAAACATTTTTCTAAGAATATGTCAAACGCCTGCACAGTTGGTAACTTTAACAACACCAGTTTCCTCTTCAACCCAATTTCAGAGAATGAAATGTTGAAGTGTATAAATAATTTAAAAAATGTTAACTCCACCGGAGTAGACGGGATATCAGTGAAAGTTTTAAAATTCGTGGCAAGTGGTATTGTGAAACATTTAACACATATCGTAAACCCAGCCGTATCTAAAGGCTATTTTCCAGATTTTCTAAAAATCGCGTCGATTGTTCCTATTCACAAAAATGGTGAAAAAACTGAATGTAGTAATTATCGTCCGGTCGCATTACTCAGCATTTTTTCAAAACTTGTCGAAACCATAGTATCTAATCAAATGATTAACTACTTAACAAAATTCAATATTCTACACGAATGTCAACACGGCTTCAGACCTGGTAGATCAACAGCAACTGCCACTAACCATTTAGTCAAACATATATATGAACACCTGGATAATGGCCTAGAAGTCATGGGTCTATTTTTCAATCTGTCCCGTGCCTTCGACACGATAAAGATTGACTTTATTATAAATAAGTTAATGTCGTTTGGTTTTCGTGGTTGTTTCTTAAAATGGCTCGACTCCTACCTGCGCAACCGAAAAATTCGGGTTAAGTTAGGCGAGACCATCTCTGATGAGTTTACAGTGGATATAGGGGTTCCACAGGGGTCAGTGCTGGGACCACTAATATTTTTGCTTTATGTCAATGATCTACCTTTATATGTAACATCAGGGAACTTAATTATGTATGCTGATGACACATCAATAGTGGTCTCAGCGCAGACGCCTGAGGAACTTCATAGACTGGTAACGAACATTACCAGAGACTTTGAATCATGGTGTTCCAAAAATATGCTCATACTGAACAACACCAAAACGGAATATGTATATTTCTCGAATAGGCGTAAGCCATCAGTAGGTCTTGTAGGTTTTGGGTTGTCGGCAACAGTAAAATTTCTGGGCACCATAGTTGAAACACACTTAAGATGGGATGACCATATTAGTTTTGTCTGCAAGAAACTTTCGAGTGTTTTTTTTTTTTGCAATTAGGCAACTAAAGCCATCTCTGAACAAGGCCACTCTTTTCACTAATTATTATTCGCTGGCGTACTCGTTTCTGAATTACAATATATTAGTATGGGGTAACGCAACTAATATTCGAAGGGTATTTGTTCTCCAGAAAAATATACTACATCTAATTTGCGATCTAAAACCCAAAGACTCTTGCTGACATTATTTTATAAGATTCGGTTTGCTGACTTTACCATGCATATATATCTTTAATGGTATTCTACTTGTTAAAGATAATTACCATTCTTTCTCTAAGAACTCAACAAACCACTCACATAATACTAGGCATAAAATGTTGTTGAGAGTTGAAAAACATCAAACACGTTTGTTTGAGAAATCACCATACTATGTCGGCACACTAATGTATAACAAATTGCCTGATGATATTAAGTCAACCGCAAGTCGTAACACTTTTCGTAAAAAATTGAAAAAATTTCTTGTCGATAAATGTTTTTATTCAATTTCCGAATTTTTGAATTAGTTATGTATGTCTTTTATTTAAAGATGGTATTGTAATTGTGATAATATTTAATTTAATTTATTTCACACATAATTTTAATTATTAATTGACGTCTCACATCTATTTTATTGTAAATAGCCTAAGTGAATAAAGATTTGATACATTGATACTTTGATACAAATTTTAAAAGTGTAACAAATGTTTTTGAAGTTTTTAGAATGTTAAAATTGACAAATATATATATATATAATTTTTGTTAGTACAAAAATTAAAGGTAGGTACTTCCGATGCCCAGCTCAAGGCAAATATTCAATAGTCGAAAAAATAAACAAACATAGTATAGAAGATCTCATTTTAACGAGGTAGCGATGTTTACACATAGAATTTTGTGTTCTGTTTTTTTACTTTCCTACTTTTTCTCTAATATGATCAGCACAATACAAAAAGGTGGTTTTACATTTATATGTATACCAAATCAATTCAACGCTCGGTCTGAAATCTAAGCAGAATACTCTACGTAACGACAACCAAGTGATTTATATTATACAGACTAATGCTCCAATATTATTGAATTGATAAGACACCTAATATTTTATTATTTGACATAATTTCTTAGATATGATTGAAACGGTTCTGTTATTAGTTAGGAGAATTGTATAGTCTTTAACTTGATTAGCAAGTCATCATTCACTAGTGTTAATGGTGGTACATTATTTCCTCATACCATTTGATAAAGTTATTTGCTGCTGAATATCTTAATATCTTTCCATAAAGTCCATTTTCATCTGACAATTCAAATTCCATAATACATATTCCTCCTCATATTATTGCTATCAGTTATAATGTAGGTACAAAAAATATGTGGAAATAATCTATACTTAGTTTATATTTCCGGTATGTGTAATTGTTACACATAATATAACAATTCCAGTTATGTGAGAGAAGTACGGGTACAGAATTGTATGGTAGCGCTGTCGCGGAAATGCTTTTTGATAATATTTCTTCAATCGCTGTATTTAATATATTCACAGGAATAGAAAGTATAACATTAACATTCCAACTTCATAACAGTAATAATAAATAACAATAAAGATTGTCAATGAAATAGAAAACTCATGGTTACCGTTCACACACACACACTGCACGCGTTGCAACTGGGAACATTTAAATTAAAAAGAAAAATATGTTGTTTGCGATTTTTGCCAACTGAGAGGTCGGAGTGTGGATATAAACTTATTATTAATTGTAAAGGTCAAAATGTAATTATATTTCTTTAGAAATAAAATACAGCGTTGATACTTATATGGAATATGTTGATGTGAATAAGTATAAATGAAAGTTATTTTATTATTTTTATCTATTTAATTCCTTCACAGGTCAAAGACTAATTGTAGGTAAACATTGTAAAAATTACAGAAAATTACAAGGAAACTGTTTTTTTTTAATATGACCAAACTCAGGGTGAATTTACTGCGAACAATTGTATTCCTGTTTCAACAGTAGGGTATTTTAAACAACAAATTTTGAAATGATTATCAATGTGACAAATAATTCATAATTTGTCAAATAAATTGTCACGATGCAGAGATTTAAGAAAAAACGCGGCAACTTGCAACTTTATAACACATACAGGGATTTTTTCTCTTAAATATACTTTCACATATTCCATACAAATATTCGTAAAATGAATGAACATGTGATTAGAACTAAGCAGTATATTTGAACTTCACTTTAGATCAAAGTTTTATACGCATGGCGCATGAAGTAAAATTTCGAGTTTAGAAAAGCCTGATTTGGCTTGGTCGCTCCGCTGCGCTACGCGACCAAGCCAAATTTTCAGGCTTTTCTAAACTCGAAATTTTACTTCATGCTTAGTCTGGGAGTGGAAAACACTCATTAGAGTTTTTCAATTCAAAGTTTTTAATAAGATCACGAATGTCTGAAAATTAATATTGGCAAATCGTAACATATATACCTAATAGAAACATTTCTTTTATTGAGAACTTTTTTAAAATTTGAAAATATAAATAGGCAGATAATAAAGAAGACAGATATAAGGAATATTACCTGATCCTCCTATCCTACCTGATCCTCAGAGACATTTTATTAAATTGGTAGCAGATACAAATAATTTGAGGCGGTGATAGGTAAATACAATCTTAATCGTAATATTTGTGAATTCATTGAATTGTCATGTTAATATCAGATTTCCTTTCACGTAACCTACAAATTAAAAGTTGACACATGTGATTAATCTTGTCCTAACCTAAAACACACAACCTGCATCACACCACAAAATTCTTAAAATGTCAAATTTGATTGGTCATATTGAAAAAAAAAATAACAGATTGTATATTATTAACTAGTAATGTTAGCGGTAATAACGCCGGTAATTACCATCGGTAATTTACCGTAAATTGCAGTAAATTACCCATCTGTTTCGGTAATATTGGTACGTGGGTCGTTTGATAAGTTTGGTAAAAAACCTAGTCGAACAATGTCATTTGAAAAAAATCTGTTTTATTTTTCAACATAGTCTCCGTGGGCTATACACTTAGTTCAGCAAGTTTTCAATTTTTTAATATCGTCGAATAAATATCTCAAAGTCTGCATACTATTCATTTGGGTATTTTTCGGCGAGAATTTCCTCGTATCGAGCTAAATTTTTTAGTTGTGAAACGGAAAGAAATCGCACGTGACCAAATCTAAAGAACAATATAAGTAAGGAATCAATTCATAGCCCAATTGTGTAATTTTGTGTAAAATTGTTTTTTTACTGCGCGGAAATCATTTTTTCCTTTTTTTTGCAGAAACTGCTAAGCCTGAATTTTAGCCTAAGAGGGTTTGCAGAGTGGATCATTCAAGATGCCACGTCACCAAATGGATTCTGTAACTATTTCATAGAAATTTACCATACTTATCAAACGACTCACGTGGGCATGCGCAAGAGATGATAAAAGATCAGAAAATACTATCTCACAGACTATAATATTTTATTTTTATTTCGCTTCAAACGCTTACCAAATGTGAACTACATGTCACTTCTGCTTGAAATTTAGCCTAAGAGGGTTTGCAGAGTGGATCTTTTAAGATGCCACGTCTCAAAGTCTGCATACTATTCATTTGGGTATTATTGGCGAGAATTTCCTCTCGAGCAAAATTTTTTAGTTGTGAAACGGGAAGAAATCGCACGTGACCAAATCTAGAGAACAGGATAGGTAAGGAATCCGTTCATAGCCCAATTGTGTAATTTTGTGTAAAATTGTTTTATTGCCACGCGGAAATCGTTTTTTTTTTTCTTTTTTTTGCAGAAACTGCTAAGCCATTCGCTTCAAATGCTTACCAAACGTGAACTACATGTCACTTCTGCTTGAAATTTAGCCTAAGAGGGTTTGCAGAGTATATCTTTCAAGATACCACGTCACCAAATGGATTGTGTAACTATTTCATAGAAATTTACCATACTTATCAAACGACCCACGTAGGCATGCGCAAGAGATGACAAAAGATCAGAAAATACTATCCCACAGACTATAATATTTTATTATTATTTACTGTTATACACTCAGCTGTAGTATTTCTTGATGCTAAAAAGCATTTGACTCAGTATAGCATACAGGTGTGTTGTACAAATGCAACCAGCTGAATCTTCCTATTCATATGATATTTTTACTAGAAGAATTTCTTTCAAAACGATCTCTAAAAGTCAAAATTAATACCTCTTCTTCCTTTTCTGTTGAACCTTCTCAAGGTGTTTCACAAGGACATCCTCTTTCTCCTTTACTATATAATATTTTCTGTCACGATGTCTATCATCATGATCCTTCCTACTTTAATCCTTCTCAATATGTTTAACAATTTGCAGACGAGACTGCATTGGTTACACATGCAACTAGTCTTGCTTCAACGATAGTGTCATTAAAACATTTTTCTTCTAAAATTCTAACTTGGTCCTCAGCACTGGATCGGGACCACACTGAAGAGGACCTTGAAGTCCAAAAAGCGTGTGGGTATCTAGTGCGGAATACTGAACTCAAATTCAATTTTGATATTTGTTTTCTGGTTTCACAAACAGAGTATAACTCCGTGGACGCAACAGTGACCTGTATATGCACTTTGTGCACCGTGTGATTGACGATGCCACTATGGGGCAGTAGATGGCGTTAGTTATCGAATTCATTGAATAGTTTTCACATATTGGCTTGATATAGTCAGAAATGTTCAGTATTCCTCAGCACTGGATCGGGACCACACTGAAGAGGACCTTGAAGTCCGAACAGCGTCTGTGGGTATCTAGTGCGGAATACTGAACTTAAATTCAATTCTAACTTGGTGTTCTAAATGGAGAATTTTTATCAACCCAAAGAAATCACAACTATTAATGCCATTTCATCGTCTATCTCCTTCTTTACCTACTATTTCCATTAATAATTCTATAACCAGTCCATCTCCTTTATGTAAATATTTAGGTATTAGCATTGACTCTAAGCTATATTTTTCGGAACATACTCAAAATTTGAAAAAATCTATCGTAGCCAGAGCTAAACATCTTACACTTAGAAATCAAGGTATTTTCAGGGAGGGAGCTATCAAAATTTACAAATTTATATGTCGGTCATTACTAGATTATGCCTCCGCATCCTGACAAAAATTAAACATCCCGATAATCCAATTTATAATCCTAGCAACACCCTCCTATATGAACTTACAGAACTAACTCCTATAGAAGACCGCTATCTATTCCTAATTTAAAAAAAAGAAAATCGCGATTAAATTTCCAAATTCGGTCATTATTTAGTAAAGTTCGAAATCCAAATATCCAACCAAAATTTAAAAAACCCTCATCAACTATTTTTGAATCCTATTTATCAAGACACAAATCTATACACATTATTAAGTTTATCAATATCAACTAATTTTGTTGAAATTAGAAATGTTGACTATTTTAGAAAGTTAAACTCACAAATTTTACATTTTTTCAAATTAATTTTAATGATTTGTGTGGGTATATGTTGCGTACATTTGTAAATTGTTGTTATTTATGTTTGAAATATAACGAATTGTGTAATAAATTTGTTGAGAATGTTTATTTTCTTGTTATTCAAGTTTGGCTATTTTATCGTATTTTGTTTTTGGAAATTTGTGTTAATTTAAATAATTTTAAAGATTATTATTTTATATATGATGTTTACTGGTGTTAATGATTTTTTTTAAGTACTAAAAATTATATAATATAATTAAAACTGTATATTTTTTGATATATTTGTTTTATAATTTTATTAATTTCGAAATTTCTTTACTAATATCAACGTTTTTTTGGATTCAATTCCATTTGTTTATTTTTTTAATATATTTATTTTAACGGATTTTACCTTTTTACAATAAAATACTAAGAATTTATTATCAATATAAAAAATACTCTAAATTGTTATTTTTTGCAAATGTTGATGACAGTCAACGAGATTAGCTTTGAAAACAATTGACACTCTGGTTACGTTAGCTTACAGATTCATATGCTGGGTAAACAGTCTTGATTTAAATACTTAATTTTTTAACGAGTGTTTTCAATTCCTTGATAAAGCATGAAGTAAATATTTCCAGCTTAGAGAAGCCTGAAAATTTGGATTCGTCGAGTGGCGAAGCGAAGCGATCATTTCAAGTTTTCTGGCTTTTCTTAACCCGAAATATTTACTTCATGCACCAGGCATGCTCACGCTGGTTTAACGTGAAGTTCAAAACACGGACGTTTAACAATTTTTCATTTTGGCATTTCAATAGTATTTCATATTAAATGACAATAGTAACATTTTGACTGTAAGTTTCTTTGTCGATTGTATTTTCAGCTGTAATATAATAAGTGGTATGATTATTATCGATAATATTCATGAGTGAAACCGAGCTGCAGATTCAACGAGCCAGAAGGGCGAGTTGAATGTGCTGCTCCGTTTTCACGAATAAATATTATCGATTAATAATCATACCACGAGTTATATTCAATGAGAGAATATAACTATATTTGAGTCGTGGAAACCTCACCCCATGATTCTATCACCGCTGTGATAACATGTATCTATGTAAATAAGCGATTCTGATTGAAATGTAGTTATGTGACGCTTGGGTTATATTCTCAGCCGTAATATAACGAGTGGTATGATTATTATCGATGATATTTTGGAGTTGAAACCAAGCTGCAGATTCAACGAGTGCGCAGCACGAGTTCAATGTGCTGCTTCGGTTTCAACGACAAAATATCATCGATAATTAATCATACCACGAGTTATATTTAGTGAGATAATATAACGAATAAAATAATGTGAGTCCCTTAACATTATCTACAGCTGAGATATTGTTGTTTCCCTATTGATTGAGAATTTTTTAACCGCACAAATGTTCGTAAACTGCCACCACTGTGATTCATTGTTCATGACGGTGTTTTTTAACGTCGCATTTTTCACTTTTCTATTAATATCACTTTACCTATTTTGACGTTTTGAATCACAGGACAACTTATCACCCACCACTTCTTTTGTTTTTTATCATCGCGGTGATAGACATGTACTTACGGCTTTCCTTGCATCTCATTGGTTGAAAATTCGTTCTAGTAGGCTATGAGTTGTATTCTCACTATTATGGCATGTTTACGTTAAGTCCCTTGATTGATTGCGAATTGGCTTTTGACGTCTGACATAGAAAAAAAAAACGACTGCTTCCTCTTTAACTTGTATCAAAATTGACATTCTGTTTTAACCGCATAGATCTTTCTCCCCCAATAAAACAACAATAATCAATTATTCATTATTTTAATGATGAAACAAACGAGTGTCTTCCACTCCCAGGTTAAGCATGAAGTAAAATTTCGAGTTTAGAAAAGCCTGAAAATTTGGCTCGGGCGCGTAGCGAAGCGGAGCGACCGAGCCAAATTAGGCTTTTCTAAACTCGAAATTTTACTTCATGCGCTAGCCGCTCAAAACGCGGGTTTAATGTGAGAAAGGTTGTAAACTAATTGACAAGTAACATATGTTTAGTATATCAATTATTCAAATGATCGAGGAAGTGCTATGATAAACACATCATAATTTTTTTTAAATATGTACAGATTCCCTTTTTTACTTTTATACATTTTATTAAAACAATGATCTTACAATAAACTCTACTTTTTAGGATTGCATGATTTTTTTTGTTGTTTATACAGTAAGTTTTACATCCAACTTTAAATTACTAATTGTTTTCACGTTTCCAGTACTATTACCTAAAATAAAACCCAATTTTAACATATCGGTAATTTGACATCACTATTCATAACCATATTAAATTATAAAAACGAATTAAAATTAATATTGACTTTCTGCAAAAATTTTAACTCATTGAGCCAAGTCTCCAAATATTCATTGAAACAACTACTTCTCCAGCTAATACCCCGACAGATATTGAATTATACAGTAAATATTTGCAGAAAGTCGATATTAATTTTAATTCGTTTTTATATTTTGTAAATATTCTACAAACTATTGACAAACTCAAGTTTTCTTTATGTTAAATTACCATATTAAATGTTTTGCTAAATGCCATAACAATTAGGCGTTTTTGAAAAAATATCTTCTAACAAGTTTTAATATGCAATGAAGCTGATAGTTTGCAAGAGAGATAATGAACATTATTTTAACTAAAATCACAGTTATATACTAAACACCGTTGTATAATTGTGTTTAGGTACAGAGAATTTTTCTTAAAGTATGCATAAATATCCCGAAGTTTTTATAAAAATGATTAATTTTTGAACAATTACCAACCGCTCTAATCATCATACTTACAAGAAACATTCTCTGTGGGTATTTTTAAGTAATTATTTCTGTTAAGAAGAAAAATTAGGTATATTTAATTAAATTCCAAGTTTGTTTTTTCTGCAAACTTAGTAAAGAAGCAAACGTGTAATTCTTCTTCATCTCCAAATTCGTAATATTCTCGTTAAACAATTAACACTTCCAATTCAGGATGGCGTTTACAAATAACAAAAAAAAAACGACCGCAACCTTCCTAAAACAGCTTCGACAAATGTAGCGTTTTTCCGCATCGCGTATTTTTACGCTTTGGTGATTAGTACTGATCATCTCTTTCTCGAGTGCAAACCTTGACGTACATACACATAATTTAACAGTTTTTCCATGGTTCAGTACCTAAGAAAACCTTCACCCAAAGAGTTGTAATTGCTAGGAGAACAATGCACGGTGCTGAAAAGTGCAATTAACAGCTATGATGATCTTGATATTATTTGAATTGTAATTTGGAGAAAAGTGATTAATTTTAGAACTTATTTTCAAATCTATTTTGATGTCCAAAATTTGACAAATTCTATCTTTAATAAGAAACTATTAAAATTAGCATTATTATTGTAAACTTTATTTGACGATTATATGCTTTTTTTTAATTCATAAACATTTATTTTCCCAATAACTTATACAATTATATAACAGAGTATGGTAATTAAAATAAAATAAACGCTTATTCCAAAGTATTGTAATTTAGTAGTTTCCTTGTCTCGAAGCTAATAGCTTGTAGAGACGGAGGAGACTTCATTATTATTTTTCTTATTAACTAGTAAATAAGATAACATATAAAAATCCAAGAAGAGAAAAAAATAGAAAAGAAATAAGAAGAAAAATGAAAAATGAATGGTAATAAACTTTATCTAGTTTTTTTTAAGAAACGTTTCAAAAATTAGGAATATTACCATAATCTTCCTTGGCGAATAGAATGAATAGATGTTTAGTGATACAGGGAATTTTTCTTTTAGGTTTACATATGACGATTTTTCGATGTGAATTTTCAGACGTTCGTGGTTTTATTAAAAACGTTCAATTTAAAGCCTCTAACGACTGTTTCCAATCCCAGATTAGGCATGAAGAAAATTGTCGAGTTTCAATTATCAATAGATATTGATTATTTTCGAAATTTTGAATTAAAACACTTATTTAGTTTTGTAATATTACAGGAAATGTATACGTGTATACGCTGATAATTTTCCGACATTCGTTATTCTTTTAAAAAAATTCAATTTGAACCTTTAAACGAGTGTTGTCTACTCCCAGATTAAGCATGAAGTAAAATTTCGAGTTTAGAAAAGCCTGAAAATTTGGTTTGGCCGCTCCGCTTCCCGTGGCGCATGAAGTAAAATTTCGAGTTCAGAAATGCATGAAATTTTACTTCATGCTTAATCTGGGAGTGGAAAACACTGGCTAAAATCATAAATTTGAATTCTTTTTAAAAAAACAACATATTTCTACAGATTGACAGCATATACGCTCTCTATACTTCAAAGAAAAACTCCCTGTATAGTTCAGTTTGCCGAGGCGTGACATTTAAGTTAAAATTGAAATGACTATAATAATATAAATCCCCCCGGTGAGCACATACAAGTAGAAAATCAAAATCTGTAATCATAGGACTCCTGTCGTGAATTCTACTATACAGGGTGCGGGTAAAGTAGAGAATATTACAAAAAAAAAAAAACGGAGACGGTTTTCTTAAAAACGCTAAAACAGGTCGATTTTTGTACATTAATGTCCCCTTTTTTGTGCGCTTAAAAATATTGTGACGTCACTGGTGTTTATCGTGTGACGTGATCAGCAATTTTTTTAAATAGATTTTTTTTTATTTGGCTACTTTTATAGTTCTATTTACTGTAGAAAAACAAGTGCTTTACAAAGCTGACAGATCAACGAAGAAGATTTAATTTAAAAACAGGTATATAGTCAATGGTCTTACAGTATTAAATGAGAATAATAATATTAAGTATTGTTCAAGTTTTATTTTTCAAAGATTTTTAGTTAACAAAAATTAATTTGATATTTCGTTTCAGATTTCTAATTTTCAATATTTCTCAATATGCGATTTTCACTGAACTTATTGTATTGTGAGTTATTGTCGAATTGTATTGCATTTGTAGAAATGAAATTTTGATTAATGATGTCAAATATTCGCAATGTTGTAACGCAGACAATACGTTTGTACGTCTCTCAAAAAAAAAGAATAATGCTATCACAATAAGTTCTCATAATAAGCACCATCAAACTCTCTCTTTGATTCACCAATCAATCAAACATCAATCCAATATCGGATTTAACCCACGTTGTTTATTCACCGCCAAATGTATTAAGATTTCAAAAAGTTTACGTAATACAATTATTGGCTTTAAGAGTAAGTATATTAAAATACATAATAAATAAATAATGTAATCAGTCAATAGGGGTCCTGTGCAAAATTTATATTTGAACAAAATTAATTAAATATTCGACGCTAACAATTTACAAAAGTCATATAAAAAAGATTACAATTTATAAGTAGAGAAAAGGATGCGGTGAGATAGTTTTCGTTGGTAATTAAAAGGCGAGCACACTGAGCTTTAAAAATAACAAACAAATTTAAGACTAGAAGCGTGGAAATCCTGCAAAACAAAATCACGTGCAAGCGGGGGAATCACCGTGACGCGCGAGCGCTTCGTATCCTTATATGTCTATACGTTTTTGTCTCGGCTCTCATTGGTTGGGGGCAGGGTTGCCAAATCAGTGATTTTGTCACCAAATCTGGTGGTTTCAACTTTCAGATTCAGACAAATTGTTTGTGATTCAGACATGGCTTAATTCTAGTGTTTATTGGATGTTTTTAGTGACAATTTAGTGATTTACTGTCATGAGAAAGCGATTAAAGATAAAACAGCCGAACATGCCAAAATACTGTCAAAACTATTAACATTCGGAAATATCTATCTTTACATTCATAAAAATGAATCATAGACTTGCATTTCTAAGGAGTGTATTTGAAATTTCATTTGAAATCATTGTTTTGTACGCGTGGCGCATGAAGTAAAATTTCGAGTTTAGAAAAGCCCAGAAAATTTGTCTCGGGTCGCTGCGCGACCCTCGACAAATTTTCACGGGGCTTTTCTAAACTCGAAATTTTACTTCATGCTTAGTCTGGGAATGGAAAACACTCGTTTAAAGCTTCAAATTGAACTCTTTTAAAAACAACGGATGTCGGAAAATGTTCAGGCTTTTCTAAACATGAAATTTTACTTCATGCTTAATTTGGGAGTGGAACACTCGTTAGAAACATTAATTGAACGCTTTTATAATCTAACCTAAGTAACGTTTCACTTACTTAACCTGACAAATTGAGAACCTACATAACCTAAAAACGGATACAGACGACATAGCGTACCTTACCAATCAAGCTAGTATTATGTTAGATTAAATTAATAATCAATAACTGACGTCCAACTTAACCTAAGAAATTGGTAATCTAACCTAACCTGAAAATAGTTACGCATAACCTAAACTTATTTCTCGATGTATACACCATTCCATTTGTTTCTGGATCTCGCCTAGCCATGCTTTCGTGTTGTTATGTTGCAGTATCAACATTTACATTTTTTATTAGTTGCCACTCCTGATTCCTTATTTTAACAGTGTTGCAATAATTTATGATATCATAAGTAATCCTCTTTTTAATTTTCAAGAGGTTTATTGTTAATCTTGCAACAATTATTTCGCCACGCGGTCGCTTCTTCGAGCATTTTATTATTAAATCAAATTAATCTAGTGTTGCAATGCTGTGTCAATGTCAAAGTGAAAAATAATTTCAGGCACATATTAAATATTAACATGCCAAAGATTATCTCTGAATCAAAAAGGTTACAAATTCTGAAATCCTACAAACAATTCTACAAAAAAATACTGAGGGCCAACAGAAGAGAGAATGACCAAAATTAAGGTGGATGGATGGAGTTGATCAAAATGTGTTAACGGGAAGACCCAAGCGAGAAATACAAATAGATGACGAAATAAGTTTGCAGAGCCGAATTCATTATATTTGTTATATACAATATTATTGCTGTGTTTGTATGTACAAAAACCAAGTAGTAAATTTTGTTAATCTTAAAACTGCATATTATTATCCTTTTATATCTGAAAATTTGTAAAACAGGCAACAGTGTAAGATCACAATAGTCAGAAATTATAACCTTAAAATCGAACATCTGACAGTGACATTTAAAAACCCTGATTTAAAACACAACCAGCCCCATTTACAATACTTAAACTGTCACTTTTCCATAGCTAGGCGAGATCCAGAAACAAATGGAATATATTATATCATCTTATCTCAAAATGTCAATGACTTTATTCATTTAATTAGAACTGCTACAAAAGCTCAGCTGTAAGTTAACCTAATTTGTATAATTAACCTAATCTAATTTCTCGATGTATCATCTTACCTATCCCTAGCTTAAATGCCAATTACTTTATTCATTTAATTAGAACTGCTACAAACCTAACCTAAACTAACTTCACAATCTATCTTCTAACCTAACCTATACCAAACGAATTTCACAATCTATCTTCTTACCTAACTCTAGCCGAATGCCAACTACGTATATTTAATTAATTAGAATTGCTACAAAAGCTCAGTTGTAAGTTAACCTAACTTTTAATCTAACTTTAGTGGTTACATGTTTTAAATTTATCCTGAGTAAATGCTACTTAAAATAACCTAAACAACTTTCTCTAAAGTTCGATAAACTACTAAGAAAGTTATAATAGCTAAGATCGCTATTAGTTAACCCAACTTATGTAACTGTTATTCAATCTAACCTAACTTTTGCAACTGTTATTCAATTTAACCTAACTTCACCATGTGAAATAGCAAGTTAAATTAGGTTAGATATGATAACATGCACCATATTATCGTATCTAACCTAATTTATTATCTAACTTAACTGTTATTATTGTCAGATTAGATATTATTAGATAAAGGGTTGGATCAAATAATTTGTTATTTAACCTAACTGTAATCATTATGTTAGATGAGATTTTATTAAATATCACGTTGAGTTAGATATATGCTAAATATAATATATAAAATTACGAAAATGCAAATAATGTCTTAATTAATAAGACAACTTAAGACGATAAATATCCATTGAAACAACTGCACCTCCGGATATTGATATTATAATGAAATATTTAAAATCTTATTTAATTTAATTTGTTACAACACTATTAAAGTATATGTAACGTTTAGGTCAAACTCTCTTCAAACCAACTAACAAATACAAATTAAAAATGAAAGGAGAAATAACAAACAATTAGAAGTGAAAGGACTTGGAATAAAGCTAATGTCTTAGGCCATCTATAGACGCGTTTCGAGATTTATCTCTCTTCAGCATAGCCTTGCTTATGACGTTTAAAAAAAATAGGAATAAATTTAATATAAACTGTTTTTTTTAAAACGTTATAAGCAAAGCTATACTGAAGAGAGATAAATCTCGAAACGCGTCTATAGATGGCTTCAGAGTTATTAAAAGAGCTCTTAAAACTAAGCAACTTTCGTGTTTTGCTTCTTTAACGTGAGTCAAGATATCCTCCGAGAACGCACTAATAGGATACCCTGTACATAATACTATTATATAACAATAGTAAAATTAGAGTATAATGCATCTTTAGTTATTATATGTTTTTTATTCATTAACGTTAAATAGTGTTATTCTGTTAATTTGTATTTGATTTATTCATGTTATAACAAAACATAAAATCTGGTGATGTCTGGTGATTTATTAGACGAAATTTTCAGACATCTGGCAGTCTAGAGTTGGTAACACTGGTTGGGGCTGCGAGCCGTAGTAAACACGAGAGCAACAACGTCACAGACGGGGGAAGAGCACTGATAAAACCATCGCAAAACAGGGGAAAGGGATCTTTTTGTCATGAGAACGCGGGGTAAGAGGTTGCCAGCGAGAGAGTTGAAAGCCGAAGTAACAAAGTCAGGCGGAGATGATCTTGCTTCACGAGAATCCGAGCTAAGAGGTTGCGAGCGAGAGGGTCAAGCGCCAAAGTAACAAAGTCAGGGGAAGGGGATCCTTTGGCCGTAAGAATCCGAGGACAAAAAGACAGAAGTAAAGAGTACAGGAAACAAAACGTAAATTGGAAGTCTTTTATAAGTGATTCGAATACAGTGTTACAAAAAAAGAGGAACACCGAAGTAAAATCGCGAAGCATGTTTCTTACTGTTTACAAGAAATGTAGGGAAAAGCTGAAGTAAAATCCCGAACCATATCTCTTTTCGTTTACAAGAAATGTAGGAAAAAAGCCGAAGTAAAATCGCGAACCATGTTACTTAACGTTTACGAGAAATGTAGAAGAAAGGCGAAGTAAAACGCGAACCATATTACTTACCGTTTATGAGAAATGTAGGAAAAGCCGAATTAAAATCGGGAACCATGTTTCTTAACGTTTAAGAGAAATGCAGGAGAAAGAGGTATTAAAAGAGAGAATCAGGTCTGAGATATGGGTTTCGTGGGTTTTCCCATCTTGTAAGTTAAATGACAGGTCTAAAATTTGCTCCCACACGTAGAGTCAGATACATTTTTTTTAGTAAAGAGTGTGCACGATTTGTAATTTGCAGATACTAATCTGCTTTTATAAATTGAGCTAAAGTTTGATTGAATAAAGGTTGCATTTGTTACTCACTTCCTGATTTTATTTCTTGTCCACACACAATCCTAATCAAAATGAATAAGAAAGAAAGAACAGCAAACAATAATACATATTGACACAAGAAACGAACTTGTTAAATAAATAAAAGGGTTACTACTTACACAACACAACGTACAATTAAAAATACAAATTATAAATTTGTACAACACCGGGGGTCGAACCATTACAAGAATCAGTCAGAGCTGGGCGGTACTCGCGGTACTCAAAATTTGTACTTAGAGTACTTTTCATGTACTCGGTTTTCAGTCCACAATGACTTCGAGTACATTTGAATCCACTTTCTTAATTACTTTTTTATATAACTATAAAAACAAACAAGTTATAGCACTTAAAATCTTTGTTTTGACAACTCTCTTAATATTGACATTCGTATTATGGTTGGCTAAGCTCCGTTTAAACAAGAAAAAACTAGGCTCTAATCCATAGAAATTTAATCTTCAAATATTCGCTCTAACTGTAAAAGAAACGACGTTCAAGCCATTATAATTGTATGTTGACAGCAATGACATTTTTGTCAAAACAAACAAAAATTGAAACAAAAAATCCTGTATAATTTTAATCCATGAAATTTCGCTCTAACTGTTAAAGCAAACATGCCGAAATACTATGTCGAGAGTACGTCAAGAAGTGGTGAAATTTTAAGAGTTATGTCAGGTTAGAGTTCGCTTTGTTAAGTTGGATTAGATATTGTTGTTTAAGTTTCAACATCGCATATCTCACTTTTCCCTACTTTACAGGAGAGCGGAAAAACTGTTTTAAGATATGTGAAGATGATAAGAACCTCGATTGTGGCGCTGTCAAGCATCAGAACGATTAACTATTGCTACCAACACAATGGCAAGGAAATAAGGGGTTTTCCAATAAGAGGTTTCATTTTGATATTGAAAAAAAAACGAGTATATTTTAGGAGAAATCAATGGATATTTATTTCATTGTTAAGAGAAAGGTATGTCATTAACGATGGAAAACAATATCAGCTAAATGGCCGCCACGACTACGGTTGCAGCACCATATCCTTTTCATGAAATTTTCCATGACCAATTCGCACATTTGCGGCTGTATATCCTCGATAACTTCACGAATTCCATCTTTAAGGTCTTGAATCGAGTGTGGAGTATTGGCATAGACCTTATCTTTCATGTGGCCCAAAAGAATAAAGTCTAAAGGTGTCAAGTCACAAGATCTCGGGGGCCAGTTGTGATCACCTCTTCGCAAAATAATACTGCCAGGAAACATTTCTTGCAAAATTGCGATTGTTTTGTTGCTTGTATGGCACGTAGCGCCGTCTTGTTGAAAATAAACGTCGTCCACATCAATATCTTCCAATTCCGGTCATAAAAAATCATTAATCATAGCTCGATAGCGCAATCCATTTACCGTAACAGTTGAACCAGCCTCATTTGCGAATAAGTAAGGTCCAATCACACCGCCAGCCCAAAAACCGCACCAAACAGTCACACGTTGAGGATGGATGAAGCATTCTTAGACTTTCCGAGCCCCAAATACGGCAATTCTGCTTATTCGCGTAGCCTCCCAGGTGAAAATGATTTTTCGATGAAAATCCGGATCATTTTGATGCATTTCAAGGACCCAATCAGCACAGATACGACGTTGCTGGTTATCAGCCGGCTTGAGTTCTTGTGTTAACTATACTTTACAATATTCAAACCTAATGTCGTTTTTGGAATGTCTAATTCCAAAGATCGACGTGGAATCGACAAATCTGGGTTTTCGTTAACACTATTGGCTATAACAGCAATATTCTCAATTGTTCTTGAGCGACGCATACGGTTTCGATTCTTCACATCACTAAGTTGTCCCAACAGCTCAATATTTTTAACTAGTTTTACTATTGTTGGCCGAGAAGGTGCTTCACGACGACCGAAAAGTGCTTTAGTTTGGCGAACTGGGACTGCAAAATCTTCATTATTTCTGTAGTGAATTTTAATAATTTTAATGCGTTGTTGAAGCGTGTATCGTTGCACTTTTACTAATGGCATAGTTTTGAAGACATAGTTTTTAAGACATGTGTCAAAATATGACAGCTGCAAAAGTGACATCTGCCCAGATAGCGGGCTATTTAAAATAAAACCTCTTATTGGAAAACCCTTTATAAATCCAACAGTATGCATAACTCAATTTCGATTTTGTTTCAGATATGCTATGTTGAAACCTAAACGACGATTGGCTTGTCAATTGTAAATATTGGCTAACCGTCATAGTCCTAATGTCGTTATAGGTCAAATATAGGCTGACGCCAACTTATGTCTTATCGCTGTAGAATAATGTCAATTACGAAATACGTCAAAAGTAGTAGATGTGGAAATCTGACACAAAATGTCAAAAAGCAAATATCGAAAGTGTCAACCGTGTGAATTGTGTCAAAATATTCATAAGATCAATTTCCTACTAGAAGTTACTACTAGAATTTTGAAATATTTTACAAACTCACATTTTTCAAGATTTTTGCCATATTTCAATTTTTTTTGGTTTTTAGTTTAATATCTAACCATCAGGTTGTATCATTTAATGTAACTTTACAATTTGTCATCTAACCCAACAACATAAAATTGTGAGGTTAGGTTAGATAAAATCTAATTTTACAATTGAAATGTTTATTGTAATAGCATAAGCCACACAAACAAAAAATTTTGTTTTTTTCTTCGATTCGATTGAGCAGTTATATACTGAGCCACAGTAGATGAATTGTGGTCATCGTCCAACAGATATCGTCATCATACCTAAAATCAAGTTTTCACATTTTAGGGGTTTTGTATAAATATAACTTTAAAATATGATAAGCCACATCAAAATGGCAACAGATATTATTATACCCTCCGAAAAAAATCGATTTCGTGTGTGAGTTTGAGATCAAGTGATGAAATGCATGGCTCAATTGACGAGAGTGTTCTTGATTAAGACTTTGTACTATCAAACGATGGTGTGGCTTTGGATACAAGTAAGCTATGAATATTTTATTTCTTCTTTGTGGCATATCATCTTTTACTAAAAAAAATCAACATTTTTAACATGGCTTACCATGTTATTGCAGTAATAACATAGAAACATTAACCAGAGTAACAAAAACAACTGAAAAAAACCTGTTATTTCTTTGGAGACAAAGTAGAGGCAAATGTTATAAACAAGTCATATGAAAAAGAAGGAGCAAATTAGGAAAAAAATATTGAACAGCAAAAAGCAAGAAAAGTAATAAACCTCGTGAGTTGGGTTTACCATGCAGATGCACAAACAATTGCAGAGAGAAACTCAGTACCATTGATTAACTAATAATATTCTCTTTAGTCATTAGTAATACCCATGAATTAATTTCTGCAAACTAAGACTTATCAATATCAAATTGTGAATAAGCAATATTAAATTAAGACTTTAAGCATAGCTGCCAGTTTAATCACAATCAAATTGGGAATAAAGATCAATTTAAGAATCAGCAATTTTAAATTGGGATTGAACTAATTTTATTCAAGAAATAACCAGTTTAAATAATTTAGCAAAAATAACAGAACCTGTATTAATTTGACATGTTTTGTATCAGTCTTCTAAATTTAGAGTATTTTTGAATATAAGCAATGCATAGAGAGTTTTTTTTTTAAATATACATTTTCCTATTACAGCGTATATGCTGTATATCTTGAGATATTCGTTGTTTTTTTTTTCAAGAGTTCAATTTGAAGCTTTAAACGAGTGTTTTCCACTCCCAGGTGAAGCATGAAGTAAAATTTCGAGTTTAGAAAAGCCTAAAAATTTGGATTGGCCGCGTAGCGAAGCGGAGCGGCCAATCCAAATTAGGCTTTTCTAAACTCGAAATTTTACTTCATGAGCCACACGTATACAACATTGAAATATCGTAAAGTTTAAAATATATGGCTTTAGTAATATAATATGTAGATATGAATAAAACGTGAGTCAAACTCTGCGCTGAACAAATTGTTTAAAACAGTGATTATAGGCAACCCAATTACTCTAACGTATATTAGGTTGCCTATAATCGTTGTTGTATGTGTGTGTTTTCTAAACATCACTGTAAATCAGTGTTTTATACGCGTGGCGCATGAAGTAAAATTTCGAGTTTAGAAAAGCCTAATTTGGATTGGCCGCTCCGCTTCGCTACGCGGCCAATCCAAATTCTAAGGCTTTTCTAAACTCGAAATTTTACTTCATGCTTAGTTTGGGAGTGGAAAACACACGTTAAAAGCCTCTGAAACAACGAATTCCCGCACATTTGAAAAGCGCTGTAATTATTGGAATATATATATATACTCAAAAGAAAAATGCCCTCTATGTTTTGTTTTAAGCACGTTTTAATAATAGATGCTTTAAACGTGTTTTAAACATGTTTTTAATTTTTAATGTTTTAAACGCTGTAACAATTAAAAAAAAACAGGTTTCTAAAAATAACTGTTTGTTTTAATTAAATTGAAAAAAAAAACGTTTTTCTTAACAACCCTGATTACAATAAGCCATTCAATTATTTAGATGACAAATCGTAAATTTGTGTTAGTAAGCTGAACTTAACGATTTGTAACCTAACTTTACAATTTGTCAACTAACCTAAGCCAACTTTACTAAATTCTGGAGTTGGGTCACGTTAGATGATAACTTAATCAAGGTCCACTTGCACCAATCGATTTTGACAGCTGTCAACCCTATGCGGTGTGCTGCAAATTTGTTTCCTGAAATAATTATATTTTTTTAAATTTATTATGTTATTCTTTATTAACTTTGTTTATTAGCGGAAATATAAACAAAATTCTATGATGAATGCAGAGATATGGAAAATATTTAATAATTAAGAAGAAAGCGTGACCCATTTGTTGTGGAACAATAATAAAAATGTAAATCATTCTGACGGGCAAACAATGATTGATATTATTACAGAATCCGTATTACAGTGATCATTTCTCATCTCTCTATTATTACATGCATTATAGAAATGGAAATTGCACATTAATACTTCCTGTATATGTAAATACATTTTATGCAATGCCCCGATAATTTATTATGCTGGCACAATTTTAGAATTTTATATAGGTGCTGTCTTTAATTATGTTGCACCGGTTGTTATTAATAGCACCCTTCAAATCTAATGCACACATAGATTTACATTGCATGGAATGCGATCGGTATTTGTATTTTAAAACGTGGGGAATATTAATATCTATGAAAATTTGCATGAATTTAATTTAGTGCTATTATTATTTTTTCTCAATATTATGAAGGAATCTTGTGCCCTTCCATTGTTTATATGTACCTATTTTTAATACCTAGGGTATTCAATTCAAGCACTCAAAAACTTCATATATTCTATAATTTCATCATTATGCCATGGGTTTCAAGGTAAACTGATTAAGTACATATTAAAACAAAACCCTTAATTACTTCCGATTTCAACTTGATTATTTAACAACCTACGAAAGTAATTTTATGTTTTCATTTCAATTACTATGTAAAAGTATCTATTGAAGCAAAATTAAATGTTATAAAACACGATTTTGGAGAAGCACGAAAGACGCCTTTTTTAAGAAGGAACTTTATTAATGTCAATTAATATAAAAACGACACTGTTCCATTATCGACAATTACATTTTGAGCTACTGTCTAATCTGAAGTCAATAAAAAGCGTAATTTCCTGTAATTTATCACCTGCTTTATATTAAATATTTTTTCACGTTCTCGCCCAAGGAATTTCATCTTTGCGTGTTACGCCATATACATTTTGATATTTCCTAATCTTTCTATATCAAATTATGAATATAAAACGTAATAGAATGCAGACTGTAAACAGATTTTACAGAACTATTTTGCAGTAGTTGGGTATTATAAAATCACTGTTTCATAGACCAACATATATTTAAATAATTAACACTGATTACTTTTTTGTATTTACTTTTTTATTTTAAATTGTGACCGGTTTCGACTCGTTAGCGAGTCATTCTCATACTTTAATTTGAGAATGACTCGCTGACGAGTCGAAACTGGTCACAATTTAAAATAAAAAAGTGAATACAAAAAAGTAATTAGTGTTAATTATTTAAATATTTACAATGTATCACAAAGTAACCGCCTCCGCCACAAGAAATTCAACATATATCTTGTTATCTAAGTATCAATTTTGGTAATATTATACAATGTTATAAATTTGGTGTGTTAAAAATAGCAGTTATTGATACTGTACTGTAATAGTAACTTTATTTGTTATTTTCGGGTATTTATCAAAGAATAATAGTTAATAATTATTCAGTATTCACATGAAATAAAACAAATGCATTGTTGCTAGTGGGTATCATTCATTTTGCAATAATAACCACTGAATAAATTGGCAGTGACGAAATTTCAAACAATGTGTCCTATTTTTTGTGGGAGCCTTATGAGAGGCATTTATGCAAATTGATAATATTCTTCTCATTATGTAAAAGTAATAATTTGTTCCGATTATATGTGGCACTCTCACGCAACTACGTATTTCTCCTTACAGTTTCGTAAATATTTGTTTGTTCATTCAAAAAAATAAGATCACAAATTGGACCAGATATAAAGGAAGTATATTGTGTAAAAGAAATATTTAATTTATTTGTTTTAATATTTATAAACTGTATCGTAGTTGTTCATATAACAATAAAAAATATTATAAATGAATATCTATGATTATCAATAAAATATAAAATTAAGTATAAATGAAATTGCCAATTCTTGGTTACAGAATACTTCCAACATTAAAAGTGCGATTCTTTTCGCAATCTACAACAAGTTAGTCTTACAAAGACTATATCAAACACTCATTGAAACAACTACTTCCCGGGCTAATACCCCGATGGACATTGAATTATACAACAAGTGTTTGCTGTTACATACAGTAACCTACTGCAAATGTAACAATTTGGGTCAAATTATTCAGGCCATCTATAGACGCGTTTCGAGATTTATCTCTCCTCAGCATAGCTTTGCCATTCCCTCTGAAAAAACTAATGTTTGAACGGTAACGTGACCGCCAGTCTAAGGTGTCAAATTGTTTAGAGGGAATGGCAAAGCTATGCTGAGGAGAGATAAATCTCGAAACGCGTCTATAGATGGCCTGAATAATTTGACCCAAATTGTTACGTTTGCAGTAGGTTACTGTATGTAACAGCAAGCACTTGTTGTATAATTCAATGTCCGTCGGGGTATTAGCCCGGGAAGTAGTTGTTTCAATGAGTGTTTGATATAGTCTTTGTAAGACTAACTTGTTGTAGATTGCGAAAAGAATCGCACTTTTAATAAATAAAATTAAGTTTAGGATAAATTTAAGATCATATAATTGAAGCTATAAACGAGTGTTTGTAATTATGCGTGTGTGAGTAACGTCACAGTTCATATATATCCAGTTAGCCAGTGTATATAATTTGGTAACAGGGTTTTGAGGCTGCATCCAGGATCGAGACCGGTGATTGGTGTATATAGACACCACAGACGACTGTCTTACTCGTACCCTACATCCTGACCATAGTCTCTGCTTTTCTACTCGATTTCCAGTTCTCCCATAAGCATTGGCTCCCCTTGGTAACGTGTTCTTATAATCTTAATAAATAAATGTCACGAATAATCGACAATATATTTTTTAACGTAGGTTTCGGGCAGGTGGTGGCCGAGCGGTAACGTCGTCGGGCTGTATCGCTCGGCGAGCCACAAACTCGGGTTCGATTCCCGTGCACGGGGAGACTTTATTTAAAAATAATTTCTCGTCGTGACCCTGGGTGTGGTATGAATATGAGTGTTTGTCCGTATGAAATAATAGCGTACTACAAATTGTAATGTTAAACAATTAATACAAAATATATATAAATAAATGATGTTGGCTAATGGGCAAGTTCCCAAGGCCAGGCAAATGCCAAATACAACAAAAAACAAAAACGTAGGTTTCCGCTCCCAGACTAAGCATGAAGTAAAATTTCGAGTTTAGAAAAGCCTGAAAATTTGGATTTGCCGGGGCGCGCGAGCGAAGCGAGTCGCGCTCCGGCAAATCCAAATTATCAGGCTTTTCTAAACTCGAAATTTTACTTCATGCGCCACGCGTACAAAACACCGATTTAATGCAAAGTTTAAAATAGGGCTGGGAATTCGAATATTCGTGAATATTCAAATACGAAACATTCAAATTAGTCAAATATTTAAACAAATAAACTGTTTGAATTTATAAATTGTTTTGTTTTAAAAAATATATTAAACATTCTCTAACACCAATTTATTGAAATATTTAAATATTCAAATAGCTTAATTAATCAAATTTGTGAAAAAGGGTGTGATTTAATAATGTGGTATTTGAATATTCGCGAATATTCAAATTCCCAGCCCTAGTTTAAAACCTAGATTCCTTACATAATTTTAAATTTCTGATTTAAATTTACCAATATTCGGATCTTGGGCGCCCCTCTGCTTAATACGCATGTGGCGTCACCCCCTTGGCCCCCTCCTTACTGCCGCACTGGATATGTATACTTAAAAGGAAAATTCCCTGGCAAAAGTATTTATTGTAATGGACCCATCACAATTTTTTAATTAAAAAAATAATGCATGGTTATTAAGAAAATAGTTTTGTAACATATTAGTGGCATATTTCTCTTAACGAACAAGAAAGAAAACAAACGCGTCCAATTTGTTTCTTTTCACAAGTAGTTAATTAAGTAGATCCTGACGAGAATACCGGGCGTGTTATCAAATTATAACGTAACCGGCCTAATGGGCGTAATTAAGGCGGTATCGATCCTCTCTTTGATACTGAAAAAACGCCGAAATCCTCAACTATGCGAAGCACAGAATGAAGCAAAACCTCATTTAGAGAAAAAGAAGAAAAACCGAAAAAACAATGCCCACTTGGTTACAATTTGATCCGCGACCGGTGCACTTTTTTCGCGCGTCCGAACCGACTTAAGTCAGTCTATCGCGAACGCTCGCGACATTGAGAGCACTGAACTTAAGTGTGCACGCTGCCATGCCTCGATGACTTTCAATTATAATCGATACAGCATCGCGTACACCATCATACTCGCGAATTTCTCGTGCTGAGCAATCGAATTGCTTCACTTAACTTGAGTTAGTTTGTATTCCGGGGATGGCCTCCCTTGACTTTAATATTAATGAGGTGTTGTCGGGATGAGGGTAACGAGATTATTCTGGCGATAACCGCACACAGACAAAGCGTGCTTTCGAGGGTTACTGTTCTGATCTAGCGTTTGGGTCTCTTTTATCCGTGTCGGGTTTGTGCGCTCGTCGAGAATTGAAATCTCCTGGAAAACGTGACGGACTTTGTGTTGAATGTACTGATAAGTGTGCGTGCGTGCTGTACTTTTTTTTAAAGAACAGTAAGTGTTTATTTTACGTACTTGGAGCGAAAGTGAATTTGTAAGTCGCTGTTAGTGCTTTTTTCATGCTGTTGGTAAGTAAGAACTTATTTTTCTTTATATTGTATTGATTTTTATCAATTATTATTTATTATTTTAAGAATTTTTACTTTTGTAATATTACTCTATAATTGGAATGTCTTGTTGGATAATAAATATTATTATTATTATAAATTATATCGTATGTTTAATAAAAGAAAACCTCTAGAATGCCATGGAAAATATTGTAAGTTGGTAACTCTGAAATTATATATTGTAATTATTATGTTTGACATTTTATATGTCAATTCCTAAGGCGGGTAGCCAACTTAAATTTAATAATAAATTTAATCATAGCACTCTAGAGGTGTTTTTTATTAAACATACGATACTATCAATGTTACGTATGTGTAAAGGTTTTTTAACCATATTATGAAATGTTTGTGATTGAAGCAGCACAAATTGTGAAATCAAAGGATAGTAAAATCGTAATGTAAAGACGTACAGCGATAATGAAGTATCTTTGATTAAAAAAACTTTATACATACAGATTTTATAATAATATAAACATTATTGTTGTATTTTGTTTTATCAGCCACAAAATTTTACAGCTGATTAAAAATTAAACAAAATTAGGTAACTGAGTAAGCAGCACTTAATGTATTTTACTTTTAAGCCATAAATATTTCACACTAAAAGAAATATTTCTGAATTAAGTACCTATTTATAGAAATTATTTTTTGTAACATAATATATAAAATTACGAAAAAACTATTCGTGAAAATGCAAACAGTGTTTTAATTAATAAGACAATTTAAGACGATAAATATCCATCGAAACAACTACTTCCCGTGCAAATACACCTCCGGATATTGAATTATACAATGAAATATTTAAAATCATATTTAATTTGATTTGTTACAACGCTCTATTAAAGTATATGTAACGTTTAGGTCAAATTCTTTTCAAACCAACTAACAATATAATTTAAAATTAAAGGAGAGATAGCAACAAATTAGAAGTGAAAGGACTTGGATTACTTTTGTAATGTTTAACGTATGTTTGGCTGCCTATAGACACGATATAATTTCTATTATGAAAGTAAACATACGATTATTAGTACAGATACTACAGGCAAGGACAATTAACTATTTAATTTAATTAAGTTACAAACAATATTATCTAACCAAATATAATAATTAAAAATTGTATCTTCAAGTACTCAGACATCACTAAAATAAAAGGTAGGTTATGTTGTCCAATTGTAAATATATGAAATAGTATAAAAACATATAAACATATAAGTGAGATGTACATACCAGAGTTATTAAAAAACGTTTTTTTTTTCATTTTAATTAAAACAAACGGGTTTTTTCTTACTAAACGTGTTTATTCATTGAAACAGCGTTTGAAACATTAATAATTAAAAACATGTTTAAAACATGTTTAAAACATATTTAAAACATATTTAAAACATGTTTAAAACTACATACAGGGCATTGTTCTTTTGAGTATACATATTCCGATAATTACCGCGTTTTTTTTAATTTGCGGGAATTTGTTGTTTTAAAGCGGTAAATTTAAGGCTTTTAACAAGTGTTTTCCACTCCCAGACTAAGCATGAAGTAAAATTTCGAGTTTAGAAAAGCCTAAGAATTTGGATTGGCCGCGTAGCGAAGCGGAGCGGCCAATCCAAATTAGGCTTTTCTAAACTCGAAATTTTACTTCATGCGCCACGCTTAAAAACACTGATTTGTAGTAAAAACGAACACATACAACAACGGTTATAGCTAACCTAATATACGTTAGAGTTATTGGGTTGCCTATAACCACTGTTTTAAACAATTTGTTGAGCGCAGAACTTGACTCACGTTTTTTTTTTTCACATCTACATATTAGATTGCTAAAGCCGTATATTTTAAACTATTTTAGTGTTTTATACGTGTGGCGCATGAAGTAAAATTTCGAGTTTAGAAAAACCTGAAATTTTGGATTGGCCGCTCCGCTTCGCTACGCGGCCAATCCAAAATTTCAGGTTTTTCTAAACTCGAAATTTTACTTCATGCTTAGTCTGGGAGTGGAAAACCCTCGTTGAAAGATTCAAATTGAAATCTTTTGAAAAACAACGAATGTCGTAAAATCTACAGTGAATGCATATGTATACCTGAAAGAAAAAAATCCTTGTATTTAAAAATCACATTTATGCACACGTAGTTGTGATATTTTATTGTAATAAAATGTTATGTTCAATAATGTAATTTGAAATATCTTCAACAATTTTGCTAACATTTAAAAACGAAAACAAAAACAAAAACTATTAATGAAGTAGTATACAATATAATTTAGCAAATTTAAGATAATAAGAAAAAAACGTTTCAATTAAATTTACCCTTTAAAACATGTATTAAACAAATTTAAGATTTAAAACATGTTTAAAACAAAACCGTTTGAAACACGACGGCTGTTTTTAAACATGTTTAAAACACTGTTTTAAAACAAAGTGTTTTAAACATAACAGCGCTGGTACATATCGTGTGTCCGGATTACATGAAAACACTATTCATGGTCAAATCTTAAATTAACTATACCGTTCGTTTTCTTTTATCGTGCTCACCATTGGGATCTCGTAAACCAATGATAATACGAAGTTGGTCAAATTAGAGACAAGTTTCAATATTTGATACTGAGTAAGAATATGTCAACAAATTTCAGCTAATATCATTTGCTTTAAAAATATGGCGATCATTGTAAAATTGATAATAATTTATTTTTATTATAACTTTGTTATTTAATAATAATAATAATTATTATTTTTTAACGGACAAGCCATTTACAATGTAGAGCCAAAAACATATATCTAGAATGTAAGACACAAAACATGAATCACAAATATGCACAAAGACACATATGTTAATCTGCGTAAACCACAATGCAATAGAGATCTGTAACTTGCTGTGTATCAGAGAAACACACAAGAATTAACAGATTTTATACAAGGTATCCCATTTTGTAGATACAACACCTACTTTTAGTTATTCTTATGGCGGCCATATTTGATTTTTGTACAAGTAAAATGAACAAGAGAAAATTGTGTCAAATCATTTGCCACAATTTTAATTAATTATTAGTTGAATTGAATTTTGGATTTATAGGTAAGATTAAGAAAAATTAGTACGAAATCATGTGTTACATGTCAATTAGTTATAATAAGTAATACTTTATATTTCTCTTTTTATCGTGTCGACCATATTGTTTTTCATCACGCCCCTTATAGTTAATAAAAATACACGTGTAGATAAGTACACGCTATGTAAGAAATGTTTTTGTATTATTTATTTATTTATTTATTTATTAACGGAATCTCCATTTTATTACATAAGTACATATACATATTGTAATATATTATAAAAATAACAAAAAACATAAAAATCATATAAAGAATTACATTGAATTGCATTAGTCAGAACAACAAACTATTTTTTATAAAATAAGAATAAACATTTAAAATTAAATAACAAAACATTTACCTTTAAGAAACAAATTTCAAATTTTAATAAAACAATATTAATGTTACTATTAAACAACATCAAAAACAATTAAACTCTACACGTTACTGAAAAACAATTCGAGGAAAATTAAAAATACTATGAGCTATTCTCAACATAGCCACCATTATTTCGAATGCATTTCCTTGCTCTCTTGACAACACAATTGTGTACCTTGTCTAACATGTGTGGGGTTATTGCATTGCATGAATTAATTATTTTGTGTTTAAGATGATCTAAATTACACTATGATCTTATTTCTAATTTAAACGAGTTTACACTTATATCGTATGTTCAATATAAAAACCTTTCGAGTGCCACGATTTAATTTATTTAAACGATATGGCGAACCCGACAACATTAAATATGTTTTATTCAATTGTTTTAACTAATTGACATATTTTTTTAAACAATATGACCAACATCCAAATATAAATATTTTCTATTCATTGATTTCGCACTACTTTTCTCGATCTTTTCAACGGTCTAAAAATTCAATATCGCCGACTTGATAAAACAAAAACTGTCTTATTTTATTCAATTGTTTTAAGTAATTGATATGTGGCACATGATTTCGTACTGTTTTCTCTTGATCTTTTTAATGGTATAAACATCTAATATGACCGCCATAAGAAAAACTAAAAATTGGTGTTGTATCCAGAAAATGCGACACCCTGCGTAAAATCTGTTAACTCATGTGTATTTCTTTGAAAGCATATATAGTACACAAAAAATTACAGATCTCTATCGCATTGAATAACAACGTTATAATAAAAATAAATTATCATCCATTTTTACATTTTTCGCCATATTTTTAAAACAAATGATGTTAGCTGAAATTTGTTGACATATTCTTACTCAGTATCAACTATTAAAACTTTTATCTAATTTGACCAACTTCATAGCATCGTCGGATTACGAGATCCCAATGGTGAGCAGGACAAAAATAAAACGAACGGAAGAGGGCGTTTAAAAATTAAGGGAAACAAAAATTGTCATAAGAGAAAAGTACCTATAATTATAATTTTAGAGAAAAATGTTATTTAAAAAACTAATTTGTAATCGAGAATTATGTTCACATACAAAATATGAACTTAACAGAAACAATTTTATTTTTATTACATTTTTTATTTTTATAATTATGTATCGTATACTTTTGACGTGTATCTATTCAAAATAATTGTATTTCTAATGAAATTTCATTATTTTTTCAAATTCGATGATATCTAGCATAGAAATGAAATCTTTGGTAAATATCTTAGATAAAATTAAGTTACTCATACCAAACTGAAATTATACAGGGAGTTTTTTTAATAAACATATCCCAATTATTTTGTAAATCTATACATATTCGTTGTTTTTTAAGAGTTAAATTTGAAGCTTAAAACGAGTGTTTTCCACTCCCAGACTAAACATGTAGTAAAATTTCGAGTTTAGAAAAGCCTTCAAATTTGGTTTGGTCGATCAAACCAATTTTTTATTCTTGTGAAGTTAGCAATATTCCACTAAAGCAGTATTCCACAGACGTATATTTTGAACTTCACTTAATCCAGTGTTTTAATACTCGTGGCGCATGAAGTAAAATTTCGAGTTTAGAAAAGCCTGAAAATTTGGTTTGGTCACCTGCTTCGTGTATCCATATGTGCACTCAAAATAAAAATTCGCTGTATATACTTCAAAGAAAATGTCCCTGTATATTTAAATTAATTGCGTCATTAGATACACTTTTGTCTTATAATTTTTTTTCTCTGAAGCCAAAATTTAAGCCACTTCTCTTACTAGTTACTTTTATTCTTTATTCATTGTAACTACCCTTATATCAAATTTGTTATGTTTTTAAAATTATGTTTATTTCAAGAGAGGCAAAACATTTGATAAAGAATTACTTTTTGATGAAAAATTAATAATAAGTTCCCCATGGACACGTAGTATATACCATAACTTCATTGTAAAGAGATAATTTAATAGAAATGCAATTTTAGTAAATAACACACTTGGTTAATATTTCACTGTTTATGGATTGACACTGCAACAATTGTTTTGCCACACAGTGGCTTCATCAGGCAGATGAATAATAATATAAAATGTTGATATGGAATTTCACCAAGTAATAGCTTCAAGTAATGAATTATAGAAATGCAATTATTTTGAATAAATAAATGTTAAAAAATATGCAAAAAAACATTGAAAAAATACTTTGATTAAAAAACTCTTAGAACCTTTCTTCAATACTTTATTTTGTAACCAAATGTACATTTCGGACACGAAATGTCCATTATCAATGGTTTGATACTAATACGAAAAATATACATTTTACACTGATGTATATACACTAAAAAATGAGGGAATTAGAGGGTGTCGGTAGGGGGTGTGGTTATGGTGGTAATAAACTAATTTTAGCCGAAAAGGTTATCTGTGGGTAAGTAGGTACGTGTTTGATGGGGATTCCAAGGGATTAGGAAAACACCCGAGTTTCAGGTGGACACACTAAATCTAATAAAACATTTTCGAGCGGACTTAAATCGAAATTTAACAGTAGGTTTTCTTGTTTTTTCATTTGAATTGCCTCCAACATATTTAAATGATAGTTTGTTGAATGTTTCAATAGTTTTACAATGAACTAATGGCCCGTTTCAATTGCATGGTTAACGACCGCAGATTTATCCGGATTCAGGTGTTTAATGTGTGAGACATGTTCCTTGAATCTAGTTTGAATGTTTCTTTGTGTTTGTCCTATGTATATTTTGTCACAATTCGAACATTTAATGGAATAAATTCCAGATTTTTCTAAGAAATGTATTTCGTTAAAAGTGTTCCCTAATAAATTGTGTAATTTTGTATTTACATAGTACGCTGGGGTTAAATTGAATTTCTTGTACAATTTTTTGAAAAAAAAAAATGAAAAAATAATTAATTTCTTAAAAATTAAATTATTTAGACCCGCGTAGCGATACGCGCTACGCGACCAAACCAAATTTTAAATAATAATTTTTGTTTTATATAAAACTTGAAACATTTTATTAATATTGACAACAGTTGATACATCTTCAAAATTGATCAGAATAACCCGCATTCTGATGAATTTTGATGCACACAATGAATTTATGTTAAAAAGATGGGGATACAATTTCTTGAAGTTTATACTTAAACATGCATACATGACTTATTTATTTATTTATTTCCCACAGGCTAAATCCTTATTACAATGAAAACTTAACAATAATAATATACCTTGTATAATACACAATAAAAAATGTATTCTTGGAGAAAACACCTTTAGGATTACTGTACATTTTTTAGCCTTTTAGATTTAAATGCCTAAATGAGGGGGAGGCGAATTTGGCCTAGGACCCGGGCGGCTGAAACCTACGCTACTCCACTGAGACCACAGCCAAAGTTCGCACGGTATACGCCTGGCACATGAATTAACCTTTCAAGTTTAGATAAGCCTGAAAATTTGGATTCGACGTGAAATAGACGTGGTTTACGTCGGTTTGCTGTTTGAAGCTATCATAAACAGTGAAGTAATACTTCTAAGCAAAAGTCTTATATGTATGTGCAAAACGTTTCTATTAATACCCCTGTCTATCATAAATATAGGACATTACATTTTAAAATAAAAATTTCACCACACGCCAGAGATAATTTGTAGCAGACATAGAATTACAAAATTACCAAAGGTAATTGTAGTGATAAAGATGGTAACTAAGCAAAATTGCACGCCGGCACATAAAATACACAATTAATTGAAATGTAAATATCGCCGCAATTTATTTCGAAGCAATTTGAGAAATTGCAATTTACGCAGAGTACGTGCACGTATGCGGACTAATGTGTCTGTAGCTGGCAGGAACATTCTACAATTTACAATTTGCAATAATCACAGCCTGTGCCACTGCTAAACACGAGACGCTCTTCTAACAACCTAAATATTAAAATTATTATTGTTGGAAAAATCGTGCTAATGGTACCGGCAATTTGTTTACACCTACGGTGGGTATAAACAAAGCAGCGAGGATAATTTTAGAGTTGGAAGATTGCGTCTTAAAGGCTAAGATTTGTCCTTTGGCGTTATATAAATTATATGTGTATGTGTTTGTGCTTTTTCTCTAATCGCCTCTCGGTGTAATTAACCGTGAATGGAGGCTGCGTGATAACGTTATTTCCTCTTCTCAGAATTAGGTGCATATGTAAATATTATGTTTTTGAGATAATATTTGTGTTGGGTTTAGGAATTTTAAATACAAATACGTAGACTATCACAGGTGTGACAAGATTAACCCATGCAGTACATACAGGTAATTTTTCTTTTTGGTATTCATGTCCCAATTATATACTGTAAATTATCATCTATGCGTTGTTCTTTTTTTAATTTAATTGGAAGCGTTAAACGAGTGTTTTCCACTCCCAGATTAAGCATGAAGTAAAATTTCAAGTTTAGAAAAGCCTGAAAATTTACTTCATGCCTAATCAAGGAGTGGAAGACACTTATTAGGATGGTACTAACGCTTTCAGCACTGGAATTTTTCTGGTGCAAAAAATGTTTTGTACACTGCATATTACTTATTACTGTCTCAGATATACAGAGAATTTTTCCTTTAAATATACATATTAATATACTGTTTACGCTGTAAATCTTCAGATATTCGTTGTTTTTATAAATATTTTAAATTGAAGTTTCAAACGAGTATTTTCCAGTCCCAGATCAAGCATGAAGTAAAATTTCGAGTTTAGAAAAGCCTAAAAATTTGGTTTGGTTGAATAGCCTTATCTTTTAATACTGAAAATAGTAATTTAGATCTTTTTTACTCTAGCTAACGGCTGGAAAGAGTCTGCTAACTCTAGTAAACCGCAACCTTAAATAAAGAAGGTATTTCATTCATAAAAATGGCGTTTTACGTAAAAATACTATCGAAAATGCAGCACTCTGTACATTTATAAACTATAAATAAATCATAGTATAAAATATTTGGTCGATTTTTATGAATTTGGTTATACCCATTCTATTTAATTTTTTAATTCTCAATTGCCCTCCTTAAATCTAAAATTGCCTTCCTATGGGATGTAGAACCACCGCTCTATCCAAATCTTGCGCTATTAAAATTAGAGCACTTGAAGAATTTGCGTTGGGATATCAATATAAAATCACATAATTTTAGGATATTAGGAACAAATCTGCAACTTAAATGTCTCAATATATTTTACAAATACAGAGAGTTTTAACTCGTCGTTTCCCTGGTTGTAGTGTGAATGTGTTGTGACGTCAAATATATGTTAATACAACTTACGAAATAAGCTATAAATTAAACAATATAAGTTAAAAATAAATAATTGATGGCCAATAGTCAAAGCAACTAAGGCTAGGCAAAAGCCAAAAAAGAAACACTGAGTTTTTTACACTTAAAAAAACTCTCTGTATTTGTAAAATATATTGAGACATTTTTAGTTGGAGATTTGTTTCTAGTATACTAAAATTATGAAATTTCACATTGATAATTTGTTATATAATTGCAATCTTATGTTAATGATGGCAACCTTGTGGCCGTAACTATCAGTATGTGTAACAACTGTTAGAACAAACGGATAAGAACAACAATTACAATTTCAAGTACCCTACACATATCTCTTCCTGCCTCACATACTTAACTGACCTTCTAACATGTGCAGAACAGTGTTGTACTCCCCGCAATTAGAATAACATGCATACATGAATGAGAAACAGGAGCATTTCCTACTTCTATTCCCATATGTAATTTTAATATTTCATTTGCAAGTTAAAAATACAAATTTAATAATCTTAATTTTTCATTTATATTATCTACACTTTAATCTCAAAATGGAATCAATTTTTATTAAAGTTTAATCAAGAATTGTGACGCTATCTAAACGCAGAAGAATCGTCATATCGTTGTCATTTCTACATCATTTTTTTGGGATAAAACGTTTTTAAAAAATAATATATTATAAACTTTGTGATCGTTTCATTAAAATGTTTGCTACTGTCATGGTTGTTTGATAAATATATCAAAAACATCATGAAATTTACGTAATAACATCTTAAATTATATTTCAATATGTTTTATAGACTTTAACTAATCTTGCCAACTTGACACGAGTTTGAATTGAACTATAATGAGGTCACAATGCTTTTGTTTTTTTCTTTGTGACAGTTACGATACACATTTTAACACTTGTGACATATTTTAAAGTAACGAGTGTCTTCCACTCCCAGACTAAGCATGAAGTAAAATTTCGAGTTTAGAAAAGCCCCGCGTAGAAAATTTGTCGAGGGTCGCGCAGCGACCCGAGAAAAATTTTCACGGGGCTTTTCTAAACTCGAAATTTTACTTCATGCGCCACGCTTATAAAACACTGATTTACAGTAAAGTTAAAAATAATATAACGTTTAGATCAATATTTACCGAGATGTAGCAAAAAAAATGCAAGAATTACATTTTTTGTGAATAGTTTTGGAATAATAATAATAAAAGTAGAATAAATTTAGTTTGAGCATATTATTCATATTGTTGATATTTAAATCATATCTTTGACGAGGAAAGTGCTATGATGGACCCATCACAATTTGTAAATTTTTATTCAAATTTCAAAGCTCAATAACTTTGTTAATTTTAATTATTTTTATATTCATTTTAAGGGTTTATCTTAATTCTTCATTATATTCGTTAATGTTCAGATTTTCCATGATCCTTAACCGTCACGATATTTGTTAATTTTTATAGTTGTATTTGCACTCTATATTTATTTCATTTTACATTTTTTTACATGACCTTACGATATAAATCTCTTGAAATGCAATCACTATTATTATTGCTCAAACAAAATTTATGTCATATCATGTTTCCTAATAACTAATTGCATTTCAAGTTCGCCCACACTGGCGTCTTTTAACGTGCGATCACCGCGAAAGAAACGAAGAAAAAAATATATAAATATTTAATTTTATCATAAAATATAGGCCATATACGAACATAATTAGCCATATATTATTTACTCGATCGTGATTGTAGTCTCCTGTAAATGGCGAAAGATTAATTAAGATAATTGGTAGGTTGTAGTTAATTAAATAAACTTTTTTGTATATTTATAATGATGGCATATGAGCGTGTTTCTGTCTTTTAAATTCCATCAAAACAGTTTAAAGTGCACGGAGATATTTAAAAATATTATTTAAAAACATATTAAATGATATTTAAAAATCCTTATCGGATTTATCATTTTATATCATTTATAGATTCTGTGTAAACTTTATTCCTTGAATGCTGACATTCACGTCATCAATTCCGAAATTCTAAACCTCGGAATTTCATATTCCGGTGGACACTGTTGTCGGTACTTGTTTCAGGAGTCACAAGATATAAATTTCCATTATTTGCTACGATGATGCGCATATAATAGCATTAAATGGTAAAAAACTGTTCGTCTTTGAAATGTACATAAATTGATGACTTGAATGCCATGATTTCCGGAATAGACTGTAAATCAATTTATTATAGAAAATGTATTAGAAGCATTATCTGAAAACATAGCTTGTTAATACAGTGCGATCAGTTAAATTATGATCTACAGTAGACGGCATTTTTTTTGCTGTTTCCCAGACTGCTAATTGAATGATAGAATAAATTTGAGGTTATGCTAAACTATGTGTTAACAGTTAGTAGGGCCAATCTAATTTAAAACGCAAAGTCGACTCTAAATCATGTTTTAAACGATCCAACAGTATAAAAGCATAAATTCGTCTTCAGAATTGAAATACAGCAATAAATAAGTAAATTGCATCATCAATTTAAATATTATTTTCAAATTCATTTTTTTGGATTATACTGTCCTTATTACGTTAATTACTAGAACTTCTATGAACTCTTAAACTGACACTATCGGGCCTAACCTGTAAACAAAAATATAAAATATAGGGCATATGTTATTAAAAATACAGAAACGAATTAAAATTAATATAGATTTTCTAAAATGTAGTCTCGCTAAGACTTTTCCAAATATTCAATGGAACAATTACCTTTCGAGATATTGAATTTAACAACTGAGATATGTTCTTTAAGATAGCCTAAGATTCTTACAATCAATATTCATAATCTGTAATTTTTTTAAATTTATTTCAATTTACTGTTTGTTCATTTAGTTTGGTGACAAAATAATTTGACGTGATGTTACATTTTGCTTTTAAATTATACACAGAACAGTAGATTATTTGTGCAACTCAAATATTCATTGTTTAATTTAGGATCTGTCGGAGTATTAATAATAACATATGCTTTATTCCGAAAATGATCAAAATAATGTACATACAGTAAACATAATGGAAATTGTGTCAAAGTAAGTAAGACATAAAGCAATATGTAACATAAAGAAAAATTGAGTTTGCCAATAGTTTACAGAACATTGTACATTGTGTACCTGTTTCAACGACACACTTCAACATTCGTGTAAGTTTTTTGTTTATTTTAATAATTTTTAGTATTCAAAGTCTAAAGCTATACTGATAAGGAATTAATCTCGAAACGCTTCTATAGATGGCTTAAGACTTTTTCTTTAAGATCGCCTAAGATTCTTTGAATTAATATTCATTCCCTGTAATTTTATCAATTTATTTCAATTTCCTGTTAGTTCATTTAGTATGGTGAGAGAATAATTTGACCTGATGTTGCATTTTGCATATACATAATGCATAGTACATTAAAGCTGTCGTGTAACTCAAATATCCATTGTATAATTTAATATCTGTCTGGGTATTAGCTCGAGAAGTAGTTGTTTCAATGAATATTTTGAGACTAAATTTTTGCAGAAAATCGATATTAATTTTAATTCGTTTTTATATTTTATAAAGTAAGTGTGTATTAGCTCAAGAAGTAGTTGTTTCAATGAAAATTTGGAAAAGTCTCAACGAGATTAAATTTTTGCAGAAAGTCGATAATAATTTTAATTCGTTTTTTTGCAGAAAATCGATATTAATTTTAATTCGTTTTTATATTTTATAAAGTAAGTGTGTATTAGCTCAAGAAGTAGTTGTTTCAATGAATATTTGGAAAAGTCTCAACAAGATTAAATTTTTGGAGAAAGTCGATAATAATTTTAATTCGTTTTTTTGCAGAAAATCGATATTAATTTTAATTCGTTTTTATATTTTATAAAGTAAGTGTGTATTAGCTCAAAAAGTAGTTGTTTCAATGAATATTTGGTAAAGTCTCAACGAGATTGAATTTTTGCAGAAAGTCAATAATAATTTTAATTCGTTTTTATATTTTGTAAATATTCTGCAAGCAATTGGAAAATTTAATTTCACATTATGCATATGTGTTTATATTTTATTGAAACCCCGGCTATTAATATAATACAAGGAAACATTTTGGACACTTACAAGAGCGTATAATTCGTATAGCAAAGCATATTTATTAAAATAAATTATAAACCAAGTTTTACATCCAATTGCATAGATATGCATCTAATAAATTCTCAGAACTTTACTTAGGCTGTAGAATTTTGTTTGCAGGATCAATTTGTACTTGTATAGAAATGCAAATCTTGTTGGAATGTCCATGAATAAGGTACTGATAAATTCTATTCTATTAATAAAAGGCAGTGCGGAAGAAGCTGGATCTCTTTTAGAGCTGAAGAAATTTCACTTGCCCCATGGCGAGGTTGCACAACAGTCTTTCAGATCTTGTCTCTTGTCCATTATAAGTTGTACCACATAACTATAAACTAATACATTAGATTACAACTGAATTAAAATGTTGAGATTATAAACATCTCAAAAATGCACTTGTTTAAATCGTTCAGGTATTATAACAGAAATATCTTGATAGTCTAAATATTTAATTATAATATGCTTAAAAATGATGTAACGTCAATTCGTAATGAAACTTACAGAATTATTAAGGAATAATCAACATTAATGTGAAACATTTTGCAGACTAACAAAAACAATCAACATTTTTGAAATAATAATTTTTTTTGTTAGTCTGCAAAATGTTTGACATTAATGTTGATTATTTCTTAATAATTCTGTAAGTTTCATTACGAATTGACGTTACATCATTTTTAAGCATATTATAATTAAATATTTAGACTGTCAAGATATTTCTGTTATAATACCTGAACGATTTAAACAAGTGCATTTTTGAGATGTTTATAATCTCAACATTTTAATTCAGTTGTAATCTAATGTATTACTTTATAGTCGCAATATATATAATATATAATTTATTGTACAGTACAGTTGCGAGAGACAAAAAAACTAGTACAGCAGGGAGTTCTAGCCACTGCAAAAATATCATATTTTTTTCTTGTAAAACAAACTTGTCATGTACAGGTTACCAACACTTTTTTCTTAGCAAACAAGACGGTGCTTTTGCTATCATGCACTTCATTAGCAATGTCTCTAATGCTAATACCGTCTCTAAACGGGCCGTTATTATTGCATTTTGCGTTTCAGTCAGTTAAGGCATGACAACGTTTAATACATTTTGTTTGACATTTCCGCAGATTTGTCAATTTAATTGACTTAAAGTGCATCCAGTTTACATAGCCAAATATTTTGCTGTACTAGTTTTTTCTCTCGCAACATAAAAATACAATAAGCCCCGTCGCACACGAAACGGGTTGCCGGCGGAGCGGGTCTGGACGGGAAAGCTATAACACATGGAGTAAAACGAGCGCTCGCAAACGATGCGGAGAAAACGCACCTGCTATAGCCAACACATTACCTTTCTACTCTAACGTCTTTAACTTCTATCTATATTCAATCAATGAACTCTGGTTGAAACAGAACATCTTCAAATGTTTGGCACGTCGAATGTTATGTTTGTGTTTCTATCATGATGACATTCATGACGCCTGTCAAAATACTTCAAACGCGCCAATTTTACGAAAATGCTCAAAATCTCATCCGAATTATTCCGAAACTATTTAAAAAAGAAACAAATCAGATTTCCAATAGTGGGCGAAAGGTTTGTATTAAAAGTAAGTGAAGGAATAATTAAAATATTAGAACTAAGAGAATCCACAGACATTGATAACTTACAATTTGTAGTAAAACCTAGAGGAAATTTTTGTGATTGTAAACGTATATATTCTTGAATATTGTGAGTAATCCAATACTTAGCAGGTTAGTAATATCGACTTTAACTGAGGTTTATTGTTCTGTGGGATTTAGTTCGTTCTTGTTGTCGTTCCTTCTTTTGAAATATTTTGATTGCTGACTGACATGTTTGTCAAATAAAATCAAACAAAACCGTAGAAATGCGTTTATGATACAGTACTTTGTTTTTTGCGACGTTAGGGTAAAAGTGTAATGTGTTGACTTTAGCACTCGTTGACTCCTTGTATAAAAGCGTTTCCGAGCGTTCCCGACTCGTTGCTCTACCGGCAACCCGCTCGTGAGCGAAGAGGCTTAACTCCATATATAAAATGTTTTCCAACCCGTCCTGTCCCGACCCGCCTCGCCGGCAACTCGCTCGTGTGCGAAGAGACTAAATGTTTGTGCTCTTCACAAAAATGATAAAAAGTAATCATACTTCTAAATATTTTACAGATAATAAAACCTAAGACAACCCAAAATCATTCACAGTACATCCATGTACCCAAGTGTAATCTCATATAACTGATGATATCCCACCAGAGCGGGATTTGAACCCGTGACTTTCGGAGACTTTAATTAAATTTACATTTTATTTAAAATAAAATAAATAAATAAAATTATTTTAAATGTGAAAGCAGATTATTAATAAGCGCTAAAACACGTAACTTTTTTCTCATTTAACCGATTCTCTATCTCTTCAAATAATCTATTAAACTTCAGTGTTTTACACGTCTGGCGTGTGTATTTTTGAAAGTTGTTATCACGATTTTTTTTACTTTTTACATTTAAAACGGCCTCTCCATTAAAGCTTTAAAGTAAAGAAATTAAATCAATATAACATTGATTTAGAAATAAATTCGTGTTTAACCATTGTCTAAGACTTAAAAATTTGGACACTCATGATGAAGTTTTGTATATAAATATTTGGCATTTGATGTGTTTAGCTAATTTTGCCATATTTATTTCTTGTGTACTTCCTTGGTAGAAATACTGCCTCATCCATTCCAATATTATTTTAACATTTTAAAAATTATTACGATTTTTTTTTGGCTGTTACCTGGCCTTGGGTACTTGCCCATTAGCCATCATAAATCTATATATTTTTGTATCAATTAATTTATTGCAATTTACAATTTGTAGTATTTAACTATTCATTCGGACAATCACACACATTCATACTACACCCAGGGTCACGAAGAGATATTATTTTTGAAATAAAGTCTCCCCGTGCACGGGAATCGAACCCGAATTTGTGGCTCGCCGAGCGATACAGCCCGGCGACGTTACCGCTCGGCCACCACCTGCCCTATTACGATTTTAATAAGCTATAAAATGAAAAATATTTGTATATATACCTAGACAATAATTTTTTCTGTTCATTCCTTTGAAAATGGTTTAACAAACCGAAACTAGTCAGAGTAAAGTCTTGATTTGTGAAACAATATCAAGCGTTTTTTTTTATTTTAATTAACTTTACATATTGTAATATGTTTCACCAAGTGCCAGATGATAAATTAAATTAATCATGAAAAAAGCTACATTTTTGTTGAAATAAATGTAATTTATTTACGGAGTACCTAAACAAATCAATCAAATAAGATTTTTAATATTTCATCATATAATTCAATATCCGGAGGTGTATTTGCACGGGAAGTAGTTGTTTCAATAGATATTTATTGTCTTAAGTTGTCTTATTAATTAAGACATTGTTTGCATTTTCACGAATAACATTTTCGTAATTTTATATATTACTAATAATCTTTAGAAAAAACAGTGTTCAACGCTTGTATATTTATCAAATAGTCATAAAATATTCAGGAAATTTTAAATTTATATTAAAGTTATATTATCCTTAGACAAATCATTATTGTAAAACGAGCCAGGATAAAATTGTTGAAGGAAATTAATTTGATTGCTTTTTCTATATTTAATTATGATGACTACACCCGGTTATTTCATAAATCAAATATTTGCTAGATTCTGTTTGCTTATAGCTTCTCTAAATATTCACTTACGTTTTATGCATCCTAAGTTTAATTTTAAAGTAAAATAGATTTGAGAATTAACAATCTTGGCCACGGGTTAAGTGAGAAATTAATAAATATACAGAGTGTAAAATTAGCCGTCACACCATAGGGATTTTAGTGTAAAAGAATTAATTTTAATTATTTGCTGCCCTAATTATTTTAGACAAAAATTCTATTTAACTTTTTAGTAGATTAGAAAAATCTGCATCCTTAAGTTTTATTATTTTTCGTCGCATAATGAATTGTGAAGAGAAATTGAAATTCGAAAGTGATACTTAGCAAAAAAAAAAATAGTGGTGCCAAGGAATGGTTGACGTTACCATTAAGATTCGGTAAATAAAGTTGTTTGATTACTTACTATTAATAATTTAACGATTTTAGTTGCATTGTGTAAGTTTAAGTTTTTACTTTTTATTAAATTAATACCTGTCTACAATTTCAAGGCATCGCCGACTTTTCAGAATGGGGACATTTTTATTTGTCTAAATATTTGCTTCCTGAAAAATTTATAATAAAAGTAAGTAATATCAGTCGTTTCGGAACTTGTCGCAACTTGTCGCAACTTGTCATTACATAAAAGTTGAATAGACTTTTTGTTTAAAATAATTAGTGAAGCAATTAATTGAATATTTAGATAGTTACATTAAAATCCCTATGGCGCATCGGCCAATTCTACACCCTGTATAGTTTTGAAATGACTGTTAGTCGAAACTAGTCGGAATAAATAAATATTAGTGAAACAAACCAAGTAATTCTCTTTCTATTAATTTTTACAAATTAATTTACATAAAGTTTAATTGTTTCATCAAGTGATCAATGAGAACCAAACTAAAGAAATTTTGAATACGTTTTTTTTGCTTCCCTGAAATAAAAACAACGGAGACCTTTTTAAAAATATCTTAGTTAAATATTAGCACTATCATATTAAAAATTGTATTAATTTAATATATTACTTTTTAATTATGTTAAAATTGTATTGGTTAAATCAAATAAATAAATATTAAAATCATTATTCAGTAAATTGCTTTTTAAGTAAAAAATAGAACACTATTTTTTCTAATACCTATTGTGAAATTCAATGAGCCCAATGAATAGACACATTGATCTCAATTAACTTGCATCATTTTAATTAAAGATTATTGACTCATCTAAACATAATTAGAGGATTTTAGATTAGTTTTATGGCCCTGAAAGTGCAATTATAGAACGGAATTAGAATTAGAGTTCATTCATTTCAATTACTGCTTTTGATAGTTTATAAAAATTCATGGGATTATTTAAATTTATGTTAGATCGCTTTAATGTACTTTGAATAAATTATTTAAATATAACTCAAACTGATCATTTAAATTAGAAGGTTATTAAGATGTGAATATTTTGATTCGATTTATGTATTAAAATTAAAATGAGTATTATTTGATCTAAATATTTACAAAATATAAAACATGAATTAGATTCAAAACTGTTTGAGCACGGGTTAAGTGAGAAATTAATTAAACATAAAACATGATATAAAAGCTATAGTTCAGAAAAACGATTTGATGTAAGTTTTAAACCTTAACCCTTTAAGCCCTGGAATTTTTCTAGTGCCCAAAAAATGTTTTGTACACTGCATATTATTTATTACTACCTTAGATTTACAGAGAGTTTTTCTTTTAAGTATACATATCTCAATATCCTGTATACGCTGTAAATCTTTGTTGTTTTTACAAATATTTCAAATTGAACTTTCAAACTAGTATGTTCCAATCCCAGACTAAGCATGAAGCAAAATTTCGAGTTTAGAAAAGCCTGAAAATTTGGTTTGGTCGTGTAGCGCAAAGCGCGGAGCGACCAAACCAAATTTTCAGGCTTTTCTAAACTCGAAATTTTACTTCATGCGCCACGCGCACTAAACACTCATGTGATATGATGTTCAGAATACACGTTTTTAGCATACTGCTGTAGTAGAATATTTTGAACTTCACCTAAAATCAGTGTTTTATACGCGTGGCGCATGAAGTAAAATTTCGAGTTTAGAAAAGCCTGAAAATTTGGTTTGGTCGCGTAGCGCGTAGCGCTACGCGACCAAACCAAATTTTCAGGCTTTTCTAAACTCGAAATTTTACTTCATGCTTAATCTGGGAGTGGAAAACACTCGTTTAAGACCTTAAATTAACTATTTTAAATAACAAACGATTATGAAAAAAGTTACAGCTCATGCATACATGTATGTATATTTAAAAGAAAAATTCACAATATGTTTACCAAATTTTAGTGGTGGCAAATGTCACAGTCAGAGCCGAAAAGGTTAATCTATTTGTTTTCGGTTTTATTAAATTTACATAATGCTTTTTTATTGAATGCTTATTATCGACCAAATATTCAGAACAAGTGTAAAAAAAATTACATCTTATTCACGGGATCATTAGAAGGCAATAGATTAGATCCTGGGTCTCCAAACTATCTTCTTCGCGGGCCACAAATACAATTCTACATAATAAAGTCGGCCAAGATCCGATTATCTTTATAAAATTATGAAAAATTTAAGGAACAATTGTTCCAATATTTCAAAATATGACATTTACAAAAATATTACAAACAATGGCGGGCCGGATTCATGCAAGTCGCGGGCCGAATTTGACCCGCGGGCCGTAGTTTGGAGACCACTGGATTAGATAAAAAAGTCCGATTTGCAATATTTACAAAGCCGCACCTGATTTTAGGTTTGTGAAGGATATACCTGTTATTAAATACAATTTAATAATTTAAACAAAACACGAAATGAACATTTGTAATATTTTTTAACGTAAGATCAACTTAAGCAGAATATAATATAATTTTGAACTTCACTTTAAATCAGTGTTTCGTACACGTGACGTATGAAGTAAAATTTCGAATTTAGAAAAGCTTGAAAATTTGGATTGGTTGCTCTGCTTCGCTACGCGACCAAGTTAAATTTTCAGGCTTATCTAAACTCGAAATTTTACTTTATGTGTAATCAAGGAGTGGGAACACACGCTAAAAGTTTTAAATTATAGATATTGGAATAGGTTACTTTAAAAATCCCCGTGTAAGTAACATCGATTCATATCGGAAAAGTATTAAAAAACTGTCTACGGTTTATGACAAAATGTTTTCTAATAAACAACATGAATAAGTTATAAACTTGTACTTAAAACAATCCCCGTGTGAGTAACATCGAATTACATCGGAAAAGTATTAATACATGTCTACAGTTTATGTCAAAGTGTTGTCTAATAAACAACATTAATAAGTAATACGCTATTATTATATATATAAAATGAAATACCCTATACATTTTTACCTTAAACTCCCTTAACTGCCGTACATATAAAATCCGAAGGTAATCGAGGTATTGTTACTTGAGCCCGGCCATAAATAAAGAATTCTTTTATTTAATTGACAAGAGCGTACATTTTGATTTATGCCTTTTGCGAAGACATGTTTTATATATAAGTACATTTTCGACGGGCCCACAGTCTGACAATAAATAATATCGCCGGCATTCGCATTATGTAAGTCTCAATTAATTCCGAGCCAGATCCTATCTCTCCCTTTAATTACTTTTAAATTGATTGTCATCGTTTATGTAAGGTCATAATTAAGAACATGCAGTGAACATGCCGCGGTAAATCGTCGTGTGGAGGTTTACATTTGAAATATTCAATCTAATTATTTATTGTATGATTTAATGATAACGTGTACTTCTTTTATGCGTTACATCATTTTCTATGTGTAGTTGAATAAGTGGATTTTTCTTGTGTAATCTTTGCTGAGCTTCTACATAAGATTAAAAAAATTGTACGAACCCAATTTAATTACTGAATAAATCAACAAAATTACGTCAATGATTGAATATTATTTTTAAGCTCAAACAGCGAAAATTATATTTATACTTTTTTCAAATTAAGTAATTAAGGGCAGTCACAAAAGCGATATTTCTTTTATTTTAATCATAAGCCTATTGGCGTAAGGCGTTTAAAAATATATCTAAAATTGTATTAATGTTATATCATCACTATTTCACTAGAACATGAATGGTAATAGCTATTGAATTGTAGTTAACAAATTTAGGACACAACCTGAATGCTTATAATTTCGTAAATAAAGATAGGCGACTCTTATCGGTGGACCTGGCAAACCTGACAAAATAGTTAACATAAATCGGTCAAATTATTTAATATTTACATTGAATTATGTTATAAATTGTTTATTAATTGACAATTTCTCAAAAAATAACATCTTACTGCATTATTAGTTTATTTTTAAATTAAATTTAAGCTTCTGTAATTTAAATTCTAACCACTGATTTTTTAAGCTTTTCCAAACTCGAAATTTTACTTCATGCGCCACGCGTATACAACTCTGAAATATCGTTTAAAATATAGTTCAAAATATACTGCTAAAGCAGTATTCTAAAGCAGTATATTTTAAACTTTACTTAAAATATCGTGAAGTTCAAAATATACTGCTTAAGCAGTATTCAAAAGCAATATATTTTGAACTTCACTTGAACTCAGTGTTGTATACGCGTGGCGTAGAAGTAATAGAGCTGCACGTGTTAAGGTTGGGAATTACTTCTCTAGATTAACTCACTATTTTGCCCACAACTTAAAATACTAACAATTAATATCAGTTCTGTAGAATTATAAAACAAAACTAAATAAAAGTAATCAGTGAAGAAAGGAATTACTACAATAAATAATAAAACATTTCACGTAACTAAAAGAAGAATATAAAATTGGATATATCAACATTCATGTATTTTGGTTTGTAACTAGTTTTGAAATTCCGATTTTTGTATTTATAATTTTCGGATCTATGATCCCGAAAGTTCGTTATTGTTTAACTAAATATTTGTAAGTATTTATTTAATTTGTTGCAGCTCATCACCAAATGTTATTTTTGATTAAGCAAATTGTGATGATACATTTCTCAATTATTTCTTTACAGGGCAAATTGTGTTTCCCCCTCGTGAAAGTATTTATATGTAAATTTCCGAAGGTTCGTTATAAAGAAGTGTTTCGGGCTACAAAATACTTGCATGTTAATCAGCCTCCTTGAGGTCGTTCGGAAGAAAGTGAATTTGTGAATTTCTCGCAAACAGATGCCGTAACAGGTGATTCTTGGCAATGTGATTAAGCTCAAATGCATGTGTTTTTTTTTTATAAATGTAAAATCAGTTGGTAAATATTCCATAAATGTATTATGCAACTGGTGTTAATATGTGACTATTAAATAATTGACATTTTTGCGTTGATCAATATTTCATTGAACCATAAAATATTAAGAGTAGAATTGTTTATCGTTCAATGAAGAAAATATTAGTTATTTAATAATTACATATTTTTGTCGGTTGCATATAATTTAGAAGTGATATTTTATGAATGCAGATTGCATTATTTGAATTAATTTTAAACTTGATCAAATTTAAAATCGGGTCAAGTATAATTTTAAATTCCGTCAGGTATAAATCAAGCAATAATATGTGATCAACGACTAAACGTAAAATCAGGACAGTAAGGCCCATTTGTTGAATAGGAGCTTAAGCCCTAAACTTGGCGGTGTTTTTTAATCATGGCTGATTGTTAAACAGTGGTTTAAACTAGAGTTTTCCTAAGCTGCCGGCCACCACCTCTTAACGCTCAAAGCTCGAATTCATAACCTCAAACATCAAAAATAGTTGACGTTTTTATTACAGAATCGGCCAGAATATTCACTTTATGAATATTCACAAATTTTGTTTATAGATGATTTGTTTGTATTTTTTCAGAATTCTGCTGTATAGAGAAACTTCATTTTTTAGGCGTGGTGCATGAAGTAAAACTTCGAGATTATAAACTAAAATGTTTACGTAAAAATTTGGTTTGGAGGAATATTGTTTAAAAAATTGTGAAAAAATCAAATATTACCGTAAAGCTTCATAAACTAGGTAATTTATACAAAATAAATCAAAGTTCAAGATACAATCTACAGATATTAAATTATTGACACAGACGTGGAATAATGACCAATCAATTGAGAGTTAAGTGTGAAATGTTGAATATTTCAATGGAATTTTGTTTGAAAATTTGTAAAATATTTTAATATTATTTTAAAGCATCAAAAGCTTATGCAGAATTAATTGGTGTTCTAGATACAATAAACAGAAATTATATTCTCCACCCAAACGTGGAATAATGTCTAATCAAATGTTGTGTGTGAAATGTTGAATATTTTAATAGGATTTTGTTTGAACATTTCTAAAAACATCAAATATTACTTGAAATGTTTAAAAACGTAGTAATTTATACAGAATTAATTTAAGTTCAAGATAGAGTCAACAGAAATTTTATTGTTTACCTTAAGTGGAGTTACAGCTACTCAAAACGTATAAGACCAAATTTTCAGGATTTTCTAAACTCGAAATTTTAATACTTCATGAAATAAAACAACGCAGTTGGGAGGGTTTCACTTTTATTGTTCAACACTGCAACATGTTTCACCACACAGTGGTTTCATCAGGCAGATGAAATAATGATTTTACAAAGTACAGGTAAAAGCTTATAAACTAATGCAATTAAGTTAATAGAAGGGGGGGGGGTAATGAGGTAATTAGGCTGAAACTAATACAATCAATTATTTTTTTCAGCCTAATTACCTCATTACCCCCTCCCCCCTTATATTAACTTAATTGCATTAGTACATAAGCTTTTACGTGTACTTTGTAAAATCATTATTTCATCTGCCTGATGAAGCCACTGTGTGGTGAAACATGTTGCAGTGTTCAACAATAAAAGTGAAACCCTCCCAACTGCGTTGTTTTATTTCAAATAGTATTATGGAGTTTCATCATGTATCCGCCTCATCAATTAAATACTTCATGATTAAAACTATAGCCTAAATGTGTTTTATTTTAACCCCTTGAGTTACGGTTCAGAACTACATTTAAGATATATACAGCAGTAAATTGCTAAAATAATGAACAAGTGACACATATTATCTGCACAATATTTCAGTGTTTTATACGATTGACGCATGACCTAGCATTTCAAGTTTAGAAAAGCCTGAATATTTTAAGGCTTTTCTAAATTGAAAAGCGTTAAATTTTAAAAAATCGTCATATGTTTGAATACCTTGAAGAGAGATTCCCAGTATACAATATAATAAAAATAAAACATGACAAAATCCTCAACAAAAGTATTAAATAAAATCATAACAAAATCTAGCAATATTCTAAACTTAAATGTATTAGTAAATTTGAAGAACGTAAAGCAATTATAAAAATAATTATTGCATAAAGATTTACAGCAAAAATTACCTAAACGTGGAATAATGGCTAATCAATTGAGTATGAAATGTTGAATATTTTAATAGGATTTTGTTCGAAAATTTGTAAAAACATCAAATGTTATTTAAAATCCTTGAAAACTTGGTAATTTATACAGAATTAATTTAAGTTTAAGATAGAGTCAACATAAATTTAATTGTTTACCCAGAAGTGGAGTTACAGCTACTCAAAATGTATAAGACCATATATTTTGAACTTAGCCTTAAATCAGCGTTTAATACGCGTGGCGCATGAAGTAAAATTTCGAGTTTAGAAAAGCCTGAAAATTTGGTTTGATCGCTCCGCTCCGCTTCGCGGAGCGATCAAACCAAATTTTCAGGCTTTTCTAAACTCGAAATTTTACTTCATGCTTAGTCTGGGAGTGGAAACACTCCTTAGAAGCTTCAAATGAACGCTTTTGAAACACAATGAATGTCGCTAAATTTGCAGTGTATGTTATATCAAACCATATCTATCTTTTTACTGTTATGTCACATTTTCCAAAGAAGAAACGGTACGCGGTAAACCTAGGTATTAGTCTTAGAAGTGCAAAAATATTTATTTATTTAAAGCATTCTTATTGATTGTTAGAGCACCCAATTTTAAATAGTGTAACATAACCTCTAAATTAGGTACGCCAAATAGATATTGCCATGTTAACGTTTTCAATAGTTCAAAACTAACTAATAGCATGTACATTTTGTTTTATTAATATGAAATGTTAGTATCGTATTTGTTTGGGTCTTCTATTAACAAGACTGTAAGTGTTTAACAAAACTGTGAGTATTCAACAAAATAGAGTAGTTTTAAATAAATAATCATTGTTATTACTAGACCATTCAGAATTCCGAACAAGCGACAAATTTTTAGACGTTTCAAAGTCGAAATATTTATTTTATATTTCTAAGAGGAGTGCTCTTAGAAGTATAAAATAACCTCACTTCAATTATAGATAACAGAGTCAAACCGTTCCCGTGAGTATCAAAAACCCAAGTACTTCATATACTAACCTATAAAAAAGTAAGCTAATCAAGCTACTGGGTTCATACCCCATTTATAAAGGTTATAATCCTTTATTTTTTAATTAAACTGTATAAAATTATATTCTTTCATCAATAATAATTGGATCCCTCGTATCAATATCTTTAATTAATTTCTCACTTAACCCGTGGTGAAACATTTTTGAATATAATACTGGATATTTAATTAAAACATATTATTATTAAATAATATGGAAGAGCTTTGGAACTCTCCGATAGCGTCCGTCCTTATTGCCGATATTTTATGATAGCCTGTATTTGTATATAAATAGTTGCTTAGATATTTTTTGTACATTCCTCCCCGAAGATGACCAATGGTCGAAACTAGTCGGAGAAAATATAAATTAGTGAAACAAACCAAGTGTTTTAATTAAATATCCAGTATTACCCTCGTATCAATTTCTTCCATATCATGGATAGGTATGTGAATAGGACTAGAAATTAATCTTCTATCTATTATCCCTCTAATAAATAGAAATAAAAACCTATTCGCCTCTGAAGGTTGATAATGGTATTAAGCCGAAACTAGTAGAAAATAAAATACATATAAGTGAAACAAAACCAAGTGAATTTAATTTACAAACCATTATATATAAAATAAATATTTCTACTTTAGAAAAGTCTAAAAATTTGTCGGCGCTGCAAAGAATTGTTGTAAATCTAGTGTTGGTAGTTTTAGAGAGAAATAATTGATATGGTCTTAAGTGAAAAATCATTGATTTTACATAATTTTAAGACAGTAGAAATAATTATTGTTTGTTATTTATATTTTATTGTATTTTCTATTCATTTATTTACGGAATCTCCTTTTACATAAATTTATAATATTAGTATATTTATATATACAGAGTGGATAACAGAAAAATAACAATTGTATTAGACATGTTCATGTTACTCTTCCTTTATGCGAGTTAAAATGATAATAATAAAAAATACTAAAGAGTGAATACATTATTTAGAGATAAAATCTATATATCGGTACAATGACAAATACATAAACAACTAATAAATTGTACAAATAACATATTAAAATTAATATCAGTAATTGATGAGCAAAATATCACAGTAAAGACTAGATTGTATAATATAATATCAAATTAAAATTATATGAGTTCACAAACTAAGTAATTGAAATTAAGATAAAACATTATTAACAATAGCGGATAAATTGATTCGTTTCAAATTAGCCTTAAATGTTGAAAATGAAGAATGATGTAATAAAAAAATATTGTTATTGTTTAATTCGTTACAGTAACTCATCATTCTGCATATTGAATTAAATTTTGCGTAATTAACTGCATTATAGCGTAAATAAAATAAAAATTTCGATCTATTGGGACCTCTAGCAGGCACATAAAAGTCTAATTATTCTAATAAGCTTTGGCAGTCTATCTCGCCGTGTATAAGCTTAAATAGAAAACACAAATCATTTATTATTCTTCTATTTTCCAACGAGCTGAGACACAACATATTATGCATAGTACTATTGCTGAATTGGTATCTAGTGTTGCCTAGCCTAGCAGAAACTAAGCGCAAAAAGCGACTCTGTACTTTCTCCAGCTCTGCTGAAAGTACCCTCGTATGAGGAGACCAAACGACAGATGCGTATTCCAAGTGAGGTCTGACCAAGGAAGTATATAATTTAAGTAAAACAGAAACATTAACATCTTTCGAAAAGCGTCCAATAAGCGTCCTTTGTTAGATATGCGTTTAATATGATGGCTAAAGTTTAAATTATAATTAAATATGACACCCAGGTCCTTGATGTCATCAACGCAAAGCAATGCATGATTACATATCGCATAATTAAATTCCATTCTGTAACGGCGATAAAATAAAATTGAGCTGCATTTTTGTAAGTTAAAAAATAATTTGTTAGTTTCACACCACGTGGACAAACTATTCAGATCCAACTGTAATTTATGTTGGTCATCCAGGCATTTAATAGATTTAAACAATTTCAAGTCATCGGCAAATAGAAGATAATTACTATATTTAATATACTGGCCAATATCATTAATAAATAGTACAAATAATACTGGTCCGCAATGGGAGCCCTGTGGGACTTCAGAAGTAACACTAATTTCTGTAGATATTGTATTACCTATCTTGACTACCTGTTTTCTATCTATTAACCATTTAAAAATAGTGCCCCCAAAACCGAGAGACGCTAATTTATGTAACAAAATTAGATGATTAACACGGTCGAAAGCCTTAGAGAAGTCCGTATAAATAGCATCAACTTGACAGCCCTTTTCTAAAGCGTTCGACAGGTATGTATGGTAGAAAGTAAGATTTGATACAGTTGATCTATTCTTCATAAAACCGTGCTGTTGATCAACTATTATATTTTTACAGTTCCACACTATTTGTTGAGAAACTAACAGATCTAATATTTTTGGTATTGTGGATTGCAAGGCTACTCCTCGATAATTTTCAATATTCTCTTTTCTGCCACTTTTAAAAATTGGTTTCAAGTAGCTACTTTTCCAACTTTGAGGGATAATACTGGAAGATAAAGATGGATTAAACAAATCAAGAACTGGTATAGCTAGAGTATATTTACACTTTTCCAGAAAATAGGCTGTAATCCCATGAGGGCCTGCGCTGCATGATTTATTCAGATTAGACAATGAGTTAAAGGCGTCAGTAAGAGTAACATTTACATTGCAAAAATTTATTATTGGCTGATTTTCAAAATTGGGTACCACAAACTGATCATCAATTGTATACGCCGCTGAAAAATATTCGGCAAATAATTGTACTGAATCATTAATTGACATATTTATGTAATATTTGTCCTCTGAAGTACCACCTCACCAAGATGGGTCAGACAACTGATGCCAACTGCAGGTTCTGCAACGAGGCACAAGAAACAGCAGAGCACCTACTTTGTGAATGCCCTGCCTTGTCCCTTCAAAGAGGGAACTACCTGTCATCGGCCACTTTAAACACCGAGGAATTGGTACACATTAACCCTCAAGTTATAGTAGACTTCATAAGAAGTCTAGACATTGAAGGACTCAAGTAGGTCAGGGATAGTTACAAAAGATCTTTTAGGTCGAGGTAACTTCGAAAGGCCCAGAGGCCACACGACCCACCGACCCCATAACATAACATAACATAGTAGGCCCGTTCATCAAAATGTTCAACATTCAACATGTTTATATTTGTTTGTGATGTATGTTGGTTTCTAATAAACAGTACATCGGTCAGTCTATTTTGTACGATTGCAAAATCCCAAAAACGTTCACGATTAACAATCCGGTCATCAGAGAATTCCCCAACAGTTGGCAGTAAACTCCCAACTGTTGTCTATGATGAACGGGCCCAATGTTTAATAAGTAGGCCGTTTGATAATGTTAATAGAACGCATGTTGCCGCTTAAATTCAGGACTAATGACATGTTCATTTCCTATTTTTAGCACCTATGATACACACATTATTTAATTCTGTTTGTGTGAGGTCTGGAAGCGATAAAATAAAGGTCCAAGGGGATTCGATTTGAATTAATAATGTGTCGTTCAACTTGAGCAATGTCTGCGCATAACAATCAGAATCGTGCAATGAATCGCCGCTTTTTGATGCGGTTGCGCATGCCCGATGCACAATTGATCCCTTCTCCATTGTAATTTAATTTCTCCATGGTCCATCTTGTGTTCGAATTTAATTGAGAATTTGCATATCTAACGATTCTTGCGTCATTCTACCGATACTTGTCCGAATACGCATCATTCAATTATGAGTAACAGAAAACGCTTCATTAATTTCAACTTGTTGGGAAATATTTGTGTTTTGCATAAGGCGTATTTTAATTGTAAATGTGTGTTGTAATTAACTGTGTATTGATCCGAGAATATACAGTACATACATAAAATAATGCATTTATAAACGGTATATTGTTTTGATTAATTTTTGTAAATGTTTTAATTCTCTATTTTTTAAAAACTGTTTTACTTTCATTATAAATAATCGCTATTATATAGATTTTCATGTTAAAATAAGACTAAATAAAATACATATAACAATTTGGAAAGACATTAATAAAAATTATTTATAAATGTTGAAAAACAAAATACTACAGTCATTAATATTCTTTTTGTTTCATTAAGTGATTAATTAAACTAATTATAGGTTCAAAAATGATAACATTTTATTGTAAGTGCTAAAATCTGAACTAATCATAAGGTATCATGGCAGAACGAACCTTTATAATATCAAATCCTCATTTATTTCTAGGTAAAATACAAATATTTCAGGATCAAAACAATGGCCTAAATGCGTTTCATATTAACCCCTTGAGTTATGATTTAAAACTACATTTAAGATACATACAGCAATAAATTGCTCCAAACGTTCTAAATAATCTAAATAAACATTTATAAAATTAATGAACACGAGACACAAACAATATATTTTTATGTTCACAACATTTCAGTGTTTTGTACGCTTAACGCAAAAAACATTTCAAGTTTAGAAAAGCCTGAACATTTTTAAGCCTTAATCATTCGAAAGCGTTAAATTACAAAAAATCGTCATATGTTGGAATACCTAAAATACCCCTTGTATACAATATAATAAAAATAAAACATTATAAATACCCCCACAAAAATATTGAATAATCTCATAACAAAATCTAGCAATATTATAAACTTAAATGTATTAGTACATTTAAAGAATTTAAAGCTGTTATAAAAACTATAAATGCATGAAAATTTACAGCAATAATCAGGATATAAATACCTAAAGCAAAAATCCAGAAAACTTGATTCCTGGACTATACAAATCTCGAGCGGTATTTGTGACGTCTGCGACACATCAAAATCAACTTATACATATTAAAATAACTGACGTCTCTTTTACGTAATTGTATGTAACTGAATTAAATACAATGACTTTAATTTAAATTGTACAACAAACCAAGTGTATTGTTTTTACTTTCAAGGAACTACATATCTAAATACAGGGAGTTTTTCTTTAAAGTATACATATCCTAATCAGAGCTGGGACGAATCCTCGTAAAGCGGATTCGAATCACGAATTTGAATCACCTAATATGATTCGAATCACGAATTCTCGAATAAAGGATTGATATAATTATTTATTCGAAACCATTAATATATAAATATCGTTACTAGTTGTTTTAACAAAAATATTTAAAACCTAATTATTTATTATTACCACTGAACATCGTCGATAACAGACTAAATATCTGATTCCCTGTTACTCTGATTAAAGATGTATTTGTGTGTTTTTGAACTTCACTTCAAATCAGTGTTTTGTACGCGTGGCGCATGAAGTAAAATTTCGAGTTTAGAAAAGCCCGAAAATTTGTCGAGGGTCGCTGCGCGACCCTCGACAAATTTTCACGGGACTTTTCTAAACTCGAAATTTTACTTCATGCTTAGCCTGGGAGTGGAAACACCCGTTCAAAACTTTAAATTGAACTCTATTATAAAATGTTTGTTTGATATATTTTCCCTGTTATTAGATCCTTTGTATCTGTTGGGAAATAAACGAATTATTATTATTATTATTATTAAAATGGACAATGCCTGAAAATCACGTAAATAATAAATTCACTAAATATCATTAAAACCAGAGGTCCGAGAATATTCAACATTTTTTATTTAAATTGACCAAAACATTAACAAAAAAGCTATATGATATTATTAAATTTGTCATATTCAGCAGGAAAATTACAAAACACGTAAAAATTTATAAAATTAACTTAAATATTGACAAAAACAATGAAAACAATTTAACAAAATGGGGGTTTCCCACAGAAGAAAGTTATATTAAAAGGTCAGGAAAAAAATCTTGAATCAGGGAAATGCCGGAAAAATTTAACGTTTCAGATTGTGGCTACCATGTCAGTTTTACTTCAAATAATATTAAACAAAATTTTGAAAACTAGATTATTATCTTTAAAAACATTTTCAGTAATTTAATGTTCTTATCAAATCATTCAGTTTGAAGTTTCGAACGAGCGTTTCCACTCCCAGACTAAGCACGAAGTAAAATTTCGAGTTTAGAAAAGCCCCGCGTAGAAAATTTGTCGAGGGTCGCGCAGCGACCCGAGGCAAATTTTCACGGGGCTTTTCTAAACTCGAAATTTTACTTCTTGCGCCACGCGTATAAAACAGTGATTCAACGAGAAATTAAAAAACACACAAAACAAATTTTTCATGTTAATCCTCACTACTAATTCGAATTATTTTTGACGATTCAAAACCTTTTGTAAGTATTCGAATCCTTTTACAAATATTCGAAACCTTTTATAAGGATTCGAATCACCCACATTTGGATTCGAATACGAATCCTCTTGAAAAAATCTAACGAATCCGGATCACGAATCCAGTTGAACTAAAGTAATCGAATGCCTCTTTTGAATCCTCTTAAAGGATTCGAATCCAGGATTTGAATCCTGAATGATTCGAATCCTGCCCAGCTCTGATTCTAATTATATGCTATAAATTGTCATATATTCTTTGTTATTTTAAAAGAGATCAAATTAATGCTTTAAACGAGTGTTGTCCACTCCCAGGGTAAGCATGAAGTAAAATTTCGAGTTTAGAAAATCCTGAAAATTTGGTTTGGTCGCGTAGCGAAGCGAAGCGACCAAACCAAATTTTCAGGATTTTCTAAACTCGAAATTTTACTTCATACGCCACGCGTATAAGACACTGATTTCAAATGAAATCCACTTGTTCACGATATTTCAGTGCTTTCAGTGTTTAATACGTGTGGCACACGAAGTAAAATTTCGAGTATAAAAAGCCTGAAATTTTCGTTTCATGCATTTTAAACTTGAAATTTTACTTCATGCTTAGTCTGGGAGTGGAAAGCACTCGTTTAAAACTTCAAAATGAACTCTTGATAAAAGCGAATCCATATGTATACTTAAAAGAAAAATTCCATTTATCTCTGTTAGTATCTTAAAATTGTATACCCCACCGTCCTATAAATGCATTAGATACTTACTGAAAAGGTTATTATACTTATCAAACATTTTTTGTTAAAGAAAAACATATTTTCACGTTGTTCGTCCGGTTCGTATGGTCAAAGAATGCCGGTTGAAGGAAAGTTGGCGTTTGTCTGATGCTACTGGCGGTTACTCGCCGATTAATTGCTCTGATACTAATTTTGCAATTACCTTCTACACTTTTTTTAGAAGATACTCATCTTGGGAAGTTATTTGAAAACAATGTGCGCCTAATAAGAGATTCAATCTAACAAATCTGGTGTTATGTTCAACATCATTCTTAAAATTTATTGCAATGAATAACAATTGATGACCAAGAGAACGTTAAACGGAAAACGGGATATTTTCAAGTTGTATGAAAATTGCGAAATTACATATGAAATAGAGAAAATTACAAACCACTCGTTCCTAACGAGATAAAGATTTTTTTTATACGATAATTCCATCGAAATGACAAAACTATAGATGAAAAACTCTTTTATTTTAAACCATTTCTTTAATTGCAAACAAACAATTCGACTGGTCAATTATTGATAGGTTTTTTAATTATTAAACACAATGCGTTTTAAATGATACTGTTTTTTAAATTTAAACTGTAGTAAACGTTAATTGTGGTTATAGCAAGGTTTTACTACTTAACTTGATATTTAAGCAAATTTTACTTGATATTTAAGCTTCTTGACTTGATATTCAAGCAAGTTTCTTGACTTGATATTCAAGCAAGCTTCTTGACTTGATATGCAAGCTAAGTGACTTGATATTGAAGCTAATGGACTTAATTACAAAAAATCGTGATATGTTGGAATACCTATTCAAACTGCTTGACTTGATTATACAACTGGATTTGATAGTTAACAAATCTCTTTATTACTATTGCGCTATTAAATTCAGATTAAGTAGCTTAAAATCCAACCAAAAACAACGTTCAAAGTGAATTTATAACACGTAATGAGTTTTACCTTTAGAGCGATTACACGCAATAAATTACCTGATTAATTTTACGTTAGAAATATGAGATATAATATTATAAATTAAATAAACTTTACCTGCAACCACATAAGAAAACAGTGTTTTCTTAACCACCTTACTGATCTAGAAAACACTGTCATAATCACGCGTTTGTTGTAACAAAAAAATGACAAACGTCAGTTTTGAAAAGTCATCGTACAAGTGCGACACGTACATGAATCTATAAGCAGTAAAATTGCAATTTCAAAAAAAATTAGTGCAGCTGTTGATCCCATTCTGCTTAGTGACGATCAACCTTCCACTTCACATGGCCCTAGAAGAACAGCTGCACAAACTCCTGAAATTGCAAGCAACAGAGAAAACTATGAAAACGAACACATGGAAACAGCTATTGAGCCTGCGGTAATTTGTGATAAACAACCTTACATTTCACAAGCACCTGAAGTCAGAAGCAATGCAGAAAGCAATGAAAACCAACATATTGCAGTTAATACACAAAACTCAATGCGAAATGGTGGCTTTTCTTTTAATAACTGTTCTGTAGTTATAAATAATCATTATCATTATTATAACTAGTTTGCACAAAATAATATGAAAATAGATAAAAATAAAACTTTTTGCCAGTTGCTACTTAAATCTACATTACTATATTTGGTGTTCGCATGAAAACTATATAGGTGGTTGCAGGTAAAACTATGTACAATACGCGTGTGGTAGGCATATTACGTGCTGGTGGAGTTAACACACTCGCCGCTGCGCGGCTCGTGTTTAACTCTACACTCGCACGTAATATACTGTTTACCACACTTGTAATGTAATATACTATTACGAAGATATGGTTAATTTAAAAGAGTATTGTTCAAAGATCAGTTGAACTTATAAAATCAGATAAAAAATGTACAATGGAGGTTAAGTTTACGAATTTCATATTTATGTAATATTCTTACCGTCAAGGTTTTTGAGAAATCCTATGAATTTTACCAGCTACCGGTATATTCGTTTTTTTTTTTACTGGTCAACCAGTTTTGGGATTAATTTTTCTTAGGTTCTTTGATTATTTGGATGTCCCTACTGTTTGTAATGTAATGACATTAATATATGAATGCCATGTTGCAATTGATTAATTATTTGACAGAAACGTGGTAATAACATGCCGAAAGTAATGTTCCCCCACTTAATTAATCTTTATAATAGGGTAATTAAGCACATCGCAGCCATGTGGAAAACATTACCTCAAATTTATGTTAACAGAAAAAGTCAAAATTACATCAAAAGTATCCAACCAAATGTCCAACATTATAAAAAAATCACCAGATCTAGTTGGTCAATAATAAAAAAATAGAATATAGGTACATAATTCTAAAATTTGGTATTTAATTTCCTGACACGTGCTTTAGTTCTTTACACCTGCTTGTGAAAAGAATTTCGAAGAATACAAATGAACCAATGTTTGTTTCTGGACGTTGTAATGCCTTTAACAAGGTAATTTCTATGTTAATGACTGTAATAAAATGGTATGTGAGTGTCGAGAAATCAAAACGTGTTAAAATTTAAAAAATCACACTAAGTACAGCCTAAATAATACAATGAAAGTGCAATAATTATTAGCATGACACATTAACATATACATCTCTTTATAGTGATTTATCAATATTTCTACTCAAATTTAGAAAAATAGTGCTAGATATTTAGAACAATTAGTTTAAACAATTAAAGTACAGAGAATTTTTTTTAAGTATACGTATTCATGCGCTTTTTTTGAAGAATTCAATTTAAAGCTATAAACGAGTGTTTTCCACTCCCAGACTAAGCATGAAGTAAAATTTCGAGTTTAGAAAAGCCTTAAAATTTGGTTTGGTCGCGTAGCGCGAAGCGCGGAGCAGCCAAACCAAATTTTCAGGCTTTTCTAAACTCGAAATTTTACTTCATGCGCCACGCGTATAAAACACTGAACACACTGAAATATTGTAAACAAGCGAACTTCACTTGAAATCAGTGTCTTATACGTGTGGCGTATGAAGTAAAATTTCGAGCTTAGAAAAGCCTGAAAATTTGGTTTGGTCGCTCCGCGCTTCGTGCTACGCGACCAAACCAAATTTTCAGGCTTTTCTGAACTCGAAATTTTACTTTATGCTTAAACTGGGAGTGGAAAACATTCGATTAAAGCTCAAATTGAACTCTTAATAATAATAATAATCTTTATTCCCAACAGAATAATATCTTACGAGGAAATACATAAACAATTGTTACATTTAAGAAATTACTATAACAAATTAAACAGAAACATCGGATATCTCAAGATTTACAGCATACCATTGGGCTATGTATACTTAAAAGAAAAACTCCTGGTATATCAAATCCATGCGATACTCAGATTGCTAGACAAAAATATAAAATAAAGGTTTTGATAAATTGGGACACATAGATCCTTCAAAACATTTGAAAGTTTCGATTTGTGTTTTGTGTTTCGATTTTCACCGTGTGTTCTGAGGTAACCGTAAGAATCCGAAATTTCAAAAATAAATATATAATCAGTACATTTTGCAATTAAGATTTAGCAAATTCACATAAAATGAATAAATGTACTCCATATCAAATAAGATTAAAATATCTTAACGTGCTTCACAAACATACTTTAAAAAGTTAAAATTTTGTGATACAGTTCATGAATGTTCGTGAGTATTTTATTTAAAAGTTTATACAAATCAAACATATAAAAACGAATTAAAAATAATATCGACTTTCTGCAAAAAGTTTGTCTCCAAATATTCATTGAAACAACTACTTCTCGAGCTAATACCCCGACAGATATTGAATTATACAATGAATATTTGCGTTACACGACAGCACTGCTGTTCTATGCATAATTTATATGCAAAATGCAACATCAGGTCAAAATTAAAAATAATATCGACTTTCTGCAAAAAGTTTGTCTCCAAATATTCATTGAAACAACTACTTCTCGAGCTAATACCCCGACAGATATTGAATTATACAATGAATATTTGCGTTACACGACAGCACTGCTGTTCTATGCATAATTTATATGCAAAATGCAACATCAGGTCAAGACCTGATGTTGCATTTTGCATATAAATTATGCATAGAACAGCAGTGCTGTCGTGTAACGCAAATATTCATTGTATAATTCAATATCTGTCGGGGTATTAGCTCGAAAAGTAGTTGTTTCAATGAATATTTGGAGACAAACTTTTTGCAGAAAGTCGATATTATTTTTAATTCGTTTTTATATTTTATAAATATTCTGCAACCTATTGACAAATTCAATTTTTCTTTATGATAAATTTTCTTTAAGACAAATCAAACAATTAGTGAATCGAAATAAAATTTAGTGAATTTATTTAGAATTGGATAAATGTTGGCATACGAGTATAATAATGAGAATTAAAATACCTCGATTGCGACTGAAAGATACATTGTTGTAAAACTTGTTGAATTTAACAGACTCTCTAAAAACAAAACAAAAAAGCAACAGAAATTTGACGAAAACGTATACATTTTTTGAAAATTATGGAACCAAAATTGAAATGTTCTTACACAATTTATGAATTTCGCCTATATTTATAAATTGTATAAGAAAATTTCAATTTTGGTTCCACAATTTTTCTTTTGTTAAAAAAATCAATAAATCGTTCAATCAACATAAATTTTAGTAAATTTATACAAAATTTAATGAATGTCTTACTGTAGAAATATTATTATACGTATCTGAAAACATAGATCCCAATATTTATATTTTGTAAACAAAATTAGAAGTAAGTACGAGGTGTGGAAATTAAGTGATGAGATTGGCAGCATAGCGTTCGATACGGCAACACTGGAAGCACGTGGCTTGGAGGGGTGACAGATGGACATGCGATAGGCGTTCAGTACAAGTTTGAACTTGATCGAGTCATTACGCTGTGCGTAGTCATTGTTCTCGTGAAACCGTATTTTGAAGTGCGTTCTAAAAATGAGTGATATTAATTTCGAGCAACGGTGTGCTATCAGGTTTTGCTTGAGACTTGGGTACAGTGCAACAGAAACTTCAGCAGGCCTACGGAGACAGTGTTTTGTCAAGAGCCCAGGTTTTTCGATGGTTTAAGGCATTTTCAGAAGGAAGAGAGTCGATGGAAGATGAATCACGCAGCGGAAGGCCTGCAACAGCAAGAACCGATGAAAATGTCGACAGAATCCGGGAACTTGTGCGTTCAGATCGTCGGTTAATGATCAGAATGATGGGGGAACAGTTGAATTTGAGTCACACTACCGTTTATCACGTTTTGACCAATGAATTGGGGATGAGAAAGATCTGCGCGAAAATGGTTCCAAAAAACCTTTCGCAGGAACAAAAGGACATTAGAAGGGAAAGGTGCCTTGACTTTTTGGAATCGATTGAAAATGATCCACATTTTTTGGAACATGTCATCACTGGTGACGAGAGTTGGGTGTTTGAATACGACCCGTAAACAAAACGCCAGAGCATGCAATGGTGCACGCCAGGCTCTCCAAGGCCCAAAAAAGCAAGAATTAGCAAATCAAAAATTAAATGCATGCTGATTTGTTTCTTTGATAGCCAGGGAATTGTCCACAAGGAGTTTGTGCCTCAAGGCCAAACAGTAAATCAACACTTTTACCTCGAGGTTCTTGAAAGACTCCGAAAAAGGATCATTCGTGTGAGATCACACATCAAGAACAATTGGATCCTGCATCATGACAATGCGCCGTGTCACACAGCAATATCAATAAACCAGTTTTTGACCAATAAAAATATTCCTGTGGCTCCTCAGCCTCCTTACTCACCTGACTTGAGTCCTGCTGACTTTTTCCTTTTCCCTAAATTGAAAATTCATCTCAAGGGACGTCATTATGGGACACTCGAAAACATTAAAACGGCTGTAACCGACCAGCTGAAGGCTATCCTAGTATCCGAGTTGCAGCACTGCTATGAGGAGTGGAAGAAACGTCTCCAACGCTGTGTGCCTTCTTAAGGGAATTACTTTGAAGGAGACAACATTCAATTTTAATTTTATTCGAATAAAACTAATTTAAAAAATCAGTCTCATCACTTAATTTCCACACCTCGTATATTTTGATGCTTGCGATGCTACATTATCATGCAATTAGGTTTTTAATTAGACCTATTGTATTCCATATTTTAATTTCGGTTCCCTAACACGTGTTTTGAACTGTAAAAATTATTTTCAAATGAGACAAGAAAGCCAATGGGGGTGAAAAAGTAGATATAAGTACACATTTTGAACATGGAATACAAAAAGTGTATTATTCCAAACTCAAATTGCATGCAAATAAAAAAAATCAACAGATAATTTAACCAATATTAAATTAACTGAATTCACTCAGAAATAATTCTACATCAGTTTTCTTAAAAAAAGTTAAAATATCTCGGCTTGTTTTAGTAAAATATACTATTAAAACTTAAATTTCGAAAGAGAACAATTAATTCATGTGCAAAATTAAATAATTCAGGTAATTTTTGAAAAATATTGAAGTGAAGCTGAAATTGTTGCAGAATAAAGCTAGTAATGCATGGGATTTAAAAAATAGATTTTAAAAAACCGATTAAGTAAAGTGTACCTAACATCTCTACAGATATCTCTTAATTTTATGTTAAATAAACAATCTGTTGCGTTTTCAAACAATATACATGGAGTTTTTCTTTTTGGTATACATATCTTAATTATATGCTGTAAATTATCATATATTCGTCGATTTTTTTCTAAGCTTAATTGGAAGCGTCAAACAAGTGTTTTCCATTCCCAGATTAAGCATGAAGTAAAATTTCGAGTTTAGAAAAGTCTGAAAATTTTGTTAGGTCAGGCTTATCTAAACTCGAAATTTTACTTTATGCTTAATCTGGGAGTGGAAAATACTCTTTTAGAACATACATACAATGTGCAACTATGTTGTATAAAATAAAAAAGGAAAGAAAAGAAGAGATAAGAAACAAAAAACAAACTTAAAGCCTAAAGCCTTACAACAATGTCAATGGTACCGATAAGTCTGACATTATTTCGATGAGAGATTTTCTGGTATCTACGAAAATACTACTCTACTCTACTCTATTATTTAAACCATTAAACGTTCTAATCATTTTTATAACGGGTAAATTAAAATGAGCTAGCTTATTGGCATGTGGTTGAAAAATAGGTTATTATTGCGAGATGTAAGTCTAGGAACCTGATACTTCAGCTTACTTAGGATGTTAGAGTCATCAATTTCGTAATTTACTACCCCGTATAAAAATAGGATTTGAGATTTAGTACGCCTGTCACTTAATCTTTCGACATTAAATGTTTGCAAGAGGTTATCATATGTAATGGATACAGATGGATATTCCCTAAATTATTTAAAAAACAACATTTTTAAAAACTTTTTTTGAATTGCTTCAATTCTATTTACAGTGTTTTTGTAGTACAGTGACCAATTAACAGAGGTAAATTCGAGGTTAGAACGAACGTATGAAAAATACATTTTTTCAATGTTATGAAAGTCCTTGCAAGTGCGATGGAAACAGCCCAACAGTTTGATACTTTTGTCACAAATCTTATTTATATGATTATTAAATGTCAACTTATGCTCAAAACTTACTTCTAAATCTTTAATTGAGTTTATACGTTCAAATAATACATTGTTCATACCATAATCAAATATAAAAATATCTTTTTACGATAAAATGACATGCATTAACACTTTTATAAATTCAACGATAATCCATTTACCTCACACCATTTATGAATGTTATTAATATCTTCCTGCAACCGAATGCAATGATCCCTGGACTCAATGATATTAAATAGTTTTGTATCATCCGCATACGTTACACCGAATTACCTCAACAATATCGTTGATGAAAATAATGAATGAGTGGTCCCAGGTTTGTACCCTGGGGAACCCCAGATGTCGCAGTATACTCACTGGAACGATACCCCATGTACTGGACAAATTGTCGTCTGTTATGTAGGTATGATTGCATCAGTGAAACAGTTCCCTCCGTAAAACCAAAAGATTAAAGTTTGTTAATGATGCCGCAGTTATCAATTGTATCGAATGCTTTTTGGAAATCAGTATAAACTAAATCGACCTGTTTCCGTTCATCTAAATGATTCCAGATATAATCGGTAAAATTCAACAAATTCGATACAATTGATCTCTTTTTAACAAAACCGTGTTGGGTCGTGGTAATAAATGGACTAACGTGATTGTACATACAAAGAGTTTTATATAACATCGAACATTTTCATAACGACACCGAACATTTTCATAACGAGAATTTTTTGAAGTATCCATATGCATACGTTGCACATTTGTCGATGCTTAGTTTATTAAAATAATTTAATTTGAAGCTTTCAGCGAGTGTTTTCCACTCCCAGGCTAAGCATGAAGTAAAATTTCGAGTTTAGAAAAGCCTGAAAATTTGGTTTGGTCGCGTAGCGCGAAGCGCGGAGCGGCCAAACCAAATTTTCAGGCTTTTCTAAACTCGAAATTTTACTTCATGCGCCACCGGTACAAAACACTGGCATATTACGAAGTTTAAAACACACCGCTAAACTTTATATTGAATCAGTGATTTGTACCGGTGGCGCATGAAGTAAAATTTCGAGTTTAGAAAAGCCTGAAAATTTGGTTTGGCCGCTCCGCGCTTCGCGCTACGCGACCAAACCAAATTTTCAGGCTTTTCTAAACTCGAAATTTTACTTCATGCTTAGCCTGGGAGTGGAAAACACTCCCCTAAAGCTTCAAATTAGATTATATGGATACTTCAAAGAAAAATTGTTCGGTGTTACATAAAACTCTCTGTATATCGATATAGTATAATTTCAAGTAATTTCGGAAGGTATATGTATACTTATAAGAAAAATCCCTTTATTCATCTTACATAATAACCTTTTTTTCTACAATTTTAGTTTTAACTTTCGCTCAATAAATTTAAATTATAAATGAGTGTATTCGGTGCTTGATTAATCTTCAAATAAATATCTCAGGCTTTCGAAATTGAATCAATTGTCGATCACCTTCAAAAAAATTAAAATGGTCTCGAAATAAATAATTATAGAGAATCTGTCTAAAATAATTTTTTTTTTAATTACAAGAATGCTCATAATATTTTAAATAATATATGTATACTGATAGACTTGTATTTGTTACCATTATTCTATTTAAGGTGAGTGGTCCATTTAGCGGTCCTTCACTGCGACCGCAGAGGTCTATTGTTACCATTATAAATATATCCCAAATTTTTTTTTTTGGTTTTAGTTTCTTAGAATTCAATTGACAATACGTAGTTCCTCAATTTTGATGGGACTAACAAAATCAAAATACCTGAAATTCGCATTTCCAAGCAATTCCGACCTTTCAATCCAAAGTACGAGTAATTAGATCATTAGTACTCTTTGTCGGTAAAGTCCTTGAAAGGTACTTTATGTACTACTCTTGCATCATTACAGGCCTAATAAACACATTCGTTCGCCTGACTAGCATCATTAAGAAAACGCATCCGAAAAAAAACCTATTCTCACAATTTGACTCAATTTCGAAATGCCCTTAGTAATGATATTTGAATACGGTTTAATAAGCCGACCGCAAACGCTGAAGATATATCATGATACCTTAAGGGCATCGAGCTCTCATTACAATAAATCAGTAGTTTGATAGCAACAGCATAGCGTGGTTCAATGCGAGATAATTTTATTGTAACGGCAATAATAGCTCCGGTATTTGTTCAATTGGATTATTTAAAAATTCGATATGGTTAGTTTAAATGTATGAAGTCATTAAGTGCTACTTATTTTCCATGCACTTAATAGCTCTTAGTTTTAAGCCGGGTGAATTTATTGTTAATATGTGTGAGTAATAGATTGTGCAGTAGACCTGAAAGAAACTAATAAGTGAACAATTATAATAATTGCTGTGTTGGGTATTAACATATGCTGCTACTAAACAATAGGCGATTTGTGATGTAATCATATTTAGGCATTAAGTGTGGCGTGGTTGGTTATTTAGGTTAGTGTATCGCTTTTGCTTTTTTTTTCTTACGACAAGGAGTATTTAGCAAGTCTAAACCACACGCAAGGGAATTTTTCGCATTTCGCATGCTACAAAAACTGGTTCTTATAATACGTTTTAACAACAATATCGACACTCCTCGTTTCGTCTATAGTGTCTCTACAAGATAAAAATGTTATTATTAAATTAGTGTGTTTCATAAGGAATGTTTAAAGTGGAAGATGTGTATATTGTTTAGTTAAACAGTAATTTTTTTACGCTTTCGTCAGTAAATAAGAATGTAGTTAAGGAGGTAAAGAATAGACTGGACAACAAAACCTCATATGCATGGAATTTTTCTTTTAAATATACATATCCCGTTTGGCAAATTTGCAGGAATTCGTTGTTTTTCTAAAAGCAGTAAATTTAAAGCTACTAAAAAGTTTGCGACTCTATGATTAAGCATGAGGTTAAATTTCGAGTTTAGAAAAGCTCAAACATTTGGCTTGGTTGTAGAGAACCCGATTAAAACATTCACACAGTCTCTCTGAAGAATCATTAGGAATGCAATTTTAAAGAGCTGAGAACTTGTATGAAAATATTTATTTTAGTTTTAGAAAAGTGGGCCTTGTAAACGAAACCAACACGATTGGTTCAAAAGAAAATATTTATAATTCGCGTAACATTAAGCACACTATTTTTATTGTAAACTGCATATTTTGATAAAGAAACTGCAAAATATTACAGGTATTTAAATTTATAAAAGTTACATAAAAGTAGGTACATTAATTTGTTATTTAAAAGTAGTTATCAAAATTATATCAAAAAAGTATATAGAAGACCAGCATTACGGGTAGAAAAAATAGTGTGGATGTTTTGATGGGGTCCCGTTTAAAATAAATTCGTTTTATATCGCGTTGACACCTTTTAGAAATATTTCATTTATTTAATTAAATGAAAATGCGATCTCGGCGTCTAGCAATTTTCTTTAAAAAAAAACTCTTGTATAAAATGATCAATTGCTCATGCATTAGAAACGAATGTTACTGGAACCGCCTTTAATGACCACTTGGTCAGACTTTTTAGCTATTTGATCGTTTTGCCAGTTGCCTTTGTTGATATTTATTTTCCTGGTAATTTTATAGCTATTACAATTATTTCTTGATTTACTAATGACTAGCTCAAACCCTTTTGGCTATTTGACTATTTTTGTAATGCATTTAAATATTGTTTTAATGGTTTTGCCAGTTGCCTTTGTTGATATTTATTTTCCTGGTAATTTTGTGGCTATTAATAATTTTCTTGATTTACTAATTTATTACATTTCATATGTTTGTTTAATATTTGTTAATTAGTGTAATTTCCTGCATTTTATTTTATTATTTGAAATAAAACAACACAGTTGGGAGGGTTTCACTTTTATTGTTGAACACTGCAACATGTTTCACCACACAGTGGCTTCATCAGGCAGATTAAATAATTATTATTATCATTATTTCATCTGCCTGATGAAGCCACTGTGTGGTGAAACATGTTGCAGTGTTCAACAATAAAAGTGAAACCCTCCCAACTGCGTTGTTTTATTTCAAATAGTATTATGGAGTTTCATCATGTATCCGCCTCATCAATTAATTATTTTATTTTATTTTTGTATTTGCATTTTGTCACCATCATGATTTTTTGTATGTTGTCGTTGAATTTTTTTTTAAAGAGTTTATTTCGTACAATTACAATGATATATATATATATATATATATATATATATATATATATATATATATATATATATATATATATATATATATATATATAGTAACATAAGTTAAAATTATTTGTATTTATCTGCGTCTCATTGTAGTTGGTACCTTGGGTTTCATTCCTTCTTTCCTCGCCTCGTGATGTCTGGGTAGTACCCGATCTCGGGCTAACGGTATTGAAGGATTCTTGTGAATTTTACATTTTCATATTTTCGGTCAGTTTATTTCGTTATTTATTAGTAGGTTTTTTATATTTATTTTGAATGGAATAAATTTTAGAGATTTTACGTATTTTGGAAGTTTGTTGAAAATGTTTATTGTGTCTGTCGTCAAGTTTTGCGTGTACTTTTTGGTGTTGAATTTATCGGTTCTGAGGTCTGATTTTCTTCTGGTTTTATAACTGTGTATTTGCTTGTTGGGTTTAATTTTGATCCTTGTTTTTATTAAGTTATGTTGTATTTTGTATATAAGTAATAGGTTATTGTAAGTTATTAGTTTTATTATATCTAGTTCTTTCATGATTTCGAATAGTTTTTGCGTTCTTGTTCTTTTATTTAGTATGTACAGTATTTTCAGTGCTTTGTTTTGTTGACGTTGTAGCTTCTGAATGTTTTTGGCGGTTGTATTTCCCCATATATTGGAGAGATAATTAATGTGGGAAGTAAATAGGGCATGGTATACTGCTCTCTTTCTGTTTTCGGGTATATATTTTCTTATTTTCCATAGTGCTCCTATTGTTGTCGAGTTTTTTTTCAAAATTTTATTTATGTGATTATCCCACTTTAAATTCATATTAATATTAAGGCCCAAGTATTCAGAGATAGATATTTTATGCATACGAAAATAAAAGCACTTAATGACTTACTTTTTAAGTGAAATAATAATAATTTTTAAGTGAAATTATAATTTTCTAATAATATCAGTTATGTCAAAATGGTAAATATTCAATGTAATAAATAGAAATATTAATACATAATTTTTATATAAACATAGACATTTCGTCGCATCAGTACTTATTTGTGCCATGCAACCAAAACCTAGGGTTGCATCGCACAAATAAGTACTGATGCGACGATTTGTTAATCCAAGATGAATTATATAATCTGCTCAAGTAACGAAGAAACAAAATGAATAATTCCTTATAATAAATTATAATTTTATTTATAAAATTAAAATAAATCAAAATACCATGCTGGTTTCGATTTCTGAAAATCTTGTGGTCCACCGATATGAATTTAAAGACAATTTCTTAAGACATACTCACAAATCGACAGTATTTCTTTATATTTGAGACACTTTTGTTATATAATCACACATTTTTTTCCTCTGGATGAAATATCCGGCCGAGAAACAATTTCTATCCACTTTTTTGCATTCAAACAAATTACAGTTTAATTAATAACAATTATGCACGGTGTTATTATAAAATCAATTTGTCTATAACCGGTCACGGTTATATTAGCGATCTGGGTGTTAGAAATTGCCAAGAATGTGTTTATATTAAATCCATCATTTCCTCCCAATTAAACACATCTCGGATTATCGGGGGTTTTATCGTCGAAAACAATTTCCTTTTCCTCGTTATTTTATTGATCGATTAATAATGGTCGGGAAATGTTTTTCACTTCGTTTGATGAAAATGTTCGTTTTATTATTCGCGTAATTCATCTTCCGTCGAGTTGGCAAAATGTGTTCTGGTAAAAATTATTCTTTCCGTCTATTAACTTTCTTAAGTTTCACTTTTGGTATTTAATGACATCCGTTATAGATATATTGAATTGTATTTGTTGCATTCGATTGATTTTTACTTCTATTAAATATTATGTTTTATATCCAAACCAAACCAAATTTTCCAGGCTTTTCTAAACTCGAAATTTTACTTCATGCTTTATCTGGGAGTGGAAAACACTCGTTTATTATGCTATTTATTTTCGATCATTTGTTAACATATCCCGTTATACGAGTATACGCCGTTTGTTGTGAAAGTTACCTAACTTAATTTCTCATTTTTTTATTGGTGACTCAAGTAATCTTCGTAATATGAGGTTTTCTGCCATAAACATAAGTTTATTAATAATGTAGAATATTTTTAATATACTTAACCACAAACTGCTTTTTATGACTATAAACCTTAAATTATACAAGTTACCTATTACAGTGAACAACAAAAAATGAGAAATGGAGTTAGGCCACTTTCACAACAAACGAGTTATACTCGTATAACTAGATATGGTAATAAATGATCGAAAATAAATAGCACAATAAACGACTGTTTTCCACTCCCAGATTAAGCATGAAGTAAAATTTCGGGTTTAGAAACGCCTGAAAATTTGGTTTGGTCGCTCCGCGCTTCGCCCTACGCGAGCAAACCAAATTTTCAGGCTTTTCTAAACTCGAAATTTTACTTCATGCTTAATTTAGGAGTGGAAAACACCCGTTTAAAGCTTAAAATTGAACTCTTGAAGAAACAAGGAATGTGTAAACAACAGCAACAGCAAATTCAAATATTCAGGTATTTCTAACTCGAATTTGTATTTCATGCGCCACGTGTATAAATCACTGATTTTAAGTGATGTTCGAAATATAGTGCTGATGTTCGTTCGACACGTTAAATGATTCTACAAACTTTGTCGCTAAATAATTTAAAAATTCGATCATTTGCAGCAATTTGCTATACACTAGAAGAAAAAAGCCTCGTAGGTGTATTTAGAAAAAAGTAGATAGCTTTATTCGTTTAATTTGCCGCGGGTTGCTCTTTATTGACTTAAGGGGGTCTTCCGGTATAATTTTTTCAAAAAATCGATTTTTTTTTTGTATGAAATCAAAGCAAAACATGTTTAGAATATGTGGGTAAAAGGATATTTCGATCCGGCAAATATTTACGTCGCTACAGGCGTTTGAATGCATCGCCGTCCCGAGCGGTATGGGTCGCGCAGGTATAACTTTAATCTCGAATTTCATAAATTTTTATGAGTATGAGTTTTTTGGTCCGCCATATTGGATCCGCCATTTTGAATTTTTCAAATTTGACCTCAGATTCGTATTCAGCGACCCCGATAACCTAGGTTTTGACTACTGTTTGCGAATTTTCCGCCGAATACTTTGAATTACACAAAAAAAATGTTTCGCAAACTTTAAACGCGCTTTTCTCGAAACTACATTTTTCAAAACTGCGAGCATTCTAGCGTTTGAACGGTTCCACCAATTGACTTCGTTCTTTGCTTCCGTTATTGAAAACACTTTTCTTCATGGAATGAACTAACCTCCCTGTGCAATTTGCAATTTTAAAGATAATTTACAGCCTGTCAAAGTCAAAAAATCGACCGAAAAACACGACTTTTTTTTCAAATGCCCACCATTTTGTCAAATTTTGAGTTTTTTCAAAATTTCGTAGTTCATTCCATTCTCTGAACTATACTCTTCAAGAATGATTTTGTTTCTAGGTGACGAATAGCGACCCCTAGGCTGCTCGCAGTTTTGGAACATTTACGCCGGGCAGCCGTCAAATTGGACGCCATTTTGATTTTTTCAACTCAACAAAAATCCCAATTGTAGAGCAAGGATGAATAAAGATTTAAAAAAATACCCCAGATCTCTAACTCTTACCAGTTCCCTGGAAAAAAAATCCAAAGTTTAGGTCAATTATACCGGAAGACCCCCTTAAGGTATTATTTACTAGTAAAATAAACTTAATCCTGTAAATATTTTTTTTTTATCAAATTTGATATTGGTACATTGGAATATCAGTAACATGTGAGATAATTAAAAAAATATATTTTGAAATGAAATAAGTTTATCTTAACTTACATCTGTGATAATATAAATAATTTCAAATATAGCACATAAAATGTAGATTTGAAATTATTTATCTGATACCCAGAATTAAAGCACAGTAAATCTAATAAAAATACACGTAAGAATCTATCATCATATAAGTCTAATTTTTAGATCAAAATTAAACAATATACACGATTTTTTTGAACAGTAGAAAAACACAACTTTACGAGTCCCTTGGTACAATTTGAATTATTTTGTTATAACTGTAATGTCTAATGTCTAACATTTATTCATATAAATAAATTACTATTTAACGAAAATAAAATAGGCCACAGGTATGATACAAGACACGCGATTATTTATAATATCTCTAAACACAGACTCACATTATCAGAAAATAATATAAATTATAATTTCATCAAATTTTTCAATTGCTTGCCAGATAATATTAAGACAATAGAAAACAGTAAGACATTTAAAACTACATTTTTTTATATCCTCTCTAAAAAAGAATTATACAGCATAAATGAATACTTTTCCTAATTGAAATTATGTATATGTTTCGTTTCTTTCCTTTTTCTGACGCCTTTCTTCTTCGAATATACATAGATTTTTTTTGTTATACCTTTTTTTAGAAGAAGTAAAGATTATTATTACTATTATAACTCTCAATTAATTTCAAGAAATATTATACAGAGAGTTTTATGTAATACCGAACATTTTTATAACGAGAATGTTTCTTTTAAGTGTACATAAGCATACGTTGTACATTTGCCGACGATCGGTTTGTTAAAAGAATTTAATTTGAAGCTTTAAACGAATGTTTTCCACTCCCAGGCTAAGCATGAAGTAAAATTTCGAGTTTAGAAAAGCCTGAAAATTTGGTTTGGTCGCGTAGCGCGAAGCGCGGAGCGGCCAAACCAAATTTTCAGGCTTTTCTAAACTCGAAATTTTACTTCATGCGCCGCCGGTACAAAACACTGATTCAAAGTAAAGTTTAGCCGTATGTTTTAAACTTCGTAATAAGTCAGTGTTTTGGACCGGTGCCGCATGAAGTAAAATTTCGAGTTTAGAAAAGCCTGAAAATTTGGTTTGGCCGCTCCGCGCTTCGCGCTACGCGACCAAACCAAATTTTCAGGCTTTTCTAAACTCGAAATTTTACTTCATGCTTAGCCTGGGAGTGGAAAACACTCGCTTAAGGCTTCAAATTGACCTCTTTTAATAAACTGAGCATCGGAAAATGTGCAACGTATGCATTTGGATACTTCAAAGAAAAATTCTTGTTATGAAAATGTTCGGTGTTACATAAAACTCTCTGTATAATATAATATAATATAATATAATATAATTTAATACAATATAATATAATATAATATAATATAATATAATATAATATAATATAATATAATATAATATAATATAATATAATATAATATAATATAATATAATGTAATATAATATAATATAATATAATATAATATAATATAATATAATATAATATATAATATTTTTAATATTTAAATCCTCAGAAATACTCGTATTATTACAAAATCCTCTATTAAATATTTTAAGAATGTTTATTATAGAGAGAATTTATTTATGTGTATATCGACAACAGTTGTTAAGTCATTTGCATAATTATTTATTTGGTTTTAAGCCAAATCAAGTAGTTTTCATGAAGACGCCATAAATTACTCGGCATCCGTTAAAACCCGAATTGGCCCAGATTTTCACGAGTTGTGGACCCACTTCGAAATTTTTATTTCTTCATATAACTGTGTAACGCCGTTAAATGTTCATACGATACAAATCAAAAACAAAATATATAAAAAGTGGATCAAATATACTTGATATAAATAAATAAGATTGGTACATAATTGAATACGATATTTTTAGTACTTATTAAAGACACTAATGGTCAACAGAAATAAAACTTCAAAATAAATTTTACTTTATGCGCGACACGTACTAAACACTAATGTGATGTAATGTTTAGAATACACGTTTTTAGTATACTGCTGTAGTAGAATATTTTAAACTTCACCTAAAATTAGTGTTTTATACGCGTGGCGCATGAAGTAAAATTTCGAGTTTAGAAAAGCCTGAAAATTTGGTTTGGCGACCAAACCATTTTTTCAGGCTTCTCTAAACTCGAAATTTTATTTCATGTTTAATCTGGGAGTGGAAAACACTCGTTTAAGACTTTAAATTAAACTATTTGTAAAAACAGATGATTATCGAAAAAGTTACAGCTCTTGCATACATGTATGTGTATTTAAAGAATAATTCACAGTATATTTACCAAATTTTTGTGGTGGCAAATGCCACCGTCGGGGCCGAAAGGGTTAACATAAATACATTTCTCATAAAATCCAAGATAAACTCTTACAAAAGTGGACAAATCCATTTCACTTGAACAAATTTATTTGAACCCGCAACGGCAAGGTCAACACCAACAGCAATTATCTCCTTCCAACAACAGTTACACACTTGTACATACACATACAAATCTAAAATAGAAAAAAGTTAACAACAAAGTGCACACCCAGAATAGTTTCTACTCTTGGTCAAAGCCCGTGCATTCTAATCGAATTCCAATAACGCACTGCTTGAATAGAGAACTGCTAATTATGACTAATAAATAAACATGCGCGTCGAATAAAAATTCAAGCTCTTACTACGATTGTCTTATTCAAATATTTATCTCATAACAATGGAAGCTCGATGGAAATTGAATCGTTTAGCAATTCCGCAATTCATGTTTGTGCGCTCGGTTTGTGTGTCAAGGTGGGAATGTAATTTAGAAAAAATAATTGTTTCCTTAATAATATTTAATTAAACGAAGTTGTTGTTATAAAGTAATTTCATATTTTAAATACAAGAGAAACGTACATTCACACACAATAGTGAACAACATATTTAGTGGAAGTTGAATGTTCTAAATTAAGGCATAACCAATGAGTAGAAGCCAAAATCTAAAACGTCATAAGCAAAGCTATACTGAAGAGAGATAAATCTCGAAACGCATCTATAGATGGCCTAAGACATTAGATTTAATCCAAGTCCTTTTCCTTCTAATTATTTTTTTTTTGTTAATTCTCCTTTCATTTTAAATGTGTATTTGTTAGTTGGTTTGAAGAAAATTTGACCTAAACGTTACATATACTTTAATAGAGCGTTGTAACAAATCAAATTAAATAAGATTTTAAATATTTCATTGAATAATTCAATATCCGGAGGTGTATTTTACGGGAAGTAGTTGTTTCAATGGATATTTATCGTCTTAAGTTGTCTTAGTAATTAAGACATTGTTTGCATATTCACGAATAGTTTTTTCGTTATATTTAAAGTGTGCAAACTATAAGAGGCGTAAGCTTATTTTCTCGAATTCAAATAGTTTTGAATTTGAATTTATTTTGTCTAAATATAATTTTTTTAATAAACATAAAATCAATCCTCAATACCAAAAAGGAATATCTATACTTCTGTAATAAGATAATAATTTTTATTCTTAATAAATATTGTCTGTTCAATTTATGTGAAACAAACCACGTGATTCGTTTTTATCTACTTGTTTTATCATGTTTCACCAAGCGTAAAGTACAAATTTAGTTCAGCAGTTGCATTTAGACTAAAATCGGGATTTTGTCATTTTAAACAAGAATAATACAAATTCAAAACTATTTGTATTCGAGAAAATTGTAGTTTGCACAGTTTAAACATAATATATAATATTACAAAAATTCGCGTAAAATGCAAACAATACGTCTTAATCAATAAGACAATTTAAGATAATAAATACCCTTTTGATTGTTGACTCATCTAACACTTGGTGAAACATCTTTACACTTTTTATATAAGGTTGATTTACTTTTGTAAACCACATTGATAATGGTCGTCTGACCGAAACTAGTCGTGGAAATAAAATATTGAATTTGTGAAACAAAAACCAAGTGTTTTATTCTATCAACCTTATATAAAAAGTAATAAATACCCATTGAAAAAACTACTTTCCGTGCAAATACACCTGCGGATATTAAATTATACAATTAAGTATTTAAAATCTTATTTGATTTGTTAAAACATTTTATCAAAGTATATGTTAATAATTAAAACGAATTGTTTGCATTTTACACGAATTTTTATAATTTTATATGTTTGTCATTTCATTTTACATAAACTAAATTTTAAGTTTCTACAAATAATTGGTATAATGGCATCAATACTATTTTGGAAATGTTATATCATTAAGCTAATCTTATGTGAAATATGAGGTCAAGTGAAAAACGGCAAGAACGCAAAATTGAAAACATAGAATCACTATCCACGAAAACAAAATAAAAGTCAATGAATAGCAACTCTCCCTAATATCATACTCAAGAGATACTATACAGATTAAGAATTAGAAACTCGGGTTAATGTTTGCAAAAAGCGGAAATCCACAGCAGTAATTGAAAACGAAAAACATGCAAAGGCAGACAAGACAGGGTCATAACAAAGCAGGCTGAACTAATCAACTTTCCATTTGCCAACCTCAAATAAGACATTAGTCAAAATTTAGGACACTAATTACGGCTGGCTGTACGTGGGCGTAATCGGAGGTTGAACAAACAATTTTTTGACGGCCAGCAGACGAATCGACTTTTATCATAAATCCTGCAATTATGCAAATCGTTTTTTCAGTCTCCTTGTTTAAAGTATCGTTTTTCGTACTTAACATTTCGAAATGTGTAGTTATACAAATCATCAAATGCGGGACATTTGCATTCACATTTTGGACATAAAAACGTTAACGATGAAGTTTATTGCATAATAATAATACAATAAAAAAAATTACGATACAAATTCTCAAACTTGATTTTTTTCACAGTTCTTGTAATATACTCGAATCAAATTACGATTACCTTCGAATTTGTTTGCTTTTACTTTCAGTATCTCAAACTTATGGAAATACAAGAGCTGGGACGAATCCTCAAGAAAAGGATTCCAATCACGAATCCGAATCCGAATCACAATATGATTCGAACCACGAATACTCGAATAAAGGATTTGTAAGAGAAAAATATCATTTGATTCAAAGATGCTTTTCGAATAATGGATACAAATCCTTTCAAAATAAATTTTATTTTTTGCAATCATTAAAATTTTTAATATCGCTACAAGTTTTTATTAACAAAAATGTTCAAAACATTATTTTTTTATTTACACGAAACTAGTGATGGGCAAGATCGATCAAAAAAGATCGATTGATCGATCCTTGCAAGTGATCGAGCCGCTCGATCTTCTCGTGCTTATTTTTGATCAGCTCGATCTTTTTGATCAGCTCGATGTGTCGATCAACTCTTTCTTTCTGATCGGCTCGAGCTTCTTGATTGGCTCGATCTTCTTAATCGGCTCGATCTTTTCAATCGGCTCGATCTTTTCGGGCGGCTCGATCGTTTCGGGCCGCTCGATCTTTTCAAACTTGTCAAGATAGTCGATTGATCAATCAGTTCTAGCAGATTAATCAAATCGGTCAGCTCGAGACAATTGATCAAGTTATAAGGTTTGAGGGATTCTAGCTGCATGCTATAAAGCTATTTTGAGCTATTTTGGAGCGGATCGATCGGCCTAGGAGGTATCATTGAACGATCATATTATTTAATTTAATTTAATTTGATTGATTAGGTAATTCATAAACTTTCAAAGTAAATAAATTACTTCTATTATTTCACATTTGCAGGCAAAATGTATTCAGAAATTCACATAAAAAGCTATTCTGTATTGAATAATTCATAAAATAAACGATGAAATTAAAATAATAGTAAAATAATGATAATTATATAAAAATTTAATCATCACTACTAACAAATATCACCCCCGGAGAAAATATAATTTTTGGGAGGTTTAATTCCTAATTAAGATTAAAATAAAAAATGTAACTTGCTTCAACAAGTAACTCGTTACAGAGTAAGATGTTTGTGCATTTCATTATTTTTTTCTAAAATTAAAAAATAATATGTATATGTAATTAACCCCCCAACCCCCTCCAGAAAATCAATAATTCTACCGTTTGATTTTTGGTTAACTAAATATAATGATGATAACATGTAAATTCCTATAAGTACCGAGAAATGTTTTTTTTAAACTTGTGCTGCGGAGTTTTTATTTTCTAAGAAGACATTAAATCACTAAAAATAAACGCCATTTATAACTAGGAATCTTTTTTTATTATTTTACAAAATTTTAGTCATAGGTGATGGTGTTTTCTTTTTACTAAATAATTTGTATTTAGTTATCTAAAATATTGATAGGAATTTTAGGAAAATTATTTTGGTAATTAATGGTATGTGTACATTATTATTATTTTATAGAAACAGAAAATAATGTACAAGGAGTTTTTCTATTAAATATTTGTATTCCAAATTCAGCCCGTCTTCTGTAAATCTTTAGATATTCCTTGTTTTTCTTAAGTTCAATTTAAAGCTTTAAACGAGTGTTTTCCACTCCCAGACTAAGCATGAAGTAAAATTTCGAGTTTAGAAAAGCCCCATGAAAATTTGTTGAGGGTCGCGCAGCGACCCGAGACAAATTTTCATGGGGCTTTTCTAAACTCGAAATTTTACTTCATGCGCCACGCGTATAAAACACTAAAGTATTGTGAAATTTATGTATATTCGAACTTCACTTGAAATCTGTGTTTTATACGCGTGGCGCATGAAGTAAAATTTCGAGTTTAGAAAAGCCGAGAAAATTTGTCTCGAGTCGCTGCGCGACCCTCGACAAATTTTCATGGGGCTTTTCTAAACTCGAAATTTTATTTCATGCTTAGTCTGGGAGTGGAAAACACTCGTTTAAAGCCTTAAATTGAACTCTTTTAAAAACAACGAATGTCGGAAAATAAATCTTTAGATATTCTTTGTTTTTTTTAAGTTCAATTTGAAGCTTTAAACATGTATTTTTCACTCCCAGACTAAGCATAAAGTAAAATTTCGAGTTTAGAAAAGCCCCGTGAAAATTTGTCGAGGGTCGCGCAGCGACCCGAGACAAATTTTCTGGGTTTTTTTAAACTCGAAATTTTACTTCATGCGCCACGCGTATTAAACACTAAAATATTGTGAAACTTATGTATATTCGAACTTCACTTGAAATCTGTGTTTTATACTCGTGGCGCATGAAGTAAAATTTCGAGTTTAGAAAAGCCCAGAAAATTTGTCTCGGGTCGCTGCGCGACCCTCGACAAATTTTCACGGGGCTTTTCTAAACTCGAAATTTTACTTCATGCTTAGTCTGGGAGTGGAAAACACTCGTTAAACGCTTCGAATTGAACTCTTTTAAAAACAACGAATGTCGGAAAATTTACAGTTTATGCATATGTGTACCTAAAAAAAAATCACTGTATACAGGGAGTTTTTCTTTTGAGTATAAATATTCGTTGTTTTTCTAGAACAATTCAATTTGAGTTTTAAACGAGCGTTTTCCACTCCTAGATTAAGCATGAAGTAAAATTTCGAGTTTAAAAAAGCCTGAAAATTTGGATTGATAGCGTAGCAAAGCGAAGCAATCAATCGATATTTTCAGGCTTTTCTAAACTCGAAATTTTACTTCATGCGCCACGCTTACAAAACACTTATTTAAAGTGAAGTTCAAAATATACTACTTATTTCATATGTGAATCATGCTTGAACATTTTTCAGCATATGCGCAGAGATATCTATACGGAAAAGAAAAAAATCCTGTACAAAATAAAACAATCAAGACGGAATTTTAGATTGCTGAACTTTTAAAAATGTCAAAAATGCCAAATAAGGTCTTTAAAATTTCCGAATGAAAAATAAAATATCAAAAATAAAACTTGATTTTGCAAAAGAAAATCTGTTGATGCGGCCCTTGAAACATTCTAAATGTTAATTTTGACCCTCGAAGCAATTTGGGTTGGCCTGATGTAAATATTGTATTGTGGCAGGCCGGAAAAATTCTAGTCTGCAATTTATTTATTAATCCACACTTTTTCGTATGTACGGATACGAAAAAGTGTGGAAAAAAAGTTTTTGATCTTTTTGATCGGCTCGATCTTTTCGATCGGCTCGATCTTTCCGAGCGGCTCGATGTTTCCGAGCGGTTCGATCTTTTTGATTTACGCGATCTTTCCCAGCGGCTCCATCTTTTTGATCAGATCGATCTTTTGATCGATCTGCTCGATACTTCAATTGATCGATCATTGCTTGATCGACCCTTGAGATACTCGATCTTGCCCATCACTACACGAAACATCGTTAATAACAAATTAATTATCTGATTGCGTGTTATTTTTATTAAAGACGTGTTTTTGAACATTACACTAAATCAATGTTTTATACGCGTGGCACATGAAGTAAAATTCCGAGTTTAGAAAAGCCTGAATTTGGATTTGGACAAACATTCAGGCTTTTGTAAACTCAAAATTTTACTTCATACTTAGTCTGGGAGTGGAAACACTCGTTTAATAATAATAATAAAAAACAATAATAGGTATAACTTTTACATAAAATATATACAGGGTGTCCCATTTTAAAGTACCACCTGGCATATCTTCAGAACTAACCACCGAATGAAATAATGTTTCAAATAAAAGTTGATTTATTTCGAGGGGGACATCCAATTTTGTAAGAAAATTCAACCCCCCACCCTCAGGGAAAACTGGGAAGGAGCTAGCAATTATCAATTGTTCAATTTTAGTAATTGCAGCGCCATCTATTAAAGTAACAAAAATGTGTGTAGATAAAACTTACTTACTTTTCTACGCTCTATAAAAATCTGTAATAAAAAATAGGGATTCTCGCTTAAGAGATTAACTTAAGCGAGAATCCTTATTTTTTATTACAGATTTTGATAGAGCGTAGAAAAGTAAGTAAGTTTTATCTACACACATTTTTTGTTACTTTAATAGATGGCGCTGCAATTACTAAAATTGAACAATTGATAATTGACATACTAAATTTATTTTAGTGTAAGCAATTAGTTGCAGATTTCACTTAAAGTTAGTGATTTGTACGCGTGGCGCATAAGGTAAAATTTCGAGTTCACAGAAGCCTGAAAATTTTCAGTGTAAAAAAAATAATTTGGGCACCAGAAAAATTCGGGGCTAAAAAGGTTAATATCTCCGTGTTAAAATAGTTGCATCCAGGGAAAGTCAATATTTATCGCTATTTATATTATGGTCACATAATGGCTCATGAAGTAACATTTCAATACTTCATGAGCCATTATGTGACCATAATATAAATAGCGATAAATATTGATTTCCCCTGGATGCAACTATTTTAACACGGAGATATTAACCATTTCAGCCCCGGATTTTTCTGGTGCCCAAATTATTTTTTGTACACTGAAAATGTTCAGGCTTCTCTAAACTCGTTTTGAAAAGCCTGAAACTTTCGTTTGATGGCTCTGCTTTCAGATTCAGGTTGTTAGTAGCTTCAAATTCAACTCATTAAAAAAAAACAACGAATACCTCACAGTGCAGCTTTGGTGCAAGTAGACACAAGAATATTCGTAAACAAAAATCTTCACCACTGAGAAATTCCCCACCCCAAATCACATATTTAAGTTTTTCATTAAGTTTTGATAAAATGTACTTTATAAAAGTCTGAGAGGGATGTTAATTATGTTTTTTAAACTGACTAGAGTTCTGGTTGCCCCCAAAGAATTCAATCAATTATCCAAATTAAAGTTTGCTCTAAAATGAATTATTAAGTATGTATAACATTCTAAAATAACGTGAACGTGAAGTTTATATTTGTAGAGAACTCGTTAGGGGCGATCGGAACTCTATTTATTTTAATGAAATTTGAAAAATGAAGGAGCCAGCTACACAGGGTTCTGATTTATTCTGATTACTAAAACATAACACACTTAACGTCTTTTCTCAGCACGAAAAACAAATGTTTAGAGTCAATATTGTGAGGTTCTTCAACCTTCTATTATTATTTTAAAAAAATGCGATATTGTAGTAATTATGTTATCCGAACAATTTCATCCATCATAAATAATAATAATAAAAATGTATTCGTGCTAATATACAGAGGATTTACACAAGTCAAGACGATAGTACACATTGAGGAGGTTTGACATAGTAACATGAGGTTAATTTACTCCAACATTTGTGTTCATGTGTTATTGTGTTAACGTGGCTTTCTTCCAGTAGGTGATAGTTAAAATGATAAAACACTACAAACATGTCATAACATTTTAAAATAGTGGACACTACCAGCACTTTAAAATCAACGAGAAGTTCCGGAATATTAGAAATAATACTTATACATTTAATAAAATCAAACACTTTAACTTTGTTTGTATAACACAATATTTTTTTATTTTTGTGACTGCAGTTTCGGCAACTCAACTTGCCATTATCAAACGGAGTCAATATACATTTATATTTTAAGGATTGAAAAATACGTAAAACTCTGTACAAAATGGAGAAAAATATGTGCAAATATGTGTGAGTATTCATATTTAATTATGACCAGCATAGCATAATCATCATATGAGATCCGAGCAAAGCAAAAGGAAGAACATCTCACGCACCATATGCTGCCATTTCCTTGAAAACGAGTTGTAATTCCAAGGAATTTATGTAAATAACAATCACAATTAAATAGACAAGAACAAAACATTCCTTAGTAAAACTAATAAATCAATAATAAACATAGGTTATTCGATAGTTAGAAAAGAACAAACAAAATATAGTTTAACACTTTAACTAACACATATTTTTCTTATTATTACAAATAAATTGGAGTGTGTACTGGGTGATTCTGAATAGGTGTACAAAAATTCACATCTTGTTCAGGGAAAGACAATAGGCATACATTTTGCCAAATAAAGAATTACTATTACTTGAATTTGACAATTTAAAACGAACTGAATAATATAATAACATAACACAAATACAAAGAAACAAATTTGAAATTCACATTAAATCCGTGTTTTATAAAGGGTGTCCCAACAAGTGCGCCGGATTTAAATTTGCCGCCATTTTGTTAATACGAGTTGTACGGTGATTTTTTTTTTGGCAGTTGTCAAGTACAGACCACGCGAATTAAGAATATGGAGAAGTATTCAAACGAACAACGTTTAATTATTGTAAAAACACATTACAAAAATGGTGAAAGTTTTGCGAATACAATTCGCATATTACGTCAAGTTTTCGGTCGCCATTATGCGCCAAATGAATCGACAGTGAGGCGTTTAATTACAAAATTTGAGACCAAATTTACGTTGATGGATCAGAAGACCATTGTTCGTCGTCGTCCTTGGCGGTCACTCGAAAATATAGACACAGTAAGGGAATCTGTGGCCGAGAATCCAGGAACTTCCATTCGGCATCGTGGTCAAGAATTAAACATTTCCAAAACCACTATGCAACGAATTTTGATAAAAGATCTGCATTTGCACGCGTACAAGATTCAATTGGTGCAAGAAATCAAGCCAAGGGACCATGAGCAGCGCCGTGGATTTGCTGATTGGGTGTTGGAACATCATCAAATTAATCCGGATTTTTCGAAGAAAATCATTTTTTCAGATGAGGCACATTTTCAACTCGACGGATACGTAAATAAACAAAACTGTCGGGGTGCTGAAAATCCTTGTGTGGTACTCGAACAGCCAATGCATCCACCGCGAGTAACGGTTTGGTGCGCATTTTGGGCTGGCGGAGTGATTGGGCCGTATTTCTTTGAAAATGCGGCTGGAAATGCGCTAACTGTTACTGGTGTGCGGTATCGGGAAATGTTAACGGAGTTTTTGTGGCCCGAATTGGATGTAATTGATGTGGAGCACATGTTTTTCCAACAAGACGGTGCGACCTGCCACACAGCACGTGAAACAATGGTGTTACTGCAGACCAAATTTCCAGGCCGTGTCATTTCTCGATTTGGCGATCAACATTGGCCACCAAGATCGTGCGATCTAACGCCGATGGACTTTTTTCTTTGGGGCTATGTGAAGCAAGAGGTGTATGCAAATAAGCCTGAAACAGTTCAACATATTAAATTACAGTCACATTTATGCGAAAACGTTATTCAAAATTTCAACAAAAGAATAACCCTGTGCCAGAGGTTTCGTGGTGGCCATTTGCCTGATGTTGTATTTCATGTATAATCGGAACTATTTTTCTTTATGTTGAAACAAAAATGTTTGCTTAGTTCAAAGAATATGTTTTTCTTATTTATAATTAAATCCGGCGCTCTTGTTGGGACACCCTTTACTTATGGCGTATAAAGTAAACCCAATCCAAATTTTAGGCTTTTCTAAAATCGAAATTTTACTTAAATAAGAATTGCAAACTTATCTTTAATATAATAATCAACATTTATTGTGAGATATATTTTATTTCTTTTGAGATAAAAACCTTATATCGTTTTAGTTTAATGTTAAGTAGTTTCTTATACAAGTAGTTATTAAAAAAACAGAATATTTTAATCCACTGAGACGAGCACAAGATTCTAAAAGTATTTCAAAATACTTAAAACCAGAGCTGGGACGAATCCTCGTAAAAAGATTTCGAATCACTAATCCGAATCACCTAATATGATTCGAATCACGAATACTCCAATAAAGAATTCGTAAGAGATAAATATAATTCGAATCAAAGATTCGAATGCTGTTTTCTCGAATCACGAATACAAATCCAACAAGAATAAATGTTATTTTATTATTTTTTTGCATTAACATTATAATATTGCTAGCAGTTGTTTTAAGAAAAATATTCAAAACGTAATTATTTATAATTAACACTGATCATCGTTGATAACAGACTAAATATCTGATTCCGTGTTACTCCGATTGAAGATGTTATTGTGTGTTTTTGAACTTCACTTCAAATCAGTGTTTTGTACGCGTGGCGCATGAAGTAAAATTTCGAGTTTAGAAAAGCCCCGTGAAAATTTGTCTCGGGTCGCTGCGCGACCCTCGACAAATTTTCTACGCGGGGCTTTTCTAAACTCGAAATTTTACTTCATGCTTAGTCTGGGAGTGGAAGACACTCGTTACTTTAAAATATTTCACAAGTGTTAAAATGTGTATCGTAACTGTCAGATTAAAAAAAAATATGATATGTCTATCATAGTACCTTCCCTCATGTTAAATACTTGAGCTTTTTTAACAGATGTATCTTATTCCTGATAAACTTTGTTTATGACTAACCTGGGAGTAGAATCACTCGTTCAAAACTTCAAATTGAACTCTTTTATAAAATCGACAAACTCGGGAAAGTCAGAGAAAAGTCACTGAATTTCTTTTAAATTGACCAAAACACTAAAAAAAAAAAGTTTAAATAAAATTCTTAAAAATTACAAGTTATTAAGTTAACAACATTTTTTTATTTTATATAAAATCTATTAAAATTGAAACAAAAATATTCAAAATTGTTAAAATGAACACTAAGTAAATATTTACCAAATAAAAATATAAAACTAATTAATTTCTAATTTTATACAGAATAAATAATGGCAAGAGATAACGAAAAAAAAAAAAATTCTTAATTGACAATTTCAATAATAAACAATACAAAAAGTAATAAAAATGATGGCATCAAAAAAATTGATTAACTAAATGATATTATTAAATTTGTTAAAACTAGCAGGTATCATAACAATTACAAAACACGTAAACATTTATAAATCCTAATTAATTAATTAATTAACTAATTAATTTCTATATTTATACAGAATAAATAACACATAAATAATGGCAAGAGATAACGAATAAAAAAAATCTTAATTGACAAATTCAATAATAAACAATACAAAAAGTAATAAAAAAGATGGCACCAAAAAAATTGATTAACCAAAAGATATTATTAAATTTGTTAAAACCAGCAGGTATCATAACAATTACAAAACACGTAAACATTTATAAAACCAACTTGAATATTGACAAAAACAGTGAAAACAATTTAGCAAACTGGGGGTTTTCCACAGAAGCAAGTTATATTAAAAGATCAGGGAAAAAAATCTTGAATCAGGGAAATGCCGGAAATATTTAACATTTCAAATTGTAGCTACAATGTCAGTTTTACTTTAAATAAAAATAAACAACATTTTGAAAATTATATTATTATCTCTAAAAACATTTTCAGTCACTTGTTGTTCTTATCAAAGCATTCAGTTTGAAGTTTCGAACGAGCGTTTCCACTCCCAGACTAAGCATGAAGTAAAATTTCGAGTTTAGAAAAGCCCCGCGTAGAAAATTTGTCGAGGGTCGCGCCAGCGACCCGAGACAAATTTTCACGGGGCTTTTCTAAACTCGAAATTTTACTTTATGCGCCACGCGTATAAAACACTGATTTAATGTGAAGTTAAAAGCACTAAAAACAACCCAACTTCGATTTTTTTTAATTGGATTTTTCTTTCATACCCATGCTGTGAACCTTTAGATATTCGTTGTTTTTTTTGTAAAAAAAACTTCAATTTCCTGTAGTCCTTCTGTCTCCAAAGACTACAATTGGTCCTTCGAGCTGTAACCTTTGTAAAACGGTCCATTGAATAATAATCTTAGTAATCTAGAGTGATCCTTCAATTTGAAACTTCTAAGAACGAGTGTTGTCCACTCCCAGACTAAGCATGAAGTTAAATTTGGAGTTTAAAAAAGCCCCGCTTAGAAAATTTGTCACGAGGCTTTTCTAAACTCGAAATTTTACTTGGTGCGCCACGCGTATAAAACGATGATTTAACGAGAAATATAAAAACACAAAAAACAAATTATTCATGTTAATCCTCACAATTAATTTGAATTATTTTAACGATTCGAATCCTTTTGTAATTCGAATCCCGTTATAAATATTCGAATCCTTTAATAAAGATTCGAATCACCCGCATTTGGATTTGAATACGAATCCTCTTAAAAAAATGTAACAAATCCGGATCACGAATCCAGTTTAACTAAAGTTTTGAATGCCTCTATTAAATCCTCTAAAACAGTGGTCTCCAAACTACGGCCCGCGGGCCAAATCCGGCCCGCGACTTGCATGAATCCGGCCCGCGATTGTTTGTATTTTTTTTTGTAAATGTCATATTTTGAAATATTGTAACAATTGTTCCTTAAATTTTTCATAATTTTATAAAATTAATCGGATCTTGGCCGACTTTATTATGTAGAATTGTATTTGTGGCCCGCGAAGAAGATAGTTTGGAGACCCAGGCTCTAAAAGGATTCAAATCCAGGATTCGAATCCTGAATGCTTCGAACCCTGCCCAGCTTTGCAGGCAACACGATAAAGTTATTATTTAGGCTGGGAATTTTTCAAATTTAAGTATTCGAATATTATGGCTAATCGATTGAAAAATAAATGTGAAATGTAAAATATTTCAATAGGATTTTGTTTAAAAATTTGTAGAGAAATCAAATATTACTATATTACTTTAAAGTTTAAAAATTTGGTAATATATACAAAATTATAAAATTTTAAGATATGGCTGTATCTAAAATTAAAATCTCCACTCAGAAGTGGAGTTACAGCTACTTAAAATGTATAAAACTATACATTTTGAACTTAATTTTAAATCAGTGTTTAATACGCGTGGCTCATGAAGTAAAATTTCGAGTTTAGCAGAGCCTGAAAATACTTTATTTACTTCATGCTCCATCATGCGCCACGCGTATTTAACACGCGCTTTTACCACTGAAACAAAATAAATCGCTAACAGAAAAATAACCCTTTAGTTCATTCTCCTAATTTTTAAGACTCATGGGGGGATTGATCCCCTAAATCCTTTCTCCCTATCTACGCCACTGATCCTGTTATCAAAAAAGACTTACATATATTTAAAAAAAAAATATGCAGCCATAAATTAATACATTTTTAATGAACACCTTATAAGGCGAAACCTTTACAAAAAGCCACCATATTCAACAATAATCCATATAATTATTTATACATTAATAAAACATTATTTAAAATTTTCGAAAAACAACCAAAAATTCATTACATGTGTTTGACATGTGGAGAGTAATAATGGGAAGAACAGTGTGAATAAAACCCCACACCAATATAAATAACCAGAGCCGGATTTTTACCACCTCGAGTCGTGCATCATAAATTAAATAATTTTTATTGTCTGCCGTACTAATTCATATAAATGATTTCCCATGATACATGTAACGTATGATTTTATAATTATTAGACATTACCTCTGACAATATAAATAATGAAACTGGAATTTGTTCTTATTGCGAGGCTCGAGCCTCAGGTGCGCCGGCGCATTTTTCAGCTGTCCGGTTTTATTTCTGATTATTTGTAAATTGATTACGGCAAGGCCACGGAATGATTGACCGCCTTTGCGAACTATGTATTTAAATTAATAATCCTGGGGGAAGTGTTCAATTTTTCTCTTAATGGTATAATTCGTTATGGAATTGACTATTTTTAATTATTGAATTTTTATTGAATATTAAAATGCCTAATTTAATGTTTATGAGCTAAACGACCCAAGTCATTTGCGTCCTAATTGTAGAAATAGCAATTCTTTATTATTTGTTGTTTAATTATGGAATCGTTTGATCTAGCCTAAGTAAATTTTCGAGTTTTGAAAAGCCTAAAAATTTGGTTTGGTCGGTCTGCTCTGCTACGCGACCAAACCAAATTTCTAAACTCGAAATTTTATTTCATGCTTAGTCAACGATTAGGAACACTCTTTAGTAGCTTCAAATTGCTCATTAGAAAAAAAACAATGAACGAAAGAAAATGTCTCTGTATGTTTATGTCTGCAGCTGTTAATAAATACATGAATATTGGAAACATTTTTTTTGCAGAACATACTAAAGTATTAGCAGAGTTAATATATATCCAGTTAGCCAGTCTCTATTTAAAATTTGGTAACTGCGTTTGGATGCTGCATCCAGAAGCGAGGCCGGTGATTGGTGTCTATAGTCAGCTGTCTTACTCTTATCCTGACTATAGTCTCTCCTCTTCTACTCGATTTTCAGTTCTTTCATAAGCTTTGGCTCCCATTGGTATTAGTTTCGAACATTAATATATATATATATATATATATATATATATATATATATATATATATATATATATATATATATATATATATATTTATTTTTAGGTTTTCGCGAGCAAAATATAACTTGCTTGAGTTTTTTGGGCTGCTTTCTCGCGTTGGTTGGTTTATTTGCGCTCCACGTTTCGGCAGCATCACTTCTGCCACCCTCAGGAGCTTTTTTGTATACTGAGTGATGGATGTCACGTTCACTGTCAGTACATTTGTTTTGTAAACTAGGGACTTGTAGTCTAGATCTGCTGCGTATTATTGGTCCACTCGATGTAGAAGGTGCTAACATTTCTTGATTTGTGTCCGATGTATCTGCATTATTGAAATTACTTGAATTTGCCTGAATATTCCGAAAATTGTTGGATATTGGAGGCAAGTCATTTTTTTGTTGTTTTATTATATTCATCAAAGGTTTCCATGTGGTTTGTAATCTTGTGCCATCATCTCGTTTATTGAGGCACAAAGGATGTTTTTCTATTTCTATGGCTTCACGTACGATTCTTTCTTCAAATTTTGGGATAGAACTAATTACCGAAGTATTTTCAAAATCTATGTTATGGTCTGTATCAAATTTATGTTGGAATAATGAGGAATTTTGGTCGTGATTTTTTATGGCTAATTTATGTTCTTCTCGTCTGACGCTAATTCTTCTGTTGGTTTGGCCGATATATGATTTATGGCAGTCTTTACAGGGAATTTTGTATATTCCTTGTTTTTCAAGGAAAATTTTGTCTTTAGGGCTACGTAAAAGTTGTTTTATCGTAAGATATGGTTTGAACGATGTGTGTATATTAAATTAGTTTACAAAACAAATGTACTGACAGTGAACGTGACATCTATCACTCAGTATACAAAAAAGCTCCTGAGGATGGCAGAAGTGATGCTGCCGAAACGTAGAGCGCAAATAAACCAACCAACGCGAGAAAGCAGCCCAAAAAACTCAAGCAAGTTATATATATATATATAACAAATCTTTAGTATCAGAGGACAATACAAAATAATTAATTACATTATTGTTTATAATTAATAAATATAAATAAAATAAACTTCCTCTTGATAACTGGCTATCGACCAGAGGTCTTTCCGCCGGAACATTTATATTTATCTAAGTCATTTTATATTGCTATTTGTCCAATATTGACTAAATATTTTATAACTATTACAAATAATTTTAGTTATGAAAATGAAGTATCTCATAATTGCATTTGTGTTATGGTTTCGCTCTGCTTGGTAAAAACAAATCCAGTTTTCTACAAAATACAAAAATCGTAATATGTGCATATGTTTTTATACAATATTGATTACATATTAAACATTTATATTATAAAAAAGTTGCAAACATTTAGATTGTTATTGAAAACCATGGCCTAGTCACGTTAACCTAGAATTATATTCTCATAAAAAAGTGTTTTTGTTTATAGATTCGAACAATGGTGCCATTCATTCGTTCAAAAATTGTGCTCTTTTATAATGGATTTCAATTCATCACGGTCGTCTTTCATCACAATATTATGTGAATTATTGCTAATAAATTATAATTAAATGTGAATGTTATCTTCCGTGCATTAAAAAGTTATTCATAATAATAAAATGTGTTTTTTAATTTTTTTTAAATCATACACGAGTATTTTTTATACTTAAAAGAGAGATCCACCCTATGGAAACTAAGAATACTGATTTTTTTCTTATTATTTTTTTTAAATTATTTCTTCACACATCTGTCTCAAATTGTGCAGAATGCAGAGGGCAAATTGGCCTTCTCTCTGCATTTCAATTTTACACATATGTGTGAAAAAATAATTAAAATATTCAAAATAATAACAAAAAAATCAGTATAATTTTATGTTTTTAGTATAGCTAAATAAAAATTAAAAAATGTAAAAACTCTAAAATGTGACTTACGTGCCCTGATTATATAATTCTAATATCCATTTCTCATAAAATGATAAGTTATATAAAATCAATGTTTTCCTTAAAAAAAAGCGTTGATAATATCAATACAGGCCATTTTATAGGATAATTACATTTTTTCCAGCAAGAGTGCACAATTATGTACCAAAATATATATTTTTAAACCACAGATTCTTGCGCCTTCATATTATTAAACGATTGTAAATTGAAAGGACAGTACGGGTTGAGCGCTACCTTACGTATAAATAAACGACATTATATTTCTTATGTATTTCGATGTAAATACTTTATTTTAAAGTATGGAAAGAAGGACGAAATTTCAAGATTTAGTTATCCTCTGATAATAATATTACTCAAAACAGAAGATATAATCGTTTTAAAAGTAAAACCTACTAAGTGCTATTGATTTATATGTACTTAGTGTCTTTTCCTCTTAAACCGATTATAGGAGATTTGGTCCATAAAAAACCAGAGATCTTCTAACTAGGTTGCACTTGCTGTACAGTTCTATTGATACGTAAGCATATTTGTCTTGCAATCCTTATGTAATTACCGTTTTAACGAAATTAAAACTGAAATGTGTAATAACCGAAATTACGGCGTATTGATTTAAAACGTTACTTTTTCAAATCGAACGGACACTTTTATGGCCGGACCCGTTGCTTTTCCTAAAAGGCGCGTTGATATATGACGTTCATAAATTTTACCTAATTACACGCAATTTTCTAATTAATTTCACACTTACAGAATTTACTCACATGTTGTATAAGTTTCATTGAATGCGTTTTAGTTTTTCATGTAATAGAGTGCTACATTTTTTTTAAAAATGAAAAGAAAATATATAGATTCAATTAGTTAAAGAGGTTATTTAAAAAAGATTTTCCTAACAAAAATATTTAGATGTATAAATAATTTAATATTCGAGAATACAACTAATTTCATATTTAAATATTTTAATCCCTAAATATTTATACAGGGTGTCACATTATTGCTTTCTCGGAAGATATTGTGCGATCGTTTAAAAAATGATTTAGAGCTTTAAATTTTAAATTTGTTCCGCACTACTGACTATTAACACACAGTTTACTATAACCGTAAATGTATTCTATCATTCAATTAGCATTCTGGGCAATCACACAAAAAAATGCCGGCTACTCTAAATCATCATTTTAATGGTTGCACGGTATTTTAGTTCTTATTAAAGATAGAAATATAGTTTCATCTAACTCTTAATTGTAAGAGGTGCCTAAGCTAAAACTATTTATTCTGATACCGCACCTTGCTTACCAGAATAAATAGATTTAGGCACCTCTTACAATCATAATTAAGTAACGGATACAACAAAAATGGACCACTGCATATTATTTTTAAATAGACGACTGTATATTATTCACTTTTTTAATATCTCATAAAAATGTGTGTCATTTGGTTTATTTTTGTTGGAAATAATTGACGTTTATAATAGTTCGTAAACCTAAAATATCTCCGAAAAATGATAGATAGTATAATATATGAATTCTGCATTGATCAGCAGAATTCAATTCTTTGCCAGAATATGTAAGAATATGCAGGGTGTTCCATTAAAAAAATCGAGATATATTGGTCAAAACTAAACTAAATGCGGTATAAAATTATGAACATTCTTTTTTTTTATTATAACATACCACACCTTGTCAGATTAATAATAATGTTTATTTGTGTCTATAACATACAGTTTAATACATATCGAATAACAAATGATAACAAAAAAAAGTCCAGTACTTCAACAAATTTAGATACCTATAATTTGTTGAAGTACACAATTTTTGTTGTTCACTTTACTTTTATCTGCAATTAACCTAGTAGTCAAAAGTTCAAATTCTGTTCTTAAAATACATATGATATACTATTACAACGTGGCGGTAAATTAAAAATTGTAAGTTAAATTCAAGAGCGTCTAATAATAGTTTGATTTATGACTTCTTCTCAATTGTTTTCAATTTGAAATTAAATGTCTTGTTTATAATAATTTGGCATATCTATAAAAGCTATTAATTTTGATAGTCGGTAAGTTTTGTCATCTTTGACTCTTCATATCAAAATTAGGGTTGGTAATTTTTCAAATTTAAGTATTCAAATATTCATTCAAAAATATACTCAAATATTCGAATTATTCGAATATTCAAATATTCGAATATTCGAATTATTCAAATATTTGGATATTCAAATAGTCGAATATTGAAATCATAAAATATTCGAATATTTAAATTGTCGAATATTCAAATATTTGAATATTATAATACTCAAATATATACAAAAATATCACAATGGCCCAAAAATGTATCAGTAATACAATACTGTCAAAAATGTCGAAAAGGTGATTCTGTTACAGTCAGAGAATTAATATAAATCGTTATAATTATGACAATATATGAATCGGCAAATTGCCTTTCTTTGTTTCAAAAATTTAGAATTTTTAACAATGTTAGTAATAAAAATATATTGATTGATAATTATCATACCAAAATTTCACTTGTCACTTGGTTAAATTCAAGACCATTTCAGATTAAATCAGCGTTTTATACGCGTGGCGCATGAAGTAAAATTTCGAGTTTAGAAAAGCCTAATTTGCCTCGTTCGCTCCGCTTCGCTACGCGCCCGACCCAAATTTTCTAAACTCGAAATTTTACTTCGTGCTTAATTTGGAAGTGGAAGACACTCGTTTTAGCATTAAATCAATTGATATATTTGACATAATACATTGATTCTTGTTTTATTGGAGGAGAAAGTTTTATAACGTCAAAACAGAATGTCAATTTTGATACAAGTTAAAGAGGGATCAATTGATTTTTATCTCAGACGTCAAACGACAATTCAGAGTCGATCAAGGGACTTAACGTCAAAATGCCATAGTAGTAAAAATACAGTTGATGTAAGAAACTTACAGTCGAAATGTTACAATAGTCATTAATTATTGAAATTCTATCAAAGTCAAAAGACTAAGTAATTTTAATAGGCAACAAATAATTCACACAATGATGTAATGTCCTAATGTCGAAATAATCAAGCTTGAAATTTTTAAAATCTTATTTGATTTGATTTGCAACAATGCTCTATTAAAGTATATGTAACATTTAGGTCAAATCAAATCAACCAAGATTTTAAATATTTCATTGTATAATTCAATATCCGGAGGTGTATTTGCACGGGAAGTAGTTGTTTTAATGGATATTTATTGTCTTAAGTTGTCTTATTAATTAAGACATTGTTTGCATTTTCACGAATAACATGTTCGTAATTTTATATATTATATTTATAAAATGTTAGCATTTTAATAGTCGACTACTGACTGCAATATTTCCTTAACAATTCACAAGTCAAGTAATTACTTCTCAAATATTGTTGATTATGTTTCAAGTACATAATTACGTCAACAAAGTCTAATAGTTTCAAGGTATTCAAGACATAATAAGTCAAATAGCTGAAACATCAATTCACGTATTGGAATCCAAATAATTTCTGAACAAACTATTTTCCTTTTGTTTTTATTATGATATTGAATTATTGCAAATAACTACTGTTGTAAAATTATATAAAACCCACCTATATTTATATTATTATTATTAGATAGATAAACGTTGTCAGGTGATAATTAAGGTATTAACATAACGTTCGGCGAGGGCAGTTCGGACATTTCCATAACGCGATCACTGTAATGAATGTGTTTAACGTTATCATTAAATCATTTTTACGCGGCCATAATTGAAGAACGTTGTTGATTCTGGCTAATTGGAGAGGTAACCATAATAATCTTGGTATTTTCGAAATCGGCTTCATCATTCGGCTTTACCGTTGTCCGGGTGTGTCTCGAGCTCTTGACTTTAGGTCCAATTAAAGTCGACGAGAATCAACTCTGGACGGTTGTTGTATCATTATTATTACTATTTGTTTGTTTGTTTGTTTAATTGAGAATTAACATTTTACGATTGTACATGGAACATTCTTTATATATTTTCCTGTTAAACCATTATTTGTTTACTTTAATATCTTGAACAAAAAATACAATTAGAATGATTTCGTAGAAAAATAAAAAAATAAAAAAATTGAAAATGAAGCAAATACACTGGAAGGCCTTTTATGATATATTTTAAGTTACGCAGTTTTTAAATGGCAGCTTCTGCTTACAAACTATAAAGTAGGAAACTTTTAATTGTAGACTCATCTAACATTTGGTTAAACATGTTTTAACACTGAATTTAAAACTGGTTTAAAATTAATAAAACACTTGGCTATTGTTTCACTGTTTGTAACAGTGAAACAATAACCAAGTGTTTTATTAATTTTGAACCAGTTTTAAATTCAGTGTTATAAAATATAAACACGAATTAAAATTAATATAGACTTTCTGCAACATGTTTGTCTCATTGAGACAAGTCTCCAAATATTCATTGAAACAACTACTTCTCGAGCTAATACCCGGACAGATATTGAATTATACAATGAATATTTGAGTTACACGACAGCTCTGCTGTTCTATGAATAATTTATATGCAAAAGGCAACATCAGGTCAAATTATTCTCTCACCAAAGTAAATGAAACAACAGGAAATTTATTTATTTATTTATTTATTTACGGAAAAATCCATTATACATAATATGTTATAGTAATACAATTCAGATTTCATATAAAATTGAAATAAATTGAAAAAATTACAGGGAATGAATTTTAATTGACTTAAGCCATGTATAGACGCGTTTCGAGATTTTTCCCTTATCTGTATAGCTATGCTTTAGACTTTCAATACAAAAAATATTAAAATAAACAGGAAACTTACAGGAATGTCGAAGTGTGTCGTAGAAACAGGTACACAAACCTGGGGCGAGTGAAAATGAAGGAATGTTATTTAAAGGTAAAATTCGTTTTTATATTTTATAAATATTCTGTAAACTATTGACAAACTCAATTTTTTTTAATCTTAAATTGTCCTTATGTTCAGTGTTATAAAGTAGGAGATTAAACACACATTTTAGTCATTTTATACAGAAGTTTACATTATTGTAAATACATGTTGCCATTCAAAACATCTTCAAGAAAAATATGAGTTCTGAGATTAGGTTTTTGAGCTCAGGTTAGGAGACAGTTACTTAAGTAGGTACTTCCAATGTTGGCAAATTTTGATAACCAAACCAAATTTTTAGGCTTTTCTAAACTCGAAATTTTACTTCATGCGCCACACGAATAAGACGCTCTGACATATCGTGAAGTTCAAAATATACTTCATAAACAGTATTTTTGTTACTTCACTTAAAACAGCTTCGCTTCGTTATGCGACCAAACTAATTTTTTGGGCTTTTCTAAACGTATACATGCCCCAATATACTGAATACGCTGTAAATTTTGAGATATTAGTCTTATTTGAAAAAGATTCAAACTGAAGCTTTAAACAAGTGTTTTCCACTCCCAGATTAAGCATGAAGTAAAATTTCGAGTTTAGAAAAGCCTGCAGCGAAGCGGCCAAACCAAATTTTCAGGCTTTTCTAAACTCGAAATTTTACTTCATGCGCCACGCGTATAAAACACTGAATTAAAGCAAAGTTCAAAATATACGTCATGAATGATATTTTTCTTTTTTGCCGTCAAGTAGTCAATATTAATTGGGTTTTGTGGTCTTAGCGGCGGAAATTAATTCAAAAAATAAAATGGAGACGGAGACTTTATCGTAGAATGTGTATGTAATTTATTTTTTAATATTTTTGAATTAATTTTCGCTGCTAAAACCTAAATATAGGCACAAACATATTTTTTTTAATAAAAAATAAATTACATACACATTCTGCAATAAAGTCTTCGTCTCCATTTTATTTTTTGAATTAATTTCGCCGCTAAAACCAAAAAACCCAATTAATATTTTTCAAAATATACTACTAAAGCAGTATAGTAAAGAAATATATTTATAACTTTAAAATATTTTAGTGTTTTATACGCGTGGCGCATGAAGTAAAATTTCGAGTTTAGAAAAGCCTGAAAATTTGGTTTGGTCGCTCCGCGGAGCGGAGCGACCAAACCAAATTTTCAGGCTTTTCTAAACTCGAAATTTTACTTCATGCTTAGTCTGGGAGTGGAAAACACTCGTTTAAAGATTCAGTTTGAACTTTTTTCAAATACGATGAATATCTGAAAATTTACAGCGTATATAGTATAATGGGGTATGTATACTTAGACGAAACTCTCTGTATATACTAACCTGAAAAGTGGGGGAAGTAAGTGGATGGGGAACAATGTGCGTTTGTGAGGTCAGTGTTAATGTATGGGTTGGAAGTGTGAGGGACGAGAGGGTATGAGTGTATGTAGATGGAGTAGTTGTGGTTCCTGAAGCATATGTGGGGGTAGAAAGGTCAACACCCGGATACATAGTGCTTCAAGAGACGAATTGAGAGATGAAGTTATGAGATCTGGAGGAAGAGAGATTGGTGAAGGCGGTATGGGTGGCGTGCGTGAGTGGGAGAGAGGGTAGATGGAGGAGCAAGAGAAGCAGAATGTATGAGAGGGTGGGTTTGTCGGAGGCAAAGGTGCTCTGTATATTAAATTAAATATTTTCCTTACAGAATCTGTCCGATAGGCTTTATTTAATCAATCATCTCTTAGTGTATAAAATTAATCTCAACAAATCTTACCAATATCCATAAAACAAACACAAAAAACCGAAATAACAGTATTTCAAGTATATTAAAGTATAATAATATCAATCCGAAGAAATTCAGCCTGGAGCACGACTTTTATTACTCGTGTGCGAGTGTCGTCGTGTAACAGAACCGATCCGATTCACGATTTTGAACCGATTCAAACCAATTACCAGCCAGCATCGGATGTTTGTCCTCGGCCGTTTTCGCAACGAATTTACCCGTAATGATTGCGCATTTTATGGCGTCGATCAACTAAACGAGTTTCGGTTAATTGGATTGTTTAATTAAGTTTTATTTTAACGTAACGGCCCGAGAATGACACACCAGTGATTAATATCGAATCCACATCATCTTCTTTAGGGAATTTCTGGCAATTATAAATATACAAATTCGATCAAATTATTATAGAAGATATTTTATACAGAGAATTTGTTTTTAAGTATACAGAGCATGGTGAATACTTTGTAAATGTTCAGGCGTTCATTGTTTTGTTTAGAGTTCAATTTGAAACTTCTAATAAGTGTTTATTGTACTTGATTAAGCATGGAGTAAAATTTTCAGTTTATTCGTATAGCGAAATGGAGTGGCCACACCAAAATTTTAGGCTTTTCTAAACTCAGAATTTTACTTCATGCTCCACGCGTATATAAAATTGATTTATCGTGAAGTTTAAAATATATTTATATTTTTTAAATATTCTGCAAACTATTGGCAGATTCAATTTTTGATAAAATATACTGCTTTAGCATACTGCCTTAGCAGTGTATTTTAAACTACTCAATATTTTAATGTTTTATTAGCCAAAAAAGGAATCCGCTGCATTAAAAATTAAATCATAGAGGAGCTCAAAATTTACTAAAAATCAAACAAATAAAAATCAATGCTAGAGTAATAATTGAGAACCGCATTTTAATGACAACAAAACAACATTTATTGTACTAAATAACAGGACATCAGAACCGTTCAAAATAAATGATGGGTTAAGACAGAGTGGTAGGCTGGGCCCACTACTATTCATAATATTTATGGACGAAATAATAAAAACCTGCAGTAATAAGACAAAACAATTTCACATTGGATATTATCAATTGAACCCAGTTGGAATATTGGAAGAGGTATTTGCAGATGATGTCATATATGGTAGCAGCAGTAAGGACCTAGAACACAACCTACTAGAATGGACCAACACAATTAACAAATACGACATGAGGATAAATACAAGCAAGACAAAAGTAATGGTTATCGAGGATGAAGACCAACTAAACATTAAAATAGATGGCGAACAAATACAACAGGTGGACAATTACAAGTACCTCGGAATAAATATAGAAACAAATGGAAAGAACGAGCTAGAAATAAATAAAAGAATGGAAAATACATTAAAGCTGTTCCACGCAATGAGAACTAAATTTATATACAGTAAGGAAGTATCAAAGAAAACTAAATTAAAAGTATTCAAAGCCATCTATAGACCAATACTGACTTTTTGGTGCGAGACATGGATGCTAAACAAAAAACAGAAGAGCAAGATACAAGCGCTTGAAATGAAATACCTGAGGTGCGTGAAAGGAGTTACAAAAATTGACAGAATACAAAACACAATAATTAGAGAAGACCTTGAAATGGAAGAAATGATAAAGTTCATAGAAAGAAGACAACTGAGCTGGTGGGGACATCTGCAAAGGATATGGAACGTACGATCCGTAAAGAAGAGAAGAAGGGGGAGACCTAGAAAAACATGGGAAGAAGGATTGGAGAAGATAATAAAAGAAAAGGGGATACCGGTAAACCAGGCAAGAATACTAGCGAAGAACAAGAAGAATTGGACAAAATTAGTACATGTACAAGGAAACAGAAGTGATTTGAAATAGATAGACTTTATTCTGTACATCCAACACCAGTAAGGGTACAGGGGTTATTTGATAATATATATATATATATATATATATATATATATATATATATATAATATATATATATATAATATATATATATATATATATATATATATAAATATATATATATACAGAGAGTTTTATGTAACACCGAACATTGTTATAACGAAAATTATTCTTTTAAGTACACATAAGCATACGTAGTACATTATCCGACGCACGGTTTTTTAAACGAATTTAATTTGAAGCTTTAAACAAGTGTTATCCACTCCCAGGCTAAGCATGAAGTAAAATTTCGAGTTTAGAAAAGCCTGAAAATTTGGTTTGGTCGCGTAGCGCGAAGCGCGGAGCGGCCAAACCAAATTTTCAGGCTTTTCTAAACTCGAAATTTTACTTCATGCGCCACCGGCACAAAACACTGATGCAATTGAAAGTTTAGCGGTGTGTTTTAAACTTCGTAATAAGTCAGTGTTTTGTACCGGTGGCGCATGAAGTAAAATTTCGAGTTTAGAGAAGCCTGAACATTTGGTTTGGCCGCTCCGTGCTTCGCGCTACGCGACCAAACCAAATTTTCAGGCTTTTCTAAACTCGAAATTTTACTTCATGCTTAGCCTGGGAGTGGAAAACACTCGTTTAAAGCTTCAAATTAAATTCGTTTAAAAAACCGTGCGTCGTAAAATGTACTACGTATGCTATGTGTACTTAAAAGAATTTTCGTTATTACAATGTTCGGTGTTACATAAAATTCTCTGTATATATATATATATATATATATATATATATATATATATATATATATATATATATATATATATATATATATATTAATAAAATTAAAAACAGATGAAAATGATAATGAAAGCAATGAATAAATTGAACAATCTCTGATAACAATATTTCTAAAAACTAACATGATTATTTATAAAAATGTAACTTAGAAATTTATGAATGTTGAAAATTTTACTATGAAATAATAATAAAATAAATTTGATGTCTATCATAGTACTTTTTCCCCTGTTAGATACTTAAAATCAATAGTTTTCATCTACCCCATTTTTCAACAAATGTTTCTTATTCCTGTTAAACTTTATTTAGAAGCCTCACTTATGTTTTCAGTTTTCCACAAAATATTAATTATGACAAACTAACTTAATATATTTATCGGACCTTAGTTACAATTTTGCTAGTAGTATTGGTAATCTATATTTCTCTATACACTTACACTTACTTACAGACAATAATAATATGCAGTGCTCATATTAATATCAATAACACAGGCCAACAAAAAAAATGTGATTTGGATTTGTTAATTTTTTGTTCGTTTTCGTGGCTAATCTAATAAGAAATCAATATTTTTTTGTTTCCATTACGCACAATTTTTTAATAAATTTACTAGGTGTCATATTTATGGTTTTATTAAATATTTGCGAATAAAAATTAAATAGAAAATGAAATTAAAGCTGTTCTCTTGCACAATGGGATTTTTTTTCATCGGTACCGGTCGCCCATGCTCTGCAAATGACGAAAAGCTACGAAAATCTTACAGTAATGCTTAAAAAAATCAAATACAATCATCATAGTTGGAAAATTTGTGGGGATTTGAAAATTGTGGGATTTTTACTAGGACAGCGGTCAGGGTATACAAAGTACCCATGTTTTTTTGTGTGAGTGGGATAGTCAAAGTAGACATCAACATTGGATGAAAATGGACTGGATAAGAAGAGATAATTTAACTCCCGGATCAAAAAATGTTCTGCACGAAAGTCTTGTTGATCCACAAATAATCTTGTTACCATCACTGCATATTAAACTAGCATTAATGAAACAATTTGTTAAAGCTTTAGATAAAGATGGAGACCGTTTCAAATACCTTTGTAGAAAATTTTCCGCTATCTCAGATGCAAAATTAAAAAAATGAATTTTTGTCAGTCCTCAAATAAAGAGAGTAACGAAAGATCAAGAATTTGTTAATACTATGACCGAAACTGAGAAAGATGCATGGATTTCATTTGCTAATGTTATTGAAGGTTTTTTTTGGGAAACAACAAGGATCCTGACTACAAAATTGTAAAAAACATGCCACAGAAATTTATAGAATTGGGATATAATATGAGAGGTTCCACAAAGACATGAAAGAAATGAAACGCAGGTACCAAGGTCAGTGGAATGTTTCAATGATGGCTGATTACTGCTGGTCAATAAAAAGGGACAATCCGGCCCTGAAATACAGAAGAAAATCCACAAAATGAAGTTTTTTTATCCAAGAGGGAAAGATCTTCTGGAAAGAAAAGAAATATATAAATACGAACAGTAAAATATAATACAAAAAAATACACGCAACACCTGATGACAAAGATAATAGAAACATACAACAATATACCACAATACATAAAATGTCTAAAATACATCCCATATAAGTTAAAAATAAAAAACAAACTACTAAACAACGATATCAACTAAACAGAATACACAAATACATTAACACACAGACATCCTTTAATACCGCTAGCCCGAGATCGGATCTCTCATCCTGGAATCACGAGGCGAGGAAAAAAGGAAGGAACCTCATCAACTACAATTACAAATTATATACCTACATGCATACTATAAAAAAAAAAAAAACATGTAATTTTATATGTAATTGTTTTTGAAATAAAATTCTAAATTCTCAAAAAAAAAAAAAAATTAAAGATTGTTTAAGCCTTTTTTTAATTTAGTTTATTATTTGTAATTTGTTTTTGTCTCTGTATCAATAAAAGTAGCGTTTATTTTGACCAAATTTGATATTAATTTATTTTCAACATTGATAAAAAAAAAAACCTTACGTGATAGGGCAAAATGACACTCGGATTTGAATTTAGCAGATCAAAATTATATAAAATCAGATGTCACATGAAAATCAACTTTGAAAAAGTCAAAAGTTGCTGGCCTGTATAATCGGCAATAATACTTTACAGTTGTAGGTAAACTCATGTTTGTCTTATACTTTCACATATTCATGAAGTTACATCTTTGGACAGTAAATGCATTTTCATCCAACAATCACCTCTATTAATGACGTTTTATTTTCTGTAGAATAAATGCGCTTTATATCCAATCCTATGAAAATTGAACGTAACGAATTACTATGATGCAATCAACTCTGAATGTTTAATAACATTTTTTATAAACTTATCTCTATTAAGATCTCAAGTTCTCATCTTTAATTCCAGCATTGCGTACGACTTCTCTTTCTCGCTCTCTTCAGAGATGAAATTAATTGTTAAATAATATGCGGATGAAATGCAGGATTGCGCCTGTGAAAATTACGAAAAGAGTACAACAATGCGGAGTTTATCAAAAATTTTGAAAACGTTGCGCGTAATAACCGCTTCTTAAATTCATAGCTTACTTAATTTTTCATTCAATTAATTCAAGGTTCTGTGTTTCCCAGATGGTTAGATTAATTTTTTATTATACATTGTGTAATTTTGCATATATTGTTTATTTTCTGCGTAAAAAATAAAATAATCATAGTATTTGTTTTTTTCTTCTTTTTGACTTGTGTTATATTTTCACTATTGTCTGTGTAAAAGTAAATGCGATAAGCAAATTAAAAATCAATAGCACTTAATAAATTTTACCTTTACAACATCGAAAGTAGCATAAAAATCAAAATGAAACATTTATAGGCAAGTGGGGAATACGTAAATATGAAAATTTCTATTAAAAATCAATGTGTATACAGGGTGTCTCGAGAGGAATCTGCCAAATGCCAGGGGTGTATTACTTAGGTCATTTTAAGCAAAAAAAGTTATATCAACATAGGTCCGATTCGAAAAGATTAGTGAATTGTGGCTTGTTAAAGAAAACTGTTTAAAATTGTAAGGCAGTGATGGGGAAACTACGGCCCGCGGGCCAAGTCCGGCCCGCGGAAAGGTTTAATCCGGCCCGTTTAATAGTGCCGTCGTGAGAATGTTTGAACGCGTTCTTACTTCATAATGTGACGACCCGCATAAAAACTACCTACCTACGATTAAGCATTATTCTTTGGCCCGCTACGATTGTCTGGTTATTACAAATGGCCCGTCTTAAAAAAAGTTTCCCCACCACTGTTGTAAGGGGTAGACCTTGGAAAGCATTACTTCTCAATTGTTTGTTTTGCTGTCACTTGTGAGTTAACCTAATTGGTAAATGTGATTATTTTAAATCTGCCTTTAACCAGTAAATAATATAAAGATATATATTTTATTTATGGCTTTAATAATGGTAACGCTAGAGCTGCCGTACTGGAATACCCAACATTGTAATATTAAGAAGAGCTAATTCTTATGGGAGAACTGGAAATCGAGTAAAAAAGTAGACTTGGGTCAGGATGTGGAGTTACACAGACGACTGTATATACTAATCACCGGTCTCGCTTCTGGATGCAGCATCCATATCTTGATCATATAAAAAAATCTTCTTTAAAAAGGTGGAGATAATCAAAAAGTGAGCATTAAATGTGTATTCACTTTATGTCGCAGCTCTTTTAGTTATTTTATTAAAATTGTTTTAAAAATGTGATTTTTTTGAGTTAATTACTTTGAATAAGTGAGCTATTGCTAAATTAGTTAGTTTCCGCTTCGCTACGTGACCAAACCAAATTTTCTGGCTTTTCTAATCTCGAAATTTTACTTCGTGTTTAACCTGGGAGTAGAAAACACTCGCTTAAAGCTTTAAATTTAACACTAAAACAGGCAATATCTGAAAATTTAAAGCATAAATGCTATAATTGGGAAATGTATACTTAAAAGAAAAACTCCCTGTAGAAGGAACGACAATCAAGAACGATCGAAAATCCCTAGAACACAAATCTTAGATAAATTGGACATTAGCTAGCACATTAGATTAGTCATAATATTTAAGATAATATGCGTTTTGAATGACAATAATTTCGTCTTGGTTCTGAAAAATTGTAAGTGATCAATTTATATGAATCCTCTTTCAAACATTTCAGTTACATATTCACTTACTTTTAAAGCAAACCTTTCACCCACTATTAGAAATCCGATATGTTTTTTCCTTAAATAATTCCACCACAGTTCGAATGCGATTTTGAGCATTTTCTAAAATTGACGTATTTGAAGTATTTTGACAGGCGTCAAGAATATCATGATGATAAAAACGCAAACTTAACATCCGACGTGCCAAACAATTGGTTCAACCATAATCCATTCGCAATATGCTACTAAAGCAGTATTTTACAGACGTATATTTTTTTCTTTTCGCAATCTACAATCTGTTGTAGATTGCGAAATCAATCGCAGTTTTAATGTTTGAAGTATTCTGCAACCAAGAATTGGCAATTTCATTTATAGTTATATTTGAACGGTAACGTGACCGCCAGTCAAATTGTTTAGAGGGAATGGCCAAGCTATACTGATGAGAGATGAATCTCGAAACGCGTCTATAGATGGCCTGAATAATTTGACTCAAATTGTTACATTTGCAGTAGATTACTGTATGTAACAGCAAACACTTGTTGTATAATTCAATGTCCGTCGGGGTATTAGATCAGGAAGTAGTTGTTTCAATGAGTGTTTGATATAGTCTTGTAAGACTAACTTGTTGTAGATTGCGAAAATAATCGCAATTTTAATGTTTGTAGTATTCTGCAACCAAGAATTGGCAATTTGATTTACACTTAAATATAGTATGTTCAATTAAAATAAAACCTCTAGAGTGCCATTGAAAATATTGTAGGTTGACAACTCTGAAATTATATACTAAAATTATTATGACGTCATTCCTAAAGCTTGTAGCCAACCTAAATCTAAAAAAAGATGAAATCATGGCATTCTAGTGGATTTTTTGATTGAACATACGATATATCTACCTAATATTGAAAAAAGTGTTAAACATTTATTTATAACCTTTGTTTAAAACAGTATTTGTGAAAAAGAACGAGTAGAGTGCAATAAAAATAATTACAACATTTGCTTAAGTAAAATTACACATTACAAACGCAAGATTTTTAGATAAAATGTTTACATCGAAGCTAAGCGCGCGTAAAAATGTGTCAACACATGAAGCAACGCCAACTCTTATTCAGCGTTTCTACATACGTTCTCAAAAGGACATTTTATTACAGGTTAATTTATTTTAATTAAGTCAAGGGCGTGTTTTTATTGTTAATAAATTTTAAGATTTATATCAAAAGATTTACGCTGTTTTAAGCTCCTTATAAAAGGAATATAATGAAGACGAAATAAATCATGTTTATGGAGGATTACATACGTTATTTGGGATATTACAACATATACAATTGTGGTAATTAGTAAAAAATATTTGTTTCTAATAAATGTACTTGTTTCGTGGTTTATACAGGAGGATTCAAAAAGAAGGAACAGATTTCAAACATTTTTTTCATCTAAACTACAATAGGTAGAACCATAATTAAAACGTTCCTGGACAGACAAAAGTTTAAAATTTAAACAGTCCAGGCAGAAGTTCTAACCACAGCCGCATTGGCGCTGTTGCTTGTCATATTAATCATAACAATCGTCTGTAGTAAAATGGCGACACAACAAGAAAAAGCATTTTGTGTGCTGCAATTAGCAAAACTGGAGTCATTATTGAAGTTCAACGTGCTTTTATTCCCCCTATGCTTGACACTCTTAAAAATCTGCGACATCGAATTGTTGAAGCTGTGAATTCGATAACTAGAGACCAGCTGATTCGTGTGTGGCAAGAAATGAGCCACTGTTTTGATATTTGTCGTGTAGCACATGGTGCTCATATTGAATGCATAAAAAATGAACTTTTCTCTTTCCAGGAACGTTGAAATTGTGTTTCTATGTTTTGTAATTTGGAAGAAATAGATATTTAAAATCTGTTTCTTTATTTTGAATAACCCCGTATATTTCAAGCTGTAAGCTCTCAAGAACCAATCATCCTAACAGAATGTAAAACATATTTTTCTGGGCCACCCTGTACGCAGAATATTTCTTTTAAGTATACATACCCAGATGTATATATTTCGTGGTTTCTTAAAAAATATAAAAACAACTGTCATTAGTAACACACACAATAGGTATTTACACAGTGCTCTTTATTTTCGAAGTTTTGAGATTTTCATCAATCCACTTAAGAGGGGTAAAGTCGGATATTAAATTTCAGAGTTACGACTCGGCTATAAGCGTGTGTTGAATTAATTTCATTGCAAATAAAAAAAATCAATTTAAAAAATAGATTTAATCCATTATTATTAAACTTATTTTTTTCAACATTTATCAGTAGATGCAGGAGTTATGGCAGAAAAGATACAGAAAACATATTTTCTTTATCTCGATTTGTTTTCCAAAAATTTGCTACACTAAGTTTCAGACAGGAATTTGCCCCTCTTAATATTGATGTAAGTCACAGTTTCCATTATGTTACATTTTAGAGATTTATCAATTTTCGATATTTTCTTTGTGCCCGGTATTATAAAACGTTTTATTCCCTAAATAAAATTTACTTTAGGAATAAATTAATTTATTCCAAAGATTTCGGTATTTTAAACACAAAATAAATTTATTTGACTAATAAATCTCCTCAATAAATTATTTGTTTGTTTTTATACCAAGTAAATTTTATTCTCTAAATAATTTGACAGTTAAAAGTCAAAAGTGTATTATATTATTTTAATTACTTTAGATTCTACTACTTGTATTTATTATTTCATTACGGTTATCATGTCTATTATATCATCTTTGTCAGATTTAAGTTCGCTTATAGTATCTTCCCTGACAGTGATTAACTCGAACCACAAGACATTCTAAATAGTCGAAGATCTAGAGTTTTTCAAGTCAGACAACCAGGGATTTTTATACTTATGCATACGCTTATTTTAAATTAGTTCCATTTAAAGTTTAAAACAAGTGTTTTCCACTCCCAGACTAAGCATGAAGTAAAATTTCGAGTTTAGAAAAGCCTGAAAATTTGGTTTGGTCGCGTAGCGCGAAGCGCGGAGCGACCAAACCAAATTTGCAGGCTTTTCTAAACTCGAAATTTTACTTCATGCGCCACGCGTATTTAACACTGAAAACACTGAAATATTGTGAACAAGTGAACTTCACTTGAAATCAGTGTCTTGTACGCGTGGCGCATGAAGTAAAATTTCGAGTTTAGAAAAGCCTGAAAATTTGGTTTGGCCGCTCCGCGCTTCGCGCTACGCGACCAAACCAAATTTTCAGGCTTTTCTAAACTCGAAATTTTACTTCATGCTTTGCCTGGGAGTGGAAAACACTCATTAAGGTCTTTTATAATTTCTAATAAGCTTTCTTTTTCTTGTTTTGTGTAATTCTGTCCTATTCCACGGTTATTCTCCATAATTATAAGAAATTATAATAAATTTCTAATTTGATTGACAATTTAATTTGAAATATTGACAATTCAATTTAACAAATTGGTGGTTCCAGCTATGGCCACAATGAAAATGTATAATTTTGGTCTGTAATCTACTAATTAAATTATTTATTTCTAGAATTGCTATTTATTTGGTAGGTTTGCTTTATAATACGCAATTTTATTTGCCCATTAGTTTACTAGGTAAATAAATTTACTCCACAAATAATTATCTAATGATTTATTAATCGTTTATAATACCGGGCATTAAAGTTTTAAACGAGTGTTTTCCACTCCTAAACTCGAAATGTTACTTCATGCTTAGAAGTAACATTTCGAGTTTAGAAAAGCCTGAAAAATTGGTTTGGTCGCGTAGCGCGAAGCGCGGAGCGACCAAACCAAATTTTCAGGCTTTTCTAAACTAGAAATTTTACTTCATGCGCCACGAGCATTTAACACTGAAATATTGTGAACAAGTGAACTTCACTTGAAACCAGTGTCTTGTACGCATGGCGCATGAAGTAAAATTTCGAGTTTAGAAAAGCCTGAAATTTTACTTCATGCTTAGCCTGGGAGTGGAAAATACTCGTTTAAGTCATTTATAATTTCTAACAAGCTTTCTTTTTCTTGTTTTGTGTAATTCTGTCCTATTCCACGGTTATTCTCCATAATTATAAGGAATTATACTAAATTTCCAATTTGATAAACAATTTAGTTTGAAATATTGACAATTCAATTTAACAAATTGGTGGTTCCAGCTATGGCCACAATGAAAATGTATAGTTTCGGTCTGTAATCTACTAATTAAATTATTTATTTCTAGAATTGCTATTTATTTGGTAGGTTTGCTTTATAATACGCAATTTTATTTGCGTATTAGTTTACTAGGTAAATACATTTACTTCACATATAGTTATCTAATGATTTAATAATCGTTTATAATACCGGGCATTAATGTTGTTAAATTTCATTATTGAATATTTTTATTTCTGTCAAGTTATAATTAAATAGCGACAGATGAAATAAATCTAATAAATTGGGTTCAATAAAAAGTATGTTATTTTAAAAATTATCTTCTGAATATAAAAACGAATTAAAATTAATATCGACTTTCTGCAAAAATTTAGTCTCATTCAGACAAGTCTCCAAACATTCATTGAAACAACAATTTTTCGAGCTAATACCCCAACAATGAATATTTGGAAACTTGTCTCAATGAGACAAAATTTTTGCAGAAAGTAGATATTAATTTTAATTGATTTTTTTATTTTGTAAATATTCTGCAAACTATTGACAAACTCAATTTTTTTCATGTTAAATTTTCTTTATATCTTCTTAATGTTCGTGTTTTTTTATATATTGTATATAGATGCTAATAAAAAAACAACTAGAAATCTAACAGTACAATCCCAATACAAACATTAAATTCAAATTAGGAAATAGATTAATGAAGGTAAAGATTTTGATCGTGCCGTGACATCATGACTTCAACTTTTGCATTGTTCAATTCCGGAACACGGGCATTCAAGTGTACAGCCATTAATTAACGGTATCATTTTTCGCATAAGTACCGAAAGACTAGGTTTTCGTGACTTGCCTGTACAATCTGGGCTGCTCGTAAAAATTCCCGGGATGTAAATGCCCTCGTCCACGTGCCATTATTGTTTAAATTAATATCGGTATTGTCTTACGTGAGAGTATAGTCATGATTTAAACAAGAGGATTATTTGTGTCAGTATCATTTTATTTTGGATCAGTTTTTCTATTACTATTCATGTGACTAAACACGTTATTTTTTCATGTCGAATATAAATAATGATCTATTTTCGTTTCTTTTATTGGCCAACCAGATTTGGGATTTATTTTTCTTATGTTTTTTGATTACTTGGGTCTCAATATTGTTTCTCATGTAATGACATAAATATATATTTATGTCCTACCACTGCATTATTTGCAATTAATAGACCTCCTTTTTGTAACGTTACTGGATTTATAATGGAATACTGGGACAACATTTTTCATAATGGCCCGGTAATTATTTTATTTACTTCTTTGTTGTCATGGTAATATGGTTCGAAATGACAAAAAATGAAATGTCAGACAGAATGAAAATTCAATTTTTTGAAACGAAAAACTTTACATGACTATTTATCATAGCCAATATTAAACGTACAATTCGTAAAAGAACCCGAAATAAGAGGGGCAACTGAACTTGAAACATTAACCGAATTATTAGTTTTTATATTGGACATCGTCGATGTCGGTGCAAGAAATTCATCTCTCGATGATCCAGCAATCAATGTCGCATTATTGATTTTCGATTGCATATCAGCATCTACATAGCTTTGTGCAATGCTTCTGCTCTTCCAGCCTCCTAAACGTTGCAAATTTTTTATGCTGCCTCCAGCATCTGAGTGTAACGTTGCAGTAGCAATGACCAGTATATTTAGACGCTTCTGGCAAACCTAAATATTTTGCAATTTTTGCTGGTATACTACCAAATTTATTTTTGCCAACGGACTGTAGTGTATAGTAAATTATCTATATTGCAATTCTTGGGTCTCAGCAACATGTACTTTCTTATGAGACTAACGGCATTAATTTCATTATCCTGTATAACTACAAAGCTCCTTGACCATTTTTACTACAAGGAATTGTAATTTCAATGTTTGAAACCATATCTTTAACATTTCCAACATTCATTTGTAGATATTCATGACGCCTACATGCGCCGAAAATGCCTATCACCAAAATTACCATATCCAAAAGATTTTCATCAACAGTGGCAGTTTTTAAAAATAACACTACCTGTTCCCGCGACAAAACTTTTGATTTTTTATATATATAATTTTTTTAATTTTGTTTTAAAAACGCCTCTAATTCCAAAAATGTTTCAGAAATATTTACCAATTTCTTAGCCATCATTTGCTTCTTCAGCATCGAATACTTGGTCCACAACGAATTAGGAGCAAAGTTCTCGGATAATTCTTGGAAATATCCCAATAAGACCATTTCATTAATTTCCGCTATATCGTGAATATCGGACCATTCTTTAAAATTATCAAATTCCTTTTCGTAGGCTTCTTTTGATTTTATTGGCACTAACGCCTCTCTGGCTTTATTTACTCGATGCAACACATCTTCTGGTAAATTGCTTGTAGCCATTACACGTTTCAAGTAAACTATTTACTCCGTCAAATATTGCAAATATTTCAGTGTCAACATGACAGCTGATACTACGATCCATGTGGAATAAAATACTGATCATATTTCTCGTTTTAAATTAATAAACAGGTAGGACATAAAACGTTGAAGGCACCACAGAGCGTTAGTAGGAAATAATGCCCTTCGCCGACGTACAACCCTCGGGCCAGAGGCCCTCGGGCTGTACACTGTCGACGGCAGACAATATTTCCTTACTAACGCCCTCGGTACCTTAATTACTATAATGCCATCTTGCAATTAATTAATTATTAAAAAAAAAGTCGAAAGTAATGTTCCGTCACTTAATTAATCTTTTTGATAGGGTAATTAGTAGGGCTGCAATTTAAATCTGGATATTTGTGGTATCCGGATATTCGAATAATCGGATATTTGATTTAAGCGCTATATTTCTCTACTAGTAATTATGTAAATTTATATGTAGTTTATTAATTATTTGTCATTATTATATTTTAATACTTTTATGCCCGGTATTATAAACGATTAATAAATCATTAGATAACTATTTGTGGAGTACACTTATTTACCTAGTAAACTAATAGGCAAATAAAATTGCGTATTATAAAGCAAACCTATCAAACAAATAGCAATTCTAGAAATAAATAATGTAATTAGTTGATTACAGACCGAAATTATACATTTTCATTGTGGCCATAGCTGGAACCACCAATTTGTTAAATTGAATTGTCAATTTGCAGTCGCTGCTCATTCTGCTTGTTCCTCGTCCTAACAATTGTATTCAACCTCTAACAAGTCCAAACTGTTCTCAACACATAGCACCTACACAATTTTTTGATTTTAATTTTCTATTCAGTATAGTTTTAAGTATGGTAAAGGAATTTTAAAAACTTTCTACGCTTCATACAAACTTCTGAAACTTTCAGAATTTTCTACAAGCAACTCTCCAAGCACGAAACTCATTTCTGACACTAACTAACCAGATAAGGTAAACGCCTTTTATCGAAACGATCAGCCGCATACAAATACGCATTCGCATTGAGTAATTTTATTGCTTATTTAATCTCGTCGCTTTAATTACGACGGACCTCGCATGAGAATCGAACCGGCGACCTTCGCGTTGATGGCTTTTATTCGCTGGGAACATTTTATAACCCCCATCTGGCGATCTGCTCGTGCCCCATTAAAGAGACCAAATGTTCGCTTTTTTGCCCATTATGTTAAAACTAAACAATTTGCATACATGTTAACGGTTAATAAGGCTTCCTTTTGCGGCAACAAGCTTGTATAAACAAAATTGTAATTATTTTGCATGCATTAATTCAAATTTGAGCGCAAATAAATAAAGAAAAAAATTACTGCTGTAAAGCTATATAACTAACTATAAATTTATTGCACTCTTTCTAGGGCAAATTAAATTTAGTTGAAACTACACATAAAAATCTTAATTAAAAAATAATTATTTTATAAGTACCTCCAGAGAATTTTCGTTTTATGTATACGTATCCGATTGCATATGCTGTAAATGTTCAGACATTCGTTGTCTTTAAAAAGCGTTTAATTTGAAGCTTCTAACGATTGTTTCCACTCATTGGATAAGAATGCATTGAGAGTTTAGAAAATCCCGAACATTTGGAAGCGAAGCTCTAATTATGATCGGTATTCCTTAGTGTTCGAGATGCTTATTACGGTTTTTGCACGATCGAATAAGAGAGACAACATTTCTTTGCAATTATTATATTGTACTACTAAAAAGTACAGTTGCGAGAGAGAAAAAGAACTAGTACAGCAGGGAGCTTATATACTTCTAAAATATCGTATTTTTTTCTTATAGAAGAGACATGTACAGGTTAGCAAAACATTTTTTTTTTTGCCAACAAGATGGTGCTTTTGTTAACATGCAATGTCTCTAATGCTGATCCCGTCTCTAAACGAGTCGTTATTATTGCTTTTTGCATTTCAGTCAGTTGAGACATATCAACGTTAATTAAATTTCGTTTGTCATTTCCGCAGATTTGACAATTAGATTGACAATTTGAAAAATCATACCAGAGTCCAGATTACATATCCAAATATTTTGCTGTACTAGTTTTTTTCTCTCGCAACTATACTTTCATGCAAAAATGTAAAGTATGCGCTATTGTATACAAAAAGTTTAATGTAAAAGTGTACATAACTATGCACATAACAAAAAACCCTAATAATTATTTCCGTAATTATAACGTCGAAGATAGATTGCAAAAGGTCTTTAACAAAAAAATGACGTTCTTGGTACGTCTTTTACGTCATAATTTCAACTGAATATTTTCTGATAATTTATTAGAATGATTGTAATTAAATTTGATGTGTGTGTTTTCAAATGTCACAATAAATTAGTCTTTTACCCCTTTCAGCCTTGGAATTTTTCTGGTGTCCAAAAAAACATGTTTTGTACACTGCATATTATTTATTACTATCTCAGACATACAGATAGTTTTTTTTAAATATACATATTTCAATATACTGTATACGCTGTAAATCTCCAGATATTCGTTGTTTTTACAAATAATTCAAATTGAACTTTCAAACGAGTGTTTTCCACTCCCAGATTAAGCATGAAGTAAAATTTCAAGTTTAGAAAAGCCTGAAAATTTGGTTTGGTCGCGTAGCGCGAAGCGCGGAGCGGCTAAACCAAATTTTTAGGCTTTTCTAAACTCGAAATTTTACTTCATGCGCCACGCGTATAAAACACTGATTTTAGATGAAGTTCAAAACATTCTACTAAAGTCAAATCACATCAGTTATTAGTACGCGTTGCGCATGAAGTAAAATTTAGAGTTTAGAAAAGCCTGCAACATCTACTAGGCACTCTTTAACAAACTCTCTCAGAAAAGGACTTCGATGTTTTCGCTTTTTCGGAACTAACTATAAAACTAGCTTTAATAATACTGTCTAGATTTGATCTTTGTGAATGGAACATTTGTTGCTGTTTCTCTAAATCGGTAATGAGTTTTTTTAAGTAAGTAAATTATATTGAGCGAAATTCTTGCTAAAGTAATGCCGCTTCATATTGTATTCTTTTATACCAGAAATTGTTTCATTGCACAACAAACACATAGGTTTACCACAGTGCATGATAAAAAAGTATTCATCAGTCCAATTGTTTTGAAATTGACGACATTCTATGTCGACTTTCCGTTTTTTTAAACCAGACATTTTGATAGATTTATTTTCTTCTGAGTTCAGGTTGGTTGAATATTTCCCGCGTCTTATCTTATTAGTTGTTAAAAAGTAATGAGTTGACAAGCGCGCTGATCGGTTTATGTATTACCCACAATAAGCAACTAAAATACTCTTGACCGTACGCGAATATGCGATGCTAACCGCTTTATAAATAACAGTCGGCTCTGGAGCGCTTCAAGATCATCGGGCGGCTTCCCGAATGTTTATATGTATGTCTCTTTCTAACGACTATTTCTTTCTAACGACTATCTGTGGCGTTCCACTGCGTACGCTTAATAATATTATTTATCGATTTTAGTCCTTAAGATTTAAATAAATACAGTTTTATGTTCATTGACGGTAATTACAAATAAACTATGTGTGCTAAATCTTTAATTTTTTGCGCGTTATTTAAAATTTATCTCGCGGGCCAGATTGAAGCTGGTGGAGGGCCGGATCCGGCCCGGGGGTTGCTCATGTATGATTTAAATCATCTTCGATAAATACGAATAACAACTATACTTTAGTGCGTTTACTCAAGTTTAATAAGGTGGTGACAACAGAATCCTTGAGGTACACCACAACAAGTTACATGTGCGCACATACACACACCATCACACACAAAAAGTAATTACCTGGTTAATATAATGTCATTATTATCTAATGATTAATGATTAAATCAATACTTTAAAGATATAAACGCACAAAACCAACCTACAAATAATATTTTCAGAACGAGGTGAACACAAACTCGTGCTAAAATAAGGCAAATTTCAATTTCAATTGGAATCGAGATCATAGTTTATCCGCACAAAAAAAGTATTCTTAGTCCTTGGAGGTTCGTAAATAGCAAACGAGATATTTTGCAACAATCTATAAACAATATCTATCCGACAGCAATTAATGCACGTGAAAAAGGTAGCGCACTTTATGTCTTATTAAATACAAACTGGTTGTTCGTTGCGGTGGCATTTTATAATTTCTAATTCTCTTATAATAACAATAAATAATGCTAATGTCAAATAAACAGAATAGCAAAAAATGCGGTTTGTTAAAATGTTTATCATGACTATTATCATCGATCTAAATGTTATGTCTTGTTTGATAATGATCAAAACGTGATGGTTGTGTCATAGATTAAGTATACATTTTATGTGGTTATAATTTTACTTATAATCTCTGACACAATAAAAAACCACTGGTATTAATAATAAGTCATTTATAAAATAATATTAATAAAAAAAATGATAAACTTATTAAAACTAAACCCTTGACGGACGTAACATAGGAAATCCCACAACTTTATTAAGACTTTTTGTTTGCAGTTTTATATTTTAGCTAACTTGTTAAAGATTTTTAGAGTTACATTATTGAACGTAAAATTTTATTACAATATCATATCACAATTGTGCGTGCATATAGGTGATTTAAAACGTGTTTCGACCTATTATCGGCCGAGCAATTTTAGAGTTAACTCTAAAAGCTGATTTTATGTAAAATTCTGCACTTCTTCTTATGATTTCTGAGAATGACTTACTATTATACGTACTGGGACGTTTTCTTTTAAACATACATAATCTATACGTTGTAAATATTCATGCATTCGTCGATTTTATAAAAGCGTTCAATTTGAAGCTTCGAACGAGTGTTTCCACTCCCAGACTAAGCATGAAGTAAAATTTCGAGTTTAGAAAATCCTGAAAATTTGGTTTGGTCGCTCCGCGAAGCGGAGCGGCCAAACCAAATTTTCAGGATTTTCTAAACTCGAAATTTTACTTCATGCGCCACGCGTATAAAACACTAAAATATTGTAAAGGTATAAATATACTTACAAATACTTTTTTAAAATAAGTAATAATCACAATATTTATATAACAAAACATTTACATTTTTCTTTACACATTCTCTAGTCAGGTCAAATAATACAATGTATCAAATTAACTTATTTAGTAATTTAATAATAAGCACAAAATTAATAATATTGCGTTATTGCATCAATGGCCCTTAAATATGTTCTGTTTTAAACACGTTTTAAACGTGTTTTAAACACGTTTTAAACATGTTTTAAACATGTTTTAAACACGTTTTAAACATGTTTTTAATTGTTAATGTTTTAAACGCTATTTTAATTAAAAAACCGTTTTGTAAAAAAACTGTTTGTTTTAATTAAAATATAATAAAACGTTTTTTTTAACAACCCTGACCAAAACACATAAAGATATCAAGGCTAATGACAAATTAAATTTCTAAAAGTTTATATTTAACAACAAATTTTAGGAAACTATATAATCTTCTTTCGAAACTTTGGTAGCATTGCAGTTTAAAAGATATTTTTCTAAAAAAAAAAGGAAATTGCCTATTTTGTTTTAAAAACGCACCCCTATAACTACGCCTATGAGTTAATGTTGACTACAATGACATTTTATAGGAATTTTAACATACACTAACAATAAAAATTTAAATTAAAAATGCAATTTATTGCATCTTTAGTCAAAATTTTGAATGTTTCTTTAGAACAATAATATTGGAATGAATAGAATATAAATAATTTCCTTTTACAGTATTTTTCCTAATTAATACTGTGACGTCAACAGGGCTTAGATGCAAAGGTCATTAAATACGTATATAAAAAAGAAGAATATATCAAATGATATAAATATAGATATCAAAATAATGACCAGGCAGATGTGGGATTGCTACACTTTCTATAGTTAATAAAAGTGTAATTAATTTTCTAATTATAACACGGTGTATCAATTAAGCGTTACTTCCTCATAGATCTACATACAGTGTGTAATTGTCAGTTTTGTGTATCGTGCAAATAGTGTGATGGAATTATATTTGACTTTAGCTGTTAATTAATAATCTGCATATGGCTAGTTAATTATTAATTAGTGCTGCTGGTGTGGAAGATTGCTACCTGTGTTGATGGAATCGGATCACGCTGTTTTCCGCAATTAGTTTTCTTAGCTATTTTTATTTATTCATATAAGTTCTGGAGTATAAATTTTATCTTTAATTGAAATAAGTTATGCAAGTGTAATTAAAATGATTGATACCAATATATTTTAGAAATATAACTATTTGTTTTACATCAACTTATTGTTAGATATGTATTTAAGCGCATTGAATTAAAATATGAGGCCACAAAATATTTCTTGTAAATTTTAAATAATCTCTATTCTCTCAAATTCTTTCATCAAGCACTTCGTTAACATAATTCTTCTTCTTAATATTTTAACATTACTTAAGTAATATATTCTTTATTAGTTTCCAAACGCCAACAAACTCTCGTGATTTATATAATTTTCGTGTACATAATATATTCTACCCACATAGCATCAAGTTTATGTTCACTTCCTGCTCTATTGTCCATTTATATCCATCATAATTATGCCCATTATTTGATACACCATTAACATTAATCAGGTATATAATTTTTTAATGTTCCAAGCCGTACATGTAACACAAACACCAACTTGCGAATTTGCATAAACATTTGGACATGAAGTCAGTCAGAAATAAAAAACGAAATGAACTGTCTTTTGATATTTAATAAATCATATAATTAATTGATTGATTTATTGTTAAAAGCTTTAGTAAATACGTAAGTGTTTAAATAAATAATATAGTTAACCCTCGGCCCCGACGGTTGCATTTGCCACCACTAAAATTTGGTAAACATACTGCAAATTTTCTTTTAAATATTCATACATGTATCCATGAACTGTTACTTTTCCAATAATCGTTTGTTATTTAAAATAAGTAAAATTTCGAGTTTAGAAAAGCTTAAAAAATAATTTTAGGCTTAATTGATACACCGTGTTATAATTAAAACATTATTTACACTTTTATTAACTATAGAAAGGGCAGCAATCTCACATCTACCTAGTCATTATTCTGATATCTATATTTATATCATTTTATATATTCTTATTTTATATACGAATTTAATGGCCTTTGCATCTAAGTCCTGTCTACGTCACAGTATTAATTAGATAAAATACTGTTGAAGATAATTATTTATATTTTATTAATTCCAATGTTATTGTTCTAAAGTAACATTTAAAATTTCAATTAAAATATCGCAAATTATTAATTTTAATCGACTCAATAACTGTTTTTATTTCACTGCTAAATTAAAAATTAATTACATTCACGTATATAACTAGAATAATTCACTACTGAATTGTTTTATTTATTAAACAAGAAAAATTTATTATTCGAATTATTTTTATTTCTTCTCCTTTAGGAAACAAAAATAAACCATGTTCGAAATCTAATAAAAAAAAAAACATCAATGCATAAACTTATCTTGAACCCGATCCCGTGAACCAGCCCTTGGGACGCCAATTCCGGACGAATTCCGCCAATCCAAAGGAAAATTTCGGCACCCTTCCGAACAGAAAAATAATCAACGGAACCGGAACCCAAAATCCAATCAGTCTCTACTGCAAATGAAGTGAAGGTAGTAGAATAGAAGACGAACCTCTAATTCCAAAAACGCAATAAAGTACGATTGCTATTTTTTAATAAAAAAAAAACAACGTAATTAAAACAATTCTAAAATATTTAAATTATGTATAAGCAATAATAATAATCTTTTATTATAATAATATTGTTGATTGTGGTGCACTATCAATAGGGTGATTACATAGTCAAAATATAATATAAATAAAACACATAATAAAAAATATGAAATACTCAACACATTAACATTTACTTATGTGAAAAGATAGGACTAGGACAACAGAAACACAAGAATAATAGAAGATGAATTAATTAATATAAACCTTACCTCTTTCAGAGGGCTTTTTCCTATCTCCAGAAAATTTATAATAAATTATTTCCACGGCAGCGGATCGAGGTGCAACAAATCCTCCTCAGACTATTTTCACAATTAACTCCAAAACGTAATAAGACCAATATCTCCAAAATAATTGCAGAATGAAGTGGTGCACTTATGATGAATAAAATTCACTAACGTTTCATCCACAGCACATTTCTCCATGTCCGTGCAAAAGATAATTATTCAATAATCTCTATCGAGATAAAAAAAAAAAAACGCCGAGTAAACGAGGAAAATACTCAAAACAATTGCGTGGGCTGCGCTTTATAATTCAAATAAAATAATAACGTACGAAATTTATTAATACGAATTTGTTTTCAACGTAATTCATTCATTACCGTACCAATTAATGTTAGTAAACTAAAATAGTTCCATAAACAAATCCTAGTGGTAAATTGGAACGTTAAAATTTGAATTATTCGTATTCGAAGTAAACTAAAATAGTTCCATAAACAAATCCTAGTGGTAAATTGGAACGTTAAAATTTGAATTATTCGTATTCGAAATCGCTGTTTCAGTATTATGTGGTTTTCAAAATAGTTCAAAATTACAGTAAAATTAATGTAAATTTCGTTTAATGGCACAACAACATGTCTACTCTTTTTTTATACCGTTTTCGACTTCTTTGAATTTCTACAATTTATCTAGGGATCGACGTATAAAAAAACGAGTGGTCAATATTTAAAAAAAGTATAAAGCTAAAAGGAACATGGAAGAAAACAACAATTCACAATAAAGTTTTAATGCGTAGCCGTTGATCTAGACATGAAAATATAAAGCGGCTAATGAGCATACCAAAAAATCAATTATTAATGAAATCTTAGAAAATACACGATAACTTTGCCCGTTTAAGTTAAAATAACTCATAAACTATTATTGGGGTGTATTTTGATTTTCACATACTTTGAAAAAGCAATAATTCAGTAATATGCACACTCAGTTTTATGAAGATATCTCAACTAGTATCCAAGTTATAAAGTCTTGAAATTTGTATATCACTGAAAATAATTAAAATTGACTCCTGTTTCACGTTCAAGTGAAAATTCCCCAAAAACTATCGGTGGCGTGTATTTTGATTTTCAGATATTTAGAAAGACCAACAATTGAGTGATATGCACACCAAGTTTTATAAAGATATCTCAAATAGTATCTAAGTTATGAACTCTTGAAATTTAAGAAAATCAAAATTTACTCCGGTTTCGCCATCAAGTGAAATTAACTTAAAAACTATTATTGGGGTACATTTTTATTTTATTAAGACCAATAATCACGTGATATGTACATCAAGTTTTATAAATATATCTTAAATATTTTCAAGAGTTATAAACTCTTGAAATTTGTATATCACTCAAAATCAAAATTTACTCCCGTTTCGCGATCAAGTGAAAATAACTTAAAAACTATTATTGGAGTATATTTTGATTTTCAGATATTTTGAAAGACTAATAATCGAGTGATATGCACACCAAGTTTTATAAATATATCTCAAATAGTTTCTAAGTTACGAACTCTTAAAATATCTATATCACTCAAAATAACCAAAATTTACTCCTGTTTCGCGATCAAGTGAAAATAACTTAAAAACTATTATTGGAATATATTTTAATTTTCACATATTTTAAAAGAGCAATAAGTAAGTGATATGCACACCAAGTTTTATAAATATAGCTCAAATAGTATCTAAGTATATATAATAGTATCTAAAATCAAAATTTACTCCCGTTTCACGATGAAGTAAAAATAACTTAAAAACTATTATTGGGGTATATTTTGATTTTTATATATTTTGAAAGACCAATAATTGAGTGATAAGCACACCAAGTTTTATAAAGATATCTCAAATAGTTTCTAAGTTATGAACTCTTGAAATTTCTATATCACTCAAAACAATAAAAATTTATTTCCGTTTCCCGATCAAGTAAAAATAACTTAAAAACCAATAATTGAATGATATGCACACCAAGTTTTATTGAAATGTCTTAAATAATATCCCAGTTATCAACTCTTGAAATTTCTATATCACTCAAAGTAATAAAAATTGCCTTCCGTTTCACGTTCAAGTGAATATAACTCAAAAACTATTAATAGGGTATATTTTGATTTTACATATTACATATTTTAAAAGAACAATAGTTAAGTGATATGCACAATAAATTGTATACAGATATCTTAAATAGTGTCTAAGTTAAGATATCTCGAAATTTCAATATCACTCGAATTTATCAAAATTGACTCAAGTTTGACGTAAAAGTGAAAATACATCAAAAACTATTGATGGGATATATTTTGATTTATTTTGTAAAAACAATTTTTGATAAATATTCACACAGAATTTTATAAAAATATCAAAAATAATTTCCTAGTTATGATCTCTTATAATTTGTATATTACTCAGATATATCAAAATTGTTAACAGGATATATTTTGATTTTTACATATTTTAAAACAACAATATTCAAATAATATTCACACATAATTTTATAAAGATATTTCAAAAAGTTTTCAAATTGTGATTACTTGAAATTTCAATACCAATCAAATTTATTAAAATTGACTCACGTTAGATGTTCAAGTAAATGCGCTATAAAACTACAGACATTCATTGATTTTTTAAAGCGGTCAATCCAAATTTTCAGGCTTTTCTAAACTCGAAATTTTACTTCATGCGCCACGCGTATAAAACTAATTTAGTGTAAAGTTCAAAAACACACACATTATCTATCTATCCATCATCTATTCACAAATCCTCTATGTAACCTTATTTTTAATGCCTCATTTTTTGTTAAATATTAATTGTTTCTACATATTTATGTTTGTGATTATGTTTATTTACTATTTGCAATATTTTACTACGCATTTGTGTAATTAAGCACAATAAATCAAAGTAGATTCATCCATGAATGTATTATTCTATTTGGAAAAAATTAAATTGAATTATATATACCTGAATAAATAACGCAAGTCTAACTAAGGTGACCTGATTTTTTCAAGACATTTAATTTTCGAATTTTCAGCCCTAATCCTGACGCGTTCTTTTGTTATCTCGAGTTTAAAGCCTTTTTCTAGAATCGCCGCGATCGAAAAACAGTAATGTGAAAGCCTAAAAGTATTAAATGCATTCAAGAAAACTTTCAAAATCCGGTGTCTACAATATGCAGTCAACACCGGATTACGTTGATTTTTTTTAAGGAACTCCTTGTATTTGTACTTGAAATGACAAATCTGAAATCCGTTTTTATCGAAAACCTACAGTTTAACCACAATTTGTATTCAAAGTTGATTTTGTTGTCGATTTTATCATTTTTTATTGGTTTAACACTCCATTTTGTTTTTATAACTGTAAGAACTGCAACAATGAAGTAAATAAATAACTATTTGTTTCGATATTCTTTATACTTTATAAGTCTCTCGCCCCCCATCCCCCTTTTGTTGATAAATATATTGTTCGACTTGCCAATAGTAATGTTCGGTTCGTGGTGTAATTTTACTTTCGTGGGTAATAGCGATCATATTTACTCATAGTATTCGATGAGCAAATATGATCGCTATTACCCAATATTATAATATAATTGCAATTTTCAAATTGTATTAAATATCGCGATAACATTCTGCAAAATTGGGAATTTCCCAACCGTCACAAATCCAGGTATCAATCGACAGTTCCACACTTTTACACAGAGCACACCTCTCTGCGCTCCAATGCTCCAAAGCCCCACCGCTCGCCAAACGAAAGATCCTTCGCGTTTCTCCTGCAGTTAGTTAGCAGTTAGCAGCTGCAAAGTCAGCAGCGAGCGAACCGCCGTGCAGTTAGCAATGCTACAAGCCTGGCATCCGGTGCGCTCTTCTTCACCAACCAAATTCAATCCTCTTCACATCCACATCGTTATCCTGGTGCTCAGTTGCGCATGTCTGACCGGAAACAGTGCTGAAGGAAGTTGAAGGTCCCGCGCTTACATAACCCGTTGTTTGCTATTGCTATCGCTATAGCCATAGCAATATCATTGTTGGATATACAACTTGGAGGTGTGCATGTGATTTTTGGACAAGTACTATGAACTCTAACGGACCGATTTAAATATCTGCGCTGTTTGTGATTTATCGTGACTGGGGATTTTTGTGGTGTGCTCTCCGCGGGCGATTTATTATCATTTTTTTTTTTTCGTCTTACGTCAGGATTGCGTTTCGATTTGGTATTCATGAATTCTATTCTATCGGGTGATGTGATTTTGCTGTAGCCGTCTTGGATTGGATTACACTCACGACGTCAGTGGTGTTTTAAATGTTGTACGTGAAGGTCGTTTATTTATTAAACTCGGGTGGTTGTTATTCGTAATTTGTATTTTGCAAGTAAGTACTCTACTTATTGCATATCTACTTATAATATTTCACACAATTTTTCTCGAATATTATTTAAAGTATGTTTCTAAAACTTTACATTTAATCGCTTCTTTAACGATTGTCTGCAGATTATTATACAGTTGACATGTTTGACTTTTACTAGAAAGTAATGAAAACAATTATGAAAATCGTTGTTTTCAGGAAACTCACCATTTGTCAAAATGATTGTTTTCATGAAACTTACCATTTATTCCAAATTCACAATTAAACTTTAAAAAGTTTACAAAGTATTTTTGATTTTATGCACATTTTTAGTACTCCTAAAAGCTGGGATTTGAATACGAATAATTCAAATGGTCGAATATTCGATTATTCAGTATCAATATTGTAATCACTACATTTTTTACATATTTAAATATTCGAATATCAAAATATTCAAATACATAATTCTTATATTTAATAATAATAATAATAAACTTTATTTTTCGAACAGAAGATATACAATATAAATCATATATAATTATAAAATACTGTTATAGAAAAAAAAACGTAATTCAGATGTGTACGTAATGTGCACTTTGATCTTTCATTACACCTTTGAATACTTTTTCAATCTTAAATATATACCTAATTACATTGTTCTACCTTTAACATTTTAAATAAACGCTTTTTCAAATTAATTTTGGAATCGATAGAAATACAGAATACAAGCAATTTATTCAAGAGGTTAACAATTGTAAAATGAAGCGATCTCTCGTATAATGTTGTTTTGTTTTTGAATGAACATTTGAAATATTTAAATATGACATAAGTAATTCGATTTTGCAAAATTCCTAGCCTTAATAGTATATTTTAATCTTTGCTTGAAATCACAGTTTTATACGCCTGGCGCATGAAGTAAAATTTCGAGTTTAGAAAAGCATGAAAATTTGGTTTGATTGCTCCGCTTCGCTACGCAACCAAACCAAATTTTCAGGCTTTTCTAAACTCGAAATTTTACTTCATGCTCATTTAAGGAGTGGAACACACTTGTTTAAGATATTAGAACCTACAATGACAAAACTTTTTCTTAAGAAAAATTGAAAACAAACACAAACTGTAGTTATTTTCATAATCGAAACTCATAATTCTGTTAATAATAATAATAAAAATAATGCCTTTATTTGTCGTACAAAAAATAAATACAAAATAAATACTTATAAGCGCAGGCGAAGTTTAGTCAGCTTAACCTGTTACTGATCTTCCACTTAACCTACGAAAAATTAAACATAAATGTAATTGCAACGTGTGATATTATATATATATATATTTAATGATATTTTTTATTTTTTTTAAGAATCTGGCTTTGTCTTCAAGGCCTTAGCCAGGGGGAGAGGGATATAGGGGTTCAACCCTTCCCCCGAAATTTTAAAATGTTAAATTTTTGTATGTAAAAGCGGCTCTGTAAGAGCAAAAACAATATTTTTGCCATTAAAACCTCCACCGAAATTTTTATAACCCCATCCGATTTTTTTTTCTGGCTACGTTCTTGGTTGTCTTTATAGATAAATTTACTTCATGCGCCAGGCGTGTAAAACACTGATTTAATATAAATGTAAAACATACGAGTATACATAGTTATTGTTAATCTGTCACAAGATTATAATAAAATAATGACAATGTTGTGATTAATGCTGAGATTTTTTAAAATTGAAGTCTTCTGATATTCTTTCTAAAACATATTCAAATTCGAATATTCCAATAATTGAAAATATTTGAAATTATTAGAATATTCTAATAAAAACGAATATGTTGAATATGTTTTAGAATAAATGAGTCGCCTATTTTCAAAAATACCTAAATCATTTTTTTAATGGGATTCGGCGGTTTTCGGAAATAAGCGACTCAAATATTCTAATACTTCAATTCTAAAAATTTCCAGCCTTACTCTTACCTACTTAAATACATATCTAAACAATTTTATCGTACTTAGCTGACGCATTTAATTTTAGAAAATTTATAATAAATTTAATAAAAACGATTAAGGAAAATAGTTTAAAATGATTAATTGTTTTTATTGAGGTGAACAATTAATACTTATAATATTTATACATTGATAGTTATAGTATGAATTGTATACAGTAAATAATGCATATTCAATTTGTTTTATTTTTTTCTTCATTTATATCTATTGAGGTATGTCTTTTTATGAAAAAATATTAACTATATTATTAATATACAGGGTCTTCATTTCAAAAGAAACCACCCTGAATAACTCTGGATCTGACGTAGATAGGGTTTTAAGCATAACACGTAAATTTTGTTTTCAAGAGGGAACTTGAAAAACACTATTTTTTTTAATTTTAACTTTCACCCCCTCACCCAATCCACCCTAACTTTATAATTTTAAATGACACCCCCTATCGTGTGATACCTCATTTTGAAGGGCATACAAATTAACATCCAGCAAACAAAAAATCGACGTGTTTTATCTCTCAAAACTATATAAATATAAGATGAACAATTATTTAGGTGTATTATTTTTTAACCTTCTGTACTTGAAACAACCGTAGGCTTGAATTTTTTTTTGCTAACTCAATAGTATTTTTACCCCCTTCAAAATGACGTATCATACGATGGAGGGTGTCATTTGAAATTTTTCAGTTAGGGTGGCTGGGAGTGAGGTGGTAAAAGTAAACAGAACTGAGATATTCAAGGATTGCTTGCAGATTATTATGTTATATTATTATGCACTTGACATCTTTGACTTTTAAGAGAAAGTAATGAAAATTATTGTAATAACATATGCTACCAGTAAACAGAACTGAGATATTGCGCTTTGAAATAAAAAAAAAACAATAATGTAAAATGTATTACTATGATATTAAGAACTAATAGTAGATTGTTTGACAAGTTTTGAAAGCTTCGGTTTGCATACGAATTCATGCATACTGTAGCTTTTTATATTACTGCTTAATCAAATCGAAGAATAATACAGCATTTTTTGGTTGCGTGGCTTATCATGTTATTACAATAAGCCCTTCAATTCAAAAACCAGTGTTTTTCAAGTTCCCCCTTGAAAACAAAATTAACGTGTTTTTATTCAATATCGTGCAGAGCTGGGGCGAATCATCGTTAAAAGAATTCGAATCATGAATCCGAATCACCTAATATGATTCGAATCAGGAATACTCGAATAAAGGATTCGTAAAAGATAAATATGATTCGAATCAAAGATTCGAATCCTGTGTTTTCGAATCACGAATACAAATCGTTTAAGAATACATTTGATTTTATTATTTTTTTAGAACCATTAACATATACATATCGTTATCAGTTGTTTTAACAAAAATATTCACAAACTAATTATTTATTATTAACACTAAACATCGTTGATAACAGACTAAATTTCTGTGTTACTCTGATTAAAGATGTATTTGTGTGTTTTTGAACTACACTTCAAATCAATGGTTTATACGCGTGGCGCATGAAGTAAAATTTCGAGTTTAGAAAAGCCCCGTGAAAATTTGTCTCGGGTCGCTGCGCGACCCTCGACAAATTTTCTACGCGGGGCTTTTCTAAACTCGAAATTTTACTTCATGCTTAGTCTGGGAGTGGAAGACACTCGTTACTTTAAAATATGTTAAAGTATGTATCGTCGGATGCCCGTCTTCGGGGGTGATATGTAAGCAAATTATGGGTCCTAGGAGTTGCCAAATAAGTGAGTTACTCAACTGTTTCCAAGGCACTCTTTGAAAAACCAAAAGATTAAAATTTTTCATATAAAATATTCAATAAACTATAAGTGTGGTACATCATTGAATTCAGTAAAAACATTCTTCCAAAAAATATCAAAATCCAAAATGCCGCCCATTAGAAAAACAAAAATTAGCTATGGTCCCTAGGTAATTGTTATAGTTATATTAAAATAAAATATGTTACTAGATTTATCGTTAAAAAGTGCCTATAATGACAAAGTTGTAAATGTCTGGATTCAATAGTTTGAAAAAATAAAAACGAATTTTCAAAAATACGTTTATTGACAATATCTCAAGGAAATAAGATATTTCAAACTTGTTTTTAGGTTATTATTTGGCCCTAAATTATGCAACTTTGCCCCAATTCAACCGACTCTATCTCTTTAAATAACCGAGATCTCCACATATTCTGTTGAAATACGAACACCCAGTATAATTATAAATATTATTATTAAAATGAAATAAATATTTTACATTGTTTACCGTATATTTACGAATATATTAAAAATAAATACTTATTTCAGTAATTCAATATTAATTATACCATCAAATGTCTAAAAGTGTTCCGTTAAAAATCACCAGAAATCATTAGATGTTTTCTTATTAAACGAATCTCACTATGGCTTTCGACGTCTAAGTCAAAAAATGTTTTAAACAAAAGTTGTAGCCAACGAAAAAATAAACCACTTTTACCTAAACACTTTTCACCTCAGCTCTTTTGTTTTTGAATTAGAAACTAAAAAATCTCTAGTGGACATCAACAACTCACCGATTATGGCTTTCGACGTCTAAATCAAAAAATGTATTAAACAAAAGTTGTAGCCAACGAAAAAATAAACCACTTTTACCTAAACACTTTTCATCTCAGCTCTTTTGTTTTTAAATTAGAAACTAAAAAATCTAGTGGACATCAACAACTCACCGATTATAGCTTTCGACGTCTAAATCAAAAAATGTTTTAAACAAAAGTTGTAGCCAACGAAAAAATAAACCACTTTTACCTAAACACTTTTCACCTCAGCTCTTCTGTTTTTGTTCAACAAACCGCGAAAGTTTTTTTTTTTAAATAAATACACTACTTTATGATAATTCGAAAATTTACGAACGAGTGTCTCCACTCCCAGACTAAGCATTAAGTAAAATTTCGAGTTTAGAAAAGCCCCGCGTAGAAAATTTGTCGAGGGTCGCGCAGCGACCCGAGACAAATTTTCACGGGGCTTTTCTAAACTCAAAATTTTACTTCATGCGCCACGCGTATTAAACACTGATTTCAAGTAAATTTAAAAATATAAAAACATATTGAAACTGTTTTCAGTTTTGAAAGTTATCAAAATATGTCAAAACTATTTACAGTTGCCAAAAACATCAACATGACCAAAATGTCATGTCGTAAATATAAAAAATATCAAAAACATCAAAAATTCGGCGTGTTGATAAAATCGATTTACGTCAAAATTATCATTTTATGTCAGTACGTGACAGTTTGACAAACGCGTTCTTACAAAAACGAAAATTTCTGTTTAAATCAGTAATAATGTCAAAAAAGTTATCTAATAATATAAAAATTGTTATCTAATGACAACTTGTTTTACATCAGATAACAATTTTTATATTATTAGATAACTTTTTTATATATGTAATATCAAAAATATCAAATGTCAAAATTGTCGTCTAATGTCAAAAAAGTAAAAATATATAAAATGTCAGAACTGCCATCTAATGTCAAATACGTCATTTAATGTCAACATCAGAAATAGTAAAAAAGTAAAAAATTTCATTGTTTATCAGAAATAACATCTAATGTGAAACATGTCATCTAATGTCAAAAGCGTAGTCTAATATTATCAAGAATAAAATGTATTGTCAAAAATGTCATCTGAAAAGGTAAATAATTACAAAAATGTCATTCAATGTAAAAAATGATTAAATATGTCTTGTAGAAAAAAAAAATCTCAAATTTGTTTGTTGAAATAATGATTCAATAATTTTTGAAAATCGTTACAAATCTGAATAAAAATATTGGAAATCTTACATATAAACATTTGACGAGAAAATCTTGAAATATCGAAAATTTCATCAAAATTTTATAAATCGATAAAAATGACAAAATATCAAAAATCAAGATATGTTGAAAATCTGATAAACATTTTCATAAATTAATAAAAAATTTCGAAATATTGAAAATTTCATCAACATTTGTTAAATTACGGAAAATTGAGGAAATATTGCAAAATCGGATAAAAATTTGATTAATCGACGAAAATCTCAAAATGATGATAATTTTATGAAAATATCGATTTGTTGAAAATCTTATAAAAATGTTATAAATAGACATGTTAAGTGTAAAAATTTGATTGGGAATGTCAATTCATATTCATCAAAATGTTATATTTGGCGAAATTACCGAAAAACAATTAAAAATCTCAAATCTGGCACAAATCATCAAAATTTATCAAAATGTGAAATTTGACACAAATCATTAATTGATTTTATCACTTACAAACGAGTGTCGTCCACTCCCAGACTAAGCATGAAGTAAAATTTCGAGTTTAGAAAAGCCCCGCGTAGAAAATTTGTCGAGGGTCGCGCAGCGACCCGAGACAAATTTTCACGGGGCTTTTCTAAACTCGAAATTTTACTTCATGCGCCACGCGTATAAACAGTGGTTTAACGAGAAATTTAAAAACATACAAAACAAATTTTTCATGTTAATCCTTACAATTAATTCGAATTATTTTTGACGATTCGAATCCTTCTGGAACTATTCGAATCCTTTTATAAATATTCGAATCCTTTTATGAGGATTCGAATACTTTTACGAGGATTCGAATCCTTTTATGAGGATTCGAATCCTTTTACGAGGATTCGAATCCTTTTATGAGGATTCGAATCCTTTTATGAAGATTCGAATCACCAGCATTTGGATTCGAATACGAATCCTTTTATAAAAGTGTAACGAATCCGGATCACGAATCCAGTTTAACTAAAGTATTCGAATACCTCTTTTGAATCCTCTAAAAGGATTCGAATCCAGGATTCAAATCCTGAATGATTCGAATCCTGTCCAGCTCTGATATCGTGTCTACCTCTGATCCAGAGTTACTTTTTTTCAAAATGAGCCAGGTTTTGAAATGAAGACCATTATTGATCATTGGCATACTAAAAGCATTTCACTTGTAGATTAGTTAAAGACCATTTCACATTAAATCGGCCTTTTATAAGGGTGGCGCATGAAGAAAAATTTCGAGTTTAAAAAAGCATAATTTGCCTCGGTCGCTCCGCTTCGCTACGCGACCGAGCCAAATTTTTTGGCTTTTCTAAACTCGAAATTTTACTTCATGCTTAATCTGGGAATGGAAACACTCGGTAGACGACCAATCATAAACTTATTTGCTTTTTTTTATTGTAAAATTGATGACCTGACTAAATAGAGTTGATGTTTTAGTCAACTTTTGGCGTATAAAATTTTCTTTTGTTTAATACATTTTCAATTTGATAATGTTGAAAGAATAGTAATAGTAATTATTATGAATTTCATACAAGTAAAGTTTTGTTTTGTTGATTCTTTTCAGAATAAGGTGGTTATTTTACCTACTGTAACTGAAAATCCAAAATTTTTAAAAAATTACAATTTTTAATTATTCAGTCTAGAAAATAATAATATTGTAACGTACATTTTGGTTGTGAGACTCCCAAATTAAACACATTTATTCAATGGCAAAAAGTATATTTGCATAAATGAAAATATATAGTAGATTTTCTTTTAGACGTTTTTTGTATTTGTTTATTTATTATGGAATCTGCAATTAAACACAAACACAATACATTAAAACCGTAAACAGATTAAGATATCGTGTTAACATTTAATACAGGGATTTTTTCTTTTAAGTATGCATATGGATACATTTTTTAAATGAATTCAATTTGAAGCTTTGAACGAGCGTTTTTCACTCCCAGATTAAGCATAAAGTAAAATTTCGAGTTTCGAAAAGCCTGAAAGTTTGGTTTGGTCGCTTAGCGAAGCGGAGCGACCAAACCAAATTTTCAGGCTTTTCTAAACTCAAAATTTTACTTCATGTGCCACGCGAATTAAACACTGATAACACTGAAATATTGTTAACAAGTGAACTTTACTTGAAATTAGTGTCTTATACATGTGGCTCATAAAGTAAAATTATAACAAAATAAATCGCTAGCAGAAAAATAGCCCTTTAGTTCATTCTCCTAATTTCCAAGACTCATAGGGGGGAATTGATCCTTTAAACCCCCCCCCCCCTCCCCCAGCAATCTACGCCACTGGTGAGATTAACAACCGTGATATATAATACCAACTCAGAATAGTTAGAATAGTTTAAAAATGAATAATTTTAGTTCGTATCCTAAACAATTTGCATATTTAATAAAAGAAAATTACACAATGGCGAGCCAACATTGGAATATGCAAAATGAGTCAGAATCCGGAGGTGCGGAGGACTTGGAACTTGTCACAGACGTAGGGCGTACAAGAAAGTACATGTGTATGCATATTCATAAATTATTAAGTTCGATTCTGCAACAAATGTAATACAGTCCCATTTCCTCTTATTATACCTTCCAAGTGCTCCTTACCTGGAAGTTCTGAGTGGGAACAAAACAGGCATATTGAATGTAATAACGTTCATGCGGAATATTTTCTGTTTTATTAAAAAACTAAATAAATAGAATTTGTATTTCACTATTTAATAAATGAAATTTCAAATAATAATTATATTACATTTATGACCGTTTGCGCCCAAGTCGATTAACTTAATCAGTGATTTGTAATTTTAAAAAACACAACAATTGTACTTACAAATTGTTTACACAGTTGCATATTGATGAAAGAGACATGTTTAATATATCTTACAAATTTATAACATTCTTATGTTCTAGAAATTTGATTTAATCAGAGGTTTGATCAATGATTAGTGTATGATTAAAGCTAATCGGTTGGGGTGCAAAGTGACCTTAAGCAAAGGATAATTGGTGAGTCGAAACCGGTTAACCAATAATGTGCCAATAATGTACTATTTATGGGTAACAGTCATTACATGAAACACGAAAAGCATTTAATCAGCCACCAATATGATTTTGTACAAAAAAATGTTCTTGTTATTGACTCGACGAAACAATAGGTTTATTTATTTTAACAAAATACCTGTTAAAAACCGGCAAATTAGTATACATTCAAGATATTTTATATAGTTGTATTATATTAATATCTCTTATGTAAGGGGTGCCATTTAAAACAAATAAATAAATTAATTAAAAAATTTAGAAAATTCTTATATTACAATATACTTGTATTATTTTAGAAAATTATCTTAAAGCGAATTGATTCACTCTAAATGAATACATTATTTTATATGTTATAAACAATAGATTATTTTTTACCATTTTAATAATGAATAAACATTTTATCCTAATTCACACAATTTACATTTAGACCTAATTTAATTATTAATTTTCACAAAAATAACTTTTTAACGTAAATTAATTAAATATTCCATAAAATTAACATGATTTCAAAAGCACAAAAACGTGTTAAAACCATTAAATCAACAACAAAATCTATTTTTTAACATCAATTAACATAAATTTGTAACAGCATCTAAATGAAAACGTTTATTCAAGCACTTCCTAGTTGACATTAATTTATCGTCCTCCTTTTCAAGCTCTGACCTTTCCTCGACTTATAAATTCACACAGGTGACAAGAGGCGAGCATGATTTCGAGACTCGAAAAATTCAACGTGACTTCATAAACTGGTTATGGGATAAATCGTAAATTCAGACCGTTCGAGCAATTATTTAATATAATATTACCAATAAGCCATAAATTGTGTAATCGTTTCAATGGTTTTACAATCAGGAAATGGTTTGGATTTTATTTTTCGAACAATTTCACCGATATAATTAAATGAGCTTTACACACCTATTTATCATGTTTACAGCTTAGATGTAATTATTGGTAATCATGGTTATTTTACGGTGTTTACATTCTGTGTGGATTTATCTTTAAGTCGGTTATTGAAATTGAATCGTGATGCGAATAGTAATTGTGAAATATCAGGTGTTCAGTTTAAAACCCGATCGAGTCAGCTGTGAAATTTTCAAAACATTATGAAGTAGGTCGTACGTGAAGTTGTCAGTTGTTTCTGTCAATGTTAATCTAACCTAGTTTCATAGAAGTTTTTTTTAAATTTTATATTGCAATTGCCATTGTTTATAAAAATCATGTGAACAAGACTTATTATACTATACATTTTTTCTAGCATAAATATTAAATTAAAATCAGTGCTCGATATCATAATTGGATTAAAAATAACAATGTCTAATATTTTAATTAAAACACTTTTAACCTTTCTTCGCAATTTTTATTATATTCCAGATGTAAATTTCGGTCACAAGGTGACCATTATCAATGGATTGATGTACATCTGGTATATAATAAAAATTGTGAAGAATATATTTGCAGCTATTTAAAACATTAAAGTTAACTTAGATCTGGCAATGATGTTAATTTTAAAAAAAATATATATAATACATATACTTTAATAGAGCGTTGTAACAAATCAAATTAAATAAGATTTAAAATATTTCATTGTATAATTCAATATCCGGAGGTGTATTTGCACGGGAAGTAGTTGTTTTAATGAATATTTATCGTCTTAAGTTGTCTTATTAAATAAGACATTGTTTGCATTTTCACGAATAGTTTTTTCGTAATTTTATATATTATATATAATTAGTGTCAATTTATGAAATTAAAACTGCGATTGACTGTTTTTAGTTCATTTAAATCGATCAATAAATAACAGAGTTATGGCGTTGAGCGTTTTTTATCGAACACCTGGTACATACCTTGATACACACTGAATAGAAAAATTCCCTGTATGTTTGTCAGTATGTTAATACTCATTAAAAATATAAAAAACATGTATTTTCTGACGTGTTATTGATTTAAAATAATAATATTATTATTTATTTTAGGTTATTCTTATTAAACAAAACTGTCCGATTCGTCTACGTATTATTAATTGCAAACTTAATATATTTTCCAATTAACGTATATGTAGGTGGTTATAAATATTATCCCTAGAAGGTTGGAAATATGTAGATCGTGAAGATCGTAAAATGTCTAGGCATTCAGAGAAAAATCTCTAGTGTAGCATTATTAGCATTAAAAATCGCGGTATTTTCTTAAACAGAAGTTGGGCTATAAAGTTTTATTTAACTGGAAGCCGGGGATAATTTTATGAGGTTCGAAGATTTCTGTAGATAAGCGTAAAATCCCTGATTGGTTCTCTCGCGAGCTTTCCGAATAAATCAACTGCGATGCTTGAATATATTTCTGGAATGTGTTTAATAAGAGTCTCATGTCGGGATTAGTATCCGAGTTATTATGTGTTTAATTAATAGTTGAGGATAAGATGGGTTTCAAGTTATTGATTTCGTAATGGAATTGGTAATTACATTGACACTATTTTTGTGATGCAAAATTCACCAATTGATGAATATTCCTACATAAAAAATATAATTATACACAAAATAATAAACTTATTTATTTTTAATTTTACAAATAAAATGTAACTCTTTATAAGATTCGCTGGATGCTTTTTAAATAAAATGTAACCTAGTCGAACATATTCAGGATGATCACATTATACGAAAATTTGGAAATGTATTTTATATTTTTATTGTTAGTCACCTATATCTACTCGGTTTTAGTTATCTGTTTTGTGTTTTATCTTTTAATTAATTCAATTCTACCGTGTTAATAGTCCTAATTTATTAAAATTTTATCTTTCATGTTAGTTACTTGTATACTTATTTACCGCTTTTATTTATATGTTTTTTTTTTCGTCTTTCTTTTATTTACTTGATTTTAAGCATTTTCATAGAATTGTCCCAATTTATTACAATTATATTTTTCATTCTAGTCACCTGTAGATTAATTTTTCTGTAAATTTTAATTTTTAACTGTAACCCTTCCAGTAGTGTAATAGCTCGTTGATCTTGTGTTTCCTCTGTTTATTTTTTTAATCCTAGTTAATTAATCTTATATTGGACATTGTCCAGCACTGATCAAATTTGAAATTAAATTGTATTACAATGCATATCCAGGAATGAAGCGCACAAATTATTTATTCTTTAATTTTATTTTTATTACAATTTATTATATACGTAAAATGTATTAATTCAAAATTACCTGATATACTTTTTTTTTCTTTTCTTAAAAAACCGTAATTAGAATTAGAATTACCTTCCTTATTAAGAATTATTGTACTTCACAAGTGTAAAGCTTCTATTTGCTCTTTACACACAATAAAGATTATTATTTATGGTATAAATGGTAATTTTATAAGTAACTTTCATGCTCATTTTAACGACCAAAACAGATAAACAATTTAACTGGGCGATTACAAAATGTAATCAAGTTAACACTCAATATTTTTCATTACGACAAAGACAAATACATGATATTAGGAAACTTATTGTATAAACATTTAATATTGCAAAAACACGTAAATATTTATATTATAAGCTTTCCTGCACATTTTTTTGAATTTGTATATTTTATTTCTAAAAGTGTACACTTTTTTAAAGTAACTATGTTTAACAGTATTTAATAATTACCGAACTACGGAATAGTGGTACGTCATTATAAATCGATTGACTTATGTTATAGAAAAAGATATATTAAATATATCTGCATAATTTGTATATTACTTTAATAGAAATATGAGTGATATTATTCCATGTCTGAAAAAGAGCGAATGCGCCGGGATTTTGTTCTATTAATAGGTAGATAGATAGATAGATAGATAGAATCTTTATTTACAATGCCAGAGTTACAAATAATATAACTTGTACATGCAGAATTGTCATGGATATAATAATGAAAGTAACAATAGTAAATCTAGCGTACATTAAACATTGAGACACACTATAACTAAAAGCTTAGTTCCTAAACTAAACTTATTAATTAAAATGTTTCGAATAAAATTTATTAAGACTATATGGCTTCAGATCAACTAAATAATTGTACAATGCTATTTTAGTTTCTTTGCAGTTATTTATTCTTTTAATTTTTATGAGTAGGTGATTATAAATTCTTAATATCCTATGTTTAGGAAAAATATATTTCTGCCCATGTCTAGTGTATTGAGAAAGCAAAAGACTGCAAACTTTTTTAGTGTTTAAGTAGAAATTTTCCGAACTTATATTCCATATAATGTGAGTGTTTGACTTTCTTAAAATTGAGTACTATTCTTAAAGCTCGTTTCTGCAATATAAACGCCCTTCCTGATGTCGTACTATTTCCCCAGAATATTATTCCGAAGCGCAAATAAGAAACTATACTTGCATCATAGAATAGTTTTGCTATATTGAAGTTGGTATATTTTGTTAAAATCCTCAGCTTATAACAACTTTTACTAACCCTGTCACAAACTGTAATAACGTGGTTTTGACACGACAATCTCTCATCTAGGGTGATACCCAGAAACTTGGCGCAATTTACCAAATTATAATTTACACTGTTTAGAGAGCGATAATAAAAATATTAAACTTTTTGTGCCCAAAATTGGAGCAAATGGATCTGGTTTAGTTGTGGTTTCAACAAGTTGGCGTCATATGCCACACTGTGCATCAAACAGTCAACTTACTGGACGTGAATTGGTTTTTTGGTGTTATGTGAAATTTTTGGTTTACGCTAACAAACCACAAACAATTGATGCCTTAAAAGCTAGCATTGATATTCAGTCGGCATTATAATAACTTTATTATTATCAATATATATTCGGTCAAATGCGCAATGTTGTGCAGTGTAATATGCATACTAAATTCCATTTAGGAAAAAAATAACATTTCCCAACGTTAGAACCACAATCTTTCTGAACATTTACTTTTAAAATATACACTGTATACAAAAAGTAATGTAACGGCCATAACAAAAATAAGCATACCGTTTAAATAATTTTAAATAAAAATAGAAGCGTGTGCGTGTAAGTGACTTAGTTCAATTTTTTTTATGTTCCGAGGGCGATGACCCTAATTTTATTGTTGCTGATAGTTAAGGGTGTGATTAACTATCAGCAACAATAAAATTAGGGTCATTGCCCTCGGAACATAAAAAAAATTGAACTAAGTCACTTACACGCACACGCTTCTATTTTTATTTAAAATTATTTACCTATCAATTACTGTAATGCAGTACCCATTATTTTACCAGGCGCTATCTAACAAACGACGCACCTCACACTTATGATTCGTATTATACGTTGTGATAAAATTGGGCAGGCACTATAAACCAATAAATAATCAAAAGTACTTAAGCAAATTTGCTCTCTCAGCGCCATCTCGTACCCCAAAAAACACACAACCAGCAAAAATTGGTCTTCTTAACATCTTGCAAATATATCTCCAATGCAGTTAATAATAATACATTTCTGTTCGACAGTATAGATTATCGAAATGCATGTATTTAGAATAATATTCATTAAAAAATATATATTTAAAAATGTCTAAATCGTCAAAAATAAAATTATTCAACTAGCTATGCAAAATTCACTGCAATAATCGTTTCTAAACATTATCTATAATCGATTCCTTCAAACTAAATTAAATTGTCATTAACCGAATAGGAGATATATTGGCACTACGTTAACATGTAGTTTCTTATACCGTGCGTTATATTTAAGTATGGCCATAGGGATTTACATGGTAAAAATTGTTTACTTTTGTTGTCGTCCAAATTAGAAAAATTGTTTTCGTTTTTATTAATAAATCAAACACTTTTCTACAAAATGTTCATTGTTAGAAAGACATAAACATGTTAGTAGCATTCTTTATTTTGGCTTTCAAGTTTAGGAAAACAAACACCTTCATTATGACATTTTCGCCAAGTTGATTTTGTGGCTTATTTATTTGTACTATTAATTTCAACTTTGAAAGCTAAAATAAGTAAACCTAACATGTTAATCAACATTTTTTCTAAAAAATGTATATTGCTAGAAGGATAGCATTGTACATTTACTAGAAAAAATGTCAATTTATCAATAAAACCAAAAATGTTGTTCAAATTTATCCGACAACAAGAGTTAACATGGGGTACATTTTATACCATATAAATCCCTACATAATGCAATATATCAAATTTTAAATTGTATGTGTTAACTGATGTTTACGAGTTTACAAGTGTAAAGACTGACCATTTTTAAGAAGCGCAAGAAATTTTAGAATTATCAAATAGAATCATAAAATGCCAAAACTTGCATAGAATATTAAAATAATACTTACGTTACCTTTAACGAGAATCTTGATACGAAAGATGGTCACATTGATAAATGAGTTGCCTTTCTACTAAAGGCAAATGACACTGAGATTGGTCAAATTAATTCAACCGAAACATTGAAATTATTAATAACGGTTAAAAATAACCGAAATGTTTTGTTAACGCAAAAAAATCACGTGCATGTAGAATAAAAAATAATTCAATTGTTTTCAGCAGATGTCTTTAAATATAGATGTATTTAAGGAGCAGATTTTAGAAAAGATCTTCGTCTATTTATTGCTGATTTTAAAAAAAGACAATTAAATAATATTTAAGGAAATAAAACAAAAACATTCTTTATAATCTTTACATCAGTTGTTGTGTGTGTTATGTTGTTGTTATCTTTGTTATTATTTAAATGTTATTATATGATTAATTAAATCTATCTCTAACTATTTTAGATATAGGTCAGAAGCCAATTGCCTAACACTGAACAAAACATGTTGCTATTCAGATAATAATTAATTATTCAATGCGAATTTTCAAATTATTAACAAATTATCCTAAATTTAAATCGTCTCTCGGTCATTCGTATTTAACACGTTAGCTGTCGTCATTAATTTTTTATCTTAATCCATACAGCATTAAGCTTAGACATCCTAACTAGGTACAAATAAAACCAACTACTCTTTTAATAGTCCAGTGAATAGATTAATGAGGTGTAAATAACTATAAATATTTACGTAAAATTAAACATACCCGCCAGTGTTTTTTGTTTCCTTCAAAGAAACTTAAAAACATTAGTTTACAATTTTGTTTTTCTTATCTGTTTGTATATTCTTTATCTTACATAAATGATTCAATATTGAGTTTTTTTTAATTTCTTTTCTTGATGTCATATTGTAGGCATCTAGAATATATGTAAATTATATGTAAATGGTACAAAAAGTTAAATACGGTAAATATATATAGTATGAATCAAATACGAGTACGATTCATACTAAATTTGATCAATGAGCTCCGTAAATCATTCTCGCTTCACATCATTTTTTATTTTCGGATATCAACTCATCATATGTATAATCTGTTTTTTTAATATGACCAATTAAATTTGAGATTTCAAAAATTTAGTGGTGTGATGCCGGTTGTGTGTTTTAGGTTAGGACAAGATTAATCACATGTTATGTTGTAAATCAACTTTTAATTTGTAGGTTATATAAAGGAAAATCTGATATTAATATGACAATTCAGTTGACTCCCAAAGATTACAATTACAAATGTATTTACCTATCACCGCCTCAAATTATTTGTATCTACTACTAATCTAATAAAGTGTCTCTGAGGATCAGGTCGGATAAGAGGATCAGGTAATATTTCTCGTTCAGGAATATCTGTCTTTTTTATTATCTGACCATTTATTCGTTCAAATTTTAAAAAAGTTCTAAATACAAGGAATTTTTCTTTTAGGTATACATAATACGATATTTAAATGTAAATTTTCAGACGTTCGTGATCTTATTAAAAACTGTCAATTTAAAAACTCCAACGAGTGTTTTCCACCCCCAGACTGAGCATGAAGTAAAATTTCGAGTTTAGAAAAGCCTGAAAATTTGGCTTGGTCGCGTAGCGCAGCGGAGCGACCAAGCCAAATCAGGCTTTTCTAAACTCGAAATTTTACTTCATGCGCCACGCGTATAAAACAGTGATTTAAAGTGAAGTTCAATGTATACTGTTTAGTTCTGATCACATGTTCATTAATTTTACAAATGTTTATATGGAATATCTGAAAGTATACTTAAAAGAAAAAAATCCCTGTATGTGTTGTAAAGCTGCAAATTGTAGCGTTTTCTTTTTTGAAAGTCTGTACATCTTGACAATTTATTTGATAAATTATGTTGTATTTTTTGTCACATTGATAATCATTTACCAACATCTCAAAATTTGATGTTTAAAATACCTTAGTGTTAAAGAAGGACTGCAACTGTTTGCAGTAAATACACCCAACGTTTGGTCATATTAAAAAAATAACAGGTTTAAATGCTTATTTTATGTTATCTTAGGCAAATTGCAATACTACAAAAAAGTGGTTTAGGATTAACATTTTTTTATAACATACGACAGTTGCTCATTATGTCTATTTTTTTATTTTAGGTATAGAAAACACTGAACTTTTTGAAAATTTACTACAACGTGGACGCATTTAAGATTCGAGAACATTTATTGTAATTTAGGGTTACACAATATTGTGATTTAAACAATATTGAAATATAAATGTGAAACATTTAAAAATACACACTCGCGAAATGGTTAATTGTAGGTCCCGGTATCTTAATGCCTGTATCCGTTTACTGTTCCAGTAATGGTCTGCTAGCAATCCACCAACATTAGGCAATTTAATAATAATTAAAACAGTTAATCCAAAGCGTGTATTTTGAATCCAGCATGTAGACTCATTACTTCAATTGTTTTAGCATGGGTAATTAGCACATAACGGCCATTCGAATACAATATTCCATACTAATAAGCTGCACTCACTAGTAGTCTGGTGTGTTGAACTTTTGCAAATAAATACAACCTAATAAAAATTAATGAACAATAAAAATAATGATTATCGTATAAACACCAGGTGATTCAGAACAAGTCTTCAAAAATGCACATCTTGTTCAGGGGCTCTTTTGAAGGCAATAGATTACATGAACTTTGGTCTGATTTTCATTGTTTACAAAACGACAGCTGATTTAAACTGTGTGAAATAAAGAATTATTAATAAATACAAGTTATTAATTCAAATGAAACGAAAGCATTTCCAATATTTATTAACATGAGATCACACTTAAGCAGTATATTGCCGTCACTTTAAGTCGGTGTTTTAACGCGTAGCGCATGAGGTAAAATTTCTAGTTTACAAAAACCTCAAAATTTGGATTGGTTGCTCCTCTCCACTTTGTGACCAAACAACATTTTCAGAGTTTTCCAAGCTAGAAACTTTTAAATTGACCGCTTGTACTCGTATAATAACAATCAATTCCCACAAATATATAAAACGCTGTAAATATCGGAATTTGTCTACTTAAAAAAAATCGCTGTATAACTTAAATAATGAAAATTTACGATTTTTTACATTTTGTTGGAAAACAATAATATACTTCGACAATTCTGTCTTTTAAATTGACTGCTTGTATATTAACAACCGAATTCCACAAATTTATAAAACGCTGAAAATACTGGAATATGTCTACTTAAAAAGAATCGCTGTATAACTGAAATTATGAAAATTTACGACTTTTTACATTTTGTTGGAAAACAATATACTTCGACAATTCTATGAATTTGTGTCATTATTATTTCAAAGTATAAGAATAGTTTGGTTTTTTTCTAGAAATACTTGTATGTGGAATTACTTAAAACAAAACCAAAACAACATGATAATGTTTTATGCTGAAAGAATTAGAGTAACTAAACAAAGTTTACCATATTTTGTATGTTATACAAAATATGGTAAACTTTGTTTAGTTACTTCTTAAAAAGGTCAACTACTAATGTTATATTTTGTTTTTTAACATAAGCTTACACTTGTTGTTTAAGCATAAAGTAAAATTTCGAGTTTAGAAACATTTCCGAACCAAATGTTCAGGATTTTCTAAACTCTAAACTTTATTTCGTGCGTCAGGCGTATGAAAGCCTGATTTAATGTGAAGTTCAAAGTTGTTTTTTTATTTGTGTTATGTAATTTAATTATTTAGTTATGTTTTAATTATTGAATTCTACCAATAATCATTCATTATTTTCGAAAATTTAAATAAACTGTAGTTTTGTAAATAACAAAATCCGATCCATGTTTAGTTAACATACAGGGTGGAAACCTTAACCGGAATAAATTCGGTATTTATGAAATGAGTTCTAGAAAAAAATCCTGGGACAGGTCTATTTTTGTTCTTTATTGCGCACTTTTTAGCGTCTTGAAAATAAGTATAACGTCACTAGCTATTGACGTATAGCGTCATAGGCAATTTTTTTAAATAGAAATATTTTTTTTCATTTTTTTTTTTTTATTGGGTTTGGCTTTTGCCTGGCCTGGACGAATATTTTTCGTTGGAAAAATTACTCGCCCCGGCTGGGAATCGAACCCAGATCACCGCCGCGAACGATTGGCGAAACCAGCGGCTCAACCGCTCGGTTTCATTTTACTAAATTTCTCTTTACGATGATGGATTTTTTTTAGTTTCAAAAATAAACAAAAATTCTTAAAAAAACTTATTTAACCCATTAACCGCCGTTGATGCATACACGCAACATTATTAATTTTTTGTTGATTAAATTACTAAATAAGTTAATTTAATATAATATTTTATTTGATCTCACCTGAAAATGCATGAAGAAAAATGTAAATATTTTGTTATTTAAAAATTACGATTATTACTCATTTAAAAATAAATAATGGCAGTGTATTTCTAACTTCACAATATTTCAGTGTTTTATACGCGTGACGCATGAAGTAAAATTTCCAGTTTAGAAAAGCCTGAGCGGAGCGACCAAACCAAATTTCAGGCTTTTCTAAACTCGAAATTTTACTTCATGCTTAGTCTGGGAGTGGAAATACTCGTTCTAAACTTTGTATTGCACGTTTTTATATAAACTGGACGAATGGTTTAAAATTTACAACGTATATATTATGTATATTTAATAGAAAAATTAACAGTAATACAATAAGTCATGTATAGAAATCATAAATTGAAGTGCAAAATTTCACCTATCATCAACTTTTAGAGTTAACTCTATAATTGCTCGGCCGTTAATGGGTTAATGTAAGAAATATTACAAATATTTCGCCGGCAATGTTTTAAAATGAGGACGGGTGTTATCACCAATTGGCTATTTGCCAAAAGAGAAAAGGTACTCATCTTAAACATTTGTTACGTCAAATAAATTTATTAAAAAAAAATTGTTTAATTTTTGAAATAAAGAAAAAACCAAATACTTTTACATGGTCGTAAAGAAAATATAAAGAGCTACAAATTTATAAAAATAAATAAAAAAATACTATTTAAAAAAATTGCCTATGACGTCATACGTGGAAGACTAGTGACGTCATACTTGTTTTGAAGACGCTAACAAGTGCGCAATGAAGAACAAAAATCGACCTGTCCGAGGATTTTTTTTTGGAATCTCTCATTTCATAAAAACCGAATTTATTCCAGTTAAGGTTTCCACCCTGTATATTAGATAGTGTATAATGTTCAAAAAGTTATCATGTTAGGAATATTTTAACAAAAATAAATACAAAGAGAATACATTTTTTTTAAATGTGTGGACATCAACAATACTTATACATACAGGGATTTTTAATTTATGCTTACATATTAGAATTATATGTTGTACATTTGCAAATATTCGTCGTTTTTGAAGAGTTAAATTTGAAGCTTTAAACGAGTGTTTTCCACTCCCAGGTTGAGCATGAAGTAAAATTTTGAGTTTAGAAAAGCCTGGAAATTTGGCTTTTCTAATCTCGAAATTTTACTTCATGCGCCACGCGTACAAGACACTGATTTTAAATAAAGTTCTTTTGTTCACAATATTTCAGCGTTTTCAGTGTTTAATTGAAATCCCTGAAAATTTGGTTTGGTCGCTTCGCTTCGCTACGAGACCAAAACAAATTTTCAGGCATTTCTAAACTCGAAATTTTACTTTATGCTTTACCTGGAAGTGGAAAACACTCGTTTCAAGCTTCGGATTGAACTCTTTAAAAATAAACGTATGCATATGATACTTGAAAAAAAATTCTTTGTATATGTTCAACTGTAATATTTTTTAAATAAAACAATCGAAAAAAAATACGTTTTTATATTCGTCGTTCTATTAAGAGTTCAATTTGAAGCTTTAAACGGGTGTTTTCCACTCCCAGGTTATGTATGAAGTAACATTTCGAGTTTACAAAAACCTGAATACCAAATTTTCCTTTTCTACTTAAAAAAAAAAAAAACGCACATAATAGAAAAATTCCCTGTATGTGTATTTGAGAATACTCTTTGAAAATTCTATTTTAATGAGTTTCATGTTGCAATCATTACACCGTATAATCTCATAATAAGAAACAGCAAAAAAAACAGTTTCAAACACTACCGCTTGATCTAGTATAAATAGTTTTTTCCTTAATTTAATTACGAACAAATACGCTTAGGCTTAATTAATCGCCGAAAACGGTTCATGGGCGAGCTTAATTAAAGCGGCCGCCGAAAGAACCAAAAGGATCTTTACTAACTGTACCTTCTGGATTCTCACGATATGAAAATATCGCGGATTAATTATTTCGGAAATTGCTGCGTTCCCAGCGTTCCCAAAAAAAAATATGAAGTTATTTTCGAACTAATTGGCTGAAAACGAAAAAGTCCACTTTTACTGGCGTGGAAATGCCGCGAGATTAAAAGTGAATTACTGTTAGTTTCTATAGGACATTAGAAATCGTCTGTTGTTGCTGTTATGAATATATTGTTTGTTATAGTCGTTGTTTGAGTTCATAACAATAATTTGTAATAAAAGAATAAGTCAGCAGTATTACAGTGTTACGAAGATATGCATAAAATAGAAATGAACATTGCATACGTCATTTTTATTTTATTTATATCTTCCAAGAATTGAATAAAGTTCACGAAATATAATTTGATAATAGTTATTTATTTAATAAATGCTTAATTAAATCTAGAGTTTCACTATCTACAGTTAATTTTCAAGGTACTCGAGAAATCTAGCGAAATTGAACTTAAATTAAAAATAAAAACTTATTTTATATCGAAAACTGTTTATAGTGGTTGATTTATTTTGTGTCGAAAATAGTTAATTTGATGTAATTGGCACTAAAAATGATATTTAATAGTAGTATATAAAAATACTGCTAAATGAATCAATTTTACCAAAATTAAACCGAAATGCATACGTACAAGTATCAACGTTAAATTAAGTGATATAATATTTATAATCCACGGTTTTAATATTATTACCACGAAAGCTAGAATTAAACTAAGTTATAATACATAAACTGTTATAGGTATAAATAATATTCAGGGTGTTCTAAATTATCGGCCCACCATTGGTAACTTTGGTATCTTTAGAGCTACGAAGTCGGTTAAATTAGCGAACTAGTAGTATTTTTCGCGTACATTACGATGGTGTAAACAGATAAACAAATGAATCTCAGATTTTTGATTTATTCGCAGAAACAACTTATTTTTTAAAGAGATGCCCTGTATATTTTGACATATTTAGATAGAGACAAAATAAATAAACAAAACAGTCTAAATTAATGAGTATTCTTAAGTTGAAGATAAACAAGGTCTGAGCCAATAAAATACTGCATATTTTATAAAAGGATCAAAATGGCGATAAACAAACTATGTCGAATGTTGTCAATGCTTGATGACGTTTAGCCAATTTTCTTGTATTATCGTAATTTTAGCCATGCCTTATCGTCATAATGAGAAATGTGATATGTTAGAGTGTTATTTATCATGTTCAAAAAATGCAATAGTTAATTATTTATTAATTTTATTTTTTACGTTCTAATTCAAAATCTTATACTTACTTTAGATAAGTAATTATTTTAAATATTATTTTAAATACACGCACATTTAATTTAAGTAAATTGTAAAAAAATCATTCACTTAAGTCACATTTTAGGATAATTTTTTATTATACCCTTTTTGTTTGTGTGTGTACACAAACAAAGAAGGTATAATAAATGATAATCCTGAAATGTGACTTTGGAAAATGTTTTTTTTTTATAATTTACTTAAATTAAGTGTACGTGTATTTATTCAAAATCTTATACTTACTTTAGATAAGTAATTATTTTAAATACACGCACACATAATTTAAGTAAATTGTAAAAAAATACATTTTCTCAATTCAAAAAAGGTATAATAAATGATTATCCTTAAATAGATAATCATTTATTATACCTTTTTTGTTTGTGTATTTTTTCTTTTTCTAAATATGTCAAAATATACAAGGCATCCCATTAAAAAAAAGTTGTTTTTGCAAATAAATCAAAAACCTGAGGTTCATTTATATTTCTGATTACACCATCGTAATGTACAAAAAAATACTACTAGATTGCTAATTTAACCGACTTCGTAGCTCCAAAGATAACAAAGTTATCAATGGTGGCCTGATAATTTAGAACACCCTGTAGTTTTGTATATTATTTACTTTTACTCTATTGTATTTCTAACAACTTTCTCTAAAACTTACACTACAAAAAATATAGGTTTTCAAAATGTTCCTCATCAATATCCTCCTATACGTATAATTCCATAATTACAAATCCAGTTAAATCTCGTCGACGCGAGTTAAATCAATCTCTTAAAAACCCACAATTAATTACGCACAACAAATTTTAATTACAGAAACGTCACAATCGGGAGTACAACCGGCCGTTAGCGTGATTACAATGTAATGGTGATACGTTATTTATTAGTTAGCTGACAGTTAAAATAGTTAATTAGACAGGGTCACGTTGCGTTCAATCAAACTGATTTATGGTACACTTGCAGTGGAAATTATAGCCTGTGTAAATAATAAATAATGCCTGTTTACCCATTTCCATAATACCAATACAATTATTATTGCGGATAATCGAGTTGACTTTCATTATGGATTAAACGGAAAAATGATTATTGAATATTTATGAAGGTGATATTTGTTTGGTTTAAGAATAAATTTGCTGGCAGATTTCATACTGATTATATATTAAATAAAGTTGAGTAACTAATATTTATTTCTGACGCTCTGTATTATCAACACGTTTTAAAGAACAGTTAAGCTTAAATGATATTTAAGAGTGAATATGCAGGATTACCAACAAGTTTAAATGTCGTTTAGCGGATAAATACCCGTTAGCGTTAAATGTCGAAATTTCTCCCTGTAACAATTTGAATGGCGATTTAACTTGACGTTTCTAATTTTGAGGTTAAATTACAGTAATTTCCGTTCGGATGTCGTTTTAAATACCCGTAAGCGTTAATAATCATGAATTCAAGTTCGTCAAATTTCACCAGCCACTCTTCGGATGAAGAAATATTCAATTACGGGCAAAAAAAATTAATATGAGTATGTATCTAACAACATAACGATATGTAGCTAACAGAAGACGTCCAAAAAATATAAAAATGCGCCGAATAATAAATTCTTGGTATGATGTCGTTTCAAGATTGTATTAAATAAATAATAAAAACTAATATACAGGCAGTGTATACGAATTCCAAATGCAGTTTATTTTCTATAAATATTTAGATATTAAACAAGATAAATTCAAATTCAAAACTATTTGAATTTGAGGAAATAAGCTTACGCTTCTTATAGTTTGCACACATAATATATAAAATTACGAAAAACTATTCGTGAAAATGCAAACAATGTCTTAATTAATAAGATTTGTATTTGTTATTTGGTTTGAAGAGAATTTGACCTAAACGTTACATATACTTTAATAGAGCGTTGTAACAAATTAAATTAAATAAAATGATAAATATTTTATTGTATAATTTAATATCCGGAGGTGTATTTGCACGGGAAGTAGTTGATTTAATAGATATTTATCGTCTTAATTTGTCTTATTAATTGGACATTGTTTGCATTTTCACGAATAGTTTTTCGTAATTTTATATATTATGTTTCTTTAGATATTTCATGTTTTATTAGAGAAGTTCAATTTAAAGCTATAAACGAGTATTTTCCACTCCCAGACTAAGCATGAAGTAAAATTTCGAGTTTTCGAGTCTAAACACAAGGAATTTTTATTTTAGGTAAACATATGCATAAGCTGTAAATTTTCCGACATCCGTTGTTTTTCAAATGAGCCTAATTTGAAACTTTAAACGAGTGTTTTCTACTCCCAGACTAAGCATGAAGTAAAATTTCGAGTTTAGAAAAGCCCCGTGAAAATTTGTCGAGGGTCGCGCAGCGACCCGAGACAAATTTTCTGGGCTTTTCTAAACTCGAAATTTTACTTCATGCGCCACGCGTATATAACACTGATGTCAAGTGAGGTTCAAATATACATAAATTCACAATATTTTTGTTTTGTACGTGTGCCGCATGAAGTAAAATTTCAAGTTTAGAAAAGCCCAGAAAATTTAAAAGATTTAACAGGGCTTTTCTGAACTCGAAATTTTACTTCATGCTTAGTCTGGGAGTGGAAAACACTCGCTTAAAGTTTCAAATTAAGCTCTTTTGAAAAACAACGGATGTCGGAAAATGTACAGCTGATGCATATGTTTACCCAAAAGAATAATGTTCACGTTGTTTTTTTTAGAAGAGTTCAATTTAAAGCTACAAACGAGTATTTTCCACTCCCAGACTAAGCATGAAGTAAAATTGCAAGTTTAGAAAAGAAATTTTACTTCATGCGCCACAAATACAAAACAAAAATATTGTGAATTTATGTATATTTGAACCTCACTTAAAATCAGTGTTTTATACGCGTGGCCCATGAAGTAAAATTTCGAGTCTAGAAAAGCCCAGAAAATTTGTCTCGGGTCGCTGCGCGACCCTCAACAAATTTTCACGGGACTTTTCTAAACTCGAAATTTGGGAGTGGGAGTGGAGAACACTCATTAAAAGTTTCAAATCAAGTTCTTTTGAAAAACAACGAATGTTAAAAAATTTACAGCTTATGCATATGTTTACCTAAATGAAAAATGTTCACGTTGTTTTTTTTCAGAAGAGTTTAATTTAAAGCTATAAACGAGTATTTTTCACTCCCAGACTAAGCATGAAGTAAAATTTCGAGTTTAGAAAAGCCCCGTGAAAATTTGATAAGGGTCGCGCAGCGACCCGAGACAAATTTTCTAGGCTTTTCTAAGCTCGAAATTTTACTTCATGCGGCACACGTACAAAACAAAAATATTATGAATTTATGTATATTTGAACCTCACTTGACATCAGTGTTATATACGCGTGGCGCATGAAGTAAAATTTCGAGTTTAGAAAAGCCCAGAAAATTTGTCTCGGGTCGCTGCGCGACCCTCGACAAATTTTCACGGGGCTTTTCTAAACTCGAAATTTTACTTCATGCTTAGTCTGGGAGTGGAAAACACTCGTTTAAAGTTTCAAATTAGGCTCTTTTGAAGAACAACGGATGCCGGAAAATTTACAGCTTATGCATATGTTTACCTAAAATAATAATTCCTTGTATAACCAAACAAGTGGTTTACAAAACGAAAAATGTTCACGTTGTTTTTGTAGAAGAGTTCAATTTGAAACTTTAAACGTGTGTTTTCCACTCCCAGACTAAGCATGAAGTAAAATTTCGAGTTTAGAAAAGCCCCGTGAAAATTTGTCGAGGGTCGCGCAGCGACCCGAGACAAATTTTCTGGGCTTTTCTAAACTCGAAATTTTACTTCATGCGCCACCACGTACAAAACAAAAATATTGTGAATTTATGTATATTTGAACCTCACTTGACATCAGTGTTATATACGCGTGGCGCATGAAGTAAAATTTCGAGTTTAGAAAAGCCCAGAAAATTTGTCTCGGGTGGCGGCGCGACCCGAGACACATTTTCACGGGGCTTTTCTAAACTCGAAATTTTACTTCATGCTTAGTCTGGGAGTGGAAAACACTCGTTTAAAGTTTCAAATTAGGCTCTTTTGAAAAACAACGGAGGTCGGAAAATTTACAGCTTATGCATATGTTTATCTAAAAGAAAAATTCCTTGTATAACCAAAGAAATGTTTTACAAATCGAAAAATGTTCACGTTGTTTTTATTAGAAGAGTTCAATTTGAAACTTTAAACGAATGTTTTCCACTCCCAGACTAAGCATGAAGTAAAATTTCGAGTTTAGAAAAGCCCCGTGAAAATTTGTCGAGGGTCGCGCAGCGACCCGAGACAAATTTTCTGGGCTTTTCTAAACTCGAAATTTTACTTCATGCGCCACCACGTACAAAACAAAAATATTGTGAATTTATGTATATTTCAACCTCACTTAAAATCAGTGTTTTATACGCGTGGCGCATGAAGTGAAATCTATCTACCTGCCAATATGGTATTTACCAAAAGGCCATATACAATCTATTGCCAACAGATCTTAAAATGGCATTTACTTAAAAATCCTTTACAAAGATTCATAATACACATTCCAACTTTAAATGTACCTTTAACCTAAACATCATTTAACTAAATGCCTGTTTAAAAAAAAAAGATAATACTGGGCGTGAATGTTTGTGATTTATCAAATTATATTTAGGAGTCCCGGTTTGTAGCAATAAAACAACATGACTTGAAGTTTTGATTAAATATACTAAACTGGTAAATGAATGTTTCTACTTTTAATTGCGAGTAAAACTGTCAACAGCTTTGATTCTGGCTACATTTGTTTTTAGGATATAACGAAAAATATGTAAATCGTGTACACTTTATGTTTAAATATGACTGTTCTCTATTTTTGACATATGACACATGCTCCAGCTCTAGTTTCCTGCTCTTTTCAGTGGTGTAAAAATCAAATATGGCTGCCATAAGAAAAATGTATCTTTTACGTCAGATTTAAAAAATGGGATACCCTGTATAAAATGTGTCTATTTTCTTTTGTTTCTCGGGTGATATTTTGGCTACATTTTAAATTTCAGTTATGGAGAAATTAAAATTTTAAAGATTTTGATTTATTTTTATAATTTGCAATCAATATTAAATAACACGTAGTACAATTTTTAACAGGGTAGTGCCCGTTTGCACCTAAGTCGATTAACTTAATCAGTGATTAGTACTTTTTAAATACACAACAATTATATTTTTAAATTGTTTACACAATTGCATATTGATGAAAGAGACATGTTTAGGGTATCTTACAAATTTATAATATTCTTATGTTGTAGAAAATTTACTTAATTAGAGCACTAAAAAAGACTGTTATTCCTTACTTCACCTTTGAACCCCGACCGATTAGCTTTAATCATCCACTAATCATTGATTAAACCTCTAATTAAGTAAGTGTATGTTTTTTAGTTTACGTGAAGTGATTATTACACTAAAAAAGACTGTTATTCCTTACTTCTCTTTTTATTTTTATCGTTAGATGTACATTTCGAGACACAAAGTGCTCATTATCAATAACAAACTGAATTCTTACAACTATTTGCGCGGTTGTAAGAATTCAGTTTGTTATTGATAATGAGCACTTTCTGTCTCGAAATGTACATCTAACGATAAAAATAAAAAGTGAAGTAAGGAATAACAGTCTTTTTTAGTGTAATAATCACTTCACGTAAACGAAAAAACATACAGTTACTTAATTAGAGGTTTAATCAATGATTAGTGGTTGATTAAAGCTAATCGGTCGGGGTTCAAATGGACCTAAGGATTTTAAATATTCATATGCATGTGTTACTTATGTTGGGATTCACCAACGTTAGTTAAATAAATAAACAGTTATTATAAACTGCTCCAAGAAATTACCGCACCACCTTCAATTTCTTGAAAGTTTTAGAAATCTGTACTATTTTCATGTATTTTACGTTAACGTCTTTAAAATGACGAAGGGTGTTTTGAATCACGTGTTAATTTTGACAAAAAAATGCAATTTAATAAAGACATAGCTAAACTGAAAATGTTAACATACAGGGTGGGGCAGAAAAACCTATCCGATTTCAAAACGTTATAAAATTAAACCCACTCAACTTGACAAAAACATTTTTTATTAACATATCGCAAATTTTATGCCATTTTTAAATTTAAGTTTTGAAAAGCACATCACCCAAATGTCGTCCTTGGGAGCGGATACACTGATTTAGGCGCTCGCGGTAGCTTTCCATGACTTTCACCGTCATTTCCACAGGAATTTCTTCAATTGCCCGAGCAATTTCCCTTCGTAAAGCAAGAAGAGTCCTTGGTCGATGCTGGAATACCTTCGATTTGAGGTAACCCCAAAGGAAGAAGTCACATGGAGTGAGATCCGGTGAGCGCGGCGGCCAGCCAATATCACCTCTCAGAGAAATGAGGCGTCCGGGAAACATTTCCCTGAGAATGTCCATTGATCGTCGCGATGTGTGGGCGGTTGCACCATCCTGTTGAAACCACACATTTTCCTCGCCATTTTCTTCCATTTTGGGTTGAAGAAAATGTTCCAGCATGAAACAATAGCGCTCGCTGTTGACCGTTATGGTTTGGCCATTTTCTTCAAAAAAGTAAGGCCCCCAGACGCCTAGGCGGGGAAGAGCACACCACACAGTCACTTTTGGGCTATGGAGGGGTTTCTGATGGATTTCCCGAGGATTTTCGTCACTCCAATATCGAAAATTCTGCCTGTTTACAGGTCCTGTTGCTGTCCTGGGACGTCGAGGTGACTTCTTTTTCAGTGCTGAACCCGTCTGTCGAAAATTTGACACCCACACTTTAATCGTAGCGTGATGTGGAACAGGATCATGACGCCCGAGTCCGAAATGAATTCGATAAGCACGTTGTGTAGCAATTATTGAACCGCCGTTTTCGATAAACCGCTCAATAACAAAAGCATAAAACCGACTTTCTAACGGTTTTTACCCCACTACTCTACCTGTTCCCTCTTCTGAGAAAAAGGGATTTGAAATCGGATAGCTTTTTCTGTCCCTCCCTGTATTAAAGAAACTGTAAGATCGTGAGTTAAGGGAGTACACATAAATTATATTTATATGTATTTCCGCAAAAATAAAATTTAATTTTTAAAATTCGTTCGGTACTTTTTACCTTTTTGCGAACTTGTGGTTGTGTTGCGGTGTTTATATATTTTAACGACCCAGCGCATTTTTTCGGCACAATTTGTAATGTAGGTTAAAAAAATACGCGCACATTTGTCAGGGACCACAAACATGTTGCTTTTTAGTATTAATTATTTTCAATAATTAATTACGGGCTATCTATTGCCTAATTTCAATTGTAATCATATTTTTAAACGCTGCTCTATAGGTATATGAACATGTTAAAATACGTTATACGTCACTTACATAGGCTAGTGGTAACTCAAAATCATATACTATTAATTTAGAATATAAAATATTATATTAGAGATAAATAGCTCTTATATCCAATTTTTCAGGCCTTTCTAAACTCCAAATGAAATGGTTTTAAGGACTTCAATAAAATAATATAAATAATATAATATAAAAACATTGATTTTTATTGATTTTATTAAATGATAGTTTTACACTTGTTTAACTTATTTGTCCCATAAAATATAAAATTACTTTGAGGTTGGAAATGCTAAACCAAATTTTCAGGCTCTTCTAAATTGTATTTCATGCGTTATGCATATTTAACACTAATTTCAAGTAAAAATCATTATATATGTAGGTACATAAATAAATCAGCAAATATATATATATTTGGTCGATTTTCATGCATTTGTTCCAGCCATTCTATTAATTTTCAATTAGCCTCCCATAAAACTCAAATTGATATTTGTAGACTTGCGTAAGATTAAATAAAAAATTATAAATTATCTATAATTTGTAATCTCAGGTTGTGGCAGATCATGGGCGCCCGCACATGTGGGCGACGGGGGGGACAAAATTTCGAGTTTCGAAAAGGCTGATAATTTGGATTTGCCGGGCTGGGTTCGCTCCACCCCGCAAATAAAAATTCGGGCTCTTCTAAACTGGAAATTTTACTTCATGTTTAGTCTGTGAGTGAAAATATTCGTTGAGCTTCAAATTGACAGCTTTTAAAAATCCTGAATGCTTGAAACTACACTATACATATTTCAATATATCTTAAAAACTAATAATTAGGTATTCCTTCGTAATATTCTAATTTTCTAAAATTGACATTACATTTTTATATTCTGATGTTAATAATTTTATATATTTTTTTTATTATTTGCAAAACACTTAGTTGTATTTTACTATAATTACAATCTGATCACAAATGGATCAATGAGTAATATTTAGCTAACTTAATTTACTAAAGGTTTAATACTAAGGGTTTACTCATTAGTATCCCTTAGATTTTAACTTAATTTCACCAAATTTTCAATTAGTATGTCAATTTTGATGATGATATAAGTGTTTTGAATCTTGTCGTTTCTGTAAATTATACTCCTGTTAAATTAAGCAATTTTCACTTATTTTTAAATCAATTTTGACGACTTCTGTTTGCATTGACTTGGGGGATTATTTCATAATTTAGGTAAAAAGATTTTAGTTCCCTAAATTTTTAAAATTCCTGAATTTTCGAGATTTTTGTTAATTTTAAAATGTTGATACATTTCGTCAATTTGAAGTTTTTGTGAATTTCTTCAAGATTTTTATTAATTATTAAAATATTGACGCGTTTCATGAAATTCCAAGATTTTCATAAATTTTAAAAATTCTGACAGTTTTCGTGAATAACAGGAATATCTGAACGATTTTTTTATATTTCTAAGATTTCCGCTGCTTTTCAAAATTCCGACGGTTTCCGTGAAATCCAAAGAATTTCTATAAATTTCAAAATCAAGACGCCTTTCATGAAATTTTCAAGATTTTCGCAAATCTTTAAAATCGAGAATTTAAAAGATTTCCGTCAATCTTTAAAAAATTCATATAAGTATGGATTTCTAACAAGTTATCAAAATTTATTATGAATTTTCAATATTTTTTTAAATTCATCATGAATTTTTCAGCATCGATTAATTCATTTAGACGTTTTATTAATCGTTAACGATTAACAAGCGTTCTAAAGAAATGCCATATATTTTTTATCAAATAAAATCCTTTGACATTTGCTAAAATTAACGATATTCTTGAAAATTATTGAATACTGGCAATTTTTTTTAATATCTTGAACAAGTTTCTCATCTTTCACGTGGTGAAACATATTTAACTATGATTTAATAAAGAAAACACTTGGTTAAATTTCACTAATATTTTGTTTTTTTATTCCAACTGGTTTCGACTTTGAGTCATTCAATTTCCTGTACTCCTTGAGAATGACTCAAAGTCGAAACTAGTTGGAATAAAAAACCAAAATATTAGTGAAATTTAACTAAGTGTTTTCTTAATCAATTTTTTTAATTTAACAAAAATCTAGGTAATACATAAAAAGCGTCAAAGTTTTAAAAAGTAACGAAAGGAATCAAGAATTTGAAAATCAGCAATAATCTCACAAAATGCTTGATTTTTGTTAACATTTTGAAAAATGTATAAATCTCGGAAATTAAAAGAATAAGTTTAAAATTAACGAACGTATTGAAAAATTCACAAGTCGTCAACACTGAACATTTATTAAAATCTGGGAAATGTATGAAAATTGACAAGATTTTAAAAATCAAACAAAAACTTGAAAGCCCTTAAGATTTTGTAAATGAATGAAAATATAATAATAATCATAATCTTTATTTAGCATCTTTGCTATACAAGATTGAAAAAAGCCAATGATCAACGAATGTTTTCCATTCCCAGACTAAGCATGAAGAAATATTTCGAGTTGAGAAAAGCCCCATGAATTTGGATTTGAACGCGCAGCGTCCAAATCCCAATTCGGGCTTTTCTTAACTCGAAATTTACCTTCATGCGCCACGCGCATAAAACACTGATTAATTGTTAAGTTTAAAATATACAAAACATTTTTTTATTACAAATTATCACTTTTCGACATACTTCAAAATGTTGTAAAATTTCAATATTTCTTGATATTTTATAACTTTTTGACATTGTTTCAACATTTTCTCAAATTTAAATAATGTATCGTTTTTCTAAAGTTTCGATTCTTTCAAAATTCTGGCAAATTTCAGCATTTTTACCTTGATATTTCATCAGTTTTCCGTGGTTCCACTGACAGAGCATGACATTATAAATAAAGACAATAAACTCTATTATTATTATTATATTTCTGGGGGCGCCCATGTGGCAGATTATATAGTTAATCAAGGATAATAATTTGTAGACTTGATGATAGTCTAAAAATCAAGATTAATTTTAATCTATAAAAATCGACAACAAAATAACTTTAAAATACCTGCAAAATTATTATAACGTTTAGTAAATCAAATAAACAAAATATTTTACCTGGTAATTTTTAACAACTAGTACCTTAAGATGATGTAATTATGATATAAGTATATACACATAGACCTCACATATCAAATTCATATAATCTCAACATTCACATAACACATTAAAAAAGCTACTGTTACACGTCAAATAACGTTAACATATTTTTTCTCCTCATTACAGGTATCATCCATCAAATCCGAGCTGGGAGTTTGAGAAAATCAGAATTTCGGTGAGTCCCACACAAATCCTAATAATAATTAACACATCACACCCATCAATTACCCGTTATAATTTTCAATAACGAAACTCAAACTCCGGATGTCTCCTTTTAGAATTCCTAATTAATTTTCCCAAGAGGATGCAGCGGGCACAAATCCCCGTTTCAAAAACACTGACCATATACATCATGATCATCAACGAGATGTAAAAAAATCCGTTGTTCAAAATTGCTGTTTGTACAGTTAGATTTTGGCCATTTTTGGTTCGGCGATTAAATCGTTCTCATGGTTGATTGTGGTGATGGAGTTATAATTGAGTTAGTTTAGGTTGAGCGTGTGTGTATGAAGGTTTAATTATTGTGGTTTCGGATGGAGGATGTGGATTGTTTTTTTGAAAATAAAACCGATTTTTACTTTCGTTCCGAAGCTGACCCCGATAATTACGTCAGGATGAAATTGAAATCGGGACAACGCGCAAGGTAATTAATTGCTCTTTATAAAGCGTGCTGCAACTTAATCGCGGTCTTACTTATTTATTTTGGATTTACATAGCGTGACGGATTAATCTTTAGTGTTCGTGAAATTATATACTTAATTATCTTTTTGCATGGATATACTGTGTAAGCTTTTTGATTAAAAAGGGCAAACAGTTTTTGAATAATTTAGAATATTTAAAAATCGTAGGTTTTCTTAAAAATAGAGTGATTAGATTTAGAATGTAACGACTTGAATTAAATACCAAAGCACTTTAATTACAAATAGAACTAGTTACATACTAAGTACTTCAATAACAAAAATAGTTTTAAGATTTGTGTTAGATTAGAAACATATTGAAACATATTTAATTAATAGTAAAACTTTGATTAAAACCCTTGGATTGTTTCTACTGATTTAAATCAGTGAAACAACCCAACTGTTTTAATCAAACTTTTACTATTAATATATAGTTAGTTAAGGCTAAGTAGCCGATGGCGAAGTTTGCCAAGGTTAGTTATTTCTTTATTATAACCTAACCAGTGGCGTAGCGTGGGCTTAGACTGACCGGGGCGTAGGCCAATTTCGCCGCCCGCTTATTTAGGTATTTAAATTTAAAAGGCTCCAAAATTTACAATAATTCTAAAGATCTTTTTGGCAAGAATGCATTAGTTACTGTGTATTGTACAGGGTATAAATAAAGAAGTCATGCATGTTTGTTTAATAATAAACTTTAAGAACTTTTTCCCTGTCATATTAATATAAATTCAATTTGTGGAAAACACAAATTTTAAACAATTTTAAAGATTTCTCAATTGCTATCAATATCAATTGAATTTTCCAAGTTTTATAAAGAACAAAAATTCTTATTTAAAATTCAAAATTTGTTTGAGTTTTTTTTTTAATTTTTAATTTTTATTTGGATACTATTACATTTTATTAGCTTCTTTACGAATAGCACACAGAAATCTGAAAAAATATATTTATTTTTAGTTGCAAGTGTTGACAGTTATTTAAAAATAAATGCGTCCATGACACTTGACATTTAATCTGTGATGTCACATTTAATTTATATGTTTATTGTTTAATTACGGAAATTTCATTTTATGTAAATAATGCTTAATCCTAACAACAATATGCATATGATTTAAAGTGACGAAGATATTGGCATTTTAAACAAAGAAATATCACGAATGCCAACTGTCATAATAATCTAAATGCCATGTGACATTATAAGATAAATCAGACATTATAAATTACATTTGTTTCTTCGATTTATATATTGTTGATGATTTTATGTTTTAACTTATTTATTACTTTTAATGTTCGGATGAGGGAAATTACCCTCTATCCGAATTGAACAAAATATAGGTATAGTGTCATTTGAAAAATAGTTGACTCTCGCTACTTTGACAGCTGTCATCGTATCAATCTGGTGACACCTTTAAATAAAGAATTTTTTGCCGTTTACAATTATATATGGTTTATTACACTTTACTCTCAAAATAAAAAAGTTATAAGGGAGTGGAACACCAAACTGAATCACCCTGTATATATTTATTTGTGCTAATAACTGTTTAAATTTTACACAAGTCAGTAATAATTGTACATATTTTAATTATAAATTTATATCTTATATATTTTACAAACAAAATAAAACAAAAACAAAATACAAAGTAAAATCATTATAAGCCAAATGAACAAATCGAAATAAATAACTTTAAACAAAACATAGAATATAAAATAACATAGAGTATACACAATTCCGACTAACATAACAGAACCTGTAAATTGTTAAAAGTTGTTAAGACGAAAGAAATAAAGACATTAAAAGAGCAGATTAAATATCACAGCATGGATTAGACTAGTAATTGGTACTTGCAAAATATTCATCAAAAGAATAGAAAGCTTGTTTAACAAGGTAATTTTTACATGCTATACGAAAAAAGTCATCGTTTTTTTTTTATGTTAAACAAATTTAATTTCTCTTCGTTATATTTATCATTTTACAACGTTTCTTAAAATAACTTATTTTGTTATAATAATAACGTTAAAAATGCATTCATGGTTTTTCGGATTTTTTGAAATTATTGACAATTTTTCTATACTAAAATTTTATTCGTCTACTTTTTCTAAGAGCAAAATTTGTTGCAATATTAATGTCCATCGCATCACACACTTCTTGCTCTATAGATAAGATCGTCATTGGTTAGCCTTAAAGTACTTACTTAAATAATTTTGATCGACTTTAATTTTGAAAAACTTCTCACACAGCTGGCATTACTTGTGGCAATTGTGAGAAATATTCGGAACATTGATATATTAAAGCATTATTACGAGGGGTGCTCAAAAAGTATGGTTACAAAAAGTACACGTTTCATTGCGGGCTTTGTAACCTTACTTTTTCATTACCCCTCATATATAAAAATATGACATGAAAAATGTTCAAGAAAAACCATTTAATTAAGCGAATATTTATATTGCACCGTGAGAAGTGCAATCTTTCTGCATAGTTTTTGCATAATTGTGGCTATGTTTCGCCAATAACGCGCCGTATCTTAGCCGAGATTTTGTTTTTCCAACAAGACGGTGCGAGATGCCATACAGCGCGCGAAACAATAGTGTTACTGCAGACCAAGTTTCCCGACCGTGTCATCTCTCGGTTTGGCAATCATAATTGGCCACCGAAATCTTGCAATTTAACGCCGATGGTCTTCTTTCTTTGGGTATTCGAACAAGCCTCAAACAGTTAAACGCCTTAAATAAGAGGTTTTGCAAAAACGTTATCTAGAATTTTAAGAAAAGAATGACGCTGTGCTAGAGATTTCGTAGTGGCCATTTACCGGATGTCCGATTTCATGTTTAATCGCAACTATTCCTCTTTACGTTAAAATATATATATTTGGTTTATTCTAAAAAAAAAAGTGTTTTCCTTGAAAATTTAATCCGACGCTCTTGTCGAGACACGCTTTAGTTAACATTTTCAGTTCTATGTACAAGATGCCCCCAAAAAGTGCCGCCCGGGGCATAGCGAACCTCCTGCCTGCCTCTCTATGCTACGCCTCTGAACCTAACCTAATTTAAGTTACTATCGTTTATTTTAAGATATAGTTAGGGTCAATTAGTATATTCTGAAGTTAGATAAGATGTTTATGCAAACATAACATAACCCAAGCTTAGTACCTCACTAATTTGTATCTAACCAAGGTTTAGTAAGGAGTTAGGTAAAACTAGACAAAGAAATCAAATCCACTGGATAGATGACAGAGTGGCAGACTATTAAATAAACTATTTTAGATTTAAAAAATAACGAAAGTTCTAATTTTGTAGAAAATATAAAATGTGCGATAATTTTCGAAATCTAGCCCTACTATGATTAAGCAAATATCCATCGGGGCGTTATCCCGTGAAACAGTTGTTTTAATTAATATCAAAATTAGTGTTAGTAAGAAAAATCAGTTGCAGATTACAAGTGGTGTCGTATTTTTAATACTTAGTAAAAATTCTACTACCAAGCATTTTTAAATTAATCAATATATTATATCAAAATATATACAATCTTTATAAAATATAAAAGATGCATAAGTGTAAAACTTGAATTTTCTATATTTTACAGAGAATATGCTTTAGATTTTTTTAAGTATACATATCCCGATATAGACGCTATATTTATTGAGACATTCGTTGCTTGTGAAAATCGTTCAGTTTGAAGCTTTTAATAAGTGTTTCCACTCCTTAGTTAAGCATGAGTTTAGAATAGCCTGAAAATTAAGTTTGCTTAGGCTTCTAAATTTCAAATTTTACTGCGTGCACCATTCATTTTAAATACTAAAATATTGTGAAGTTTAAAATATACCTACTTCTAAATCAGTATGCTAAAAGTGCCTAAATGAATTTGAGAGTATTTTAGTATTTTATACGCCTTTCGCATGTAGTAAAATTCCGAGTATAGAAAAGCCTTCGCCACCAATCTAATCTTTATTTCATGCTTAACAAGGGATGGAAACACTCCCTAGTAAAATCAAATTAAATTTTTTCGAAAACAACGAATGCTTGAAAATGTATAGCGTGTGCATCGAGATATGTATACATAAAAGAATATATCTGCATACGTGGAATATATTTTTACATTAAGTATTAAATTATACTGATATAATTGGCATTCAAAGCTGTAGCAATAATAACACTTCAGAAGGAGTTTACCACACATAATTTGCACATAATCGTTGAAATATTTACAAATGTAGATAACACAAAAGAACCAATACTTTCGCTCTCGGACCAATCGCAATCACGCTATACTCATCTCACGTGCATTCTCAGATGTGGTGCATGTCTGGAAATTACATAATTTTCAAGACTCGAAGTCGGGGTTTCTTTTATCTTTCTAATATAATGAGTATTTATTAGTGCTTCGTGGGTAAATTTCTCTCATATTACCTCACATTGCTGTTACAATTACAATATAAGTTATTACATAGTATTTCCAAAAATTATAGTTACAAGAATTAGCGTTAGGAAATGTCGTGATATTTGTATAAATATCAAAATATCGGATATATATATATATTGATATTGATCTGATGTGTATCAACTTTCTAATAATTCAGTCACTTATTTCCAAAAACCCCTAAATATACATGGTTTTTAAATGGATTTAGGGGTTTTTGAAAATAGGCGACTTAATTATTCTTGTACCATAAATATTAATATTTAATTTATTGTATTAAGATGTATATGTATTAATCTATTGTAAACTGGAGATTCCGTAAATAAATAAATTAAATTATATTATTTAATAATTATACAAAGAGTTTTTCTTTTAAGTTACATATTCCAAATTACAGCGTTTACGCTGTCAATTTTTAGATATTAGTTTGTTTAAAAATCAACAATTTTAAGTTTTAAACGAGTGTTTTCCACTACCAAGTTAAGTAATGAGTTTATCAGAGGTCAGTTTAACCTTTGATAATGAACTGTAATGACCGAAACACGTGTCAGCAAACTGAAAATAAAATTATGGAACAAATCAAGTGTTTTTCTTCACTAAGTTTGTACATCCGGTTCCATCAAAAGTGTAGCGCAACAAGCATTCACTAAGTTCTGTAGATTATAAAAATTGAACAAAAAATGGAAATATTGCCTCAGATCTTTTTAATTTAATTTATTTATTTACGGAATCTCCAGTATACAAAAAAATTTAAAATTTTACGAGGACAAAAAACAGAAAATAGATTTCAGATTATGTGAGCCCTGAAAAATACTCTAGTTATTTCGATCTGGAAGTCAAAAACTATTGGTTTGGTTTTTTTCGCAAATTCTGAAAATGCTAGGTTTCCTTTACTGTCTGAGAAAATTAATGATTCGAAACAATCGCTGACAGATTAGTAGCATTGATGTGTTTTCTGGACCACATTGGACTTTCCATTTTCTTTAAAGATCTCGTGAAAATGTTCAAAGCTACGATTGTTTTAGCTCAAACTCATATTTTCAAATGTATTAGCAACGAAAACCTTCCATATCTGAGTTCAGAAACATTTGAATAAAAACTCAACCAACTAATTTTCGAGTAATTTACAATTGATCCTCAAAATAATGCGTTTTTCTTCATCAAACACATTTAATGAATTTAAAAAATTTAAAATACAATAATTGTAAATTTGATCAATTTTGTTTGATATCAAATGCAGCAAAGAATATTAAAATTTGTGTGTAATTTTGAGTAAATGTATTTTTTAAACGCCCAATTTACGAAGATATAGGTTTTATAATATTTGCTTTAATTTTAATAATAAGAATTTAACCATTTCTTGTGATATTTAGTAATTAAAATAGGCAAATCGTATTTGACTGTTTTGTGTTGTAGGCGTTTACTTTATGGTACATTTTAAATACACTTGTAAATAAAACACTTTTTACTTTGTTTAACCACCATATTTTGCACTTCATTAGGGACTATAGTTTCGACTATCTAGTAGTTATTATCAAACTAAAACATTTAGTTTAATAATGACAACTAGATAGTCGAAAAATACAATTTGTAAATAAAACACTTTTTACTTTGTTTAACCACTATATTTTGCACTTAATTTGTGACTATAGTTTCGACTATCTAGTAGTCATTATCAAACTAACTGTTTTAGTTTGATAATGACTAATAGATAGTCAAAACTATAGTCAGTCACAAATTAAGTGCAAAATCTAGTGGTTAAACAAAGTAAAAAGTGTTTTATTTACAAATTGTATTTGGTTTTTCAAAGGATTTGTACCCGTGATTCGGAAAACAAGATTCGAATTCTTGATTCAAATTATATTTTTCTCTTGCAAATCTTTTATTCGAGTATACGTGGTTCGAATCCTTTTTATAAGGATTCGTCCCAGCTCTGTATCCATTGTGAGGATTCGAATTATTTTTGACGACTCGAATCCGTTTTGAGCATTCGAATTCGTTTTGATAACACTGGACAAGAAATTTGTTTTTTTTGTCGGTATCCTTGATATAATTATAATTTTAAAGATTCAAATCCTTTTGTAATAACTATTCGAGCCGTCTACATTTTGATTGCGAATACTCTTTAAAATATGTAACAAATCCGAATCACGAATCCTTCTTTACTAACGTATTCGAATGGCTTTTTTGAATCCTCTAAGAGGATTTGAATCTATTGTGGGGACTCAAATTACATAACGAGTTTATTTTGACCATACTTTAAATTAGTGTTTTACACCCTGGGCTCATGAATTAAAATTTTGAGTTCAGAAAAGCCTTACAATTTGGTTTTATCGCTCCGCTTTGCTTTGCGACCAGACCAAATTTGTAGCCTTTTCTAAACTCGTAATTTAACTTTATGCATGATCAAAGACTGGAAACGCTCGTTTAGTATTAACCAAAAACTAAAGACAATCACTTTTTCTATCATAATTTTAAGCCAAACTTGATTATTTGATAATGAATCACTCCTAATTACAAAAATTTAGTTTCAGGTATTTGTTATTTTTACAAAAGGGTTCAGTTTCAAGCTTCTAACAATGATATTTTGAACAAGTTTCTTATCTTTCACGTGGTGAAACATATTTAACTATGATTTAATCAATGTTTTGAATCCAAGATTAGGTAAGAAGTAAAATTGCAGACTTCTCTAAACTAACAATGAATTCTAATTATTTTTTACGATTCAAATACTTTTTGTGGATTCGAATTACTTTTGATGATTTGAATCCTTTTGGAAGATTCGAATCCTCTTGGAAGATTCGAATTCTCTTGGAAGATTCGAATCCTCTTGGAAGATTCGAATTCTCTTGGAAGATTCGAATTCTCTTGGAAGATTCGAATCCATTTCCAAGTATTCAAATGACCAACATTTGGATTCGAATACGAATCTTTTTAGAAAAATGTAGCGAATCCGAATAACAAATCTTTTCACTAAAGTATTCGAAAACCTCTTATGAATCTTACCTCTTACCAGCTCTGTTAAAATTATAAGGTTCTGTCTTTGTTTTTTGTAAATAAATAGGTATCCTATCATGTTTGTACCACAAATAAACAATAAATACACTTTTCAATTATGATTTTTGCACCTAAACAAATATTATAAGCAAAGCAATTACGAGATAAGAGTCGCACATTTGAAAACAGCGCAATTATGATATAAGTTGCAGCTTAATGGAGAAACTTTCGTAAACGTTGCAAAACCTACAATTACCCAGATCATATCGATACGGCGCAACACAGAAGTCTTGAAATCCAATAATTACAGTCAACACTGAAACATGTAAAGATGGGAACATGGGAAAGCAATCCGTTTTCTCGTTCCTCCGCTCCCAACCCGACAATTACCATCAGCCTAGTGTCCTTTAACACTTGCATCTGGACCGAAAATAAAACACTTGGAAAAAGATTATGATGATGGAGAAGATTTTGGTCCGGGAGCAGTTTTTTTAGGCGTGTAATTTCCATGCAGATTCACATCTTTCTCCGGGGGTTTATAAAATACTTTCGATCTTGCAATCCAATCGCCCTTTCAGCACGTCATAAATCATGTATTTGAATACGAAATTATAGCTGCGTCCAATTTCCACGGCTCATCATGTTTAATCACATGTAATTTTATGCGTTTACTAACTATATGGAATGTTTAATAAATGTGTTGCGAGTGGGCCATTTTTCTTCGTTTCTTATTTTCTTCGTTGCAACCGACTGACAGGCATATGGTAATGTTTTGAATGATATTTAGGGCGTGGTTCGTCCTAGGAAAGCTTATTGATTATTAATGCTTCTCTTGGAACTGAGAAACAATGGTCACCGTTAAATATTTTGTTTAAAAAGTGGACTGAAAACACACCTAGATTGCATCAGATTTTATATGTAGGTAAATTGATATCACAACACATTTGAAATGATAATAAAAACAGACAAGATAGAATCAACATCAGCATTTAACTAAAAAATGTGTATCTATCAATTTCATTATTATACATGTTTCTAATAAAGTATTTGATATCATCGCTAGATACGTTCTTATAAAAAAACGAGATTAAGTCATTAGTAGGTTAAAGTAATTTAAGACCTTCGTAAGTGTAAACAGGGTGACGACCAACTGGGAAAATTGGGAAAGTCAGGGGATTATATTCTTTGGGAAAAGTCTTTGAAAAGTCAGGGAAATTCGACCTTTTTAGCGTAAAGTCAGGGAATTTTGAAGTTAATAATAATAATAAATATACAAAAAATACGATTAAAGAATTGACAAATTTTTAGTTATGTTCATAGTACGAGTTTGACACATTAAATAATATTAAAATTTAAAAAAATGGTGATTATCATAGCATAGCACTTTTCCTGTAATTTGAGCAACTGATAACTGACATACTAAATTTATTTCACTCTAACCAAGTAGTTGGAGATTTCACTTAAAGTTAGTGAAGTATACGCGTGGCGCATGAAGTAAAATTTCGAGTTTAGAAAAGCCTGAAAATTTGGATTTGCTGAGGCGCGACTCGCTTCGCTCGCGCGCCTAGCAAATCCAAATTTTCAGGCTTTTCTAAACTCGAAATTTTACTTCATGCTTAGTCTGGGAATGGACACCCTCGTTAAACGATCAATCACATACTTATTTTGCAGTTTCCTTTATTGTCAACACAACAACAAGAACAATAACATATTTATTGGCAATCCAATATAGTAAACTAACACAATAACAATAATTATAATATAATTTGAATTGATAACAGGCTTACGAGTGGTCTTTCTGCCCATATTTATATAGTTTAACCATTGATTTTGGTTTTAGGAAATGTTTTGTAAAATAATAATTAAGTGTTTAATTGTGTATAGATTGGTATGTTGATAAATAGGATTCAAAAATAGTTGATGAGGGTTTTTTGAATTTTGGTTTGATATTTGGATTTCGAACTTAACAAAATAATGACAGAATTTGGAAATTTGAACCCGAATTGCAAAATTTTTAAATTAGGAATGGATAGCGGTCTTCTAGAGAAGTTAGTTCTGTAAGTTAATATAGGAGGGTGTTGCTAAGATTATAAATTGGATTATCGGGATGTTTAATTTTTGTCAGGATGCGGAGGCATGTACGTTTCGCAACACGTATATTGTTAAAGGATTTAGGATAAGAGTGCGAAAGTAGAAGAAAACCACAATCTAGTAATGGTCGACATATTAATTTGTAAGCTCCCTCTCTGGATATACCTTGATTTCTAAATGTGAAAGATTTGAAGTGCCTAGCTCTGGCTACGATAGATTTTTTAAAATTTTGTGTATGTTCCAAAAAAGATAGTTTAGAGTCAATGCTAATACCTAAATATTTACACGAAGGAGATAGACTGATTATAGAATTATAAATAGAAATAGTAGGTAAAAAAGGAGATAGACGATGAAATGGGATTAATAGTTGTGATTTGTTTGGGTTGATAGAAATTCTCCATTTAGAACACCAAGTTAGAATTTTAGAAGAAAGATGTTTTAATGACACTATCGTTGCAGCAAGACTATTTTTAGTTTTATCAATGCATGTAATATCAATGATAAGCACACTTTGTTTTTGGTAATATAATTTATCTAACTTAATTTTACATAAGCATACAACATATATTTTATAATATGTGGAAATTATTAAAGATAAAGGACAAATGTTCATATTTATTTGACGTTCATAAATATGAACATTTGTTCTTTATCTTTAAAATTTCCACATATTATAAAATATTATCATGTATGATCAAGTTTTAAAAAAATTCCTAATCACACATTATATTTACGCCACTTTGAAAAAATGACTACTATTTTGTTTTGAGTAGTGTATTTAACAACAAATTATTAAACTTTGAGAGAAAACGTATTAATATACAGAGAGTTTTATGTAACGCCGAACATTTTCATAACGAGAATTTTTTTTTAAGTATACATATTCATACGTTGTACATTTTCCGACGCTCGGTTTATTAAGAGAACTTAATTTAAAGCTTTAAACAAGTGTTTTACACTCCCAGGCTAAGCATTAAGTAAAATTTCGAGTTTAGAAAAGCCTGAAAATTTGGTTTGGTCGCGTAGCGCGAAGCGCGGAGCGGCCAAACCAAATTTTCAGGCTTTTCTAAACTCGAAATTTTACTTAATGCGCCACCGGTACAAAACACTCATTCAGTTTAGCGGTGTATTTTAAGCTTCGTAATATGTCAGTGTTTTGTACCGGTGGCGCATGAAGTAAAATTTCGAGTTTAGAAAAGCCTGAAAATTTGGTTTGGCCGCTCCGCGCTTCGCGCTACGCGACCAAACCAAATTTTCAGGCTTTTCTAAACTCAAATTTTTACTTCATGCTTAGCCTGGGACTGGAAAACACTCGTTTAAAGTTCTAATTGAATTCTCTTAATAGACCGAGATTCGGAAAATGTACAACGAAATGTATACTTAAAGGAAATATTCTCATTATGAAAATGTTCGGTGTTACATAAAACTCTCTGTATAGATCACAAAAAAATAAGTTGATCAAATTATATTAGAACAACTGTAAAGATAAAAATTAAAAAAAAATCTTTTCTTCTAATCAAGATCTAAACTAATTTCAATAATTACAAAATGATTTAATGGTTTAACATAACAAATTATAAACGGTAATTGAGCAATTAACTTAATTATTAATTAAATCGCGATGACTCTATAAATTAATCACTGCAGCACAAATAAAAAATCGCGAATCCCGCATCGAAATCAAAACATTAAACGAATCCCCGTTAATTAACCAATTCCGAGAGGGCAATGTTCTGTGTCGGTGTGAACATTGCTGGAGATCAAATCTCGTCGGTGAATTAATAAAAACTGCTCTAGGTCGTGTTCAGCTTTTTTTACCTACTATTTTTATTTGACTCATGTCTACTCAAAATACTGTTAGAATAGCCTACGCATGCTTTCTCACTTTTGAGTGTATTTCATGAAATTAATTTTAAAGGTGAATTAAATTATGGAAGTATAATATAATATAATGTTATATATAAAATTACGAAAATGTTTTGCGTGTAAAATGCAAACAATGTGTCTTAATTAATTAGGCAACCTAAGACAATAAATATTCATTGAAACAACTACTTCCCGTTACACGAAAAACATTTCCGTAATTTTATATATTATGTTTAATGTGTGCAAACTTTAAGAAGCGTAAGCCTATTTTCTGTAATTCAAATATTTTTAAATTGGAATTATTCTATAACATAATAAATTAATTTAAGCTTTGGTACTATATTTATGTTAATCTAATGTTTTATTTATTGTACTAATACTGTTTTAAATTGATTTCCCTTCCTATGTGGACACGTTGTCTTTGAAATATTTATACTGGTATTAACAGGGCCGGCTCAAACAAAAGCCTAGACTGGTGCAAACTTAAGTTGCGGGGCTTTAAGCAGGCGCGTATTCAATAACCCCCCCCCCCCAATCATCAAACCAAATAAAATTAAACGAAAAAAGATTTACTGTTTCTTCGTTATTAATATGTCCTAAATATAAAAAAAGATAAAATCTCAAAATCCAAGAGTTACAACAAAAGGTGTTGAAGTACAGGGTGACCATGAGGAGTATTAGGTTTTTGCTGGGATGATACTCAACCAGGGGGAACCGTAGTGAGGTGGGTGGGTTATCATTTGTCTACCTGTTTGTGGCCACTTGGTTTATAGTCGTGTTTTAGTCGCAATGGAACAGTGGTCGGTCGAGCAGGGGATGTTTACACACAACTGATATGTATGTGGACATGATCAACACGATTTTTCTCCTACAACTGAGGAGGCCCAACTTACAAGAAGTCACATGGTTTCAGCAAGACGGGGCTCACACAGCAAGGATTTCGATGAACCTACTGCCGAGCTTGTTTCCAGGTCGCCTGATTTGCATGTTTGGAGATGTGCCCTGGCCTCCTCGATCTGCTGACCTCAACATGTGTGACTTTTTTTGCGGGGACATTTGAAAAAAAAAGTTTTTGGATGACTTGAAGGCGACGATTCATAGAGAGAAGGAATTGATTTCAGAGGAGACACTGAAACATGTGTGATGGAGCTTCCAGGACAGAATTGAAAATTGCCTTAGGAAATACGAACGTCACATTCCTGAATTAATTTTTTGTACATAAAGTAAATGGCACATCTCCACAAACATGTTAGATAGGTCGAATATATTTTTTTAATTAATTAATATTCGACCTATCCAAGATGTTTGTAGAGACATGCCATTTCCTTTATGTACAAAAAATTAAGTCAATAAACCCCTCCTCCTCCTCAGGAAGCTCCTCGTGGTCACCCCGTGTATTTGTAAATAGTAAATATTTGTGGATCGTATTAAAGTGAGAATAAAACATAAGGGGTGGGTGTATTTTGAAATTCACTAATAATCAGTATTTTACATGCTTGGCACATGAAGTAAAATTTCGAGTTTAGAAAAGCTTCGAAATTTTACTTCATGCGTAATCTGCGATTGGAAACATTCGTTAGAAGCTTCAAATTGAAAGCGTTTGTAAAAACATCGAACGTTTGAAAATTTATATTGAAAAATTGTGAAATTTATAAGTAAAAGAAAAATACCTTATATGTGGCCAGGCCTAGATATAGCACAAAAATAGCTAAATTGGAATATCAACAAAGAAACAAATAAAATTGTTAAAAAAAAATCGTCAAAATTAAAAAAAAAATTAATAAACAAATAGTGAAATTTAATATATATAGTAAACAGTAATCATAATCAATTATAATAAATAAAACACCGTATATCACTTTGTTTGTATAACAATTGGTTTATTTGGTGACTATAGTTTCGATACTACACGTATCATTATCAAACCGTTAGTAACAAAAAACTACAAAGGAACATTATTTATATTTGCAAATTTTCTAATAACAGCGTTAAAGAGGGGGGTGTATTTAAGGTCAAGCTGGTCGTTAATTACGGGAATTTCCCGATTAGCGCGGGCTCTGTGAATCTCCAAAGACTCCAGGAGGTCCATCTTTCTACCCTTCTCGGCAAAGTGAATAACTGAAAGTACATCCTCGCCAAAAGAATGGTTATTTTCAATCAAATGTTTGGCGAAAGATGACTTATCAATTAATCTATGCCGAAAAGAGTAAAGATGCTCACTGAGTCTGGTCTTAAAATTACGACCAGATTGACCTATATACACTCCCTTACAATCATTACAGGTTAATTTATATATTCCTGATTTGTAAATACTTGGTATCTGAGTCTTATGGTTAAAAATATGATTTTTAATTTTTGTAAATGGTTTCATCGCTATATTTAATTTGTGTTTTGCTAAAATATTTTTAATTTTGTGAGTTATATTTCCAAAGTAAGTAAGGGAACGATATGTTGCTTGTGTTTTAGGTTCGATTCCGGCATATATGTATTTTCTAATAAGTTTAATTTTGTATTGATTAACTACATATATGCCGGAATCGAACCTAAAACACAAGCAACATGTCGTTCCCTTACTTACTTTGGAAATATAACTCACAAAATTAAAAATATTTTAGCAAAACACAAATTAAATATAGCGATGAAACCATTTACAAAAATTAAAAATCATATTTTTAACCATACGACTCAGAGACCAAGTATTTACAAATCAGGAATATATAAATTAACCTGTAATGATTGTAAGGGAGTGTATATAGGTCAATCTGGTCGTAATTTTAAGACCAGACTCAGTGAGCATCTTTACTCTTTTCGGCATAGATTAATTGATAAGTCATCTTTCGCCAAACATTTGATTGAAAATAACCATTCTTTTGGCGAGGATGTACTTTCAGTTATTCACTTTGCCGAGAAGGGTAGAAAGATGGACCTCCTGGAGTCTTTGGAGATTCACAGAGCCCGCGCTAATCGGGAAATTCCCGTAATTAACGACCAGCTTGACCTTAAATACACCCCCCTCTTTAACGCTGTTATTAGAAAATTTGCAAATATAAATAATGTTCCTTTGTAGTTTTTTGTTACTAACGGTTTGATAATGATACGTGTAGTATCGAAACTATAGTCACCAAATAAACCAATTGTTATACAAACAAAGTGATAAACAGTGTTTTATTTCTGTTCAACAATGTATAACGAAGTAGAAGCCTCTATAATCAGTGAATCAATTATAATACTTCTTCTAAAAGTTGTCAAAAACTTTTTAAATTTCAAATGAAACCGTTAAAAGCCATAAATATACAAATTTAGCAATCAATTAAATTCGTAAATATTAATAATTTCAACCAAAAAGAAAATGTAGTTATACATTTTTCGATGTCTGTAATTTTTCGTACAAATCAATCAAATTAAATTTATTTATTTATTTTCGAGATCCATTTACGATATAAAATACTACAAGTTTATTGAAAATAGGTATTAGAATTAAAAAACTAATAATAAATAATAATAATAATAAATATCGTATTTTTAATAATAGTTCTTTTAATCCTGATATATCAGGATTTTTATGTAAATTTTCAGACATTCCTTGTTTTATTAAAAACTTTCATTTTGAAGCCTCTAACGAGTGTTTCCAATCCCTCGAAGCAGAGCGACCAAACCAATTTTTCTAAACTCGAAATTTTACTTCATGCGCCACGCGTATAAAACACTGATTTAAAGTGAAGTTAAACATTTTCTACTTAGGCTTGATTACATGTTAATTCATTTTACAATTATCAAGAATGTGAATTTGTGTTCAGTACTTATTCATTCATTGGATAACTATATACGCTTTATAGGCGAGTGATAAAAGACATTTCTGCTTTGTGGTGAAACTTTAAATAACATGCATTATTTTTTATCCGTCACAGCAAATAAAAAATCAATTTTTGTTGACCAGTTTAACTAATAAGGAAAATATGTAGTAAATATGGTATAAATTATTAAAACAAGAGCCGAAGAAATATTGATTTTTATTCAAAATATTAAAAGTTGACAAACCGGAAAAAAGCCAGTCGTTCGAGAAATTTTGTGATTATAAAGGTATAGTATAGTCAGAATTTAAAAGCAAATTTTTACTATGCCAGACGTTTATAATGTAATAGTGACATAGTGGCTTTAAAGTGGATTAAGGTGACTATAATAGTCAAATATTATTAAACTCAATAAAACACTAACACTTTCTTCATTAAAAACATTTATTCCTGCTAAATGTACATGTAGCATAAATAAATGTTTTTAGTAAAGTAAGTGCTAGTATTTTGTTAAGTTTAATTATATTTATCTCTTCACGTTACATCACGTAAATACATAAGTTAAATATTGACTTAAAAATAATTATAATTTTCGTTTCAGTCTTCCTTTACTCAACATTTCATAGCATTTAAACTCTTCACTTCAAGTTTAAAGAAATCTAAATAAACATATTCTGAAAGAAAAATTGAATTTGTCAATAGTTTGCAGAATATTTACAAAATATAAAAACGAATTAATGTCGACTTACTGCAAACAAAAAATATAATTTCGTGTTGGTTCATTTAGTTTGGTGAGAGAATCATTTGACCTGATGTTGCATTTTACATATAAATTATGCATAGGATAGTAAATCTGTCGTGTAACTCAAATATTCATTATATAAATTAATATCGATCGGGGAATTAGCTCGAGAAGTAGTTGTTTCAATGATTATTTGGAGAAGTCTCAACGAGACTAAATTTTTGCAGAAAGTAGATATTAATTTTAATTCGTTTCTATATTTTTTAAACATATTCTTCTTTTTACTTTCTTCTTTCAAGCCAATAATCTGTCTCGTATCCCTTAATTACAATCATCTAAATAAACCAATTAACATACGCATATGAAAAAAAACCGAGCCCATTATTACCATTAGAACATTTTTCCGAAAAAGTAAAAGTGTCATGAAATTAAGTAACACGCACATTCCGTAGCCGGTCATTTCGGTAAACACGAGTATCATTTCAAGAAGATGACGAAACCAGAAACGCTGGGGCCGGCAGGGTGTCGTTACTGTAACACATTAATCCACATATTTTCGGATGCAGGTTGTAAAAAATGGCCGCGAACTTCATTTCCGATTTAATTTATGTCACTGGAAACGTGTTTGAACCTTGAATCGTGTGCCAGTTAAAAGAATATAGCTTTAGAATATGGATTACAGTTATCTAATTATTCAGGAGCTCGAGTATATAATGTTAGTTTATCACGGGATTAGTTGTTCCTCTTCGGATGATTAAGTGTGGATGTGTGGAAGATTTATTTGTTTTGGTCTAAGGATATTGCAACACGAACGTTGGATTTGATTATTAAAGAAATAATTTGAGAATTCTTGACCTGTCCAAGATTTTAATTACATATTCAAGGATATTCTTTGGCTATGATTTAGTTATTGGTTCAAAATTATATAGGAATTGTTGGTCTGTCAAGATTTGCTTTCGACTTTCTAATTTCACGGATAGAAAGGACCAAAGTGTCATGATTTACCTTGGACGCTTAGCTCGAATGAATCCTCAAAACAGGATTCGAATCACCATCCGAATCATCTAATATGTTTCGAATCACTAATTTTGGAACAAAGGATTCGTAAGAGAAACATTTGATTCATGTCAAAGATTCGAATCCTGTTTTATTTTTTAATCACGAATACAAATCCTCTAAAACCTAATTTGAATTTATTATTTTTTTGCTATGCTTCGCTTCGCGCCTAAATCCAAATTCTCAGCCCATTCTAAATTGGAAATTGTATTTCATTTTTAAAATAAATTTGAAACCCTCGTTTAATAATAAAAAAAATATCTCTTTTACTTCAAATAATATCAAACATAACTTGATTATTCGATAATGAACCACTTATAATTATGACAGATTTTTTAAAAATAAATATTATCTGTTATCTGTGAATCTGTTACAGACAAAACATAAAACTGGACACAACGCGTTTTGTTTAGATAAAACGCGAAATGTCTGCTGCTCAAGAGTGTGAGCCCTTTAAAACATTTTTTTTTCTACTGAAAGACTACGATCAAAAGTTATAGAATTTCAACCATCGCGCGTTGTCGACTTGCTATACATTTGCTCAAATAAGTCACTGGAATTCAAAAATACCGGTTACTTGAATCGTTATTTCTGAGACAAAGGTTAATTTCACGAAAAGTGCTAAGGAACTTTTTTGTTTAAAATCCTCTCATCTACATTTTTTGTTTAAAACATTTTTTTGTCGTATGCAAAATTGTGGGAAATCGATATTTTCCGTTTTTTTTACGCGAGTGGTTTTCTGGGGAAGCCCGGGGGTAGGAGTGGTAAACTTTTTTTATTAGGAGTCCAGTACTTAATATGCACACAAATTTTCAGATAATTCGGGCAATTTTTAGAGGTCAGATCTTTGACGACTGGACTATATAGTCCGAATTAAAACATACATTTGAGTTTTGTCCAGAGAAATCGCGTTTTGTCCGTTTTGTCCGCCTTTACAAATATCGTTACTATATTAGTTGTAATTAAAGTCTGTAGACTCCTCAAATAATTATATTTTCCTTCGAATCATCCTATTCAAATATTTATTTCTACTAGAGTTCTTGGAGTTCATTGCCTCTTTTACTAAATCAAAAATGATATTCATGTTAGGTGTTGTGTATGTACGAGTACGTCTCGTCAACAGATTTTCTTATCTGGCTTCGAATATCAGCAAATCATTACTTTGTTGCTAGCTCGGCAACGGCAACAATTACAAGTCTTGTAATGATCGACGAGGATTGACCTGCTGAAAGGGATATTATCTAACTGTACTCTCCATAGATCGGATTTTGTATCATTTCGTGCCTGTAACAGGATGCTGGTTTCTTAGGGAAAATTAATAAAATATTTGCGGTTTGTAATTACGCCAGGAAATAAATCACATGTGTTGCATAATAGTGTAATTGCTGGTGAATATTAATTAAATTAGTAATCTTAAGAGTTTATAATCTGAATGATTTTAACTGTTATAGTGTTAATTAAGTATAATAAGTATTATTATTACAGAAGTTGCATTTTTTTAAACGTTTTTTTAAGTAACGTTAACCTCATTTATTATAACGCTCCACTAAGAATTATTTACACATACTAAGTAGGATTCTATAACTAACTACTAATGTCTATTATTAAGCCCAAATACCTTATTGTATAACCATTTTGTAAGAAACATTAAAAATGTAAATACTAAGACCTTTGATCTTTTGGTCTTTGCGAATTTTCCGTTTTTCTACAAATTAAATGTCAGCAAGGCAAAAGATGATTGTTAATAAATTGATGGATGTGATGTTTAGAAAAACACAAATCTTTAAAAGAGCCATGTATGGGATATCTCAATTCGTATTTTACATGGGCCTTGCCAAGGACAGGACAGTTTAGTACCCTATCTAAACTCTGCTTTTTTTAATATGACTAAACTCAGGGTGAATTACTGCGAACAGTTGCAGTTCTGCTTTAACAGTAGGGTATTTGAAACATCAAATTTTGAGATTTTGGTAAATGATTATCAATGTGACAACTAAACCATAATTTGTCAAATAAATTGTCACGATGCAGTGAGTTTTGAAATTGATCATCGTTCTCAGTTTTAAAACTCTCTGCATCATGACAATTTATTTGACAAATTATGATCTGGTTGTCACATTGATAATCATTTACCAACTTTTCAAAATTTGATGTTTCAAATACTTGCAACTTTACAACACATGCAGGAATTTTTTCTCATAAGTATACTTTCACATTATTCATATAAACGTTTGTAAAATTGATGAACATGTGATCAAAACTAAACAGTATATTTTAAAGATCACTTTATATCAGTGTTTTATACGCGTGGCGCATGAAGTAAAATTTCGAGTTTAGAAAAGCCTGGCTTTTCTAAACTCGAAATTTTACCTCATGCTTAGTCTGGGATTGGAAACCCTCAAGAGTCTTCTTATTGAAAGTGTTTTATAAGATCACGATGTCTGAAAATTTTCATTGAAAAATCGTAACAGTTATACCTAAAAGAAAAATCCTTGTATTTAGAAATTTTTCAAAATTTGAACATGTAATTGAGCAGATAATAAAAAAGACAGATATTTCTGAGCAAGGAGCATTAACCTGATCCTCAGAGAGATTTTATTAAATTGGTAGTAGAGACAAATAATTTGAGAGCGCGGTGATAGGTACATTTGTAGTCGTAATCTTTGTTAAATGAATTATCTATTTTATGAGTTAATTGAATTGTCATATTACTATCATATTTCCCTTCACATAGCCTACAAATTAAAACTTGATTTACAACATAACAAGTGATTAATATTGTCCTAACCTAAAACACACAACCTGCATCACACCACTAAATTCTTAATATGTCAAATATAACTAGCCATATTAAAAAAAAAAAAACAGATTATATACCTTTTCAATGTCAAATTGAAATTAAACAAATCAATTTGGGAATAATCAATTTAAAATTAGAATTTAATAATGTCAAATTGGGACTTAACAAATTTGATTAAGTTTAAAGTAAAGTAAATAATTGAATATAATCAATGAACAATATGTTGAATATTCATATCTTCTACATTTAGAGTTTTAGTAATGAATGCGAGCGACATATTTTGCAGAACCGCATATTGAGTATAAAGGTTTAAATTTAAATTAAATTTAATGTATTTACGGAATCTCCATTTTACATTATATATTTCCATTTCAAAGAATATTAATACTTATAACTAAAACTTAACTTAATTGGTGGTTCTATTGCCCCTGCTGTGGTCACTAGTTGTCGATGAGCTAATATCGGTGTTATCCAACGACGGATTTGACGTACAAGGCTATGCTGACGACATCGTCATCATAGTTAGGGGAAAGCATGACGATACGGTGTCCAACCGCATGCAGTCAGCCCTTCGGAAAGTAAGTACATGGTGCGTGCAGAAGGGGCTCACTATCAATCCCAACAAGACTGTAATTGTCCCATTTACAGGTCGTAGAAAATTAAATCTTAAGGCACTAACCATGAATGGGACACTCATTGGGCTTTCCAACACAGTTAAATATCTCGGCCTCACCTTTAACCAGAGGCTAAACTGGAAAACCCATGTAGATAACATCACTGCCAAAGCAGTAAGGGCAGCATGGGCTTGCCGCAGGCTATTTGGCAAAAGATGGGGTTTACGCCCCAAGATGATATACTAGCTTTTCATTACGGTGATAAGACCAATAATCACCTATGGTTCCGTTGTCTGGTGGACAAAGACAACGGAGATCACAACCCAAGCAAGGCTCAGCAAGGTTCAACGGCTGGCATGTTTGGGCATCACAGGGGCTATGAACACCTGCCCCACTGGAGCAATGGAGGCTATGCTAAATCTCACACCTCTGCATCTGCACGTGAAAAGGGAAGCAGCACTAGACGCATTAAGAATAATCCAGACAAATATACCAAAATATGGATACTTTAACGGGCACCTAAAAATCCTCAACACTGTGTGTGAAAGAGCGATATACATGCCCAAAGACTACATATCAACTGACTACGACTTCGACACAACGATTGAAGTGGCCATCCATGGCCGCCATGATGTTGGAGCGAAGGTCAAGCAGTTACAAGGCTCCACGATAGTTTGGTTCACTGACGGATCCAAAACTGAGAACGGAGTCGGAATCGGTATCACTGGCCCTCGATTCGAGTTATCAAAGGCCTTGGGACGATCCCCATCGATATTTCAAGCAGAAATCGAGGCCCTCAACATATGCGCCCACATATGTTTAGACAGGGGATATAACAAACAGAGGGTTTGCATCTGCTCAGACAGTCAAGCTGCATTAAAGGCAATAAAATCGCCTACATGCAAGTCTAAATCTGTCTGGGAGTGCAAGCTATCCCTAAAGCAGCTGGGTAGGAACAACAGAGTCAAACTGGTCTGGGTTCCGGGACACGCAGGGATCAAAGGCAATGAAATTGCCGACAACCTTGCCAAGGAAGGGTCCAAAACTCCATTTGTCGGACCAGAACCTTACAGTGGAATAACTAAAGTCCGTATCAAGGGGATGATCCGGGAATGGGAAGATGCTGCCAAAAGTGCTCACCTGAGAAACACACCTGGTCTGCGGCAGGCGAAAAGGTTCATCGCCTTCTCTGCCGTAAGAGCCGGACAGTTTCTCAGGTTAAGCAAGGGCAACCTAAGGCTCATAACCGGCCTTCTAACTGGACACTGTCCTCTGAAGTACCACCTCACCAAGATGGGTCAGACAACTGATGATAACTGCAGGTTCTGCAACGAGGCACAAGAAACAGCAGAGCACCTACTTTGTGAATGCCCTGCCTTGTCCCTTCAAAGAGGGAACTACCTGTCATCGGCCACTTTAAACACCGAGGAATTGGTACACATTAACCCTCAAGTTATAGTAGATTTCATAAGAAGTCTAGACATTGAGGGACTCAAGTAGGTCAGGGATAGTTACAAAAGATCTTTTAGGTCGAGATAACTTCGAAAGGCCCAGAGGCCATACGACCCACCGACCCCATAGCATAACATAACATAACCTAATTGGTGCGTTACATTTAAGTAACCAACTTTCAGTCCCAAAAGGGTTTAATAGTTAAATCTCGGTTGGCAAAATATTGGATCTGCCTTTACCAGCTAAAATCTGTGATATCTGGAAAGACATATCTTGCTTGATAGCAGCTGTAAAAATGGACTTAGCAAATTCGATTGTATTAAAAGCTGGTCAGTAAAGACTAACACGTAATAAGTGATAATAACTCATTAATTCTTCTTCTGTGAACACTTCTTCTAGTTCCGAATTTTCAATTGTTTATTATTTAATTTCGCTGAATTCCAGTTTAATATAGTTTATTAGTAATATTATTGTTAAAATTATGTCATCAGTATTTATTAAAGATATGCATATTTCAAAACTGCGAGCATAGAAAATTAAGGATAACCAAGACAAAACACAAAAATCATAAAGATTGTGAAATCTATTCTATAAATGTTGTCAGTCAAAATCACAATATTAACTAAAATTGACAAACATCATAAAAAGTATGGAAAATGAACGAGGATTATCAAAATTGTAGAATCAAGTTCAATAATATCAATTTGGACAAACTTAATAAATCATTAAATAAAATTTTTCATGATACAAATTTATTATTTTACAACATTTCATGTGCCTATTTTTAGTATTTATTAGATGATTTTCTATTGTTTATTTAAAAAACACTAATTATTACGGAAACGGTAAATATTGATTATACAGTTCTGAATTAAAATCTTTAAACAAAAATGAAAAATTTGTTTAAATAAAAAAATACTTCTAACTGTTTCTTGCAATATTAAGTCATTTAAGAATTTTATCAAGGTAGGTCTATAGTTTCAATAATTAGATATGTGAATATGTGTTTTATGATATGTGTTTTATGCGGTTTTTTTAAACCTTTTTCATCCAAAATCGGGGTTCGCATATATCATGATAATGTTTTCTTTATATCAAAATATCATGATATTTATATAAATATCAAAATATCAGATAAATATCTATATTTATGCGATATATATCAACTTCTTGATAATTATTCGTGTTCATTAATATTTATATTATTTATTAATTATGCAGGGAGTTTTTCTGTCAAGTATACATGTCCCAATTTACAAAGTATATGCTGTACAGGGTGTCTACGGTAAACCGTTCGTTAAAAGTTTATGAAGTTGCCGTTGCACTAAAAATTTGAAAAAAATCCTTGTCATACGGTTAAATCAGTTCTCCTCATGTGAATTATTTTCAACTTTATATCACTTCCGGTTTCACCGGAAGTAGCACCAAATTTGTTAAATCAAATGGAACACCCTATATATTAGTAATTTTTTAGATTCATCGCTTAAATTGCAACATATTTTATTGAAATATATGTACACTTATCTCTTATAGTTTCCAAGAAAAAGAAATATTTCTAAAATGTTGACCTCTAAAAGGCATCTTGAAATCTGTCTGTAACTTCTCTTAAAAATAAGATAAAAATATGATTTAAATCTCTACTTGTACCTAGAGGATGCCTCTATAGGCATATTAATTGGAAACTGTCAATTTTAATAATAAGTGTTCTTAAAATGTCAATATCGAAGTGCCCTCTTCAATATCTCGTAATTCATTTTTTTTTAATGGAATGACCATTTTTTTTATCAGGTAGTGCACTTGGGGGGAAGATTTCCTACAAAAAAGTATTAACAACTATACTCCTAAAGCAAGTGGTTTTCGAATTATTTCGAAGATATGTTTTTCGTCGCATCTATGGACGGAATAATGCGCGCATAAGTCGCAACTGAATTTTAGTAGGCAAGTAGTAATGTTTTTGTTTTGTCGCGTATGTAATGCAAAATGTCGAATAATAACAGTATATTACGTAACGAAAGTAGTATGCAGCATATTACATATGAGCGGACATGTTGCGCACGAACCGCGCAGCGGCGAGTGCAGTATTCCGCGAGTATGTAATTGCCATACCACTCGAGAAACGTACGATACTTTACCTACGCCCTAACAAAATAAACAATGAGCATTAAAGAACAACTTATTTATTGTAATAATTTTTAATAGCACCATGACAATGATGGAAACTAAATTACTTCTTGAATAATATACAGAGAATAAAGCTGTACATTTTCTGACATTCGTTGTTTTTTAAAAGAGTTCAATTTGAAGCTTTAAACAAGTGTTTTATACTCCCAGACTAAGCATGAAGTAAAATTTCGAGTTTAGAAAAGCCCCGTGAAAATTTGTCGAGGGTCGCGCAGCGACCCGAGACAAATTCCGTGTGTTATACACATATTTTATTTATTTTATTTTCAATTATTACAAAAAAATACATAGTTGGTTACAAAGTAGTAAAAATTGTAACATTTAATTGCTTTTAAATTGCAAAAACACTTAATTATCTTAGCATATTAGTTTAATAAATGGCTCATCATCGAAAAAATCCATAATGATTGATTTAGGAATAGAAGCATTTTTCCAAATCCACATAGAAAAGTTAACTACTTTTCTATGTGGATTTGAAAAAATGCTTCTATTCCTAAATCAATCATTATGGATTTTTTAATAATAATAAGATATTTATTTTTATTATTTGCATTCCAATTCAAATATAAATAGTGTTAATAATGGTAATATTAATAATTCATTCACAATAAGTGGTCGTAATAATTAGCGCAAACACGACCGGTGTATAAAATCGCATCAATTAAATTTCAAATTTAGTGAGTACTCAAGCCGAGTCGTTACAAAACGCATAATTTAAACGCAAATAACGGAATGGGGATTTTACGCGGCAGGCCAATAAAATCGAATTCCAGTAGAGTAAATTAATCGCTCGCAGTGAAAATAGGGATCGAAGCTCTAATATATTAGTCATATTAAATTTATATGACGCCAATAAATTTTGTATCTGCATGTATGTGTTAAGAATTTGAAATATTATATCGAGTATTTCCATTGCCATTGCCATTTGGAGCATTTCATGCGGTGAAGAAATAATCATAAAGAAAAATATAAATTTAATATGATAAATGTTTAAATTAAAGGGTATCCCAAAATTACCGCAATTCACTGCCATTTGTGCAGTAAACTGTTGGCAGCTCTGAAAAAAACAACAATTTAACAGCTGTGATAGTTAGGTATAATAAAATAAAATAAAGTAGCTTAATAATCAGAGCTAGGCGGTACTCGAGTACAAGTACTCAAAATGTGTACTCTGATACTTTTTACGTCCTCGGTACTCAGTCCATGAGTACTTTAGTTTCTAAGTACTTGCACTTGTACACGACGCTATTTTAGACTGCGAAATGATCTCGAGTACATTTGGATGCACCTTCAAGCGACGGCTCGCAGCCTAACTTCAGGGTCGGCCACAGCGTCAAGGCAAAGTTTGAGGTTGGGATCGCGCTTTATAAATACAAGGAATCGCACAACAAACTTACCTTTCAATAACGGATACATATTACCTTGGGTCTCGGGCCTACCCTGAAGTTAGGCTGCGAGTCAACGCTGGCACCTACTTAGATTTATTTTGATATAATTATCAAAACAAATAAGTTATAGTCATTTAAACAAATGAAAACTACACTAAAATCCATACAAATTTCCAATTTTGAGGTTTTGCTCTGACTGTTAAATCAAACGAGTTACGAACGATTACACCTTTATGTTGACAGCGGTGTTATTTTTGTCAAAACATATGAAAGCTGTACCAAATTCTAGATAATTTTTATCTATGAAATGTGACTTAAAATGTCGAAAGTACGAGTGAAATTTTAAGAGCTCCACCCCCATGTCATAAAACTGTGTATATATAATGTAATTTTGTCTGTAAATAACACCATTATTGAATTTGTGTTCAGTATTCCGGCACCAGGTACCCACAGACGCGTTTCGGACTTCAAGGTCCTCTTCAGTGTGGTCCCGACCCAGTGCTGAGGAATACTGAACATTTCTGACTATTTCAAGCCAATATGTGAAAACTATTAATGATTTCGATAGCTAACGCCATCTAATGCTTCGTAGTGGCATCGTCAGTGACACTGACGATGCCACTACGAAGCATTAGATGGCGTTAGCTATCGAAATCATTAATAATGTGAAAGTAAATACAAAAAAGTTGAAAATCAGAAATATTTTATTTATTAATTTATTAAAGTAATCATGGATTTTTAAAAATTAAGTGCCTCCGTAATCAACGATATTGATGAGCTAGGTTAGATAAGATTTTGCTTTGTCAAGTTAGGTTAGATATCACTCTGTCAAATTAGGTTAGGTGGACTAAATGTCGCTTGACGCGAACTTATGTCAACTGTCACTACAATTTAAATGTCGGATATATGTCAATAGTAAATATAGTTTTAATATGGGCTAACGCCGACCTACGTTTATTATCATTATAGTCCGAATGCCGGCTAAAGACGACTTGTATGAACTTCTATTATAGATCAAATATCGGCTAAATGAGATTGACAGCTGTTAACTCGATGCACTGTGCTGCAAATTGTTTCTTGAATTAATTATGATTATTTTTAATTTTATAATAATTTATACATTTGAATATGTTTCTAAATGCTCAAACTTACAACATAACCTCAATTATCATAATGAAGTAGGTTATTTTTTAGAATTTATTTATTTTTGCGATAAATCATAAACGTACATATCTGATCAGTATATTTTGAACTTCACTTGAAATCAGTGTTTTATACGGGTGGCGCATGAAGTAAAATTTCTAGTTTAGAAAAGCCTAATTTGACTCGGTCGCTCCGCTTCGCTACGCGCCCGAGCCAAATTTTCAGGCTTTTCTAAACTCGAAATTTTACTTCATGCTTAATCTGGGAGTGGAAAACCCTTGTTAATAAACTGTTATAAAACCTTTAATGACAACACGGAATTCTTACAAAAAATGAACAACAAGATTATCAACGAAACTCGTAAAGATTATGAAAATAACTACGATTTGTATGTTTTCCGTTTTCTTTAAGAAATCGGTGTTGTCATTTAAGGTTCACATATTGGCTTGAAATAGTCAGAAATGTTAAGTATTCCTCAGCACTGGGTCGGGACCACACTGAAGAGGACTTTGAAGTCCGAAACGCGTCTGTGGGTATCTGGTGCCGGAATACTGAACACAAATTCAACTTTGTTCTAATAGTTGTTGAACAAGTGTGTTCTCCTCCCAGGTTAAGCATGAAGTAAAATTACGAGTTCAGAAAAGCTTGAAAATTTGGATTTGCCGGGCGGCTTAAAATATTTTATTAAATTTAAAAATTATTGGATTAGATAACATATATGATACTACTCCGTGCAGTAAAGGGTTATTGTGTCGATGATCTAAAAATTAAGCATGCCAATGACGTGTCAATTGTATTTAACGTGAAATGCTACTTCAACTAAATTAACATTTTCAGTTTAACGCTGAAAATAGTGGAAAAAGTCGAAGATCTCAAAAAGTGATGAAAAGTCAAACGAATGTTGAAATTGGCGAAAATTATGAATAATATGGAAAAGTGCTGCAATGTCAAAAAAATGTTGAAATTTGCGAGAATAGTGAAAAAAAGTCGAAAATTGATTAAATGCTAAAGGAATGTTTAAACTTGCAAAATTCTTGAAATTACGAAAATTATGGAAAAGTGAAAAAGTGATGAAATGCTAAGAAATATTTAAATTGCAAAAATTCTAAATAAATGTCGAAAGTAAAGAAATAATTAATAGAAAATTCTGAATATTTGTTTGAACTTTACATTAAATCAGAGTTTTATATTCGTGGCGCATGAAGTAAAATTTCGAGTTGAGAAAAGCCAGAATTTGGATCCAAAATTCTTCAGGCTTTTCTCAACTCGAAATTTTACTTCATGCCTAACCTGGGATTGGAAAACACTCGTTAGAGAAATAATGAGGACTTAAATAATGTGTAAATAATATTTAGTCTAACCTAACCTTACGATTTGCCATCTAACCTAATCTAACATCAGAACTTCACAACTAACCTAATCCAATATTTCTAAATTGTCACAATTAAGTTAGGTTAATCTGAGTTATCACAAAATTATAAGGTTGTATTTTATATTTTTTATTTGTTATCATCACATTCCTTAGTCTCTAGATGTGCTCGTTACTTTGTACTCAAATAAGTACTTAAGTACTTTTTGTTGAGTACTTGTACTTAGCACTCAAGTACATTTTGTACTCGAGTACTCGAGTACTCGAGTATTGACTGCAAGTACTCAACCTTGTAGTCAGTACTTGAGTACATCTAAGTAACCACAAAATTATAAGGTTGTATTTTAATTATTTCATTTCTTATCATCACATTCCTTAGTATCTAGATGTAGTCGGTACTTTGTACTCAAATAAGTACTTTTTGTTGGGTACTTGTACTTAGTACTCAAGTACATTTTGTACTCGAGTACTCGAGTACTGAGTACAAGTACTCTACCTTGTAGTCAGTACTTGTAGTCAGTACTCGAGCTCTGGCTCAATTCGTGATTTTACATTCTCTTTTAATAATAATAAGAATAATAATAATAATGCTTTATTTCTTAACAGAATTGCTTCCAATTACAGAGAAATGTAAAATGATATCTAAAATACAGTGTAACTACTACTAATAATAATACATTAAAGAAAACATGGAACATTTGGAGTGTATAAATCTTGAAGTATGGATATATATATATATATATATATATATATATATATAAGGTTGTGCGCTATAGATAATTACTTATAAAAATGCATTCCTGATTAGCTGGGCCGTTACATTGAATATATCAATATTTGGGTTGTTATTGCAATTTCTTTTGAAAGAATTTGTTTTAATTTTGTGAGTTGTATTTTGTATAGCATGGAGAATTGTACTTTAATCTAAACTATATGTAACGTTAAGAGCAGTGGTGGCTTGTGAGAAATTTTATCAGTGAGGCTATAGACTAGAACATATAGGGAATTTTTTTTACACGTATACATATTTCGATGAATATGCATTTTGAAGCATTCGTCTGTTTTTAATGAGTTAAACTTGTAGTTTCGAACTAGTATTTCCACACCTTAATTAAACATAAAGTAAAATTTCAAGTTTAATAAAGTCTAAAAATTTGGTTAGGTATCGTAGCGAATCGGAGCGACCAAACCAAAAATGTAGGCTTCTCTAGAGTATAAAACACTTTAGCAGTATATTTTTAATACTGATTTACAGTATATTATTAATTTCTCAATAATTCAGAGTTTTATACACGTGGTGCATGGACTAAAATTTCCTGTTTAAAAAAGCCTAAAAATTTGGTTTGGTCGGCTGGCTTCGCTACGCGACCAAACCAAATTTTCATTATTTTCTAAACTTAAAATGTAACTTCATGCTTCATGCAATCGAGGAGTGAAAACCCTCGTTCAAATCTTTAAATTGAACTCTTTGAAAAAGAACAATCAATGTCTTAAATTTTATTTATAAATAAATTTTTAAATATACAGATTGTTTTTTCTTATAAGTGCACATATTGTGATGCACGCGTTCATCACAATATGTGCACTTATAAGAAAAAACAATCTGTATATTTAAAAATTTAAATAGGTTTGTTTAAACACTTTAAAGTTTTAATGATAAGTTTTTTCATGCAGTGTCAAGCTATGCAGACCTTATGGACCGCCACCGGTTAAGAGTCCTATTAATTATTGAGCTTCCGAAACGAAAAAATATAAATGGTACAAGTTGTAAATTTTAATGTTCTGCATTTTTCTAATTTCTAATAAACACCTTTAAAATTATTAATATCAAACGTTTAAAAATCCACCGTAACTAATCCGAATTGCACGCTAGGTGTAAACGTTCACATAAATTACACAGACTCGCACGCTATGTTAATAATATCTTAATATAATTCAATATTGTAGATAGGCCCGTCGCATTTGAAAACCCCGGAGAAAAATAGGATTGCGCAAACCCAGGTTTGTTGGGAACACTTGTTCTTGTGAAATCTTTGATATATCAACTCATCCGCCACACACAAACGCTAGACACATTTCTGGTGCCGGATTTTGTACCGAAGGTATGTCACCAAGGCGGCATGATAAACCGTGTTTACGATTCGGCCGGGTGTCCAATTAAAATTTACTATTCACGAAATAAATCCGATGATCGGATGGTTAACTTAATTATTGGAAATGGTTGTTCATGTCTGCGTGCGTTTGGATACGTGTATTCTCTGACCTTTGTAGACGTTAATTGACCTTAACTTTGATCAAATTATAATTAGCTACTGATTGGTGGATATATTGTACCTGATTCTAATTCAGATTTTTAGTCTTAGCAAACCTGAATTACAGAGGGTATTAGAGATAAAAAAAAACAGTTTTTCGGAATAATTTACTTTTTTAAATGAACTAATTCGTATATTATTTTTTTCGAAAATTGTGAGTATTATGGACATTTGTAAAATATGAATGTTGTGACGCATCAATTGTTATCAATTTGTATTTATCTTGGGATTCGTATGTTTTATTAATATTAACTTTTGGTTTTTAAATGGATGTATTCTATCATTGAACTGGATTTTAGTAACACATGTACATTTCACTAATTATTTATTTGAGTTATGTGGAGTATTTAATCACAATGAAAACACGTTTCGTTTCTTACTTCCTTTAATCAAATCTCTTTCCTTGATTTACTACCAACAAATAATAAAATAAATAACAAAATAGAAATTAATATATATAGAAAATCCACTCATGCATTTAATTATATTCAAAATTCTTCATCCACACATTTTAAACATAAACTCTCAGCATTTAATAATATGATATTTAGAGCTCTAAATCTTTCTCTTTCTGTAGAAAATTGAAAAATCGAACTAACACTAATAAAGAAATTGGCAATTCATAAAGACAGAATTAACAAACTAATTAATAAGCACAAAAGAAACCAAAAATTAAACTCTGCCACAAATCTCACACCACTTAAAGAAAGAAAAAACAACAAGTTTGCTAGGTTTGTATATAACCACAGAACTGTCAACCAATTTGCAAAGCTCCTGAATAAATTCAATATGACTCCTGCATTCTATAATAACAACAAATTAAGATCATTAATGGGCGATCAATTTACAAAAAGGAGCCATTTTAAAGAGTCCGGAATGTATTCAATTGCTTGCAATGATTGTGACAAATGTTACATAAGCCAAGCCTAAAAAAAACTGTTAAAAAGATTCAAAGAACATATACAAACAAGAAAACAAAAACAAAAAAAACACAAACACTATTACGTTATTAAAACAATCTTCACATTTTCGATTAAATGTGTTGGAAGCCATCGAAATGCACAAATGTAAAGATAAATTATTAAATTTTGCTTCAAGCCCTTTAGAGAACCTATTGTTAAACCTTATACAAGTTCAGAAAAATTGTAATCTTCTCAACAGTATGTATTGTAATACCCTTAATGTATTCAACCTTACGATGTTATTGATGTAATTAAAATGAGTTTTTTCTTGTTTTCCCATTTTTGTCAGGTATATATGTATAATTGTGCACCTAGTTGTAAGATCATTGATAATGAGAGCTTAGCATTCGAAATGTACATCTAACGAATAAAAATAAAAGTGAAATAAGGAACAAAAAGTGTTGTCAAAGTGTACGTTTATTGATTTTAAATGTTAAATTGTTTTTTAATATAAATAAATTATACAATAACTGACAATGACAGAACACTATAATTCCAGGCGGAAAGACCAACGGTCTATAGATAATTGGCAGATTATTTAATTTTTATGATATTTATTGTATTATATTTTTTTATTGTTGCTGTTAACAAAATCTTCAAAGAAAGATTTATATATATAAATAAATTGTCTATATCTTCGTTATTTGTGATTTTTGGAAACACTTTAAAAGCATTGTCAAAGTAAATTTAAAATATAATAGTGCATCAGACGGTAATTAATTTTAATGTATCTGACGATTAGTTTTTGCATTATTAATAACAACTTTTCGCAATCTACTACAACTAGTTTGTCTTACAAAGACTAACTAAAGCACTAATTGATATTAATAAATTATTTCAAAAATTAAGATACCAATTCACTTGCTCATGATGAACTTCTCTTTAGATTTTGCTAATAACTTTTTATCTAAACATGTAATATAACTATCTTAAACACTTTTAAGTTACAGATACAAATGAATGTTGAAATCTGTGTCGATTGGTATTAAAAACATGATATGGATTCATTTAAAAAAAAATAAGTTGTCTTTGATTAAACATTTATAAATTTGACTATTATTATTTCGTTACCAAATAACTTAAGCCCAACAAATTGATAGTGCAGCCGATTATAGATAATTTATTGTGGTAGAGGGCTGCACTATAAATTATCTATAATCGGCTGCACTATAAATTTGTTGCGCTTAAGTTATTTGGTAACGAACTAAAAATAGCTAAAATTATACATGTTTAATCAATGGCAACGTGTTTTTAAATAGAACCATATCATCCTTAAAAGAATGGTGAAAATTATAACTTTATATCTTATTTAGTTTTAGAGATATTTTAGGTTTACGAAACTACTGCAAATGTCATTTTTATCCGTAAATATCAAATTACTCCAAACGTATTTAATAAAATGCAGCGTTGTTATGTTTAAAACACTTTGTTTTAAAACAGTGTTTTAAACATGTTTACAACAGCCGTCGTGTTTTAAACGGTTTTGTTTTAAACATGTTTTATATCTTTAATTTGCTTAAAACATGTTTTAAACGTTAAATTTGTTTAAAACGTTCTTTTTATTTTCTGAAATTTGCTTAATTATATTTTACTACTGCATTAAGATTTTTTGTTTGCGTTTTTAAATGTTAGCTAAATTGTTGAAGATATTTCAAATCACATTATTAAACATAACATTTTATTACAATAAAATGTCACAACTGTGTGTGCATAAATGTGATTTTTAAATACAGGGAATTTTTCTTGTTTTTATAAAAGATTTCAATTTGAATCTTTAAACGAGGGTTTTCCACTCCCAGACTAAGCATGAAGGAAAATTTCGAGTTTAGAAAAGCCTGAAAATTTGGATTGGCCGCGTAGTGAAAAGGAGCGGCCAATCCAAATCAGGCTATTCTAAACTCGAAATTTTACACCATGCGCCACACGTATAAAACACTGAAATATTGTAAAGTTTAAAATATACGGCTTTAGACATCTAATATGTAGATGTGAATAAAACGTGAGTCAAATTCTGCGCTGTACAAATTGTATAAAACAGTGATTAGAGGCAACCCAATAACTCTAACTCTAATTGGGTTGCCTATAATCATTGTTGTATGTGTGCGTTGGCCATGATTTCTGTTACACTTTGTATACCTATATTCACAATTGATATAACTCTAAAAACTTTTAAATTAAGATTTATCCATTTTTTATAAACAAGACCGTTGGTACTTCATGTTGCCAATAAACTAAATCAGCTTATATTTAGATCTATTGCAATGTTGATACAAAAATATTGACACCAAACAATTAAGCTGGAGGCTATATACTAGTATATTATATTTTGAATAATTATGTTCTGTACATTTTTTTGCTAATCATTTTGACTTTATCCAAATAAATTAGTGTAATTATAACAAAAATAAATCAGTCTGAAGCATCAACGTATAAAAAATGCAATTAAAATTAAATTCCAAATTCCAGAACTTTTAGAAATATGTTAAGAAAGTATTTCAAACTTAGATTAGAATTTAAACATGAAGATAACTTGATTCTGCAAAACAAAATCCAAGGTGTGGCCCTAGACAAATTCTAGGTGTTCATTTTGGCCCTCAAAGCGATTTGGATTCGCCAGCCAAGATCTATGCCATAGGTTCTCTTATTTTGCCCATGGCCCACTTCGAGAATATTTGTTTTTTTTAAAGCCTCAGTTGTTTTTACTTAATATCTGTCGCGAATCTGAAACAGCTATTCCCACAATTATATTTAAACGTGTATTATTATACACCCCCTAATTTTCTCTGGGCTCTACTGCCCCCCTGAAAAACTCAAACGCTCACAGAGGGGCATTACCGCTCACGTTGTGAACCTATGATCTATGCGAACTCTTTGATGAAACTAATAGCACTTACTTCTAAACGTAGAAATTGTATTTTCTTGGAACATTTCTTTTTTTTAACGAAGAAATCGTAATATTCTCGGAACAATTATTTTTCTAACCATAGAAACTGTGTTTTGCTTGGAATCGATGAATGCAAAAGTAGCTTTTCATGTACTTTACTTAATTACTTTTTTGTGCACTTTCTCCGGTCTTTATCCGTTATGTATGAGCGTATGAAGAAATGACTTTTATGCAAATGCAGAAACCATTAATAATGGCGTTCCTAAATTTTCCAATTTCTTCACCTGATAATGAGCCATTCAACTACCGGATTTACAACTGGTATAAAATATTAAACCTATCGGCAGAGAACAAATACACTGGAACCGATACCTATAAATTATTTTAAAGGCGGTCATTGTTCAATAAGTTAAATCATTTTAGAAAAGGTCACGTTATCGGTTGTGCAAGTAATTAATTACTGGAAAAGACTAGAAGCAAATTGGTTCGTTCTTATCAATATTTACTAACACCCAATAATTTCTGTAATGGTAAAAATAATGTAAAGAACCAAGTTTTTTTAAGTAAATCAGACAAAACACCAGGAAAAGTATCATAGTTAACATTGAATAATAAATAATGGAAATGTTAAAGAGGAAACCTCGACGTATGCATTTGCGCAAAACCGGTGAAAATATAATGGCACATGAGAAAGTGGACTTGTTCCGTGTAAAAATCCTATCCCAGTTTCGCATAGGTGTACATGATTAACACCACAAACAATGAATATGTGCAATGTGTAAAGCCAGAGACGGGGTCCCGCATTTCCGCGAGCCTTTTGCATAAGTACGTAATAAGATAATAATGGGAATGCTGATGCACTGTAAATAGACTAAGCTGGGTTTTCACTCTACTATGATAAACGGATTTATGTGATACGTTTGACAAACGTGTTTTTTCTTCGAATTTATAAAGGTTTCATTGTTGTAATAGACATCTTCCGTCTAAAATTTAGACTCAAACTGGTATCTTATTATAGTTAGTTAGAATATTAACAACAGTGTGCTCAAAATAAATGTAAATGCCAATAGTTGGTTACAGAATATAACAAGAAACTTAATATTGTTCCTATGTTCAGTTTTTCATCAACACAACCCACTTAAACACTGTTAAGTAAAGAGCTATCACAGTTCATATATTCTTTTAAGTATACGCTTTAAATTTTTCAACATTCGCTGTTTTTCTTTTCCATTCCCAGATTAAGCATAAAGTAAAATTTCGAGAAAAGTTTAAAAAGCCTGAGCAATTTCTCTGAAAAAAGTTCAAATTGAAGCTTCAAACGAGTGTTTTCCACTCCCTGACTAAACATGAAGTAAAATTTCGAGTTTAGAAAAGCCTGAGCGTTTGAATTTGGACCAACTCCAAACTCAGGCTTTTTTAAACTCGAAATTTTACTTCATGCTTAGTCTGGGAGTAGAAAACACTCGTTTAAAGCTTAAATTTTTGAACTTTTTTCAAAGAAAAACGAATATGCTTAGATTTACAGAATATACACTGTAATTGGGATATGTATACTTAAACACCTTGCAGTGTCGATGAAACAATTTTTAATTCTCACTTACTTAGTGGTAATCGATGTATGTCAAAATAATTTACTTGTTCTACTGAAAATCATTTTGTATCTCAAATAGGGTTTTAATACATAATACATAATACATAAATTAATTTATTTCTATTTCTCTCTAGGTCTTCAATTTTAGAAATTACTTTTTCTCCATCTAATGAACCATTTTTTTATAAGGTAACCTAGATATTTAAAAAAAAACTATTGCAATTCTTTTACATTGACAAATTATTATCTGTATCAATATTTCGTGAGAGAATACAAAGATTAATCTGACAATCAATCTAAAACTAATAAAACACCTATTGATATTTTGGCAAACGATCGGTTGTGCAATCTGTTCAATCAATTTTCTCGACAAGAGCTATTTGTGAGAGAGCGGCCTTCATTGCACCAAACAAAATATGGCAATTAGAGAACATAAAAGTCAATTAATATAAATGTAGGTTTGTGAATTGCCTCCTTAAATCAGTGGCCGAAATTAAATTTCTCTTTCAATGGGAGATGAGATCATCGCCGGTTTCGATTTTTATTTGGCATCGAGGATACACCCATTATTATCCTCATGTTGCACAATATGTTTGCAAATATTAATAAATAAAACAAATATTGTTTTAACTTATAAATACCGACCAAATCTAGGCTACAACTCATAATGAATTTATTATAAAACAATAAATTACTCTTAATGACGAAAGCTTGCAAAATCTCTGGCTTTATCTATTGCTAAATTTGGTTTATTTTGCATTTTGATAGTCTATAAAAATGCGAAAGATATTTTAGTATATTTTTTGAAGATATAAAAATGATAAAATGTAAAAACAAAATGTTGAAAGTGTAAAAAACTTTCAATAATTTAGTAAACCCGATTTAAATCGATAAACGTCGAAAATGAAATTGTAAGTGTCAAAACTTGCAATATTTTTCAACAAATTGTAAATTTCGAACTGTGCGCGTGGCGCATGGAGTAATATTTCGAGTTGAGAAAAGCCCAAATTTAGATTTGGTCCAAATCCAAATTCTTAGGGCTTTTCTCAACTCAAAAGTTTATGTTTAGTCTGGGAGTGGAAGACACTCGTTAAACAAGTGTCAATGACTTTTTCAAATGTTTCATCCGTTTATAAAATCTTGACAGTTTTCAAGATTTTCGGTGATTTTTAAAATGTTTAAAATTTTTGTAAGGAGGCTAATGAATCACCTTGTATATCAACAAATAATATTTAAATTATTGTGTCGCTAATGGGATCAAATAATACATAATTTTTTTTAAGTCCTATTTGTAAACATGACAAAATACAGAAAATTGGTGTAATTAATAGCAATATTATTTTTATTCATATTTCCAATTAATGTATCTACAATACGAACATTTTATTAAATTTTACTCGTATCTTTAATATTTATCAATTAGTAAAAAAAATGAAATATACTTAGAAATAAAATAAAATCACTTTTTCACTGCTTATTCTCCTAACAAAAAAAATATTTTAAAAAGTAAGCGATCTTCTCCATAAGAGTCGTGTATTGACTCCAAATGCACAAGGTAATTCTGTCATATAAATAACTTAAAAATGTATGTCCATTAATTTTAACATATTTCATACCACTACTATATTTATCCATTCAGTGGTGATGATTAAGTCTGTAACATGAAACTTTAAACGTCCGGACAAAATTTCCATTCCAAAAATAAATAAAAATTACCATAAAACAAAAGAATTATTGGACAACTCCTACTGTGTAATTTTAGCCTTCGAGTTTATTGTTTTCTTGTATTCTACGCTCTGTTACATAAAAGGTGTTTTAGAGTCGTTTACAACCGCGATTTGTGGGCTGTAAATTTGCGCGAAATTTCACACTAAAAATGGTGGTACATTTAACTTGTGATATGCTATTTATTTTAATTCAAATATTCCTACCTGATTTATTTAACAATAAACACCACAAGAAACAAATTTGAAGAAATCATTTTGCTTACAACTATTGGCATATTATTAATACAATAGATCTTGCCTATAAATAAATGCACTTATTTTGAATTTTCCACTCCCAGGTTAAGCATGAATTTTCGAATAACTAAATAAATGCTCAAATTTGACTAATAGTTTAACATATTCTGATTTGAATTATTATAAGTTAATGAATGCAACCAATAATAATTGTGTGTGTGAAAGTTTTTTTTTTTAATTTCATTATTAAACATACAATTAAATATTTTCTTTTATAAAAGTAATAACAGTTTTTCAGAGACAAAAAAATGTTGAATCAATATGACACACCTCTGATTTATTCTCAGGTTTAACTGAACTGCATACATATTATGGTCCTTCTGAAAGAAAATACTGGTGCGTTTGTTATAAATAATCAATTAAAGAAAATTAGTACTGAAAAGTTAACTAACTGTTTGGTGTTGTAGGCGTTCACTTTGTGGTACATCTTAAATACACTTGTAAATAAAACACTTTTTACTTTGTTTAACCACTGAATCTAATTCAGTGGTTAAACAAAGTAAAAAGTGTTTTATTTACAAGTGAAAAGTTAACTTCATATTCTTTAAATAAATTTTACCCGGCGCATTCACCTTTTTATTTGCTTAAGTAGGTATTTTAAAATATTTTATAACTATACTCATATGAAGCGCAAAACGACGAATGTTCATTTTTTACGTAAATGCCTTCCTATCCCGTCTATCCTTAGCTTATATACCGTGCGTTTTATTTAGGTATGGCCATAGCGATTTACAAGGTAACATTTGTATCCGATGATAACTTTTGTTATCGGACATATTTGAAACATTTTTCTACAAAATGTTCATTGTTAAAAAGACATAATCATGTTACATTTTCGTTTTTAAAGTTAAAAATTTGTAAGGAAACGGGGAAAATATTTTTTTTTACTTTTTTATATCTTTAAAGAAGAAATAATTTTTGTTTGAACTTGTACTTCCATATAAATACTATATTTTTTTTTTGCGAAATAGACCTAAAAACATAAATTATTTCTTCATTACGAAAGATTCAATACATGTGTTTGTAAAGAAAATTTAAAAATATATTGTCATAATATTGCTGGAACGGAACTTTCTACGACAACAAATGTTAACATGGGGTACAATTTTTACCATGTAAATCTTTATGACCATACTTAAATAAAACACACGGTAGATACAATTAGGCCTGAGTGATTATTATTTTCCAGTAATATCAAACACCTATTTTTAGAAAAAAGTGAAAACATCGTTCTTCACCCTTACCCTACATGTTTGTATGGATGCTTATGACACTTTTTTTATTGTTTTTCGCCTTTGATTGCTTACATTAGAATAATACAACTTCTAAGTTAACAAGACACGCTGAAATCGCAAATTCGAAAGAAATATAGCCATTAATCGTTTACAACTATTATAGGAAATTTCAGGGTTCGGAAATATCATGATATTTATATAAATATCAAAATATCGGATATATATCGATATTCATCCAATATATATCAACTTCTTGATAATTATTCTTGGTTATAAATATTATTATTTATAATATTTTTTAACTCTTCAGGAGCTGTTTCGTCGCTATACCACCTAACCAAATTTTCAGGCTTTTTTAAACTATATATAAGTAAAACTATATATAAGTAAAGTACACATCAAGCCCAAGTAGATATAAACAGTATATTTTAAACTTCGCTTTAAATCAGTGTTTTGTACGCGTGGCGCATGAAGTAAAATTTCGAGTTTAGAAAAGCCTGAAAATTTGGTTTGGTCGCTCCGCTTCGCGGAGCGACTAAACCAAATTTTAAGGCTTTTCTAAACTCGAAATTTTACTTCATGCTTAATCTGGGAGTAGAACACACTCATTTAAAACTTCAAAAAATAACGAATGTCAGAAAATTGACTATGTATGCATATGTATTCTTAAAAGAAATACAATACACACCCTGTATTTATTTTATTACAAAAAAACACAGTTGGTTTCAAAATGACAAAAAAATATTACATTTCAGCTGGTTTTAAATTGTAACAATAATTGTATAATACACAGCCATTATATATTTTATTTTTATTTATTCCAAAAATAACACAGTTATTATATTATATTATTATTTAAATAAAAACACAAGTTTGGCATACGCGCAATTTAATGGTTTTGTGCATTCCATAAATATCCATGGTAAATATCGTAGTTTATTAATATAAATAAATAAATACAAATATATAAATATAACTTATGAGAAATATCGTGATAGATATCTGATGATATATATCGTCCAAACCCAGGAAAATTTATAAAAATATACAAAATGTATATTATATTAAGGTTTTATTTTTGTAAAATAGGGAATGCTTTAAACTTAAATATATAGTAAATAATTATAGGAATAGTTTCATTTATATTTTATATGCAAATATCTTTAATGTTGGCGCTGTAAAAATACTCTACATTTTATTTATATTGAATATCTTCACATATTCAATATTACCTTAGTAAAATGTTGTTAATGTCTAACATCTCTTGAATGCATTTTGGAGGTGCCACATATGGAAAACTTTTTTATTTGAAGTGATATTAAAAATCCGTTTTCTCGGGCCAGGGTCACTTTTTAGAAAACGGTTTTTTTAATATCTCTTCAAATAAAAAATACCCTGTACAATTATTTAATAACAAAAAATATTTTCTTAAAAAATTATTTAACAAACATATAGTTTTAATTGTTTTAACTGAAGAAACTAAGCGAAACGTTTAATTTGTTAAGTTGCAACATTAAAAATAGCGAATGCCTATAAACTTGAAATATTTTCCAATATAACTTTCATTATTAACAAAAGTTTCACGTACATTGATTAAATTAGATTAAAAACATATGTGTCCTTAATTTACTTTATTATTTCCAGTATATTTATTTAATTGTTGTATTATTACTCTAAATTTAATAATAATTAAATTAACAAATGTATAACTTCTACATCATTGTTAACTGTATTGCAAAACTCCCGAAAAATTCAAACACTGCATTTATATAATCAAAAATCGTGATCGACCAATTTCTAGAAGAACACGGATATAAAATAAATCACGGCGATTTCTTTTAGAAACTCTAAGCAAACATTTTTCGGTTGTTAATTGATTAAGGAATGAAGGAACTAAGTTTCCTCTAAGCTGATTATTACATAAGTACTAAAGATTATTGGTTATTAAGAAATTCTTTCATTTAATAACTACTTGTTTGCGGTGATTCCATGTTTTTATTATTATTATAATTACACAGTAATAAAATTTAATAGAAAATGTGCAAATTAATTTAAAAAAATACAAGTCTATTTTTTTATTATGAATAATTTGCATTACGTAAGAATTATTTCGATAATTTCAGCCGTAATATAACGAGTGGTATGATTATTATCGATGATATTTTGGAGTTGAAACCGAGCTGCAGATTCAACGAGTGCGCAGCACGAGTTCAATGTGCTGCTTTGGTTTCAACGACAAAATATCATCGATTATTAATCATATCACGAGTAATATTTAGTGAGAGAATATAACGAATAAAATAATGTGAGTCACTTAACATTATCGACTGCTGAAATATTGTTGTTTCCCTATCGATTGAGAATTTTTTAACCGCACGAAAGTTCGTAAACTGCCGCCACTGTAATTCTTTGTTCATGATGGTGTTTTTTGGCGTCGCACTTTTCACTTTTCTATTAATATCTCTGCATGAAACTTTACCTATTTTGACGTTTCGAATGACAGGACAACTTATAACCCACCGCTTCTTTTGTTTTTTTATCATCGCGGTGATAGGCATGTACCTACGGCTTTCCTTGCATCTCATTGGTTTAAAATTCGTTCTAGTAGGCTATGAGTTATATTCTCAGCCATAATACAACGAGTGGTAAGATTATTACCGATGATATTTTGAAGTTGAAACCGAGCTGCAGATTCAACGAGTCCGTAGGACGAGTTGAATGTGCTGCTTCGGTTTTAACGACTAAATATCATCTGGTATTAATCGTACCACGAGTTATATTTAGTGAGAGAATATAACGAATAATATGTTATAATCTTACTTATCTGAAACTTCCTAGCGGCACAAAACTCAGAAAATTGTCGCCAATGCGACTCTCTATTTCGCACTGTGTTTTTCGGTATCGTATTTTTCACTACTTCACTTATATTGCTGCTAGAAGCCGTACCAACACGATTTCCAACGTCCATTTTAATATTTGGAATTCTGACGTCTAACCACTTTGACGTTTAAAACACAATTTATGACCACAACAAACTTATCATTGCGATGATTTTTTATCATCGCTGCGATACACATACTGCTACGTATGTACTTGCATCTGATTGGCTGAAAATACATTCTAGTAGGCTATGAGTTGTATTCTCATTCTAATATCATACATGCTTTTTTAATTCTTTCTCTTAACATTTGACATTTTATTAGTTTTACTAATTGAATTCTTGAATTCCTTTTCAAGCTTTGTATTCGAGGTATTAACTCAAATACATAGATAGAAAAAGAATTAAAGACTTGCAGCCATATTACTAGTATTGCTATTTAGTTCATTATACTCGTAGTTAAAGTTAGTTAATTTCTACTGAACCCGCACAAACACGATACTGACATTTTGTAGTAATAGAATACAATCTACATGCTATTATTTAATTCTAAATAGGATTAACGTGGCTTCGCTGAAGTTAAATTTGGAGTAATTTAGAGCGTTTGTTACACTGTATTTGTTTATGTTTCCAAATATGTACCATGCGATCATTTAAAACATGATTTAGGCCCATTTGTACCCAGGCTGATTAACTTTAATTATCCACTAATTATTGATTAAACCTCTGATTAAGTCAAATTTCTAGAATATAAGATATCATAAATTTGTAAAATATCCTAAACATGTCTCTTTCATCAATATGCTATTGTGTAAAGAATTTGTAAATAAAATTGTTGTGCTTTTAAGAAGTACTAATCACTGATTAAGTTAATTGACTTAAGCTCAAACGGGCCTTAGAGTAGGCTTTGCATTTTAAACTAGATTGGCACTACCAGTCAGTAGTGCCAATCTAATTTAAAATGCAAAGCCTACTCTAATAAATTTGAGGTTATGGTAAGCTATGTGTTAACAGTCGTTAACACATAGTTTACCATAACCTCAAATTTATTCCAACATTCAATTAGCAATTTGGGCAACCACACAAAAAAAAATGCCGCTTACTTTAAATCATAACTCAAACGATCGAACGGTATTTCTTGTGCTCTAAATTGTTTATTTAAAATTTACTTCTAACAAGTTAACATTTGGATTTGGGCGTGGAGGCTTTTCTTAACTTAAAATTTTACTTTATGCGAGAGACGTATAAACCACTGAAACATCGTAAAGTTAAAAAATAAGTACTAAGTATATACTATGTGTCCCCGGATTACTGCCCGAATAGGAAATCAATTTTATTGCCCATTTTTTATTTTTTACAAAACGTAAAACAGGCGTAGTGAAAGAGCATCACGGATTTTAGATGTAAGTATTATGTATTTGTTCTGAAATCATTATTTTCAATACTAAATTAAATTAATTTCCAGATGTCAACAATTACAGTTTTTGAAATTAAAAAATAGATTTATGCATATCTTAATTTTTTTAAAGAAGAATTTAGTCGTAGGATAGCAGAATATCAGAGCGAGAATAAGTACTTTTCTTTGAATAATTTATTAAAGTTTGCTCGGAAAGAATTTAATTTTGAATGAGGTAGAGATGAATTACGTCGTACTTAAAAATCAATTTTCTACAAACATAAAATAATATAATTGTCTAAATGAAAGCATTATTAACTAACCTCACAATGATATTTTTAATCTAGTAACTTATACGGGTGATTCAATAAAATGTATTTATTATACCTGGTGATTTTTTACTGAAAATTTGACATTGACAATTAATATAAAAATCAAATGGACTATATTTTTACTAGAATGTCTTTTCTAATCCTTTTCCCACAAACAAAAACTAACAAAAATAAAATTAAAATTAGCAGGATGGCTAAAATATGTTTAATATTTTTCTTGTCAGTACCATAACCTCAAATTTATTCCAACATTGAATTAGCAATTTGGGCAACCGCACAGAAAAAATGCGGCTTACTTTAAATCATAACTCAAACGATCGCACGGTATTTCTTGTGCTCTAAATTGTTTATTTAAAATTTACTTCTAACAAGTTAACATTTGGATTTGGGCGTGGAGGCTTTTCATAACTTAAAATTTTACTTTATGCGCGAGACGTATAAATCACTGAAATATAGTAAAGTTAAAAAATAGGTACTAAGTATATACTATGTGTCCCCGGATTACTGCCCAAAGAGGAAATCAATTTTACTGCCCATTTTTTATTTTTTACAAAACGTAAAAAGGCGTTGTGAAAGAGCACGGATTTTAGATGTAAGTTTTATGTATTTATTCTGAAATCATTATTTTCAATACTAAATTAAATTAATTTGCAGATGTCAACAATTACAGATTTTGGAATTAAAAAATAAATTTATGCATATCTATATTTTTTTAAAGAAGAATTTAGTCGTAGGATAGCAGAATATCAGAGCGAGAATTAGTACTTTTCTTTGAATAATTTATTAAAGTTTGCTCAGAAAGAATTTAATTTTGAATGAGGTAGAGATAAATTACGTCGTACTTAAAAATCAATTTTCTACAAATATAAAATAATATAATTGTTTAAATGAAAGGTTTATAAACTAACCTCACAATGATATTTTTAATCTAGTGACTTATATGGGTGATTCAATAAAATGTATTTATTATACCTGATGATTTTTCACTGAAAATTTGACATTGACAATTAATATAAAAATCAAATAGACTATATTTTTACTAGAATGTCTTTTCTAATCCTTTTCCCACAAACAAAAACTAACAAAAATAAAATTAAAATTAGCAGGATTGCTAAAATATGTTGAATATTTTTCTTGTCAGTATGTTTTCTAATAGAGCTTAGATACTTGAAATATTGATTTGATTTTTATAAAATAGCAATTTTTATCTAAAAATAAAAAAATTAAACATAAGATACATAATTCAATTTGTGTTCAGTATTCTGGCACCAGATACCCACAGACGCGTGGGTATCTGGTGCCGGAATACTGAACACAAATTCAATTTTGATATTTGTTTTCTGGTTTCACAAACAGAATTCTGCTCGTTCGTGGACGAAACAGTGACCTGACACTTTGTGCATTCGTGTCACTGACGATGCCACTATGAAGCATTAGATGGCGTTAGCTATCGATAGCCATAAGATACATGTTCGTATCTACTAGTAATTGAACTATTATTATTTCAAAATATTTTATAATATTTAAAATCCACCTAATGACTCTGGTTTTCACTTGTTTCTATAACTGTACCTGTTTTTTATTTAACATTACTCGGAATTTATGTAAACCCAAAAAAGGATTTTGCTATAACTATTTTATTACATAACTTAAAGCATCATCGCATTGTAAGTAACGGTCATGGTAATCATTACACTGCTTAATAAATTTAATAGTAATCAAAGATAACAATAAACATGCAAAATAGTAAGATTTCGTCCTGTCGGACATGTAATTAAGTAATTTTTCCCCGTCCCACAATAACTCATGAATGAAGCAAAAGGCGCGAGCAACAAGAACCTCTGAACGAATGCAGCACAATATGCAAATCGGAGACAATAATTTCAAATGATTTTGCATATAAAATAAACGCATTGCCAATTATGCAAAACACAATGCATGCACGAGCATTTTCATCTTCAGGTTCAATTATAATGTTAGATCCCATATAAGTATTATGTTTATGCATGTAATTATTACTTATAAGTACAGTTCGCTGCGTTTTATAACCACTAAAAGATCAAAAAGATCAAAAGCCCACGGTTAGGGTCAAATTACGTAGGTATGTGCTTATGCGGCTCGACCTTATGTATTTTAATTCCTTGGTGTTTGTGCGTGTGTGTCGCAAAGGAAAAATTATACGAACATTATTTATACCGGGCTGAATGCTTAATATTTTATGTTTATAAAGTTTGATAAATGGAGATAACTATCAATAATACTTGTGGTATGTAGGAAATGTTCTTGGATGACCTTTCTGTAGGTGTACCCAAACTGCCGATATTCACGCATCATGCACCGCATCACGAATCAGTTTCACTTACTGAAAGCACGATGAACAAAAAAAAAGACACGGTGTTTTCCGTTATGTAATTTTTCAATCGAAAATTACACACTTCAACGCCATACCTGGATATTCGTGTGGGTATTCTCGTTTTATATGGTATTGATTTTATATGCAGTCCTCTTTTGTATATTATATGTACATTTGATATTGTTAGATGTAATATATTTTGTAAAATATTTTTATAACAATTATTGCCATGAATAAATAAAGATTTTCATATACAGAGAGTTTTATGTAACACCGAACATGTTCATAACGAGAATTTTTTTTTTTGAAGTATACATAAACATACGTACATCTGCCGACGCTCGGTTATTGAAAGAATTTAATTTGAAGCCTTAAACAAGTGTTTTCCACTCCCAGGTTAAGCATGAAGTAAAATTTCGAGTTTAGAAAAGCCTGAAAATTTGGTTTGGGCGCGTAGCGCGAAGCGCGGAGCGGCCAAACCAAATTTTCAGGCTTTTCTAAACTCGAAATTTTACTTCATGCGCCACCGGTACAAAACGCTGATGCAATGTAAAGCTTAGCGGTGTGTTTTAAACTTCGTAATATGTCAATGTTTTGTACCGGTGGCGCATGAAGTAAAATTTCGAGTTTAGAAAAGCCTGAAAATTTGGTTTAGCCGCTCCGCGCTTCGCGCTACGCGACCAAACCAAATTTTCAGGCTTTTCTAAACTCGAAATTTTACTTCATGCTTAGTCTGGGAGTGGAACACTCATTTCACGTTTCAAATTGAAAACGCCTGAAATTTTACAACGTATACATCGTTATACAGAGAGTTTTATGTAACACTGAACATGTTCATAACGAGAATTTTTCTTTTATGTATACATAAACATACGTTGTACATTTGCCGACGCTCGGTTATTGAAAGAATTTAATTTGAAGCTTTAAACGAGTGTATTCCACTCCCAGACTAAGCATGAAGTAAAATTTCGAGTTTAGAAAAGCCTGAAAATTTGGTTTGGTCGCGTAGCGCGAAGCGCGGAGCGGCCAAACCAAATTTTCAGGCTTTTCTAAACTCGAAATTTTACTTCATGCGCCACCGGCACAAAACACTGATGCAATGTAAAGCTTAGCGGTGTGTTTTAAACTTCGTAATATGTCAATGTTTTGTACCGGTGGCGCATGAAGTAAAATTTCGAGTTTAGAAAAGCCTGAAAATTTGGTTTGGCCGCTCCGCGCTTCGCGCTACGCGACCAAACCAAATTTTCAGGCTTTTCTAAACTCGAAATTTTACTTCATGCTTAGTCTGGGAGTGGAACACACTCATTTCAAGTTTCAAATTGAACTCATTTAAAAAAAAAAAACAACGGTTATCTAAAGATTTACGGCATATACGCTGTAATTGGGATATGTATACTTGAAAGAAAAACTCCCTGTATGTACAAGGTGAGGCATTAATTGAGATTGATTGGCTACAATTTGTAATGGTCATATAGGCAAACCAATTTACACATAACTTAAAAATTAAAGGTGTCTAATTGTATTGGATGTTAATGTTCGGTGTTACATAAAACTCTCTGTATTTCATGGCATAATGCCTTGAATTTAAACGAGTGTTTCCACTCATTGATTAAGCATGAAGTAAAGCAAAGCGAAGCGATCACATCAAATTTGTATTTCTTTAATAAACAGATACGTTCTCTAAGTACTGCTTAAAAACAAATCGATAACGAATTAGTAGGACATAAAGAAAAATTGAGTTTGCCAATAGTTTGCAGAATATTTACAAAATATAAAAACGAATTAAAATTTATATCGACGTTCTGCAAAAATTTAGTCTCATTGAGACAAGTTACCAAATATTTATTAAAACAACTGTATAGGTGATAAATTACTTATACTGTTTGTTATAAATAAAATGTATAAATAACAGAAATAAATTTCGAAAGATAACTAGCACTTTACATCACCTGATCTAAATCATACCCACTTTGAATTCATACAAATGATCCTCTCTCGCTGTGTTCACTTCCATGTCCTTCGTTTCGACATAAAACTCCCCCATTGTCGCAAAAGTTATTATTTTTCGAAAAAGGCGATGATTTATTCGCATGCAAATACACGACAGTACCTCGCTTCGCAGGAATCGACCATAATTCACGTTTTGACGTTCATTTATTTAACCGACAATAAAAGCCACAATTCACAGAGTTTACAGCCCGCGCATAACGAATCCATTTGACTTAAGTCGCGTTGCGCAAGAAAAAGCGCGCAGAAAAATAAAATAAAAGCGGACGGAAATTGAAAGTGAAAAACGGAAAGTGGGCTTAATTTTCATTTTCAGTTCATTGGAGATGTAACCGCGAATGAAGGTTGAGCGAGAAAAAGTTGATGGACGTAATTGATTTATGCAAGGCGTGAATTATTCATTTTGAATGGTGGATTTACAGTGCCGCCGATTTGTTTTCTATTTATTCTAATAAAGACATGTAATTATCCTTAGCCCTTTTAGAGCCGATGGTCATAAAATCGACATCAAGTCGAATTGAAAATGTATTTTTATTTATAAATTATATTCCAAAAAAATTCAGTTAGATATAATGACTGTACACTTTGGAAATATGTTACTTATTTTATATAGGGAGTTTCTTTTGAGTATACATATCCCAATTATATGCTGTAATTTTTCAAATATTCGTTTTTTTTTTTAAAGAGTTCAATTTGAAGCGTTAAAGTTGCGGTTTACTAGACTGAGACAGACTCTTCTATTTTCAGCATAAAAAGGTAAACGTAATATATCATGGACATTTTTTTTAATGAATGTTGAGCTAATTGAATGCAGAATGTACGGACACCCTTAAATTTTACGTAGTACAAGTTTTCGTAGCCTAAATAAATGACTTAAAAACTAGCTATTTTCATAATTTTTTTTACAAAAAACTTAATATCTTATCCGTTTTAAATTGGTGACATTAAAATCCCCCAAGTTTTAGGATTATTTTGATGTACTATGTAATATTGTGCCATAATCAAAACATGAATGGTGCTGGAACTAGTGACTACCAATAACGTTGAATTTTACCCATAATAAATCGCAACCTTAAACAAGTGTTTACTCCCAGGTTAACCATGACGTAAAATTTCAAGTTTAGAAAAGCCAGAAAATTTGGTTTGGTCGCTCCTATATACTTATTGTATATAGGGAATGTTTCTTTTGAGTATACATATCCCAATTATATGCTGTAATTTTTCAAATATTCGTTGTTTTTTTTTAAAGAGTTCTATTTGAAGCGTTAAAGTTGCGGTTTACTAGAGTGAGACAGACTCTTCTATTTTCAGCATAAAAAGGTAAACGTAATATATCATGGACATTTTTTTAATGAATGTTGAGCTAATTGAATGCAGAATGTACGGACACCCTTAAATTTTACGTAGTACAAGTTTTCGTTGCCTAAATAAATGACTTAAAAACTAGCTATTTTCAGAATTTTTTTTTCAAAAAACTTAATATCTTAATCGTTTTAAATTGGTGACATTAAAATCCCCCAAGTTTCAGGATTATTTTGATGTATCATGTAATATTGTGCCATAATCAAAACATGAATGGTGCTGGAACTAGTGACTACCAATAACGTTGAATTTTACCCATAATAAATTGCAACCTTAAACGAGTGTTTTCCACTCCCAGGTTAACCATGAAGTAAAATTTCAAGTTTAGAAAAGCCAGAAAATTTGGTTTGGTCGCTCCGCGAAGCGGAGTGACCAAATCAAATTTTCAGACTTTTCTTTTTTTTATTATTATTTGCAAAACACTTAGTTGTATTTTACTATAATTACAATCTGATCACAAATGGATCAATGAGTAATATTTAGCTAACTTAATTTACTAAAGGTTTGATACTAAGGGTTTACTCATTAGTATCCCTTAGATTTTAATAACTTAATTACACTAATTAATGTGTACACTAGCACTATGCTCTGCTTTTGCACTAACACAATATTAGACTAACTCGAACGGTTTAGTCCGCTGTAGTCTTCTGGTCAAATTCGTGTTATCAAGGAGCTGGATGGCTTCGATGTTGACGTGTTGAAGAAGTCGCTGTTCATGACTCTTGGCAAATTTGTGTATTGTCTCATTAACAGTATCCATTTCCAAGTCCCTGTGGAGGTCACTGTTTCGGAAATACCAAGGAGCATTGACAATACTCCTCAGTACTTTATTTTGATATCGCTGGATTATTTCTATATTGCTCTTTTTGGCACAACCCCACAGCTGGATGCCATATGTCCATACGGGCTTAAGAATTTGTTTATACAGCAGTCATTTATTGTTGATTGACAGGGTGGAGTTTCGCAGCCAATACACTTTTCGAAATTTGATGTCCAGTTCTTCTTTTTTCTTTTTGACATGAGCTCTCCAGCGTAGCTTAGCGTACAGTGTAAAACCCAAATATTTTGCTGTATCAGCATATGGTACCTGGATATCATTCATACTAACAGGGATATGTTGATTTCTTTTATTTGTGAAATTGACGTGGACCGATTTAGTCTCATTCATTTTGATTCGCCATTGCTTAGTCCAGATGTTAATTTTATTTATCGAGGTTTGCAGATTTACTGCTGCTTCTTCGTGATCTTTGCCTACAGCAAAAAAAACTCAAAATTTTACTTCATGCGCCACGCGAATAAAACACTGATTTTAAGTGATGTTCGCTTGTTCACAATATTTCAGCGTTTTCAGTGTTTAATACGCGTGGCGCATGAAGTAAATTTTCGAATTTAGGCTTTTCTAAACTCGAAATTTTACTTTATGCCTAACCTGGGAGTTAAAAGAACACTTTTCTGTATTTAAAATCGTAAGAGATGCGATCAAGAAAATTAAATCATAGGGACGTATTTTTATTGAATACTTCTTTATATTTCATATAAAACGTGCATGTATGTATGTATGTATATTCAAGTGCTACGCACTTTTACAAAAGTGTAAAAATACCTTTCTAACTGTCAATACATAATTCTTAATAAATTAATATTCTGGTGAAAAGATATGTGATTTACATGTTTACCTTTCAATTTGTTTGAAACGACGGATTTATTGGAGTAAATGTAAAATATCTAAGACAACATTCTTCGATAAAATCGAATCACTGTTCACGTGGGCTATTACATTTTAGATGGTAATAAATTAAATACAGAGAACATTTCCATGTTACCAAAATTGTAATGTTCTGAATAATCATATTAATCTTATTTAATGTAATTATAAAAACTTAAAACTTAAATAGTTTAGATTATACTAAATTATATTAAACAATAATTGATGACTGACATTTTACGGAATCTTATAACAATTTTATAACTATTGCGCATTTTGTTCCTTTTTACAATAATAATTGCATACAGGGTGTCCGTAATTTGATAGAATGTATGGGGATCTCGGTTATTTGAATTTTATGTTTTTTTGTTACTTTTATGTTTTTTGTAATTTTTGTCATATATTACAATATGTATACAGAGAGTTTTATGTAACACCGAACATTTTCATAACGAGAAATTTTCTTTTAAATATATATAAGCATACGTTGTATATTTGCCGATGCTAGGTTTATTAAACGCATTTGATTTGAAGCTTTAAGCGAGTGTTTTCCACTGCCAGGCTAAGCATGAAGTAAAATTTCGAGTTTAGAAAAGCCTGAAAATTTGGTTTGGTCGCGTAGCGCGAAGCGCGGAGCGGCCAAACCAAATTTTCAGGCTTTTCTAAACTCGAAATTTTACTTCATGCGCCACCGGTACGAAACACTGATGCAATGTAAAGTTTAGCGGTGTGTTTTAAACTTCGTTATATGTCAGTGTTTTGTACCGGTGGCGCATGAAGTTAAATTTCGAGTTTAGAAAAGCCTGAAAATTTGGTTTGGCCGCTCCGCGCTTCGCGCTACGCGACCAAACCAAATTTTCAGGCTTTTCTAAACTCGAAATTTTACTTAATGCTTAGTCTGGGAGTGGAAGACACTCATTTCGAGTTTCAAATTGATTTTTTTTAACAACGAGTATTTAAAGATTTACGACATATACGGTGTAATTTGGACATGTATACTTGAAAGAAAACCTCCCCGTGTGTACAAGTTGAGGCATTAATTGCGATTGATTGGCTACAATTTTTAATGGTCATATAGGCAACCCAATTTACACATAACTTAAAATATAAAGGCGTCAAATTGTATTGGATGAACATGTTCGGTATTACATAAAACTCTGTATGTACACTTATGTAATAAAATGGAGATTCCGTTAATAAATAAATAAATAGATAGAGAGTCGGTTAAATTAGGGCAAATTTGCGAATGTTAGGGCAACATAATAATCTAAAAACAACTCTAAAATATCTTTTTTCGTTTTCAAGATATTGTCAAAAACCGGATTTTTTAAAATTTTGTTTTTATTTTTTTACTAAAAAACTATTGAATCTACACATTTACTACTTTGACATTATAAAGGCATTTTTAATGATGAATCTAGCAGCATGTTTTATTTTAGGATAAGTATAACATTTAACCGGGGACCATAGCCAACTTTTGTTTTTCTTACTGGCACCATTTTTGATTGTCTTATTTTTTGAAAGAATATATTTTTCTAAATTCAGTAATGTATCACACTTATAATTTATTTTACATTTGATGTGTAAAATTTTATCTTTTGCTTTTTTGTAAAGAGTGCCTTGTAACCAGTTGAATTACTCACACATTTGACAACTCCTAGCGCCCATAATGTGACCATCATTTGCTTACAGATCACTCTTGAGGAACTGATTTATTACTGTACTATAACAAAATACTGGTAAAAGTTATGTGTTAGTGTTTCATAACTATAAAAAACTAGATTTTTCAATACAAAGTATTATAAAATTTAAGAAATTCATGTTTCTTGATATTAGATTTATATCCAAAAATTAGAAACAAAGCCAAAAATGGTTTACAATAATGTATTTGAATTATGTACCGCTATAACCTAATTCTGACACACTTCAAATCAAATTCGTCCTTTTCTGTGTGAAGAATAATAAACTTTTATCGTTGCTCTTGATTTGATAAACACTATTTATTGAATATCTCAAAAACTAAGAGTGATATGACAAAAAGTGAAGACACAAAAAATCTTTAATATTTTATTACCTACAACTTTTATTTAAAACATTTTCCAATTGTATCAACACACACACTGACACAAATCAATGACTAGATAAAAAACACTATTTATTAAATATCTCAAAAACTAAGAGTGCTATGACAAAAAGTAAGTGAACAATACATCTTCATTTTGTTATTATCTACAACTTTTATTTGAAAGAATTTTTTGTTTGATGAACATTTATTGAAAAAATCTGAAAAAACTGAAAAACGCTGAGAGTAAAGTACCACTTCCGGTTTTCCGATTTTTACCAAAAGCTTTTCAGTTCTTTCGATTGTAACAAAAAGCTTAAGTTTCAAGTTTCATCTCGATATCTTTAGCGGTTTTTGCGGTACAGCGCACACAGACAGACAGACAGACAGACAGACATTTTTCAAAAATGGTCTTATTCGACTCAGGGGACCTCAAAACGGATATTTCCGCTAAAATTTTTGATTCGAAAATTTTCACGAAAACAATACTTTCCCTTTGTATTACATACGGGGGAAAGTAAAAATGGTGATGTGTCCATCATAGTACTTTCCCCCGTAAATCGCGTATTAAATCACTTTTAAAATATTTGTAGCATTATTATTTTCAAAATGTCTTCAACTTATTGATAACTACAACTTTTATTTGAAACATTTTTCAATTGGATCAGCACATACTGACACAAACCAATGACTAGATAAAAAACACTTTTTATTGAATATCTCAAAAACTAAGAGTGCTATGACAAAAAGTGAATCTACAAAAAAGTTTTTCATTTCCTACAACTTTTATTTGAAACATTTTTCAAATGTATCGACACATACACTGTCACACACCAATAACTAGATAAAACACACAACTTTTGAAATATCTCAAAAACTAAGAGTGCTATGACAAAAAGTAAATGAACAATACATCTTCATTTTGTTATTATCTACAACTTTTATTTGAAAGAATTTTTTGTTTGATGAACATTTATTGAAAAAATCTGAAAAAACTGAAAAACGCTAAGAGTAAAGTACCACTTCCGGTTTTCCGATTTTCACCAAAAGCTTTTCAGTTCTTCCGATTGTAACAAAAAGCTTAAGTTTCAAGTTTCATCTCGATATCTTTAGCGGTTTTTGCGGTACAGCGCACACAGACACACAGATAGACAGACAGACAGACAGACAGACAGACATTTTTCAAAAATGGTCTTATTCGACTCAGGGGACCTCAAAACGGATATTTCCGCTAAAATTTTTGATTCGAAAATTTTCACGAAAACAATACTTTCCCTTTGTATTACATACGGGGGAAAGTAAAAAACTGATATCTTTAATCACTAATTAACGAAGTGTTAATAAAGCACTTAGTTTGTTCCACTAATATCATTTTTTTATGCATGTACTCTATTTTTTGTTTCTATATTCGTAATTGAAATATATCTTTTTGTTGCAGATTACAATGACTCCACTTTGAGTTTACATTGGGGTAAGTTTATTATTTACATTTTTAGTAAAAATTGCAAATTTATTACCTCTATGAAATTCAATATTTTAATAATAAACATGTCTATTTGAAACAGAATACAACAAAAATGCCATATTTATTGACGATACAACAGGATTTATGTGGTACTAAGCAATTTAAAAAAACAATTTTAATATTTATTATAAATGGAGCACCTTATGCTTTTAGTTTTTATAATTAATATTATTTATTAATAACAGTAAAAGTAGCTGCCGTAATAAAAGTTAGATTACAGTTTTTACACTACACTAAACATGTTATATAATACTTACTAGGGTCTTAACATGTTCTTTTTATGTCTATTAATAATACATTTTCTGAAACAATCTGTCTTTATTCATTTGATATTTAAAAACTAACAAAAAAAGTGTCCATTGCCATTTGAATATAATTAAGTATTTTATACAGTACTTTCAAAAAGTAATGCATAAATTCATTAAAATCTAAATTATGAAGTTTGTAAAAATATCCGTGGACAGGTCCACTTTTATCTTTAATAACACGTTTGGTCAAATTCCGCAATCATATACAGGGTGATTTATGTAAGAGTTATAACGTCATCAACCATTTTTTCCAACAGAAGTCGAACATTTGTACTAGACATATTTGAAAGATAATAATTTTCCACATACAATAAGCTATTTACAAGTGCAGGTCGAATAAAAATATAATCAAGAAAAACGACTGAAATTTTAAAATGTCAATTTAATAGAAATGGTATTTTAATAAAGAAAACTTATTTAAATGCCTAAATTGTGTTAATTAGTAAGAGATTTCTATGCCACGTAAACAGTATAAAACTGACAATTAAACGAATTTGTGTTTATTCAAATGTCGTTAGCATAAGTTGACATTTTAAAATTTCATAGTTATATTTCTAGATTATGTTTTTATTCAACCTAAATTTGTAAATAGTCTATTATGTATGGAAAATTATTCTCTTTTAAATATGTCTAGTAAAAATGTTCGACTTCCTTTTAAAAGAATGGTCGATGACGTTACAACTCTTACACGAATCACCCTGTATATTATTTTGGTTTTTGACGAAACGCGCAATCAAAAATAAAAGTCGACCTATCTGAGGGTTTTTCTTCAATGTTCATAATTTAGGTTTTAATGAATTTATGCATTACTTTTCAAAAGCACTGTATAAAGTTAATACAAACAAATAATAATGAATTATCTTGTTATTTTTTAAAGCGCTTCAATAAATGACTTATTGTAATCACGGGTTGCATGAACATTTGGAACCAAATTCATTTCTGAATTAAAAATGCATATTGTTCTCGTGTTATTTTTCACTAATAGAAAGACTTTTATTCCTTACTTCACTTTTTATTTTTATGTTAGATGTACATTTCGAGACACAAGGTGCTCATTATCAATAACAAACTGAGTTTGTTATTGATAATGAGCACCTTGTGTCTCGAAGTGTACATCTAACATAAAAATAAAAAGTGAAGTAAGGAATAACAGTCTTTCTATTTGTGATTAATCACTTCACGTAAACTCGAAACAATACAGTTATTTTTCACTTTCTTGTAGTTTACAGATGAACTATTTTTAAGTTCTTTATGCAACTGGCTTTAGCGAAGTGTGTTAATATAAATAAACTCGTAGTATAAAAACAACATTCCCTTCTAAATCATTATCTCTCATTATTAAATCAGGTCACATCATTGAATATTTTTTTCTTTCCACATTGAATCTCCAACCCTTTGAAAGCTGACAAAAACAATACATTTCACAAGATTCTTATTGTTGTCCATTGTCTTGTATGTTAATTCCCAGTATGCGTTTGTATGTACAAGTGGTTGACACAATTTGTTGTTGTGAAACTGTAATGGCAAGGTTCTGTATGTAAATTTTTCTCGAGATTTTGCAATGTTGCGTGTTTGGGAAAATTTGTGTGTGTACAACTTTTAAAAGCAACTCAATTCTCATGTCAAAAGCTATTTAAATATAAAATGTGTTTTTAGAAATTATATCGTAACGTAGTGCCAGGATATCTCAAATTTATGATAATTAATTTTTATTTGTATTAATAGTTTATAGATATTGTAAACAATTATTTTTGTGAATTTTGTCTAGCTGGTGATATAACTTTGCAATTTAATTTAGTAATTTAATTTTGATTGAGAAAATCTGAACGATTAAGTCTATTTAAGTGTTTAATAATATTCTAACGAGTGTTTTCCACTACTTGATTAAACATTAAGTAAATATTTCAGCATAGTGGCGACTAATCTGAATTGTTAAGTTAGGTTCGCGTGGATTATGCGAATATTGATGTATTTACATATAGTGCAGTGTTGAAAACTCCTGTCAACTTTATCCGTATTCAAAAATACCGCTTTATAATTGCAAAGATTTACTAGATATATTTCTAACAAAACAAAATGTTAGACATCTATCGATTTATAGTTTAGGTAGGCTATATAACGACCCTAGTAGAAATGTATCTTGTACCAATATTGTGTCAATATTTATATTTTGTATATACATTAAAATTCTTATTTAAAGTGCATACAATATAGACACAATATTGAATGCGAATAATGTTACAATAATAATATACGATCTAGACACAATAATGTCGATTATTGTGTCTAAATTGAATATTATTATTGTATAATTATTCGCATTCAATATTGTGTCTGTGGTATGCACTATAAATAACAATTTCAATGTATATACAAGATATAAATATTGACACAATATTGCTACAAGATAAATTTCTACTACGGTCGATATTATTGTGTCTAGATCGAATATTATTATTGTTACATTATTCGCATTCAATATTGTGTCTATATTGTATGCACTTTAAATAAGAATTTTAATGTATATACAATATATAAATATTGACACAATATTGGTACAAGATACATTTTTACTAGGGTCGTTATATAGCCTACTTAAACTATAAATCGATAGATGTCTAACATTCTATTTTATTAGTACTATATCTAGCGAAACATTGCAATTATAAAGCGGTATTTTTGAATACGGAGAAATCCGACAGGAGTTTTCAACACTGCACTATGTGTAAATACATCAATATTCGTATAATCCACACAAACCTAACACCAGTTAGATCAAAACGGTTCTCCAACAGTGGTAAACCCGATCTCCATAAATAAAGATAAGGGAGCCCGAGTTGCCTTCTGCAGCGCAATTTCCGTATTCCACAAGTCCAAGTCCACCCACATGACATTTAATAGAATATACATAATGGATTAATGCAAACCGACTGGACAACTACCAACAACATTAGCGTCATCTCAACAATGAAGACCGTACATTTAAATCAATGTTCGGTTTATCTCCATATATTTTATGCAAATTTGCCCCCACAAGCCGAAGATGCATTTGTCGAGATTACGGCGGAAAAAGTCATCCGTTCATATCATACAAGCTTTTGAAATAATTAACAGTTCTCTGATATGGTATCGCGTACCATTAATTTCAATTACATCGCAATCGGGAGTGCATAACTTACAAAACTGCGGTTGCCTTCTTTCTTTATCGTCCTTGCTAATTTTCAACCGTGTTTGTGTCTTTTTATAAAAATTATGTATCTTCTCATTTATGTTTTCATTCACATCATGTTGTTTTATCATTATGGTTACTCGCTCAAAGCAATACAAAATCGTATTTACTTATAGCATAATATGTCAATAATCCGTCGCGTGATAACTTTACATTTCAAACAAACAATTTTTGAATACATTTTGTTTATAATGTTTCAACCCAAGTTCAAAACTTCAGTAATGTTCTTTCAGAAGTTAAGATAATATTATAAAGAATATAATTCCTTTAAACCAGTGGTTGCTAACCCTTTTCTTAATCAGGGACCATTGCGATGTTTTTGTTCTTAGCAGGGACCACAAGGTTCAAGAATATTAAACTGCGTTAATCTTAAAATATTTTCCAATTAGTGGTGGGAATAATCGAGATACGATTACTGAATTAGTCGATTATTAAAATATTAATCTATCTCAATATAATCGATTTTTGTGCATCGATCACATTCCTAAATTGACTCACAAAATGTTTGTTATTTAAGTATATTTTAAACTTCACATAGAATTATCGTTTAATACGCCTGGCGCATGAAGTAAAATTTCGAGTTTAGAAAAGCGTGAAAATTTGGATTTGCCGGCGCGACTCGCTTCGCTCGCGCGCCGACAAATCCAAATTTTCACGCTTTTCTAAACTCGAAATTTTACTTCATGCTTAATTTAGGAGTGGAAGACACTTGTTCGAAATTTCAAACTTCAAAATTACTACATTTGTATAAATAGGATTTTTTTTGTTTCATTAAAATCGCTGTACACAGAAACATTATTGTAAATATTTGATTTTTTTTAAATTATTAACAATATTTATTAATTAAGCTAAAAATTAAATTAAAACATGTTTTTAGCTATCTCAATTTGAAAATATTTAATCAGCTATAAGAAAAACTGAAGACTTTTAAAAATTTGATAAAACAAATGCCACTTAATTGATTGTAAACGAATATTGATTTTGTGTATTTTCCATAATTGTAATCAGTTTTGAGTTTTTGTATATGTATTAGTATCGATTTATTTCTTTCTTAGACAACAAAATTCATGTCTTGAAAGGAAACGTATAAAAACGTATAAAACTCCGCATAACTCGTCTTAACTACATAGTTATATACAGATGAAATATTTAGAAAAATCTGATATACTTTAAGGAAAGTAAAAACTATCAATGAAATGTTTTCTACTTTTACCGTTACTTCATAAAAAAAATACCAAACATTGGTAAAGGAGCGTAATCACGTCATAAATTTGATATTTTTCTGCAATATCTATAAAAAATATAGAAAAACCAAATCAGTCACATTGTAAAAGGTTCTTCTGCAAATATTTGTATTTTTTTTTACTTATTTCTATCTTACAATAAATTCACTTGAATGTCGCCCGATATTTTATTTTTCAAAATCTGCCGTAGTTAAAACGATAATATATGGAGTTTTATACGTTTGGATAGCGCTCGACTTCCTCCTAACTATTTCCGTTAGTTTTGCCATCGAATTTACTGTTTTATTCGAGTCATGAAGTAGAATGTGATTTTCTGCATTTTTTCTTCAATTTCATTTGTAAATTTGTTTTTATTTCGATAAGTTTCTTTTTAATTAAAACAATGTTAATTCGTTTTTATTACTATTAATTGTATACAAATTTGAATTTTTATTGATGTTTTCTTTTCAGAAAAGAAAATGAATATTTCTTTATTTTGTATAATTTTAGTCACTTTAGAAGGTTTAAATTATATACTGCCTTTCAAAAAAATCAGAACACCAAGTATTTATTGCACGATTTTAATAAAATTTACACAATTTGATCATGTAAACGAACTGTATCTTTGATCAAAAAATCAACTTAAAAAACAAAAAAACAAATGAATAAAAATTAATAATGTGTTGGGCCTCCACGATTTCCCAAACACTCACTAACACGTCGAGGCATGCTAGAAATCAGGCTGTCAATATCGACTTGGGGTATTTCATTCCAAACTTCGATAACTTGACCTGTAAGTTCCATTACAGTGTTAGCGGGGCGCTGTAAGTTACTTATTCTAACACCTATCATATCCCAAACATGTTCTATTGGCGATAGATCTGGAGAACGAGATGGCCAAGGTAACAAATTGATTTCGGCACTATCAAAAAAAAAATAGTATGAACAGTTTTACGTTTTTCTCGACTCTACTTTGATATCTACACAACCTCTTTCCTCGCTGCTAGCCTTGCCACTCTACTATGTTTCGCTCTATGAGAGTTTTAATATAAGAACAGAATGTTATCTGTGTTTTAAAATCCCTGAAAACTGCCCAATGTGAAGTAGTTGCCTAATATTTGTTTATACTATTATTATATTGTATACTAATGGAATTATTTGTTTATGTTGAATTCATGTTAATCAACAACAAAAATACACATTATATGAAGTTCATAGATACATAAGTCACAGAAACACTAAAATTAACTAATTCAATGAATTTAATTTTATAAGTCAACTTTTTCATTTAAATTACATATGTGTAAATTTGACTTAATTTATATATATATATATATATATATATATATATAGCTTCCCATATTCTTCTTATATATATATATATATATATATATATATATATATATAATCATATTTCCTTCTACCACCTATTGTGGTGTCGGATGTACTTACATTTAAATTTAACTTTTGATGAACTTCTTCCATGTTGTTCTGTCTTTGGCTAGTTTTGTAGCGTCCTTCCATGTTAGGCCTTTTTGTCTCTAATATTTCTGCAACAATGCTGTGCTATGTTATTCTCGGTCTTCCCACTTTCTTATTTTTTTGTATCGTAGCTTCCCATATTCTTCTTACTGGTCTTGTCTTTTCCATTTGTTGTAGATATCCCCAACAACCAAGTTGTCTTTCTTCTGTAGTCTGAAATATCGTTTGGCATTCTAGTTCTTCTTTTATTGTTGTGTTCCTTTTTCTGTCCTTCTTAGTTATTCCTGTGACTCTTCTTAGATACTTCATCTTTACCGCTTGCAGGTTGCTTCTTTGTCTTTTATTAAGGTACCACGCTTCACATCCAAGCAGAAGTATTGGTGCATATATCGTTTTCAATACCTTCATCTTTGCGGTTCTTGTTATCTCTTGTCTTCTGATAAATTTGTCTTTCATTTCGAAATATAATTTCATTGTTATCTCTATCCTCTTGTTAATTTCGACTTTTTGTATTCCCTTCTCATCAATAGCTATTCTCAGATATATCATTGTTTGTACCTGTTGAATCGCTTCTCCTTGTATTTCTATATTTATGTCTCTATTGTTTTCTTCAATAATCATTACTTTTGTCTTTTTGGTGCTAATTTTCACTCCGTATTCTTGTAACATAATAATAATAATAATAATAATAATAATAATAATAGTTTATTGATGCAAGTACATACAAGTAATGTTTACATAAGTCAAATAAAGAAAAGAATATAATGTAATGTGACATACTAAAAGTAGTGGTAGCAGGAGATGTGTTAAACATATTAAAATCAGTTTAAAAATATATAAATATGAATTTAGAGTCTAAAATTAAGATAAAAGTAGATAAAATATGATAAAAGGTCAGGTATATAAAAAATAAATTAAATAGAGACTATAAATATAAATATATTAATAATTAAATAGTACAAAAAAAATAAATAAAAAAGAGAAAATAATATCACAGACTATACTATATCACAGTTACATCACTTACGCTCGAAGAAACTCTTCCCATGTAAAATATGGTGTGAGCTCAAATTGTCTTTCAGATAACTTTTAAATTTTTTCAGTGGCAGGCATTTGACAATAGCAGGTAATTTATTGTAAAACTTAAGTCCCCAGTATCTAGGTCCATCCCTTGATTTACTTAGCCGTGTATATTGAATATATATATATATATATATATATATATATCATTTCTTTGACGAGTATCATATGTAACGTGATGTTCCATATTTCCGGGTGTTGTAATTCCTTCTCCTTTTTGCAATGAGTACAATACTACTACCGACACGAAAATTAAAGTTCCGAGAATGATAACCAAACAGGAATGTAAGAATTAGAATGAAATTATTAGAAGTCCTTTATCTCACGAAATAATTATCAGGTCTTAAGCTAATGGCTACCCATCCCAATAAATAAAAAAACTGATTTGCGCCACTTTCATTCTAATGCCCTTCAATTTATGTGCTTCATTTATTTAATTAAAGATAGTGCAATGCAATAGATTATGATTTATATAGTTCAGATAATCCAGTAAGTAATCCTTCGTGCAAAACAGATAACGATAATTGCGTCGAGAGTCTGGCGAAATATGCCAGTAATTCTTGTCTAACGGCAACCCCGGATTAACCTACAGATAGAAGTGTATGTAAAACGATTTTTCCTCGAGGTCGTGTACTGTTATACTCTACTTATGGAAGTAATGTGCAATATATGTAGATTCCCTCAGTTCGGAATATTGGATTTTCTCCTTATAAGCGAGAATTCGACATCGGCGCGCAGCATCCGCTTAATTAATGCTCATTCGCTTTTTGGATAACCCTAAACGTTCCCACCCTAATAAATGTCATACATGAGTTATATTATAACATTTAATACAGATTTTTTAGTTATTAACAAAAATATCTGCAGTTGTATAAATTTCATTGACTAATGACATTGGAAATTGAAATTTTAAACTTGATTTAGTATATAACATATAACATACCGGAACAAACGTTTTCGCATGTTTTATCTAAAAACCACAGCAGACATATTATGAAGTTTTCTGTCTTTTTTCACACACGTAATCTGATGACATCAAACTATTTTCGGATTACATGTGTTGGTGCAGAAAGCACTAGAAATTAAGGAAACCATGGGACACCTCTCGTAAATCGTACGTTAGGTATAGTTTTTGTAATGTAGTTGCGAAGGCTGAGATTTGTTTAATTCATATCTTGCGCATGTCAGTTAAAAAAAATGTCAGCTTGAGACAATATTCAATAGGTTGTATGTCTCAAGCTGATTTTTTCTTTAATTGACATGCGCAAGATATAAAAAAAAATTCAGCCTTCGCAACCACATTACAAAAATTATACCTAAAGTACGATTCACGTGAGGTGTCCCATGGTTTTCTTAATTTCTAGTGCTTTCTGCACCAACACATATAGTCCGAAAATAGTTTGATGTCATCAGATTACGTGTGTGAAAAGAGACAGAAAACTTCATAATATGTCTGCTATGGTTTTTAGATGGAACATGCAATAACGTATGTTCCGGTATGCAACTTTAAAATGTTAAGGTTAAACGTCACATTTTAACAATGTCTTCGTAAAACTAAATCTACAAAAACCCAGCCACAAATCATTTTAACTAATGTGCACAATCGTTTTAAATGTGAGTTTAAGTGGTATAATGTCAATTTCCACATCTACTAAATAGTTCAGGTATTTACAGAAATAAATAATACATTTATGTTGATTTTGTGTAAGCTCAAATGAAAATGTTAGTGGAATAGAATGTGCATCCAGTAGTTTGGCAAATAGTCATCGGATTAATCTGTTAATACAGGGAATTTTTTTTAAGGTATACACGCAGGGAATTTTCTATTAGGTATACATATGCATACGCTTTTTTTTAAAGAGTTCAATTTGAAGCTTAAAACGAGTGTTTTCCACTCCCAGACTAAGCATGAAGTAAAATTTCGAGTTTAGAAAAGCCTGAAAATTTGGTTTGGTCGCGTAGCGCGAAGCGCTTTTCTTAACTCGAAATTTTACTTCATGCTTAGTCTGGGAGTGGAAAACACTGAAAGCACTGAAATATTGTCAACCAGTAAACTTCGCTTGAAATGAGTGCATATACGGGTGGCGCATGAAGTAAAATTTCGAGTTTAGAAAAGCCTGAAAATTTGGTTTGGTCGCTCCGCGCTTCGCGCTACGCGACCAAACCAAATTTTCAGGCTTTTCTAAACTCGAAATTTTACTTCATGCTTAACCTGGGAGTGGAAAACACTCGTTTAAACTTCAAATTAACCTCTTTTAAGAGAACAACGAATATTAAAAAACCTACAACACGTCATTTGGATATGTAAACTTAAAAGAAAAAAATCACAAGAAATTATGATTTAAAGTTTTTAAGAAAAAAGAACACTAATATAATCGCGACCTAAATACTATGACATTGTCAAGTAACGTCAAAATTTGACACAACTGGGAAAAATAGTTGCAGATACAACTGTCGACATGCTCTCTAAAAAAATTGAACCACAAATTCCACATCAATTAGTTATAGGACAAATCTCCCGAATTCCCGGTATTTCGCTTATACACTAAATCAAGTTTAAAATTTCAATTTCCAATGTCATTAGTCAATTACATTTATTGAAACAATTTATATTGGACAAACCGGCAGATCTTTCGAAATCAGAATGAAAGAACATAAAAAATATGTTTTAGATAATAAACCAACAACTGGCTTTTCCAAGCATTGCATCGCATTCAATCACTTCTTTAATCCGCATAATTTTAAGATTTTGCATTCAGGTATCCCTTACGCACTAAACCTCAAAGAGGGCCTGGAGATTAACAGGGCCATAAAAATGGGGAAAAATATCGTAAACGACAACGAGGAGATTTGGAATTCCCCAATTCTGACTTCTCTTAATACCTGAAACAAAAATATTGTATATATACTTAGGAAATAATTTTTTCTGTACATTCCTTTGAAAATGGTCTAACAAACCGAAACTAATCGGAATAAAGATTTAATTCTGAAACAATACCAAGTGCCTTTCCTTTAATTAACTTTACATTTTATTGAAACAGTTTGCACAAAATTACAAATTAGATTAGTGAGTCTCAAACACTCAGAATTGTCAAAGCACCAAAACAACAAAAATCAACATATCTACTCACATATTTGTAATCATAAGTACTAGGGTTTTACTACTTTTGTGTGGGATTAAGTGCATTTCCATCTATGGACTAACGCGCACAGTTATGCGACACGCTGAAGCACATGCCTTACTTAAAGGCAAGACATGCGCATTAACGTATTTGTATTCACACTAAATTTGCCTTTTAAATACTCCTTATTTACACATTGTTTATATTCTGTCTTTATATCTTTTCTTGCAAAAATATTTTCCATAAACCGCACTTAACATTATGTTTACTTAATCGTACATAAATTCGAAGCGAGTCCGCTAATTAGGAAACAAAACATCTAGCGGCTGCAAAGTGGTTAAAATGTGTAATTAGAAGCAGGCAGTAATAGAGTTCTTACAGTTGCAGTAAAACAGAAAAGCCACACTAACTGTACTCGCTGCATAAGCGTGCATTTATCATAAATAATAAACAAATGTCTATATGTGCACATCCATGGGCTACGCCATTATCTGCTCACATCTTCTCTTACGAAGAATTAATTATTGTTCATTATGTACACTGTTTTAACAGCGTTTCAACAATGTGGTTCGCAGTTATTTAGTTTGTAAATCAGAAATTTATTTAGTGTGATATTGTTCGTGTCTAGATCGCTAGTTGTGTGACTCGATTCTATCGATTCTGTCAACATTTGATGAATGTTTACTGTTTTTGCTCACTTTTTTATGTTATGTTTAAAAACAATTATAACTGCATTCTCTCAGAACAATAAATTCATTTACAGTAAAGAACAATTCACCACCATAAATAATACATGCAATCTATACAATCATGTAAATCATGAACGTGGGAGGTCAGTAATTAAAACTGCATGTCTACGAGTAAGTGTTGTGCTGGAATTTAAATAGTAAATTAAAACGATCGAGTTTAATCATACAAATTACATAATGCAATTGCTTAAGGACAATAAATATAGAAGATGAATAATTGCTGGAAAAACTATAATCGTGATCTCAACATTAATTCGCACAACCACTAGAAATATATAAACAATCTTAGCATAAGTTTAAATGTAAAAATCATTAAGTGCTATTAAATAAATTAATCCGACGATTTGATATTCTGTCAACTTGATTTTATCACAAATCTTCAAATACAAGTTGTGAATACGCTTTCAGGGTTTTAGGAAGTTTTTAAATATACAGTGTGGAAACTTTAACTGGAATAAAATTCATAACTTCGATATAGGCGATTTTTGCAAAAAATCCCGAAACACGCTAAGTATTGTTTTTTCTTGCCCTCATTTCTATGTATATGCTGCTTGTTTATCTGTTCCCGGAAGAGCGCAGCCACCTCTGACTTTTTTTTCAAATGGAAAGGTATGTCAAGTGACACCTCGTTTGAAAGGTCTCTTCGCAAGTAATACAACACACTATTTATTTCTTGAATATTTACAAAGCCCACGTGATAAAAAAAAGAAAACCACTTTTACATTGAACATGTTTCGGCGTAAAGTTGTATGTTTTTGACATTTGTTTTGATGCTATGGAACTGCGTTGCTTAGTTACTAGTGATAATAATAGTCACCAAAGCAGTCACATACGCTCGTCAAGTTGTCGAAGTGATTTCTAAAATGCAGTATTTAACCGAAAATCTCCGAATCGAGATTCTGATGATGATCGGTTATGGTAACAGAAGACGAAGTCAGCTTGAGGTTGCTCAGTTATTTCGAGAAGAGCATCCGGATTTATCACCCATTAGCCAAGGTACCATAAGCAAAATTAAGACACAATACAACAATTTGGGTCATGTCAGGGTTGTGCCCAGACAGCGAAATCCCACTGTTCAAGCAGATACCAGGCTAAACGTATTATTAACTCTTCAAGAAAATCCAGTGACTCCAGCCAGGCAACTGGCCCGTGACAACGAGATTAGTCATACTACTGTCCTGAAAATTCTTAGATCAGCCAAGCTGTATCCTTACAAGATGCAGGCACGACATTGAGGACCTTAAGCAACGTATTAGGCATGAAATACGGCAAGTCACACCAGAAATGTTACAAAACATTAGAGATGCATGTTATCATCGATTGCACTTTGCCAAGAAAGAAACGGTGCCCATTTTGAACAATTGTTGCATTAAATAGTATTCAAGTTATAAAAGTGTTTTTTTTTTATCACGTGGGATTTGTAAATATTCAAGAAATAAATAGTGTGTTGTATTACTTGCGCAGAGACCTTTCAAACGAGGTGTCACTTGACATACCTTTCCATTTGAAAAAAAAGTCAGAGGTGGCTGCGCTCTTCCGGGAACAGATAAACAAGCAGCATATACATAGAAATGAGGGCAAGAAAAAACAATACTTAGCGTGTTTCGGGATTTTTTGCAAAAATCGCCTATATCGAAGTTATGAATTTTATTCCAGTTAAAGTTTCCACCCTGTATATAACTGCAGATGATTGCATTTTTAATGATCTGGTTAAACGAAACATACATTTGTAAAATTTATTAACGTGAGATCAAACGTAAGCAATATATTTGGAAAAAATGGCATGAAAAAATTAAATTAAATTGTTGAAAAATATTGAAGCAATATTTCAGCAAATGTATGTTAGGTGGACTAAATGTAATTCAAAATACACTCACTGTGTCTGTCACAAAAAAATCTTTTGATAATTTATAAAAAATGCATCACAAATGAGTACCTTCAAGCTACGTTTAGCCATGAATAAGGATTCTAAATTTATGAGCATTTGAAACTATGCAGATAAATCACGGCACAATTAAGTTACATATCATTAGATTTTCTCAATTTGCATGCCATAACAACCCTGTTTCCGACGTCCGAGCGCGTAAATCATCGACCATTTTCGAAATTACCATCATAAATACAATCCTCAGGGATACAATTACAACTTTTTTCACCCGTATCCGAGGCGTTTTGCATAAAAATCTAATTGGGTGTTGATTAATGCTGAAATGCTGGTCTTTACGTGGGCAGATTTAAACAAATAATACCTTTAGCAAAATAAATAACAACACATTGTCTATTTTAATTAAAAAATAGATGGGACTGATATTTTAATTAAAATAGACATTTGTATATACCAGAGCTGGGCAGGATTCGAATCATTCAGGATTCGATTCCCGGATTCGAATCCTTTTAGAGGATTCAAAAGAGGTATTCGAATACTTTAGTGAAAACGGATTCGTGATCCGGATTCGTTACATTTTTTTAAAAGGATTCGTATTCGAATCCAGACGTAGATGATTCGAATCCTTATAAAAGGATTCGAATTCTTATAAAAGGATTCGAATCCTTATAAAAGGAATCGAATCCTTATAAAAAGATTCGAATCCTCATACACGGATTCAAATCCTCCTAAATAATTCGAATCATCGCTATTAAGGCTGGGATTCGAATTCGATTAATTTAAATAGTTAAATATTCTAATATGAATATTTAAATCACTTAATTATTCATGTTTGAATTTTTAAATTTTCGAATAATTCAAATATTTGTGAATGCATATTTGGTTACTTCGTTAAGAAAAATATCCAACGTTAATAGTATATTTTTTAACTTCACTTGAAATCAGTGTTTTATACGCGTGGCGCATGAAGTAAAATTTCGAGTTTAGAAAAGCCCCGTGAAAATTTGTCTCGGGTCGCTGCGCGACCCTCGACAAATTTTCTACGCGGGGCTTTTCTAAACTCGAAATTTTACTTCATGCTTAGTCTGGGAGTGGACAACACTCGTTCTTAGAAGTTTCAAATTAAAGGATCACTCTAGATTGCTAAGTTTATTACCATTTTACAAAGGCTACAGCTCGATGGACCAACCATGGTCTTCGGAGAACGAAGAACTACAGGGAATCGAAGTTTTTTTTACAAGAAAACAACGAATATCTAAGGGTTTACAGCATGGATAGGAAAGAAAACATCTAATTTTGAAAAAATATCGAAGTTGGGTTGGTTTTCAGTGCATTTTTATCTTCACTTTAAATCAGTGTTTTATACGCGTGGCACATGAAGTAAAATTTCGAGTTTAGAAAAGCCCCGCGAAAATTTGTCTCGGGTCGCTGCGCGACCCGAGACAAATTTTCTACGCGGAGCTTTTCTAAACTCACAATTTTTCTTCATGCTTAGTCTGGGAATGGACAACACTCGATCTTAGAAGTTTCAAATTGAAGGATCACTCTAGATTACTAAGTTTATTACCATTTTACAAAGGCTACAGCTTGATGGACCAACCATAGTCTTCGGAGACCGACAAACTACAGGGCATCGAAGTTTTTTTTACAAGAAAACAACAAATATCTAAGGGTTTACAGCATGGATAGGAAAGAAAACAACTAATTTTGAAAAAATATCGAAGTTGGGTTGGTTTTCAGTGCATTTTCAACTTCACTTTAAATCAGTGTTTTATACGCGTGTCGCATGAAGTAAAATTTCGAGTTTAGAAAAGGCCCGCGAAAATTTGTCTTGGGTCGCTGCGACCCTCGACAAATTTTCTACGCGGGGCTTTTCTAAACTCGAAATTTTACTTCATGCTTAGTCTGGGAGTGGACAACACTCGTTTAAATTTTAAATTTAACTCTTTTAAAAAATCGACGTACGTAATATAATAAATCATTCATTGAAATCATAGAAAAAGATGCAACATTTTACCTAAAATTAACTTTTTGAGTTAACTTTATAATTTGCTCGGCTCTTAATGGATGAATATTCTATTCCTAAAAAAACCGTTTTTATTCAATATTAAAGTTGCATTTAATACAATAACAAACTGTGAATAAATCGACATAAATCTAGAAATATCGAAAATCTCGACATTTAGAAAATCTTGACGGTCCACTCCAAGACTAAGCATGAAGTAAAATTTCGAGTTTAGAAAAGCCCCCCGTAGAAAATTTGTCGAGGGTCGCGCAGCGACCCGAGACAAATTTTCACGGGGCTTTTCTAAACTCGAAATTTTACTTCATGCGCCACGCGTATAAAACACTGATTTAAAGTGAAGTTGAAATCGCGCTGAAAACTAGCCCAACTTCGATATTTTTTCAAAATTTGATGTTTTCTTTCCTATCTATGCTGTAAACCTTCAGATATTCGTTGTTTTCTTTTAAATAAACTTCGATTCCCTGTAGTCCTTCGGTCTCCGAAGATTATGATTGGTCCTTCGAGCTGTAGCCTTTGTAAAATGGCAATAAACTTAGTAATCTAGAGTGATCCTTTAATTTGAAACTTCTAAGAACGAGTGTTGTCCACTCCCAGACTAAGCATGAAGTAAAATTTCGAGTTTAGAAAAGCCCCGCGTAGAAAATTTGTCGAGGGTCGCGCAGCGACCCGAGACAAATTTTTACGGGGCTTTTCTAAACTCGAAATTTTACTTCATGCGCCACGCGTATAAAACACAGATTTAAAATGAAGTTCAATAACACATATATCATCAGTAATTAAAATCATTATATAATCAGATATTTAGTCGGTAAATGAACATTTTGGTTAATAGAAACTGATGGAATAAAATATTACTGGTTACAAATAATAGATTCAAATTTATTTTTAAAGGATTTGTATCCGTGATTCAAAAATGAGGATTCAAATCTTTGATTCGAATCATATTTTTCACTTACGAATCCTTTATTCGAGTATTCGTGATTCGAATCATATTAGGTGATTCGGATTCGTGATTCGAATCCAGTTTTTGAGGATTCATCCCAGCTCTGGTATATACCAGGGTGATCATGGACGCCCGCAGTGTCTTCTACAGGAGCGTGGGGGGTCAATATATAATAAATAATAATAATGTAATAATAAAATAAAAAATAATATAAAAATGTATTGTCTTTATCTAGAATTCCATGGTTTGGGCACCACTAAGCCTAAAGTGGTGCGCAAACTATGGAAAAGTAATAAAATGTCAAGGTAAAAGAAAAGTTGAAATTTGCCAGAATTTAAAAAAAATCGAAAACTGTCGAAAATTGGTAAATTGTTTAAATATGAGAAATTTTTGAAACAATGTCAATAAGTGATGAAATGCAAAAACATATTTAAATTTTACAACATTTTGAAGTAAGAATAATTCAAATTCAAAACTATTTGAATTCGAGAAAATAAGCTTACGCTACTTATAGTTTTCACACTTGTATTTGCACGGAAAGGAGTTGCTTTGGGTATTTATTGTCTTAAGTTATCTTATTATTTGTAGTTTACACGAGTTTTCGTAGTTTTATATACTTTATTTTAAAGTATGTTGAAAAGTGATAATCAGAATTTCAATTTGCCAGAATTTCAATTTGGACGCTGCGCGTCCAAATCCAAATTCTTTAGGCATTTCTCAACTCGAAATTTTACTTCATGCCTAGTCTGGAAGTGGAAAACATTCGTTAAAAACAATCACTGGCTTATTACAATATTTTGATTAATTTAAAAAATCTTGAGGATTTTCAAGTTTTTGTTCAGTTTTTAAAATATTGTCAATTTTTGTGAATTTCAAACATTTTAATGAATTTTCAAAATTTTGACGACACCTGAAAGTTTCAATACGATCGTTAATTTATAAACTTTTTTTCTATGATTTATAACAATTTTCAAAATGTATACAAAAGTTATGCATTTTACAAGATTATTGCTGATTTTCAAATTCTTGGCTCCTTTCGTTGCTTTTTATAACATTGACGTTTTTCATGTAATAAAAAGACATTTATTTGACAAAAAATTTGAGACATTCCTTCAAAACGTTTGTTAATCGTTAACGATTAATAAACTTCTAAATTAATTAATCGATGCTGAAGCATTCATCATAAATTTTAAAAATTATTTAAAATCTATAATAAAATTTGATAACTTATATGAACATTTTGGAAATTCTCGATTTTAAAGATTTACGAAGATTTTGAAAAATTCATGATGGCTAGAAGTTGAAAATTATCGCAAATCTTTGGATTTCACAAAACAGGTTGGAATTTCTAAAATTCACAGAAATCTTGGAAATTTACGAGAAGTGTTTAGATTTTTCAAATTTACTAAAATCGTGGAAATTCAAAAAAATTAACGAAAGTTCAGATAATTTACGAAAATTGCTAATCTGACGAACTTAAAAATTAACGAAAATCTTAGAATTTCATGAAACGCGTCAATATTTTAAAAATTAATAAAAATCTTGGGGAAATTTACAAAAACTGGAAAATTGATCGATTGTATCAAAATTTTTAAAATTAACGAATATCTCAACAATTCAGGAATTCTGAAAATTAAAAGGAAATCTTGGAAAAGTTACGAAAAGCGTTAAAGATTAACTAAAATGTTGTAAATTTATTAAAAATTTAATCGTTGTATGTGTACCCACTCTCTAAAAATATTAAAAAAAAAACACAAAGAGTAATCCATGTTTCAATGTGTTAAATTTATATTTTTAGTAGATCTTTGTTAAGTATTATTTTAATGGACTGAATAAATAAATGTATAGTTTTTGCGATTAAAAATAATTCTATATTTGTACGAAAAATTACACAAATCAAAATTTTGTACTATTGTTTTTTTTTATTAATTATCAATTTTTACAAATTTTGTTGATTTTTTTGATATTTTGCACAAGTCAGGTGTTCAATTGAAATGAAACACAATGTTCAATTGAAATTTTAAAAAAACGTCAACGTAAACTAGCAGAGAAAAAAATGTTCAATAATTATGATTGTTATTGTTATTTTAAATAAACATAGTAAAAATTCATTAAAATCTTTTAAAATATCGAAAGTAACAAAAATTGACCAAACTGAACATTTTACAAATCATCAAAAACATTCAAAATTGATAATTTCAACGAAAACAAAACAATACAAATAATAATACCTTTAATACATAAAATAAAATAACAAAAAATCGTAAAATTTGAATAAATTCGCAAAAATCAACAAACATAAAAATTACAAAAACTGCAAAAAATATATATAATAGAAACAACCAATGTCAACAAATAAACGCCCAAATAAATCCGAACACAAGTCGTCAAAATTGATCTAAAAAAAATTGCTTAATTTAACAAGCATATAATTTAAAGAAACGACATGATTTAACGCACTTATATTACCGGTCGTTTCTTGTATCATCAGTACTCGCTTGTTTTTTTTCTAATGAAAACTTAATTTTATTATAAGAAAATATTCGTAACTACATACTATTTTAAATGCATATTATTAATAAAATACAAGGGTCATTCTCATTTAAATTGACGATTTAGGGTAACAAGGAAAAATCATTTTGAAAAAAAAAGAGGAAGTCCGTCTAATTACTATGATGAATACGTTTTATACTCTCCAAACTGTCCTTTTATCTTCCTTAATTTTAATGATTTTTTTAAAATTATATAATCATTTTAGGGTGCCCAATACTTTACCTGTTAAAAACACTTTATAATGCTATACGCTGACTTTTTGCTGAAATTTTCGTAATGCATAGTTATGGTACATATTGTTGCACTGGTATGACAGTTTCAAAACAAGTAACAGATAAAAACGGCTGATAAGTTAAAAAATGTCCTTACCATATTTTTGTACGTTATCGTCTACAAGTCGCCGATTGGAAGATGAAACTTTTTCTAGACAACTTAAGCGTGGTGATGACTTGAGGATGAAGACAGAAACTAGCGTAGTCAACACTGCTTCTTCACCTTCCACTTTTATATTGGACAAACGTTAGGACAAAACCTTAGGACAGCGAGATATATACATTTTTTGTAGGATTATTCATTTAATATTGTAAACTCATAAATATCTTATAAAAGTTAGACCTTATCAACTATAAACCAACTTCCAATTTGTTCATTTATGATTTTTACATTACAATAAATGTGATCAAATGTGTCAAAATTGGTTTAGGACAGTAACGTATTAGACACAATTGAAAACATTTTATTTTTTCTAGAAAATGGTGTTCTCCTAAACTGCGTTATGAACGACTTAAAATATAGTTGTCTACACAACTAACACATTACACCCTTTTTCAAGTCAAAACCTTTAACGAAGGCTTGTAAATTGCATCTAAAGTACGAGGACAGCAAATCGTTAATGTAAATGAGAATGACCCATAAAGTCAGGCAGGTGACTTTCTTAAATGCAATTGTCTAGCTAGCCTTTGCTGAAAATCGTATAAGTGTTCAATATCTTACGATCAATCATTGCTACTTGCTGCATGGTTCCCTGTATCAGATCGTTCAAAGTGTGGGGTTTGTATGTAAAAAAACACGTAATTTTATAGCGGTACCTCAAAAAAAAAGTCACAAGTGGTCAAATCTGATAAACTTGGTGACACCACGCACACTGCACAATTGGCAAGGGTTGTTTGTAGTTCACTGAATAAAAATGTTTAGTTATGGCTTGAAAACTGCTTTTAAAAAAGTTAACAAACAGGGCCGGCTTGCGGTATGAAGCAACAAGCTTAGGCGAAAAAATGCCAAATTTTCGATTATTTTTATGAATGGAATGGCATTCATATTATTTGGTAATTTAGCAAGCAAATCATCCAAACCTCAATTATTTAAAGACAATTTGAATTCCTACGAAATTATGTACTTACTCTTAACAAGTTTAATAGTATCTTATGGCCCACACAAAAAGGAACATATATTGATTTGGGATTGGAATGCCGGCAAACCGGAATACCCGTATACCGGATAATCGCAAACAATTGTCTTAAAAATGTACCTTTATTTTGTCGATTTTTTTACCGAAAATTCGGTAAAATAACTTATGCAATTTACATGCGTTTCCAGCATTTCGTTAATTAATGTAATGCGATAATATCCTTTTATACAAAAATGAGGTCGTAGGATTGCCGGATATCCGGCCTAGATTTTCGCTATATATCCGGTTTATTTCTAACATCAAGAAGTATATCTGAGAATAGTTACTGATTCTTTAAAAAGAGAACATGTCCGTGAAAAATTTGAAAGTTTTTTTAAGGAGAAAAAATCCTGATTTTCACAGAATTTTGTTTTAATGTGTCTAAACTTATGATCAAAAGTCAACAATACTTTGAATCCAAGGCCATTATATTCTCAAAAGATGTACAGTAAATGGTGTCAAAAAAATCAACTTTTAATTAGTGATTAACAAATAAATAAAAAATACATTTTTTTCTAAACTACATTTGGTCTTACTTCTAAATCTAAATTTAATGCACTTAACGATTTGTAACCATAAAATAATGAAATTGTGGTATACCGGTAAATTGGATTGATAAATATACCGAAATGCTGGTATATGAAAAAGCGTTATGTTGATCAATTCAGTATCAAAAATCTGCACACATACATTTGTGTTAGTGAAACAATATAAAACAATATTGTTATTGACTAGTTTTGATAAAAGTGCCAATAAAATATCTCTTCTAAATGGCAAAAAAAATAGTTTAAAATGAAGCATTCACGTTGTAACCACAATAATCTGTTATAACATAAGACAAAAACTTACAATCGCAATTTCTAGAAATCGACCATGTCTACCTGACTGTATTTTAATTGCATTATCAGCTTTGAATTTGTATTTAAAGTGAAAGTGCCTGGCGCGTTCACCACTTTATGGAAGAAACAAGTTATCATTTATAAGTTCGTATTTGCTTTAAGAGTAAAAGTCAGTAAGTGCTATCAGTATATTATGTACTTAACGACTTTTACCTTTATTCCAACGTTGTACTTAATAATTTTTATCTTTATATAAACGATTATACAGGGAATTTTTCTTTCAAGTATACATATCTCATTGTTTGATGAGTTCATTTTGAAGATACTATCGATTGTTTCCAATCCTTAATTAAATATGAAGTAAAATTTCAGTTTAGTCTAAACTCGAAATTTTACTTAATTCTTAATGCCTACTTTTTTGTAGGAAATTTTCGCCCAAATCGTACCACGTGATAAAAAATGGGTCATTTCATTTAAAAAATTTGAATTACTAGATACTGAAGAGAGCACTTAGATATTGACATTTTAAGAACACTTATTGTCAAAATTGACAGTTTCCAATTAATTTACTCATAGAGGCATCCTCTAGGTACAAGTAGAGATATAAATCATATTTTTATCTTATTCTTAAGAGAAGTTACAGACAGACTTTAAGATGCCTTTAAGAGGTCAAAATTTTAGAAATATTTTTTTTTCCTTGAAAACTATAAGAGATAAGTGTACATATTTTTGAATAAAACATGTTGCAATTTAAACGAGGAATCCAAAAGATTACTAATATATAGGGTATTCTATTCAAAATAACAAATTTGGTGCTACTTCCAGTGGAACCGGAAGTGATATAAAGTTGAAAATATTTCACATAAGGAGAACTGATTCAGCCGTATGACAAGGATTTTTTTCAAATTTTTAGTGCAACGGCAACTCCATAAACTTTTAACGAGCGGTTTAGCGTAGACACCCTGAATACTTATAAGAAAAATTCCTTGTATGTTTCTGTTTTATAGACAAGTCGAAGTAATGAGAACTGCTTTAATGTTGCTAATTAAGAACATCCAATTAGCATTTCTAAAAAAAGGCGATTTCATGTAAATTTGCATAAACACAACATTAGCTGAAGCATTAATCAATGAACGCACGTATATAGCATACACACGACTCTAAATCTGTTTGTAAACAAGACATTCTCCAGATGTGGGTCTCACTAATAAACATTTTCGAATGGTGGCTTATGCATAAAATATGGGTTATCCTTTTACCGAGTCCGAGGCGGGAGATCGCAATCGGCGACCGTGTTAATTGCCGAAGAGCGACATTAAACGGTTAAATTAAAAGCGAATCGAAAAGAGAAAAAAAAAAGAATAATAAAAATCCGCGAAGAGGAAGGTAAGCCATAAATTACGCAAAGTGACTCGAGCATATGGTGTGTGCGCATTGGTAATACCGTCTGAATGGAGTAACTGTCGATCTAGATTAGAGTGAGTATTGGTGAAAAGCCGTGGAAAGAGTGCCTCGAACAGATGCAACAGATGCAGAAGATGGACCGATAAAACAGATCAGACGGTTCGCCCACGCGAACACCACCTGAGCCTGAATCACGACCGCCAGAGTCATTGCCTTTATGACCTTGCTATGACCCATGAGCTGTCAATAGGCTTTGTCTAACACGCCGGCATTCGGTGTGCTCAATTCTTTTTTAATATATCAATTCCTTCATACAACTAGCTTTAATCATTTTTCAATGATGTAATAGAATCATAGAATTGCAGGTAATCCTACCACCTGCAATTACCGGCAAAATATAAAATGAAAATTTTTAAAACTTAAACTTAAAAAATTTCGAGAATATCGAAACAGATATTAATTTATTTCATTATTGCAATTCTTACAGATTTTCCGCTCCCAGCAGTGTTGCCAACTCTAGACTGCCAGATGTCTGAAAATTTCGTCTAAAAAATCACCAGAAATCACCAGATTTTATGTTTTCTTATAACATGAATAAACCAAATACATATTAACAGAACAACAGTATTTAACGTTAATGAATAAAACACGTTACTAAAGATGTATTACACTATAATTTGACTATTGTTATTATAGTATAATTATAATAGTATTATGTACAGGCTATCCTATTAGTGCGTTCTCGGACGATATCTTGACTGACGTTAAAGAAACAAAAGTTTATTCACCGAAGTTGCTTAGTTTTACGAGCTCTTTCAATAATTTCGAAACTGTATGACTTAGACCGAATGTTTTTATTAGAAGAACACTTCTAATTAAACGAATATAAGTAATTGGTATTTGAGCTAGGGATAGGTTAGATGATACATCGTGAAATTAGTTTAGGTTATGCGTATCTATTTTTAGGTTCGGTTAGATTACCAATGTCTTAGGTTAATTTGGACGCCAGTTATTTAAGTAACAATCAGCTTTATCCATCATCAACTAATTTGATCTAACCTAATACTAGCTTGATTGGTAAGTGAGGTTATGTTATCTGTATCTGCTTTTAGGTTATGTTGGTTCTCAATTTGTCAGGTTAAGTCAGTAAAGAGTTATTCAGGTTAGATTATAGAAGCGTTCAATGAAAGCTTCTATAGTGTTTCACTCCCAAATTAAGCATGAAGTTAAATTTCGAGTTTAGAAAAGCCTGAAATTTTACTTTATGCGCCATGCGTATAAAACAATAATTTCAAATGAACTTTGAAAAGTACTCCTTAGGAATGTAAGTTTATGATTCATTTAGACATGGACATTTTTGTGAATGAAAAGATGGATATATCTAAATGTTAATAGTTTTGACAGTATTTTGGCATAATCGACTGTTTTATTTTGAATAGCTTTTTCATAACAGTAATTCACTAGATTGTCACTAAAAACATCCAACAAACACTAGAATTGAGCCACGTCTGAATCACAATTTGTCTTAGTCTGAAAGATAAAACCACCAAATTTGGTGACAAAATCACTGATTTGGCAACCCTGACTCCCAGACTAAGCATGAAGTAAAATTTCGAGTTTAGAAAAGCTTAAAAATTTGGTTTGGTCGTCCCGTTTCTCAAATATCATCAGTTGCAGTTTTCTCTAGATATTGGTTGTATTTTCAAAGAGTTCAATTTGAAGCTTAAAACGAGTGTTTTCCACTCCCAGACTAAGCATGAAGTAAAATTTCGAGTTTAGAAAAGCCCCGTGAAAATTTGTCGAGGGTCGCGCAGCGACCCGAGACAAATTTTCTGGGCTTTTCTAAACTCGAAATTTTACTTCATGCGCCACGCGTATAAAACATTGGTTTCAAGTGAAGTTCAAAATATTCGTTCTTAGCATGCTGCTTTAGTAGCATATTGGGAACTTTAAAATACTTCAGTGATTTAGACGCCTGGCGCATGAAGTAAAATTTCGAGTTTAGAAAATCCTGAAAATTTGGTTTGATCGCTCCGCAACCAGGGAATGCGCAAAATTATTAAATTGTGCGTTGCCGGGTATTACTCCGTTTCTCAAATATCCTCAATCGCAGTTTTTTTGAGAGTGGTTGTATTTTAAAAGAGTAAACAAGTGTTTTCTACTCCCAGACTAAGCATGAAGTAAAATTTCAAGTTTAGGAAAGCCTTGAAATTTGGCTTGGTCGCTCCGCGAAATTTGACTTCATGCGCCACGCGTCTAAAACACTGAAGTATTGTGAAGTTCCCAATATGCTACTAAAGCAGCATGCTAAATACGAATATTTTAAACTTCACTTGAAACCAGAGTGTTATGCGCATGGCGCATGAAGTAAAATTTCGAGTTTAAAGATGCCTGAAAATTTGGTTTGGTCACTCCGCTTCGCGGAGCGACCAAACTAAATTTTGAGGCTTTTCTAAACTCGAAATTTTACTTCATGCTTAGTCTGGGAGTGGAAAACACTCGTTTAAAGCTTCAAATTAAACTGTATTAAAATACAATCAATATCTAAAGAAAGTTGCAACTGAGGATATTGGAGAAACGGGGGAATACCCGGCAACACACAATTTAATGTTGTGCATTCCATGGTTGCGGAGCGCCTAAACTAAATGTTCAGGCTTGGTATTTTAAAGTTCCCAATATGCCACTAAAGGAGCATGCTAAAGAATATTTTGAACTTCACTTGAAACTAGTGTTTTATACGTGTGGCGCATGAAGTAAAATTTCGAGTTTAGAAAAGCCCAGAAAATTTGTCTCGGGTCGCTGCGCGACCCGAGACAAATTTTCACGGGGCTTTTCTAAACTCGAAATTTTACTTCCTGCTTAGTCTAGTAGTGGAAAACACTCGTTTAAAGCTTCAAATTGAACTTTGTTAAAAAACCACTAATATCTAAAGATTTACAGCATCTACGCTGTAAATTAGGACGTGTATTCTTAAATAGAAAATCTCGCAGTATAATTAATATATATATTATCATTTGCCTTCTACCTTTCGGTGTAGGCTAGTATAATTAATAACTAATACAAATATTATAATTTATGAGCAAGAATAAGTATCAAGAAGTTAATATGTATCGGATAAGTATCGATATACCAATACCCTAACTCTGCTATTTATTGATCGACTTGAATAAAATAGAGAGTAAAGTTAATGGTTGATTAAATACTAATAAATCATGGTAATTATATATCTTTTTAAATTAACTTCATTGCGAAATAATAGTGAACGTAAAATTTTTAAATGGCTGCATATACTTTTCTCATTTTATTAAATTAGACATTTTATTTAAATTACACATAAAAAGACTGTTCTTTCTTACTTCACTTTTTTAATTAATGAAAAGTGAGGTAAGGAATAACAGTCATTTTATGTCTAATAAATATAAATATTTTATATGAAAGGATTTAAGAGAAATAAGGTATACAAATATATTCAATATGAATAGCATGTAATCATTTAGTAAAAGTAGTAGGAAACATGCATTATTAAACGCAATTCAGAAAAATAACTTTTTTCGATTATTCATTTAGAACAGCTCCTCAAATCTGGATTTGTGCTAATATAAAGGAAAAAACAAATTAATATTCGTTTTAATTACAAATAGAAGTTGCCGGAATTACGCATGCATACAAGATTAGAATTTATTAAGTATACAATCAATCAATCAATCAAATAATCAATTTATTGGTCCATTATATTATATAATATAATACAGGGTGAGCGTGGGAAACGGACGTTTTTGGGACGGGTAATAGTCAGGCGGTATAGGTGGTGGGAGTCTGGGGTAGGGATTAGTGTCATCCTCTGACCCTGTAGTTTCGCACGCTACGTTGTTTAGTTCCTGGAAAAATAAACTCAATAGTATTTTCCAATACATGGGCGTGAACCATGTATTGGAAAATACTGGAAAGAGCGCCTCTGGACGACGATGTCGCCAACTAACTTGAAAAATATTTTCGGCGGTTCGGGCTTTTCGTTTAAATTTGAATTAATATTATAAAAACGAATAATACGTTTACATTTTTTAAACGTATTATTGATTCATAACTGATGAAAATTATCAATTGATAAATGTATATTTGTAGATATGACTTTCCTTTTTTGTAGAAACTATTTTAGGTTTTTATTTTAGTTTTCATTTCATATTATATTTTTATATGAAAGGATTTAAAAGAAATAAGGTATAAAAATATATTCAATATGAATAGAATGTAATCATTTAATAAATGTAGTAGAAAACATGCATTATTAAACGCAATTCAGAAAAATAACTTTTTCCGATTATTCATTTAGAACTTCTCCTCAAATCTGGATTTGTGCTAATATAATGGAAAAAACAAATTAATATTCGTTTTATTTACAAATAGAAGTTGCCGGAATTAATCATGCATACAATATTTGAATTTATTAAGTATACAGGGTGTTCTAAATTATCGGGCCACAATTGGTAACTTTGTTATCTTTGGAGCTACAAAATCGGTTAAATTAGTAAACTTAGTATTTTGTACGTACATTACGATGGTGTAAACAGAAAAACAAGTGAACCTCAGGTTTTTGATTTATTCGCAAAGACAACACTTTTTAATAGAATGCCCTGTATATTTGAACATATTTAGAAAGAAAAAAATACACAAACAAAAAAGGCTTAATTAATGATTATCTTAAAATGTGGCAAAAAAAATATTTTTTCTACAATTTACTCAAATTTAGTGTGTTAAATACACACACTAAATTTGAGTAAATTGTAGAAAAAATTTTTTTTTTGCCACATTTTAAGATAATCATTAATTAAGCCTTTTTTGTTTGTGTATTTTTTTCTTTCTAAATATGTTAAAATATACAGGGCATTCTAAAAGTACTTACTTATTTAAAGTAAGTTTAGGATTTTAAATTAGAACGTAAAAAAGTAGAATTAATAATTAATTAACTAATGCATTTTTGACCACTCTAACGTGACATGTTAGAGTGGTCAAAAAATGCATTAGTTTAATTATTTATTTCTCGTTATGACAGAATAGCAAGGCAGAAATTACGATAATACAAGAAAATTGACTAAACGTCAATAAGCATGGATACTTTGACAATATCCGACATAGTTTGTTTATCGCCATTTTGATTTGGAGTAAGTAATCCCGCTATAAAATATGTAGTATTTTAATGGCCCAGACATCCTTTATTTTCAACTTTAGGATAAACATTTATTTAGACTTTTTGTTTATGTATTTTTGCTCTTTCTAAATATATCAAAATATACAGGGCATCCCATTTAAAAGAATGTTGTTTTTGCGAATAAATTAAAAACCTGAGGTTCACCTGTTTTTCTGTTAACATCATCGTAATGTACGTGAAAAATACTACTAGTTTGCTAATTCAACTGACTTCGTAGCTCCAAAGATAACAAAGTTAGCAATGGTGGCCCGATAATTTAGAACATCTTATATACTATATTTGTTTAAAATTATTTTATATTTAGCAAATGCTTATGTTTAAATGTGTAAGCTTTCATAAGACTTGCGATGAGAGCCCCCTTAACACCAATTACTGGGCGCACATCATTTGAGAGGATGTGGGGCTATCCAATTACATCTCTATCTACTAAATCATATCGATCCATTGAATAACGCTCTTTGCAAAATGCAGATAAAATATTCTCTTCTGTTAGTAAATCAAATCTAGCAACAATTTATCTAAATATTTTTTATCTTAAAAGGTTTTTTATCTTAAGAGGTGATGAATTTTATTCTCACAACCTCTGCTTACACAAGCTTTCTTTCTAGGCATCTTATAACAATTATAATTAATTAAATACAGACGAATATTATAAATCCCTCGTAAAAACACTCTTGAATGCCTATGGTTTACTTCACTAAATTAATTTGTAAATATATTTTTAAATCAAGCAATAACTCACACCATGCAGTAGTTAAATAAAATAAATACGTTCTTACCTTTTATCGCAATTTCGAGAAGTGCAGAGACAGTTTTGGTCGCAATTATATCGTATGTTCAATAAAAAAAAACCTCTAAAGTGCCATGGAAAATATTGTAGGTTGGCAACTCTAAAATTATACATTATAAATATTATGCCTGACGTTTTATATGTCAATTTCTAAAGTGTGTAGCCAACTTAAATTTAATAGAAGATGAAATCATAGCAATCTAGAGGTTTTTTTTAATTGAGCATACGATAGTAATGCACAAGATGTAAACACAACAAGATAACAATTACAAAGAAATGAGGTTGGGAATGTTTTCCCTGCTTTTCCTTTGTGTAGCTGCAGTTTGCTACTTTTTCCGGAGGGAAATTTAAAAATACGCGAGCGACATCTGTTGAATATGTCGCTAAGTTATTTGCCATAGCATAAACTACAGTGACATAATTAAACACAGTGGCGACAACTCCCTGCCATCCACCATGATAAGGCAAAACTAATCGAGGAAATAGGTTATAATACAAACATCTGATATTCATAATAGAATTTTAATTAAAACACTTGGTTTGTTTCACTGATTTTTATTTTTACTCCAACTAGTTATCTCCTTGAGAATGACCTACGGTCGAAACTAGTTGGAGTAAAAATAAAAATCAGTAAAAAAAACAAGTGTTTTAAATCAAAATTCTATTATTAATTAAATATGTATCACCACGGGTTAAGTGACAAATTAATTCATCATCTGATATTCAATTGTGACAGCGAGTGTTTGTCACCTTTCACTATAAGAATTATCCATGAGCGGGGGCTATTCCCTTAATTTTAAAATAGTAACATATAATGGTTAATGCCCCAAATTAGAGGCTTTAGGCTGATTCTATTTATCGTTGCGAATTTTTGAGGTACGATGTTAGGGCAGTTGAAATAAAACACAAACTTTAGAGGTAATTGCTTAGGCTTTAGACCTCCTAGCTACGCCGGTCTGTCCGCCATGTTGGGTCAAAATTAGTAAAAACTCAATCAAAGAGAATACCACAGTTATCGCAACTGTGTTTAATTAAGTCACTGTAGTATAAACAAGTACCATAAGCGAGAACCCACCCTGGTTTAGTTGCCATCATGCTAGAATGGACTGTGAAGCATCGCGTTTTTGCGTATGTCAGTTAAGTGAAAAGTGGCGAGTCAGTCGTATAAAGTTAGCGTCAAAACATTCGATACTGGGCCGCTGACAATCCACAAACTTTACGACCACTGCACAGCCTCAAACTTTCAGTATGGTGTGGCATCGGAAAATTATCACAGGTCCTTATTTTATTGAGGAAAACGGGATTACATTGACTGAAATCTGCTCGCGATCTCACTATGATAACCAACATCTTTTAAAATGTGCTGAGAAGACGACGAATCAACTGCTAGCGTGCTTGGTTCTAACCGGACGGAGCTACTGCCCATACAGCCCGGGGGTCGATTGATGTTGTTAGACGGGTGTTTCCTAATCACGCGATCTCCAGATTCGGTGATATGCATTAGCAGGACCATAACAATTTGATTCCGGATCATCCAGCAGCAGTGTAAAGATTTGAGCGAAAACGGCTTATGAGATTTTCATAAAATGCGAAATTTTATGAAAATCTCAAATTCAAATTCAGGCTTTTCTAAACTCTAAATTTTACTTCATGTAAAAAAAAGCCTGAAACAGGCTAAGAATTTTTAAAATCTCTTTCTCTCTCTCTCTATTAAATTTTATAATAATTGATTAATAATTGAAAAATAATCGATTAATAATCAATAAATAATCGAATAATAATTATTTAAATATGTGAATACATTACTAAACTAAAATACTATTTTTGTATTTTCTTAGCATTATGATTTAACACTCAGGAATTAGTAACAGGAACCTGTAACTAATTCCTGTGTGTTTCGACGAAGTACGACCGTTACTTCCACCTAAGATTATGTTAAAACTTCATAGAACTGCTTTCGTCAATAAAACATTCGATAAACAATTATCAATTGTTTTAATGATGAAACGAGTATTTTTCACTCTCAGACTAAGCATGAAGTAAAATTTCGAGTTTAGAAAAGCCTAAACGTTTGGATTTGGATGCGAAGCCTCCAGATCCAAATTCGGGCTTTTCTAAACTCAGTATTTTACTTAATGCTCCTCGACTGTAAAAAACGCGAAGCGTCCAAATCCAAATTCAGGCTTTTTTAAACTCGAAATTTTACATATTTAATTGATGAGGCGGATACATGATGAAACTCCATAATACTATTTGAAATAAAACAACGCAGTTGGGAGGGTTTCACTTTTATTGTTGAACACTGCAACATGTTTCACCACACAGTGGCTTCATCAGGCAGATGAAATAATGATTTATTTATTATTTCATCTGCCTGATGAAGCCACTGTGTGGTGAAACATGTTGCAGTGTTCAACAATAAAAGTGAAACCCTCCCAACTGCGTTGTTTTATTTTACTGTATGCGCCACGAGCATAAAACACTGTTTCAATGTAAAATCCGAACTAAGGCTGAGCATTTTTAAAATCAATGTGATATCCAAAGCAATATTTTGACAATATTTAAAAAAAACATATTGAACATCATTGGATTCAGAAAAATAATGTCTAATGTAATAAAATTAAAAAATAATAGGTATCCATTTAAATATTTCAAGTTTGCTATTATTTGGCAATGAACTCATTATTAAAAAATATCAAAATTGATGCCATTTCTTAGTAGTTTAAAAACCATTGACTTTGGTTTTTAATCTAACAAAACCGGTTAATAAATAACAGAGTTATCGAGTTGGGCGTCTTTTATAGAACACCCGGTATTTGCAATTTTTGATATTTATATAAATATCATAATATTTTCGAACCCTGTTTCTGTAGTAGATCCTCATAAACTTGAAAAGCCGATGATTAAGCAAGCTGAAATTACCGCACATAAAAGAAACTATCTGATGCATTTTTACCGCGTTCATTTTTTATAAGCCTTTAATGCCCCAGGCATTTTTCCATTTTACCATGCTAAAGAAAAACTATCATCGCGCCCATCGCATTGGTGCGTACTAAATATTTCCCCAGATAAGATCTCCCGAACGACGCAAGGATATCGTTAAATTGCACCTGCATCGTAGGACGAAAAATTTTAATACGTAATTCTAATTTAATTGCTTTTAATTCTACTATAAAATCCATAAAACATTTGGAATTTTTTCGATCGGCTACGCGATCGTGATTTAGAAATAATGGACGTGTAAATGCGCTTTGTGAATATGATAACCGTTAAGGCCCACAATGGTTACTTAATTATGTTCGATTGCTGAAATTTCGTAACGTCGAGTCGTTCGATGAGGCTTCTATTATCGGGATTACAATGAGCATATCGATGCATCGCGTTGCCCAATGTGGATTCTATGCACCATAAAAGACAATTATGTGGAATTGCGTAATCGACGTGCCAGGTACAACAAACAGTTCTTTTTAATGTAAATGAAGTTGCTGGGATGATATTAATGAAAGTTTATCGAGATATACATGTGTCATAATATTTCATTTAATATGTTTGAAGTTTTAAATTGACGATAAAAATTAAATCAACGCTTGCTTCTTGAATTCGATTTGAATCCTATGAATCGGAATTATCATTTAAACGTGAGACATAATTATAATGTATAATTTTAGAGTTGCCAACCTACCAGAGCTGGGATGAATCCTCAAAAACAGGATTCGAATCACGAATCCGAATCACCTAATATGATTCGAATCACGAATACTCGAATAAAGGATTTGTAAGTGATAAATATAATTCGAATCAAAGATTCGAATCCTCATTTTTGAATCACATATACAAATCCTTTAAAAATAAATTTTAATCTATCATTTGCAACCAGTAACATTTTATTCAGTTTCTATTAACAAAAATGGTTATTTCCCGACTAAATATCGGATTAAATAATGATTTTAATTAATGATCATATATGTGTTATTGAACTTTATTCTAAATCAGTGTTTTATACGCGTGGCGCATGAAGTAAAATTTCGAGTTTAGAAAAGCCCCGTGAAAATTTGTCGAGGGTCGCGGAGCGACCCTCGACAAATTTTCTACGCGGGGCTTTTCTAAACTCGAAATTTTACTTCATGCTTAGTCTGGGAGTAGACAACACTCGTTCTTAGAAGTTTCAAATTGAGTGATCACTCTAGATTACTAAGTTTATTGCCATTTTACAAAGGCTACAGCTAGAAGGACATCCTGGTCTTCGGAGACCGAAGGACTACAGTGAATCGAAGTTTCTTTATAAGAAAACAAATATCTGAAGGTTTATAGCATGGATAGGAAAGAAAACATCCAGTTTTGAAAAAATATCGAAGTTGGGTTGGTTTTTAGTGCGTTTTTAACTTTACTTTAAGTCAGTGTTTTATACGCGTGGCGCATGATGTAAAATTTCGAGTTTAGAAAAGCCCCGCGTAGAAAATTTGTCGAGGGTCGCGCAGCGACCCTCGACAAATTTTCACGGGGCTTTTCTAAACTCGAAATTTTACTTCATGCTTAGTCTGGGAGTGGACCGTCAAGATTTTCTACATGTCGAGATTTTAGATATTTCTAGATTTTTGTCGATTTATTCACAGTTTGTATTATTATATTTAATACAACTTTAATATTAAATAAATACGGTTTTTCTTAGGAATAGAATATTCACCCATTAAGAGACGACAAATTATAAAGTTAACTCTAAAAGTTCTTTTTAGATAAAATTTTGCATCTTTTTCTATGATTTCAATGAATGATTTATTATATTACATACGTCAATTTTATAAAAGAGTTAAATTTAAAGTTCAAACGAGTGTTATCCACTCCCAGACTAAGCATGAAGTAAAATTTCGAGTTTAGAAAAGCCCCGCGTAGAAAATTTGTCGAGGGTCGCGCAGCGACTCGAGACAAATTTTCGCGGGGCTTTTCTAACCTCGAAATTTTTCTTTATGCGCCACGCGTATAAAACACTGATTTAAAGTGAAGTTGAAAATGCACTGAAAACTAACCTTCCACATTTTTTCAAAATTGGATGTTTTCTTTCCTATCCATGGTGTAATCCTTCAGATATTCGTTGTTTTCTTGTAAAAAACTTCGATTCCCTGTAGTTCTTCGGTCTCCGAAGACCATGATTGGTCCTTTGAGCTATAGCCTTTGTAAAATAGTAATAAATTTAGTAATCTAGAGTGATCACTCAATTTGAAACTTCTTAGAACGATTGTTGTCCACTCCCAGACTAAGCATGAAGTAAAATTTCGAGTTTAGAAAAGCTACGCGTAGAAAATTTGTCGAGGGTCGCGCAGCGACCCGAGACAAATTTTCACGGGGCTTTTCTAAACTCGAAATTTTACTTCATGCGCCACGCGTATAAAACACTGATTTCAAGTGAAGTTAAAAATATACTATTAAGGTTGGAAATTTTATATGGTTAAGTAACCAAATATGCATTCACAAATATTTGAATTATTCAAAAATTTCAATATTTATATTCAAATATGAATAATTTAGTGATTTAAATATTCATATCAGAATATTTAACTATTTGAATTAATCGAATTCGAATCCCAGCCTTAATAGCAATGATTCGAATTATTTGGGAGAATTTGAATCCGTGTATGAGGATTCGAATCCTTCTATAATGATTCGAATCCTTTTATAAGGATTCGAATCCTTTTATAAGGATTCGAATCATCTACGTCTGGATTCGAATGCGAATCCCTTTAAAAAAAAGTAACGAATCCAGATCACGAATCCGTTTTGACTAAAGTATTCGAATACCTCTTTTGAATCCTCTAAAAGAATTCGAATCCGGGAATCGAATCCTGAATGATTCGAATCCTGCCCAGCTCTGCAACCTACAATATTTTTCATAACACTCTAAAGGTTTTTTTTATTAAACATACAATATAATATATAAAATAATGTAATTTGGCTGTAATTATATCCAAAAAAATCATCACAAAATGAAAATGTCTGTTTTTATTGTATACCGTCTCTGCTGCAGCTTAGCAGCCGTTATGAACGATCCGCCACTAAAACATATTAAGATATGCAAAGCATCAAAATACAAATACTGTTTTTTTTTGTTCTGTTTATTAAAACGTTTAAATAAAAGCAAGAGTAACAATGGAACATTTTGTTCGCAATATGAAAATTCACTTTCATTAAATGTTGCTACGGGAAAATCATAACGGGTCTTGCTTCTAGTTATGCAAAACGGATATTATTTTATTATTTCGCTTTTCGCAGAAAACGGCTTTAATCGGAATTTACGAGGTAAAAGTGGTTGTACGGTTTAGAGTCTTAATGCGAAATGTAAATAGTGGATAGCGATCACTTTCGGCCTTTTCTGGTTACACTTGTCCGTGCAACATTGTAAACAGAACAGCACGATAAATTAACCGTATCGTTAAATAATAAAATTTTATAGGGACTCGGCAGATTTTATTCGCGATTCACAATAAAAATAATGTTTCTTGTCTCATCGCGTTTACGACCTTCCTTTTAGAAATAGTTATAGAATTATAAAAAATAAATAAATATCCTGCCTTAAAACAGTATTGAAGTTTTAACAGAATTTTTTTTTTAAAAGTTACCTACAGGGCAGTGGAATCGGTGTCAGAGTCGTGGAGTCAAAGTTAAAACTTCTGTTCGAGTCGAAGTCTAATATCGAATTTTTATATTTTGTATAAAAAATATGAGTGGCCTAACTGCAAAACTCACATTCTCCACTTTTGAAAACTTTTAGCAAATTGCAAAAAAAACACGTATACTTTAACATGACGGAAATAAAAAAAACCGCTAACTAAAATTTTCAGAAAAGGTTATGCAGTTAGACCATTTATACAGGGTGATCGTATTACGACAGAATGTATGAGGATCTTAGTTATTTGAAGAGATAGAGAGTCGGTTAAATTATTATAAACACAATAAGTCCCTCATGTCTTTAAATAGAAGTAGAAATATATTAAATAAAAAAATATATAAAAAGAGATAGGACAAAAAGTGTATCTACAATAAATGTTTATTGCATCGTTCTCTACAACTTTTATTTGGCACCATCCAAATACAACATTTGATCAAAATCCATCTTACCAGTATGCAGACTGATAGACGGGCTGACTTTATTGAGATAACTTTTGATTTGGGTTCCTGGGACCCCAAAACGTATAATATATTTTCCGTATAAAATAGTGTAAAAAGTAAATAACCAATACTTGCCTTCAACATTAATTTATATATTAAAAAATCGACATTTGTTTAAGGTATAATAATTTTATATGTAAATCCAATTCCTTATCGATCTAATGAGAAAATTTTGAAATAAAACAACACAGTTGGGAGGGTTTTACTTTTATTGTTGAACACTGCAACATGTTTCACCACACAGTGGCTTCATCAGGCAGATGAAATAATGATTTTACAAAGTACGGGTAAAAGCTTATATACTAATGCAATTAAGTTAATAGAAGGGGGTGGGGGGGGGGTAATGAGGTAATTAGGCTGAAACTAATACAAACAATTTTGAGCGACTAAATATTGATTAGGGGTGAGTTGTTTACTTCTATTTGGTCATTTAATAGAATACCTTTTTTGTTATATTTATTAACTTCTAATTCTTCTAATAAGTTTAATTTACGACTTTTGTTACATTCGTGCAAAATTTTGAATTTAGGGTTAAAGTTATGTTGGTATTCGATTAAATGATTGGCGTATACTTAATAAATTCATTAATAATTTTAAAGACAAATCTGATAAAACTACGAACTCTGGCGTGTATTTGCTAGAGTGTGGAGATTGCCCTAAGGTATACGTTGGACAAACTGGACGTAGCTTCCCAGATCGTATTTCAGAACATCAAAAATGCTTTCAATTTAAGAAAACCTCTTTAACCTACGCCAGTCATTTAATCGAATACCAACATAACTTTAACCCTAAATTCAAAATTTTGCACGAATGTAACAAAAGTCGTAAATTAAACTTATTAGAAGAATTAGAAATTAATAAATATAACAAAAAAAGGTATTTTATTAAATGACCAAATAGAAGTAAACAACTCACCCCTAATCAATATTTAGTCGCTCAAAATTGTTTGTATTAGTTTCAGCCTAATTACCTCATTACCCCCCCCCCCCCCCTTCTATTAACTTAATTGCATTAGTATATAAGCTTTTACCTGTACTTTGTAAAATCATTATTTCATCTGCCTGATGAAGCCACTGTGTGGTGAAACATGTTGCAGTGTTCAACAATAAAAGTGAAACCCTCCCAACTGTGTTGTTTTATTTCAAATAGTATTATGGAGTTTCATCATGTATCCGCCTCATCAATTAAATATTTAATGAGAAAATATTATTATTTTATAATTTAAGTTATAATTCGACTAACACTAAATACAATAGGAACATATTATTGGCTAATGATTATTCACTACATGTGTAAATTATTAGTACAAACTGGCGCCAACTATTAAATCACTGATTCACTCCTTAACCACATTAACAAACAGCATTTTACTACAATGACTAACTAATAAATATTAATAGTTCTAGAAACCCCAACGATGCAAATTCCCATTGTGCCTAAAAGCTTGCGTAATACAGAAGTGCGAAACATGTTTTATTCATTCCTTAGATATAACGGATTTTGAAAATTCGGCAATATCTGTACAATCGTTATTGAGATTTTAGAAACATGTTTTCACCACTTATTCAGGGGTTCATTTGGAGACAATAAGTTAAATGAACATAGGTTTGATTTTTATTATTTACAAAACTACAGACGATTTAAATATTGCGAAATAAAGAATTATTATTTATATAATTGAAGGGCTTATTGTAACAACATAATAAGCCACACAAACAATAAAAATTGTTTTCTTCTTGAATTCGATTAAGCAGTTTTATAATAAGCCACAGTAGATGAATTGTGGTCACCGTCCAACAGATATCGTCACTATACCTAGAATCAAGTTTATACATTTTAGGGGCTTTGTATAAATATCACTTTAAAACATGATAAGTCACATAAAAATGGCAATAGGTATTATTACACCTTCTGACAAAAATCGATTTCGTGTGAGAGTTTAAATTGAGGTGATGAAATGCATGGCTCAATTGACGATAGTGTTGTACAGTTTTGTATAATGGAAACAGGACATGTTCTATTTTTCACACCATGAAAGTATACTATTTTCTTGTACAAGAAAATAGTGTCGTCTAATACAAGCTTAATATCAATATTTTGAGAGCGGCAGAACTTTCCGTCTTAATTTCTTTAACACCGTGTATATTTATATAAATGTATATATTTAATTCAATAATTTATAGGAAAAACCAAACAGATATTCATAAAAAAATATCTTCCTTAAAGTTCATGTCGCGCGTTTAACAAGAAAACCGCGGTTTTTTATGGCCCATTCAGCTAATTTTTATTCTGAAGGTTAATGTGAAGCCAATTCAAATATGTGTTCTAACAGCAATAAAATCAAAAGATTGCGATCTATTAGGACATAAATATTTCATCGGTGCCGTTTTTGGCGGAACCGGCGAAATATTCATGGTAATCATGTTAAAGTCTCTAACGACATAATCAGCATTTTGAAAAGCGTCGCGATTAGATCGTGTTGCTATGTCAGTTTTGAAACGGACAGACATTTGTTTCAATTGAACGGATAAAGGAGTTGTTGAAGCCACAAAAACTCAAATTTCAAATGTATTAAATTCTGATAATGAAGGTTTAAATTAAATTACACTTGGTTTGTTTCACAATTTTTTACTTTACTATTTACTCGACTAGTTTCGCGTTTTACAGCATTATCAGGAGTGAATTACAAAAGATACCAACAAGCTTATATATGGTCAGGTACTAATTAGGGAAGTATTAAATTCAATTAATTTTAAATTTTACTGAATATGAAATATTCAATAAATTCTCAAGGAAATATGATTGATGGCTTTAGGATATAAAGTTCATTTGCACCCTGACTGATTAGCTTTAACCACCCACTAACATTTAATAAACCTCTCATTAAGCTCAAATTCTAGAATATAAGAGTGTTATAATTTGTAAGATATCCGAAACATGTCCCTTTCATCAATATCCGCGTGTGTACAGATTTTGTAAATAAAATGGTTGTCATCACACTTTAACTACCGGATATAAATTTAATATAAATAATGTTAAATTATGAAAAAAATCAAACGTTTATAAATTAGTCATGTAAGAAGCAATTTATATGTTTAAAAATAAATATAAACTATTAAATTTTGATTAAACCCTCCTTAAAATGTTGGCTTAAGTGACACTGTCAATTTAATAAAATAAATATATTTGTCAATTGTCAATTATTGAAAATGAACACCTAGTGTTTGAAATGTACATTTAGCATAATAAAAATAAAGTAAAGAAAGGAATTATTTACCTTTAACTTTAACTTTATTTACGGAAATCTCCATTATAATCTTTACATTATACAATCATTTACACACTTGTTTATAATCCTAGGTAATCCTAAATTGTATTAATGAGTAATAATGAAGTAAATCCCCAAATGGTTTAAAGAACTGACTCAGTGTTGCAAACGGCTTTAGAAATTAACGTGAACGGGTTTATAATTTCAAAATTGTTACATTAATTATCACAGTTTCATCACAGACATGTTACACATTGAATGTACAAATATTGTAAGTTAAAATATCACAGATCAGTTATCACGTAATCAGAAATTGTATATCACAGGTATGTTTCACATTGAATATACAAATATTGTAAGATAAAATATCACAGATCAGTTATCACAGAAATTGTATTTAATAAAATGGTTGTGTTTTTAAAGAGTACTAAACACTGATTAAGTTAATCGGGTGTAATCCCGTTTGTACTCGGGCAACAAAGGTAATCCTAATTATCCTTTTGTTTTTACAACAAACTATCATCAAATCGTAGGAAAAATTCATTAAGTACCATTATTTCCTACGCTCTTGATAACTTGCATTAAATGCACCTCGTATTCCAACAACTCATTTTAATTATGTCATAACAATTCTGATCCAAACAATATTATACAGGGAATTTTTCTTTTAAGTATACATAAGCATACGCTTTTTTTAAAGAGGTCTGAATCTTTAATCGAGTGTTTTCCACTCCCAGGTTAAGCATGAAGTAAAATTTCGAGTTTAGAAAAGCCTGAAAATTTGGTTTGGTCGCGTAGCGCGAAGCGCGGAGCGACCAAACCAAATTTTCAGGCTTTTCTAAACTCGAAATTTTACTTCATGCGCCACGCGTACTAAACACTGAAAACACTGAAATCCTGTGAACAAGCGAACTTCCCTTGAAATCAGCGTCTTATACGCGTGGCGCACGAAGTAAAATTTTGAGTTTATAAAAGCCTGAAAATTTACATTTAGCATAATAAAAATAAAGTGAAGAAAGGAATTATTTAATAAAATAGTTGTGTTTTTGAAGAGTACTAAACACTGATTAAATTAATCGAGTGTAATCGCGTTTGTACTCGGGCAACAATGGTAATCTTAATTATCCTTTTGTTTTTACAACAAACTATCATCAAATCGTAGGAAAAATGCATTAAGTACCATTAATTCCCTACGCTCTTGATAACTTACATTAAATGCACCTCGTATTCCAACAATTAATTTTAAATATGTCATAACAATTCTGATCCAAACAATATTATACAGGGAATTTTTCTTTTAAGTATACATAAGCATACGCTTTTTTAAAGAGGTCTATTTGAATCTCTAAACAAGTGTTTTCCACTCCCAGGTTAAGCATGAAGTAAAATTTCGAGTTTAGGAAAGCCTGAAAATTTGGTTTGGTTGCGTAGCGCGAAGCGCGGAGCGTCCAAACCAAATTTTCAGGCTTTTCTAAACTCGAAATTTTACTTCATGCGCCACGCGTACTAAACACTGAAAACACTGAAATCCTGTGAACAAGCGAACTTCACTTGAAATCAGCGTCTTATACGCGTGGCGCACGAAGTAAAATTTCGAGTTTAGAAAAGCCTGAAAATTTGGTTTGGTCGCTCCGCGCTTCGCACTACGCCACCAAATTTCTAAACTCGAAATTTGACTTCATGCTTAACCTGGGAGTGGAGAACACTCGTTTAAAGATTCAAATTAAACTCATTAAAACAACATAACCAAACAAACAATATTATAAAGGGATTTTTTCTTTTTAGTACACATAAGCATACGCTTTTTTAAAGAGGTCAATTTTAATCTTTAAACGAGTGTTTTCCACTCCCAGGTTAAGCATGAAGTAAAATTTCGAGTTTAGAAAAGCCTGAAAATTTGGTTTGGTCGCGTAGCGCGAAGCGCGGAGCGACCAAACCAAATTTTCAGGCTTTTCTAAACTTGAAATTTTACTTCATGCGCCGCGCGTGCTAAACACTGAAAACACTGGAATCCTGTGAACAAGCGAACTTCGCTTGAAATCAGCGTCTTATAATTTCGAGTTTTGAAAAGCCTGAAATTTTACTTCATGCTTAACCTGGGAGTAGAAAACACTCGTTTAAAGATTCAAATTAAACTCTTTAAGAAAACATAACCAAACAAACAATATTATAGAGGGATTTTTTCTTTTTAGTATACATAAGCATACGCTTTTTTAAAAAGGACAATTTGAATCTTTAAACGAGTGTTTTCCACTCCCAGGTTAAGCATGAAGTAAAATTTCGAGTTTAAGAAAGCCTGAAAATTTGGTTTGGTCGCGTAGCGCGAAGCGCAGAGCGACCAAACCAAATTTTCAGGTTTTTTTAAGCTCGAAATTTTACTATATGCGCCGCGCGAGCTAAAACACTGAAAACGCGCTACGCGACCAAACCAAATTTTCAGGTTTTTTTAAACTCGAAATTTTACTATATGCGCTGCCAAACCAAATATTCAGGCTTTTCTAAAGTCGAAATTTTACTTCATGCTAAACCTGGGAGTGGATAAGATTCAAATTGAACTCTTTGAAAAAAGCATAATGAATATCTAAAGATTTACAGCTTATAATTTAGATATGTATACTTAAAAGAAATACTCCCTGTATTTACTATAACGTATCTCCTGTTAGTTTTTTTTTAAATTCTACTATCGTAGTTATTTTATGCACAATTAAGCGTCAAGTCATGTTTCATTATGGAGATAAAGTGGCAATAAGAACTCCTAATGATTCCTTTCAAATTTCACCTCGTGCACCATTACCACGGACACTTGAATGAGCGAGAGACATTTAAATGACCTAGACATTCGATTATCTTTAAATTTGACAAGAGTTAGGTGTAATTGCCCTTTGAGTATAGTGTTACTATGAAAGGTATTTTAAAAAGTAACTATAATTATTACAGTTTTTTGTTTCAACTTATTTAAAGGGCATATACAAAATGTACGTACATTATTTTTCAGAAATACTGATTTTTGAAGGTATCTAATACTTCCACTGAGATTCGAAAGACGATGATAGAATTTATCAAAAATTAATACAACATGGCTACATTTTCATATACAGGGTTATTCAAAATAAAGGAACAGATTTCAAACATTTATTTCTTCCAAACTACAAAAGGTAGAACAATAATTCCAACGTTCCTGGACACGCGAAAGTCTTAAATTTGAGCAGTTTAGGCAGAAGTTTCAACCACAGCCGCATTGGCGCTGTTACTTGTCATGCTAATTGTCTGTAGTAAAATGGCTACACAACAAGAAAACGCGTTTTGTGTGATGCAATTAGCAAAACTATAGTCCATTATTAAAGTTTAAAGGCACGTTTAATAAACAACCCCATCGTCATAAGCAGATTTACCATTGGCATCGATGGTTGCATCTGTAAACAGAAAAGCACGGGACGTTCACGCATATCAAATGAAAATGTCGAGCATATTCGTATTTCGAAAGGAGCCCCAAAATAAAAAAAATCAAAGAACGTGTAATACATAGTGCTCATATTGAATGCATAAAAATTTGAACTTTTCTCTCTCCAGGAACGTTGGAATTGTGTTTCTATCTTTTGTAGTTTGCAAGAAATTAATGTTTGAAATCTGTTCCTTTATTTTGAATAGCCCTGTATATAGTACATGTTTATTCAGACAATAATTACAATTACTTTTATTACATTTTTATATACATATAAACAATTTGTAAGTCTGTCTGGGCTATCGACCAAAGGTCTTTCTGCCCTACATTTTCATTTTACCAATAAATGTAAAAAACTTAGTAGCGTAGATAGCTTTCTATGATGGTGGGGGGGTTTGAGTTAGTATTTTGTTTCATTCACTTATTTTTCTAAAGTTATACAAAAACAAGTACAACAAATAATGATGTGTGCATCAATGCACTTTCCTCGTCATTTAAACAATTAATGATTGATACACTAAACGTATTTCACTGTTTTATTGGCTTAGGGATATTGCACATTAAATCAGCGTTTTATACGCGTGGCGCATGAAGTAAAATTTCGAGTTTAGAAAAGCCTAATTTGGCTCGGTCGCTCCGCTTCGCTACGCGACCGAGCCAAATTTTTAGGCTTTTCTAAACTCGAAATTTTACTTCATGCTCAATCTGGGATTGGAAACACTCTTTAGACGATCAATCAGAAACCTATTTTGCAGTTTCTTTTGTTGTAAAATTTATGACTAAAATAAATAGACTTGATGTTTTAAGGCCCAGTTGCACCAAAAACCTTAAACTCGAGTTCAAGCTGAACTTGAGTTCAAGATGACAGTTCCTATTGATCTAATGTCACTTTAAACTCGAGTTCAGAGTTGAACCAGTTCAACATATTTGGCACAACTGGCCCTAAATCAACGTTTGGCGTATACGATTTTCCTTCCAGTTTAATAATAGTAATTTTTACAAATTTCATACAAGTAAATCTGAAGTTTCGTTGATTTCTTTCCAAATAAGGTAATTTATTTTTTCATACTGCAACATGACATGAGCTCTCCAGCGTAGCTTAGCGTCCAGTGTAAAACCCAAATATTATGCTGACACAGCAAAATATTTGGGTTTTACACTGGACGCTAAGCTACGCTGGAGAGCTCATGTCAAAAAGAAAAAAGAAGAACTGGACATGAAATTTCGAAAAATGTATTGGCTGCTTGATCGGAACTCTACCCTGTCAATCTACAATAAATTACTGCTGTATAAACAAATTCTTAAGCCCGTATGGACATATGGCATCCAGCTGTGGGGTTGTGCCAAAAAGAGCAATATAGAAATAATCCAGCGATACCAAAATAAAGTACTGAGGAGTATTGTCAATGCTCCTTGGTATTTCCGAAACAGTGACCTCCACAGGGACTTGGAAATGGATACTGTTAATGAGACAATACACAAATTTGCCAAGAGTCATGAACAGCGACTTCTTCAACACGTCAACATCGAAGCCATCCAGCTCCTCGATAACACGAATTTGACCAGAAGACTTCAGCGGACTAAACCGTTCGAGTTAGTTTAATATTGTGTTAGTGCAAAAGCAGAGCATAGTGCTAGTGTACACATTAATTAGTGTAATTAAGTTATTAAAATCTAAGGGATACTAAAGAGTAAACCCTTAGTATTAAACCTTTAGTAAATTAAGTTAGCTAAATATTACTCATTGATCCATTTGTGATCAGATTGTAATTATAGTAAAATACAACTAAGTGTTTTGCAAATAATAAAAAAAAAATACTGCAACTGAAAATCCAAAATTTTTCAAAAATTATCATTTTTAATTATTCAGTCAAGAAACCGATAATATTGTATTGTAAATTAAAGTTGTGAAACCTTTAAATTGAACACTTTAATTTAAAGACTTACCAAAAGCGTATTTATTTATTTATTTATTTACGGAAAAAATCCATTTTTATACATTTAAATATACAAAATACTTAAAGCTATTACAAAATGTAGATCATACATGTTATATATATACATATATGGATGTGGCAAGTTATTGATTTCGAATTCTCGAATTTATTTAAAATTCTCAATATCCACTAAGAAATGGGCATATTTTGATATTTATTTATTTATTTATTTATTAACGGAAAAAATCCATTTTTATACATTTAAATTCGACCTAAATAAATATGTAATTCTTTCACGTCGTCAAGTTATGAGACCCTAAAGAAGATTTGCATAAATGAGAATAATAGATTTTTTTTAGACATTTTTTGTGTTTGTATTTGTTTATTTATTACGGAATCTCGAATTGAGCACAATACATTAAAAACGTAGACAGATCAAGATAACGTGTTAAAATTAAATACAGGGATTTTTTTAATTATACATATGCGTACGCTTTTTTTAAATGAATTCAAATTCTAGTTTAGAAAAGCTTGAAAATTTTAAACTCGAAATTTTACTTCATGCGCGTTTACAATATGCTACTTAAGCAGTTTGGTAAAGACAAATATTATATATATAAATATATACAAGGTGGAGCATTTAATGTGTTTTTCGCAAATATTTCAAAAACAACGCATTTGACGCAGAAATGAGAAATCATCGTATAGAAGAGGGTCATAATTATGTAATATTGGTTTTCTCACAGGCGGCGCTGTTGTCGCTAAAATAAGGTCAACTCAATTTTTTTAATTAGAACTCCTATTTTTGATTGCTGTTTCGGATTCTTCCTAAAACAATAAGAAGAATTTACTTGACTTATTTTTTTGTCAGCCTGAAAGATGGCGCTGTAATCAAGACAGGTGAAACATTAAAGATGTTCTGGTGTCTCAGAATGAAACGCTTGGTATTAGAATGTCAGCACGTACAAATGACAAGCAGCATTAACATTTTTAGGATAAAAATTGTTTTATTTTATTTTATAAAAAAATAACTGAAATTTGACCAGTATTCCATGTTTTGTGGATAATTTCTTTAATTGAAAAAAAAAACTTGAAATAAGTCTTCTGCCTGATTCGAAACAATTTCTTTGTTTTTTCAGCCAATATATTTCAAATTAAATCTACCCGCAATTCACACAAACATCCGAACGCATTATCTATGTTCGCGATTACAGCACCATCTATCAGGTTGGCTAAAAATCAGTTAAATAAATTATTTTAATTTTTTACAAGGAATCTAAATCTGCAATCAAATATAGAGGTTCCCGTTGAAAAAAATTGAGTTGACATTGTTTTAGCGGCAACAGTACTACCTGTGAGAAAACTAATAATACATAATTATGGCCCCCTTCTGTACGATTATTTTTTACTCAGGTGATTTCTGCGTAAAATGCTTTGTTTTCGAAACATTTGCGAAAAACATGTTAAATGCCTCACCCTGTATATTAGGTTAGAGTGAGTTGCTAATATTAGATAGACTAGATGACAAGTACTTAGGTTAGATTATGTAGCAGTTAAGTCAGGTTAAATAGCAGTTATAAACGTTAGATAGCCGTAACCTAAGTTTGCCAGTAATTTGACAGAGGTTACCTTAAACCTAACCGAACTGTTGTAACAGTCTACTTTTATAACCCAATAGTTTGATTGGTTCGGTAGTATATACTTTAATTCCCTTGATTTTGTCACAAGGAAACATACGACCATAGATTAAATTAGATTGATAACTTCTAGGGGGCTCCACGTATCATGATTTTAGTTAACCCACCCACTCGATGGGGCGGCGCTACAATCGTAAAAGACGTCATTGGGCGCGGGGGCGGTCGGGGTTCTTGCTAAGCGGGGTGCGCGGTGCATGGTGCATGGTGCAGGGGGTCATAACATTGGTGGATGTGGTGCGGGGAACACCGCCCGGTATTAAATTACCGTGCGATGAGAGAAATAACAAAGACTAATTAACATGGTAAATGTATATTTTAAAAGAAATTACAGAGTTTTTCTATTGCATTTCAGTTTTTATCGAATATGTATCCCTTTATCTCAAATATATTTCCCATTTTTAAAATACATTTCCCTATATATCAAAACCTCATCACAGTTTGTCAATTACATTCCACTTCTCAGCAAAATGGCTGCAGTTCGTCAAAAGATGCATTTTAGAAATGAACTAAGAGGACTCCTTATCCAGAGAATAGATGCTGGCGTAAGTAGTCTTACATACAGTGAATTTTTCTTTAAGATAAACATATGCATAAGCTGTAAATTTTCCGACATTCGTTGTTTTTCAAAAGAGTTCAATTTGAAGCTTTACACGAGTGTTTTCCACTCCCAGACTAAGCATGAAGTAAAATTTCGAGTTTAGAAAAGCCCCGTGAAAATTTGTCGAGGGTCGCGCAGCGATCCGAGACAAATTTTCTGGGCTTTTCTAAACTTGAATCTTGAATATACTTACGGTGGAAATTATTTATCTTTATTAACGCTTATCTCCAGAAGATTCCGTCTTATCGGTGCTTTTGTGCCTTCAGATCCGACGGATCTGTCAGCTGTTGATTGAAAACTAGAGCCCACGTTAGAAATTGCGGGAAATTTGAAATTCCGACATATGCGCCCTCCCATCGAGTGGGTCGGTCAACTATATATGTGAACTTATAGAGTTATATGGAGTCGACTGGGTCTGCGTACGACCTCACCATAAAATTTTGTTTTGTGCATCGATTTAAACGCGAGAAGCTCCACTTTTCAGCTCTAGTGCATTTATGATAGGCCACAAAAACATATATTCGCACATCTATCCAAAATGTAAAGCGAAATACAGAAAAAAAATATTTTAGGTATACATATCCCGGTTTGTAAAGTTTCAAATGGTGGATTTGTAGCTTTAAACGAGTGTTTCCACTCCCAGGTTAAGCATAAAGTAAAATTCAGAGTTTAGAAAAGCTAGAAAATATGGTTTGGTCGCGTAGCGAAGCGGAGCGACCAAGCCAAGTTTCAGGCTCTTCTAAACTCGAAATTTTACTTCATGCGCCACGCTTTTTAAACACTGAAATATTGTAAGCAAGTGAACTTCACTTGAAGTTAGTGTCTTATACGCGTGGCGCATAGAGTAAAAGTTTGACAAAATAAATCGCTAAGAGAAAAATTGCCTTTTATTTCATTCTCTTATGTTTCAAGATTCATGGGTGGGATTGATCCCCTAAATCACCCACTTATCTACGCTACTAAAAAAACTTAAAATGCCATTTTCCCAAAAGCAAACATATTTAAATGGTTTCTTGATTTTAATTCCTCTCAATAATTTGTTGTTTAACAATAAATTATTTTTTTAATAAATAATAAATCTATAAGTATCCCAATTACACACAACATTCAGGAGATTTTTCTTTTAACTATACATATCCCCATGAATAAGAAAATGTTCAGGCATTTATTGTTTTTATAACAATTTAACAATCCAAGTTAGAAACTTCAAATTGAATTCTTATTCAATTTGAAGTTTCTAACTTGGATTTCTACTTCTTGATTAAACATGAAGTTAAACAAAATATGGGTTGCTCGAGTAGCAATGCGGAGCGATCAATCTTCATGCCCCAGGCGTATAAAACACTGAAATACTTTGATTTTTAAAATTACCTATATCTAAATAATTCTTGAATCTTGGAGGCGTTTACTTCGTGGTACATTTTCAATTTGATATAAAAAAACACTAAACTTTTTTAGACCACTTTTATTTTACTTTTGTGACTAGTTTCAGTTACACGGTAATCGTCAAACTAAGTCAAACTAGTCACAAAAGTAAACTAAAAGTGGTATAAAAAAGTCAAGTGTTATATATCTAAATAGTGTATAAATATTATTATTTACAATTAATTAAGAAATAATAATGTCATAATTCTTGGATTATTTTGTTAACTATTTATATATTTTTATATGAGTCTTATATATTATGAAATATTGACAATATGTACACCATAATTAAGCTTCTCCTTATAAGTGAGCTATCTATAAATCGCAACTGTGGTATAATATACAGTTCATTTCTTATGAGGTGCCAAAAACAGAAGTCCTCATTTGCATATCCAAACATATTTGTATAATACACGCGTACGGTACTTATTTCTAATTAATGAGTATCAAAAGCTATAAATCTTCAACCGGCTGTAGGCCATTAATTCACTGTATTGTTGCGCTGCAAATATTTAATATTTCTATTTGTGTTTACAATTAATTTCTTCCCGCTTTTAAACGATATGTTTGAATATTTTTACAAGATACTAAATATTTTACGTTTATTTAATGGAGTCAGTTCAATAAATAAACGTTAACTATTTAGTATTTTGTACAAATATTCAAACATATCGTTTGGAAGCGGAAAGAAAGACAAGAGACATTTTTAGACCTCACTAAGTAAGTGACATATAACTTAGTGTGCTTTTATATTTTATTTAAAAGGTTATAATATTGATTTTATTTAATAATTTTTACAGAAACTAAACTAGAAATAAACAATTTACTAAACTTAGACTTATATTGTATAAACATGGGCGTATTTACATATTTAAAAAATGGAATAAACGTAAAAACGTCATTTGACGTTAGAATGATATTTATTCATGTTGTCAATTTTCAAAGTTCCCGCACAATAATGCGTTTAATTGTTCGGATCCCCTAAAACATCCATTGTAAATTCATGAAAGTCGTTAAGGAGTTTTTGAATAATTCATTTAAAAAAATATATTTCATAAATATTAAGATTAAGTTATGTTCTTTAAACCAATATATTTCATTTATATCAGTCCAAAATTGATACAATTCCTACTCTGTGGCATTTGCTTTTGATATTTGTATGTTCCAAGAGTTAAGGTCGGAAATTTACATGTTATTTGGCCATAAGAACGAACAACGATTAATCTTCCACAATCATGAAAATAGAGCATTGAAACATATACATATTGTACATTAAATCTTTGCGAATAAATTGACAGTATTTCATTTTTAAAAAAATGTTTCTTAGATTAAATATAAATTAAATAATGTAACACTGTCCAATGATCACAAAAATCCGTGTTTTACTTCCGTAAGAAACATTATTTTTTATCCATATTGCTTTAATTTATTAAGGTAATTAATATAAACATGTTGTATTAAATGGATTGATCTAAAATAAATGATAAATAAAATTAATCGTTGCTTAGAAATCTCCATAAGAACAATGTAAATTTTGATTATACTTTCAATAAATAGGGGACAGCATCGTGCCTTTTTAGTAATATTTTAAAAATATATTGTGATTTCTAAAAACATGTAAAAAGAAATTAGGTTTGATATGTAAAATTCGTGTACGAAATTTGTCGCGACACGAGTTCCTTGTTCCCGGCTCCTGACCTGAAGTTGAGAATGTATTTTTTCTGACGCAGACCGTTCATTCATTCATTATGTTATTGATACACAACAAAGAAAAACATTATTAAAATATTTCCCAATACATTTTTTAATATAATTGCATTTCCGGATTCATGTTTTGAATAGGAATGTGGAATGCCAGTAAATGTTGATTCAAGTGCTGAGTCGGAAAAAATCCTTTTTCATTTATAATTTACCAAATTGAATTTGCGGCCCTCGGCGATTTGATCACCGAGTGCACCGAGTCAACGTAGCGTTTTTTATGTCCTGAGTTCGAATTAGATTATTGTAATTTCCCTTTTTTGTACTGCGCGCGGCGGTTTAGACTACTCAGCTTAGATTGTCGTCTACTCAGCTTGGAGTGTCTCCAGGGCCCTTATTCACAGCACCGAAAAACGTTATCAATTTTCGTGCATTTCCTAAACTTTAGGATGAATTTCCACGATTTTAGGTAATTTTCAAAATCTAATTTTATGGGAATTTTTAACGTTTTAGTCAACTTTGAAAACCGAAACGCTTTTTGTAAATATCCAAGATTTCCATTAATTTTCACAAATTCGATGATTTTCGTGAAATCCAAATATTTACGATAAATTTCAAAATCTAGACACCCATCTTGAATTTTTAAATTAAAATCGAGATATTCCAAGATTTCCGTTAATACAAATTTTCATACAGTTATTATGAATTTGTAATAAATTTTAAAATTTATCATAAATAAATTTTGTAAACCCAAAAATTAACAAAATTCTTAAAAATTTAAAAATCAGAATTCATGGTGTTTTTTTTTAATTAACGAAAATCTAGGAAATACATGAGAGGCGTCAAAGTTTTAAAAAGTAACGAAAGGAGCCCAAAATTTAAAATTCAGCAATAATCTTGAAAAATGTATGATTTTTGTCAAAATTTTAAAAACTGTTATAAATTTTGGAAATTACAAAAAATCTTGGAAATTCACGAAAATTGACAAGATTTTAAAAATTGAACAAAAACTTTAAAACTATTAAGATTTTGTAAATTAATGAAAATATTGTAAAAAGCTAGTGATTATTTTTTACTGAATGTTTTCCACTCCCAGACTAAGCATGAAGTAAAATTTCGAGTTGAGAAAAGCCCTACGCGTCCAAATCCAAATTCTGGCTTTTCTCAACTTGATATTTTACTTTATGCGCCACGCGCATAAAAATACTGATTAATTGTTAAGTTTAAAATATTTAGAACTTTTTTTATTATTGATTATCACTTTTCACATACTTCAAATTGTTGTCAAATTTCAATATTTCTTGACATTTCATCACTTTTTGACATTGTGTTAACATTTGATCAAATTTAAACATTTCATCGATTTTCGACAGTTTTCGATTTTTTCAAAATTCAAAATTTAAACACATTTAGCATGACATTTCATCACTTTTCCATGGTTTTCGCACCACAGACAGAGCATAAAATTCTAGATAAAGATAAATTAAACTCTATTATTATACAGGGAGTTTTTATTGTAAATCTTTAAAGTTTCGTTGTTTTTTTTTTAAGTTCAATTTTAAGCTTTAAACGAATGTTTTCCACTCCCAGACTAAGCATGAAGTAAAATTTCGAGTTTAGAAAAGCCCCGTGAAAATTTGTCGAGGGTCGCGTATATTTTAGTGTTAAATACGCGTGGCGCATGAAGTAAAATTTCGAGTTTAGAAAAGCCCAGAAAATTTGTCTCGGGTCGCTGCGCGACCCTCGACAAATTTTCACGGGGCTTTTCTAAACTCGAAATTTTACTTCATGCTTAGTCTGGGAGTGGAAAACACTCGTTTGAAGCTTCAAATTGAACTCTTAAAAAAAGCAACGAATATCTAAAAATTTACAACAAATAGGCGAAATTTCAAATACCTATACTTTAAAGAAAAACTTCCTGTATATATTATATATATATATATATATATATATATATATTTATAATAATTGTAATTCCTAATTATATAATAATAATAAGTATTGGAAATGAGACAAGCAAAAACAGTTAAAAGTTTGTCGGTTGAAATTAAAATCGTGAATATTTATTTATCCAGTTCACTTGTCTCCTGAAATTTAATATAGCCATTCATTCGCCCGGCGCTATCTAAACAAACAAACAAGGCATACTTTTTATAATTCGTTGTGATAAAATTCGGCAGGCACTATGAACCAATACATAGTCAAAACTATTTTTAGCAATTTTGCTATATCTGCGCTATCTCGTACCCCAGAAACACACTACCAGCAAAAATTAGCCCTCTTAAGCTTAATTAACATCCACACGTATTAAATGTTTTATGAAAGTGTTTAATTTCAAACTTTTAACGAGCGTTTTCACTCCTTGATTAAGCATAAAGTAAAATTTTGTGTTTGGGAAAGACTGAAAATTTGAATTTGCCGGCGTGAAGCGAAGTAGCGCACCGGTTATAGATAATAATAACAATAATATCGTCTTTATTTACAGAATATACAATGGTGTATGTAAATGCGTCAGTGAATATAACTAAATATAAAAAATACACAGATATATAGGGTTTTTCAAAAGGAAATCGTGTTTTGAAATACTGATATTTTTATGAATTATTGAGCAATTCGAAAATTTAAAATGCCTGTATGTGCAAGGAATGGAATTTATTAAAAATATAATATTTATCGTAAATGGTGTATGTGGCAGCTATTTTCTTGTAGAAGAAGAAGTAACGTTTTTTCAATACTGTAGAATAGTAATTCTGGATATTTAATTAAAACACTTGGTTTTGTTTCACTAATTTATATTTTCTCCGACTAGTTTCGACCATTGGTCATCTTCCTCCCCGAAGATGACCAATGGTCGAAACTAGTCGGAGAAAATATAAATTAGTGAAACAAAACCAAGTGTTTTAATTAAATATCCAGAATTATATTCAAAAATGTTTCACCACGGGTTAAGTGAGAAATTAATTATAGATACTGTAGAATAGTTGCTATATTTTGTGTAATGGATTCCTTCAATTGATCGATTGAATTAGACAATAAAACACTTTAAACTTTGTTTCTATAGCACTTATTTGTGTTTCGTGCCTGCAGAAAAATTTAAAAAAAGCGAAATAAATAAATGTTGTACCATGTTTAATATGCTTTATTGTTAAATTAACGTGTATAACAAACTAGAAGCCTCCACAATACAAAATACGATTGAATTAGGGTTAAGATCTGACGATCTTGTAGGCCAAACTACAGGAAATTGCCAACTGATAATATGGTCTCCAAAAGTGTTCCTTATGAACTGTTCTACTGGGATAAAGTTCATAATAACATTGGACAAGTCCAATTTGAGTTTGCATAGACAAAACCATTTTCTTTCACAAAAGAAATTGTATTTTAATGTGGAAAACCTGTGATAGCACTTGCATACAGTTACTTTTTATGCGAGTGTTTGTTAACAGTTTTGTTGCTCTAACGATCAAAAGGTAAAAATAAAAAAAAAATGTTTTCTCTGTGACCTGATACTGTCCTTATTTTCAAAAATGCATAAAAATCAGCCACGATACGAGTAGTTTAAAATACTACTTGCTTTTGAAAAACCCTATACAATAACCTTTACCATTGGTAAAAAATCGTTTTGTAACTGTCTTTTAAAGTCAATTTAAACAAATATTAAAAATCCGCATTAGAAAAATATTTTGGTATTTTCTTTCACCCACACTATATTAAATAATTTCTTCAGATCTAATAAAACAATAATTTTATTAGAATTAGGTAACATCGAAAATATAGCATTTATTATGTTCAAAATCTTTATATATGACTATAAATATTTAAATATCTCAAATAATCTGACCAGCGGATTAACAACAAAAAATGTAAATTCGGACATCCCACGTAGATGAAAGTGAAAACCAGTTACCTAATTCGTATATTGTAAATTATCATATTTACAACACCCCGAAACAGAAACAAGTTTTTATTATCAGATTTAATAAATTTGAAAAAAAGGAATAACTAATGTTATTTGTTTCTTCGCTAAATGACAAGTAAATACTTGCTTTGGGATTGAATGAAACATTATATTATTTATATGAAAAAAAGTTCTCACACATAATAATAATAATAATTCTTTATTAACGGACAAGCCATCATCATATTTAATTTAATATAATATAGTATAAGGTTAGTTTTTTTGTAGATGTCCTAAAATGGAGATCTTGAAAACTATAAGAGTAGAAAAGTAGAAAAGTATGAACCAGTTTTATGAACCGAATAAAAATGACACTTGTACATTTTTTTTAAAAAGTCAACAGTAACTATTTTACAAAATTGAATCTTTTTTTTTTAATCAAATTTTATATTTCAAGAAATAATTGGTGTAATATCGGTTGTGTGTTTTAGGTTACTTGTCCTAACCTAAAACACTCAACCTGCATCACATGTTATGTTGTAACTCAACTTTTAATTTGTAGGTTATGTGAAGGGAAATCTGACATTAATATTACAATTCAATAAACTCACAAAGATTGCGATTACACATGTATCTACCTATCACCGCCTCAAATTATTTGTATCTACTACCAATTTAATAAAGTGTCTTTTACGATCAGGTAGTATTCCTTGATCAGTCCTCTTTATTATCTGCCCATTTATATACATACAGAGAATTTTTATTTTAGGAATACATGTTACGATTTTACAATGTAAATTTTTAGAAATTCGTGATGTTATTAAAAACTTTCAATTTAAAAACTCTAACGAGTGTTTTCCACTCCTAGACTAAGCATGAAGTAAAATTTCGAGTTTAGAAAAGCCTGAAAATTTGGCTTGGTCGCGTAGCGCAGCGGAGCGGCCAAACCAAATCAGGCTTTTCTAAACTCGAAATTTTACTTCATGCGCCACGCGTATAAAACACTAATTTAAAGTGAAGTTCAAAATATACTTCGACTTAGATTTCATCACATGTTCATTAATTTTACAAATGTTTATATGGAATATGTGAAAGTACACTTAAATGTAAAAATCCCTGTATGTGTCGTAAAGTTGCAAGTTGTAGCGTTCTCTTTAATTTAAAAATCTCTTTCGAGATTTATCTCTCATCAGTATAGCTTTGCCATGAGAGATAAATCTCGAAACGCGTCTATAGATGGCCTGAATAATTTGACCCAAATTGTTACATTTGCAGTAGGTTACTGTATGTAACAGCAAACACTTGTTGTATAATTCAATGTCCGTCGGGGTATTAGCCCGGGAAGTAGTTGTTTCAATGAGTGATATAGTCTTTGTAAGACTAACTTGTTGTAGATTGCGAAATGAATCGCACTTTTAATGTTTTAAATTATGATTTATTTGTCACATTGATAATCATTTACCAACATCTTAAAATTTGATGTTTAATATACCCTACTAATAAACCAGGACTGCGACTGTTCACAGTAAATACACTCGAAGTTTGGTCATATTAAAACAAACAGAGTTTAGGTAGTCAAATTTATACTAGTGATTTTTGTAAATCGATTTTTCTCAATTATTATAGTTAAAGTTCACAGTTTTGTTCCAATTTGACTGCAAAGAATATAAAATAATTATGATCTTAAATTGAATATAATACAAATAAGGAATTTGCAAATATACAAATAGTGTATTCGCATACAAAACCAGTTCGAATTAAATATTTTTGCGTGCAAGAAAGAAAATTTATTGTTCCAGTGAGTCGAGCAGCGTGTAATAATTAATAATATCAATAAAATTTAACGACCTCATCCGGCAAGATTAAGACTCGGATTTAATACCCCGAGCTGATGAAATATCGTAAAGTATATATCAAATTATCTTTATCTCCTCCGCATTGTACGCTGAATAATAAATATAAATATAATCTAATGCGTTATCGTGGATTTTTTATATAAATTTATAGGCGTAAAAATACTTGTTGTGTCGTAAAGATGTTCTTATCGACCTAGTATGGAAAGGTGTAAAATGGTCACTGATTTGAATGATTGCTTGGTTCAGTTTTATTATTGTTCAATAAATTCATGGGCTTATAAACATAAGTATTTTAAATCGTATGAAATTCTATTCAAGATATTACTTGTGCAATGTATTATATAAATAAAATTAACCAATGTTAGCAAATAAACGCCTAAGTCAATCCAAACACAAGTCGTCAAAATTAATTAAGAAATAATTTAAATGTCCTTAATTTAATAGAAGTATAATTTACAGAAACGACAAGACATTTAAAGTTTTAATATAAACTCTTTTAAATACAAAGAATATCTGAAAATGTACAGTATATTGTACGTATACCTAAAAGAAGTACTTCCTGTATGTATACAGATAAAAAACGTCCTTGTATATATTATTCAAAAATAATTTATAATTTATCATCATACAAAATTAATTTATAATTTCTCATCATACAAAATTATTTAAAACACTTGGCTAATGCAAGAAGCAAAAATATTCTATCTATAATGCTAAAACTTACAATTTATGACTAAATAAACAGACGTAATGCATATAAACGCTGACAATTGTTCGCAATTATATATAAACATTTTTTTTACTTTAATAAAACACTTAATTTGTTTACGTTTCAAAATTATATTTATTGTACTATAACAATTGTTTTACCACACTGTGGCCTTATCAGGCTTCATTTACCTGATGAAGCCACAGTGTGGTGAAACAATTGTTGTAGTACAATAAATATAATTTTGAAACTTAAACAAATTAAGTGTTTTATTAAAGTGACATATGATATTAGTCAACAACTAACAGCCTCACCTATACAAAATAAATTTTTCTCAAAATTTACATTTCATCTAAACACCACTTGAGCCACTTTCCTTATTTAAAAGGTGGGTGAAGTTAGGTTAGGGGGTTGAGGTTATGAAGGTGGAAATGTCAGCAAAAGTTGTCCCTCTCGAAACAAACATCGACGTTTTCGAAAATGCCGCGTAACTGTACAAAGTTACCTCTGAGATGACCCAAACATTTTAAAGGCCGTCTCATTTTCTATGTTACAATTTATGTGACCTAAAGTAATTGCTTTCACATGAGTAAAAAAAAGTTGAAACGGGACATATTCCTAAAAATGTTGGGAACACTGCCTTAAAAGAACCCCCTAACGTGAAGAATGGTGTCCCTGTGTTATCCTAATTGAATATATGGAGCTGGCCATATGGACTATTATCCGATACCAAAAAAAGAAGATAATATAATATTTACATAATAAACTAGCAAATAACGTTCTTCTCTTACAGATTTTTTTTAAATCCACTTTATTGTTATCAATAAAACTAAACTGTGTTTGCTTACCTTAAACGGCTTCAAAGATTTGGTTTCTTCTAACAAATTTAGCCTTTTAAATAATTAGCGCTCGCCGTTACTTAACAAATATTTGCCGTTGCGAAACGAGCTCGCGTTCGATCAAAACGATTTTCAGATAAGCGTGTAATTAATCGGTGTTTCTTTAATGAATCAATTATTTCGAAATGTGCGTGCAGAATTCTAATTTCTTCTAAACATTTTATTTTCGTTGCAAAATCGTAATTGTTAATTATATCTGCTTGCACTAGCTAAGTAGTCACGGAGAGTTTTGTTTTTGTATTTTTAATTTAATTTATTAATAAATTAAAGATTTAGTAATGCTAGTAATTTATATTAGATTTGATGTCAGTTACATCAGTTAAGTGACATGTAAGTTAGGTATCAAATTTATTTTGAAATAAGTTCCACATGTTCGTCGATATGAAAATAAGTTGTAAAACAAAAACTCTACTACCATAGCTGCAACTAACTGTATGTAGAAAATAAACTCAAACAAAAATATTATGATTTGGACTAGGGTTTCTCAAAGTGTAGTCGGCGAACCGATGCCGGTCCGTAGGACATATTCTGCCAAAATTTTAGGTCCAATTTGTATAAATTTGAAAAATACATATTTTTATCTAAATATTGTCTGTCTCTTAATCAATGCTGGCATTTTGAGCAGGGTGGTAACGAGATAAAAATTATGCCAAATTTAGTCTAATCCTTAGAAACCGTAATTACTTCTACATAACATATCGCAGAATGATAAAAATCTTGAAGAAACAAAATTGAATATTGTGCAAACTAAGTTTATCAAAATTGGCAATCTTAGACTGATTTGTACATACAAATTGATGATTCAATGTTCTTTAATGTTAATTACTTTAGTTAACTTTCCTAATTTAAATCACAGAAAAACATAAACAAAATAAATCTGTATGTTATCTTGTAATGTATTATTGTTATAAATGAAGTATGTTTCTGAACTTCGTTTGCAATCAGTGTTTTATCTTGTAATGTATTATTGTTATAAATGAAGTATGTTTCTGAACTTCGTTTGCAATCAGTGTTTTATACGCGTAGCGCATGAAGTAAAATTTCGAGTTTAGAAAAGCCTGAACATTTGGTTTGGTCGCTCCGCTTCGCGGAGCGACCAAACCAAATCTTCATTATTTTCTAAACTCGAAATTTTACTTCATGCTTAGTCTGGGAGTGGAAACACTCGTTCGAATCGTTAAAAAATCACTTTAAATGGATATTTTTATAAACTGAATTTACTTTTGGGGTAAAATTAATTTGATTTTGTATAAAATAAATTTTAAAAAGCAGTCTGTGTTGTTTTTAGCATTTCATGGATAATGCTAAAACCGAAACCATTTCTACATTTCTAGCTCAACTTGTATAGCAGTAATCATAGTTTAAAAATTTAGCGATTTGCGATTTTGAACCATTTTTCTAAAATTTAATCTTCAAACCGGCTTGATATCTAATCTGAAATTCGATATTGTTCCTTGTCTATGTAATGGCAATAAGTGCAGAAAATTTAAAAAAAATCTGAGATTGTAAAGTAGAAAACTGTGTTGATTAGACATGGAATTACCCCTGAATAACATGACATTACAAAAGTCATAAAAAAAACAAAAATAATATGTAGAAAATTACAGTGTTTAAACATGTATTAGAGAGAGTAATCGTTTCCACAAAAAATTAAACGCTTTGAACTTATTTTGTGTCAAAAAGATTTTTTAGTTTGTTGGTCAGTTCTAAGAATTAGCATATTGAAAAGTTCAATGATTTTCACAGAATTCTTTACAGAAAACTGAATTATCTTGCTAAAAATTGTAGTTATGAGTTGTCAACTCATAACTACAATTTTTAGCAAGATAATTCAGTTTTCTGTACTATAATATTAAATATACTGATCTCAATAATATATTTAAGAGATTTTTACTTAATTTTGACACCCTGGGATTATTAAAACATTATTCCACCCCAAAATCCAATTATTTTTTACTACAAAGTTTAATGATTTTTACTTTTCTATATAGCAATGTAAACAATAGTCTTATCTTAATAAATTCTGATAATTTGACCTCATTTTGACAATATGTGATATTTTTTTATTGAATTTTACCTTGAAAGTCAATTCAGTTTATAAAAATATCCATTTTATATGACTTTACACCAAATATTTCGGTTTTCTATAAAATGCTAAACTTTTAATTAAGTAATTAATGGCCGAGCAATTATACAGTTGACTCTAAAAGATGATTTTCGAAAAAGCTATGCTCCTCTTTTAATGATTTCTATGAATGACTTATTATATTACATACTGGAGATTTTTCTATTAAATGTACATAACGCATAAGCTGTATTTTTTCGAGTATTCGTTGATTTTATAAAAGTGTCCAATTTAAAGTTAGATTGAATTAGACTATTTATATAAACTACACAAACAATAGAAATTTTTGTAAATATTCTGATTATGTTAAATCTATATTTATTATAATTTTTATAAAGATTGATTGTAATAATTATTTTTTATTAAATTAGAAATTATTCCAGATAAACTTCGTTGTTTATAGGAAATAAAAATCTAATCTAAATCTTGTAGTGAGCGTGTTATGGTTTTGCTCGATAGCAACTACCAATCTTGGTAAAGTTGTTCAAATTGCCAGCAAAAAATGGTAACATCCATAATTATGAATACACATTCTAATTACCTAAAAGAATTAATTTAATTTGAATTTTTGATGATATCTCTAAATGAATTAATTGTTACAATCTCTGAAATATTGAACTTATTCGACCACTTATTTACTCATTTCAATAATAAAATCACCTAATGTAAATTAAAAGTCAAGGTTTTTATTGTTTGGAATAATATTAAATTAATATATCAAAATTCATTAAAATTTCAATATAGAATATATAGCAATATTTTAATCCACTGAATAAAAGAAATTTTAACTTCAAAAACGAAAATAAGCATTTGTAACATTTATTGACATGAGATCAAACTTAAGTAGTATATTTTGAACTTCACTTTAAATCTGTACCCTAGTATAAATTATATCTTATACCGGGCTTTCATTAATTCCCGAACCCCACGTGACCAAAAATAATAGGCAACCAAATGTACAAGGTGGTATGGCTCACACAAAAATTCCCTAGATTTAAAAATATTTATTCGCCTTCGTATTTTTATGACGACTGAAAATATTATATTTAAAATGATTAAAAAATAGGCTCATCTTCAAAAATGTAACTAATTTTTATTAATTTTTTCGTTGTTAATACCATTTTCGCAGTATTTGCTTATCCTAGCAAATTGACTCTGCAAAATAAATAGAAATAAAACTCAATGTTTCAGAATAATTAAACAATTTTTGCTTACCTGAAAATTCCGGGCGAATCTTGTAAGATCTCAAAGGTTGGTTTAACGATGCACCGCGCATAAACGTTTATGTCAAATTTGACTTTAGTAAGGTTTGGTTACTTTTTTCAAAGCCTCCAACGTACAAATACAATAATTTACGCGGCAATTTTAAATTTAGTTACGTGGGGTTCGGGAATTAATGAAAGCCCTGTATAAATATTGAAAAACAACTTTATAGTCTTGTAATAATAATTCAATGTTAGCGCGAGATCATATTGTAACAATATAGAATTAAGATATAAAAATCAATTTTAAGAATATATTTCTATTGTATACTCCATAATTATTGTATCAAGTTAATACATATATGTTGTTTCACTATTGATTTAATGTCAATACAAATACATTCTTAGTAACGATTTTCATATTTTAATTCTATATTGTTGGGTGGAGGAATAACAGACGGCTAACAAACGCCTGTTTTTCTCCAGGTAAAAATATATAAATAATATATGAAAATCGTTATTGAGAATAAATTTGTATTCTAGTTCGTGTCAGTTGAGCAGGAATCAACAGTCTTGAAATTGCATAATCATAGTCAAAATTGAATGATCAATGTTAGTCATTATTAATACAATATTGACATGTATTGAATAACTTTATTGAATGATCAATGGTGTTCAATAGTGAAACAATATTGTACATGGAATAAAGATGTATATTAAAGGATCGATGGTATTCATTTTTAATCTATTAACGACCGAGCAATTATACAGTTAACTCTAAAAGTTGATTTTAGGTATAATTTTGCACTTATTTTTATGATTTCTATGAATGACTTATTATATTCCATTCTGGGAATGTTCCTTTTAAATATACATAATGTATACGCTGTAAGTTTTCAGCCATTCGTCAATTTTTCTAAAGCAATTCATTTGAAGGTTCGAACGAGTGTTTCCCCTCCCAGATTAAGCATGAAGTAAAATTTCGAGTTGTTAAAAGCCCCACGTAGGAAATTTGTCAAGGGTCGCGCAGCGACCCGAGACAAATTTTTACGGGGCTTTTCTAAACTCGAAATTTTACTTCATGCGCCACGCGTATGCAACACTGAAATATTGCGAAGATAGAAATAAACTTAAAAATACTTTTTCAAAATAAGTAGTGATCAAAATATTTAAATAACAAAATATTTACATTTTTCTACACACATTCTGAAGTCAGGTCTGACGACTAATGGCGATTAATGTGTTAATTTAATATTGTACATGGATTAAATAAGTGTATTGATGGGTCAATAGTATTCATTATTGAAACAACATTGTACATGGATAAAATATCTATATTAAAGGATCAATGGTATTAATTATTGATACAATATCGTACATTAATTTAATATCTATATTCAAATTCAAATTCCTTTATTGACGGCAAAAAACCATTTAAAAACAAAATAACATACATATTACAATTACAAATAATATTACATATAAAGTAATAATAAATTAATATACAAAAAATAAACTAACATAACTAAATAAAAGTAACATAAAAAACACCATGCAAGCTATCATCAAACATTTCCGAGAGTCACATAATTCCGAAGTTTGTCTGCTTTAATTTTGACATAAATTCAGAATAAGATTCAGTAAACAAATCGAAATTATGATCCAAAGATAGTGCGTTGGAAATGCGCATGCACCTGGAGAGTGGATTATTGTAGGCGTAGTTTGACCTATGGAAGGGAATGCGAAACAGTGGTCTATGACGCGTAGTACGATCTGATACGGTTACATAAAAATTGATTTGTACCAATAAATACGGACATTGTATTTGGTTACTCAGCAGTTTGTAAAACATAGACAAGTCTGAGAGAATCCTGCGTCTCTTGAGTGTATCAATGCAAAATGCCGACATAACGGTGTTAACGTTTAAATGAGTCTTGAAAGCAAGCTTCTTCAGAAACTTATTCTGAATTCTCTCAAGAGCATGACTGTGAGTAATAGTGTTAGGAGACCAGACACATGATACGTATTCCATATTAGAGCGTACGTAAGCAAAATAAACTAATTTGAATGAATGAGCCGATAAATCCTTTGCTATCCTATGTACATATCCCAACATTTTTGATGCTTTGTTGCATATTAAATTTATATGGCTATCAAAAGTTAATTTTGTATCCAATAAAACTCCCAGATCTCTTATTTCACACAATTTTTCAAGGGGAACATTGTTGATGCTGTACTTGAAATTAATTACATTAGACTTTCTGGAAAATGAAATCGCCTTACATTTTTGAACATTGAAGAATAAAGAGTTATCGCAGCACCATTTATGGACAGACGAGATATCACATTGCAGCAGGTCACAATCAACAATTGTTGTTATTCTTTTATATATCTTAAGATCGTCGGCAAAGAGTAAAAATGAAGAATGTCTTATCACTTGTGAGATGTCATTTATAAATAACAGAAATAACAAGGGACCACAGTGTGATCCTTGAGGTACACCAGATGGTACAGATATGACTTTAGATAAGAAATTCTTCACTCTTACACACTGCGTTCGATTAGTTAGAAAACTATTAAACCAACTCACAATATTAGTATGAAGTCCATAGGCAGATAGTTTTGCAACTTTTTTGAAATATCAATAGTAATTATTATTGATACAAGTATGTACAGAAATTGAATATCTATTATTGAATGTTCAATTATATTTAAAATTGACACAATATTCTACAGACATTGAATATCTAATTGATTTTCGTTGTAGATACAATATTGAATTACTTTTATATTTGATTTATACAATATTGTATCTATAACAAATATCAATATAGTATCAATAACCACAAACTACATCGTGACAATATAGTGTGTACATTGATTAACAATTTTAGGATATAATTACAACGAGTGTCTGAAAACTGTCGGCATCTCGGTTGCTTTGAAAAACAAATTACATATCTTAGATTATGCCATACGAAACGGTAAATCTTGGAAACGTTAAATACATTTAATTATATGTCATTAGGTAGTGTTACAGTGCTGAATTTAATTACGACGTATGTTTCTGAAGTCAGAACCTACTGGGATGCCGACAGTTCATAGACACTCGTTAGATACAATATTGCTATAACGCAAACTCAAGATTCATTTCTACTAGGGTATTTTATACGCGTGGCGCATGAAGTAAATTTACTAGTTTAGTAAAGCCTGCAAATTTGGATTTTTCGCTCCGCTTCACTTAATCAAGGAGTAGAAACACTTGTTAGAAAATTTAAATTAAACGCTGTTATAAAAATAACGAATTCCTGCAATTTTGCCAAACACTGTAATTATCAGAATATGTACTTACTAGAAAAAAATCCCTGTGTAACATATATTAATACGACTATTGGCGTAAATAAAAGGCAGATGCTTTTTTAAGGTAATTTTTAATTAATTAAGTAAGATTTGATATCAAATGTCGTCAGTTAATTTACATGTTATGTGCGGTCTGGTTAAAAGGAGATCAAATTAATTATGCATACGGAAATTAAAAGAAGTGTCCATTTGGAATTGTTTTAAATGTGCTTACAAATTGCTTTATTAGCCTTCAATGCCCAAAGTTGGTGGTTCGTTATTTTGATTAACAGATCTACTTCTCATGCTAATAACAATTAATAAATCTCAATTAACAATTACTACGAGTACGTTGATAGTTTAATCGGCCCATAATAATAACATTTGCATTAAAAATATGTAGATCTAGATTGATTAGAAGTTCATAATATGTAGAAACAATTTCATTTTCAAGAGAAAAAACAACATATTTGAAAATCAATCATAGGTATAACTAATTTCTCACTTAACCCATAGTAAAACATTTTTTAATTTAATTCTGGATATTTAAATAAAACACTTCATTGAATCATTGAAAAAATATAAATCAGTGAAACAAACCAAAAATATACAGAATTAAATCATAGGTTTTGAACGTTTTATGATAATTTAATCTAAACAAACGAACAAATTATTTTCAAAAAAATATATATATATATTAGAAAAGAAACAATCAGTTTTTAGGTTCTTCTTGATTTCAAATACTTAAATTCTAAGCTAATAGATTATATTATAAATTTGATTAAATGCTAAAATTTGAGTAAGTGTTTGAAAAAATGCTTCCATAATAATTAGTTTTAAGGCTATCAAAGAAACATTTATTTTATGTATTCAAATGCATGCACATCTGAATTGACAATTTTCTTAATAGATTTTTAAAGGTGTGTTCTAAAATAACAAAATAGATTATTTTTTCAATGTTTTAGATTTCTCGTTTCGCAGAGGTAATAATTATGGTTTAATCGGCAAAAGTCACCAAGTGCATAAGAAATTATTAGCACTTGGTGACTTTTATCTATGAATCAGCGAGCTATAAGTTGTATGTTTTCTCTCAAGAAAATATTGAGTATTTAAAATCCTCTCTATCACATTTATAGGCAGAAACATCTTAATAACAAATTAAAGTCGATTATCAAGTGTTACACTTTGAGAAAAATATTCCTATAATTCTTTGTAAAAATGATCGATTACACTAAAAGATTGATAACACTGATTTACAACAATGTTAATAAGTGGGTTTTCAGTGTTGTTCTTTACTAATTTGACTACGCTGAATCCGAATCCGAGGCCCGTTTGGGCCAAAAGTCGCCAGATTTTAAGATATCTTATCTAAAAGTAGTAAATTTGTGGCATTTTTTGGGCCCCCACTAACTAAAATTCCCATGACTTCGGCCCGGTGAGTAATGGCGCATTTTAAATGTACAGATCTATACTCTTAGAATAAAAATAAAAAAAATACAATTAACCTGATTAGTTTTTGGGCAATCTCAAAGACCGTAAGCCATGTTTTTACTTATGTTTGGTTTTATTTTTGTTTGGAAGGACAGTCTCGAAGATGAGAACTTTTTACTTGTTCCCATCTTATTCATATTGTTTATAAATAAATGTATTATTACTGCATTTTGTATTTGTAATTTGTTTGTATGATGATCAAGAAAGAGTATCCCTGCAATAATGATAAATGTACTTGTATTATCGCAAATTACGGTTCGCAATCATAATTCAATCGTCAATTGACAATTACAAATTTTCCCGCGAAACGACTAACAGCCGTCGCGGACAGCCCGTTGGCTGTCTGAAGGCGTTTGTTTTGACTCTAGAAGGTCTGTTTGTTTTTTAATTTTAAGAGCAAAATAAACAAAAACATAGCTCATGATTTTTGAGATTGCTTAAAAACTAAGCGGGTTTTATTTTTTATTATTTTATTTTTTGACCACTTTAAGATAAGATATCTCAAAATCTGGCGACTTTTAGCCCAAATGAGCATCGGATTCAATTTCAGGGTACCCAAATTAGTAAAGAACAACAATGAAAACCCACTTAACCAAGGGATGTTTTTTAATCTGTTTATCAGTGTAATTAAATAAGTCGCTTGGTTTGTTTTATTACTATTTTTTATTCTCTCCAAGTAGTCTCGACTTATCTCAAGGAGTAATCAAGTGATTATCGAGAACCAAATTGAAGATACTAAAATATTGGTAAATTATCATTTAATGTAAAAAAAGAGTACTTAATTTATTGACATAAGCGCATTTGTTATGTTGTTCAATTCGGTTAATTACGAATTCTCTTGTCAAAATGTGGGTTTTATAAATTAATTTTAATTTTCGAATACTACTCATTAAAGTGAAGGTGAAACACCGCTAATGTGAGTAAATTCACGCCGATTATTAATCTTATAATTGGCGTGGATGCAATTAAAACTTATGCATCTATGGATGTACTTTATTATATTTATATAAATTATGATTTCCTGTTCAGCTTAATTGGTCGAAAGTTAATACTAAAGAAAACAGTTTCTAGTGAAATTAATTTATTTAATTTTGATTAGATCATAGTTATTAGAAATTTTTGAAATTGTCAATTTAAATGTAAAAGTCACTAAGTGACATATACAGCGTGTCTGTATTTCGTGGAAATGCATCCCAATGCATCAGTTGCGTATTTTAGCGCCCAATAATAATCTGAAAATAAAGTTGAAATATCTTTTTTTATTTTCGAAACGTGAAATAATTGAAGTGGTTCAAATTTCGTTTTTATTTTTTTTATTAAAATACTATTGAATCTAGACATATGCAATGTTGACGTAATTTTTTGACACTTTTTAATAAAGAATCTAGTGCATAGGTTCTTAACGTGGGCGATAACGCCCCCCCAGTTGGCGTTTGAGACTTGTAGTAGAAAACCCAGAGGAAATTAGGGGGCGTATAATATTACAGGTTTTACCCGCTCAGCCCTGGAATTTCTGTTATGCCCCAAAAAAATGTTTATTACACTGCATATTATTAATTACTATCTCAGATATACAGAGAGTTTTTCTATCTAGTATACATATCTCAATATACTCTATACGCTGTAAATCTTCAGATATTCGTTGTTTGTACAAGTATTTCAAATTGAACTTTTAAACAAGTGTTTTCCACTCCCAGATTAAGAATAAAATAAAATTTCGAGTTTAGAAAAGCCTAAAAATTTGGTTTAGTCGCGTAGCGCGAAGCGCGGAGCGGCCAAACCAAATTTTCAGGCTTTCCTAAACTCGAAATTTTACTTCATGCGCCACGCGAACTAAACACTGAAGTGATATGATGTTTAGAATACAAGTTTTTAGCATACTGCTTTAGTAGAATATTTTGAACTTCACCTAAAATCTGTGATTTATACGCGTGGCGCATGACGTAAAATTTCGAGTTTAGAAAAGCCTAAAAATTTGGTTTGGTCGCTCCGCGCTTCGCGCTACGCAACCAAACCAAATTTTCAGGCTTTTCTAAACTCGAAATTTTACTTCATGCTTAATCTGGGAGTGGAAAACACTCGATTAAGACTTCAAATTAAACTATTTTAAAAACAAACGATTATCGGAAAAGTTATAGCTCATGCATACATGTATGTATATTTAAAAGAAAAATTCCAAGTATGATTACAAACTTTTAGTAGTGGCAAATACCACCGTCAGGGTTGAAAAGGTTAAATATAATCGTGGCAATTGCTGTTGCAGATTCGCTACAGATGGTAAGTAAACAGAATTGGGGCGCTCTAAAAAAAAACAATTCTCAAAGTGGGCACACTTCATTTTAAAATAACTTTATCATTTTTGGAGAGCAATGGAAAACTTTGGTTTTTCTGATGGTTTAAATTTTCATATTTTTGAGAAGAATATTGTTTTCTGAATTAAGTGATGTAGGTATAATTAATTATTTTGCATTTAATTCAAATTAATAATTACAACAATTTGTAGTAACATAAATTCAAAGTTTTGTAAACTCACAAAATTCAGTTTTTTGTTAACTACAGATTATTGGAACAAAAATAAGGCAACTTTTTTTAATTGTTTTAATGGTTTATGGTTATATCTAATAGTTTAACAAAACGGTACTTAAAAAAATATTGATTCATTTTTTTACGAGCTAATAACTGTAGCCGATCCACAGCTAATGCAAATATTTTATCATCTGTAATGTGAACAGGTGATAAAAATTTGTAAACATGTCAAATTGATTGAAATTTGTGTGTTTGTAATTATGAATATATAATTTTGTAAATTAAAGAAGTCCGCTTGAAAGCGCGCTAATTTACATAATAGGACATCAAAATGAACGGGATACTTTCTTTGTCATGTTGATGGTATTAATTAATCTACAAAAATAAATTAACTACTTATTTTCTGGCTACCTTGTGTAAATTAGGAAAAATAAAACTTGCAGATATGTTAACCATTTAAGCTTTGGAATTTTTCTAATGCCAAAAAAAATGTTTTGTACACTGCATATTTCTTATTACTCAGATATACCAAGAATTTTGATTTGATGTATACATACCTCACTATACTGTATACGTAGTAAATCTACAGAAAACACCACGAAAATTTGGTAAACATACTGTGACTTTTTTTTAAATATACACTCATACATGCTGCGCTGTAACTTTTCCGATAATCGTTTGTTTTTTTATAATGGTTTAATTTAAAGTCTTAAACGAGTGTTTGTCACTCCCAGATTAAGCATGAAGTAAAATTTCGGGTTTAGAAAAGCCTAAAAAATTGGTCTGGTCGCGTAGCGCAAAGCGACAAAACCAAATTTTCAGGCTTTTCTAAACTCGAAATTTTACTTCATGCGCCACGCGTACTAAACACTGAAGTGATGTGATGTTTTTAGCATACTGCTTTAGTAGAATATTTTAAACTTCACCTTAAATCAGTGTTTTATACGCGTGGCGCATGAAGTAAAATTTAGAGTTTAGAAAAGCCTGAAAATTTGGTTTTGTGGCTCCGCGCATTGCGCTACGCGACCAAACCAAATTTACAGGCTTTTCTAAACTCGAAATTTTACTTCATGCTTAATCTGGGAGTGACAAACACTCGTTTAAGACTTTAAATTAAACCATTATAAAAAAACAAACGATTATCGGAAAAGTTACAGCGCAGCATGCATGTGTGTATATTTAAAAAAAAAATCACAGTATGTTTACCAAATTTTCGTGGTGGCTAATGCCACCGCCAGGGCCGAAAGGGATAATGCATTTTTTCTACTTGAAAATCCACGATATAACCAACAATAGTTCGTACGATTTTTTTCTTTATGTTCAAAAGATACATTTTCTAGAAGATCGTAACTGTAAACCGCCTTTACCGTACACTCATGTCTCTCATCACGGTCTCTTTACTTGGTTACTTTTCATTTGCAAATCCATTTCCTTTTGAGAGTCTCCGATGTCAATACAATCGCCATTGTTGCATCTCTGATTAGATTCGTATCAAGCTCGGTCCAGGAACTAACTCATCATTAGCGTTATTATTACAACTTCGATTTAATTCATATAATTAATGCGATGGCGGTGTGGTTTAATGATTCAATGCTAATTCCGAATATTTTGCAATTATAACTACATTGGAATTTATTCAGTTTTAGAATTATTTAGTGTATGTTATTTATTAGTTAATTACGTGGGATTTATTATGCTCATTAATGGTTTTATCATGACAAGAGAATAAACTGTAATAAAATATTAATTAATTAATTAATTAATAGTAGTAAAATATTCTGGGATATGCCGGGAGTTTTTCTTTTAAGTATGCATATCTCAATATACTGTATATGCTGTAAATCTTCAGATATTCGTTACTTTTTTTCAAAATAGTTCAAGTCGAAGCTTTGAACGAGTGTTTTCCACTCCCAGATTAAGCATGAAGTAAAATTTCGAGTTTAGAAAAGCCTGAAAATTTGGATTTGCCGTCACGAGCGAAGCGAGTGACGGCAAATACAAATTTTCAGGCTTTTCTAAACTCGAAATTTTACTTCATGCGCCACGCGTATCAACCACTCATTTCAAGTGATGTCCAGAACATACCACTTAAGCAGTATGCTAAAGACGTATATTTTTAACTTTACAATAAATCAGTGGTTTATAGGCGTGGCGCATGAAGTAAAATTTTGAGTTTAAGAAGCCTGAAAATTTGGTTTGGTCGCGACTAAACCAAATGTTCAGGCTATTCTAAACTCAAAATTTTACTTCATACTTAACCTGATAGTGAAAAACACTCTTTTGAGCATTCAATTTAAATTCTTTTAAAAAACACAACGAATGTATACTTAAAAGAAAAATTCCCTGTATGTTTAATTTTCTTGTTGTGTAAAACTAGTTAAGTTATTTATAAAATAATTATTTGTTATTATGGATCGATTCATAATAACAATTGATTGATACGTTGATTGATTGAGTTACGTGAAGGTCAAATTAATTTGACGAATATAGCACGAATAACCCTTCTTCACACGTTTATTTGAATTACCAAATGTACATACATTTCAGACAGAAAGTGGCCATTATCAATGGATTAACACAATGTTAAACCATTGATAATGGTTACTTTGTGTCCGAAATGTATGTACAATTGGTAAAAAATAAACGTGTGAAGAAAGGTTATTAGTGCTTTATTCATCAAATTAATTGATCAATACATTTGGATACCTTTTATAAAATCTATCATTGTATTTCTAAGAGCACATTTAAGCTAAGTGCAAAATGTAAAATCCACATCTCCTTTATTAACACAGTATAGTAGAGTATACGAGTAGTAAGACTAACATTGAATGGATTTTAACTTTTTTCGCCATATTTTTTCAAATTTGCTAGATCAAAGTTCCTGGCATAGGTTTTTGCTTACAGTCAGGCCTTAATGAGTCGTCAGAAAAACGTAGAAATTTTGACTTTATGCAGTTTGTTCTATTTGATGAGACATGACAATTATCATTTTAATTAAAACACTTAACTTTGTTTTACCACTTTAATTTTACTTTTCAGTGACTATAGTTTTGACTACTAGCTAGTCATTACAGTACAGTACAATTGCCAACATTATATGCAATCCCAAAACCACCATAGATAGAAACAAAAAATATTATTTTATAAATTAAGGTGCGAAAAATGTAAAGGAGCATACATTGGTCAATCTGGTAGAAATGTTAAAATTAAAATTAAAGAGCATATGAACTCATTACGTTTAAAAACAACAGATCCAGACAGAAAGTGGCCATTATCAATCACCTTTGCAACACATTTATTGGAAAACAACCATACCTGCACCGAAAACAGCATGCTTTCAGCAATCCATTTGTCGGATAAAGGCCGAAGAATGGATTTACTCGAAGCGCTGGAAATTCACAAACTCAAAGCTAATCCGGAAATTCCCCTCATTAATGACCAGACCGACATAATGTACACTTCTCTCTTTGGTGCTGTAATATAAAAGCAATGTACAAATAATTTTAGGTACTTAGTTTGATAATGAATAGCTTGTAGTCGAAGCTATAGTCACTGAAAAGTAAAATAGAGTTGGTAAAAGAAAGTTAAGTGATTTAATTAAATTGTTATGAAGATGTACCACAAAGTGAACGCCAACCAAATCAAAATAAATATTTTTATTTGACATGTTACACATAATTTTCGACTAAAACTGTCTGCTTTATTGAAAGGTATAAATATCTAATGTCATAAGAAAAATGTAACTTTAATGTCATTTTGAAAATGGGAAACTCTGTATAAAATCCATCAATGTTGTTGCGTTTCTGAGGTAAATTTAAACTTCAGCTCGATATTTTTCTAATAAGCGGTAATTTATCATCGCTAGTTAAACCCATTCATAAATTTATAGCATCCACAAAATGTATTACATGATTATTTTAAAAACAGCAACTTTTATTATTGCCATTGGTGATTAACATCACCATAGAAAATGATTAAATTTGCACAAAGTTATATCAAGAAGAAAATCTTGTCGAATTTAGTTTTTTGTCATATCTTGAAAACGAATGATGCAAGAATGAAATTTGATAATGTAGTTTTATTTTATATTAAAAATAAAAACTTTTATCTGTCTTCCTATCTCCAATAGTTAACGAAATCACAATGGTAAGCACAATAAAACAAACGAATGGTATAAACACGCTTTCTTATGTCACACTAACTTTACTACAAAAATTGATATATGAAATATCGTATGTTCGATAAAATATAACCTCTAGAGTGCCATGGGAATGAGGACTAAGTGCAGTGCAGAATTATATATTATAATTATTATGTCTGACATTTTATATGTTAATTTCTGAAGCGTGTAGCCAACTTAAATTTAAAAAAATATTAAATCATGACACTGTAGAGCTTTATTTTATTGAAAATTAATTAATAAGTAGTCAATAGCTACATGTATAGTATCATGTAGCTATCGACCACTTATTAATTAAAATATTAAATTATCACACGAGAACTAGGAGTAACCTAAGTATTCCCAATCTTAGGATCCAAAGATCTAGGAATTTTGAAAACTATTATGGTCTAAATTTTTTTAATCATTTACCAGATAAGCTTATAAGCTTAGGGAACTTAATATAATACAATTTAAAAATGAAATCAAGCTAATACTTATTGAAAATGCTTTCTATGCCATAGAGGACTTTCTTAAGTATACATTCTAGTTGCGATTTATATTTTTATTATGTATACTAATATATCTACAATCTACCGCTATTATTTATTTTTGATATATTTTACTATTACTTTTATGTATACAATATTTTTAGATTTTCTTTTTCTTTTTGAATCGTTTATACTATCATATGTGTGTATTTTCTTTTTTAATTCTGTTATCACAAACACTGTACACCTTGACGTAGTAAGCACTGCTTTAACACAAATAAACATTATTATTATTATTATTATTAAAATAAATAACATTCAGGAAATTATGTTTGATATTCATTTTTCATCAACATAATTATAAATGTTTGTAATTTTTGTGGGTAATTGATTACCTTCTAGAAAAGAGAAAAGTTTAATTAGATAAGTGAATTATGAGTGTGTGCATGAAATGTTTGAAAATACGTGCGAATGTGGATATTACAAAATTATGCAAATTTAGTCATTTTCTATGCTGATGTTAATCACCAATGGCAATCATAAAAGTTGCTGTTTTTAAAATAATCATGTAATACATTTTGTGGATGCTATAAATTTATGAATGGGTTTAACTAGCGATGATAAATTACCGATCATTTAAAATTAGGTAATATTCATATACAATATCCCAAGTGCCAGGCATATTATCGAACATTTTACCGCCCTGTCACACAAGTAATTGTTGCAACGAAAATTATTAAGGAGCAACAAACACGCGTATAAGAGAAGGGAATATTTGCGGGATAAATATGCCTCCAAGAGGGAGGACAATCACTAGAACAAAAATTATTTATAGAAATATATCCCGTAGTTTGAGTGGGTAGCTGTCATTAATTGACATGGCATATTGAAAGCAAAACTTCGTTGAACAAAACGGAAGAAAATTATAGACATTTTTATCATAATTGTACTTTTAATTTCACCAACTGTTGCAATTTTGATCTCTTATAAATAAAAATGCTAATGGCCTACATAAGGGATCTAACCATCTCGGCTTTGCTAGACTACCTAAACCAGGTAGGCTGGCTGAGCTGAGGCTGGGTAATCGACGGGAAGAAGCACAATGGGCCTAATGAGGACTAAGTGCAGTGCAAATGCGCACCCCCCAAAGAACTAGAACCAAAAATAAAAGTGCTCTAAAGGCTTATTTTGATATTCTTGTTATTTACCTTTAGTAATAAAATTATTGAAAATTAGGCATCTAGTTATCTTTGCGAGAAATACTCAAATATTTTGCCCGGCCAAATATTCGCTGTCAAAGAACCAGAACCAAAAATAAACGTGCTCTAAAGGCTTATTTTGATATTTTTGTTATTTACCTTAAGTAATAAAATTATTGAAAATTAGGCATCTAGTTATCTTTGCGAGAAATACTCAAATATTTTGCCCGGCCAAATATTCGCTGTCAAAATATTTCAAAGTATTTCGTATGTGATTAGCTGATTTCTGAGTAATACGCCATTTTAATTAATCCAATTCTTTAAATTGAAAGGTGACGGCGATTGTCTCAGTAATATTACTGGAAACATGGTAACAATTGGTAATTTAAAGTAAGACATAAAATACATGGGAAATCAAAAAGTAAAATTTATAGTAAGTTCATCATTTTTATAAAATGTGTAAAAGTAAAAAAGGGAATTTATAGATTCCCTTTTTTACTTTTACACATTTTATAAAAATGATGAACTTACTATAAATTTTACTTTTTGAAAATAAAATGCACATTTTATTTACTATTATTTTTTATCTTTCAAATCCACAGATTTTTAATCTTTAGAACACAGGTTTTTAATCTTTAAAATACATGATTTCATAAATAACAAAGTGTTTTATTACTTGTAGAAAATTTTTTTTTGGACATCTGAAATGATTAGAAAATTATTAAACAATCGCGTTTTGAACTTGAAATATTTACTTCATATTAATCAGGGAATGGAAAACACTTGTTAAAAAATCAAAATATTAAAATCAAGGCTGTTTACCAAAGAAATTAATCTAACATCTAACTTATCCAGAGTGTCAACTGTTTTCTAAGCTAATCTCAATAACTGTCAACCTCAACATTTGCAAAAAATAACAATTTTCGAGAAAAAATTATGTAATCTTGTATTCGCATAGACTTTAGTTTATTTTTTGATTTTATTATTATGTTGGTATATAAAAGTGCAATCTGTTTAAATAAATAAATCGAATTGAATCCAGACAAAACGTTATTAATAATAGTAGTAAACACATTTCTAAATCAATCAAATTAAATACAAATATCCTAAATATTTGGAAAAATCATACATTTTTAATTATAAAAACAGTTTTAAATTTTAAGTTATAATTATTACTTTTTTTTTCTTGAATTAATTTCTCATCTGGCACTTGGTGAAACATATTACACTATGTAAAGTTAATTAAAGGAAAGGCACTTGGTATTGTTTCACAATTAAATCTTTATTCCGACTAGTTTCGGTTTGTTAGACCATTTTCAAAGGAATGTACAGAAAAAAATATTTCTTAAGTATATATACAATATTTTTGTTTCAGGTAATAAGAGAAGTCAGAATTGGGGAATTCCAAATTTCCTCGTAGTCGTTTACGATATTTTTCCCCATTTTTAATGCCCTGTTAATCTCCAGGCCCTCTTTGAGGTTTAGTGCGTATCCCTTATTACCTGAATGCAAAATCTTAAAATTATGCGGATTAAAGAAGTGATTGAATGCGATGCAATATTTGGAAAAGCCAGTTGTTGGTTTATTATCTAAAACAGATTTTTTATGTTCTTTCATTCTGATTTCGAAAGATCTGCCGGTTTGTCCAATATATATATATATATATATATATATATATATATATATATATAATTATTAGTATAATTCAAATGAAAAAATATTTAAATTCGAGAAAATAAGCTTACGCTTTTTATAATTTGCACACTTTAAAAATAATATATAAAATTACGACAATATTCGTGTAAAATGCAAATAATTCGTCTTAAGTTGTCTTACTAATTAAGACTTATTGTTTGCATTTTACACGAATATTGTTGTAATTTTATATATTATAATTATTAGTGTTTCAAATAAAATTATAACCGGCAAACAATATAAAACCCCTTAAAAACCTATCAAAATTAACACAAATTGACAAAAACACAAAAAAATACTATTTTTACAGGAATATTGGACAAAAATAGTATGATAAAAATACCCAAACTTGATTAAAACAAACATTCTCGACAAACTTATTACACAGTTCGTAATAATTAAAAAAATTAACACAAATTGACAAGTGTACATAAAATATAATCATACACAAATCTTCAAAACGTATTTGAAACAAAAGTAAAATTCGTAAATTTAATAAAACTACTGACTGAAATCGTCTACATTTTTAACAAAATTGGTCGGAATGATAAACTCAATAAAACATGATAAATCTCTTCATAATTTAAAATTACATGGTTACATAATAATAATAATTAATAAAGTGGCTTATGTTAAAATATTTAATAATAGGCTATTTTGAACTTCAGGAAAACGGTGTTGTACACGCGTGGCGCATAAAGTAAAATTTCGAGTTTAGAAAAGCCTAAAAATTTGGATTTGCCGGGGCGCGACTCGCTTCGCTCGCGCGCCCCGGCAACTCCAAACTTTCAGGCTTTTGGAGTGGAAAACAATCGGTTAAGGCAACTTATTAAATTAAATAGCATTATAATTTATTAACTTAAATAGCATTATAATTTAACAACTTAAATAGCATTATGATTTAATAAATTGCCTTTAACGAGTGTTTTCCACTCCCAGATTAAGCATGAAGTAAAATTTCGAGTTTAGAAAAGCCCCGTGAAAATTTGTCGAGGGTCGCGCAGCGACCCGAGACAAATTTTCGGGCTTTTCTAAACTCGAAATTTTACTTCATGCGCCACGCGTATAAGCAGTGATTTATAGTGAAGTTTAAAATATACTGCTCAAGCAGCGATCTAAAGCAGTATATTTTGAACTGCTGGTCAATTTTTAATAGTATTTATTTCTCTTTATAAATTTGAATATTTTCTCCTCGCGCATTTTGGAACATTTTCCTGTGATTGGTTATCAATAAAGCTCGGATTTGTAAGCAAACAGCTTTAACTGAAAATTAAAAGCATTAACATGAATTAATAAAATGTGTACAAATTATAGAAAGTTGACTCATTTGACACTAATTTTTTTATGCTTTTTTTTCGGCTTTTTAGCTTTTATGCTTATTTTGCATTTACATGCTTATTTTGTGCTTATTTCGTTAAATTTTAGACTTAAAAAATTATTACAATTTAAATAATAACAATTAAAAAAAAATCGTACGTAGGGAACACCCTGTACATTTTATTGCCAATCGATGGGTAAGATTATTCTTAGCAAAAAAATTACAATACATCATTACAAAAAAATAACAAATAAAAAAGTTTGCCTATTCCACTTAGCAAAAAAGTTTGCCTAAAATCCTATTGTTTACAATCTCCTAAATCCCCTATGAATCCCCCGAAACAAAAACATAGCACCTAAACGAAAACTCCCCATCATCACTATTCATGAGTTCATTTCATCTTTTTATGACATTAACGATCACGACAATTGAAGGACAGTACCTTTTTGACAAGACAACCGACGACATTAACAATCACGACGCGTATAAAAGACAGATTTTATGTGAAGTTCAAATATACATAAATTTGACAATATTATAGTGTTTCATACGCGTGGCGCATGAAGTAAAATTTCGAGTTTAGAAAAGCCCAGAAAATTTGTCTCGGGTCGCTGCGCGACCCTCGACAAATTTTCACGGGGCTTTTCTAAACTCGAAATTTTACTTCATGCTTAGTCTGGGAGTGGAAAACACTTGTTTAAAGCTATAAATTGAACTTAAAAAAAACAGGGAATATCCGTAATTGTTGTATTAATTCCATGGTATGTCATTATTTTTATAAAATCACATTACTTTTTCTTAATTATTTTAGCTGTACATTTTCTGACATTCGTTGAGTTTTTTAAAAGAGTTTAATTTGAATCTTAAAACGAGTGTTTTCCACTCCCAGACTAAGCATGAAGTAAAATTTCGAGTTTAGAAAAGCCCCGTGAAAATTTGTCGAGGGTCGCGCAGCGACCCGAGACAAATTTTCTGGGCTTTTCTAAACTCGAAATTTTACTTCATGCGCCACGCGTATAAAACACTATAATATTGTCAAATTTATGTATATTTGAACTTCACTTAAAATCTGTCTTTTATACGCGTGGCGCATGAAGTAAAATTTCGAGTTTAGTTGTCTTAACTCGAAATTTTACTTCTTGCTTAATCATGGAGTGGAAATACTTGTTCGTTTTGTTCACAAAAAGTATAAATAATATTGGCCCAGAGTAGGTTCCCTCAGGAATACCCGAAGTTATGGAAACCTTAAAATTAGGATATTTTTTCACGATTTGGAAAATAATCTTAGCAATGAACAAATAAATTTAGATTTATAGAACCTATAAAATTTCGGGTTGTTAATTTTACAATGTGATATAGAATGGGCAAAGTTTTTAAACAATTTTGTTTTCGTTATTTTTCATTTATAATTTTCAATTAATTGTTGACTTTCCTTTTAATAGTTTCATTTAATTTAAAAACTTTAAAATTATGAGTACATACATATAAAAATATATATTTGGCATTTAGTTATGAAAAATAATACTGTCCATTATAATAATATGAAGAAAAAATCACGTATTTACTTTTAAATTGTAACATAACTATCCTTTTAAACTTGTTATAGCTTAGGGTTGTATTTTGGATAATAATTAGTTCAGAGTTTTTTTTTTATAAATTGTTATATTTAAACTAAAATTTTGCATTCTGTTGAAATAAATGTATTTCTTAAAATCCATCTTCTCAAAAATCGAATAGATGCAGACCTTATACTTTATAGTTATGCTTTCTAATCGGGTTCATTAAAAATTTGTCAGAAAAAACTGTTCATTTAGTTTTTTTTGACAAATTTTTAATGAATTTTAATGAACTTTTTTCTAAAGTTGTTGCCTACTGAATTATTTGCAGAAACTTTACTATTCCGTAAATTTTTTACTAAGTTCTAAAAAAATTACATAATCTTCTTTTAGCGCGTTTATAGCCTTAGCTTTAGAACTCTAATGACCGGCCACAAAAAATGTTACAAAATCAATCACTGTTTTTTTTTTCCTAGAATAAAAACCGAACCTCGACACACATATTTATTTATTCGTCATCGAAACGAAATTCCATAAATTCCACCGGTTTCCGCATAATGGATGTTTCAATGAATTCGCGTCTGTCGTAAATTTCCGAAGAAACATTGCTTCCTAATTATGCACAGTCTCCGAATACTAATGCTGGAAATGCCGCTGACGTGCATGCTAATTGAGTCGAAAATCACCGAAGAACTGACAACTGTTTACACGTGCATACATTTGAATAATACTAGTGAACGTGAAACGACGGCACTTCTTGTAAATCTTATCCCCACTACAAAAAAAAAACCAATGACCGGACAGTGTTTGATAGTAGAAATGAGCGACAGTGCGTCTAGTGTAGTCTAAGGTGATGAAGATAAGATAATAGTGCTTTAAAAAAAATACCAGTTATAGTTTGATGGTGGGCGAGAGAATGTTTCGTGCAGTATAATGTGATAACACTTAACACAGTGGAAATTATAATAAAGTGAGCAGGCTGAATCTGATAGTATATTAACTAGTACAGTCTAATGTGGTGAGGATAATAGCAGTGGTGCTATCCAAAAAGTGATCAGTTAGATGTTGGTTGTTAAGTTAAGGTGTTGTAGATGTATCAAAACTTGATGGTAGATGAGAGTTTGTCTAGTGCGGTCTAAAGTGATGAATATAAAACAGTGAATTTTGATTATTAATTGTTAAGTGCAAAACGCACTGTGCGGTCTAACGGATAAATATGAAGAGTTTTTCTAGTACGGTCTAACTGGATGAATATAAAACAGTGAATTTTTATTATTAATTAATTAATAAGTGCAGTTTATTTATACTCGAACATGATTATTTCAAATTCAAAACTGTTTGAATTAAAGAGAATAAGCTTATGCTTCTTTTAGTATGAAAAACTTAAAACGTAATATATAAAATATTCATAATTATGCGAACATTAGCGTAATTTTATATATTATTTATACTCTATCTACATTTACGAATATATTGTTTGAAAGAGTGTTCAGAATTCAGAAAGAGGATTACATAGACAATTAGTGAATTTAAAATAGTGATATATGTTTGTTTAACCTGGAGGCTATTAGAAATACATGTAAGTAATTTTACTCAAAAATAGTTGCGTAATTTAAAAATATCTTAATATTGGCCAAATATGTCAATTATTTGTTTAGAACCTAAAGAGAAGTAACGGTCGTACTTCGTTGCAACACATAAAAGTACGTAACAGGGATATCACCCGTTTCACTGGTTGACATCCCCGTTATATGTTTTAGTGTGTTATATATTTTTGCATGTTTCTGTAAATGTCGAAAAATATGTAACTAACGAGTTTCTATAAACTGTCGGCATCTCGATTGCTTTAAAAAACAAATCAGCGACGGCTCGCAGCCGCGACGACACGAAAATATCTAAAATTTTGAGATTTCTATCTCTTTCCTAAAATGTTGGAGGGTAAGGGGAAAGAGACCGAGCACTCAGGGGGTAATCCATTATGAACACCAACCGCATTTTTTGATGTCAATGTCAACCCAATATTAGCAGGTAGTACGAAGTCTATTTGTTTTCAGCCAGCGCGTAGCGTTATCTTTTGTCCGACTTGGGGTGGTTTTGATAGGAATATTTATTTGATATTTATGAAATTATTCAAAAAGGTAATAATTAATACGACATTTGTAAAATAAAGTGGAAATTATGTCTACGTGTACAATTTTAGGTCAATAGAATTTTTTAAAACGTATCTGACGTTTACATCTCGGTAAATATTGATCATCACATCTGAACGTTATATATTTTAACTTTACTGTAAATCAGTGGTTAATACGCGTGGCGCATGAAGTAAAATTTCGAGTTTAGAAAAGCCCCGTGAAAATTTGCCTCGGGTCGCTGCGCGACCCTCGACAAATTTTCTACACGGGGCTTTTCTAAACTCGAAATTTTACTTCATGCTTAGTCTGGGAGTGGACAACACTCGTTCTTAGAAGTTTCAAATTAAAACTGTGTGTGCATAGATGTGGTTTTTAAATACAGGGATTTTTTCTTTCAGGTATACATAAGCATACACTGTAAATTTTTCGATGTTCGTTGTTTTTTGTTCAAGATTTCAATTTGAATCTTTAAACGAGGGCTTTCCACTCCCAGACTAAGCATGAAGTAAAATTTCGAGTTTAGAAAAGCCTGAAAATTTGGATTGGCCGCGAAGCGGAGCGGCCAATCCAAATTAGGCTTTTCTAAACTCGAAATTTTACTTCATGCGCCACGCGAATAAAACACTGAAATATCGTAATGTTTAAAATATACGGCTTTAGCAATCTAATATGTAAATGTGGATAAAACATGAGTCAAATTCTGCGCTGAAAAAATTGTTTAAAGCAGTGATTATAGGCGCCCATAAAGTCTAACGTATATTAGGTTGCCTATAACCGTTGTTGTAAGTGTGTGTTTTTTGAACTTCACTGTAAATCAGTGTTTTTAAGCGTGGCGCATGAAGTAAAATTTCTAGTTTAGAAAAGCCTAATTTGGATTGGCCGCTCCACTTCGCTACGCGGCCAATCCAAATTTTTTGGCTTTTCTAAACTCGAAATTTTACTTCACGCTTAGTATGGGAGTGGAAAACACTTGTTTAAAGCCTCAAATTAACCGCATTAAAACAACGATTTCCCGCAACTTTAAAAACGCTGTAATTATCGGGGTATGTATACTCAAAAGAAAAACGCCCTGTGTATTCTGTTTTAAACACGTTTTAAACGTGTTTTAAATATGTTTTGAACACGTTTTAAACCCAGATCATAATCTTATTTTGCATTTTTTTAATTGCTAGATTAGCTTGCTCTATTTAATCGATTTGATTAAAACGTAACCAAATAATACCATTGCATAACATATTGATTAATGAGTTAAATTGTTGGAGTCATCAAACGGACATGAACGACCGTTTAAAACGCTTTAAAAAGGGCAAAAAGGGAAACTACCTGCTATTCAAACAGATAAAGTCATAAATTGTAACATCAACACACCATAAATTGTGGTTTCTTTTCTTCTATTATACTCCTGCGCTTGTAGAGGGTGTCTCTCTTCAAAATTTGCTGGTTTAGATATTTTGGAGAGGTCCTCTCGCAGCCTAACTTCAGGGTAGGCCACAGCGCCAAGGCACACAAAATTTCAGGTTGGGATCGCGCTTTATAATTACAAGGAATTGCACAACAAAGTCACCTTTCAATAACGGATACATATTACCTTGGGTCTCTGGCCTACCCTAAAGTTAGGCTGCGAGTCGCCGCTGCAAATAATATATCGTAGATTAAGTCATACGAGTTGGTTAATCTCGGAAACTTCAAATAAATTTAATTATATGTCATTGGGTAATGTCACATCACGACGTATGTTTCTAAAGTTAGAACTTACTGAGATTCCGACAGTTTATAGACACTCGTTACAAACAAATACAGGAAACTATGTAAAAATTAAAACCATTAAGGACATTTGAAAAATTGTTTAACAGGGTGGCGACCAATCGGGAAAACACGCAAAGTCAGAGAATAGTCAATGAATTTTATTCATTGGATATAGTCCTGGAAAAGTTAGGGAAATTGTGCCCTTTTAACGAAAAATCAGGAAACTAATAAAATAATAATAATAATAATATAAAAATAATACGATTAAGGAATTGATAAATTGTTGATTCTGTTCGGAGCACGAATTTGACACATTAAATATCATTAAACACAATCAAAAAAATTGTAAAGCGTCCATCATAGCACTTTCCCTGTAATTTGATAATTGACATACTGAATTTATTTTACTCTAACCAATTAATTGAAGATTTCAATTAAAATTAGTGATTTATACGCGTGGCGCATGAAGTAAAATTTCGAGTTTAGAAAAGCCTAATTTGGCTCGGTCGCTCCGCTTCGCTACGCGACCGAGCCAAATTTTTAGGCTTTTCTAAACTCGAAATTTTACTTCATGCTTAACCTGGGAGTGGAAAACACACTTAAAGCTTAACATTTAACACTAAAACAAGCAATATCTGCAAATTTAAATCATAAATGTTGTAATAACGATCAATCAGAATCTTATGTTGCTTTTAAGTACTTATACATATCCTGATATGCACCGTGTAATTTTTCAAGCATTCGTTGATTTTATGAAAGAGTTCAATTTGAAATTTGTAACGAGTGTTGTCCACTCCCAGACTAAGCATGAAGTAAAATTTCGAGTTTAGAAAAGCCCCGCGTAGAAAATTTGTCGAGGGTCGCGCAGCGACCCGAGACAAATTTTCACGGGGCTTTTCTAAACTCGAAATTTTACTTCATGCGCCACGCGTATAAATCATTGACAATATTGTGAAGTTCAAAATATACTGCTTATATTTGATTTCGCGTAAATTAATTTTAGAAAAGTATTATCAAATCTTACTGTTTCCAAATTCGTGCTTTATAATATTTTTTTCTTTTCACCTCTTAATATAACTTGAATCACTTTTTTCTTCCCTATATTTGGTTTGGTTATATGAAATTATGAGATGTGAGGGAAATTTAACATTTCAAATTGGTCGCATCATTATTACGATATGCTTTGTATAATAAGCATTAGATTTCAGAACACAACATATTGAATCATATTTAAGTGATTGTTTAAAGAGAAAAAGATCTTTTTTAATGTTTAATTTTATAGCAGTTATATCAGTAGGAGTAATATTCTTCCCTTCTGTATTCTTAGTAATATACAATTGTATTTGATGTTCCTACAAATTGTTTGATTATCGATAAAAGAATAAAAAATTGTTATTTTGTAATTTTTCATACATTCGTTGATTATATGAAAGAGTTCAATTTGAAATTTATAATGAGTGTTTCCACTTCTTGATTAAGCATGAAGTAATATTTCAACTTTAGAAAATCTTAAACGTTCGGAAAAATCTAATTTTAGGCTTTACTAAACTTGAAATTTTACTTCATACCCCACTCTTATAAATCATTGAAAATATTATGAAGTTATAAATATACTGCTTATGTTTGATTTCTTGTTAATCATTTTAGAAAAGTATAATTAGATTTTGCTCTTTCTAAATTCGTGCTTTATGATATGTTATCTTTTCACCTCATAAATTATCCACCACTGCAAATACGAGTGTTTGTTGTTCGAATATCTAAAGTTTAGAATATTGGATAGATGAGGCTGTTACTTGGTGAAATTCCATAATATGTAGGAAATAAAGTTTAGAATTTAGATATTTGAATGGCGGGCACTTTTCTAAACTAATAAATAACTTTTTTTCAAGCATTCCTTTATTCCATCAAAGAGTTCAATTTGAAATTTGTAACAAATCTTGTCCACTCCCAGACTAAGCATGAAGTAAAATTTCGAGTTTAGAAAAGTCTAAAAATTTGGATTTGCAGGGGCGCGCGAGCGAAGCGAATCGCGCATCGGCGAATCCAAATTTTCAGGCTTTTCTAAAATCGAAATTTTACTTCGTGCGCCCCGCGTATAAAACATTGACAATATTGTGAAGTTCAAAATATACTGCTTATGTTTGATTTCGCGTTAATAAATTTCAGAAAAGTATTTTTAAATCTTGCTTTTTCTAAATTCGCGCTTTGTAATATTTTTCTTTTCACCACTTAATATAACTTGAATCACTTTTTTCTTCCCTATATTTGGTTTGGTTGTATAAAATTATTTTACGGGGGCAGGAAAAATAATCAGGGAAGAGTCAGGGAAATTAACATTTCAAATTGGTCGCCACCATGACTTCGAGCACATACACATAATTTCATTAATAATGAATTTTCTCATTTTGCAAAATACATGTATTGTTGATACTTTTGAGCAGCTGAAATTTCGCGAAGAATATTTTTTTCAACGTGAAACAAAGTGTATTCATTTCTCTGCAATACTTGTTGTAATTTGAAAGAATTTCCGTACTTTCAAAAGTTATCTTTATTTCACTATCATTTCCTTGGAACCCGATATATTTTATTTTTTTGCGAAATTTATAAAATAAAGTTTGTTAACTTTTGCATAACCTATGCGAATTTCATAAAAACCTGACGTTTAATTATTTTTTTGTTTGCACTTTGAACAAAATATCATCAACGTTTAGCAGCTGTAATTGTACATTCAGTCAATTGATTTTGTTTTTAACAACGTTAAAATAAAATCGATTTGTTTCTCAATAATCTTTAATAATTTAATACTACTTATAAAGAATAGGACACAGTTTCTGTATATTGTAAATTAACTTAAAACTTAAAGTATTTGGTTTAAACAGATTATACTGATTTCATTTAGCATTAATTTAGCATAAAATGCAATAAACTTAGTATTCCGTAAATACATATTTTACGAAAATATCTCATTCATTATATCCTAAACTCGGCAATAAACATAATACATAATTTATATCATTTAACAAACACATCCAGAAATACGTTACTTTAAGTTTTAACAACAACGGTAAAAGAAAATTAATTCATTTTTTAATAATCTTTAAAACTTGATACTACTGATAAAAAAAGGACACAGTTTCTATATATTGTAAAGTAACTTTATGTTTTTGAATTTACGTAAAGTGATTATTACACATAAAAAAAACTATTATTCCTTACTTCACTTTTTATTTCTATCGTTTATGCTAAATGAATGCTAAATTAAATCAGTATAAACTGTTTATACAAAATACTTTAAGTTTAAAGTTACTTTACAATATACATAAAAAAGACTTTTATTCCTTACTTTACTTTTTATTTGTATCATTAGATGTACATTTCAAGACACAAGGTGCTCATTATTAATAACAAACAGTTTTTTATTTATAATGAGCACATCTAATGATACAAATAAAAAGTAAAGTAAGGAATAAAAGTCTTTTTTATGTATATTGTAAAGTAACTTTAAACTTAAAGTATTTTGTATAAACAGTTGTGTCTTGAAATGTACATCTAATGATACAAATAAAAAGTAAAGTAAGGAATAAAAGTCTTTTTTATGTATATTGTAAAGTAACTTTAAACTTAAAGTATTTTGTATAAACAGTTTATACTGATTTAATTTAGCATTCATTTAGCATAAAATGCAATAAAGTTAATGTTCCGTAAATGCATATTTTACGAAAATATCTCATTCATTATATCCTAAACTCGGCAATAAACATAATGCATAATTTATATCATTTAACAAACACATCCAGAAATAACTGTTCAGCCAACACATCATAAAACCAATTTAACGTTTACAACCCGTTCGCGAATTACATATATCATAGACAACTCACCGGCTAATAAGCGTTATAATAAAGCCATTCGACTGCTAAGTACAGTTTGATATACGGCCAGATTTCGCTCGATAAGTTAAAGAGATTCGTGTCCTAACCTCTAAACAACGAGCCTCCGTTGCCGTTCATTCTTCCTTAACGCTCTGTAGATATTTACAGCAGATTACCGGCGTTTTCTCACCATCAATATTTACAGTAACGTATTACGATCACATATTACATCATTCGGAAAGGTTGTAAAGTATGGTAACGCTAGGAACAATGTATGAACTTATTCAGATCTGGATCGTTAGATGTTTGAATTCAAGTTTATTTAATAACAATGAATACAAATTGTAATTATTATCAAAATTAGTATTTTGTATAAAATAAGAGATAAAAATCATGCCAACTGACATTCATTGTTTAAATTGGCTTGAATGTAAATATTACAAAAGATCAGAATTATTAAAAAAAATATATAAAGGGATATTTTGTATGTCACTGACATACTTTGACAGTCCAAATAAAGGACAATTGTACTAAAACTAATCTGAATTATTAGAGCCTTTTTTTATCATGCCCTATAACCTCCATGTACTATCGCACAGTGGGCGATTGCGTAAATTAGACTGCAATCATTAAAAATCATAAGTTTCTGATTCTCACCAAAATATTTTTATTTGGAAAGAAACATGATTTCAGATATTTTTTTTTTAAAATACAACATCGAAGTTCAACTGTTTGTCTATAAATATAAAATCAAGAGCTATTAATTTACCGCTGTTCAGTAAAGACAACCGCATAAATACAACCGCATTAAAAGTTTAATAAACATTATTATTTGTATTTATAATACATTTTTAATTGTAGAATTAGATAAAAGTATGTAATTACTACATTTTTGGAATATTGACTTACCTTGTTCTTATATATTTCCCGGAGAAAATAATATTTCAAAACTATCTCTTAAAAAGTATACATTTGAACATGATCTAAATGAAATCATATCTCGTTCATTTTCGGTAACTAAACTTTTTGCAATTTCTGATAACATAATACGTATACACAATTCCATTTGTTTCTGGATCTCGCCTAGCCATGCTTTCGTGTTGTTATGTTGCAGTATCAACATTTACATTTTTTATTAGTTGCCACTCCTGATTCATTATTTTAACAGTGTTGCAATAATTTATGATATCATAAGTAATCCTCTTTTTAATTTTGAAGAGGTTTATTGTTAATCTTGCAACATGGGGAACCTTTCTTTTGAAACCATTCCTCCTTTTATTATTTCGCTTGGGGAATCTGGCTCAGAACAAACATCAGAAGATTCAGATACAGGTTCTCTTGACTAAATAATAAAAGTGGAATGAGGGCTTAAAAATTGTTTGACATGAAAATTATCAGTATCACAAGAGGGTGGGAATAAATTTGCAATTCTACAAAAAAATACTGAGGGCCAACAGAAGAGAGAATGACCAAAATTAAGGTGGATGGATGGAGTTGATCAAAAAGACCCAAGCGAGAAATACAAATGGATGACGAAATAAGTTTGCAGAGCCGAATTCATTATATTTGTTATATACAATATTATTGCTGTGTTTGTATGTACAAAAACCAAGTAGTAAATTTTGTTAATCTTAAAACTGCATATTATTATCCTTTTATATCTGAAAATTTGTAAAACAGGCAACAGTGTAAGATCACAATAGTCAGAAATTATAACCTTAAAATCGAACATCTGACAGTGACATTTAAAAACCCTGATTTAAAACACAACCAGCCCCATTTACAATACTTAAACTGTCACTTTTCCATAGCTAGGCGAGATCCAGAAACAAATGGAATATATAATATACTTTGCTATACCAATTAAAGTTTTCGCTCAAAATTGCTTTTATAAGGTATTTTAGATTCATTGGGTATTTTGAGCACGCATGGAGTTTTTCTTTTTAGTATACATATCTCAATTATATGCTGTAATGCTTTGTAAGTGTAATTGGAAGCGTTAAACGAGTGTTTTCCACTCCCAGATTAAGCATGAAGTAAAATTTATAAATACACATAAATATCCATGATATATATCGAAGTATATAATTATCGATATATATCATAATAAATATCGTGATACATATCTGATGATATACATCGCCGAACTTTGGTTTAACAATTTACAATTTAGAATCTTTTAAATGTGATTAACATTTGGAAACTATAGAATAAATTGCATTTAATGGGCTATACCATTAGACGTACGACGAAATAAATATCTACTTCTATAAGATACCTACTCACAAGTGATATATGTACATAAAGCTATGTAGAAAAAAATCGCGAATATCTTAACGTTAGTATTTTACAACCACTATATATCATATTGTACAATAAATTACAATTTGACAGTAGCATAATAAATTCTTGGGTTCATATAGCGTCTCGCGAATAAAAAGATATTTTCAATTAGAATGTAGAAATATATTATGGGCTATAATGCATAAATTATGTTATTGTACTTGAGCAAGAAATTAACTAGACGATTTTTAATAGGAAGATGTACTTCAGATGGCTGCACGGCAGGTGGTAACCTCTAGGGTTACCAACAGGTACTTATAATAACTCGTGCAAAATGGATTATGATAAGTAATCATGTGATAACGATACCCAATTATTCTTAAATACGAAATATTAATTATTAAATACACAGGTATTACATAGTAAAACAGAGCAATATTTATATAGAATATGTGCGTTTATATAGAGATAATTTGTTTCTAAGCTACAGTCTGAAAAGATATTTACATTTAAAATAATCACATTTCGAAATAACCAAAATAAATTAAATACTCTATTTTAAAACATTAACTTTGTGAAAATAGTGTAAATATGGAGCTTAGTTTAACATTTTTACTTTTCCTGCAATACAAAGAAAGCGTATTATTTTTTTTATACAGACAATAGATCGATTTAAAACATCGATGGCCAAAGTATATGCCAACATCATCACAATTCTTTAGGAACAATTATTTAAATCATCATCATACAAGGTGACCTTATTTCGCGGAAAGTCAGTTATTGGGGCAAAATTGGTTATTTCAGGGCCCAATAATAATTTTAAATTAAATTTAAGATATCGTATTGTCAAAAAAATGTTATCATCAAAATACTACTTTTTAAAATTTCGTGATATTTGTACTCTGTCCCATATGTAAAAAAAAGGGAAAGTATTGTTTGAGCGTAAATTTTCGAATTAAACACTTTAGTGGATACATCTGTTTTGAGGTCCTCCGACTTGAATACGACAATTTTTTTAAAAATGTCTTTCCTTCTGTCCGTCCCTCATAGTGTAGCCTAAACCGATCGAAATCACGCATTTAAATCTATGTATACAGGGTAAGTCATTTATCTTGAGACACTCAAATATTTCAACAATTAATCAAGCCCGCAAGCCACCTCCTTAGGAGCGTGCCTGATTGAGACTAAACGTTTAATGGGGAAATGATGGACACATCATCTTTTTTTATTAAAAAAAAAACTATTGAATCTAGACATTTCTAACTTTGAGATTATAAAGGAACTTTTTAATGAGAAATCTGGTAGCATACTTGATTTTAACACAACTTGATGATTCACCCTGGAACTAAATCCAACTTTTGTTTGTCTTATGGGCGCCATTTTATAATATCAAATTTTTTGAAATATTTTTTTTAAATTCAGTGATGTATCACACTCATAATTTATTTTACATTTGATATGCAAAATAATAATCTTTTGATTTTTGTAAAAAGTGCCTTTAACCATAGCTTACTTGGTTTTCAGTTCTTTAAGATAGAATGATTACTTTAGTAATTGATAATTAACACAACCTAAGTAACCAGCATTATGAAAAATAGTTAGAAAATACTATTAATTTGTGAAACTAGTATTAAGTACTATGTAATTAACTGTACGAGAAACGATCTGTTATTTTCACTCAATTTAAAAATAGGTTTATGTAGTTTCTTCGAACAGAGCCCTCACAACTTACATTGAACGATCTTAATCAATTGGACAATTAATTAAAGCTTACAACTTTAATTAATTGCGAGGCATTTATCGGAGAGTCCATCCAGACGCACGACTTCGAACGTGTTGAAACCGAAGTTGTGCAATGAAAGCAAATATTTACACTTCCAAGAAACAATAACCACCAGCATCACACTTGCCATGTACAATAATTAATGACGATTATATAATTAGTAATTGATTCAAACCAAGAAACTCATTGAATGAGGCAGGTTAGTTAATAACAACTTTTTTTATTTCACAATTTTATAATTATTTTTTTTTAATTTCGGTGAAGGGATGTTTGGAGATTAGTTTTTATTTTTAAAAAACAATAAACAATTAAATCGCCAGTTACACACAACAAGAATAGTTTTAAAATGTTAAAGAAAAAGTGATGTTATTTAAGATTTATCAATATGTTAATGAGGCATATCTACATTATATTTATTTTCTTATATTACATAAATTGTTTTTAATTTATTCACAATCCGTAACTTAATAATACTTAACTTCGCACTAAATCAGTGTTTTATATGCGTGGCGCATGAAGCAACATTAAGAGTTTAGAAAATCCAGAAAGTTTGGATTGATCTAAGCTACATTTTCAGGCTTTTCCTTACTCGAAAGTTTACTTCATGCTTAATCAAGGAGTCAAAACACTTGTTTGAAGCTGTATATTGACAGCTTTAATAAAAACAACGAATTCCTGCAAATTTACCAAACACTGTAATCATCGGGATGTGTATGCTTAAAACAAAAATGTTTTCATTTCATTCGTTTCAAAGTAAAAATTATTAAACGCATACATGGATTTAATGATTTTTACTTTGAAACGAATGAAATTAAAACACTTACATTTCATTTCATGCCGTTGAGAATATTTTACATCCAATAAATAAAAATTGATCATCAGATATTGCTATATAATTAAGTATCCACGCTGTTTTAGCTTTTTTGTGGCGGCCACGACCATTACTTGTAATTAATTTAGGGGCGGACCGTGGCTGATAGTGCAATTTAAAATTTAGATTGGACTTGAAGGGAAAACCATATTCGCTGTACATATTAATATAACTAAGTTATATTGTTGGGCACGTAGAGTAATTACACATTTCATATATAAATTTAATTTATTTTTGTTTGATAACGCGTTCATAATAATTAATAGTAAATGCAAAAAAAATAAAAAAAATACCGTAAAATATAATGATATTTATCTTGTACCAACATCTTTATTAATACAATAAATGTCATAATTCTAACATTTGTAAATGTATGTCAACATTTTTTTTAAGTAATTAATATGCATTACCCCGAAGGATATGACTAACACGCACTAATTACCAAACACTTAATTATATTCCAAACACAGATCACAATCAGATAATTTCTTTGGCAAACATTTTAGAAAACGTTGTCACGCTCTTGACAAATTACGCCATAATTGCAGTGCACAATAGAGATAAAACTTATTAAAGGAAGCGAAATCTAATCTCACACAAGCAAACAATGCACCTACAAAATGCATCATTATCTGGTGTGTTCGGATTATTTTTGTTGGTGTGCTACTATTTGCTGAATCGAGTGCTGGTTTAAAACAGTTAAAGTCCTACATTTGCATGCAAAGAACAGTAAAGTACGAAACGAAGATTGAGTTATTGGAGAAGGAAATTCTTTGGAGTGACGTGATTACTTTGGTACTGCTATGTTAGATTTTGAAAGGAGGATGTTCTAGATATTCTGATAAACTTTGGTTGATAGACAAAGCCTTCGTGAATTTATTTAACAGAAAACATAAAATATTATATTAGCTCGGGAAGTAGTTGTTCCAATGAATATTTGGAGAAGTCTCAGCTAGTCTAAATTTTTTTATTATAATTTTAATTCGTTTTTATATTTTGTAAAATCATATAGGCCAGTCGTGCTAAAATTGACTTAATTTTAAATTCAAAATTAGATTCTTCTTATATTTCTCTTACAGTGGTCAATTTAAGTCTTACAAGGGGCAATTAAAAATTAATAGAATATTTATTTATACAGTACATCTTTCACATGTAATCAGTGTATTTTGAACTTCACTTAAAACCAGTGTGGCGCATGAAGTACAATTTCGAGTTAAGAAAAGCCTGAAAATTTGGTTTGGTGTCATATCGTCAAGTTATGTTGGGTTAAATTTTATTGTACCAAGTTAGGTTAGGTTAGGTTAGATATCAGATCGTTAAATTAGGTTAGATTCGATCACATCTTTAAGTTAAGTTACATTTCACATTTATTAAATTTCGATTTTAGAAATTCGCTTCACTTCGCCCGGCAAATTAAAATTTTCAGGCAATGTACTCGAGGTCATTTTGCGGCCCAAAATGAGTCGAGTACAAGTACAAGTACTTGGAAAATAAAGTACTCATGGACTGAGTCTCTAGTACATGAAAAGTACTCAGAGTACAAATTTTGAGTACTTGCACTCGAGTGCCGCCTAGCTCTGTGTACATGTATGTTTTGAGCGATTTTAATTTACCTGTTTTGGCATTCAACAATGTCAAATATCTATAATAATCGTGAAAACCTAAAACCACAAAAATTAATTGAAAACTTATCGGTATTTTAGCCTTTCTGAAATTGAGTTACCTGGTTTTACTTTAAAGCATCAGTATTGGTACATCCAGTATAATATAAAATCGAAATTGTATGTAAATACATAAATTAAATGATGGCTAACAACATTGTTAGAATTTATTATATTAACCTCGTATATTCTAATTGCACGAAAGGTCATCTTTCATAATTCATAAACCATCGAGTAGACTTGGTAATTTACACATTTCGCTTTTTGATTATCTAAAACGGTACACGTTCTTGCGTTCATTTGTGCCACAACAATGGGCTGTAAAGTAACGGCTTAGAAGCGTTAATTATTAAAACTGTGCTACGATCATTTTCCTGTAGGGCATTCAGCGTTTAATGTTGTGAAAAGTGTTATTAAATTAAACTTAATTACCATTGTATTACGAAACTGACTGAGGGTAATTGTTTTTTTTTTTTACAACCGTACACAAGTACAAATCTGTATGGTGATATACAGGGAGTTTTTCTTTAAAGTATACGTTTTGAAAATTCATCTTATTTTCTTTAAATTTTTGGATGTTCGTTCTTTTTTTAAACAGAGTTAAATTTGAAGCTTTAAACGAGTGTTTTCCACTCCCAGACTAAGCATGAAGTAAAATTTCGAGTTTAGAAAAGCCCCGCGTAGAAAATTTGTCTCGGGTCGCTGCGCGACCCTCGACAAATTTTCACGGGGCTTTTCTAAACTCGAAATTTTACTTCATGCGTCACGCGTATAAAACATTATTTTTAGGAAGGTTCAAATATACATGAATTTTACAATATTTTAGTGTTTTTTAATAATAGTAATAATATGCTATATACATAGAGGAAGTTTTTCTTTTTCTTTTAGGAAGGTTCAAATATACATGAATTTCACAGTATTTTAGTGTTTTTTACGCGTGGCGCATGAAGTAAAATTTCGAGTTTAGAAAAGCCCAGAAAATTTGTCTCGGGTCGCTGCGCGACCCTCGACAAATTTTCACGGGGCTTTTCTAAACTCGAAATTTTACTTCATGCTTAGTCTGGGAGTGGAAAACACTCGTTTATAGCTTAAAATTGAATTCTTTTAAAAACACAACGAATATCTAAAGATTTAAAAAAAATAAGCTGAATTTGGAGTATACAAATTTTCTGGGCTTTTCTAAACTCGAAATTTTACTTTATGCGCCACGCGTAAAAAACACTAAAGTATTGTTAAATTCATGTATATTTGAACCTTCCTAAAAGAAAAAGAAAAACTTCCTCTATGTATATAGCATATTATTACTTGTACATTTACAGTAACAGTAAATTTTGCTGTATGAATTCCATAATTGTCAATACAGTGGATATTTGTGGCCATGCAATATAAAGATCTGTTCTGATAGTCAGTGAGATTTTTCATTGATTACTTTTCTCAATTGTCAATTTAATGAGATACGGCAAAACTCTTCAATTAGTCAATTCTTCCCAAAATAACGTAGCCCCCACTTTATTTTGGGAAGAATTGACTAATCCGTGTAGACTAAAATGACGTAATTTCAGTGCGACTTCTCGCCGATGACAAATAAAGGCTTAAGGGGAAAAACCAAATAAGTCCAAAAAGTACCGGAAATCGTTTTTGGCGCCATTGTAAACCTTAGACCTAATATTTTTACGTAGGCAAACTTAACGGAAAGCATACAAATGGGTCACCAGTTATTCACGACGAAACTAATATCACAACCTATCATACATAGTTTGAATTTTTATTTTGTTCCTTTGTAAAATTTCAAAATTGGGACTCATTTGGTTTTCCCCTTTAATCCTTCAAATTGCATTAGTGTTGTGAATACCCCCCCGGCTATCAGAATAGACCCTTACAAAATAGTATAGACCTGTTAGTCCGAAATGCTACCAATTTTTTTGGTTGCCTGCATTTTAGATGAAATTACAAACCAGCAATGCAAATTAATTTATTTGAAATATGAAAATTAGGTTTTGTGTAAAACAATGGTGCACTGCAAATATTTTTAGAAATCCGAGAAGTATTTTCAGAATATGAGCAGGATTATAGAAGAAGTTAAGATAAACGAATTAAATAATTATTACCATCATCTTCATATTTGGTCAAGTCTTATGAGATGTGCAACTATTTTTAAACGTAAGAAAATCCATCTTAATTCTCAATGCGAGCACGTTGCCAACATCAAACCTGAACATTAATTAACTTACACGAGTGAAGACATAGTAAATTATCAATTATCTAGCCGTTAACATTTATCCCTGGACGCTGCCCGAGGCGCGTCACCCTCCATTCCACGGCGGCCATTACTCATTTTTTCCCAACCTTTGCGTCGATTTCTTCTTATTTTCGAATTCCGCAACGCGCTTCGTATTAATATAACACATATATCAAAAAGTTACGGCGATATTTTACGACATCGTTTTAATTGGCAAATTACACCGTGTCGCCTGGGAAATGCCATTGATTCCAAGAACGCCTTCTTATAAATACATCATTATATTGCATCTACATTAACATTATACGTTGTATTAATATATATTTATTGCAAATAAATTATTATTTATAACTCAATCAAAAATAAATAATAATCTCAGAAATATCTGAATTGACAATTCCACTCCAGCTTTAGAATTTTAATTTTTAAAATTAAATGATACAAATATATTTGTTTAACTTCTAGCCATGTATCGAATCATCTTTCTTATTTATTAAATTGTTTTCGCAAAGTATGATTTTACATCGTAAAGAAAAAAATTCTGTTAGGTATACAATCTAAACATATTATTTATTTATTTATTTTAACGGTTTCACCTTTTACAATAGTGTATACATATATATAGAACTTTAACGCAACAATAATGTTCCATAAAAATATAACAAGTAGGGTGTGAATATGTATACATAATATAAATCAAACACAAGTTTAAAGTAACTAATTAAAGTAAAAATAAAAGAAATAAACAATAGTAGCACTATAGCAAATGAATAATATAGAAATAAATTGTATCTCAACTAAGAATTGAAAAAGCAATAGATCTTACTTGAGATTTGAAGGCTGTAAATGAAGTCCCAAAGAGAGTGATGGTTCTGAGTCGATCAATTATATTATAATGTCTCATCATTCTGCTCAATGGACTATTTCTGCCAAAGTTTGAGCGGTGAAAATGCTCACGAAATGTTAGGTTAATACGTGTATTGCTAGGCACGTTGAAATTAATTAAATGGAGCCACTCAGAGCAGTCTATTATCGAATTTACAATTTTAAATAGAACACAGAAATCAAAATAAATGCGCCTATTTTCAAGGCTGGCTAAGTTAATTGTAGCCAGCATATGAGTGCGACTATAATTTATTCTTAAAGTGCCAAATTTGTAACTAATATTTAATAGGAATTTATTTTGCACTTATTATTATATATCAATAATTACACCATTTAGGGCAGCTTGGTGGTGTAGTGGTTAGAGTGTTGTATTGCCACGCCACGGACCGGGGTTCAAATACCGGCCTAACAAGTTGTCTGCATTTATATAGGTTAGGATAAAAATGCCAAACACTCCGTCTTCTCGGATATGACGTTAAATGCATGTAGGCCCCGTGTACTGCCTGGATGTTGCGTGCACGTTAAAGATCCCTACCGGTGGGTTGGAACTCCCACCGGGTTCGGCAAAATTCCCGGATAACTGTAAAAAAAATAAAAAAAAATACACCATTTGGTAAATTTTGCTCAATTAATAAATAAGCACTGATAACCTATCTTCGCACTTTTATTTCAATTGATTAATACTGAGTCAATTTAAATTCAATTTAAAGCTTCTAACGAGTATTTCCACTCCTTAATTCAACATGAAATAAAATTTCGAGCTCAGGCTTGATCTGTTTTTTGATAATGGAGTTACCTGTAGATACTTTTGTAACCTCCCAAATATTTTAATTTGTTCATCAAAATCGGATACATAGAAAACTAGGAAACTATACATTTTCTCTAAAATGACTGATTTTTCATTGAATTTACGGCTAATTGCCGGTTTCGTTATTAATAAACTAGCGCTTAAAAGAAGATGTTTTTATTGTTTTATCATTTTTAACTCAGTTTTGAATTGATTTTTTTGTAATGTCGTTATGAACTTAGTTTTAAGGACAACATTACTTTTATCCATACTTCCAATGTTATTTTGAAGTCAATTATTTTTGTGCAACTAAATATGAATAGCTAAGTACCTAAGCAAGAAGAAAAATGCTACTACAGTTACTTAATACGGTCAGCTAATTATACAATTAAACTGTACATTTTCAAAATTGCTTCCAGTCTACCTATCTATATTTCCATCTTCATACTAGTATTTCACTATATAACACATTTTCTTTCACTGCAATTACAACAAAATCTACTCATCTTTTCTAACAATATAATAACACCTTACAAAGTACAGTAAACCCACTTTAAGAATTTTTTTAACACCTCCGCGTGTAATCACCTTAACCATCATGAGCATCCAGATAAAATTGGCTGACCTCTAGCATTTCGGCCTTTATCGTCCAAAATTGGTATAGAAGTGTGATCGTTAATCCTAATTTTAGTATCTCATGCAGCAACGGTAAATCCCCATAAGTATAGTATCTTAGTTAACAGTTTGAAAATATTGCGACTTGAACTTGAGCTTGAGGTCAATAATGGTTCAACATATTTGTTTCATCGCCGGTTCGAATGTCATTTATATTATGATACAGCTAGTGTATAACCGTTACGGAATACAATCTCAGATGATTTTTGTAAAGGTTTAATTAGACACGACGGATTTTAATTGATAGAGAATGCGGGCTTGTATAAGTTCGGATTTATTTTCTTGAATGTCAGAAAATATCTTAACACAAATATTTTTAAATAGAAATAAACAATTTTCATTTGTTGAAGTATATAATTTTTGTAGCAAGACTTTCAACTTTAGAGAATTTTATACAAAATTATATTGATAAGAAAATGTGTATATGCGCTTGCCTAAAATTAGTAATATATATTCTTAGTATACAATTATTTTAGGTAACTAAATAAAATGCAATCATAAATTACTTTATGTCTGTTATTTATACAAATGTTACTTTACTACCATCGAAAATTCTACACCCTGTACACCTGTTTTAAAACGCCCTATATTAATCACCATAATGAAATTAATATTGATAATGAAGGTTTAAATTAAATTACACTTGGTTTGTTTCACAATTTTTTTCTTTACTATTTACTCGTCTAGTTTCGCGTTTTACAGCATTATCAGGAGTGATAATGTTGTAAAACGCGAAACTAGTCGAGTAAATAGTAAAGTAAAAAAATTGTGAAACAAACCAAGTGTAATTTAATTTAAACCTTCATTATCAATACTTAAAAATGTTTCACCAAGTGATAAGTGAGAAAATTATTCAAGAAATATGAAATTAATCTTTATTAATTGACCTTAATATTTCACTTCTGTGGCAGAAATATGTATTCAGAGTTATATAAAACTCATGGTAAATAAAAATAATATACATGATGTAAACATTGGTTCGTACGACAGAATTATAAATTAAGACATCATATGAGAGACCAAACATGTCGCGACCTAAAAAGCGAAAATGCACAAGCAATTGCAGCTTCGAAAGTGAATTACGATAAAGGTTAATTTTCGTACATGCACGTGGACATGCATCCGAAAATTCTGACTACCATATATGCACTTAAACAAGAATTGATATTGTACGAAGTGCTGTAATCGAATTGTGTAAGGCTGACATAAAATGGTAAGAGACATAAATAACGTATTTTAATATAGTGTAATCTGTAGGTATAACTTAGGTTCAAGTTGTTTATTTTACGGAATCATCTTGTATACGGTATATTAAAGTGTGAAATTTATTTTGAAGAAGAGAAAAGTACTATTCAAACAAATATTAGATTTGTAAATTAAATTCACTTGGTTTTGTTTCACTTATATGTATTTTATTCTTAAACTAATTTCGGCTCATTTCCAGTATCAAGAATTATTTTTTCACTTAAATAACACACTTAATATGTTTAGGTTTCAAAATAATGTCTATTGTACTACAACAATTGTTTCACCACACAGTGGCTTCATCAGGTAGATGAATGATGATGAATGATTAGCCACTGTGTGGTGAAACAATTGTTGTAGTACAATAAACATTATTTTGAAACCTAAACATATTAAGTGTGTTATTTAAGTGATATTATGGAGTTTCAACAACTAACAGCCTCAGCTATACAATATCAAGAATTATTTTTTATAAGTGTATTACCAAGTGATTAATAAGAAAATAATGTTGTATATAATTATCTACTATTCTAGTATTGAATAGCAGATAATTATATACAACATTATTTTCTGCGATTCAAATATGAATAATTAAAACACTAAATTAAATGAATATTTTTATATTTTAATTAATAGTCAACATAGACATATTTGAATATTTAAATATAATATTCAAATATTAACCCATTATGTGCCATTGATGCATATACGCAACATTATTAATTTTATGTTGATTAAATTACAAAATAACTTAATTTGATATATTATATTATTTAACTTGACTTGAAAATGTATGAACAAAAACGTAAATATTTTGTTATTTAAATATCTTGATAATTACTCATTTAAATAAAATGTTTTCAGTGTATTTTTAACTTCACAATATTTCAGTGTTTTATACGCGTGGCGCATGAAGTAAAATTTCGAGTTTAGAAAAGCCCCGTGAAAATTTGTCTCGGGTCGCTGCGCGACCCTCGACAAATTTTCTACGCGGGGCTTTTCTAAACTCGAAATTTTACTTCATGCTTAGTCTGGGAGTGGAACTACACGTTATAAACTTCATATTGCACGTTTTTATACAAAATCGACGAATGCCTTATATTTACAGCGTATACATTATTTATATTAAAAAAAAAAACTTCATAGAATGTAATACAATAAATCATTTGTAGAAATCATATAAAAAAGTGTAGAATTTTACCTAAAATCCACTTTTAGAGTTAACTCTATAATTGCTCGGCCGTTAATGGGTTAAGGTATTGTTTAAATGTGTTTACTCAACCAAAAAAATAAAGATAGATTTTAAAAAATCAGGGTTATTGTAAAAGATAAATACATGTTTTTAGTGAAGAAAGTGTTAATGTTTTATTACGTTAATTCATATTTTTCTCTTCACGTTACTCAAACCAAATACATAATAAATATAAATAATTAACACTGTTGTATCCTTTCTTCACACTTTAAAAGTGTGAAGAAAGGATACAACAGTGTTAATTATTTATGATTATACTCTTCACGAAACTCAAAAACAAATATCGAACATAATAAATAGATATAAAATGAATAAATTTAAAATATATAAATAAAATGAACGGTCCTGAACTTGCACAAGGTACCACAACGAAGTATTATTTGCAAAAGCCCAATACTTCTTTAAAAAATGATCAATTTAAGTATTTTCGTTGATGTGGTAAAGTTTGACCTTTTTGTGCTAATTTTGATAACATTTTAAAGATGTTTGTAATAACTTATTTGTTTTTTGTTGGTCTTTGGAGCTTTATTTCAAATTATACATTTATACTTATTTATTTAAAATATAAAAATATTAAATTGTAAATGATAATTATTATGAATTATTCGTTTTCTTAATGTTAATAATTTCGATATTTCTTAACTACTGTTTATTAATATTGACGTTATGGCTGGAATCCAGACTCTGGATTCAATTAGATTTTATCGATTTGTATAAAAAATTACAAAAACCGAAAAATATTTTAATTGTATTTTTCCTTTTTTGCAATTTCCTATTCAATTGCATTATATCGATTTGTATAAAACATTACAAAACCCAAAAAAAATATATTTGTTTTGTTTCCTTTTTTGCAATTTCGTACTCAATTTTACTTTATCGACTTACATAACAAAAATCATAATCGCCTTTTTTTATTGAAACTGTCATTTATTCACAAATATTGAAGATGACAGCCAATGAGATTTGCTTAGGAAACAATGACACTCTTGATGTGTTAGATGACAGATTAATAAATTGGGGTGCTTTCAACTCCTTTCTTAAAAGAATATTTTTAAATTGGAAAATTTGTCAAATTTTTAGAATTTCCAAAACTCGAAATATTTAATTGATGAGGCGGATACATGATGAAACTCCATAATACTATTTGAAATAAAACAACACAGTTGGGAGGGTTTCACTTTTATTATTGAACACTGCAACATGTTTCACCACACAGTGGCTTCATCAGGCAGATGAAATAATGATTTTACAAAGTACAGGTAAAAGCTTATATACTAATGCAATTAAGTCAATAGAAGGGGGGGGGGGCAATGAGGCAATTAGGCTGAAACTAATACAAACAATTTTGAGCGACTAAATATTGATTAGGGGTGAGTTGTTTACTTCAATTTGGTCATTTAATAGAATACCTTTTTTGTTATATTTATTAATTTCTAATTCTTCTAATAAGTTTAATTTACGACTTTTGTTACATTCGTGCAAAATTTTGAATTTAGGGTTGAAGTTATGTTGGTATTCGATTAAATGATTGGCGTAGGTTGAAGAGGTTTTCTTAAATTGAAAGCATTTTTGATGTTCTGAAATGCGATCTGGGAAGCTACGTCCAGTTTGTCCAACGTATACCTTAGGGCAATCTCCACACTCTAGCAAATACACGCCAGAGTTCGTCGTTTTATCAGATTTGTCTTTAGAATTACTGATGAATTTATTAAGTGAATTGACCGTTCTAAAAGAAGGAGTTAGGTTTAAGGATTTGAGTTTTTTGCTGATGGCAATCGAAGGGGGACCGTTAAATGTTAATGAGCAATATTTATTATTCTGATTTTGAAAATTGGTGGGATATACTAATTTCAGGGCTTGTTGTTTTTGTTTTTTAACAAGGATGTCTAAGATGAGCTTTTGACGAAAGCATTTTTTTATTTTGAAATATTTTTTTTTAACACAATAAAACACTTTTTACACAATTTATTTTTATGTGACTGCAGTTTCGGCAAATTCAGCTTGCCATTATCAAATATGAAGTGTCTAAAACTGGAAACAATACGGGTATATACACAAAAAGTGATTACATGAAAACGGATTACAAAACGGCTTTAAAAATGGGGGTATACAGTAGGTCAACCAGACAAAAAATATCAAATCCAGAGGAAGAAGCTCATCCGACTTACAGAAGACAAAGAAGCCAAGGTAGCTGCTACACCAAGAACAAACCAACATAATTTTCACCCCAGAGTTATTAACAATAGTAATGTCTTATTCACAAACTCAGAAATAAAACTACTAGAATCCGGCCCTAAATACTCACCACATGTCAGTTGTAATAGCTTTAAAGAAACTTTGATTGTTGAATCAGAATTAGCTCTTAAACAAGTCAGCAATTGTGATTCAACAAAATTTAAGATTACCAAAGTAATTAAAAATAGTGAAATTAGCTGTCCAGTTGATGATAAAACAATATTTTCAATCAAAAAGAAAGTTAAACATAACGATCTAATTATCACTAAAGCCGACAAAGGTAATTCAGTTGTCATTTTGCCCAAAACCGATTATTTTACAAAAATCTAATATTTTATCGATAACTCTGTGTCTATTATCGAATATTTTTATATTTATTATATTCGTCCACATACACATTTAATGCATTTTATATAATCGGATAAGCAACATTAATTTAACCTTAGCTATTGAACCGTTTGGTGTTAGCGATTCAGGGTATCCCTTTGTAAAACATATTTCTCATATATATATATTTTTTTTTTGATATTATTTTGTTTATACATTAATTTTGGTTATACTTAGTAACGTAATGAGTATGATGTGTTACTATATACAACTAATTGTGTTAATTTCAATTGTAAAAAAGGTGAATTCCGTAAATAAAGAATAATAATAATAATAATAACTCTGAAATCATTGAATTGAAAAAAGATCCTACAGCCGAGTTCCAGAAATCTCTTAAAGATTGTTGTAATAAATGTCAGGGTATTTTTCCTAATAGTAACCAATATTCAATGTTTCCAATGAACCCTATTTCCCCTAGGTTATACGGTTTAATAAAAATCCACAAAGATAATTCTCCCATCCGTCCAGTAGTGTCATATATGAACTCACCCTCCCGTAATTTATCTATCCACTTAAATTCAATTTTTAAGGAAATAACCGATTTTAGAGATCCTTATTCGGTTAAAAATTCCATCGAACTCACTAAACAACTTAACAACTTCAAAATGGAACCTGGATACAAACTCGTTTCATTCGATGTAACTAATATGTTTGCTAATATTCCTCCTTCAGAGTGTATTCAATTAATAGAAAAAACATTTGATAGATGTAATACTAACATCACTATAAAAACAGACTTTTTAAATAATTTACAAATCAATCTAAATAACAAATTTTTCTCATTTGATAACAAATTTTACAAACAAACCAATGGCCTAGCAATGGGGTGCCCCTTAAGCCCATTGTTAGCTGATATTTTTATGCACAACTTCACTGTAATTATTTTAAATTCACCACTTGCGAATAAACATATTAAATTGTGGCACCGTTACGTCGATGATATACTAGCTTGTTTCCAGGGTACAGATAGACATCTCAACCAATTTTTAGATTACATTAATAACCTACATCCCAGAATAAAATTCACAGTAGAAACAGAAATAAACAACAACATTAAATATCTTGACCTCTCCATCACTAAAATAAATAATAGAGTAACATTTGACATTTTTAAAAACCCACATTCACAGACTCAGTAATTCCCATCCACTCCAGACATCCCTATAAACATAAAATAGCTTCTTTCAATTCAATGATCAATCGAGCGTTTAAAATTCCCTTATCAGATAGTTCTTTTGAAAAAGAAGTTAGCCTGATTAGGACCATGGCTATTAATAATGGTTATGGTCATGATCTAGTACAGTGGTGGGGAAACTTTTTTTAAGACGGGCCATTTGTAATAACCAGACAATCGTAGCGGGCCAAAGAAGAATGCTTAATCGTAGGTAGGTAGTTTTTATGCGGGTCGTCACATTACGAAGTAAAAATGCGTTCAAACATTCTCACGACGGCACTCTTAAACGGGCCGGATTAAACCTTTCCGCGGGCCGGACTTGGCCCGCGGACCGTAGTTTCCCCATCACTGATCTAGTAGATAAACTAATTAAAAAACATAAATTTTCCCAAATTAAACATTTACTGTATGCAGGAATACCAAATAAATCAGACAGTACAACTTACAAACCAATTACTTACTTTGGCAATGTCAGTTTCCAAATTAAAAATATTTTGAAAAAACATAATATAGAAATTGCATTCAAACCATTTTGTAAAATTAATAATTATATTTTTAATAGTAATACCAAAATTGATAAAGGTAATAGATCAGGAGTATATAAATTAACATGCACAGATTGTCAAGGAGTATACATTGGTCAATCTGGTCGTAATTTCAATACTAGACTAAAGGAGCATAACCGGGCTTTTCGGTTGCGACAATGTGATAAGTCATCTTTTGCAAAACATCTCTTAGATGAAAACCATACTTTTGGAAAAGATGTACTTACTATTATTCATTGTGCCGAAAAGGGTCGGAAGATGAATCTCCTTGAATCCCTAGAAATACATAAAGCTAGCGCTAATCCGGGAATCCCCCTAATTAACGACCAGGTTGACCTACTGTATACCCCCATTTTTAAAGCCGTTTTGTAATCCGTTTTCATGTAATCACTTTTTGTATATATACCCGTATTGTTTCCAGTTTTAGACACTTCATGTTTGATAATGGCAAACTGAATTTGCCGAAACTGCAGTCACATCAAAATAAATTGTGTTATACAAACAAAGTTAAAAGTGTTTTATTGTGTTAAATTAACATGTATAACGAAGTAGAAGCCTCCACAATTCATTTTTTTTTATTTCGAATGTTTACAATTGTTAGGGTTACATGCTTTTTTGCTGTACAGTAAGTTTTATGTATGACTTTAAATTACCAATTGTTACCATGTTTCCAGTAATATTACCGAGAATATCACCCAATTTTAAATGACCGGTAATTTTACATCACTTACAGGTATAGTCAAATTACATTACATATATGCTACATTTCATATTTAGGTCGCATGTGGTACAGTACGACGTTGCAGGACTATATTGTGATGCTTGTCATTTTAGAAAAATGTAAAAATTCTAGTGAAAATCAATGACGATTCATGATGGGTTTAATAGTCGTCTAAAATACGAAAATAACAATAATAGTGCCAATAACTTATTTTCTAAAAAAATATTTTGTTTGTACTTATCTATACCTATTTCTAAACACGTATATTTATAAAATGAATAAAAACAATATGCTACATATTTAAAACTGCAATAAAAAGATTCATTTTTGAGCACATTAATTCAGTCTTTCAAAATCGAATTGTGAAATTGTAACAAATTTCAAAATCGAATAGACTTACTTTCAAATTTGATACCACCACAACATATTTTGAATTCAATACTATTTATTCATTAATTAAATATGTAGTTTATATTATCTAAACTAAAATAAGTAATCTTTATTTCTAAACACAATTCATTATACCTTACGTAAATTCCATAAATAACCAGCTTACGAGCGTACCATCCAAGAGGATCAAATATTATTTATTGGAAGCAGCGAGCGATCGTGATTTTCATACAGCCGATAAATCACGTTACAATTACGCCACGAGCTGAACTCGTATATTTTTCACCGTTCAACATTCCCGGGTAATCTCCCGGATAACCCACATATTAATTCCTACAACCTGTAATCTGTACCGGCCATCGATAAATCCTCTGTGCTGCACAAAGGAGCTGGTGTCAATTGAAATTTCCAGAACCAGTTTTTCGAAACGCTCATTTTTCACTATATTAATTAAACACTAATACCTTGAACAAACCGTGTGTGTAATCTCATTATCTGTACGCACACAATGCTTTTTTTGACGTTCTTGCAAGTACATGCGGGAGGATGGTAAAAGTGGTACATGGGTATAATTGGTAGGTTGTTAAAATTGATTTGCATGGTTTTATTAAATAAATAATTAAAGTGTGTCTCTCGAGAACTTTTATTGCCAGGTACAAACCATAAAAATCTATACAATTAAGTTTTTATGGGTTGTATTTACAGTTGAAAAAATTGTCTCATATACAAATTGTAATTAAACTACCATGTTAATGGTAACCTATTTAGTACTTTATCCAGGTCAGCTGAAAGCCTTACTTATTTTAATAGAGCTTGGCAGTATATTAAATTTCGAGTTTAGAAAAGCCTACAAATTTGGTTTGGTCGCTCCGATTCGCTACGCGATCAAACAAAATTTAAGACTTTTCTGAACTCCAAATTTTACTTTATGCTCAACCTGGGAGTGGAAAGTACTCGTTTAACGCTTCAAATTGAACTTAAACAAAAATTGCTGATAATTTACAGCATATGATTGGGATATGTATACCAAAAAGAAAAACTCCCATATGCTTTTTTTAAAAGAGTTAAATTTGAAGCTATAAACGAGTGCTTTCCACTCCCAGACTAAGCATGAAGTAAAATTTCGAGTTTAGAAAAGCCTGAAAATTTGGTTTGGTCGCGTAGCGCGAAGCGCGGAGCGACCAAACCAAATTTTCAGGCTTTTCTAAACTCGAAATTTTACTTCATGCGCCACCCGTATTAAACACTGACAACTCTGAAATATTGTGAGCAAGTGAACTTTATTTGAAATCAGTGTCTTGTACGCGTGGCGCATGAAGTAAAATTTCGAGTTTAGAAAAGCCTTAACATTTAGTTTGGTCGCGTAGGCTTTTCTAAACTCGAAATTCTACTTCATGCTTAATCTGGGAGTGGAAAACACTCGTTTAACGCTTCCAATCAAACTTAATAAAAAATCAACAAATATATCATCATTTACAGCACATAATTGGGATATGTATACCAAAATGACGTTGGAATAGCTGGGGAGGGAGAGGGAAAAGAGAAGGGAGGGTAAGAGGGATACGGGAGGGTAATGAGATAAGCTAATGTAAAGGTAAATGTAATGTAAAGTGTAGAGATATGCCAATAAAGGTCTTTTTTTATACCAAAATGAAAAAATTCATGTATGCTCAAAACACCTAATAAATCAAAAATACCTTATAAGAGCAATTTTGAGCAAAAAGTTCAATTAGTATAGCAATGTCTACGTATTAAGTTATAAGAAATTGCAAGAAGTTCAGTTACCAAGAATGCACAAGGTATGATTTTTTTTTAATCAATATTAAAATTTATACTTTTTGAGAGATAGTTTTGAAACCGCATTTTCTTCTGAAAATATATAAGACCAAGGCTAGTCATTATTTCTAAAATTTAGTAATTATACACCTTTATTTAATTCTGAAATTAAAAATCTATTATAAATACAAATAACAATATTTATTAAACTTTTAATACAGTAGTATTTATAGGTAACAATAATGAACAGCGGTAAATAAAGAGCTCTTAATTTTGTATCTATAGACAATAAGTTGAACTTCGATATTTTATTTTTAAAGAAGATGTATCTAAAATCATGTTTCTTTTCAAATAAATAATTTGATGAGAATCAGAAATTTATGATTTTTAATTATTGCAGTCTAATTTACGCAATTCGCCCACTGTGCGTGAAGACGGTTACTAGAGACCTCTACTGCTAAAAGGTAGTCGAAAGTTGGCAATATTAATACTAGAAATATAGTTTATAATGAGCTTTATAAGCATACAACTTAATTTATCATCATATATTTACTGAAAATACAAACAAACCGTTCGGTAAAACGGTCGTTCTTGCATCCTATTCGCTGATTATTAACGAGTTAATTAATTTTTATCATGTCATTTTAAAATTATTTATTCCTTACTAATTTGTCTTTCTATTTGTTTCAGGTTATTGCCACCAATAGCTCTGTAATGTAAACTAATCGCCCAAAAGAAAACCCAGGATGTTCCAAAACGCAACGGTTTCCTCGCGCAGCAGCTCCAGCAGGAGCGGGAACAGCTGCAGCAGGAACTCCTCCATGCCATCCCTGAGGATGCGCAGCCCCTTATCCCCGAAAACCTCCTACAACCCCTTATTCCGCCATTCCGACGCCCTCACCAGCTTCGACGCTTCACACTTCGTCTTCCAGGAAAAACGAAAAGACAAGAAAGATCGGAAGAACGCGGTACTGCGGAGGTACAATTCTCATGACTCTCATACGAACTTTGGTGATTTTAAAGTGCACAGTGTAGATATTACGCCCGAGAGTACGAAAAGTCGAACGACCGATTCTAGTCCTGAGTCTACCGGTGATAGGAAGAATCAAGAGTTGGAGGCGAGGGATTTTTTGGAGAGGTATTCGCTGCCTAGGGTGGTAAGGGTTGAGGGGAGTGAGCCTTTATTGCTGTACAGGTGTTTTGATAGTTATACGAAAATTCAGGCCAGGGGGATTTTCACGAAGAGGGGAAAGGAAAAGCCAGATACGAATCTTCTACATTTTCCTGAAGGTTATAACGGTAAGTCAAAATATAAGCACATAGGTCCTAAATGTAACACACATTTTGTTTAAAAAAAAATCGTAGTATTTGCTATTAATCAAAGGCAATAATATCATCCAAGGCATTCAGGAATTCATTTGATAAAATTGACTTTCTTTCATATCTATAAATACATTTTCTCTGTAACAAAATATAAAAATGAATTAATATCGACTTTCTGCAAAAATGTAGTCTATTCCAAATATTAATTTAAACAACTACTTTTTGGTCTAATACCCCGACGGGTATTGAATTATACAATCAATATTTGAGTTACGCAAACAGATTTACTAGTTTTACTTTAGTAAAACACTTAATTTGTTTAGGTTTCAAAATTATATTTATTGTACTACAACAATTGTTTCACCACACTGTGGCTTCATCAGGTAGATGAATGGTGGTACTGGTTTTATGTATAATTCATATGCAAAATGTAACATAAGGTCAAATTATTCTCATAAAACTATACTCCATTCGCGTTTAGATTAATGTTAGGGAAACATAGGGCTTATTTGTCCTTGATCACTGATAGGCCCAAATTCGAGGAAAACTCACAAAGCCGATAAATAGATAAGTTGTTCTATTCCCCACTCACTCTCACTTATAGGGGAAAATAGACCACTTACTCTCACTTATAGGGGAAAATGAATTGTCACAATTGTCAATGTGTTTTAAAGTTTTTGGTTATTATGTCTTATAACGAAAACTAACGACTGTTTCTTCTTCTAAACAAACAAGGAAAAATAAATCAAAGTGGACAGAAGTTAATAGCCCTCAAAATGTATTTAAAGTGCAAGTCTGTGACAAAATTTTAAAGCGAAGCAAAAAATCTTGCAAGTGCTGATGTGGGGCCATCAATATTATCCATTTTTAAAAAAAATAAATTTAAAATAGAATCACTTAGTATGTTTCACTCATTTTACTTTTTTATTCCGACTAGTTTCGGCTATCAGCCATTTTCAAGGAATGTACAAAAAAAAGTTTTTTTTTCATTTTTTTTTTTGTACATTGAAAATGGCTGATAGCCGAAACTAGTCGGAATAAAGAAGTAAAATTAATGAAACATACCAAGTGATTTTATTTTAAATTGAATTTTTTTTTAATATTTTATTATGTTTCATCAAGTGATCAATGAGAAACAAGTTGAAAAAATATCATATATGTTCAAAATTATTGCTGAAATGGAATCAACAGGAGAAGTTAAAAGTTGGCCAAAGAAAAAAGTGCGCCGTAATATTTATTCAAAGATGACTGAATGTGAAGAAAAATCCATACGACATTTTGTCCACTCCTTCAAGAGAGAGGGTTAACATTATAAGTATATTTGTGTTAGGGATGCCCCGGTCCTAAAAATATATATCGATATTGGGTATCGATTATTTCGTATAGCCAAGTATCGATACGGTAAAATATCGTAGTGAAAAGTATCAATATTCAAAATATTGATAATTTTTTATACCAGATATTTTAGATTAAGTATTTACAATTATATATATCTTCTTGGGTTGCTCTTCCGCGTCAAATTGTATCTTTGCGCTCTACGTTTCGGCAGCATCACTTCTGCCATCATCAGGAGCTTTTTTTATATATATATATATGTTGCACAGTTTCTTCGGGTTTGGTCCCGCGTGGTTTCTTGGCTCTGGTCCATTTGAGTTAAGTTGACTACAAAAGAGATATAATACATATCTGTTACATTATTGAATGGAGGGTTAAGTACAAAAATTGCATTTTTAGGAAATTGAAATTGAAAGTTTGTATTTTTTTTCAAAAATCGCATGATTTATAAAAACATCAGTGTTTGCCCCAAAATATTCATTTGGCAATTGCTCTTTACGCTCATAAGGTTATTATTTTAATTTTGTTAAATTTTCAATAATTTTATAACAATAGTTGGGACGAGGATTGCGAAATAGGATGGGGGCATACTCTAGCAGGTTGCGACATATAGTTCTATATTTATGAACTGCAGTCTTGACTGTTATTCCTTCTTTTCGGAATGTCAGCGTTCTAAAATGGCGCGCCCTGTATTTTATCTTTGTTTTTAGGCTTCGAGTGTGGTTAGTAAAGGTTAGTTTGGAATCGAGGGCAATGCCTAAGTATCTACAGTTAGGTGACGGTGAGATATGATGATTATTATTCAAAATATGGTATAGGAAGTTTAGATGGCGATGGAAGGGAATGAGAAGTTGGGTTTATTTTGATTGATGGAGATTCTCCATTTCGCGAACCAGGTTTGGATGCTATCTATCAGCCCTTAAAGATTGCTTAAGGCTTTAGGAATAGTGGGTTATAAGGGCGGTATAATCCGCGTATAGTAGAGGGTATGTGGAAGGATTTAAATAGAGAGGATCTGGATTGTAAAGGTCATGAACAAAAATGTTATATAACATGGGGGACAGTGGGGAACCTTGAGGTAGACCTTATAGTGGGATGAATGAATGTGAATAGGAATTAAGGATTCTGACGCTTAAGGATCTGTTGGATAGGAAACTGTCTATGATATTAATTAAGTGTGGAGGGGTGCCTAACGAATTGCACTTGAACAGCACACCACGATGCCAGACCGAATCATACGCTTTTTGTATGTCGGGAAATAGTACTGCGGATTTTTTAATTTCGGGTGTGTAGTCTGGCAATTCGAGGTAAGGATTGTTAAGGGAAGGGAAGTTATGCGATGTTCAATAAAACCAAATTGATAAGGGGAGATCTGTCACTTTTTTTTTTAATTAAGGATTCAAACAATTTACCGAGGACAGGAAGCAGGGTAATTGGGCGGTAGCTTGATACCAAAGGTGCGTCGTTTCTGGGCTTATGTATGCAAGTGATAATGCCATTATTCCATTCGTCTGGGATAGCTTGGGGTCGGTAGATGGAATTAAATATAATTCATGAATGTGATCGGAAAGGGATTTAAGGATCAATCTGAGTATATTGTCGTGACCAGGCGATGTATTTTTACCTTTATCAAATATTTCATAATATTCTTCTTTTTTTTATGTCGTCGAAGGATGAATGGTGCTGGGGGTTTTGCTTGAAGGATTTGTACCATGAATTTATTATCTCGGAAAATGTGTTGTCATAAGCGTCATTTTCCGTCGCCGTAAATGTCTTTTTAAAGTAGTCTGCGAATATGTCTGCTATTAACTGGTTCTCCATAACGGTCATTCGTGTCGTAGGGTCCTGTATGTGTTGTAAATAGTCCGTCTTTTGATATTTCCTTAGTTTTTTCAGTTTACAATTATTGAATCCTGTAAATTATTTTTTTAAAGGCCTACACCTAAGATTGATAATATAGCAAATAATAGTTTAATGACGGTTCCGAAATTGACAATATTCACCTTTTACAAAATAATAAGAATAATATTTCAGTGTTTTAATCGGGTGGCGCATGAAGTAAAATTTCGAGTAGAAGATTAGTCGAGGGTCGCGCCAGCCTCTATAGGGACCAAATTCCACCTTTAAAAAAATTAAAATGAAATACATTAAATTCTGTATTATAAACACAACTCTAGTAAAATAAATTAATTTTGATTATCTAAAATTTAGAGAATACGATAGTATTGAAAATCTGATGAAAATTTTTAAAAATTTTCAAAAAATTTTAAATGAGCGGTTCATTTTAAAAGAGGCCTAACTCCATTTCTTAATGTTTGTTGTTGACTGTAATATTCTTCATAATTTAAGGTTTTCTATAATAAACAACAATTTGTGGTTAACCATATTTAAAATATATAGGGTGTCCGTATTTCGTGGACATGCATGGGAATATCGGTTATTTGAAGAGCTAAAGAGTCGGTTAATTTGGGACAAAGTTGCTAATTTTGAGGCCCACTAATAATCTGAAAACAAATTTGCAATATCTTGTTTTGTTTTTAAGATATTGGCAAAAAAATATTTTTAAAAAATTTAGTTCTAATTTGTTTACTTAAAAACGATTGAATCTAGAGATTTGAAACTTTGACATTATAGAGACACTTTTAAATGAGGAATCTAGTAGGATATTTCATTTTAAGATATCTCTAACATTTACTCGGAAACAACTTTTGTTTTTCTTGTGAGCGCCATTTTGGATTTTTATGTATTTTAAAAGATTTTTTTTTTCTGAATTCATTGATGTATCATACTCATAATTTAATGTATATTTGACATGTAATGATATCTTTTAGTTATTTGTAAAGAGTGCCATTTAAACAATGGCGACATATCTATTCATAAATGAAATATTAACAGCTGTAAATTAATTTTCAATTCTTCAATAATTAACCCTTATCATACATTACACAACAAGTAAAAAAATGTCATTACCAAATCAAGAGCGACGAGATATGATAAAAGTGTATTATTGTTCACACAAAAATGTGCTAATTTCACCGGAGGTGTATCTTCAGCGCTATCCAAAAAGGCGCTAGATAAGTGAAAGTTATTTTTTAAAACTGCACAGAGCCTAGACCAAAATATGAATATCACCTACCTTTTGAAAATGAAAATCAGATTTTGCAAGCGGTAAAATAATTTTATATCTAATATTAATAATTATTTCTATAGATTCACGATAACCCCTCTTCATCCACGAGAAAACTTGCGAACCAGTTTGGGGTAACGTTTCGATTCGTTTTGAGAATTAAAAAAAACAAATTATGTTTGGAGGTGGATGGTGATTTGTTCGAAAACTTACTATAATTTCCAGTGATATTTTTAGTGTATATTGTTTCTTAAGTTATTTATTGTTAAGTTAAGTTCTTAATTTGGTTTCATATTTTAAGCAACATAATTTTGAAAATGTTCTGTGAATATTTTTTACATTGTTGACACATATCTGGATATTACTGTAAATACGTTTTCAATGTAATTTATACATTTTTGTATCAAATTTATTTCATATCTTGTTACTTCATTTAAAAATAGTATTTTTTATATTTACGAAGAACACTAACGCATAATTATTATTAATATGTCAGTTACACTTCTTCAAGGAGTACAGTAACGAATCTGCTGGAGGTCCGTCCTTAAGAGAGATTTGTACTCAATTGTTTCTTGGGCACTCTTAAAATCTAAAATAAATTATAAGTATGATACATCACTGAATTAAATAAAAAAACGTTCTTTCTGAAAATATAATAATCCAAAATCGCGCTCATGAGAAAAACAAAAGCTGGCTATGGTTCCTGGCTACATTTAAGAGTTTTTAAAATCATTTTAAAATCTGCCTTATAATGTCAAAGTTGCAAATTTATAGATACAATAGTTTTTGCAGAAAAAAATAAAAACGACATTTGAAAGAATCAGTTTTTATGGCAATATCTTGAAAACAAAATATGATATTTTAAATTCGTTCTCAATTATTATTGGGCCTTAAAATACGCAATTTTTCCCTAACTTGCGCGACTCTCTTTAAATAACCGAGATCCCCATGCATTTCCACGAAATATGGACACCCTGTATAACAAATAATATATAACTGTAGTAGTGTGTAGTTGATGAAGGTTTTTACAGTCAACAATAAAAGATTACAAATCTGATGAAAATTTTAATAATCGTTGAAAATCTCGAAATATTGAAAATCTTGTAAAAATTTGACACACGTGACATTTTATTAGCCATTAATCAATCGACGTTGACATGTGTGACATTCGACATTGACATTTATATTTTCCGAACGAATGTCTTCGACTCCCAGACTAAGCATGAAGTAAAATTTCGAGTTTAGAAAAGCCCCGCGTAGAAAATTTGTCGAGGGTCGCGCAGCGACCCGAGACAAATTTTCACGGGGCTTTTCTAAACTCGAAATTTTACTTCATGCGCCACGCGTATAGAACACTAAAATATTGCCAAGTTTAAAATACACTCGGCTCGATTTTACATTTTTGTCAACATAAAACACGCCAATATTCACATTTGTCAAAGAACTCAAATTAGGACATTTCCGGTCTAATACACCGACGGGTATTGAATGAACAATACAATAAATTCATATGCAAAATGTAACACAGGTCAAATTATTCTTATGAAACTAAATGAACTCAGTACCTTTAGGGACCCAATCCCACCCACCTTTAAATAAATTAAAATGAAATAAATAAAATTCTGTAGTATAACCACAACTTTAGTAAAATAAATCAATTTTGATTATTTAAAATTTAGAGAAGACAAATAAAAAATTTGATGAAAATTTTAAAAATTGTAAAAATTTTTGAAATGAGCTGTTCAATTTAAAAGCGGCTCCATTTCTCAATTTTGTTGCTGACTGTAATAATCTTCATAATTTGAGGTTTCCTATAATAAATAACAATTTGTGGTTAAGCATATTTAAAATATATAACAAAAAATATATAACTGAACTGAAAAGCTTAAATTATAAAGGTTTTTACAATCAACAATAAAATATTGAAAATCTATGTTCATCAGATTTTTATTAATCATTGAAAATCTCGAAATATTGAAAATTCCGTAAAAATTTGACACACGTCACATTTCATTAGCCGTTATTCAATCGACGTTGAAACGTGTGACATTCGACATTGACATTTATAACTTCCGAACGAGTGTCTTCCACTCCCAGACTAAGCATAAAGTAAAATTTCGAGTTTAGAAAAGCCTCGCGTAGAAAATTTGTCGAGAGTCGCGCAGCGACCCGAGACAAATTTTCACGGGGCTTTTCTAAACTCGAAATTTTACTTCATGCGCCACGCGTATACAGTGCTCAAATATTGCCAAGTTTAAAATACACTCGGCCCGATTTTTGTCAACATAAAACACGTCAAAAAACTCAAATTAGAACATTTCCGATGTCCGATATTCGATTAGACACGTCAAATTTGGTACTTTTCGATGTACCGACATTGAACCACTCAAATTTGATATCGAAAAATAGATATATTTATTGTCGCAAAATATCTAGTCAAAATCGAGACCATTTCATTAAATCGGGACATCTGACCACACTAGATTTACAATTGATACCCTGTATATTATTATAAGGAACAGATTTCAAACATTAATTTCTTAAAAATTACAAAAGATAAAAACACAATTCCAATGTTCCTGGAAAAAGAAAATTTTATGTTTTTATGCATTCAATATGAGCACCATGTCATGTCATGTCACTACAAATAACAAAACGATGGCATATTTCTTGCCATAGCGAATCAGCAGGTCTTTAGTTATCAAATTCAGAATTCACAGCTTCTACAACAAAGGTTGCAGATTTTCAAGAGTGTCCGTCATAGGAGGGATAAAAATACGGTCTTTGACGTCACCCCACAGATAAAAATCACAAGGAGTGAGGTCTGGACAATCAACATGACAAGCAACAGCGCAAATGCGGCCGTGGTTAGAACTTCTAAATTTCAAACTTTTGTCTGTCCCGGAACGAACGATTTATGGTTCCACCTTTTGTAGTTTGGAATAAATAAATATTCAAAATATGTTCCTTCTTTTTAAATAACCCTGTAGGTATTTACATTTTCTAACAATGACGACCAACTTGAAATCGGTGCGATAGCTTAATATATAACTTTTTATATCAAAATTAGAAAGTCTCAATTTAGTAATATGATTTAATATTATTCATCTAACGTGTCCATTATCTCGTTCAACAATTACATTACAGAATCAATAGAAGCCATTTACGTTCCCTAACGACCACAATAAATAAAATTTCACTACTAGAAGCCGAATATATTTATGTAAACGACTCCAATAAATAAAAGCACCATTACTATTTTCATCCACTGTGTCGAAAACATCACGTCGGAATAAAAGAAACCAACCATTTATGATCAAAATCGGCCAGAAGTAAACCGATCAATAACGACAAATGTAACCCAGATTAATAAATCCTGAAAAGCCATTGAATTTATGAACAGGCATCAACCTCTTTTATTATCTTATTCAATAGCAATAAGCGCACACCTTGTAATGCTGGACAAGAGATTAAGCAACCTTGTGCAATAATATTTATAAAATGTTTGCTGTCGGCGGGCAAAAGGAGATTTCGTTTCGTCTTTGGTGCACAGATCGCGGATAATAAAGTGTAATTGCTCGGACAGCTGCGCCAACAATACAAATTGATTTAAATATTTCTGATGGCCGTGTTGGCCAGTCGTAATTGGATGATTATAACTTTATTTTGCATGGATTACACCGCATTAAGATGTTGATTGCCCTTTTTGTCGATGGACAACTGCTATTTTCCGTTTTCAGTGTTGCAAATATTTACATCTTCAGTGTAATGATGCTGTATGTAGATGTTTAAGAATCTGCACGTAATACCATATAATTGCAGCGAAACTAAGAATAGGCAATTCTTGTAATATCTCAAGATTTTTTGTATGAAATGCATGCACACGAATTATTATTTTAATTAAAATTATTACTAAAGTATCAAGTAGCCTTAAGTAAAAATAAAATATACCACATATCTTAGAAAAAGACATGTGTTTTCACAATTTTAATTTCAACAAATTGTTTAGCCTATATATACTCTTCACTACTACTATTTTTTATTAGCAATAATTTATACATGCAGTTTTTGTCGCCGCCCAGACGACTGTGCGCCGTTTTCTTTTAAAGTATAACCTTAATAATTGTATAGCTCATTACTCCTCAGTATCCATCTGTCTAATGCTGTCTGTGTAGTGAATCATGTGGCAGTGCTTAACAATAAAAGTGAATGTGTTCTTTAATTTAAGAGCAAATAGGGTTGCTCATCACTGCCTTAAATTATAAACATTAAAATACCTAAACTCTGTTTTTTTTTAATAAGACCAAACTTAGGGTGTATTTACTGCGAACAGTTGCAGTCCTGCTTTAACAGTAGGGTATTTTAAACATCAAATTTTGAGATGTTAGTAAATGATTATCAATGTGACACATAAATCATAATTTGTCAAATAAATTGTCACGATGCAGATATTTTCAAAAAAAGAACGCTACAACTTGCAACTTTACAATATATACAGGGATTTTTTCTTTTAAGTATACTTTCACATTTTTCATATATTTATATAATTAAGGAACATGTGATCAGATCAGATATAATTAATGAACATGTGATCAGAACTTAGTCGAAGTATATTTTAAACTTCACTTTAAATCAGTGTTTTATGCTCGTGGCGCATGAAGTAAAATTTCGAGTTTAGAAAAGCCTGATTTGGCTTGGTCGCTCCGCTGCGCTACGCGACCAAGCCAAATTTCCAGGCTTTTCTAAACTCGAAATTTTACTTCATGCTTAGTCTGGGAGTGGAAAACACCCGTTAGAGTTTTTCAATTGAAAGTTTTTAATAAGATCACGAATGTAAATTTTACATTTAAAAATCGTAACATGTATACCTAAAAGAAAAATTTATTGTATTGAAAACATTTTTAAATTTAAACATATAAATGGGCAGATAATAAAAAAGACAGATATTTCTGAGCAAGGAATATTACCTGATCCTCCTATCCTACCTGATCATCAGAGACACTTTATTTAATTGGTAGTAGATACAATTAATTTAAGTAAATACATTTGTTCACGACAATCTTATAATATGTGATTAATTAATTGTGTGGGCAGCATAAATTGGGTGCATTTAACACTCAAGTACATTAAACACGTCATTTGCGTGATAAATATGTTTTTTTTAACACGAATATAAATAATTGCCTAGTTAGATTTTTTGCCCCTATGCAGTAACAGCACTGTGCTAGTCAAATCAGCTTAATTCGTCTTACATTTGACCATGGTGGTGATGACGTCGTCGACGCCATTTTGTTAAAGTACGAAGTAACGCGTCAACATCTCCGCAGTTCTCACTAGTTTAACGCGCGCAAAACGCGTTTGTAAACATAAATCATTCTTAAATCGGTTAAACAATTGTGTTTTATCCGTCGCGAGTGTTTTTTTTAAAGCGGAATAAACGATAACACCGTGAAAACTCCATTTAAACGGAAGAGTTCGTTTTCTGTGCAAAGAGCGTGTTTCTATGTAACTTAGGCGAAAGGTTACACTGTCTGTGTATTGTTGTGTATTGTTGAACGATTGTTCAAATTTGTGTTAATGTGGAATTTACCCTACTATACGTTTAAAACACAATACCGCAATCTGTCATCATTTATCTGTCAAATTATTATAAAACAAAACCGGCCGTTAAGACTGACGCGTATTTTATAAATATATATAATAAATGTTGTGTTATATATTAATAATTCATTTATTGTGCCACTAACATACATTGTCATTACACTTGTCATCGGAGAATAAGCTTAAAACTAGTAAATACATAGAAGGTAGAAATATGCAAATACAAGAGTAAACACGGAAAATAAAATGCAAGAACACATTAAAATATTAAAATATAAAAATTACTCAAAAATACTGCCATCGCTGACTAAAAATTCCTCAATTGAAAAGAACGCATTTGTGTCTAGAATATTTTTTATTTTAGATTTAAAATGCATAAGATCCAACGTTTTTAGACTCTCGGGTAGCTTATTGAATAATTCCTCAATTGAAAAGAACGCATTTGTGACTAGAATATTTTTTATTTTAGATTTAAAATGCATAAGATCCAACGTTTTTAGACTCTCGGGTAGCTTATTGAATAATTGGATAATTGAGAAATATCTCGTTATATATTGTTGTTGTCGTGAAAAAAGTATAGTGTATAACTCGCATATAATGGCAATTAGTCACTCGAAAGACTTGCTCCACTCGCCTTCGGCTCGTTCCGCAAACCTTGTTCTCGTGATTAATAGCTATCATTATATGCTCGTTGTACAATATACTATTGTTATCGTAATCTTCGTGAGTTAATTAAATAGTCATATTAATGTCAAATTTTCCTTCACATAACCTATAAATTAAAAGTTGATTTACAACCACACATCCTGCATCACACCACTAAATTCTTTAAATGTCAAATTTAATTGGTCATGTTAAAAAAAACAGATTATACTTGTCATCATATTTATTATTTTGCAACAGTTTTGACTTTTCATTTGAAAACAATTGACATGTATTAAGCTTTTATCTAAGAATGGCATGTGTTTTGTTCGTGCCCCTCCCTGGTAAAACTTCTGGCTACGCCCATCTACATGGGTTATTTAAATTAGATTAAATGACAGACTAGATCATAATTACTTATCCAAAATTACCTTCAAAAACCATCGAAAATATCCTGTAAATTAAAAAGCCATTTAAGTTATGATTTAAATGCAAATTTTAATTACATAATACAAGCAAATTTATTCACATATTTATATAAATATACGAGTTTGTTTTAATTCGGAAACACTAAATGACATAATCAAATCCTCGAAAGCTCCATCCAGGAAACTGTGATTTTTTTTTTCAGTGTCCGCAGTGTTTACACCTATTTAATCACGTCCCGTTATCCAACTCGCTATGTTTGCGCAATTTATTGTTGCCAGACGGACAGAACAATTGTCTGTTTATATGCAAAGTTAATATCATTGCAAAAAAGGCTCAGTTATTATTGATGCAACGGCCGAAAAGGCTCCCATGGCACAACGATGTGAGAACTGGGCGTTTCATTATGACACAGTCGCGGAAATTTATTGTCCGCTCAAGATACTTTCCCATCATACAACTGTACAATTTTTTTCAGGCTGGGAATGAATACGTTTTGAAATTGCGCATTTTTTGTAAATACTATCTTATATGAGACGCATGTGGTTTCATTCGATTTCATTGGGCGTGCTGAAATGTTTTTGTTTTGTAATTAGAGGAGCAATTCACACACATATTGTTGTTGTAACAGGTGTATTAATCATGATTAATTTAAATATTTCTTGATTTCAAACGCACTTGTAATTGAGCTGTCAAATGATTTATCGTTTTTTTAGGGCGTATTGTTTTAATTACTTCTTGACTTCTGAGTATTATTTCTAATAATAATAATAATCTTTATTATTCAACGAAAAGATTCCATAAAGAATAAAATCAAAAAGATACAGATAAATTAAATATTAAAAATATATACCGGGTGTTGACTTGGCGGACGCAAAATAGGAAATCGCATGTTAATTTTAAAGTGTTCAAATATTGGCTTCCCTATTTATTTTAGAGGCAAAATGTATTGTAGAGGGAAAAATTCTAAATTTATTAATGTTCACACTTAACACTTTACGTTTCTCTAAGTTAAAATAATTAAGATAAAGCAATGTGATTTTATAAAATAATGACATACCATGGAATTGATACAACAATTGCGGATATTCTCTGATTTTTTTAAAAGTTTAATTTAAAGCTTTAAACAAGTGTTTTCCACTCCCAGACTAAGCATGAAGTAAAATTTCGAGTTTAGAAAAGCCCCGTGAAAATTTGTCGAGGGTCGCGCAGCGACCCCCGACAAATTTTCTGGGCTTTTCTAAACTCGAAATTTTACTTCATGCGCCACGCGTATAAAACACTATAATATTGTCAAATTTATGTGTATTCGAACTTCACTTGAAATCTGTGTTTTATACGCGTGGCGCATGAAGTAAAATTTCGAGTTTAGAAAAGCCCCGAAAATTTGTCTCGGGCTTTTCTAAACTCGAAATATTACTTCATGCTTAGTCTGGGAGTGGAAAACACTCGTTTAAAGCTTTAAATTGAACTCTTTTAAAAATCAACGAATGTCAGAAAATTAACAGCTAAAATAATTATTTTTGGAGACAAAATGTATTTCACTTTTTTGTATAGGGAAAAATTCAAAATTTATTAATGTTCACACTTAATACTTTACGTTTCTCTAAGTTAAAATAATTAAGATAAAATAATGTGATTTTATAAAAATAATGACATACCATGAAATTGATACAACAATTGCGGATATTCCCTGTTTTTTTTTTAAGTTTAATTTAAAGCTTTAAACAAGTGTTTTCCACTCCCAGACTAAGCATGAAGTAAAATTTCGAGTTTAGAAAAGCCCCGTGAAAATTTGTCGAGGGTCGCGCAGCGACACGAGACAAATTTTCTGGGCTTTTCTAAACTCGAAATTTTACTTCATGCGCCACGCGTATAAAACACTATAATATTGTCAAATTTATGCATATTTGAACTTCACTTAAAATCTGTCTTTTATACGCGTGACGCATGAAGTAAAATTTCGAGTTTAGAAAAGCCCAGAAAATTTGTCTCGTGTCGCTGCGCGACCCTCGACAAATTTTCACGGGGCTTTTCTAAACTCGAAATTTTATTTCATGCTTAGTCTGGGAGTGGAAAACACTCATGTAAAGCTTTAAATTGAACTCTTAAAAATCAACGAATGTCAGAAAATTAACAGCTAAAATAATTATTTTTGGAGATAAAATGTATTTCACTTTTTTGTATAGGGAAAAATTCTAAATTTATTAATGTTCACACTTAATACTTTACGTTTCTCTAAGTTAAAATAATTAAGATAAAGTAATGTGATTTTATAAAAATATTGGCATACCATGGAATTGATACAACAATTGCGGATATTCTCTGATTTTTTTAAAAGTTTAATTTAAAGCTTTAAACAAGTGTTTTTCACTCCCAGACTAAGCATGAAGTAAAATTTCGAGTTAAGAAAAGCCCTGTGAAAATTTGTCGAGGGTCGCGCAGCGACCCGAGACAAATTTTCTGGGCTTTTCTAAACTCGAAATTTTACTTCATGCGCCACGCGTATAAAACACTATAATATTGTCAAATTTATGTGTATTCGAACTTCACTTGAAATCTGTGTTTTATACGCGTCGCGCATGAAGTAAAATTTCGAGTTTAGAAAAGCCCAGAAAATTTGTCTCGGGTCGCTGCGCGACCCGAGACAAATTTTCACGGGGCTTTTCTAAACTCGAAATTATACTTCATGCTTAGTCTGGGAGTGGAAAACACTCGTTTAAAGCTTTAAATTGAACTCTTTTAAAAATCAACGAATGTCAGAAAATTAACAGCTAAAATAATTAAGAAAAAGTAATGTGAATTTAGAAATATAATGACATTTTTCTTGTATAGTGTAAATCATTTCGAAAACATTTACTTTAATCAAGTGACTACGATATCTTTTACCATTTTGACATCCGCAGTTGTTGTTTTAATTCCATGGCATGTCATTATTTTTATAAAATCAAATTATTTTTTCTTAATTATTTTAACTTAGAGAAACGTAAAGTGATAAACGTTAACACGAATGAATTCAGAATTTCTCCCCATGCAAAAAAAGTAAATACATTTTGTTTCTAAAATGAGTAGGGGAGCCAAAATTTGAACATTTAAAAATTTACATGGGATTTCCTATGTTGCGTCCGCCAAGTCAACACCCGGTATAATTCAATACTACTTTAAAGAAAACATAGACTAAACTAATATTAGACTCCTGTAAATATATCTTTCTCCAAAATATTTGAATTACGAGACATATGTGTAATTGGCGCTCTGAGTAGTAATTTTGTTTTAGCTGCTAATAATATATTACGTCACGAGAGTGGTATGCAGTATATTACATATGAACTGACATGTTGCGCACGAGCCGCGCAGCGACAAGTTCAGTATTCCGCGAGTATGTAATTGCCATACCACTCGAGAAACGTACGATACTTTACCTACTCCCTAACAAAATAAACAATAAGCATGAAAGAACAACTTATTTATTCAATATTTGTTGATAATAATATGACATTGATGAAAACTAAATTACTACTTGATCAATATACATCAAAGAAATGTCATTTGATTGTGCGGTAATCAATCAGCTGTCAGCATGTAATATACTTGTCAAAGGGAAAAATATCGTAAACGACAACGAGGAGATTTGGAATTCCCCAATTCTGACTTCTCTTATTACCTGAAACAAAAATATTGTATATATACTTAGGAAATATGTTTTTCTGTACATTCCTTTGAAAATGGTCTAACAAACCGAAACTAGTCGGAATAAAGATTTAATTGTGAAACAATACCAAGTGCCTTTCCTTTAATTAACTTTACATACTTGTCAAAGCTATTACGTGCATGTGTAGGTAATGTCAATCATACGCGTCAAGATGACAGTGTGGTATGATCTGGTTACGTAGGTAAAATATAAAAAGTGAATGATTGAAGTAATGACATACAAGGTATATTTAATTGTATCAATTCCTAACCGTTGGAGACAATTAATAGAGCCCTTTATTAATTTAAACATAAACTGTGCACTACAAGTTTTTCTCCTTTCAGATTAAAAAGTGCAGTCATATTTATGTAGCAATGTATTGTAGTGCACTATAAAATCGGGGTATACTTCGCATATAATTAATTATTCGCATATAATTATAATTTAAAATCAAGGAATTTAAGAAAACGTTTTTGACAACGTTCAATAACTAAGGAATCACATGTATACTATGGGTACCATACCATAGATGCCTCCTCCAGTCTACTTCTTACCATAGAAAAAAACAACACTTTTAATAAATCAATATTGTATTGGGATGTTTGCATAATAAATCCTAGCCTTTTACAGGCGGAAGTGCTAATTTTTGGCATGTGGTCTTTAAAAGTGAGACGTAAATCAAACAGCACACTCAGGTCTTTCATCTTAGTACCTCTCCCCAAAGAAGTACCAGCGATTGTGTAATTAAAATTTGTTGTACTTACAGCACACTTATTGATGTTTAGGGGCAGTCTATTTATTGTACACCAATCAAGTATTTTATGCATGTTTTCTTGTAGTACCATACAATCATTTACATTATTTATACTGCTGTAGATATTTAGGTCGTCGCCATAAGCTAGTACCGGACACAATAATGAACTGATCAAATCGTCCATAAACATAACGAAAAAAAGGGGGCCTAAGTTAGAACCTTGAGGGATACCACATAAAGTTTGAAAACTAGTAGACCTAAGACCATTAAAATAAAATAATAAAAACTATAGAAATGCATATCTCTTGATTATTACAAATTTGCTTTCTAACATGTTTGAGAGAATAATTGACTTCTCTTAAACATGTTAACATATCTTTTCAGATTCCTTATAAAGAAATTGATGTATTAAGGATTTTCCCTAGACCTTATAAATTCGAATGCCCCATGACACTCAATCACATATATATATATATATATATATATATATATATATATATATATATATATATATATATATATATATATATATATATATATATATATATATAAGGGTGTTTCGAAAAAAATCGAAACAGCTGGCTCACCGCTTAAATTAAAGATTTTGGTCTACAATAGATGTGGGCAAAAGCATTTGCGATTGAAAAAATATTTAGAGGGTCCCCCGAGCCCCCAAACATGCCATTTTTAGCCCTTTTTTAGATAATCGGCCAAAAACTTGCCTTATAGTCATCGGATCAAGGCGAATATTTTATATTTTTTGCCCAGATGAATATACTACAAGCAAAATATGCAAAACCTAACTTGGCGTTAGGTCTGGGTGAGCTACGAATTTTTTAAATAATTTTTTTCACAATTTTGAAGGTTTTTTTCAACTGTTTTGTTAATAAGTAGGTTTTAACGACAAAAAATCAAGTCACACCCGCGATAATTTGTCCTGAGAAGTATATTGAATAATGTAAGCATGCGAACTGCGTATCTCACCCATGTCCGATTATGTGGCATCATTATGTTTGTTTCTTAAAAAAACGTTTTAAATTAATGACGAACTGGCTTACGCTAAATATTTCTTGCTTTCATTATAATAACTAGTTGTAAACGTGTAACTGATGCTTTTGAGATCCATTAAATTCATAAATAACAGCCTGAAATTCTGCGTATAACGCTCAGTATGGATTTTCCCACATTTTCGTTTAAAAATACAGTACATCAATTAATTAATAAATTTAATTTTGTTAAACAATATTTGGTTGAAACATGTGTTTTTTAACCTGCAACCGATTACAATATATTCAAAGTCAGCAATCTTGTTCGATAACAACGTAGTCTTTTTTACTTTGGAATTTGGCCATCGTCGCACGTCCCTTTAGGGCACCAACTATACGGGCATATCGGGAGTAATGTCCAATAACTGAACGCGAAGCTTCTGTTACCATTTTGATGTGTCTTTCTACCGATTGAGTGTGGCATGGGTAATCGAGCAGTTTCTTTAAACTTACGTTGTCATTCATTATCAGGTAGGTTAATCTGCCGGTTGGAAAATTTTTAATCAGAGGAGGTTCAGAAACTTCGTTCCAGTTTATCATGGATGTGTAATTCTGAGCCTCAAAATCTATGTCGGGTATTTTAAACTTTCGCAAGTTATCATTTGACGATTTTCGGCACTGAAAAATTTTGTTCATGGCATCTACTCTAACTTCCAATAAATCGTCAACGACCATTGCCATAAGTAAATTTTCAGGGTGGGCGAAATATGCATTGCGTCTTATTACGGGATCAATGACTTGTTTCACTGTTGCATCCAGATTTCGAGACAGAGAAATAGATTTCGAGAGGTGAAGCGCACCGTTGTAACATTCTGGATTCGCTTTGATGGAAAACCATACTGGTGTGATAATCAGATTAACAAGATTTTGCAAATTCGTTGAAGGCTCTGCAGTTGCTATGTACAGTCGCAAAATGCGGTTTGATGTCGTAAGCCAACGAGAATGCGACATTTTTCCCGGAGTTCTGTTGCTTAAGTCTTCTGGACAATGACCTTTCGAAACTGCTTGGCTGATTTCGTAAAGGTATTGTTGATCTTTACTCGGGTTTCGCGATTCGATTTCAGGCAACTTCACTTCCGCTTCAACTAATTTAAACGAAACAACTGGTTTCTCTTCACAAGTCAATAAAGCTTTACTGATAGGACCAGAATGCTTACATTATTAAATATACTTCTCAGGACAAATCCCGGGTGCAACTTGATTTCTTGTCGTTAAAACCCACTTTTTAACAAAAAAGGTGAAAAAACCCTTCAAAATCGTGAAAAAAAGTTATTTAAAAAAATCGTAGCTCACCCAGACCTAACGCCAAGTTAGGTTTTGCATATTTTGCTTGTAGTATATTCATCTGGGCACAAAATATAAAATATTCGCCTTGATCCGATGACTATAAGGCAAGTTTTTGGCCGATTATCTAAAAAAGGGCTAAAAATGGCATGTTTGGGGGCTCGGGGGACCCTCTAAATATTTTATCAATCGCAAATGCTTTTGCCCACATCTATTGTAGACCAAAATCTTTAATTTAAGCGGTGAGCCAGCTGTTTCGATTTTTTTCGAAACACCCTAATATATATATATATATATATATATATATATATATATATATATATATATATATATATATATATGTAATTACTCGACATTTGATGATAATTACTTTAGGTTACATGAATTACAACAGAGAACATGTAACCCCGCTTCAAAATATTGTATAAATTTGGACTGCGACTTTAATCTTTGTATTTCACATCTTTAACCACACTTTTGGCAATAATAAAAGATGAATTAACTGTTTTTAAACTTGAGAACAAATCAGATTTTTATACGCCTGGCGCATGAAGTAAACTATCGAGTTTAGAAAATCCTGAAAATTTGGATTTGGACGCTACGCTTCATGCTTAATCATGGAGTGGAAGACACTCGGTAGAATTTATATTATGGTGAACGTCTACAAAAACATTGGTTCTGTTTTAATAATTTTATTAAAAAATCGTGATGTTTAACTGTTTTAACTTATTTATCCCATTTTAGTTTTCAATATTTAGGATTTTTTACCAATCATATTTAGATTTTATAAATAATATTAACTTTGTATGCATTTAATGCAGGCTTTGTGCAGGATTTTGAATGATAATTATTATCGGTTAATTGATGTTACCAATGCTGAATGCACTATAATAATCAGCAAATATTTTTCAAATACCTGTTTCTGCAATTTTGCGCAAAATGGAATCTTAATGTAATTTAAAAAAAAAGGATGCTGTTTAACAGAGCTGGGCTGGATTCGAATCATTCAGGATTCGAATCCTATTAGAGGATTCAAAAGAGGCATTCGAATACTTTAGTACAACCGGATTCGTGATCCGGATTCGTTACATTTTTTTAAGAGGATTCGTATTCGAATCCAAATCCTAATAAAAGGATTCGAATATTTATAAAAGGATTCGAATATTTATAAAACGATTCGAATACTTACAAAAGGATTTGAATCATCAAAAATAACTCGAATTAATTGTGAAGACTAACATGAAAAATATCTTTTGTGTGTTTTTAAATTTCTCGCTAAATCATTATTTTATACGCGTGGCGCATGAAGTAAAATTTCGAGTTTAGAAAAGCCCAGAAAATTTGTCTCGGGTCGCTGCGCGACCCTCGAAAAATTTCCACGGGGCTTTTCTAAACTCGAAATTTTACTTCATGCTCAGTCTAGGAGTGGAAACGCTCGTTCGAAACTTCAAACTGAATGCTTTGATAAGAACATTAAATGACTAAAAATGTTTTTAAAAATAATAATCTAGTTTTCAAAATTTTATTTAATATTATTTGAAGTAAAACTGACATGGTAGCCACAATCTGAAATGTTACATTTTTACGACATTTCCCTGATTCAAGATTTTTTTCCTGGTCTTTTAATATAACTTTCTTCTATGGGAAACCCCCATTTTGTTAAATTGTTTTCGTTGTTTTTGTCAATATTAAAGTTAATTTTATAAATGTTTACGTGTTTTTGATAAATTTAATAATATCATATGACTTTTTTGTTAGTGTTTTGGTCAATTTCAATATAATTCCATGACTTTTCTCTGACCCGGTTTCCCGGTTTTAACGATATTCAGTGAATTTTTTATTTACGTAATTTTCAGGCATTCGTCGATTTTATGATAGAGTTCAATTTGAAGTTTTGAACGGGTGTTTCCACTCCCAGGCTAAGCATGAAGTAAAATCTCGAGTTTAGAAAAGCCCCGTGAAAATTTGTCTCGGGTCGCGCAGCGACCCGAGACAAATTTTCTGGGCTTTTTTAAACTCGAAATTTTACTTCATGCGCCACGCGTACAAAACACTGATTTGAAGTTCAGAAACACACAAATACATCTTTAATTAGAGTAACTGGGAGTCAGATATTTAGTCTGTTATCAACGTTGTTCGGTGTTATTAATAAATAACTGGGTTTTGAATATTGTTGCTAGAACAACTAGTAACGATATTTATATATTAATGGTTGTATAACGGCGGTCATAGGTGCATTTGGTTGCAGTTATAGGTGCATTTGATTCCGTCGTTATACTATGAATCTTACCACAGGAAAACACAAGAATTGCAGGTACTTGGGGAGTTTTATTTATACTCAACTATGTCACGTACAAAAACGAACGATAGCACGCGTTATTCTCTAAAATTATATTTTATTATTTTTTGTGTCCACGGCAACCTTCCTATCTCTCCCCGCCGTCCGGATTATTCTTGTTCAGGCGACACCACAGTTGCAAAAAAATAATAAAATCAAATTTATTCTTAAAGGATTTGTATTCCTGATTCGAAAAAACAGAATTCGAATCTTTGATTCGAATCATATTTATCTCTTACGAATCCTTTATTCAAGTATTCCTGATTCGAATCATAGTAGGTGATTCAGATTCGTGATCCGAATCTTTTTTAAGAGGATTCTGGGACGAATCCTCGATTATTGCTGTTTAATAATTATCAATAATGATAAAAGTCATAATTGATATTTAATTGAAACTACTTTATTTGAGGAGATATATTAAAAATTTTAAATTTCAATTCATTTGTGTGTTATTTTAAATTTGATTTTTAATTTATATTATTAAAAATTTAACATTTTCATATAATTCCTTAGAATATATACTTAGTGGTTGTATTTGTTCTTTCAAATTCTTATCAATACAGGTTTTATCCTTTAGCAATCTAAATTGCACCGCACAAATTTGCCAAAGTATGCAAAGCTTAGGATGCTGATAAATGTTTTTTTTTTTATTATAATTAACAGCATTCTTAAGATAATTAAACATTAGATAAATATCAAATACCTTTCACAACTAACAAACAAAAGTTTAAAATAGACTGTAAAATCTATTTTAAATTAATAAATGGGTAATAATTGAATGTTATTTAATATTTGTGAGTAATGAATTGTTAAATTCTGCGGATTTTATCATTAACAATTAATTTATTAGTTATTGCTTTACCATTATATTTATAGTCATAATTAATTATTTGCATTTGTCAGTTTGCGCAAACAATTATATTTTATCGAATAATGTTGGTGAATAATAATAATCAATAATTATTTCAATACATATTTATTAGTAATATTGCCGTCTGCTTGAGATTAAATTCATAATTTAACGAAGATATTGTCTTCCAAGGCCGTAGCAACAGTAAGTAAGTTCCTCAAACGATTTAAAAATTCTGCATACAGGTAATAAGGCCATAAAAGCAAGTAAAAATGTAGTCAACGACAACGAAGACCTTTGGAATTCCCCGATATTAAATGCCCTTATTACCCAATAAAACCTAAAACTCGAAACTGTATATATTCCCAAACAAATCCATTTGTACATCTTTCTTGATAATGGCATTAAGCCGAAACTAGTAGAAAATAAAATACATATAAGTGAAACAAAACCAAGTGAATTTAATTTACAAACCATTATATTTTAAAATGTTTTACCAAGTGATTAATGAGAAAAAAGTGTCCGATATAAGTAATAGGGGGTTTAGAACCTCTCCTGAAATGTTGAATCTGTTACTTTTTATATATAATAGCAGCTCTTCCGTAAGAGCAAACATAAACCATTTTACCATCCAAACCCACGATTTTCTTCTGGCTGCGGCCTTGTTGTCTTTCAATACTTTCTTTTCATTAAACATTTTTTATTTGGTATAGCATCTGAAATTTCAGAAATGAATTAAAAGTATCATAATAGATTTCATGTTATCTGTGTTTTTTGCAATAACACAATTTATTAACATAACTGGATTACATATAATTCCATACCCACATTTACTCACTCATATATTCAACAGGTTATCTATGTATACATAAAATATTGGCAAAACAGTTAACATATCACATCCACAAAACTATAAAGCATTTTAAGTTTCTTTAGTATATCTCTAATTCATCTGTAACGACTGAATAAATATAAATAACCTTAGAATTCTCCATTAGCTTAGACGCTATGCCGATTTTCCATTAACTATTATTTGTGACTTATTGCACCTATAACGGATCTCCGTTGATTTGTCTATTTGTCTATCGTTAATTACGAAACAGCGCTTACGATTTATTAAACAATTTAGCTCTTGCGCAACTTATTGATTGATTTACAAGTATGGGTATACTAAATTTCACGTCAAAGTAAATTATAAAATTGTATGAGCATTAAATAGAGAAAAAGTAGGATACTATTTGAAATTTCTGATTGATATGCCGGAAATTTTTTTAAGTCTTAAGTATACCCGTATATACTTCGTAATTTTTCAGGTGTTAATTGATTTTATAAAACCGTTCCATTTAAAGCTTCCAGTGAGTGTTTCCACTCCTTGATTAAAAATGAAGTAAAATATTAAGTTTAGAAATGCCTGAAATTTAGCTTGATATCAAACTAAAGTAGTATATTTTGAACATGACTTTAAATCAGTGTTTAGTACGCGTGGCGCATAAATTAAAATTTGTAAAATGTAGAAAGAAGGTTAAAGGTTAATAGTTCTAACATTTCAGAATGAATATTGTAATAATAATAATAATAATAATCTTTATTCCCAACAGAATTACATCTTACGATAATAATACTATTCTGAAGTCAACGATTTCCCTTCTTGTCTTGGAAATATTGTTGATGGTTTTTCTGAATAAGTTTCTTATCTTTCCTGTAAAATGTGTTTAGAATAAGTAAACGTTTTATCTAGTTGTTGTGAAAAAAAAAAAACAAAGAAACCAATATTCTTTTTTCTTTTAACTCTGCCAGCTTGGATTGATTCAATTTTGAATTCAGTACAAAGATGGACTAGGGTTTTTGTACTACAATGCAGCTAATGCATGAGTATAGTTTATTTATTTTTGTTTGTTTTTGTTTCAGGTTGGTTTTCATTAGTAAATGAAAAAGGCGAAAGAAGTGCAATAGCATACAGCTCGATACTCCAACTAGTGAGAGAGCAAGTGTGCTCTTTTATTAGCATCCAACCTTTTATTGCCTATGCCGGCCATCACCCTGACCCCTCTGGTAAGTTTATGGTGAACATAATAGGCAAACGCCATTTTATATTCGTACATAAAACCGTAATTAAATGCATTGAACCCACCCTTGTCCCATTATCCTTACGCATCAGCGGCGCCGCACGCATCCCATAAACCCATCAGGATTATTATTAATACCAAGATCCTGCCAAGAACCAATTAAGCAGCCATTTCCAATGTCGCTGCTGCTTTAATTACAAACCCACATCCCCGCAACTCTCGTTTGCGATGAATAGAAGGCGCGCTGACTTTTTTTGAGTTTTAGACACAACTCCGCCAGCGAAGTTCCAGTATTTGAAGACGCAAGTGAAAGGCGGACAGCTGTTTCAGCTGAGGGCGGTTTTTCAGCACAGGGATCCGGATGGTGGGAGGTTGTCGACGAAATCTTCGAAACTGTCCAAATCGACGAGGGATAAGGATTTAGCGAATCGATATGCTCAATTAATCAGTCAAAACAATCAGGTACGTTTGCAAAGATATCAAAAATAAACCAATTCATATAAAAACAAGACAAAAGCCGCTTCAAAATGGAAACTTATGAATATTTTAATTCTTGATTGTTCTTCGACTAGATCCTGGGTCTCCAAACTATCTTCTTCGCGGGCCACAAATACAATTCTACATAATAAAGTCGGCCGAGATCCGATTAATTTTATAAAATTATGAAAAACTTAAGGAACAATTGTTACAATATTTCAAAATATGACATTTACAAAAAAAATTACAAACAATGGCGGGCCGGATTCATGCAAGTCGCGGGCCAGATTTGGCCCGCGGGCCGTAGTTTGGAGACCACTGGACTAGATGATTATACGTGTGTATTTTAGAGCTGGCCGCGCCAATAAAATAAACTTTCTTAATCTATGAAATGCAGCAAGTAAATTGACTAACTTCTGTGATTTGGAAAACATGTAAGCTTAGTAGGTTCAAATAGTTTATATACTGAAACAGTTGTTTAAACAAAAAAATGCTTGGAATTTCTTTATTATAAAAACTATTTGAATCTACTACAGATTCAAATAGTTTTTATACTGAAGAAATTCCCAGGATTTTTTTGTTTAAACAATTGTTTTCTAGATTTTTGTAACACGCTAAACAAAGTCTGTGAAGTTACGTTTAATAGTTTACAGTGTTATCAAATCAAAGACATTAAAACTTAGATCACCAGATCCTACTATGTAGAAAATTCAAAGAATTTCTTAGAGAAGCAAGATCCAAAGTTCAAGTTTCTTTAAAACAATATACAAGGTGCAAGTTAAGAATGGAATATTACAAATAAAAATGAACTCGTTTTCATAAAAACGCTGAATCGGGTTGATGTTTATTCATTAATGCGATGTATGTTCATTAAATAGCTTAACCTATGAAACTGCCAAGTAACCTACCACAATATACTATTTCATTCCTAACAAAGTTGGAACTCTAGTAACTATCGACTAACCTAAATTAAGCGTCATCTAAGTTACTATTATAGTGGGTCGCTATAAATTGGATTTGAAAAAGTGGATCGCAGTTTCGCTTGACATATACTTTTGAGAAGGCGCAATGTATTATTTCTGCATCGCCTGTAAATACTGGGTTAAGTGCAATTTGGAGTTATGTATGTCACCTGGGGGGTTTATTTAAAATTATTCGTGCACGCAATTATGCACTTGCCAATGACTTTTCAATAATAGGTTTATTTGAAAAGAATCGCATACGCAAACATCAATTCGTATGGGCAAATTTAATTGTTTTCTTGCTATTACTCCGACACCACTCGCAAATTGACAGAGACTGTCAGATTTTCGAGGGTCGCGCAGCGACCCGAGACAAATTTTCACGGGGCTTTTCTAAACTCGAAATTTTACTTCATGCGCCACGCGTATTAATCCTGATATCAACTAATTCAGGAAATCGTTGTTTCTTTTTAAGAGTTCAATTTGAAGCTTTTAATTAATTGTTAAAAAACACTTACCTTATTTTAACAAACGTACCTTTTTTAACCAATTATTTAAAGCTTCAAATTGAACTCTTAAAAAAACAACGATTTCGTGAAAATGTTGATATCAAGATTAATCCGCGTGGCGCATGAAGTAAAATTTCGAGTTTAGAAAAGCCCCGTGAAAATTCGTCTCGGGTCGCTGCGCGACCCTCGACAAATTTTCTACGCGGGGCTTTTCTAAACTCGAAATTTTACTTCATGCTTAGTCTGGGAGTGGACAACACTCGTTCTCAGAAGTTTCAAATTGGAAAAAAGCGATGAATTAACGAAAATTCTGTTTAATGTTACTTAAAAGAAACAACACAAATGAATGCGATTAAAGAATGATAAATAACGAACATTTTTCTATCTAATTGAAGTATCTAATTTATATATTATAGCATCCTGTGTTTAGTTGGTAGGAAATAGGAACATCGCGTGAATGAAGTTGTTTCGAGAACTGAGCGAAACAGTTTCAATAAAAACAATGCGAAACGACATGTCGGAAAAACGAATAAACACCCGGGCAATATTATCGAATTAAACCAACATAATAATGTTTTATCTCCGTCGGAAGGTCGGAAAATACGGTATGTTTACACACACTGCGAGAGAGAGAGAGAGAGAGAGAGAACGACGGTCACAATTTTCCACTGGAAAATAATAGCCGTGTCACGTATATAATTTCAATTTATCGTATTTACTCGTGAATATTAATCGCTATTTAATTGATTTATTACTGTCGTGTTGGTTCTGTTTGCGCCCTGAATTGAGGGCTTTTTATATTTATTGGCCGTTTGCCACTTAATCCCGAGGCGAGTTCGATTAGTCCACAAAAGATTCATTATGGAAATTCGATAAAAATTGTTACTCTAATTGAGCAATTAAGGGGAACAGCGGGGAAAATTACCTTACCTTGTATGTACTTCCTAATAATCAATCAAAAAAAAGAAAGGAATAAATCTACAAAAGAACGATTTTCATTGTGTTGAATTTTGATATAAATTACACAATCAAAACTGAACATAAAGAAAAATTGAGTTTGCAGAATATTTTTTGAAGCAGTTCTGAGCAGAATTAATAGAAGATCAAATGGAGTGATTAAAAATACGAAATAATTAATTTATAAATTAGTGAGAAAATGTTAAATGGCTAAGTACTAGTTTTTGTAGAGGGATGGGCAGTTTGTAAAAATACGAAAGCAGTATGTTATTTTATATATACATAAGTGTTTATTTCAAGTATACATATAGGCTATCAAGATTTTAAAATGTTGAGTTTCTAACGAGTGTTTTTAATCCTTGATTAAGTATTGTTTCTAGTTAAAAAAAATTGTGGATTAATTTATTACGTGAGATTAAACATAAAATCAAGCCGCGTCTACTATTCTGAACTTCACATCAAATCAGTGTTTTATACGCCTGGCGCATGAAGTAAAATTTCGAGTTTAGATAAGCCTGAAAACCAAATTTTTAGGTTTTTCTTATCTCGAAATTTAACTTTATGCTTAGTCTGGGAGTGGAAACCCTCGTTTTAGAGAAATTATCAAATTCGAATGCATATAATAACTTTTATCTGTAAAACAACGTCATCGTAATTTCTAGGAAAATTATCGGACCAAATTTTCAGGTTTTTCTAAACTCGAAATTTTACTTTATGCTTAATCAAGGAGTAGAAACACTCGTTAGAAGTTACAAATTTACCAATTCTATAATAACAGCGAATGTTGGAATTTTTTATTTAGGTATTGATTAGTCAAAGGTTTTAGTTTTTATGGTCTTTCATTAATAATATAATTTTAATATTTTCATAATTTTTCCTATTTTTCATAATTACCATTTTTGATTTTTATTTTTTTGATTTTGCGGTTTATCAATTCAATGTAAATGCTTACATTATAAATATGCACAATTAATAAATATCGGGTGAGCTTTCGAAGATCGAATTCATTTATAAACTGTTTCATTTTATATGCTCACAATTTCTTTTCTTCATAGAAAAATCCGATTTTCTGTATTGGATAATCAAAAATTATTATTGTTAAGTCATTCATAAAAATATAAAGTCATTATGGCCATAAATATACTTCAGGTGATTATTTTATGAAAAGTCTAAAATGATCTACTAAACATTGATATTATGAATATCTAAAATTTTCTTTATTAATTTGATCTTTAAATGAATGAAGGAAACTTTAGGTATTCATATTATCAATGTTGAGTAGATAATTTTAGTTTTTGTACTTAATCAATTAAATACTATTTTTGGGGTTATTTTTGAGAATTTATAACTACACTTCAGACGAATTCTTTAACAAACTCTTGATAGAGTTTTTTGTTTCATGTGAAGTTCTATAAAATTATAAAACAACGCCAAAGTTTAATCATATGATAAACAGAATATTGTATGACCAATTCTAATATTGGGCGATTAAAAACCAAATTGCAGGAGCTGAGAATTAAATATAATTAGATGCAAGAACCTTGTCGAGACTAAATAGTGTCCACCCAAGTAAAAAATATGGAAAATATTTCAATGTTTATAAAATTTTTATCAAAGTATTAGGAGTGTTATTCCAATTTTTATTATTTTTCTAGTAAGCATGTACGACTTTTTAACTTTTTCTTCAGAAAATATACCATGTTCTTGTGTACTTTTGTTTTGATATTTGCTAAAATTTGATGTGTAATAATATGGTAAATATCATTAGACACAGTCAAATTTTTCAAGTCCACATCCGTAAAGTTCATTTATGTGATTACTTAATTAATGACATAAAAAACTAAAAAGTTCTAAACAAATGAGGACATTTCGATACGATATCATCAAATTTACTGTTGATAAGTTAAATAAGTCAATTTTTCAGAATGTTTGTATCATGTGCACAAATGCGTATTTATTTTTCGTCTAGTTAAATGAAACGAGCTCTAAAAAGCGTTAAATTTGATATTTATAACAGATGTTTCCTATCCTTGATAAGGCATGAAGTAAAATTTCGAGTTTAGAAAACCCTGGAAATTTGATGATATTTGAATTTCAATTATGGCCAATCAAAGTTTATTTATTATTTCTGTGTAAATTCTATGAATTTAATGTTCATTTAATAATCTCTTGATTTTTTTACAATTGTTTCGTTCTCCTAAAATTGTTGCATAATTATAACTTTAGCTTAATATTATAAGAAGATGCGTTGAGATAATTTATTTTTTTAGAAATTTGAAGCTTTTAACGAGTGTTTCCGATCCCAGATTAAGCATGAAGTAAAATTTCGAGTTTAGAAAAGCCTTAAAATTTGGTTTGGTCGCTCCGCGAAGCGGAGCGACCAAACCAAATTTTCAGGCTTTTCTAAACTCGAAATTTTACTTCATGCGCCACGAGTACAAAACACTGATTTAAAGCGAAGTTTAAAATATACTGTTTATGTCTACTTGGGCTTGATGTGTACTTTACTTATATTTATTTTGAACCCACATCCCGATACAAGATTCAATAACCCATCGGTCTTTTGCCACACTTTTGAGCATAGTTCAAGGAAAATCGGACCAAATTTTCAGGTTTTTCTAAACTCGAAATTTTACTTTATGCTTAATCAAGGAGTAGAAACACTCGTTAGAAGTTACAAATTTACCAATTCTATAATAACAGCGAATGTTGGAATTTTTTATTTAGGTATTGATTAGTCAAAGGTTTTAGTTTTTATGGTTATGAAGTTTAAAATATACTGTTTATGTCTACTTGGGCTTAATGTGTACTTAACTTTTATTAATTTTGAACCCACATCCCGATACAAGATTTAATAACCCATCGGCCTTTTGCCACACTTTTGGGCATAGTTCAAGGAAAAATATGCTTTCATTTTCTTAGGCGGCCGATTTAAAAAAATATATTTAATAGAATATTCTATAGCTTTATATTTGCAATATCAAATTGCGTGAAGCATATTATATACAGATAGTTTTATGTAACACCGAACATTTTTTTAAAGAGAATTTTTCTTTTAAGTATACATATGCATACGTCGTACATTTTCCGACGCTCGGTTTTTTAAAAGGATTTAATTTAAAGCCTTAATAGAGTGTTATCCACTCCCAGGCTAAGCATGAAGTAGAATTTCTTGTTTAGAAAAGCCTGAAAATTTGGGTTGGTCGCGTCGCGCGAAGCGCCAAACCAAATTTTCAGACTTTTCTAAACTCAATGTAAAGTTTAGCGGTGTGTTTTTAAACTTCGTAATAAGTCAGTGTTTTGTACCGGTGGCGCATGAAGTAAAATTTCGAGTTTAGAAAAGCCTGAAAATTTGGTTTGGCCGCTCCGCGCTACGCGACCAAACCAAATTTTCAGGCTTTTCTAAACTCGAAATTTTACTTCATGCTTAGCCTGGGAGTGGAAAACACTCGTTTAAAGCTTCAAATTAAATTCTTTTAATAAACCGAGCGTCAGAAAATGTACGTCCTATGCATTTGTGTACTTAAAAGAAAAATTCTATTTATGAACATGTTCGGTGTTACATAAAACTCTCTGTAGAATTAATTATATCATATGTTCATTAAAAAAATCTCTTAATTGCCATGGAATAAATTGTAGGTTGGCAACTCTGAAATAAAATATTAAAATTATTATATCTGACGTTTTATACGTCAATTCCCAAAGCGTGTAGCCAACTTAAATTTAAATAAGGATGAAACCAGTGCCATGGTTTCATCCTTATTTAAATTTAAGTTGGCTACACGCTTTGGGAATTGACGTATAAAACGTCAGATATAATAATTTTAATATATAATTTCAGAGTTGCCAACCTACAATTTATTCCATGGCAATTTAGAGATTTTTTTTTGAACATACGGTACTGAAAAATACAATTAACTGACAAATACAAATTGACAAATTATCAAAACTATGGAAATGCATTACATTTTACAGGAAATTTGCAGTGTTGCCATATCTACCCTTCGCATCTGTTGCACCCATCGCAATTTTTTAATACGTGTGCAAATTTTAGTATTCGCAAATGTTCGCATGCGCATTTTTACGAGTGATTTCAAATAAATCCCCATAGGTTTTTCGGTTCTGTATCTCTATCTGATTTTGGAGCTCAAGCACACAACTCACAAGGGAACATTCGTCTTTGTAATAGCTGTATTATTTGGTTAATTAATTAGAAGGAAAAAATAGTCAAATAATATTTTAAAACACATAACTCGAAATCTCAATCCACTATTCACTAGTGCCGCAGATTTAAACTAACTTAGATTAAAGTTATATGCACTTTTGTCAGCCAAAATAAATATGGCACTGAATTTGCTTCAATTTAATAAAAACTCACTCAGTACTTCTTTAATTTTAAATCCAACTTTCAAATAACAACTATTTTGATATTCAAAATGTAGCCACGGCCAATATGCTAAACATCTAATAATACTAGGTGTAGCGACATACCGCATTGCATACAAACACCGTAATTTATAAATACAATGCAATTTCTCCTGGCGAGTTTCAATTTCATCAGGATTAAACATACGTTCCGATTAAAGGCGGCGATTTGTGTCAAAATTAATATGGAATACCACAAAGATCCGTGGGCAACCGCAACACTGTAACAGGATATGGAGGAAATAAAACGCAAGAATGCACTGAGAGCGTACAGCAGCCCGAGAGCTAAGTCGCACATGCGCGACAATAATATAAGCATGTCACTTAACAAATTGCGTGATTATGGTTAGCAGTTTGCCCGTTGTCGTGACTCCCAGTAATCACTTTGTGAGATACTGTCGTTTCGGCTGTTAAAATTGTGCGATACTGCCTTGCTGTAATGGTTTATTTATTTCAACGGAGAGATTTCCTTTAATTAATTATTTGAGAACTAAGCTATGTCTATTTTTGTTCAAATGTAAGTGTGCTAATCAAATGAAAAGTAATGTTTAGAGCAGTGGTGGGGAAACTTTTTTCAAGACGGGCAATTTGTAATAACCAGACAATCGTAGCGGGCCAAAGAATAATGCTTAATCGTAGGTAGGTAGTTTTTATGCGGGTCGTCACATTACGAAGTAAGAACGCGTTCAAACATTCTCACGACGGCACTCTTAAACGGGCCGGATTAAACCTTTCCGCGGGCCGGACTTGTCCCGCGGGCCGTAGTTTCCCCATCACTGGTTTAGAGTTTAGAAAATCCTTAATATTTGTCTTGGTCGCAGCGAAATATTATTGCATGCGCCACGCGAAGTAATTACTGATTTTATGTTAAGTGTAAAATATACTGCTTTGGTTAGATTAGATTATGATTCATACAAGATCAAAAGATAGTCTAATTGATATAGTTTATCTTGCCCATCACTACAAAATGGTATCACAGCCCACCAATAATCTACTCACGACCAATCAGTGGGTGGCTACACACAGTTTGGGAATCGCTTCTCTAAGGTATATCGAAATAATTCAATTCTCATAGAGTCAATTAATGTTATTAATAACTTAATGTCTAAAAGATTTCATTTCAGCTCTTTTCGCAGAGTGTTCATGTGAGACTGTATTTTTGATCATTTTGATTACGTCTGAGTAGCAGTGGCGTAGATTTAGGGGATCAATCCCTCCCTTCATAAGTCTTGAAAAATAAGATAATGAAATAAATGGCTCTTTTCGGCGATTCATGTTGTTATAATGTTTATTATTATTTTTTATTTTTACATTTAGAGAAACAGAAAAAGAGCCTTTTATTTCAATATCTTATTTTTCAAGACTCATAGGGGGGATTAATCCCCTTGATCTAAATTGATCCTCTAAATTTAGATTTATTGAGTCAATCTTTCCCAATGAGTCTTGATAAATAATATATTGAAATAAAAGGCTGTGTTTCTGTTAGCAATTTATATTGTAATATTTTTTATTTTATTTTTACATTTCTATCGTGAAAAAACTAACGTGATGCCTAATTTTGAAAGCCATTTTTTGTTATTTCATGAAATTTATTTTGATTCGTTTGTCAATTGTTATTTTGAAATTCATATTAAATCACTGTTGACTTGGCGGACGCAACATAGGAAATCGCATGTTAATTTTAAAGTGTTCAAATATTGGCTTCCCTATTTATTTTAGAGACAAAATGTATTTTACTTTTTTGTAGAGGGAAAAATTCTAACTTTATTACTGTTCACACTTAACACTTTACGTTTCTTTAAGTTAAAATTACTAAGAAAAAGAAATGTGATTTTATAAAATCAAGAAAACTTTTTCTTAATTATTTTAGCTGTTAATTTTTGACATTCGTTGATTTTTAAAAGAGTTTAATTTAAAGCTTTAAACGAGTGTTATCCACTCCCAGACCAAGCATGAAGTAAAATTTCGAGTTTAGAAAAGCCCCGTGAAAATTTGTCGAGAGTCGCGCAGCGACCCGAGACAAATTTTCTGGGCTTTTATAAACTCGAAATTTTACTTCATGCGCCACGCGTATGAAACACAGATTTTAAGTGAAGTTCGAATATACATAAGTTTGACAATATTACAGTGTTTTATACGCGTGGCGCATGAAGTAAAATTTCGAGTTTAGAAAAGCCCAGAAAATTTGTCTCGGGTCGCTGCGCGACCCGAGACAAATTTTCAGGGGGCTTTTCTAAACTCGAAATTTTACTTCATGCTTAGTCTGGGAGTGGAAAACACTCGTTTAAAGCTTCAAATTAAACTCTTTTAAAAATCCACAAATTTCTGCAAATTAACAGCTAAAATAATTAAGAAAAAGTAATGTGATTTTATAAAAATAATGTTATACCATGGAATTGATACAATTGCGAATATTCCCTGTATTTTTTTTAAGTTCAATTTTAAACTATAAACAAGTGTTTTCCACTCCCAGACTAAGCATGAAGTAAAATTTCGAGTTTAGAAAAGCCCCGTGAAAATTTGTCTCGGGTCGCGCAGCGACCCGAGACAAATTTTCTGGGCTTTTCTAAACTCGAAAATTTACTTCATGCGCCACGCGTATAAAACACTATAATATTGTCAAATTTATGTATATTTGACCTTCACTTAAAATCTGTGTTTTATACGCGTGGCGCATGAAGTAAAATTTCGAGTTTAGAAAAACCCAGAAAATTGTCTATACTCGAAATTTTACTTCATGCTTAGTCTGAGAGTGGAAAACACTCGTTTATAGCTTCAAATTGAACTCTTTTAAAAATCAACGAATGTCAGAAAATTAACAGCTAAAATAATTAAGAAAAAGTAATGTGATTTTAGAAAAATAATGTTATACCATGGAATTGATACAATTGCGAATATTCCCTGGTTTTTTTTTAAGTTCAATTTTAAACTATAAACAAGTGTTTTCCACTCCCAGACTAAGCATGAAGTAAAATTTCGAGTTTAGAAAAGCCCCGTGAAAATTTGTCGAGGGTCGCGCAGCGACCCGATACAAATTTTCTTGGCTTTTCTAAACTCGAAATTTTACTTTATGCGCCACGCGTATAAAACACAGATTTTAACGTGAAGTTCGAATATACATAAATTTGACAATATTATAGTGTTTTATACGCGTGGCGCATGAAGTAAAATTTCGAGTTTAGAAAAGCCCAGAAAATTTGTCTCGGGTCGCTGCGCGACCCTCGACAAATTCTCACGGGGCTTTTCTAAACTCGAAATTTTACTTCATGCTTAGTCTGGGAGTGAAAAAGACTCGTTTAAAGCTTCAAATTGAACTCTTTTAAAAATCCCCAAATTTCTAAAAATTAACAGCCAAAATAATTAAGAAAAAGTAATGTGATTTTATAAAAATAATGACATGCCATGGAATTAATACAATTGCGAATATTTCCTGGTTTCTTTTAAGTTCAATTTAAAACAATAAACAAGTGTTTTCCACTCCCAGACTAAGCATGAAGTAAAATTTCGAGTTTAGAAAAGCCCTGTGAAAATTTGTCTCGGGTCGCGCAGCGACCCGAGACAAATTTTCTGGGCTTTTCTAAACTCGAAATTTTACTTCATGCGCCACGCGTATAAAACACTATATTGTCAAATTTATGTATATTTATACTTCCCTTAAAATCTGTGTTTTATACGCGTGGCGCATGAAGTAAAATTTCGAGTTTAGAAAAGCCCAGAAAATTTTCTAAACTCGAAATTTTACTTCATGCTTAGTCTGGGAGTGGAAAACACTCGTTTGTAGCTTGAAATTGAACTCTTTTAAAAATCAACGAATGTCAGAAAGTTAACAGCTAAAATAATTAAGAAAAAGTAATGTGATTTTAGAAAAATAATGTTATACCATGGAATTGATACAATTGCGAATATTCCCTGTTTTTTTTAAGTTCAATTTTAAACTATAAACAAGTGTTTTCCACTCCCAGACTAAGCTTGAAGTAAAATTTCGAGTTTAGAAAAGCCCCGTGAAAATTTGTCGAGGGTCGCGCAGCGACCCTCGACAAATTTTCTGGGCTTTTCTAAACTCGAAATTTTACTTCATGCGCCACGCGTATAAAACACTATAATATTGTCAAATTTATGTATATTTGAACTTCCCTTAAAATCTGTGTTTTATACGCGTGGCGCATGAAGTGAAATTTCGAGTTTAGAAAAGCCCAGAAAATGTTCTAAACTCGAAATTTTACTTCATGCTTAGTCTGAGAGTGGAAAACACTCGTTAATAGCTTCAAATTGAACTCTTTTAAAAATCAACGAATGTCAGAAAATTAGCAGCTAAAATAATTAAGAAATAGTAATGTGATTTGAGAAAAATAATGACATTTTTCTTGTATAGTGTAAATCATTTTGAAAACATTTACTTTAATCAAGTGACTACGATATCTTTTGGCATTTGGACATCCGCAGTTGTTGTTTCAATTCCATGGCATGTCATTATTTTTAGAAAATCACATTATTTTTTCTTAATTATTTTAACTTAGAGAAACGTAAAGTGATAAACGTTAACACGTATGAATTTAGAATGTTTCCCTCTACAAAAAAGGTAAATACATTTTGTTTCTAAAATAAATAGGGAAGCCAAAATTTGAACATTTCAAAATTTACATGGGATTTCCTATGTTGCGTCCGCCAAGTCAACAACCGGTATACGCGTGCCGCATGAAGTAAAATTTCGAGTTGAGAAAAGCCAGAATTTGGATGTTTTTTGGGCTTTTCGAAATTTTTCTTCATGCTTAACCCGGTAGTGGAAAACACTCGTTAGAGAATAATCAATAGCGTTTTCAAGTTTTCAGTTAATTTATAAAAACTCGATTGTATCAAGATTTTCGTTAATTTTTTAAATGTTTGCAGTTTTCGTGAATATCCATCATTTTAAATAAAAATTAAAAAAATACAGTTTCATGAATATCAAAGATTTTACTTTTCGTAAATTTCAAGAATGAGTTTTCGTTAGTTTCCTAAATTTTTGTTACTTTAAAATTATTGACGTCTTTTTTCAAGAAAAAATAGTGTAATAGAATCTAGTTTATTTTTTTATATCATTGTTAATATTGTTGTAAGGTGAAATCTTTTGAAACAAATAAAATAAATGAATATCATTGAATTCAAACAAAACGTTAACATTAATAGTGGTCAATTTCGAAATAAATCAAATTAAAAAAACAAAAGTCTAAAAAATTTGCAAAAATCATATATTAATAATTAAAATAATATTTTAAAAGTTTAAATAATATATATATATATATATATATATAAATCTTTATTGGCAGATTGTACAATAAATAATTAACATAAAAATAATTCTGATGGCTAAAATAACAAATAAATTCTTCTGCCAATTGCTTAAATAATAATTATTAGTATTATTAAAAACAGCAAACAATAATAAAAATCTTCAAAATTGTCCAATTTAAAACAAATTGACAAAAACACATAAACCACAATTTTAGCAGAAATATTAGGCTAAATTATTTTTTATGATAAAATAACCACCCATTGACTGAAAAAATAAAAACAAATATTTTCAAAAAACTTTAAGTTCGTAATAATTACCGTGTGGGCAAATAAGCGAGGTAAGCGGCTGTATCTCAAAAACTAACGATCGTAGAGAATTACGGTAAAAAATTTTATAGGTAAAGTGGGCAAGGGAAAATGCTGGAAATTATTTTCAAGTTTCCAAGATGGCTGCCAGTGAGCGTTTCCACCATCTTGAATTGCATACAGTTACGTTTCTCGTGATTTTCCCCAATGAATATAACAAAAAAGTATTTGCGTTTTAATGTTAACTTAAAGTAGAACATTTTTGGCAAAAACAATTTTTCTCTATCTTTCGAAATAAAGCGGTGGAGGGTATTTGAATGTTGTTTTAAATAAATGCCTGTAACTTCGAAACGGCTTAATGGATTTGGATAAATTTGGTATCATTGAAAACAGCATTTCTCGGGCTTTTAGGTTTCTCGTAATTGTGACAGTTGTGACCTACACGGCCGCCGATAGAGGGCGTTATTCGATATTATAATCAAAATACAGTAGAACCTCGCTATACCGGGCCTCGAGATACCGTGATTCGGATATATCGGGGTGATTTTTCAGGTTTCTTTTTTTTTAGATGTTAATTTTAACAATTGACTGCGTACCGCCCTGATTCGGTAAAACATTCCGGCGTCATTATTGTATTATATAGTATGTCTTGTTATGTAGGTGGCTACTGCACATATGTATATATATATATGTATATATATATATATATATATATATATATATATATATATATATATATATATATATATGCGCGTGTGTGTATGTGACTATTATACAAATTACATATATTCGGATATACCGTGTTTTCCTTATATCGTGCTAGGTATAGCCAAAAGCCATCCCGGTATAACGAGGTTCTACTGTATAGGATTTTCTCAAAAAATGTAAATGCGATGATATGATTTTTTTTAGACTAGAAAATAGACAAATGACCAACCAATAAGCCTGCGCAAACCGCATCTTAATATCTAATAATAATAATCTTAATAATAAAGATATTAAGATGCGGTATGCGCAGGCTTATTGGTTGGTCATTTGTCTATTTTCTAGTCTAGAAAAAGTCATATCATCGCATTTAAATTTTTTAAGAAAATCCAATATGTTGGTTATAATATCGAATAACGCCCTCTATCGGCGGCCGTGTAGGTCACATCTGTCATGATTACAAGAAGCCCAAGAAATGCTCTTTTCAATGATACCAAATTTATCCAAATCCATTAAGCCGTTTCAAAGTTACAGGCATTTATTTAAAACAACATTCAAATACCCCCCACCACTTTATTTTGAAAGATAGAGAAAAATTGTTTTTACAAAAAATGTTTCACCTTAGGTTAGCAATAAAACGCAAATACTTTTTTGTTACATTCATTGGGGAAAATTGCGAGAAACGTACCTTTATGTAATTCAAGATGGTGGAAACGCCCACTGGCAGCCATCTTGGAAACTTGAAAATAATTTCCAGCATTTTCCCTTGCCCACTTTACCTATAAAATTTTTTACCGTAACTCTCTACGATTATTAGTTTCTGAGATACAGCCGCTTGCCTCGCTTATTTGCCCACCCGGTACAAAAATTTGACAAGTATACGTAAAATCTAGCCACATAAAAGATTTTATTTTAAACCGCAGACGACCAGAATAATAACATTTGGACTATAAAGTATTTGAAAATAAATATGGATGACTAAAGCAGTCAGAACTTAGGATAAGTGTGACCACAAATGATTGTAATAGTAATTTCTTGAATTAATTTCTCATCTGGCACTTGGTGAAATATATTAGAATATGTAAAGTTATTTAAATTAGAAACACTTGGTATTGTTTCACAAATTAAAACTTCATTCCGACTAGTTTCGGTTTGTTAGACCATTTTCACATTCCTTTGAAAATGGTCTAACAAACCGAAACTAGTCGGAATAAAGTTTTAATTTGTGAAACAATACCAAGTATAATAGTAATATTATGACTTTAAAGTAACCAAACATCATAGAAAGACTGTTATTCCTTACTTCACTTTTTATTTTTATGTTAGATGTACATTTCGAGACACAAGGTGCTCATTATCAATAACAAACAAGTTTGTTATTGATAATGAGCACCTTGTGTCTCGAAATGTACATCTAACATAAAAATAAAAAGTGAAGTAAGGAATAACAGTCTTTGTATTTGTGATTAATCACTTCACGTAAACTCGAAACAATACAGTAACCAAACATCATATTGTCATATTTTGTTATTAATATTAATATCATTATAGATACCAGACTAGTCAGATACAGTTAATATAGATCACAATAGGAGTCAAATGAGGCTATTAAAGTTAATATAGATCACAATAGGAGTCAAATGAGGCTATTAAAGTGACTCTAAATAATAATAATAATAATAATAATGCTTTATTTCTCAACAGAATTACTTCCAATTGCAGAGAAATGTATAATGATATCTAAAATATTGCGTAACTATTACTAATAATAATACATATAAAGAAAACATGGAAAATTTTGAGTATATAAATCTTGAAGTACGGATATATATATATAAGGTTGTGCGCTATAGATAATTACTTATAAAAATGCATTCCTAATTAGCTGGGGCGTTACATTGAATATATCAATATTTGGGTTATTATTGCAATTTCGAATGATTCGAACTAAAGGAGAGTAATAAAGAGCATTTGTTCTAGATGTAGGATACGCAAAGGTGTGGGAACACCTAGAGTTTAACCTAGGGTCATAGAAGTTAAGTTTAGAAAGTAAGTTTATATCATCAATGCGATTATGTAATAATTTAAATAGAAATAATAAAGAAAATAGTTGCCTGCGCGATTCTAAAGTTGGCATATCAAACTCTTGAAGCAGCTTGCTGTGGTCGTAATTTCGAATGGGATAAATACGGTGTTTTTTAAAATACAGTATCTTTAAGAAATTTCGCTGGATGTTTTCAATTTGAGCAGTATAACAGTGGCCATGCGGTTCCCAGATTATAGAGCAGTATTCACGTTTGGTTCGCACAAACGTGTTATACATTTTTGTTAATGCTTCGGTGCTCTTCAAGTCCTTAGAATTACGAGCAATGAATCCTAACATTCTATAGCTAGGCATTACACATCTAAAGTAGGCACATTTTAACTTTAAAATGGCTGTACTCTTCAAGAATGACTCAAAGTCGAAACTAGTTGGAATAAAAAACCAAGTATTAGTAAAATTTAACCAAGTGTTTTCTTTTTTAAATCATACTTTAAAATGGCATTATTATGATCAATGATCAATTTTACGATAATAGTTAGATTTTCGCTTTAAAGTTAGTACAGATTAGTCTATTAGGAAGATTATCATAATAAATTGACTTAAAATGAGTATAATTGTTTTATATTAGTTCAACACTGACTATAATAGTCATATGCTAGTTTTAAAGTAAGTGCACATGACTATAATATCCAGAATTTACGTTTAAATTGAATTATCTCGACTATAATTGTTATATTTTAGCATTAAGATGAGTAAGAATAACCAAAATAGTTAGATTTTGGTCTTAAAGTGACTAATCAAGACCACAATAGACAGAATTTTGCTTTAAAGTGTCTACAGATAATTCAGTGTTTTGTACGCGTGGCGCATGAAGTAAAATTTCGAGTTTAGAAAAGCCTAATTTGGCTCGGTCGCTCCGCTTCGCTACGCGCCCGAGCCAAATTTTCAGGCTTTTCTAAACTCGAAATTTTACTTCATGCTTAATCTGGGAGTGGAAACACTTAATTAAAACTTTAAATTAAACGATTTTCAAATACAACGGATGCCTGAAAATTAATTAAACATTAAAAAGTGTTTTAAATAAATCGTGAAAAATAACCAAATATAAAAAATATCAAAACTGATGAGGATTAACAAGAATCATAAACAAATTTAAAAAAAAATATCAATATTGTCAACATCAAATTAAACGATTTTGAAATACAACGAATACCTGAAAACTAATTAAACATTAAAAAGTGTTTTAAATAAATCGTGATAAATAACCAAATATAAAAAATATCAAAACTGATGAGGATTAACAAGAATCATAAACAAATTTAAAAAAAAATATCAATATTGTCAAAGTAAATTAAAATAAGAAATCATGTAAAAAAAAGAAATTAAAGAAATAAGCAGTTTCAAACAATTTAAAAAATCGGTGATAAAATTTCTTGAGAAGGCTGCATTTTATTCATATGGAGAATACTTTGACAGAGAGTGATATTTCTTTAAATTTAACCTTAATTTTGCTTTATCTGCAACATTAACATGTTAACATTACTGATATGCCAAATATTTTTACTTATAGTTCTATACCTATTATTTCTGACGATTCCTATACTATGTACCAAATTTAGTCATTGGAAAATAAAGAATTTATTATTATTATTATTATTATTTATGAAGAAATACCAATACTGTCAACAATCGTAGAAATCTGGAAAATTCTTAAAGTCAAGAAAACTCGAGAATATTTATAGAAATCGTTATTGTCTAAATTTATATAATTTATAATGAAAATAATTATGAAAATTATCAACATTACAAATAAATAATAATAACAATAAGTTTTGTCAATGATAAAAAAATTAGCAAACACAAATTGATAAAATAAACCAGAAATCTTGAAAATTGGCACATTATAAAATAATAAAATGTTTTAAAAAACGATGATATTAAAAAAAATCATTCAAATTAACTTAATCAACAAAAGATTATCAATATTTACAAATTCAATCATAAAACTTGTCAAATATCAACAAAAATTACCAAAATTGACAAAAGTATCGGCGATTGTTCTAAAAAAAATATAATATTTGTAATTTATAATTTATTTATATCGAAAAAATTCATAGAAGTGATTCTACACAAATTAACGAAAGTCAAGATTAATTTTAAAAATCAACAAAAATTATCAATTTCAACACAAATATTTTTCCTATTTCTGTATTTTTTTTGTGAAAATATGATAAAATTCAATTGAATCGAAAAAAACATTAAAATTATAGTAATTTTGATTTATATGAAACAAACAACAAACATTTATAAACATAAAATATATAAAATTTTGAGAATTGTTAAATTTAGCACAAATTCAATACCAAATAAAAAAATTTAAAACTTGTTCATTTCTAAATTTCTACTGAAAATTAAATAAATAATGGCCAAAATTGAAAAGAAATAGTAGTTACTAAATTAAAAATTGGTCAAACTGGAAGGAAAATCGTATGCGCCAATGGGTGTCTGAAAGAGTTGATCGTTCAGTTACCTTTTGGCGTATACGATTTTCCTTCCAGTTTATTATTTTTATTTATATATTTATGTTTATTTATTTTACAATAAAAAAACTGAAAAATAAGTCTATGATTGATTTTTAACGACTGTTTCCAATCCCAGATGAAGCATGAAGTAAAATTTCGAGTTTAGAAAAGCCTGAAAATTTGGCTCGGTCGCGTAGCGAAGCGGAGCGACCGAGCCAAATTAGGCTTTTCTAAACTCGAAATTTTACTTCATGCGCCACGAGTATAAAACGCTGATTTAATGGAAAATCGTATGCGCCAATGGGTGACTGAAAGAGTTGATCGTTCAGTTACCTTTTGGCGTATACGATTTTCTCTCCAGTTTATTATTTTTATTTATATATTTATTTATTTTACAATAAAAAAAAACTGAAAAATAAGTCTATGATTGATTTTTAACGACTGTTTCCAATCCCAGATGAAGCATGAAGTAAAATTTCGAGTTTAGAAAAGCCTGAAAATTTGGCTCGGTCGCGTAGCGAAGCGGAGCGACCGAGCCAAATTAGGCTTTTCTAAACTCGAAATTTTACTTCATGCGCCACGAGTATAAAACGCTGATTTAATGGAAAATCGTATGCGCCAATGGGTGACTGAAAGAGTTGATCGTTCAGTTACCTTTTGGCGTATACGATTTTCTCTCCACTTTATTATTTTTATTTATATATTTATGTTTATTTATTTTACAATAAAAAAAACTGAAAAATAAGTCTATGATTGATTTTTAACGACTGTTTCCAATCCCAGATGAAGCATGAAGTAAAATTTCGAGTTTAGAAAAGCCTGAAAATTTAGCTCGGTCGCGTAGCGAAGCGAAGCGACCGAGCCAAATTAGGCTTTTCTAAACTCGAAATTTTACTTCATGCGCCACGAGTATAAAACGCTGGTTTAATGTAAAGTAGTCTTTAACCGATTAACAAGTTAAATACGTTTAGTATATCGGTCACCAATTGTTTCAACGACAGGGAAAGTGCTATGATGGACACATGCTCTTCCCTGTTTCGCATTTTACCTAATAGTTGAACATTTCTAGATATTGTGGAGAAGAACCCAAATACGAAATTTAATCAATATCCTATGAGCCATTTATTCGGGTTTCTGGTATCTGAAAACGTATATTTATGTGAAAAAATTAGGGTCGGTTTTTAACCTATCACAACTAGTGTGCGGTCGGTAGAAATTATATCACAAAAGTATGCTCAATTTAATCAATTATTGAAATAAAAACTATTGACATATTTCTAGTAATGTTATCTTATTACTTCATGGTGAATTATTTTCAATCCGACCAAAAGCATTCTTTTTATCCTCAAGTACTAGATGAGTTACTATTCCAACAATTCTTAAAAAAAACGATACCATACAAATCAAACTCAACCATTATCAGATTACCATCCTACTGAACAATTAACATAATCGTTCCCAGTAATAGTATTGCAAAAGAGAAGACTTGAATATACCGAGAGCAGAAAGAGCAATCAGACCAGAACGGACATTAGTGCGAGTCATTGCCAACTGCTATGACCCGTCACAGGATTACTCAATATATACTGCTAAACTGCATTTCTCTCTGATGCATGTGTGTACTGTTTAATTTTCCATAACATTGCCAATCACCGAGGAACAATAAAAGTGCATTAAATAACCCGTGCTACGATTACATGGTCTACATCTCGGCAATGGTTTTACGACTACGGATTTCAATTACGGATAGTACCCATTAAGTGGACTTTTTTCCTTCTTCATAAAGTGTGCCGACTTTTCTTCAAACAGAAAGTAATGAGTGTTAGAGAGAGAAATATATTTTTATATTTACTGGTTTTATTAGGCTTCTTCCAACTGTAAGCAAGAGAATTTATTGGAAACGTATTTCACTCTTGCTTTCGTCTTTCATATAATTCGATGAGATTTAATTTTCCATTAACATACATTTCCTAAATATTCCAAGAAATTAATAAAAAAAATCTAAACTTATAAGGTTCTTAGAGTTTGACAATAACCTCTAATCTTAAGAGTCTAATGCATAGATTCTCAACCTTATTTTGCCCACCACCCACTTTAAGAATTGTTTTTTTTTTAGAGCCCCCCATTCTTTTTACTTACCATCTGTCGCAAATCTAAGAGCTATTGCCACGATTATATTTATACGTGTAATATTATACGGCCCTCAATTTTCTCTGGGTTTTCACTGCTCCCCTGAAAATCACAAACGTCCACAGGGAGGCGTTATCGCCCACGTTGAGAACCTAGTACACAATTTAACGATCATTTTATTATTTGGTTTGACATAGATGTTTGGCAAACGAATCTTATATATTGTTTAGTTAAGAAGTGGTTATTTAGGAGCGTTTGGTTGATGAATCACCAAATTTTAAAACTAAATCAATACAAACAAACTTCATTTTCCTTTCAAATTTATTGTGTGTATAATTCGGTATCTAATGATATGAAACAACTTAATATCAGGCAATTTAATAAAAAATATAAATCTCTGTTAAATGTGTAATGCAAGGTGTGATTGTTGATACAATATTATATAAGTGTACACATTACTAATATTTAATTTACCTATTTTTTTGTCTTTCTTATTCCATTTATTTTTTTTTTTTGTTGTTGTTGGATGCATTTAGTTTATATATTCATTAGTTTGGTTGACAATTCCTTTGCGTTATTTTTATATTACTCATATTTTATGTTCTTGCGTAAGCATAGTATTCAATAATTGTTTTTTCATACATTAAGGTTTAGATGGAAGACCAGTTGAGCAATAAATGCTCAAATTGAATCTCGCCTTAAGGTTTATAGAATACCTAAATAGTTTTACTGTATATTATGTACCTACTTGACTACAAATAAAGTTTATTATTATTATTATTATTATTATTATTATTATTTAAACAAACAAAATGGGAAGAACTTAGTCTTAATACAACATTATCCGCATTTCACTTTGATCTAAAAGTGAATCGCACGAATAGCGATACGTAATAATGCGAAGATGATGACAGGAAGGACATGTCCTATTAAGGTTTCTGGGATACTTGCGCTTCACTTTCGTCCATTATTTCTAATCCGGTTTTATCGCTGTCGTCGGAAAATGCGAGCACTCCGCCAACTGACACCTAAATGATTTACATTAATTGTTTCCAGCTATCGATGCTTAACTGCATAGATGGCATATCTGGTCGGCAATAAAACTAGAAATCTTCGTGTTTATCGATTGGCGCTGTCTTAATACGGAACAATGCTCGTTTCTTCCATATCTTCAATGTGATCCATTCGTTTGGGCAGGACTTTCACTTTAGTCTATAGTTTTTTTTTGTGTGTAGGTGCTTGGATTTTGTTGATGCTGGTTATGAATTCTGGCTAAGAAATGTTAAACTAGATTATTTTATCAAGTTGGTTCACTCTAAACCTTCAGTATACCTTTTTTTTAATATTGATGCTTCCACTTCAACATGTCTGAATTTTAATCATAAAGTTTGCGATAACTTTTCTTTGGGTGTTAAAATTAGATTCAGGAAGAAGGCTAATCTTCAGACGTATAAAACCCGTTCGCAAATATTATATCATCATTTAAATAAAACAACATTTGCTGTAGTTGTTGTTCTTTTATTCATTCTTTTTTCCTCGGCGTTAGATGATCATGCACTTAATGTTTGTTTACACGATTTCCGTGTTGTGAATTTGCATCACCTTGAATATTGATTAAATATTAATTGCATCATACACGAATAGCACCAGACAGTTTTTTCTTTTGCTGTGACAAAAAAACTAATCACTAGGATAAACAGTTCTTGGAAACAATACTTCTAATTAACTTTGATTTAAAAGATATATTTTTTTTTAAATTAGGTTTATTTATGTACATATTACAAAAATGTAATGTGTACATCGTTTTTAATCAATGTTGAACATCTTATGTTAAACATTAAATATTTTCAATCCTTTCTTATTATGGGTAAAATCAAACGTTTTTGGTAGAAACTAATTTCAGCACTGTAAATGTTCTCATTACGGTACAAAATTAAATGATACATCAAAATAATCCTGAAACTTGAAGGATAGTTTTGGTGACAGTAATGTCACCAATTTAAAACAATGTATATATTTAGTTCTTTTGGAAAAAATATCATTAAGGTCGGAAATGCACATGTTAATTGGCCATAAGAACGAACAACGATTAATCTTCCACAATAATGAAAATAAAGCGTTGAAACTTATAAATGTTGTACATTGAAGCTTTGCGAAAAAATTGATACTATTTTAGTTTTAAAAAAATGTTTCTTAAATTAAAAATAATTCAAATAATGGAACACTGTTAAATGATCACTTAAATCCGTGAAATACTTTCATAGGAAACATTATTTCTCCTTCGTATTCCTTTAATTTATTGAAGTAATTTATATAAACATGTTGTATTAAATATATTGATCTAAAATAAATGATAAATAAAATTAATCGTTGCTTAGAAATCTCCATCAGAGCAATGTGAATTTTGATTATACTTTTAATAAATAGGAAGCAGCATCGTGCTATTTTAGTAATATCTTATAAATACACTGTGATTTCCAAAAACATGCGAAAAGAAATTGGGTTTGATATATCGAATTCGTGTACGGCATTTGTCGAGACACGAGCTCCCGCTGCCGGCGCGCGGCCTCGAATTGCGAATGTTATTTTTCTGCCGCGGACCGTTAATTGATTATGTTATTGATACACAACAAAGAAAGACATTATTTCCCAATACATTTTGTAAATATAAGTGCATTTCTGAATTCATGTTATGAATAGGAATGTGGAAAGCCGGTATGTGTAGACTTAAGTGATGTGTCGGAAAAATGCCTTTTTCATTTATTTACCAAATTGAATGTGCGGCACTCGGCGATTTGGTTAGCGAGTTAGTCAGCTTAGCGTTTAGAGTTCTAATTGGGTTATTGTAATTTTCATGTTTTTGTACGGCGGGCATCGGCTTAACCTACTCAGCTTGGAGTGTCGCTTACTCAGCTTAGAGTGTGGAGGTCTCGTCGTCTCGTGTTCGCATCTATTCTTTTTGTGTGCTTCATTGCAATTTACCAAATTAAGGAGTGCAGCACGCGACAGTTTACTGTGTTGGCCTCTAAACTTGGAGTCTAAGGTTTTAAGTCGTGTATGATTATAATTGATATTTGATTTTTGATAGCATTCATTTAAATCACCTATGTAGTTGCAAATAACATGAATATATATTTTATGTTGCCAGAATATAACGGTTTGTCTAAAATATTATAAATACTAATATGGAATATCAAACTAAAATCATTAATGGTGATGGAATCTATTTTGTCATACATAATTAAATAATTGAAAATTAACCCATAATGTGTTGCAGTACCGACGCGACCACGGGCATAGGGTTCGAAATACATACGCTACATTGCGAATCTCGTAGCGCAAAAGGTCGTGGTGATTAAAGATTATAAATTTACCGACTCTTTCAATTATCAGTAATTCGGAAAAGTTGTCAATTAAAACCTATTCATTCATTAAGTAAGTAAATAATTAATAGCATTAAATGAAACGAAAATGATGTAATTTGATAAAACACTGAAAACCAAAAAAAATCATAAAAATTAAGTTAATTTTATGATTTTTGTAATTTCTATAATAATCGCCTTTTCTTAACTCGAAATTTTACTTCATGCTTAGTCTGGGAGTGGAAGACACTCGTTCGACATTTATCAATTGCTTATTAACTTTAACGAAAACTGCCAAGATACAAAAAAAACTGATGAAAATTCAGAAAAAGTATCGAAATTTTAATAATTAACGAAAATCTACTAAATTCGAAAAAAAACTGTTAGAATTTTGAAAACTAACAGAAATTGTGGAAATTTATGAAACACATTAAAATTTTAGAAATTAACAAAAAATACGATATTTTAATCTTGAAAAAGCTACTAAGCATAATTTAATTCAAGTCAATAATATAATGTTAACGAGTGGTTTCCATCCAGGACTGAGCATGAAGTAAAATTTCGAGTTGAGAAAAGCCCTAAGAATTTGGATTTGGACGCGCAGCGTCCAAATCCAAATTCGGGCTTTTCTCAACTCGAAATTTTACTTCATGCGCCACGCGCACAACACACTGATTAAAAGTAAATTTCAAAATATACATTATTTAGTTTGGTTATATGAAATTATTTTATGGGGTCAGCAAGAAAAATCTGGAATCAGGGAATAGTCAGGAAAATGTATTATTTCAAATTGGTCGCTATTTTTTTTGAGCTATTTTTGCGTCATTTATTAATTTAAGAGTGTCCGTCAATACAACATTTAATTAGCTTAACATGCGTTGCCAATTCTTTTCATTTACGTTTATATGCTGCAATTGGTTACTACTAAAAATGTTTGATTTTACTCTTAATAAATCCCAACCTGAATTGGTAGCTGGCCGAAATTTTAACAAACGTTTAAATCTAAATATCTCAAATTAATAGAATTTGTGATTCTAGTAATGTATTTTGCTCAAATATATTCCTGATAGTTCCAGTGGTGTCCTAAAGTCATGGCTTCAGACATCAATTATTAAATATATTATTGTATTTATTCCTACCGACTTTTCTCAGATACTGAAATTTCTATCAAGCGCAAATTTTTACCGATTTTATCTTTTGACATTTTAATAAATATCCCTTTAGAGTAAAATATATTTTATTTCATGCATCTATATTTGTTTACCTTTTTTCACAATCATCTACCCACTTAACTGTTAAAATATTAATATTATTAATAATAATATTTCCCATGCAGCATTGCATATTTACCTCATTAAAAAGCAACGAAAGTCACTTGAAATTCGATCAGATTAATAAAATTCCACGTGATTTACATAAAATAATCTCCCATTTAAAGCGCTCATCAAACAGATTTTCGTACTCGCGCTAATCAACTGATTAATATTCATACACGAATCGCCTTTATCATTAATAACCAGTTATGATGATTCTTATAACTTGAAAAAAACTACCGAATCAGTAAAATCTATGTAATTTCTCACCTTAATTACAAATGTCATCGGGAATTGTCTTCCATGCGGTGTTTAGTTCAATATTTTATGACTGTTTTTATGTCCGGAGAAAATTGATTTAAATGGCGTGTTTCATTTACATAAAAATGTGCGTGTGTTGTGTCTGTGAGAATTTTAGTTTTAATTAATTTCATTCATAAGCTTTTATATCATATGCAAATGTTGTTTTTCTTTCCGGGATGTTTTTATAAATAAATATTCATAATGCATAGTTTACTAACTTTAAAGACATTTTATTTTTAAAAGCAAGCGACCGATGTTTTGAAAATACAGAGATTTTTTTTAAGTATACGTATCCAGCCAAATTAAAGCTTGTAAAAAGTGTTTCCACTCCTTGATTGGGCATAAAGTAAAATTTTGAGTAAAGAATAGCCTAAATCAAGGAGTTATAAATTAACCGCTTTTATAAAAACAATTCCTGCAAATTTACCAAACGCTGTAATTATCAGGATATGTAAATACAGGGTGTTTCAACGTAGACGGAATGCTTCATAGTTCCATTAATATTTAAAATACGAAAACCTATTTTAATTAGCCTCCACAAATTTCAATTCCTAATCCCATTTCATCGACATACCAACTCTCCTGTTAGAATCCACATTAACAAACAAATAATTTCCCCTCATGGCACCTGCAAATACCTTGGCATAACCCTTGATCCCAGATTCACCTTTAAAACCCATACCCAAAACATAAAAGAGAAAATAAAAAACAGAGCAAGGCATTTTAGAACTCTTACATATAAACAGCAAGGCATTTCAACTCATACCGCCGTGCATATATATAAAATGATTTGTAGACCTCTTTTAGAATATGCAGCAATCCTTTTTCACAATCCCCATCCTACCTTCTTAAAAAATCTACAAGTAGCAGAACGAGCAGCACTAAGAATAGTCACAAAAATTAGACACCCCCTAAATCCACTTTATAAAAAAACTAATATTATTCCCATCGAAAAAAGATTGATACAACAAACCAAAAAGTTTCCTCGAACCCAAATATCCTAGAACCGATTAACTTCCTGTGCATTCATCGTAACCTCAATATAATCCCAAAAATTAAATTTCCCCCTGACACCATTTTTAATTTCATCACATCATTCCACATTGACCTCCTTGACAACACTAACCAACACTGGTAGACAATGATACGACAGGACTGTGTCAGACTAAATTACTGAAACAAACAATATATTTTTATTATTTTTACGAAACAGACTGAAAGACTAATGGTCGATAGCCCGTTTATAGACGTATTTAATCAAATTATTTATTTCGAGTTGTAAAAATGAAGTTATAAAAGTCTATAAATAAAGGTATTATATATATACGAAAACCTTTTTCAGATACAAGTTGCATGAAATCATTTTCTTTATAACATATAATTCTGTTCGCATATACAGGGTGTCCCATTATTTCTGGACATCATACAACTTTGTTATTTTAAATGAAACATCCCATATATAATTAACTTGTTGGGTTTCTTATTGAAAATGAATGTCAGTTTGCTAAAATAACATTTGGTTTAAGTCGTACCATTTCGGAAGTATTCGATATTTTTGGAAAAAATAACGTTTGTAGTGGTTTCGTAAACATAAAAATCGCTTTTAGGCTTTTTTAAACTCGAAATTCTACTTCATACTTAATCAAGGAGTAGAAACACTCTTTAGAAGCTTTACATTGACTGCATTTTAAAAACAACGAATTCCTCCAAATTTATCAAACGCCTTCATTATCGGGATATGTATATACAGGGCGTTTCAGCAGGGAGTTTCATTAATATTAAAAATACGAAAAAATGGGACACTCCATATATTATTAACTTTTTGGATTCCTTGTTGAAAATGAATGGCAGTTTGTAAAAATAACATTGGGTCTAAGTCGTATCATTTCGGAGCTATTCGACATTTATAGAAAAAAATTACGTTTGTAGTGGTTTCATAAATCTAAAATACGAATATCTCTGAAACTAAATTAGATAGAGAGATTCAGTTTTCGTCATTCTCTTGAGCGTAGAGGGCGCTGTCGTCAACGCTGCGCTGGAGTTAGGTTGCTATTGAATAAATTGATTTTTTTAAATCGAACCATATAATTTATTTGATACACTTCGAATAAAAATTAGTAACCTAAACGAAAGAGGATTCATCTTTCGTGTAGGTTACTCATTTTTATGATGATAACATATAAATGTTTAAGAAAGTGATCTTTCATGTACAGATAAATATGTTTAACAAAATCGAAAGAGACTAAAATTTTGATTGAATAGAGAAATAAAAAAATATATGGTTCCATTTAAAAAAATCAAGTCACACTTGATTGAAAATTTATAACTTCTATTTCTATTATTTTTAATTTCATAGCCCTTATCTCTAACATGGCAACCCTATCATGTTAACGATAGCGACCTTTATGCTCAAAAGAGTAAAGAAAACTGTAAGTCTCTATCTCATTTTGTTTCAGAGATATTTGTAAACTGGAGATTCCGTAAATAAATAAATATTTTAGGTTTACGAAACCACTACAAACGTTATTTGTTCCAATAATGTCGAATACCTTCGACTTGGTACAACTTAGACTAATTATTATATAAAAAAGCCATTTATTTGGAATAACAAAGTTGTATGGCGTCCACAAGTTATAGGATACCCTGTTTATGCGAAAATAACTTGTATTTAAATCATTTTTTTAAGAAAATCTATCGAGCTTTCCGTTCTGGTATAAAGAAAGTTCCTGTATGAGAATTTGACGTCTTAGATATGTTTTTGTTATACTTGAGAGGTTTCTTGTCCTTTTTGGTGTTTTAGCGGAAATTACCGCATATTTTCATTAGTAAAACCATTAGTTTATTTTTTTCAGGCAAAAATTGAATAAATATTTCACGAAAACTTTGTTATTTATTAATTTAACGAGAGCAAAGTCATGTCTTAGATCGCGAAACCGTAGGTCGAGCGATTTTTTTACTTTGCTTGAGTTAAATTTTCTAAAAACAACAAAGTTTGAGTGAAATATTGAAATTTTGTCTATATTAAAAATAAAACTCGAGTGGTTTTCGTCATCATTATTTTACTCACTCTATATCCTTAAATGGAAACTAACTTTGAAGTTAAAATAAAATATTACTTTATTTTTTAATGGTTTAAATGCCTTAAGCTCGAATTTAATGGATATTGCAGAAAACTGTAAACTGCTTCCAAATTTCCAAAGTTTGAGTGTTTTGTAAGACAGAACATCAAAAGAACAATTTGATGTTGTTAATTTCTTCTTAATTTCTTTATTCTTTTTATCCAAGCGAGACATCTTAATTAATTTTATTAGTAAAACACAAAACTTTTTAATTGAATTAAGACACTAATTTTACTACTTTTGACTGCTCTCTTTTAAATCGTTTGTATCGTCTGTGATTTTATTTTTATTTTAATGTTTATTTTTATTTTAATGTTTATTTATTTTAATGTTTATTTATTTATTTATTATTTTAAAACTGTATTTTTATCATTTATGTGTTTCTATTGTTTGGGGTTGGTAATCTCACACTTCTTTTCACATCTGACATCTGATTTTTATTTTTTTTTAATTTTTTGTCACATAGGTATAGATATTATTATTCATATTTACGATTATTATATATATATATATATATATATATATATATATACTATTTTCATATTATATGTATTATTGACGTGTGTAAAACAATTGTTAAAGCACTAATAAATAAAAAAAAATGTTTGCGTGAATTAAGGTACTATAATCATCTGTAAAAGGAGTGTGGACCATGAAGTTTAAATAAATTAAAATAACCCTTTAGACGCCACGCGAATTACGTAGTTTTCGAATTTATTAAAACATGTCACATAGTGCAAATTCAGCCGATTTATTGGTTCTCAATACTTTGAGTGAAATAATCAATTAAAAATTCTAATTTTTGAGAGTATTTTTTCACATATCCCTGCAGCAAAATTTAAAAAACTTAAAAGACGAATATGTAAGGCATTTTTATTTTGAGTACACATATGCCGATAATTACAGCATATTTTAAATTTGCGGGAATTCGTTGTTTCAAAGCTGATAATTTGAGGCTTTGAACGAGTGTTTTCCACTCCCAGACTAAGCATGAAGTAAAATTGGCGGAGCGGCCAATCCAAATTATGCTTTTCTACACTCGAAATTTTACTTTATGCGCCACGCTTAAAAATACTGATTTATAGTGATGTTAAAAAAACACAGGCACAACACCGATTATAGGCAACCTAATATACGTTACAGTTATTGGGTTGCCTATAATCACTGTTTTAAACAATTTGTTTAGTGCAGAATTTGACCCTCGTATTATTCACATCTATATATTGGATTTCTAAAGCCGTATATTTTTAACTTTACGATATTTCATTGTTTTATACGTGTGGCGCATGAAGTAAAATTTCGAGTTTAGAAAAGCCTAATTTGGATTGGCCGCTCCGCTTCGCTACGCGGCCAATCCAAATTTTCAGGCTTTTCTAAACTCGAAATTTTACTTCATGCTTAGTCTGGGAGTGGAAAACCCTCGTTTAAAGATTCAAATTTAAATCTTTTGAAAAAACAACGAATGTCGTAAAATTTACAGTGTATGCATATGATACATGAAAGAAAAATTTCCTGTATATCTTGTTTTTGCTGGAATGACACTGCACCTTCAGAAGGAAAGTTTAAATGATTACTATAAATCTCTCCTCTTAATCTATCAAATGTGACACCTAGAAATAAAAAAAAATTACAGTGTTACCACTATTAAATTGATGTATGTTTATGTTTCTAACTATATAATTCCTTTTAGATTACGCTGTACAATTTATTCCGAATTCAACATATATATATATATATATATATATATATATATATATATATATGAATATATATATATATATATATATATATATATATGAATATATATATATATATATATATATATATATATATATATATATATGAATATATATATATATATATATATATATATATATAACTTGCTTGAGTTTTTTGGGCTGCTTTCTCGCGTTGGTTGCTTTATTTGCGCTCTACGTTTCGGCAGCATCACTTCTGCCGAAACGTAGAGCGCAAATAAAGCAACCAACGCGAGAAAGCAGCCCAAAAAACTCAAGCAAGTTATATTTTGCTCGCGAAAACCTAAAAATAAATATATATATATATATATATATATATATGTATCAATTTAATATAGAATTTAATATGCTACAAATAAAATTATGGTATATGTATCTTACCTCCTTAATTTAAGAATTACACGGACGATATAGGCCCAGTTGCACCAAAAACGTTGAGCTCGAGTTCAAGATTTCAGTTCTTTTATTCTAATGTCACTTTGAACTCAAGTTTAGAGTTAAACCAGTTCAACGTGTTTAGCGCAACTCGCCCTTTATATTTTAAACCTTGTGAATAGATTTTATTGCTTTACAAACAGTTTTTGTTAAATAATCTCTTATTCTAAATAATAGATTGAATGTTTCTGCCATTAAACTAACAACTAAATTACAAAACTGTTTATATTTTTACTTAAACTTCTGTACTATATTTGGTCCTTCCAGACGTAATTCACCATTACTTTTGTATTATATTTTATGTAACTCGCTAATATACTTTTCTTTATAGGAGTTTTATGTTCCTTTAACGACAAAGGGTGAATTTTACGAGATACACAGTTCGGTGAAAGCGAAACTTTGTTTTCCTGGTATGCTGGACAAAACTGGACCTCTGGCAATGGACAAGGATTGCCTCTACAAGATCAGCCATCTTCTGCGAAGGGTCGCTCTTCCAGTAAGGGTCAAATTGATGGCCGGGCCTTTACCACAAGGACTTCCAAAAGAATACACAGGTAAGTGTTGTATCTCATTGATTGGTTAGAAAACAGCCTCTAATTTAGTTACTAAAACCAATGGTATAAATATTTTCAACTGACTTCATCTCTAATAAATAGTTAAATATAATTTTTTTTCATAGATCTTGTCATTTTAAGTCATGTTTAAAGATTCATATAGATATTTTTATACAATGGGTGCCCTTATTCCAGAATAATGATTTAATGTTCCATACATTTTAATTAATTTAAAAAAAATAATGCTTAAAAACTGTGGGTACACATTTTGTTGTCATTTAGTAAAGTATTTTCTATTCTTTGAAAAAGAAGTTTCTTGTGTTCCAATAATTAAACTAATTAGACTAATTGAAGTCACATATGTTATGGGGTCGGTGGGTCGTGTGGCCTCTGGCCCTTTCGAAATTACCTCGACCTGAAAGATCTTTTGTAATTATCCCTGACCTAATTGAGTCCCTTAATGTCTAGACCTCTTGTGTAGTCTACAATAACATGAGAGGGAATGTGTACCATATCATCAGGCTTTAAAGTGACCGATGACAGGTAGTTCCCTCTTTGAAGGGACAGGGCAGAGCATTCACAAAGTAGGTGATCTGCTGTTTCTTGTGCCTTGTTGCAGATTCTGCAATTGGCATCGGTTGTCTGACCCATCTTAGTGAGGTGGTATTTCAAAGGACAGTGTCCGGTTAGAAGGCCGGTTATGAGCCTTAAGTTGCCCTTGCTTAGCCTGAGAAACTTTTTGGCTCTTACGGCAGACAAGTGTTTGTGTTTCTCAGCATCTTCCCACTGCTGGATTATTCCCTTGATGCGGACTAGTTATTCCACTATAGGGTTCTGGTCCAATAAATGGAGTTTTGGAGCCTTCTTTGTCAAGGCTGTCGGCAATTTTATTACCTTCGATCCCTACATGACCTATAACCAGAGCAGTTTAACTTTGTTGTTCCTAGCCAGCTGCCTTAGGGATAGTTTGCACTTGCAGACTGATTTAGACTTACATGTAGGTGATTTTATTGCCTTTAATGCAGCCTGACTGTCCGAGCATATGCATATCCTCTTTTTGTTGTAGTCCCTCTCTAAACATACTTGGGCGCATGTGTTGAAGGCCTCGATTTCTGTCTGAAATATCGATGGGGACCGTCCCAAGGCCCTCGATGACTCGAATCCAGGGCCAGTGATAACGATTCCGACTCCATTTTCAGTTTTAGATCCGTCAGTGAACAAAACTATTGAGCAGCCTTGTAACTGCTTGACTTTCGCTGCAACATTATGGCGGCCTTGGATAGCCACTTCAATCGTTGTATCGAAGTCGTAAACAGTTGACATGTAGTCTTTGGGCATGAATATTAAAGTCACATAACTATTTCATTAATTTAGGTTTGGGCCTATACTATATACGATATTTTTCAATTCTTGCAGCCTCACCATTAAATTGTTGACGTAGCCTTTACATGGATTGTGCCCAAGAATATGATAAATGAACTGATATTTCTATATTTGCGTAATTTTTAATCCTTCCAAAACCATAATTATACTAAAATACTATGCGTTCAGCTAGAAAAGAATGTAATGATTTAGGTCAGTGATCTTTTAGCAGTTATTAGGACAAACGCGAAATCCGACATAAATGAAAGTTACACCTTGTTAATAAGCCCCTAGTTAAGCAAAGATTTATAGTAATAGCCGTTCCAGTTCAGCATCTAAGCGATATCAGGGGAATAGCACGGATAGCAGCGCATTCCACTCCGCACCGTCTCGACTTTTACGATCATCGCCAAAGGAAAAGAGAAGTGCAAGAGATACAATACGCTGCGCCTCGTAAAAATTTCGCAAAAGAATAAAATCCGCGCGCGCGAGCACCGGCTCTCTCGCATACGTTCCGAGAAATAATTGACAGGTTTTTAAATGCCTGCCATATTATTTATAACATACTAGTGTAATAATCCGAGACGGAAAAATGCAAATACGTCCTGCAGTGACATGTGCGGAATAGCACTCGCCCGATACGCCGAAGGTTTTCCACCTCTAACATACGTCCCTTGGACACGCTGCACTCGCACTTGCTTGCACACATGTTCCTATCTGGACGCGAACGACTGCCCACTGTTTAATCATAATAATAATGCTATCCCGGCCTACGTGATCGAATGCTATTTTGTTAAGTCTTGGTGGCCGTTAGGCTAATAAAAGAAGTTAGATGTTTTTCGCCGTTTAATTATAATAATCACACACGTAATACAATTCTTACTGCGAGTACAAACTCTAATTCGGACCGATTATTCACGTACTTTTCGGACCGATGGTTATTGAAGAAGAGAGCGATTTGCCTGTCCGGTACCTATTTATATAGGGGGTGGGTCTTCCCTCACCCCGACACCCAGATGGAGGGTGGACATTATCCATGCCGCCCCCCTTGAAAGACAGTGATCTTTCAAAGTGAAAGTTTCAAATATAAAAACGTTGTTTGTCAGGTGACTCAATTAGGTAACGGACTCAGCAAATCGTCAATTATGCACAAATACAATTTGAATTTTAAGAAATTATATACACAATTACAAACTAAATGAAAAATAGAATACATTTAAACGAGAATGAAAATAATTTGATGAGTAAATGTTCAAAATAGAGTTCTGATTGGACTTCCGACTTAGCCTGGGATTAGAATTCCAATGAAAACTGTTTTAATTAGATTCTAACTGAGAGTTCTAATTGGATACACTGATCCCCTCGCGTTCAATTGGTAGTACGCACACCTTAGACACAGCGCGTTTTAAAATGCCACTCGCGGTTTTAACGGTCACAACCCGCACTTCACCATCATCGCCGGGGTGCTGCTCGATGACTCGTCCCAGGACCCAACGTAGCGGTGGAAGGTTGTCGTCTTTTAACAGCACCATGTCGCCGATTTCGACTCCCGTAACCGATGCTTCCTTTGTGCGCTGCCACTTGTGTCGCACCTGAAGCTGAGACAGGTACTCGCGTGACCATCTCTTCCAAAAGTCTCCCTGCATTTTTTGCATGAGCTGCCAACGTGACAGCCTTCCCATCTTGATATGTTCCAGGTCTGGACTCGGTATATCTGTTAGCGGTCGTCCTATTAAAAAATGGCCGGGGGAGAGGTAGGAGATATCGTTTGGGTCGGTGCTGATCGGGGTTATAGGTCGTGAATTAACAATGGCTTCTATTTGAGTAAAGATAGTTGACAATTCTTCAAAAGTTACCTTAGTTTCCCCAATTACTTTATAAAGGTGCCTTTTGGCAATTTTAACTGCTGATTCCCAAAGACCCCCCATATGTGGAGACCGTGCTGGAATAAAATGCCAGTTTATACCCTGGCTCGCAGTTTCACTTCCAAGTCGCCTAACATTTTCTTGGTTATCAAAAAATTCTTTTAATCTTTTTAGTTCGATATTTGCGCCGACAAAATTGGTTCCGTTATCGGAATAAATATCACTACATTTACCTCGTCGGGCAATAAATCTCCGCAAGGCAGCAATAAAGGCTTCTGAAGTAAGATCGCTTACTACTTCAATGTGCACAGCTTTTGTGCACATGCAAATAAACAAGGCGGCATAAGCCTTTACAATCTTAATTTTGCGGCTGCTTTCCTTTATAAAGAAAGGGCCGCAATAATCTACTCCACATGTGGTAAACGGTTTGTCTATCGTGACTCTAACTGAAGGTAGATTGCCCATTATTGGCTGTCTTGACTTAGGATCAATTTTAAAACAAACTACACACTTCCTAATTACATTTTTAATACTATTCTTGGCATTAATCGGCCAATAATTTTGCCTAGTTGCAGCTAACGTCGACTGTGCACCTGCATGCAAATGTTTTAAATGCGTATCCAAAATAATTAATGACGTTAATTTATGTCGTTTAGGTAGTAATACTGGATGCATTGTATCAAAATTTTGATGAGAATGTTTTAGTCTACCTCCAACCCGAATTATACCTTCCGTGTCGATAAAGGGATTTAATTTCAATAACGTACTTTTTTTAGAAATGCATTTATTTGCTGTTAAATCTGCTATCTCTTCAGTAAAACATTCTTTTTGTGCTATTTTTATCAACACATTTTTTGCATTTTGCAATTCATGCACGGTTAAATAACCTTTTACTTTATTTTTTGTATTTTTACAATTTAATTTAAATCTAAGGCATAACGCTACTATCCTAACTAATTTAGAAAAACTACTATATTCATTAAAAATACTATTTTCAGCTAATTCAACTGTATGTACAAAACTATTCTTTTTAATTTCGGGTACTTTATGTTCCTCTATATTTTTTGGGATATTAGTAATAACATCATCATGTTTTAGATATGATGGTCCCTTCCACCACAATTCTGAATTAATTAATAATGAAGGTGCCATGCCACGTGATAATATGTCTGCAGGGTTTAATTCTGATTTTACATACGACCAATCAAGTTCTTGAGATAGTTCCCTTATTTGTTCAATTCTGTTTGCAACAAAAATTTTAAATTTATATGATGGAGCATGAATCCAGTGAAGCACAATTTGAGAATCTGTGAAACAATGACACTTTTTTATGTTGATATTTATCGCCCTTTTAACCTTAACCATTAATTGAACTAAAAGTAGTGCACCGCATAACTCTAGACGCGGAATGGTTTCAGTTTTTACTGGCGCAACGCGAGATTTTGCACAAACTAAATTGATGTTATATTTTTGTTCATTTTCACCTATGAATTGGCGAAGATAAATACACGCTCCATAGGCCTCTTCACTCGCGTCGCAAAATCCAATTAATTCAAATTCCCCTTTTGTACCTTTATTAATTAAGCATCTAGGAATCTGGACTCTTTTTAAATGTGGCAACTCGCTATATAAATTTTTAAATTCATTTTGAATTTCTACTGGTACTATTTCATCCCATTCTAATTCAAGTTTCCATAATTTTTGAATTATTATTTTAAATAATAATACGCAAGGATTTACTAACCCTAACGGATCAAATAATTTTGCCGATTTAGACAAAATATTTCGTTTTGTTATGGCACCGTGCGATAATTGTGGTACCACATAGCTAAAATAATCAAGTTTAGAATGCCAATATAATCCTAATATTTTATTTACATCATCTTTGTCGAGTAAAATTAAATTTTCGGTGCATTTATCCAATCCCTCGGTGATTTCGTTGTAATTCGAGTTCCACTTATTTAATAAGAATCCACCTCCTTTTAAAATGTCTATAATATTATCTCGTAAAGTTAACGCGCCTTCTAAAGTATCTGATCCCGTAAGTAAGTCGTCTATATAAAAATCGCGTTTAATAGCAACGGACGCATTAGGATGAGTATACTTTGCATCTTCGGCTAGTTGTTGTAAACATCGGACGGCTAAAAAGGATGCTGGAGCAGTACCATACGTGACTGTATTAAGTTCAAAAAATTTAAGAGATTCTTCCTTATTTTCCCGCCACACAATTCGTTGGAAATTACGGTGATTAGGTTCTATTAAAATTTGGCGATACATTTTATTTATATCCGCGGTAAATGCATATAGAAATGATCTAAATCGTAAAAGAATACTAAGGAGATCTTCTTGTAATATAGGGCCTGTTAACAATAAGTCATTTAATGAATTCCCGCTATTTGTTTTCGCGGACGCATCAAAAACAACCCGTATTTTAGTTGTGAGTGATTCTTGTTTAAACACAGCATGATGGGGTAAGTAATAGTTAGGTATCGCGTCGTTAGGTTTAATTTTTTGCATGTGACCTAAATCTATATATTCATTAATGAACTCAGTGTATTTTTCTTTTAATTGAGGATTTGATTTAAAGCGCCCTTCCAGATTATAAAATCGCTTTATTGCCATAAATTTTGATTCTCCAATGTCAAGAGGAAAAGAGTTAAAAGGAAGTGCCACCATAAATCTACCCTCGTCAGTCCTTTTGACATTTTTTTGAAAATGTGTTTCGCATTCAGTTTCCGCTGGTGACAGGGAATTTATTGGTTCCGGTTGAACAGATTCCAGTTCCCAGAACTTTCTTAAATCCAATGTCGCAGCATGACAAGTACTTGACGTTGTTTTTGTCAAGTTTGGTATATTACCCCCCATTACCCAACCCAAATGGGTTTTTGAGAGGATTGCACCCGGAACACCCGCTGTTTTCCTGCCTGCACAAAACAGGTCCCAATAAACTTCTACACCTAATAAACCATCAACCGGGCGCGATTGTTCAAATTTCGGGTCCGCTAAATTACAATTTTTAGAAAATTTAAATACATTTTTGTCAATATTTTCGTTAGGATGCATCCCAGTAATATTTGGAAGAATGTGAAATTCGCAAGTTCTTTTATAACTATTATACATAGATTGAAATGTTAAACAAATTTTATGTGTGGCGTTTGAACTAGCGCCGTTCACCCCTTGAATGGCTAAAAAATCATACGTTTTCTTTAACCGTAAACGAATTGCAAAATCTTCTGTTACGAAATTAGATTGACTACCTGAATCTAATAGGAATCTACCTTCAATTATGGAATTATTTTGATCGAAAACATTGACAACCGCAGTTGATAATAAGGCTATAGCTCGACGGCTAGCAATATTAACTGATGTTTTATTTTCGTGACTTGTTGATGCCCTAACATTGTTATTTGAATTGTTTTTGTGCAATAAGGTATTGTGCTTTAGTTTACATACCTTGCACGGATTTGCAAAACATTTTTGAACAGCGTGATTAGCAGATTTCAAACAATTACTACATAGTCCATTTGATTTAACAAATTCTATTCTTTGATCTGTATTCATTTGTTTAAATTTTAAACAATTTGGAATATTATGTGTGCCATTACAAAAGCGGCACAATTTCCTTTTTTCTGAATTATTCTCAGAAATAAATTCGTCTTTAAGATTATTTATTACGTCTAACGAATCACATTTTTTTTGAATGAACTCACAAATGTGAATAATTGTTGGAAATTGTTTTTTATCTAATGTTCTTTCAAATTCAAAATAAGTTTTCTGATCTATTTTAATAGAAATTAAATGTATAATAAGATCCTCAAATAATTCATCATTTGATCGCCCTAATAATTTTAATGCACGGATGTGTTTATTTATATTTCTGGTTATTTCCCTAAGTTTAACAGAATTTTCACTGTCAGTCTTTTGAGAGTTAAATATTGCACTTATATGTTTATTGGCAATTTTTCTAATGTTATCATAATTATCTACTAAGGTTTGCCAAGCTGCGTCATATTTTGCGTCGCAAATATCGAATTCACTAATTAATTCTGCTGGTTCGCCTTTTAAGCATGAAATTAGGTAATGAAATTTTTGAATATTCTTTATTTCACTGTTTTCGTGTATTAACGACTTGAACTTGTTATAAAAATTAAGCCAGCTTTCAAAATTGCCATTAAATTCGGGCAGAGAAATTTCAGGTAATTTAGTATTAGAATCCGAAGTCGGTGTCGAACCCGATCGTAGATTTTTATTAGAATTTTTTGATTCTATTAACATGGTTGCTAATTCATATGCCTTATCATATTTTGCCTCAAATTTCTCTACCGCCTCTACCTCGTCTTCGGGAATTTCCAAATCTGCGGGCCTTAGTTCGTCTATATCCGCTTGTACTTTTATAAATTCATCTAAAATTCCCTTAATTGCTTCAGTTTTATTTTTTAATAAAAATATTGTAGCATTTTTAGCATCATCACTGTTTATGAATGTTTCAAAACGAGTTAACTTACTTTTTAAAATTCCACGTTGTTTTTTTAATTCAGCCATTGTTAATTATTACAAGGATATGGAAAAAAATAGGGAACCGACCTTATAATATCTTCTCCTGAAGAATGTTCCTCCTTGAAATGTGGCTGCCCTCTTCTTCTTCTTCTTCTTGCGCGAAACACTTAGTTGTTCGCGAATTAATTAACGATTAACGAGTCTATAGTCAGTGATATTCTTGATACCAGACGGTGTACTTCGTAAATAAAAGAAAAATATGTATGATGCGCGACTATTATCACTTTACACATCCGGTTCGAAGGACCATGTTAAGTTTTGGTGGCCGTTAGGCTAATAAAAGAAGTTAGATGTTTTTCGCCGTTTAATTATAATAATCACACACGTAATACAATTCTTACTGCGAGTACAAACTCTAATTCGGACCGATTATTCACGTACTTTTCGGACCGATGGTTATTGAAGAAGAGAGCGATTTGCCTGTCCGGTACCTATTTATATAGGGGGTGGGTCTTCCCTCACCCCGACACCCAGATGGAGGGTGGACATTATCCATATTTATTTCACCTTTTTTCGGCTTGACTTTATTTTAATGCACGACAGGAAATGTACGTTTAATAAATTATGTGTACTCAGATGATTAACTCGACTGCTACTGTTATTCTAATTATACTCGTACCAGCAATAACTATCTAAAGCGTTGTCTTTTAATATTCATTTTGGAATTATGTTCTCGCCCACTCTCTTATGATTTTAAAACATCTTATCAATACAGAGATCAAAGTAATGAGAGAAGAGTTCTACGATTATTGAAGCGTCTTATGATGATGACATGAAGACTTTAATTAAATGTTATTTTTATATTTCTTATAACTTTTTCATCGTAAATATGTATTTTTGTAAATTAGAATCAATTATTGAATCTTCATTCAATACTAATGTTTTTGTATATTCATCAAAATTGATTAAGGATTTTACATTCAAAATTACAAAAATATCTTCATTGGTTGTAGCATCTACAAAACAGAAGTGTAGTCTTTGATAATTTTCTCGAATAAAAGCTATATATTTGAAATAAAACAACGCAGTTGGGAGGGTTTCACTTTTATTGTTGAACACTGCAACATGTTTCACCACACAGTGGCTTCATCAGGCAGATTAAATAATGACATTATTTAATCTGCCTGATGAAGCCACTGTGTGGTGAAACATGTTGCAGTGTTCAACAATAAAAGTGAAACCCTCCCAACTGCGTTTTTTTATTTCAAATAGTATTATGGAGTTTCATCATGTATCCGCCTCATCAATTAAATATTTAAAAGCTATTTAATTTAATCAAGCGAAAGAAACTTTAGAAAAAGAAACAATAAACAAACAGTTGCTTGTTGTTGGTGTTCCACTTTAACACCATTTACATGAATTAATTTAATGTTAAGTGCAGCGAAAATTTGTCTTACATCACATTTATTGTGCCGGTTGATGATTTTATGCAACTTGGCCGTCCGCCAACCATGAAATCTCGCGCCGTTTAAATTATTAGTTCCAAACGAATTGCTCTGTTATGATATTAATATTTCAACGGTGCGGCAACGGGCATATCGTTTTACCGGTAATAACTTTCCTCGGGAATTTTTCATTTTGTTCGTTGCACAACGCGCGACACTAATAAATCTCTTGTCGATTTTAATGGAGCTCTTGTCCTGCCCGGCGTAATTTAATTGGGGCTCGTTATTTGACACGCTTAAGCAGTTGTTTCTGTGCTCAGGTTATGAAACAATGATAAATACATTGGTTGTGCTTTATTATTGCTTGGAATGTTCGCGTGTTGATTGTATTTGAATATAATTGTTAAATACTCGCAGTGCTGGGCGGTACTCGAGTACAAGTACTCAAAATTTGTACTTTGAGTACTTTTCTTGTACTTGGTACTCAGTCTACGAGTACTTTATTTTCCAAGTACCATATGAGCGAACAGTTTTATCCTCTAGCATGCCATGACTTTTTTTGCATTTAAATGTTAGTTGGTACCACTGACAAATCCGCGTGATCTGACGCCGCCCGACATTTGACGCGCGATGATAAGTTTAGGGATGTATATATTTTGTATATAAAATATTGACAGTGACAATTAGATTGAAAATTATTATTGGTTTCAATAATTTGTTACCACCAAAATATTTTTTAGAAATAATTTTATATCCTTCTAAAGTAGTGGTTCTCAACCTTTTTCAGGTCGCGTCCCTCTCTCATAACTCCACGATCCCTTTTCTGATATTATTTAAGTTTTTTAGTTAGATTGAAACACTATTATAGCCTTTTTCTCCACTTTACCTACTCTTTAGGAAATCTGTCGTGCCCCCACTGAAATTTAGCCGCGCCCCCCTACGGGGGCGTGCCCCCCCGATTGAGAAACCCTGTTCTAGAGGATAAAACTTTTAGATCATATGCTACTTGTACCTGTACTCGGCGCATTTTTAACTGTCAAAACAGTTTAAGGCAACACGGACAATTTGCTTTGAACTTGACATCGATGACAATCGATAAATGTTCAAGTTTATCGTTAATTTTATCAATAAACATCGTTCATACGATAAAAACTATCAAAAAGTAACACTATCGACGTTAACGTTAATAGTCAACTAATATCGTTAACTGTCATCGTTGGCTGGCGCCGACTTACATATGTCGAGTCAGGCTATTGTTAAACGTCAACATTTTACATAGAGTGTAATATTTCTTTAATAATTTATTTTCTCAAAACTATAAATTACTTAGTTTTACAATATTAAATTTATAAACAATATATTGATAAACATAAGAATAATCACTAATATATCAATAACAATACAACAAAAATTATTAAAAAAATGGTTTTCAGGGAAGTAGGTATTAACTTAAAATGTCAATACTCTGAAAAATATTAATCGCATATAGGCATTAGTTAGTTTCTTGGGTTAGACTAGGTTAAGTTAGGTTTCGTATGATTAGGTTAGACGACAGTTATTTATGTTACGTTAGATAAAATGTCAAAACTGTAAAAATACAAGACATTTTTCATAGCAAGTGCCATTAGTAATTAATGGTTAAGTTGGGATAGATATTTTATAATTAAGTTAGACGACTGTCACTAGTAATAGGTTAGAGATCGAGTGTCATTTATACATTATGATTATAGATATTTCTAATAATAATGTAGGTTATGTTAGATCAGATTCAAGTGGTATTTTATTTAACTTCACTACATTTTTTTATTAAAATCCTAAAGAATTATTCTAAAGAGTGTTTTTCACTCCCCACATTAAGCATGAAGTAAAATTTCGAGTTTAGAAAAGCCTGCGAAATTTTATAAATTGATGAAATTCTCGAACATATCGAAAATTTGACAAAAATCTCGAAATATTGAAAATCTGATGAAAATTTGAAAAATTGTCAAAAATCTCTTTTATGAATTGACGAAAATCTCTAAAATATCTAAAATTTGGCAAAAATCTTTAAAATATCTAAAATTTGGTGAAAATTTCAAAAATTGTCAAAAATCTTGATATATTGAAAATCTCATGAAAATTTTATGAGTTGACGAAAATATTGAAATATCGAATATGTTGAAAATCTCATGAACATTTTATGAATTGACGAAAATCTCTAAATATCTAAAATTTGGCAAAAATCTCGAAATATTGAAAATCTGGTGAAAATTTCAAAAATTGTCAAAAATCTTGATATGTTGAAAATCTCATGAAAATTTTATGAGTTGACGAAAATATTGAAATATCGAATATCTGATGAAAACCTCAAAGTATTGAAAATCTGATGAAAATTTTAAAAATCGTCAAAAGTCTCGAAACACTAAAAATATAATGAAGATCTCGAAATATTGAAAATGTGATAAAAATTTTAATAATCGTCAAAACTCGAAAAAACCTAATGAAAATTTTATAAATGGATGAAATTCTCTGACTATCGAAAATCTGATAAAAATCTCGAAATATTGAAAATCTTGTGAAAATTTTAATAATCGTCGAAAATTTCGAAATATTAAAAATCTCATAAGAAATTAATATTAAGCTGTTTCCACTTTTATAAATCATTACAAATTCCGAGCATTTATTGTTCGATATTGAGACACGTGACATTTCATCGATCATCGTTCAATCGACGTTGAAACGTGTGACATTCGACATTAACATGTATTACTTCCAAACGATTGTCTTCCACTCCCAGACTAAGCATGAAGTAAAATTTCGAGTTTAGAAAAGCCCCGCGTAGAAAATTTGTCGAGGGTCGCGCAGCGACCCTCGACAAATTTTCACGGGGCTTTTCTAAACTCGAAATTTTACTTCATGCGCCACGCGTACAAAACACTCAACTATTATCAAGTTTAAAATACACTCGGCTCGATTTTACGATTTTGTCGACATGAAACATGTCAATATTGATATTTTTGATAGAAACAACACAAATGAAGACATTTCCTATGTAGCGTCATTAAACACGTCAAATTCGATAGTTTGATTTGAAAATTTTGAAGTATTGAATTTTTTTTTTAACTTCACTACAATTTTTTATTAAAATCCTTCAGAATTATTCTAAAGAGTGTTTTCACTCCCCACATTAAGCATGAAGTAAAATTTCGAGTTTAGAAAAGCCTGCGAAATATTATAAATTGATGAAATTCTCGAACATATCGAAAATTTGACAAAAATCTCGAAATATTTAAAATCTGATGAGAATTTGAAAAATTGTCAAAAATATGGATATGTTGAAAATCTCATGAACATTTTATGAATTGACGAAAATCTCTAAATATCGAAAATTTGGCAAAAATCGCGAAATATTGAAAATCTGGTGATTATTTAAAAAATTGTCAAAAATCTTGATATGTTGAAAACCTCATGAAAATTTTATGAGTTGATGAAAATCTTGAAATATCGAATATCTGATGAAAACCTCAAAGTATTGAAAATCTGATGAAAATTTTAAAATCGTCAAAAGTCTCGAAACACTAAAAATCTAATGAAGATCTCGAAATGTTGAAAATGTGATAAAAATTTTAATAATCGTCAAAACTCGATATATTGAAAACCTGATGAAAATTTTATAAATGGATGAAATTCTCTGAGTATCGAAAATCTGATAAAAATCCCGAAATATTGAAAATCTTGTGAAAATTTCAATAATCGTCGAAAATTTCAAAATATTAAAAATCTCATAAGAAATTTCCACTTTTATAAATCATTACAAATTCCGAGCATTTATTGTTCGATATTAAGACACGTGACATTTCATCGATCATCATTCAATCGACGTTGAAACGTGTGACATTCGACATTAACATGTATTACTTCCAAACGATTGTCTTCCACTCCCAGACTAAGCATGAAGTAAAATTTCGAGTTTAGAAAAGCCCCGCGTAGAAAATTTGTCTCGGGTCGCGCAGCGACCCGAGACAAATTTTCACGGGGCTTTTCTAAACTCGAAATTTTACTTCATGCGCCACGCGTACAAAACACTCAACTATTGTCAAGTTTAAAATACACTCGGCACGGTTTTACGATTTTGTCGACATGAAACACGTCAATATTGATATTTTTGATATAAATAACTCAAATTAAGACATTTCCGATGTACCGACATTAAGCACGTTAAATTTTAAATTTTTTGATGTACCGACATTAAATAGCATAAATTTGACATTTTCGATAAATCAATATAAAACATGTCGATATTAAACACGTAAATTTCGACACTTTTCAACTAAAACTAAGCTGGTTAAGTCTAAAATATGTAGTCCACATTTATACTGCAATACCAAATTATTAAGCTTTTCTAAACTCGAAATTTTACTTCATGCGCTACTTGATGTATTCAGTATTTTGTACTCGTATTAATACTAATTACTTATTGTTAGGTACTTGTACTTGGTACTCGAGTACATTATGTGTAGAGTACTTGTACTCATTACTCGAGTACATTTTATCTCTACTCGGAACAGCTCTGAATACTCGCACATTCTATTCTTTACTCATAGTAAAGCCACGAGAAATTCTCTGAATAATTCAAATTTGTATACACTTTTATATAGGGGCCCGCCGTGGCCGAGCGGTTGAGCCGCCGGTTTCGCCAATCGGTCACGGAGGTGATCTGGGTTCGATTCCCAGCGGAGAATACTCGTCTCCGGTTCCATGGATGTGTGTGAATGTTTTGTGACGTCCAAATATATAGTTGTATGTTATACTTAATAATCGTTAGTGGCTGAATGGTTAAACCTATGCCAAAAACAAAAAAAAAACAATTTTATATATTTATATTCACTACATTGGAGAAAATCATCAGAAAACCGAAAAGGATGACCAAAACTGAAAACACCGACTTCAAAACTGTTCAGTCCTTGAAAGAAAAAGATGTCTTGTACCTGAAATCGGATAAAGGGAACGCAGTCGTCGTCGTCAACAAGGATGATTATTACAATAGCGTCAAGGAGATGTTGGATACCGGACCATATAAAGAACAAAAGAAAAACCCACTCACTTCATATATAAGTAAGATTAATTCCATACTTAAGCCAACAAATTTAATAGATAAAAAACTAATATATAGATTGAAATTGAAAAACCCCTCACTTCCGAAATTATACTGCCTCCCAAAAATTCATAAACCGGGGAATAAATGGAGACCTATTGTATCAAACATCAATTCACCAACATACAATATAGCAAAATGGCTAGTACAACAGTTCCAATCATTAATTATTAAAAACGATTGTTCAATAAAAAATTCCGTTGAGTTAACCACAAAACTTCAAACAACTAAAATCGAACTAGATGAATCATTGGTTTCCTTTGACGTAGAAGCACTATTTCCCAGCATTCCCATAGAAGAAACAATTATCATTTTAGAAAATCTCTTATTAGAAAATTCAATACCACCAGAAAATATTAAACAATATATTGATTTAACAAGAATAGTGATGGAGTGCAACACGTTTGAATTCGACAATAAATTCTACAAACAAACTTTCGGAACAGCCATGGGTAATCCACTCTCACCTTTCCTAGCTAACGTTTTTCTCAACCACCTCGAAAATCGAGCTAAAAACACAATAAACGGCTTTCCGAGAGTTTGGTTCAGATACGTTGATGACGTAATAGCAATCATCAACACTAAAACCAACATGGGAAACTTGTTGTCGAGTTTAAACAGTTTGTGCCCCAGCATTTCATTTACACACGAAAAAGAAAACAACAATCAACTTCCCTTCTTAGATTTACAAATAATTAAAAATAATAATACACTAGAATTCAACATATACCGAAAACCTACACACACATACAACTACATTCACTCATCCTCAACATCACCCATTAAACACAAACTAGCAGCATTTAATAGCATGATTTACAAAGCAATAAACTTACCTTTATCAAATGAAAACAAAAGAAAAGAATTAACATTTATAAAAAACATTGCACAATCTTTAGGTTACAGCAAAAACACAATAGAAAAGCTCATCAATAGACATAAAATGAATCATAAAATTAAATCTAGCACAAAACTCAATACATCAAAAGAAACTAATAAGAGAAAATATGTTAAATTCATTTACAATCCAACTATTTGTCACCAAATAAATAAAGTGTTCAGGAAATTTAATCTAACAACTGCGTATTACAGTGAATCGAAAGTAAAATCTTATTTAAATAACACTTTAATCAATAGTGATAGTCTACACAAATCCGGTATATATTCAATTAACTGTAACAACTGCAATAAAATATACATTGGTCAAACTCAACGAAATTTAATCAAGAGATTCAAAGAACACAATTACCACATAAAAAACCAAAACCCAGATAAATCAGCAATAGCTTTCCATAATTTCCAAACCGGCCACCAATTCTCATTACACAACGTAAAATTATTAAAACAATCAAACAGTTTCAGATTAAACATGTTGGAATCAATAGAAATGTACAAATGTAAAGACAAGTTGTTAAATTTCGATTTAAGCCCACTGGAAAACCCGCTTTTAAATCTCATTCCGAAAAACAATTGTAAACCGGCAAACAACTCTCCCATTATCAATAATCCCGGTCCACCAATAGATACCCGACATAATTAGATTTAGGTTTTTCCACTAATCCCTATACCGTATATAAACAGTTGTAATTAGTCTTAAAGCATTCAGTTATTGAAAATGAGTACATGGTACTCGAAATGTACATTTAACAAACAAAAATAAATAAGTGAAGAAAGGAAATTAAATCGTGTTTTATTATATATTTATGCTTAAACCTAAATATTTCTCGTTAGAAAATTCTCTCACCCGGCAGAATTCGCAACCCTAAAATGGCCAAATGGAACAATTTTAATTTAGGAAAGTACTCAAATCACACTTTTAACTTACATCTCGCTGCCGAAAAAAAAAAAAAATAATCGTAAAGAACACACACTAATCACATATGTATTTTGATAATGACCTACACATCATCAGATAAAACGCAATTACCCCACTAATAACATCTCATCCAATTTAAATCTGTAATCAGAAGGCGCTTAATGTCCATTTTGAAATTACCATAATCGACTCTCGCCGCGCAGGTAATCAGGAAGCTCGAAAATATTACATTTAAATCCATCACAGTCCGCTGAAGATTTCGCTTTCTAAATCAGAGAGCCGCCCACTTTTGTCTTCTAATTAAGCGTAACAATTGTAATAAATATAAAAACAGCTATTAACAAGAGATTAGTGGAGCAAAAGTGGAACGCGATTATGTAAAGAGTTAATTTAGCTCATCTGCATATGCTATTATTACAAATAATGGGAATAAAAAAAGAAAAGTGTTACATATTGGGTGGTTTAAAGGTCGAATTAAAGATGTATGTCTTGTTATGTAAAATCTTGAACTAGATCATTATATTTTCTAATTTTTACAATTTCTCCTAGTAAATAAATGTTTAAGTTATTCCTTTAGAATGCATAATTACAATATGAATTTTTTGGAAGAATACACCAGGTTTCATACTGTTGATCCAAATATTAATTCGTTTGTTTAAAATTAAATTCACAAGTCAAATGGAACGAACATGTTTATTTTGTAATGTATAAAAGTAGATCATATATTCTCTAATTTTGAGGTTTCTCATAAAAGTCTGTTTCTTGTTTTTGTGGGATTTATTTATAATGCAAGAAAATTATAACCTGCGTACGGCACCTCTTTGTCTGGAGGCAGGTCGTGGATCGAAATAAAAAAATAATTGAAACAAAAACAAAAAAATAAAAAATATGTTATGGGCGCCACTTGGTTTAAGCAAAATTAATCTTCCTAACTAAACCAAGAAATTAGGAAAACTTTATTATATTGAAATAAAAAAATAGAAAATTAGAAAGCTTCTTTTTAAATTAATAAATTATTTAATAATGTCAAGTAAAGAATTATCAACAAAAATCAATCCTAAATCAAAGTTAACTAGATCCGGTTCATTTGGTTGTAATTAATTAAATTAAATTGAATCAAATCAACTTAAATAATAACATTTAATAATACTATTTGTTTGAAAAAAATGACGTCACCTTTCCCTTGCATATTCCTAACAGCAATTAAAATAACATTAATATAATTTCATTAGAGAAATAGAATTCATTCAAAAATATTCTATTAACTTTTGAAAATTATATTCATACGACTTACACAAAAAAAATATAAATATTCATAAGAAAAATAGAATTCGTTCAAAAATAGATACTAAATCTTAAATATTATATTCGTACGATTTACACAGAAAAAAAAAAAGAAAAATCAAAGTAATTGATTAATCAACTTCGATTACAAATGAAGAAAATATTCTTAATTAAATTTACTCTCCTAGTTGATTTCCCTTTTTTTTTTTAACTTAAATTTTGAAATTTCAACACGCAATTGACGAATACTTAAACGAATATTCGATTCGTTAAATATTAACAAAAAAACACTGTCACTAAATTTACTTTGTGGATTTTTCTCGAGTAACGAAAATAAATTGTTGCACTTTTTATAGAGAAAATATTCAAAAACTTATCATTTGCGTTGCGGCGCTTCCTCCGGGTTCTCACTCCAAATTGTTTTAGTGGTACAGCTATTTTCTTATATCAAGTTATTTACAAGTGATTAGTCCGATATTCTGCACTTCAGCTCCGGTAGCACGAAACGAACACCAAAATCCGTGCAATTTCCAAAAACAAGAAGATGATGAGAAAATCCAAGCCGCCCACCAATCGAGCGTCCGCAATACCATGCGATAAGGAAATACTGATGGATAAACCTCTCCTGTATTGTTTTGAGTTTACGTGAAGTGGTTAATCACAAATAGAAAGACTGTTATTCCTTACTTCACTTTTTATTTTTATGTTAGATGTTCATTTCGAGACACAAGGTGCTCATTATCAATAACAAACTGTTTTGTTATTGTTTGTTATTGATAATGAGCACCTTGTGTCTCGAAATGTACATCTAACATAAAAATAAAAAGTGAAGTAAGGAATAACAGTATTTCTATTTGTAAGCCTCTCCTGTTTAAATCCTCAAAAATAATAGACAAATAGGCGACAGGCCGGCAGGCCTACGCCGTCCAAAAATTAGTTAAATCAATCCCTCACGGGAAAAAAATAAAACTCGTTACCTGAAGGTATTGTGTGGCCTGAAGAGATAAGCACTTAGCTAATGTAATTAATACGCTGATCACACAGATGCACTACGATTTTATTTCAACGTATTTAACGATCGATCACCCAGATCGCGTCGAGCACACAGCCCGGATAATAATAATCAAAAATTTCCTCAAATTCACCTTCGCGACAAAAAACTCGCTGCTGCCAAAATTTATTTAAATAATTCATTAATTGAATAAATATTAAAATCAATTTAAAAAATAACTAGACAATAATTAGAGATGGCTTAATGATAATCAGAATTAGGTAATTGACGACAAAAAAAAGAAGAAAACAAACGAAACATTTGCTTAATTAGCTCGAAAGAATTATTCACAAATATGTATACATGGTTGTCTATGTTGAAATACTACATTGTAATAAAAATATTGTTCCAATTTTTATCTGCGGTAAAAGTGAACGTTACAAAATATAACTATTTTTGCGTTTTGCATATGTCTCGAAAGCGTAAACGTCATCTAATTCCCCTTAGTAAGTAAGTAAGTAAGTAAGTAGTTTTATTCGTGCTATCACAGTAGTTTACACTCGTCAGGTACATAAGTATAATAATAAAAACAATAAAATGTATAACTTATATAAAATGTTAATAAAAAATGTTAAGATAATGAAACATTAAAAAGTATAAAGTATAAGCGGACACAATGTATATAATAAAAGGACAATTACAAATAAATAAAACAGAAATGTAAATATTGTTAAAATTCTTAGGCAATAATTGTGTATTGCAATTAAATGCACTCTTGGATAGTGTTGATTATGTTAATGCTATCATCTTGTAGTCATTATTTAAAATTTCTTGGATGCTATAGAAGGCTTTAGCCATTAAGTATTTTTTAATTTTCAGTTTAAATTGCTTAATACCTAAGGTCTTTATTGGGTCCGGAAGTAAATTGAACAGTTTTGGCCCATAATAATTAATGCCATTACGTGATTTGGAAAGACGTACTTTCTTTAAGCAGAGATTTGTTTTTGTTCTCGTATTGTGTCCATGCTTATCAGCATGAACACAATACGATTCAACATTTTCTCGAACATGCATCAGACATTCCAGCAAGTATAGACATGGGAGGGTTAAAATTCCCAGGTCAATGAATGCTTTTCTGCAGTCTTCCTGGTATCCTAATCCCAGAATTATCCGAACAGCACGTCTCTGCAGGCCAAATAGTCGATTCAGTATGGACGAATGACCCCACACAAGAATGGAATATGTGAGGTGCGACTGGCAGAGTGAAAAATATGCAGTGCGTAATGCTGATACAGGAAGTTTCTGTTTTAGTTGGCGTAACAGGTATATTGAACGGCAAATTTTGACTGCCACAGCCTCCTCATGGCTGTGCCATGTTAGTTTATTATCAAGGCATATTCCTAAAAATGTAGCTTTAACTTCTCTAGAAACATTTGATCGAAGAGAGAATGTAATATTAACAGTTTTGTTTTTATTTAGTGTGAGCCTGTTTGCTTGAAACCAAGAATGTACATCCTTACTCAGGGATGTATGCTCGATAGTTGCTCTTTCTATATCAGCTGACTCGTTTATGAATGTCGTATCATCAGCGAATTGAAAAATTCTCAAAGAATTGGATACATATGATAGATCGTTTATGTAAATCAGAAAGAGCAATGGCCCAAGCATAGATCCCTGAGGTACACCAAACTTTACATTTTTTACAGTAGATGTGTTTTGATTCATTGTAACTACCTGTTGTCTTTGGCAAAGGTACGAATTAATAAGACGGCAGCTGCTTGGATGAAAATTATAGAAATATAATTTTCGTAGAAGGACATCGTGATCAATGCAGTCAAACGCCTTGCTAAGATCTAGAAACGAGGATACTGTATTTGTTCCAGATTCAAAACTTTGAATAATTTCCTCGGCAAGGGCAACAACTGCATCAGTCGTAGACCTCCCCCTACGAAAGCCATATTGTGTTTCTGAAAAAAGATGTTCAGTTTCCATAAAGCCAATTATCTGCATTTGTAGTATTTTTTCAAACACTTTAGATAGTACGGGTAATACTGCTATGGGTCTATAATTACTTACATTCTCTCTGTCGCCTTTTTTAAAGATCGGAGTAATACGAGCATTTTTGAGTGTACTCGGGAAGATGTTATTGACAATACATAAGTTAATTAAGTTCGTTACTGGCATGACAATCACGTCAACTACCCTTTTAAGTAGACTAGCTGTAAAACCGAATATATCTTTAGAAGGAGAATTTTTGAGGTTGACTATAGTATCTCTTACTTCTATATAGCTGGTTTCCTGAAATATAAATTGTTTCTTAATGTTAATAGGGATATTAAGCATATAATTCATAGAAGTTTGCGTATAATTGGGTAACTTTTGCGCTAGATCTTCCGCAATATTTGCAAAGTATGTATTAAATGCGTCAGGATTAATATTGCATTCCTCACCACGTGATGTGGATTGCTTATTGTTAATTAGGCATAGTTGAAGTAGCATCGTCAAAAGCTGGTAAACTACACGTTTGTATACAGCAATTGTTCGTCCACAAGAGGGCATTATTTAAACGAATGCAAAAGATGGCGTATACGCTTTCGAAACATATGCAAATTGCATAGGCCGTAATAAATTGTCAAAGATGTATTCAGTATTCTTCAAGCACTGGTTCGGGACTACACTGATGATGGCGTTGAGCCTGAAACGCGTATATAGTTATCCGGTGAATGAATGAGTACTGAACACAAATTCATATTCTTGATATTTTGGCTTTGTTTAAGGGGAGGGTAGCACTGCATTTCTTGCATTGTTTAATCAATCCCATACACTTTATTTAAATAAATAAATTAACGACTGCAACATATATTATTATCCTAGTCATAAGAATAATGTATATTCAAAAAAATATTAGTTCTGACTTTAAACAAAGAAATAAGGTTAATGCAAAGAATGTTGATGTTTCGATTAAGTTAATAATTTACGTGATACCAAGAAAACGCTAAGAGTAAAAATCCACTTCCGGTTTCCGGTTCTTACCCGAAAGTTCATCTTCACAAAATATTATAGAGTAGAATCCAAATACAAAATTTGACGAAATACTATGAGTAGTTTTTACTCAAATCGACCAACGCACAGTAGGGTATTTGACTGATCTGGGCGGCCAAAATGTTTTCGGCGCTATAAACGTTTCTTAACGAACTTATAAATTATATATTTGTTAAATCATTCTTACCATAGGTGGCTAATGATGTATATACCGGGTGTTGACTTGGCGGACGCAACATAGGAAATCCCATGTAAATTTTAAAATGTTCAAATTTTGGCTCCCCTATTTATTTTAGAAACAAAATGTATTGACATTTTTTGTAGAGGATAAAATTCTGAATTCATTCGGGTTAACGTTTATCGCCTTACGTGTCTCTAAGTTAAAATAATTAAGAAAAAGTAATGTGATTTTATAAAAATAAGGACATGCCATGGAATTGAAACAATTGCAGATGTCAAAATAGCAATGATATCGCAGTCACTTGATTAAAGTAAATGTTTTCGAAATAATTTACACTATACAAGAAAAAATCCTCCTAATAAAGTGGTATTATGAAGACCACAGTTATCACGATGTTTGCGTTATGTTTTTTGTCGTTTATTAAGTAACAGCAATATCTTGAGCTATTTTGATATCCGCAATAGTTGTATCAATTCAATGGTATGTCATTATTTTATAAAATCACATTACTTTTTCTTAATTATTTTACCTGTTAATTTTCTGACCTTCGTTGATTTTTAAAAGAGTTCAATTTGAAGCTTTAAACGAGTGTTTTCCACTCCCAGACTAAGCATGAAGTAAAATTTCGAGTTTGGAAAAGCCCCGTGAAAATTTGTCGAGGGTCGCGCAGCGAGCCAAGACAAATTTTCTGGGCTTTACTAAACTCGAACTTTTACTTCATGCGCCACGCGTATAAAACATATAATATTGTCAAATTTATGTATATATGAACTTCACTTAAAATCTGTCTTTTATACGCGTGGCGCATGAAGTAAAATTTCGAGTTTAGAAAAGCCCAGAAAATTTGTCTCGGGTCGCTGCGCGACCCGAGACAAATTTTCACGGGGCTTTTCTAAACTCGAAATTTTACTTCATGCTTAGTCTGGGAGTGGAAAACACTCGTTTAAAGATTCAAATTGAACTCTTTTAAAACCCATCGAATGTCAGAAAATGTACAGCTAAAATAATTAAGAAAAAGTAATATGATTTTATAAAAATAATGTCATACCATGGAATTGATACAACAATTACGGATATTCCCTGTTCTTTTTTTAAGTTCAATTTAAAGCTTTAAACAAGTGTTTTCCACTCCCAGACTAAGCATGAAGTAAAATTTCGAGTTTAGAAAAGCCCCGTGAACATTTGTCGAGGGTCGCGCAGCGACCCGAGACAAATTTTCTGGGCTTTTCTAAACTCGAAATTTATATACGCGTCCGCGTATAAAACACTGATTTCAAGTGAAGTTCAAAATATACTGCTTTAGAATACTGTTTCAACTTGTTTTAATTATTAAAAATCATAATTCTAAAGAGATACAAATCTTAGATTTTTTAGCTTCAAACGAGTGTTATCCACCCCCAGACTAAGCATGAAGTAAAATTTCGAGTTTAGAAAAGCCCCGTGAAAATTTGTCGAGGGTCGCGCAGCGACCCGAGACAAATTTTCTAGCTTTTCTAAACTCGAAATTTTACTTCATGCGCCACGCGTATAAAACACTGTGAAGTTCAAAATATACTGCGTGAGAATTCTGCTTAAGCAGTACATTTTGAACTTCACTATAAATCACTGTTTAATACGCGTGGGGCATGAAGTAAAATTTCGAGTTTAGAAAAGCCCGAAAATTTGTCTCGGGTCGCTGCGCGACCGTCGACAAATTTCACGGGGCTTTTCTTAACTCGAAATTTTACTTCATGCTTAATCTGGGAGTGGAAAACATTCATTTAAAGCTTTAAATCGAAATCTTTAAAAAAAAAAACAAGGAATCTCTGAAGATTTACGGCAAATACGCTGTAATTACGATATGTGTACTTAAAAGGAAAACTCCCTGTATGTATACTTAACAGAAAAATTCCCCGTATAAAGAATCACAACTTTTTATTCAATAAACTAAATAAATGAATCAATAGTTAGTGTTTTTACTGTAATAAATGTATGATGAACTTTTTCAATTCATTTTTGATTACGCTATTCAGCAGTTTTCTAAATATATTTTGAAGCAAATTTAAACATAATCAATGAGATGTGAACGCATATTTTAAAGGTAAATAATAGGACAGATAATTTGCTGAGACACCTCAATAAATTAACATACCCAACAAATTCTGTACCATTAGATTATTATTATATTGCCCTTCGGACTTATCGCAATAAATCCAAAGCAGAAAGCGTAAAATAACTATCCGAGATTGATTGTAATACCATGGTGTCAAGAATCGAATGATAGTTGATTTCCTATAATTTCGAGATCATCAAATTGTAATCAGAGACGGGCAAAATCTTTACAGCCCATAAACCAAGTCGACTCTCGGCGGCGGATTGCATAATAATTAAATTTTTATACCCCGCGAATGGTGTGGATATACTCAAATCGGAAACTGTGTGGGATAACTTATCTTTTACGGCCCCACACCATATGGCAATCAATTTAATTAAATACCATTAAAAAAACGCTCGGGCATAAGTGAGGTTTTTATAGGTTTTAAATTGAGAGGGATTTTAGTTACATTAATTAATTTTGTTGCAGATATTTTTGTGTTGGAGAGGAAATTCCAAGAGCCGCTCATGGTGACCTGCACGCTGCCAGCTCCTTCGGAAAATTCGAAGCATGACATCAGCTGCATCAACTTAAACTCGAATGTGAAAATTTCGAAATGTATGCTGGGTTTTGATTCGGAAAATCGATTGTTTAAATCGCAAAGATTGCAAGCCGCTTTGGCGTACTGCCACAAAAACGTGGAGTCTTGGTATAGGGAAGTGCGGTTAGCTCCTAATTTTGATTGTAATGAATGCACTAGGATGAACAGGCCTTGCCAGCCTAATTGCGGTAAAGACAATTCGGGAGAGGGTGATGAGAGTACTAAGCAAATTATTACGAAAGAGGTTTTAGAGAAATTTCCTAAACCTAAAAAGTGGTATAAGCATTTTAAAATACCTGGGGTATCAGGTGATTCGGATAAATTTGAAAGCATGAAGGATCCAATGGAAGGAATGGAAAAAGTTAAAAGCATAGAGAGATACAAAGACATGTCTAAATTAATCGAGGAGAAGTTCAGCAAGAAAAGCTACAACCCAGTCAAAAAATCCGCCAGTTTTATGTTCTCCACCAAGCGCATAGATTTACAAGAAACGCCAACGCATACCAAAAACAACCCGGCTTTGCTAAAATGCCAAAGCTTGGACACCCAACTTTTCTCAATCGAGGAAACCCAAACCTCGAAAACCTCAACTAAATCAAACATTTCCGATAGCCTAAGTTACGATTTCCAAATGTGCATCCTAGATAACGAAACTAGCATAATTGACGCGAAACCAGTGCGATCTCAACCCCCTAAAGTAGATTTAGACGAAATTAAACCAGCCGAAGAAGTTAAATTAAAGAAGAGCAAACCAGACTTAATCCCAACGCTGCCAAAAGACGACAATTCCTTCATAACAGATCGCCTGTGCTCGGAATTCCATGTCAAAACAAAAGTACAAAAGCGCAGTATAAGCAAACATTCAATGCTCGTTAGCAATTTTGAAAAAACAAGAGGCAGCATGCGTATCCAACCCGAAACCAACTTATCCATCTTCGACATCCAAATCGAAGACAAACAAAAACCCAATGTTAAATCCGTCGTTGTTCAAATCCACGAGAACTCAATCTCAAAAACAAAAGCCATGCTCAAGAAAAAAATCATAGAAGACGACATCCCGTACAGTCAAGTCGCCGATGAAGTGTGCCCAAAACCAAACCGAACTGAAAACATTTACGCGGAAATTTGCGAGACTTCGAAATGTAAATGTGATAGTGATACTATGTGCAAGTGTAGGAGTAAAAGTCATTCCGAGTATTGTTATGTCAAGCTAGGTTCTAATGGAGACAGTGTCACTTCGGATTCTGATGAAGCTATTTATAACACTTTGAGATAGTTTTTAGTACTCGTGTAAATATTTATTTTTTTACTAAGAAAATTGTAAATAGAAAAATAGTGTTTAAGGATATTTTATTGTACATTTTTTATGATATAAAAGAAATTCGAAATTATTTTAATGATGTCAAATGTAATTTCATGATTTTTACATTGCAATAACTGTGTGATAAATAAAGAAAATAAATTGTATCTAAGTTGTTTTTTTATGGATTTATGTGATTCCAAGGGAAATTCACAACATAAAGTTCGTTTGGTTTTTATATTAATTCTCAAATTGTTCTTAAGTTGGCAGAATACAATATTTTAGAACAGGTGAATGTTGGTAGTTAGTCCTAAATGTCATAGTGACATTGTAATTTCAATTTTGATTTTAAAATCGACGCTCTTCATTGGGCCTGTTCATCAGAGACAACAGTTGAGAGTTTACTGCCCACTGGATTGTTAATCGTGAACATCTTTGGAATGTTTGCAATTGTAGAAAATAGACCGACCGGAGTACCGTTCATTAGATTGTTTGGATTTGTTTGTGATGCATGTTGGTAACGCATCACAAACAAATCCAAACATGTTGAATGTTGAACATTTTGATGGCCTGTCTCATCAAAAAGTAAAAAAAAAATTGATTCATCGCTTGAGGAAAAAACAATAGTGGTCAGATACATTGAAGAACTTCATAACAAGAAAGAGCTTCTCGGATTTTTGATGTAAGTTTTATATATTTATTTTCAAATCATCCTTTTCAATACTGAATTAAATTAATGTGCAGAAATTAACTATTGCAGTTTTTGAAATTTTCAAAAAATATGAGCTAAGCGATGAAGTTGAAGTTCAAAATAGACGTGGGGTTTTCTCCAGAACGGAATACTAAGATTTTTGAGAGTTTGCCAGCGGAACTGGAAGTAAGCGTGTGTGGGACGCACAAATGTTACGATAAAGTTCTTTCGGAGACTTACCGTTTAGCTGCAAATTTTATTTTAAGTTCCAATTTTGAGGTTATATAGGTTGGTATATTTGGGTAAATAAGCACATTACAGGAATAAATTGTACACATGATGAAATTATTTCCAAAATTATGACGTAAATAATCAAAATTGTAGTATTATCTTTATTTATACAGCCAAAATCACGATATTTATTTTACACTAAATATGACGTGTACTGACGTTTATTTGAAATAATGGATTTATAAATTTAGAAAATTACAAATATTTTAATTTATGATATAAAAAAGTAGATGGCGCTACCTTTACGCGGAAACAAGAATATTATGATATTGTACCATTACTTTTTAGTAAATTGATCTCGTAACAATATCACATATACTGTAATTATAAAATCACCATGAACTCAGTTATGTATAAAATAATAGTAAACACTTAACTTTTGATTTTCAATAAATTCACATTTGCCGTTTACGAAAATCAACTCGGGTTGCAGCAGTGGAGTAACAACAAAATTGTTGGCCCTCAACGCAACTAGAAATTATGGTTATAGAAGTTAGAGACAAATTAGAATATTTCAATTACAAAATTATTTTTTTACTTTATAATCCCAGTCATTGGAAAAAACATTTTAGTAAGCGATCTTTTTTAAAATTTTAATACATTTTGCGCCATCTATTTTTTTATACCAAAAGCTAAAATACTCATAATCTAAACATGAATAATAATCAATCTAGAATTATATATCCATCAGTTTAAATAAATGTCAGTAGACGTCAGATTTAGTTTGAAATTAATATTGTGATTTTGGCTGTATAAATGAAGATAATACTACAATTTGCATTAATTACGTCATAATTTTGGAGATAATTTCATTATGTGTACAATTTATACCTGTAATATGATTTTTCACCCGAAAATACCAACGTATATAACCTCAAAATCGGAACTTAAAATACGATTTGCGGCTAAATGGTAAGTCTCCGAAAGAACTTTATTCTAATATTTGTGTGTCCCACACATGTCCACACCCGGCTCAATTTAAAATAATTCAAAAATCGGAGTATTTCGATCTGGAGAGTAACCCGTGGCCGCAAAAAATAACCTCACATGGATATGTCTGAATATAGTAACTTATAAGAGTGATTCAATGAAATGTATTTATTTACCTGGTGATTTTTCACTGAAATGTTGACATTGACAATTAATATACAAATGAAACACACTATAGATGCAATTTGTCATCGATGTGAAGTCGAAAATTGTTGGATATTGGAGGCAAAAAAAAAATGACTTGCCTCCAATATCCAACAATTTTCGGAATATTCAGACAAATTGAAGTAATTTCAATAATGCAGATACATCGGACACAAATTAAGAAATTTTAGCACCTTCTACATCGAGTGGACCAATAACACGCAGCAGATCTAGACTACAAGTCCCTAGTTTACTAAACAAATGTACTGACAGTGAACGTGACATCCATCACTCAGTATACAAAAAAGCTCCTGAGGATGGCAGAAGTGATGCTGCCGAAACGTAGAGCGCAAATAAACCAACCAACGCGAGAAAGCAGCCCAAAAAAACTCAAGCAAGTTATATATATATATATATAATATATATATATATATATATATATATATATATATATATATATATATATAACCATTTGTGTGTTTAACCATTTGTAATACGCCAGCTACTATTGCATACTATGTTATTTGGCGATCGACAGGTTATCGGTAAATAAAAAACAAATAAACAAACTATATAACGAGATTTTTTCTTATAAATATACCTGAAAGTTTATTGTAAATTGATCGAATTTTAATAGCACGAGATTTAGTTAAGATTTATTAAACTTAAGCAGTATATCTTCAACATCACAATATGTTCAGTGATTTATACGCATGGCGCATGAAGTAAAATTTCGAATTTAGAAAGGCCTGAAAACTTGGTTTGCTTCAATTTTAAGCTTTAAACGGGTGTTTTCCACTCCCAGACTAAGCATAAGTAAAATTTCAAGTTTAGAAAAGCCCTGTGAAAATTTGTCTTGGGTCGCGCAGCGACCCGAGACAAATTTTCTGGGCTTTTCTAAACTCTAAATTTTACTTCATGTGCCACGGGTATAAAACACTGAATTCGAATAATGTTCAAATATACGTAAATATCACAATATTTTAGTGTTTTATACGCGTGGCACATAAAGTAAAATTTCGAGTTTAGAAAAGCCCAGAAAATTTGTCTCGGGTCGCTGCGCGACCCTCGACAAATTTTCACGGGGCTTTTCTAAACTCGAAATTTTACTTTATGCTTAGTCTGGGAGTGGAAAACACTCGTTTAAAGCTTCCAATTGAACTCTTTTAAAAAAACAACGAATATCTAAAGATTTACAACAAATAGGCTGAATTTAGAATAAGTATCCTTTAAAGAAAAACTCTCTGTATAAAGGAATTTGTACTGCATATATTAAATTCTCTTGCCATCATTATATGCAAATAAATGTAATTGTATCATGAAATCTGTGCTGCATATACTATATTTCAATTAAGATCACTATATGCAAGCCAATATACTAATATCATGTACATTGTGATCAACAATGATTGTAGACAGGTTAAATTTCCCGCCAAAAAATGTTGGTACAACTGATTATATGGAAAGAAAATCCCCTAGATTGCTTTTCCATTGGCGTAGCAAACATTTTTTCCCAAAATAAATTAAATATTTAATCATAACTATATATAAAATTATTACAATTTTAATTAAATATACAAAGTAAATTGAAATAAGTTAAGGTTTTGTGTATTTTTAATAAACATAGAGTTAGCATCCCTAATTTTATAATAAATGTTGAAAATGATGGCCTTCATTTTCTAGGCAAATGTTAACTCTACGTTTTTTATTTTGAAATACTCGTTGAAGCTCCTCCGGATTTATGTTCCTTATCTCTTCAATTGCTGCTTTAAGCTCGTTTAGGGTATGCATTCGATTTTCAAAAACCTTATTATTTAAATGCCCGAATAAATAAAAATCGCACGGAGTGAGGTCTGGCGAACGTGGTGGCCATAATCCGTCGCTTACCAAGCGATCATCGTAAAATTCCCTCAAGTAATTTAATGTCGCCAACGCAGTATGAGGAGTGGCTCCATCTTGCTGAAAATAACCCATTATCTGTTCGTCATCATGCAATTGATTCAAAAATTCATCTAGAATGTGTTCGGTAGCGCTCCGCATTGATTATTTCGTTGAAAAATATTGGGCCAATTATCCGACGTCTCGAAATTGCTACCCAAACACTATTTTTTCGGGATGTAAATCCGTTTCAATAAAAGTATGAGGATTTTCTGTAGCCCACGTACGATAGTTTTGGCTGTTCACATATCCTGACAAGTGAAACCAGCCTCGTCAGTAAAAAAGGTCTTGTCCAACATACCATTATCATTTAAATTCTGATTAAAACAATTGCAATAATCAATTCTTTTTTGGAAATCAAGTGGCTGAAGTTGTTGAACTACCGATACCTTATACGGGTGCAAATGCAGAATTTTTTTTGCGGCTTTTATGCAACTCCCATACGATACTCCTGTAAAAGGATTAAACATTAAAATTTGTGCGCACCTTAAAATTAAGAACATACCCGTTTGAGCTGAAAGTTTTCTTAAAGATTTTGTTGGGCTTTGTTCAAGTCGTTGTTGAATGTCGCCAACAACCTCTTCTGTTAAGATAGGCAGTCTTCCAGCTGACTTGCCCGTACAGATACAATTCTTTCCCTCAAAACGGTCAATAATGCGGGTTTTATGCGAGGAAAATGTTTTGTAAGGAATGTGGACATCGGGGAAGGCTTGAATAAATTGATTCAGACACGATTGTAATGAGTAAGTCCATGTGCCATCTTCATTCATAGTTCCACTTCGATAATGAGCCTTCAGGATGAAAGCATCATGCTGTGGTGCAAACATCACGGTAAACACAAGCAAATTCTCTTAAAATCTGTAAATTTAGGATTAAACTTAAATTTATTAATTTTCTAACCTTAAAAACAGCAAATCACTTACCACAAAACAAAGACTTATACAAAGTAGTCCTGATAAGAACTGATGTCTATGAAACAGAATGAAAAATAACTTAATTCGAAGAATGAATTAACACAATGGCAAAATACGACGCACGACGCTGCTAATGTCAAATCGAGTTACTGTTTATTAATTTTTCCTTGGCATGAACTTGGAGCGATCAAACTCCCCAGATTTTTCGGCTGAAAATTTAACTTGTCTACAATCATTGTTGATCACCCTTTAGTGTTTTATACGCGTGGCGCATAAAGTAAAATTTCGAGTTTAGAAAAGCCCAGAAAATTTGTCTCGGGTCTCTGCGCGACCCTCGACAAATTTTCACGGGGCTTTTCTAAACTCGAAATTTTACTTCATGCTTAGTCTGGGAGTGGAAAACACTCGTTTAAAGCTTCCAATTAAACTCTTTTAAAAAAACAACGAATATCTAAAGATTTACAACAAATAGGATGAATTTAGAATAAGTATCCTTTAAAGAAAAACTCTCTGTATAAAGGAATTTGTACTGCATATATTAAATTCTCTTACCATCATTATATGCAAATAAATGTAATTGTATCATGAAATCTGTGCTGCATATACTATATTTCAATTAAGATCACTATATGCAAGCCAATATACTAATGTCATGTAACTTGTGTAACATATATTTCAATGCCTTCGTTCTACGCTAAACAATTTATAGTTTGATGACAAAAATCCAAACTAATTCTATGTTATTACTTAATTAAATAATTATGCTTTAACTAAAAGCAATGAATTAATAAATTATCATTAATATGCCCTTAAACATAATGAAATATCACTGCGCATGTGCAAAGCCTTGTATGGTAAACATTCCACATGGTAATAAACATAACCCATAGATTAAATTAGATTGATAACTCATAGGGGGCTCCACGTATCATGATTTTAGTTAACCGACCCACTCGATGAGACGACGCTGCAATCGCAAATGACGTCATTGGGCGCGGGGAGTGGACGGGATCCTGCTAAGCGGGGTGTGCGGTGCAGGGGGTCATAACATTGAATGGTAGGTGCGGTGCGGGGAACATCGCACGGTATTAAATTACAGTGCGATGCGAAAAATACCAAAGACCTAATGAATGTTAAATGTATATTTAAAAAGTTATTACAAATATATTTCGCTACATGTCAAAACCTAATTTCATTTCACTTTTCAACAAAATGTCTGCAGTTCGTCAAAAAATGCATCTTAGAAATGAAATAAGAGGTCTCCCTATCCGAATAAGGATGTTGGCGTAAGTAGTGTTCCATACAGTGAATTTTTCTTTAAGGTAAACATATGCATAAGCTGTAAATTTTCCTACATTCGTTGTTTTTCAAAAGAGTTCAATAGAAAGCTTTAAACGAGTGTTTTCCACTCCCAGACTAAGCATGAAGTAAAATTTCGAGTTTAGAAAAGCCCCGTGAAAATTTGTCGAGGGTCGCGCAGCGACCCGAGACAAATTTTCTGGGCTTTTCTAAACTCGAAATTTTACTTCATGCGCCACGCTTATAAAACACAGATTTTGAGTGAAGTTCGAATATACATGAATTTGACAATGTTATAGTGATTTATACGCGTGGCGCATGAAGTAAAATTTCGAGTTTAGAAAAGCCCAGAAAATTTGTCTCGGGTCGCTGCGCGACCCTCGACAAATTTTCACAGGGCTTTTCTAAACTCGAAATTTTACTTCATGCTTAGTCTGGGAGTGGAAAACACTTATTTAAAGCCTCAAATTGAACTTTAAAAAAAACAAGGAATATCTAAACATTACAGAAAATAGGTTGAATTTGAAATACGTATACTTAAAAGAAAACTCCTTGTATGTATAAATACAAATAAAATATTTCTAGAAGAAAGTTATTGTTACTGCAAAAATGTTCAGCAAAAATATTAAAGGGAAGTATTTGGTATATAGTGAAACTTATTTCGTAAATCGGTAAATCTTTTGACTTATATTTGACAAGGTGAAAGATATTTGGGATACAATGAATCTCATTTGATCAATAGTGAAATGCAACAGAAAAACCGTGTAATTGAATTTAAGACATTATTTTATGTTCTGGGATCGCACTTTGTGACTAGATGGAATTTCGGAATTGCTTGATGCAACAGCAAAGGGAACATTCTCCATGGAAGTATGCTCCTAGCCCAGTGTGAAGAAAATCTCCACGTCCGTGGTTGTTTCATGCATAGTACTTGAAGATCATTCACGAATGCTAGGAAGAAATAAAGAGAAATAATGTAGACACACTGGTTTTAAATGTGTTTGACTGCAGATTTAATTAAAAGAATACGCAATGGCTTAAAAACTTAAAATATTACATAAACTTGCGGTTTTAATTATATATGTTAACGCCCATCTCCAAGTATTCAGAATTGCTGAATCCAACAACAACGGGGATACACTCCATGAAAAAATGCTCCTAGTTCAGTATGATGAAAATATCCACGACCATGGATATTTAGTGTACTTGAAGATCATCCTCATGTACTAGGAAGAAATAAAGAGAAATAATGTAGTAACACCCTGGTTTTAAATTTGTTTGACTGTAGACTTATTTGAAATAACACACAATAGGTTAAAATTTAAAAATATACATACTTACGGTTGTAATTATTTTTATTTATTAACGCTCATCTCGAGACGATTTCGTCTTATCGGCGTTTTTGTGCCTTCAGATCCGACGGATCTGACAGCTGTTGATTGAAAACAAGCCCACGTTAGAAATTGCGGGAAATTTGAAGTTCCGACATATGCGCCCTCCCATCGAGTGGGTCGGTCAACTATATATGTGAACTTACAGAATCAAAAGGAGTCGACTGGGTCTGAACATAACCTCTTTAATCTCATCTCATTCAAATAAAATAAGTAAAAATGACTTCAAATGAAAAACAAGCAGTTGATATACTTGGATTATTTGAAGAAAAGCCGTATTTAAAAATATGTGCACCGATGGTAAGATACAGCAAGTAAGTCTTTCCCTCAAGGCCCATTTTTACAAACTTTGGGTAATGGGCTAGTAATTTAGTCCTCAAAATCAATTGAGGTCTAAATTACCGGCCAATCACCCAAATTCCTGAATTTAAACTTGATGAGGGGCAATACTCATACTGAAGCATAATTTTGATACTGGAAAACTGCAACCAAACGTTTGAGCAGTGTTACCTTTGCCGGAGGATCATACAAGCATATGCGCACACAGCCCTATTCTCAAGGATTAACTACTGATATATTTATTAATTTATTTTTTATTTTAGATTACAATTTAGAACTCTTGTCAGAAATTATGGCTGTGATCTTTGCTACACTCCGATGATCCTTGCAGATTCTTTCTGTATGAGTGAAAAGGCTAGAAATAATGAATTTACAACAAATTCACGTAAGTAACTATTATTCATTGACAATTTATTCACTGTTGTTAATTTTCTCAACACTTAACCGCAAAACATTGATGTGGACAAAAGGACACAGCAACAGTGACAGCAATAACAATGCATATGAACTATCACGTGAAGCATCCAAAATTACTACAAATCACGTGAAGATAGGGCTATCCCCTCGGTCCTTAGCCAATCACATGCTAGAGTTTAACACTGCGAAACACAGGAAAAGGTGGAAGAACTTCATAACATGCAGTCAAACGAAGATATACTTGTCGGCACCTGACTACCAAAAATCAAAGAAGTTTCTAAAACCCACAAAACGGAAACTCCGTACTTTAACCGGCTCCATTACTGGACACTACAGCTTCCAGCATCATCTTGCCAAAATGGGAATCGCTACCAATGGACCTTTGTCGAGGATGCAAAGAAGAAGAAAACAGCAAGACACATACTTCACGAGTGCCCAGCGCTGTCAAAGATAAGGAAAGTACTAAGAGAAGAAACCTCAAATCGTGAAGGACCCGGCAATGGCAATGGTCACCCACACAAATTCTGGCAATTGTCGACAGTGTGGAGTGGGTCTAACCATGAGTGGCAGAGGAACTACAATGGGCTCAACTGTGGCCTGACGCTGTCAAATAATCCTTAATCGGTGTTAATTTTCTGTAATTTATTATTTTTATCTTTGTACCGATAATTTGTTATTGTTAATAATTAGAAATAATAACACCGAATAATATTTCAGATGATACTCCGTTAATAGCTCAATTTGCTGCTAATACTGTTCATGATTTTGTGGGAGCAGCACATTTGATTTCCCCGTAAGTATTGCTTCTTTTAACTTATTTCTTTAAATGTCATCAATTTATTAAATTTTAGTTTTTGCGATGGGGTTGGGTTAAATTGTGGATGCCCTCAAAGATGGGCAAAACAGCAAGGTGTGGGGTGCATTATGCTGGAAAAACCGGAGCTTATCAGTTCTATTGTTAAAGAATGTAGAAATAGAATTCCTAAACCATTCACTATTTCTGTTAAAATGAGAATACTCAAGGATTTACAGTAAGTAAATGAAGAAAAAAGTGTTTATTAGTTAAATTGGGTTAAGTAAAGCATTTGGTTTGTATATATATATATATATATATATATATATATATATATATATATATATATTAAAAGTGCGATTCTTTTCACAATCTACAACAAGTTAGTCTTACAAAGACTATATCAAACACTCATTAAAACAACTACTTCCCAGGCTAATACCCCGACGGACATTGAATTATACAACAAGTGTTTGCTGTTACATACAGTAACCTACTGCAAATGTAACAATTTGGGTCAAATTATTCAGGCCATCTATAGACGCGTTTCGAGATTTATCTCTCATCAGTATAGCTTTGCCATTCCCTCTAAACAATTTGACACCTTGGAATGGCAAAGCTATACTGATGAGAGATAAATCTCGAAACGCGTCTATAGATGGCCTGAATAATTTGACCCAAATTGTTACATTTGCAGTAGGTTACTGTATGTAACAGCAAACACTTGTTGTATAATTCAATGTCCGTCAGGGTATTAGCCCGGGAAGTAGTTGTTTCAATGAGTGTTTGATATAGTCTTTGTAAGACTAACTTGTTGTAGATTGCGAAAAGAATCGCACTTTTAATGTTTGAAGTATTCTGCAACCAAGAATTGGCAATTTAATTTATACTTATATATTTAGTATCCTAACTGCACTGAGATGGTAAATCTGCATTTATTGACATTTACATTTTTTTGTGGGTTAGGACACTCTTGCTCTCATCGACTCATTTCAAGTAATACAATTAATTTATTTTATAGGTTAATTAATTTGGTATCAAACATTCAAGCACGGCTTTGGGACATTATTTTTACCTTCCGGTTTAATTAATAAAATACAGGGTGTTCTAAATGATCGGGCCACCATTGGTAACTTTGTTGTCTTTATAGCTACGAAGTCGGGTAAATTAGCGAACTAGTAGTATTTTTTTGCGTGCATTAGGATGGTCTAAACAGAAAAACAAGTAAACCTCAGGTTTTTGATTTATTCGCAAAAACAACATTTTTTTAAATGGGATGCCCTGTATATTTTTACATATTTAAAAAGAGAAAAAATACATAAACAAAAAAGTCTGAATAAATCATTATCCTAATGTTGAAAATAAAAAAGTTTTGGGCCATTAAAATACTGCATATTTTATAACAGGAACTCGAAATCAAATCCGCGATAAACAAGCTATGTCGGATGTTGTCAAAGTACCCATGCTTATTGATGTGTTGCCAATTTTCTTGCATTATCGTAATTTTTTGCAATTTTCTTGTCTTATCAAACAAGGTGGCAACGTTTTCGAACATCTGTTATAATTTTATTTATTAAATCTATTTTTACATTCTAATCCCAAATCGTATGCTCACTTTAAACAAGTAATTACTTTACATACACACACACTAAATTTGAGTAAATTGAAAAAAAATATTTTTTCAGTCACATTTTGGGATAATCATTTATTAAGCTTTTTGTTTGTGAATGTTTTTCTCTTTATAAATATGTCAAAATATACAGGGCATACTATTTAAAAAAAGGTTGTTTTTGCGAATAAATCAAAAACCTGATATTTAATTGTTTTTCTGTCTACACCATCATAATGTACATAAAAAAATACTACATGTTTGCTAATTTAAACGACTTCATACCTCTAAAGACAACTAAGTTACCAATGGTGGTCCGATAATTTAGAACACCCTGTATATATCAATTTGGTTCCAGTTTTCGTTCTGGACAAAATAACAGTTATTGTCGGTTTTCGGTTCAGTTACGAGTGACTGTTTTAATTTTTCAAGTGTTCATAATTCAAAAAAAAAATCTATGTCTCATGGCACTTTTTCCGTTATAGATATAATGATTTAAATATTAAAAAGATGGAAAAGTCTCTTACACAAAATTTATTTTACTTTTATTATTATCATATTTACAAAATAAAATTTGTTGCATTATAACACTTTATCTCAGTAAATATCTATCACATTTCAGCAGTATATATTTTCAACTTTACTTTAAATCAGTGGGTTATACACATTAGATATGGGAAGTTCGAATCTTTCAGGTGATTCTAATCAACTGAATCATTTCTTAGAAGTGATTCGTTCTTTATGAATCGTTCGTAAACGAATCACTTATAATAATAATAATAATCTCCCTCTATAGTGACGATAGACACTTGTTTCATAATCCGTGACCATTTGCTTACTGTCAATTAACTACGTGCAAAATTGAATAATGATAATGATAATAATAATAATAATATAGTTCATTCTTGCCTCTATAGAGACGATAGACACTTGTTTCATAAACCATGACCAGTTGCTTACCGTCAATTAACTACGTGCAAAATCGAATAATAATAATAATATATCTTTAATTAATTTCTCACTTAACCCGTGGTGAAACATTTTTGAATATAATACTGGATATTTAATTAAAACACTTGGTTTGTTTCACTAATTTAAATTAGTGAAACAAACCAAGTGTTTTAATTAAATATCCAGTATTAATAATAATATAGTTCCTTCTTGCCTCAATCTGCCTCTATAGTGACGATAGACACTTGTTTTATAAACAATGACCATTTACTTACCGTCAATTAACTACGCGCAAAATTGAATAATAATAATAATAATGATAATAATAATAATATATGTTCGTTCCATACTGAATGGTGCCGAGATAGACGACCGACCCAATAATATCAGTTGAACGAGCGAATACCGTTATAATGATGATAGGTTTATTCGAAAGATATGTGTCTATAAAGAATAGAGCAAATATATACAAATTAAACTATAATTCAAAATGTTTTATTATATTTATTTTTAAATTATCAAATAATTTTGCCTTTTCAGTCAAAACTTTAGTAAAACTGTTCCAAATAAAAGTTCGGTGGCTTGAATTCATCTTGCAAATATTCTGTTATCTGTCTCATAAGTAGAGAACAAACATTAGCTGATAAAAATACGGGTCGAGTCGTACAAAATACCAATAAAGGCTGGCGCAGCGGGTTTGATTCTGCAAGTCGGGAAGAATCGCTTCGGGCGGATTCGAGCGAACGCATTAGTCATCCGATTTAGGCGGATTCAGATTCAGATTGCGTGCACAAAACGGAGTTGAAGTTGTGCGCGGATTCGAGCAAACGCGTTAGTCATCCTAATCGGGCGGATTCAGATTCAGATCGCATATACAAAGCGGAGTTGAAGTTGTGCGCGGATTCGAGCGAATGCATTAGTCATCCAATTCGGGCGGATTCAGATTCAGACCGCATGTACAAAGCGGAGTTAAAGTTGTGCGCGGATTCGAGCAAACGCAATTGTCATCCGATTCGGGCGGATTCAGATTCAGATCGCATGTACAAGGCAGAGTTGAAGTTGTGCGCGGATTCGAGCGAACGAATTAGTCATCCGATTCGAGCAAACGAATTAGTCATCCGATTCGAGCAGATTCAGACCGCATGTACAAATCCGAATCGGGAATACGATTTCGCTCGACCAAAATCGTTCGGTCGGTGGTCTCAAGTAAATGAATCATTAACTAATCAATTCTTCTTGAAATACGGAATCAGTTCATTCAAATCACCGTACAGAATCGTTCTTTTCGAACGAATCATTCACGAACGACCCATATCTAAATTACAAATGGTGCATCAAGTAAAATTTTGAGTTTAGAAAAGCCTGCAAAATTTTACTTCATCCTTAATCTGGGAGTGGAAGACACTCGTTAGTTTAAAATATGTCACAACTATCTAATTGTCTAATTATATAGTTCAAATGATGGTTGTGTCAAATTAACAATAGTTCTAATGTCTCTGACGCCGATTTGTGAAGGACTAAATTTTGGCTGATGCTGACTCAAATCAAGTGGACAGGATAGACTAATGTCAGTTAATCTAGTGAGACAGTCACAATAGTCAAAATACAGTCGATATAGTGATTTAATGACATAATCCGAATAAGGTTAACCAAGTAATTTACACTCTTAATATCACAACAGTTGAAATACAGTCGATAGAGATATAAAATAACAAAATCCAATTATAGTCAAAAGAAAGAAAACCAAGTGACTTACAATCATAATGTCACAGTAGTTAAAACCAAAATGTCACAAATGCGAATATACAGTCAACACAGCCATTTAATGACAAAATCCACATGACATTATACAAATTAAATTTATTAAAAGACCACATCGATTGATTTACGACAAAGTCGTTTTTTTTTCCAACAATTTTTAACAAAGCAGTTAATATTTTGGATAATCCAGTGGAGATATTTAAATTTCAAGTGCAACCAGTCAGTTTTTTTTTAATTTCTGTAAAAGTGTATTCTTTGATGTTGACTATTTTCATTAGATTCAGTTAATTTTGTAATTTTTATTCTGAAAAAAAGAGATGTAATCAAAATTCACTTGTTTTAAAAAACCATGTGACAAAATATATTCTAAAATGGTCTTAATCGAATGAGGGAATCTCAAAACATTACATATGGGGGAAGCCAAAACTGTTGAATAAAATCAGTATAATCATTATTATCACCCAGGCTAAGCATGAAGTAAAATTTCGAGTTTAGAAAAGCCTGAAAATTTGGTTTGGTCGCGTAGCGCGAAGCGCGGAGCGGCCAAACCAAATTTTCAGGCTTTTCTAAACTCGAAATTTTACTTCATGCGCCACCGGTACAAAACACTGATGCAATGTAAAGTTTAGCGGTTTGTTTTAACTTTGTAGTATGTCAGTGTTTTGTACCGGTGGCGCATGAAGTAAAATTTCGAGTTTAGAAAAGCCTGAAAATTTGGTTTGGCCGCTCCGCGCTTCGCGCTACGCGATCAAACCAAATTTTCAGGCTTTTCTAAACTCGAAATTTTACTTCATGCTTAGTCTGGGAGTGGAACACACTCATTTCAAGTTTCAAATTGAACTCTGTTAAATAACAGCGAGTATCTTAAGATTTACGGCATATACGCTGTAATTGGGACATGTATACTTTAAAGAAAAACTCCCAGTATGTACAAGTTGAGGCATTAATTGCTATTGATTGGCTACAATTGGTCATATAGGCAACTCAATGGTCATATAGGCAACTCAATTTAAATACAACTTAAAATTAAAGGTGTCAAATTATATTTCATGCAAATGTTCGGTGTTAAATAAAACTCTCTGTATATAGTAGAATTCGGGAGATGATGATTATACACCAAAAATATTAGAAAATAATGCTTGTCGAACCCGGAGATATTCTAAGTGGTTCAGTTCTGAACTCATTGATCTAATTTCTCCCAAGAAATTACATCATTTAAATTTTAAGCGCTCTGGTCTGGACTCTGACTTTCAGCTTTTTAGATCAACACGTTCACAATGTAAGATTTTGTCTCAGATTTGCTATGGGAACCATGTACAGTTAATTGAACAATCTTTGCAAAGCTCTCCAAAGTTGTTCTGGAATCACGTTAATGGAAGTAGAAGTAGCTCGTCCTTCCCTAGCACGTTTGATCATGGCGGTATATTGGTTAATAATATGCACCATATTGTTGAATTATTCTGATACTGACAGGGGCGTAGCGAAGCCTTAACTTTTGGGGGGGGAAACACCTATAATTTTCCAACTTTTTTTTTAATTTGGGTTTTACGTCATCTATTTCCGCTGCTAAGGCCAATCATGACGCCGGAGATTAGGTCTACCGCTATCCGGGAATTTTGCCAAACCCGGTGGGAGTTCCTTAAATTTTCCAACTTCAAAATTAAAATAAAAATGTCTTATTTTTATATTATTTTATTTTAACAAATTAATATAACGTAGTACATTGATTTATATAAATTAAGCTTAATTTATTATCCAATAATATAGTGCTTTGTACTTCCTAATATATTTTATAACATATGTACATAATTACATTTAACCAATACCTAATAAAACATGGAGTTTTACAATTTGAATTAGTTTATTATAACTCGCCTATGCTTTAGTTTAGACCAGGAGTTCACAATATTTGATAATTCAATATTATCAGTAATATCAGATTCTGTTTTCAAAATTATTAATGCGTCCAAACGATCTTCCTTCATTCTAGAACGCAATGAATTTTTGACAAATTTCAATGAACTAAAGCTTCTTTCATTTGTTGCCACTGAAAACCCGGCTGTATATATTAGATGACATAGTTTAAAGGATAACGCAAACACATTTTTATTTTCCTTCACTGTGTTCATCACTTCCTGCATCGATTTCACTTCGGTTTTAATGCAGATATCAAATAAGACGTAGATTATTTAGATTCATTTGTTTTAATTCCAATTGAAATTTTCTTTTAGTAAAACTTATTAATGTTCATCAATTTGTTTCGTCCGAGATTTGCCAACTGCATTAAGCCCTAACCCATTTTCTGGGAACATATCCATTTATATCATATAATTTTTTTAGCAATTATTCATTATAAAGTAAAATTTGCCAACTGCCTTAGCTTGGGTGGGGGGGGGAGCGTCCCCCCCCCCCCCCTATGGCTACGTCCCTGGATACTGATATTATTATTGAAATGTTATTATTTATGTGCGTATTTGAACTGAAATAAACCGATATTATTTTTTCCGTTAATTCCGGTTTTCCTTTTAACAAAAATCCTGGTGTTTTCCAGTTCAGTTCAAGTAGTAAAGTTGACTGATTTAATGTTACTTTTTGTAATACTTTTGCTTTTTTTGTTGTTTTGTGATTCTGTATATTTAAAAATAATTTTAGAAAAACTGTTCAAATTTGTCAACAATTAGAAAAAGCAGGTGTTAGCTTCCTGAGTGTGCATGCTCGGACATCATCACAATTAACCGGATCTATAAACGAAGAAGCTCTGAAATTAATTGTTGAAAATGTTCAGTGTCCTGTCGTGGCTAATGGAGGTATAAAAACATTAGATGAAAGTGATGGCTTATTCCAAAGAACAAAGTGTAAAGGTAAATTTATTTTTAATGTACAGGGAATTTTGCAATTAGGTACATTAAAAGTTGGTTTAATTGCTAGGAAAATGTTGCACTACAATTGGAATTAATTAAATTGAAATAAAACACATTTAACCTTTCTTCACAAATTTAATTTTTCTTTGGTAAAGAATACATTTGTAAAGAAAGGTTAAGGGGGTATTACCATTCGGAAGTTTTAAAAAATTGATTTTTTTTTTGCATGTATTGATACTTGATAGTATCTAGTTTCATATCCGAAAGCCGTTTTACAATAGGCGAATTCGTTAGTTAGATTTTTGCTTGTTGAAGTAAACAATGCTGAGTAGGTGGCTGGGTGGAAATACGCAGAACTCAAACGAAAGTTTGAATGCTTGTGTCTGGAAGCTGGCTTCGAAGCACCTCAACTATGGTGCAAAAACCGTCGCTATCGCGTCTTTCATAGCTACCAGCATTTTCAACGACGGATACTCGGCAGTTTTTAAGACGATAGAGACACTGGGAATCCATATCGGCCTGCAAGCCAAGGCTTTCCGGTGCGGACCGACGCGGAGCGCGAGATGTGGGACGAATTTTGCCTGACTCCAGCAACTCAATAGGCCATCCAACAACGCTGGCAGGAGTAAATCATTCAAACCCAGTTTTTAGAGGAAGAGGAGGGCCTAGTGTACGGAGCTGGCATAGCTGACTAAAGCCAAAAATCTCCAAAAATAGTTAAAACTTGTGTCAAAACTTTAAACGCGTTTTTCTCGAAACCACTTTTTTCGCTGGCCGGAAACTTTCTTTTCAAACTATGAAACGGATTGACTTGAGCTTTTAGTGTTCGGTTCTCCACATTTTCCTCTGGAGTTTGAACCACCGTCATTCAAATATATTAACATTTGATATTTTTCATAGAGCCTTAAAGTCAGAAAAAGGGGGGCAAAAAGCGACCACTTTTTTCGAATGGCCTCCATTTTGTTATTTATCGAGATTTTTTATTGTCGGTGGTTCAAACTCCAGATAATTTAATACAGATTAATGACTACTACTTCATTTTACGTTTCAAATCACAGAATCGAAAAAATCTTTTCGGCCATGAGGAAAAACACGGCGGACACGGCCTTATTTGAGGCCAGATTTAGAGGTTTAGCCGGACGATTGAAAAGAATTAAAATTCATTTTTTATAGTTTATGAATCTATAAACAAGTTGCAAGAAACCGCAACCATGTATTAAATTTCCCAAAAATAAAAATTCTGAAAAACCGTAAAAAAAACGCTGTCCTAGTGGTAATACCCCCTTAAAAGTGTTTTATTTCAAGTTATTATCATCTTCACAGAACTCATCCAAATTGATTTAATTAATTGTTTCCCAATCATTTAGGAACATTTAAAGGTTGCAAGTCAAGTATTTTACATTTTAATTATTCCAATTTAGTCAGTAATTTAATATACCAGATATAATTTTTTTTAACACTTACAATTTACATAATGTTGTATTTTAGGAATCATGGTGGCTAATGGAATTTTAAACAACCCCACATTATTCTCCAATAACAAGGAAACAACCCATGATTGCATTCAAAATTGGCTAAACATTTGCTACAACAGCACACTCAACCCATCAGAATACTCCACAATCAAACAAAACCATTCCAAACGTATCTTCTTGGAAAAAACACCTAACCTGACCTTTCAGTGTTTTCACCATCACTTGGTTTTCATGATGGAAAAAGTCTTGCCAAGGTGGAAAAGGCGGATTTTTAATAATCTACAAAAATTCAATGATGTTGTGGATTTTCTTGAAGATAATTTGCATTTATCTCCACAATTGTATGAATGGAATGAATTTGATAGGAATAAAATAATTGATATTGATTATAAAGGAAGGGATTGTGTTTATTTGGATTTAAAACACAGTAATGCTAAACATATTGTTGATTCTTATTGTTATGAGAATGGACAGGGAAGTTATTTTAATTCTAGGATTAAGGATGTTGACAGTGATGATGATTGTGGTTTAAATAATATGTTTATGGAAGGTGGATAAAGTTTAAAAAGGTTGTTTTATTTACCTTCTTGTTTCAATTTTAATTTGTAAAATGCAAATACTTAATGAAAACCCTTCATTATATTTGAAACAATGTCACTGTTTTATATTGTTGTGATTTCAAGAAGTTAATGACAATATTTTTTAACATATATTGTATACTATACAATATATGTTAGAAAATATTGTACTCAAGTACCAGAGCTGGGCAGGATTCGAATCATTCAAAAGATTCGAATCCTTTTAGAGGATTCAAAAGAGGTATTCAAATACTTCAGTGAAAACGGATTCGTGATCCGGATTCGTTACATTTTTTAAAAGGATTCGTATTCGAATCCAAACGTAGATGATTCGAATCCTTATAAAAGGATTCGAATTCTTATAAAAGGATTCGAATCCTTATAAAAGGAATCGAATCCTTATAAAATTCGAATCCTGATACATAAAATTCGAATCCTGATACATCGCTATTAAGGCTGGGATTCGAATTCGAATGATTAAAATAGTTAAATATTCCAATATGAATATTTAAATCACTAAATTATTCATATTTGAATATAAATATTAAAATTTTCGAATAATTCAAATATTTGTGAATGCATATTTGGTTACTTAACCATGAAAAATATCCAACGTTAATAGTATATTTTTAACTTCACTTGAAATCAGTGTTTTATACGCGTGGCGCATGAAGTAAAATTTCGAGTTTAGAAAAGCCCCGTGAAAATTTGTCTCGGGTCGCTGCGCGACCCGAGACAAATTTTCTACGCAGGGCTTTTCTAAACTCGAAATTTTACTTCATGCTTAGTCTGGGAGTGGACAACACTCGTTCTTAGAAGTTTCAAATTGAAGGATTACTCTAGATTACTAAGTTTATTACCGTTTTACAAAGGCTACAGCTCAAAGGACCAACCATGGTCTTCGCAGAACGAAGGGCTACAGGGAATCGAAGTTTTTTTACAAGAAAACAACGAATATCTGAAGGTTTACAGCATGGATAGGAAAGAAAACATCTAATTTTGAAAAAATATCGAAGTTGTGATGGTTTTCAGTGCATTTTTAACTTCACTTTAAATCAGTGTTTTATACGCGTGGCGCATGAAGTAAAATTTCGAGTTTAGAAAAGCCCCGCGAAAATTTGTCTCGGGTCGCTGCGCGACCCTCGACAAATTTTCTACGCGGGGCTTTTCTAAACTCGAAATTTTACTTCATGCTTAGTCTGGGAGTGGACAACACTCGTTTGAATTTTAAATTTAACTCTTTTAAAAAATCGACTTATGTAATATAATAAATCATTCATTGAAATCATAGAAAAAGATGCAAAATTTTACCTAAAATTAACTTTTAGAGTTAACTTTATAATTTGTTCGGCTCTTAATGGGTGAATATTCTATTCCTAAAAAAAACCGTTTTTATTTAATATTAAAGTTGCATTTAATACAATGAAGCTCTTAAAACTATCTTAGGGCCCTCAATCTCATTTGTGCCTAAATTAGTAATTCGCTTAGGAAAAGAGTCCGGCAAACCTAGGCCACTGAAAGTGTCTTTAGCTGATCATCACTCTGCAATTCAAGTACTCAAAGCTGTGCGTACTTTGAATACTGGTGCGGTGAAATTTTATGCCGATCGTACGAACATTCAACGAAATCAGCTAAAGACTTTAAACGACGAACTTACTTTACGCAAAAATTCGGGTGAAACGGACTTGACAATTAAATATAGGAATGGAGTCCCGAGTGTAGTCAGTACTCGGTCATCAGGAGTTGCAGTTAATAAGCCAAAAAACTAGTTGTGTATTTCCAGAACATCGGAGGCCTTAAATCAAAAATTCGTGATTTACATCTTAAGGTTAGCTGTTGTGTTTATGACGTCATAATTCTTATTGAAACGTGGTTCGATGATTCCGTGTTAAATTCTGAATTAAACTTATCGAACTATAATATTCACAGACAGGATAGAACAATCTTAAAATAAATATAAAAATATTCTGTTAGAGAAATTGCTAAAAAAATCAACAGATTGTTCAATCAAAATGGACTAAGGTGACTTAGATTGCTAAGAGATAAATAAACTGTTCTGTTCGAGAAATTTGTAAAACATCAACAGCAAATGCAATCAAGATGTAATTTACTTACTTCAATTGCGATATTTTAATTTTCTTTAAAGCTGGCTGAAGTCCAATCAATAACGTATAGCTCAAAGTTGAATGAAATATTACCAGTTTAAATAGAAAAATTATAAAAAATAAAAACGTTACAGTTTCTTCTTTTCTGATATGAGATTACGGAGTAAATGTTGGATTTTGATAAAACCGACAGAGATTGTAGAGAAATTAATAAACTTTGTGCTAATTTTTGAAAAAAATATAGACGCTCAAAGTTGAATAAAATGTTATCATTTTAAATGAAGGATAAAAAATACGAAAAAAGTACAGTGTCTCTATTTCTGATCTTAAATTACAAAGGAAATGTCGGATTTAAAAAAGTCAGCAGAGATTGTTAAGAAATGAATAAATTTAAGAATATTTTCTCAAAGGAATTTATAATAAAAATCAGCAGATTGTTTAATTAATCAATTTACTTCGGTGAATTGTAATACACTGCGCCGCAAAATTAACGCAAAATTCGAAATTTCGTTTAAAAAAATTAATGTTATTGTTTTTCCTGAATTAAGCCTTCTTCTCTTTTTCTGTTTATCACAAAAACTGGAAATATGTATTAGTAGGCTAAAAACAAACCTTATTATCAGCCAAACAGGTCTTTATTTTCTTGTTAAAAAGGCGAGTATCGTTTGATAAGTAAGTTCTTTGATTTCTGGAAGTATATTTAGAAAATTGTAAAAACAAACAAAAATGAATCCCCCTGGACGACTTTCAAGAAATCTTACACATGAAGAATGTGCTGTTGTAGTGGCGCTGCAAGAAGAAGGGTTTACTGCAACTTACATTGCCCAACGTTTGCATGTTGCTAATTCCACAATATCGCGAGTTCTTTCCCGCTTCAGAGAAACAGGACGTCACGAAAGAAGACGCGGCCAGGGTCGAAAAAGAATGACAACGCCGAGAGATGACAGATTTATGCAACTTCAAAGTTTAAGGCAACGATTCCTAACGAGCACTTACCTGCAACAACAATTTGTTCTAACCTATGGTCGTCGACTAAGTCAGGATACGGTCAGAAGAAGACTTGCTGAAGTTGATCTTCGACCCTATCAAGCCGCTAAAGGTCCTTTGTTAACCAGAGAGCACCGACGAGAGCGCTTAAGGTTTGCACAGGAACATCTTAATTGGAACAATGCTGATTGGGGTAGAGTAATGTTTAGTGACGAGTCCAGATTTTGTCTGTATAGTGACGACCGCCGTAGAAGAGTATATCGACGTCCTGGTGAAAGATACAGCCAGGCGTGCATACGAGGAACGGTGCAATATGGTGGAGGCTCTGTCATGGTATAGGCAGGCATCACGTCGCAAGCAACAACAGCGTTGGTACACATTAATGGTGGTCGGTTAAATGCACATCGATACATCGAAGAGGTGCTTGAGCATCATGTTGTACCATTTGCCCCATTTATTGGGGATAATTTCCTTTTTATGCAAGATAACGCCAGGCCGCATATCGCAGGAATTGTGAAACAGTACTTTCACCATGTGGGAATTGTTCGTATGAACTGGCCAGCACGAAGTCCCGACCTCAATCTCATAGAGCATCTGTGGGACATTGTAGGGCAGAAGATTAAAGACTTGCAGCAACCTCCTGCAAACCTTCCAGAGTTAACATTCAGATTAACGCAAATGTGGGAAGAAATTGAGCAGCAAGAAGTCAGAAGTTTTATTGACAGTATGCCACGAAGGATGCGAGCTGTCATCAATGCTCGAGGAGGCAATACTCGCTATTAAGACCAACTGTACGACTGTTACACGCTATTTTGCGGATCAGAAGAATCATTAATTTTTTTGTATTATTGCAGTTTGTTGTTTATTTTCTCATTTTTTGTTCACAAATAAGCAAATTAGTTTTAATAAGTATCTATTAGGAACCACTTCGGAAAAAAATGGATTAAAAAAAATAAAAAACAATAAAATTAATTTTTAAACGAAATTTCGAATTTTGCGGCGCAGTGTATTTTATATTTTCAAGACTCAACAGAACTGTATTCATTTTATGTGTATATTTTTTATGAACTTCATTTTCACGTATATCGACTAATTTCTGTTCACTTTGATTTATTGCAAATTGAAATTATTCAAAATGCGTGGATTTTAACTTGATATTTCATTAATAATTGTTCGATTTGATTTTTTCTAACGTTAAAATAACAATTGGTAATTTCCTAGTAATAATAATAGAATTATTTTATGTTAAATAGTATTATATAATGTAAAATTATTGATATAGGATAAGTATGTCTTGAATTCAATAATATTTTGAATTCTAAAAAATGCGCTTATTGTCTAGGTCTTATTAATTAATACCTAATGTTTGCGATTTATACAAATTTTACCATAAATATAATGTATATTTATAATAATTATCGATATAGTATTGTGTTTATGGCCTATGTTTGATTCATAGACTTAATTTTTGTTATTATCACTATCTCAAAATGTGTTCTTATTTTTGTAAAAGGTGTTTACCGTTGATGAATAAATAAATAAATAAACAATAACAAACTGTGAATAATTCGACATAAATCTAGAAATATCAAAAATCTCGACATGTAGAAAATCTTGACGGTCCACTCCCAGACTAAGCATGAAGTAAAATTTCGAGTTTAGAAAAGCCCCGCGTAGAAAATTTGTCGAGGGTCGCGCAGGGACCCGAGACAAATGTTCACGGGGCTTTTCTAAACTCGAAATTTTACTTCATGCGCCACGCGTATAAAACACTGATTTAAAGTGAAGTTAAAAACGCACTGGAAACCAACCCAACTTCGATATTTTTTCAAAATTGGATGTTTTCTTTCCTATCCATGCTGTAAACCTTCAGATATTCGTTGTTTTCTTGTAAATAAACTTCGATTTCCTGTAGTCCTTCGGTCTCCGAAGACCATGATTGGTCCTTCGAGCTGTAGCCTTTGTAAATTGGTAATAAACTTAGTAATCCTTTAATTTGAAACTTCTAAGAACGAGTGTTGTCCACTCCCAGACTAAGCATGAAGTAAAATTTCGAGTTTAGAAAAGCCCCGCGTAGAAAATTTGTCGAGGGTCGCGCAGCGACCCGAGACAAATTTTCACGGGGCTTTTCTAAACTCGAAATTTTACTTCATGCGCCAGGCGTGTAAATCACAGATTCAAAATGAAATTCAATAACACATATATCATCATTAATTAAAATCATTATATAATCAGATATTTAGTCGGTAAATGAACATGTTTGTTAATAGAAACTGATGGAATAAAATATTACTGGTTGCAAATAATAGATTCAAATTTATTTTTAAAGGATTTGTATCCGTGATTCAAAAATGAGGATTCGAATCTTTGATTCGAATCATATTTTTCACTTACGAACCCTTTATTCGAGTATTCGTGATTCGAATCATATTAGGTGATTCGGATTCGTGATTCGAATCATGTTTTTGAGGATTCATCCCAGCTCTGTCAAGTACTATACAATGTATAGCAGAGTTGGTAAAAATTAGTTTTTTTTTTTTTCATTTTAAATAAAACAAACCGTCTTTTACAAGAAGTGTTTTTTTTAAATTAAATGAAAATATTACTATGTTTTTTACCACTTTTACTAATTATATATATATACCGTATGCAGATATTACACATCTAAATATATACAATAAGTTTAAACTTGATAATGACACTCACACTGTCGAAACTTAAGTCGTAAAATATTTGTGTATATACAGTAGTGGAAAAATATAGAGCAACTTTAATATATTGCTAAAATAAAATTTCTGATGTTACCTTTGGCCATAATTTGTCTGTAGATAAAAACATACGATATTTATAAATAGTTTGCTGATAAAAAATCCCCATTCTTCTTTCGTTGTTCCATTGGATATAAAAAAGAATATTTTACAATGGAAATAAATAAAGCAACTTTTTCAATAACCTGATAAATTTGCAATGTATTTAGTTTAGTATAAGTTTAAATTCATCAGTTTAACGTATTTCACTTGTCAACATGCCCAGAGGCAAACATTTATCCGCTGATATTAAAAATCGGATTGTTGATTTATACAATAGTGGTCAAAACAGATTACCATTGCAAACATGTTTATGTTAAATAAATCTATTGTGTCGCGAATAATTAAGCAATATCGTGTAAAGGGAGATACATCCGTTAAAAAAAAATCAGGGAGACCTAGAAAAACCACTCACTTTACGGATAAACAAATTATAAAAATTGCCAAAACCGAGCCTTTTCTCGGATCTAACATGATAAAGCACCGTATATTTGAAGAACTTGGAGTAAATGTGACCTCTAGGACAGTGAGAAACAGACTACTAGAAGCTAAATTATTTGCTAGAAGACCAGCAAAAAAAAACCATGTTGTCTAAGAAAAACAGACGATCCCGTTTAAGTTTTGCCAAAACGCATCAACACTGGACTGAGAATGACTGGAAAAAGGTTATCTGGAGCGATGAATCTAAGTTTTCTTTATTTAAAAGTGATGGTATTGTGTATGTAAGACGTCCTGCCAATGAACGACTCAACCCTAAGTATACGTGTCCAACTTTAAAACATGGTGGTGGATCGGTAATGGTTTGCGGCTGTTTTTCGGGATATGGTATGGGGCCCCTTTATAAAATAGAAGGTATTATGGACCGATTTAAATATAAGGACATATTAGAGAACCAAATGGTCCCATACGCCGACGAGATTATGCCTTTAAGACATTTATTTCAACAGGACAATGATCCTAAGCATACTTCTCGGTTCGTAAGAGAATGGTTCAGAAAGGAAAACATCACTGTTATGGAATGGCCTTCACAGTCCCCAGATCTCAATCCAATTGAGAATCTGTGGGACATTTTGGATTCCAAAATCAGAGGAAAATTCTATCGCAATCACCAAGAATTGTTTGAAGCCTTGAACGAAGCATGGGTCAATATGGATACTGCGATTATTTCTAAACTGATAAAATCGATGCCAAAACGTTGTCAACATGTTATTAAGAATAACGGGTTCTTTACAAAATATTAATTAATATATTTTTTTAACTATTTGTATTTAAAAAAAACAATTTTGAAGCAAAGTTGCTCTATTTTTTTCCACCCAAAAATTATCTTTAAATATAAAAATACTTCATACAAAAAGTATTTATTTTTACCCCCAAAATAAATTGCTTTTGTAGTTGTGGATTATTATAAAAAAAATATGGCTATGTCATACATTACTGATTAAAGAAATAAACGATTTTCAAAAGTTGCTCTCCTTTTTTCCACTACTGTATATATATATATATATATATATATATATATATATATATATATATATATATATATAATTAATAAAAGTGGTAAAAAACATAGTAATAGTTTCATTTAATTTAATATGAATTACCACGTAGTAACGGTCGAAACAATTGTTTTTTTTTTTATTGAAACAGCGTTTAAAACATTAACAATTAATAATATGTTTAAAAGGTATTTAAAACATATTTAAAACGTGTTTAAAACAGAACATACAGTGCATTTTTCTTTTGAGTATACATATTCCGATAATTACAGCGTTTTTTAAATTTGCCAGAATTCGTAGTTTCAAAGCGGGCAATTTGAGGCTTCTAACGAGTGTTTTCCACTCCCAGACTAAGCATGAAGTAAAATTTTGAGTTTAGAAAAGCCTAAGAATTTGGTTTGGCCGCGTAGCAAAGCGGAGCGGCCAATCCAAATTTGGATTTCTAAACTCGAAAACACTGATTTCCAGTGAAGTTAAAAAAACACACATACAACAACGATTATAGGCAACCTAATATACGTTATAGTTATTGGGTTGCCTATAATCGTTGTTTTAAATAATTTGTTCAGCGCAGAATTTGACTCACGTTTTATTCATATCTACATATTAGATTGCTAAAGCCGTATATTTTAAAGTTTACGGTATTTTAGTGTTTTATACGTGTGGCGCATGAAGTAAAATTTCAAGTTTAGATAAGTCTAATTTAGCCAATCCAAATTTTCAAGCTTTTCTAAACTCGAAATTTTACTTTATGCTTAGTCTGGTAGTGGAAAACCATCGTTTAAAGATTCAAATTAAATCTTTTAAAAAAACAACAAATGTCATAATATTTACAGTGTATGTATATGAATACCTGAAAGAAAAATTTGCTGTATTTAAAAATCACATTTATGCACACAAATTTGATATTTTATTGTAATCAAATGTTATGTTTAATAATGTAATTTGAAATATCTACAACAATATAGCTAACATTTAAAAACGTAAACAAAAAATCCTAATTAAGTAGTATAAAATATAATTTAGCAAATTTAGGATAATAAAATAACGTTTTAAACAAATTTAACGTTTAAAATATGTTTTAAACAAATTTAAACAAAACCGTTTAAAACACGGCGGCTGTTTTCAAGCATGTTTAAGACAATTTCGAGTTTAGAAAAGCCTGAAAATTTGGTTTGGTATAAAATGTAATTTAGCAAATTTGGGATAATAAAATAACGTTTTAAACAAATTTAACGTTTAAAATATGTTTTAAACAAATTTAAACAAAACCGTTTAAAACACGGCGGCTGTTTTCAAACATGTTTAAAACAATTTCGAGTTTAGAAAAGCCTGAAAATTTGGTTTGGTCGCGTAGCGCGAAGCGCGGAGCGATTAAACGAAACTTTCAGGCTTTTCTAAACTCGAAATTTTACTTAATGCGCCACCGGTAGAACGACGACATATTGCGAAGTTTAAAACACACTGCTAAACTTCACATTGAATTAGTGGTTTGTACCGATGGCGCATGAAGTAAAATTTCGAGTTCAGTAAAGCCTGAAAATGTGGATTTGCCGGGCTCGCTTCGCTCTGCCCGACAAATCCACATTTTCAGGCTTTTCTAAACTCGAAATTTCACTTCATGCTTAACCTGGAAGTTTAAAGCTTCAAATTGAATTATTGTAATAAACCTAGTATCTAAAAATGTACAACGTATGCAATGTATACTTAAAATAAAAATCCTCTGTATATCAAATCCGTTCCAAAACACAACTTAAAAGAAAACAATAGCCCACACTAACATGTCTGTGATTTTATTAATTTATATCTTTTGCAGAAAGTTGATACCATTAATAATTCTGAAACATCCTCATATACTCTAAAACATTTTCAATCACATTTTCTTTGTACGCAGGAGTAACTAATTTCCACTGAAATTCGATCGATTTAACTTCCTCCATATCAAAAAGACTAATATTCAAATCCTCTTTCTTAAAACAAAAAACCGGCGTAAACAACAAAGAACAGGAAATGCCATACAAGGAAAAGTCATCTATTTCCCCTTTCAACCAATCCAACGACAGGTTTAAATCACAGCCAGCTTGATTTAAATGGCCATTCAAGGCTTTCAAATAAACCCGCAAGAAACGATCAAAATGCACCTTCCTAACCCCAGGTCTTACATTCACATTCAGGAAATAACTCAAATCGCAAGCAACTGAAGTAAATCTCATAACTTGTAGATCGATTAAAATAATTTCGTTGTTTTTTATTAAGATGTTATTGCTCCACGTGTCGCCGTGATTTAAGACTCTGTACTTTCTTTCTTTGAATAATGTTGTTTCAGCGTCGTAGTTTTTGATTTTGTTTAGAGCTTCGTAGATTTTTTCTCTATCTCGAACGTCTTCGATTTCTTCGAAAATACGAATGGCAATTTCTGCTCGGATTTCTTGGCTAGCTTTTAACACAGGTTTTTCAGGATCATAGACGGCTTCTTCGATTGATTTAGCCAGTTGTTTGAATTTTTCTGGGGATTTTTCGGACATTATTAATGAAGTTGAGTGAAATTTCGCTAAAGCCTAAAATAAAGAAAAAATTTATAGGGTAGTTGCATAAAAACTGAATAAAGCTGAAATAAAGATCATTCTCAAAAATTCATCTATTTTGATTTCAAGTCTAAGCACTAATTTTTGTTTGAAATAATTGATCCTTTGTGAAACTCTTCCAACTCAGTTGTTATAATAATAATTCTTTATTAATAATAATAATTCTTTATTAACGGACAAGCCATTTACAATGTAGAGCCAAAAACATATAACTAAAATGTAAGACACAAAACATGAATCACAAATATGCACAAAGTATGTGTCTTTGTGCATATTAATCTGCATAAACCACAATAGGGTTATAACATTTAGTGCACACCATCCGCGAGACTTCTCCTAATTAAACTTATGTTTTAAATTATATGATTATTGTATGTTAAATGTCAACATTACCTTTAATATACTTTCAATTTGATCAATTTCAAACCCTTTATGTTTGTCAATTATTTTATATCCTTCCACGCAAAGGTTTTTCATTACTATATAACTTTTATCTGCGTAAATGCAATCAGCTACTGGCAATTTTCCATCCGATGAGTATTTCTTCAATTCTGGTATTAATTTATTGTAAGCGACCATTTCATTGTGAAAGAGTTTCGTCACTGGCATAAATTCTTCTACAGCTGGATTGTCGAGTATGAATTTGATTATTAAATCGATATTAAATTCTGAAACATAAAGATCTGATTTTGATTTAATATTACACAAGAAAAATGTCAATTATGAAATTATAATGTTATCAAAAATGTGTGAAACAGTTAGAAATGTCTTCTGAAAAACAATACAATACCTACAAATTAATAATGATGTCTAAATATAAACCCAAATCTAGAGTTTTCTCAATCAACATCATTGAGATCGCTCTATGTACCGATTTCAGTTAAATTGGCAAATTTTGTATTTTGGTTCTACCCCATAATTTCTCGAAACTATTAACATAATTAAACAAATCTTTCAAAGAAAAATTGGAGAGAATGAAAAAATAAATTTGTGTGTACTTTCCCACTGAGCCAATCCATTTAAGTAATGTTTCACAACATTGAAACAACGTTAAATGTTGCTACAATGTTGATATAACGTTATTTGTTTGTTTTTTGTTCACTGGGTTGTGTCTTTTTAATTTTTAAGTTATTTTAAAAAAATTGAATAAGAACAGAAGGGTAAGGAATATTCGATATACTGATTTTTAACATAATGATTAGCAGTCGTTTTGAATTAATACTAAAAAATTTATCAAAAGAATCGGCATTCACTCCAAAATTACATTTTAGATAAGTAGACACAGCGCCGCAGTAAGGAAAACTTGCCCCCGGGGCTAAAAATCCAATTGGCGTCCCCAACTTGACAGTCATAATAAATATCATGTGCCATTATAAACTAAATGTTAACTGTCTCTATTGACAAGTGCTATTGGGCATACGTCGACGCCGATTTATGTCTAATAAACATCAACTATCAAAAGTGTCAGCTGTCAAAACTATGTAAAAAAACGAAATATGCGCAAAAATGTCAATTTTCATTTTTTGTGCGCACGTACCGATCTTGACAAATACAAAGAAAAAATATAATACACAACACAATGACTTTAACTTCATTACCATGTCAAAAGTGACATGATGAGTCAAAACTTGTCTTGAAAAAAGAAAAACGCGCAACAATTGTGGAAACAACAACAACGAAAGCAGTGCATATCCAGTCACTTTTAACAGTTCATATATTTAACAAAATTATGACTATTTTAAAACTTGTTTGTTTTTCTAATTCTACAGTTTTTACAGATACACACATACCAAAGCACACACATCAGGATGATGACGATTTATATAAAAATTGGTATCTTTTTGATGTTGGTTGATAATTTTTTTGTAGTGTGTAAAATTGTCGTTGATATAACGCGACAGTGTCAGTTGTCAAGATATAGGCAGTTAGTATAGTCAAATGGCTATCAATACCTGATGTAACCATTAACAATCCTTAGTTTACGAGTTTTTGCAGATCTTCGGTGACAGTTACGATAGTTTTGGAAAGTCTTTGACAATATCATATCATATATACTGCCAATAATGACTTTCTGTGACTATAATGGAACATAATTTTTGACATATAAATTGAAATTCTTGACAGTATTGAATATAGTTATTCTATATTTTCATTATGGTTCATACACCAAAGTCTTATATTATACAGGGTGTCCCAAAAGTTTGGAAACGGTTGAATATCTCGAGAACACCTCATCGGATCAAGATGGTATAAAATACGTCTTTCTTTATTTTTAAAGCTCTATTTAGGTATATAAGGGGTAATTGCTGTTTTTTTAATCAAAGTAATTTTGGTTGTCTCATTTTTTGATCCCTGATCTAAAATTGGTTATGTTATTGTTATTAAAAAATCATTTCGTTATTTTGGCTTTTTCCTCACTTTCTACTAAGATCAAAATTAACTTTACAATACCGTCGGCATTAGCGTGACCCGATGTGCACCACGGGGAGGTTGCATGATCGGATTTTGCACATCATGTAGCCCTGAAAAGGGCTGATTGTTGCACTTCCGGTGGTTTGATGTTGCATCTCCGCCGCCAAATCGTCTTCTTCCTTATCGCAAATGTTCAAACTGACCGCCATTTTGGCCTTGGCACTGACCCAGTCGGCCGTGAAAATCGTTGATCACGTTGGTCCTCATTTGCGGTATAACTAATGCAGCCTGGTCCATGATGCGATTCCGCAAGTCAGCTAAATTGGCAGGTCTGTTAGTGTACACGCTGTTCTTCACAAATCCCCAGAAGAAGAAATCCAGTGGGGTCAAATCCGGCGATCTCGCAGGCCATTCAAGAGGGCCGCGTCGTCCGATCGAACGGTTGGGAAATGTACGGTCCAAAAACTGCCTCACTCTCACGGCGTAATGGGGAGGGGCGCCATCTTGTTGAAACCACACATTTTGCACGTTTCCATGGAACAAATGATTAATTGCTGGTACCACTTCATCCTGCAACAAATCTAAATACTTTTCGCCAGTCAAGTTGCCCTCGATGAAAAACGGCCCCACAACTCCATGTTTAGAAAAACCTGCCCAAACGTTCAGCTTCTCCGGATACTGGCTGTGAATGTCGCTCATCCAGTGAGGATTCGCGTCACACCAATAACGACAATTGTGGCGATTTACTTGACCATTCAGCTGGAATGTCGCTTCGTCGGAGAAAACCACGTTATCCAGGAACGCACGGTCGGCAGCACAACGACGCACCATGTCTCTGCAGAACTCGTTTCTCCTTCGAAAATCATCCTCCAAAAGTTCTTGCACAAGATGAATCTTGTAAGGGTGCCACTTTTCCTCCTGCATTATGCGATGTACTGAAGTCTTGCTGATGCCTTGAGCTTGCGACACTCTCCTTACAGAAATATGAGGGTCTTCCACGAAATGCTGCAACACTTCCACCTTCTGATCTTCGTTTGATGCCGTTCTTGGCCTGCCACTGCGTTCACGATCCTTCACTGCTTCAGTATCTTCAAACCGTGTCACTGTTTTTTGAACCGTCGATTTTGACACTGGATCACGATGCGGATTCATTCAACATCCTTGCCACCAACATCCTTGCCACCTCAACATTCTTGCCACCTCAATTCAACATCCTTGCCACCTCCTCGTAAGATCTCACATTCTCCCCGGACCCACGCATCATTAATAATGATATGCGTTCACTTTCCGATAACCTCATCTCAAAACGACAGATAGCAGCTTAATTAATTTAGCTTTAAAGTTTCTGAGCTATTACCCATTTCTTAGAATTTCACGGAGTCGTCGAGAACGTCAACATTGACAGTCCGAAATAAATGTTTAATAACTACACTTCTGTACTTTAATTTAAAACTGTAAACATGACAAAATGGAAAAAAAATTTCGACGATAAACTGAGCGAAAATTTTCTTTTTCCACCCTCCAAAAAGGGGTTAAGGTGTGGATATTTTGCAACTCCATAAGGAGTTTTTGATAGACAATGAAACTCTGCAAGAAAAATCATTTTTGTCTAAAAAAAATGGTGGTACTTTTTTTTAAAATACCACTTTTTCTACTTTTAAAGGGTGTGTGTGTGTGGGGGAGTGGCAATTTGAAAAATTCATAAACCGTTTTTGATACAAAATGCAACAGTGCAAGCAAAATATTTTTTTTCGCAGAAAAATTCAAAACTACTCTTTCCACCACCGAACGGGATTGGGGAGGGAGTGATAAAACAATTAAAAAATAAGAGTTTCCATTTAAGTTTTCTAAACTACCCCCTCGAACCACCCCCCAGAGGGGTGTGGGTGGCTATCGCACAGTATGCCTAAATAGAGCTTTAAAAATAAAGAAAAACGTATTTTATACCATCTTGATCCGATGAGGTGTTCTCGAGATATTCAACCGTTTCCAAACTTTTGGGACACCCTGTATACAGAGAGTTTTATGTAACACCGAACATTTTCATCCAATACAATTTGACACCTTTACTTTTTAAGTTATAGGTAAATTGGGTTGCCTATATGACCATTAAAAATTGTAGCCAATCAATCGTAATTAATGCCGTAACTTATACATACAGGGAGCTTTCTTTCAAGTCTACATGTAAACATTACAGCGTATATGCCGTAAATCTTTAAACACTGGTTGTTTTTTTAACAGAGTTCAATTTGAAACTTGAAATGAGTGTGTTCCACTCCCAGACTAAGCATGAAGTAAAATTTCGAGTTTAGAAAAGCCTGAACATTTGGTTTGGTCGCGTAGCGCGAAGCGCGGAGCGGCCAAACCAAATTTTCAGGTTTTTCTAAACTCGAAATTTTACTTCATGCGCCACCAGTACAAAACACTGACATACTACGAAGTTTGAAACACACCGATAAACTTTACATTGCATCAGTGTTTTGTACCGGTGGCGCATGAAGTAAAATTTCGAGTTTAGAAAAGCCTGAACATTTGGTTTGGCCGCTCCGCGCTTCGCGCTACGCGACCAAACCAAATGTTCAGGCTTTTCTAAACTCGAAATTTTACTTCATGCTTAGCCTGGGAGTGGAAAACAGTCGTTTAAAGCTTCAAATCTATTAATAAACCGAGCGTTGGCAAATGCACAACGTATGCTTATGTAAACTTACAAAATCCTAGTTATGAAAATGTTCGGTGTTACATAAAACTCTCTGTATAGTCTTATTCTATACAGGAACTTGTGGAAGATCAGAGAAGAAACCCTTTCGTTTCACCTGAACAAATTCCTATTGACCTAATTACATTACTATTGCGCCATTATTGTTATTATTATCTATGTAGATTTTATGTCATACAAGAGGTCAATAAATTATTATTATTATTGACATTAACTGAAATACCAATCTATGTTAATGATGAACTTCTCTGACTGAAATGGATTGTCATTTCATCCAATACAATTTGACACCTTTACTTTTTAAGTTATAGGTAAATTGGGTTGCCTATATGACCATTAAAAATTGTAGCCAATCAATCGTAATTAATGCCGTAACTTATACATACAGGGAGCTTTCTTTCAAGTCTACATGTAAACATTACAGCGTATATGCCATTATTTGACATTATCTGATCTTCCACAAGTTCCTGTATAGAATAAGACTATACAGAGAGTTTTATGTAACACCGAACATTCTCATAACTAGGATTTTGTAAGTTTACATAAGCATACGTTGTGCATTTGCCAACGCTCGGTTTATTAATAGATTTGAAGCTTTAAACGACTGTTTTCCACTCCCAGGCTAAGCATGAAGTAAAATTTCGAGATTAGAAAAGCCTGAACATTTGGTTTGGTCGCGTAGCGCGAAGCGCGGAGCGGCCAAACCAAATGTTCAGGCTTTTCTAAACTCGAAATTTTACTTCATGCGGCACCGGTACAAAACACTGATGCAATGTAAAGTTTTTCGGTGTGTTTCACACTTCGTAGTATGTCAGTGTTTTGTACTGGTGGCGCATGAAGTAAAATTTATTGACAGTATTGTATTAATTATGATTTGTTTTGGTCGTTGATATTTTATTTTGATACGTTACGTTTTTCGTGATTAGTAATCCCTTATTATTATTATACATTATACAATTATGATACATTTCCGATATTTTGTTAGCAGTTATAAATAAAATATAATAATAAGAAATAGTCTATTTTTGGCAAACGTGGCGAAATGTTTGTAATTATGCCGAATGAGTAACGTTTCCTTATAATCCTAGTAAATAAATGTTACGAATAATTGATATTATATTTTTTAACGTAGGTTTTCACTCCCAGACTAAGCATGAAGTAAAATTTCGAGTTTAGAAAAGCCTGAAAATTTGGATTTGCCGGGGCGCGCGAGCGAAGCGAGTCGCGCCCCAGCAAATCCAAATTTTCAGGCTTTTCTAAACTCTAAATTTTAATTCATGCGCCACGCGTCTGAAACACCGATCTAATGTGAAGTTTAAAGTAGGGCTAGGAATTCTAATATTCGTGAATATTCAAATATGAAATATTCAAATTAGAGCCGCTTTTACGATCCATAGTTACACCTCTATTAACTTAACCCAAGGATCAAACCTTGGGTGTCTATTTTACAATTGCAAGGCAAAGCATTGTTGTGTGTAAAGCTTAGTTACCTTACTGTCAGTCTGTCCCGTGCTTCGAGCTTGACTTAAACCTGTGGTGGTCCGTTTCTATGGATATAGATTATTAGATTTATTGTGACAAATTCATTTTCAATCAAAAGTAGAGTTTAGCTTAGTATGGATAAGTCCAAGAGCCGTACAACAAATTTTAAGCTCGAGTCTACATTACCAAGGTGTAACTATTGATTGTAAAAGCGGCCTTTAGTCAAATATTTAAACAAATAAACTATGTGAACTTATAAATTGTTTAGTTTTAAAAAATATTTTAAACATTTTCTAACACTATTTTGTTGAAATATTGAAATAGCTACATTAATTAAATATGTGAAAAAGTGAGTGATTTAATAATGTGGTATTTGAATATTCGCGAATATTCAAATTCCCAGCCCTAGTTTAAAATATAAATTCCGTATATAATTTTAAATTTCTGATAAAACATTATGAAATTTGGGATCTCGGGCTTCGATGGGGCCCCTCTGCTTGATGCCCCTGTGGCCGTCGCCCCCTACTGCGGCCCTAGGTAGACATATAAAGAAGTATTTAAAAATTCAAAATAATAACAAAAGAAAAAGATTTGACTTGATTGCTAATAACACACACGTTGTCTAACAATTAGGCAATATATAATAATTCAAAATTTGTCTTCAGAATCTTATTTATAGAAATCATTTCACTTTCAGTTACCTTCATTATTGTTATTAATATGTTTAAATCCACCAACACTGACTTTTTTAACATCTGAGGTAAAGTTTTCGCCAGCTTCAACAGCATTTACAATTTTAAATTTATTTACTCTTATTGTTTGATCGTTTTCATACTTTTGAAGAATTCGTTGCAGAAATTCACACGTTAATTCACTTGACATCTTGCAAAGGATTTTGCACTAATAACTAGTGTATTTTCCTGTATCTAATCATATGATTATGGAGAAAATAGCTTCGCTGATAATTTAATAGACATACTTTTTACATAAATTTATCAGTAGATATTATGAGTGCCTACCTTATTTATTAGGAGAATTCACTATATTGAATGTTTTTCTTGTACTAAAATAATTCAGTAATAACACAATGTTATTTATATTTGTTGTATTTCATGTTATATAAAATCGTCGTTTTAATGGTAATTATGTAAAGACTTATCTCTACAAAAGTTGCCAAATAAAAAAAAAAGAATTCTATTTAAATAAATTGCCGATGACGTCACACGTCAAACACATTAACGCATTATTGAACAATAATTGACCTATTTTAGCGTATTGTTTTTAAACGGTTGAGTTTGTTTTTATTTTTAATTACAAATACTAACAAATTTGGAAACTGAAAACACGATCAAATTTGATTTCATTGTCGTAAAATCCATAACAACAGAGTAATTCAATTTGACGATATAATTTAATGTGTATAACTATTAGAACATTTATTGAAACTCCACAAAAGAACACAATGAAACACTTTTAACTAAATTTGTCGAAACTGCAGTCATATTAAATAAAACGTGTTATACAAACAAAGTTAAAAATGTTTCATTGTATAATTAACATGTATAACGAAGTAGAAGCCTCCACAATACAGAATCCACAAAAGAAGTTTTCATAAAACTCATGACATTTGGATAAGGTTATACAGAGTTTTTTTTTTTGTTTTCTTAGAGGATCTCGGAAACTATAACAGATATAGAAACAGTTAAATGGGCAGAGTAGTGCAGTTTTATGAGCCGAATAAAATTACACTTACAAAATATTTGAAAAAGTGATATTTTGATAATGTAAAAAGTGTTGACTTTTTTCATTGATTTTTCTCGGTTATTAAACGTTTATTTTGCACATATTTTCAAACAGGTTTTGTGTTAATTTTCTTTTTATTTCATGCCACCTGCAGTTAAATTTCTTAGAAAAAATGTGTCGATATATTTTAGGTATCTATAAAAAAGTTAAAGTTTATTTAATCTATCGGTTTCTGACACATTCCACTCTACGACCGATCCACATTTTTAGGCTAATTGTGGCTTAATAATTTGGCAAAACAAGTTAAATCTTTAATTAGTGTTAAGAACGTTTTCTTTACATTAATTAAAGATTTATTAAGGTAAATTTAAGTATTATTTAATTTAATTTTTTACTTTCACATTTGAGTTTTCAATAATTTTATGATGTGATTTCCACTCCTTGATTAAGCATTAAGTAAATATTTCGACATGAAGATTGTTGAGTCCTTTGACTACGTGGTATTCCATTACAAATTGTGAATAAAAAATGATATTTTTTTATCATGACAATATTTTTATATTTCTTTACGTTTTCGGGTCCCCTATGTACGATTTTGACATTTTTACAATGATGTCTGTATGCATGGGTGTGTGTAACAGGAACAGGACAAATTCGTGGTTTCCAATTTTATTCGATTTATAGAAAGTACGTGTAATTCTGGAATAGTCATGTTTCTTTCATAAATTTGTCGTTATAATTAACAGTGTTATTAATACATTCATTTTTAGAACAGGCATCCTGCATATCCAAATAAAGTCACTTTTGACAGGCATCATATTCACATCAGATATGAAACGTCATCGTGCTCCATGGCGCTCCAAAGCTTGAAAATATTTAGGTTTTTCTTAAGTCAAAATATTTACTTCATGCGCCAGTCGTATTAAACATTGATTTAGTGTGGAGATTTACTAACACTAATACCCACTGAGCAAAAAACAAACAAATAACGTTATATCAACATTGTAGCAACATTAAACGTTGTTTTAATGTTGATGAAACATTACTTAATTGTGTTTGCTTAGTGGGTATGTACCAACTTGAAAACTCATTTGCAAATTTCAGTGCTAATAATTTCATATGTATGACTTGTTTGTTTCAAAAGTGGGATGTACAGTTTATGATAAATTGAATTGTATCTTTTTCTAAAATTCTTTAATACTTTGATATGTATTGCCGAAATCCTAGCTACGCCACTGTTGCAGTTACTCTCCAAACCTGTTCGCACACGCTATATTCGTTAGCTTTAAGTATAGAAGCAATCCTTCTGTACTTAAAGATAAAAACAGTCTTATTAGTGTTTTAAGGGTACTACAAAAACAGTCTTAGTAGAGTTTTTAGAGTACTACAAAATACTTTTTGAATAAAATAATGAAAATTACATTTCAACAGATCATTTTTTTACATCTTGACAACAAAAGAAGATCCCTGAAATTCACAACTTTGCCCCAATTTAACCAACACGCTATCTCTTCAAATAATCGAGATGTCCATCCATGCATTTCTACCAAATACGGACACCCTGTATATCAACTGATTCATAATTATTAAAGCCATATCTTTATTGACTTTGACTTTTGAAATGCACGTGTAATAAATTATTGCATTTTGTTAAGTATGGAGTGTTTACAAAATTGCATTAAACCTTGTACTGTTACGCAATAGACGTAATAAAAATAGAATGTTTGCGGAAAATGTTGTACGCCCTTGAAATTTAAAGTGCACTAACATGATTATCTCATTGATTTTTCCGTGATAATTAGAGTTCAGATATGTAATTTTAAAAATGTATCATTATCTAAACAAAATTTTCATATTTTTATGAAAATATAAAATGTATGTTTTATATATATAATTATATATATATATATATATATATATATATATATATATATATATATATATATATATAAAATTTTAAATTCCCCAATCTCATAGATATAATATAACATATTTGTATTTCAAATACCACACACTGTATGTACGCATTGATTGTTCAGTTATAGAATAATGATTAATTTATTTACAATATCATGTATTTATTTATGTTCATAATAATATAAATAATAGTGTCAGAAAACTAAAAGTAAAATCATGGAACAAAACAAGTGTTTTTCTTCACCAAATAAATAATAACTTCCTGTAATCAAGTCGTGTTTTCGCCATACATAACTACTTTTACAAAAAAACCTTAGTATTAATTTTTCTAAACACTGGTCCGCTGTGCAAAAAACAAACAAATAACGTTTTATCAAGATTGTAACAACATTAAATGTTGATAAAACATTACTTAAATGTATTTGCTCAGTGGGGGATTTTATAAAAACGTTTAGTTTAAGGCTTCTAACGAGTGATTCCTCTCCTTGATTAAGCCTGAAGTAAAATTTCAAATTTAGGAAAGCCTGAAAATTTGGTTTGGTCGTGTAGCAAAGCGGATCGACGAATCCAAATTTTCAGGTTTTTTTAAACTCAAAATTTTAGCTCATGCGCCACGCGTATAAAACACTGTATATTGTAAAATTTAAAATATACTGCTTAAGTTTGATCTCACGTTAATACATTTCATATTACGCTTGAATTTTGAAAGATTTGGCTACACGAAATAAACAAATGTAATATTTAATAACGTGAGATCAAACTCAAGGAGTATATTTTGAACTTTATAACATTTCAGTGTTTTATACTATAGAAAAATGAACATCAAGTTATTTTTGTAAATGCAGTTATTTATGGCACCCATAAGAAGAACAAATGATGGCTATGATTATTGGGTAAATTTTAAAGTTATTTTAAAATCAAGTATGCTACCAAATTCCGCATTAAAATGTGCTACTATAATCTTAAAGTTGTAAACGTCTTGATAAATAATCAGATTTTGATAATATCAATCTCGAATAGAAAATAACATATGTTAAAATTGTTTTCAGATTATTAATAGGCCCTAAAATTCGCAACAATTTAACAAATAATAATCGAGATCCCCGTTCATTTACTCGAAATATGGATATATATATATATATATATATATATATATACAGGGTATCCGTATTTCGACAGAATGCATGGGGATTTCAGTTATCTGAACAGATAGAGAGTCGGTTAAACTGGGAAAAAGATGCGAATTTTAGGGCCTAACAATAATCTGAAAACAATTTTAAAATATCTTTTTTTGTTTTCGAGATATCAACCAAAAACTGTTTTTTTTTTTTAAAAATAGCCCTTATTTATTTATTCAGAAACAACTGAATCTGCACATTTAGAACTTTTACAATATACAAGCACTTTTCAATGAGGAATCTAGTACCATATTTTTGTTTAAGATAACTATAACATTTACCCGGGGACCATAGCTAGCTTCTGTTTTTCTTTTGGGCGCCATTTTAGATTTTCTAATTTTTTGAAAGCATTATTTCTAACTCAGTGATGTACCACACTGATAATTTATTTTAGATTTTATATTTACAATTATAATATTTTTTTTTGCAAAGAGTGCCTTGGAAACAATGACGTCATATCTATAAATCAATAAAATATTGACAGCAGTCAATCATTATTAGCACTCAAAATTAATTAACAACTGTCAATCTTTTGTAATAATAATAATAAGTATCGATTATCAAAACATAAAGTAAAAAAATGGTGATGTGTCCATCATAGCACTTTCCCCGTTTAAGATATGATGACTTAAATATCAACAGTATGGAAAAGTTGCACAAACTAAATTTATTCTACTTTTATTATTTTTATTCAAAAACTATTAACAAAAAATCATTCTTGCATTTTTCGCTACATCTCAATAAATATTGATTACTATCACATCTAAGCGTTATATATTTTTAACTTTACTGTAAATCAATGGTTTATACGTGTGGCGCATGAAGTAAAATTTCGAGTTTAGAAAAGCCCCGTGAAAATTTGTCTCGGGTCGCTGCGCGACCCTCGACAAATTTTCTACGCGGGGCTTTTCTAAACTCGAAATTTTCCTTCATGCTTAGTCTGGGAGTGGAAGACACTCGTTAGTTTAAAATACAACTGTTAAAAAAAGTATTGTATTAGTATTTTGTTATTAAATCACAATATTGACTGTATTTGATAAAGTGATTTAAATAACTTACAATCATAACATCACAGAAGCCGAAATACAGTCCATAGGGAGATATAATCAAGCCACTTACATATTAATATTCGAAGTAGAGGGCTCCTATCCATCCCAAAGCATAGACTACAATTATTAAAAAAGTGCTTTACCTATACAATTACAAGTTGCATGAACTCGGTACAGTTTCGATTTGGCTCATACACGGATTTTAAGCAGAAATATATAGAAATGCTAAGTGCATCATAATTTATTATTACTAGCTATATTATTTGTATTGTATATTATTTGTATTGTACTGTCTATTATTGTACGGCCTGAAGGAAGATCAGGTTCAGTGTTTGGTTATATACCTTGGACTGAAACTGATTCAGGACCCTTTGACCATTAAATTTATCTTAAGATTTATGTAATTATACTTGTACTGGATATGGTCAATAAACGGTTTATTATTATTATTATTATTATTATTACAGTCACATTAATCAAAACACGGTCAATAAAGATATAATATGACAAAAATCTATGATAGTCCAAAGAAAGTCAAGCAATTTACTAAGATTCAAAATGTCACACCAGTATGTCGTTTATAAATAAATACATTTTCTATCAGTACAGTATTTAATCAGCTGGATATCCGTCTTCGGGGATGATATGTAAGCATATTATGGGTATTAAGAATTGTCAAATGAGTGAGTTACTCAACTGTTTCCAAGGCACTCTTTACAAAAAACAAATAATTAAAATTTTACATATTAAATGTACTATAAACTAGAAGTGTTGTACTTCATTGAACTCAGAAAAAAATATTCTTCCGAAAAATATAAAAATCTAAAATGGCCTCCATAAGAAAAACAAAAGTTGGCTATAGTCCCTGGGTAAATGTTACATATATCTTAAAATAAAATATGTTACTAGATTTCTCATTAAAAAAGTGCCTGTATAATGTCAAAGTTGTAAATGTCTGGGTTCAATAGTTTTTGAATAAAAAAATAAAAACGAAATTTCAAAAAATCCGTTTTTTGACAATATCTCAAAAACGAAAGTAGATATTTCAAATTTGTTTTTAGATTATTATTAAGCCCTAAAATACCCAAAATTAACCGATTCTCTATCTCTTGAAATAACAGAGATCCCCATACATTCTGTTGAAATACGGGCACCCTGTATAGAGTGAGTTTTTTTTAGTTGGTTTCTATGGGGTCCTGGATACAATTATTATATTTAAGTAAAGAAAAAATTGCTAATAACTCAGTTACTTTTATAAATTCATTAATTTTAATTAACGATGCTTTCCATTAACAAATTGAATTTTGTATTATATTTTAGAAACTAATGTCGATAGAAATATTCGAGCAAACTTTTATTATTTAGAGCAGTGGTCTCCAAACTACGGCCCGCGACTTGCATGAATCCGGCCCGCGATTGTTTGTAATTTTTTTGTAAATGTCATATTTTGAAATATTGTAACAATTGTTCCTTAAATTTTTCATAATTTATAAAATTAATCGGATCTTGGCCGACTTTATTATGTAGAATTGTATTTGTGGCACGCGAAGAAGATAGTTTGGAGACCCAGGATTTAGAGTAAAATTTCTAACATAAAAATGAAGAAAATTTTCAAAAATTTTACATGTGACATTTTATTCGTCTCGTCAAACTGCAATACTTTGCTCATTTAACAATTAATCTATTTCTTACCCCACTGAGCAAATCCATTTCACTAATATTTCATCAACATTAAAACAACGTTTAATGTTGCTACAATGTTGATTTAAAGTTATTTGTGAGTTTTTTGCTCAGTGGAACAGTTTCCGAGATCTCAATAGATATTATCTAAAAAAAATAACCCTGAATATTTTAGTATTAATGATAGGACTTTTTACAAACAAGGTAATTTCTTATTTCAACGATTATCATTATTGAAGATAAGTGTTTAATGCATGTATATCCAGAAATATTATTTAAAAAACATAACCAAAAACAATAAACGTACCTGTTTCATTTTCATTATATTTTTTACTACCAAAAACACTAACTTTTTTCACATCAGCCACAAAATTTTCACCCACATCAACAGCATTAGCTACTTCGAAGTTTTTTATACTTAGCGATTCGTCGTTTTTGTATTTCTTGAGAATATTTTGTAAAAATTCTATCGTCAACTGAAGCCCCATTATTAATTATTCATTAATTTTAATTTTGCGAGATTTTCATCTATCCTAAAATAATTTTCAAACTCGAATGATAAGAATTGTTTGTACGTGCATGTTATATCTGGGAAACTGCACTTTTCACTGAGGCTAGGAAATGCAAGGACAAATTATTTGTCTAAATTTATTTATAACTGGCGTTAGATTATGCCGTTGCAGTCATCACTTACTGTTTGAATATTAATTTTTTAAGGTATAAACAATTTAGATAAAGCAAATTTTATGGTTAATTCAATTTTATAATTCGTAAAATGTCACCGACTGTATATTTTGTTTTATTATTATATAAATATTTAGGTCTACAATATACTAAATTTAACTAAAATAACATTTTAGAGTATTTGTATAAAATGAATTTAAAATTAAAACAAACTTCACTATTTTTTGTTAAATAAAATTTGAAATAAAACAAACTTAACTATTTTTTCTAAATAGAATTTGAAGTAAAACAAACAACTCTATTTTATACATGATTACACAAATATGTATAAAATTGCGTTTAATGTTATTTTTGTTTATTACTAAAATGATCAAGTTTATTTCTTTTATTTGTTGTTGTATAAAATAATGTATTCATTTTAAAATTTGAATGTAGATCTATGTTACAAATGCATTTATTCAATAAAATAACCTTTGCAGTTTCCCCTTGAACGACAATTAAAGTCACGGTCAATGTAAGAAAATGCACTTGGATCAAGTGCATAATGGTAATAAGAAATTGCAATTCTAAGTAGAGTTCTATATATATTCTTGTTGCATTAAATTAAATCAAGTCAATAAGAATTTTATGACAACATGAATAAGCATTAAATTAATTAATAAATTCCGACTAATTTTAATTTTGACAAAATAAATTATTTGCAGCACAAAATTAAATAAATACATGCTCAATAATTGTTTAACAAGTACAGGTAAATCAATGCTCTGCTTAAATCATTAATTTAAATTCTTGTTTGAAACATACAGTGCCATCTACCAAATAAAGGCAATAATATACTATACAATTGATTTATAATCTGTTTATTAAGTTGCATATATTAGATTTTACATTTATAAATCTAACATACCTACTTTCTATCAGAGCTGGGACGAATCCTCGTGAAAAGGATTTCAATCACTAATCCGAATCACCTAATATGATTCGAATACTCGAATAAAGGTTTCGTAAGAGATAAATATGATTCGATTCCTGTTTTTTGAATCACGAATACAAATCCTTTAAGAATAAATTTGATTTTATTATTTTTTTTGCAACCATCAACCAGAGCTGGGACAAATCCTCGTGAAAAGGATTCGAATCACGAATCCGAATCACCTAATATGATTCGAATACTCGAATTAAGGTTTCGTAAGAGATAAATATGATTCGAATCAAACATTCGAATCCTGTTTTTTCGAATCACGAATAGAAATCCTTTAAGAATAAATTTGATTTTATTATTTTTTTGCAACCATTAACCAGAGCTAGGACAAATCCTCGTTAAAAGATTCGAATCACGAATCCGAATCACCTAATATGATTCGAATAACGAATACTCGAATAAAAGATTGGTAAGAGAAAAATATGATTCGAATCAAAGATTCGAATCCTGTTTTTTCGAATCACAAATACAAATCCTTGAAGAATAAATTTAATTTTATTATTTTTTGCAACCATTAACATATTAATATCGTTACCAGTTGTTTTAACAAAAATATTCAAAATCTAATTATGCATTATTAACATTGAACATCGTTGATTACATACTAAATATCTATGTTACTCTGATTAAAGACGTATTTGTGTGTTTCTGAACTTCACTTCAAATCAGTGTCTTGTACGCGTAGCGCATGAAGTAAAATTTCGAGTTTAGAAACGCCCCGTGAAAATTTGTCTCGGGTCGCTGCGCGACCCTCGACAAATTTTCTACCCGGGGCTTTTCTAAACTCGAAATTTTACTTCATGCTTAGTCTGGGAGTGGAAACACTCGTTCAAAACTTCAAATTAAACACTCTATTATAAAATCGACGAATGCCTGAAAATTACGTAAATAAAAAAAAAATCACTGAACATCATTATAACCGGGAAAGTCAGAGAAAAGTCATGGTATTTTATTCCAATTGACCAAAACACTAACAAAAAAGCCATATGATATTTTTTAATTTGTCAAAATCAACAGGCATCATAAACATTTATAAAACCAACTTAAATATTGACAAAAACAATGAAAGCAATTTAACAAACTGGGGGTTTCCCACAGAAGAAAGTTATATTAAAAGGTCAGGGAAAAAAATCTTGAATCAGGGAAATGTCGGAAAATGTTAACATTTCAGATTGTGGCTACTATGTCAGTTTTTTCTTTTTTCATTTATTTAACTATAATGTACAATTAATACAATTTGTATACTTATAGTTAAGTCATGTGGATAAGGATAGAGTAGACGGATGAGGGCAGTGGTGAAGAAGAAGAAGAAGAAGAACAATGTGATTTCAAAGCATCTAGAATTAATGCCATAGATTTGATAGAATAAGTCACAAAATGGAGTTACATATAGTCATAAATTCACTTATGTCATATACTGCATTATTTTTTAGAAACAATTTTATTTTTTGTTTGAACATGTTTAGTTGTAGTTTCTTTATGTGTTGAGGCAATGCATTATATAATTTTCTGCAGTTGTATGATGGAGATTTTTCGAAAAATGAATGGCAATGTTTGTTAACTACAATGTTTTCACGTCCTCTAGTTGGGTAGTGGTGTACGTCACAATTCATAGGGAATCCTGAATAGCTTTTATGTGTGCTGATTAATATTTTATAGATATACACGGACGGGACAGTCATTATTTTATTTTTTTCAAAGTACTCTTTACAGGATTCAGCGTGCTTTAGGTTATATATTAATCTGATAACTATTTTCTGTAGAACAAATAATCTTGGTACGACTTTGCTCTCCCCCAGACAACTATATTGTATCCGAGAATCGAGTGAAATATTGCATAATATATATTAAGAAGTGGCGAAGGGTTTAGTTTGGATTTTAATGATACACTCGACCGCAAAAAAAACGCGCCACTTGAAAATTCACGTTTTTTTCGTGAATATTTAATCAGCCATAACTTCGGTCGATGTGGATGAAATTTGATGAATTTTTGAGTTTTTGGAACGCTAAAGTTATCTCTTTAAGAACACATAAGTGGACATAACGAAATTTAAGCACTTCTGCATTTAAAAGTCCTACCAACAAAAAAATGTTCAGAATGTTAGAAATGATAAAAGTTGAGAAGTTATACTGTGCCCAAAAAAAATCGTAGCTCCACTTCAAAAAAAAAAAAAAATAAAAATAAACGTAATTCGTCAGGATTTTTAAAGTTAACTAACATTTAGGAAGTTCATGAAAAACTGTCAAGAATTTGAAAGTTAACGAAAGCATCGATATTGTGAAAATTAACAGAAATTTACGAAAAAACAGTCCCGATTTTGAAATTAAAATTAACGACAAACTTGCATATTTACAAAAGGTCTCGACATTTTAAAAATGATCGCGGGAATCTTCTAAATTCATGGAAATAATGAAAATCTTGAAAAAAAATCAAGATTTTTTTTAAATTAACTTAAATCTTTGAATTTCCCCCATATCGTCGATATTTCTTCAAATTATCAGAAATTCAGATTCAATGGCTATTGTAACATTTTGACGTTATTGATATGAATTGACAATGTTGATATAAATTGATTTCATTCAATCAAATTGACATTATTTGCATACATTGAGATTATTGATATAAATTCCTATTTCTGACTTGGTGTAATTTTTGATAAAAGATACGTTTGCACGTAAAATGTCAATTTTTAGATAATACCTAATTTTTGACGGAAAATATAATTTTTGATATAATATATAAAACTACGAAATGTGTAAAATGCAAATAATACGTCATAATTAATAAAACAACTTAAGACAATAATCTTTCATGTTTTGACGTTGTGAAATGGCATTTCTGACGAAAAATGACAATATTTAATAGAAATATCATTTTCAATCTGTAGTATAATGGTTAACATAAAATAAGGATATTTTAACAAAAATTATTATTGACGTAAAATAATTTAATGTATATAAAATCTCATTTTTGAAGTAAAATGTAATTTCTGTCATTTTTGACATAAAATAATATCATTGACGTAGTAAATGGACATTTCTGACGAAAAATGACAATATTTACTAAAAATATCATTTTCAATTTATAGTATAATTTTTTACATAAAATAAGAATATTTAAAAAAATGTATTATTGACGTAAAATAATTTAATTTATTTAAAATCTCATTTTTGAAGTAAAATGTAATTTCTGTCATTTTTGACATAAAATAATATCATTATCATCAGTATCAGCCATTACCGTCTCATTTTTGATGTAATTAAATTGTAATTTAATTGTTGACGTATTTTTCTCATGATTTGTCGAAAACGACAATTTGACAAAATAAAACAAAAACTAAACGAGTGTCATCCACTTCCAGACTGAGCATGAAGTAAAATTTCGAGTTTAGAAAAGCCCCAGCGTATAAAAAATGACGAGAGTCGCGCAGCGACCCGAGAAACATTTTTACGGGGGCTTTTCTAAACTCCAAATTTTGTTACGTTTAAAATATTCTTCTCATTTCACAAAAAATAATATAATATTATCAATTAAAATGGAAATTATCGAAATTTTTAAACACTTTTTTCTAACAGTTGTCGCATTTTTTAGGGATTGTTGACATTTCATCACTTTTCGAAATTTTAGACAATTGACCTTTCCATTATTTTAACATTTGATATGCAGTTTTTAACATCTATCGATTTAGATATTAGTTCATCGAGACAGCAGATATTATTTTAACAATAATGACACTTGACATAAGTCGACATTTGGGCTATAATAACAGTTGATATTAGTCGGCGCTAGCCAAGATTTGAACAACAACGACACGACACCAGATGCTTAGATAATATTAAAGAAATTTTAGGTACATAATTACTCAAAATCATTCGTAGCCTTGTGTCTTTCGAATTTAAAATTACTCATAACACTCGATTATATTTAATAGTAATGATCAATATTTTAGTCCCATTTATTTATTTTAATAATGTCGGTTTTTATGTTGTTATATTTGGTTGTCGACCCCTTGACGATCATTGACCTCTCATCGACCCTTTGCCAATGATCCCTGTCAAACTTTATCGACCCCCAGAAACGCTGAAAAACGCAGAATAAGTCGCCTAGATGCAAACTCAGCTATCCACAGTTTTTTTATTTGTTTGATTTTGAGGTTTTGGTATCCCTGGATTCTACTCGTCTCAGGCTCCAATTTTAGAAATAAATTGACCTTCAAAATATATCCTAAACTTTTTAAAATTAAGTTTGAAAAATCCTGCCGAATGCAAAACCTGCTACATTTTTAGGTTGCAAAAGCTGGCATAGTTTTTCAGTTGCAAAGCCTGCCAACTTTTACATAATTTTTCTTGTCCCCATCCCACACAACGCTCATTCTAGACTGTTTTAATTTATTTAAAAGACGCTGCAAAATCAGTTTTTATCATTTTGCCACAAGTTTGTCAAGACACGTATGGCTTGTTTTGCATCTGGACGACTCAAATCTTTTCGAATAAACCTACTGAAAAGTCATTCGCAAGTGCATAATTGCGTGCACGAATAATTTCAAATAACCTGATTTTTAAAGCGCGTTATTTTGCCCGCCAAAATATATGTATCCACTCACTACATGGGCCAGTGTCCTTTTTTTGCCCTCAGCCTGCTCGAATGCGCATTTTTATGCAAGTAGAAAATGATTTGGGCAGTGCGCACTAGAAAAGTTCGCAAGCAGAAAAAGCAAAACCTCAATGAGTACAGCACTGGTGCGCACTGGGGTAATAAGCAGAAAATGTCATTATTATAATTGTTACTGCTCTATTCATTGAAACACGTCTAAAACGTGTCCGAAGGCTCCCCGTTTGACGGTACACTGTACATTATCAGGCATTTGTGATTTTTAAAAGCATTAATTTTGCAGTGTCTAACAAGTGTTTCCATTGCTTAATTAAGCATGCAGTAAAATATCGAGTTTAGAGGAGCCTGAAAATTGGATTTGCCGTCGCCAAGCAAAGCTTAGATATACATGTAGTTTAATATCGATATTAACTAAAACGTATAGACTGGACCTATCAAGAAAAATAACATAAAGACAACCCTTCCTATCCATAACATAATAAAACAAACGTTTCCACTCCACCCACACAAAAAAAGATAAAATTCGTAAGGCGTCTTGGACGCCAAACCAAATTCAAGGCAGCAGCAAACATCTTAGTCTCCCGAACCGAACAGGAGGGAAAAAAGAAGTTTGAACATTCCGTGCACAAAAGCTCTTAAAAGCTCACGTAATTTCAGACATCCGAGGCGCTTTTCAGGGAGCCCCCGACCACGCCCTACCACCATGGGCGTATCCAACCACCTCAAAAAAGGAGTGTTTGTCAATAATTTGCTCCACCTTTACAAACAGGTTCGATATTCCAAAACTCTACCCCCACTGCGGAACGGCGCGCCGGAGGGGAACCTTAGTATACTGCGCGGCCCGATGGGTGGCGCTGCTGTCACTTCCTGCAAAATTACAACTTTCCACTACCACACGCAAAACTTGTAATTTAATTGTGTACTTAATGCCGTATTATTAGTGCATATGTATGTTGATAATTCGATTTGACAGGTGTTGTTTGTTGTTGTTTGTGATTATACGGTTTTGAGAAATTAGACTGAAATGATGCGGTGTGATTGAAAGGATTTTGTCTTATTTATTGCTTCTATTTTTCAACATGCTGTATAATATTTCTACTTATTCTGACTACACTCCACTTCCATCATATGATGAGGTAAGTGAGAGTTAATTATAAATATATTTTTATCTTAACTGAGCTTTACTATCTCATGATGATCGTCGGATTCTAACTTCTGTTGGAGATCATTAGCTTAGTGAACTTGCATGAATTCCGGTTTTTTTTTTAGTTTTACAAATGTTTACATCTTCTGAAATTTCAAACACAACTTATTAAATATGTATTGACATTTTTCTCATATTATACTACTACATAATTCTTCATTGCAATTATTACACTTTGGAGGCATAGCAAATATGCGATAAAACGTTAGACAATAGATATATTTTTTTATAATCAAGAAATTGTATTGTTAGGCCATTTATTGGTATTTATATGAAATAAATGCCAAAAAATATAATATGTAATTTATTAGTAAGCAGTGAAAAACTGAAGTGTTAAAACTCCGGCGTAATTCTTCATGCAATTATTACACTTTGGAGGGATAGCAAATATGAGCTAAAACGTTAGGCAATAGATATATTTTTTTGTAGTATCAAGAAATTCTGTTGGTCATTTATTGGTATTTATATCAAATAAATACAAAAAATATAATATGTAATTTATTAGTAAGCAGTGAAAAACTGAATTGGTAAAACTCCGGCGGCTAAGACCACTGTTACTACATTTTATGAAATTGTTGGGCAAAATGATAATAACATTTTTTACGTTTTATTTTTTTTATTTTTTTGGAGAGAATTTAGAATTCTCTGTTTTTTGCAAAACCGCGTATAAATTGTGGAATACTGCGCGTTGTTTTAATAAGTGCAGTAGGTGATGTTTTGTTTGAATAACCGCCGTTGCGTGGTTTTCAAGGTCCAAACAAATATTTCGCTGGGTTTTGCTATATTTTGCCCTGACACAGCGTCTCCGGGATAAAATGTTTAATCGAGGAATTTTGCATGTAATTTAATCACAAATTTATGTGATGTAATCGAAAATCACTAAATGTAGGTTACAATTCCGTATTTTTTTTAATTCCTGGAATTTACGTATTTCATTCTCACACAAAATAAATAAGTATCTAAACTCTGTTTTTTTTTTTCAATATGACCAAACTTAGGACGTATTTACTGCGAACAGTTGCAGTCCTGCTTTAACAGTAGGATATTTTAAAAATCAAATTTTGAGATGTTGGTAAATGATTTTCAATGTGACAAATAAATCATAATTTGTCAAATAAATTGTCACGATGCAGAGATTTTAAAAAAGAGAACGCTACAACTTGCAATTTACAACAAATACAGGGATTTTTTCTTTTAAGTATACTGTCACATATTCCATATAAACATTTGTGAAATGAATGAACATGTGATGAAATCTAATTCGAAATATATTTTGAACTTCACTTTAAATCAGTGTTTTATACGCGTGGCGCATGAAGTAAAATTTCGAGTTTAGAAAAGCCTGATTTGGCTTGGTCGCTCCGCTGCGCTACGCGACCAAGCCAAATTTTCAGGCTTTTCTAAACTCGAAATTTTACTTCATGCTTAGTCTGGGAGTGGAAAACACTCGTTTGAGTTTTTGAATTGAGATTTTTTAGTAAGATCAGGAATGTCTAAAAATTTATATTGAAAAATGGTAACAAAGTATACATGTTACGATTTTTCAATGTAAATTTTCAGACATTCGTGATCTTACTAAAAACTTACAATTTAAAAATGTCTTGTATTTAGAACTTTTTTAAAATTTAAACATATAATTGGGCAGATAATAAAGAAGACAGATATTCCTAAGCAAGGAATATTACCTGATCCTTCTATCCTACCTGATCCTCATTTTATTAAATTGGTAGTATAAATAATTTAAGGCGGTGATAGGTAAATACATTTGTAATCGTAATCTTTGTGAGTTAATTGAATTATCATATTAATGTCAGATTTTCCTTCATACAACCTACAAATTAAAAGTTAATTTAAAACATAACATGTGATTAATCTTGTCCTAACCTAAAACACACAACCTACATCACACCACTAAATTCTTGGAATGTCAAATTTGATTGGTCATATTAAAAAAAACAGATTATACAAATATTTTTTATAAGCAAAAAAGTTCAAGTTTGCACAAAATGTAATTTTATTTATTCTTCATAAGTCCTTTATAACATTTAAATGGTGAGATACAATCGTTTACAAGTGGTTGTAAATTATCATAGAATGTTATTATAAAGGCATCATAAGTTCTAACTAATTTTGACTTAATCATACAGACCTATTCAAATAGAAGGAACAGATTTCAAACATTTATTTCTTCCAAACTACATAAGGTAGAACTATAATTCCAACGTTCCTGGACAGACAAAAGTTTAAAATTTAAATGGTCCAGGCAGAAGTTCCAACCACGGCCGCATTAGCGCTGTTGCTTGTCATTTTGATTGTATGTAGTAAAATGGCGATACAACAAGAAAAAGCACTTTGTGTGCTGCAATTAGCAAAACTAGAGTCCATTATTGAAGTTCAACGTGATTTTTACGGCCTCGTTATAAGCAGATTTACCAGTGGCATCGAAAATTCGTAGACCATGATTGCATCTACAAACAGAAAATCACGGGACGTCCACGCACATCGAATGAAAATGTCTAGCGTATTCCTACAGTTTACGAAAGGAGCCCAACAAAATCCACTGCACGGGAAACACATGGTGTTCATATTGAATGCATAAAGAAATTGAACTTTTCTCTTTCCAGGAGCGTTAGAATTGTGTTTCTATCTTCTGTAGTTTGGAAGAAATAAATGTTTAAAATCTGTTCCTTTATTTTGAATAACCCTGTATTTTAAAACTATTTCAAAAATAAACTATGGATTGTTATGCTATTTTTGGGATTTACTCTAAAATTGAAAAACACAAATACATTTTGACTTTAGCGTATTCTTATATAATTTAGAAGAAAACATTTCATGGACTTACTACAAATGTATTTTTTTATAATTTCCATCACGTTGCGGCTCCTAGAAAAGTTTATTAAGTCGTTGGTTTTCTTTTAAACCGTTTTCGTTTATTCCACTTAACCTCTATCGATTTTATCATTTGATCCGATGTTGCTTTGTTATGATCGAATAAAGAAAAAGGGCTGTAAAGTCGGTACATGAATCATCCCACTCCGGCTTCAACTCCGCTAGTCCGATTTCGCTAGTTTTTGAAAATTCGACTCCGACTCCTGCTCCGACTCCGGGTATGTTATAACTAGAGCTCGGATTTCTAAGCACAAAAAAAAATCGAATAAAGGCATTATTTTATTCAAAAAGCAGTATTTTGAGAAAAAAGGATTATTTTAGGTATAAAAGAAGTCCTGAAAATATAAAAAATTGTATACCAATGCACAGATCGATGAAAATCACTTTAAATTTTAATGACAGATACAATAAACAGATTTTGTTTTTATCATTTGTTAGAATCCTCTTTTGTTTTTAGGGCTTCTTGGTTTTATTAAACAAAACAGAAATATGTGAATAACATTCTTATTTATTATTTTTTATAACGATGTATAACTTTTTGGCTAAGAATAATCTTCTTTATTGTCTTTATTTATAGGGTGTTCCATTTTAAAAACCTTTATTTTCTTATTATCTTAAAACAAGATGTTCAATTGTTCCTTTGATTTGACCATTGTGATTGTAATTAAATTTCCTACTACTTTGCTAATTTAACTCTCTGTAACTGAAATAATAACAAAGTTAGCAATGGTGCGCACTTAATTCTAAACATCATGTATACAGGGTGTTTCAAAGCACCCGTATAGTTTCTTTTTGATAAAACGGCTAGTCCTAGACAAAAAAAATATATTACATTAGCCGTATTACAGAATCGAATGGTGAATTTTTTTCCTAAAACGGTTGACATCTTTGAGAATTTGCTTAAAAATGTCAACATTTCTTGATTCCATGGTCTTAGAGGAGAAGTACAAGAGTAAACAAAAATTAAGAAAAATATGAGGCGACACAAAGTAAAATAAATCTACAATAAATCGGCGACACGATTTTATTTTAGGGCTTCGTAAAATATTTATTGCTTTAACACTTAATTCTAAACATCATGTATACAGGGTGTTTCAAAGCACCCGTATAAGTTTTTTTTTTTTTGATAAAACGGCTAGACAACAAAAAAATATTACAGAATCGAATGGTGATATTTTTTTCCCAAAACGGTTGACATCTTTGAGAATTTGCTTAAAAATGTCAACACTTCCTGATTCCACGGTCTTAGAAGAAAAGTACAAGAGTAATAAAAAATTTAAAAAAATATGAGGCGACACAAAGTATAATAAATCTACAATAAATCGGCGACACGATTTTATTTTGGGGCTCCGTAAAATATTTCCATCGCCAAAAAAGGTTGAAAATCACGAAACTAGATAAATAAATGTCTAACTCGTTTTTGATTGCACAGATAATAATTGTTCATGATTAAAAATTTGAAAATTTGACGAAATAAGCATATAAATGCAAAATAACCACAAAACCGGAAAAAGACAAAATAAAAGCAACAAAAAAATAGTGTCAGATGATTCAACTTTCTATAATTCATACACATTTTATTAAATTATGTTGATGCTTTTAATTTTCAGCATAAGCTGTTTGCTTAAAAATCCGAGCTCTATTTATAACACAATGAAGTAGTGATCATTTAGTTTATTTTAATTAACTGATTTTTCTTTAAAACTTGACTTTTTTAAAAATAATATAAAATCATGCCCGGGTTTTCTGTGAGTTTAATAAAAAAAAATCAATTTCTGGATTTAAACAACTTAAGTAATTGCAATTATCAACTCTTAAGAAAATTTTAAATATTAGGTCTGGTAATTTCCAATGTTTATCCAATATAGAAAATTCAATTTTTTTCATTGATTTACCGATATTGAATGGATGATTCGTCCAAACTAAAGACCATCGTCTGTGAATATACAGGGTGATTCAAAGTAGGTATAAAAAAATTTAACTTCATTTGAAGACAATAATAGTCTAAATCAGTGGTCTCCAAACTACGGCCCGCGGGCCAAATCCGGCCCGCGACTTGCATGAATCCGGCCCGCGATTGTTTGTAATTTCTTTTGTAAATGTCATATTTTGAAATATTGTAACAATTGATCCTGAAATTTTTCATAATTTTATAAAATTAATCGGATCTTGGCCGACTTTATTATGTAGAATTGTATTTGTGGCCCGCGAAGAAGATAGTTTGGAGACCCAGGGTCTAAATAAACATAGGTCCGACTTTTATTATTTACAAAAGCTAGAAATGAATTATTTTTTTGCGAAATAAAGAATTATTATTGATACAATTTAACAATTTAAACAAAATTGAATGATAGAAAAACATATAACACAAATTAAAAATTAAAAACAAATTTGAACTGAACATTAAATCATTGTTTTATATACCTGGCACGTGAAGTGAAATTTCCAGTTTAGAAAAGCCTCAAAATTTAGATTTCGACGATATGCTTTGCTTCGCGCCCAAATCCAAATATTTAAGCTTTTCTAAACATGACCATGAAGTTTTACTTCATGCTTGATCAAGCAGTGGAGACCTATGTTTAAAAATAAAATAAAACACTATTAATTGACATTTCTTAAGATCTTGAACAAGTTTCGCATCTTTCACGTGGTGAAACATATTTAACTATGGTTTGATAAAGAAAACAGTGAAATTTAACCAAGTGTTTTCTTTTTCAAATCATTTCTTAAGATTTTATTAAGCGAAGTTTGACATATTTTGTTTGTAACATTCATTCAAGATAAAACCTTATCGTGACGTTTTGGCTTGGTTTTAAGTAGTTCCACATACAAATAGTCTAAATATTAAGTGATGTCGAAAAATCATTCTCCATATGTTTAAAAATATAAGTAGTAAGAAGTATTCGCAAACAAATTATTTCAAGTATGTAGCAGATTAGCCCTGGAATTTTTCTGGTGTCTAAAAAAATGTTTGTACACTACACATCATTTATTACAATCAGATATACAGATATTTTTGCTTTTAAGTATACATATCTCAATATACTGTATACGCTGTAAATCTTCAGATATTCGTTGTTTTTACAAATATTTCAAATTTTACTCTCAAACGAGTGTTTCACACTCCCAGATTAAGCATGAAGTAAAATTTCGAGTTTAGAAAAGCCTGAAAATTTGGTTTGGTCGCCTAGCGCGAAGCGCGAAGCGACCAAACCAAATTTTCAGGCTTTTCTAAACTCGAAATTTTGCTTCATGCGCCACGCGTACTAAACACTGATGTCATGTGATGTTCAGAATACACATTATTAGCATACTGCTTTAGTAGAATATCTTGAACTTCTCCTATAATCAGTGTTTAATACGCGTGGTGCATGAAGTAAAATTTCGAGTTTAGAAAAGCCTGAAAATTTGGTTTGGTCGCGTAGCGCTACGCGCTACACGACCAAACCAAATTTTCAGGCTTTTCTAAACTCGAAATTTTACTTCATGCTTAATCTGGGAGTGGACAACACTCGTTTAAGACTTCAAATTAAACTATTTTAAAAAACAAACGATTATCGGAAAAGTTACAGCTCATGCATAGATGTGTGTATATTTAAAAGAAAAATTCCCAGTATATTTACAAAATTTTAATGGTGGCAAATGCCACCGTCAGAGCCGAAAGGGTTAAGTCGTGTAGTGAGACCATAGTTAAGTTTCAACAGTAAAAACCATCGATTTAATATTTCATAGCTGAAAATACTAAAACTTATTTTTAATAAGTTGTGGTAAAACAAAGTTAAGTGTTTTTAATATTATTTTATAAAGATGTACCACAAAGTTAATGCCAACCAAATTAAAGATTATTATTTTATTAATTGTGATGTGTCCGTCATTGCACTTTTCCTGTCATTGAAACAATTAAGGAGTATATTTTATAAAGATGTACCACAAAGTTAATGGGAACCAAATGAAAGATTATTATTTTAATTATAACAAAAAATTGTGATGTTTTCGTCATTGCACTTTACCCGCCATTTAAACAATTGAGGAGTACAGAAAATAAAAAAGTATAGAAAGAGGTGACAATCTGCACTTCATGTTTTCATGAAGTGATAATTTCTTTTCGTATTTTTGTCCATAAACCTTTATGTGAATTTGGTAATTGGTTTTTGTAAACTTGCTTTACATCTTCATCCAATTCTATTCCACTGAATAGCAAAACATACAGTATAATAAATATGTGTATCTTTAGGGATACTGGTTTTTGTTATTTTTTACAAAAAAACATCAAAGTGGAGAATGCTAACTTTGTTTCTATACCCCTCAATTGATAACACAGGTTTACAAACAAAAAAAAAGTCCGGACTATTTGACCGGACCATGATATCCCGGGGTATTTTTGCGCCCTGAATCCGATACCGGGGTCAGCTGAGCCCCATCACGTCAGAAAAACGAGATTTCAAGGTCACTTAGAGGTTGAAATGGTCATTTTTTGGAACTGGACCCGGGACAATGTTGCCGCATGAAATTAGTTCGTGTTTTCGATCTGGGGGCACCACTATACAAAGCGACCAATTTCTCGATTTATAACAACACTATAAAACGAATATTATTGAGATATATGAAAAATGTTATTAATAAAATATATTAAATGTTTTTTTTAATTAGGCGGAATGCATTCCTTTTTTTGATTACATAAAATTGATGATTTTAAAATCCATTATAAAAAAAACATAAAAAAATAAAATGCATTGCGCATATATCAGTAATAAAATAGGCTTATTTTGTACAATCAAGTATCTAAATGTTTATTATAATTTAATTAACAACGAACTACTGTTTTGTATTTAGGCAACTCAATATACACTGCCAGTTTCAAATCCATTAGCTCTATCTTTTTCTCCATTGGAGTAACACTGTCAACCTCTCGAGTGAGCTTTCACAAGCGACTGGTTTCTGTTGGTCGTTTAATCAAGTGTTTTCGGCTATTCATTCCATTTATTTTAAAGAGAGAAGAACTGAGGCTATTCCGGCATCTTAACTTCCCCGGAAGTGGAAAATCACTCGGGAAAATGGCTAAGTGCTTGAAGAATAGAGAGTCGTTCTGTGTTCAGTGTGGGGAATATCATCTTAAAACGAACTTGGTCAATTTCACAGAGACCATATCTGCACAATTTAAGTCGTGTTTTCTCAATTCCGAAGGTCCAGATAACAACCCATGGGCCCCAAAAGTTCTTTGTCGCACATGCCAAGCGCGTTTGAGATGTTGGCAGACTGGCTCTAGGAAAATGATGTTTTCTTCTCCTATGACCTGGCGGGAACCAGAAAATCACGAACGCGATTGCTACTTTTGCAGAAACGTTAAGCCTGGGTTAAATTCCAGGAACAGAAAATCGCTGAATTACGTGGTCACCTCGTCGGTTACCATGCCAGTGATAGCTGATGTTGACCTTGATGAACGTATGGTTGTTGATGGCGAAGATGAAGGAGGTAAGGAAATAGAACCGGAGCAAAATGAAGGGGAGTTCTCACAATCTCCAATCGACGTGGACGATGACAGCGAGAATGATCAACTCCAGAATTCAAAGTGGAATCAAATGGAACTCAATGACTTGGTTCGAGATCTAGGGCTATCTAAGGACCAGTCGGAACTGTTAGCTTCTCGTTTAAAAGAAAGAGGTTCTCTGGAGAAAGGAACAATCGGGACCTATTACAGAAATAGGGATGAGCCTTTCCGGAAATATTATGACCAGCATGATTCATTAGTATTTTGCAGAGATATAGAAGGTCTATTCGGCGAATTCGGAGTTGAACATGATTCGGATGATTGGCGGCTATTCATTGATTCATCAAACAGGAGTTTGAAAGCTGTTTTGTTGAACAATGGCAGTAACCTCGCGTCAATTCCAATAGCTTACTCGACGATATTGAGTGAGAACTTCTGCAATCTGGACTATTTGCTCCAAAAAATTAATTACAGCAGGTACAAATGGAAAACATGTACGATTTGAAGATAGTAACAATACTTGGGACAACAGAGTGGATTTACAAAATACCCTTGTTTTCTCTGTGAATGGGATAGTCGAGCTCGTGATGAGCAATATGAAAGGAAGGTTTGGCCATCAAGGGAGCATTTTCTTGTTGGTCAGAAGAACATAAAGCAAGAACAGTTAGTGGATCCCAAAAGTATTTTACTACCTCCGCTCCATATTTAATTAGGGTTGATAAAACAATTCATCAAGCACCCCGAAGGGAACAGAATCTGCAACGTCCACGTCGTTGTTCCTGGGTGATGCTAATAGCAGAGTTCAGTTTAATAGCAGGGCTGGGTTCCCTGTCAATATCTCACAGCGAACGGATCGCCGGAATTGGATGCCTTGACAGGGAGATCGAAATCCGCGAGATAATACAATCATAGCAACATTTTGTCCACTGGGGTGGCACTGTGATAGTCCCGATCGAGATTTAGGGCTCCTTGCCGATGTTTGGAAGATATTCAAGACCTAAACAGTTACCCCCTAACTTAACAGATCGCTTGAGAAATTGTCCCGGGTCCAGTTCCAAAAAATGACCATTTTAACCTCTAAGTGATCTTGAAATCTCGTTTTTCTGACGTGATGGGGCTCAGCTGACCCCGGGATCGGATTCAGGACGCAAAAATACCCCGAGATACCATGGTCCGGTCAAATAGTCCGGACTTTTTTTTGTAAACCTGTGTAATTGACACAAAATTTAGAATGGTAACTTTGTTTCTATACCCCTCAATTAATAATTGACATACAAAATTTATTTTACTATAACCGATTGATTGAAGATTTCACTTGAGGTCAGTGTTTAATACGCGTGGCGCATGAAGTAAAATTTCGAGTTTAGAAAAGCCTAATTTGGCTCGGTCGCTTCGCTTCGCTACGCGCCCGAGCCAAATTTTCAGGCTTTTCTAAACTCGAATTTTTACTTTATGCTTAACCTGGGAGTGGAAACCCTCGGTAAACGATCAATCAAAAACTTATTTTGCAGTTTCCTTTATTGTAGAATGTATTACATAAAATATATACAGTTGATATTTATTTTTTGTGAACATTATACGTTACAGAAATAAAATTACGAAACATCGAATTTGAAACAAATCAAAAATAATTAATTCCTTTATTGTAAAATGTATGACATAAAATATACAGAGTTTATGTTATTTTTGTACGTTATCATATAACGTACAAAAAAAAATAAATTCTGTATATTTTATGTCATACATTTTACAATAAAGGAATTAATTATTTTTGATTTGTTTTAAATTCGATGTTCCGTAATTTTATTTCAGTAACTATAATGTACACAAAAAATAAACATCAACTCTATATATTTTATGTAATACATTCTACAATAAAGGAAACTGCAAAATAAGTTTTTGATTGATCGTTTACCGAGGGTTTCCACTCCCAGGTTAAGCATGAAGTAAAATTTCGAGTTTAGAAAAGCCTGAAAATTTGGCTCGGGCGCGTAGCGAAGCGAAGCGACCGAGCCAAATTAGGCTTTTCTAAACTCGAAATTTTACTGCATGCGCCACCGCTACAAAACACTGATTCAGTGTGAAGTTTGCGGTGTGTTTCAAACTTCGTAATATGTCAGTGTTTTTAACCGGTGGCGCATGAAGTAAAATTTCGAGTTTAGAAAAGCCTGAAAATTTGGCTCGGGCGCGTAGCGAAGCGAAGCGACCGAGCCAAATTAGGCTTTTCTAAACTCGAAATTTTACTTCATTTGCCACGCATATTAAACACTGACCTCAAGTGAAATCACCAATCAATCGGTTATAGTGAAATAAATTTTGTGTCAATTATCAATTGAGGGGTATAGAAACAAAGGTAGCATTCTTCACTTGGATGTCTATTTGTAAAAAATAACAATAACCAGTATCCCTAAAGCACCACATATTTATTATACTGTATGTTTTGCTATTCAGTGGAATAGAATTGGATGAAGATGTAAAGCAAGTTTACAAAAACCAATTACCAAATTCACATAAAGGTTTATGGACAAAAATACGAAAAGAAATTATAACTTCATGAAAACTTAATTTTTCGATGTTCTGTAATTTTATTTCAGTAACGTATAATGTACACAAAAAAGTAAACATCAACTCTGTATATTTTATGTAATACTCTTTACAATTAAGGAAACTGCAAAATAAGTTTTTGATTGATCGTTTACCGAGGGTTTCCATTCCCAGGTTAAGCATGAAGTAAAATTTCGAGTTTAGAAAAGCCTGAAAATTTGACTCGGGCGCGTAGCGAAGCGAAGCGACCGAGCCAAATTAGGCTTTTCTAAACTCGAAATTTTACTTCATGCGCCACGCGTATTAAACACTGACCTCAAGTGAAATCTTCAATCAATCGGTTATAGTAAAATAAATTTTGTATGTCAATTATTAATTGGGGGGTATAGAAACAAAGTTAGCATTCTCCACTTTGATGTTTTTTTTTGTAAAAAATAACAAAAACCAGTATCCACTTTACAGAAATAAAATTACGGAGCATCAAAGTTGAAACAAATCAAAAATAAATTTTTTGAAACATTGAATAGATGGTTTTTTACTGTTAAAACTGAAGTATGGTTTGATCGATGAAGTGTTTGTTTGATCTTTATTTTTTGTCCCAAGAACATTTTCATAAATATTCTTTGTCATGAAAAATTTATATTCAAAACTATTTGAATTCGAGAAAATAAGCTTACGCTTCTTATAGTTGCACACTTTAAACATAATATATAAAATTACGAAAATGTTGCATTTTCACGAATAATTCTTTGTCATTATTAAATATCGTTCATATATTTAACATAAGGAACTTTTTTTTCAGTAAATAAAATACACATAAATAAAAGACTACCCCAGTGAAATAAATTATCACAATAGTATAAAACACACTGGAAAAACATAAAAAAGATAGTAAAACTGATTTATACCCCGCATAATCATTTATCACCGTTAGAATCCGTAAATCTTGTAGATAGGCTCTCAGATAAGTGCGCGATTCGTTTCGGTGCCGGTGGCAATGATTAATAATTTGGCATATGGATAAATGAGTGAATGAATGAATGAAAGAAAGAGGTGTGCTTTGAATCAAAAAGGGCAAAATTGATTCGTTTAAACAGCTGTCTGAGGGGGGTAGTTTATAACTGAGTATATTGGTCGCTTGGGGGCTCGTTACGCACTCTGCTTCCGACCAGGGGTAGGAAGTTTTTTATCTGATTTTCTAAATTGTCACCGCCGTAAATAACGCCCCTGTCAGACCATATCCAACACTTAAACTTCCCTTATTAATTATAATGAATTGATAATTTTGCTAACAAATTCTGAATTTATTATCACTAAAAAATAAAATACTTCAAGTCAAATAATATGTATAGTATAGTATAGTATAGTATAGTATAGTATAGCTTTATTAATCCATATAAATCACAAAGATATTGGACAAGTCAAGTACAATTAACAAATTACAGACATATTACAAAAAGAAATCATCTAATGAATAAAAAACCTTATTAGCTAAATACATTCTAAGCGTTTTCTTGAATTTTGTATATACGTCAATTTTCTTAATATCAGATGGAAGATTATTATATATTTTTATACAATTATATCCCGGGGCTCTCTCGTATTGAGCAGTGTTATGTCCTACTATTGAAAGACTATTACGATGCCGCGTATTGTATTTATGAAAAGATGAATTTTTTTCAAAATATGTATTATGTTTTTTCACAAATAGACTGCACCTCATTATATAAATGGATGGAAAAGTTAAAATATTTGACTTTAAAAATAATGATCTACATGACTCTCTGGGCGATACGTTATAAATCAATCTTACTAGACGTTTTTGCAAGACAAAAATCCTACTACGCAGAGCAGATTTTCTCCAAATGATTACATTGTAGGATAGAGCAGAATATGCTAAGGCGTAATACACTTCCACTAAATTTGGTAAAGCTAATACATTTTTTAAGTTTAATATAGCGTAATAGGCTTTGTTCAGTTTATTACAAACAAAGTCAACATGGGAATCCCAAGACAGCTGAGGATTTCAAAAAATGCCTAAAAATTTTGTTTTTTTTACTATATTTAAGTGTTGTATATGTGTTGGAATTTTGACGTTGAAACAATATATACATTCCGTCTTACTTTCGTTTAAAATTAAACTATTCTTATTACACCACCACTTCACTTCATCTTTTGTCTTATCAATTAAAGTGTCAAGAAGCGTTGAATTATTTGCTGACAATACAACTGACGTATCGTCCGCGAAATTGATTAATTTACCACAGTTAATATAATACTTCATATCGTTCACATATTATGTTGTTTTTAAAATCTGTATTCACGATTCTTGAGTTTCTGAATGTTTACAAATTTTATACGCTATCAAAGTTGTGTCAAATATGTCTTTCTCTTAAAAACATGGTTTCTTTTAATTTGTAGATATGTTACGGACAAAACACGAAATACGGACAAAACGCGAATTGTCCATTGTTTTTAGACAATACTCGAATAAAATTCTAAAAATGACATAAACCACTAAAAAACCGAGACAATGCAGTGTTTCCGTAGACCTGCTGAAGTTTTGCAAACCTCTAATTCTGAATTCAATTTCAAACTTCTAACGAGTGTTTCCACTTCCAGATTAAGAATGAAGTAAAATTTTGAATTTAGAAAAGCCTGAAAATTTTCAGGCTTTTCTAAACTCGAAATTTTACTTCATGCGTCACGCGTATTAAACACTGGTTCGAAGTGAAGTTAAAAATAAACAGCTTATAGATAGTGGAAACACTCGTTAGAAGTATAAAATTGAATTCAGAATTAGAGGTTCAACAAAACCGTTTGCAAAACTTCAGCAGGTCTACGAAAACGGTGTATTGTTTAGGTTTTTTTGTAGTTTATGGGATTTTTAGAAGGAAGGTAGTCAATTGAAGATGAATCACGCAACGCAAGGAATTTATCTTTAAGAATCAATTCAAATGTCTACAGAATCCGCGACCTTGTGCTTTCAGATAATTTGACTCACACCACCGTTCCAATGAACTGGGGATAAGAAAAATCAGCGCAAAAATGACAATTTTAATAAACAAGTTTTTGGCCCGTAAAAATATTCCTATGGCTACTCAGCCTCCTTATTCGCCTGACTAGAGTCCTTGTGACTTTTTCCTCTTTCCAAGGTCGAAAAATCACCCCAAGAAAATTTATTTTGGGACACTCCAAAGCATCCAAACGGTTGTAACCAAGGCCGTAGCCAGAAAAACAAATCGGGGGGATATACAAATTTCGGGGGGGGGGATTTTACTAGTAAAAATATTGTTTACTGGTTACGCCCTTGGTTGTAACTAACTAGCTAAAAGCTATACCAGTATCCGAGTTTCAGCACTTCCATGGGGATTGGAACAACCGTCTCCAGTGGTGTGTGGCTTCTCAAGGAAATTATTTTGAGGGAGACAATATTGAATAGAGTCGGAAAGTGATGACGTCAAAAATGAGTGGAAAATTCTAACGAAAGTCATACTTCGAAAACCCTGTCAAAATATTGGCAGTATTGACAAAATACACAAGGGCGAGAAAAAAATAGGTTGTGTTTGAATCCTTACTGTACCGTAGTTTTACATATTGTAAATGACGGAAATATGTTTTAACCAGTAAATGAAAAATATGCGGCACTTCGGCGGATTTCGGGTACAGTTGACCTCCGTTCTCAGGTTAGGGCGCTATTGTAGATTTTCATATTTTTTTTGAACTCAGTAGTGTACCACACTCATAATTTATTTTAGATTTAATATTTAAAATTATAATATTTTCGTTTTTGTAAAGACTGCCTTGGAAACAATGACGTCATATCTGTTAATCAATAAAATCTTGACAGCAGACAATCATTGTTAACAGTACAAATTATTTAATAACTGTCAATCTGTTGTAAAGATAATAATAAATATCGCTTATCACACAAAACATAAATTATAAAAATTGTGGTGTCCATTATAGCACTTTCCCCGTTAAAGATATGATAATCTAAATATTAACAGTATGGAAAAGTTGCACAAACTAAATTTATTCTACTTTTATTATTATTATTCCAAAACTAAAACTAATTCTTCCATTTTCACTACATCTCAATATACATTGATCACCATCACATTTAAGCGTTATATATTTTTTACTTTACTATAAATCGTGGTTTATACACGTGGCGCATGAAGTAAAATTTCGAGTTTAGAAAAGCCCCGTGAAAATTTGTCTCGGGTCGCTGCGCGACCCTCGACAAATTTTCTACGCGGGGCTTTTCTAAACTCGAAATTTTACTTCATGCTTAGCCTGGGAGTGGAAGACACTCGTTAGTTTAAAATACATCACAACTGATGTATTCTAACAATTATGGGTCTTAAGAGTTGTCAAATAAGTGAGTTACTCAACTGTTTCCAAGGCACTCTTTACAAAAAGCAAAAGATTAAAATTTTACATATAAAATGTGCAATAAACTATAAATATGACACATATTATTAAAATCCGAATGTATGTCGTACAGTGCACCAACGGTTCTATAATTTTTGTGGCGTGTGTGTGGTTAGGTTTAGTTATTTACGTTAGGGCTCCTTGTTTTGTTTGTGAGTTGAAATTAAAAATTATTTTGATGTGAGAAGAAATCCCAATCAAATAGATTTATCTTTAAATATTACAGTTGATCGCAAGTGTTGATGCATTGAACGACGTACGTTCGCGGTGCGTCTGCTAGACAGGTGTACCCGAAATCTGCCAAAGTACCGTACATTTTTTATTTTCAAGTTGAAACATATTTCCGTGATCTACAGCAAATGTGTTCATCTCAGATATCAGATAATGCATTATAGTTAGCAAATCAAAGCAATTGAATTCTTAAATATGTAAAACGTAGGTACAGTAAGCCTCCAAACATAACCTATTTTATTCTTGCCCTTATGCAGTGTTGCCAACTCTAGACTGCCAGATGTCTGAAAATTTTGTCTAAAAAATCATCAGCAATTACCAGATTGTATGTTTTGTTATAACATGAATAAACCAAATACAAATTAACAGAATAACACTATTTAACCTTAATGAATAAAAAAACGTATAATAACTGTGCCATATTGAGCGTGTGGAAAAGGTTCAACGGAAAATGGTGAAACTCATCTGCTTCCACACACACGTGCAATATGACAGAAGTAATTACAACCTTCTTCTGGATTATTTCGGCCTGAGGTCTCTAGAAAAACGTAGAGTTTACTTTTCGCTTTGCTTTTCTTATAAAATATTGAATAATCAAATTTGTTGTTCTTCAATTTTATCATCTTTATCTCTAAATATTCCTCAGCAATCGGTAAGACAGCATAAATTGTTTGCTACGAGGTTCCACGGTACATCTTATGGCTCAAATGGCCCGGAAGCAAGGATGATGACAAATGTAAATACATTTTATAATTTTATAAACGTGTTTGGAGTTTCTCTAAAAAATATTTAAACTAGATTGTTTAAAAGCGATCGATAATACGTGAACATACGTAAAGATATGTACCATAATCTAAGGTGTATATTTATTAGGGTGGGCCGAAAAAAGGGTATTTTTTTAATCGTCGATGGCCCCCCCCTAGAACTTAAGATTATTATGTCCTAAGAAGGTTTTTATCCAAGAAACATTTTTATGAGCTGAACTGACCTAGCGCACGAGCCTAAAAAATGGCCATTTTTGCACTTTTTTTACATTTTAATCTCCAACAACTCTAGATATGCTCAAATCAACTTCGGAATAACATGTATCAACGCGTATTGAGTCACTCTATAAGCCAGTCATACTTACTTGCATAGGCAAACAACTTTCATCAACTCCCAGTGCTCCAAACATAGGGAAAAAATCGAAGTTTTGCAATTTCCGTAAGTTTTCTTAAATTGTATTAGTTTTACTTAAACTTTTGACCATTTTTCATAAAAGAAAACAATTTTCACATGTATTTTAATCACGGGATACAAACTTCTCATTCTTGAATGTCAAATAAATTATTAAAAATAATGACTTTCAATAATTTATTTGACATTCAAGAATGAGAAGATTGTATCCCGTGATTAAACTACATGTGAAAATTGTTTTCTTTTATGAAAAATGGTCAAAAGTTTAAGTAAAACTAATAAAATTTTAAAAAAACTTACGGAAATCGCAAAACTTCGATTTTTGCCCTATGTTTGGAGCACTGGGAGTTGAAGAAAGGTGTTTGCCTATGCAAGTAAGTATGACTGGCTTATAGAGTGACTCAATACGCGTTGATACATGTCATTCCGAAGTTGATTTGAGCATATCTAGATTTGTTGGAGATTAAAATGTAAAAAAAGTGCAAAAATGGCCATTTTTTAGGCTCGTGCGCTAGGTCAGTTCAGCTCAGAAAAATGTTTCTTGGGTGAAAACCTTCTTAGGACATGATAATCTTAAGTTCTAGGGGGGGCCATCGACGATTTAAAAAAATACCCTTTTTTCGACCCACCCTAATATTTATATTTATATTTAGGTTATTGTGTTAATATAGTGCAAGTTGTTTTTTTCTTTTTAAATAATACCTTGTAACTATTTTGTAACAATTTAAATGGTTTCCGTAATAAAGAATTATTATTAAATAACTAAAGATGCATTGTACTATAATTTTGCTATTGATATGATAGTATAATTATAATAGTATTATGTACAGCGTGTCCTATTAGTGCGTTCTCGGAGGATATCTTGACTCACGTTAAAGGAGCAAAACACCGAAGTTACTTAGTTTTAAGAGCTCGTTTAATAACTCCGAAGCAGTATGACTTAGACCGAATGTTTTATTAATAGGAAACTCAATTTTTATAAGGGATTCAAAACCAAATAATATACAGGGTGATCCATTTAAAATAAGCAAGTTGCATCCCCTACTGTCTTTATGGCGCACCCTGTATACATCAAAATATTTTTAGGTTATGCAGCTCTTAAAACCAAGCAACTCTAGTGAAAACACTTTTTTTCTATCTTTAACGTGAGCCGATATATCCTTCATGAACGCACTACTAGGACACCCTCTGTAAAAAACAATCTCTAAGACTCAACAGCTATGAACATTTAGTTATCTTTAACAAATCTGTGTTGAAATTAGGTTGGATAGCATTTGCTTAGGTTAAATGACAATTTAGGTTAAACATCATAATTCACAATTGAAAAACTATTTTACCTTTGTTTGTATAACTGAGACTTTATTAAGTGACTATATTTCGACAACTTTAACTTGTTATTTTGGCACTTTCAGTTTAAAAATGACAAGTTTTTATTTTTTTTTATTTTGGGGTTTTACGTCATCTATTTCCGCTGCTAAGGCCAATCATGACGCCGGAGATTAGATCTACAGCTATCCGGGAATTTTGCCGAACCCGGTGGGAGTTCCAACCCACCGGTAGGGATCTTTAACGTGCACGCAACAAAATGACAAGTTAAAGTTGTCGAAACTGTAGTGACTTAATAAAGTCTCAATTATCCAAACAAACTTAAAATAGAATTTCAATTGTGAATTTAGGTTAGGTTTGACAACATGTACTAAATTTGAGTGAATTACTAACAAGATTGTAGGATTTAATTTAAATCAGATTAAGATAGAAACAAATTTAGATTATTTAGCATATATCTAACTCAACGTGATATTTAATAATATCTAATTTAACATAATGATTACAGTTAGGTTAAATAAAAAAATATTTAACCTAACCCTTTATCTAATAATATCTAATCTGACAATGATAACAGTTAAATTAGATAACAAATTAGGTTAGATATGAAAATATGGTGCATGTTATCATATCTAACCTAATCTAACTTGCTACTTCACATGGTGAAAAGTTAGGTTAAATTGAATAACAGTTGCAAAAGTTAGGTTAAATTGAATAACAGTTATATAAGTTGGGTTAACTAATAGCTATCTAAGCTATTAGTTAACCCAAACGAACTTTAGAGAAAGTTGTTTAGGTTATTTTAAATAGCATTTACTTAGGATATATTTGATAACATGTAACCACCAAAGTTAGATTATCTTACGGCTTTTATAGCAATTCTAATTAAATGAAAATACGTAGTTGGCATTTCAGCTAGGGTTAGGTTAGAAGATAGATTGTGAAATTAGTTTAGGTTAGGTTAGGTTATTTATACAAGTTAAGTTAACTAACGGCTGAGCTTTTGTAGCAGTTATAATTAAATTAATAAAGTAATTGGCATTTGAGCTAGGGATAGGTTAGATGATACATCGTGAAATCAGGTTGTGCGTAACTATTTTCAGGTTAGGTTAGATTACCAATTTCTCAGGTTAAGTTAGACGTCAGTTATTCATTATTAATTTCATCTAACCTACTGCTGGCTTGATTGGTAAGTTACGTTATGTTTATTTAGCTTGTAAATTATATATACATTTTCTTATATATATATATATATATATATTTTTTTTTTCTTCTTTTTTTTTAACATTTTTATTTGAATGATTATTTTAGTTTATATTTGTTACTCTGTAATTGGGTTTTTGCCTGTTGGGTAATAAAGATTATTATTATTATTATGTCTGTATCCGTTTTTAGGTTAGTTGGTTCTCAATTTGTCAGGTAAAGTTAGTGAAGAGTTACTTAGGTTAGATTATAAAAGCGTTCAATTAGATCTTCTAACGAGTGTTTCTACTCCCAAATTAAGCATGAAGTAAAATTTCCAGTTTAGAAATTTTCCGACGTCCGCTGTTTTTTAAAAGAGTTCAATTTAAAGCTTTAAACGAGTGTTTTCCACTCCCAGACTAAGCATGAAGTAAAATTTCGAGTTTAGAAAAGCCCCGTGATAATTTGTCGAGGGTCGCGTAGCGACCCGAGACAAATTTTCTGGGCTTTTCTAAACTCGAAATTTTACTTCATGCGCCACGCGTAAAACAATGATTTCAAGTAAAGTTTAAAATATACTCCTTAGAAATGTAAGTTTATGATTCATTTGGATATGGACATTTTTATGAATGTAAAGATCGATATTTCCGAATGTTAATAGTTTTGACAGTATTTTGGCATGTTCGACTGCTTTATCTTCAATCGCTTTCTCATGACAATAAACCACTAGATTGCCACTAAAAACACTAGAATTAAGCCACGTCTGAATCACAAACAATTTCTCTGAATCTAAAAGTTGAAACCACCAGATTTGGTGACAAAATCACTGATTTGGCAACCCTGCCCTTTGTACGTTGTTAATACTGTCAATATTTAGACAGTGTTTTCGAAGTATGACTCAAGTTTGAATTTTCCACTTATTTTTGACGTTATCACTTTCCGACCTTATTGTAATTCAATTCGAATACAAAAATTTAAAAGAATCAGTCTCATTATTTTATTTACACACCTCGTACATAGATGTGAGGTTATACGTTTAATTTAATATTTCGCTTACAGAATCGGCCCGAATATTAAATATTCACCGAGTGATTTTTACGGACCGATTTAACAATTTCGAAGTTGATTTTTTTTTTCTGCGTTTTGGATTTCTCCCAACAATGCGTAATCGCGTTGACGGATTTTCATTATAAAACCACCCGCATGCGGTGTATATTTTTTGAGCGGATCCCAGATGGTCTTTTGTCTTTCGTAGATGGTTACTTAACGAGCATCGACAGCTCACGGACTTGTTTCGTTTCAAAAATGATAAAAAAAAACGAAATAGAAAAGGAAAGCAAAGAAATAAGGGGGCCGCGTTTCGGAAGGCTTATAAAGTACACCCGGCAGCGAGGAAGGTATCATGTTTTACTTATTGAATAAATTGCTATTCCTGTGAGGGTGGCTTATTAATACATACGACTGGATTTAATATAAAACTGCTGCTCTTATAATATTAAATACAGAAAAATAATAGAATGATACTTTGGAACCGTAGCGTCCAAATCCAATTTTCAGGTTTTTCTAAACTCGAAATTTTACTTGCGTCAGGCGTACAAAACTGATGTAAATTTTAAATTTGTATTTTATTCATGTTGTTATTGTATTTTACAGTTATGTTTGAATTGTTGAATTGCATCAGTAATAATTCTGTATTTTACAAAATATGAATCAGTTGTAGCCAGAGGAGAAGGCGAGGAGGGAGGCGGATTTATTTTAGTTAAAACTAAATTTGGGATAAAATCAACAAAATCGTAACAAGTGAACAGATCTAAATAAACGTCAAATTTTTAATTGATTAAATCACTGAAATCATGGAAAATATCGAAATTAATGACAAGAATTACGAAAACATGACAAAATGTATAATTAAACTCAATAAAATGTTTATAAAATTTACAGAGTTTGCTCAAAATGTCATAGTTTTTGAAAATTATGAATATTACTTAAGTTTTTATGGGTAATTTGTAGATATGTAAGTAGTTAAACTCCTTTATCTTCACTGTTTTATTTTAATTCTAGATGTACATTTGTATATAAAGGGTAACTACGACATATAAAATAATGATTTACAATAATGCTTTCATTTATTTTTTCTTTCACGTGAAGGTTCAAACACTTAAAAACAATAATTTTTGAATGTGGAATCAGTTAACTAGTAGTATTAGACTAAAACTAACAATTTTATATATAACAGTAAATCTAAATGAATGGATAATTTGAATTTACTACAAGTTTATAGTGTATTTGTTCATACAGAAACAAAGGAAAATCATGTTGACCATATTATCATTGTTAATTAACTGTAATAATCATAACCTTAGTAAAAAATCACATTCTTGTGCTCTTCTTTTACTTTCGACAATCTCCGCTTTCGTAAACTTTTTACCTGTCGTTTTATTTATCCTTTTCATAAAAATAGTATACTTCTAATATTCATAACAAAATGTATTGATAAAATAAAGTTTTGTGGTGTTTTAAAGCCACGGCAATGTCAATAATTTAGCCATGGTTATGTCATGATTGCCGTTTTGTCAATTTTTGTCAGTTTTTATTAAAATCAAATTTTCTGCGATTTTTGTTCTATGAAATTAAAAAAAAAACTGTTTGGTGTTGTAGGCGTTCACTTTGTGGTACATCTTAAATACACTTGTAAATAAAACACTTTTTACTTTGTTTAACCACTGAATCTTACATTTAATTGTGTGACTAGTTTCGACTATCTAGTAGTCATTCTCAAACTAAAGTGACTTTAGTTTGAGAATGACTACTAGAAACTCGAAACTAGTCACACAATTAAATGTAAGATTCAGTGGTTAAACAAAGTAAAAAGTGTTTTATTTACAAGTAAAAAAAAAAACGTAATCTATACATTTTAAATAAACGTTTGCAATGTTCTTCAAATTTGTCCCATTTAGGATTTTTCTACGTTAAAATAATAATTGTTAATTTCTTAGTAGTATAGTCGTCAGAGACGAAAATACCACCCAACCTCTAAAAATCATTCGAATTAGCTAGAAATTTATTGGAACGCAAATCTAAGATTGCTATCTTGGAGGACATGAGTTAAGCATCATTTATTCTGTTTTGAATCATTCAAAATAGTCCGTTATAGATAATAAATAAAAGTCGTACTGTTTAATGCTCTCGCGCAGCACTCCTTCATAAAATGATATCATATTCAGTGCATTATGTTTCTGTATATGTCGAACAATATTATGGTACTCATTAATCGGGTAGGAATTTCAAAATTGATCATTAAACTTTGTAATAGAAATATTACTCATTTTTGTGGACAAAGTAAAAATCAAGAAATCACTTAATTAAAGTAATTATTTATATTCTATTATTATTTACAACTATTCTCGAGTAATTGGTCTACTTACTTTCCAGAAAATTTTGGTTTTAAAGATGAACAATTTTGGTACAAATCTCAAAATGAGCAAATGGGACAGCCAGTCTAATATCATGCTAGGCCTTTTGAATATTTTTGCTGCCTCTCTATCTTCGTTAAGCTCTTAGTTTTTTTTTATATGACTAATTATATGTTCTATAAAACTAATATAAAAAATTGACACCATGGATTGGGCTATAATTTAGTTGTGAGGCCTGGTTTTCCCTTTATATGCAATTTACCCAAATGAATAATATGAATTTTACTAAACTTGACGATTGTCAACATTTTAAATAATGCGGATAGAAAAACAAGGTTATTTTGTCACAGCTGACAAAATCGTGAAAAGTATCTAACAATTAATTGATAAAATCAATTAGAAATCTCAAAAATTGACATAATCCATAAAATTTAAAAGTCAATAAAAAAAACTTAACTCAATAAAACCGTCAAAAATTACAACAGTACTTAAAATCAAAAGCAACTCAATCTGACAAAAATTGGATAAATCGTAAAAATTTACAAAAATATATAATATTCGTAAATTTTTATACTTTCACTTTACTTTATTAATTTTTATTTATTTATTTATTCATCAACGGGATCCATATATAATACGAGACTACAGTTCATAATTCTTAAAACTATAATCGAATTTCACACTTAGGGGTTTTCTGTAGTCAAATTTTACATACCATATTTTTGGAAATTATTTCAAATAGCTCTTGTCTGATTATATGTAATTAACCCAACTATATAAATACCACCATAGTTTACATTACACCATAACACAGGTAGAACATAAACAAACTAAAAAAATCATCCAAAGCCGACATTTCAGGATCGTTGATATCGCACTTAATACGTTTCTAAAATTAAAGAAAGTATCAAATATCAGCCCCATTGAGAAAAATTTACTACACACCGCGATCCAGTTGACAGATTTTGAAGCACACGCGAGACGCGTTCCACAACACATCGTAATAATTAAATTTTAACAAAACGCCCCTAATTAATAACGGGTAATTTATTATAATCACCGAGCGCTGGGCCCCAGTGATACACGTAAACCTGTTCATGATCTTTCCTCCTTTTTAAATACTGATGGAGCATTTTAGATAAAGATATAAATTATATGCACGCAGCGTTTTTGACCACACACGGCGAAGGTGAGTTGCTTCATAAAAATTTTTCAATCTCAACAAAGTGTTAACAAAATCACGTATAAATTAGATATGTTTATACCGGCTTTGGATTTTCTGTTCGCTTACACCAAGACTGATAAATTTAGTATGTCTTGTTCGATTCGTCTCATGGAAATTTGATTCTAATCATGTAGATTTGATTAGTAATAAAGTTTTTTGTTTCGCTTTCGTTTGGGTAATAAAATTTAATTAAGTTGTTTTTCGATTGGTAATAAATATTTATACCACATGGAAATAAGTTACTTCTTTTTGCGAAAAGTATATCTGTTATTTTATAAATGCTATCATTTTCGATTTATTCAACCTAACTGAACATAAACTTATTTGTGAATGAAACACTTTTTACTTTGTTTAACCACTATATTTTGTACTTAATTTGTGACTATAATTTCTACTATCTAGTAGTCAATATCAAACTATAGTCACAAAGTAAGTGCAAAATATAGTGGTTATAACGGACACCAATCAAATAGGGAACAGATAGAAATAGCATTTCATGGAACTTTTAACAAGCAAGACAGCAAGCACAAGTAATGAGGACAAAGTAACCACATCAAATAAGGAAATAAGCCAAACATCTAAACAGCCAATTGCAAAGGAGGAAATGCAGAGGGCTATACAGAACATTAAGATAGGGAAAGCAGCAGGCTGCGAAGGAATAGCACCAGAAATGATAAAATACCTAGGAAACAATGGGATAACACGGCTGCTTAATATATGCAACATGGCTTGGCAAAACAAGGAAGTTCCGGAAGAGTGGTGCAACGCAATTATTGTACCAATACACAAAAAGGAAAGTACAACCGTTTTGTTCGTGCAGTAGTTTTTTGATCTTAGTCTTCTTTCTAATACCCTCTCATAAACTTTCGTGGCTACACACAGTTACGATATTCCTCTATAGTTGTAGAGGAATATCGTAACTGTGTGTAGCCACGGAAGTTTATGAGAGGGTATTAGAAAGAAGACTAAGATCGTAAAACTACTGCACGAACAATGCGGTTTTATAGAAAATCATAGTACACAAGATCACCTGTTCACCATACAACAAATCATAGAAAAAGCCTTAAGCAAGAATAAGCAGTTGTTTATGTGCTTCATCGACACGGAAAAGGCATTTGACACAGTACAACAAAAATCTATGTGGGAAGCACTAGAAAAGAAGGGAGTAAGCACAGAGTTCATCGAAGCAATAAAAAGCCTGTAAAAAAAGACCACCAAATTTTAAACAAACGAAGGAGTGAAACAGGGACGTTGCCTGAACCCATTACTTTTTATAAGCACAATAGACGAAATTATCAAAGAGAGCAAAGAAGGATTTAGAAAATATTATGTAGGATATTACAACTTAAAGCCTGTAAGTATAGAAATATGCTTGTTCGCGGATGACGTGGTACTATTGCCAGATACAGAGGAAAAGCTAGAACACAACTTAAGGATACACAACGAAACTGCAAAAAGATATGGGCTCAGCCTAAACAAAACAAAAACACAAGTACTAAAAATAACAACAGGAAAGATGGAAGGCAATGAAAGTGGTTGTGGAAGGAGAGAGATTAGGAGAAGCAGGAAAATATAAATATCTAGGGACAATAATAAACCAGAAAGGGAGTCACGATGAAGACATTAACAACAGAATAGACGCTTGTAACAGATTGTACTTTGTTTTATTCAACAGACAATTCTTGTTAAATAAAAACATAAAGAGGGAAACAAAAATTAAAGTATATACGACAGTCTATCTACCAACGCTATTGTATGGGAGTGAAAACTGGACACTAACAGAGAGGCAAAAGAAAAGACTAGAAGCGGCACAAATGAAGTACATCAGAAGAGTAGCCAACGTACGAAGAATAGACAAAATTAGAAGCGCGACAATCAGAGAGGAACAGAAAATGACATCTATAAGTACGGAAATGGCAATGCGCAAATTAGGTTCGGTCATTTAGCACAGATGGAAAATACAAGACCAACAAAAATAGTATGGAAAGCTAGACTAACCGGTAGAAATAGGAGAGGAAGACCTGGAAAGGGGTGGAATGAAGAAATGGCGGAGATCCTCAGGGAACGGAATTTGCATTAGGACGAGCACTGGAAAAGATAGAAAGAAGTGGAGAGCGTTTGTCAGAGTAACAGGAAGAACTAAGGAATTGGAAATTTGACTTAATTCGACATAGTCAAAACACACCTCAACACCCATTGCAGGTAAAAGAGGATTAATGATAAATAATAATAACATAGTGGTTAAACAAAGTAAAAAGTGTTTTATTTACAAGTATATTTAAGATGTACCACAAAGTGAACGCCTACAACACAAAACAGTTGATAAAATTATTTATAACTATTTTGCTGCAACTTATTACATACTCGTACGTAGCATAAGATCTTATCCGGAAAACCCTAAAAATTCGGATGCTCCCATGGCCCCCATACAAATTTCGACTGTGACTGCAGCTTTTAAAAAAGAATTTGGTCTTTCTGTTATCAGTATCTTGTTCATTTATTTCATATCTTTAACCACGTTTTTAGCAACAATAATAAATGAATAAGGTGTTTTTGAACTTTCAATCTAATCAGTGTTTATACCACTGGCGAATGAAGTAAAATTTAGAGTTTAAAAAACCTGAAATGTTATTATTTATGCTAACCTTATTATAAATTGAATCTTGTATAAATATTAAAAAACAATTTCATAATCTTATAACAATAATTAAATGTTAACACGAGATCATATTAAAACAATATAGAATTCAAACGTAAAAATCATTATTGAGAATATATTTGAATGGCTTATTGTAACGTGATGTGTTAGAGGTAAACACAAATAAGTTATTGGAGTTTGAAATTTAAAAAAATATGTATAAAATGTATTAATATGAAATTTTAAATTAACGCATTTTTAATAAGTTTATTAGGTATCTTTCTGATAAATATGCTTAGGAAAATACAAAAATGTAATTTTCTTCTGAAAAACAACTTTCTCGGTGGTCTTTCACGTTCTTGGTTTTTCACGGGAAAATTGCCACTTTTAAATATTTTAAATCACTCAAAGCACTGTGGTTTTACCAAGAGCATGCTCATCGTAAGCTTCGTCAAGCATTTGATGCGATTCTGCAGCAGTTATCTTCGAATGGTAACAGAAAATGAATGCTGTCGGCGAATCATAATTTTAGGCTTAAAAACAGTCACCTTCAACGCTATGAAAACATATGTATTTGTATTAAATTTGTATTCTTATGAGTTAAAAGTCTTTGACAAATGTAAACACAAGATTAAGGGACCAATAACGCGACTTAGCAGTCACTATATTGATAACTAGAGCCATTTATAGGCAAATTTCGGTTTCATATTTATAGACCTGGTAGATCAAATGTTGGAACGTATTAATGTTCTGTCATAGAGTGTTTATGTGTGCGGTAATTTCAATGTACACTTCAACACATCAGATAAAAAAGCAACGTACTAATGTTCTGTCAAAGAGTATTTATGTGTGCGGTGATTTCAGTGTACACTTCAACACATCAGATAAAAAAGCGACTCAACTATGTAATCTTTTTGGATGCTATGGTCTGTATATGGTAACAACAGAGGAGAAGCATGCCTAGATAATATTTTTTTAAATATTATTAACTGTAACAGTAGTAATAATGCTAAAATAATTGATGTTGGGATATCTGATCATCAAGGATTGTACATTGAAAAAAAGCAAACTGAAGAACAGGTTAAAAGGATCGTAGGACCAATAACAGAACTGGGCAAATATCAACTCTATGATATCTTGCAGCAGTATGATTGGGAAATAATTGTTAATGACAGCACCAATATTGACAGTGCTTGGAATAATTTGATAGACAGAGTCAGTCACTCATGGTCACTTGCATTTCCGGAAAAAAATTAAAAACATCCAAACCAATAAAGATAATGTACGCTGGTTTGGAGCAAAATTAAAATCTATGCGTGAAAATTTACATTTCTTATATGAATTAAAAAAGAACTATTCACAGCATTAATATAGAGAATAAGTACAAACAACTGAAGAAAGATTATTAGTCTGCAATTATAAAAGAGCAGAGAAATGCAACTGAACAATATATACGAACGTCATCAAACTATGCCAATGCGGTGTGGGATGTTGCCAGATCAAAGTCCCCAAAAACTGAAAGCATGATAGGAGATATAACAAATTTAATAATTATTTCTCAACCATTGCTAACTTAATTATTGACTCATCAATTCCAAATTCTGATGAAGATCCAATTCGCAAAATGTTGTGTGATTCCATGATTAGTATGTCTGAATATTTGAATTTCAAGCAGGTATCTACTACAAAAGTGCATGATACAATTTGTAGATTGAAAAAAGGGTGGTGTCGATCTATATGGCATAAATATGCCACAAAAAAGAAATAAAATACAAAGCTTACTTGTATTCGAAGGCCCACCATCTTTTGGTAGCACAAAGTCTTAATCAATAACACTCTCGTCAATTGTGCCATGCATTTCATCACTTGAACTCAAACTCTCACTCGAAATCGATTTTTTTCGGATGGTGTAATAATACCTGTTGCCATTTTGATGTGGCTTATCATGTTTTAAAGTGATATTTATACAAACCCCCTAAAATGTGATAAGTTTATTTTAGGTATGGTGACGATATCTGTTGGACGATGACCACGATTCATCTACTGTGGCTTATTATATAACTGCTTAATCGAATCCAAGAAAAAAAAAACAGAATTTTTTGTTTATGTGGCTTATCATGTTATTACAACAAGCCCTTCATTTGTATTATATATTAAATAATTATTATATCAAGATGATACATGTTGATATACTATTGATTAGATTGTTATTTATAAAAATATAATCGCTAATAGCGTAACTAGGATAACTTTTAAAAAAATCCATAATGATATTACACCATCATTTACATATATTCATTTACAACACACCCACGTATTTCTGGAAAATAACCCTCCATTATAAATTCAAAATTCTGGGTTAGTATTGTTTTCAAATGCGAAATTCGTAATGAAAACAGTTGTATTTATAAAGCGAAATTGGGGCTTGATTACGGGATGGAATATCGCGTTACCAAATTTAATCAGACCGCGTTGGTGATTTTCAAAACAAAAACCCTTTTAAAAGCGACGTGTTTTCCGCGAAACGTAAAAGTTGCTTACTCAAAGTTTGTATAAATAAAAAACAAAGGGCGGACGATCTGACCTTAATCTAGAGGTAGAAAAATTAATTACCCACACCCACAAAGTTTTCGAATGTTTAATTTGTATGTTTGTAACATGAAACTTATATAAATTAAAGTGTTTAATATTGTTTTATTTTACACGATATATGTTTTCTACAACAAATTGCGAACTATATTTTTGCTTTACAGACGTTGATAAAGTGTGTAGAGGTTGATTTAATTACTAACTACATCTTTGCCTTGCAGACGTAGATAAAGTATACATGGTGGTGATTTTTTCGATGCTCATCAGTGGTATCTCGAGAACGGTAAAAAATCAGTAAAATTAGACAAAAGTTACGCTTTATTATGACGATTGAGAATCTGAAAACAAACCAGGGATATTTTGATTGGTTCCTGATTTATTTCAAAAAAATTAAAATTGGAATTTCAGAAAAAATATTATCCTTAATTCCATTGACGTTATTTTAATAAAATTGGATATTTTTTACCGTTTGAAGTTGATTGATATAAACAGACATTTTCTAGACCTTCTAAATATCAAGCTGCGATAGGCAACTTTTTTTTTATTTCTTATGGCCGCCATATTGGATTTTCACAGCATTAGATGAACAAAAAATAGCTTTTCAGATTAGCAACTAACATAACCATATTTTTATCAGAAAACTTGTTGCACCTTTATTTTTGTTTATAATATCACAAATGCTTTATACTACTATTGATATAATGATAACATTGACAAATTGTATTGCTAAATTGTTATTGAAACTACTTAAATGCTAATTAAAATCCTGTTCTAACGATAACGTGATAATACATTCAAAAACACCGTATAATTATTTGAATTGTTAAAAATGTGCCTCGTTATTCATAATGCAGAGATTAGTTCTCAAATTAATTTCATTCATTGCTTTTTGTACCCCTTGGAATGGAGATGAAAGCATTTTTTTTGATTTTTTTAAAATAAGGCGGCCATAAACAATAAAAAAAGTTGACTATCGCAGCTTAACATTTAACTTGGAGTAGTAAAAAACAGAGTGTTGCTAAGTTTAATTACATTTGTGTCAATGATATTGAAGATTTATAAAATCTGCAATCACAATTTTCAGTGGTTTTATGATAAATTAGGAACCAATAAAAATATACCGTATTTCTTTTCAAATTCTCAGTTATCATGATAGAGCGAAACTTTTGCCTAATTTAACAGACCTGGTATCATTTAAGTTAGATAACTAACTAAATCCAGCCGCAATACAATGTATCATCTAACCTAACTACACAACTTGTCACATAATTCAACTACACTAAATTGTGAACCTAACCTAATCTAATCTAAACATAACTTCACAACTTGTCATCTAACCCGACTACACTAAATTGCGAACCTAACCTTACCCAACCTAACGTCACATCTTATCATCTAATCCAATGACACTTAACTTTACAACTTGTCATCTAACTCAAATACACTAAATTGTGAACTTAACCTAACCTAACCTAACTTCACAACTTGTCATCTAACCCAACTACACAAAATTGAAAAGTTGGTTAAGTAAATTTCACAATTTGACAAATCGTAAAGTTGTATTAGAAGACCTAGCCTACGATTTAAATGATTTGATTTTTTATACAGGTATATTATAAAACCGTTCAATTTTAAGCTTTTAACGAATGTTAAATGTCCTTGATTAAGCATGAAGTACAATTTTGAGTTTAGAAAAGCCTAAAAATTTGGATTTGGGCGCGGAACAAAGCATAGTTCAAAAACACAATAATAACAAACTTTCATGCGAATCCTCACAATAAATTAGAATTATCTTTGACGATTGAAAACCCTTTGGATTCAAATGCTGTTGTAAGTATTCGAATCCATTTATGAGGATTCGAATCACCTACATTTGGATTCAAATACGAATCCTCCTAATAAAATGTAACGACTCCGGATCACGAATAATGATTCACTAAATTATTCGAATCCTCCTAAATGATTCGAATCCTCCCCAGCTTTGATTTCAACATAGATACATTATGTTTTTGTAATCAACAATTTAAAAGTAAGACATTAATCATTGAAAGCCACACTGTATTTGATAATCTGTAAAATTAATACTTCGATTGACAAAATTCTATGTTTTTTTTCTTCTGTTTATTTTTCGCAAATACAGACTATATTAAATGATTGTATATCTGCAATTGAACAAAGATGGGATGCTTTAGCGTCGTCAGGCGTCTGAAACTGGGAGAATGCGAAAATGGCGTTGAGCCTTCGCAGATATCGGATTACAAGGAAATTCAATTGCAATGGAATTTATAATTGTGTATCCGATCCCTTCGCAAATTACATTACCAAAGATAAGTGTGAATGTTATTACCCACTTGGGGAATGTTTCCTGCCAGTCTTATCTCATTTCCCCATTTTTATTTCCTCACGCATACTTTCCCAGAATTAATTTATTTCCTTAAAAAAAAACCCCAAACGAATTTTATTATCTGACAGGTTTACAACTGAAAACTAAAAAAACTGCACTGTCCTTTTGTGCAAGTGGATGAATTGATATATCAATCCATCCGATCTGTGAAATAGGTTATTAGATATTGTTGGAAGGTGGATGGAATAGAGTACGCTTATGTCCATAAGAGAGATTTTATCGGTTCATCTGATAAAAGTGGAGTAAGTTCAGGATGCTAGCGATATTTTAAAGGGGGATTTGCTTTGAAAACACTACCCTAAAAGAGCAACAAACAGTTTTGAATGTATTCGACCGGTGTTCAACCGGAAAACGTTTCTAATAGGATTTAGATGATTTTAACTATTCTTTGTAAACATGTTTTTATTATATACACGTATGATATTTAAAAATTGATTAGGTGGTTGTATTGTAAGATCCACTTTCACTTTGAATAAATATCTGAGAAAATATAAATATTTTTTAAAATACCGTGATCGAGGTTCATTATTGTTAACAATTTCTGATCAAAGTTGCGTTCTAAAGAAGTTCTAATATGATTAAAAAAAAGCATAAAAGAACAATCATATTAGAACTTCTTTAGAACGCAACTTTGATCAGAAATTGTTAACAATAATGAACCTCGATCACGGTATTTTAAAAAATATTTATATTTTCTCATACATAAAAACCACATTTATTCATTTTTCTGCGCGATTCATTCTCTTAAAAATAAAGTACAAAAGAAAAAAAAGCAAGTAGAGAATTAAATTCTATGCGTCAAAGTCGCTGTCCTATTATCGATTATTGAAAATTACGTAAATTAAACTCAAACCGGGTATCAGGAACACCTATCCTACAAATTCATATTTTTTTCTATGAACTGAACTCGAAATTTTACTTCATGTGCCAGCGGTATAAACACTGACATATTGTGAAGTTCAAAATATTTAACTTAGGTTTGATCTCACATTAATTAATTTTGACAATTTTACGAATAAAGCACTAATAACCTTTCTTCACACTTTTATTTGAATTACCAAATGTACATTTCGGACACAAAGTGACCATTATCAATGGATTAACACTAAATACAAAACAGAAATTTTAAACTATATATAGACAGGCAGATTATAATACAAAAGCGGTGGGAGTGCAAAAAGGAAAAAAACGTAAATTAAGAGGTGGGCCGAAGGAATGAGGGTGGCGGTACAACCAGGTAAAGTGGATAAGGGAAAAAATCACAGATTAAGGTGGTGCAATTAAATCTAATATGTATTGTGAAGTGGACTTAAATCAAAATTCAATAATTTATTTTCATGTTTTTTCATTTCAATGGCTTCTAACATATTTAAACGATAATTTGATGATTGTTTTAATAATTTAATGTTCTTTATTGTGATTTTGTGGCCAGTTTCTAGTAAGTGATTAGCCACTGCAGATTTTTCGTAATTAAGATATTTGGCTTGTGCTAAGTGTTCTTTCAATCTGGTATTTAGATTACGCTGACCAATATAAACTTTATCGCAATTACAACAATCGATTGAATAAATAAGTCTAGTTCATCTGATTTGTTGAATGTGTTCCCTAAAAGTTGCCGTAGTTTAGATATGCGAAGATATGCGTTTGTAATGCTGTTTTGTTTTTTGTGACGTCAGGGTAAAAGGGTATATATAATGTATTGATTATAGTAGGGTTAGGTTAGGTTTATATGGCAACAGCCGAGGCTATAGTAGAATACAAATATTTATAAATGACATTAATTTCAAAACGATTTATTTATTTTGTTGGTAATATAAGCATTTAATTTGTAATCAAATTATTTCTGACTTTGGAAGGGGTTTGTTGAATCTCTTATAAAATCCCATTTCTGGGTTTTTACCAGTTGATAGCCCTAAGTGGCTTCCATTTTACCATACCGTGTTTATGTTTAAGTCGATCCCCCAAATAGGCGTTATAATTGTTTTCCCTATGTCACTAAATATTGGCATAATTCATTAATAATTTACCTTATATTTACGGATTAGTGTAACTAGTTGTCATTTAACTTTAATTATTATCCTTTTATATATTTTATATCGTATCAGCCCCTTCCTGAATAAAATGCTAATTTAAATTAAATATAAATGTTATTCTTAACCTCACATTCTAAGTATACACAACAATTATCCAATTCACGTAAAATGTGAAGGTTAACAATAACATATCCGTTAGACTTAAGAGACTTGGTAAGAATATTGTAAAAAAGGGGCAGAACAATTTCATAAAAAAATTGAAATGATTGACAATGGAACAATAGAAAATGTCAACTGATGTTCAGACCTTAGGAAAATATTAATTGGTTTTACTGTCCTAATAAAACATGATACCTAATACAATAATAAAATTAAATTACATTTTTGTGTTACTGATACATGGAATCTTTAGTTGCGGTCACAATTGTAACTGATAGCACCTAAGCGGCTGCTTCTTCGCCCAAAAAATCTAGTTTCCTTTATATCAATCAAAAACTATCTAAGTAGAACTTTCCCACAAGAAATCAATACACACAAGAAAGTGACCACTTATTAGTACCTATTGAACTTTGGGGTCACTTCACCAGCATGGACAATGTCCGTCAGTGCATTTCGAAAATGCCCCTAAATCGAAATACCGATGAATGCGCACACATGAACACGTTTTCTGGAGAGGACAAGCGTACAATTGTGGCGTGTGTATTTTAAAACGGAAACAGTTGTCAGAAGACCGCCGGCCGTTTGAACCTGTCAATCACGGGTGTCAAAAGGAACGCTGAGATATTTCGAAACATCTCTCGTCTATTTCGTTCCCGTCGCCGATGTCTTATTTACTGCCATTGAGAGAGAGAGAGAGAGAGAGAGAGAGAGAAAGAGAGATAGAGAGAGATGTGTATTTTTCATTCAACAAGTAATATAAATGTGTTTTCTTATTATTTCTCGTAGTTGGTTATTTATAATAATAATTACAATCAACACGAATATTTTGGAGCAGAGTTAGGACGAATCCTCGTAAAAAGGATTCGAATCACGAATACTCGAATAAAGGATTCGTAAAAAATAAATATGATTTGAATCAAAGAAGAAGTAGAAATACTTAATGAATAAATTTGATTTTATTATTTATTTGCAATCATTAACTTATAAATATCGTTACCAGGTGTTTTAACAAAAATATTTAAAACCTAATTATTTATTATTAACACTGAACATCGTTGATAACTGACTACATATCTGATTCCGTGTTACTCTGATTAAAGATGTATTTGTGTGCTTTCGAAATTCACTTCAAATCAGTGTCTTGTACGCGTGGCGCATGAAGTAAAATTTCGAGTTTAGAAAAGCCCCGTGAAAATTTGTCTCGGGTCGCTGCGCGACCCTCGACAAATTTTCTACGCGGGGCTTTTCTAAACTCGAAATTTTACTTCATGCTTAACCTGGGAGTGTAATAACTCGTTAAAAAATTCAAATTAAACTCTATTATAAAATCGACGAATGCCTGAAAATTACGCAAATAAAATATTTACTGAATATCATTAAAACCGGGAAAGTCAGAGAAAAGTCATGGAGTTTTATTTAAATTGACCAAAACACTAACAAATAAGCCATATGATGTTATTAAATTTGTCAAAATCAACAGGCTTCATAAAAATTACAAAACACGTAAACATTTATAAAACCAACTTAAATATTGACAAAAACAATAAAAACAATTTAACAAAATATGGGTTTCCCATAGAAGAAAGTCATATTAAAAGGTCAAGGAAAAAATTGTCGGAAAAATTTTACATTTTAGATGTGTATTTTTCATTCAACAAGTAATATAAATGTGTTTTCTTATTATTTCTCGTAGTTGGTTATTTATAATAATAATTACAATCAACACGAATATTTTGGAGCAGAGTTAGGACGATTCCTCGTAAAAAGGATTCGAATCACGAATACTCGAATAAAGGATTCGTAAGAAATAAATATGATTTGAATCAAAGATTCGAGTCCTGTTTTTTCGAATCTCGAATAGAAATACTTAATGAATAAATTTGATTTTATTATTTATTTACAATCATTAACATATAAATATCGTTACCAGGTGTTTTAACAAAAATATTCAAAACCTAATTATTTATTATTAACACTGAACATCGTTGATAACTGACTACATATCTGATTCCGTGTTACTCTGATTAAAGATGTATTTGTGTGCTTTCGAAATTCACTTCAAATCAGTGTCTTGTACGCGTGGCGCATGAAGTAAAATTTCGAGTTTAGAAAAGCCCCGTGAAAATTTGTCTCGGGTCGCTGCGCGACCCTCGACAAATTTTCTACGCGGGGCTTTTCTAAACTCGAAATTTTACTTCATGCTTAACCTGGGAGTGTAAAATTTCAAATTAAACTCTATTATAAAATCGACGAATGCCTGAAAATTACGCAAATAAAATATTTACTGAATATCATTAAAACCGGGAAAGTCAAAGAGAAAAGTCATGGAGTTTTATATAAATTGACAAAAACACTAACAAAAAAGCCATATGATGTTATTAAATTTGTCAAAATCAACAGGCTTCATAAAAATTACAAAACACGTAAACATTTATAAAACCAACTTAAATATTGACAAAAACAATTAAAACAATTTAACAAAATATGGGTTTCCCATAGAAGAAAGTCATATTAAAAGGTCAAGGAAAAAATTGTCGGAAAAATTTTACATTTTAGATCGTGGCTACCATGTCAGTTTTACTTTAAATAATATTAAACATAATAAACATTTTCAGTCATTTAATGTTCTTATCAGAGCATTCAGTTTGAAGTTTCGAACGAGTGTCTTCCACTCGACTAAACATGAAGTATAATTTAGAGTTTAGAAAAGCCCGGGGTAGAAAATTTGTCGAGGGTCGCGCCAGCGACCCTCGACAAATTTTCACGGGGCTTTTCTAAACTTTAAATTTTACATCATGCGCCACGCGTATAAAACACTGATTTAACGAGACATTTAATTATTTCGAATTATTTTTGACGATTCAAATCCTTTTATAAATATTCGAATTTATTAATTAATTTTTTTATAAGAATTCGAATCACCAGCATTTGGATTCGAATACGAATCCTCTTAAAAAAATGTAGCGAATCCGGATCACAAATCCAGTTTAACTAAAGTATTCGAATGCCTCTATTGAATCGTCTAAAAGGATTCGAGTCCTGGATTCAAATCCTGAATGATTCGAATCCTGCCCAGCTCTGTTTTGAGTCACTTTTGATCTTGATCAATTGAGGTTTTTTTGTAATTTAAAGATTTTGAATAAAATAAAGTGAGTTAATACAACCAGACAGGTTCCGAGTACAAGATAAATGTATTTCAGTACTGGATACAAGTACTCTGCGAAATATGTACTCGAGGACCAAGTACAAGCACGTAACAATAGGTACTTAAGTACTTTTATGAGTTCTGGTTCTTTGAGGAGTGCGCATTTCTGCACTGCACTTAGGCCTCATAAGGCTCATTGTGTGACTGTTATGAGTACAAAGTACTAAATACATGGAGTGAATAAGGAATATGATTGCAACCCCTTGATTTACGATTTAAAATCACACAGTGATTTTTTTCTTAGTATACTTTTATACATTCCAAAAAATAATTCCAGACGTTCGAATTAATCAAAATAAATATTTGTAAAATTATTTTGTAAGAGATGAAAAACAAGCGGAGAGTATATTTTAAACTTCACAATATTTCATTGTTTTATACACGTAGCGCATGAAGTAAAATTTCGAGTTTAGAAAAGCGTAATTTGGATAGGTCGCTCCGCTGCGCTACGCGACCTATCCAAATTCTTCAGGCTTTTCTAAACTCGAAATTTTACCTCATGCTTAATCTGGGAGTGGAAAACACTCGTTTGAAGCTTTAAATGAACTCTTTTTAAAAACAACGAATGTAGAAAAATTAACAGCGAAATAAACAAACAGGGAATTTGTCTTTTCCGTATACATTTTCACTATTTATACCCCTATAAAGCCTTAAGCCACGTGTATAAAACACTGATTTAAGTTGAGGTTCAAAACCAATATTCCTTCTTTTATTTATTTATTCAGTTAACTGAGTTTATTTGATACATATAAATCTATATTTAGCACCTTGGAATTACAAAGATAAAACACAGTTTAAAATAAATAGTAAGCAAAAACAGGAATAAAGGTAAAAACGTTACAATAAATTTACAATTCTTAATAAAAACTGTACCCCATGTTAACTTTTGTTGTGCAAATTTGAAACATTTTTTTTGTTTTATTGATAAATCAACATTTTTTTCTACGAAATGTACAATGCTAGAAGGACATAAACATGTTAGATTTCTATATTTTTGCTATCAAAGTTGAAATTAATAATACAAATAATTAAGAAAAAAAATCAACTTGGCAAAAATGTCATAATGTAAGTATTTGTTTTGCTAAACTTGAAAGCTAAAATAAAGAATTCTAACATATTTATGTCCTTCTGGCAATGAACATTTCGTAGAAAAGTGTTTGATTTATTAATAAAAACAAAAAAATAATCAAATTTGGACGACAACAAAAGTTAACATCGGGTACAATGTTTACCATGTAAATCCCTATGGCCATACTTAAATAAAACCCACGGTGTAATATTAAATGTATTTTTGATGTTTCTCTATAATTGAATATATTTTGGTTGGTTTTTATATTATTTATTTATACTTCAGTTGGTTTTTATTCTATTGAATCAAACTCTTGATGTCACATCTAGCCTAATCCACATCACACACATCTAGCCTAATCCAATCATTGATATTTCAAAAGTTGAGCCTTTGATATTTCCTTTATTTTTTTTGATTATGTTGTTTGTGGCCGTTATTGAATATTGAGATAATAAGATTTTTACACAACTCACCTAGAATTTTTGGATATTTCCCTAATATTCCGGTTTTTATTGAATTTTGTGTCAAATGAATATGTTGGTAAGACACTAGAAAATATAACTCATCTGATTTAATTTAAGTATAATTATAACGAGTGCCTTCCACTCCCAGATTAAGCATGAAGTAAAATTTCGAGTTTAGTAAAGCCTGAAGAATTTGGATAGGTCGCGTAGCGCAGCGGAGCGACCTATACAAATTAGGCTTTTCTAAACTCGAAATTTTACTTCATGCGCCACGTGTATAAAACACTGATTTAAGTTGAGGTTCAAAACCAATATTCCTTCTTTTATTTATTTATTCAGTTAACTGAGTTTATTTGATACACATAAATCTATATTTAGCACCTTTAAATTACAAAGATAAAACACAGTTTAAAATAAATAGTAAGCAAAAACAGGAATAAAGGTAAAAACGTTACAATAAATGTTCATTCTTTTAGAGCAATTCTTAATAAAGCCAGAGAATACGCGAAACAGTTGCTCATTTGTATAGACACTAAATATCAGGGTGCCTTAAAATATTCATATCTTCTATTTGGATGTTCTAAGGTAAGAAAAATTGAGAACGACTGATAGAACGATTCTATATTGTAGACAAAAGTAGCGTAAAGTTTTTATACAACTGTCTTCAATCTCGTCATCGACGCTTTAAGAAGTTCTCAATGTAAATCGAAATGTACTCGAGTACACCAAATATACTTGAGTACATTGAAATGTATTCAAGTACAAAAGAATTTTAGAAATATGTTTTTTTTAGTTACGTAAAGATTTTATCTAACTTGGAATGAAAACACTAACACTTTTTTCACAATTTCTTTAAAATATTTGCTAGATGTACATTTCGAGTACTATGTACTCATTATCAATAGCCTAAATAAGTATTTACTGGAGAACATTTTGCGGTTAAAAAGACGTCGAGTACGAGTACGTAGAAAATAAAGTACCCATGGACTGAGTACTGATTACATTAAAAATACTCAGAGTACAATTTTTGAGTACTGGCATTCGAGTACCGCCCAGCTCTGCAACCAGATGATTTAGAATTTGAGATTCACTGGACATATTAAAATCAGTCAATGTAATGCTATTTATAAATTTGAAAAATACTGCATTTTATTAATCTTTAGAAACTTTCAACTGTAATACAACTAGCAAAATGATGAATGGCCTAACATGAAATTAATGCATAGTACTAAATAACATGAAAATTGTTATCAATTATATATTTATAAATTTGGAAAATACTGCATTAATCTTAAGGAACTTTCAAGTGTAATATAACTAGCAAAATTATTAATGGCCTTAAATAAAATTGATGCATAGTACTTAATAACATCAGAATTGTCTATAGATGGCCTGAATAATTTGACCCAAATTGTTACATTTGCAGTAGGTTACTGTATGTAACAGCAAACACTTGTTGTATAATTCAATGTCCGTCAGGGTATTAGCCCGGGAAGTAGTTGTTTCAATGAGTGTTTGATATAGTCTTTGTAAGACTAACTTGTTGTAGATTGCGAAAAGAATCGCACTTTTAATGTTTGAAGTATTCTGCAACCAAGAATTGGCAATTTCATTTATACTTATGTTTGAACGGTAACGTGACCGCCAGTCTAAGGTGTCAAATTGTTTAGAGGGAATGGCAAAGCTATACTGATGAGAGATAAATCTCGAAACGCGTCTATAGATGGCCTGAATAATTTGACCCAAATTGTTACATTTGCAGTAGGTTGCTGTATATAACAGCAAACACTTGTTGTATAATTCAATGTCCGTCGGGGTATTAGCCCGGGAAGTAGTTGTTTCAATGAGTGTTTGATATAGTCTTTGTAAGACTAACTTGTTGTAGATTGCGAAAAGAATCGCACTTTTAATGTTTGAAGTATTCTGCAACCAAGAATTGGCAATTTCATTTATATCAGAATTGTTATTAATTTATAATTCAATGTTTTACAAACCAATTAATGTTTAAATTGAGCACAACTTGATTTATCAATTCCATCCAATTCACAAATCTCGCACTGCCTAAATGGAAACTTGCAGTATAAAGTGATTTTGATTTGTTACCGTAGCCCTAAGTCTCAAAATATTCCGTATTGCCGGTGATTCGTGGAGTATCCATAACATATCGTCTATATGTAACATTGTTATGTATGAAATCTAGTAGGTGCTGTATCTACTATACTTAATAAACAATACATGTTGCGGTTTGAATTGAAACAATGATTGTATTAAATTTAATTATTAGTACAATCTCAAGTTGCTAACTAGTTCTATGCATTATTGGAAACGTATATCTATTAAAATTAATTTTCAGTTATAACATATTTTGAGGTTGGCAGACAAAAATAAATTAAATTATACCTATATAATAGAATTTTGTATATTCATGTATTATTAGATATCATTAAACGTTTTCATTATTAAAACGTATTTTACATTATCATGGTTTTTAAGATCTTACAAAAGATCTGTCAGGACGAGGTAATTTCGGAAGGCCCAGAGGCCACCCGACCCACCGACCGCATAACATAAGATAAGAATTTTATGTAAACATATTGTTTAGAATATCTTTCACAATGTTCTCATTAATCACTTGGTGAAACATGATTAAAATAAAATTTGAAATAAAAACACTTGGTTTGTTTCACTAACGTTTTACTTATTATTCCGACTAGTTTCGGCTTCTAGCCATTATCAAGGAATTCACATTCCTTGATAATGGCTAGAAGCCGAAACTAGTCGGAATAATAAGTAAAACGTTAGTGAAACAAACCAAGTGTTTTTATTTCAAATTTTATATTGTTTAGATTTCAGGATTAAAACATGTAAAATTCCAATTCATTTAACTCAGAAGAATAGTGTTTATTACACATATTTAATTTTAAATCTACTATGTTAGTGGGCCCGAGACAACTGTTTAGATTTTACTGCCAACTGTTGGGGAATTCTTTGATGACCGGACTGTTGATCGTGAAAATGTTTAGGAAGCGGTCGCCATTTTTGCAATCGTACTGTTTTGTCCGATTGGTGTTGGCGGCCTAGAACTGTTGAGGTAAAGAATACAAAGAAATAAAAAAATAGAAGAATATGAGTTGTGAGAAGAATATGAGCTGTGGTCGGAGAACAGCTAAATATTCCGAAGTAGATAAATGAACTCATTTGAATAAAAAACATCGATTTTAGTCCTAATTAATTAAATTTACAATAGAAAGTCATGTATTTTCTGCAGCTTCTCTTGCGTCCTTTAATATCAATCTCGTTTTCCTCGAAAACAAAAAAAAAACACATGAAATCAAAATGACAGCAGTACCGGTCATTAGATACAAAATACATCACAATAAAGCACAAACATGTTTAATGTTGAAAATCCGTTTTTTATATGGGTGGCTCATAAAGTAAAATTTCGAGCTTAGTAAACCCTAAACATTTTCAGGCTTTTCTGAACTCGAAATTTACTTCATGTGTAATCTAGGGTTGGAAACATTCATTAGAAGCTTCAAATTGAAAGCTTTTATAAAAACAACGAATGTCTGAAGATGCACATGTATACAAAAATTGTGATATGTATATTTAAAAGAAAAATTCTCTCTTTGTGGCCAGCAAAACGAAAGTTCATAAATTAGAATCGTGAAAATTGACAAAATCGCTAAATGAGTCATTTGGTTAGTTTGGAATTGGAATTTTCTAAAATTGTGTAACTACAAATTTTACAGAATTCGTTAAATTTTTAACGAATTCTGTAAAATTTGTAGTTATACAATTTTAGAAAATTCCAATTCCAAACTAACCAAATGACCCATTTAGCGATTTTGTAAATTTTCACGATTTTGTCAATTTTCACGATTCTAATTTATGAACTTTCGTTTTGCTGGCCACAAAGAGAGAATTTTTCTTTTAATTATACCTATCACGATTTTTGTATACATGTGCATCTTCAGACACAGTTGTTGAAATTAATTTAAATTTATAAATAAAGCGTGCAAATATAAATTGACAAGGTTTGTGAAAGTTATAAAAAATAATAAACACTAATTTAAAAATCAAAGTAGAAATGATAAAAATCTACAAAAACCAGATTTAATTAAATTACGCAAAGTTTAAAATGACAAAAATCAAGACAAATTTAAGACGTCATTTTATTTATTTATTTATTTATTTATTACGGAAACAAAACATAAAATAGTGTTAAAAATATAACAAAAGCAACTATACTAATTAACAATATCAAGATTAATTTCTATGTTGATATTTGTTCACTTTATTAAAGAAATGTTGACAAAGAAACGACTGAAATTATATAAATTAACTAAAGTTTAAGTCGACATAAAAGTAGATAAAAATAATGACAAACTCAAGACATCATTTCTTTGTTCATATTTCATCATTTTATTAAAAAAATATCAAATACCAAATTTTCCAGCTTTCCTTAACTTAAAATTTTACTTCATGCGCCACGCGTATAAAACACTGATTTATAGTGTTCAAATTATACTGCTTAGTTTTGTTCACATCATAATTAATTTTTCAAATGTTTATATGGAATTTGTGAAAGTATACTTAAATGAAAAATCCTGGTATATCAATATTTAACAAAAGTCACAAATTTTAAATAATTATTGCTAAATAAAATCATCAAAACCAACAGGACCCGATCAAAACATCCACACGTCTCTCTGTACAATGCCTAAGAATGAAATTTTAAAGAGCACAGATTTTCTGTACAAAATTAATTCTTTTGATTAAGTAAAGTGAGCTTTGGAAACAAAACCAACACGACTGGTTTTAAAGAAAATATTTAAAATTTGCACACAATTTTTAATGTAAATTGCATATTTTAATGGAGAAACAGCAAAAAAATTACAGGTATTTACATTTCTAAAAGTTAGTACATACGAATATGTACTTTAATTTTTTACTTAAAAGAAATTATCAAAATTATGCCCAACAAGTAGATAGAAGACCAGCATTACGGCCAGTAAAAATAGTGTGGATGTTTTGATAGGGTTCCAAAACAACACACATTATAAAATTTTACAAAAATTTCATAAATACGAAAATTAGGACAAACTGACAAAAATTTAACATTTATTATGAATAAGTATAAATGAAATTGCCAATTCTTGGTTGCAGAATACTTCAAACATTAAAAGTGCGATTCTTTTCGCAATCTACAACAAGTTAGTCTTACAAAGACTATATCCAACACTCATTGAAACAACTTCTTCCCGGGCTAATACCCCGACGGACATTGAATTATACAACAAGTGTTTGCACATACAGTAACCTATTGCAAATGTAACAATTTGTGTCAAATTATTCAGGCCATCTATAGACGCGTTTCGAGATTTATCTCTCATCAGTATAGCTTTACCATTCCCTCTAAACGGTAACGTGACCGCCAGTCTAAGGTGTCAAATTGTTTAGAGGGAATGGCAAAGCTATACTGATGAGAGATAAATCTCGAAACGCGTCTATAGATGGCCTGAATAATTTGACCCAAATTATTACATTTGCAGTAGGTTACTGTATGTAACAGCAAACACTTGTTGTATAATTCAATGTCCGTCGGGGTATTAGCCCGGGAAGTAGTTGTTTCAATGAGTGTTTGATATAGTCTTTGTAAGACTAACTTGTTGTAGATTGCAAAAAGAATCGCACTTTTAATGTTTTTTTTATTTATTATGAAACTGTTTTTGAAAGATAATTATCGCCCCAAAATTACTCTCTGGTCCGCTCCTGATCTATGTTTGATAAAATGTTCTATGAATATTAAAAATGTTTTAAATACTAAGTTATTTGAAATGTCACAATGAAATCAATAAATTATGGATTCGTTAATGCAACAATACGTTATTGTCCACACATCCTCTTGATCAAAAAAATAAGAAGAAATAGACTCTGTATTCACAATAATACACAAAAAACGAACACAATGTTAATAAAAATACAAGTTATATATTTGTTTAATACCTAGGGTCAAATCATTACAATATATTGTACATGCATTTCGTCACTCCGATGCCCGAAAACTTAAAATTTTGAAAAAGGAAAATAATTTAGAAAAACATGCTAACATATTTTATAATTATATTTTTCGAATTCCATATTTGTAAAAAACGGTAGCTATAATTCTTTCCCATTAATTTTAATTAATTTTTTTCTCGTCTCGTTTCTACTTCTTACGTGTGCTATTTTTTCCTAGACCCATCCATTAATTATCTAAAAGGACATTAATGAAAGACACGTGATCCACACGCGATTTGACCCTCCCCTAATTCATCAAATCACCCCTTCGATGCTGTATGGGCATCACCATGGTAGCATGCTCACTTTGGGTCGGTTACTTATTAGAGACGGGATTAGTAATAATAGACCGTTCCGAGAGCTTGTTATTATTCTTGTAATTATCCGATTGTCGTGCGGTTGTGTAATTTATTTTAATCTTTGCAGTTCGCGCTTATTTACAAAAAATAATTACAGGCATTTAATGTATTTAAGTGCATGGTTATCAATTTTAAATCATAAATTTGATAAGGTTTGAATTTAAGAGCACACAAGAGCATTCAGCATACAATTATACCGTGCGATCGTTTAAATTATGATTTAGAGTAGGCGGCATTTTTCTTGTGCGGTTGCTCAGAATGCTAATTAAATGATAGAATAAATTTGAGGTTATAGTAAACTATGTGTTAACAGTCAGTAGTGCCAATCTAATTTAAAATTCAAAGAATACTCTAAATCCTGTTTTAAACGATCACACGGGGTCAAATATAATCTTTTGAGATAATCGATTACAGTTTTTACAGTATTACGTGAAACGTTGGATATAAATGAGTTTTGCAGTATATTCCGGTGAATCGTGTAAAGGGTGCAACATTTTCGATGTGTATTTTTGTTATTTTGTAGATATGTTTTATTTGTTTGATCGATAGACAAAAGCTGATGCCTACAGAGCTAGGATGTCAAACGTATTTTATGTACCAAATAATAATTGTTTTAATGTAATAAGTTATTACATATTTATTGTCTTAGTAGTCTTATTAATTAAAACTTATTGTTTGCAGTTTATATGAACACTACCATAATTTTATTTACAGGGAGTTTTTCTTTTAGGAATACATATCCCAATTCGACCGTATACGCTGTGAATCTTCAGATATTCGCTGTTTTTTTTAAAGGGATCAAATTGAAGCTTTAAACGAGTGTGTTCCACTCCCAGATTAAGCATGAAGTAAAATTTCGAGTTTAGAGAAGTCTGAAAATTTGGTTTGGTCGCGTAGCGCTACGCGACCAAACCAAATTTTCATGCTTTTCTAAAATCGAAATTTTACTTCATGGGCCACGCGTATTAAAAACTGAAATATTTCAAAGTTAATGATATGCTACTAAAGAAGTATGGTAAATGCGAATATTTCGAACTTCATCTAAAACCAGTGTTTTATACGCCTGGCGCTTGAAGCAAAATTTCGAGTTTAGAAAAGCCTGAAAATTTGGTTTGGTCGCGTAGCGCTACGCGCTACACGACCAAACCAAATTTTCAGGCTTTTCTAAACTCGAAATTTTGCTTCATGCTTAACCTGGGAGTGGAAAACACTCGTTTAAACTTCAACTTGAACTCTTTACAACGTATGCATATGTATACTTGAAAGAAAATTTTCCTGTATTATATGTATAATAATTTAATGTTTAATTTTTCGTTACAACAGAAAACAAAATAAACTCTTTTATTTTAAAACATCCGTATACATTCTATGTGAACGAAAAATGCGTTGAAAACACTTAGTTATTTACAGCATCTAAATACTAAGAGAACTAATAATATATACTTATTCTGGTCATCTTACCCAGTTTAGGGTATGTCACATCGAATAAGTTACAAATCAATTAACACGTTAGCGAAGCCTTAACAATGAATGGGCTCCGAGTTGGTCAAGCGTGATGACAGAATATAGGAAGCCTGTGAACCTACTTCCCATAGGCTGGAATTGTAAAACTATAGGATGTTCCTCACGCATCCGAAGACCCGCAGGGCTTCCTTAAAAAAACTACAAAGGGGAAGAGATTACCAATAACAACGGGATAGTGCATAAATCCAACAAGCCAATAAACACCGAGTTCCGACTTGGATCTTTATACTTACTTTACTAAGGTTTCAACACTCAATACAACATTAGTATGAGAATCAATCTTCTCGTAAAAATGTTTTCTGCTGGATTTGATAAGGACAAATCAAATTAATTAGATATTAGTTAAGATCAAACTGATATCTAATTAATTTGATCTGTCCTTATCAAATAGAGCAGAAAACATTATTTATTTACTCCAGCAATAGACAATTTTACCACTGATAAGATACCACTATGATTTCTCGTTATAATAATAAAATAATAATATATATCTATATAATCAGTATTCCCTTTTACCATATGGTGTCGGGTTTAAAATAATAATAATATACAATTATTTTCTTTCCATTTTATACATTATATTTAGAAAAAATACAAAGAATTATCACATTTATAATCATAAGGAAAACAAGACACAAGTTCAAGTGGATGTCGAAACATCCCCTGTTCTTCCACTGTGCCTTGGAAGTGACTATAACCTTAATAATACAATATATAGACAATAAAATAACAAACAAAAACAGGTGAGGAGTAAAAAGATATATCTTGAAAGATATTACACATATATACATACATACATACCGCTGCTTTAACATTAAACATTTAACTTATAGTGCGGTAGATTGCTGGTTATCAAACAATTTAACATCATCAAACAATTTAACAATAATCTGGAGCAGTGGTTCTTAACCGGTGGTCCGCGAAATATTTTAGAAACATTTATTCATTTAAAGAAGTTGAAAAGTTTTGATCAAAATGAGTGATGGGAATAATCGAGATATTTTATTATTTTGGACCGAGATATTTTATTAATCGATGTTATTATTATTATTATATTTCATCGATATAATAAACGTTATTTTTTTCACATCTTCCATCTATTCTAGTGATGGTATCATTGGTATGGAATCCATGGATTGTTTCAATTATAAAAATAATCGAATATTTTGAGAAAGCTCGATTGGTTTGATTATTCGCTCCATAAATCAAAAATTAAAGCTTACATTAATCACATTAAATCCGAAGATTGTTGTAACGTGAGATTAAAGAAAATCTGCCTAAGTTGGATATAAAACTTAAGCATATGTAATTAGTATATATTTTTGAACAATATTAATTGGGTTTATGGTTTTAGCGGCGAAATTAATTCATAAAATAAAATGGAGACGAGTAGAAATTTGTTTCTATTTTTTTTTTAATTCCTTTTACACATATATTTGTGCCAATATTTCGCCAAAATTTCTTGGATTTTTCATATAGGCACATATATTTAAATAAGAAAAATTAAAAATAAATTACATACAAATTTCTCCAATAGTCTCCGTCTCCATTTTATTTTTTGAATTAATTCCGCTGCAAAAACCAAAAGCCAATTAATATTTTCAACTTGACGGCAAACAAATATATATATATATATATATATATATATATATATATATATTTGTATCACTGTTTCTTCGGGTTTGGTCCCCCGTATAATTCGACGTTTCGATGACGTCGCAGTCATCATCGTCAGGAATAACTATAATTATATATATATATATATATAAATTAACTTTACTCGTACACAAACCGATTTTTTAAAAAGGAATTTATTTCTTAACACCCGTGTTCACGGTTTGGTCTCTAATTCATAACTAACGATACAATAATAAAATATAATATAATAAGATAAAATAGCGAAATAAGCATGAGATAACAATTATGCAAAATAAGCAGAATAATGTATAAATGGATAAATAGATAATAAGTGCTATTGTTTATAATGAAAGGAGTCTGTTGTGTTGGCGTCAGGTAACTCCTCCCCCCTTAGATTCTGGCATCGCCAGGAAGTTGAAAGTGGATCCTGGTGTCATCTTGATGATGTCCTTGATTTTTCTTTTTTCTTATCCATCTGGTGATGAAATATCCGGCGATGATGAAGACGGCAATGTACAGGGTTGTAGTCCAAATACTTGGCATCAGGATATTGGGACGCTGATCCAGAGAAGGCAATTGTTGAAGAATTGGTACTTCTTGTAGATTTAATTTTTTCAGTTTGATGGTCATCCCGTTGTATTGTGATTTTTCAAATTTAATTTGTGGGTTGTCGATAAGAATAGGGATTCCAACAGTAGATTCCAGAAATCTAATTTGGTGATTTCGGAACTTGATTTTACATCCATTTTCCTTAATTAAATGGATGCCAATTAAAGATGTGGTGTGTGTTTCCTTCTGGCATTCGACTTTGATGTCTTCTTGGTTTGGAAATACTGCCAAGTACTGATTTATGTCTGGTATAATTTCCAGGTGATTTGAATTGATGATTAACTTGGTGAACTGGCAATTTCGGTTGTCTTCATGTAGCAGAATTGTTTTCTCGCATTCGGCATGGTGATTCATGAGCACAGAATCCGGACATTGATAATACTTATTACCTTTGTTACACAAGCGGCTTAGAGGCCAAATTTTGTTCTCAACTTTCGATTTGAGTAAATATTTAATTTCGGGTATAATAGTCACAAAGTCTGATTCCAACTTAGTAGGAATAGGGTTTAAGTGGAAAAGTTCAAAATCATTTTCGTAATTGATTGGGATAGAGAGGAAATAGTTAATTTTTGTATTTTCTAGTTTACAATTTACTTTCATGACCATTTCAAAATCGAATATATTTTCAGCCTTAAGTTCAAAAGGGAGTTGCTCGTTATAATATATTGATATTTTTTCAATTTCTTTATATAATTCAGTTGGCCTTATAATGCTTGGGTGTAACAATCCTAATTTGCAAAACAAAAGTGAATTTTCAATATCCTCTAAGATATTTAAAATTACATTATATAAAATAATAAGTTGATTAAATAAATCTTTGGCAAATAAAATATTACCATGTTCTACTTCGTTTTTAAGAAGAGCATTTAATTTTAGAATTTTTGATTTTAACATTAATTCATTATGTTCAATATCTCGTAGAGTTTCATTAAATTTTCCGATAAGTATTTGATTTATACTATATCGCATTTGTAATTGACTATAAATAGTTTTTTGATTTAATTCCAAGTGATTTAATATTTGGTCAATTCTTTTCCCATCATTTGCATCTAAATTTCCGGTAACGGTTTTAACTATCGTTCCGAGTCCATCGATCAGACCTCTTTTACTTCTATTTTTCTTACTTGATTGAAGTTTTATATCAAAGATTTTATTAGAAATTTTATTTTGAGTAAATCTAATTGTTTTATTATAATTATCAAATATTTTTGTAAACGTTGATATATTTTGGATTGTTAAAATCAAAAATGAATATTGAGTATTTTAAATTTTCAAATTCTGTATATATAGGCATTAAGCCATAATAGTGAACAAAAGTGTGTTCTGTTTTCTGAAGTTTGGCGGGTCCTAAATTCGTAGGAATCATTCCTAAATTTTTCGTAACATTTCTTATCTCTGCACCTTGCGTCAGCAAGACGATGACGGACCTGCAAGAGGATCGTCGTCTATAGTTTTATTTAAATTATGAACTCTAGGACTTTTAATATTTGAAATATGAATTTTTTCTACGACATTGTGATGTTTAGCTTTTATTTTAGCTGTTTTTAATTGAGGGTTTAATTCTGTAAGATTTTCCTGTTTATATTTATTTTTTGTTTTCGCTTGTTTTTGTCTATTTTTGACAAATACTCTACTTGAAAGGGATTGAGGCAACTCTTCACGAGTTTCATTATGTTTTGTAATAGTTTTTGATTTATCCGTCGTAAGACGTTCATTAATTTTTTGATAGAATAATTTCATTTTCTCTCTATGATTAACAATATAATTATTTACTAATCTATTTTCAATGTCAATATTAAATGGGTCACTAGTGTCTAAATGACCAGAGATTATTTCTGATGGCTTAAATTTCGTCGCAGAATGAATTGAATTATTATATGCAAGAAGTGCATAATTTATTTTGTATTCGATAGGGTCTCCTTTTGATGAATTTTGATTATTTAATAAGCGTATGTGCTCAATAATGGTTGAGTGGACTCTCTCAACAATTCCATTGGACTCAGGGTGTTGAGAGCTAATGAAATGTAATTTTACTCCGTGTAGTTCAAGTAATTCTTTAATTACTGTATTTTTGAATTCCAAGTGGTTATCCGAAATAATTTGTTCGGGTACACCATGATGTGTGAAAAATCTAATTAATTTATTAGCAATCTCTGTTGCTTGTTGTGAATTTAATTTATAAAGCTGTGTGTATTTTGAGAATGAATCTATTACAGTAAGAAATTTAACTTTTTCTAAAGCGATAGTGTCAATGTGCACTATTTCAAAGGGTTTCATTGCTGTTGGAGTAATATTAAATTTTAAGTTTAAGGGCTTCCTATCATATTTACTGACAAGACAGATTTCACATTGATTAATAAAATTTTGAATTGTTCGTCTTTGATCAGGCCAATAAAATCGTCTTTTAATTTGTGCCTCAGTTTCGTCGATACCACGATGGTTACACTTTCCTTCGTGATACGCTCGTATTGTATTATCTATTTCTTCATGACTTTCTACGTCACAAAGTAATTCCGTACATTTTATAAAATTACTCGCAGAATTTTTAAAGTATTTTTGCATCGTTACAGAAAATGTCTCATAAATGGGGCTTTCAAAGTATAAGTGATATTTAATATTGGGAACTGTATATTCCTTTATAAATTCAATGACATTATTGTCAAAATCTGATTTTGAAAATTGAACATTTATACGTTGTTTTTTATTGTTAAATAATAACCTAATTACTGGTGGCGAAGGGGCATAATTTACTTCAGAGATTATAATTTGATTATTTCCATAATTTACAGCTTTTTCTAAAATAGGGATATCAAGAATAGGGTTTTCAATATTTGTGTGCGCTGTATCATTATTATTATCATTAAGAATTTCATTTAATTCATCTTCATTTAAATCTATCTGTGAATCTCCCATTTGTGCTATTATTGATTCGATTTCGTCTCCTACATTCGTCAATTCTACTTTAGCATTATCATCATTTACATTAATTTCTATTCTGGAGAGAAAATCAGCATTTTTGTTTAATGCTCCCTTTTTATATACTATCGTGTAATCATATTCTGAAAGTTTTAATTTCCAACGTACTAATTTTGAATTAGGCTCTTTTATATTCATGAGCCACTGGAGTGGTTTATGATCACAAACTATTTGAAAAGTTCGACCGTATAAATATGGTCGAAAATATTTAACTGCCCATACTATTGCAAGAAGCTCTTTTTCAATTGTTGAATAATTTGTTTCGGAGTTGTTCAAAGTTCTACTCGCGTAAGCTATTGGTAAATCGTTTCCTATTTTGCCTTGGGATAACACAGCGCCTATTGCAAAATTACTAGCGTCTGTGGTTAAAATAAATGGTTTACTAAAATCTGGATACTGAAGCAAGGGTTCATTTGTTAAAACATTTTTACATAGATTAAAGCAATTTTGATAATCAGAATCGTTTATATTAATAATTGCATCTTTCTTTAATCTTTTTGTTAAAGGTTTAGTCAATCCAGCAAAGTCTTTTATAAATTTTCGATAGTAACCTAGTAATCCTAGAAATCCTTTAATTTGTTTAACATTTTTTGGAATAGTAAAATTTTGAATAGCTTTAATTTTTTCTGGGTTTGGTTTGACACCTTGAGGGGTAACTATATGTCCTAAATAAGCTACTTCTTTGCGTAAAAATTCAGATTTGTCCAGTTGTATTTTTAAATTTGAGTCCCTAAGACGGTTAAAAACTTCTCTTAATCGATTTACATGCTCTTGTAAGCTGGTGCTAAATATAATAATATCATCCATATACACAAGACATTTTTCGTTTTGTATTCCTCTTAAAATATTATCCATAACCCTCTGAAATGTAGCAGGGGCGTTTTTTAGGCCAAATGGCATTCGCAAAAATTCGTAATGTCCATTTTCAGTATTAAATGCTGTTTTGTGTATATCATTTTCTTCAATTTCTACTTGGTGAAAGCCAGAGGCTAAATCTAATGTAGTAAAATATTGTGATCGTCCTAATTTGTCTAATAAATCATTAATATTTGGTAATGATACCCTTTCACCTATTGTTTTTTCATTTAATTTCCTGTAATCAATAACTACGCGCCATTTGCGTTTTCCGGAAGCATCCAATTTTTTGGGGACCACCCAAATTGGAGAAGACCATGGACTATAAGATGGTCTAATTATTTTTTGATCGAGCATATTTTTAATTTGGTTATCCACCTCTATTTTGTGAATGTGTGGATAACGATACGATTTAGTATATACAGGAAGTTCATCGGACGTTTTAATTGCATGTTTTATTTTATTTGTAAATGTAAGTTTATTATTTTCCATATGGAATATATCTGCGTATTCTTTAATTAAATTAGTAATAACATTTTTCTCTTCTGAGTTCATATGATCTGTACGTATTTTTAATATATCAAATTTAATTTTTTCGTAGTTTAATGTATTAACATTATATTCTTCATTATTTCCATTTTGTAATTCCCAATCATATTCGCTGATAGGGTCTACAATAAATGGTTTTTTCACATAAATATTTTCATCTTTTTCACCCTTATTTATTATTGTACAGATTGCTTTATTATTCCTAACATGACTTATGCATTCTGGAATTTCTAAATTATTTAATTTTATATGCGGAATTATTACATCGCCATTATTTATATTATTTATGTCTACCTCAATTATTTGTTCGGACCTTGCGGGTACTACTATGCACTTCGTATCCGGAGTTTCACGAACGTTACCAAAATTAAGTGGTATTTTACACTTAGGGGTAGTTAATATTTCTTTATCAATATTTATAATTGCTTGTATATTTTTTAAATTATCCATTCCCAACAGGGCATCGAAATTAGAGTGAAAATCAAATAGATAAAATTTAAGATTAGCATATTTTGATTTTAATAATTGCGTCAACGGAATTAATGTACTATTTTTTCCAAAAGTGGTACCATGTGCGCTGGCCACTTGGAAAGGTTCATATTTAATATTTTCTTTAAATAATTTCCTAGCAATTTTCGGATTTACAAAAGATCTCGAACTTCCAGAGTCAATTAGAATTTTAATTTTATTTTGGGGGTCATATATAAAAGGAAGTTCACTATAATTATTAGTAATCCCCATTAATTCAAAAGAGTTTCCTCCGAGGCGGTTTTGCCTAAAAAATCTTGTTGTTCTTCATCAATATTATAAATTTGGTTCCTATTTGGAATAATGGCGTTTCGTCCTGTAGTAACGGACATGGGTGTAGAATTTTGTAAATTAGGTGCAGAATTTTGTGGAGTATTTGAAGTACTCGGTCCATAAGGATTATGATTATTATTATTATGATAATTGAATGTTCTTGGATTTTTACTATTAAAAGAACTATAATTTTTATTTTGGAATGCATTATTCCGATTCGGATAAGAATTATTAAATTGTTTGCTATTATTGTGACGAGAAGGATAGCGTGGACCATTGTTATAATTATTACGTGACTGATAAAAGTTATCAGAATAAGATGGAATGGGACGTCGTGCAAATATTTTATTTTTATCTTTATTTATCGGATTGTTGATTGTGACCTCCGTTTGAAAGTCATTAGTAAGCATATTTAATGCTGTGTTTAAATCTGCAGGGTTCTTGACCCGCATTTGTGAACCAATGGGATCTTTTAATCCTCTTAATAAAACTTTTAAAGCATTAGCCCTAAAAAATATTCGCAAGTGCTGTCTTTCTTGCAAGTCAGCAATATGATTTGTTATGTACGCAACTTGTAAATTTAAAAGAGATTGAATTTTATTATAAAAATCGAACACAGTTTCGTTCGTATTCTGCCTTAATGTGCAAATTTCGTAATTTAATGTATAATGGTCTCGTTTGTCACCGTATGAATTTAGTAATGCATTTTTTAAAGAATTCCAATTATTAACTGCACTCGATGATATATTAATAGCAGCTTCACCCTTAACCCTTGAAACTATGGTAGTCATTAAGTAATCATTTACAAAATCATTATTATCCTCAGCATTATAAAATCTATTTAAAAGTCTTTCACATACTTCAATAAATCTAGGTAAAAGTTCTGGTTCTCCCCTGAACTCAGGAATCATTTGCATATATTCGGGTTTTAAAGCTACGGCCATTTTGGTATATTTTTTTTTGTTTATTATTAGGAACAAGATTTAGATATGTTAGTAAATGAGCTATGAATCAGAATTTGTGTCTTTTTTTGAAATAAATCACTGTTTTAACTATACGCGTTAAAAAATCAATCAACTTGTGTAACTTACAGTAAAAGTATTATGTCCATGGGATACTTTCGATATTCGCTCGAAGATCTCGTGAACGTAGTGGACGATGTCTCTCAGGACGGAAATTGTCTGGGCTGCTCAATGTTCGGAGGGCCGCTCTGAAGGTCGATGTCCACCGTAAAAACTCCCGAATTAATCCAAAGAAAAGGAAAAATGAATGAAATCTTCACTTTTCGGGATCCTACCGACTGCGCCAATTAACTTTACTCGTACACAAACCGATTTTTTAAAAAGGAATTTATTTCTTAACACCCGTGTTCACGGTTTGGTCTCTAATTCATAACTAACGATACAATAATAAAATATAATATAATAAGATAAAATAGCGAAATAAGCATGAGATAACAATTATGCAAAATAAGCAGAATAATGTATAAATGGATAAATAGATAATAAGTGCTATTGTTTATAATGAAAGGAGTCTGTTGTGTTGGCGTCAGGTAACTTATATATATATATATACAGAGAGTTTTATTTAAGACGGAACATACGTCGTACATTTTCCGATGCTCGGTTTATTAAAAGAATTTATTTGAAGCTTTAAACGAGTGTTTTCCACTCCCAGACTAAGCATGAAGTAAAATTTCGAGTTTAGAAAAGCCTGAAAATTTGGTTTGGTCGCGTAGCGCGAAGCGCGGAGCGGCCAAACCAAATTTTCAGGCTTTTCTAAACTCGAAATGTTACTTCATGCGCCACCGGCACACAACACTGATTTATTGAAAAGTTTAGCAGTGTGTTTTAAACTTCGTAATATGTCAGTGTTTTGTACCGGTGGCGCATGAAGTAAAATTTCGAGTTTAGAAAAGCCTGAAAATTTGGTTTGGCCGCTCCGCGCTTCGCGCTACGCGACCAAACCAAATTTTCAGGCTTTTCTAAACTCGAAATTTTACTTCATGCTTAATCTGGGAGTGGAAAACACTCGATTAAAGCTTCAAATTATTTTAATAAACCGAGCATCGGAAAATGTACGGCGTATGATGGGAATAATCGAGATATTTTATTTATTTTGGACCGAGATATTTTATTAATCCATGTTATTATTATTATTATATTTCATCGATATAATAAACGTTTTTTTTTTTCACATCTTCCATCTATTCTAGTGATGGTATCATTGGTATGGAATCCATGGATTGTTTCAATTATAAAAATAATCGAATATTTTGAGATAGCTCGATTGATTTGATTATTCGCTCCTTAAATCAAAAATTAAAGCTTACATTAATCACATTTAATCCGGAGTTTATTGTAACGTGAGATTAAAGTAAAATCTGCCTAAGTTGTATATAAAACTTAAGCATATGTAATTAGTATATATTTTTGAACAATATTAATTGGGTTTATGGTTTTAGCGGCGAAATTAATTCATAAAATAAAATGGAGACAAGTAGAAATTTGTTTCTAATTTTTTTTTAATTCCTTTTACATTTATATTTGTGCCTATATTTCGCCAAAATTTCTTGGATTTTTCATATAGGCACATATATTTAAAAAAGAAAAATTAAAAATAAATTACATACAAATTTCTACAATAGTCTCCGTCTCCATTTTATTTTTTGAATTAATTCCGCTGCAAAAACCAAAAGCCAATTAATATTTTCAACTTGACGGCAAACAAATATATATATATACATATATATATATATATATATATATATATATATATATATATATATATATATACAGAGAGTTTTATTTAACACGGAACATACGTCGTACATTTTCCGATGCTCGGTTTATTAAAAGAATTTATTTGAAGCTTTAAACGAGTGTTTTCCACTCCCAGACTAAGCATGAAGTAAAATTTCGAGTTTAGAAAAGCCTGAAAATTTGGATTGGTCGCGTAGCGCGAAGCGCGGAGCGGCCAAACCAAATTTTCAGGCTTTTCTAAACTCGAAATTTTACTTCATGCGCCACCGGCACACAACACTGATTTATTGAAAAGTTTAGCAGTGTGTTTTAAACTTCGTAATATGTCAGTGTTTTGTACCGGTGGCGCATGAAGTAAAATTTCGAGTTTAGAAAAGCCTGAAAATTTGGTTTGGCCGCTCCGCGCTTCGCGCTTCGCGCTTCGCGCTACGCGACCAAACCAAATTTTCAGGCCTTTCTAAACTCGAAATTTTACTTCATGCTTAGTCTGGGAGTGGAAAACACTCGTTTATAGCTTCAAATTATTTTAATAAACCGAGCATCAGAAAATGTACGGCGTATGTTCGGTGTTACATGAAACTCTATGTATATATATATATATATATATATATGTATATATATATATATATATATATATATATATATATTACTGAACTTCACAGTGTTTGCCAGGAGTAGCGAATTAAAAAAAATTAGTTTATAAAAAACCGTGACCATTCGTAATGAAAACATCATTTAAATTTGAGGTACATCTCGTTCATTTTTATCACCATCAGATTAATGCTGAATAAGCAATGAACTTCAGAATAAGTCAGTGTTTTACATAGTTGGCGCATGAAGTAAAATTTCGAGTTTAGATAAGCCTGAAAATTTGGATTTTCCGGGCGCGACTCGCTTTGCTCGTGCGTCCCGGCAAATTCAAATTTTCAGGGTTTTCTAAACTCGAAATTTTACTTTATGCTTAATCAGGGAGTGGAAAACACTCGTTAGTAGCTTCAAATTGAACGCATTTATGAATACAGAGAATGTCCAAATTTCAAACTAATTATTTTAGATGCAGTAGAAAAGTATAGATTAACTTGTTAAGAAATAAATTAATTTCAAATTAATGTTCAAATAAATGAAATTCTTAGAGCATTACAGATTTTTTAATTCGTTAAAATAATAAAAAGTACAACAAACGTATGTCTTATCTTTTTATCCTGAAACATAAATTAATATACGCCAGGTTTTGGTAAATTTAATAGAGATTGATTAAAAATTCATAATAGCTGTGTTAATATTGAAGGGATTAAAGTTCAACTTTAACAAGAATTAAATAATCCTTAAAATGTATTTACCTGAAATGATTGAAAAGTACCTAATTCGTATTAAAGCATAAAATATCAAACAAATTTAAAATTATCAGAGATTTGACGAATAAAGCACTAATAACCTTTTTTCACAAGTGTGAAGAAAAGTTATTAGTGCTTTATTCGTCAAATTTATTTGATCTTCACGTAACTCAGTCAATCAACCTATCAGAGATTGTTCAGAAATTAAACAAGATTTTGCTACTGTTGAATGAAAAAAAAATCGATAACTTCAAATAAATTTACACAAGCTAAGAATTGATTAAATTTTCTATTTCTTTAAACTTCATAGAACTAAAGATATAAGTTATGTTAAGTTCAAAGAAACGTCGAGCTCTTGTAAATTTATTGGCGAAACAATATTAAAATAAAATTAAAATAGAATTACATCATTTGTTTCACGGATTTAATTATTTATTTACTAATTACTTTCGGTTTCTACTTCTTTTTAAGGAATGTACAGAATGTATAGAAAAGTGTACTTATTTTTTATGATATTTTTTTAATCATAAAGCCATAATTTGGGTGATTTTTTAACAACACTTCAACTAGTTACTTCCTCTAATTTTGAGGCAAAATTAGAAGAAGAAAAAAAAAACTAAATATTAACTTATGTTTTTGAGTTTACGTGAAGTGATTATTACAAATAAAAAAGACATTTATTCTTTACTTCACTTTTTGTTTGTATCGTTAGATGTACATTTCGAGACATAATGTTACGTTCGTGGGCTGCTTTGTAATAATAATAAAAAGTCCTACTGGCGTTTTCGACCCGTAACAACTTGGTTTGCTTTATTGGTTATTTTGAGACCTTGGGTAGTAGCTATGTCGAATTAGTCGCATATAGCCCTGGAAATTACATCCCTCCTTAGTTATAATTTTGTGTTGATAGTGCTGACTGTTTTGTCGCTTTCCTCATACTCGAAAAACTTCCGTATTACGGGTCGAAAACGCCAGTAGGACTTTTTATTATTAGAAAATTAATTTAGTTAAAATGTGTACATTGAGTTGCTTACATTATTCCGTAACGAACTGTTACGTTAGAACAAAGCAGCCCACGAACGTAACAAATTGGCCCCACGTTGGGCGCCAATTTGTTACGTTCGTGGGCTGCTTTGTTCTAACGTAACAGTTCGTTACGGAATAATGTAAGCAACTCAATGTACACATTTTAACTAAATTAATTTTCTAATAATAAAAAGTCCTACTGGCGTTTTCGACCCGTAACAATAAGGTGCTCATTATCAATAACAAACTCAGTTTGTTATTGATAATGAGCACCTTGTGTCCCGAAATATACATCTAACGATACAAATTAAAAGTGAAGTAAGGACTAACAGTCTTTTTTATGTGTAAAGGTAATATTTCCATTTTCTTTACTGATTATTTATTAAACTGCATTCAATGGCGACAATCTGCAGAGTAGTCGTTGGAACATATAAGGTACACTACTTTTCGCTGTAGACCAAAAATCCTGTGTCTAATAGTAGAGTGACTATACTAATTATATGACATGTGACTCTGTATTAAAAAAAAGTAAGCAACCCTTAACACTTCTGCGGATACTATCTTTGATAATCTACGTATTAGAAAAATGTTGGAGCATAACTTGTTGGCCAAAGCGTCACCATGTGTATGCCAAGTCAAAAGGGATTCCATATGTAGTCCAAGAAATTTAGTAGATGTCTTATCCGTCAAATTCCTAGATAAACTGAACGTGATATTTCCCGATTTATCGCAGTTAAGTTTGAGTCGGATTACAGTTGAACCATATATAGTACCATGTTATAAGACACATTCTGCGATTCTGCCACTTTCTCAATGTCTTTACCTTGGGTGGTTATGGTGGTATTGTCAGCATATAAAATAACATTAGACGAGGAATCCGGTAAGTCATTGATGTAGATTAAGAATAGTAATGGGCCTAGAATGGAACCTCGTGGAACCCTGTGAAATAATGGCAATTTGTGTGATTTATTCCCATTTAAATATACGCATTGCGTTCTTCCAGAAAAGTACATCAATAGACTACAGGTTTCGGGATGCAAGTTACAAAAATAAAATCTACGTAGTAAAATTTCATGTCAAACACAATCGAATCCCTTCGATGAATTTCAGAATTGCGTCTGTGTGGTTCGCTCCCTTCTGAAGCCAAACTGTTGTTTTCGTAGCAGATTGTTATCTTCAAAGGATTAAATGAGTTGTCTCTGAAGATTGTTTTCAAAGACTTTACCGAATAAAGGCAGCATGGAAATTGGGCGAGGTAGTTGTTAGGATTATTATACTCGCCATTTTTGTGTAAGGGTATAACCAGTCCACATTTCGTAGAGTTTGGAAAGATATTTCTCCTGATCAATGGTGCAGCTTTTAACACATCAGGTAGCAAAAATAGTGTGGATATTTTAATAGGGTTTCCATAACCGCATCGAATTTAACATTATTATTTTTAACTTATATTAAAGAACAACTAAGCGAATTATTGACATTTTTATTACTGATTATTAAATTGCATGTATTTTGAAGTTAACGTTGTGATTTCAAAAGAATTGAAAAACGCATAAATTAAATTAAATTACACTAATAAAACAATTAACTTTGTTTGAATAACTGAGGATTTTATTGTGACTATAGTTTCGACAACTTTAATTTGTCATTATCAAACATAAAGTAATTTCAAACAAACAATTCGTCAGGTATATATACGAAAAAATTACGGTTACAAAACGGCTTTAAAAATGGGGGTGTAATTAGGTCAAGCTGGTCGTTTATTACGGGAATTCCCGAATTAGCGCGTGCTCTGTGAATTTCCAGAGACTCCAGGAGGTCCATCTTACGACCCTTTTCGGCTAAATGTATTATTGACAGTACATCCTCGCAAAAAGTATGATTGTTTTCAAGCATATGTCTAGCGAATGACGACTTATCAATCAAATTAAGCCGAGAAGAGCTAAGATGCTCCTTGAGTCTGATTTTAAAATTAAATTAAATTATTATTAAATTTGCTGAAAACTCGGGAAACAGCTTAGGTATTTGAAAAATCTTTGCATTCAACATTTTTAAGAATAACAAATTGATAAGTGGGGCCTCGGTGGCCGAGTGGGTGGAGACCCTGCCCACAGACCAAGAGGTCGCGGGTTCGAATCGCGTCCGGTGGAATAATTTATGAATAATATATTATTCCATCCGGGTCCATGGATGTAGTATGGATGAGTTTGTGTTGTTTCAGGAGTAAATGGTTGTTTATCAAAATTAGAATTGGTTAAAATACATTAAAATGTTAAAATAGATTGATGGCTAATGGTCTAGATACCAAGACCAAATAACAAACAAAAAAAATTGATAAGTTTAATAAAATTCGTCAAAATGATAGAAAATCTTGCAAAAAGCCACGATTGGTAAAAAATAGTAAATATTAAAAATTCTTATATATATTACATCATTTAACATAGGAGAAAAAATTTCAAACTCGCGCAAATTTGTGGTATAGTTAAAAAACATAAATTTTCAATAAAACAGAATGATTTTCGAAATCCTTAATATTCTAACGAGTGTCTTCCACTCCCATACTAAGCATAAAAATTAGTTGAAATATTCGTTAAAAGTTTTAAATTGAACGCTTTTCAAAATAAATCAAGATGTGTATACTTATTAGAAAAAATACTTTTATAGCATGTTAATAGTTTTGATAGCCATTCAAAAGCGTCCTAAAATATAACACTATATTAAAATTTGGCATTTATTAATTTCTTTTATTTTCCGATTCAATTGTTTCATATGAAAATATTCGAAAAGCGTGCAAAAAATATAATAATGATTGATTTAAAAATAATTCTTTCTCGAAACAGAAATCAGTGTATTTCATAAAAATAAGTCCAGAAGATATTATATCAAGCTGAATTTAACAAGGATTAATACATTTTGGTCATTACAGAAGATTCGGTAGTAAATTGGCTGCGAATACTGTAAGAGTAATCATTTTTATTGGAACTAAAAATGTATATTTGTCTATGGACCATAGGATCATATAATTTTGTTTAGGGCAAAATTGTAGTGCCACTTTTTATGCAATGTCAGCTGAAATGTATAAGTTGTACCAAAAATGAACTGGGCCTGTATTCACAGGGTAAGAATTTGCACCCAAAATGACGTCATTTTATTCTATACGGTTTGGTAAATTCTTCCCAAAATGACGTAATTTTAGTGCGACTTCTTACCGATGACAAATTGCATCGGTGCTATGTATACGGGCCCTGATTTAATCTTTAACTACAGTTTAAAATGAATAGAAATTAATTCACAGTTGGCTGATTGTATTTGTTTTTATTCTAGGAAAGTAATTTCCTTCAATTCAATGTAAAAAGTTCCTACGACAGCGCATTATTTTGCATATAATCCTAATCTAACATGTTTAGATCATGTAATGCCATAAAAAATAATACAATTAACAATATCGTTGTATCACATTGAGATATAATTTATCATCTTTCGAAAAGGTTGATAAATGGACAAGGTTTGATTTGAAAGTCTCACTTGTCCTCCTAAATTCAGATATTGTTAATTTCATTTATATTTTTTGCCTATGCTGTGCATGACTAATGTTTTAATTAAACATACATAAATCATTGAATGAATCGGTATCAGTTGCATCATTGTGTCGCATGACATGACTCTGTCTTATTTGATATGCCTACTGGCGAATTAACTAGTCACGTAGAATAATTCGATAATTATATATTCGTGAGAAAACCCAGCTACTGTATTCGAGTATTAAATTAATCCCACTATCACTTCATAATTCTCCTATAATAATGCTTTCGATCATAAAATTCAACATTACGAAAATACAATAGTGTTTAATTGAAAGTTGTCAAACAAAAAAATAAATAACATTTAACTAATATTTGCATACCGGGTGGCCATGAAAGTATTACCTACGCAATTACTCAAGCAATATAAATGGTAGACATTTGAGTTTTGGGATGTATATATAATTTAACTATATCTTGATTTTGGTGTAGTATCAACAAGGGGAGCCAATGCTTGTGGGAGAACTGGAAATCGAATAGAAAAGGAGATATTATGGTCAGGATGTGGCTTCTGGATGCAGCGTACAAACGTTGTTACCAAATTTTATACAAAGACTGGCTAACTAGATATATATGAACTGTGGTATTAATTAGAAATACTACTTCCTGTTTTGCTGGAAGTGATATCATTTTTCTTATTTTAAATTACAAACCCAACTTTTTTTGAACTTGTAGTATTCGCCTCTAAATTCCCTTTGTAATGATGTATAACAAGTTGATATGTACGTTAAATCTCACCTCAAAATTAATATTTTTCGAAATTGACTTAGTAGGCTGAGGAATTGTAACTAGATGAAACATCACAAAGTGGGCAGTGAAATGTCTGTGACACTCCATTCAACGCTTTTGTTTTATCTAAGAACAGCCTACCGTTAATTTTTTAGTTATTATCATTATAAAGCCTACTTTTTTTTTCTGGTTTGTTTGGCATAGGTATTACCATTCAGCCACTAACGTTGATTTATAATATCTATATTAACATATATTTCGACTAATTTGGACGTCACAACACATTCACACACATCCATGGAAGAGGAGACGAGTATCGCCTCCGCTGGGAATCGAACCCAGATCACCTCCGTGTCCGATTGGCGAAACCGGCGGCTCAACCGCTCGGCCACGGCCCAAAGCCTACTTAATGCAAACTTTTAAAAATTCTATGCGGTTAAGCGTTGCAGTAATATCAACTTGCAATATATAATTGAGTAGGGAATTTTAAACAGAACTTTATGATTACAAAAATTTAAAATTTATTTTCATACTCAGTGCAATTATTAATTCGAATTTTCCACATTTTAATTTTCATCATTTAACTTTTTTGTTGGCAACTGGAAAAAAATCGAAGTAATTAGAAATTGTTTATAGATAACATGACTATTTCATAGCCTACTTTGTGATGTTTAATCCCAGTTAAAATTCCTTGGCCTACTAAGTAAATTTAGAAAAATATTATTTTGAGGGTACTTTCAACGTAAATATCAACTTGTTGTACATCATTGGAAAGGGAGTTTAGAGACGAATATTACAAGTTAAAAAGTTGGGGTTGCAATTGCAAATACAAAAAATTATACACTTCCGGCTAAACCGATAGAAGTATTCCTAGTTAATACTATGCCAAAATTAAGATATAGTTAATTTGTATATACATTCTAAAACTCAAATGTCTACCATTTATATTGCCTGAGTAATTGCGTAGGCAATACTTTTATAGACACCCCCTTCTGAGCGAAAAACAAACAAATAACGTTGTATCAACATTGTCGCAACATTAAACGTTGTTTTAATGTTGATGATGCATTACTAAGATGTGATTGCTCAGTGGGCTGGTATACTATAAAAACAATCGATAAACAACATATTCCTTTTATCGTATCTTGACTGTCCCTACCCAAGGATAAAACTGTGTTTATAAATCCTTACCCAAAGAAGATTTTATATTTCTTTTATAAGCCCACCAGATATAAAAAATAACTAATAATGATAGTGTCATTAACTCGTACTTTTCCTTTATGTAATTAATTTTAGATACAACTTGTTGGTGGGTATATATTATTTATAAGTAGGTACCTATCTTAGTAAAAAAAACATGGCTATATCATTAACATCCTGGTTTATGTTTTCAAAATGTTTTCCTTCTTCTCGAAAACAAACTTCCGCGTAAAAATAACTTATTTGCAAATTCCTTGTCGAAAGCCATAACATTGCCACATCGTGAACCATTAAAAACCGCGCCCCCAACAGAATCCCGATATTTTATGTGGCATTAACCCCGGATTTGTAAGAATTCCTCACGGTGTTTTTTCTTTCTGCCCGAAGGGGAACGCATTTTTTTTATCCAAAGCGCTGTCCAACTTTGAAATAGTGTTGGCATGATGTCTAAATGTATATGAGGATATCGGGTGACAAACTGACAGTTATGGCAATATATTACTTTAAAAATATAAAATATTCAACATCTTGTACCCTATTTTATACACATACTTATTTTTAAAGATTCGATTGAGTAATTTAATGGAAGATAGAAATCGTTTTTTTTGAGCCTTGGTGGCCGAGTGAATTTAGATTAACCTATTAACGGCCAAGCAATTATAGAGGTAAATTTAAAAGTTGATTTTAGTTAAAATTGTGCTAATAAGAACCAATTTAAATATAAATCTGTATATCTTTTCTACAAAAATTCCCTAGAAGTATATGTTTGAACTTCACAATATTTAGGTGTTCTATACGCGTGGCGCATAAAGTAAAATTTCGAGTTTAGAAAACTGAAAATTTGGATTGGTCACTCCGCTTCGCTACGCGACCAATCCAAATTTTCAGTTTACTTAACTCGAAATTTTACTTCATGCTTAATTAAGTAGTGGAAACATTCGTTCAAACCTTTAAATTAACCGTTACAAAGAAAGTGTGGGGTCAAGCAAAATAGCTACATTGTAAAAAATGGTGATGTGTCCATCACAGCACTTTTCTTGTTGAAACTATGATGATTTAAATATCAACAATGTGGAAAGCTGCTCAAACTAAATTTATTCTACGTTTGTTCTTATTATTCCAAAACTACTCACAAAAAATTAATTCTTGCATTTATTCGCTACATCTCGGTAAATATTGATCACCATCACATCTAAGCATTATATATTTTTAACTTTTCTGTAAATCAGTGGTTTACACGCGTGGCGCATGAAGTAAAATTCCGAGTTTAGAAAAGCCCCGTAAAATTTGTCTCGGGTCGCTGCGCGACCCTCGACAAATTTTCTACGCGGGGCTTTTCTAAACTCGAAATTTTACTTCATGCTTAGTCTGGGAGTGAAAGACACTCTTTAAGCTTCTATTAGACGACACTATGTTTTATACAAGAAAATAGTATACTATTTTCTATCATGGTGTAATACACAAAATATGACCAAACGCGAATCTAGTACTGTTTTGTATAATGGAAATAAGACATGTTCTATTTGGTACACCATGATAGAAAATAGTATACTATTTTCTTGTCTTATGTCAACTGTCATTATAGTTTAAATGTCGGCTGCCGCCGACTTTTATCAACTTTTATTATAGTTCAAATGTCGAATGGCGCCGACTTATGTCAACTGTCATTATAGTCCAAATGTCGGCTCACGCTCACGACTTATGTTGGTAAATATTGATTACCATCACATCTAAGCGCTATATATTTATAACTTTACTGTAAACCAGTGGTTTATACCCGTGGCGCATGAAGTAAAATTTCGAGTTTAGAAAAGCCCCGTGAAAATTTGTCTCGGGTCGCTGCGCGACCCTCGACAAATTTTCTACGCGGGGCTTTTCTAAACTCGAAATTTTACTTCATGCTTAGTCTGGGAGTGAAATACACTCTTTAAGCTTCTATTAGACGACACTATTTTTTTTGTACAAGAAAATAGTATTCTATTTTCTATCATGGTGTAATACACAAAATATGACTAAACGCGAATCTTATGCAGTTTTGAACAATGGAAATAGGACACGTTCTATTTGGTACACCATGATAGAAATTAGTATACTCTTTTCTTGTACAAGAAAATAGTGCATCGAATACAAGCTTTACTTTAAAATATGTCACAAGTGTTAAAATGTGTATCGTAACTGTCACAAAGAAAAAAAAATAACATGGTGATCTTATTGGTGATGGGTCACGTTTCCCAATCCAAATTTTCCAATCCATATTTCCCAGTCCACGTTTCCCAATATATAATTTTCCCAATAACCACATTTCCCAATCGCCATTGTTCCCAATCTATTCATTTCCCAATCGCTGTCTATTCCACACACTTCTGTGTTAGGTTAGAATAGTAGAAAGATTTGGAATAGAAGTGTAAGTCTCTTTGCGCACGCTGCCTATTGTACACATTTCTGTGTTAGGTTAGAATAGCATTTATGATGGCCAATTCAAAATCGGTCATTACCGTTTGTGGAATAGTTATTGGAATGCCATCTCTGTCGCATACTTCTTTTATAACTTCGTAAATTTTTCTGTAAGTAGCTTCGCTTTTGTCTTCCAATACTGCGTAGACTAGAGGGATTGCTACCATCTGCTCCCTCCCATGAACGGTCTGAGCAACGGATGCAAGAATCGCAAACATTTGATAAAAAATAGTCGGGACAATCTTGAATGTCCCGTCCACAAACCATACATGACTACGCATCAGTCTTTTCAGGTTCTCCTTGGTAGCAAACATGATTAGTCTTCCCCCTTCGTATTCATCGTCTTCACCAGAGTCATACAGTAGAAACCGTTCACCCGATAGCGATCTTTGATACTGGTCAGGAGCGCGTTGAAGTTGCTCCAATGATTGCGGATTCGCTGGCATATCCTTGGTCCGCTGACGTTGGACGGCTTTTCTCGATCCGGAAGCTGCGATGGAATACCGGAAGGAACGTTCTGCAACTGTGTTCGGAGAAGTTGAGCTGGAGGGGTTTCAGGAGCATCAGCGGCTTTCCTCTTCAATGTTGCGATGAGCCTGCAGGCCTCCACTTCCTCATTGTTTGGTGCATGGAGATGCTCTGATTCATCCGGCCCTTTGATTACTTCAATTCCACTGCCAGAACTTTTAGTGATAGCGCGGGCCGAACATTCTTTCTTCTTGCGGCAATTCCAAAAAACATGACCTCCACTTTCCGAATGCTTGTAGTAGAGAAATCCTTCCACGTGTAAAAAGAAGCCTTTACCGCGAGATTTAATTAATTCGGCCATTATGAGGAATTTCGATGATGTAGTAATGTCAATAAGTAATGTGTCAACCGAAATAACCTGAACGAACAAATGACATTCCAATTTCAATCTCCAATTTGAAATATTCGATTGGAAAATGAATAGATTGGGAACAATGGCGATTGGGAAATGAATAGATTGGGAAAAATGGCGATTGGGAAAAACGGATTGGGAAATGTGACCCCCAATCGATCTTATTATAGCTCAATTCAAACTTGTGCCAAGTTCGCACGATTGGTTAAATGTCGGCTTGTGCCGACTTATGTCAACTGTCATTATAGTTTAAATGTCGGCTACCGCCGACTAATACTATAGTCCAAATGTCGGATGGCGCCGACTTATGTTAACTGTCATTATAGTCTAAACGTCGGCTCACGCTCACGACTTATGTCAAGTTGACACGATGGACTATGATTAATATTAATAAACAATTCAACAAAAATGCTAAGAGTAAGCTACACTTCCGGTTTCCGCATTTTTGTCAAAGTTTATAGTATAATCTTAACAGCTCAATTGGTTTAGACCTTATTGTGGCGACAGAATTACAGAAAGACAGAAGGACAGAATTACAGAAGGACATAATTACAGGACACAAGGACAGAATTACAGACAGACATTTTTCAAAAATGGTCTTAATCAACTCGTGGGACCTCAAAATAGATATATCCACTAATATTTTTGATTTAAAAATTTTTGCGAAACAATACTTATATGATTTGCATATGGGAGAAAGTAACAATGTAAAACCTGTAATAATCGATATATTTAAATAACAAAATGTTTACATGTTTCTTCACACATTCTCAAATCACTTCAAATAATAAAATGTATCCAATTAACTTATTTAGTAAATTGAAATACAAGTTTTTATAATGTTGTGTATTGGCGCTTTATAGGCTATTATCAAAATCAAGTTTTATTGAAATCTTCTCCACTACAATTTAGAGATAAAAGTCAATAAATGTAATCATCTAATTGCAAAAACTTGTTAACTCGAATATTTCCAATATTTAGAGTACCAATTAATTAACTAAATCTTTAAGAAAAGTGATGATTGCAAATGTTAATTTACTGGAAAATATAGAAACAGAAAGTTGAGATAACTGAAAGATCAATAGCCACTCGTAATATTAAATGAAACAAGTAATCCTTTTTTCTTTGCTGGTTTATTTTAATCACTAGATGTACATTTCGTTCACCGAGTGAACATTTTCAATAGTTGTACTAAACTGTTACTAAACTGCAGTTTAGTACAACTATTGAAAATGTTCACATGGTGAACACAATGTACATCTAGTGATTAAAATAAACCAGTGGAGAAAAAGGATTACTTGTTTCATTTAACATTAAATTCATCTTGACGTAACTCACACCGAAACATCACTTTGAGCTACAGTTCTTGAAAATTTAGAATGCATTTTTGAAGGAATCTAATAATTTTGTAGAGATAATGGTGGGAGTTCGCAATACTTTCTGTAAAAACTAAAAATAATCGTAATTTTTAAAGACCGAACAATAAATTGTAAATAGAGAAATTATACTAAATTTAATACCACTAAATCGAAGGTATCCAATTATAGACCTATTTGTATATTATTTTTCAAAAGTTTTTGAACGAATATTAACTACTTACAACTATAATTCGGTTTAAAATGACCTATCACCAAAACAACATGGGTTTTTGCCAAAACGCTCAACATTAACAAATTTAATTGTCATCACTCAGCAAATCTCTTCCAACATGGACGGAAGAATACAGATGTCCTGTATACAGATCTTCCAAAAGTATTCGATCGCATGTCCCATGACTTACTAATAAAAAAATTACAGCTATATGATCTTCCCCTTAGCATTATTAATGTAGTAAGCTCATTCTAGTGAACAGAAATCAACATGTCGAACTAAGTGGACATTAACCACGTTGCTATATTCCGAAAAACGGGGTACCTCAGGGATCGAACTTAGGACCAATATTATTTTGTTTATTTATTAATGACGTTTTTGAAAGTATTGACTGCGATGTTCTTATATATGCAAATGACATTAAACTCTTTGCACCTATAAAGCATTCGAAGGATTGTGATTCCTTACAACATAAAATCGAGTTGCTGAGCATTTGGTGCATTGAGAATAAAATGTCTCTAAATCCCAGCAAATGTTCAATTGTTTCTTACACAAGGAACTCTTCCCCCATTGTATCAGAGTACAAAATTGACGATGTCCCACTAAAAGGGGTCAATAAGATATATGATCTGAGTTTACTATTTGATAACAAACTTACTTTCAACGCTCATATTATGAATATTATAAAAACATGCAATAAAAGGTTAGGTTTTATTATTAGAGCAACTAAGGATTTCAAAGATCAACAGACCCTAATACTACTGTTTAATTCACTAATTATGAGTAAACTTAAATACTGTGCTCCTATATGGAACCCTCACTTGCAGGTATACAGAGAGTTTTATCTAACACCGAACATGCTGGAAAATTTTCAATGTAAATTTTTCTATGTTTGATTTGTTCTGGGACGCATCAAAGCATTTAGTGTAATGTGATTGGCTACGATTTAGAATTGTAATACAGTCAACCCAATTTACACTCTTCTGGCTGCGATTTCATTGGTTACGAGTTCTAGTAGTTCAAATGCAAATTGTTTTTACTCATCCCTTAAAATGTTTAACCATCTTCCATCGTCAATTAAAGTAATAAATGATTAGAACAAAGCCAAAAGAAAAATATATGAACTCTTATGTGATCTTGAGCCATACTCTATGTCAGAATTTTATAATTTTAAATTTTAATTACGTGAACTTTCCATGTTATTATTTATTTATTTATTTTATCGATATTTCACATTGAATTTATCTATCTAAAATTTATATATATATATATATATATATATATACCTTTGTGACGATTTACATGTACAAGTATTATTTTGTATGTATTTGTGGAATGTAAATAAATTATTAAAAAAAAAAAAAAAATTAGGACTAATGTAAATAGAGTACATCCATCGTCAAAACAAAATATGTTAGTTATTAAATCTTGTGCGGTTATAGTAAGTACAGTGTGTGGGAATATGGAACATACTTTTTTGTCCAAAGCGAGACATCGGCATTTCAAGACAATCAAGATTAATACTGTCGTGAAACATACAGGGAGTTTTTCTTTTAAGTATACGTATTCCAAATTCAGCCAATTTTCTGCAAATCTCTAGATATTCCTTGTTTATTTTTAAGTTTAATTTGAAGCTTCAAACGAGTGTTCCCCACTCCCAGACTAAGCATGAAGTAAAATTTCGAGTTTAGAAAAGCCCCGTGAAAATTTGTCGAGGGTCGCGCAGCAACCCGAGACAAATTTTCTGGGCTTTTCTAAACTCGAAATTTTACTTCATGCGCCACGCGTATAAAACACTAAATATCGTGAAATTTATGTATATTTGAACTACACTTGAAATATGTGTTTTATACGCGTGGCGCATGAAGTAAAATTTCGAGTTTAGAAAAGCCCAGAAAATTTGTCTCGGGTCGCTGCGCGACCTTCGACAAATTTTCACGTGGCTTTTCTAAACTCGAAATTTTACTTCATGCTTAGTCTGGGAGTGGAAAACACTCGCTTAAAGCTTCAAATTGAACCCTTTTAAAAACAACGAATGTCGGAATATTTACAGCTTATGCATGTTTACCTAAAGAAAAAAATCAATTCATTGTAAGTTACGCATTCAATAATCATTTCGCAAATATTTCAACATTGCATAATTCTGTAAATCTTTAGATATTCCTTGTTTTTTTAAGTTTAATTTGAAGCTTCAAACGAGTGTTCCCCACTCCCAGACAAAGCATGAAGTAAAATTTCGAGTTTAGAAAAGCCCCGTGAAAATTTGTCGAGGGTCGCGCAGCGACTCGAGACAAATTTTCTGGGCTTTTCTAAACTCGAAATTTTACTTCATGCGCCACGCGTATAAAACACTAAATATCGTGAAATTTATGTATATTCGAACTACACTTGAAATATGTGTTTTATACGCGTGGCGCATGAAGTAAAATTTCGAGTTTAGAAAAGCCCAGAAAATTTGTCTCGGGTCGCTGCGCGACCCTCAACAAATTTTCACGGGGCTTTTATAAACTCGAAATTTTACTTCATGCTTAGTCTGGGAGTGGAAAACACTCGTTTAAAGCTTCAAATTGAACTCTTTTAAAAAACAACGAATGTCGGAATATTTACAGCTTATGCATGTTTACCTAAAGAAAAAAATCAATTCATTGTAAGTTACGCATTCAATAATCATTTGGCAAACATTTCATAATTCTGTAAATCTTTAGATATTCCTTGTTTTTTTAAGTTTAATTTGAAGCTTCAAACGAGTGTTCCCCACTCCCAGACTAAGCATGAAGTAAAATTTCGAGTTTAGAAAAGCCCCGTGAAAATTTGTCGAGGGTCGCGCAGCGACCCGAGACAAATTTTCTGGGCTTTTCTAAACTCGAAATTTTACTTCATGCGCCACGCGTATAAAACACTAAATATCGTGAAATTGATGTATATTCGAACTACACTTGAAATATGTGTTTTATACGCGTAGCGCATGAAGTAAAATTTCGAGTTTAGAAAAGCCCAGAAAATTTGTCTCGGGTCGCTGCGCGACCCTCGACAAATTTTCACGGGGCTTTTCTAAACTCGAAATTTTACTTCATGCTTAGTCTGGGAGTGGAAAACACTCGTTTAAAGCTTCAAATTGAACTCTTTTAAAAAACAACGAATGTCGGTAAATTTGCAGCTTATGCATGTTTACCTAAAGAAAAAATTCAATTCATTGTAAGTTACGCATTCAATAAATTAATAAATGCACCTACATTATCTTTATTGAGTATTATGTTAACAAATAAATCAAAATTGAAATGTTTGCCAAATGAAGCAGCACACCTAATACCCCAGTGATGTTGTGCTGGCAGCAGACCTAGCTGAAGTACTTGCAAACCTGCCTGGCCACGCTCTTTAAATTTGGAATATTTATATTTAAAACTGCCGAAAGGCAGTTTTGTGGGGGCAATTTTGCTGGTACACCCAAAGCAACGTTTACACAACACGCTGAATCGAAGTTCTTAATAATCTTCATTGAAATTGAAGCAATGTATAAACTTATCTTGAAATATTAGCAAACGGATGTAACAGGAATCTGTTTTTCTATTATTTTTGCATTTAAGCTAAATCTGTTCTCCTCTTTCTCATTTTTCTTTTCTGTTTAATATTATCATTCCATTAGTGATTATTGAATGACACATTTCATTTTGACAATAAATGTTAGTTGCGTTAGAACTACTAAAATCAGAGCCAATAAAATCGCATTCAATGCTTTGATGAGTCCCAGAACACATCATTTCTTTTTGAAACCTAGGAAAATTTTTATTGAATATTTTTTGGCATGTTCGGTGTCACATAAAACTCTCTGTATATTCGGCATGTTGATTCTGTTCTAAGGAGATTCTTAAAATGTGTTACGTGTATTTTGGGTAAAAGCCATAATTTTAATTTAATTTATTCTAATTCTAATGAATTAATGTAGGCAATTTCATTTACGCATTCGAATTTAAATATTAGATTTTTTTATGTGCGTTTGATTTGTCTTTCGTTTCGCGGAGGAATTTTTGCTCTGCGCTCCGTGTTCGTCCATTTTTAACACTCCAGGCGAAAAACGTTTCACACATCAAATTCCATACGTGTAAATTAAGCTGAATTAATTATTAAACCGTACTGGTTTCCTAAAGAGGGATATCATTCATCTTAATTTCAATAGTGAATTATTTAGGGATTCGTAATCAATTACTACGCAATAAGCGGAGGAAAAAAACGTGTCGTTCTAGAAAACCTCACTTCCACCTAGAGGTAAGCATATGTTTTCATGTTAGTATTTTTCTAATTCATGGGTATGTTCTTAGGTTTCTTTTATTGAAATCTTCACACAATCATGAACTTTTATTGGTGTATTTTTGGTCCGGTTGGATTCGAGATTCGATTTTGAACGTGGTTGCTGATAAGCAGTCGAGATCACGTGCTGGGAGAATTTGGTTCCGGGCTCCGAAAGAAAACGACTTCTTTGAAGATTTCGTCCTGTAAGTGTAAAGCTGTTTCGGCAAAGAGAGAAGTGGTGGCTGGCTTGCGTTCTGTTCCTGTAAATGTTCCTGTATTTCGATTTCAACACCTTGGACTTGAGTGAAGTTTGTTAAGTATTTTCTTTTAAATTTTCCATCGTTGCAATTATCGTGAAAATCACCGTTTTGTTAATTATGGTGGTAAAAATAGATATAATTAAATTTTGCTAATTATTTTGATGTTAAGATTTAACACAGTGAGTTATTTTTTTTTATATATAAATGATTATTAGTTTCAATGAATAACTCCGATTTTGAGAAATAATAACATTATATATTTATTATTTACAGTTCAATTTATTAATTTTTTTTGATATGAAATTTATTATTCGTTAGAGAATATTTAAATTTTTATTTTGAAATTACGATAATAATTTATGCTTTGCATTTCGGTTAATTATTTTTTTTATGGTAGGACAAAATAAATATTTGTGTTTGTATTATTGCTGTGAGGGTAACTATAGCTATATTTATCTGCCGATATTTGGTAATAATTTAATTTAATCACGCCAATATATTTTACGGTATTATTTCACATTTTACATAATGGTTATTATTTTTTTTTGATCTAAGTTCAATTATATTATTTACAAATTTAAACTGAAATAGATAATATATTTTTTGTTTTAATTGTTCGCTTTACATAATTAAAAACGTTTATTTCATTTCTTTTATATTGGACATTTTATTTATTGGGGAATCGAATATATGTATAAGTAAAATCTGGGTTCGTGATTTTCCTTCATTGACTAGCTACCTTGCCGCCCGTAATCACGTGGCGCCCTTTTTTTATTAAATCTTATTTGGAACCCTCCCTTCTTCACTGGGTTAGTTTGGCCGAGCGGTAAGTACATATAGTAGCTAAAAAGTAGCGTCGCAAATGTCTATATCTAAAAAAACATGGCAACTATCCTTATCAAAGATACCTGTATATTGACTTGCTCTCAGAATTTAATATGTTGTCTATTGGAAATTACCACAATTTACTAAATGTAGTTACACTTCATAAATTAATTCCCTATCAAATTAAGTATATATACAGGGTGTCTACGCTAAACCGTTCGTTAAAAGTTTATGGGGTTGCCGTTGCACTAAAAATTTGAAAAAAATCCTTGTCATATGATTGAATCAGTTCTCTTTATGTGAAATAATTTCAAGTTTATATCACTTCCGGTTCCACCGGAAGTAGCACCAAATTTGTTATTTTAAATGGAACACCCTTTATATTACTAATTTTTTGGGTTCCTCGTTTAAATTGCAACATATTTTATTCGAATATATGTACACTTATCTGTTATAGTTTTCAAGAAAAAAAAATATATCTAAAATGTTGACCTCTAAAAGGCATCTTGAAATCTGTCTGTAACTTCTCTTAAGAATAAGATAAAAATATGATTTATATCTTTTTCCTACAAAAAAGTATTATACAACTATACTCCTAAAGCAAGTAGTTTTCGAATTATTTCGAAAATTCGTTTTTAGTCGCATTTATGCAGGGTATAATGCGCCCATAAGTCGCAATTGAATTTTAGTAGGCCAGTAATATGCCTTTGTTTTGTCGCGATTGTATTGCAAAATGTCAAATAATAAAAAGAATTAGTACAAAGTTTTACCGAAATCAACAAAAGGAATAAATACACCCATCAACAAATTATCAATTTATTCTTTATACATGGCAACTGCCAATTGAACAAAATTTGATTCCAATCTTTTAAATCTTGTTTTATTCATCGGCAGCAATGTGGAAAAGTTTCATTAGATACTCTACATGTTCGAGTAACAATTCTATCGCAGTTGCCATGTATAAAGAATAAATTTATAATTTGTTGATGGGTACATTTATTAATTTTGTTGATTTCTGTATAATTTTGTACTAATTGTTTTTATTATTTGACATTTCGCATTACATACGCGACAAAACGTAAGCATTACTACTTGCCTACTAAAATTCAGTCGCGAGTTATGTGCGCATTATTCCTTGCATAAATGCGACGAAAAACGAATCTTCGAAATAATTCGAAAACGACTTGCTTTAGGAGTATAGTTGCTAATACTTTTTTGTAGGAAATCGTCTCCCCAATCGTACCACAACCACATGATAAAAAATGGGTCATTCCATTTAAAAAAATCAATTACGAGATATTAAAGAGGACACTTCGATATTGACATTTTGAGCGACACTTATTGTCAAAATTGACAGTTTTCAATTAATATAATGATAGAGGCATCCTTTAGGTACAAGCAGAGATATAAATCATATTTTTATCTTACTCTTAAAAGAAGTTACACACAGATTTCAAGATGCCTTTTAGAGGTCAAAATTTTAGAAATATTTTTTTTGCTTGAAAACTATAAGAGATAAGAGTACATATGTTAGAATAAAATATGTTGGATTTTAAACGAGGAATCCAAAAAATCACTAATAAATAGGGTGTTCCATTTAAAATAATAAATTTGGTGCTACTTCCGGTGGAACCGGAAGTGTTATAAAGTTGAAAATATTTCACATGAGGAGATCTGATTCAACCGTAAGACAAGGATTTTTTCAAATTTTTAGTGCAACGGCAACCCCATAAACTTTTAACGAACGGTTTAGCGTAGACACCCTGTATTGGTACAAGCACTGTCAATCAATGTACTACGAGCTAACTCTAGAAACCCCTTAACGTCTACATACCCCACACCAAAGTCAATTCATCACACCAACTCTCCTATTATGAAAATGATTCGGGCCTATCGTCATATTCAATATAATATTGATATTTTCACATGTTTTCAAGCATTCAGAAGTAATGCTCTAAAATGTTTCTCAGTTATAGCCCAAGTTTAATTTTCATGCTTATTTTTTACCATTATTATTTATTATTATTATTATTAGTTTTATATTTAATATTTCACTTATCCCACTGAGCAATTCCGTTTAAGTAATGTTTTAACAACAATATAACAACGTTTAATGTTGCTACAATGTTGATATAACGATTTGTTTTTTGCTTAGTGGGATATTAACAAATTGCATATGTAATTTAACTTAAGTTTGTACATTTATTTGTAAGACATTATATCTGTTTCAAATAAATAGTTATTATTATTATAATTTTTATATTTTTTTTATTAAAAGAATACTCACTCGAAAATGACACTAAAAATGTCGAAACTTAAGTTTTCGACATTTTTAGTGTCATTTTCGAGTGAGTAAATTTGGGATATATTTCGGAAAATTATTAATTTGGTCGAAACTTGAGTTTTCGACATTTTTAGTGTCATTTTCGAGTAAGTAAATTTGGGATATATTTCGGAAAATTATTAATAACTTTAGTATTCTGTATGAATATTTTTAAGCATAGTCATATTATAAATTTATTATAAAAACATGTTTATATGTCTGATTGTATTTTAGAGGATTACAATCTTTTTCTCGCGACAATTTGGTGTGTGTGGGCGTATGATAATTGATGTTGTTGTTGAGGTGGTTACTGTTAGCGTTCGCCACTTTGGTTATTGCCACCCCTGCTGAGGTTTAAAAATATTTTTATTGCGGTTTTCCGGGTAAAGTATTCCCTCTGTTCTTTTAGGATGTTTTCGCAGTTAAATAAACACTTCATTTGCCGAGTTGTATACAGAACAGACGCTCCTCGGGAGTTTCGTTTTAAAAAACCAGATTGTTTCAAAGAAGTCCACACCCTTTAGTGTAAACAAAAGAGAAAAGTTACAAGGATACACATTAAATTATTTAAACGTGTTATTTTGACAATCTAAGCGGCATACAAAACAAAAAAAAATAGGTTTATTTTATAACAGTAAGGAAAAATTATTGTTAAAATCAAGTTGGTATCAAATAAATATAAAACATATGAGTCGCCCAGATGAATAACCAGCCTACGTGCTTTAACAAATTTGTAGCAAAATGACAAAAATTGATTTTGCAGCTTCTTTTAAATAATTGAAAATTATGTTGAATGAGTGTTTTATCGAATTAGGACAAGAAAAATTATGTAAAATTAAGTAAAACGTTGGCAGGTTTTGCAACTGAAAAATATGTCGGTTTTTGCAATCGAGAAATGAAGCAGGTTTTGGATTCGACAGGATTTTTCAAACTTATTTTTAAAAGGTATAGAATGGGTTTTAAAGTTCAAACTATTTTTAATATTGTAGTCTAACCCAGGGATACCAAAACCTCAAAATGTAAAATTGCATCTGGGGTAGTCATATGTTTAAAAATTTGTATAAGATTAATTTTACTGTACAGATTGATATTTTTTTCGTTATTTGTTTTTGAGACAAAATTTCACGACTGGTTTTACATCTGGGGGACTCATATGTTCTAAAAATGTATAAGATTAATTTTACTGTACAGATATTCTTGTTTGAGTTACGTGAAGGTTAGTTTAATGGTAATTAGTTAAGTTATTCCTTTATTCCTTTTACTTCACTTTTTATTTTAATTCTATATGTACATTTCGGGTACAATGTACCCTTTATCAATAGAAAAAACTAATTGACATTTTGTAAATAAATAAAAATAGAAATACAACTATTTTCACAACCAAGTGCGATTTATTTGAAATCAGATAAAGGCAGGCTAGTTTAAGGAATTAAATTTAAAAGTGGGTTGTTTAAAGGACTTAAATCAAAATTTAGAAGGTTATCCCTATTTTTGTGCATTTCAATTGCTTCTAACATGTTTAGTTGAAAATGGTTAGATTCTTTTAGTAATTTCAAATTATTTATAATAAATTTGTGTCCCGTGGTTAATGTATGATGAGCTATCGCAGATTTATCTGGGTTATGGTTTTTAGTATGGTAAATATGTTCTTTAAACCTAGTTTTTAAATTGCGTATAGTTTGTCCAATATACATTTTGTTGCAATTGCTGCATTTTGATGAATAAATCCCAGACTTTTCATGATCATCAATTTTCTTAAAAGTATTCCCCAATAAAAGTTTAATTTTGTTTTTTGTGTAGTATGCAGGTTTAAGATTGAATTTTTTGTAAATTTTGTTAATTTGATTAGTTAATTTTGGTTCGTGAATAATTTTACAGTAATTTTTATTTGAATTAGATTCTATTATTGGTTCTAAACGTGATGCTAGACGAATGGAATGTGTTCTTTTATGTTTATTGATTAATTTCTGAATAATGTTAGTATCGTAATTTAATGCTTTGGCTAAATCTAAAATTAATGTAAACTCACTTTTTCTATTTTCTTCAGATATTGGTAACTGGATAGCTCTATAAATCATACTATTAAAAGACGATAGTTTATGTTTGAAAGGACTATGTGAACTTGAGCGAATGTAATTAAAGGTGTGGGTGGGTTTTCTAAAAATATTAAAGGATAATTTGTTATTGTTTTTTATAACTAGTAGGTCTAAGAAAGGAAGTTGACCATTGATCTCAATTTCATATGTAAAATTTATGCTAGTAAATAATTTATTTAATTGATTTGTAAAATTTTGAATATCGGTATTGGTTTTAATAATTGTGAAAATATCATCAACATACCTTAACCATAAATTTGGGAAATATTGTATGCTGTTCTTCGCAATATTTTCTAAATGGTTCATGAAAATGTTTGCTAAAAAGGGGGATATATGGGTATTTAAATCCTCTTGTAAGTATTCTAGTCCATTTATACGTATTCGAATCCTTTTATAAATGTTCGAATCCTTTTATAAATGTTCGAATCCTTTTATAAATATTCGAATCCTTTTATAAATATTCGAATCCTTTTATATCGCACCCTTACGACAAAAGTGTCACAAGTAAAAACTAAGGTTGAGAATTTTTAAAATTGAAGTATTCGAATATTCATTCTTAATCATAGTCGAATTATTCAAATATTTGAATATCTTTAATGTTTGTGTATTTCAAATATTTGAATAGTCCAATATTTCAAGTATTTAATTATTCGAATTTAAATATGGTTTTGAATTAATCTGAAATATCTGAATACTTCAATTTTTTTATTAAATATATCAAAACATGTATCATTATTTTATTTAAATCTTGTGATAAATAACTAATAAATAAACATATTTTTTAACTTTAAATTAAATCAGTTACATGCCTCGTGCTTAAAGTAAATATTTTGACAAGAAAACTTCATGGGCCACGCGTGTAAAACAATGATTTAACGAGAAATTTAAAAACACAAAAGAAATGTTTTATCAAGATAAATTCAAATTCAAAACTATTTGAATTCGAGAAAATAAGCTTACGCTTCTTATAGTTTGCACACTTTAAACATAATATATAAAATTACGAAAAAACTATTCGTGAAAATGCAAACAGTGTCTTAATTAATAAGACAATTTATATATTTATCGTCTTAAATTGTCTTATTAATTAAGACACTGTGTGCATTTTCACGAATAGTTTTTTCGAAATGTTTTATGTTAATCCTCAAAATTAATTCGAATCATGTTTGACGATTCAAATCCTTGTAAGTATTCTAATTCTTTTGTAAGTATTCGAATCCTTTTATAAATATTCAAATCCTTTCATAAATATTCGAATCCTTTTATAAAGATTCGAATCACCCGCATTTAGATTCGATTACATAAAAACGCAACGATTCAGTTGAACTAAAGTATTCAAATGCCTCTTTTGAATCCTCTAAAAGGAGTCGAATCCTGAATGATTCGAATCCTGCCCAGCTCTGGTAAAAACTAAGTTATTTTTTCAGAAACAGCGAAAAACTGTTTCTAACCTAATAGAATATTGTAGACAAAACTCTATTGTACCACACCTTTCACAAAATCTTTAGATTCATTATTCTTAGTTATAAGGAAGGACGCATTTAACTAACAAAACAAGTGTAAACATATTTCTATCAACTAATTAACTGCACGCTCGATTTATAAATGTCAATTTGCACATTTAGTAAAATCTGTAATGACGAAAGTTAAACACAATCACTCACGTTCCAACTTGAATTTATTATTTTATTTTGTGCAGACATGCTGTAAGGATTGATAAGATTTTATTTTAATAGTGATTTATAAGTGGTGTGATATATAACAACATTTTTATGAGCTTGTGATTAGATTAAATTTATATGCACATTGTAGTTACTTAAATGTATTAATTCTACAGTGATTAATTAACGTTTATGTGCCAGATGCATATAAAAAATTAAATTAGTTGAACATTCGCTTAGTAGGCGGAAAATTCGTTAAATGTAATTGAAATTGTAAGAAAAATATAGTTTTAGGGGTTAGCTGGATTTTCTAAAGGGGTGTATTTAAATAGTATTATTTTTATTAATCATTCAATCTTTAGGTAATGTCCAGGTATATCAGACCTTCATTGTTTTATTCCAAAGTTATAACTAGATAAGTTTAAACTTCCTTGATATTGTAAAATCGCAACAAAACATTTAACCCGTAAGTACCCGAGTAGAAATTAATCTTGTAGTTACTTTGTAGGAATATTGTATCTCTATTTATATCTTGAAGTTGTTATCAATATTGTCACAATATAGTTTACGGTTATTAATACTATGTTAATATTTGGAGGATTTTTTTTTTCGCTTGACATAGGTTTCCTGAATGAAACCTTCCAGGATCGCTGGATTAGAAGATTTGGACCCATAGCTTGGCCACCTCGGTCCTCCAATTAATCGCCTAACGATTTCTTTCTTTGGGGTTGTCTCCAATCCAAAATCTACAATAATATAGCAATAGAGAGTACAGAAGAACTAAAAAACAGAATAAGTACCGCTTGCAATGAAATAAATCCAGTTTTTTTTTTTAAGAAATACTGTACAAGGATTTTTTTACGCTTGGCATATTGCTTGATTACTTTGAACATTTGTACTAAACCAAAAATAAAATTTCAGTCCCGTCAAGAGCATAAATAAATATTTGTAAGTTTGGTTGCCTAATCAATGAAATTAATGAAATAATGTATTGACATGGACTTTCTAATACTGAACATAGGAAACGTATGTTCAGCAAAAAAAATCCTCACGGTAGATACAATATTGTATAAATCCAGTGTAAATATATTTAGTTTTCAATATTTTATTTTATTTATTTGTATTTATTAGAGATGGGAAAACGATAAGACGAACCCACTAAGTGTTCACTTTGTTACAATTCTACAAGCTTATCTAAGAATACAAAGAAAATAGTTATTATTACATAAAAGATAACTGTGCAACAGATTACAATTACGTGTATGTGAGTACATAAATTGGTCTTAAAAATATTGTATATAATGAAAATTCAATAATACATATTCAATTTCTATACAATATTGTGTCAACAATGAATTTAATTGATCACTCAATAATGATATTCAATTTCTGTACAATATAGTATCAATAATAAATATCATTCATCCTTCAATATAAACATTCAATGTACGTTACACACTGTGATGTAGGCATAAATATCGTTTTCGGTGCGTTTCATTAAATTTGTAGAAAGCTGATAAGTTAACCGCAATTAAATAAAACTAAAATATACAGAAATTTGGAAAGAATGGTCTTAATATGGAATCTTACTCAAATCACTTATGGAGCTTTATTGAATTTGTCAGTTTTCTATCGGATTACCTTTTCAAAGCATCAAATAATTAAAGAAAATCAAAACCCATGTCCGAAACTAATAGAATTCCACAACCACAATAGAAACGCTACCGAAATTAGTGCACGCCCATTTGATCCCACGAACCGTGAAATTTAGAACGGCACGGGTCCGCCAGAAATCAACCTATGCGGTTTTCATTTTTCAGAAAAAAACAAACTTCATAGTCAGTCCCAGCATTTCAAAAAGGGCAGTCAAAATATTCCCATTATTTGGAAGCATTATTTAATAGTCTCTTGACTGGAAGGGCGCCAGCGCCTCGCGCTGTGTACACTCGTTGTAAACGCATTCAGGTATACATGTTTAATGTATGTTCCATGTATACACGGGTAAAAAGGTGCAGAGATTTTTCAAGTAGCCGGTGTGCACACAATGGACACAATGGACCGGGCTTATTATTTACAAAAGAACCGTGGACGCAGGACTCCCTATTTCAAGGGGGCTTGACTCGCACCGCAAAAGGCCAATTCAAATCTCGATGGTCTATAAATATTTTATCTATCTATACATCCTGAAGAGTACTTATTATTTTGACATTTATTAATAATTATTGATTTTATAGGTAAATAAATAAAGAGTTAAAACTCATAAAACCGAAATATATCTTGATTATTCATCATATATGGACGAGGATTAGAAATGATTACTATGATCCACATTTATGAAAATTGTTAATTAATTAAGTAGTATAGAAAGACACAAGTGAATTTTGACTGTGAAGTAAAACTATCATAAAATGAAGCTAGGATTTTTTTATTTTTTTTGTTGGAACATTTATTCAAAACCTTTTTTTTCATTTTGGTATACATATCCCAATTGTATGCTGTAAATTATTATATTTTCGTTGATTTTTTTAAGTTTAATTGGAAGCGTTAAACGAGTGTTTTCCACTCCCAGATTAAGCATGAAGTAAAATTTCGAGTTTAGAAAAGCCTTAAAATTTGCTTTAGTCGTGTAGCTTTTGTTGTTGCATTACGCCCAAACTTTAAATATTTGAAAGATAATGAATGATAAATTTCATTTTTGAACAAACAGTTTAATTGTTATAAGAAAGTATACATAGTAAGTTATCAAAAATTGTAAGAAGTTAGGTTAGTAACAATGAACAAAATATAAATTTCATTAAAACACAATTTAAAATGTATATTTTTTAAAAGATATTTCTGAAATAGCTTTTTTTAAAACGTAATGAATGAAAACAAGGCGAAACTCCTAAAATATAGTAATTATATACCATGAACTCATTCAAAAATTAAAATTAGTTATAAATACAAAAAAAAATTACAACTGCTATATTTACAGGTTAGCTAAACAGCGATAAATTACGTTTGTTTAGATACTAGGTAGATGAAAATATTGCGGTTTAACACAGTTCATGTAAAATCCAGTTAGCCAACCTCTATATAAAATTACAAACAGAAATACTCAACCTAATTAAAGACATATGGAAAAGCGAGAAAATGCCAACGGAATGGGAAATAAGTACAATCATAACCATACATAAAAAAGGAGACCGAACACAATGCCAAAATTACCGTGGAATAACATTACTCAATTGCGCTTATAAAATTTTATCTACATTAATCCAGAGAAGACTACAACCGTACGCCAATAAAATAATAGGAGAATACCAATATGGATTTAGACAAGCGAAATCAACTGTCGACGCAATACACATTGTCAAGCAAACACATCAAATAGCTAATGAATACAACTTCCCCATTGAAATGCTCTTCATAGACTTTAAGCAAGGGACAAATTACTTATCGCCTTACAAGAGTATAAAATCCCAGATAAACTTATAAAATTAATTTATATGACCTTAGCGAATACAAAAGCAAGAGTGCTAACGCAGTATGGCAAGACCCCCGACTTCACTACCAACAAAGGTGTCAGGCAAGGAGATACCTTGTCTGCGACACTTTTTAACCTAGCATTAGAATATACGCTCAGAAGCGTTAATAAAAAGGGGACTCTCAGAACGAAAGGAGCTCAAATTATTGCATACGCTGATGACATTGTTATTATATCTAAAGAAAGACTTATTCTGGAAAAAATACTGCTAGAAATTGAGTCAGAGGGAAAGAAGATGGGACTAATAATAAACACCGATAAAACCAAGGTACTGAGAATTGGGAACAAGGACATCCAAAATAAAATTAAAATTGGGAACCACGAGTTCCAAGAAGTAACCCATTTTAAGTACCTTGGAATAACAATAGAAAAAAGCATGGAAAGCGTTGAAATACAAGAGAAATATAAAACAATGATAAGGCCAATAATAACTTATGCTGCAGAAACTATGACTCTAACAAAGAAACAACAACACACATTAGCCACCTTTGAAAGAAAGATTTTGAGAAAAATATTAGGACCAGTGAAAACAGAAGATAATTACCTAAGGCAAAGAATGAACAGCAAAATTGCAAAGGAACTTGGAGAAGAAACTATTATTAACTGTATAAAATGGATGAGACTTAAATGGATAGGACATGTATGGAGAACCGGACAGGAAAGTACAATTAGGGCTATAATGGACTGGGAACCAGGTAGGAGAGGAAGAGGCAGGCCGAAGAACAGATGGAAGGACGAAGTTGTAGACGATATAAAGAGCCTAGGAATCACCGAATGGGAGAAGAACACAAAACACAGAAAAGAATGGAGAACAATATCGGAGAAAATTAAATATAGAAAATCGCACGTGTAAAACAATTATATACAGGGATTAATCCATCCTACAAAAAGGATTGTAAGGGCTTCATCATGAAGCAGGCGGAACTCCACAAGGAGTGTAGTGCTTTTGATGATGATATACAATTTAAAAACCGTATTTGGATGCTGTTACTGGATGCGAGACCGGTGTATACTACGACTATCTTACTCTTACCCTACTTCTTAACCACAATCTCCCCTTATCTACTCGATTTTTGGTTCTCCCATAAGCATTGGTTAAAACCTTTCATTAAAGAAGAAATCTGTATAATCATGTTTCTGTACAAGTAAACATATTTTGACGATTATCAGAAACGTGCGTTTTTTTAAAATTATTGCACTCAAATTGACGTAATTCGCTCACTGTGTGGTGGGCCGCATGCGACCCGCGGTCTGGCCACCCATGCTCTAAATTATTAAATTTCCTTATCTTCCCCTATAAAATATAAAGTTTTCCGAATCATTATTTTGTTTTCAGTTTTTTCAATTAAAGGCTCCAATGCATAAACCGGCTAAGTCCATGCAGACAAAATGCTAAGAAAAGCTGAAAAACTTTTTATAGGAAAATGTCTTGATGATGATAATTTTCTGGATATGTTGTTGTTTGCAGATAGCCATGACTCTCTACCCTTTCGTAATAAACTCGAAAGCAATAGGTTAACTTAAATATGGAGACATTTTTTTCTTCAATAAATAAAATAACGTTAATTTAGTATTTAAAATAAACTTCTTTATCACATTTTTGAATAAAACTAACAAAATATATGTTTGACTGAACATGCTATGACAAATTTTTATATTTTCGTTTATTCGTCATCGCTAAATTCTGACATAAAAGTTTCTTTGTTATCTGACAGGAGACTCCAATGGTATCGTTTAATGTCTTTATAAAACCATTGGTCACACTGCGGTACATAATGTTTTGCCAGGGATATAACATGATTAAATTTATTCTTCTTCAGCTTTCTTCGTTTAGTATACAACAGAGCTGGGATGAATCCTCAAAAACAGGATTCGAATCACGAATCCGAATCACCTAATATGATTCGAATCACGAATACTCGAATAAAGGATTCGTAAGTGAAAAATATGATTCGAATCAAAGATTGGAACCCTCATTTTTGAATCACGGATACAAATCCTTTAAAAATAAATTTGAATCTATTATTTGCAACCAGTAATATTTTATTCCATCAGTTTCTATTAACAAAAATGTACATTTACCGACTAAATATCTGATTATATAATGATTTTAATTAATGATGATATATGTGTTATTGAACTTCGTTTTAAATCTGTGTTTAATATGCGTGGCGCATGAAGTAAAATTTCGAGTTTAGAAAAGCCCCGTGAAAATTTGTCTCGGGTCGCTGCGCGACCCGAGACAAATTTTCTACGCGGGGCTTTTCTAAACTCGAAATTTTACTTCATGCTTAGTCTGGGAGTGGACAACACTCGTTCTTAGAAGTTTCAAATTAAAGGATCACTCTAGATTACTAAGTTTATTACCATTTTACAAAGGCTACAGCTCGAAGGACCAATCATGGTCTTCGGAGACCGAAGGACTACAGGGAATCGAAGTTTATTTGCAAGAAAACAACGAATATCTTAAGGTTTACAGCATGGATAGGAAAGAAAACATCGAATTTTGAAAAAATATCGAAGTTGGGTTGATTTTCAGTGCGTTTTTAACTTCACTTTAAATCAGTATTTTATACGCGTGGCGCATGAAGTAAAATTTCGAGTTTAGAAAAGCCCCGTGAAAATTTGTCTCGGGTCGCTGCGCGACCCTCGACAAATTTTCTACGCGGGGCTTTTCTAAACTCGAAATTTTACTTCATACTTAGTCTGGGAGTGGACCGTAAAGATTTTCTACATGTCGAAATTTTCGATATTTCTAGATTTATGTCAATTTATTCACAGTTTGGTATATATCCTAAAAAAAACGTATTTATTTAATATTAAAGTTGCATTTAATAGCAACTTTAATATTAAATAAATACGTTTTTTTTTAGGAATAGAATATTCACCCATTAAGAGCCGACCAAATTATAAAGTTAACTCTAAAAGTTAATTTTAGATAAAATTTTGAATCTTTTTTTATGATTTTAATGAATGATTTATTATATTACATACATCGATTTTTTAAAAAAGTTAAATTTAAAATTCAAACGAGTGTTGTCCACTCCCAGACTAAGCATGAAGTAAAATTTCGAGTTTAGAAAAGCCCCGCGTAGAAAATTTGTCGAGGGTCGCGCAGCGATCCGAGACAAATTTTCACGGGGCTTTTCTAAACTCGAAATTTTACTTCATGCGCCACGCGTATAAAACACTGATTTTAAGTGAAGTTAAAGATGCACTGAAAACCAACCCAACTTCGATATTTTTAGAAATTTTCTTTCCTATCCATGCTGTAAAGCTTCAGATATTCATTGTTTTCTTGTAAAAAACTTCGATTCCCTGCAGTCCTTCGGTCTCCGAAGACCATGGTTGGTCCTTCGAGCTGTAGCCTTTGTAAAATGGTAATAAACTTAGTAATCTAGAGTGATCCTTCAATTTGAAACTTCTAAGAACCAGTGTTGTCCACTCCCAGACTAAGCATGAAGTAAAATTTCGAGTTTAGAAAAGCCCCGCGTAGAAAATTTGTCGAGGGTCGCGCAGCGACCCGAGACAAATTTTCACGGGGCTTTTCTAAACTCGAAATTTTACTTCATGCACCACGCGTATAGAGCACTGATTTCAAGTGAAGTTAAAAATATCCTATTAACGTTGGATATTTTTCATGGTTAAGTAACCAAATTTCCATTCACAAATATTTGAATTATTCGAAAATTTCAATATTTATATTCAAATATGAATAATTTAGTGATTAAAATATTCATATTAGAATATTTAACTATTTGAATTAATCGAATTCGAATTCCAGCCTGAATAGCGATGATTCGAATTATTTAGGAGGACTTGAATCTGTGTATGAGGATTCGAATGCTTTTATAAGGATTCGATTCCTTTTATAAGGATTCGAATCCTTTTATAAGAATTCGAATCCTTTTATAGGGATTCGAATCCTTTTATAAGGATTCGAATCCTTTTATAAGAATTGGAATCCTTTTATAAGGATTCGAATCATCTACGTCTGGATTCGAATACGAATCCTTTTTAAAAAATGTAACGAATCCGGATCACGAATCCGTTTTCACTAAAGTATTCGAATACCTCTGTTGAATCCTCTAAAAGGATTCGAATCCTGCCCAGCTTTGGTATACAACATATTTTCAGGATTTGGAATATCAGGTTCTGAAAGTTCTTTTTATCTCGTATTTCAAAAGCATAATGATACGGTTTGAAGTAACGTTTCTGTATCTAGTTTTTCGTGACGAATGAAGCGATATTTCGAATAGTTTTTTTTACAACTTCTTTACAAACATTGCTGGAAATGGGCTTTAAAATCCAAAAATATATCTTGGGTTATACGAATAACTGTAAAATTTGTACTCGTGTTTTCAATAATTTTAGAGTAGTTTTGAGATAAATATATCTTATCGTGCTTTCGTGTTTCTATTTCTATAGCCATAAAACTTCTATCACAGGAAGAAAACTGTGTGCAGGTTCAGGGTACCTGTGCTGTATTAGTCTAGTTTTTCCAGTTGCCATTAAGGTGTAAAAAAATTGCACCAGTACATAATTTTTATTTTGGGAGGAGCAGTTTTCTGAAAATGATGTATAGTTGCTTTAGCCAACAAGAATCCATTTGTGAAAGTCCTAACGTTTAATTTCCAACAAAATTTACCACTTCCGGTGTCATCAAGCAAAATGTAAAAGCAAACTGGCTACATCATTTTACCCTTTTGCAGCTAATGTTTGATCGTAAAGATAGAAGTAACTCTTTCCAGTGGTCCCCACGTATATACAAAAGTTATATACCTAAAGTTGGATTTTGTAAAACATCTATCTACTTGATGACACCGGAAGTGGTAAATTTTGTTGGAAATCAAACGTTAGGACTTTCACAAATGGATTCTTTTTGGCTAAAGCTGTTTTGTCCTTAATATCAGTGTAAAAAATTTCTGCTTTGAAATATGCAATTTTTTTTTTCTGTATCCAAGGCTTTTTTTGTTCATCAGTATCAGCGGCGTCAATTTTATTTATTAACTTGTTACACTTCTGGCAGGTGTTTGATTTTGGTTTACCAAACGATATTTTCAAGTTTTCTGTAAACATTTTTCGTAAATATTCCGGTTAATAGTTTTATTTTTGAGAAATAGCTGGTATTGTTCAGGCCCGTTCTTTTGTAAGTACATGTAATGAATTTTTGTAATACTTAGGAGAGGTGAAATATAGTTGTGTTGTATTTTATCTTTTCTGCTGTAGTGTGGTTTATATCTTGGGTAACTAAGTATATGCTCACGTATCTTGCCATCAGTGCCTTCAGGTAGCTTATTAGGTTTGGACACATGTTTTCCTCTTCTGGGAGCACTTCTATTTCCTATAGTTAGGTGTTTTGTTAAACACTTAAGTCTTGATCTTGTAATTCCATGTAGTGACAGGAATGCCTTCTTGCAAATTTTGCTCTCTTTACCATCAAATCGAATCTGACGAAATTATGCACAAAGTTACAATCTTAATATTTCTGATAAAACAATACCTTAGCTCTCAGAGTACCATTATTTACATTCACTTGCAATCTTACAAACACACATACAGATGAATAAACAATATTTAGCTTAAATTACCTTGTAAACGAATGATGCACCTTTTCTGTCCTTATCACCTGAACGCGGTATCTGTCTCTGTACTTCTTTATTTTTATAAGTCCATACATATACGCGTCCTGTAGATTTTTTGATTCAATACCATAAAAATCAATGAATATTTTGCTACAGCCCTCCTGTCCAATTTTATCAAAACACTTTACTTTACAGTGGAAATTATTGTGGTCTGAACAGGGAGAAAATATAGCTAGGAAAGTAAACAAATCGATCTTTTTACTTCGTAACTTGCATAGCAACCTATCTCCATCGATGGTTCGCACAGCTTACTTTTCCTTAGTTCACACTCACTTAGCCTATGGTATAATTATATGGGGTCATTCTTCATGTCGCCATAGGTTATTTTCTTTGCAAAGAAGAGCTATTAGGATTGTTGCAGGTATTAATTACCAGGATGATTGTAAGCAACATTTTGCTATGCTAGGGATATTGACATTACCCTGTATGTATATTCTTGAATGTTTATTGTATGTGAAACGGAACATACATAATTACAGGTTACACGATGACATCCATACTCACAACACAAGGAACAAGAAAAATATGTACCAGCCTAAACTCAGATTATCGCGCAGTCAAACTGGAACAAGTTATTATGGGGTAAAATGTTTCAACAAATTACCACCGATTTTGCGACAACTTGATCTAAAAAAGATCAAACAAGAAATGAAGAACATGTTAACTGTTAACGCATTTTATAGTTTTGAGGATTTTTTAACGTTTGATTTTAATGCGTGATGAATTCATTATATTACTCCTTATGTGGATCCTATTTGTGTGTCCGAATAGATTTTTTTTGTGAGTTATCGTTCTTTTATACATATAAAATTTAACATTTTTTATTATTTGTTACATAATGTATTGTTTGTTTGGTTTTATTTATATACTTATTTTAACTCGTTTGTTTTGTCAATTTTTTGTCATTTTACCACCTAATGTATACACTTATTTTAACCTGTTTATTATGTTGAATTTATTTTTATGTTTAAATTATCTCTATATATTATATATATCCTTCTTGACATGTGTAAACTATGTATTGGTATTGGCACGAATAAATATATTATTATTATTATTATTATTATTATTACCAATATGCTTTCCCAGTTTATGGTTACCAGCAGTGTTTACATAAGGCTCGCCCTAAACGCGTTTAGTTTTCTGTATGCTTCTTTGCCATATTGCCTTACGTACAAGTTTTTTCTTTCCAAGTTGAGTTTTAGCGGCAGCTTCGGGATATTGAACCTTTTCAAAAGATTTAAGAGATTCGTCCGAGGAAGAGTTTGTTAGATGTTGTATTTTCAGGTTAGGTTGTTCATTGTCCGGCAAATAGTCTTCGTCGCTATCTGTGTTTGTACCTTCGTAGGGGTCGTGTCCACTAACACTTTCACTATCAGATGACATCATTACAGTTAATTTTTTGCGTAAAACTCAAAAACACCAAGTTTAGAAACAATAATGAAATGCTACGAAATGATATAACTCGCAACATTGGGTCCGTTCAGCAGAGACAACAGTTGGGAGTTTACTGTCAACTGTTGGGAAATTCTCTGATGACCGGATTGTTAATCGTGACCGTGTTTGGAATTTTTGCAATGGTACAAGATAGACCGACTGGAGCATTAGATACCAACATACATCACAAACACATTCAAACATGTTGAGTGTTGAACATTTTGATGAACCAAGTCTAGGACTTAGCCCGTTATTGCAAAGTATTAAAAGGTAGAAAACTCTAGTTACACTCCTGTATAGACAATAGTTGGATCTAAGCGCTGGTTTGTACATAGGAAAAATCAGATTTTAAAACTGGACAAGAATCTGCACTTTGCTAATTTTACCCAAGAAATGGACTTAGCCGATTTATGCATTGGAGTCCTCAATGATACCATTATTATACTATATTTAAAAAATAATTAGTATTCCAATATGTATACAACTACGTGTGTAATTATATTTTTGCAGTTTTTCGCACTAATTTAAAAATAATTACTTTCTTTGTTAAATATTTTATATTTTTGCAGTTTATCGCACTAATTTAAAAATAATTATTTTCTTTATCAAATATTTTGAATAGTAAACTTATGCTGAAATAAAAAATTCCAAAAACTAGAGGACAATGAACACAATAATAATTACACACGTACTTATATTTATTGATAAAAATATAAATTTAATAATCACAACAATTAATTTTCCAATTAAGATTGTGATAGTGGAATGAAGCAATATTTTTTCATTCTGAGAAATCGAGCGTTTATGATAACATTATTAGCGATACGTTGCGCCAAGTAAATATTACGTTTATACAAACGTATCAAATTTTATCGTTCCTGAAAGTTGTGACAAGTTTTATTGATCAATAGAAATACCTTCAGCAAATAATAAAGAAAAAAAAACAAATTGCTAATGTTAGCAAATGGACGCTAAATTATTTAAATAATTACTTTTGGTAACAATCACGTTGTGTATCGCTCGGCGAGCTACAATTCGTGTTCGATTCCCGTGCAAGGCGAGATTTTATTTAAAAAATAATGTCTCGTCGTGAATCTTGGTGTGGTATGGATGTGTGTGTTTGTCCGTATGGAACAGTAGCATACTACAAATTGATAATACGAATAATTAATTCAAATACAAACCGGTGCTCAAAAATTAACTGTTTTATTGTTACTTCAAAAATTTTGTGGGTATATACTAGATCACATTACAAAATCTTTGAAGGATTTACTTTTTTGAAATCCCTTAAAAATTTCGAGTAATACAATTTTTTTTAGAAAAAATTATTAATTAAAAGAAGGCATCCAAAAAATTGTTTTATTTCATTTTGTGAACATAAATCCGTTTTTAGATATAAAATTTAAACATTAATAAGCGAGTAAAATGGATTTGAAAAAATTCTTAATTATATTTTTTAACATTATAAATAGACGTGGTAAATACGTATTACATATTTTTTTCGTGAATTCCGGGAACCAATTAAGTCTTGTATGAAATAAAAACGTTTTGGACACTTACAAGCGGTAAAACCCCCTTAAGCACAAGTGCTAAAAAGTACAGCTTCACCTATATTAATCAATGCATAAATGAACCACAGATTTGTGAAAAAAGGTTAAAAGTGTTTTATTTCAAGTTATTATCATCTTCATGTAATACGCCCAAATTCATTTATTAACCTTTTTTGGCATTATAATAGCTTTATTTATTCCGGCTAAACGGATTAAGTCATCTAGTTTAATGTATAATAAAGAAAGTATGTGAATATGCTTTGTGCAGGAGTGTGTGTCTATACACGAGATAATAAAGTTGAACAAGATTATTCCAAGTGAATTAGACGAAAGCGAATTTCCCAAGGTAGGTAACGATCGGGCGTCCCCGTGTTTTTTACACCCCCTCCCAATTAATTATATTATCCTGGGGGATTTAATTTGTCGGTTTATCCCCTAATATGGAGGGTGTGTATAAAGTGAGGAGTCGTAATGAAATAACTCCTACATGGATACACGTGTTCCGTTGTGTTCGCCGCTGAATAAACTACTATTACTGTCTACTCGGATCAACGTCATTCTCATGGCAACCGAGCGGGACGGAGGGCGTCGCGACGCTCCTCTCTGTCCCGTTCCATCCCGTTCTCACTATTAATAGGAAAGGCGTTCGATAAATTCCTTTTTGGCCTTTTCGAAAGCTCTCCTCCGATGCTATTATGTTCGCTAAGACGGTTAGATTGATTGCCACGTTGAAAGCTTTCCGCTCTGCCACGAAAATAATGAACTAATGTTAGAATCTCCCGCACAAAAGTATGTTTTAAATTTTATTTTTATATACAAAACCCATTAAAAGATAAGATCTATCTAAAGATTCTTAAAATATTTCAAATATAAATAAATATTTCTAAAACAATTCTAATTCCACAAATTTGATTGAATATTATAAAAAAATACCCAATATGGAGGTATATGTAAATATTCTATCATATGTATATCCTAATTTTTCTACAGAAATATGATGAAATAAATCTAATTCTGCAAGAAGAACAATTCTACAAAAGTGCATTCAAAAAATGATAGGACTGATTTTCTGCATAGATGTCCTCAAATATTGAAGACAATAATGCTCCAGAAAGAAAGCGAAGAAATTTTTATAAAATATTGTAACTTTGTTTTCGTAGTAAAAAATGTTTATAATTTCAGGAAGACGATCATTTTTAGAATACTGAACTGATCCATTACCTTTAAAATTATAGTTATCTGATTTAAACGATATTTGAGTGGTTTAACTGCAAAACTCACATTCTCAACTTTTGAAAACTTTTTGCAAATTGCAAAAAACACGTGAACTTTAACATGACGGATACAAAAAAACCGCCAACTCAATTTTGACAAAAAGTGGAGAATGTGAGTTTTGCAGTTAGACCACTCATTTTTGAAAAGAAATGGTAAATAATGGTTTTACTATTGTTGAAGAAAAAGACAACCATTTTTCTAAAAATAAAATTTTAATTGATGGCCTTGTTCAATAATCATTGATTTAAGTTTCGATAACAGATGCAACTTTAAAAAAATCAATATTATATACAAATTGAACTCAAGACCGGTAATATTTGAGAAAAAAAAAAAACGGTTTTTTAGAAAAGAAGTCACTACCAATTTAAGTTTGTTTGGGACTGTCCACAAGTTTAATGACTTTCTCAAAGGTTGTACTTATTAAAACCAAGGCAATTATGGAAAATTTCTACAGATATTTTTTAATTTGATATTTACCACACCCAGTGGCGCATTCAGAATTTCGGTCTAAAGAACGTCGCAAATTTATTATGTACTCGTAATATAGCGTAAATTAAAATATACATAGGAAATTTTTCTTTTAAGAATATATACAGGGAGTTTTTCTTTTTGGTATACATTATATGCTGTGAATGATCAGATATTCTTTGTTTTTTTTAAGTTGAATTTGAAGTTTTAAACGAGTGTTTTCCACTCCCAGATTAAGCATGAAGTAAAATTTCGAGTTTAGAAAAGCCTTAAAATCTGGTTTGGTCGCTCCGCGAAGCGGAACGACCAAATAATATGTTCAGGGTTTTCTAAACTCGAAATTTTACTTCATGCGTCACGCGTATAAAACACTGATTTCAAGTGAAGTTTACTTGTTAATAATATTTCATTGGTTCGAGTTTAAAAAAGCATGAAAGTTTGGTTTTAAATTTACTTTCATATCCCAAAGAATTTGCTCGAATTTCGAAAGCGCGAAATTTGCTTAGAATAAATAAATATTTGTAAAATTTAATAACGTGAAATCTAACTTAAGCAGTACACTATGAATTTTACCCGAAATCAGTGTTTTATACGCGTGGCGCATCAAGTAAAATTTCGAGTTTAAAAAGCGTGGAAATTTGGTTTGGTTTGGGCACCAATCCAAATTTTCACGCTTTTCTAATGTCGAAATTTTACTTTATGCTTAATCTGGGAGTGGAAAACACTCGTTTAAAGCTTTAAATTAAACCCTTTTAAGAAAAGCGTATGTGTATGTATACTTAAAAGAAAAATTACCTGTATCTCGAAAATTACAGCGTTTAGTTTTTATAAAAGCGGCCAATCTGAAGCGAGTTATAAAATCCTGAAAATTGCACATTTAATAAAATTCAACAAAGTTTTTTTTAAAAAAGCAACAACTGATAAAATCGTCAAAATAGAGGGACTCAAAAAAAATCTTTAAAATTTTACAATTACAAAACTTTTCAAAAATCAACTAGATTTTCAGAATTATATAAAAGCGTTCAATTGAAAGTTTCTAACGAGTGTCCACTCCTAGATTAAGCATGAAGTAAAAAAAAATAGAGTTTAGATAAAGCCTACCTATGTTATTTTTCACAATTTTAATTTCAATAACATTTTTTTTGCGATATGGTAAATATTTACGGTTCTAATTTTGCAAATGTTTACGGTTATTGATAATCTATTAAATTTTCACGATTTTGTTAATTTTGCTTTACAAAACTCATTAAGGTATTTTTGCGTTCTTCAACTTTTTGAAATTCCTATTTATGAATTAATAACATTATTCTAATTTCCACTTAGCTTCATAATTATTGAAATTATTATTAATTGGTTTTATTCTTAGTCAAAAAGTGCGATGAGCCTCTCACTAAACCTGAATTAAATAAAATCAAGAACATGAAAATAGTATAAAATAATGTTTATATGTGTTAATAAATCCTAATTACAGATTTTGTATGTATTAAATTATTTCATTGTATTAATATAGTATTTTCAATAAAATAAAATCTCTAGAGTGCCATGGAAAAATATTGAAGGTTGGCAACTATGAAATTATACATTATAATTATTATGATTGACGTTTTATATGTCAATTCCTAAAGCGTGTAGCCAACTTAAATTTTAAAAAAGATAAAGTCATGGCACTCTAGAGGTTTCTTTTTATTGAACATACGATATTATATTGATATATCTCCACAAATAAATATATTATGCTTTTGGGTTTAAATTCTTTTATATTTTTCACATGTATTGGTTATGGGCCTCTAAAAATAACTGGTAAAGTTTAAAATCAAATGTAATATTATCCACAATTAATTTGATTAGTGTTTAATGTAAAAAAGTAGTTATCATTTAAACTTTAAAATCAAATTTAATATTAGCCACAATAAGTTTGATTAATGTTTTAGCTTAAATATTGTTTTTAAAATTTACACTGTTATCAGTTTTAACACAATATATTTCCGAAAATTATCAATTGCTCATGTTAGAAAAGATATTTCAGTTAAAACATAAATCAAACTTATTATGAATAATATTAAATTGTATTTTAAATGATAACTATTTTTTAAAATCATTTTTCTTAAATTTAAACAATTAGGCATTATTTAAATCATATTCATTATTATTTCAATACTTTAATTTAAAAAAATGGTGATGTGTCCATCATAGTACTTTCCCCCGTAAATTGCGTATTAAATCACTTTTAAAATATTTGTAGCATTATTATTTTCAAAATGTCTTCAACTTTTTGATAACTACAACTTTTATTTGAAACATTTTTCAATTGGATCAACACATACTGACACAAACCAATGATTAGATAAAAAAAACACTATTTATTGAATATCTCAAAAACTAAGAGTACTATGACAAAAAGTGAATCTACGCTAAAAACTAAAAGTGTTTTTCATTTCCTACAACTTTTATTTGAAACATTTTTCAATTGTATCGACACATACACTGTCACACACCAATAACTAGATAAAACACACAACTTTTGAGATATCTCAAAAACTAAGAGTGCTATGATAAAAAGTAAGTGAACAATACATCTTCATTTTGTTATTATCTACAACTTTTATTTGAAAGAATTTTTTGTTTGATGAACATTTATTGAAAAAAATCTGAAAAAACTAAAAAACGCTAAGAGTAAAGTACCACTTCCGGTTTTCCGATTTTCACCAAAAGCTTTTCAGTTCTTCCGATTGTAACAAAAAGCTTAAGTTTCAAGTTTCATCTCGATATCTTTAGCGGTTTTAGCGGTACAGCGCACACACACACACACAGACAGACAGACAGACATTTTTCAAAAATGGTCTTATTCGACTCAGGGGACCTCAAAACGGATATTTCCGCTAAAATTTTTGATTCGAAAATGTTCACGAAAACAATACTTTCCCTTTGTATTACACACGGGGGAAAGTAAAAATGTATTCATACATTAACTTAAATGTGCTCACTCAATATGTATGTACAATTGTAGGACTTGAGGAAATAATAGTGCGGTTTCTTCACTTTTTAACATCTTTTGCTCATACTCACAGGACTGTGTTTTTCAGGAGAGCAAAAAAACGTTTCATTCGTTGAGCTTTGATAATACATATATTTGGCATGAGTGCATTCTATAGTTATAAAGGACACAAGCTAGAGCCCTAAAACTAATTTTGCTAAAATATCGTAGTTTTAGAGATAATTAGCGTTTTAGTTCAGTTTAGTTTTTTTTTAAATTGATGTAACTGATAAATTCAAATTCAAAACTATTTGAATTCGAGAAAATAAGCTTACGCTTCTTATAGTTTGCACACTTTAAACATAATATATAAAATTACGAAAAAAACTATTCGTGAAAATGCAAACAGTGTCTTAATTAATAAGACAATTTAAGACGATAAATATCCATTGAAACAACTACTTCCCGTGCAAATACACCTCCGGATATTGAATTATACAATGAAATATTTAAAATCTTATTTAATTTGATTTGTTACAACGCTCTATTAAAGTATATGTAACGTTTAGGTCAAATTCTCTTCAAACCAACTAACAATACAATTTAAAATGAAAGGAGAGATAGCAACAAATTAGAAGTGAAAGGACTTGGATTAAAATTAATGTCTGAGGCCATCTATAGACGCGTTTCGAGATTTATCTCTCTTCAGTATAGCTATAAATTGTCTTATTAATTAAGACACTGTTTGCATTTTCACGAATAGTTTTTTTCGTAATTGTAAATATTATTGATGTAACTGATTTTGCATCTAGACGACTCATATGTAAAACATATATTTAAAATAAAAAGGTGCAGTTTTGAAGCGTTTATTTTTTCTTTTAATATTTAACATAATAAATATTTAAACAAAATGTTCCAAAATTGTAAAATATGTAACGTTTTACTGAGATTTAAACAAAATAACAGTGTATATAGCATGATAAACCCTAATATCGTTCATCGAGTAAATGTAGTAAATATATATTTAAAAATGTTTTTATCTACGACCTCATCAAAAAACCTTCGTTTATGTATCGATCAATATGCGTGAAGCTCTAATTTTTAGTACAGTTGGTAAAATGGCCAATGCATTTTAAAAGGAAGTTATTTTTCAAACACTTTTATCTACGACCCAAATACCATATAGTTATTTAGGTAACTAGTGTGTGAAGTAGGGTTCTTCTCACACAAGTTACCTACAATATTTTATCTTCTTCTTCTTCCTTTGGCACTACTATATGGGCGTTGGCCTCCTCGACAATTTTGCCCCATATCGTCCTGTCCATGGCGGCTTCAATATTGTATCTACGACCACTATTTTCTAAAATAAATTAATCGATTAGCATAATTTTTTTTATCTTGAAATTTGTTTAAATAAATATAATATTTATTGAAAACGTTAATTTTTCGTTTTACGCTTCCATTTAGTTGAGACTCTAGTCGCGCGGCGCCATTGTGATCACAATAGAATGATATAAATAAAAAAATAAATATTTTGGTTTTTATTCATTTATATTTAATTAAGATTATAAATATAAATGTCATTAGTATTTTTGATGATTTAGATATTCTGCAACAATTATATCCCTTTGCATTTTGGATAGAGTCGCTAATATGTTTGGCGCGTGAACTTTCAAATATGACAGCTAATAAAAACTGTTTACAAATGAAACTCCCATTTAAAATGCATTGGTCATTTAGACAGTAGTGCTTAAAAGTAGAGCTTCTCGCATATTAATCGATGCATAAATGTTGCCTTTTTAGTGGTGTCGTGGATAAACTTCATGTATGCATCGATTAATATGCGCGCAGCTCTACTTTTCAGGACAGGTGATAAACTTGCCAATTAAAATACATTGCTTATTTTAACACAAGTGCTGAAAAGTAGAGCTGCGCGCAAAGGGCACTTACTTTTTTTAAACAGTTTCTATTATCTGTCTTTTATGACAGTTCATGGGCCACTAATTATTGCAGAATACTAAATAATAGCAAATACTAGTGGAGTTAATAACAAATAATATTATTAACTAAATATAAATAAATAAATGCTAAAATAAAGTCTTGTTCCAATTGTATATTGCAGAAAGTACGGGTCATAGATAAAATGTTGTAGGTAACTTATGTGTGAAAGGCTTTTGGGCACTATTTGCGATTACGACTAAACTCGTAAAAGTGATACTTCGTACACTAGTTACATAAATAACATTTTTTTAGTTTGGATTTTCAATTCACATTGATTCTTTATAAGCTTTCTGATATTCACAGTCTTCTTAACAGAAGGGATAAGAGTCTAACACTACTTGTGTTTTAGCTCAAACATTAATATCCATCCATAAATCATCTTGATCTAACCATTTGTATTCGATTTGATAACATTTTATTAGTATATTTATTCGGTTATATATTTTGGGTGATTTAAATAATAGCGATATTAGTGTGTGTATATATATATATATATATACAGAGAGTTTTATATAACACCGAACATTTTCATAAAATACGATTTGACACCTTTAATGTTTAGGTTATGTGTAAATTGGGTTGCCTATGTGACCATTACAAATTGTAGCTAATCAATTGCAATTAATGCCATAACTTTTACATACAGTGAGTTTTTCTTTCAAGTATACATGTCCCAATGTCGGCGTGTATGCCGTAAATCTTTAGATAATCGTTGTTTTAAAAGGAGTTTAATTTAAAACCTAAAATGAGTGTGTTCCACTCCCAGACTAAGCATGAAGTAAAATTTCGAGTTTAGAAAAGCCTGAAAATTTGGTTTTGTCGCGTAGCGCGAAGCGCGGAGCGGCCAAACCAAATTTTCAGGCTTTTCTAAACTCGAAATTTTACTTCATGCGCCACCGGTACAAACACTGACATATTACGAAGTTTAAAGCACACCGCTGAACTTTACATTGAATCAGTGTTTTGTGCCGGTGGCGCATGAAGTAAAATTTCGAGTTTAGAAAAGCCTGAAAATTTGGTTTGGCTGCTCCGCGCTTCGCGCTACGCGACCAAACCAAATTTTCAAGCTTTTCTAAACTCGAAATTTTACTTCATGCTTAGCTTGGGAGTGGAAAACACTCGTTTAAAGCTTCAAATTGTAATCTTTTAATAAACCGATTGTGGTAAAATGAACAACGTCTGCATATGTATACTTAAACGACAAATTCTCGTTATGAATATGTTCGGTGTTACATAAAACTCTCTGTATATATATACATATATATATATATATATACATATATATATATATATATATATACAGGGTGTCCGTATTTCGACAGAATTTATGGGGATCTCAGTTATTTGAAGAGATATAAAGTCTGTTAAATTGGGGCAAAGTTGCGTATTTTAGGGCCTAATAATAATCTGAAAACAATGTTGAAATATCTTTTTTTGTTTTCGAGATATCAACAAAAAACAGATTTTTTGAAAAATGGTTTTTATTTTTTTATTCAAAAACTATTGAATCTGGACATTTAGAACTTTGACATTATACAAGCACTTTTTAATGAGGAATCTAATAGCATATTTGTTTTTAAGATAACTATAACATTTAACCGGGGACTATAGCCAACTATTGTTTTTCTTATAGGCGCCATTTTGGATTTTCATATTTTTTGAAAGAGTATTTTTCTCTGAACTCAGTGATGTACCACACTTATAATTTATTATAGATTTGATATTTAAAATTATGATATTTTCTTTTTTGCAAAGAGTGCCTTGGAAACAATGACGTCTTATCTGTTAATCAATAAAATCTTGACAGTAGTCAATCATTGTTAGCACTCAAAATTAATTAATAACTGTCAATCTTTTGTAATAATAATAATAAGTATCGATTATCACATAAATGTTGCACAAACTATATTTATTCTAATTTTATTATTATTATTCCAAAACAATTTACAAAAAAAGTAATTGTTGCATTTTTTCGCTACATCTCAGTAAATATTGATCAGCAGCACATCTAAGCGTTGTATATTTTTAACTTTACTGTAAATCAGTGGTTTATACGCGTGGCGCATGAAGTAAAATTTCGAGTTTAGAAAAGCCCCGTGAAAATTTGTCGAGGGTCGCGCAGCGACCCTCGACAAATTTTCTACGCAGGGCTTTTCTAAACTCGAAATTTTACTTCATGCTTAGTCTGGGAGTGCAAGGCACTCGTTAGTTTAAAATACATCACAACTGTTAAATATGTATCGTCGGATGTCTGTCTTCAGGGGTGATATGTAAGCAAATTATGGGTCCTAGGAGTTGTCAAATAAGTGAGTTACTCAACTGTTTGCAAGGCACTCTTTACAAAAAACAAAAGATTAAAATTATACGTATAAAATGTACAATAAACTATAAGTGTGATACATCATTGAATTCAGAAAAAAATATTCTTCCAAATAATATGAAAATCCAAAATGGCGCCCATAAGAAAAACAAAAGTAGGCTATGGTCCCTGGGTAAATGTTATAGTTAACTTAAAATAAAATATGTTACTAGATTTATCGTTAAAAAGTGCCAGTATAATGTCAAAGTTGTAAATGTCTGGATTCAATAGTTTTTGAATAAAAAAATAGAAACCAAATTTCAAAAAATCCGTTTTTTAACAATTTCTGAAAAAGGAAAGAAGATATTTCAAATTTGTTTTTAGATTATTATTAGGCCCTAAATTACGCAATTTTGCCCCAATTTAACCGACTCTCTATCTCTTTAAATAACCGAGATCCCCATACGTTCTGTTGAAATACGGACACCCTGTATATATATATATATATATATATATATATATATATATATAATATTTAATTTATATATAATATTTAATTTATATATAATATTTAATTTATTTTAATTAAGTTCTTTTTTATTTTAATATTTTTAATCTGTAGTAATAACATTTGTTTAATTATTCAGTATTGTAAGTTTGATTTGTTTAGTTTTTGCCAAAGGAGATTCCGTTCAATAAAGAAATTTAAAACTTAAACTTAAATCTTTTTAACAAATTTGTCAATTACCAATCAACATAGTAAACCGACCAATTCAACTTTCGTTTGTCTTGTAAATAAAACAAACAAATAACAATTTTATGGGTGATTTACTTCTTTTTATTTAGGAAACTAATGATCCTTGGCGATTTGCTATCTACCCTATTAAAAAGCAGAAACTAAATTTGCGAAAATTCGCCATAAGCTTTCTGATATTTAGTCTTCTTAACAGTAAGATAAAGAGTCTAACACTACTTGTATCTCGTCTTTTAGCTCAAACATTAACATCCATCAATAAATATTTTTGACAAATTCGTCAAATACCAATCAACATAGTAAACCAAATAATTGAACTTTCTTTTGTCTTGTAAATAAAACTAAAAAAGCAATTTTATGGGTGATTTACTTCTTTTTATTTAGGAAAGTAATGATCCTTGGCGATTTGCTATCTACCCTATTAACAACTCTCAGAAACTAAATTTGCGAAATATCAGACATACCCAATCTTTTCTTAGCATTCACTGGCTATCTTCTTCCAGATGTTCGTTTTAAGATAAACAACAATCTTTGGCCGGTCACTCAAACACAATTGATGCACCATTTTTCGTAAACATACCTTTCCCAAGCCGAAAGTTGTTATTTCTCTCTGGTGCATTAAGGGATTAAAAAGGAACTTTCAAAGGGATTCCTCAGTTGCACCCGTAGTCAACGAACATTGCTCGTAAACAGAAGTAATGCCTTTTATGCAGACGCAGTTTTCCGCGTGATTGGATATTTAGAATGGGCCTCGTGCTGAATCCATTATCCTTGGCGCCTCGGAAAAATATTTCGGCAATTTTATGATAGTTAGGATTTTGTTTAAGTGATGGTTTAATTGTTACAAATTTTACAAAAACTAAGAGCTTGTTTATCACAGTTTCTTTTTCTTTCAAAACTGGCAGGATGTTGAGCGAGTTAAGAAATGAATAAACTTTTAATGCAATTTAAATAATTTTTAGTCATTATTGAAAGGTTATGTTTTACTTAAATTTTAAATTACAATCTACTAGATTTATTTTTTTTTGCAGATTTTTCACTGGTATAATTCTAAAGCGAAGCAGCAACATTTCAAGTATCTGATTAAGGCCCATTTGCACTTCGACTGATTAACTTTAATCAACTACTAATCTTTGATTAAACCTCTGATTAAGTCATAATTCTAGAATATAAGAATGTTTTAAATTTGTAAGATATCCTAAACATGTCTCTTTTATCATTATGCGATTTTGTAAATAATTTAGACATAAAATTGCTATGTTTTTAAGAAAATCTAATCACTGATTAACTTAATCGACTTGAGTGCAAACGGGCATAAACGAATTTGTTTTTTTTAACGCATTCAGTATTTTTATTAATCCATTTAATATGCGTTGAATGAGTGTCTCCACTCCCAGGTTTAGAAAAGCCTGAAAATTGGATTAGTCGCGTAGCAAAGCGAAACGACCAATCCAAATTTTTAGGCTTTTCTAAACTCGAAATTTTACTTCATGCGCCAACTGCGTAAAGTTCTTATTTATTCTGAAGTCAATTGCGTATTCAGCATAAATCTGATAATGAACAATATGTAGGGAAATAGAAATTATGTTCTTATTATGAATGGTTGCGATTTTTTCTAAGCTCGTAACTTTTTAATGCGCCAGGCGTAGAAGATACAAAGCTGAAATATTGAGAAGTGCTAATTACATACAGGGTGTTTTTCTTCCAAGTATACATATTTTATTAGCTGTAAATTTTTAGATATTTGTGCAATGAGCCTCGATCCTTAAACGAGTGTTTTTCACTCCTAGATTAAGCATGAAGTAGAGTTTAGAAAAGCCTCAAAATTTGGGTTTTAATCTTAAATTATTCAATAAACAGGGAATTTGTCTTTCAACTATACATATCTTAATAACTGTACATTTTCAGATATTTTTGCAAAGAGTTCAAAATGAAGCTTTAAACGAGTGTTATCCACTCCCAGACTAAGCATGAAGTAAAATTTCGAGTTTAGAAAAGCCTAAAAATTTGGTTCGGTCGTCCCGCGAAGCGGGGCGACCATACCAAATTTTCAGGCTTTTCTAAACTCGAAATTTTACATCATGCGCCAACTGCGTAAAGTTCTTATTTATTCTGAAGTCAATTGCGTATTCAGCATAAATCTGATAATGAACAATATGTAGGGAAATAGAAATGATGTTCTTATTATGAATGGTTGCGATTTCTTCTAAGCTCGTAACTTTTTAATGCGCCAGGCGTAGAAGATACAAAGCTGAAATATTGAGAAGTGCTAATTACATACAGGGTGTTTTTCTTCCAAGTATACATATTTTATTAGCTGTAAATTTTTAGATATTTGTGCAATGAGCCTCGATCCTTAAACGAGTGTTTTTCACTCCTAGATTAAGCATGAAGTAGAGTTTAGAAAAGCCTCAAAATTTAGGTTTTAATCTTAAATTATTCAATAAACAGGGAATTTGTCTTTCAACTATACATATCTTAATAACTGTACATTTTCAGATATTTTTGCAAAGAGTTCAAAATGAAGCTTTAAACGAGTGTTTTCCACTCCCAGACTAAGCATGAAGTAAAATTTCGAGTTTAGAAAAGCCTAAAAATTTGGTTCGGTCGTCCCGCGAAGCGGGGCGACCAAACCAAATTTTCAGGCTTTTCTAAACTCGAAATTTTACTTCATGCGCCAGGCGTATAAAATACTAATTTCCACTGAAATCCGAAATGCACTAGTAAAGTAGTGTGCCAAAGACGTACATTCTGAACTTCACATCAAATCAGTGTTTTGTACGCGTGGCGCATGAAGTAAAATTTCGAGTTTAGAAAAGCCTGAAAATTTGGTTTGGTCGCCCCGCTTCGCGGGACGCCCAAACCAAATTTTCAGGCTTTTCTAAACTCGAAATTTTACTTCATGCTTAATCTGGGAGTGGAAAACACTCGATTAATGCATCAAATTGAACTCTGCACAAATATCTGAAAATTCCCTGTATATTAAATAAATCAATCCCTGTCTCAGGCTTTTCTAAACTTGAAATTTGACTTCATGCTTAACCTAGGAGTGGAAAACACTAGTTTAAAGATTCAAATTAAACTCTTAAACAAAAACAACGAACATCGTAAACTTTATAGTGCGTGCATATGTATACTTGAAAGAAAAATTTCCTGTATGTATAAGTTTCACGTACAACTCTGCTTGATTTCATGTTTGATCTCTGCTGATATAATTTGATTAATGCAAGGTTACATTTTTGGTTTATAAAGCAAATAATCAAATCATTAGAGCGAACCTAAAATACGATTATTGTTATTGATGAAATGGTCAATTTTTTATTGATATAATAACAGATACAATTAAAAGTAGGAGCGAAAATAATCGATTTTCAAAATATCTCGATTATTGCCTTCATTACTTTTAATCAAAACTTTTCAGAATATACAAATAAGTAAATGATTCACAAATATTTCATATTTTGATTAAGCATTAAGTGAAATTTAGAGTTTATAAAAGTTTGAAAATTTGGTTTGGTCGCTCTACGAAGCGAAGCGACCAAACCAAATTTTCAGGCTTTTCTAAACTCGAAATTTTACCTCATGCGGCATGCGTATAAAACACTGAACTATTCTGAAGTTTAAAAACACATATGTACATCTTTAATTAGAATAACACAGAATAAAATATTTAGTCTGTTATTAACGATTTTTATTGTTAATGAAGAGTTTTTTCCCTTTTTCCCCTCTTCGTTTATTATGAGTGGAAATATCTGGACCGTTTTTTTTGCTTTTCACTTACTACGGCCGAAGACAACTCGTCTTTAGCGAATGCGGCCCAGCGAAGGTAAAAAGTTAGACACCCCTGCTTTAAGAGGTCTGAGATGTAAAAGAAAGAATACAACAAATATAATTATAAAAAAGACATTTACATTTTTCGTGAAAAATATTCTACTTTTATTTTCAAAATAATTTATTAGATTAATTAATATCATAGATCTATGTTTCTGGCATTGGCAATGCATAAGAAAGTACAATTTTGCGCCCGTGGTGCTTTTTCAAATACCAAACTATAAAAAATATCTGGGAAACATACTAAATGGCTAAGGTTACAAAATATACCTTATACCATGCGACCATGTAAAACGCAATTTAGAGTAGGCTTTTAATTTTAAAGTATATTGGCACTACTGACTTTTAACATATAGTTTACCATAACCTCAAATTTATCCCACTATTCAATTAGCATTCTGGGCAACCGCACAAAAAAATGCAGATTACTCTAAATCATAATTTAAACGATCGCACGGTACTAAATATCAAATGTTATTACTAATTTCTAATAATTTAAAATGGTAACTCGTACAAATAAATAAAACATTGGAAAAAGTCATACACATAAAATGAGCAATGAGATTTGATGTGGACAGAGAACTGCGTGAGATTATTATTCAGGTTAGGTAGTCGTTTGTGTAGGTAAAGAGGCAGCAAACAAGAGCAGGTAAGGTAAGGGTGGTTGGTGCAGAATAATGGGGTAATTTGATATGTACCGGCGGCTCCCTATTTATATACATAGGTACACATCTCTATACGTATTCGAGTTGTACGCACACACATTCAAAGAGATGTGATGGGGAAACTGCGAATTCGTTCAATAAGCCAGGATGAACTGTTGGTCCTCGTTCACAAATAGATAGAAGGAGGGCGTGTGTACGTTTTCAAAATTGCTCTTGATAAAAATCGAGGCCGTTCCACATTTCCAATGCGATGTGTTTGATTTGAAATAGACCATGTGTAACTGTATAAATAGAGTGTTGGGAAAAGGTTTGCTAAAATTGAGATACTTGATGGTGAAAGTAAAGAGTAATTTAGAGAATATATGCTGATTCAGATATTATAAGTAAAAATACATGAAATTTATTCATGTTATAAAACAGATTCTTCCTTATTAGTAGACTTTAAATGATTACACTGATTTACAACAATATGGAAGAGGGTTTTCATTGTTGTTCTTTACGAATTTGGGTACGCTGAATCCGATTTGTGGTATTTTTAGCCCCCCAGTAACTAAAACTCCCATGACTTTTGGCCGGTGAGTAATGGCGCATTTTAAAGACACACATCTATACATTTAGAATAAAAAGTGAAGGTCTGTGCTGTTTAGTTTTTGAGAAATCTCAAAAACCGTGAGCCATGTTTTTGTTTTTGTTTGGTTTTGTTATTGTTTGGAAGGGCAGAGTCTCGAAGAGGAGGACGTTTTAGTCGTTCCTATCTTATTTATATTATTTATAAATAAATATATTATCACTGCATTTTGTATTTGTATGATGACCAAGAAAGAGGATCCCTGCAATAATAATAAATTCGCTGGTATTATAGCAAATTGCGATTCGCAATCAAAATTCAATCGTCAATTGGCCATTTCAAATTTCCCCGCGAAACGACTAACAGCCGTCACCGAAAGCTCGTTGGCTGTTTGAAGGAGTTTATTTTGACCCTAGAAGGACCATTTGTTTTTTAATTTTACAGGCAAATTAAACAAAAACATGGCTCACGCTATTTAAGATTGCTCAAAAATTAAGCGGGTTATTAGTATTCTCGTTTTTGATTCTAAAAGTATAGATCTGTGTCTTTAAAACGCTTCATTACTCGCCGGCCAAAAGTCACGGGAAGTTTAGTTACTGGGGACCCAAAATTGCCACAAATGTCCACTTTTGACCACTTTGAGATAAGATATCTTAAAATCTGGCGACTTTTGGCCCAAATGACTATCGGATTCCAATTCCGGTACCCAAATCAGTAAAAAACAACAATGAAGACCCGTTTAACCAGGGGATGTTTTACAATCTGTTTATCAGTGTTATTAGACTAGAGATGTGTCTTCTATGCTTAGTGAAGTCCTAATATGCCTAAGACTTCATTAAGAATATTAAATAGTGCAATATTCTATTCAAACTCTCTCCTAACTCTTATTAATATGATATATCGTTTTAATACAAAACATTAATATCGTAATAAAGATTCAGCAGAATTGTAAAGCTTAATATATTTAAAATTAATAAAATATTCTTCCGGTAAAGTTGAAACCTCAAATGACAAGTTAATCGTTTTTCTTTTCGATTTTCCGAAATGTTTTTTTTTTATCAATACCGCATATTTTATTTATAAGAGTGCTATTGATTTTCGATTTTCCGAAATGTTTTTTTTTACCAATACAACATATTTTATACAAAATTTAAACATTTAATCCATCGTAATATTGGACAAAATTCCTGTTTTTATAAAAATTATTCTTAAAGCACTAGATCTGTTATCTTTTATATTAGATTTTTAATTTTAAGGCATCAAATATTAAAGAAGACAGATTTTACTGAAATATAGACTGTACTATAAAATTACAGATTTAAGAACTAACAAAGACATTCTATGTACTATCGGTGGAAATAAAATGTTGGGACACGTAAAAGTTTTTTAGTGTGTATCAAACTTTGGTCTTGTCAGTTAATCGCCATTTGATGTGTCATAAATGAAAATTCCTTTCTTTTAAGAGTGTTTCGATAATTCTTTTCACTCCATATTATAACCTTACTTTACAAAAACCTGACAACCGGTATACATTTGATTACGTTTGACATTATCTAGTTTTCGATTTGTCCCAACATTTTATGTCCACCGATGGTACTTGTAGGCCATGGTCATGGGAAGACAAGGGACTGTATTCATCCTTATGTATTTTGTTTTGTATTATTACAATCATTTATATTATTGTGCATAAATAAATTTCATGTTACACTTAAATGTTTATTGTTTACCTTTAAGACCGCGATATTAAGTATACAAGAAATATGACAAAATAGCGAAATTCGATTTAATGCCAACTCTTCTTTGACAAGCCAGTGTGGACGTAGTGAGTAGGTCCTCAAAAACAAATAGCCCTCTGGATACGCTCCTGATTCAAGAACGCGCTATGTTTTTGTTCTTAGAACGATATCGGTATCAAATATATTTTTTTAATAATGAAACCATATACAAATATAAGATAACTTAAAATCAAAATTTAGAACCATATTGAAAAATACTAACCAGTCTCGGTGTGCCCTGTATAGAATCCAATATGGTTGATAACAATTTGAATTTATCCGTCACAATACAAAATTGTAAACGTATTAATAACATAGGCCTACAGTGAATTTGGTGCAGGAAAGACAAATACTCATCATGCTGATTGTAGCTGAATATTTTGTTCATGATCCTACATGTAGTTTAGGAGATATGTGAAGATGCAAAAAAACGCAAGTTTTTGTATTTATTACCATTCATTTCAATATTGGGCAAAGAAAAAGCTTCGATTTTGCGATTCCTTTGTGTAAGATTTTGCAGGACAGTCTTCCAATAATCCCTAGCAATAATCAGCCATCATGTGTTCTTCCCAACAACCATGTTATTTTGCTTCCATATTTTGTTAGGTCTTTGTGGAACCTCTCCCATTGTTTCTCATTGTAACAGCCAAGGCTTTCGGAAAATTTGTCGAAATGGCTGTGATGGTAGTGAACCTAATTGCTCATATTACACCAGTACTTTTTGTAACATTCCAACATGTTTTGCACCAGTACAGGATAATTTTCAAACTTGTGATTTCATAAACAATTTTTGACTAGATCGACAAAAGAAATCTAGGCAAACAATTCTAAAAGATTCATGGAATGCACGAAATTATTGTCTTTGATTAAAGTTTGATCTGAGGACCGTCGAAAATACAACCCGTGACTTTCTCCTCACTTAAACGAGAAAATTTCCTGGCTATATAACTAAAATATTGGAAATTGTTGTCTATAGCTTTTACGAATTCTCTTATTGGACCTAATTTTATGTGCAATGAAACAACATTTTCTATCTCTATGCACTAATGCTGAGTTTATGGTATTATGTTTTCCAATGGTAAATGTACCCACTATCTTAAATATCTGTTACATATTCTGAAAATTCAATTTGCTGCTCAAAGTTTGTCAGTATCTTCAATTTTCAAGTTAAAGTAAGTACGCACCTTGCACTAATTCAGTGATAGATTTCCGACACTTTTTTAGATTGTATTTGCCACAAATGTAACAAAATGTGTTTAAATCGTTAAACAGGATTGTCTGGATGTCGACATTATCCTATAATTTATTTTTTCAAATTTTAAATCTCGCGACAATAAAAATAAACTTTTTACACAATTGATTACAAGAAAATATAAACAATGCGGGTATCTAAACAACTGTATGTAGTTTTGAAACTTCTATGTCACTAACAGCGCTACCAGGTCTTATGCAATAGAAATATATTTAAATTTCAACGACATCATTTTTTTGATTTAATTTTGTTGACCTGTATAATTAACGCGTGTAACTCAAAACAAACCATCGTCACTTACTTCGAATAATGCTACCTAATAAAGCTACAGTGCTAATGTGCTTAAAATTATACGAAAAAGTCTTGACCTACACCTGCCTCCCAGCTTCGAGAGCCCTTCTCGAATTACCAGCATTGTAAAAAAAAGAACAATCGCGGCCCATTACACAGCCCACTGTCTCGACAAATTTCCCTCATTATTGTTCACTAGGTACATTATTATATAAAGCCCACTGTTTAGTCTAATAGTTTTGACGAAGGAACCATCGACAGGCGCCCATTGTCAGCATTCTCGTGCACACAATGCCCCACGTTTTTATCACGAGCAGATCGTGTTACACGGCCAATTGACAATGTGTATCCGTACATTTTTCATACAAAAAATTGTTATCTGCAGGAGACAGAAGGAAAATGCCATCGATGTTAAATATTGAATGGGGATAATTTGATATGGACACGGACTTGGGTGAAAAAAGACGAATTCTTTTCAAACTCGTGATAATGATGAGCCTCTCTTTTGATGGTCAATAGATATTGGTCTTCATTTGATTAATAAGAAAACTACCCCTTATTATCTTTGAAAAATTCAAACACAAAACCTATCGTCTTTTTTTTGTAATTTTCTTAGAATCATAATATTATCTGGACTATAAACAGGGTGACGACCAACCGCAAAAGTCAGGGGATTTTATTTATCGGGAAAAGTCGGGGAAATTCGGCCTTTTTAGCGAATAGTCAGGGAATTTTAGTATAATAATAATAATAAATATGCAAATAATACGATTGAAGAATTAAAAAATTGTTAGTTCTATTCGGAGCACGAATTTGAACTATTGATAATTGACATACTAAATTTATTTCACTCTAACCAATCAGTTGGAGATTTCACTTGAAGTTAGTGATTTATACGCGTGGCGCATGGAGTAAAATTTCGAGTTTAGAAAAGCCTGAAAATTTGGATTTGCTAGGGCGCGACTCGCTTCGCTCGCGCGCCCCAGCAAATCCAAACTAAACTCGAAATTTTACTTTACACTTATCTGGGAGTAGAAACCCTCGTTAGACGATCAATCAGATACGAAATAATGTGAAAAGTTAAAGTACAGTTTTGTTGAAGTTTGAAAGCACTGAAATTCACGATTTTTTCAAACTTTATAAAAATATGTAAACTCAAAGAAAGATTCAAACTTGAAGGAAATTTAAAGAAATTTTAGATTTGTTGTAATTCTACGATATTTACTAAATGACTGAAATTGATTTTTTTTAACTTTATGAAAGTTATGTAAATTGAAAGAAAAAAGATTCAAACTTAAAGAAAATTTAAAAAAATATCAGATTTGTTGTAATTCTACAATCACTAAATGATTAAAATTGTTTTTTTTAAACTTTATGAAAGTTATGTAAATTGAAAGAAGAAAGATTCAACTTCAAGAAAACTTAAAGAAATTAGAGATTTATTGTAATTTAGTAAAAATTAAAAAATTACTGAAATTTACAAATTCTTCCCAGACTAAGCATGAAGTAAAATTACGAGTTTAGAAAAGACTGAGTGTTTGGATTTGGACACGTAGCGTTCAAATCCAAACTCAGGCTTACAATGAATTTGTAATTTCTTTAAATTTCCTTTAAATTTAAATCTTTCTTTCCATTATATAATTTTCAGAAAGTTTAAAAAAAAATCGTGAATTACAGTCATTTTAACAAACATTTTAACAATTATGTACTTTTTTCAAACTTTTGTCAAATTTTAATTAATATTCCATTCAAAGAATTTGTGAATTTCAGCAATTTTATAATTTTTAGTAAATTACAATAAATCTGTTAATTCTTTAAATTTTCTTGAAGTTTGAATCTTTGTTCATTCAATTCACATAACTTTCATAAAGTTTAAAAAAAATATCGTAAATTTCAGTAATTTAGTAATTATTGTAAAATTACAACAAATCTGAAATTTCTTTAATTTTCCTTAAAGTTTGAATCTTTTTTTCAATTTACATATTTTCTTCAACAAAACTGTACTTTCTTTAACGTTTTCGTAAAATTTTAACTTTTCACATTATTTCGTATCTGATTGATCGTCTAATGGGGGTTTCCACTCCCAGATTATGCATGAAGTAAAATTCTGAGTTTAGCCTTGCGCAAATCCAAATTTTCTAACTTTAACTGAAAATTCTAACTTGGTTAGAGTGAAATAAATTTAGTATCAATAGTTCAAATTAAGTAAAATTTCGAGTTTGGAAAAGCCTGAGCGTTTGGATTTGGCGTCCAAATCCAAACTCAGGCTTTTCTAAACTCGAAATTTTACTTCATGCGCCACGCGTATAAATCATTGACAGTATTGTGAAGTTCAAAATATACTGCTTATATTTGATTTCACGTTAATACATTTTAGAAAAGTATTATCAAACCTTGCGATTTCTAAATTCGTGCTTTATAATATGTTTCTTTTCACCTCTTAAACTGTCTGCCATTGCATCTACAAGTGTTTGTTGTTCAAATATCTAATATTTAGAATTTAGTTATTATTATAAAATTTATAATTTGGATATTTGAACAGCAGGCACTTTAAAATTGCTTGGCGGTTTTTTCTGAACGCGAACATACCAAATTTTTAGGCTTTCTATAACTCGAAATATTACAAGATAAATTCAAATTCAAAACTATTTGAATTCGAGAAAATAAGCTTACGCTTCTTATAGTTTGCACAATTTAAACATAATATATAAAATTACGAAAAAACTATTCGTGAAAATGCAAACAGTGTCTTAATTAATAAGACAATTTAAGACGATAAATATCCATTGAAACAACTACTTCCCGTGCAAATACACCTCCGGATATTGAATTATACAATGAAATATTTAAAATCTTATTTAATTTGATTTGTTACAATGCTCTATTAAAGTATATGTAACGTTTAGGTCAAATTCTCTTCAAACCAACTAACAATACAATTTAAAATGAAAATCTCGAAACGCGTCTATAGATGGCCTAAGACATTAGTTTTAATCCAAGTCCTTTCACTTCTAATTTGTTGCTATCTCTCCTTTCATTTTAAATTGTATTGTTAGTTGGTTTGAAGAGAATTTGACCTAAACGTTACATATACTTTAATAGAGCGTTGTAACAAATCAAATTAAATAAGATTTTAAATATTTCATTGTATAATTCAATATACGGAGGTGTATTTGCACGGGAAATAGTTGTTTCAATGGATATTTATCGTCTTAAATTGTCTTATTAATTAAGACACTGTTTGCATTTTCACGAATAGTTTTTTCGTAATTTTATATATTATGTCGAAATATTACTTCATGCGCCACGCGTATAAAACACTGATGTATTCTTAAGTTCAAAAACAGCTTATTTATTTATTTTAGTTTAAACTTTGCCCTGAAGAAGCTGACAAATGTATAGCGAAATATTGGCTAATTAAAATAAAGTTCTGGCTAAGAAATAGAACTATAATTTTTGAATTCTGCCGCTTTTCTCCAAAAGTTTATAGAGGTTTTTAATAACTTGACATCAAAAAAAACTATTAAATGTTATTTACCTTTTATTGTAGCCAAAAGTGGAGTTAAAGAAGTCAAATAAATATGCAGGATGTTAAAATATGAGAACATTTTTATAGGCTTCAGATAAGGTTATGTTTCATTCAATATATAGGGTTTTTCACAAGTAAGTCGTATTTTGAAATACTGATATTTTTATTAATCATTGAGCAATTTGAAATCTAAAAATGTCTGTATGTGCAGAAGGAAATGGGGCTTATTAATATATTACATTAATCGTAAAAGTTGCCATTTTCTTCTCGAACAAGAAGTATCCTTTCTTCAATACCATAAACCTAGATGTTCCATATTCGTTCTCATTTTATAAACTTTGCTTCAGTAACTGCAACATCTGTTGCCACAGGGGGTCTTCCTAATTTCCCTTTATCCATAACAGAACCACTTTCTTCAAATTTCGCTACCAGCTTTTGAAAAGTTCTCAACGTGCATGGGCCAGCTCTTAGACCGTCACGGGTACGAAACCGTCGAAAGCCTGCCGAAAAACTCCGTTCACATTCGTAATAACATTGGACAAGTCCAATGCTAGTTTGCAGAGGCAAAACCATTACTTTTCACAAAAAAAATGTGTTCTAATATGTAAAACCTGTGATGCAAGTGTTTTTAAACAAATTAGTCGTTATGACAACCAAAAGGTTAAATACTAAAAATCCTGTTTTCCCTGTAACCTGATACTGTGCTTATTTTTAAAATCAGCCACGATATGAGTAGTTGAAAATACTACTTACTTTTGAAAAACCCTATACATCTCATTATTAAAAAAACTACATTTTTAACAAATTAAACGTTCAAAACAAAACCGTTTAAAACACAATTTTATAACAACGTGTTTTAAACATAGCAACCCTGGTTAAAAATGTATTAAGTTATTATTCTTATTATATTTTTATTTAAATTTAAGTGAAAAATTAAACCATTTTGGTACTTGTGCTTGAAGAACTTTAGAAAACTAAATTTATGAAACAAAACTAGCGACTAGTACGTAATGTCACTATCGACTTCAAGCATTATTCGTGCAACATATTAAAGCTTCAGTGCGTGCTTAACATAAATACAATTTGTAACTAATACCCTCGCGTTTTCACATTTTCAACAATTTCTCACGATAGCAACAAAGAACTAGATTCTGAAAAAAATCCAACAAAACACACAAAAAAACTAGAGTATAACGAAAACAAATGACAGAAAAACAACATCACCTTGTAAACCGCGGACCGCAAATGAAATAAAATCATCCAGTCCGTAATCGGATAGGGCAGCAACTGTGCAACGAGACCATTAGACCATTACAAATATTCACTTAGAGGTGTTAAAGGGTGCAAAAAGCAGTGCCGTGAAACTGAACTGGTCGAGTGCGTTTCGGCTGTAATCCTACCGGACGTAATGGGACACCTAAAACTGCAACCCTTTTCGATTTTACCCGAAACGCACAATTTTTCATTTCGCGACACAAAAGGAGCTTAATTTCCCAATTGTCACATATTTTTTACGTTTACGGGATAATTGTGCTTTTTTGGGCATAGGGTGAAATTCAATACGTACGTAATCCCAATCATTACTCTTGTAGTGCCTGAAATTATTTCTTTTATTTATGTACCGCATGATGATCGAAAATCTAGTAAGCTATGAATATCATCAACACTAGTTGTACACAATGATAATACTAATAGTACTATACCGAGCGTCTATAAACTGTTGGCATCTCGGTTGCTTTGAAAAACTAATTACATATTAATCTAAGATATGTAATTAGTTTTTCAAAGCAACCGAGATGCCAACAGTTTATAGACATACGAAACGGTAAATCTTGGAAACAACAAATACATTTAATTATGTCATTGGGTAGTGTCACAGTGCTGCATTTAATTACAACGTATGTTTCTGAAGTCAGAACCTACTAGGATGCAGATAATTTATAGACACTCGTTATTTATTGTATTAGTAGCAAGATATGCTTTACATTTGTAAAGAGTTTGGATACATTTTTGAACATTTGTTGTAGGTTAATTCCGTTTGTTACAATAAATGTTTTGATTTCTTTAAATTAGAATTACCTTTTTTTAATAATAATAATAATAAATCTTTATTGTCCAACAGGAAACATATCCTAATTACAAGACAATATAGTTAAAAAGAAAGTAAATTAATTATTTTAGTGTTCATAGATAAAATATTTTAAAAGCGCTATAACTTCTGAACAAAGAACGGTAGAATCTGCGTTTATATAAACATTTCTTTGTGAAATTAAATCTACTTTTCATTGCCAAAGTTTGTAATGAGGAGAATTAATCACCCTGAATATTTTTGTCAACTTTACGGGACACTAATTTTTAAAATAATATTTTATGTTTCTAATGTTTAAGAAGTGTTGCAAGATATGTCGATTTGGTAAGCTCATTTGGCGCAGATCAAGGCGGTAGCCAGAAAAAAATGTCGGAGGGGGTTATAAAAATTTCGTTAATGGTAAAAATATTGCTTTTGCTCATACATAACATTTTAAAAATCAGGTACTCAAACTTGGTTATTTTCAACTAAATAATTAATGTCTTTTTTTTAAATAATTTTTCGAACAAGAAAATTCATCAAAATCTCAACTTGAACAGGATTTTTCAGAAAAACCAGTTCAGATATGTAACCCCAACTTCAGGCTCTTAAAGTTTGTTTATTTTCAAGTAAAAATTAGTACTTTCAAAGTTGATTCATAATTGTTTTATAATTTTTAAAACAAGATTACCTACAAATCAAACGTTGTTTTCACTCAATTTCAACTTGGACACGATTTTTCAAAAAAAACTAGATGGGGTATTTCAACTCCTCTTTCAGAATCTTGAAGCGTGTTTATTTCTAAGCAAAATTGAAGCTTTTGACGTTGATTTAATAATTTATAATTTTCCTATAATTTTCCAGACATTACCTCAAAATATAATGAGTGCGTATTCGTATCACGATTTATTTTTTTGGCATTCATCGTTTGTGACTAGTGTTCAATTTGAAGTTTCGAACGAGTGTTTCCACTCCCAAGCTAAGCATGAAGTAAAATTTCGAGTTTAGAAAAACCTGAAAATTTGGTTTGGTCGCTCCGCGAAGCGGAGCGGCCAAACCAAATTTTCAGGTTTTTCTAAACTCGAAATTTTACTTCATGCGCCACGCGTATAAAACACTAAACATATTGTGATGTTGAAAATATACTGCTTATGTCTAATAAATCTTAACCAAACTCACGTTATCAAAATTCATGCGCCACGCGTATGCGCCACGCGTATAATAAACTCGAAATTTTACTTTACAAACTCACGTTATCAAAATTCAAGCAATTTACAATAAATTTGAAGGTACACTTAAATGATAAATCTCTTTATATAGCTGTATTGTTTCGAGTTTTTGTGAAGTGATTAATCACAAATAGAAAGACTGTTATTCCTTACTTCACTTTTTATTTTTATGTTAGATGTACATTTCGAGACTCAAGGTGCTCATTATCAATAACAAACAGTTTGTTATTGATAATGAGCACCTTGTGTCTCGAAATGTACATCTAACATAAAAATAAAAAGTGAAGTAAGGAATAACAGTCTTTCTATCTCTTTATATAGTTTTATTATTTGTTTTTATTACCAAAAACCTGTCGCTCGAGTATTACAAAAGGTTCAACACCCCTGATCTATATGTATAATTGAGATACCTTTATATTAATTTTTCTAAAATCTTGATCTTATTTGTTTTGTATCGAAATTCACGATGTAGTGGGCAGGAAATTAATTGTAAAATCTTCGAAAATTAAAGGTTTACTAATTCAAAGTGAGTAAAAGGAACAAAATAATTATTAATAAAAGTATTATGTACAAAATTACAACAAAATTACTTTTATTTATCCTTTTTGGTGGCAAAAAGGGATTTATCATAACACACTCACCGCCAGGACGAAATGTAAATATTTTAATAACATTACATCTCCCCTTCCAACCCAGTTTCCCATCACCATGGCAACCGGAGAGATAAACCAATAGATCCTTCTCCGCGCGAAGCCTCGTGTCGTACGGATTATCCCCACCACGACCCCCATAAAGGGGGCGTGGCCTAAAGTGGGATGGGTTGCAGCTGTTCGAATTGTCACTACTCTACACCACCTATCTTATTCTATCTTATAAATTTAATTCCATTCCACATCCCACTATCTCCATCCCACACACGTACGGCGCAAAAGCCGGACAAAGAGGAGCGTACTCAGACAAACGACGGCACCGCAGATGAATGAAAACGCTTTTATTGTTCACCCTCTCGACAAATATTAGCTTTGTTCGTAAGCTTTTGAAAACTCGTAAAGTTTTCGGCGTCGCCGGATCGATAGCGAGTTTTCGAGCTTTTCGTAAAAGCTCGCTCAAATCGAGCGCCGACGCCGGCTTCTCTATATTTAACGGCGCCTTAAAGTACTTTAATTAAAATAGTTTAGCGTCTCACAAGATTATATCAAACAAATAATCTGCAACTTACTTTATAATTAAGTTCTAAGTAGGATTACACGGCATGGTGGTGTTTGTTTTTCTTTTCCTTAGTTCCTTTTTTATTATTATCTCAATGCGAATTAATTAAGCTATTCTAATTAATTAAGTTATGTCGTTATTTAGATAATTAGCTTTCTATCTGTTTCAGCTATCTACTTACATTTAAAATAATTAAATAACTGAATAAAGACACAAGAAATTTAAGAATATTTATATTCCAGGCAGCAAAATGACGCGAAATCGATGTCGATTTTAGGTGACCTAGGACGTCGATCACCAAACATTTCGACGTAAAATGTTCGCCAAAAAGACAATAATATGTATAATACGTCAATAATATGTAATACGACATATTCTGACGAGTTTTCTACGTAATTGATTTATCACAATGTGACCTGCCTTGTTACCTTAAATCCACATAATTTTGACGTGTTTTTTAATAGATTAGAAATTATCTTAAAACACAGGATGTTTAATAATTTGCTGCAAAATAAGAAAATATTATAAATAGAAGCAAAATCTAATATGAAAGTACATACCACTTCAAGTCAAAATTAAATGAGTGTTTTCCACTCCCAGATTAAGCATGAAGTAAAATTTCGAGTTTAGAAAAGCCTAAAAAATTGGATTGGTCGCGTAGCGAAGCGGAGCAACCAATCCAAATTAGGCTTTTCTAAACTCGAAATTTTACTTCATGCGCCACGCGTTTAAAACTCTGATTTCATGTAAACTTCGTTGTTTTTTCTTAAATTCAATTTTAAGCTTTAAAAAATATACTGATAATTTTTTTATTTAAAATTTTTAAGTGCCCCTCCCCATTTAGCAGCGCCCCTGATTATTATTATATTTTGCATATTTTGATAGTCTAATATTTTAATTCCTTAATTTTATAATGAAGTTAAGTTTCTGTAATAATATTTATTTCTAAATGAATTATTATTTACGACCCAAAACTCTACCTTTTCAAGTTGAAGTTGGCACTAAACAAATTTAAGTTGGAAATAATCACAATCAAATTGTCATTAATCAAATGCAAATTGAATGTGATCAATGACAACCTAATTTTGATTATTGACAACTTGAATTTGTTTAGTGCCAACTTCAACTTGAAAAGGTAGAGTTTTGGGTCGTAAATAATAATTCATTTAGAAATAAATATTATTACAGAAACTTAACTTCATTATAAAATTAAGGAATTAAAATATTCGACTATCAAAATATGCAAAATATAATAATAATCAGGGGCCCAGCTAAATGGGGAGGGGCACTTAAAAATTTTAAATAAAAAATTATCAGTATATTTTGTAAAGCTTAAAATTGAATTTAAGAAAAAACAACGAAGTTTACATGAAATCAGAGTTTTATACGCGTGGCGCATGAAGTAAAATTTCGAGTTTAGAAAAGCCTAAAAATTTGGATTGGTTGCTCCGCTTCGCTACGCGACCAATCCAAATTTTTAGGCTTTTCTAAACTCGAAATTTTACTTTATGCTTAATCTGGGAGTGGAAAAGACTCATTTAATGCTTGAAATTGAACTCTTAAAAAAATAACGAATATCCAAAAATTTATAGCATATACGCTGTAATTTGAATATGTATACTCAAAAGAAAAACTCCCTGTATTAATAATTGAAATCCTGCTAAAATTTCATGTTTGATTTCTTAATTTTTATAGGAATTATATAAATTATATATAGTTTTTTTACGGATAACCATTTTACAATACAAAATATGAGACAATCTGGTAATAGATCCTAAAACAAGTAAGATTACAATAAATATACACAAAATAACGCACAAAACATATTAAAATATTACATTATGGTGATATTCATGACACCCAATTCTATACAATATAATTTATTTATTTCCAAATAGTAGTAATGATACTTTCATGGGTGAGTGAAGTTTTGTAAATATAATTATATAAAAGTATGGCAAAATATAATAAATAGAGAGACTCACAAAAATATAACAAACATAAATAATTAATATTCTAATGCCCGGTATTACAAAACGTTTTATTCCCCAAATAAAATTTACTTTAGGAATAAATTAGTTTATTTCAAAGATTTCGGTATTATAACCACAAAATAACTTTATTTGGCTAATAAATCTCTTCAGTAAATTATTTGTTTGTTTTTCTACCAAGTAAATTTTATTCTCTAAATAATTTGATAGTTAAAAGTCAAAAGTGCATTATATTGTTATAATTTCTTTAGATTCTACTACTTGTATTTATTAATTTCATTACGGTTATCATGTCTATCATATCATCCGTGTCAGATTAAAGTTCGCTCATAGTATCTTCCCTGACAGTGATTAATTCCAACCACAAGATATTCTAAGGAGTCGAAGACCTAGAGTTTTTCTAGTCAGACATAACCAGGGATTTTTATACTAATGCATACGCTTTTTATAAATTAGTTCCATTTAAATTTATAAATGAGTGTTTTCCACTCCCAGACTAAGCATGAAGTAAAATTTCGAGTTTAGAAAAGCCTGAAAATTTGGTTTGGTCGCGTAGCGCGAAGCGCGGAGCGGCCAAACCAAATTTTCAGGCTTTTCTAAACTCGAAATTTTACTTCATGCGCCACCAGTACAAAACATTGACATATTACGAAGTTTAAAACACACCGCTAAGCTTTACATTGCATCAGTGTTTTGTACCGGTGGCGCATGAAGTAAAATTTCGAGTTTAGAAAAGCCTGAAAATTTGGTTTGGTCGCTCCGCGCAGACCTCTTAAGAAGAAAACACTGTAAAAAGCGGTAGATTTTTATCAATCTACCGTTTTCTACCGCTTTTTTGTATGGCATCTACCGCTAATTTGTTTTACGACCTGGCACCACTGCTTGTTACTGTTATAATAAAAATATTATAGTTTGACTATGACATCTTAAAGTTATCGAAATTATAGTCACTTGATAAAGTTCTTGTTTTACTAAGTTAAAACACGTCTAATTTTGTGAGGTACATTAATTTTATTACTATGAAATTATATTCGCATAATTACATTGTGATTACTCGCATATCTGCTGCAGCTTCACGTTTTGAAAATTAGACTTTTATATTACGAGTATGTGTATGTTTCTAAAAATATAAATGCAAATATAAAGGCGAGACAGTTATTTGATCTTCTTGTTTTTGCAGGAAGATCAAGTGGAAGTTACGCCACTGTCATTAATAGTAAGTCCCAATCTCTTCTATTTTTGCAAGTTTTTCTTCTATGATTTAATGTAAACTTTTTGACTCAAAGTATAATGTGATCATTATAATAATCAATACGAGCTCTAACAACTATATATTGGGACAAAATCAAATTCATATAAAATTCAGGTATTGGACAGTTTATTTCAGTTTTCTAGTATTTTTTTTTTAAATTTAATACTATGTAATTAGTTAATTAGCAACAGTTATGGCCAATCAACAACACAAAAAACAAATTAATTATTCAATCACCTCTAATTTACAAGAAAAATGTTAATTTTGTTTGTCAACTAAATATTGGGACATTGCACGAATTTTATTTCTAAAAAGGAGTAACATCGCCCTTATATTTTATGACAGCTCAAATTCGGCTAGGCATTGACTCAACTAAGGATATGCACGTTTCAGGAGAAATTTCATTCCAAATATGCTCTATCTTGTCTCTAAGTTCAGGTAATGTCCGTTGTGGGTTGTTCCTCAATGTTTGTTTCATTTTAAGCCATACTGTTTCAATGACATTAAGGTCAGGACTGCTGGAAGGCCAAGAAAGAACATTTACTTTGTGGTCGCCAAACCACTTTTTTGTGGTTTTGGCCGTATGACAGGCCGCCCCATCCTGTTTAAAAATGTAATTTTCGTCAACATTTAACTTGGCGATACTTGGTAGCAAACTGTTTTGCAGTATTTGTTGATATTTCGCAGCATTCACGGTACCATCAATAAATTCAAAACATCCTAATCCTGAAGCTGTCATGCAGCCCCAAATCATAACTCCTTTAGGAAATTTTACGGTACGTTTTAGACAATCCTTGTGAAATGCGTTTGCGGTAATCACCAACACATACGTCGAATTTTGATTCGTCACTAAAAATTACTCTGGACCAGTCTGTAGCTGACCAAGATAATTTAGATTTTGCCCATGTGAGTCTGGCTTTCTTTTGTTTTTCCGTCAACAGTGGTTTTTCCTTTGCCTACAAGAAAATATTTCTATTTAAATGCACTTTTAAATTTGAAATTCAACCTTATAAAACTTGAGTCCACATTTATGAATCCACTGGCGGCAGCATTCCCTTGACAGATTCAATCCAGTTTCGTGATTCCATTCAGTCGTAATTTGCCTTAAAGTATTTCTTCTCCCTTTTTTGCACAGTTTTACTAATAATCTCTTGTTTCTATCAGAAACTAATGTTGGACGACCCGAACTTTTGCCATTTTTGTCTAGGATATTTCCGGTTTCTCCATAATGCTTAATTATATTCCACACTGTTGTTTTAGGAATATTAAGTTCATCCGCCATTTCACTATCGTTGTATTTCGGCAATAATTTTTAATCACTAACTCACGAATTTTGGAACTTGTAGAGATACCACGCACCATTTTTACGTTTCGTTCTGCATTGTTTTCACAGCTTACTTGTCTTATTTTGTTTCGTTTTTAACAGTTCTTTTATACTGTCCCAATATTTAGTTGCCACACAAAATGAACATTTTCCTTGTTAATTAGAGATGATAGAATGGAATAGTATAATAATTTTGTTTTTTGTGTTACTGATTGGCCCTCATTGATGTTAATTAACTAATTACATAGAATTAAATTAAAAAAAAGAAAAATAGAAATAAAGAAATAAACTGTCTAATACCTGAATTATACATGAATTTGATTTTGTCCCAATATATAGTTGTTAGGGCTCGTATGTTTTGGAAGACAGAATATGTTAGTTAGAAAGGAAACTTTGCGTATAGTAAAACATTCAAAAATATTAATGTCGTAAAATGTCATTATTAATATTAATATAATTTAGTTAGATCATTACCAATCATACTCTTCTATCAAATTATTGTATTAATTTGATATAAGAGTATGATTTGTGGACTGTGTAAAGACCTATCTAAATTACATTAATATTAATCGTAACATTTTAGAACATTGGTATCTAACATATTTGATTATCATTAAGTAATGAATAATTACAAGTTATCAAAACGCTTATTAACATATTTATACTTTAGATATCTATTAAGATTTCAAAATTACCAAAAAGGTAAAACCAAGTAACCACTTGAACGATTCACTAATGTTTTTCCAGTCTACGTAAGTCAATATTTCCTTACGTGTTTTAATATTTAATTTTCCCATTCTTCACACACGGTATCCAAATAGATGTGTGAATTTTTTAGTAGACCAAATGAAGGTAAATATTTGGAAACATTTCTTTGCATTTGAATTGTATTTACTGTGATAATGATAAATATTTACTACATATACAGAGAGTTTTATGTAACACCGAACATTTTCATAACGAGAATTTTTCTTTGAAATATCCGATGCTCGGTTTATTAAAAGAATCCAATTTGTAGCTTTAAGCGAGTGTTTTCCACTCCCAGGCTAAGCATGAAGTAAAATTTCGAGTTTAGAAAAGCCTAAAAATTTGGTTTGGTCGCGTAGCGCGAAGCGCGGAGCGGCCAAACCAAATTTTTAGGCTTTTCTAAACTCGAAATTTTACTTCATGCGCCACCGGTACAAAACACTGGTTCAATGTAAAATTTAGCGGTGTGTTTTAAACTTCGTAATATGTCAGTGTTTTGTACCAGTGGCGCATGAAGTAAAATTCCGAGTTTAGAAAAGCCTGAAAATTTGGTTTGGCCGCTCCGCGCTTCGCGCTACGCGACCAAACCAAATTTTCAGGCTTTTCTAAACTCGAAATTTTACTTCATGCTTAGCCTGGGAGTGGAAAACACTTTCTTAAAGCTTTAAATTAAATTCTTTTAATAAACCAAGCATCGAAAAATGTGCAATGTATGCATATGGATACTTCAAAGAAAAATTCTCGTTATGAAAATGTTCGGTGTTACATAAAATTCTCTGTATACAGAAAGCATAGTTTCAATTCAACATACAGGGTTTTTTTTTTAGGTACATATTTTAATTAAGCGAGTGTTTTCCACTCCCAGCCTAAGCATGAAGTAAAATTTCGAGTTTAGAAAAGCCTAAAAATTTGGCTTGGTCGCGTAGCGCGAAGCGCGGAGCGGCCAAACCAAATTTTTAGGCTTTTCTAAACTCGAAATTTTACTTCATGCGCCACCGGTACAAAACACTGATTCAATGTAAAATTTAGCGGTGTGTTTTAAACTTCGTAATATGTCAGTGTTCTGTACCGGTGGCGCATGAAGTAAAATTTCCAGTTTAGAAAAGCCTGAACATTTGGTTTGGCCGCTCCGCGCTTCGCGCTACGCGACCAAACCAAATTTTCAGGCTTTTCTAAACTCGAAATTTTACTTCATGCTTAGCCTGGGAGTGGAAAACACTTTCTTAAAGCTTTAAATTAAATTCTTTTAATAAACCAAGCATCGAAAAATGTGCAATGTATGCATATGGATACTTCAAAGAAAAATTCTCGTTATGAAAACGTTCGGTGTTACATAAAATTCTCTGTATACAGAAAGCATAGTTTCAATTCAACATACAGGGGTTTTTTTAGGTACATATTTTAAAATACTATATACGTTCTAAATCTTCAGATATTCATTATTTTTGAAAACAGTTAAAATAAAAGCTTTGAACGAGTGTTTTCCACTGCCAGATTAAGCATGAAATAAAATTTCGAGTTTAGAAAAGCCTGAAAATTTGGTTTGGCTGTTTGAATTGTTATAATAATAAAAAGTATTGAAACAAATTTAAATTCTCTTGACAATTGTTGCCTAAATCAGTAACACTTAAACTGTATATTTTATTTACAAACTAGACTATCGGATTTGTTCATAATAATTCTATAATTTTATTTCACTTTCAAAGTGGTTTGATTTTTTTTTCTAAGTGGCTTAAAATTGCTAATTGTGATTTTTTTTAAGATTTATTTTCATGCGTCTTGATTTTTGTAATTTAAAAGCTTTGTGAGGCATTCATGCTAATTTAATTTTTCAATAATTGCATTTCTTTTAATTCATCCTTGGACATGGGTGCACGCACAATCTTTTACAGGGGAGGGGGGCAAAATATAATATTAATAGAGGTTATAGTAACAATAAAACAATTTTAACTTTGTTTATATAACAATTTTTTTATTTTACGTGACGGCAAATCTAGCTTGCCATGTTTGATAATGGCAAGCTAAAGTTGCCTAAACTGGAGTCACGTAAAATAAAAAAAGTGTTATTCAAACAAAGTTAAAAGTGTTTTATTGTTAAATTAACATGTATAACGAAGTAGAAGCCTCCACAATACAAAATAGAGATTATTATGTCAAACAGTATGCTATAACTATTCATTATTTATGCCTTATTTATGCAATAACTGTTCATTATTTATTTCGTTTAATTGGTTGAAAATCGCAAAGAAACCATTTGGAAATTAGAATTTGCAACAACTGAGAGAGTAGAATTGTAACCGTCTCCAATGAAACAGTTGCAGCATTTAATTACCTCAGCAGTATCATTATCTAGAATTTTACGCAAACCATGAAAAAATGATAAAACGTCAAGGTAATAATGTTGAAATATCCAGAATTTTGAAAAAATCGAATATTGTCATATAACAATGAAATGTTTAAATTTGAGAAAATGTTGAAACGATGTCAAAAAGTGATGAAATGTCAAGAAATATTGAAATCTGACATTTTTAGGTATGTCGAAAAGTCATTATCTGTTATAAAAAAAGTTTGAAATATTTCAAACTTACTAATTAATCAGTGTTTTTATGCGCGTGGCTCATGAAATAAAATTTCGAGTTGAGAAAAGGCAGAATTTGGATTTGGACGCTCCAAATCCAAATTCTGCCTTTTCTCAACTCGAAATTTTACTTCGTGCTTAGTCTAAGAGTGAAAGCATAAGTTAAAAAATAATTATTGGCTGTTTACAATATTTTCATTAATTTGCAATGATCTTAAAAAAAGTCATTATCTGTTATAAAAAAAGTTTGAAATACTTCAAACTTACTAATTAATCAGTGTTTTTATGCGCGTGGCTCATGAAATAAAATTTCGAGTTGAGAAAAGGCAGAATTTGGATTTGGACGCTCCAAATCCAAATTCTGCCTTTTCTCAACTCGAAATTTTACTTCATGCTTAGTCTAAGAGTGAAAGCATAAGTTAAAAAATAATTATTGGCTGTTTACAATATTTTCATTAATTTGCAATGATCTTAAAAAAAGTCATTATCTGTTATAAAAAAAGTTTGAAATATTTCAAACTTACTAATTAATCAGTGTTTTTATGCGCGTGGCTCATGAAATAAAATTTCGAGTTGAGAAAAGGCAGAATTTGGATTTGGACGCTCCAAATCCAAATTCTGCCGTTTCTCAACTCGAAATTTTACTTCATGCTTAGTCTAAGAGTGAAAGCATAAGTTAAAAAATAATTATTGGCTGTTTACAATATTTTCATTAATTTTCAATGATCTTAAAAAAAGTCATTATCTGTTATAAAAAAAGTTTGAAATATTTCAAACTTACTAATTAATCAGTGTTTTTGTGCGCGTGGCTCATGAAATAAAATTTCGAGTTGAGAAAAGGCAGAATTTGGATTTGGACGCTCCAAATCCAAATTCTGCCGTTTCTCAACTCGAAATTTTACTTCATGCTTAGTCTAAGAGTGAAAGCATAAGTTAAAAAATAACCATTAGCTGTTTACAATATTTTCATTAATTTGCAATAATCTTAAAAATGCATGATTTTCAAAATTTTCGTAGGAAATAAAAAAAAGTTTGAAAATTAACGCACTTATTGAAAAATTCATGAGTCATCAAAATTTTGAAAATTAATTCAAATCCTGGAGGTTCACGAAAATTGACAGGATTTTAAAAATTAAACAGATTCAAGTTTTTGATACATTTTTAAAATCTTGTCAATCTTTGTAAACTTCCAAGATTTCAAATAATTTTCAAAGTTTTGATGACTCACGAATTTTCCAATAAGTGCGTTAATTTTCAAACTTTTTTTAATTTCCTGCGATTTATAGCAATTTTCAAAATTTTTAAAATCATGCATTTTTAAGATTATTGCAAATTCATGAAAATATTGTTTTTTATAATAATTTTTAAACGTTTTTTAATTCCCTGCGATTTATAACAATTTTCAAATTTTTGATAATCATGAATTTTTAAAGATTATTGCTGATTTTCAAATTCTTGACTCCTTTCGTTACTTTTTAAAACTTTGACGCTTTTCATGAATATCCTAGAGCAAAAAGATGTAAATAAAGTTTGTACACTATTACAAGCATGAAACGTTTTTATAATATTTATAAAATGTTGCTTGTTGTTTAGTATAGAGATGCTTGCATGTATTTATTTGAGATATATCCAATTTTTATTGAAAAAAATATATAAGAAATACTTCTGGTAGTTATAAATAAATTCACATTAAACATGTTAGTTACATTTTGGTAAAAATCATAGTTAATTATAATGTGCATATAATAATATGGCAGTCTTATTTATAAAATGAAATATGTTAGTTACATTTTAGTAAAAATCATAGTTAATTATAATGTGCATATAAAAATATGGCAGTCTTATTTATAAAATGAAATAATTGCCGTGTTAAATATTAAAGGGTGTCATAGAGCATTTATTAACAAACGTCTAATGTCTCTAATTACCCCAATTCCGACTCATTAGCGCTGAACTTATAACTTGGGCATAACTTTTGACCCTTTCAGGTGATTCGTCTTTGTTAGCAACCCTTAGCACCACATATTCCGTCTTAGTTTAACGAAGGCCATTAATACAGAGCCCTTCCTTGTCTGCCCTGCCCATAATCATGCATCATCTTGCCTCAATTATAAATACCATGCTGACATATTCCTGCTATTCTCCCCTTCAAAACGTATCATTCGTTAAAAGTAAAATATCAGAAGAAAAAAAGCGAGATATAACAAGGAAGGCTTTTTTAATAACCGGAAATGTGCGAAATGTTAACTTGAGACGAAACATGTTTCCTTTTCTTGGGTGGAAGCATGGATGTATCGAGTGCTTGAAATAACAATTTGGTTTCTGTTGAATATTTTTGGGAGGGGTTTTCTGAATTATTGTTTCATGGAAGATGTGAGCAAATGTATTGTTTGAATGTAATACAAAAATAAATTATTGTTTTCGTGAAAAATTTCTAATAAAAAAAATATTGGAAATATCAGTTTCGAGTTCTTTAAAGCTTGTATTAGACGACACCATTTTCTGGTACAATAAAATTGTATACTATTTTCTATCATGGTATAATACACAAAATATGACCAATCCAAATAGAACATGTCCTATTTCCATTACACAAAATTGTAGAAGATTCGCGTTTGGTAATATTTTGTGTATTACACCATGATAGAAAATAGTATACTATTTTCTATCATGGTGTAATACACAAAATATGACCAAACGTGAATCTTATACAATTTTGTATAATGGAAATAGGACATGTTCTATTTGGTTTGGTCATATTTTGTGTATTATACCACAATAGAAAATAGTATACAATTTTATTGGACCAGAAAATAGTATACTATTTTCTTGTACCAGAAAATAGTGTCGTCTAATACAAGCTTAAATCGATTAAGAAAATGTAAATTTTGTGAGGGGACTTTTTTTTCCCACCAGCTCGGATTACTCAGTTAACAATAAAAAGATCAAGTTATAGCAAAATAATTCCTAATTTTGCTATAACTTGATCTTTTTATTGTTAACTGATTAATCCGAGCTGGTGGGCAGGATATCTACCCACTAAATCCACCGAATAATTAAAATGAAATCTTTTTCAAAAGCAAAATAGATGTGTCAAAAAGTATGCAATAACTGTTTATTATTTATGTAATAACTGTTCAGTATTTATGCATTATTTATGCAATAGCTGTTCATTATTTATTTCGTTTAATCGGTAGAAAATGTTAAAGGAACAATTTAGAGAATTAGAATTTGCAACCACTGTGAGAGTAGAATTGTAACCGTCTCCAATGAAACAGTTGCAGCATTTAATTACCTCAGCAGTATCATTATTGTACTGGCGTTTGGAAGATTCCGAACTGCACACAATTCGTGTTATTTCCTGCAATTGCGTAGTGCGACACTGGCGGTTGGCTAGAACGTATTACAATAACCTCTTTATGCAAATGACCACTTGTAGAAGTGTTGGAGAGCTTCTCCAGGGGAAACATGACACTTTGTCGCTCTGGGACCTGGCAACATGACTGCTTTACAAACACAGCATTCTGTATGTACGAGTATCTCTCACCCCCGACAGCAAAACACAACACCCTCTCGCATTTATAACTTGGGCCCTTTTTTGGAATGAGATTATGGTAATGAATTGCACGGCAGCGCCTCTTCTAATTGTTTTTAATGGAAATTGCTTAATCACGTTGTGGATTCGGTTAAGTGTGGGTCGTTGTGACATATTACTTTTGTCTTGTTATTTTAAACTTAATTCTTAATTACTGTCAAGTTTCGTATTAATCAATTTTACGGCGATTTTTATTCAAATTCGCTCTTCGATAGATGCGATAGATATCAACATTGTTGAATATTTATACTAAACTGCTCTGCACCTACCCCTTTACACCTTAACCCATTAAGCGCCATTGATGCATACACGCAATATTATATTTTTTTTGTTAATTAAATTACTATACATATAAGTTACTTTGATATATTATATGATTTAACCTGACTTGAAAATGTATAAATAAAACTGTAAATATTTTATTTAAATATTTCGATTATTCCTTACAAAAAAATGGCAGTGTATTTCTAACTTTACATTATTTCCGCGTTTTATACGCGTGGCGCATGAAGTAAAATTTCGAGTTTAGAAAAGCCCCGTGAAAATTTGTCTCGGGTCGCTGGCGCGACCCTCGACAAATTTTCTACGCGGGGCTTTTCTAAACTCGAAATTTTACTTCATGCTTAGTCTGGGAGTGGAAGCACTCGTTCTAAACTTCATATTGCACGTTTTTATATAAAATCGACGGATGCCTAAAAACGTACAACGTATACATTAAGTATATTTAAAAGAGAATACAACTCATAGCCTACTAGAACGAATTTTCAACTAATTAGATGCAAGGAAAGCCGTAGGTACATGTCTATCACCGCGATGATAAAAAACAAAAGAAGCGGTGGGTGATAAGTTGTCCTGTCATTCGAAACGTCAAAATAGGTAAAGTTTTGTGCAGTGATATTAATAGAAAAGTGAAAAGTGTGACGCCAAAAAAAACACCGTCATGAATAAAGAATCACAGTGGCGGCAGTATCCACCTGCAGCTAATTTCCTCCAACCCCCGCTTTATCAGGGCTACAGTTATAGAGTTAAAGGCTGTATTGTCAAATGCTCCTTCTATATCCAAGAAGGCAGCAAGTAAAATTTCTTTGTGTTCCAGGGCAGCTTCGGCACTCCTTGTTAGTCGGCTGAGAGCTGTCTCTGTTAATCTACCTGGAAGGTAGGCATATTAATCTTGGGATAGTGGGTAGGTCACCAGTACCCCCTCTCTAATATGCCTGTCCATAATTTTTTCCATTGTCTTCAGTACAAATGACATGAGACTGATGGGCCTGTACGATTTTGCACGAGAATAGTCTGTTCTACCGGTCTTTGGTAAGAAAACCACCCTGATAAGCTTCCATATTCTTGGCAAATATCGTAGGGCCATGCTGGCCCTTAGGATCTCGCAAAGCCTTCGCCACAGTAGTTCCGATCCCTTCTGTAGCATGATGGGTAGGATTCTATCAGGCCCTGGCGATTTAAAAGGTTCAAATGAGTTTATTGCCCATTTGACTATGTCATAGGTGACCACTCTCCTGGCAGCCTGTCAGTCTTCCTTAGATGTTCTGTTGCCAGTTGCATCAGGTCCCTGGCTGACCCAGTCATTAAGTGGTCCATCATAGATTTCCCCTCCGGGGAAGTGTACCCGTAGAAGTTCACCCAGGGTTTCCTTCTCGTTTTTTGTATACACTCCGTCATCGAGTTCGAGAGTTTGAAGCGCACATTGGGGGTTCTTCGAGAGAATCTTGTAAAGTCTGACACCGTCTGGGACAGTTTCAATGTCCTCACAGTGTCTCCTCCAGGTTGATCTTCGAGCTTTCCTTAGTGCTTTGTTGTATTCGGTTAGGGAGTTCTTGTAAGCCTCCCATGAGCCCGTTCGCTTTGCTTCGTTGAAGAGTTTTCTTACCTGCTTCCTCTTTTTGTCCAGCGCACTGTTCCACCACGGAACTCTCCTGGTGATGCGTCTCTCAATCAGAGGGCAGTTGTCGTTGTATGCCGAGATCATAGCTTCCGCAGTTTGCTCTGCCATAATCTCTAGCTCTAAGTTATTGTTTACCGCTCCTAGTATACCCGTCAGATTGTGGTCTAGCTTTGATTTGAAGGCTTCCCAGTCTGTTCTGCGGGGATTGCGGTATACTTCAGTGACCCGGTGTAACCCCGTTATGTCGAATGTTATGTGTCTGTGATCCGAGCAACTCACCTCATCTGACACTCGCCAATTCTTAACAAAATTACTGACATATGACGTACCTATTGTTATATCTATCACCGCTTTGCTAACACTTGTAACAAAGGTCGGTTTATTTCCAATATTCAAAGTGTCTAACTTGGTTGCCATAAGAAATTGTATAAGTGACTCACCTCTGCGGTTGATGTCTGAACTTCCACAGACAGAATTGTGGGCATTGGAGTCACAACCGACGACAAGCTGGGTCCCTTGTTCCCCGCAGCCTGCAACCAGTCCCTCCAATGCCTCGCTGGGGCATGGATCTCCAATAGGTAGGTAGACTGATCCGAGAACAAGCTCCTTCAGTCCACCAACACTATTGGTGAGCTTAACTGCCACTACGTCCTGTGAACAGAAAGAGGTTAGAGGCACTACCTTTATGTGTCTTTTCACATAAATACAAGACCTGGGTCTCTCAGTGGTTCTACTTTATATTAGTTCCCCCCCAATTCCACCCAGTCCCATAATTTTCCCCCTGCATACCCAGGGTTCTTGAATGAGGGCAATGTCACAGCCCTCCATTGCCTTGCAGAGTGCAGCCGAGCCTGCCCTACTGTGTTGCAAGTTCGCCTGGATTACCTTCACTATTCTTACCTGAAGCGATCTTCCTGAAGGTTACAGTCCGAAGTCCGTAATGAGCCTTCATCTGCCTTCCTACCAGGTATTGGTGATCACCCTCACTGACAGAGAAGGCCAGGATTACTCCTTCCTTCTCTTTCTTTTCGCTGAGGACGTGCCAATCTTCCACTCGAAGTCCAGGATTCTGGGCTCCGATCCGGGTCTTGACTACCTCCACCTCTGGATGGTCTGGTATCCAGGCCGTCAGTTTGGGCCTTCTGGGGAGGTCCTTTGACTCAACTGTTGTCAAGTCCGCCCCTTCCCAGATGTCCCCAAAGCTCGCCACCACCGCAGCTAACCACTTCTTGGTGTGCTCGTTCTCGCAGTTTATCCTGAGGATTCCTGCGGAGAACCAGGCACCATTGAACTGCGGCGGGTTCGCACTTCCCGAAGGCGTGTCGTACACTGCTGCCGTTAGTTTTTCTTGAATCAGGTCTGATTGGGCCTGATCCATTAGGATGTCGGGATGGCCTTTATGGATGATAGCCATATGGATCCCTTTGACCGCACCGCTGTAAGACCCAGTCTGACCGGATGGTCTCCTGGCCCTTTTAGGTGCGTTCTTTTGAGAGGCAGGAGTAGAGGAGTCTGAGCGGAGCCCTTTGGTTCCACCCCCCTTTTCTACTTTTGCCTCTGTTTTTTGTTTTCTAGCCGGATTTTCTTTAGTCCACGTTCCGGCTTTAATTTTTTCCTCTCTTCTTAGTTTCTTCTTCTGAGCGCCAGAGAGTCTGGTGGTACCGGGCAGGTACTTTGAATCCCCCGCCTCAGTTGAGCATGCGTCTGACGTCCCTGGGGTCGCCTCCCCGTTCTCTTCAGTGGAGTCTGTGCCTTCCGACACTCCTTCCGTTTTGGTTTTGTTTCTAGTCGTGTCCATAGTTGTTCCCACGAGTATTGGGGAAATGCTGGTCACCATGCCAGGAGCCCCACTGACATGGGAGGCTATTTGAAACGAGGTGTCGCCCGGTTCCTCGAGTTCGGAACCAGTTGAGACTGATCTTCTAATCAGCCACGCATCCCCTCGGCCTGGTCCACCCACCTTATGATTTAGCATTTTTGATGAGGTTATTTCCTCTCGATCCGGGCGGTGAAGCCAAGATCCCCGCTTTCCCGCCCGCGAGACATGACCACGTCAGCTTGGGAGTCAGCGGTGTTTCGGTGATCCACCTTGTTTGGGAGTGTCACACCGGCATCGTTGTTCTTGGTGCAAACCCTTAGCCACGATACTACAGCCGAGAAGTTTGGTCCACGGTGAGTGCCTTAGCACGCTACCAGTTGAGGTCTTATGTCAACGAGCACGCTTATAACACCCACTAACCTAATGGTCACATACGTTCATTCCATTTAGGCCATTCCTCTATCCGCCACCTGAGGACGCGCCCGATAGGGGTTGCTGTCCCCCACAGGACGGTATTACTTATACGGAGGTAAAAATACTGTTTGCTCACGACAATCTTATAATATGTGCATTATTTAATTGTGTGGGCAACATAAATGGGTTGGTTGCATTCAACACTCGAGTACATTAAACACGGGATTTGTGTGTTTAATGTGTTTTTTTAACACGAACATAAATAATTGCCAAGTTCGGTATTTCGCCGCTATGGATGCCGGATGCCTAAAAATGTACATCGTATACATTATGTATATTTGAAAGAAAAATTCACAGTATGTATTTTCTTTTGTTAATTAAATTACTACACCTATAAGTTAATTTGATATATTAAATAATTTGACCTGACTTGACGATGTATAAGGAAAACTGTAAATATTTTGTTATTTAATTATTTCGATTATTCCTTACAATAAAATTGGCAGTGTATTTCTAACTTTACAATATTTCAGCGGTTTATACGCGTGGCGCATGAAGTAAAATTTCGAGTTTAGAAAAGCCCCGTGAAAATTTGTCTCGGGTCGCTGCGCGACCCTCGACAAATTTTCTACGCGGGGCTTTTCTAAACTCGAAATTTTACTTCATGCTTAGTCTGGGAGTGGAAGACACTCGTTCTAAACTTCATATTGCATGTTTGTGTATAAAATCGACGGATGCCTAAAAATATACATCGCGATATGTACATTATGTATATTTAAAAGAAAAATTCACAGTATCTCATACAATAATTCATTGATATAAATCATAAATATAAGTGCACAATTTCTACGAGATTTTACTTAAGTGACTGTTACCACACAACGAGATTTTCTTTCCACAATATATATTTTTCTTTTGTTCGTCCGTTAGTGGTGTAATGAAACCAAACTTAATGCAAATCTTATCCTATCTTAATTTATAAATTTGAATTAAATTAGCAAGATATGTTTTCATAAATAAGAAATTGACACATTCTGTAATCTAATAACATGAAGTATATTTTCGTGTAAGAGGCGGGTATCGATAAATAAGGAGTTTAGTAGAATATTTGCGGGGAATCGAATCGAGATTTCAGGAAGGCACGCAATTCCCGAGAAGGATATCTGAATCGGCTGAAACCCGAAACCCCAACCACTATTTCAGCAATGACATTACATTACCGCCACCAACACCACACTAACAGTGTCTGGCTGCTTCGCATGACAGCACATTAACAAATCAACTCTTTACATCATTCCCACTCTATAATGCACGATAAATAAAACAGGAACAGGACTTCGCCATTTCTCTATTCCTTGGACAAATGACAAATAAATATAACGACATCGGAAATCTGTTATCGACGATCAGTCTATTTAATGGTTATATAAATATCTCTGATTCGCCTATTTAATAAAAATAGGCGAATCAGAGATATTTATATAAGCATTTCAGACATTTTGGAATAGTGGCTATTTTTGGGCTTCAAATCCTAAAGTCAAGTTCATTTTATAGTTGATTTGAACCGATTTAATAGATTTTAAAATTATTTGTTTTTTGTTGAGTAATATTTTTGAAGACATTTAACTTTATAAAACTATTTCGAATTGAAGTGTATTCTTTGAAATGTTTACTTTAAATTTAATCTTTGCACTGTTTTGATTAATACACAGGGAATTTTTTTTCTTAAGTTTACATATCCCTATGCATACACTGTACATTTTCAGGCATTCGTAGTTATTTAAAATCAATCAAATTGAAACATCTGACGAATGTTTTCATCTCTTGGTTAAACATGAAGTAAAATTTCGAGTTTAAATATGCCTGATTTCCGGGGGGTAAGCTTTTCTAAATTGGCAATTTTAATGCATGTGCCACGCGTATAAACACTGAATTTAAGTTTATGCGTACAGCAAATAAACTATAACTGCATATAAATTTTGATATTTTTAATTGCTTCTCACCCTCACAGTTTATCAGCAAACTTAAGCGTATAAATGTTTGTTATTTGTCTTTGTATTGTAACTTTATTTTATGTATAAGTATTACTGTATTTTTCTTGTAGTTATAAAATTTTGTCAAAATGTATTTTGTAAAATGGATCTTTCGTTAAATAAATAAAAAAAATTAAGTTCTAAATTTACGTTTAAAGCATTGTGCTAAAGCAGTGTATTTTGGCTCAGTCAACTTAGCCCCTCGAAGTTTGTCTTTTAAACAAAAAAACTATTGCGCTAGACGGGCCTTAGCTAGCTCCAACTAGCGCCACAAAAATTAGAGCTAGCGCCATTTAGACAAGAAAATTACGGGGGTTTGAACTTTCGGGGGGCTAGGTTGATGCTAGCCCCCCGAGTTTGGATTTTTTTAAAGTTTTTTTACACTATTCGGATTTCTCAGAACTAGCGCCTGCTAGCGCTACCAATTTAAAAGCTAGCACCACCCCCACAACCCCAAAAAATGATAAAACATTTTTAACCCTAGCCCCCCAAGATGAGATATTTTTAATCAAATTAGGTGGAAAATATAGCTTAGAGCTAGCGCCAGCAGAATATGAAAAAAATATTCTCTCAAAAATATCAGGTAAAAAATATTTACATCCAAATTTTGATGCGAGAGCTTTCAGATCCTGTATGCGTATTACCATTCACTTGCTGAATTTCAATACAAAATCATGTTTGGCATATAAAATAATATAAATATAAATAATTAATTAATTAGAAACATGATGCCTAGAAGACAATTGTGTTTTCACTCCTTGCTAATTTAAATCGTTATAACTCAAGAACTAACCGTACGATTTAAAAAAAAAACTCTTTCGGTATTGTAATTACTATACTAATGTTTATAAACACTGGCAACGAGATAGCTTGCGCTAGAAAGACAGTGGCGTAACTGACGATTGTTTTTTCACCCCTTGATAATTGAAATCGTTATAACTCGAAAACTAACCGTACGATTTAACAAAAAAATCGGCATTGTAATTATTATATTGATGTTTATAAATAATAGCAACACGATAGCTTACGCTGTTAAGACAGTGGCGTAACTGACGATTGTTTTTTCACCCCTTGATAATTTAAATCGTTATAACTCAAAAACTAACCGTACGATTTCAAAAATTCATTCGGTATTGTAATTACTATACTGATGTCTATTAACTCTGACAACGAGATGGCTAGTGCTAGCAAGACAGTGGCGTACCTGATGGTTGTTTTTTTTACTACCTGATAACTTAAATCATTATAACTCGGCAACTAACCGTGCGATTTCAAAATTTCTTTAGACGTTAGAACACCTAAAGTGATGTACATAAACACTGCTAACGAAATAGCTAGCGCTAGCAAGACAATGGCGTACCTAACGATGATTTTTTTTTATTCCTCGATAATTTAAATCGGTATAACTCGGGAACTAACCGTACGATTTCAATATTTTTTTCGGCGTTAAAATATCTAAAATATCCACTCCTAGATTAAGCATGAAGCATAATTTCAAGTTTAGAAAAGCCTGAAAACAATTTTCAGGTACGCCACTATCTTGCTAGCGCTAGCTATCTCCCTGCCAGTGGTAATGGACATTACCTATTACCACTGGCAACGAGATAGCTAGCGCTAGCAAGACAGTGGCGTACCTGAAAATTGTTTTCAGGCTTTTCTAAACTTGAAATTATGCTCTATGCTTAATCTAGGAGTAGAAAACACTCGTTGGAAGTTTCAAACTGAACGCTTTTCAAAAGCAACGCATGCTTGAAAATTTACCAAGTACACATCAGGTTATGTATGTACCAACACTTGCATGTAAAACTCACTATATGTTATCTAACCAACCTAATCGTAGCATGGGTATCTTTTCGATACTGCAAAATTGTTATTTAGCTCCTTTAGTTGCTTTTTAATTTCATTTCATTCTAACACAATCTATCTCAATATCCTAATTCTACAATATACAGGGAGTTTTTCTTTAAAGTATACGTATTGTAGATTCAGCTTTAAATTTTCTTTAAATCTTTAGATATTTGTTGTGTTTTTACAGAAATTCAGTTTAAAGCTCTAAACGAGTATTTTCCACTCCCAGACTAAGCATGAAGTAAAATTTCGAGTTTAGAAAAGCCCCGTGAAAATTTGTCGAGGGTCGCGCAGCGACCCGAGACAAATTTTCTGGGCTTTTCTAAACTCGAAATTTTACTTCATGCGCCACGCGCATAAATTACTGAAATGTTGTGAATTTACAAAACACACATCATCGTTGTAATAATAATATTATTAATAATAATACATAACAGGATTAAAGACACAAAAACTGCTAAACTCATCAAAATTAATGAAATTTAGTTAGAACTTTGTGTAAAATTATTTATTTCAAAAAAATTTCTTTTAAAATTCACATATACGGATTTATTGTTGATTTAGTTACTACTTTTTTTGAGATAATCATCTGTTAATTCTTGTGATCAAAAAACCGATTTTGAACCATAATCACAATTTAAAATTACTGATATTAAAAAATCAAATAAAACAATAATAATTGCCATTCATTCAAATGTATACTAAGTATATGAATACAAATAATTCAAACAGTCGACTAATCAAATATGAATATTTCAATCACTAAATTATTCACATATTTAAGTTTGTAATTAAATTTGAACGATGCCAATAAAATTATTTACTATTGTTTTCAATTGTATCAAAATTTAAAGATCAATTGTCAAATAAAATAATGATTCTCTGTATTTTATTGTGGCAATTAACTTTTTTTATTTTTTCTACAAAATTGTAAATTTATAGATAGCATAAAAATGTATAAAAATGATTGAAATTTAAAAATAATACAAACAATTTAGACAACCAAATTTAGATTTATTAAAAATATCATAAAAATTATCCACCTATCCACATTTGTCAAAAATTTAACTATTTAAAAAATAAAAACCCAATATTTAACTACAAGTAGATAGGTTAAAAATATTAAAAAAATATTGAAATTTAAAAGAAAATAACGTCTATTAATGTTGTGTTTTCCACTCCCCGATTAAGCATGAAGTAAAATTTCGAGTTTAGAAAAGCCTAAAAATTTGGATTTGTCGGGGCGCGCGAGCGAAGCGAGAAACAGGACATTAATTTATAAATTTAAGCGATAATTACGAAAAAGATCAAAAATCATGAGATTAATTGAAAATTAACGAAAACTTTTTGACAGTATAAATCGTGTGAACAGTGTTTATTGATAAAACTGACGATAAACGTGAAAATTAATCGGTTGTCAGCGATGTCAAGTTGAAAGTAAAATGTCCCCTTTGTCATAAACTGTGTTGGCAGTTGGAGCGAAATATACTCGAGTTCATATACGAAAATATACTCGCGGTCTAAAAATGCGGTGAGTACAAGTACAAGTACAGGGTGGACCAAAAGTTCGTTTACATTTCAAATTATGATTGAAAAGAAACTAGTTATGTGAGATAAAAACTTTCTATTTATTATTAAAGTACACAAATAGGGATTTTATTTTTAAAAATTACATCATCCATATGTGATCCTTGACTATTTTGACACTGCTGCAACCTGGAGCGGAAATTTTCAATGACGGCCTCACAAGTGTTTCGTGAAATGTTTTGCATTTCCTCTCGAATATTTTCCTTTAACTCCTCTAGGGACACTGGGTTGCTGTTGAAAACTTTACTTTTAAGGTATCCCCAAAGAAAGAAGTCCAGTGGGGTTAAGTCCGGGCTACCAGGTGGCCAGTTAATGGCACCTCTTTTGGATATCACTTTTTGTCCAAAAATTTCGCGAACAGCACATAATAAGTCCTTGGATGTGTGGCATCTTGCCCTATATTGCTGAAACCACGATCGTTGATTAAAATCATCGAAATCCTGTAGCGCTGGTGAAAAAAAGTTCTGTAGCATTGCAATATAACGCTCTGTATTCACTGTGACAGCATTTCTTCGGCTATCTACAAAAAGTATGGACCAATAATGCCTCTTGCTGACAAAGCTGCCCATACAGTAACCTTGGGTGAATGTAGAGGTTTTTGATGCTTCAATTTAGGATTAGTGTTACTCCAATACCTGCAATTTTGCCTATTTACATGCCTATTTAGATGAAAGTGTGCCTCGTCTGAGAAAAAAATGTTGGTAAAGCTGGTGAACCTCTCTAACATTTCGTTTGCAAATTGGAGCCTGTGAGCGTGATCTTGAGGCTTTAATTCCTGTACCATTTGGATTTTGTACGAATGTAAATGTAAATCTTTGTGAAGAATACGAATCAAAGATGTTCTGGGCACACCTAAGGCGTTAGACCGCTTCCGAGTAGAGGGTCAATGATTTTCACGAATAGACGCTCTTACACGCTCGACGTTTTCGGGATCTCTTGATGTTCTAGGTCGGCCGGATCGTGGTTGATTCATTGTTGAACCTGTCTCCTCGAACTTCTGTACCCATTTTCGAATCAGCTGAATCGATAGAGCTTCATTTTTATGCCCTATGTTGTAATGAGCGCAAAATTTTCGTTGCGCTAGAGTGAAAGAATCGTTGTTGCGGTAGTACTTGCGTACACAGAATGCACGTTGTTTATCGCTGAACGACGCCATGGTATTAAATTCCCATTGGCCGCTCTTGCGCTTCGTAACCCCTCCGCCCCACCCCGCCGTCGCTGCTCGTCGCTGCTCGTCGCTGCTACCGATTCAAATTTAAACGGACTTTTGGTCCACCCTGTACTTCGAAAATAAAGTACTTGTGGACTAAGTATCAAGTACACGAAAAGTACTTAAAGTACAAATTTTGAGTACTTGTACTTGAGTACCACTAAGCTCTGATGCTTATAAATCACGATCTCCCATGACCGTTCTCTTAGGTGAAACACTGTGTATGAATTAAATCGTTATATTTTAATTGTGATGGTTTAAAATTCGTTACTGCAATTTAATTTGCTAGTTCGTATTATTTTAAAATATACTCAATTCAAAAATTTACAATATTTTTCCGGGTTTTATTGGATACAAAAATATTGAAAATATTTTCAATTAAACCGCATATCAATTATTTTTTATCTAAAAATTAAATGTGAATAAATGTGATAAAAAATCGGCAATTAATATTAAAGTTACTATATTGTAGGACCACATTTTGTTCATGAAAAATCTAAATGTTTGTGGGTGAAAGTAATCAAGTGCTATTGATTTCTTATGTATTAAGTACATTTCCCTTTAAATTATGGGTTCCGAACGGAGGGCGTGTTAACCAAGCAATAACATTATATTATCAACATCAATTGTTTGTCTGTGTAAATTAATTATAATTATTATTTATTTTTTGTGTGAGGAAATATCAATAAAATGACAAAAATTTGGATTTTGCAGCTGGTTAGGTGAGGTTTATCAAACAAGTTGTGAAATATTGCTTTAAATCAATGGCATGGAGTCATGGGCGCATACCCACATGGGCAAGGTATCCCATCTCTATTAAATAAAATAAATAAAAATAAATTCATAAATTTTACTATACAGGGCATTACTAACAAGTCCTGCCACTCCTTGATTAGACATGCAGTAAAATTTCTAGTTTAGAAAAGAGAAAGTGAAAAGAGTCGTTAAAAGCTTCAAATTGAACGATTTTCAAAAACAACAATTCCCTAAAAATTGACAGCACATGTATTAGGATATGTATACTTTTCATTATACGAATTCGTTTTTTATTATATGTTTTGTAATTTCTTAAAAGAATGTTTTGATTTCGACCCCTATACACGATTAAGAAACTTACGATAATTATGAAGGCAACAGAGATTTAACTTCATAATTATCATGGCGTTCTTAATCTTGTAGAGGGGTCGAAATAAAACATATATACTTTATCTTTTTTTTTTTGATGTAGGGTACCTAGGATTGTTAAAAAAATCGAGAAATGCTCAATAAAGTAAAGATTTTAAAAAGATTTAATGTTTAGATTTGAGGAAATTTATTAACTGTTAGGCAATTTGTTGAAAATAACACTGGTCTGCAAAAAAAATTTTTTTTTCGAGCCCTGACACCATTCCTGCTGATTCTTATGTAAAATGACCTCCTGAATCCGAATATGACCTCCGTTTTCCCCCATCACCCTCCGTTTTCGGGGGAGGCCCCCCCACCTATTTTTATCACTTTTCGATAATTTGAAGGGATGAAAAGGATTATTTTAGCCTTTACATTTCTTCTTCTTTTTAAGGATTTTTTTACAATTTAAGGGGGCAATCCCCCCCTCCCAAATCTACCTCCTTGCTACAAATGTTCATGTTTTGGAACTTTTCACCTCTCTAGCCCTTCAGAAGAAACGTAAAGGCTAAAATAATCCTTTTCATCCCTCCAAACTATCGAAAAGTGATAAAAATAGGTGGGGGGGCCTCCCCCGAAAACGGTGGGTGATGGGGGAAAGGGGGTCATATTCGGATTCAGGAGTTCATTTTACATAAGAATCAGCAGGAATGGTGTCAGGGCCGATTTTCATGCCGACCAGTGTAATCAATGTGATGTAAATAAAAACGGTGAAATTTGTATAAATATTAATATATAATTGCATTCCATATAAACATTTTTAAAATTAATCAACATGAGATCAAACCTAAGTACATTATTTTGAACTTCTAAATATGTCAGTGTTTTTACGCCTAGCGTACATGGTATTCGAAATGTATATCTAACAGTGAAAAATAAATTCTTAGAGAAAGGAAATCAAACCGTTCATTCAACCGTTCATTAGTGGAAAACACTTGTTTAAAGCTTCAAATTGAACTATTTTAAAAGAAGACGAATGTCGGAACATTTACAGCATATGTATACTTAAAAAAATATATTCCCTGTATATCAACATTCGTTCCATTTGATTATTTTGTAAATATTGATGGAATTCATCACTTTGCAATATTAATTATTAATTTGTCAGTGTTTTCGATCATCTCAATTAATAACACTTTTTGATAATTTTTAACAAGGGTAAAAATATAATAATAATCACATTGACACTGATTATTATTATATTTTTACCCTCCCCGAAAAAGATTCTGCGGGCGCCCATGTCTGTCGGTCTGTCCTTCTGTCCATCTGTGGAGAGATTTCAGCGAAAATGGATCTTTATTAAATTTTGTATTTTGGTTCTACGATAAGATTAACTTTTAGGTGAAAACCTCAAGTGGATGTTTATTCTTAGCGGTTTCTTCGTATCTCGTAAATTATTAAAAACTAAAATTTAAATAAATGTACTTAAAACTTGTCTATATATTAAGGTTAATTGAAAACTGACGTAGGAAGAAGAGTGGGTCATTGCTATGCCGATAATGATGCTCGTACGTGATGAAAAGCAGAGACTCCGACTTTTGATAATCTTCTAAATCCACGTGGGGCTGTTTTATCTCGGCAATTAAAAATATGCAGTGCTCATGTTGGTATATGTGTACGAATGTACATACGTTGCTAATTATATAATAAAACCGCACGACTGTTGCCTGTTGCCGATAAGGCTAAGCAAGAATGACCACGAGGCTGAGGAATGGCTGAAAAGGACAGCAAATCTGGTCCGATCCTCGTCCATCGAAAAGTAAATATCCTCGGATTTTTAGAATGTCATTTGTGAGAGACACATGTTGGACAATTCCCACGTTTGTGCAAAGTCGTTGTTATTACCGCAAAACCGCACACTGAGAATTTTTTCGCGTTAGAAAAAAATGGCCTAGATATACAATTTTTGTGGGTTGCTACTACTTTCCTCAAGGATAGTTTCTAATTACACAATTAAATTTGTTTAAAACATAAAATTTATTAAATCATACATCGTCATCTACCTTTTTAGAAGAAATGTTTTCAATTCGTCCTTTTTTGTCATTTTAGGAGACATACAGTGTGATATAAAATAGGTGTAAAAACAAATCACATCTTGTTCATTTGAAGACAACGTTAAATAAACATAGGTCTGATTTTCATTATTTTAAAACTACAGCTAAATTAAGTTTGAAAAATATAGAATTATTATTAATAACTTTAAATAAAAATAAAGTATCAAACCATTTATAATGGTCACCTTGTGGCCGAAATGTACATCTGGTATAAAATAAATTTGTGAAAAAAGGTTAAAAAGTGTTTTTATTTTTGTTTAAAGTTATTTTCATCTTCACGTAACTCCCTCATATTCATTATTATTGATACAATTCAATAATTTAAACATAATTGAATATTGAAATAACATAACACAAATAAAAAATACATATTTTAAATTTCACATTATTTATGTGTTTCAATTATGTTTTCTACAAACGTTGTTAATTTTTAAAAGACCTTCTCAACTTACCATGCCATTTATAAATCTGGAGTTTTTACTATAGCTAAGAAAATTCTCGGAGATTCCAGCCTTTTAGTGGAAAAATAATATCACAATTCGATTCTTTCATTTGGCTTTTGTAATACATTTTTTTGTCTTAACTCTCTTGGTCTACTTGTTATCTTAAAAAAGCCTTGTACTGATGGTCTACTACATCCTGAACATATAAATAAAGACATAAGTAAGTAACATTGTTTCAAACTCCTTTGTTTATTTTAATAAAAATAACCAAAAGAGAAATCGAACATTTACTAGGAAATAATCAATCTTTGATACGCATTCATCTGATCTTGGAGTAGATATTTGATAGAATTTCATTATTTAAACCAGTGTACGTTAAGCTTTTCAAATACTGTATAGTTGAGTCTGTTAGTTGTTAAAACTCCATAATATCACTTTAATAAAGCACTTAATTTGTTTAGGGTTCAAAATTATAATTATTGTACTACATCAATTGTTTCATCATACTGTGGCTTCATCAGGTAGATGCCCATTCATCTACCTGATGAAGCCACAGTGTGGTGAAACAATTGTTGTAGTACAATAAATATAATTTGGAAACCTAAACAAATTAAGTGTTTTATTGAAGTGATGCTAAGCTTGTCGCCAATTTCAAGTAAACAGGGTAGTCAGCACCCTGTACACAGGAAGTTCTTTTTATCTGTGTACATAGAGAATAGAGAGTTTTTTTTTATCTGTGTACGTACCCCAATATATTGTTTTTTTTTCACCCTGTATTTGAAATCAGTTGTTTTTTACCTTTCTAGAAAATTATTTCTTTGACTTCTTCGACCTTTTTTAAAAGAAATAATTTTAGTTCTGTATAAAAAAAACCAGTAGATTTCATCGTGGGATAAAATCTTAAAAAATAACAATTATAAATGCGCACCCAGACGCAATCCTTTCATACCTTGAGAATTTTTATAGCATTTACCCTTTTTTCCATATAAAACTCCAAAGGGGTTAATCAAGTCCAGTTTGTATGCATGAAGGGGTAACACGTACTTACCACATGCCAGACCACGGAAGCAGGAACTTATAATTCCCGATTTTCAGGTAAAGCTTGAATATTTTAAACCCTTCATGTGAACACCTAAACATAAAATTTACCTGATTTGAGGAAACGGAAAGGTGAAGAGGTGACCCCTTAATCAAGTGTTACCGAAAGTGTGGCAATTGATGAATAGGGCGAAATGGGGTGACCTTTTAAACATTTCTTGAATGGTATAAAAAAGGGTGTGAATAGTGTATAGTGAATAGTATAACCCTTTAAATAAAATACACGGTTGTATTTCTGTTTAAATAAATTTTACCTGATTTAAGAAAAATCTTGTTTAGGTGTTAAAATGTAGACTAATTCAGGAAATAAGGTCACCCCTTTCTTGAACTCTTACCCTTTTAGAAATAAATAAATCACGTAAGTTGAAATTTACCTGGGATTAAGAAAACCCTTTTCTTAAACTCTCACAATCTACGAGTAGAAGGGAAACGTACCCTTTTACTCCTAAACAAATCGCGAAGTTTAGATTTACCTGAAAGTAAAAAAAGGTTAAAAATTGGAAAACCATTGACCATTTGGATAGAACGGGTTGTATATTTCTTGGGCACAAATATTTATTGAGGTGAACCAGAACAAATAACTGCATTCAGCTGAATCTCGTAAATAACGTAAAGGGTGTAGTCATTTTTCAAGATCTTAGGAAAATAGTAGTCTCCCTTTGTAAAATAGTTTTGTATGTAAAATTCAGTGATTTTAATTTGTTTCACACGCACGTGAAAGTTCAAGTTATAACAATAAATTATTACTTGAATCAATCATATACCGTGTGTCCTCGGATTACTGCCCGGATAGGAGAAATTTAAGTATTGTCAATATTTCTTTTCGTCGAAATATTGACAATACTTAAGTTTCTGCTATACGCACCATTTTTAGTATCAAATCTTAAATTTATTATAGAGGGCGCTCAAATATTAGGAAAAATTAAAAGTGTGATAACAGATAAGTACTTCTAATTATGTTATTGGGAAAAGTAGTTTGTAATCAAGAATCGTGTCTACTTATAAAATATTGTCTTATTGGACAAAAAAAATAATTAATTAATTTGCCTAATGTTTTATCGTATATTTTTGATGTTTATTCATTAAAAATAATTTGACTTCTAATAAAGTACAATTTTTAATCAAATTTGGTGATATTTAGCCAATAAAAATCAAAATGTCATAAAATGTTAATACTTTTGTATAAACTTCTTAAATAAAGTTACTCATATCAGGCGGAATGATTTCGCGATTAAATGCATTTTTAATTATAAAGACCACTTCGTCAAATTTGTAGTATCCTTATGATGATGGTATTTTCAAGAGAGGCAAAACTTTTTTTAATAGAAAAGAAAACCATAATAACATCATCAAAGCACTATCTAAAATAAATGTGGGTACTTTTCACCCACTCTGTATAGGAGCGAGTTGAATGTGCTGCTTAGGTTTCGCGAATGAATATTATCGGTTATTAATCATACTACGAGTTAAATTCAATGAGAGAATATAAAGAATTTCACCTGATTTCCGTCTCGGAAACCTCACTCCATCGTACGGTTAACATTTTTATTTATCAGATATGACAAATTATTATTACAGCAACCGACCACAGTAATTACTATCGCTATAATAAATTTTAATTATGCAAATACGCGATTCTAATTGAAGGGAATGTTTTTCGTTTTGTCCGATCGTGCAAAAAACGTTATGAGAATCTGATCTTGGACAATAATTGGAGTCGTCGTTCGCTCCTCCTTTAAACGATTGACTTCAAAACACTTTGAAATTTTAAATAAAAAATAACACAGTTTTACTTTTACTGTTTAACACTGCAATATGTTTTACCACACAGTGGCGTCATCAGGTTGATGAATATTAATTATGCATCTTCCCTATGAAGCCACTGTGTGGTGAAACATGTTGTAGCGTTTGTTGGGACGCTACAACATGTTTCACCACACAGTGGCTTCATAGGAAAGCCTTGTAAGTGTGTTGTTTTTTATTTCAATTAATAATATTGAGTGTCATCATGTATCCGCTTAATTAATCAAACATTTTGAAATGGTCTAAGTTCTAAAATCATCAAACTTTATATAAATAATGGCAATGGCTAATTGCTCTAAAGAAAACATGTCGAAAATCAAGGTAAGTAATCACATTTTGAACATTTGCAATATCACAAAAACTACAAAATTTAGGAATCTTGTAGAAATTGACAAATATTAAAAATTTCTTGAACCGATTTCTCATTTGGCACTTAGTAAAACATATTACATTATTTAAAGTTAATCGAGAGGAAAAACACTTAATATTGTTTCACAAAATAAAAACTTTATTCATGCCGGATTTTACTAACATTAGTTAAATCCACTAATTCATTGATTAAAATTTAGTAATAGTTATATACATGTCAAAAAATTAATCACTTCACAATTTTTATGAATTTGTTGATTAAAAAACATTTTATGTAATTTAAAAAATATCCAAATTGTTTTTTGTATGATTTGAAACAAAATTCTAGAACTTAATAATATTTATTCATTTATTTTTATTTAAAAAAAAACGCACTTTGTTGTTTAAAAGAAAAAAAAAAAAATTTATAGTCTTTATTCACGAACAAGGCAGGATTGTTAACACAAAGTTTATTTATTTCCAAATAATCTCTGTGAATTATTTTTTAATTTTACGAACAATGAATGTTAACACAAAGTTTATTTATTTCTAAATAATCTCTTTGAATTACAAAAAAAAAAGTACTAAATATTGATACATTTTATACTATTTCTGGCCATCCAGATGAAAAACACTGTATAATTATAATATTTAAGCAAAAGACATCGCATATTCATATTTCTACACTAAAAATTTAAACATTCTGTAACTTTGTTATAAAATAGAATATACATTAATAAATGTTATAATATCTTTGATTAAAAAACAACACAAGCATTTTATGTAATTTAAAAAAATATATAAATTATTATTTGCATGATTTGAAATAAGATTTATTTGAAATTGGTCAAACCAGACATTAGACTAGTTTCGGTTTGTTAGACAATTTTCAAAGGAATGGTACAGAAACAAATATTTGCTTGATTATATATTTTTTTTCAGGTAATAAGGGGAGTTAAAATATGGAAAAGCTAAATGTTTGCAGAACATTTACAAAATTTAAAAACTAATTAAAATTAATATCGACTTTCTGCAGAAGTTTAGTCTCGTCGAGACTTTTATAAATTAATATTAAACAAGTACTTCCCGAGCTAATATCCCGAGAGATAATGAATTAAACAATTATTATTTGAGTTACACAACAAATATAATCTCCAGGCCATCTTTTATATTCAGTTACTACCTGAATGCAATATAGTAAAATAAACATTTGATGTGCATATATAGGATGTCCCATTAAAGCGATCTCGGATGATACCTCAGCTCACGTTAAAGAAAGAAAATAGGTTTCGTTACCAAAGTTGCTTGGGTTTATCAGCTGCATAGCCTAAAAATATTTGTAGCGTGCACCAGAAAGACAGTAGCGAATGCAACTTGGTTATTTTAAATGTATCACCCTATACATTATTTGGTTTTTGAATTCGTCAGAAAAATTTCGTCTCATTTTATTAAAAACAATCGGCCTAGGTCATGCCGTTTAGGATATATTTGACATTCAATTCTATCGACAAAGCTTACTTTTGCAGTAAACTCTGATTTACTTAGTTTTTGTATGAAATCCATAAATTTATTACAATTAATTAATACAAAATCTATTACCTGCAATGCTTATTATCAGTTTTTTTATTAACAAACCAACGAAAATAATTGTTATACATTTATATAAAAATTGCTTAGTATGAAATAAATGTCTTACAAAAATCTATCTACAAATTAAACACATATTCTCACGCCTTGAAAAACTTAACTAAACACAGACGAGACATAATTCTGCATATGGGCCAATTAATTCGCCACTTCCTTGACACGCATTAAGCGTAAACCGAGTTTAAACAAGACGATAATTAGCCTAATCATAATTACACAACAATTTTTAATTAATCCTTCCCCATAACGCCGCGACGGCGACATGCTTATTGCACTGTGCATCCAGCATTCAAAAACAACCGTAATAATAACAATAAAATGTTATCGGCGATTCCCGGTACGGCATGCTGTAATAATAATTATCACCCCGCGAGTGCATAAAGAACTGATAGGAGTTTAATAAACTTAAAGTGTGATTTTATTTATGACTCGTGAGCGGACGGACGACACGTGCTCGCCGTAAAAAGTATCGTGTGTCCTCGCCTGATAATTACAATAACTTAAAAATGGATAAAATTACTCGCTGGAATCCAGAAATTCGGAATGGTTTTATTTTAAAGTAAGTGGAATTATATTTTTGGGACGGGATGCTCGCTTGCACCCTCTTCAAATTATAATTTGATATGTAATAAAATTTCAGATCGTTTTTCTTAAACATACTAAAGATGCAATGATCCTAGCTAGCTTCATTTGTAACGGAAATGAATTAAAATAGAATTAATAAATCTTAAGTAGATGTTTACAATTCAGATAAGTCTGTATAGTGTAATTAAAAATGTAAATGTGAAGTATTTTATGCTCATATTGTATTACACAAATACAATTCGCAAGAAAAAAATTACCAATAATTAGAGTAACTTTTATGAAAATGAATTAAAATTAATATAGATTTTCTGCAAAAATGTAGTCGCGTTGAGACTTCTCCAAGTATTCATTGACACATTGGAGAAGTCTCAACGAGACTAAATTTTTGCAGAAAGTCGATATTAATTTTAATTCGTTTTTATATTTTTTAAATATTCTGCAAACTATTGACAAATTCAGTTTTTCTTTAAGTTTTATGAAAATATTCGATGGATATTTTTTGTTTGTTTCCCATATGAATCTAACGTTCGATGGCGTACAAGTTAAGGCGTCCGGTCCGTGGGGCTCGATTCTCCAATTCCGGGCTCTTTATTTTTATTTTCATAGCATTATTTATTTGTCATTTCTCATAAAAAATTTTAGAGGCTCCTGCATTTCACCTCCTGTTTTCTATAGCTCAGTTACTAATTAAGTTAGTTTAGGTTAGGTTATTGTATTTTAAAGCCATCTTCGATTTTTGTTTAGTAAAATGCCTTTTAACCTAAACAGCTACTTAAAACTGTCCAATCAAATGAACTTGCAATTAAAAAGGGATATAAGTGTTTTGAGATTTTTTAATGAACAGTGCAGACAGTTAGTACATTTCGTGCATGAAAGTCCGGGCCCAGATGCAAAACCAGCCATAAGTGTTTCAAAAAACTTGTGGCAAAGTGACAAAATCTTGCCCAGAAGGTACGCAATCATAACTCCTGGCAAGATATTTTTATGCTTTTTTAAAACAAAAATCACATAAAAATGGTTCATTGGCCTACAAAATAATTTGGTATCATGCCTAAAAAATGAGTTAGATATTATGGTTTTACATCAGGCGATGGCAGATTTTGCACCCTAACTGTAAATATATCAGGTGTTGCAAATCTAGCGGTAGCAATTTTTAAAATATGTTCGCAAAACTGAACATTGTCTTAGTTTTAACCAAAGACATAATATTAAAGACCTACGTATTTTTAGCAATATTACACAATAAGATTTTTTTAAATTAATATTGGCAAAATGATAATAATACAAGGATTTCAAAAAAGGGATAAAGTTCCTTTTCCTTTTATTTCTCAAAGCTTTACATTGTCATCCTTTAGCTCCTGGGTCTCCAAACTATCTTCTTCGCGGGCCACAAATACAATTCTACATAATAAAGTCGGCCAAGATCCGATTAATTTTATAAAATTATGGCCCGCGGGCCGTAGTTTGGAGACCACTGCTTTAGCTAATAAACAAGCAATAATAAAGGATAATAATAAGGCAATACTTCTGTTCCCTTTTTGCTATTGGCGCTTTCTTTTTCTGGACTTTTAAGAAGTGGTTTCTTCAATTCCATGGGCGTAGACACCAACAAATCATCCATTTTTAAAAATTTTGCAGGCAGCTTTTGACCAATATTAAAATCAATACTGAATTAACATTAAGTTGTTATTGAAAATGAGTACTTAGCATTCAAAATATGTATCTAACGAATAGTAAATAAAATATTTTAACTAATGAAATTATCTACTTTAAAATTGACAAGGAGCTGTCGAAATTGATAAAAATTTATGAAAAGAATTAGTATGTATAATCAGCTTTGAAGATTCAGCACAATTTGTCGACCAACCGGACAAAATAAAGGCTAGTATTTTTTAAACTTTACAATATTCTAGTGTTTTATACGCGTGGCGCATGAAGTAAAATTTCGAGTTTAGAAAAGCCCCGTGAAAATTTGTCTCGGGTCGCTGCGCGACCCTCGACAAATTTTCTACGCGGGGCTTTTCTAAACTCGAAATTTTACTTCATGCTTAGTCTGGGAGTGGAAAACACTTGTTTAAAGCTTTAAATTGAACTTTAAAAAAAACAAGGAATATCCGCAATTGTTGTATCAATTCCACGGTACGTCATTATTTTTATAAAATCAAATTTTTTCTCTATTATTTTAACCCAGAGAGACGTAAATTGTTAAGTGTGAACATTCATAAATTTAGAACTTTTCCTCTACAAAAAAGTGATACATTTTGTCTCTAAAATAAATAGGGAAGCCAATATTTGAACACTCCAAAATTAACATGCGATTTCCTATGTTGCGTCCGCCAAGTCAACACCCGGTATATGCATATATATATATATATATATATATATATATATTTTTTTCGTTTTTTTCTACTTTTGGCATAATGACACTATCAAAAAGTGAATTTAATTGACAAAACCAATATATTTTTAGAAATGTTGAAAACATCGAAACTACCTAAAAGTATAAACACTAAAAATAATTAATGATCGTAATTTTTTAATAGAGCCTAAAACATGTTTGGATTTTTTTTACATCAATTTCCTGATATTTATTATTTCCCTCCTGAAAATCCTTCAATTCCTTGTTGTTGCTCGACCTACTGGTCTTCTAAAAACTCGTCTTCTATTTTCGACATAATTAATCTACTATTTTCATCCTCTATTTTCACAGCCTTCAAACACATAACGACACGCGAAACAAACTCAAAACAATAATTGTGCACGTTTTGATCAATTATTAGCCGTTTGAATTGATAGGTTTCATCATGACCAAACAATATAATACCTTTTTTTCTTGAATTAATTTCTCATCTGGCACTTGGTGAAACATATTACACTATGTAAAGTTAATTAAAGGAAAGGCACTTGGAATTGTTTCACAATTAAATCTTTATTCCGACTGGTTTCGGTTTGTTAGACCATTTTCAAAGGAATGTAAAACTGATATCGTTTGACGTAAAGAGCCTTTTTACGTCCATACCAATTCAGAGCCTAACTGTAACCTTAGAAAATTTAATCAATAAAAGTAATAATTCTGATGAAAGTAAAAAAGAAATGTTGCTATTAATTAATCTGTGCCTTAAGCAAAATTACTTTGAATTTAATGATATAATATACTCACAAACGGAAGGGTTGCCAATGGGATCACCATTATCACCTCTATTAGCTGAAATCTTTATGTCTGACTTTGAAGTGACTCTTCTCAGTAAGACAGAGGCTAAACCAATATTTTACTGGGCAAGGTACGTAGACGATATCTTTTGTATTTGGACTGGAACGACAAGACTATTAAATGCATTTGAAAAATACCTAAATTCCATCAATAATAATATACAATTTACTACTGAAACAGAAATGAACAATAGCTTAAACTTCCTTGACATAACCATTATTAAAAATAATAAAAAACTAGAATTTAAAATACACAGAAAAGAAACATATACGGACTCAATCATTCCAGCCAATTCAAACAACACACAACAAATAAAATTAAGTACATTTCACTCATTTATTAATAGATTAATTAACATTCCCCTAAGTGAATCTGATATCAGACAAGAATTAAACGTTATTAAAAAAATTGCCGAAAATAATGGTTATAACAAGGAAATTATAAATAATTTATTAAAAAAGCATAAACAAAAACATTTAATTAAATACTTTTACGCACCTGAGCAAACAATAGAATATAAATGGCATAAATTGAATTTTGTTAATGACCTGTCATATAATATAGTCAGTCATTGTAGGGGAAAAGACTTTAATATTATATGTTCAAACCCTTTAAATTTAGGCAAACAAACGCACTAAACCTCAAAGAGGGCCTGGAGATTAACAGGGCCATAAAAATGGGGAAAAATATCGTAAACGACAACGAGGAGATTTGGAATTCCCCAATTCTGACTTCTCTTATTACCTGAAACAAAAATATTGTATATATACTTAGGAAATAATTTTTTCTGTACATTCCTTTGAAAATGGTCTAACAAACCGAAACTAGTCGGAATAAAGATTTAATTGTGAAACAATTCCAAGTGCCTTTCCTTTAATTAACTTTACATAATATAATACCGTCCTCTAAATAAACTAAAACGGTGTTAAAAAAGCGTTGTATTGAATGAAGCATCCGAACTGCTGCTGTGATATTTGTAATAAGTCAAGTGTTGGCAGGTTTTGCAACTGATAAAATATGTCAGCTTTTGCAGTCTAACTCACTAGAAATATAGCAGGTTTTGCATCCGAGTAATTTAGGATGAGTTTTAAAGGCCAATTTATTTTTCTAAGTGTAGCCTGCTATGCTATGATCAGAGCTGGGATGAATCCTCAAAAACAGGACTCGAATCACGAATCCGAATCACCTAATATGATTCGAATCACGAATACTCGAATGAAGGATTCGAATCACGAATACTCGAATGAAGGATTCGTAAGTGAAAAATATGATTCGAATCAAAGATTCGAATCCTCATTTTTGAATCACGGATACAAATCCTTTAAAAATTAATTTGAATCTATTATTTGCAACCAGTTTCTATTAACAAAAATGTTCATTTACCGACTACATATCGGATTATATAATGATTTTAATTAATGATGATATATGTCTTATTGAACTTCATTTTAAATCTGTGTTTTATACGCGTGGCGCATGAAGTAAAATTTCGAGTTTAGAAAAGCCCCGTGAAAATTTGTCGAGGGTCGCTGCGCGACCCTCGACAAATTTTCTACGCGGGGCTTTTCTAAACTCGAAATTTTACTTTATGCTTAGTCTGGGAGTGGACAACACTCGTTCTTAGAAGTTTCAAATTAAAGGATCACTCTAGATTACTAAGTTTATTACCATTTTACAAAGGCTACAGCTCGAAGGACCAATCATGGTCTTCGGAGACCGAAGGACTACAGCGAATCGAAGTTTATTTACAAGAAAACAATGAATATCTGAAGGTTTACAGCATGGATAGGAAAGAAAACATACAATTTTGAAAAAATATCGAAATTGGGTTGGTTTTCAGTGCGTTTTTAACTTCACTTTAAATCAGTGTTTTATACGCGTGGCGCATGAAGTAAAATTTCGAGTTTAGAAAAACCCCGTGAAAATTTGTCAAATTTGACAAATTTTCTACGCAGGGCTTTTCTAAACTCGAAATTTTACTTCATGCTTAGTCTGGGAGTGGACCGTCAAGATTTTGTACATGTCGAGATTTTCGATATTTCTAGATTTATGTCGATTTATTCACAGTTTGTTATTGTATTAAATGCAACTTTAATATTAAATAAAAACGTTTTTTTTTATGAATAGAATATTCACCCATTAAGAGCCTAGCAAATTATAAAGTTACCTCTAAAAGTTAATTTTAGGTAAAATTTTGCATCTTTTTCTATGATTTCAATGAATGATTTATTATATTACATACGTCGATTTTTTAAAAGAGTTAAATTTAAAATTCAAACGAGTGTTGTCCACTCCCAGACTAAGTATGAAGTAAAATTTCGAGTTTAGAAAAGCCCCGCGTAGAAAATTTGTCGAGGGTCGCGCAGCGACCCGAGACAAATTTTCACGGGGCTTTTCTAAACTCGAAATTTTACTTCATGCGCCACGCGTATAAAACACTGATTTCAAGTGAAGTTAAAAATATACTATTAACGTTGGATATATTTCATGGTTAAGTAACCAAATATGCATTCACAAATATTTGAATTATTCGAAAATTTAAATATTTATATTCAAATATGAATAATTTAGTGATTTTAATATTCATATTAGAATATTTAACTATTTGAATTAATCGAATACGAATCCCGGCTTTAATAGCGATGATTCGAATTATTTAGGAGGATTTGAATCCGTGTATGAGGATTCGAATCTTTTTAGAAGGATTCCATTCCTTTTATAAGGATTCAAATCCTTTTATAAGAATTCGATTCCTTTTATAAGGATTCAAATCTTTTTATAAGAATTCGAATACTTTTATAAGGATTCGAATCCTTTTATAAGAATTCGAATCCTTTTATAAGGATTCGAATCCTTTTACAAGAATTCGAATCCTTTTAAAAGGATTCGAATCATCTACGTCTGGATTCGAATACGAATCTTTTTAAAAAAATGTAACGAATCCGGATCACGAATCCGTTTCCACTAAAGTATTCGAATACCTCTTTTAAATCATCTAAAAGGATTCGAATCCGGGAATAGAATCCTGAATGATTCGAATCCTGCCCAGCTCTGGCTATGATGCTACTCGTCGCATCCAGGGATATCAAAACCTCAAAATCGAAAAAATAGTCGTATGGCTGGTTTTGCATCTGGGCGACTCATATATTATATTTAACCAAAGGAATAAAAAATACAAATAATATACAAGGTCCAAGATCTATTTTTATTGGATTGCTCGTATTAATTTAAATAACGTTTCATGTCATGCATGACACAGCAAATATTTAATCAATAGTTGTCAATGGAAGCAAGTGACCTCACAAGTATAATTTTCTCTAAAAAAACTAAACATTTTATGTATATTTTTATAAAAACGTGTAACATTTTTCAATTTTAATCACCACAAGTTTACGCAAAGTCTGGCTTATTAAATTCCCAACCCCTTTTTACCTGAAGCCAAACGAGGGCCGTCGATCCTTTCCCTTTCAAAGGGGGAATGCTTGCCGCAGCCTGCTTGAATTTCACAAAACTTTCCTTTTATTAATTAAACGCTCTTTTCCACGCAAAAGTTATTTTTTATTTTGAACTTGTCCATTTCATTAAAACGTAATCGACTTATGAAACACAACAAATGTTTTCATTATTGTACGCCCGGCTGAAAAGGATTCAAGTTACTTGAAATACAATTTAAGGTGGAGTTGAGATAAAAACCATTTATGTTGGGGCAATATTAAAAAGTTTAAGTAGACTTGTAGTTCATGACTAATAGTAGAGTATATTTCAGTAACAGAAAGCTGATTATACATAAATAAGGAAGCTATTTATACAAAAAGTTGATCTGTATTAAAGTAATAACTTCTTAGGAATAGAAATTTGAATACACCGGGTGTTCGATAAAAAAACGCCCAACATCATAACTCTGTTATTAATTGATCGATTTCATTGAACTAAAAACAGAAGTCAATGGCTCTTTAAATATTAAAAAAAAAAATGACATGAATATTGATTTTTTTATTAATAACTTCATTGAAAAATAATAGCCAACTTAAGGTTTTTAAATCGCTGTCAATATTTTTTTAAATTTTATTACATCAGACATTATTTTTCTAAATCCAGTAATCCCTAATATTTTGTTTTTGTTGAATAGTTTTGTCGAAAAAGAAAAAATATAATTAAATTAACTTTTCCATTTAAAATTATATTGTTCAAAAATTATAGTTAGTGTGCGTTGTATAAAAAGTGACAGATATCATTTATTGTGAGGCTGTCTTCAGAGCTGGGCAGGATTTGAATCATTCAGGATTCGATTCCCGGATTCGAATCCTTTTAGAGGATTCAAAAGAGGTATTCGAATACTTTAATGAAAACGGATTCGTGATCCGGATTCGTTACATTTTTTTAAAAGGATTCGTATTCGAATCTAAACGTAGATGATACGAATCCTTATAAAAGGATTCGAATTCTTATAAAACGATTCGAATTCTTATAAAAGGATTCGAATCCTTATAAAAGGAATCGAATCCTTATAAAATTCGAATCCTGATACATGGATTCAAATCCTCCTAAATAATTCGAATCATCGCTATTAAGGCTGGGATTCGAATTCGATTAATTCAAATAGGTAAATATTCTAATATGAATATTTAAATCACTAAATTATTCATATTTGAACATAAATATTAAAATTTTCGAATAATTCAAATATTTGTGAATGCATATTTGGTTACTTAACCATGAAAAATATCCAACGTTAATAGTATATTTTTAACTTCACTTGAAATCAGTGTTTTTTACGCGTGGCGCATGAAGTAAAATTTCGAGTTTAGAAAAGCTTTTCTAAACTCGAAATTTTACTTCATGCTTAGTCTGGGGGTGGACAACACTCGTTCTTAGAAGTTTCAAATTGAAGGATCACTCTAGATTACTAAGTTTATTACCGTTTTACAAGGGCTACAGCTCAAAGGACCAACCATGGTCTTCGCAGAACGAAGGACTACAGGGAATCGAAGTTTTTTTTACAAAAAAACAACGAATATCTGAAGGATTACAGCATGGATAGGAAAGAAAACATCTAATTTTGAAAAATTAACGAAGTTGGGTTGGTTTTCAGGGCATTTTTAACTTCACATTAAATCAGTGTTTTATACTCGTGGCGCATGAAGTAAAATTTCGAGTTTAGAAAAGCCCCGCGAAAATTTGTCTCGGGTCGCTGCGCGACCCTCGACAAATTTTCTACGCGGGGCTTTTCTAAACTCGAAATTTTACTTCATGCTTAGTCTGGGAGTGGACAACACTCGTTTGAATTTTAAATTTAACTCTTTTAAAAAATCGACGTATTTAATATAATAAATCATTCATTGAAATCATAGAAAAAGATGAAAAATTTTACATAAAATTAACTTTTAGTTAACTTTATAATTTGTTCGGCTCTTAATGGGTGAATATTCTGTTCCTAAAAAAAAACCGTTTTTATTTAATATTAAAGTTGCATTTAATACAATAACAAACTGTGAATAAATCGACATAAATCTAGAAATATCAAAAATCTCGACATGTAGAAAGTCTTGACGGTCCACTCCCAGACTAAGCATGAAGTAAAATTTCGAGTTTAGAAAAGCCCCGCGTATTTTCACGGGGCTTTTCTAAACTTGAAATTTTACTTCATGCGCCACGCGTATAAAACACTGATTTAAAGTGAAGTTAAAAACCCACTGAAAGCCAACTCAACTTCGATATTTTTTCAAAATTGGATGTTTTCTTTCCTATCCATGCTGTAAACCTTCAGATATTCGTTGTTTTCTTGTAAATTAACTTCGATTCCCTGTAATCCTTCGGTCTCCGAAGACCATGATTGATCCTTCGAGGTGTAGCCTTTGTAAATTGGTAATAAACTTAGTAATCTAGAGTAATCCTTTAATTTGAAACTTGTAAGAACGAGTGTTGTCCACTCCTAGACTAAGCATGAAGTAAAATTTCGAGTTTAGAAAAACCCCGCGTTGAAAATTTGTCTCGGGTCGCGCAGCGACCCGAGACAAATTTTCACGGGGCTTTTCTAAACTCGAAATTTTACTTCATGCGCCAGGCGTATAAAACACAGATTCAAAATGAAGTTCAATAACACATATATCATCATTAATTAAAATCATTATATAATCAGATATTTAGTCGGTAAATGAACATGTTTGTTAATAGAAACTGATGGAATAAAATATTACTGGTTGCAAATAATAGATTCAAATTTATTTTTAAAGGATTTGTATCCGTGATTCAAAAATGAGGATTCAAATCTTTGATTCGAATCATATTTTTCACTTACGAATCCTTTATTCGAGTATTCGTAATTCGAATCATGTTAGGTGATTCGGATTCGTGATTCGAATCATGTTTTTGAGGATTCATCCCAGCTCTGGCTGTTATGAATAATAACAACCCAACAAATAAATACCTACGTTACAACTTTATGTAGAATAGAGCTAGTATTAATTAAACCCATTTAATAACTATTGATGCAATAACGCAACATTATTATATTATTGTTTAATTCATAACTACATAAGGTAATTTGATACATTGCGTTATTTGACCTGACTTGAGAATCTGTGAGGAAAAATGTAAATATATTATTATTTTAATATTTCGATTATTACTCATTTTTAAAGTGTATTTCTACAATCTTTACAATATTTTAATGTTTTATACGCGTGGCGTATGAAGTAAAATTTAGTTTAGAAAAGCCTGAAAATATGGTTTGGTCGCGTAGCGCTACGCGACCAAACCAAATTTTAAGGCTTTTCTAAACTCGAAATTTTACTTCATGCTTAATTTGGGAGTGGAAACACTCGCTTGAACTTTAAATTAAACTCTTTTATAAAATCAACGTATGTCACATAATAAATCATTCATTGTAATTATAAAAAGAAGTGCAGAATTTTATTTAAAATCAACATATAGAATTAACTCTATAATTTGCTCGGCTGTTAATGGGTTTATATTCTATTCATAAGAAACGTATTTATTAAATATGAGAGTTGCAATTAAATTAATTTTGAGTTACGTGAAGATCAAATTAATTTTACGAATAAAGCACTAATAACCTTTCTTCACACTTTTATTTGAATTACCAATGGTACATTTCGGACACAAAGTGACCATTATCAATGGATTAACACTGGTAATTCATATAAAAGGAAGGTTATTAGTGCTTTATTCGTCAAATGAGAGTTGCATTTAAAATAATAACAAACTCTGAATGTATAATAAATTAGTTACCAAAACACACGGATTAAGTATAAACCAATAAACAATTTAATCTGTTAATAAAACATTTATTACTATGTTTAACCATTGTATTTTGCACTTAATTTGTGACTATAGTTTCGATTGTCTAGTGGTCATTATCAAACTAAAATAAATAGTCGAAACTATAGTCACAAATTAAGTGCAAAATACAGTGGTTAAACAAAGTAAAATGTATTATATTTACAAGTGTATTTAAGATGTACCACAAAGTGAACTCCTACAACACAAAACAGTTAATTTAAAACTGTATTAAAACTCCAATTTTGTTTTGAGGCTCACTACATTTTTTGCATTTTTTTACGGATAAATATCAACTTCAACTTCATATGTCAATGAGTTATTCAATTGTGAGAAACAAAACGCTACTCACAAAAAAAATGAGTATCAATTTAGTAGTATTAGAGTACTAAGTATGTTTAGTTTTAGTTGTTAAAATTGGTAAAGAACCGAATAATTATTATGACAGTTTTGAGTAGCTAAGTAGTATCTAAAGTCAATGAGTTTTAAGTGAATTATTTATTAGGGAATAGAAGGCAGATTATACAAATGTTGAAGTTGCAATTTCTACAAAAAGTGAATAAAACTTATTCACTTTTTGTGATAATTTTTTAGGAATAAAAATCTGAGTAAAGAGAAAAGGCTGATTATAAACTCAAAAATCATGTGTTTGCATATGATTCGTTAGAAATAAGGCCGTAGCCAGGGGGGAGGGGGATATGGAGGTTCAAACCCCCTATACATTTTTAAAATGTTAAATTTTTGTATGTAAAAGCGGCCCTAAAATAGCAACAACAATATTTTTACTAGTATGCATGAAAGGCGTTAAGATATTAAAAATTCATGAACGGCGTTAAAATAATAAAAATTAATGAAAGGCGTCAAAATATTAAAAATTAACGAATGCTTTAATAATTCACGAAGTGTCACTTGTAAAGATTAACAAAAATCATGAAAATTCACGAAAATTGCTATGATTTTTTAAAAATTGACGAAAATTCATGAAAAGTATCAATGTTTTTAAAATTGACGAAAATCTTACAAACTTAGGAAAACTTTGGAATGCTTTAAAAATTCACGAATTGTCACTTGTAAAGATTAACAAAAATCATGCAAGTGATCCCCCTTACAAATATATGTGGGCGCCTATGATAACAATAGAAACTGTCATTTTAAACAGTAGTTAAAAAATGAACTTAGTTAAAAACGTTTATGCAAACGTCCTTTATTTATTTATTTCGTTCTCAATGTATCCACAACATTTTTTATTTAATCTTTTTTTGCAAAAAGGTATGATTTGCAGAAAATTACAAGAATATTTTGTTCGCTCGTTAAAAACCCAGAGGAAATTAATTTCTAATATAGGGGTAGGAAGAAAGTTCATTAAAAGAGGGTGGAATTAATGCAATTAAAATTTAATGGGGCGGTAGTAACAGATTCAGTACAGTGCCGTTAATTTATATTACTTAAAAAAATGAACAACACAAAGCTCACTTAATTAAGACCACAATCCTATGAAGTTGTAAATTATTATTCATTTTTCCCTAGGTGTGGTTTAAATGTGTTGTGACGTCCAAATATGTGTTAATATAAAAAAATCATCGTTAGTGGCTGAATGGTATAAAACCTATGCCAAACAAAAAATAACAAACAAACGATTATATATTTTTAGATGATTTATATAAATAAACATTTACCCTATTTTTACATTCAGTAGAAAATATTAAATATATTATAGCAAAAATTAAATAACAGTGATTGGAATAATGTTTTCATAGCTTTAATTAAACCAGAAAGAATACTTTCAAAATCTTTCAAGAAATGCAAACAAAATAATTAACTAAAAATTATACAGGGCGTTTGTATTTCGTAAAAATACACACGGATCTCGGTTATTTAAAGAAATAGAATGTGTAATATAGAGATAACAAAAACATAACAAATAATTCCCCAAGTATCTCCCTAACTTGGATATTTGAAGAGATCAATAATTCGTGAAATTGGACCAAAGTTGCGTATTTTAGGTCCCAGTGATAATTTATTTATTTAGTTATTAACGGAAGTCCATTTAAACTAGTACATTAATATTATAAAAACTAAAAATGGTGATGTGTCCATCATAGTACTTTCCCCCGTAAATTGCGTATTAAATCACTTTTAAAATATTTGTAGCATTAGTATTTTCAAAATGTCTTCAACTTTTTGATAACTACAACTTTTATTTGAAACATTTTTCAATTGGATCAACACATACTGACACAAACCAATGACTAGATAAAAAACACTATTTATTGAATATCTCAAAAACTAAGAGTGCTATGACAAAACGTGAAGATACAAAAAATCTTTAATATTTTATTTCCTACAACTTTTATTTGAAACATTTTCCAATTGTATCAACACACACACTGACACAAATCAATGACTAGATAAAAAACACTATTTATTAAATATCTCAAACTCTAAGAGTGCTATGACAAAAAGTGAGTCCACAAAAAATCTTTAGTTTTTCATTTCCTACAACTTTTATTTGAAATATTTTACACACTAATAACTAGATAAAACACACATCTTTTGAAATATCTCAAAAACTAAGAGTGCTATGACAAAAAGTAAGTGAACAATACATCTTCATTTTGTTATTATCTACAACTTTTATTTGAAAGAATTTTTTATTTGGTGAACATTTATTGAAAAAATCTGAAAAACTGAAAAATGCTAAGAGTAAAGTACCACTTCCGGTTTTCCAATTTTCACCAAAAGCTTTTCAGTTCTTCCGATTGTATGAAAAAAGCTTAAGTATCAAGTTTCATCTCGATATCTTTAGCGGATTTTGCGGTACAGCGCACACAGAAACACACACAGACACACGGACAGACAGACATTTTTCAAAAATGGTCTTATTCGACTCAGGGGACCTCAAAACGGATATTTCCGCTAAAATTTTTGATTCGAAAATTTTCACGAAGACAATACTTTCCCTTTGTATTACATACGGGGGAAAGTAAAAATAATAATAAATGAAATATAAATGCAAATACAAAATAAATATAGGTACATAAAAGAGTAAAAAACAAACAACACATTTAGGTACAAACAACAGATTAAAACATGACGACTATATACCCTGTCGGAATATGTTCTTCAAAGCATTCCTGCTAATTGCACTAAAGTCGGGATTGATGGCGTTACAATTATTGGCGATTCTGGCCATACCAAAATGTTTGCCATAGTCCGTCCTACAATATGGTACATGAAACAGATCAAAGGAACGCAAACTTCCAGCTGGCACATTGATTTTAAGTTCGCTAAGTAAATAGGCGCAATCAATCGCCCCATTTATTAAATTGTATCCTAGCATTACGTCTGCGTTCCTTCGTCTCTGCTCTAACGAATCGATATTTAAAGATTGTAGGACGTCATTGTAGGAGCCGACAATCCCGAACTTGTAGGAAATAAATTTTATGAATTTAACTTGGACCCTCTCAACCATTTTTACGTCAGATTTGCTATGAGGATTCTAAATAGTGTAACAGTACTCAAGGTGGGTGGGTTACATACAAGGTCGTAAGGGTATGAATGTTTGAGAAATCTCTGCTGTTACGTTTTAAAAAAACCCAGAACACGATATGCCTTAGCAGTTATGTTGCGTAAATGGTTGTTAAAGTTCCAGTTGTGAGACAATGGAAGTCTTTAATAGCTGAAACGCGAACTAAAAGGACGTTAGAGATATAGTAATTTCTCACTGTCGAGGCCCTATTTTAGTAAAAGTTATACAATTACATTTTTTGAGGTTGAGATTCATACGGTTGTCAGTACACCAAACTGAAAATCTATTTAAGTCTTTCTGTAACAACACAGAAGATCTATCATCCCCGAATCGTAAAAATAATTTTATATCGTCTGCAAATAGCAAGCACTGGGAGTTATGGAAACCATCAACCACATCATTCATAAAGATATTAAATAAAAGAGGTCCAAGGTGTGATCCCTGGGGAACCCCTGAAGTTACAAGTATTTCAGACGATATAACACTACCAATCCGCACGGCCTGTCACCTTCCGGATAAGTAAGACTGTATCCAATCTAACATGGATCCTCCGATTCCTATAAGCTTAAGTTTCGAAAGAAGGATGCTATGATCTACTGTGTCAAAAGCCTTAGAGTAATCGGTATATATTGAGTCTACTTCAAATCCCGCTTCTAAGACTGTACGATATAATCTGTAAACTCAAGTAAAATAATATATTCTTAACAATTTTGTGTTGTAGGATTTCAGTTTGTCGTACATCTTAAATACACTTGAATCTGTTGCATAATTTTCTTTTATGTAATAATAATTATTCTCTATGTAATTTAAGTTAAGCTTGTAGAAATGTAACAAAGTGAACACTTAGTGGGCTCGTCCTGTTGTGTTCCCATCTCTATTAAATAAAAATAAAATAAAATAAAATAAAAAAATACGTTTTACTTTGTTTAACCACTGTATCTTGCACTTAATTTGTGACTATGGTTTCGACTACCTAGTAGTCATTATCAAACTAAAAAAGTGTTTTATTTGCAAGTGTAATAGATTCTTTATTAAAAGGTGTCTGTATAACGTCAAAGTTGTAAAGGACAAGATTGAATATTTTCGAATAAAAATTGAAATCGAAATTCGAAAAAATCAGTTTCTTTACGATATCTCGAAAACAATTGCGGTTTTTACAAATTTGTTTTCAGATTATAATTGTACCAAAAAAAACGCAACTACACCCTAATCAACCGACTCTCGATGCCTTTAACCCTACCGGGTCTGAAGGTGGCATTTGCCACCACTAAAATTTGGTAAACATACTGGGAATTTTTCTCTTAGATATACATACGTTTTATTTTCAAAATAGTTTAATTTGAAGTCTTAAACGAGTATTTTCCACTTTTAGATTAAGCATGAAGTAAAATTTGTTTTGTACACTGCATATTATTTATTACTATTGCAGATATACCGAGAGTTTTTCTTTTAAGTATACATATCTTAATACACTGTATACGCTGTAAACCTTCAGATATTCTATGTTTTTTTTTTAATTTCAAATTAAACATTTAAACGTGTGTTTTCCACTCCCAGATTAAGCATGAAGTAAAATTTCGAGTTTAGAAAAGCCTGAAAATTTGGTTTGGTCGCGTAACGCGAAGCGCGGAGCGGCCAAACCAAATTTTCAGGCTTTTCTAAACTCGAAATTTTACTTCTTGCGCCATGCGTATAAAACACTGATTTTAATTGCAGCTCAAAATATTCTACTAAAGCAGTATGCTAAAAGCGTGTATTCTGAACATCACATGAAATCAGTGTTTAGTGCGCGTGGCGCATAAAGTAAAATTTCGAGTTTAGAAAAGCCTGAAAATTTGGTTTGGTCGAGTAGCGCTACGCGCTACGCGACCAAACCAAATATTCAGGCTTTTCTAAACTCGAAATTTTACTTCATGCTTAATCTGGGAGTGGAAAACACTCGTTTAAAAGTTTAATTTGAAATATTTGAAAAAAACATAGAATATCTGAAGGTTTACAGCGTATACAGTGTATTAAGATATGTATACCTAAATGAAAAACTCTCGGTATATCTGCAATAGTAATAAATAATATGCAGTGTACAAAACAAATTTTACTTCATGCTTAATCTAAGAGTGGAAAATACTCGTTTAAGACTTCAAATTAAACTATTTTGAAAATAAAACGTATGTATATTTAAGAGAAAAACCAAATTTTCAGGCTTTTCTTAACTCGAAATTTTACTTCTTGCGCCATGCGTATAAAACACTGATTTTAATTGCAGCTCAAAATATTCTACTAAAGCAGTATGCTAAAAACGTGTATTCTGAACATCACATGAAATCAGTGTTTAGTGCGCGTGGCGCATAAAGTAAAATTTCGAGATTAGAAAAGCCTCAAAATTTGGTTTACAGGCTTTTCTAAACTCGAAATTTTACTTCATGCTTAATCTGGGAGTGGAAAACACTCGTTTAAAAGTTTAATTTGAAATATTTGAAAAAACATAGAATATCTGAAGGTTTACAGCGTATACAGTATATTAAGATATGTATACTTAAAAGAAAAACTCTCTGTATATCTGCAATAGTAATAAATAATATGCAGTGTACAAAACATTTTTTGGCACCAGAAAAATTGCAGGGCTGAAAGGGTTAAATAAAAGAAAATAGAGGGATACTTGGGCAGTTATTTGTTTTATTTATGTTTTCTCTATATTACAGCATTTTATATAAATTCTACAAAACTTATCTGGTTATATCAGGTGAATTCTTAGAAAATTAAATTATTCTTTGTCCTGCAAAACGTGACTAATCTTTACGACAGGAAACGTGATATCCTATTCATATTAATGAATATTCAGGATAAAATGTAATGGCGTTAATATGACTTTTGCTTTAATTTGTAATACAAAATTTAATGCTCAAAAAATAAAATAATTACAAATTTACCTGAAATATGAATATGATAATTTTTGAATAAAATATTACAAAAAATCAGTAATATTCACTCAAATGGTCTAAAAACCTTTTCAATTATTCAATTACAATTTACATTTATCACCAACTGCTTTTAAAATGATATATTATGCATATGTTCGTTTAGTTGTGGAATATGGTTCTTGTGTCTGGTCACCACATCAGAAAACATATATTAATATGATTGAAAATATCCAAACAAAATTTTTGAAGATAATGCTGTATAAATCAGGATATAATAACGAGAGAAATAATTATACAATCTGTACAGAATTTCGAATTGATAAATTGTGCTGTAGAAGGTTATTTGTGGATATGTGTTTTTTCTATAAATTAATTTCTTGTCAAGTGGAGTGTACATTTCTGTTGGATCAAGTAGGTTTTCATATAAATACTACAAATCGTTTAACCAGACATATACCACTATTTTCCATACCATTTCACAAATCTAACTATGGAATTAATAGTCCACTCTCTCGCTTTATGCGCACGTCAAACAAACTGTCGCTAAATCCAAACTTTCATCTTTTTAGTAAGTCTCTCTCTGTAAATTCGTATCCGGTCTCAAACGTATTCAGGTTTGTTGTTGTATGTAACTTGCCACATCCATATATGTATATATATAACATGTATGATCTACATTTTGTAATAGCTTTAAGTATTTTGTATATTTAAATGTATAAAAATGGTTTTTTTTCCGTAAATAAATAAATAAAAGAAAAAAAGAAAAATTCATAACAGTTCATACATTTAGACAAGTTGAAGGGGTGACCCTCATTTCTTGAAATAGTTCAAAAATCATATTACCCTCCTCAACTTAATGTAGTTATTTGAGTTACGTGAAGATTTTAAGTCACTTAATTAAAACGCAGTTATATTCCTATCTTCACTTTTATATTTCGACGCTAGATGCATATATTGTAAACACTTTCCGTTTTGTATTCAGTTAGCTATTCCTATTATCAATAGCTAACTGAATACAAAACGGAAAGTGTAGCACCCGAAATGTACACTTCTGTGCAATAAAATTAAGCACACAAAATATGTTATACTTTAAAACGGACATGATGAGTTTTCTAGTTACAAAGCCGAAATAGAAAAACCATCTTCTTTTTAGTTAGAGTTCGAATTTTTGAATTGTCTAAACGACACAGTATTTTGACATTAAGGTAATTGTACCTTAATGTCAAAATGCTGTGTCGTTTAGACAATTCAAAAATTGGAACTCTAAAAAGAAGATGGTTTTTCTATTTCGGCTTTGTTGTATTTATTACGAGCGTTATTTTCAAACGGTCTTAGTTTTGTTTTTTTAATAAAGGCGTTATTTTCAAGTTATGGTGTTTTATCATTTATTGAAACTTCTGCTAGGCAATTAACACAGACCCGAATTATACAACTAGAATATTGTGAAAAATAGTTATGCGACTTGTGCTTAATTTTATTGCACAGAAGTGTACATCTAGCATCGAAAAATAAAAGTGAAGAAAGAAGTATAACTGCGTTTTAAATAAGTGACCCTCCTCAAGATTTGTCAATATCAGGTAAATTAATAAATGGGGTCTAAAAAAAATTCTCAGGATTATAAGCAAAGGGTTAAATCTTAGATGTTAATACATTTCCTTATGTTGTAGATTTTCTAAATTCAGGTAAACCTGATTTATTAGAGCATATTGAAATAAAATTATCGAAAGGGGTGAGATAATAAAAGTTTTTTACCCCTTCAGCACACGAGTTCTAAAGAGTGTTTTAATTTGGGACACTTTTAACACTTAGGGCTACCCTTTAACTGTATCTCAAGATTTGTTAAAACCAGGTAGATTATTGAAAGGATTCTGGTTATAATTTTTACCTTTTAAAAAACCTGGCTACTTTGTTTTTCTCAGGATAAAAGCATAGGGTTTAAACTCAGATGGTCATTCGTTTCCACATTTCATAAGTTTTGTAAATTCAGGTAAATCTAAGTTATTATAGAAAGGGGTGACAGAATAATGTTTTTCTGTTATTTTTGAGTTCACGAGTTTAATAGTGTAATTCACTTTGAAAAAAACGTACAAATCGACAAACTTATTATTTACTATAATTTTGTTCATTTGAACCATAACGAGCTGATATTTGAAATGTATAACAAATAAAATCCAAGAAACATAACAAAATTTATAAATTTTATACAGGGTGTCCTATTTTCAGGATACTACATATAACTAACATTTTTCTTATGGCTGACATATTTTATATTTACGCCCTTGAATACAGTAGGAAATTTGAGTTATAAATCATGTGTTCAAATTAGAATGTAAGGCATTTTTAACACTGGATTACCCTTTTATGAAAACTCAAGATTCAGGTAAATTAATAAAAGGGTTCTTCTGGAACATTACCTAATAGTCTGGCGACGTTGTTTTTCTCAGGATCAAAGTAAACGGTTTAAACTTGAATGGTCATTTATTTTCTCATTTCATATTTTCTAATTTCAGATAAGCTAGATATATTTATATAAATTAAAAAAAAATAAAAAATAAAAAGGGTGACATAATCAAATATTCAATTCGGTATACGAGTTCAGAATATTCATTTAAATTTAGAGTAGTTTTCACACTTAACATTTCGCACAAAATTATTATTAGGGGTTTTGGGGGGCTTTTTAGTATAACATGTTTTGCATTATTTAGTGGGGAAAGTGCTATTATAGACACATCACCATTTTTTTAGTTTATGTTTTGTGTAATAATCGATACTTATTATTATTATTACAAAAGATTGACAGTTATTAATTAATTTTGACTGCTAAGAATGATTATATCTATTAATCAATAAAATATTGACACCAGTCAATATTTTATTGATAAATCGATATAACGTCATTGTTTCCAAGGCACTCTTTACAAATAAGAAAATATTATAATTTTAAACATCAAATCTAAAATAAATTATGAGTGTGGTACATCACAGAGTTCAGAAAAATATATCTTTTCAGAAAATATGAAAATCCAAAATAGCGCCCATAAGAAAAACAAAAGTTGGCTACGGACACCCTGTATATTTCCATGTTAGTAAAATAATTAGTAACTTTTACCACAAATTCAAAATTAACGAGAGAGCAACTGACTTCAGGTACTGTTAAAAAAACATTTACTGAATTTTGTTCAATGCCACTAAAACTAACTTGGTGAAATTCTGCAAGTTTTACAAGTTAGCAAATATTGTTTTAGATTACAGTAATGCAAACAAATGTAACGCGAAATTAATTATAAACTATTTTCTTTTTTAATTCATGATTTAGACCACTTTCATAATTACTAGCACAAATTTTAAAAGTTCTTTTCGGGCTTTTCAAAACACTCGTTTTGTCGATTTATAAAGTTTTGACGAGATTTTTAGCATATTGAGATTTTGTTGATTTATAAAGTTTTGACGAGATTTTTAGCATATTGAGATTTTTGTCGATTTATAAAAATCTCATAAGATTTTCAATATTTCGAGATTTTTGAGATTTTCATCAAGTTTTCAAAATTCCAAGATTTTGTCATTTTTGTCGATTTATGAAAATTTAATGAGATTTTCCGTATTTTGTGAATTTTGTTGATTTATAAAATATTCGTCAGATTTTGAATATTTCGACGTTTTCATCAGTTTATAAAATTTTCATGAAAGAATTACAAATCGGACTTAATTTCATTTGGAATCGTTGTTTTTAAAAAGGTAATATAATAATGCGGCCTTTAAACATAACCTTTGTAATACAAAACCAGCAAAAAAATAACAATCAATATTCAAATAGCCTCATGCAGAGAAAATTATTATGTATCACGAGTAATAAAATCATGCAATTATTTGTAATTACAACTGGTGATTTCTTGCCGATTATTCGTGTAACCCTATATGGTGGGTTTGCGCCCTCGAACCAACCCCCTTTGCCAGTGGGGCCCGCACCCCAAACACTCAAGTGTTTTGTATTAGCTCAGCAGTTTGAGGCATATGTTGAGAGTGACCCATCAGGGGTCTATTTTTCGAAACGCCACTTCGCTTTTCCATGTCCCCCACATTTCAGCCACTGAATAAATATCATTTGGGCGTTTTCGAATCAGATTGCTCACTTCGATTTATAAATCCGAGGGTGAGGTGATATGTGAATGTACTGTGATGCTTGAGAGAGACAATTGTGGAAAGCATTTTATTATAATTTCTGCTCAAAAATCCAAAAATATAAAGAATATTTTACGAGTTTTTTATACGTCACTATTTTGGGAAAATTTATATTCGTTAAAATTCTGAAAAGTTAGAATAAAGTTAAAATAAATGATATTTTGATCTATCTTTGTAATGACGATGCTATACTTATGCTATTAATCAGCGGCGGTTCGCAGCCTAACTTCATGGTAGGCCAGAGACCCAAGGTAATATGTATCCGTTATTGAAAGGTGACTTTGTTGTGCAATTCCTTGTAGTTATAAAGCGCGATCCCAACCTCAAATTTTGTGTGCCTTGGCGCTGTGGGCTACCCTGAAGTTAGGCTGCGAGCCGTCGCTACTATTAATAGATTTTTATACGAGATCAAACTTTTTTAATTACAACGTCTGTTTCCATGAGGGTAGGTTGTGCTTAATAATAATAATAATAATAATAATAGCCTTTATTGCCCAAACGGAAAAACCCAATACAGGACAAAATCAAAATTATATAATAGATTCAAAAATTACAGTAATAACATTACAGATATAGAAAATGTAAAATATAGAAATAAAGAGAAATAAAAAAAAAGAACAAATTATAACACATAATGAAAAAAATAAACGCACTTAACGATAAAATGATAACATGAAAATGATTATTATTAATGATTATGATTATGATCTCTTAACATTACAAAAAATGTCGTCGAAATGTTTATTACCATTTATACATATATGAGAGATCGGCGCTAAGTTGCTATTAGGCAGTGGAAATTTACTAACTTATTCAAATACCGATTTCGGTGTTTGACATTTTTTCTTGGGGCTTTTCTAAACTCAAAATGGTACTTCACGCTTAGTCGGGAACTGCACGACACTCGTTTTGTCGATTTATAAAGTTTTGATGAGATTTTCAGCATATCGAGATTTTTGTCGATTTATAAAAATCTCATGAGATTGTCATCACATTATCAATATTCCAAGATTTTGTGATTTTTGTCGATTTATGAAAATTTCATGAGATTTTCAGTATTTTGTTGATTTATAATATATTCGTCAGATTTTCAATATTTCGATGCTTTCATCAATCTATAAAATTTTCATGAAATTTTCAACATACGGAGATTTTCTGGGATTTATAAATTTGTTCATGATAATATTTTATTTGACAAAAACCTCTAAATATCGAAAATCTTATGAAAATGTTATAAATTGACAAACAATCTTGATTATTTATCAATTTATAACATTTTTATAAGATTATCGATATTTCGAGATTTTCGTCAAATCAAATATTTTTATGTAAGATTTTTAATACTTTTTATTCAGATTTAGAACAATTTTAAAAAATCAGTTCGTAATATATATAAAATTTAATTTAAATTAATTTTTAAATTTTTATTTGAAACACAAATTTAATTTATTAATATATTTTTTTTTTTTTTTAATAATATACACTCGAAAATAGCGTTTAGAGATATTTTCAATACAATGTCAAAAAATGTCTCTTGAAAAACGAAGGATTTATTTTATGCTATGGTTCGCATATAGTATACTGAATGGCCTGATACTTTGCCCATCCATTTTGTCATTTGGCATTAACGTTCCAGTTCGCTCAACCAGACAACAAAAACTTCTCGCTGACGTACACCACATTACTCTGTATGGCTATAACAGCCCACAAAACAATTTAATAAGCTATGTTAATTCTTATGGCGAGTCAATAGATTTTTTTGGTGTCTCGTTGAACCGTTTTAAAAGACTTTCTTTAAGATCGATTAACTCCTCTTAAAGTCCTTTATATAATTATTTATTTGGTCCTCTTTTATTAGATGTAACTTCTGTCTCTGACTGTATTCATTTGTACATTTTTTGTTTGTTTTTGTATTGCTTTGTGATTATTGTGTATATATTGTTGTATTATTAATGGTCTCCCGTAATAAAGAATATATATGATCTGTCAAAAAAAGTCTATTTGTCAAAATACGGCAAATGTCAAATGTTAAATACCTAATGTCAACTGTGAAATGGAAATATCAAATGTCAATATCAAATGTCAAATGTGAAATGATTGTTTAATGCGGGTGGCGCATGAAGTAAAATTTCGAGTTTAGAAAAGCCCCGAAAATTTGTCTCGGGTCGGTGCGCGACCCTCGACAAATTTTCTCTGGGGCTTTTCTAAACTCGAAATTTTACTTCATGCTTAGTCTGGGAGTGGACGACACTCGTTTTGTTGATTGATAAAATTTTGATGAGATTTTCAACATATCAAGCTTTTTGTCGATTTATAAAAATCTCATGAGATTTTCAATATTTCGAGATTTTCGTCGATTTGTGAAAATTGCATAAGATTTCAATATTTCAAGATTTTTATCAGATTTTCGATATTTTGAGATTCTTGTCGATTAATAAAATTTTGATGATATTTTCGATATTTCGTGATTTTCGTCAATTTATTTTCATCACATTTTCAATATTCCAAGATTTAGTAATTTTTGTCGATTTATGAAAATTTCATGAGAAAATTTTCGTCAGATTTTCAATGTTTCGATGTTTTTATCAATTCATAAAATGTTCATGAAATTTTCAACATACGGAGATTTTCGGCGATTTATAGAAAAAAAAATATTTCAAAATTTTTTGTCAATTTATTAAATTTGTCAATAATTTGCAGAATATTTACAAAATATAAAAACAAATTAAAATTTATACAACATTTTCATAAAATTTTCGTTATTTCAAGATTTTCGTCAAATTATATAAAATGTTTTTATGTAAGATTTTCAATATTTTTTATTCAGATTTAGAACAATTTTGAAAAGTCAAATCGTAATTTATTCGGAATTTATTTGTAACACAAATTTGAGATTTTTTACATTAGATGACATTTTTGATATGTAGCCAAGGTGAGCGAGGGAAAATTGACAAAAAAATTATGAAATTTGACAATATCGAAGAAAATCTTTAAAATTGATAATCTGTAAACATTAAATTCAGTGAAGGACCTAGGTGTGACCCTAACTAACAATTGGAACTTTTCTACTCACATTAACTTAATAACATCAAAAGCCTTCCAAATGCTGGGATTTTTAAAAAGAAATTCATCTGAGTTACAAAATCCAGCTACACTTAGTAAACTTTACGTGGCTTTAGTTCGCTCAAACCTCGAGTATTGTTCCGTATTCTGGAATCCTTACACGTTAATGGACATAAACAATATCGAAAGAGTTCAAAGAAGATTTACGAAATTCATATCATACAAATTTGGCTATGACGATAACCACTCTGTTGTCTTGAACAAACTTAACATGCACACACTAGAGCATAGGCGATTTTGTTGTGATGTGATATTTGCTTATAAACTGTTAAATGGCCATATAAATGCACCTATTTTATTAGAGTACATTTATATTCACGTACCATCTAGACCACTCAGAACTAATTATACATTCTTCGTACCTGCTTCTAGGACTGATTATGCAAAGCAATTTGGTACTCGGCGTTTACTTCACAACTGCAACAAAGTTCAAATAGATTTATTTCACACAACATTGGGTAAATTACGTAATTATTTATTTAAAGAAATAAATGTTAATGCTTAGAAATTGTATACAAATTTTTTCATATTGACTCAGTCCTCGATCAATCTTATAATGTCATTCTAATTTTGTTTGTGATTTTAATGTGTTATATTTTTTGTAGCTAGATGTAAACAATTTAAATATGTTTTTGTCATTTCTTTATTGTATTTGCATGGCTTTTATTATTGTTATCTTTAAATTACTGTATGTTGCTGTAAAATGGTTGATCCGTGAATAAATATTATTATTATTATTATTATTATTATTAAAAACGGATGACTTATGCCATTGACGAAAATCACCAACAATTGCGTAAATTGATGAAAATTATAGAATCTGATGACTTCCGTCAATATTTAGTTGAACATAAAGAAAATTTAACATAAAGAAAAATTGAGTTTGTCAATAGTTTGTAGAATATTTACATAATATAAAAACAAATTAAAATTTATATCGACTTTCTTCATATTTAGTAGATTGATGAAAATCTGCAAATTTTGAAAATATGGAGCACTGTGTAAATCGACAAAAATATTGATATTGACTAAAATCTTGAAAATCTTAGACAATTAAATTAGACAAATAGAAAAAGTTCATATAGATCGTGAAAATAGCTGTAGTTTGTGTTGCAAATAACAGTCTTTTATAAATTTCTCAAAAAAAAAAAACACATAGGAAAGTTAAGGGTCGTACATGTTGAGAAAACATAGCAGGGGGCCATGAAATTATTACCTACACAATCACTCAGGCAATATAAATGGTAGACATTTGAAGAATGAAGAATGTTGAATTATGAATCGTGGGCTGAACTCCAAAATTAGACAAAAAGACGTAGACATATCATGCACGTATAGCGGAATTTTTCAAATTAGGAACCTGATTACGTTGGGCGCACATTTATTTGAAAGAAAGGAACTCGCGCGCACATGCCAGGTGGTGTATCGGACCAGGACCCTTAAGTGTTATCAATGCGAGAGTCAGCGCCGAATGGTACATTTACGGCCCAACGTTTTCAAGACTGTCTTGCCTACGTTCGGGAAATGCTGTTCTACCGCGCAAGTGCCTAATTTGGGTAATACATCTATAACACCAAATTTCATTTAACCCACTATTCACAGATGTCACAGACTTAGAGTCGCCATTCTAAAGATCGTGGGTGAATAGATTATATCAGAAGGGGGATAGTGGTGAGCCCTGTGGCACATCTTGATTAGAATGGAATATAGGTATTTATCAATCATAACCGGTTTACCGAGTAATAATTCACCGGTAAATTATAACATCGTTAGTATATGGTTAAAAGTCTTTAAATGCATTGCAAATTTAGTTTTAGAACAAAAAATATTGTTATTTCTCATGTCAAAAGAGGCTACTTCACATATTTAACACATTAAGTAACATCGGGTAACAAAATCTGTTTTTAACTTTAAATCAGTATTTGGCCCATGAAGTAAATATTTCGAGTTAAAAAAAAACCTGATATATTAACTTCATACATAATCAATGATTGGAAGACACTCGTTAGAATGATATTGAGAACTTGATGAAAGTGAAAGTTGACAGTTAGTTGAAAACAGAGCTGGGCAGGATTCGAATCATTCAGGATTCGATTCCCGGATTCGAATCCTTTTAGAGGATTCAAAAGAGGTATTCGAATACTTTAGTGAAAACGGATTCGTGATCCGGATTCGTTACATTTTTTTAAAAGGATTCGTATTCGAATCCAGACGTAGATGATTCGAATCCTTATAAAAGGATTCGAATTCTTATAAAAGGATTCGAATCCTTATAAAAGGATTCGAATTCTTATAAAACGATTCGAATCCTTATAAAAGGAATAGAATCATTATAAAAGGATTCGAATCCTCATACACGGATTCAAATCCTCCTAAATAATTCGAATCATCGCTATTAAGGCTGGGATTCGAGTTCGACCAATTCAAATAGTTAAATATTCTAATATGAATATTTAAATCACTAAATTAATCATATTTAAATATAAATATTTAAAATTTTCGAATAATTCAAATATTTGTGAATGCATAATTGGTTACTTAACCATGAAAAATATCCAACGTTAATAGTATATTTTTAACTTCACTTGAAAACAGTGTTTTATACGCGTGGCGCGACCCTCGACAAATTTTCTACGCGGGGCTTTTCTAAACTCGAAATTTTACTTCATGCTTAGTCTGGAAGTGGACAATACTCGTTTGAATTTAAATTTAACTCTTTTAAAAAATCGACGTATGTAATATAATAAATCATTCATTGAAATCATAGAAAAAGATGCAAAATTTTACATAAAATTAACTTTTAGAGTTAACTTTATAATTTGTTTGGCTCTTAATGGGTGAATATTCTATTCCTAAGAAAATCCGTTTTTATTTAATATTAAAGTTGCATTTAATACAATAACAAACTGTGAATAAATCGACATAAATTTAGAAATATCGAAAATCTCGACATGTAGAAAATCTTGACGGTCCACTCCCAGACTAAGCATGAAGTAAAATTTCGAGTTTAGAAAAGCCCCGCGTAGAAAATTTGTCGAGGGTCGCGCAGCGACCCGAGACAAATTTTCACGCTGCTTTTCTAAACTCGAAATTTTACTTCATGCGCCACGCGTATAAAACACTGATTTAAAGTGAAGTTAAAAACGCACTGAAAACCAACCCAACTTCGATATTTTTTCAAAATTTGATGTTTTTTTTCCTATCCATGCTGTAAACCTTCAGATATTCGTTGTTTTCTTGTAAATAAACTTCGATTCCCTGTAGTCCTTCGGTCTCCGAAGACCATGATTGGTCCTTCGAGCTGTAGCCTTTGTAAAATGGTAATAAACTTAGTAATCTAGAGTGATACTTTAATTTGAAACTTCTAAGAACGAGTGTTGTTCACTCCCAGACTAAGCATGAAGTAAAATTTCGAGTTTAGAAAAGCCCCGCGTAGAAAATTTGTCGAGGGTCGCGCAGCGACCCGAGACAAATTTTCACGGGGCTTTTCTAAACTCGAAATTTTACTTCATGCGCCACGCGTATAAAACACAGATTTAAAATGAAGTTTAATAACGCATATATCATCATTAATTAAAATTATTAAAAAATCAAATATTTAGTCAGTAAATGACCATTTTTGTTAATAGAATCTGATGGAATAAAATATTACTAGTTGAAAATAATAGATTCAAATTTATTTTTAAAGGATTTGTATCCGTGATTAAAAAATAAGGATTCGAATCTTTAATTCGAATCATATTTTTCAATTACGAATCCTTTATTCGAGTATTCGTGATTCGAATCATATTAGGTAATTCGGATTCGTGATTCGAATCCTGTTTTTGAGGATTCATCCCAGCTCTGGTTGAAAAATCGGTTAGTTTGTGATCATATGGTTATTTATTTTAAATACTTAACCCTTTCGGCCCTGACGGTGGCGTTTGCCACCACTAAAATTTGATAAATATCCTGAGAATTCTTCTTTTAAATATACATACATGTATGCATGAGCTGTAACTTTATCGATAATCGTTTGTTTTATTAAATAGTTTAATTTCAAGTCTTAAACGAGTGTTTTCTACTCCCAGATTAAGCATGAAGTAAAATTTCGAGTTTACAATAGCCTGAAAATTTGGTTTGGTCGCGTAGCGCTACGCGACCATACCAAATTTATAACTTAGACCATTTTCATAATCACCAGCAATTTGTATGTTTCAATTTCGCTCTTAAAATGAGTTATCAACTGATATTAGCCAGTAAATTCGAACCATTCTCGATCACTTTATATGAGTATTCAATGGACAAGAAAACTTGTCTATTGAATACTCATATATTGCGATCTAGAATAATTCGAATGGTTCTATAAATTTGGCAATTTTTAAGCAAGCGAAGTAATTTTTAACAAAGCGAAGTTCCATTCATTTTACTCTCCCAGTTACGTAGATTAAGTTGCCCAAATGAATATAATTTATTAAAAATAGAACACATTAACAGGTTGATACGATATTACGTTTCACTGCAAACAAATAATATATAATTTCGGGTGTCGTGTTTCGCCATTCATACATGCACGATTTACAAACTTGTACGAATGCGAAACACATTTGTGACTCATGCATAACACAACTTCAACACCAATTCAAACTCGTAACGTTCGTATTTACATTTATAGATCCATTCACGAATTCCACTCAACACTGAATATATTTTACCGAAAATAACATTTATGTATTCCTACATCGCCATTTGTGTCTGCGGCATAACGCCGAATTTATTATGCTCATCATATTGATGCCAAAGCGCGTTGGCGTTTATTGAAACTAGACGTGTCGAGATGATGATGATGTTAAATCAAATGTACACACAAACTAGGTTGTAATTCAGATGAAAACTGATATTAATTGTGAGATATGGGAAGAATTATTGTTATAGATTCTTGTTTGATAAAACTAAAATTTACACTGAAGGAAATATTAAGCCAATGAAGTTACTGTACATAAAAACGTTTACGATTTAAAAAAATGAACATTTGGTTTGGTCGCGTAGCGCAAAGCGCTACGCGACCAAACCAAATTTTCAGGATTTTCTAAACTCGAAATGTTACTTCATGGGCCACGCGTACTAAAAACTGATGTGATGTGATGTTCAGAATACACGTTTTTAGCATATTGCTTTACCTAAAATCTGTGTTTTATACGCGTTAATTTGGTTAATTTGGTTGGGTCGCGTAACGCGTAGCACGGAGCGACCAAACCAAATTTACAGGCATTTCTAAATTCAAAATTTTACTTCATGCTTAATCTGGGAGTGGAAAACACACATTTATGAATTGAAATTAAACTATTTAAAAGAACATACTATTATCGGAAAAGTTACAGCTCATGTAAACATGTATATATATATACATGTATATATATATATATATATATATATATATATATATATATATATATATACAGGGTCGCTACGAAGTATGGAAACACGGCTCTCACGTGAAAACGGCTAAAAACAGAACCACCAAAATTGGGATTTCTAAATGGGATATTTTCTTGAACAATTTGGCGTGAAAAAATCAAAAATGATTCTTAGGATTTTCACATACGGACGCCATCTTGAATTTTTTTAAATGGAATTTGTTTTTTTTTTGGAACGGTTTATCGGAATGTCCTGAAATTTTGCAAAGGTTTAGAGTACGTTAAGGCCTTCAACTTACTCTAAACCTTTGCAAAATTTCAGGACATTCCGATAAACCGTTCTCAAAATATTTCGCTGTTTCCATACTATTCAAAGTCCGGTTTATCGATGAAAAGACAAGTATTTTTAAAAAAAGGTATATGGTTGTAATCAGAATTATAAGGTCTATAAAAGTTGTAAAATAAAAAAAATCGAATTCCATTTAAAAAAATTCAAGATGGCGTCCGTATGTGAAAATCCTGAGAATCAGTTTTGATTTTTTCACGCCAAATTGTTCAAGAAAATATCCCATTTAAAAATCCCAATTTTGGTGGTTCTGTTTTCAGCCGTTTTCACGTGAGAGCCGTGTTTCCATACTTTGTAGCGACCCTGTATATATACAAAGAATTCGTAATCAGTTCGTCATTTTTTAAATTCATCAATATATTCGGAAATGATTTAGGAACACAAATTTAATTTAATAATATATTTTTTAATTTTTCTTTAATAGTATACACTCGAAAATAGCGTCTAGAGATATTTTCAAATAAAACGTCAAAAAACCATAATCTGTCAAAAAAGGTCTGTCTGTCAAAATACGGCAAATGTCAAATGTCAAATACCAAATGTCAACTGTCAAATGGAAATATGAAATGTCAATATTAAATGTCAAATGTGAAATTATTGTTTTATGCGGGTGGCGCATGAAGTAAAATTTCGAGTTTAGAAAAGCCCCGAAAATTTGTCTCGGGTCGCTGCGCGACCCTCGACAAATTTTCTCTTGGGGCTTTTCTAAACTCGAAATTTTACTTCATGCTTAGTCTGGGAGTGGACGACACTCGTTTTGTTGATTTATAAAAAATTTCATGAGATTTTCGTCGATTTATAAAAATTTCATGAGATTTTCTATATTTAGAGATTTTCGTCGATTTATGAAAATTGTATGAGATTTTCAATATTTCGAGATTTTCATCAGATTTTCGATATTTTAATGAAATGTTCGATATTTCGTGATTTTCGTCAATTTATAAAATTTTCATCACATTTTCAATATTCCAAGATTTTGTAATTTTTATCGATTTCTAAACATTTCATGAGATACTGAAAAGTCCCGTGAAAAATTGTCTTGAGTCGCTGCGCGACCCTCCACAAATTTTCTACGCGGGGCTTTTCTAAACTCGAAATTTTACTTCATACTTAGTCTGGGAGTGGAAAACACTCGTTAGTTTAAAATACATTACAACTGGTGATGTATTTTAACAACAATTATGGGTCCTAGGAGCTGTCAAATAAGTGAGTTACTCAATTGTTTCCAAGGCACTCTTTACAAAAAATACAAGATTAAAATTTTACATATAAAATGTACACTAAACTATATGATACATCAAAATTGAATTTGTGTTCAGTATTCCGGCACCAGATACCCACAGACGCGTTTCGGACTTCAAGGTCCTCTTCAGTGTGGTCCCGACCCAGTGCTGAGGAATACTGAACATTTCTGATGTGATGTGATGTCCAGAAACAGTGACCTGTATATGCACTTTGTGCATTCGTGTCACTGACGATGCCACTATGAAGCATTAGATGGCGTTAGCTATCGAAATCATTAATAGTTTTCATATATGATACATCATTGAATTCAAAAAAAAATATACCTATAGACTTCTCGTTAACAAGTGCCTGTATAATGTCAAAGTGGTAATTGTCTTGATTCAATGCTTTTTGAAAAAAAAAATAAAAACGAAATTTCAATAAACCCGTATTTTGACAACATCTCAAAAACGAAAGAAGAGATTTCAAATTTGTTTTTAGATTATTATTGGGCCTTAAAATATGCAACTTTTCCCTAATTAACCGACTCTCTATCTCTTCAAATAACCAAGATCCACATACATTCTGTTGAAATACGGACACCCTGTATAATAATAGTATTATCATTATTTTTTTTACTTTTTCGTGACTTATAAATAAATAAAAGGACTGGACATTTGTAGGAATAATATCAATTCGTCTGAATGTATCAAATTAGAACTCTTTGAATTCATTCAGACACCTCATAACAATATGATAGATGCACCAAACACGAATTTAGTCACCGACCAAAATAAGCTGTGTCGCATTCTAAAATAAGATCATAACAAGACTTCAATGAAATCGTTATGTCAGTTTGTCACTTGGGTTTATGCTCTATTCATGAATACAGATGTTAATTACAAAATAACTATATATTGTTTATCATAAGAATGCTAGGGGATAAACATTATACTTAATAGTTGTGTAACATAACTGAGGCGACATTATCTATGAAGAAATACATGGATAATTTTTTTGCAGTGGAAAAATAAAATATTCCTTTTTTTCTTATATTTGCCCCATCCGTTTAAAAGAATGAACTTAAACTTGTATAAAACAGTACGAAATATTTAAGAATTTATTCTTTCAGCACCTTAAATTAGATTTTATCACATTTTATGAAATAACGTTTTCCTAATTAGACTGGAAATGATTTAAATATTAGGGTTTTCCTAACTCGAAATATTTACTTTATCCTTAATCGAAGAGTGGAAAACCATCGATAGAAAATTCAAATAAAACATAAAACCACGATTTTTCACCCATCTGCAGTCTAACTAACTTAAGTAGAGTATCATTTTACGAATAAAGCACTAATAACCTTTCTTCGCACTTTTATTTGAATTACCAAATGTACATTTCGGACACAAAGTGACCATTATCAATGGATTAACACTGTGTTAATCCCTTAATAATGGTCACTTTGTGTCCGAAATGTACATTTGGTAATTCAAATAAAAGTGTGAAGAAAGGTTATTAGTGCTTTATTCGTCAAATTAATTTATCCCTTAATAATGGTCACTTTGTGTCCTAAATGTACATTTGGTAATTCAAATAAAAGTGTGAAGAAAGGTCAATAGTGCATTATTCGTCAAATTAATTTGATCTTCACGTAACTCACAATCAATTTATTTAGAGTATTATTGTTTTCTAACCTAACTTTATTTACTGTTATCTAATCGTAGTGTCATTGGTTATGTTAGAAAACAATGACACTACGATTAGATAACAGTAAATAAAGTTAGGTTAGAAAACAATAATACTCTAAATAAATTGATTGTGAGTTACGTGAAGATCAAATTAATTTGACGAATAAAGCACTAATAACCTTTCTTCACACTTTTATTTGAATTACCAAATGTACATGTCATCTAAGCCAACGTATCCATTCAAACTTTATTAAAATCATGTTTCTATGCAAATTTTACACATTACATTTTTTTTTTTTATTGAAGTATATCTCAGATGTAGATTACTTTCTAATCTTTGGATTTTGATAATTCTGTAATAATAGAATACAGTTTATGGATTTTCTAACAGAACTTTTGAATTTTATCATTCTCTGGCGTGTGAATATATTTAAACATGAAATTAAGGAACTCCTTATTTGAATTAAACTATATGACAGTCAGGAATTTAACAAAAATATTAAAAACTGAAAGGTACTACAAATGCAACAACTTGTTAAGCTTATGTATTACGGTTCCTTTTTTATATTAACAATTTCAATCTACACATTGTATAAATTGTATCCACTGTGTTTATTTGAATAAAGTATATTATTATTATTATTAATAATATTTTTACGGGTGTCCAAATAAACTACCCAACTTTCTGGTATTTTTTATATAAATCAAAGATGAAATACAATCAAAGTATTTACCTTAAATAATAAATTTGCGTTTTAAATCACAACATTTTCGTAACTTTAATACTTGGTTATTCTTCAAAATGTGCTAATTTTGTAAGTATAGTTCTGATTCATGTAGTTACGAGACTGGTTTTAGTTAACGCGAAGCGTCCAAATCCAAATTCAGACTTTCCTGAACTCGAAATTATACTTCAAGCGCCACGCGTATAATACACTGAATTCAAGTGGAGTTCACTAGCTCACAATATTTCAGTGTTTTCAGTGGTTAATGCACGTGGCGCATGAAGTAAAATTTCGAGTTTAGAAAAGCCCGAAAATTTGGTTTGGTCGCGTAGCGCTACGCGCTACGCGACCAAACCAAATTTTCGGGCTTTTCTAAACTCGAAATTTTACTTCATGCTCAATCTGGGAGTGGAAAACACTCGTTTAAAGGTTAAAATTGAACTATTTTTAAAAAAGCGTATGCATATGTTTACTAAAAGAAAAATGTTATACCTGGAATTTTTCTTTTAGTATACATATGCATACGCTTTTTTAAAAACGTTTACGATGATCGTTCGAATAATGAATGATGGTAATTGGTATGGTAATGGTAATTTGAATGATTATTTATATTACTATTTGAATAATCATTCAAATGATAATAATAGATTATTCAATAATCGATGATGTTAAAAATCGAATGATTCGATTATTCTCACTCGAATAAGCCCATTACTACTCGAAATGCTCCGAATATTTTTTTTTGCAAATAAAAGGTTTTCTAAAGCAAGCAGTTAGCATCAATTTAAAGCGTAGTTAATTGCGATTTGACTACTTTTTAAATAAATAACATTTCTTTTCATTTAAATACAGTTTCGTAAAGAAAAAAAAAGAAACGAACAGTTTAATTAGACTTTATTTTATATTCTGAAAAATTTAGATATTTCCAAAAAATAAAGTATGATTTAGAGCTTTAATTGAACCATTCCATTTTTTTATCGAGTGTTCCCTCTCTTGGATTAAGCATAAAGTAAATATTTCGACTTTAGAAAACCATGAACATTTGGATTGATCGCGGAGCACAGAGAAGCGACCAATACAAATTTTGAAGGTTTTATTAAGTCGAAATATTTACTCCATACGCCAGACGCGTTAAAAAAATGATTCAGTGTGAAGTTTGAAAACACACACATCAACTTAAAATACAATAATTCCATTTATTCAATTTTTTTAATTTAAATCGACATTATTAACTCCATAACAACCGTAATAAACAAGGTTTTATTCACTAGTAAACTAAAATTTTAGGTCACTAGTGAGTTAAAAAATTTATTTAAAAATAAATGTAAAGTACATTTTCTTCACAATTTCGTCAAAATTGAATAAAAACATATATACGCCACGTGAATTAAACACCTTTATTCACTCAAAGAAATGATTTCACTCGCGCCGAGGCGCTCGTGAAATCAAAAATCTTTTCGTGAATAAAATCGTGTTTAATTCACTTGATGTATAATATTTATTAAATTATCATAAAATATACCCTTTGAGGTCTATCTTCGACGTCATAATTAGGGTACCTAGTAACTTTGCCCCTATTAGGTTAGTGTTTGTTGTGTACACATTTGTATAAAAACTCTTGTATACAGAGTCTTCATTTCAAAAGGAGCCATCCTGAATAACTTTGGATCTGACGTAGAGAGGGTTTTTTTAAAAAAAACACGTCAATTTTGTTTTCAAGGGAGAACTTGAAAATCACTGTCTTTTTTAAATTTTAACTTTCACTCTCCAACCACCCCAACTTTAAAATTTTAAATTCCACCCCCTCGCGCGATACCTAGTTTTAAAGAGCATACAAATTACTATCTAACAAACAAAAAAGAATTGAAATCATTTTACTTGTTTCAGAAAGAGACGGTCCTTTAAAACGAGGTATCGCACGATGGGGGGTGCCATTTAAAATTATAAAGTTGGGGTGGCTGGGGGTGAGGAAGTAAAAGTTAAAACTCAAAAAACAGTGTTTTTCAAGTTCCCCCTTGAAAACAAAATTGACGTGTGTTTTCTTAAATCCCTATCTACGTCAGTTCCAAAGTTATTCAGGGTAGTTCCTTTTGAAATATAGACCCTGTATATTAGCGAATACTTTGAATTTTTGTATGAACGTACTTGTTCTGTTGCAAATATTAACATTGTATTTGTTTTTATGTTTGTTGCACGTTTAGGGCGTACGAGCCCCTAAAGCCCCCAGCCCCGGTTCCGGAACCTCTATGTATATGGCACTGCCCACATTCCACATTGAAAGTTTTAATATTATTAATCATGGGTGGTCTTCATTTTAACACCAATTTAGTCT